>CM060684.1:163233538-165791038 GCA_030686995.1 Artemisia argyi | reverse complement strand
GTTTATGTAAATTCTAGATTTTAGGTACTGTTCATGGCCAAAATTGTAGCCAAAGCCAATTCTAGGTAACAGAAGGATCCTGAAAACAAAGTTTTCAAGCAACTATTTCTTAAAGTCGAAATATATCGATATACACTACTTGGAACCAAACCAATCACTTGACACAATTCATGAAACTTGGGCCATAAAGACGAATCAACATGATAACTATACCAGTATCGATTTTGGTATTCTCAGGAGCATATCTTCGATACATCACACGAAACTACATTAAGGCCACGAGAAATCAGGTTTGAATTTCTAGGAAAGTGATCAAGAATAGGGATGGAGTAACGACAATGGAGCAAGCACTAGGGCTTTGAATGTTGTGCAATGTGAAAAATCAAAACCTTCATGCTGTCACAATCTACTATTGCATAGGTAACTTTGCTAATATAAGTCGTTCTATGCAAAGTGGTCCAGTTTATTGGTAATTACATGCTTTTATGTCCTAGCTCGATAGTATGGACTTGATATCTCAAGACAAACTGTTAATATGTCAATATATACTCGAGTGTGTTGTTTATAGAGATGTAACTTTTTTTTCCTCGTTTCTTCATAATTTGCAGATTTATATGCTTAGACAATATATATTGATGCTAAAGACCGGACAAGTGGAACAGACGATGAAGAGTCTCAACTTAGACTTGCCCATGCATATACCACAAAGATCGAGTGCGTACTTCTCCTAATAATGCCTTTTATGCTGAATGCATTTATGAGATGTGATTTTGGGAGGATCGAGGCAGGCCACCCCGGAGGAATTGATATTCGTTTAGGTGACCAGATCCTGCCACCCAAGGAGTCCTTTAGATACCTGGGTTCGATGATTCACAAATTAGGGGGGATAGATGAGGATGTAACCCATCGGATTAGAGCAGGTTGGACAAAATGGAGGGCGGTGTCGGGAGTCCTCTGCGACAGGAACGTCCCCTTAAAGTTGAAGAGAAAATTTTATAGGGTGGCGATTAGACCGGCTATGTTGTACGGGTCTGAGTGTTGGCCCATATCCAAGGCCCTTGCTAACAGGGTAGAGGTAGCGGAACTGAGAATGCTAAGATGGACTTGTGGTAAAACTTTGCTTGACATGATCCCGAACGGAGTTTTCAGAGCAAAGCTCGAGGTCGAGAATATTATCTCGAAGATGAGAGAATGAAGGTTAAGGTGGTTCGGTCATGTCAGAAGGAGGCCACAAACAGCGCCAGTTAGAAGAGTAGAGGCGCTAGTAGTTGAGGCTGTGAGAAGGAGGGGTAGACCCAAACTTAGATGGGATGATAGAGTTAAGCTCGACATGAAGGAGCTTCTCTTGACCGAGGACATAACCTCAGATAGGAAGGTGTGGAGAGATAGAATTAGGATTTGCGGGTAGTTTCGTCTAGGTGCTTAGTGGGTTTAGGTTGTTGTAGGTTTCTCCCGTAGGTGTCCCATTGTTGCCTTGCCCTTGCGCTTGAGTTTTTGTTGCCTTGCTTTTGCTTTTATGTTTTTTGCCCGTGCGTTGCTTTGCCTTGCTTTAGCTTTAGGCCTCATGCGTTGCCTTGCTTTAGGTTTTTAGTGCCTCTTTTTTGCTTTGCCTTAGCTTTAGGCCCCTTGCGTTGCTTTGCTCTCCTTTGTTTTTGGCCCCTTAGTTGTTGTTTTTATTTATTTATTTTTTTTGGTGCTTTGTCTGTGTGTTTTCGTTTTGGGCTCTGTTTTTGTGCTCCTTTGCTTGTGCCCCCTTGCCTTTGCTTATCTGCGGTTGCCTTGTTTGTTCCCTTGGTTTGTTTGCTGGTATTGAACTACTTTTTTTTTTTTTTTTTTTTTTTTGCTCGCTTTTCTTTTCACTTCACCCACACACCTGCACTGGCCGGAGGTCCTGTTGGAAGCAGTCTCTCTACTCCCGGTCGTACCCTGGGGTAGGGGTATGATCTGTCTACAGTTTACCTCCCCTATACTCTGCCCCGGCGGGATTGGGTTTTTGTTGTTGTTGTTTGCATTTATGATTTCATGCGGTTTTATTTGTGTATTGTATGCCGTAGTCCTCTTATCTCTTTTTAATTACTTAAATATTTAGAGGATTAGGCGGTATTGCCAAACACTTCAACAATTGTTTATCTTATTATTACAAACGGAATGTAAAGGAAGAAGCATTCAAAAGAGGAAAAAAAACAATTTATCAGTTATCGGAAAGATAAAACCAAACGGCATCACTTAAAACCCACAACAACTAGCGAAAGGCTAATCCCACGTTTGGAATATTGTGATATCTCTTACCACCATTAGATAACACACTAAACAACAATTTTTTTTTGAACGGCGGATATTTTAAAGCACTAGCAAGAAGCTGGAAAAAAGAAACAATTATAAAGAAATAAGCAAAGGATTTTTTAACGACCAATCCCAATGTGGGTACTATCTACTAAGTATGGCATGACAATTTTATGTTTATGTAGCATGATTATTTTATGTTTCATGCATCTTATTAAGTATATACTACTGCTGTAGTTTAAAAAATTCGATCTAACATATTATTTATTCATATATCTCAACAATCAATCGCTTATATAAACAGATTACTTTTAATAATAGTTTTTATATTCATTTCACGGTTTTCCATTTAACCCCGTGAATTCACGGGTCAATAAACTATGAGCTGCAGATGGTATAGTAAATGTTTTTTTTTTTTTTTTTTTTTTTTTGTATTTGTATGTTTTAATAAATTGTTTTACTGGATACGGGCAAGATGCTAATTGACAGTGTGGCGCTGAATTATATGAATGTCTTTACATAATGCATATTCTATTGGTTTCATGTTTCTCCATAAACACAAAAGTATATGAATGTTTAATAAATATATTGTCTTAAATTATGAATATGAAATATTTAAAAAGATTAACATATTATTTTTAAATTTTATAAGAAATAATCTATAACTTTATTGGCTTTTTAGTTTGCGGTTCAAAATAAATAAGCTCGGATCAGATTTTATCTTAAGATCGTATGACCAAAATCTAGATATTTTATGTCTTTTGTATCGTTTCTAAACTTTATTTTATTGTTGAGTAACATGACTAATTGACTATTATCTGTTCATACAATGAACATATCATTTATTTGCATGATATCACAAATCAATCAAATTACTATTTCATGGTTTTCAATTTAATCACATGAATTTCACGGGTTAATAAACTATTTTTAAATACACACGTTTTATCATTTTAAACACACATAGCTTATCATTTTTAAAACACACAGCCGGTTGCTTTTTATTAATTTAGAAAGACATACAAATAAAACAGAAGATTTTTATATATTTAATAGTTTCTAAAAAATCATCCTAATCTCTGAGAAGAGTTATTTTACATACCAAACTTATCTTACATATCAAGCTACTATCCATTTAAAATGAAATCAATTTTTGAGATTAAAAGCATTTTAATATTTCACATATGTTTTATAATTTAAATATTTCTTAAACCGTTAAACGTTAAGCTAAGTGATGCGTTGGAATTGCACCAGGCTTTACCTCTCAAGGGATCTTGAGAGGCTTACAACCCCCACCAGACAGTGTACCTGATCGTTGTAGTATAGTATAGTGACAAGTACCGGGGGATTGATCGTTCAACTCAGGAATAGTGTCGCTAGGATTAGAAAGCCTAAAAATTAAGTCTAGAGGTGAGGGATGATTCTTTTTGTATTTTTATATTTTTATGAAAGCAATTAAACTCTCGGGTTTTTGGAAGAGTGGGCGGAATTAGTTGCTATTCAACTAACCCAATAACTAAAGATGCAATCAAAATAAAATAACAAAAATGAAAATAAAGCTAATTACTAATGTGGTGTGAACAATAAATGGGAAAATTGTGTTTACTTAGATTTCATTACTCCCTAGATATCTTTTACAGGTTGATAGTTTGTTACAATTGCGTGGATGACGGGTTATATTCCTTAATACCATTCGTGGGGTGGCGTACGTACTTCCCCAACTCTATAAGCTCCTACTTCACTCCTATGTCGAGCCTGCAAGAAGCTCCTAACATGGGATCACTAGAATTCGCTCATGCATTAAATACAACCATAAAAACCTAATACGCATTGGTTCATGTATCTTAAGACGTTCAAGCATGTTACCCTATGGAAGTCTGCCAGTTTTCTTAAGCCTAACATCGAAATCATTCATCTGTAACAATTATAAACAAGCAATCAACCCATAATCAACATCTAGGTTTTACTACATCTAAGGAAACACACAAGAGATCTAGCCTAGCATGTTAAAATCAAGACAAGCGTAAGATATACTTATCTTAATTGAACATGAAAGGTTTTAAAGGGTAAAAACCCTTGAAAATACAGTGAAAATCGTGCTAGGGTTTCTCCAAGTTATCCCTCTAGTTGTCCTCTCTTAATGAATGAAAATTACAAAACTATATATAGATTTTCCATCGTGACGGCGTCAAGAAGAAAAATCTGACGCCGTCAATTCGCCGCCCATAGTAATATCGGATTGCCTAGATCTAGATCTGACGCCATCAAGTGCAAATGTTCTCTGGGCCGTCACGTGTAATGGGACCATGACGGCCTATGGTGACGCCGTCATGCCCCTAGTGTAAAAACTCTCTGGATCGTCACGGACTCTATCCACTTCACCTCTTGTTTCACTCTTGACGCCGTCATGAAGAATTTTGTGACGCCGTCAGGTACTGTTCCGAGCAAGGAAAATTAAGACTTTGCCGTTTTCTTCACTTTTATGCTCCAAAAACGTCCAAAATGCTTCCTTTTCCAGAATTCACTCCAAAAGTACCTAAAATCACAAAAGGAATGATTTAGGGCAATATTTGATCAAATAAATTCAGTTCCGGGCTTAAATGACCCCCTAAAAACGGATCATTTTTTGCCTCATCATATACCCTTACACTTGAGATTTGCTTGTCCTCAAATAAATGCGCTTTTATTCTAATCAAAATACAAGTTAGGGGTCATTTAACACTAATATAAAAGTAATTACAACAAATAATCATTCCACTAAACACCAAAGACAAGCACGGAGGTCATACACTAGCACCTCACAAATAGTGTTTAGATACTCACATCTCTCGGATGTAATAAAGTATATATCACAATTTGGAAATGGAAAACATCTCTCACTACCTGTCATAGCAAAATAGATTACCATAGGCTTGGGAAAGGATCAGACCTCCACCACATGGCGTAAGCACCTAGGATAAACTATCAAAGAGGTCTTTTAAAGGGTTATAACGTTAGGTGTAGGGATATGGAATACACGGTTTTCTTGGATAAAGGCAATCTTTACTGGTGGCGAGTAAATCATCTTAGTTAATTACATGTACAATATGGCGTTGCTAAGCCAAGACTAGACTCGACTTAAGCTAATAAATCAAAAATAACGAAAACATAAAACAAACATAGAATGAAACGAGATAGTAGTCCGTTTTTTTTTTTTTTTTTTTGGCATACACTCTTACCTTACCATCCAAAATAATACATCATAGGGAATGAACATTCCCCTTACACTTGAATTTTTATATACTTTACAATAAACTAATCTAATGACTCGAATCAAGATAATCAAAACACTTGGAGTACTTTTAAGATTAACGCACATATGGGGGTAATAATATGATGTTCTTTCCCATTGCTCCATAACATTAGTACTTTACCCATGAGTCCTAATCGTCCCAAAATAATATGTACAAGGATATGACTCGACTTAGCAACCATGTAATCAATTAGATAATTAACTAAGGGTTTAAACATATAACAATAATGCACTAAAGATGAGTGCATACACGGAAGGCTAAGGCGATTTGGGTGTACATTTAAGTGGGTTGTAACAAATTCTTCCTTTAAGCAAGATGCTTAAAGTTAGAAACGAAAAGATAGGCTCGGAGGGGTGTACTAGGGGTTTCGTGTACTAAAAATGAGTACAACGCTAAGGGTGTGGGAAAAATTAGTTGACTTTACTAGCCAAGTAATATGACTTAAATGGTCAAGTAATTATGATACGGGTTTAACACAAGGGTGATCCTAATGCCTCTTATCATGTAGTAAATCCTACTACACGAATGTAGTCTCACTAGCGGTCTCAGGATGCATCATTAACGCAAGTTCTAGAATCTAAATGCTACCGGTACACTCATAAGCACTAATAATGAATGCTTTTCCTATCAAATCTAAAGGCGAACCTCACATATTTGGGTGGAAAATTTTTTGAGTGGTACGGTTTTGTGCTAGTCATACGACTCCTATCCATGAGACGCTTGTTATGGCTAAAGTTTCACTCCTAAATGTTGTAAAAAAATTTTAAATTTGGCGATAAAATTACACTAACAAGTATTTTTCATAGTTTTATTACACACCTACCATCAAACAAACAAACTCAAGTGTAAGTGTATCCTATAAGGTATTATCATTTACCCTCCCCTTACACTTAGGATGAACATTGTCCCCAATGTTCAATTAAAGGATGTAAAAGTAAAACAGGTAAAAGAATGAAAGCAAATACTCCCCTGATTCATTCGGTGTGGATAGTGTGGTAACAATGTTAGATCTTCCTCCAAGAAAATGAACAATCAAAGCTTCCATTCCAGAATATAAATCATCTTCTTGTCATACATAACCTGTTAAACCTGAGAAAACAAACAAGGCAACCTCGTGTAAAATCGGCGGCAATCTATATATATACTAACAAATCCTAGAAAAATAATATATATATCTTAAATTGCTTTCTAGGAATTAAAGGGATATAATGCTTCTGGAATGAATGTTTGCAGATTTCCTGAAGTTTATAAAACTAAAGATTTAACAAAAACTTTAAGACTCCGTTAGAAAAATAAAACTAGCAAAATTTCCAGAATTTTACACATGACGCCATCAAGAATTAATTCCTGACGTCCTCAGAAGTGATCTGCAGAAATCTTTACGTTAAGTTTCCGGAAAACTTATGTCCTACTTCCTGGAAAATCCTGCAAAACATCATTATGACTCGATACAAGCATTTGACTCTAACAAATACGAATGTACGTCCATTTAATATTGTGGAGAATCATGATCGATTTTGTTTCTTAAAAACATATTTGGGGTTTCCCCTTACACTTATCTTTTGCGAAATACCTTTGGATGACGTTAAGACGAAGTCAAACGACAAAATAAAGTATTTTCACCATTTTATTTTTGAAACATGATCTACCAACAATAAAAATAAAGCATGCATACGGAAACAAATAACAATCAAACAAATAAACATCACACAAAACATGGGTTGCCTCCCAAGAAGCGCTTTTCTTTATTTACGAGTCTTGTAGCTAGACTCAAGGTCATGGGCTATTACGTGACCTCATCGTTGGTCTCATTTTCTAGGTCATCTCCTATATTAGTTTTGTATTCCGGACCTAGTTGCAAGCATTCTTTGTAGAAACCAAGTATTCTATTCATAAAATATTCTACTCCTCTACGTCTATCCTCATCATTCCTATAGTAAACCGCTTGTTTGTGTTCCTTTTCTATGTTTGATAGGAGGCGGTATTGTTCAATCTTGTTGGGCATTTGGTAAGCAATCTCATCATTCTCTTCCTTGAATCTAGCTATCCCTAGAGTCGGATCATAACTCATCTTAGAGGCCTCAACGAACGGTTTTCCGAACACTACTTGACTTAGGCAATCATCTATCACCGGACGAGTATCCTCCGCTATCACAAAGTCGGTTTCATAAGTGAAGTTTCCAACAATCACATGCAATCCTTTCATTCTTCCTACAAAATTACTTATCAAATTCTTGCTGGGCATCATCCTATAACCAAGTTGCTTCTTCATTACCCAATTATAATAAGTCCTAGTCATGATGTTTATAGGAGACCTAGGATCGATATAGGCTTTCCATACATGCATATGCCCAATGTTGCATGGTATGTTGATGTCAGAGGGATCACCTACTTTAATAAGGGGTGAACCAAGGATATATGGTGTCTCGGGATCATCAAATAAATCTTTGTGATATTCCCGTTCTTCCTTGGTGGGCAACTTATCAAAGTACTCTTCTACGTTTTCTACTTCCTCTAACTTTTCTCCCTTATTAACCTCAACTTCCTTAATTTCATCCCTAGTCTCGGTTTCTATTCCAACTTCATCCTTGTCACTTTCTTCTATATCCTTATCTTTTGGCTTAATAGTGACAACATTGACAAAGTGGACGTGTTTGGATGACGAGGGGTCCTTAACTTGGATTCCGCTATTGGTGTCCCTAGTGTCCTTCCTAGGTTTAGTTAGCGCTTGGTTGTTAAGGGCTTTCAACAAGTTGTCAATCATATTAGTCATCTCCGTTTGTTGTTGATTGAATTCAGTTTCAAACTTAGCTATGCGAGCTTCTTGAGATGCCATAAACTTGGATATCAATCCTTCAAGATTATTGGTACTACCATAGTTATTAGAAGGATTGTTGTTGAAAGTACGGTTGAAGGGTGGACCGTTTGGTTGGTAACGATTAGGCGGATTAGAAGAATTATTTTGGTTTTGTTTCCACCTAAGGTTCGGGTGATTTTTCCAAGAAGAGTTGTAGGAATCACCGTAAGGGTTTGGCTCGGGTTTAAAAGTGTACCACTTATCTCCCGCTTCGTCGGTACGCGAGGATGCGTAGTTCGCAAAAGCTGTTCCGGGGAGTTCCACGCAATCACGAGTGTCATGGGGACCACTACATAATTCGCATGAAGAAGTGATTTTGTTCACTTGGCTTGAAGGCTTAGGAACTTCGTAAGATTTCATAAGAAACTTGACTTGGTCCTCAAGTTCCATGATCCTACGGTCGGGAGTGCTAGAATTGTTCGAAGGAAAAGATATTGCCTTGACCGTTTTGTTCAAATCACGGGGATCATTCCAACTTTCGTTGTCATAGAGAGCAAGATCTTCTATGAGTTCCCATGAATCTTCCACACTTAGATCACATAGCTTATCACCGGCCGATTGGTCAATGGTTCGCCTTGTGGAGAGATCGATATGGTCATAGAATATTTGGACTTGGAGCCAAAGATCTATGCCATGATGAGGGACTTTTTGGAGTAAGTCCTTGAAACGAGTCCATGCTTCATATAGAGTTTCACCTTGACGTTGTTGGAATATCAAGATATCATTTCTAAGCTTGGTAGTTCTCCCCGGTGGGAAAAATTGAGCAAGGAAACGAGTGGTGAGATCATCCCATGAGGTGATAGATCCCGCGGGTAAACGTTCAAGCCATCGGGTTGACTCTCTAGTTGTAACATCAAGGTCTATAGAATCTACGATTTTAAGGAAGTCCTTGAGATATTGGTTAAGATATTCGGAACGAAGTCCATGGAATGCACATCCGCTTTGCACCAACCGGATGGCTTCGGATCGCAAGGGGGACACATTGGCTCCTTGGGTGAGCTCAATAGTGTTTCGATAGCCTTGGTGGCTAGGACGGGAATACTCTCCTAGGGTTCGGGGCCTAAGAGGTTGGTTTGCTACTGTTGGGTTTTGTTGTGGTGGGTTGATGGGTTCAAAAACGTTACCACCTTCCATGATGTCGGATGGTAAAGATTACGAACAAAGACACGAAGAAATAGATAGACTAAAGAAAACCTAAAATAAAATAAAATCTTACTAGAAAGGAATCTAGCAAGTAGACCTAATAAAAAGAAATACTAACCTAGACAATAACTATTCCCCGGGTTGCGGCGCCAAAAACTTGATGCGTGGGAATTGCACCAGGCTTTACCTCTCAAGGGATCTCGAGAAGCTTACAACCCCCACCAGACAGTGTACCTGATCATTGTAGTATAGTATAGTATAGTGACAAGTACCGGGGGATTGATCGTTCAACTCAGGAATAGTGTCGCTAGGATTAGAAAACCTAAAAATTAAGTCTAGAGGTGAGGGATGATTCTTTTTGTATTTTTATATTTTTATGAAAGAAATTAAACTCTTGGGTTTTTGGAAGAATAGGCGGAATTAGTTGCTATTCAACTAACCCAATAACTAAAGATGCAATCAAAATAAAATAACAAAAATGAAAATAAAGCTAATTACTAATGTGGTGTGAACAATAAATGGGAAAATTGTGTTTACTTAGATTTCATTACTCCCTAGATATCTTTTACAGGTTGATAGTTTGTTACAATTGCGTGGATGATGGGTTATATTCCTTAATATCATTCGTGGGGTGGCGTACGTACTTCCCCAACTCTATAAGCTCCTACTTTACTCCTATGTCGAGCCTGCAAGAAGCTCATAACATGGGATCACTAGAATTCGCTCATGCATTAAATACAACCATAAAAACCTAGTACGCATTGGTTCATGTTTCTTAAGACGTTCAAGCATGTTACCCTATGGAAGTCTGCCAGTTTTCTTGATGAGGCGAAAAATGATCCGTTTTTAGGGGGTCATTTAAGCCCGGAATTGAATTTATTTGATCAAATATTGCCCTAAATCGTTCCTTTTGTGATTTTAGGTACTTTTGGAGTGAATTCTGGAAAAGGAAGTATTTTGGACGTTTTTGGAGCATAAAAGTGAAGAAAACGGAAAAGTCTTAATTTTCCTTGCTGGGAACAGTACCTGACGGCGTCACAAGTTTCTTAATGACGGCATCAAGAGGAAAAACAAGAGGTAAAGAGGATGGAGTCCATGACGGTCCAGAATGTTTTTGCACTAGGGCATGACGGCGTCACAACATGCCGTCATAGTCCCTTAACACGTGACGGCCCAGAGGAGAAATGCTCTTGACGGCGTTAGATCTGGATCTAGGCAATCCGATTTTATTATGGGCGGCGGGTTGACGGCGTCAGAATTTTCTTCTTGACGCCGTCACCTTAGAAAATCTATATATAGTATTTGTAATTTTCATTCATAAGGGAGGACAATTTTAGGGACCACTTGAATAAACCCTAGCTCGATTTTAACAGTATTTTCAAGGGTTTTCACTCCTTGAATCCTTTCATGTTCAATTAAGATAAGTATCCTTTCAATTCTGACGCCGTCAACCCGCCGCCCATAATAAAATCGGATTGCCTAGATCCAGATCTGACGCCGTCAAGAGCATTTCTCCTCTGGGCCGTCACGTGTAATGGGACCATGACGGCTTATGGTGACGCCGTCATGCCCCTAGTGTAAAAACTCTCTGGATCGTCACGGACTCTATCCACTTCACCTCTTGTTTCACTCTTGACGCCGTCATGAAGAATTTTGTGACGCCGTCAGGTACTGTTCCCAGCAAGGAAAATTAAGACTTTGCCGTTTTCTTCACTTTTATGCTCCAAAAACGTTCAAAAATGCTTCATTTTCCAAAATTCACTCCAAAAGTACCTAAAATCACAAAAGGAACGATTTAGGGCAATATTTGATCAAATAAATTCAATTCCAGGCTTAAATGACCCCCTAAAAATGGATCATTTTTCGCCTCATCACGAAGATAATTACACCATCGCGACGAACATTTAATTATCTTTCTATAGACGGGCACTTTGATATACTTTCGACAATTTTTTTTTCACTTTTTTCTCGTTTTTTTTTTCATTATTGAAATTTGCATGAACAATCACATGTGATATTAGTGTTAAATCACATATGATATGTAATATCACATGTTATATAAGTGTTAAATCATATATGATATATAATATCACATGTGATATTAGCATTAAATCACATATGACTTTTTCATGCAAATTTCAGTAACGAAAAAAAACATGAAAAACTTGAAAAATATAATTTTGTCTAAAGTATATCGAGTGCCTATCTATAGAAAGATAATTAGATGCTTGTCGTAATGGTATATTTTTTCGCTTAACAAAAAACGGTTTGAAAGATATTAATATTTGAGAGAAAAAAAATGAAAGTAGGTTTTTTAAATTGTTGGGATTAATCTCATCTATTAAATCAAATAAAGATGGAGGGTGGAGATTAATCATTTGATATGTAAAAAAAGTTTAGTTCTCAAATTATCTTAAATCAATATATAAACACAATAATCTTCTTTATTCTTGTGCTAATCCATGGTTAAGTTGATTGAAATGAATAAAACATGAATATTTTTTTTTCTTAAAACATAGATTAAAGATCATTTACATATCAAACTGTAATACCCTCATTTTTGGGATACGCAGCGGAATTAAAGTTGGGTGTTACTCGACGGCACAACAGTTATAATAATAGGAAAACAATCTCTAATTGAGTTGTTTTAGAAATTTTATTATTCAAATATCAGAGTTTACAAAATGAGATCCCAGTAGTTTACAGTTTGTCAAATAAATTATCAAAGAATAATAAAATTTTAGCCTTCCTTTCGAATCCATACTCCTCCATGCCATCCTTGTTTGTTAAGGACCTGAGATAAACATGCTAAAAAGTCAACATAATTTTGAGTGAATCCACAGTGTTTATAAATAAGTAATGGTTTGAACACAACTCAAATAGTTATAAAACAACGTATTGCAGCGTAGCATATTGCACTAAGTCTCATGACACGCAAACCTTAACAACGTGCGGACATTATAGTAATTTGCTATAATGTAAGTTACCTACATTATAATAATAATGTAAGTAACAATGCCCTCGACAGGATCTTACCAAACTTCCTGTTTTATTTCAAATATAGTACATTTGGTTACCTATCCGGCTAACACAAATGGGGACGTCAATTCCAATAGATCTATTCACTATATTCGCGTTCACTCGTAAGTGATTAATGGCTCATGATATGAGGGTCTTTTAGTGGCAACACAACTAACTTAGGCAATACCAGATCTGGATAGCATATAGAAAAAATACTTGTGTTCGGTTTGTAGCATGTATCTCCCCACAAGTTGAAAAACAGTATAAAAGTGGGAATGTGAACTCACCTGGGAAATAAAGCAGTCTGAATGGAAAATAACTTAAATAAAGTTGATAAACGTCTCTGACACGTAACCTGAGTTATTATGTCAAGTTTCAGTATTCATATGTACTTATATATGAGTTTATATTTATTGTAAAGGTTTTGTTAACAATTATTATTTTAGTTATTATAACATGAAGTCTCTTCAAAAGTTATTGGTATTAAGATTTTACCATTTTTCCTATTTATGGTTTGTTATTCGATATTGATATATAAGTTTTTATAACAAGTCCTGAATCGTTATAACGTTAAATATATTTCTTATATAAGTTTTATAAAAACTCGTTCCTATTTTATAACTATTACACGTGTTTTATAAAATAACTCTAATCCTTTAATGTGTTAAAACATATTCCCGAATCACTATACAATAAAAATATATTATCGAAGCATATAAAAATATTACTCTTTATATCCTTATAGTTTTTAAGCGGTGACGGTTTATATTTTTACAAAACTAGTCCTTTTGTATAAAATGTATAAATTATACTTTTTACCCTTATAGTTTCAAAAATGACATGTTATACCCACAACTATCGATCATTGACAATTTCAGCCCTTTTACTAAATAATTTGTAAAAATTACATTTTTGGCCCAAGAAAACTCCTTCTTTTATTTATTACAAAATATACCCCTTTAGTGTTTCAAAAATAATTATAATAGTATTATTTTTATGTATTACGAGACAAAAACGAGCTAAGTTTTAGACAAATTCGTACAATGTTTTTACAATGTTCTTGATCTTTTCAAAAGTTTGTCAGGTGGTCTATCCAACGGTTCAGACTAGAGGTCATGAGCTTTTATGGTTTGCTCGTAATAGTTTTCTAAAGTTGGGTGTTTTAGAATTATTTTTAAGTAAATAAACTAAGTATTTTTATTTGTTTTCAGCTAGTGATAGACCAAAAAAAGAGTTGAATAAAATCATGACCGCTTGATCTTTTTCCTACTTTCTTGATTCTACTTAATCTATGCCAGAAGGTCTTTCTTTTGACCCCGAGTTTGGATTCTTAGATGATCGTTTGATAGTGTAAACAATTACTCGAAGTTGGGTACCTAGAGCATATGCTCGACTTACATCAGGTTCCAAAAACAACTTGGGTTTCGATTCTAAAGCTTATGAACTGACTTGTTACGTATCCTAACATGTTACTCATCATATCTAAGTTGTCTTTAAAGGGTCCTAGGGTTTCCTTGTTTAGAAATAAGTCGAAAACATTTTATTTAATTAAGAATTTGTTTGGTCTAATGACTCGCGACCAATGTTTTCAAACCGGCCAGGTCAACTGGTTGGACCGGTACCCAGTCAAAAAAGGGTCAAAATAACCCGGGTTTCTAAAACCGGGTCAACCAGTTAGACCCGCCGGGTTTTGAGTGACCCGGGTCAACCCGGGTTTTGAAACCTGGCTGGGTTTGGATTTTCTCTCTCTCTCTCTCTTTTTTTTTTTTTTTTTTTTTTTTTTTTTTTTTTTTTTTGACTCTTTTTTTTTCATTGTTAAGGTGGTATTTTTGTTAGATATGACTTTCTTATGGTGTATATTCACTCATATTTGTGATTAGTTTCCATTTATTAGATTGAATTCGGGTTTTAATATCCAAAGCGCTTAGCATGATCAGGAGTTTAGGACCCCTGTGCATGAACCGTAAGGTTCTTTGCTCTTTTTTCACTGCAGAGTAGTGTTTGAAGTTTGTACATTAAACTTTGTACAATAGAAAATGAATTTTTGGAAATGTGCAAAAAATCGGGTCTAACCGGGTTGACCCGGAGGTCGAACTGGTTGACCCGGTGACTCGGCCGGGTCGATCCCAAACCCGGGTTTCAAAACATTGCTCTCGACAATGAAAAGAATAAAAACGTCACATGTATATCTTATGGCCAGGTCTTGGCAGCAAATTGAAGTGTGCTAAGTGGTGGTTAAAAGAGCTTATTGGCTGGGCTTATAAGCCTCAGCTTATGGTAGAAAAATGAGGCAAAAGTGAGGCGTTTAAGAAAATATTTTTGGAAATTCAAATGTCGGGTTTAGAAACAGTCCGCACCTACAGCTCTTTTCGTGCGTTTTTAGGACCCGTGCTCCTGAGTTTTTAAAGAAAACGTCGTTCCGGACAACTTTCATGTTTTTAACTTTTTGATGAATCGGACAAGAAATGCCTCGTTTTGTGTGTTTTAGATTCTGTCACAGAATGTTGTTGACAGCTTTCCGACAGAGTTTTTGGTAATTTCATTTGGCCGGGTTAATGGGGCATTCAAGAGTGTCCTGGGTGGCGGTCACATATATCTTTTGGCTAGGTTTAACACCCTTAGCTTGTGGTAGAAAAATAGGACACAAGAGGGGTGTTTGGGCTGGTTTTGGCAACAAGGCAGAAAAGCAGAAACATGTTTAAACTTTACAAAAGCCTATGGTGATCCATACTTGTTATCTATTACTGATCACTTAGCTTGTTTTAGTGTAATATTAGACAGCTTTTAAGTTCATAAAGTTTACAAAATAATAATGTGGATGTTTGTTTACTCGCTACATCAGAAAGAAAACAAAACATAACTTTGGTCCAGGTTTTGAATCAAGACTTGTTTGATATCATATTTAAACATGTTTAAGCCTTATGAAAGGTTTTGAAAAAGGGCTAGGAAGACTTACAAACTTGGGATTTGAATATGGAGAGTTTTTGACAAAATGGTTTGGAAATGGAATTTTAGACTTTCCTTCTTCACCTAGGCTTCACTCCAAGGTTTCTCCTTCTTCTTTGGCTCCACTTGCACCTCTATATTAGTAAACACTTAAGAGTGTAATTGTTTGATGTATTTCGAGTATGTGTGAGTGAAAATGGAAAGAATATGGGTCGAATTTTATATAGGGAAAGGATGGAAAGGTCTCAAGAGTGTCTAGGTCACTTGGTAAGGAGAGGAGGGAACAACATGAGGTGTATCATGGCACTTGGAGGATTCGTGTGGTTATGGTAGAATTTGCATGGTGTGGTAAAATGAGAGCCAAGACTCCTAATACTCTTATTAGATTTCTATTTGTTCACTAATATTAGTAGACTTTGAGTGTATATTTGTTTGTGAGAATTTCGAATGAAATGTGAGTGAAATGAAGAAACTAGGGCTCGATATATATATATATATATATATATATATATATATATATATATATATATATATATATATATATATATATATATATATATATATATATATATATATAGGTGAGATGAGAAGGATTCTAAACTATACTAGGTCACCATGTCGGTTTTAAAGGGACATGTTGATGTATCCTAAACCCTGATTCGACACTTGTAAGGAAGGGAGTACCATATACTTTGTGGATTAACCCTAACCATAGATTTTAACTAACTCCTTGACTTGTAAAGTAAGATTTCTAGAATCCATGTGATGTGGAAGTATAAACGACCAAATGAGTGTCTTATGGCTGCCAAATGGTGGTCTTGTATGGTGGAAGTAAAAACATAATGATGTGGTAAAATTATATCCAAAATTTCCACTAACAATATTGACCAAAGATAAAATATCAAAGAAACATGGTGTGTTGGAGGTAAATATGGCCTAGTAAATTCCTTGTGATGTCTAAAGTTTAGTTAGAGAAGTTTAATTAGTTTTGGTTAGGAGCGTATCATGTAGTTTACCAGGGATCGAAATGTACAAGAAATAAAGAGGAATTCGAATGGTGCTTAAGGAGTGGTACTATAGGCTTACTAGAGTCGTACTAAGGTTTTAGGAATATAAGAAAAATAGTTTTCGGTATTTGGTTAGGTTTGGTACAAATATAAATTAGTTTTGACAAGTTTAGATTAGTAAAAATATAGTGTTTTTAGATTTCATGCATCAAGTACTTGTATACTAGGTTTAGGGTTTTGTACTTAGGCTTATTAAATATAAGAAAATATATTTTGAAGGCTTGTGCATAAAAGACATGTACAATCTGTTTTGAAAAGAAGTACACTGAGGTTTATAATAAGTTTTATAAATAATTAGTTTTCATGCATTACTGACTTGTATCTTAGCTTGAAAAACTTGTACTCTTGTATTTCTTAAAAATAGCGTACATACTAGTCAGGATTATATGATTTGATTATGTACAATTATAGTTTTAATGATTTATGGTTTTCGTAAATACTTTAATAAATTGTAAATATTAAATTTGAACGTTAAGTGTAAAATGACGTAAGGTGGTAAATAAGAAATTGAATACTTTGGTACTTGGCATATAAAAATATGCATTTAAAACAAAATCAAGTGAACCCGTTTATTTAGAATATGAGTTACGTCATATTAATTAATTGTTATGATTAGTTTAACTGATAACGTTTAATAATAAAAAAAATAGGCGTGAAAAATGGATAAGTATAAGTTTAATTTAAGTGGAAATTTACCGGTGGTTACACAAACTTTTTTACATACTAAAGGATCAATCTTCACCCTCCATCTTTATTTAATCTAATGGATTAAATTAATTTCAATAATTTATAAAACCGACTTTCATTTTTTTTTATTTTTTTTAATATTAATATCTTTCAAAACGTTAATTATTAAGTGAAAAAAAATACACCATTACGACGAACACTTAATTATGTTTCTATAGATAGGCAATTTGATATACTTTTGACAAAAAAATTTTTTTTTTCGTGTTTTTCACCTTTTTTACGGTTTTTTCATTACTGAAATTTGCATGAAAAAATCATATGTAATTTAACTCTAATATCACATGTGATATATATATATATATATATATATATATATATATATATATATATATATATATATATATATATATATATATATATATATATATATATATATATATATATATATATGTGTGTGTGTGTGATTTAACACTAATATCATATGTGATATTATTAGAATATTAAATTAGTGTTTAATTGCATGTGATTTCTCATTCTATTTTTTCAGATACAAAGAAAAATGAAAGAAAAAAAGACGAAAAACGTAAAAATTGTGAAAAAACGAAAAACAAAAAGTTTGTTGAAAGTATATCAAGTGACCTTCTATAGATAGATAATTAAATGCTAGTTGTGATGGTATAATTTGTTTTGTCTAACAATTAACGATTCATGAGATATTTAAATTATAAAAAATATTTAAAATATTAAAATACTTTTAATCTCAACCATTGATTTATTTTAAATGGATGATAAAGATAAATCCCTTTGATGTTAAAAAAAATAAAAAAAAAAAAAAATTATGTAAAATAAATCTCCTCTAAAACTTAAAAGGCAACAGAATTTATTCAATACATAAATACAACGAGACTGGCGACGAACGCCGCGTTGCGGGGTCGCCTGTTTATTTTGCGACATTTTGGGCCTGTTATGTTTATCTATAAATAAGGTAGAGTACTTTGGCGCGCCTGTTTATTTTTTCCGTTGTTTTAAGTAGAATATTTAGCCGGTATTTATTCGTTGCATTTTAAATGGTAATAGGTTAACGCCTTGTTGTTTTGTCACATAGCGTTGTATCGTTTTAGTGTGTTGTTTTTTTTATAACACCATGATCCTGCTTCATTTGTAAATGTGGCTTTCAAAACAGTTAGCATAAATACAATTATACAAACATATTCAGAACACAAATACATATTACACATGATCTTGCTTCATTTGTTACTCTGGGAAATCGCTTGCCACAACTTTATAAAAGCAAACTTAATTGAAAGTAACCATTAATAAACCACTTCAAATTGCTCAATCTTACACCTAAAATTTCATCCTTGACTTCAAAGAAATCAACAATTCGCAACAAAACCAACCATCAATAACTACCATTATTACCATTTCAACAATCTCGGCGTCAAAACAACATTAACTGAAAATAACTAACAATAATCTATCATTGACCTTTAAAAAGTCAATATAATAGCAAAATCAGTATCACAGCTTCATAACAACGAAATTAACAAAAAATAACTACCGATACTCTACACTCGACCTCAAAAAGTCATCATTTCAACGACATTAACCAAAAATAACTTATAATATTCTTAAACCTAACTGCATGATACTCATAATCAAGTAGAAAGTTGCTAGCCATGTAACTGTACCAAACCTGAATCAGATCAAGTACAAATTTAGATCGTCATTGAGCTAGATTTGCTTGAAACAACTGTGAAAGCGGTGCTTGGTAGTTTGCTTTCGTAGTCATACCTTGTGGCTCAGGCCCCGAATGTTAACAACCATGTAGCAGCAATGATGATGAACAACAATAATGCCAAAACCGTTGTGTCCTTGGAGTGAGGTGGTAGGCATACAATATTGAGATCAGCTTGCACCTAACTTTATCTTTCTCATCAGTATTTTCAGTTTCTGTGACAATTTTCACGTTTTTTGGGAGTTCGGTTGGGAGAAGATCGGAATCCAGTAGAGTATTAATCAATTAGTGTCTCTGTTGTCAAGTCCTCAGCAACGTCGCATAGAACTTTTTTTCAACCATATAACGACAACTCCTACAAACATGTTTTGCACATGGTTCAGTGAAAACCAAAACAACAAATACAGTAAACTAAAGATACCATTACTTAGACATGTTGATATTTGATATATAATATAGTCGATTCGGTAAGGAAAAATCAAATGATGTGCACATAATTATCAGTTACACAGAATTTCAGTTCACAATACGTTGAAGCTCAACAAATCAATAACAGTAAGCAATCCCAAACACCCCTTAAATTAAGGTTATCAAGTTTCTGTCTATCAAGTTACTATTGCAGATTTTAAATTATGTTCTCTTACTATTGCACGTTGATAACCTTTTTGATTTTTTTTAGTTGATGAAAATGGTTTTGACATTATGAAAGCTGACCTCACAATGTATCATATGCACGATTGGCTCACAATATACATCTGCAATTGAATTCCCTTTCGGTGTGCGCAAACTAAACCGTCTAGCTTCACAATAAGAATTGAATAGATGATACAATTCCAAAACTTTGAAAATTCATAAGAGTGACAGTCAAAATCCAAACCTGAACAAATAATAGAGGGCAGCGTTGAAACTGTTTCTTGGTATTTCAAGTGAAACAGACGAAAAAAACTTTAAGGCGATACCACCTCTTGTAACTTCCGAGCTTCCATAATAAACTCCAACCTGATTTCCATAATTGAAACGCAAAGTAATCATAAGTGTGTGTCTGATCCAGGTGTTACAGCAAAACTAAGAAACAAAGAAACCACAGAAGCCTTTAACTTCCTCCTCAAAGCAATCGTCAATCTAACTGGCCTAGAAATCTGACTAACTTCGTGAGCATAAGTTCCAGAGTCGATCAATCCAGCAATTTCCTTCAAACCTGAAAGTAAATTTCGCGTCATTTCCACAAACAAATATGCATATTTTTTTTACCCGAAACAGTTAAATATAAAACAAATACTTCCATCTAATCATACTGTTGTAACTATTCACGGTCTTACACCGGATATTGTTCATTAGCTTTATGAGGGTATGTGGCATTAACTTTTTTTCTAGTTATCAGCTCATTGTTCAACAAATAAGCAGTTTAAAGATCTAATTTGTTTATGCTCAACTGCCTAATTTGAGCAGAGCAGATTGGCATATGGTTATTTCCAAGTGGTTATTTGAGATGAAACTAAATTTAGTATCACAACTAACCCAAAGGCCAAACCCCATTGTAAATGTTGTAATTTTCTATCGGTGGGGTTTACTGCCTTTTTTTTACAGAGTAACCAAATCCTAAGACTATCACATGAATTATGAGCTAAACAAATAGATTTAATCCCAGACACCAAAATCATACATTTAATCCTCGCAATTCATATTTTTTGGAAAAAAACATCTAAACAACCTATGTACTTGTCTGCCAAGGATCATCAGAAAGTTAAGTGATCATAATAATTCCAGTCATTCCAAACCGTTTCACTTAAACAGTGTATGTTTCGGTTAAACTTAGAGCCTGTGTGGATGTGTCTTTAAAAAAATTGCCAATGCTTACATCGATAGTAGTGCACTGTGTTCGTACTACGGTTGCAAAGATTACCTAATTTCTCCATTTTATCTTCAAATTACTTACCGTCTGCAAACAGGTTCAAAACACCTGAATAACGATAAAACAATAACTGAAATTAGCTATGGTAAAAATATTCAAATCTGCATAACCTAACCAAGACATAAACTCCCATTTATCAAAACACCAAACCTTGATAACTTTCATATGTTCCATTATTTTTATCTGATGTCCCAAGAACTAAAACAAATGCATATATTCTACGTACATGTATCACATTCCAGATACATCTCATACCTGCCACATCTCTGCCACTTTTCTATAACATAACTGCAAATGAGGATGACAATCGCGACAAATAAGGCTGAGGATGACAACCGCGACAAATAAGGCTGAGATAGGCATGGCCAAAACCAACACATGTAGCTACTACAAATACGTACCCCACTCACAGTGATAAGATGTCGAGATAGGCATGGCCAGAACAGGAAAACGATGCTCAGTGCCAGAATGAGGCAGCGTATCTACAAAAAGAACAGGCCAAATGTTAGTTAATCAGCATACCGAAACACGAAAGGCAAAAACACGAATAAGACATATGCAAATATATAATCAGCATACTAAAACAAAAATATTATAGCAAACATGTAAGAAGATACCCTCGATATGATCTTTGTAGCATTTTTTTCCCAGTTGACCGGTTAAAAATAGAACATGACCCAAAGTTATTCACCCTCATAGCTCCGAACCTTAAAAAAAAAAAAAAAAAAAAAAAAAAAAAAAAAAAAAAAAAAAAAAACTCACACCTTTCAACCAAAGGAACCAACACTCTTTCAACCGCCTGATCCACCAAAGGAACCAACACTCTTTCAACCGCCTGGAACTTCCAAACCTCTAGAAACACTAGTGCCTCGATTTTTGAAAAGAAATCCACATAAGGACTGAAACAAAAAACATAAGATTCAATCAATTGAAGGTAAAACAACAAACAATTAACCTAAAACATCAAGTTTAATGATTTATAGAAAACCCAAGTGAAATATTAAATAAAGACTCATCTTAAACAATCAGCATATATCCCCAAATCAACAAAACCCCCAAATCAACAAAACCCCCAAATCATCGAAACCCTAATTTGAAAAAAAGAAAACTAAAAGAAAGACCTTAAATTCGCACCACCACATAAGCAAACGACCGTCGCATCACCTGTGGATGAGCTGAAGATTCTGGATCCAGCAATGGTTTTGTTGTAGGTGTGTGTGTGTGGCGATGATTCTGGAAGATGAAGATAAGGAGGTTTCTATATATGGCCATCAACGGGCCAGAAGGCATCAACGGGCCAGAACATTGGGCTAAATAACGCAGGCCAGATTTTGGCGGGAAAATGGCGACCAAAACGTCGTCGTTTACTACGAGAAATTATATAAATGTATAATTATATTCCTAATTACAATTACAATTCTTAAATTTTCTTTACTTTCACACACACCCACATAAAAACAAAAACACACACATGAATTAATGTTAACATACAACTTGTAAATATTGCCTCAAGGTTTACACCAGAATTACAAGTTCGAAAATATAATTATTTACCACTATACATCATCGTTTTGCGCGAGTATTCGTCCATTAATCTCAAAACCTTAAAGGACATAAATCTTACAATCGGAATTGGGTAAACTAATTAATCTATCTAATACTCTTTCGCAGTTTGAGCAGTGGAATCACGAAAACTCAAGCTTAGAGTATATAAAAGCAATAACTATACGGTTGATAAAGACACTCGATAACAAGTAAAGATAGATCTGAGGAAAAAAACATGTTTTGACAGTGGTTACAACTTTGACCGGAATTTTTGGTTTTTTAATAAACAAACAAAATTGACCAGTGTACAACTTTTTTTTTTTTTTCATGTATTATTTTTGAAAAAGACAACTAAGAATTCTAGGAGGAAATGCATGAATCATGAATGCCAATATATAAAATGTTTGTGAGAATAAAAACATACATTCACAACCACATGCACAATCCCATGGAGTATTCAACTTTTCTTTTCGTGCTATCTTTCTTTTTAACTTTCATCTATGCTTTCACCATATCCCGTAGCCGCAATTCGCGGCTTCCGCCCGGGCCTTACCCGTTGCCGATCATTGGAAACCTCTTAAAACTAAGCAACAAACCACACCGCTCACTTGCTACATTATCTAAACATTCTGGTCCTATAATGTCACTTAAGCTAGGAAGTAGAACTACTATAGTGGTTTCATCACCCGATATGGTCAAAGAATTCTTTCATACACATGACCAAGCGTTTTCTAGCCGAACCGTCCCACACACTGCTCAATGGATGGATAACCATAAGTACTCCATTGCATGGCTGCCTGCTGGAGATCAATGGCGAAAACTGCGTAGAATAACTAAAGAATGCATATTTTCCAAGCAATGTCTAGATCGTAGCGAACAACTACTTACGCAAAAGGTACGACTAGCTAGGATACTAAATCGTTTAGCATGATTTAAAAAGCTTGGATATGTTGGTGGACAAATATGAGGTGGTAAATTGATTTTAGCCTCATTTACTATGCTATATGTGGGATTTTATATCTATGAACATTTATTTTGATTAAATATGAACCGTACCTACTAGTATCAGTTTAAGGGGCTGTTTGATAAAACAGAATAATTTAGCGCTGAATAGTTCAAAGGCTGAATGATTCAACGACTCTGAGTGAGTTGGGTTCTTAGTGTTTGATAATTGTACTGAATGATCAATCTGAATTATATAAATTACTATTTTAACCTTCATTGCTTTATATGTTTTTGTTTTTTATTGTACTGTTTTAATTTTTTAACTATTCTAATAGTTATTGAAGGAGTATAAAACATTGTTTTGCAAATTATTTGCTAAGAGATCGAAATATTTAATTTCACTACACCAAACATACGAACATAACTTGTAGCTTGGTTGATGATTATTAGTTCAAGTTTCTCTTCAAATTACTATGGTGGCAATTGCATTATAACTAAATAAATTGCAATTCTATTTAAAAATGAACTAAACAAAATAGAGGATTTATATAAAGGTGTTGGGGGTACTCGACGCAATACAAAAACTTTAAATGTTAACGCAGCCTTACATATCAGAAATTTAGAAAGTGTGGTTCTGTGAGATTTTATATATACGACCTTGTATTCTTTGTAGAAACCAGCCAATTGTAAAAATCCGTCATGGTCATTTGATATACTTTAAAAAGTTTTTCTATTTATTGCAATTAAAAAAATAAAAAAAATAAAAAAATAAAAAAATAAAAAAAAAATTTTTTCCCTCTAGCGTATAACCCGCCGCCCCACTTTTTTTTTTTTTTTTTTTTTTTTTTTCATAGCGTATAACCCGCCGCCCCACTTGTCTCCTTTACCAATTAGAATTTAGATATTAATATTATTATTTCGTAGCCGGTTTTTTAATGGAGCAGATCAATCTGAAAAAAAAATTACTTGGGTTGCTTGGGACAAGGTTTTAGCGTCCAAGAAAAATGGTGGATTGGGAGTCTCGAGTTTTTTTGCGCTTAATCGTGCTCTACTTCTCAAATGGGTTTGGCGGTTCGTGTCTCAAGACGGTTCTCTATGGTGTCAGGTAATTCACGCTTTATATGGCTCTTCGGTTCGATCCCATCCGACCCATTTTTCTTCTAACTGGTGCTCCATAATTCGTGAACTAAACAAGCTAAAAGAGAAAGGTTTTGATTTTTGGTCTCACTGTAACAAACGTATTGGAAATGGAACTGAAACGCGATTCTGGTCCGATTGTTGGATTGGAGATATGCCTCTTCGTGATTTATTTCCTCGTTTGTTTGCTTTGGAGCTGGATAAAGAAGCATCGGTGGCTATTAAATTAAGTCTTCCTGTAGATAGTTCTTTCTGTAGAAGTGTTCGGGGTGGTCTCGAACAACAGCAGATGGAGACTTTGAACACCATGCTTGAACCAATATGTTTATCGAATACTTGCGACAGATGGTTCTGTGATTTGACAAGTGATGGAGATTTTCGGGTAAAGGAGGTTCGTAATTTCATTGATGACTTATTTCTGCCTGCTCAAGACGTTCCAACTAGATGGGTTAAATCTATTCCTATCAAGGTTAATATCTTTATCTGGCGAGCCCGTCACGATTGCTTACCAACTAGGGTCAATTTGGTGCGTAGAGGAGTTAATATGGAGTCATCTATTTGTCCGATTTGCTCATCTTGCGAGGAAGATATTAATCATATTCTTTTTCGTTGTGATTTGGCTCAGTTTGTTTTACGTCGCATTTGTCGATGGTGGGACTTAAGCTCTAATGGTTGGTCTTCATTCTAGGAATGGCAATCTTGGCTCCTTTCGATCAGGTTCTCCTCCAAGCTTAAATCGTTACTGGAGGGAGTCTTCTACGTTGCATGGTGGTCCATTTGGAGATTTAGAAATCGTTCCATTTTTGAGGCATCTCATCCTAGACGGTCGGAGGTCTTTGATGACATAGTTTTTTGTGCTTTCAATTGGTGTAATAGTCGTAGTAGTAGGGTGCTTTCCTGGGTGGATTGGTTAAAAAACCCCCATTTAATTTATTTGTAATGCTTTCTCTAGCATCTTGCTAGCTTTATAATATCCGCCGTTCAAAAAAAAAGATATTAATATTATTTTAAATGTTATTTCCTACAGTTAATAACACTATTAGTATACAACTATACATTATAATGTAAAAGGTGGATTTTAGTGTTTCTAGGGGGCCTAAAAAAATTAAGCTAATATAACTATTAGCTTTTTCAAGTGTTATATTAAGTCACCTCTCATAAAATAAAGCTGAATGAGCAAGGAAAATTTTCGACCCGACCCCTGAATTCTTTTTGGACTAGTACATGACCTATTATAATATGAGAGAATTGCAAAAATCGTCCCTAAAGTATGGCCAAATTGCACGTTTCGTCCCTGAACTTTAGAAAGTGCAAGGATCGTCCCTGTGGGAAACTTATGGGGCAAAAATCATCCCTGGCCTACTTCAAATGACTAAAATACCCCTGCCAAACTTTAGGGACGATTTTTGCAACTCTCTTTTTCAGATTCTTACTCAAATGGTCCCTGTGCTTCGCTAGGCATTACAAATTTAGTCCTAACATTTTTTTTAATTTATTTATTTAACTATTAATATTAGTATTATTTTTTTTATACGATTTCGTCCGTTTTTGTCCGTTTTTCTTTCGTTTTTGTCCGTTTTTCTTACGTTTTTGTCCGTTTTTCTCACGTTTTTTTTTCGTTTTCATACGTTTTGTCCGTTTTTCTTACGTTTTTGTTCATTTTTCTCACGTTTTTTTTTTCGTTTTCATACGTTTTTGTCCGTTTTTCTTACGTTTTTGTCCGTTTTTTTCGTTTTCATACGTTTTTGTCCGTTTTTCTTACGTTTTTTCCGCTTTCATACGTTTTTGTTCGTTTTTCTTACGTTTTTGTCCGTTTTTCTCACGTTTTTTCCGTTTTCATACGTTTTTGTTCGTTTTTCTTAAGTTTTTGTCCGTTTTTCTCACGTTTTATCGTTTTCATATGTTTTTGTCCGTTTTTCTTACGTTTTTTCCGCTTTCATACGTTTTTGGTCGTTTTTCTTACGTTTTTGTCCGTTCTTGTTACGTTTTTTTTTTTCGTTTTCATACGTTTTTGTCCGTTTTTTTTCACGCTTTTATCCGTTTTCATATGTTTTTGTCCGTTTTTATCAGTTCTTCTTACGTTTTTTCCGCTTTCATACATTTTTGTTCATTTTTCTTACGTTTTTGTCCGTTCTTGTTACATTTTTTTCCGTTTTTGTCCATTTTTCTTACGTTTTTTTCCGTTTTCATACGTTTTTCTTCGTTCTTTTTACGTTTTTTTCCGTTTTGGATGAAGTCTAAAGATTTTTTCTTTTAGAAAATAAAATTCTTTTCGAATTTTTTTTTCCAAAAACTTTTTTTTTTCTTTTTTTTTTCAAAAAAAATTTTCTACAACTTTTTAAAAAAATCGAATAAATATTTTTTAGAAAAAATATTTTTAAAAAATATTTTTTAGAAGAAATATTTAAAAAAAAAATTAGAAAAATTTTGGAATTATTTAAATTTTTTTTCGAAAACATGTTTTTTGAAATTTTAAAATTCAAAAACATTTTTTCAATTTTTTTTTCGGAAACCTTTTTTTATTTTATTTTTCTAAATTTTTTTTTTTGAAATTTTTTTTTGGAATTTTTTTGTTTGTGATGGACAGTGTAAACACAGACGAAAAAGTGGAAAAATGGAAGAAAAACGTATGAAAATAGAAAAAACGTAAGAAAAACTGATAAAAACGTATGAAAACGAAAAAAAAGTGAGAAAAACGGACAAAAACGTAAGAAAAACGTATGAAAATGGAAAAAAAGTGAGAAAAACGGACAAAAACGTATAAAAACGAAAAAAAACGTAACAAGAACGGACAAAAACGTAAGAAAAACGAACAAAAACGTATGAAAACGGAAAAAAAGTGAGAAAAGCGGACAAAAATGTAAGAAAAACGAACAAAAACGTATGAAAGCGGAAAAAACGTAAGAAAAACGGACAAAAACGTATGAAAACAAAAAAAATGTGAGAAAAACGGACAAAAAAGTAAGAAAAACGAACAAAAACGTATGAAAGCGGAAAAAAACGTAAGAAAAACGGAGAAAAACGTATGAAAACAAAACAAATGTGAGAAAAACGGACAAAAAAGTAAGAAAAACGAACAAAAACGTATGAAAACGGAAAAAGCGTGAGAAAAACGGACAAAAACGTAAGAAAAACGGACAAAAACGTATGAAAACGAAAAAAACGTGACAAAAACGGACAAAAACGTAAGAAAAACGACCAAAAACGAAAGAAAAACGGACAAAAACGGACGAAATCGTATAAAAAAAATAATACTAATATTAATAGTTAAATAAATTAATTAAAAAAAAAGTTAGGACTAAATTTGTAATGCCCAGCGAAGCACAGGGACCATTTGAGTAAGAATATGAAAAAGAGAGAATTGCAAAAATCGTCCCTAAAGTTTGGCTGGGGTATTTTAGTCATTTGAAGTAGGCCAGGGACGATTTTTGCCCCAAAAGTTTCTCACAAGGACGATCCTTGCACTTTCGAAAGTTCAGGGACGAAACGTGCAATTTGGCCATACTTTAGGGACGATTTTTGCAATTCCCTCTTATAATATCGATAGTGCAGACCCAGTATCCTAGAACCACCACTTAGTCTCATAGTTCCAGTACTATAGAACTGATGAAAGCTAGTGTGGAAACTATTAGAGCTTTGGGTGCGGTGATACACCAAAACTCCTCATTTTAGGCCCACGTGATGTCAAATCATTTAAAAAAACCCCGCTTTACAACCCTCTTATCACAACTAACTTCAACTTACTCATTTGGGGTCCACAACTCACACACAATTACACAATATAAATCGAAAAAAATCAACCACTAACACTAAGGACGATAGTTTCCTTCGTCGTGGAGACGAGGAGCTCCATTTTGGCGAGCTATGGCGAAGTACAGGGGTGTGGTGGCGAGCTCAAACGAGTTTGCCATGTCACTTTTGCGAGGCAACGACGAGTCCATACCCAAAGCTCGTACTACATATTCAAGTATTTGATTTTTAAGTGGACTTTGTATCCCAATCTACATTCTTTCTCATATAGAAGTGTGAGCTCTCTTGCTATTATATAAGTAAGGTTATTGTGTTTTGACCAACCTTTTGAAAAAGAATGTATTTTATTTCAGTTATCTTGGTCATTTTTAATGAATATATCATGATAACATATGTTTATTGAGTAAAAGTAATGCACATATGATACATAACTAGCATGGTCCCCGCGTGATGCAGCTGCGGGTACCCTGTAATTTAATTTTTTCAGCTAATAATTTATTTTATTTGTACATTTTTTGGCAATAGCTTTGCTGATTAGTTTTTTATAGCAAAAGTTTGATGAAATTTTGCTTAGTTTGTATTATTTTATTTATTTATTTATTGTTTAGTAGTTTGTTTGGTTTGTACAATATGTGAACATATTTTAGTTTATTATGTTCTTTTTGACAATAATTTATGGATATCAAAAATTTCGTTTAGCTCGTGTCCGTTCGGGCTTGAGCCCGTTTGACCCGTTCTCGTTCAGGCTCGAGCTCATTTGGCCCATTGCCCGTTCGGGCTTGAATATTTGTATAATATACTTTTATTATTTGTATTAGTGACATTTAATGCAGGAATTGTATTTAAGTTGGTTGTACAATATGCTTGATAATTTGCATTTCTTATATGAGAGATGTTTTAATAAGTGCATTAATTGTATTTATTGACAAGTTAATTAATTGTATTTAATGTACATAATGATTTATTTATTGTATTTAATGTTAGTATTAATTGTATGTTAGAATTAAATATGAGGAGAATTTCTATAAGTAGCATTTGTTGTTGTACTTATAGCTTTAAAAGTTTTATTGCTTAATTTTAAGTATTTCTATTAATAGTAGGCCTTCATGCTTTATAATATATTATGATAGCGTAAAAGGCATAAGATCGATATAGATATCATATTTGTCATATATTTAAGGGAATTGATTTGCACACTTTGAAAATTGATTAGGACACTCCATTTGTGCATTAAATACTTGTACCGTAGTAAAAACTATGCATCAACTGCTTGTACCTTGAGTGTGCAAATAATTTTTGTGAGTATGCAAATCATTAGCTTATATTTAATGAACCAATATTACCTATCCATTTTTCATCAAAATTAATAAAAAAACTATTTTTCACTTTGTTTTTAAAAGACAAACATATCTTGTAAATAGTAAATTTTCAAGCTACGAAAAATACATTATCATAATGAGAATTAAATTATCTTTCTATAGATATGCAATTATATATACTTTTGACATTTTTTTTCAAAACTTTCGACGAGAAAAATCACATGTGATTTTCTTTAGGCGGAAATTTTGGAAAAAAAAATGCAAAAGTATATACAAGTGCATATTTATAAAAAGATAATTTAATTATCGTCGCGATTGTATGATTTTTTTTTTCATGTAACGATTAACGGTTTGCGAGATACTTAATTTTTTAAAAAAGTTTTTTTTTTTTTTTTTTTTGGATAAAAAAATGAATGGGTATGATTGTTTCATTGGATATATAGCAAACATGAGATCTTTATTGATCTCAACTATAAGGTAAAAACAATATATGCTTAATGTACTTAATACCTAGTCACATTATGCATACTGAATCTACGAAAAACTCATTATGTATAGCGTAGTTTTACACCGTTAATCCTCCTTTTGCATCGTTGGTCCTCATTAAATTTACATCGTTGGTCCTTATTATGCACCGTTGGTCATAACACTTACGTTATACGTAAAGGTCCTAACAACACAACCCACCGCCCCCACCTCAGCCAATATTACCTACCACCACCACCCCTCACCACCCCCTACTACCACCACCACCCCTCACCACCCCCTCCCCACTACCCGCCACCCACCACCCACCACCACTTCAACCACTGAACACAAAGTAAATAACGGTGTCATCTATTCTAAACAAGATCCAAATGTGCCTTGTAGATATTTATGATGTAAATAATGTTTTTAGAGTCATACATCACCCACTACCACCACCACCCACTACACCACCACCACCTTAACCACTGCTACCCACCACCACCACCCACTACCACCACCACCCACCCACCACCACCACCATCACCACCCACTACCTCCACTGACCACCACCTCAACTACTGAACACAAAGTAAATAAAGGTGTCATATATCCTAAACATGATCCAAATGCGCCTTATAGATGCTTATGATGTAAAAAGTATTTTTGGAGTAATATATTTTTCACAACCCACTACCACCACCACACTACACCAATTTGGTGGGTGGTGGTGTTGGTGGTGGGTATTGGTCATGGTGGTGGGTGGTGGTGGATGGTGGTGGAGGTGGTCGTGGGTAGTGGTCGTGGGTGGCGATGTTAGGATCGTCACGTATAATGGAGGTGTTAGGACCAACGATGCATAATGAGGACCAACGGTGTAAATTAAATGAGGACCAACAGTGCAAAATAAGGACTAACGGTGTAAAATTACGCTATGCATAATGAGTTTTTTGTAGGTTCAGTATGCATAATTTTGACAAATTTAATTATCTTGACTGTGTTCTATTTCCACACATGTAAGATTCATCACGTTTTTATCTTTAGGGGTTGGATATCTAATTTAAATATTGTAAAATGAAGAGAAGCTGTACATACCATTTGATGTGTCATTATACTTTTTAGGTACAAGAACTAGTTGACCATATTAATCAATGTTGTGCAAGTGAAAAGGCTGTGAACATAGGTGCAGCTATGTTTACGACAAGTCTTAACATTTTATCCAACATAATGTTCACTAAGGATTTCTCTCAAAGTTTTTCGATGTCATCAGAAGAATTCAAGGATGCAATGTGGGGTATTATGGAAATCGCCGGTAAACCAAATCTTGTAGACTTCTTTCCGATACTAGAATTCTTGGATCTACAGGGTATAGAACGACAAGGAAAAATTTATGGTACGAAGATTTTTACTATATTTGATGAAATCATCGATCAGCGGTTTCAGAGGATAGCGACTTCATCAACATTACCAACAATAAACGATGCGTTGGACTTGATGATCAATCTCCAGTTAAAAGATGAATCTGACTTTAATCGCAAGGACATAATACATTTGTTGTTGGTAAGTTCATACTATTACATGTTAATTAAAAAAATAGACATGTCTGTTGGACTAAAAATTATACATTTCTTTGCAGTTACTATTTCTTACACTCAACAACAAAGCACTTACTAAAACGGTGTTTTTTTTTTTTTTTTTTTTTTTTTTTTTTTTTTTTTTTTTTTAAATGTTTGTAGGATTTGTTTTTTGCTGGAACTGATACAACATCTACCACATTGGAATGGGCGATGGTGGAGCTTATACGTAACCCCGAGAAGATGAGGATAGCTCGGTTAGAGATTATTAGACTAATGCAAAACAAGAAAAGTTTTTTACAAGAAAATGATATCCCTCAACTCCCTTACATACAAGCAATAATAAAAGAAACACTTAGATTACATCCTCCCGCTCCTTTTCTTATCCCTCACCAAGCCATACACGACGTAGAAGTCCGAGGCTTCCTTGTGCCTAAAGATTCCCAAATCCTTTGTAATGTCTGGGCGATTGGACGAGACCCAAAAATTTGGTCAGACCCAGAAACATTCATGCCAGAGAGGTTTTTGGGAGTCCATATTGACTATAGAGGCCAAGATTTTGAGCTCATTCCATTTGGTTCTGGGAGGAGAATGTGTCCAGGATTTAATATGGCTCATAGAATGTTACCAATAATACTGAGTTCTGTGATTCACAAGTTTGATTGGAAGCTCCAAGGAAATATGCTAGTAGAAAATATGGATATGGACGAGAAGTTTGGGCTTACATGTCCAAGAAATGAGCCACTCCTCGTTGTCCCGATAAAACTTTGATCTTTACTATATGTGCCATGCTTAGTTTGCTTGTATAAGTACCAAAATGGTAAGAGCTCATCTTGAACTGGTTAATGAGTATGAGTTCAGGTTTTGTTTTCAATACTTTATATCTTATGGTTTGACCGTCAGTTGTATGCATTCAGACGCATCATGTCTTTCACCAGCACATGACTTCCTCGATCATCTTCTTGATCCAGACTAACTAGTTTCATAAAAGAAATAACAAATAAAATAAATAAATAAATTATGAGCAAGTTGTATCACTGAAATGCAAAAATATTAAATAGGAAGTTTCATATTTCATCATCACTGATCCTCAATGTAAGAAGAGCGGAGAGAAATAATTATAACCAAAGCTATCAAACTCGCGAGTTTACACGTAAGATCGTACGATCTTACGTGCACATCAGTCAAAATCGTGTAGGATCGTGGTAGGATCGCATCTGAGGTAGGATCGTAAGTAATATCGTAGGATCGCACGTACGTAAGATCGACACGCGATCCAAGTTCACTTTATTTATTTATTTAAAAAAAATTCTTTTAAGTTCATCCCACTTGCTTAGGCAAAAAAAACAAACGTATGTTTTACTAATGTCTAATGAGTAAACCACTATTGTTACATTTTCTAAATAGATTATAGCTTATACATAGTTTTCTACTTTTTTAAATAGATTATAGTCTACAAGTATTCAATAGTTTAATTTACTTTACTTCACTGTGATTAAACTAATCAAAGGTATGTTTTGGAATGCCACTTATGAAACGTTTGTTTTCTTGAAATCATGTTGATGGCTTGTATGTTTTGAGACATTTAGGACCTATGTTATGTAATATTATTTCACTAAATCGTTAATGTAACGATGAAAACTTGACTTTTTGTGTTTTACTATTACTTTTGTGTTTGAAATTTGAACTTTGTCATTTTTAAGAGGATATTATATGAATTTATCTTTGACGTTGAGTAGAAATGTAAAACAGTTTGACTCGTATATCATTTGTTTACAAAGTATGACAAATTGGTAGGATCGTAGGATCGCGATCCGATCCTACGATTTCGATCTTGCAAAGACAAAAATGATCCTGCGCGGGATCGCGATCTTGACAGCCTTGATTATAACAGTCGAGCTGAACAATAAAGAGGGAAAAAATGGATTTTGAACGAGGTTTCAGTTGTTTGGAAGTTGTATTGAATCAATGGGCTTGGGCGGGAATATTAATTGGGCCGAGCTAAACAAGTATTGGGCCAAATTAGTTATTCATAGTTTCTTATCCTTTATTCGTTCACGTTATAAAAATCAACAATGCCTAATCTTGTCTTCCACGGGATATGAAGGATGTGAGATATAGATAGTCTTACCCTCACCCGAAGGTAGATAGACTGCTTCCAAAGGACCTCCGGCCTTTTTATAGGGAGTGAGGATCGAACCATCGCCTCTGTCTCCAAATGAGAGGGGGGTTTTCAACTGATTCAACCCTTCTTGTTTCTATAGGTTTATTCGTTCACCTTAGTTTTGATATAATGCGTAATTTTGTAAAACAAATGAATTATATGTGCTTAGTTTTTTCTATAGGTTTATGTAAATTCTAGACTCTAGGTCAATGGCGGACCTTTATTAAGGTGGAGGAGGGTCCCGTCCCTCTCGAACTTCAAGCTTAAAAGTGTAAAAGAGTTATATGTTTAAGAATATTAAGTGAAAGTTTGTTGTTGTTGCAAATGTTGTTGTACAATCTTCACTAGTGGCCCTTCAAAAATAAAAAGATAACAAACAGTTTCTAGTAACCTTTCATCAATAATAAGAATTTATATAAAGATTTTTAAATTTATAGATTTGATTCAAACAAATATGTTTTGATTTAAGGACATTAAAAGCCGTCGTGTTGAGTTGTAAATAGATTATTTCTTGTATTTCTTTGTATTTAGCTCTTTTGGATTTTCTTTTTCTTCATATATATACAAGGATTTACTTTTCAGCCCGCCCAGCAAATAACTTCAACCTCGGCCAGGTACTGTTCATTTTAAATGTAGCCAAAGCCAATTAATAGGTAACAGAACTACAGAAGGATCCTGAAAACAAAGTTTTCAAGCTACTATTTTTTAAAGTCAAAATATTTTGAGAGAATCACATTTGCAACACTACAAGGAACCAAACCAATCACTTGACACAATTCATGAAACTTTGGCCATAAAGACGAATCAACATAGTTATCTTCATGTTGATGAAATGCATCTAATATATGTATATATTTCTAATTTTTTGCTAAAAAAATATATTAGGGTTCATCTAGAATATTAGGAATGCATCTAATTCAAGTCGATGCATCTCTAATATATAGTTATAGTTATTTCTTATCATTATTATTTAAGTCTTTATGATATAAGTAAAATGGAGAAATATGAAATATAAAACTTTCTTTATGGATATCTGATATTTACTAGGGGTGCTTAAAGCGTGATTCGGTTTTGTTAGTTGAAAGATTTAAACTATCAATCACAGGGCGGGTAATTCATTTTACTACCCGAAACCACATCGAACTAAGCGGGTAACCGGACATGCGGATACCCAAAATGAGCGGGTACCCGTGGTTCGGGTCACGGTTGGAATGCCCCTTTCCAAACTTGAACAAAATCTTTGTGCAAATGGATTAACCAAAACGGAACTTGTGTTACAACTCAAGGACTTTTTTATGCTTATGTTACAAACCAACTTTTGAAGGTATTTTTAATAGAAAGTAGACTCAAATACATTTAAAATGATAGGTGGCACGACTTCTATAGAGCCACTGTTGATTTTATATGATTTTACAAAAACGACCAAAATCTGAAAGCCTTTTATTAAAATTCTGATGCAACAATACGACTATATGCTGAAATTTCATATGGTCATATGCTCAGTATAGAATTTTCTGAAATGAGCATACAACCATATGCTAAATATCATATAGCCATACGAGTCATGCATCAACATTACATAAAAACTATATTTAGCTCTATTTCAGGGAAATCGAATTCCAAGACTCGAAATTTAATGAAACTTTCCCCAAATGATTAGACCATCATATATTTTATAGAAATACAAAATTTTGACATTTATAATGCCCGGAAGTAAGATTTACAAAAAGTGAAGATTATACAAAACACCCCATTTTAACCCATATTACAACCATTGGTCGTAAACCGTTTATACACCCATACATCTACCATTTCTAAACATGACATTTTACAAACGTTACATCATACGACACTTAGGGGTATCTAAAATACGACTACTTGCACAATCATAAGTAACACACTTCTATCCGCTTACTTCACATCCAAAGGCTTTAACTAAGACCTTACTTGCATCATATAAACCTACAAAATGTCAACAAGTAAAACGTAAGCTTTCGCTTAGTAAGTAACCTTCATATAACATAATGTCATATACAAATCATCATACACGCATTATGGGCTATCCACATCTAGTCTAATGACTGTCATCAACCAAAATCCACAGCATTAGCACATTATCAAACTAACATCAATCATAACAACATCAACCAATTCATTACTTACTATAGTCTCAAATAATCACATACCTTAGTTAGTCTAATACCTTTAGACCAGGGGCGGATCTACAAACAAGGGTGAGTATGCACATTGCATACCCTGTCAGTTCTTAGCGTAGAGTAAACGAAAAAAATATTTCGTAATTTTTGGTTGTTTTCTTAGCTGTGCATACCCTGTAAATCAAGTGAAAAAACAAAGTGCACACCTTACTTTCTTTTGAAGAAGATGAAGGTAAGTAAAAACAAAGATGAAATGATTCGTGAGTGAGAAGATATTACTCTGTAATATGTAAAATGTTAAACTCTAACCCAAGTTCTCGCCTCCGTATGTCACATGATGTCCCATCACTACCACATAAATTGTACTATATTTAATTGGGTTATTTGCTTTTAAATTCTATAAATGCAATTTTAGACTAACACTTACCTTTTCAAGTCATAACTAACAAATCAAGACTTAAGCATTAAGCTATGCTTTCAATGCCAAGGATCCTATGCCTTAACACAAATATTCACAACACATATTATAATAAAATCTATATAACACATGTTATAACCTTGGTTACTTACCTTAGCTCCAAAGCTAAGTTACCAAGAAATCGTTATCAACACAATCACTTGATTCCTAGTCAAAATAATCATCAACGCCTAATATTAAATAATGAAGTACAGGTAACAAGAGTTTACACAACTCATGAGAATACCTATCATCATCTCTAATCATTATATGATCATATGATGAAAACCTCCAATTTTACTTATGAACCCTAATCTCAATATCAAGAATAATGATTACTAACTTGTAGGAAGATTGCTATGGACACATTACTTGAATTCAAACCTTAATCATCAATTAAATTGGTCACTAGAAAAACCCTTGTTTCCCTCCTTTCTTTCTTGGCTCGTCCCTGACACTCGCACAAACACCTCTAGATAATCTTGAAAGTATTAGAACTCAAAGGAAGTCTTGACTTCTTAAAACTCTGGTACAAGTTTGCCCTTGTGGCATAAATGGCCCCTCAAGTTTTTTATTATTTGGGCCATATAATATTTTCTAAAACCATATTACATATACTTTGACTAACACTTGACTTAAGTTTGACTAATAGTTAGACTTTCTACTTGAAACATTTGACTAACCAATCAAATGAAGTCTTCTAACATTAAGAGCCACAGTTAAAATTACACAAGGCACTTAAAATAATATTATACTAGAAAAAACAGTTTTAGCCTTTTAGGTGTTATAAATCTACCCCTTCAATAAGATTTCATCCGCAAAATTCATTCACTTGAAATGTGCGACTATTGGCAAAGCTCATCTCACATTTCTAGCCTTCATTCTAGTATTTTATGCCAATTACTCATTTCTAGCTTGATATAATTTGCTACAATTTACATGGCTTTACAATTAATCATACAAGTCCATAGTCATTTATCTAAAGTTGCATTACTTTACATTTAGGTTTTTACAACTTTTCGCCTCTTTATAATGACACCACGTCATTCATATCATATTTTTCTAAAGTCAATCTATCATTTTATCACATTTTTGCTTGTAACACCATATTTTCTCACACTCATTTCTAAGATCTCTAACAAAGACTATTTGTCACTTGGAAAAATTTACTACTTTGACTTTATATAAGTTAAACTTTGAACACTTTCCACAAAATCCATCTATGCTCTAATATGACTTAACGTCAAAATTGGTCATTCTAGCATTCTTCTCTTAATATCATAAGATATTTCTTAATTCAGACTCAATTACTTGACTCATTTACCGCTAACTTCCTTCAAATTTTAAACGAGTTTGACTTAAACGTCACTAATAAATCAACTTTATACTATAATTAGGAAACTTCTCTCCTACATATCAAAAGTTATCTATCCGCTCATCTACACATAACCTTTCGTTTTTGGTATCTACCTTATAGGTCTCACACTTAATCTTAGCATCGTCATTTATTCCCATGTATACTTATGTTATTTTGTTAACAAACCTGAGATTAAAAGGGTTTTCTTTTCTATTACACAAATTTAGGAATGTTTTTAAAAGCAATTTTCAAGTCAACAAAGGTTGAATCCAATTTTTCTTAATCTCGAAATACAAAGGCACACGCATGCTCTAGGCGAACTAGGTACCAGTAAGCTATGAGACCATTAGTAGGTTGGAGTCATGTTAGCGAATATCAAGCCATCAGTCATTTTTTAGGGATCTTATCAAAGGTGCAACTAAATTAACTCAACTCGAGGTACAGTATCATATATGTTGATATTGGTTGAGTACTCACAAAAGTTATCTACGAGCTACAAATACAAAGCTTGTCAAAGATGAATTGTTCCATTAACTACTAGTATATATTTAATCAAACATCAGGTTATAGGTTTATGTAAAAATATAGTCTCTAGGTACTGTTCATGGCCAAAATTGTAGCCAAAGCCAGTTACTAGGTAACAGAAGGATCCTGAAAACAAAGGTTTCAAGCAACTATTTCTTAAAGTCGAAATATTTTGAGATAATCACATTTGGAACACTACTTGGAACCAAACCAATAACTTGACACAATTCATGAAACTTGGGCCAAAAAGATGAATCAACATGAAGATAACTATACCAGTATCGATTTCGGTATTCTCAGGAACACATCTTCCATACATCAGTTAAAGGAACAAAACTACATTAAGGCCACGAGAAATCAAGTTTGAACTTCTAGGAATGTGATCAAGAAACAATGCCAAGTGAAAATACTGATACTCTTAGGAGCCTAATGCTGACTATGTTATATAATAACTATATCATATAGTTTTCTTTAGTTTGAGGAGATTAAAAGAGAAACTAATGTCGATATAGATCAGCTGGTTTTTCCATCCAAAACTTTTAGTATATACAAGGATTATAGAATGTGGTGGCCCAAACTTTTCTAATAATCAAGAAATCTTTTGTGATGACCCAAATGGCATTGTGAACTATTTGGAGATACCGCAATAAGGGTTTATTTGAGTAGAAACCTCCTGGAAAAGATACACTTATGGAGTTATGGACGATATTAAAGTTCTTTCACGTGTTTCACATGTTTTTAGCCGGTAGGAAATGGAAGTTAAACTCAACTTTTTTGCTTTCGAAATTGTCGCATTAAAAGATTGTGCAAAAAATGTTTTGGTTAAAAGAAATTCAAAATAGCGCGCGGTTGACATATGGAAGGATGCCCTTAATTGGTGGCAGATTACAAATACTCAGTTTCACTTCATGATGTGATTCATATGGCGGACCATGCACCGATTGTAGCCAAGCACTCAAGATTTTTTGATGTCGTTGTCCAAACTACTATTTGGTGCCTTTGGAAATTCAGGAATACGGTGACTTTCTCCGTGAAGAGGCCAAGCAAGGATCTCCTCTTTTGTGACATTAAGCTTTTGTCTTACACTTGGGTTTTTAGTAGAGGTAGGAAATCATGTTTAAATTGGATTGAGTGGTTTAATAACCCGTGTAACGCTCTTTCCTCCCCTTGTATCCTTCCTTAGCGCCTTGCTAATTTTCTAATTCAATTGCCGTTCAAAAAAAAAGAAATTCAAAAACTAGAGGCACTCCAAGAAAAAGTTACTTAATTAGTTTGCTTGGATTGATTTCCTTCAGCTCTTCCTAGACTACTGAAGATCAGTTATGATGAAATATGAAACTTCCTATTTAATATTTTTGCACTTCTGTGATACAACTTGCTCATAAATTTTTAAAAAAACTAGTTAGTCTAGATCAAGAAGATGACCGAGGAAGTCATGTGCTGATGAAAGACATGATGCGTCTGAATGGATACAATACCTGAACTCATACTCATTAACTAATTCAAGATTAGCTCTTATCCATTTGGGTACATATACAAGCTAATTAACTAAGCATGACATAGATAGTAAAGATCATAGTTTTATCGGGACAACAAGGAGTGGCTCATTTCTTGGACATGTAAGCCCAAACTTCTCGTCCATATCCATATCTTCTACTCGCATATTTCCTTGGAGCTTCCAATCAAACTTGTGAATCACGGAACTCAGTATTATTGGTAACATTCTATGAGCCATATTAAATCCTGGACACATTCTCCTCCCAGAACCAAATGGAATGAGCTCAAAATCTTGGCCTCTATAGTCAATATCGACTCCTAAAAACCTCTCTGGCATGAATGTTTCTGGGTCTGACCAAATGTTTGGATCTCGTCCAATCGCCCAAACATTACAAAGGATTTGGGCATCTTTAGGCACGACGAATCCTCGGACTTCCACGTCGTGTATGGCTTGGTGAGGGATAAGAAAAGGAGCTGGAGGATGTAATCGAAGTGTTTCTTTTATTATTGATTGGAGGTAAGGGAGTTGAGGGATATCATTTTCTTGTACAAGATTTTTCTTGTTTTGCATTAGTCTAATAATCTCTAACTGAGCCATCTTCATCTTCTCGGGGTTACGTATAAGCTCTACCATCGCCCATTCCAATGTGGTAGATGTCGTATCAGTTCTGTTAGAATATTAGTATCATGACAATCATATAAATAGGTAAACACATATGCGGAAGCGTAGGAACATCTATAACACATAAGAGATTAACATAAATTAAATAGGAACGTACCTTTAGTGATTCTAGCAAAACAAGAATCAATTAATAATCTTGAACATGTGATGAACCCTAATTAGGGTTTGAATTAGGGATCTATGAATAACCCCTTACCGTTTTGTTATTCGATCCAATATGTAAACAAAAGTATGTTTACACCACGTTCTTGTACACACGAACTATAACCGAATTAATGTTAATGCTAGTTAATGTAACCACAAGTATATGTTTTAAGAAAACATGCAAATCGAAACCCTTATGGGTTTAGGATCGATTGGCCATAAAGAAAAGGAAGAAGAAAACCAAGTTTAGGTTATAATGCGTGCACAAAAGTTATGAAACAAATAACCTAAGCCTTGTATATATACTAATGAAAACTTGGAGAACAAGTTGGATAAGGAATGGGTTCCTTACCCATACCACGACCGGCCACAAGCCCACAAGGGCTTCCGGATCCTTCTCGACTCACATTTTTCATTCTAGTCCTTTATCTTTGATGTTTAACGATTATTAGTCAATACTTGGTAATTACTAACATCGTTTAAACATTTACTTGTGTTTAAATAATTAAATATACATAACATTTATATATTAATTATTGTTCATTAATTCCTTCATTCGTAACGTGTGCAATCCCGTGGTCTCGGGTTCGATACTAGACATATACCTATTAATATTTATCCACAAACTCTAACAGCTCCCACTTGGATATCTATTAATAGTATAATGACATTAGTTAGCGTCTAGCAACACGCCAATGCCCCTAATTCAACTCGAGTAAGGTCTCCTGGAAAAACCTTTAATGATTCATCATTATTATTATTATCCTTTTGTTTCTAATACCACGTTAATAACGATATGGATCTCAGTCATTCTTTAATTAACAATTTTGTTTCTCGTTGTTTATGATTAAACAAGATTACCAAAACATCTGAACGTATTCCAGATAGACTTTGGGCGTGCGCACGCAAACATCTTGTCAACCCTACGAGGGGCCCAGCAGTATTAAACTTCTGAACAAATCAGAAGGAACAAATTCTCTCTTGACTACAAGAATAACCCATGGACTTTGTAACAATTCTGAAAACAACCCTTATGACTTCCATTTACGGTAAGTGGTAGATTGTTCCACAAAATGCACTACATCCATGACACTTATCTGGTATCTCAAGTCTGAGGATAACAAATTCATGATTTACTTACTGACAAGATCCATAAAGTAAAATCATGTAGTTGGGATTAGTCCTATATTCAATTCATCAAATATCATGTGAAATTGGTATGTCAACGCATCAATATACTTTCAAGTATATTCTAACCAATACTCAGATTTGTCTTAGTTTAATGATATTCCCATATCATCAATTGACAACGGACAATTTAGAATAACATAAGTTATTCACGGATTTAAACATGCAAATATAGGACACAATTTATTATTAATGAAAACAAACGTACTAAGTACTTTAATTCATTATAAATAATAATTGCTTAATGTCCTTTATCCAAATACTAAATAGATCAATGCATGATAATTCTAGTTAATGAATTTTGTCTCAAGTAATAACTTGTTGACAATTATGCCTCAAGTAATGACAATCATACTTATTGACAAGGCATTTATTTCATCTAACTATGATCTATCCGAATTTTGAGAATACTTATTTCAAGAATTTAATCAGCAAAAATCTTGTATGTGTGTATCCAATATAGTCACACAATATTTCATAAATGATGTGATATCCTCAACCATCAATTTATGACAATCAAACTTTCAAACGTTTTAAAGTTTAAAGTATTCTAATTCTTTAATGTATAATGAAACTATGCTCTTAGTTGAGCACAACTAGTTCAAATGGCTATTAACAAGGATAAAATCCTACCATGACTAGTTATTGAGTGTCATCTCAATCAAACCAGCATCATTGTATATAAACACAATATGCTATTTAAAATCCCGTAACCTAATATCCATTGTGTAATGTTTAGGAGCTTTTCCAGGTTTGAGGATCATTATTCTAAGTTCAAACATATTTCTTTATTCATTACACAAGATATCAAATATTGTTAAATCATTAAGCATTTAAGCATGATTTAACAATAATATGATTCACATGAAAATCCTTCAGTCATACTTAAATTTATATTCATGTTCTATCCTTCCATAATATATATCCATTTTCTAAATGATATATTATGTTCTATTAGAATTTATTTACCGCACATGTTTATTTAATAATAAACTTTTGTTCCAAGGTTGTATGTTTTATTTTCTAAATCTTTCACTTACAGTTTCATTCCAAACTAAGTCTTAACATTTCACTTATATGGAATGTAACTTCTTATATGTTATACAACATATATGATTTAGTAAATCAAGCATAATACTCCCACTAGCTTTCAGAAATACTTAGAAATTACCTTATTTTAATTATAAACCTAATCATAGATTTAATAATTTATCATAAGAATAATCTCCTAGATACATGCATTTATCCATTCATGAATTATTGCACTTTGTATACTTCCAAAGATTTTCTTGAATTCATAAACTCCTTTTGATTACTTATCGTCCTCGCTCAAGTAATTATTCAAGAAAGAGTTTTTGATATTCATTGTCAAATTTCATATTCATATAAATATGACAATTTACCATCTTTGTATCTTTAATGTGCTTAGGAAAAAGTATTCAATCATAGTTAATTGCTTAAGTATGATTAATAATCTTGTCATAAGACATACATTAAGGTATGTATACAATTTTGTCCATATGATTATTTCACAAAGATTTAAACCACTAGGGTTACATTATCTTTGAATAAACTCATCATCATTCTCTAACTATTAAGAATTAAGATAAACCAAATTTTATAAATTTTGAATATCTTTATGAACAGCATCTATAACATTCATATTATGAGTAATTCACCCAATTCATTATTTTGGTAATACTACATCATATAATCATCAGCATATTAATTAAATATCTGAGATATCCAAGTGGATCTATGAATGATAATTCCATCATCTTGAGGTTTATGATTTACATGTTAAGCCTCATCATGATTTTAACTAGTGTCGTTTTAGAAGATTATGTATCTTGTAATTCTATCTTTTCAAGATAAAATACTCCCACTTGCCTTTAGCATTATATAGAATATAAGTACTTAGCAATTAGAGCAACAATCCAATTTTCTCTTTTAGGACTTTACAAATACGCATTGATAGCTCTTTGTTAATAACCTTCACATAAGTAACTTAACAAATTCAGAACTTCAATTTTAAGACTTAATGTGATTCATCACATTTCATAATTCAATAACGTCTTATTAATCTTCTAGGAGTCTAATTGAGTATATTCAAGCCATACTCAATTTCTAACCTTGATAACTTTTAGAAGAAAAGAAATCATAGTTATCTTCAATCAAACAATCTAACAAGAGTTTGATTCCCTAACTGAACATACTATCCATATGTGGTACTTCAATTAGAATTAATATTGTAAGAAGATCTAACAATATATATAAGATAACTATATTCCTATTGGCATACCTATTTACCAACTAAGTCAACTTAATGATATAATAGTATTTCCAAACCAATTGCATGCTTTATAACACAAGTACTTTTGACCAAGTCACTTCATTTTTATGTCTTATAAAAACATAAACTTGTTATAATCCCACTATACTATATTAATCATTGATCAACTCAATGACTTCTTGTATATGTCTTAATTAAAAGACCATAACAAGCTAACATCTTACTTTATTATAAGTCTTGTAATACTTAAAAGACTTCATGTTTATAACTATACAATAAAGTATAAACATGTATAATTAAAGTAATCATGAACACCATCATTTGGTTTCAATAATATTTTCAAGTTAACACACTACTTTATTTATTTATGTCATTCTAAGAATACATAATTATTGAAGTAGTATTATATTATTTATGTCATTCCAATAATACATAAATATTAAAGCTGAAGTAGTATTGTTATTTGACACAATGTTCTAATAGATGTCTAATTTAGAAACTGTAAATTATCCATGTTGGTCTCACGCATACATGAAATTCATCTTGTTGTTAATATTTAGTTTGCGTCTCACGTTTACTAAATTTCAACACCAAGTGTTTCTTAGATTAGATGTATTAATCTAATTAAAATTATAATCTCTTACTTTGCAGTTAAGAGAATCCTTTAAATCATATTCTTATGTGTTGTACTTTGCACATAATGAAGATTTCTCCCACTTGTGCATGGTACAACACCATGTATCATATAAACAACACGCACGCGTTTGTTAATTTGAACAATATGATTTATGTCATTAACATAACTTAGTAGATATAGAGTTTACTCAATCAATCAAGGAAACGTACATGACTATCCTTGAAAATATTAGTGTCTATATTTGGAAAGTAATTACCTTGAGATATTCAAAAAATAATCTAAGTTACAATCAAGACAATAAGTCTTGTAACTCCCACTGAATTAGAGAACATTATAATAATCCCTTATTCAGCCATAAGAACACAATACTCCCACTGAATTTGACAACATTGTAAATGTTTCATTAATCAGTGAAAGGAAATAGTGTACTTGTTTACTTTCCTACATCTTTTAAGAAAACTCATTCAAACAATTATATAGGTTATAAAAGGATGTAATCTACTACATAAATGTGATTCATCACATTCCAAACTATTAACTTAAAAAAAAACTAGGCATGCAATTTCTTCCTTTATAGATTTACCATTCCAACAATTGTATGTAGTATCTGTAAATGGTCAAACCAAAACAACTAGATAAAATAATCTAATTCGTCTTTTACCATTATGCAGTAATCAGTCTAGCTTCTAATTTAATAACTCATAAAGTGCAGATAATCTTACTATTAAATTTTGCTATGAGTTATGTATTTAGAATTTAGACAATTCTAATTGTCCTATTATACCTTTCTCATTCATGAAAAGGATTAGGATTAAGTCTCACACTTCTCCTAATGGAAAGAAGACTATATTTATTCTTTTTGTAAATATTGACTCTAACCAAAAACCCAAACGGGTGTAGATCAATTAAAAGAATAACTTACGTTTACGGTTTTGAGTTGCATTAATACATTTAAAGAATTTACAAAATTCAATCTTAGTATTTTCGATAATTTATATTTCCAAGAAAATATAATACCCAAGGTTATATTCATATAACCAACATATTTTCTTGAAAATCTAGGATCCAACTTTACATAGATTCCACCACATCAGTTGATCTGCTAGTGATGAAAGTATAAAAGATGGTAATCTGTCGAACAATAATTGGCAAACATTTTTCCAATTCCTAGATCATTATGGGATTTACATCAAATTGATTCATCAATTTGTCATGTAAGCATGTTTCATCCCATCTCATGCCTTAAGCTCTAGGTCTCACGCATCAACTTAATTAAGTCGTCTAACTTAGAAACTGCAAATTCTCCATGTGTGGTCTCACGCACACTCGGAAATTTACCTTGTCATTAAAATTTAGCATGCGTCTCACGTTTACTAAATAATAACTTCAAGTGTTTCTTATAGTTAGATGGCATGTAACTTAAATTTTTAAGGGTATTCTTATTTTTGATATGTCAATCAAAATATGTATAAAGATGCATGCACTCATCTTTATAGCATAAGTTTTCAAAAAAACTTTTAATTTACCAATTCGTGAAATTAATACACAAAGTTTTACTTGAGGTTTAATAAACCTTAAGATGACTTTCTACAATTATGATTTTAAAAGTAATTCGTTTAAGACATATTCAAGATTGTGATAACCAAGGCAGACTCTTAGGCTCTTTTCTAAGCCTTCATATCACGGTTATGAATCAAGTCTTAAAAGAGTTAATTTTTAAAAGCATATTTGCACAAAACATCAATCAAGCAAAAGTTTATGGATTCAATCTCAAAATCATGCAATAAAGTATGAATTTTGCTAGTCTCGCCTGGGAGCTTAAGACCTTGCAAGATTCTTACTTTATCACTTAGGGTTTCACCATTATTAGTCCGTATTATTTTCTTTATAAAAATTACCCTTTTATTGCTTACAAACGTGTCCAACAATTTAAACAATAAAACAAGTAATAAAGACAAATCAAAACAACTAATAACATAACAATTATAAAGGTGAAACAATTAGCCACATGCAATCTTTTTAGAAAAGATCCTAACATAATCAATTCTAAGTTTTTATATGCATATAATTAACTAGGGCCTTCACCTCTTAATGGAAGTGAGCCACATACATTGACAAGTCAATTGCGTAGGCCAAAGCTAATCACATACCACATAGCACAAAATTGATTTTAATTATTATGGGGTCTTCCCCAATATTAGATCTATCTAAACATGTGAAAAAGCTTAACAATTAATAAATAATTAATAATCCATGACTAACATGCATGTTTCGTCACGGATCAAAGCATAACAATTACCAATTAGGTCAAGGATACGCCCAAATAACACATAAACATGTAGGCAACCTAGGGTTTCTAATCCATTTAATTAATAAAACCACAAACCCTAATTAGGGTTCATGCATGGAATAAATCGACCCCCCCCCCAAAAAAAATTAGGGTTAGGGTTTCGAGAAAATTAAAAAAAACAAAACCCTAGATCCAAAACATGTATCTAAAACAATCAAAATTCGTTTTTTATGTGTTTTATGTAATCAATTACATGTTATAGCAAGCTCTGATACCACTGTTAGAATATTAGTATCATGACAATCATATAAATAGGTAAACACATATGCGGAAGCGTAGGAACATCTATAACACATAAGAGATTAACATAAATTAACTAGGAACGTACCTTTAGTGATTCTAGCAAAACAAGAATCAATTAATAATCTTGAACATGTGATGAACCCTAATTAGGGTTTGAATTAGGGATCTATGAATAACCCCTTACCGTTTTGTTATTCGATCCAATATGTAAACAAAAGTATGTTTACACCACGTTCTTGTACACACGAACTATAACCGAATTAATGTTAATGCTAGTTAATGTAAACACAAGTATATGTTTTAAGAAAACATGCAAATCGAAACCCTTATGTGTTTAGGATCGATCGGCCATAAAGAAAAGGAAGAAGAAAACCAAGTTTAGGTTATAATGTGTGCACAAAAGTTATGAAACAAATAACCTAAGCCTTGTATATATACTAATGAAAACTTGGAGAACAGGTTGGATAAGGAATGGGTTCCTTACCCATACCACGACCGGCCACAAGCCCACAAGGGCTTCCGGATCCTTCTCGACTCACATTTTTCATTCTAGTCCTTTATCTTTGATGTTTAACGATTATTAGTCAATACTTGGTAATTACTAACATCGTTTAAACATTTACTTGTGTTTAAATAATTAAATATACATAACATTTATATATAAATTATTGTTCATTAATTCCTTCATTCGTAACGTGTGCAATCTCGTGGTCTCGGGTTCGATACTAGACATATACCTATTAATATTTATCCACAAACTCTAACAAGTTCCAGCAACAAACAAATCCTACAAACATCAGAAAAAAATAATCCTTCACACTCTTTGATCTACTAAATGGATCGAGTTTAGTGTAAAAAATAGTAACTGCAAAGAAATGTAAATTTTTTGTCAAACATGTCTATTTTTTAATTAACAAGTAACAGTATGAACTTACCATCAACAAATGTCTTATGTCCTTGCGATTAAAATCATATTCATCTTTTAACCGGAGATTGATCATCATGTCCAACACATCTTTTATTGCTGGTAATGTCGATGAAGTCGCTATCCTTTGAAACCGTTGATCGATGATCTCATCAAATATAGTATAAATCTTCTTTGTATAAATGTTTACTTGTCTCTAAACCCTGTGGATCCAATAATTTTAGTATGGGAAAGAAGTCTAAAAGATTTGGTTTACCGCCGACTTCCATAAGACCCCACATTGCATCCTTAAATTCTTCTGACGACATTGAAAAGCTTTGAGAGAAATCCTTAGAGAACATTATGTTGGATAAAATGTTAAGACTTGTCGTAAAAATAGTTGCACCTATGTTCACAGCCTTTTCACTTGCACAACATTGATTAATTTGGTCAACAAGTTCTTGTACCTATATGTATAATGACACATCAAATGGTACAATATTTAAGTTAGATATCCAACCCAGAAAGATTAAAAAAAAGTAATGAATCTTACATGTGTGGAAATAGAACACAGTCTAGATAGCAGATGATTAAACTTTGTCAAATTTTGAACCCAAATAGAATATCAACACTTAACGTATATCTATCATATGTGCATTACTATTACTCCGTAAACATATGCTATCTACTATGAGTCTACGATATTGATATATGCTTTAAAAATGACCAAGATAACCTGCTTATATAATAGCAAGAGAGCTCACACTTCTAAATGAGAAAGAATGTAGATTAGGATAAAAGTCCACTTAAAAAGCAGAAACTTGAATATGTAGCACTAATAGTTTCCACACACGTACTGTCATCAGTTCTATAGTACTGGAGCTATGACAATTTTTTCATTGAGTGGAAAATTAAAGCATATACTATTTTCAAACTATATCAATATAAAAATGTGAGTAAATTGAAAATATTGTCCTTGTAGTATGGCCAAATTGATGGTTTCGTCTCTAACATTTCAAAAGTGCAGGAACCGTCCCTGTGAGAAACCTCGGTTCCAGTACGTTTTCGTCCCTGTCTTAAGTGTAATGACTAAAATGCCCTTGTAGAAAACTTCAACACAGGGACGAAAATTGTTACCTAAAGTTCCCTAAAAGGATGGTGCTTGCACTTTCGAAAAGTTAGGGATGAAACCTATAATTTAGCTAAACCACATAGATGATTTTTGCAATTTACTTTAAAAATGTTCATAGACATAAAATCCCACATATAGCATATATAGTAGATGAGGCTAAGAGCAATTTACCACCTCATATTTGTCCACCAATGTATCCAAGCTAGGTTTTTAAATAATGTTAACAAATTTAGTATCCTAGTCGTACCTTTTGTGTACGTAGTAGTTCACTGCAATCTAGACCACCTCATATTTGTCCACCAATGTATCCAAGCTAGGTTTTTAAATAATGTTAACAAATTTAGTATCCTAGTCGTACCTTTTGTGTACGTAGTAGTTCACTGCGATCTAGACATTGCCCGGAAAATATGTATTCTTTAGTTATTCTTCGCAGTTTTCGCCATTGGTCTCCAGCAGGCAGCCATACAATGGAGTGCTTATGGTGATCCATCAATCGAACTGTGTGTGGGATGGTTCGGCTAGAAAACGCTTGGTCATGTGCATGAAAGAATTCTTTGGCCATATCGGGTGATGAAACCACTATAGTAGTTCTACTTCCAAGCTTAAGTGACATTATAGGACCATAATGTTTAGATAGTGTAGCGAGTGAGCGATGTAGTTTGTTACCTAGTTTTAAGAGGTTTCCAACGATTGGCAACGGGTAAGGCCCGGGCGGAAGCCGTGAATTGCGGCTACCGGATACGGTGAAAGTATAGATGAAAGTTAATATGAAAGATAGCACGAGAAAAAAAGTTGGATACTCCATGATATTGTGTGTGTGGTTGTGAATGTGTGTTTTATTCTCACAAACATTATATATTGGCATTCATGATTCATTCATTTCCACTTAGAATTCTTAAAAAAATAATAATAATAATAAATAAATTAAAAAAAAAAAAAAAAAAAAAAAAAAAAAAAAAAAAAGTGTACTCCGGTCAATTCTGTTTGTTAATTAAAAAACCAAAAACTCCTATGTCAAAACATTTTTTTTCCTCCTCCTTCTTCTTCAGTTTAAAGATGTATCTTTGCTTGTTGTTGAGTGTCTTTATCAACAATTTAGTTATAACTTTTATATTTTAATTTTTATATTCCAAGTTCGAGCTTTCGTGATTTCATCACTCGAACTACGAGAAAGAATTAGATAATAGATTAATTAGTTGACCAAATTTCTTCAGTTGAAAGGTGTATCTTTGCTTGGATTGATCTATTCCTAGACTGAAGATCAGAAAGTTCTTAGTGCAAAAAGGTGAGAAAAATATGTGGAATGATCCAATATTTATAGGGCCAGAAAATATTGTTCTGGAGCGTGTCGGTCCCCTTAATTAGGGGGCGGTCCCCTTAATGATTAAGGGGGCCGCCTAGTAAAATTAAGGGGGCCGCCCTCCTGAACGTTGGATTTTCTTGTCCTTTTGCGAGGGAAATTTTTCTGGATTAGATTTGCCATTTTTTGTTGAAAATTTGAATTCACAAATTTTTAATGAATTAAACATATTCTTTTAATGCCAAAAATGTTTTACAAAAGATATAAAATGTTTTGTGACATTTTATAAATATCTAGTGATTAACAAAAGTGTTCCTTTGATCTTATAATACATTAGACACTTTGTTTATTCATACCTTAAGTGATTAAATGGTAAAAATGAGTATTTACTACTAAATACTTGCTTATGTCATAATCTTTGGTTTGATGAGTTTTCGTTTTGTGATTATCAAAACATAGAGATATCGAAAGATATGAATAACGTTTTTAGTCATTTATTTATATCAATAAAAACGTGAAAAATCTGACGAAAACGTAAAAAAAACGGACGAAAACGTTAAAAGTCGGACGAAAACATAAAAAATCGGACGAAAACGTAAAAAAAGGACGAAAACGAAAAAAATCAAACGAAAACTTAAAAAATCTGACGAAAACATAAAAAAACAGATGAAAACGAAAAATATCGGACGAAAACTTAAAAAACCTGACGAAAACGTAATAACACGGACGAAAATGTAAAAAAACAGACGAAAACGTAAAAAATCTGACAAAAATGTAAAAAAACAGACGAAAACGTAAAAAAAACGGACAAAATGTAAAATATCGGACGAAAACGTTATTTGATATTATATTTTAATTTTTTAATTTCTTTATTTTCTCGTATTAGATTTTTTTAGTTATTTTATAATTTAGTTGGTTAGTTTGTAATATTTGTTTTTGTGTTTTGATGATGCTTTTATAATATTACTAAGGTAAATAGTGAATTGAGATATAAAACAACAATACTTAAACATGTTTTCTAGTTTTGGAAAATGGAAAACACAAACACATGTTTCTCAGACTAAACGCGTTTTCTAAATTTTCCATTGTTTTGTGGAAATCAAACTCCCCTCCCGTTTCTTACAAAACAAGAATTAGGAAATGAAAGAAAATGTTTTCCAACTAAACGCCACCTAAGGGTGCGTTTAATTGAGGGAAAACACCCATGTTTTCCACAAAATGTTTTGTGGAAAACAAGCAAAACAGAGATCGCGTTCAAGTTAGTGTTTTCCAATAAAATTCTCTACAAAACACAAAATTCTTATTTCCAACTTTAATACACAAAACTACAAAACATTTTTTTTTTTTTTTTGTTTTCCCCTATTTTCTATTAAAATGCCCCAAATCCGTTTTCGTAAGTTGTTTTACGTTTTCGATTGATTTTTTACGTTTTCGTCCATTTTTTTATGTTTTCGTCAGATTTTTTACGTTTTCGTCTGATTTCTTTACGTTTTCGTCCGTTTTTTATGTCTTTGTCCGTTTTTTTACGTTTTCGTCAGGTTTTATACATTTTCGTCCGATATTTTTCGTTTTCGTCCGTTTTTTTTACGTTTTCGTCCAATTTTTTACGTCTTCGTCCGTTTTTTTTACGTTTTCGTCAGGTTTTTGTCTGTTTTTCACGTTTTCAACCGCTTTTTATTGGTTTCTTCAGATTTTTTACGTTTTCGTCTGATTCTTTACATTTTTGTCTAATTCTTTACGTTTTCGTCCGTTTTTTTACGTTTTCGTCAGATTTTTTATGTTTTCATCCGTTTTTTACGTTTTCGTCAGATTTTTTACGTTTTCATCTGATTTTTTCCGTTTTCGTTTGAGAAAACCGTACACACCAAATGCTTACACCAATTAACGACACAAAGCAAGATGTCGAGTTCTAATCGTAGCTAGAACCAATCTCACACCAAATATCACACCACACCTTCTTCACACCTTTTTACTTCTTCTATACTTCTTCACACCACAAGTATCTTCTCGCCTTCACAAAATACTTCACGACTTCAATGTCTTGCAACTTCACAACTTCAAGGCACTAACGTCTTCACAACTTCAAACCAATAATGTCTTCACACCTCCAAGCCACTAGTGTCTTCACAACTTCAATCTACTAATGTCTTCTAGTCTTCTCTACTTGGAAGCTTCAATTACTTCACTACTAGTCACTATTGCTACTATCTCCTATCTCCACTACTATCCAATACTACTTCTTCACTTCAAGTTCCACTTCACACTTACAATAATTCTAGATTCTACAACTAACTCTAGCTAACTAATACATAAACCTTATTCACTAAAATACGAAAGATCAACAAGATGAAATAAACAAACAACTTAGATAGCAAGATATTACTAAGTTGTAATACTTCTAATAGAAGTATTCTTCTCTTTGCACTTGAGTGTTGAGGCTTGAATCACTTTGAAACGAAGATCAAAGTATATAAGATCAAGGGATTTTTAGAGAAAGGAAATGAATGTTTAGATCAGAAAATTTTTAGTGCAAAAAGGTGAGAAAAATATGTGGAATGATCCAATGTTTATATGGCCAGAAAATACTGTTCTGGAGCGTGCCGGTCCCCTTAATTAGGGGGCGGTCCCCTTAATGATTAAGGGGGCCGCCTAGTAAAATTAAGGGGGCCGCCCTCCTGAACGTTGGATTTTCTTGTCTTTTTGTAAGGGAAAATTTTCTGGATTAGATTTGCCATTTTTGGTTGAAAATTTGAATTCACAAATTTGTAATGAAATAAACATATTCTTTTAATGCCAAAAATGTTTTACAAAAGATATAAAATGTTTTGTGACATTTTATAAATATCTAGTGATTAACAAAAGTGTTCCTTTGATCTTATAATACATTAGACACTTTGTTTATTCATACCTTAAGTGATTAAATGGTAAAGATGAGTAGTTACTACTAAATACTTGTTTATGTCATAATCTTTGGTTTGATGAGTTTTCGTTTTGTGATTATCAAAACATAGAGATATCGAAAGATATGAATAACGTTTTTAGTCATTTATTTATATCAACAAAAATGTAGAAAAACATACGGAAACGTGAAAAATCTGACAAAAACGTAAAAAAAACGGACAAAAACGTAAAAAGTCGGACGAAAACATAAAATATCGGATGAAAACGTAAAAAAAAACGGACGAAAACGAAAAAAATCAGACGAAAACTTAAAACATCTGACGAAAACATAAAAAAAAAACGGATGAAAACGAAAAATATCGGATGAAAACTTAAAAAACCTGACGAAAACGTAATAACACGGACGAAAACGTAAAAAACAGACGAAAACGTAAAAAATCTGACAAAAATGTAAAAAAACAGACGAAAACGTAAAAAAACGAACAAAAACGTAAAATATCGAACGAAAACGTTATTTGAAATTATATTTTAATTTTTTAATTTCTTTATTTTCTCGTATTAGATTTTTTTAGTTATTTTATAGTTTAGTTTGTTAGTTTGTAATATTTGTTTTTGTGTTTTGATGATGTTTTTATAATATTACTAAGGTAAATAGTGAATTGAGATATAAAACAACAATACTTAAACATGTTTTCTAGTTTTGGAAAATGGAAAAGACAAACACATGTTTCTCAGACTAAACGCGTTTTTTAAATTTTCCATTGTTTTGTGGAAATCAAACTCCCCTCCCTTTTCTTACAAAACAAGAATTAGAAAATGAAAGAAAATGTTTTCCAACTAAACGCCACCTAAGGGTGCGTTTAGTTGAGGGAAAACACCTTTGTTTTCCACAAAATATTCTGTGGAAAACAAGCAAAACAGAGACCGCGTTCAAGTTAGTGTTTTCCAATAAAATTCTCTACAAAACACAAAATTCTTATTTCCAACTTTAATACACAATACTACAAAACACTTTTTTTTTGTTTTCCCCTATTTTCCATTAAAACACCCCAAATCCGTTTTCGTAAGTTGTTTTACGTTTTCGATTGACTTTTTACGTTTTCGATTGATTTTTTACGTTTTCGTCCATTTTCTTATGTTTTCGTTAGATTTTTTACGTTTTCGTCTGATTTTTTACGTTTTCGTCCGTTTTTTACGTCTTCGTCCGTTTTTTTACGTTTTCGTCAGGTTTTATACATTTTCGTCCGATATTTTTCGTTTTCATCCGTTTTTTACGTTTTTGTCCCATTTTTTACGTCTTCGTCCGTTTTTTTACGTTTTCGTCAGGTTTTTTATGTTTTTGTCTGTTTTTTCACGTTTTCGACCGTTTTTTAACGTTTTCGTCAGATTTTTTACATTTTCGTCTGATTCTTTACGTTTTCGTCTAATTCTTTACGTTTTCGTCCATTTTTTACATTTTCGTCAGATTTTTTACGTTTTCGTCCGTTTTTTACGTTTTCATCAGATTTTTTAGGTTTTCATCTGATTTTTTACGTTTTCGTCTGAGAAAACCGTACACACCAAATGCTTACACCAATTAACGACACAAAGCAAGATGTCGAGTTCTAATCGTAGCTAGAACTAATCTCACACCAAATATCACACCACACCTTCTTCACACCTTTTTACTTCTTCTATACTTCTTCACACCACAAGTATCTTCACGCATTCACAAAATACTTCACAACTTCAATGTCTTGCAACTTCACAACTTCAAGGCACTAACGTCTTCACAACTTCAAACCAATAATGTCTTCACACCTTCAAGCCACTAGTGTCTTCACAACTTCAATCTACTAATGTCTTCTAGTCTTCTCCACTTGGAAGCTTCAATTACTTCACTACTAGTCACTATTGCTACTATCTCCTATCTCCACTACTATCCAACACTACTTCTTCACTTCAAGTTCCACTTCACACTTATAACAATTCTAGATTCTACAACTAAATCTAGCTAACTAATACATAAACCTTATTCACCAAAATATGAAAGATCAACAAGATGAAATAAACAAACAACTTAGATAGCAAGATGATACTAAGTTGTAATACTTCTAATAGAAGAATTCTTCTCTTTGCACTTGAGTGTTGAGGCTTGAATCACTTTGAAACAAAGATCAAAGTATATAAGATCAAGGGATTTTTAGAGAAAGGAAATGAATGTTTAGATCAGAAAGTTCTTAGTGCAAAAAGGTGAGAAAAATATGTGGAATGATCCAATATTTATAGGGCCAGAAAATACTGTTCTGGAGCGTGTCGGTCCCCTTAATTAGGGGGCGGTCCCCTTAATGATTAAGGGGGCCGCCTAGTAAAATTAAGGGGGCCGCCCTCCTGAACGTTGGATTTTCTTGTCCTTTTGTGAGGGAAATTTTTCTGGATTAGATTTGCCATTTTTGGTTGAGAATTTGAATTCACAAATTTGTAATGAAATAAACATATTCTTTTAATGCCAAAAATGTTTTACAAAAGATATAAAATGTTTTGTGACATTTTATAAATATCTAGTGATTAACAAAAGTGTTCTTTTGATCTTATAATACATTAGACACTTTGTTTATTCATACCTTAAGTGATTAAATGGTAAAGATGAGTATTTACTACTAAATACTTGTTTATGTCATAATCTTTGGTTTGATGAGTTTTCATTTTGTGATTATCAAAACATAGAGATATCGAAAGATATGAATAACGTTTTTAGTCATTTATTTATATCAAAAATCTCCCCTTTTTGATGATTACAAAACCTAAACTCATTAAATCCAAAAATTAATTTTTAGACAAGTATTTAGTGAGTTTATATTCACTTCTCCCCCTTTTTGTAAAATCAAAAAGGTTTAAGCCAATAGAAGGGAAGCTCCCCCTTGATGTATGCTCCCCCTCGTTTGAAGGCACCAAGGGTTCGAGAATTGGAATTATTGCTAGAAAAATATTAGAAGCACAAGCATGGCACAAGCAAACACATATATCATAATACCAACAAATAATAAGCATGGCAAAAGATAATTAGGAACACATATTAAGTCATTCATTGATAGAAAATGATTATGTCAACCCATAATCATTGTTACAAAAGCCATAAATATAGAATACTAAACTAAGTAGAGCATCCTATTGTGTCAATCAAGGAGTGTCACCAAACTTTCTTGAATCCCAAAATGGTAGAAGAGTGTTATTTGAAAATGAGAAACATAAGCATATAAAATGCTTGGTGGTTTAGTGGAGTTAAACTTTTGGTTGCATGGATGTTGGTGAGTTTGGAGATGTGGAACTTGTAGGTGGTGGATTAGAAGTAGGATTTGTTGATTGAGGGTTTTGATGTTGTTCAAGTGATGGTGTTTGTTGAGATCTTGTAAGAAGATACTCAATCCAAGTGAAGTGCTCATTCAAAGCAATGGTTTGTTGTTGAAGGAAGATGCAACAAGGGCAATTGTTAACATGTTTCTCAATTTGGTTGATGTTGTGTGGTGATGATGGTGAGCTTGATTGGGGTGGATCCAAATTGCGTTGTGCAAGATGTAATGCTAAAAGAGCACTAAGCTCATGAGCCTCTTTTAGCTCCTCAACAAACTTCAAGTGTTCGGAGGAAGGTGTTGGTGGTGGAACATGATAGTTGTCTTAGGTGAAGATTTGAACATGCAACATAGGAATGGCATGTGAGGTTGTAGGATGTGGTGGTGGTACTCTTGGTGGTGGAGACATGGTTGAGCTTGGGTAGTCATGAAAACATGAAAAGGGTGGAAGAGTTTCTTCATGAGTGAGTGGTGTTTTTGTTGAATGAGCAACATGTGAAGTATTGATTGAGAGGTTAGGATTGTTGTTTTGGGATTGAGCATGCTTATCATAAGAAGAAGCATTAATGAGGGCATGAGTGGATGATAGGTTGTGAGATGATTCATTAGTGTGGGTTTGAGGTTTAGTAGTTGGTTGACTTGGAACAACATCACTTGAGTTATAACAAGAATCAAGTTTCCTCCTCCAAACGGGTTTGACAGAGATCCTTGCGGTTCTTGAAATCTTTGGTTTTTGGTTGTTGGGAGATGACATGTTTGGGTGTGATGAGATTAATGATTGGAAGATGGTATTTATAGTGTATGAGAAATGTGGTTTAGGAAGGTAATTTTGAGGGATAGTATGGGACAAAATATGTTTGTGAATTTTGGGAAGTATAGGCTGAAATGGGTCAAAAAGTGATAAAGAAAATAGTATCCCCGACCATCAGATGGCCGGTCCCCTTAATTAGGGGTCAGTCCCCTTAATCATTAAGGGGGCCGCCTTATATAATTAAGGGGGCCGCCCATCTGGTGATTCCCAGAATGCCAGAAATGGGTTTTTTTGGCAGAAAATTTTCAAAAAGGTTGTGTTTTTGGATTTGGATTCAAGTAAGTTCAACTCTTTGAGGCAATATAGGGCATACTATTCATGAATGTAGAGAGTGATATAGAAATAATTAAATTAGAAAATTAATTTCTAATAATCATGCTATCTATTAATTTATCAATTAAGATATGCAACTAAGGAAGCAATAAAGCAAATTAGTTAAATGTGTAACTATATGAGGATGATAACATGTAGTCTAATGCAAACATATTGATGATTATATGGACTTCAAAACTTGTTACAAACAAGATCCATATGGGCAAGCCATAATTCTCATGAAATGATTTGATTAAATTGTGAATGTCATTTCCATAGAAGTGTATGACACATGTGAGATAATCAAATATGTTTTAAGCAAAACGTTTTTAGTTTTATTCAACAATGTTTTGAAATAAATTCAAGTGTGCATTTGAATAAAATAAATTGAGTTTTGTTTTATATCATGTAAAAAAAAATTTCAATCTTGTTTTTGATTAAAATAAAGTTATGAAAAATTATAGTTAAGCATATTGCTTGAAGAAAACATTATAAATATTTGAAAGATTTTTATTCAAAGAGATAGAAGTTTTGAACATGATGTTTTTATTATAATAACAAGAAATTGCAAGTGAAGGATTTGAAATGAAAACTTGTCATGTTCAAGAGAATCAATTAAGCCCATTGTCATATACAATCATCTCTAATGACAACTAAAGATAAGGAAGAGAGATGGTAGATATTTATGATCTAAATGCAATGAGATAGAGAGGAACAAAGTAAATCATTTATGAATACAAGATAGACATGTGTATATGTGTGTATATATATATATATATATATATATATATATATATATATATATATATATATATATATATATATATATATATATATATATATATATATACATACAAAGAACATTATAATATCAAATTACCAACAAGTCTCAATTATAACACATCTATTAATGCAACTAGTAAGATCATATAGCTTAAATGGAATGTATTCTACAATAGATCATAAAGGATCTTCAATATAAATGAAGACTAAGAAAAATGATAATAGACTAACCAACAAGAAGGGTAATAATTCTAATATCATATATGCATATATTAGTATTAATGATTTAGAAGCATGTCAACTTATAAGTTAAATCATATTCACATACTCATTAAAGCATTCTTTAATATAATGTAATATTGGCAAGTTTTTGAAAAGAAAACTTACCTCAAGTCCAGCTTTTCTTTAAGAGTGGGCATGAGTGAAATGGAAGATAACTTAAAAGTATGTCCAAAACATGTCGAAGTAGCAAAGTACATTCCAACGCAATAGAAATCAAGGGAGCTTAATCCGAAATGCTTAATCGATCACACCAATCATCACAAGTCGTGAAGACTAAGAATAATTGTGCTTTGGAGCCTTCAACTTGAAATAGTAACGAACACACCATGATACCAATACTCCAAGAGTGAAGAACAAAATGCCAAGGCAATAAATGACCGCAGCAACGTCATAGGCAAAACATTTGCAGAATGTGAAACATAGTGATAGGAACCAATAGCCGTCAAAGGTAATAGAGCGAGATGAGTAAAACAATACGTAATAGACTCTTCGTTCGTTAATTACCTAAACATGATAAAAGGTTGGTACCCAGATTCTCATGGGTCCTAGTTGGTTAGTTGAGAACATCCATTGCATTTGAATGCACATGATGAGGATGTCGTCGATAAGTACAAGAATTCATCAATAGTTTGTTTTAATTAACAAACAATGACTTTCTTGACTAAGGTAATAAATAATGAGTGTAAATAGTATTAGTTCTAAATTTATTCACTAGGTTTAACAAATTTTTTTTGTTTTGATACATTTGTTGAAGGATCATTTACGGTAAATCCTAAGCCGGTTTTATCATAAAATGGCTTTTGAATGTTAAGTAAATATTTTAAAGATCTAGAGCTATTTTCAAATTTTGCTAATATTTTTGGTTTTTCATTTTCCATTTTAATTTTATGTTTATAGTCTTGACAATATTTACATTTAAGATCAATTTCAATATTGCTTTCAAGTCTAGACATTTTATCTTCTAAAATTATTTCCTTTTCAAAATTATTTTCAATGAATATTGAAGATTTATTTTTAGGAATCATTTTTGAGTCAATGTTGCAAAAATTTTTGAAGTTGTTTTCCAATTTTGAAAATTCTAATATAAATTAATCATAGCAAAAATGTTCGGTTTTGGATTGTACCTTATTAGTAGTTGTATAATCTTCACATGCTATATGTTGATCAATTCCATCGTCCATGTCGCTCCATGTTTTACTTGTAGTTTCGCTTAGATCGAGAGGCATGTAGTCCGTGCCATCAATACTTGTATTCCCATTTGTTTGAATATTCTCACAAGCCGTATTATCATCGTCTTCTTTGTACTTGTTGCACCATGATTTATTAACATTCTTTCTTCGGATTTGGCTCATGTATTCTTCGTTATTGATACCTTCAATGATCACATTTGAACTAGTAGTATATGTATTTATTTCAACTAAATATTTATTTATTAAATTTTCTAGAGTAACTATTTCTTGTGCAATATCAAGTTTATTATCTTTGGTTTTACATTTCTCTTGATGAGACTTTAAAAGATATTTCCAAATATCATTTGCCATTTTATAAAGAAATAATCTTTCATATTCAACTCTTGGTAGAGTTTTGAAGATAAGTACTTTGGCTTTAGTATTTTTATCAATTTTGGTTTGAAGATTATTATATTGATTTTCAAAATCCATTTTGGTTGGTTTAAGATCACCAATTGAAATGATATGCCAAAGATCAAGATCTATTGATTCCACATAATTTTCAAATTTGTTTTTCCATTCAAGAAAATGATCATTTTCAAATAATGGTGGTTGTTGCGTAAATTCCCCTTCTAAATATTTTTCAAATTCCATAGATCGTTACAAGTTTTAAAATACAATCTATTTTAAAAATCTTGCTAGACGTGGCTCTGATACCAATTGTGGAAAACTAGAAGGGGGGGAGGGTTTGAATAGTTTTGCGTCTTTTTCGTTTAATAAGAGTTTGCTTTTAAAGAATTGATGTTAATTATAAAAACCTTTGAAGCTAAAGTATAGATACAAATTAATTCACATACATCACATAGACACTACTTATTTAAAGTGTTGAATAGAATATATCTCACTTAAATATAAGTTTGTATTTATATATGTAAATGTGTTTTAATAAGTGTATATACTTATATTTTACTAATGTACAATTAATGTTGTAAATGGAACCTAGTTTGATCTTTATGTGAAATCAATATATGCACAACACACAATTATAACAATATACGAAAAGCTAATAAGTAAACAGGCAAAGAGCGAGAGATGGAAAGATCAAACCGAGAGACAAAGGATTTATAGTGGTTCGGCTACAAGGACACCTTCCTTGCTCTACTCCACTCCCCGAGCACCGAACTCGAGAGTTTTCTTCACTAAGTCAATAACCTCCCTTATGGCGGAGAAAACCGTACACACCAAATGCTTACACCAATTAACGACACAAATCAAGATGTCGAGTTCTAATCGTAGCTAGAACCAATCTCACACCAAATATCACACCACACCTTCTTCACACCTTTTTACTTCTTCTATACTTCTTCACACCACAAGTATCTTCACGCCTTCACAAAATACTTCACGACTTCAATGTCTTGCAACTTCACAACTTCAAGGCACTAACGTCTTCACAACTTCAAACCAATAATGTCTTCACACCTTCAAGCCACTAGTGTCTTCACAACTTCAATCTACTAATGTCTTCTAGTCTTCTCCACTTGGAAGCTTCAATTACTTCACTACTAGTCACTATTGCTACTATCTCCTATCTCCACTACTATCCAACACTACTTCTTCACTTCAAGTTCCACTTCACACTTACAACAATTCTAGATTCTACAACTAACTCTAGCTAACTAATACATAAACCTTATTCACCAAAATATGAAAGATCAACAAGATGAAATAAACAAACAACTTAGATAGCAAGATGATACTAAGTTGTAATACTTCTAATAGAAGTATTCTTCACTTTGCACTTGAGTGTTGAGGCTTGAATCACTTTGAAACAAAGATCAAAGTATATAAGATCAAGGGATTTTTAGAGAAAGGAAATGAATGTTTAGATCAGAAAGTTCTTAGTGCAAAAAGGTGAGATAAATATATGGAATGATCCAATATTTATATGGCCAGAAAATACTGTTCTAGAGCGTGCCGGTCCCCTTAATTAGGGGGCGGTCCCCTTAATGATTAAGGGGTCGCCTAGTAAAATTAAGGGGGCCGCCCTCCTGAACGTTGGATTTTCTTGTCCTTTTGTGAGGGAAATTTTTCTGGATTAAATTTGCCATTTTTGGTTGAAAATTTGAATTCACAAATTTGTAATGAATTAAACATATTCTTTTAATGCCAAAAATGTTTTACAAAAGATATAAAATGTTTTGTGACATTTTATAAATATCTAGTGATTAACAAAAGTGTTCCTTTGATCTTATAATACATTAGACACTTTGTTTATTCATACCTTAAGTGATTAAATGGTAAAGATGAGTATTTACTACTAAATACTTGTTTATGTCATAATCTTTGGTTTGATGAGTTTTCGTTTTGTGATTATCAAAACATAGAGATATCGAAAGATATGAATAACGTTTTTAGTCATTTATTTATATCAACAAAAACGTAGAAAAACATACGAAAACGTGAAAAATCTGACGAAAACGTAAAAAAACGGATGAAAACGTAAAAAGTCGGACGAAAACATAAAAAATCGGACGAAAACATAAAAAAACAGACGAAAACGAAAAAAATCAGACGAAAACTTAAAAAATCTGACGAAAACATAAAAAAACGGATGAAAACGAAAAATATCGGACGAAAACTTAAAAAACCTGACGAGAACGTAATAACACGGACGAAAACGTAAAAAACAGACGAAAACGTAAAAAATCTGACAAAAACGTAAAAAAACAGACGAAAACGTAAAAAAACGGACGAAAACGTAAAATATCAAACGAAAACGTTATTTGATATTATATTTTAATTTTTTAATTTCTTTATTTTCTCGTATTAGATTTTTTTAGTTATTTTATAATTTAGTTGGTTAGTTTGTAATATTTGTTTTTGTGTTTTGATGATGTTTTTATAATATTACTAAGGTAAATAGTGAATTGAGATATAAAACAACAATACTTAAACATGTTGATTGGTCTGGAACAGTCAGATAATATCAACCAAGTTATGGTCAACAAATCAGACAGCTTAGGCCAATACTCCGGTGAGTTTAGTGTTTCCCGGGATCGTTAAATCCCAACGAGATGTGAAATCTGAAATAAAGCGACTTCGAGATCAGGTGAATTGAACAGGAAAAGGGTTTAAGTGATTGTACTACTGAAATATAAGAGTGAATAGCTTTAATAAGCTATATAAACAAATACGTGAAATCAGATAAGTACAAGTGAAAAAGGGACTGGAAAAAGTAAACGTTTAATAATTAAACGTAAACAAAAACAACTTTAACTATAGTAGGAGTTTGCAAGCCTTAGGGGCTTAAATTCAAATTAAATAAACTTTGAAATATTTATTTTAATATTACTAATTTATTTAAAATTTAATAAAACCTAAAAAATGTAAAAAGATATAAAATATACGTTCATATTTAAGTAAACGTAGATGTATGAAATTTAAACGTGAATTCTGTAAAATATAACTTCCATAAATATGAAAATAATATTTTTGGAATCCTAAACTTATTAGAAAATTATTAGAAAATTAAAATTATTTTTATAACTATTTAATTAATTATTATTATTTAATAACTATTTTTAATTAGATAATAATTCACTAGAAAATAGAAAAATATAACATAAGTCTAGAAATACAAAATTAAAATTTCTAAAAGTCTAAAATATTATAAAACTTATTTTAAAATTAAAATTATATTTTTCACACTATTTATCTATTTATTATTAATTAATGATTATTTAACTAATTATATTGATTTAAATTATTATAAATACTAAAAAGACTTAGATAATTATGAAAAATTTTATATATCTAATTAACCATTACAAGAATCCTAAAAAATTATAAAAAGTTTATATTATGTATTTTTAATCTAATTTACTAATTATTATTCTATTTATTATTTATTTATCAATTAAACTAATTATATTATTAAAAATAGAAAATGAACAGTATAAATCCTAGAAAAATTTATAAAATTGTTTTACCTTATATAAAAGCTATAAAAATTATAAAAACTATGTGGTACTTTATAAAATATAGTTATGCTATTTAATTCTTATTTATTAATTAATTATTAATTTAACTAATATTAATTCTAAATAATACTAGATGACAAAGGAAAATTCTGGAAAAATTTATAAAATTACTTTAATATATAAGAGATTTAATAAAAATATAAAATAGCAGAAGTGCTTATAAATAAGCTAAAAAGAAAATTAAATAGATAATTTCTATTAAATAGAAGCTATCACTATAATTAAGTTTGGTTTTTTCTTGTTTTTCTTTTACAAAACTAATTAAATACTTAAAATAAGAAACTTTAATAAAGGAAAATAATTTATAGACACAGAATAAGCACTATGAGTGCTTATAAGACCACACAGTTGACTTTTGTTGACTTTGCTAAGAAATAAGCTCAACTGAGCTTGTGTGGGGTCCACAAGGTAAAACCTGGTACAAATGAGTTGTGTGGATGACAATAAGCAAGAATCACTTAAATAAGTTGGCCAAATAAGCTAGGAATCCAAAATAAGCACTTGCTTATTTTGAATCTGAGACAGACTTGGGACAGATTTAAGAGGTCAAATTAAGTGGGGTCCACTGATGTACAGGTCAGCCAAAGGGTCAATTGTTGAACCCTGGTAGGAGGGGGGTTGTAAAAGCCTAATTATGGGGTGTGGGACCCACTGGGTTAACCACAAAATACCACCAAAGGTGGTGGGTGAGCTGAGGTTTGCTGAGACAGGGCAACTAGCTTGCCCTGCAGGTCAGTTCAATGGGCATTTTGGTCCACTTAAAAAAATCACAAAATTATAAAACTTATAAAAATCAAAGGTTTAGCTGGTAGAGTTAACACATAACAAGTTTCAGGCCTTAAGTCCAAACACAAAAATCACTAATATTCTTGCTAATTTGGTGATTTTCTACACAAGCAACTTTTGACTTTTTCAATAATCTTGCTCAGTTGACTAAAGTGAAATTCTAGCTTGATTTTCTGATTGATTATGGTATGTTAAGCTATAATAAAACTATATTGATCTAATCCTATAACTTTTGAGCTGTTATGAAGGTTTATGGATCTCAAATCATTAACAGTTAACTGTTATGAAGATCAAAAGACTATTTTGACTTTTACTCAAAGAAGCACTTGATTATATGTTTTCACTGAGCTATTAGGCACATAAGCATCCTAAATCAAACAAGAACAAGGGCACTTGGACTTACTAACACAGCTTATACACTTAATCCAAACAGACCTTAAAAACACTCAACTTGTGATTTTCAAAGCAAATCAATCACTTGATCCTCAAATCTGTATTCAAACTCTATAACATGATCATGTAAGGCCTAAGGAACATAAAACAGCAACAATAACAACATGAAGCTATAAAATGGCAAATATGCTATTTTGACTGTCAAAATGAAATTATTAGCAACTAAGAAATCTAACACATAACCATGCAACTTAACTCTATAATATCACTAACAACTAACAACTAAGCATGAAAACAGAAAGATTATAGTAAAATAAGAATAAGTAAAGGCTATGCCAAAAATCAAGATATATGCTTACAACTTGAGTTTAGGCCACAACTGAGAACCAAGAACAATTGACCACTCCTAAATGCTTTCCACAAAGCTCTAACCCAGGGCAATCCATAAGCCACCCTGCTCCAGCTTCTTCACCATTGATCACTTATTTTTTTTCACTTTATTTAATTGATTTTTTGAGTGATTTTTCTTTCCTAAGTATTAATTGATTTTCTTTCTTCTAATAGCTTACAGAAGCTATATAAGGAGCTTATGTGAGCTTATTTGTCCAGAATCAACACTAATAACAACAATTGAGGCTTATGAAATTTTGAAACATGAAAACTTGCATAAACTGATATTGAGTTTAACAATGTAATTCAGAACTTGAAATAGCTTTATTACAAGATAAAAACACTTACTAAAGTACTTTGAAAGTTAATACAATACTGGAAATACAAAGATTAAAAAGTCGACATACATTTTACTTAATTTAAACTAGATATATCTCCACAATGCTTCTTTCTTCAACTTTATAGACTTTTTGGACTCCCCATGTGATCCTGAGCATTTCCCATCATTAACCTCAGCCATTGGATTAGTCAAAGTCATCCTAGCCTTTAAATTCTGTTTTGGCGCCAATTTCAATACACGTTGCTTGAGGCAGTTTGAGACTAATTAAGGATGTTTGGGGTTTAGTGGTGACTAAAGGGGGACAATTGAGATAGTTTTGATGCAAGTTGGGGCTTAGGTTGAAAACAGAGGCAGTGAATAGATTTTGGAGGGAAAAGTTGTGGAGAAAGCATTTAATGTAGAAGTGGTTTGATGTGATGAGGTGTGGAGGGTAGGTGGTGAGCTGGAAGTGATGAGGTGGTGGGAAAACCATGGTGGTTTTGGTTTGCAGAGGAGGGTGAGGGGTGTGAGCAGTTGTGGTGGTTTGGGGAAGACGGTCAACGAGGGGTCAAACCCCCCGTTTTATTAAAAAGGGATAGTTGGGTTTGCTTGGTGGGCTGGGAAAAAGAGCAGGCCCAAGAAAAAAATAAAGGGTGGGCTAGGATTTTGGACTAGGCTTAGTTTGGTTTGGGGTTTATAATAAAATGGGGGTCCGGTTGGTTTATATGTTACACAAGGACCACTTTTGTAATTTGACAAAAATTGAGGGACTGATTTTGTAACTTTCCCAAATATTTATAAGGACTATTTTTGTCATTTATTAATAACCCAAGGACCAAAAGTATGATTTTTCATTTTTCAAAACCCAGGGACCTTTTCTGCCAATTCCACAAACTCCAGGGACCTAACTTGTAATTTTCTAATTTTTGAAGGGTTTAACTTGTAACTTCTCAAACGTTATCATAAGGTCCATTTTTGTCAATTAAGAATAGTACAAGGCTTATTTTTCATATTTTTGTATTTACAAAACCTTAGGGACTATTTTTGACATTTTCCAAACTTGAGGGACTAAAGTTGTCATTTTGCAATTTTTAACTTTAAAGGACTATACTTAACAACTTATAAATCCCTAAGGACCTTTGATGATATTTTTCATGTTTTGGTTTACCAGGGACTAGTTTTGCCAATTTTTCAAAGTTCAGGGACTGAAACTGTAAATTATGTGAAATGTTTTGTTTTTCATCAGTTTTTCAATCCTTTTGCATAAAAACACAATCCAGGGATATTTTATGTATTTTAAGGCATTCCTGTGTGTTTTATATGTTTTTGCAGTTTAAATGTAACAGAAATGATGAGTATTTACACACTCATTACATGTTTTCTAGTTTTGGAAAATGGAAAACACAAACACATGTTTCTCAGACTAAACGCGTTTTCTAAATTTTCCATTGTTTTGTGGAAATCAAACTCCCCTCCCTTTTCTTACAAAACAAGAATTAGGAAATGAAAGAAAATGTTTTCCAATTAAACGTCACCTTAGTATCTTGTCATTTCTAAAAGAAAAAAAGTGTACTCCGGTCAATCTGTTTGTTTATTAAAAAACCAAAAACTCCTATCTAATTAAGTTGCTATCACTGTCAAGTGTCAAAACATTTTTTTTCCTACTTCTGCTTCAGTTTAAAGATGTATCTTTGCATGTTGTTGAGTGTATTTATGAACAATTTAGTTATAGCTTTTAGGTTTTAAGTTTTATACTCTTAACTCTAAGTTTGAGCTTTTGCGATTTCACCGCTAAGACAGTAAGTGAGTATTAGATGATAGATAATTAGTTTACTCAATTCCGATTGCAAGATTTGTGTCCTTTACGGTTTTGAGATTATTATGTAATTTCCATTATATATTTATACTAATAAGTCAACATAATATACAGGGTCGTCCCGTGGATTTTGAAGGCCATGTGCCATATTATATTGGAGATCCTTGAACAATGTGTGCAACAAAATCACTAAACTTGACTAATTATGCACATTAAATTCTTAATCAATTTGATAGTAATTTCTTTACTTTTTTGTTAGTCTTATAATATATCTTTCTTTTTTTAAAAATATATTCCAAGACTTGTAAAAATTATCTCTAAGTCCAAATGACTAATATGGAGCTTTTCTTTCTTTTCTTTTTTTTTTCTTTTTTTTTCCTAATATATGTGCAGATTTTTTTGAAACATACTTATAGCCAAAACATTTGTTACAAATTGATGGTAGCGTATTGAGATAATTTTTAAAAATCAGAATATAATTTTATATATTCCATTTTTGGATTGTTTTGACTTTTGACTTTTTCTTAAAAGATGTTAAAGTGCTAAATAAAATAGTGAAATACTATAGAAACATGCTCAAGTGACAAACTATAATCTATAGGGGCTAAACTTGTAATTTATCTAAAGTAAAACAAAAAACTTGGGTTTTGTGTCATCCACTTCGCTGGAACTCTCCCTGCATATTTTTACTCCATTTAGAAACGATATTTTAAGCTCTGTTTCTTCAATCTCTGGCAAAATCATTAAATTCTATCTGTAAAACGTATTTAATCCTTCATAAAACATCATTTTACTTTATAAAAATGTTAAAAAAACGAGTTTATACTAATGCCACAGATTCAGAAATTGGGGCCCTAAGAAAATGGAGGCCCAATGCCATCGCACACCCCGCACATGCTTAAATCCGGGCCTGATAATACATAACGGAGTTTTATCATTCAACGAGTCGCCAGATTAAAGTTTGTTACACAGATGATTAATTTGGGGGAGATCGTGAAAGGTATATCTGTCACTACATAATTTGTTTTTATAATATGCGTAGAGATCCAGTGAAAAGGAAACCTAAAATGAGATAATGATAAATAACTATAACCACATATTTGAGATGCATCAACTTGAATTAAATGCATCTCTATTCATTTAGATGCATCACAATTAGTTTCAAAAGTGATTTTAAAGTGAAATCAATGCAAAGTAGTACTAGCAATAAATTTGACCTGCATGGGACGAAAAATACATAAGATTCGTCTAACTTGATGAAATGCATCTAATATATGCATATGCATCTAATTTTTGCTAGAAATATATTAGGGTTCATCTAAAAGATTAATGATGCATCTAATTCAAGCCGATGCATCTCTAATGTGTGATTATAGTTATTTCTCATCCTTATCATTTTATAATTTCTTCTAATTTGATCCTTAGTCTTTATGATATATGCAAAATGGAGAAATATGAAATATAAAATATTTCTTTAAGGATATCTGATATATACTAGGGGTGTTTAAAGTGCGGCTCGGTTTAGTTAGTTGGAAGATTTAATCTATCCATCACAGGACGGGTAGTTCATTTTACTACCCTAGATCGAATCATACCAGACGGGTAACCAGACATGCGCGGATACCCGAAATGAGCGGTTACCTGCGGTTTGGGTCACGATTAACCATTTTGAAAGTGTAGTCGAGTTTAATCGTATGAAAAATAACATGATCAAAAACGTAAAATGTCATTTTAATAAAGTTAAATAACATTGAATAGATTAAAGTCATATTAAAGTTATTCCGTCACACTAATTGCATTCAATACATAACATATTAACAAAAAAGATTGGGTATAATTGCATTTTAATTTAAATGTTATTAATCCCCCTCCCTCTTTTTTTCTCAATAGAAAAATGAGTAGCTGATATTTGTCTCTTGAGATATTATGATGTTTTTATTAACAATTTTGACATGTCATCTCCACACCAGATGTAGACACTCTATTTGTGTATGTCCTTTCATGAGGTAATTTGATTATCTATTTCCTAGGCCTACCATACTTTTTTTAGGTTTGGGTGGTAAGCAATGCTTTGAAAGGCTAAAGGCAGACAAAGGCGCCAAAGGGATTATGGAGCCTTGAGGCGAGGCGCAGATCAAGGCGCGAGCTTCAAGAATATGAGACATAGTGAATTGAATAAAATTTTAAAAGTTTTATGCGACATTTATATATTAATAATGACTTAAATAACACTTATGTCAACTAATGTATCAAGATCATGGCATAATGACATTTCATCATCTCATGCTCGAAATTAAAGGAGAGGTCTGTAGGTATAGACACTTGAATTGAAGGATAAAACTCTCAAATTCTCTTATTTAATTAGTTTGTAGGTTAGGTTTCACTAATATATGAGGTAGATGAATGTTAAATTTGAAAAAAAAAAATATTAAATCAAAAAATAATAAAAAAAAATCAAAAATCAAAACTCGTCACCTCCCCTAGGTGCTTCTAGGCTCAAGGCTCTAAAGCCTAAGGCACCGCGCCTTTTGTGAGCCTTATGAATGTACGAAGCCTCGATCCGAAAAGATCCCTAGAGCTTAAGCTTGAGCCTAGGTGCGCTTTGTAAAACTATGGTGGTAAGACCCTAGACAATTCATTACAATCAGGCCAAAAGGTCATCCTACCCAAAAGAGTCAAGTATTGATAATATACTTGATAACACATCTCCTTTCTAAAACAAGATGAAACATACTCTTCTGGCCTTTTGTTCATTTTGAAAATTACAGCAATTGCATTATTACATGGCAAAGCTAAGAGTTTTCACATTCTACAAGTACATCTTTTTTAATTCTCCTTACCTCTAAATGTCTCATAACCATTTCTCACCTCATACATGTTCCCTCCAACAAGTATAACATGCCAAAATCTGCATAAATTTAACAAATTAAAATAAACTACCCATTACTTATTCAATCAACAATTTTTTAATTACCTAAGCATACCTTTGTTAATCCTTAGCTAACTCCAACTTATCTAACTTATCTGAATATTTGGACAAATGTCCCCAGTCCATGAATCCATCACCTTCCTCATTGTATTGACCCACTCAATTACAATCACCCTCATTACATCTAACATGGTAATCAGTGGCTTATTTTTCACAATTAACATGATGGAATTTAAACACTCATTGAAACCATTCTCCACATCATCACGTTTAGTACCTATCTTTGAAAAAAAAAATACTTTTTAGACTATGTTTTGGGATTTTATTTGAGTAGGTACAAATGTGTATTTGGATTAGCTCCTTTGATTTTGTCCATGATCTTGTTGAAAATTAAAGGATAACTACCTTTTGATGTTGCCCAAAACAAGCTTCTAAAATGTACTCCACTGTATTGTTTTCTAAATCCCTTAGAGATGTACCTAGTACATTATCTATGCTCAGCTAATGGCATGACATCTTTTACTACCTCAATCAATCCCTACAAGTAAGTTAAAACATACATATAATTGTTATATATTTGTTTAACATATATTAGCCTTGTTGTATAAAACCAACAACCGACAAGCTAGAGCGGATATTGCAATCACAAGAACTCCAATAGTTGTCGACACAACACACACCAAAATATCATGAAAAATGACTAGAGGAAAAACCCACACATATATGCTCCTAATGCTTCGTTTATTAAAATACGCGAAAAGAATGATACGGTACAATGACCCCTCCCCCTCACTTCTTTATTATAGAGATAAGGGGGAAGAAAACCAACTCTTAAACGAGTTGAAACCGGCTGCAACAAAGGAGAAAACCTAGACTCACAAATTCTCAGACTAAGCTCTCGTTTGACACCCTCTAATGGTATATATAGAGTGCATGAAACCAACATATACATTCCTGTTTGACTACAATAAGAACTAATGTTTCACAAGACCCCTAGACTATCTTATATGAATACTAATATGAAACAATTTCCACCTTAGTATCATATTAGCCTTATCCAATATGCAGGAACCTCGGACAAAGGACTGCCTATGACAAGGCAACTGTAACAATACTTGCTACTATCTTAAGCTCGAATACTGACTCTATTGTGAGTCCCTTTAGCCAAATAGCCTCCTTTACAGCCTCTGCAAGTGTCATGTACGCCGCTTCAGTTGTCAACAAAGCCATCATGTGCAGCATCATAACTTCCTAGCTTCCTGTACACCCTTGTATCATAAACCCGTAACATGTGATTGATCTACCCATGGCATAGTCAAAAACCACAAAAACTGTACATGTCTGTAATCCACGATCGAACCCATCCAACATACCCAAATCGGCCGATGCTATGTCGGGTCTCGTGCAGACCACCTGATACTCCTGGCTTCCAACCACATATACACATGACCACTTAGCATTCTTTTCCACATCATAGTCCCTTGATAGACTACCCTTCAAAGACATTATGGAGTGTCCCTCCAACAAAGTTTGTACCCAACTTCTCATTGTGAACCTTAGACTGTGACACCCTCAGAGTATTACCACTCTGATCCATGACGATCTCCATACCATGTACATTTTCCTTTGCTTTATCCAGTAAACCCTTGGTAACCCATATCTCAGCCTTGCATCCGCAAGAAAAAACCATACCATCTATATAGAGAAATAGATGTATGAACATACTTAGTGTATACCCCTAGTAATAGTTGTCATTGCTGTCATTGCTTGTCCTGTAACCTGTTGCTGACCACACACACATCTGGCCGAGTATCCATTTCGTCTTTCAATCCAGCCTTCCACTTGAAAATTACCTCACAAACAACTGTATCATTGAAAGTCAATGACTCATGTGCGTATATCTTCTCCACTGCAGCAACTGTAAAAGCAGCCCCATTAATGTCTTCTTTATACCTGTTTAGTTTCCGTGCTGAGTGTTGCTCCCTATCACGTGCTGAATGATAGTCTATCAAATCCTGAGTTTGTACTTCCTATGAACCAGCTACCTGACCGACATTCCCCTGAGGTTCCACCTCAAATGTATGATCCCCAAGCGGTTCCACCTCAAAGTCAACTCCCTGCAACACTTGCATTGAATTTGTACCTACACCAGAACCAATAAAAGTTTTCTTGTATTCCCCACTCTCATTGAAATCCATATTCCTATAAAGCACTCCCTTTGAAGTAAGGTCAACAAACCTCCAACGACGATAACCCACTATATCTTCAAGGTATCCCAGGGAATATGCACTTGACCTTACCCGGTTCAGGCATCCCTTGCTTTATACAAGCAATCCAACCAGAAAACCTCAACATATCCATAGGTGTCTTGAATCCAATCATTTATGATGGTGACCTGTTCATCAGATATGTAGACATGGTTGTATCCTCTGCCCAAAAAACCTTGGACGGACCAGACTGAATCAGAAAACAACGTACCTTAGCCAAGAGTGTCACGTTCGTCTCATTAACCAACCTATTCTGCTGTTATATCCTTGCAACACCCCACGTTCGTCTTATCAACCAACCCATTCTGCTGCTATATCCTTGCAACACCCCAAATGTTTGGCGACCCCACTCTTTGTACATTGTTTTGTAGACCCCTGATTACAAGAATCAAAAACATTACCCATCTTGATCTTCCTTTCATTCTGAGATTCTCCTAACTGCTTCCTACCCTTGAATGTCTTCTTGGTCACTAGCTAACCGTCTAAGGTATATATGCAATTAGCCTTTCTAGTTCCTGATAAAACCACCAGTGAAGCCTTTATAACCTTGATCCTGCCCGACTGCATCTTCATGGTAAAAACCTCTTTTTCAAGAGTACCCAACGATATCAAGTTTCACCTTAATTCTGACCCATACCTTACATTGTCCAAAACGAAACTTGACCATCCCTCATCTGTACTTGGACCTTACCCATCCCCCGTGCACGGTATTCCCTGCAATCACCCAGTAGTACATTACTACCGTCATACTCCTTAAAATCAAACAAGTATCTCTCATGTATGTCATATGGTATGAGCCCCCTAAATCCATGATCTAGTCTAACAGTTTTTCAACACTCATAGCCATCATAACATCAGCACTGTTGTACCCATCAGCTCTAGAACCGGATAGTTGATCTTCATTCCTGACAAAACCTTAAGATTTCTTGTGATTATACTTAGGACAATCCCTCTTCAAATACTCCTCAGATTGACATATATAACACTTGAGTCTACTGCTTATTCCCTGTGCCTTTGACCACGCACTACCTTTACCATGCTGCATATCACTTTGATTAGGTTTCTCCCTCACAAACAACCCTTCACCACCATCAACCTTTGCTTCTGTCATCTTCAGAAGTTCCCTATAATGAAGCGTCTCGACCACGTCTTCTAGCTTCAAAGTATTTCGACCATATAGCAAAGTATTCACAAAATTAGCGTAAGACGATGGTAAAGATGTAAGTGATAATAATGCCCGATCCTCATCCGATATAGCAGTAGCTATAGCCACTAAGTCACCTACCAACTTGTGAAACTCATCAATATGTTCAGACTGACTCTTACTTGCATGCATATGAAAAGTATATAACTTCTTCTTCAAGTACAAACGATTAGCTAAAGACTTTGTCATGTATAAAGTCTCTAAATTTTTCCAAATTCTTGTTGCAGTCATCTCCTTGGTGATCTCCCGTAGAACCCGGTCACCTAAGCATAAGATCAATGCGCTGTAAGCTTTTTTTTAATGACGTTATCGCATGCCACTAATGTAGCTGCAGGTAACTCCTCCAATGCTGCAGATAATCCCTGTTGTTCCAGCAAAGCCTTCATCATTACCTGCCATAACCCAAAGTCATTCTTCCTATCGAATTTCTCGATGTCAAACTTGGTCTCTGTCATTATCCTTTAACCCTTTGTTTATTCGGCTAACCTTGCGATATAAACCTCACAACACCAAACTACACAAAGTACCCGTGTGTTCTTCAAATTAATAACCTTTTGTTTAAAAAAAACAAAAGAAATTGAATCTACTAAACCACTTGGTCTTTACTTTTCTGTCACACCCCCAATTTACCTGACTTGCAGCGGAATGGAATACCTGGGGGTGTCTGTCATAGCACCACAGTTACAGTTACATTGAACGACCTAAAGTGTCGTTTGGAAAATACTGCATTTGATCATTGAAATAATTCAGAGTTTACAAAATGAGGTCCCCAAAATGTGTTGCAAGTTTATGAAAACAAGTCATACTAGATCAAACGTTTACATAAGTGCATGAAATAATGATAAGACGCGTCGACTCCGCGACTCCATGAAGGTCCAAATGCATGTCACATGAGCTACCTTAATAACCTGAAATACATTGCTAAAACGTCAACACGAATGTTGGTGAATTCCATAGGTTTGTAAAATGTACTGATGTACGGCCACCACAAGTAAAAGTGCATGACAAAAGTCACGTAAAAATAGTACAATAGCCTTAAGCTCATGACACCGAAGCTATGACTGATGAAACTCTATGCCCCTCCCGAATGTTCTGCCGAAACATTCAAATGTAAAAGACATGACATGCATCCGCTTACTGTTGGTATCCACTACCACGGATGGAGGCGTCACCCTCGATAGATCTATCCACTCACTCTCGCTTAGTACTTGAAATTAACGGTTCATGATGTTACAGGGGACTTAGCACTTGGCAAGGTAACTTAAGCTATGTACATGTTTGAATACTTGGGCTCGTACTGAAATAATTGATGCAATGTATTCCCCCCGTGGGATTTGAAATCAAAATATTGTATTGAAAACGGGGCTATGAAAACTCACCTCAACTGTTGAAACCGTGATGAAATGAAATGAACACCAATGAACAATTAGCTGTCGCAACCCAATATGATGGTACCATGAACATGTAATGAGCTGAAAAACAAGGCGCGCACACTAGCCGCAACCTAATATGAATGATGAACGATCTACTTTAGATCATGAAATGATGTTATGAATGTCCATGCACATGTTTCCTATACCACTCTACTCTTTGAAAAGCACTTGTTGTTATCAAAATTATATAATCCAAGAATTTGGAAAAATATTGCTATTAGAAAATATAAATAGCTAGTTATAATATATATATACTTATATATATATAACGTAAGTTTCCATGTTAGCGTTGAAATACTCGGGTTGTAATCCTTGAAATGATGAAAATATACTCATAATAACTAATACTACGTTAGTTATAAAGCTCGGTACTTGATATTACTTCTAGCTCAAAAATGTACTTCGTAGTTTTTGCGCCAAATTTAATAAAAGCTGTCAATATAAAATGGTTTTAGCCGATTTTCAAACGTGAATATCTTTGTCGTTACTTGTCCGTTTTACTTGTTCTTTATATCCACGGTTTCGTCTTAGTATGTAGTAATATATTTTGGAAAGCTCGGCTCCTCCGGGTTACGTCTAAAGTCTCTTTTTGTACAATGAAAAACGTCCAACAGCAACAAAATTTCCAGAAAATACTTTTCGTCAACAATCTTGCAAAAATCATAACTTCTTCGTTATAAGCTCTTTTTAATCCGTTCTTTCGCCTACGGATTCGTTTTTGAAAGTATTTTCTAAAAATTTTGCCAAAGTTTCCTTGGTGTTTACTGATTTTCCAGATTTTTACAAAACGGGACAGCATGTCTAAAATAGGTTCCAAATCAAGTTTTCAAGGTCTAAAACTAATTTCTACCATCACCAAACCTCTTGTAATCACCACATGACTAATCTAATCCTACCATACACCTTCTTAGGGTGCCATGGACTCCTAACCAAGTTATTAGAGCAAGGGGATTCATAACTAAAAAGTTAGGGTTTGTATGTTTCTTTTTAGACAAAATAAAGTGTGGTATAGCTACTTGTACATGGTTTTTAGCATGATACTTATGAAATACATGTAAAAATAGGATGATCCATGAAAAAATAAAGATGAAAACTTACTTGACCAAATGAGATGATTATTGGATGATTATGCTTGATGTTCTTGTGTTTTTGTTGCTTGATTCTTGATTAGACTTGTAAAATGAACAACTTTTGTGTTTTACTTCATGAAAAATGATCACTTGATCAATGAGATTGATTTGAGGTCGTGGGTTTGAGAAGAGAGCAAGAGAAAGATGAACTTTTGATCTTAGTTGAAAAGTGATATTATGATTATGTAAATTAGTAAAGTTATGTTAATATAGGTTTATTAGTTTAAAATGGGAAATCAATGCACATGGTTAAAAGGGTGTGGTCTTGGGGCCGGTTTTGGGTGTGAAAAGGAGTAGCCAAAACGGTTTTGATCACTTAGAAAATATAGTGTAGCGTTTAAGTGTTATTACGCGTTATTCGTTAAAATCGGGTACCGGGTTTAATAGCAATAAACGTTCACGAAGTTAACCGGGATGAAATAAAGTCATAATAATGATAAAAACATATTAAAAATATGTTGGGTACATTTACTGAGTGATCGGGTGATTATTGTTTAGTTTTCACGAAAACCGTCGTTATATTCATACGCGTACGTCATAAATAAAATAAATTTCCAAAATACTGGGTAACTGAATGTTATAACTTTTATGATGTTAAAATGGATATAAAAATATGTCGGGACCATTGTGGGAATATTTAGATATATTCGTCGTGTATAAACCGGGTGTTAACGTTTACTATAAATACTTATACGTAAAAACGTTAAATGTACTGAATATAGAAATTTGAAAATCCTGAGAGTGGTATAACATGAAAATGCTGTTATGATGATATGCAGACTATCTCCAGTCCGTATGCAGTGTTCTCAACACTAATGAAATGAATTCGCACCTAACCCAATCCGGTTACGCGAATTTGAATATCCGTAAACTAAATTTACGATGAAATGTGTAATGCACGTGAATGATGAAATCTTTTCCCGCAATGAATAGTGTTCCGTGAATAGTAAAATTTCTGAATGCTCCTCGGAATGTCAAACTGACACCAAAAATGATGAATAGTAAACTGATGAATAGTGTTTGATGAATAGTGTTTTTCCAAAGTTCGGGAAATGACCTGAAATGACCTGAAATGGTGAGTTGTGACAGTCTTCCCCTCTAAAAGGAACTTCGTCCCGAAGTTCAGTTTATGTTGGTCTCTGAGAATGTATTGATGAAAAGGTGATGATATACGAGAATTCCAGCGAACTCTAACGATAGGAATTCAACTCTGATTCAACTGTTTGACCACACGGTCCATGGTTTCTGTTGGTTCTCTTACAAGGTCTGAGATTGTCATTTGGGATGGATCCCTTCCAATGGAATCATGAGTGACTCATCTGTAAGTCATTTCTGGGGATCTGAAAATGTGAAATATGTTCATGTAATCCTGTTGTTCTCTGGCAATGTTCAAATCTGACGGCCACTAGGCCTACCCTGTCTGAAATATAAATGGTCCAGTGTATATTGGTGTAACTTTCCAAGTTTTCTGAATGATAACATGCCTTTCCTAGGCAGAACTTTCTGCATAACTCTGCAGAACTTGAAGTTTTAATGGTTTACGACTTATTGAACTTGTAACTGATTCTTAACTTGTAGAAAATTTCTGGTTATCTCATGAATGCCTACTGAACTAGTGAGTTGAACTTTTTCTGAATTTGGCCCATCAATCGATGGTCTGCGCTTCTTAATGTTTTAAATGTGATACTTGGTAATATATACTGCTGAATTCTGTCAGAACTCAAATTTGTATGCTAGTTGGTCGATTCTAAAATGAATCTTAAATAGTCCAATATGCTAAAGGTTCAACCTTTCTTGTTATCCAATTTGTATCATGCCAATCCAAGGCAATGCTTTTAACTTAGTTTGTTCTCCTACCTGAATCTGGTTGGTTTGTTGTTCAGGATATCCAATCCAAATGATGTGTGTTATGTACCAATCTAACTTCTGCCAGTTTCCCGTTGTTGGTGTGATAACTATTGTTGTAGATGAATTTGATTTATGTTGAGTGATTAGTCCAACCATTTCTAGGGTCAATCACTCATGCTCTGAGCATACTTTCCTATGTTTGAATTGTTCTCTCGCTTTGACCATCGTTCTGAGGATGATAGGTGATGTTCACATCTAAATGGGTTTCTGAAGGAAATCCTGAAATGAATACCTGAGGTCCAAGTTGAATCGGTTTCCTTAACAGGAAATACTGAAATGGGTACAATAAACCTTTGTGACTAATTCCATAACGTTCGGTCCTTCGAACTTGGCGTTATCTGAAGGGATAGAATATAGGTAACAATTTGATTCCTTGTGTTTTGTTCCAACGGATGATAAGACATATGTCCTTCTTTGTCTATTAGGTTTGGTCTCCACTACTGAAGTTCGTGATTAATTTGTGATGTCCTTCCTAATTCCTTCATCGCATATACCAAATATTCTTTATTGTCCAGTCACAAATCCTAAATGCATAAGCGATGTTGTAGGGAAATTTGTTCTGGAAATTTGTCTCGCGATTATGAGTTTTGGTTGAAATCTTTTTCTGAATAAACGAATTTAGAAAATGGAGCAAATGATTTACTGGGTAATATTTTTTTTTTTTGATGATTCAAAATCCAGTAGTTATGAAATAGGAACTGTTTTCAAACATGTTGTGATTAAGACTGCTTACCAAAGTTTGATGTCTATGTATATTTCTCATTGTACAATAGTGTTGCTAAAGATTGACCAAAAAGGATCGCACTTGTTCAAAATAGGAATTTCAGAAATCATTTTTCCACAAGGTATGTGATTTATGTAAACGCATCAACTTTATTTAAAAGTGAAAACACTGAAAAGGATAAAATGGTAGAATAGGAAATGTTCGCTTAAATGCATAGATGTCTAACACTTAGTTCCTGAAGTTGGATAATGTCTATTAGTGGTTATCTGGCATAACTACAAGCATAGGTATTTAGACTAACTTAAGTCCTGAAATAGTTTATCGTTGTAATTGGAAAGACGAAGGTATCACTTGATGTTGTGTCGATGAATGTCTATTCTGTTTTCCCATGTAGATGAGGAGATATGTTTTGATTTGATCCCTTGCTTGGTATGAAGGTGAGGTTATCTGAAATTTCTAGTGACAAAAGGCCTTAGAGGAAATTACATCGATATTCTTGTTTCAAACAATTGTCCTTTGTGAAAACTTACTGCAGGAAAGTTCATGTATGGATGAGGCCATGTTTAAATGAAATGCTCTACAGTCTCAATTAGAAGCTTGGTTTATTTCTATTGTGTTGTCCTGCGGACATTTATTGATTTCAATCCTGTAGCTCAGTATAGCTAGTACCCTTGAATAATGACATTGGACAACTAAGTCAGAGATGGTGATTAGGATGGTCTCGCAGTATCTTAGGATTGTTGTTGAGTTATGAATTCTCTCTGTATATACTTCTAGTTCTGATTAGTAGTTCTGTAATCCTTTCATTGCTTTTATTGTATAAAGGAATCCTGCATGTAATTGATATGGAAAGTCTCTTCTAGGAAAGTCAATGGGAAAATCCAACTTAATGTCTGAATGAGTGACTGGTGGGGTAAGTATCCAGAGATAGTTCGGCAAAAGGGATGTTTATGAAAGAGTTCCTTTGTTTACAAAGCTTTCGAATGAAGATTGTTATTAACAATCCTTTGAAAAGGTAATTATTTCCTTCATGGCATAATCCTTCCTGAATTTTACATAGGTGATCAGGCTATGTACAATTGAGGACTAATGATGCGATGTTGGATTTTGTCAAAATATCATAGCTTTCCTCAAAAGTTTTAGATGGTGTTCAACGCATTGTTATTAAAATGGTATCCTTATGTTTTCTTTCAAGTAACATGAAAATTGCTTCGCGTAACAATAGTAAATACTTGGTGTAACGACAGAAAAATCAATGTATAGGATGGTAATAAAATAGCTTACTTCAGAAATTTTTCTGTAAAACAGTTTCCCCATATGATAGTAAAATAGCTTGAATGGTGTATTGGATACGTGGGTGAATCTTGTCGAATGGTAATAGTCTACTAATTCGTCAAAAACGAAATCAACCTAATTCCTGATGAGATAATGCTAAAATGTTGCGAAACAATTGAAGTCTGAGCAAATGGGAATGGAAAAGGAAATGACAATGATGGTACTAGTGAATGGAATACTACCCTCTTTCGCGCTACCTCGTGACATCCAAAAGGTAAAACTAAAGTACACACTGTGGGAAGGCCAATAGTGTAATAAGTAACTGATGGTGGTGATAGTACCTGAGTAGTAAGTGCCCTACTAGTGATGGAAAGAAAACACACTATCTTTCTTGCAATAAGCATCCTAATAAGTCCATTAAGATAAATTCTGAATACACTACCAAAAGGCATTCTATGTACGGGCTGAATGATAGGAAAACTCTGTTCCTATGGCAAATCAATAGTACTAATTGTGGTGTAAATGCAACTGGTGGTATAATGGTAGTGGAAGATGACAAGGCATCTTCAATGTCGGAATCCGATAAAAGGATGTCAGGGTGAGTATCTGAAGACATGTCACTTGTGAACCAGGTCAATAAAATGATATACATATACGGATATGAGTATAAATAACTCGCACAGGGGATGTATAAAACAACATGTATCATGATTATGCACTTATGATGAAATGATGAGATGCTATGATGATGTGGTTATAGTCTAGGGTCCAAGATACATCCTAGTTCGCTATAACCTTAGCTCTGATGCCAATCTGTCACACCCCCAATTTACCTGACTTGCAGCGGAATGGAATACCTGGGGGTGTCTGTCATAGCACCACAGTTACAGTTACATTGAACGACCTAAAGTGTCGTTTGGAAAATACTGCATTTGATCATTGAAATAATTCCGAGTTTACAAAATGAGGTCCCCAAAATGTGTTGCAAGTTTATGAAAACAAGTCATACTAGATCAAACGTTTACATAAGTGCATGAAATAATGATAAGACGCGTCGACTCCGCGACTCCATGAAGGTCCAAATGCATGTCACATGAGCTACCTTAATAACCTGAAATACATTGCTAAAACGTCAACACGAATGTTGGTGAATTCCATAGGTTTGTAAAATGTACTGATGTACGGCCACCACAAGTAAAAGTGCATGACAAAAGTCACGTAAAAATAGTACAATAGCCTTAAGCTCATGACACCGAAGCTATGACTGATGAAACTCTATGCCCCTCCCGAATGTTCTGCCGAAACATTCAAATGTAAAAGACATGACATGCATCCGCTTACTGTTGGTATCCACTACCACGGATGGAGGCGTCACCCTCGATAGATCTATCCACTCACTCTCGCTTAGTACTTGAAATTAACGGTTCATGATGTTACAGGGGACTTAGCACTTGGCAAGGTAACTTAAGCTATGTACATGTTTGAATACTTGGGCTCGTACTGAAATAATTGATGCAATGTATTCCCCCCGTGGGATTTGAAATCAAAATATTGTATTGAAAACGGGGCTATGAAAACTCACCTCAACTGTTGAAACCGTGATGAAATGAAATGAACACCAATGAACAATTAGCTGTCGCAACCCAATATGATGGTACCATGAACATGTAATGAGCTGAAAAACAAGGCGCGCACACTAGCCGCAACCTAATATGAATGATGAACGATCTACTTTAGATCATGAAATGATGTTATGAATGTCCATGCACATGTTTCCTATACCACTCTACTCTTTGAAAAGCACTTGTTGTTATCAAAATTATATAATCCAAGAATTTGGAAAAATATTGCTATTAGAAAATATAAATAGCTAGTTATAATATATATATACTTATATATATATAACGTAAGTTTCCATGTTAGCGTTGAAATACTCGGGTTGTAATCCTTGAAATGATGAAAATATACTCATAATAACTAATACTACGTTAGTTATAAAGCTCGGTACTTGATATTACTTCTAGCTCAAAAATGTACTTCGTAGTTTTTGCGCCAAATTTAATAAAAGCTGTCAATATAAAATGGTTTTAGCCGATTTTCAAACGTGAATATCTTTGTCGTTACTTGTCCGTTTTACTTGTTCTTTATATCCACGGTTTCGTCTTAGTATGTAGTAATATATTTTGGAAAGCTCGGCTCCTCCGGGTTACGTCTAAAGTCTCTTTTTGTACAATGAAAAACGTCCAACAGCAACAAAATTTCCAGAAAATACTTTTCGTCAACAATCTTGCAAAAATCATAACTTCTTCGTTATAAGCTCTTTTTAATCCGTTCTTTCGCCTACGGATTCGTTTTTGAAAGTATTTTCTAAAAATTTTGCCAAAGTTTCCTTGGTGTTTACTGATTTTCCAGATTTTTACAAAACGGGACAGCATGTCTAAAATAGGTTCCAAATCAAGTTTTCAAGGTCTAAAACTAATTTCTACCATCACCAAACCTCTTGTAATCACCACATGACTAATCTAATCCTACCATACACCTTCTTAGGGTGCCATGGACTCCTAACCAAGTTATTAGAGCAAGGGGATTCATAACTAAAAAGTTAGGGTTTGTATGTTTCTTTTTAGACAAAATAAAGTGTGGTATAGCTACTTGTACATGGTTTTTAGCATGATACTTATGAAATACATGTAAAAATAGGATGATCCATGAAAAAATAAAGATGAAAACTTACTTGACCAAATGAGATGATTATTGGATGATTATGCTTGATGTTCTTGTGTTTTTGTTGCTTGATTCTTGATTAGACTTGTAAAATGAACAACTTTTGTGTTTTACTTCATGAAAAATGATCACTTGATCAATGAGATTGATTTGAGGTCGTGGGTTTGAGAAGAGAGCAAGAGAAAGATGAACTTTTGATCTTAGTTGAAAAGTGATATTATGATTATGTAAATTAGTAAAGTTATGTTAATATAGGTTTATTAGTTTAAAATGGGAAATCAATGCACATGGTTAAAAGGGTGTGGTCTTGGGGCCGGTTTTGGGTGTGAAAAGGAGTAGCCAAAACGGTTTTGATCACTTAGAAAATATAGTGTAGCGTTTAAGTGTTATTACGCGTTATTCGTTAAAATCGGGGTACCGGGTTTAATAGCAATAAACGTTCACGAAGTTAACCGGGATGAAATAAAGTCATAATAATGATAAAAACATATTAAAAATATGTTGGGTACATTTACTGAGTGATCGGGTGATTATTGTTTAGTTTTCACGAAAACCGTCGTTATATTCATACGCGTACGTCATAAATAAAATAAATTTCCAAAATACTGGGTAACTGAATGTTATAACTTTTATGATGTTAAAATGGATATAAAAATATGTCGGGACCATTGTGGGAATATTTAGATATATTCGTCGTGTATAAACCGGGTGTTAACGTTTACTATAAATACTTATACGTAAAAACGTTAAATGTACTGAATATAGAAATTTGAAAATCCTGAGAGTGGTATAACATGAAAATGCTGTTATGATGATATGCAGACTATCTCCAGTCCGTATGCAGTGTTCTCAACACTAATGAAATGAATTCGCACCTAACCCAATCCGGTTACGCGAATTTGAATATCCGTAAACTAAATTTACGATGAAATGTGTAATGCACGTGAATGATGAAATCTTTTCCCGCAATGAATAGTGTTCCGTGAATAGTAAAATTTCTGAATGCTCCTCGGAATGTCAAACTGACACCAAAAATGATGAATAGTAAACTGATGAATAGTGTTTGATGAATAGTGTTTGATGAATAGTGTTTTTCCAAAGTTCGGGAAATGACCTGAAATGACCTGAAATGGTGAGTTGTGACATTTTCCCACCAAGATTTAAAAAAATAGATTTAAATAAACCATGAAGTATTAATCTTTGATTTATTAAATACCAAAAAACCAAAGACATGTTATGTTTCTTCTTCGTCAATAACACCTCGACAAGAAACCTGAAAATTACACTACAACTGTCAATCTCCGATAAACCAAAAACGAACTAAACCCTTTAAGCCTTTTATACCTTATCACAAACCCGACAATCGAAGAACTCAAGAAAACTTTGAACCTTTATCCTGTCGCAAAACCTAGACAGAAACAAGCTTCATAGAACCTTCAAAGTCGATAATCCCAAGACCTTTTTGTACTCTAAGAAACCTAGCAAATCCTCGAAACCTTTGAAGCTTCAAACCCAAAACTCCAAGATAACTTTGCATCTATGAGATTCAGGTAAAACCTTCCGAAACCGTTGCCACCAACTTTTTGACCTTCAACACATTTATTGCCCAAGTACCTATGATCATTGAACCTAGCTGCCTAACCCTTCGAACCTAAGCGCTCTGATACCACTTGTTGTATAAAACCAACAACCGACAAGCTAGAGCAGAAATTGCGATCACAAGAACTCCAATAGTGATCGACACAACACACACTAAAAGATCGTGAAAAATGACTAAAGGAAAAACCCACACGTATATGCTCCCAAATGCTTCGTTTATTAAGAGACGATAAAAGAATGATACGGTACAATGACCCCTCCTCCCACCTCCTTATTATAGAGATGAAGGGGGAAGAAAACCAACTCTTAAAGGATTTGAAACCTACTGCAACAAAGTAGAAATCCTAGACTCACGAATGCTCGGACTAAGCTCTCATGTGACACCCTCTAATGGTATATATAGAGTGCATGCAACCGACATACACATTCTTGTTTGACTACAATAAGAACTAAAGTTTCACCCCCTAGACTATCTAATATGAATACTGATATGCAACAATTCTAAAATCAATCAAGTAAAGCTTAATGAGCATACCTTATATTGATCATATTTAAGAATCAATCCATTTCCATTTGGCAAGTGTATGTCGTTCTTAAGTAATTCTAGTAACCAACTCCAATTATCCTTATTCTCATTATTTACAATTGCCCAAGTGAAAGGAAAATTGTGAGTATTACCATCCTCCCAATAGCAGTTAAAATTTCGCCCAGACTAGGTTTCTTTGAGAAAACATCCATCTAGTATCTAATGCTAACACTGACCTACAACCTAGTTTTTTCCCCCTCTTTTAACCCATTGAATCAAACTTAGAACCTATCAATCAAGATTCACTATGACACATAGCTTAACTGTTGAACCATCATTAAAGTTTAAAATTGCCTTGCCATATGATCTAATCAAAAAGCATAATGGTCTTCAGTTGTTGTTTCTCTTTCATTCAAAACATATTATTATTATTATTATTATTATTATTATTATTATTATTATTATTATTATTATTATTATTATTATTATTGCATTTCTACATTGGGTAGGGCTTACTATGCATTATTTTTCATTATTAAATTAGCAAATGGATTCCGCCTAATCTTGTTTCCAAAATGTTTTCCAATCCACTTGTGGTTAACTAATGTTCCATACTTGAAATTTCTAACACCAGTGTGATTGTCAATCATAAATATATCCAAGAAAGATGCTTCAATGTCATACATTTACCATAAAAGCTCCAAGGGTATTTAAAGTACTCATCTTTACCGGCACTAGGATACCTATTCCATCTCCTTTTCTAGTTCTTTAAGCTTTTCAGGCCTCAAACCACACTTTGAAATCACCTTTTCTTTTGAGCTTGGATAGTACCATAATGAAAATCCATTTGCCAGGGCATATCATGTAAGTCATTCTTTAAATTAATAACATCAATAAACCTTTCACCAATATGTAGACAAAATAAACATTGGTAATTAAACAATCATGAAAAATTGACAGTTAACAAATATCAAAATATTAATCAGTAATCTATACTTGTGGTTTCCTCATTTTCTAGTGTGTTTCCTCATCATAAATTAAAAACTTTTCAACTTTGGTCTCACCTATTCTAAATGGATCAATTACACCATTATCACAATCTCTCAAATGACACATCAAGTGATACATATACTCCTCCTGGTCTATCACAATATTAGTTTTACCAAAATCATACACCCTCTTAGGTCTTGAACATGGAGCCTTCTCAGTTTTTGTATTTTGGTTACTTGGCCTGGGAGTGTTTTTAGCCTCACACTTTCTTTCCCTAAGTTCTATCAGCTCATCATCTCCTTTAGAAAGGTAATCAACATACTTGTCAGAGTATTCAATCTTAGTGTTTGTATCTATATTTGAGTTATAGCCTTGTGATACTAGCAGTTAGTAATTAACCAGAAATCAATATAGAAATGTGGCTAATTATTAGAAGTCAAATAGGGAATCACATAAAGAAGAAATGATCTGTATTTGAAATCAATGATTCACTTTGTTGTAATGGAATTAAAGAGAGAAGATGATTACAATCAATTTTAGTGAATGGATACAAATGAAATGAAAGTTGTGATTTATACAAGAGGAAACAAAACTAAACTAACTTTCTCGCCAATTCTTGTAACAGACTTTTGGTTGTTACATGAAAGACACGTGGCTTTTTGGTTTAAACACTTTAGCTCGTATCAATCCATCCTTCTTAGAGTTTGACTTTCCACAGTCAAACTTGATTTTGAGCAGCCATCAATTGATCAACTTCAGGGTAATTCTTTAGCAAGTATGTGTACAACTCCCATGTAGCTTCTTCAACACTCCCATTGGACCATTGAACCAGAACATAAGCCATTGCCTTGTTATTCATCTTTCCAAGTCTTCTGTCCAAAATCTTGACTGGAAACACTGACATCATACCTCTGTCATCACACATGGGTAAGGGCAAAGTACCAGGTTGATCCACACTTCCCTTACAAAGCTTGAGCTGGAACACATGGAACACTGGATGGATTTGGTTGTCACTTGGTAACTACAACTTGTAAGCTACCTTGCCAATTCTTTCTAGAATCTTAAAGAGGCCATAATATTTTGATGACAGCTTGTTGTAAGGAGTTGGTCTATTGGTTGATTGCCTATAGGACTATAATTTCAAGTAAACCCAAGCTCCTTCTTCAAATTCTCTATCAGTTCTATGCTTGTCTGCTAAACTTTTCATTCTATCCTGAGCCCTCTTCAAATGAAATTTAAGCATCTCCACCACTTGTTCTCTGGCCTGCATACTTCTATCCATAGCTTCTACATTGCTTTCTCCAGGTAAGTAAGACATATGGATTGGTGGTGATTGTCCATACAATACTTCAAAGGGTGTAGTTTGAATAGCAGAATGGAAATTGGTATTGTACCAAAATTCAGCCATAGCAATCCATTGTGTCCATTCTTTTGGCTTCTCACCAGTCATGCATCTTAAGTAATATTCAAGACATCTATTCACCACCTCTGTTTGGCCATCAGTTTGTGGATGATAGGCTGTTGACATGTGTAATTTGACCTTTAATACTTTGAACAATGATTGCTAGAAGTTGCTCAGGAAGACCTTATCTCTATCACTCACAATGGTATTTGGTAAACCATGAAGTTTATAAACATTGTCAAGGAACACTTGTGCCACTTGAGCTACAGTAAAAGGATGTTGTAGAGGTAGAAAGTGAGCATATTTGCTAAGTCTATCTACCACAACAAATATCATAGTTTTTCCATTGGATTTTGGTAGACCTTCAACAAAATCCATTGAGATGTCACTCCACACTCTCACTGGTATAGGTAAAGGTTGCAATAAGCCTAGATAAGCACTGAGATCAGGCTTGCACCTTTTGACAAACATCACATTCTCTAATCCATAGTTTAACCATTTTCCTCATATTCTTCCAATAGCACAGTGAACTTAGCTTTTGCACAGTCACTTGTACCCCAGAATGGCCTCCCACAGACTCATTATGGATCTGTGAGAAGATCAATTTCCTTAATGCCTCATTATCACCCACTACCAATTTACCATTTCTTCTCAACTGGCCATTTGCCCAAGTATACTTTTTTGACTTAAAAGCGGGGTCTTCAAACTTTTGAATCAGTTCAGCTAACTTCACATCATTAACCCAACTTTCTTCAATCTTCTTAAGCAATTCAGTGTCCACATTAGTAGCTACCAAAGCATATAACTGACCTTGTACTTCTCTTCTAGACAAAGCATCAGCTACAATGTTCTCACTACCCTTTTTATAAGATATTTCATAGTCATACCCTAACAGTTTTGGAAACCATTTAGCTTGAAATGGTGTTGTCAATCTTTGGTCTAACAAATATTTCAAGTTAAAGTGGTCGGTTTTAATCTTAAAGTGCATGTCCATTAGGTATCCTTTCCACTTTTTGAATGCTAAAATAACAGCCAAAAACTCTTTTTCATAAGTGGAGAGTACTTGATGTTTGGGTGAAAGTGATTTACTAAGATATGCCAATGGGTGGCCATCTTGTTGCAACACTGCTCTAATTCCATTACCACATGCATCAGTTTCCACAGTAAACTCTTTTTCAAAGTTTGGCATTCCCAATACTAGTGCTTGAATCATGACCTTTTTCAACTCTTCAAAAGCTTGTTGAGCTACCTCATTCCACATGAAAGAATTTTTCTTCAATAATGCAGTCAAAGGTTTGCTTATGATTGCATAACCTTTGATGAACCTTCTATAATAGCCTGTCAAATCCAAGAATCCTCTCAATTGTTTAACATTCTTAGGAGTAAGCCATTCTTTCATTGATTCAATCTTAGCAGGATCTGTAGCCACTCCTTTATCAGATATTATGTGACCAAGATACTCCACTTGTGAAACAGCAAAAGTACACTTGCTTCTTTTTGCATACAATGTGTGAGCTTGCATAATCTGTAACACCAACTTCAAATGACCCAAATGCTCTGAAATTGACTTGCTATAGATCAGTATACCATCAAAGAAAACAAATACAAACTTTCTCAAGTAGGGTTTGAAGACTTCATTCATCAGTGACTGAAAAGTAGAAGGAGCATTAGTTAACCCAAATGGCATAACCAGGAATTCATAATGTCCATCATGAGTTTTAAAAGCAGTCTTGTGAATATCTGAGTCTTTCATTCTGATTTGGTGGTAACCAGACCTCAAATCAAGCTTAGAGAACACCACTGACCCTTGTGACTCATCTATAAGTTCTTCAATCATAGGAATTGGAAACTTATCTTTGACTATATGCTTGTTCAATTGCCTATAATCCACACACATTCTCCATGACCCATCCTTCTTTTTGACCATAACAATTGGAGATGAAAATGAACTTTGACTTGGTCTTATCACCCCTGACTCCAATAACTCTTTCACCATTTGTTCTATTGCATCTTTTTGATTGGGTGGATGCTTGTAAGGTCTGATATTTACTGGTGGAGTGTTTGGCATCAAAGGAATTTGATGATCATGGGTTCTTTTAGGAGTTAAACTTGTGGGTACTTCAAACATTTCTTTAAACTCATCCAAAACTTCATCAATTTTCTGTGGCTCAATCAAAGACACACCTTCCATATTGCACCATGAAACAGGACAAACACAAACAGCCATTGAATTTAAAGTGGCATTAAACTGCAACTTAGGTTGCATCCATTGCAAAGCAAGTTGTGGTGCACCTCTTAGCAACACTTTCTTATTGCCCACATAGTATTCCATAGTCAAATTTGCAAAATTGCACTGAATGGTTCCCAAAGTGGCTAACCATTGTATTCATAGTACCATGTCAGAACCACCCAAGGGTAAGACCATTGCATCAATGGTGTATGTAATTTCTCCCATAGTCAAAGATAAACCCTGACATAACAATGTACTAATCATAGCATCACCATTAGCCACAGCAACTTGCAATGGACACATTCTTTTGGTTCTACACCCCAATTTTTTTAGCAGTCTGCACATCAATGAAATTGTGGGTGCTACCACAATCCACAAGCACATGTACCCCTTGTTTTCCTACCAACCCTTTGACTCTCATAGTTTGGTAATTGTACGCCCCAGTTAAAGCATTCAATGAAATTTGTGCCATCATTTCATTATGATGCTCAATTTCACCTATTTGATCAGATTCACCCATTTGACCCACTTCTTCATTAGTCAATTCTTCATCCATAGTTTCAAATTCCTCATCAACTACAATTTCTAGAGAATGTAATTGACCACCACATTTGTGTCTAGGCACATACTTTTGATCACAATAGAAACAAAGATTTTTAGCCCTTTTTTCCTCAATTTCTTTTTTAGTCAATCTCTTATATGGTGTTTGGTTCTGCCTATAACTACCTCCATTATTGACATAAGAAGCATTATTAGGCCTAGCCACATAAGCATTACTCCTATTCTAGTAATTATTCACTTGATTAGTTTTAGGAGTGGGTAAAATAGGAGTATACCTTTGTTTATTGACCAAATTAGTATTTTCCTGCATTTTGGCCAAACAGTAAACATCACCCAAGTTAGCAACCTTGAACATCCTAATTGGCATGCTAATTTCCTTCTTCAATCCACCAATGAACAAGCTAACTGCATAAGACTCAGTCAACTCCAACCTATTCAAAAGAGCCTCAAACAATTCTTGATATTGTTGCACAAAACCTTCTTGTTTCAAGTTTTTGATCTCAACCATGGGATCATCATAAACCACTGCAAACCTCCTCAAAGCTTCCTGTTCATACTGTTCCCAAGTTTCCAATTCACCAAATCTTTTGACAAATTGTTGATGTCACACCAAAGCCTTGTCATACACATGCATTGAAGCCAATTCTACCTTCATGTCATCAGGAACTGCATCAATCTTGAAATATTGTTTGCATCTAAAGACCCATCCTTTCACATCTTCTCCATTAAACTTTGGGAAATCAATCTTGGCTAGTCTTCCATAGTGATTTCCATTGTTTTGATTATTAGGAACAATATTTCTGTTTATACCACCAGAACTTGTTCCTTCACCACTTCTTATCCTATCTAATTCTTGAGTAAAGATACCTTGTTGTTGTATGATTCCTGCCAACTGGTTGTTAATGGCTTCCATAGCAGTTGTGAATCTGTCATTTAGACCATTGACTGTTTCTTGCAAAGTATCTACAGTTGTTCTAGTGTTCACCATTGTATCAATATCGTTATTACTCATCAACAATGGAATAACGACTATTGATCCTGTTCTTGGCTACTCAAACCAACTGCTTCTGATCAGCTTGTTCAAGATTAGAGGATTCAAGCCTCCGGCGCTAATCTTGTGATCGTACAAATGTTTGACACTAGCCTGATGTAATAAGAACAGTGAAATTAGTGGTGACTAATTGCTTGGCCGGAAATCTCTGATTTGTTGCCGAAATTGACAGGAGAAGATGACCGGACTTTCAAGAATGTCAGTGTAACAAACTTGAAAAACTTTTGTGCCTGAAAAGAGGCTCTTGATACCACTTGATACTAGCAGTTAGTAATTAACTAGAAATCAATATAGAAATGTGGCTAATTATTAGAAGTCAAACACGGAATCACATAAAGAAGAAATGATCCGTATTTGAAATCAATGATTCACTTTGTTGTAATGGAATTAAAGAGAGAAGATGATTACAATCAATTTTAGTGAATGAATACAAATGAAATGATAGTTGTGATTTATACAAGAGGAAACAAAACTAAACTAACTTTCCCGCCAATTCTTGTAACAGACTTTTGGTTGTCACGTGACATACACGTGGCTTTTTGGTTTAAACACTTTAGCTCGTATCACCTTGTTGCATACTTGCATATATGTGTCACTATGAGGCTCATCATGATCAATAAAAGATAAGTTAACATTTTCTTCAATACCCCTATTCTTGCAAGCAGCTTTTCTACTTGGTACGACAGAATCATCTTCTATTAGTTTACCTTTACCCTTGTCAACTGCACTCTTAACTGGAATGCCTTTTTCTATCACTTTACCCTTACCCCTGTCAACTACCCTAGTAACCATTTGAATCAATTCAAATCATCAACTACTGTCTGAAAAGTCATCCTATTATCTATAATTGGTGTGCTACTTTGAAATTCTTTTCTAAGTGTTCCAAGCCATCCTATTATCTATAATTGGTGTGCTACTTTGAAATTGTTTTCTAAGTGTTTTAGGCTTTGGTGGTGAAAATATAGGGTTTGAGCTTCTTCCTTAGCCCAAGCAACAAGTTCTTCAAAAGACATATTAACAACATCTTTTTACCTAACTTCATGAGACCTTCTTATACATGTAACCTCATCCCCTGACCCATCAAAACACAAATTCTCAAAATAGAACTCTGCCAAGTTCTGAGGAATGTGTGCCACGTACATATTTATTTTACCTTAAGCTTCAGCATAGTCATACATTGAAAATAAATCCATATCATTTTCAATTATTTTCAACCTTTTTCTAGTTCTCATTGGGGTAATATGAAGAACAATGCATAAAAGTTTTTGCCGGTCTGTCCTTTTAAAAACAGAACAAGAAAAACTTTGAAAAGAGAATTAGTGCCATGTTTAATGGTCAACAACGATGGCTAAGCAAAAGTAATTAAAAACAAACTTGTAAGAGACATTGCTATGCTTAAGAGACGAAATTAAAGTTAAGAAAATGCGGCAACAATAATGTTAGAGAAAACAACTGGACTGACGGGCTGGGAATTTAGGACGGGGAGGGGTAAGGGTGGCGGCTCATGTGAACAACTAGGTATAGGATCTAACCCGCTCATGATACCATATTGTATTATAGAATTCTTGGTGGTTTATACATTTTTCTTGATCACATTATATAAATTACAAACCCTAAATAAATCTTATGGGCCTAAGCCTACAAAAACCATATCTATCATCTAAAACTCTTATCCATTTTGGTACTCATACAAAACTAAGCATGACATACATAGTAAAGATCAAAGTTTTATCGGGACAACAAGGAGTGGCTTATTTCTTGGACATGTAAGCCCAAACTTCTCGTCCATATCGATATCTTCTACTCCCATATTTCCATGGAGCTTCCAATCAAACTTGTGAATCACAGAACTCAGTATCATTGGTAACATTCTATGAGCCATATTAAATCCTCGACACATTCTCCTCCCGAAACCAAATGGAATGAGCTCAAAATCTTGGCCTCTTATAGTCAATATCGACTCCCAAAAACCTCTCTGGCATGAATGTTTCTGGGTCTGACCAAATGTTTGGGTCTCGTCCAATCGCCCAGACATTACGGAGGATTTGGGCATCTTTAGGCACGAGGAAGCCTTGGACTTCTACATCATATCGTGTATGGCTTGGTGAGGGATAAGAAAAGGAGCGGGAGGATGCAATTGAAGTGTTTCTTTTATTATTGCTTGTAGGTAAGGGAGTTGAGGGATATCATTATCTTGTACAAGGTTTTTCTTGTTTTGCATTAGTCTAATAATCTCTAACCGAGCCATCTTCATCTTCACGGGGTTACGTATAAGCTCTACTATCGCCCATTCCAATGTGGTAGATGTCGACCCAGCTTAGTAGCTGAATAACATTTGCATAATTTATATACTTAAACGTGAACGCTATCGATTGCAAATAGTTTAAATTACAAGCAATCTTTACCAGTTTGGTCAAATTATTCTCTAGCCAATGCAAGTCATGTCTGGTCCCTCGTACTTTAAGTTGCCCATTAGTGAAACTAATTACATATACGAGTAACTAGTGTGAAAGCAAATAGTTTTTCCAAATACCATGTCAATTACTACATATGTTTTGAGCAAACATGATCCTAAATTACAGTATTAGGATTCATGTATGAAGAAAGGGACGACTGCAACATATAGAAAGACAAAGAAATAAAGTAAGAAACTCACGCCATCATGCATCCAAGTTGCTTTATGATGTCCCTACATGTCATATATGCTTCATCTAAACGTCATTAGTGCTCATGATATAGGCCTTTTGTGTTTTAAGTATCTTAACACCTACATATTCCCCAAAATAGCGAACAAAATAAAATAAAATTCACCCTCCTAGATACATAAACTGACTTCATGCCTTCAAGGTCGACCCTAGAAAGGAAATGCTCACCAAATATATATTGGTCATCTACATATGTACTCGTGTTTACCGCTAATTGGAATGGGTTACATATATCCTGCATATAACATTGGACGTGTCACATTAACACGGTATATAAAAATTAAACATGTTAGATTATGTATTACTCAGCAAAATCAAACTTTTGCGTGACTGATTATAGGTAAATTTAGTTCATATATATTATTATTTTTGTTTCTTTTGAAAGGCAAAGCTAATAATCTACTAATATATCAACTACCTCACGCAATTACGTCACACGAGATTTGTACTCATTTAACTAAGGTTGAAAAAAACCAATCTTTTATCAAGCAACTCGAGCTTGAACTTGCGTTTGACTTGATAGAGTCCAGCTTTTTCAAGCTTGAGCCCGAGCACAATAAACAAGCTCGAAACGCATAACGAGCCAAGCACGAGCTTTTCGAGCCTTCATATACATATATATTTTTATTATACGTATTTATATAAACACTTAAAAGCTAATATGAATATTGATATAATAATTAAATCTATATCGTAGAAAAACTTTTTAAACCTTAATGCTCCCAAATGTTTTGTATAAATTCTTTGCCTTTGATCAGTTCATCTCATATTTTCTTGACTTTATTGATGATTTTGGCTATAGAATATAATGTTTATGTATAAATTCGAGTTTTTCGAGCCAACCTCGAGCCTTATTCGAATATTACTCGAGCCGAGCTTAAGCTTGAATAATGAAAGCTCTTCTAGCTATCAAGCCTACCTTATTATTTTCGAGCCGAGCTCAAGCCTTGTCAAGCTCGAGTTTGGCTTGACTCGATTACAGCCTTACTCACAACTACTTAGTTAAAAAGCATCTTACGGTTACCGCTAAGCTACAAAAGGAATTTAATCAAAAAAAACTCAGGAACGAATATGAGAAAATTTAGAATTATGATATGTGCTTAAGCAACAATGCATTAGCAATAATCCGAGGAGATCGGTACATTGCAAGAAGGGTATAAAATGCACAGTTAACATTATACACGCTTTGACATAAAACTGAATGTAGCGGGTGTGAGGCCTCACCACTCACACCCACATTCATGCACCACCCCTATTGCATACACCTACCCTCGCGTGTGAGCCAAGGGAAATAATGGGACGAAAGATGACCCGGGTTACTTTTTGGCATTTGTGCAAAGTAGGTGGTTTTATTTATAACTAAAAAGTGAGAAGAAAGATAGCGTGTTGAATAGTAAATGGTAATGTGACGCTGAAGTGAAAGGTAAAAGATTGATGTTGAAGGGTGATCATTGCAGCTGCTCTAATAAAAACAAATTAGGTGATTTGAACAAATTTGACAATTTTCTATTCAACTGGTCAATTCGAGAACATTTAAAGAAAAAGGTTCGGCATGGTCATTATTTTGTATTGTGAATATGGTCATCTTGATCGAGACAAATAATCTATTATAATTTTATAAAAGATCAACTTTAGAACATAGATGTAGACATATTTCTTTGTTTACTTAAAATAACTAACCCGAAAGGACATTAGTTTGAATCCCATGGTTTCATTAGAAAGTAGTGTTTGTTATAGGGTCAATTTGATAGTGTTATTTAAGGCTGTATACATTATTTGGTTTTGCGTTTTTTGGCTTGATATGAATTATGACATATTTATCGTACTGTTGGTTTTTATTTTGGGGCCAACCCATTAATGTGATAAAACAAAAACACTTGAGGCCCATCTGAACTAAGCCTAGTAAATTTGGTCGACTTCAAATTGTCAAACCAAAAATATTATTTTAAGCTAATATTGATTATTATTATTTTTTTTGAACGGCATGTTAGTTGTTAGTGGTTCAGATAGCAGAGACATCCAATTGGACAGTATGCTGACCATGTACTCCGTCTGTACTTCCTTCTATTCCGTTTGAAGTGGTAAAAGTCTCGGGTGAGACTCGAACTTGAGACTTCCCCTAGCCAAACCTCTCATCTTCAAGCCCTTAAGAAATCTTGGTAGCTAACTAAGCTAACCCAGTTTGTTTATTTTTTTTAAGCTAATCTGAACTTATAAATCTACAACCCAAATTTTATTAATCAAAAGTGGGCAACTCCAATGCAACGGTTGATAATGATTTAGGAAAAAGGTTGAAAATGTGTTAATGCAGTGAGTTAATAAGTTGATAAAATGTAAAATACGAGTAATAGTTTTTTTAGCATTGGAGTCAGGTTGAGAATGAGTTACGGTTAGTGCGTTGGAAACGCTCTTGTCAAGTTTGGATGCTTGTATTTTTATAACATTGCAATATCAATGAACTAAGTAATAAAAAGGAGTGTTTATTTTCCACTTAGCCTAATTCCTTATTGCATCTAAATGGGGAGGTTCACAAAATCTCCTCTAGCCACTTAATTTAGGGTGCGTTTGGTATCTAGGAATGAAAATCAGGGAGTGAATTTTTATTCCAATTATGTATTTGTTTAAGACGTAAATCTTTTAAATATGTGAATAAATGGTAAATATGTTCCATACTTTATATACCTCAAAATGACAATTATGAATCTTTCAAATCTGAGAAGCACACCACTACTATCAAACTCATACTAGTATATATTATGATTTATGGCAGCATACCAAATGCAACTTTAGTAAACAATCTCTTAGATTAGTGGCTTAAAAAATTACTAATTTATTAGATCATGTGAATTCATTGAACCAACCCTTTGACAAATTGATAAAGTAATCATTGAAGGCTTCACAAGTTTAAGCTGTGTAGCAATGATGAAACTTTTAATAAGTGTTTTTGGTACTAAATCTATGTGTTCAATTTTTTTCAAATATAAATATTATGCAATACGAGTACTTGTTAAATATTTAGTTCTATTATTTGTTAAGCATACTACTAATGATTATTTTATACAATATTTTATTATTTTGTGATATGATTAAAGAATAATCAATATGCAATAATAAAGCAAGTGAAGGTTAAAAACCTGTTACGGCACTCCAAACCCCACCCCAAAGTCTTTTCTCTACAAACAATAATTAAATAGAAAACTTTCAATCTATGTACTCGTAATGGTTAATTAAGCTCTTAAGCTTTTTTTTAGTACAATTGAATCTTTTGGGTAGTAATTAAAGAAAATTTCAGACTATGTTTTGTATCATTAAGTTTTGGTTTGGGCCATATAACAAACATTTTAGGGTGCGCTTGGTTCAAAATGAGGAATAAGAAAAGGAATGGCAAAATGAATGCAAAAGAATAAAACGGAGATTATCATTATCTTTGATAGTGTTTGATTTAAGAAAAACGCATTAACCTCCAAGGTAGTGGCGGCTGGTGGTGGTGGTGGTAGTGGTAGCTGGTGGTGGTGGTTGTTGGTGGTGGCTGGTGGTGGTGGTGGTGGTTGCTGCTGCTGCTGGTGGTGGTGGCTAGTGGTGGTGGTTGTGGCTGATGGTGGTGGCTGGCTGGTGGTGGTGGCTACTGCTGGTGGTGGCTACTGCTGGTGGTGGCTACTGCTGGTGGTGGGTAATCATTACCATACCTCTCAATTTACTGGGTAATGCCCCATTACCCAATACTAAACAATGATTGCATTCCCTAGTCATAATCAGGCATGTTTAATCATTACCTATCCCATTCCCCCCCCCCCCCCCCTCCCCCTCCATTACCCCCAACCAAGCACCCCTTAGTATTTTACCTTACATCGTGATTCACATGAGTATTTATTAGCTTTCAAAGTGTGTTGGTCATGGGTGGAGGGTAGTGGATAGTAGCTTGAGCATGGTTCTAAAACCCGGGCCAACCGATTAAAATTGGATCGAACCGAAACCAATTTAGCCCAAAACACTAGATAGAGGACCAGACCGAAATGTTCGGTCCTGGTCTGGGTCGATACGGTCCGGTCCGGTTCTTCAGTTCGGACCGGTCCAACAAAGCATGATGACTGATTTTGAGTAAAACCGAACTGGACCGAACCAAGGACCAAATATGAAGAAAATATTTGACCGAGAATCGGATCGAAATACGTTTGGTCCAGTCCGGTAGGTCAAATTCAGTTTGGTTTCTCAGTTCAGTACGGTTTGTGGTCTATTATGCTCGGCCTACTAGAGATCAAAAAGGGTGGTGGCCCTCTCATGATTTATATGTTAAATGTATTTTTTACACTATTTGTATATAAGGAGAAGAATATATATATATATATATATATAGGGAAGGGATCGGATGCGTTTTTCCTTTTTAGTGCGGATGATACGGATGAAAGTGGACCACACGATCATCCGTCCATCTCAGATTCTGATAAAAAAAACGCGGTGGCATTATCGTAAATATCCTGACTTTTTTAAAAACCGTTAATATCACAGTAGCTTTTTTTATTGAAAAAAATTCAAAAAAATCTGAAAAAAATTAAAAAAATAAAGAGAACAACAAATAATTATAAATCGCTGAAAAAAATTTCAAAAAAAAAATCATTTTCATCGTTAAAGGTATTGTGATATTAGCGTATGATTTTGACTTTTTTTACAAAAGTCAAGATCTGATCTTGACAAAGTCAAGATCAGATCTTGACTTTTGTAAAAAAGTCAAAATCAGATTCTGATATCACATAAACTTCTTTTTTTTTAATAAAAAATTTAATATCACAATAACTTTTTTAATATCGTAAAAACTTTTTCTTAATAAAAATTGTTAATATCACCGTAACTATCATGCTTTCTTAATATCAAAGTTAATTTTTTTTAATATCACCATAAGTTTTTTTTAATATCGTAATAAAAAAAATGATATTAAGTTTTTTACTAATATCAAAGTAACTTTTTCAATATCACGGTTCATTTTTACATGTAAAAAAGCTTAATATCACATTGGTTTTATAATATCACAGTAACTATCATGGGTTTTTAATATCACAGTTCATTTTTACATGTAAAAAAGCTTAATATCACGGTAGTACTCATAATATCGTTAATATCACATTAGCACTCATAATCAAAAAAGAAAAAAGTGCTCAGAAAAATCTGAAAAAATAAAAAAATAAAAGAACACAACTAGAGTAAGGATCGCTGAGAAGGAAAAAAAATCAAAAAAATCGTTTTCATTATCAATTGGTACCGTGATATTAGCGTCAGATCTTGACTTTTTTACAAAAAGTCAAGATCAGATCTGGAATGGGCGGTCCAGATCCATCCGCACTAAAAAAATGTATCCGCACGTGATCCTCACTCTATATATATATATAGTTTGCCTTTTGGCCTTCCTATGCAAGATGTATGACACGCCTAAGAATCTTAAAACTGGTTGTGTAGTTATATTTAGCAAAACTAAAGTTACATCATGAGAAAGAGAAATTAGCCCAAAAATATGATTTTTTTTTTAAGCATTAGAAAATAATTTGAGAGAATATATATCTTTAAAAGTATTTAATGTAATATTTGATTTTTTTTACAAAATCATTAAAACTCATAAAAATGAGGTTTTATTTAGCATCGTACGTACGTATTGTGTAGGGTGTTCATAATCTGCATTGAAGCTCTTATTTGATTTTAAAAGTTGATGAAAAAATAAAATAATACGAAATCAGCCATGGTTCTAATCTTCATTGAAGTTCTCATCTCCTACATCTTTGTTATTACTGAATTCGTCACTGTGACGGTGCTAATGCACGGTATGATTCCAACCATCGCTCAAAAGAATCGACAATGAGCGAAATAAAACATGATAGTCGATCTGGTTATGTAAGTTAAATGATGATGTTCAGTGTCGGTTCATCGACTACCTTTCATATGATAGCATTTATGAAGCATTTGATTGAGCCAATCAATACGGATGTAGAATACTTTCAAATAAAATTTGCGATAATTATGGTTTTCGTATTGTTCATTAGTTTGTTATGATATTAGGTTTTATTTTTTGGACGAGTCAATAGAAACGTAAGGTACTTTGTTTTGTTTTCCTCAGAATCATCAAAAGAGTATAAAATTCCTCTAATTGATGACACTAGAATCATGTAGTACATCATCATCAGTTGAAGTAGGGAAAAAGATGAAAAACAGCTTTGTTGCTATTAACATTTTTGTTATTTTATATATACGAAAAAGTATTGATCACATACTTTGTTATTTATTTATTTCATTTTTTATGGATACATACTTTGTTAATTAATTTTTAAAACTACCATTGTCACCTAAAAAACTCAAAAAATATTATTAGAAGTTGCAAATAAAAATGACAATTTAACAAAAAATAAATAAATAAAAAATAACATCGTTACCTAAAATCGATTGTATATGTGCCACACCTGGGCCCAAGTGGTTTTCTGTGTGTCATGTGTCACCGACATGTATGCATTATAAGTTTATAACATTTTATGAAAGTTGATAATACTTAGTGAAACAAAGAATAATCGTTTCGGTAATAATATTTTATAAACTAGACATTTAGACTAAAAGTAATAAGACAAAAAATAAAATAAAATAAAATAAATCACTCCACACCGTCATATCAGCTTTCTCTCTCCTCAGACAACACCTAGACCAAACACACATAGTAAGCAGACCAAATACTTTTTTTTTAGTTAAAATTTCATTTAAACTAAAAACATTACATTAATATTTCAAATAAAATTAAAAACATTACATAAAATAACAAAAATAAAATTAGTGTGCATTTGTTCGATGCCAAATGTGTTCCACTAAATCTGCTTTAAGATTTAGATGAGTGTGTTCACTGTGTATTTCCCTGATAACTTGTAACATAGATTCTCTCGATCGTGCATGATTATCTTCACGATGCTGCTCCTCAGGATAAAAGTTGAGAGATATTGCATTCTTTTTATCTTTTCGTATCATATTATGTAATATGATGCAAGTGTACATCAAATATGTAATTTTCTCAAGACTTCGCGTCCGTGCAGGCGTTTTCACTATAGACCACTTTTTCTTTAGCACGCCAAACGTTTGTTCCATATCTTTTCTTGTTGCTTCATGCGCTTGCTTGTATCTTATTCGCTTTGTATCATTCGAGGCTGGCTGTGAAATAGACTTAACAAGAACATCTTATTCCGGATATATCTCGTCAGTAAGATAATATACCCATCTATAATTCACATCGATAGCTAAAAACGGAACCTTTGGTGCTTTCCCGACTTTGAGATCGGTTAAAAGAGGCGATTGACGTATAACGTTGACATCATTGCTCGACCCTGCAACACCAAAGAATGCATGCAAAATCCATAAATCTTGTTAGGCAACCGCTTCTAATAAAATGAATGGATCTAGCCTGGAATCACCTCTAGAAATTTGACCACGTAGGTGTTGTGGGCATTGAGCCCACAACTATTTGGTACAGTCAATGCTTCCTATCATCACATGAAACCCATGTTTTTCCTCATAAAAAAGCATAGAGTTTTTCGACATCAGTTTGTGTAGGCCTTCGCAAATACTCCTTGCCATATAACTCCATAACCCCGTCACAGAAAGCAACAAGACAATCACGCGAAGTTTTATCACCAATTTGTAGATATTCGTCTAAGGAATCTGAAACGGCGCCATATGTTAATTGACGAATTGCAGAGGTGCACTTCACTAGCGAAGAAATGCCATGTCTTCCCGAACAATCATATGTTTGTTGAAAATACGGGAAGTTATTAATCAATTCCCGAACAATGAGTGTGAACAGTGTTCGACTCATTCTGAATCGTTTACGGAATAAATAGTCATTGTACATTGGTTATTCACCGAAGTAAGCCGCCACAAGACGCTCATGAGCATCATGACGATCTCTATCAATAGAGTTTTGTGGGGTTTTTTGGATTGTAGAAGTGGAAGCTTAAATAACTAAAGTGATGTCCTTGACAAACTCGAATAAACTTCATCTTCGTCATCTGTATCATCAAAAAAGAATTTATCAGATTTTTATTTTTTATTATTTATTTATTTATTTTTTTAATTTGAAGGATTAAAATGTGTGTAGAAAGAATTGAGTTGAAAAGTGTATATAAAAATTTAGGAAATTGATGTTTTTATAGAGAAAAAATGTTTTTTTTTTTTTTAGCTTGTAGCCAACGGCTATTTTTCATAGAATTTCATTCAATTTATTCGATCCATAAACGGACCAAACCAATTTGATGTGTGGAGGGGGCGGGGGACGCATCTGGTGGGCTTCAAGGTAATAAGGGTGGACGCGTTTGGTTGGGGTGGACAACAAAGTTGTGGGAACTGGGAGAGGGGGGGGGGGGGGGGTTGGACACGTTACTGCGTTGAGTCTTACATATTTAACCGTTAAAATATATGAAAAATCAATGTTTTAGTAAAATAATAATAATAATAATAATCATTAACTAGTGAAAAATAACATTCTTGTAAACTTGTAACCATTTTTTCAAACGAAAACCATTTATTTAGTTATGTGAAAAAAAAGTAAATGAAAAACAAAAATAGAAAGACCCACAATATAATTCTAGAAAACTAAAGTCAAAAAAGTAAACCCACCGAAAATGATTTAATGCAAACTTTAATACACTTTTCCTTTGAATTAAACATGAGAAACAAAACATTCCCACTTTAAAAATCCCCTTTAATGCATTTTCCATGTTCCATTACTTTTTTGCAACTCTGTGATTCTTTCTTTCTTATATCATTTTCCAAATAAAATAAAACACATTTTTTTTTTATAATAAAAAAAAGTAAAAAACACAAGTACTAGCCAGTCTGCCTGCCACTAAACTAAACTAAACCTGTCTTTGAATCCAAGTTTTCTTGAATTGGGCTTTGCTTAAATCTTTTATAGTAACAACTTCACCAACTTTGATCTTTACCTCTTTTAATTTCTGGGTTTGTTTCAACATTCCAAAATATTAATACCCTTTTAATATTACTTCAAAAAGATTCCATCTTGAACCACCATTTGGAGTAAAAAGATTCAATCTTGGACACTTTTAATGGTTTTTTAGTACTTTTTTTAGTGTTTTAGAGTGTGAGAAGATGAAGAGGTTAATGGGTTTTGTTTGGTTTAAAGTGTTGCTTGTTAGTTTGGGAATGTTTATTGCTACTTGTCATGCTAATCAACCAATTGAAGGTATGTTTGTTATGTCATTTTTATAGATCTTGAAGTGTTTTAAGTAGTGAATTGTTAAAAGTATGATAATTTTAGTAATGTAGTGAGTGATTTGATTGAATTTTTGTGGGTATGTAAGATCTTGAACTACTTTAACTATTAGATTAAAAATAGTATTAGTAATGTAGTGAGTAATTTGATTTAAGAAAGATCTTTGTTTTGTTCGTTTTGGAAGATTTTCGAAAAACTTATATTGTGGTAAGTTGAAGATAGTATTAGTAATGTAGCGCGTAAGTTGTTTAAACGTCGATTTATGGTTTGGTAAATTTTCTTGAATTATGCAGTTCATGCTCTTTCGATGTTCAAAGAAGGAATATTTGATGATCCGTTATTGGTTTTATCAAGTTGGAATGCTTTAGATTCAGATCCATGTAACTGGGTTGGTGTTTCTTGTTCTGGAGATCAAGTGACGAAACTGTAAGTAATTGTCTCTTTGACTTTTTTGTGTTATGATGTAATTGCCTCCTTTACATTTTTTATTCCAGTTAAAATAACCATTTGTGAGTGTAAACAAAACGTAGTTGTCTCATTTCACGAGTTTGACTTGGTCTCTATTCAATTGTTTGACTGTTGGATAGTGACATTTTTATGAAATAGTTTAGCCAAAATCATGAGAAAGTAGTACGATGAACAACTAGGTAATTAGATGAAACTTTCCAAAAAAGGATAACCTCGAGAAATATATTTGGGAATCGGAGTATGCGTGGAAATAAGGAAGTATGCAAAAGTATCATTATCCACTATGAATGTCAAAAACGTGGGAGACTCATCTAACTTTATTTAACTAAATAAGATCGTTATTTTAGAGCACCTGATTATGTAAATTTGGAGTTTAGTTGTGAAACATCTATTATTTAACATCCTCACTGTTAGCGGACAGACCATATTCTGTTGGTGGACTATCAATTACTCCTCACCAAGTTTGTTGTTATTCATTTATTTGGAACAATATGCCGTTTTGTTGTTATTCATTTATTTGGAACAATATGCCTTTTTGGGACCATACATTTCTTATTGTGGAACAAACATTAGTGTAAAATGAATCGTAATTAGAAATTAGAAGTTTGTACTTCAAATTTGGCTAAGTATGATTTATGTAACAAATCTAATAGGGCCATAAAATTACTTTCTCCAGGAACATTTCTGGCAAATCTATATCGGGATTCATTGCTCGTGAACTTTTTCAGCTTGCTTCCTTACAAGAACTGTATGTCTCCTTTCACCAGCTTATGTTACCTCTTAAGAACATTATAAAAAACAAAGCTGTATTTACATACGATTAAACTTTGCAGGATTTTACGTGGCAACAAACTCATTGGTTCAATACCAAAAGAAATTGGATTGCTAAAGAACCTGAAAATTCTAGATTTGGGGATGAACCAGATCTCTGGACCGATTCCTCATGAAATTGGGAATATGGTTAGCATCGTTATAATGTAAGTTTATTTTATTATTGCGAGCAACAATAGTTTTTTACTTTTTTTCTTATTATTTTGAGAATTTCTCTTACATAAGAAGCTCTTTCTATTAATTTAGAAACCTGCAGTCAAATGGGTTGGCTGGTCAACTGCCTTGGGAGCTTGGTAACCTTAAGAACCTTCGAGAGCTTCGATTGGACAGAAATAAGTTACGTGGAGGTGTTCCAGGTGCCAATGCCACGGGTCTCGTTTCCAACACACAAGGAATGTAAGTAGATGATTTCTTTCTATTGGTGCCTTGACGATACCATAATTCCCAATCTATTTTAGCGCTGATTTCTTATTTAGAAATTTCCTCCTTTGATTAGTACACTTGACTTTTACTCCGTCCACTGCTTTTACCTTCTTATAACCATGGTAAAATACTAAAATGCCATACCCAACTCTAAAATTAGTATGTAATCATTTTGACATTTTCTAGAGACCTTGATAAGTCCTTGGAACTTTATAACAAATAATTCAACTAGAAAAATGTTTACTTTTTAATTGATTTGTAACGGGTCATTTGAGTTCAATAAAAATAGCTAAATACTTAAAAAATAAATCGAACATGTTGAAACCTGCCGAAAGTGTATTGCTTAAGCATGCAACCTGCTAAATCCTTTTACTGGAAAAGGTATTTTCTTATGGTAATAAATAATAAAGTCTTTACAATAAAGTTAAAGACGCTAATGAATTACAAAGATTTGGTCTAACAGTGTTGTGGGTCCAGTCGACCCTGAACGCAAATTACCTGTTGCCCAACCTGCCTCACTGACTTGCCACCTACCCTCTAATCTTTAAGCTTTATTTAGAATTTACAATTAGTAAACTCGATCAACCACAAGTTTCTGGAGCGTTGCTTTCATTAGCCATTCCAGTATATACATCTGATATGACACTTGTGCTGGTTTAGGTTTGCTGCAAATGCAACAAGATTGGGATTTTGTCGTTCGTCTTCCTTGAAAGTGGCAGATTTCTCGTACAACTTCCTTGTTGGAAGCATACCTAAATGCTTGGGCTACCTCCCTAGGTATATATAAACTATCCATTCTTCGTGTATTAACTCTATTGTATGCTCGCTATCTGTCTTTGCTCATTCTTCTTTTCTTATATTTATCTGTGCAGAAAGAGCTTTCAGGGGAACTGCCTACCAATTAAAGATGTCAAGCAACGAACGCCCGAACAATGTGGTATGTTTTTTATTTGCTTGTTGAATGATTTATAGTATATTTATGTTCTTGCAAGTCTGTTATTTATGTTTCAAAGGGTATCTTTGAATGTGTGTCATCGAATTGACTATTGCTATTTAAAGAATCAGAAGACTAATAACATTTTGTTAAGATTAGGGGGTAAATGTACATTTATTCTCAATTTTTTTTTTTTTTTTTTTTTTTTTTGGCATTAACTCCTTCGGGTTTCTTCAATCTTGGCCTTCAAAAGAAAGCCAAGAATAGTTTTCTTGCACACATTCTCAGGACTGGGAAGTGTAGAAAAAAGAATTTAGAAATAATTTGTTACTGTCCGTTCGAATATCATGTTATGGTTATTCACCGGGTATCGAAACCCTTTACCCAAAAATATTATGTTATGGTATTGCATGTTCTAGTCCAAAATTAGGAATAGTTCGGTAATATTACTTTTTCTGTGTACAGCTGGTTCTCCACCAGCTAAACCTAAAACTGGAGAGATGAATCGCCAACCTACTACAAATGGACACAATCAGCAGTCTTCTTCTTCAAAACCAGCATGGCTTTTAGCTCTAGAAGTAACAACCGGAGTAATGGTTGGTGCTCTCTTTCTCGTTGCCATCCTCACAACTGCTCGCAGATGCAAAAACAAGTCTTCTATTATTATCCCATGGAAGAAATCTTCGAGCGATAAAGACCATATGGCATTCTATTCTGGTAAGGAGGGCGTTCCCTTGATGAAGTCATGAAACTATAACCATAAGTCCATAGTAATATAAATTTTTTATTATTTATCGTCTTTTGGTGTTTCTATGCAGATCCGAATACGTTGAAGGATGTGATGAGATACAATCGGCCTGAATTGGAAGTAGCCTGTGAAGATTTTAGCAACATTATTGGTTCCTCATCGGATAGTGTAGTTTACAAAGGAAACCTGAAAGGTGGGCCCGAAATCGCAGTGATATCACTCTGCATTAAAGAAGAGCATTGGAGTGGCTATCTTGAACTCTATTATCAAAAAGAGGTACAACAAATGACAAGATTCGGAAATCTTTTTTGAGGTGGCAAAGTAGGGGTTGGAACTGATAGACTTGTCAAATACTTCTATTGAAAGGTTTACAAATATTTAGGAGGTTTGTAGCCATTAAAATGCACTTTGAACAGCTTTTGACCCGTTTCTTTTTTGCTAAAATAATGTATTTGACAAGTTGGAGATAAGTTATAACCCAAATAAACCCATTTTTTGGTGAACTAAACAAAGTTGCCACCTTTTACTTAGCTCATTGTTTTTTTGGCTAAAACTTTGCAAATTTATACAGGTGGCGGATTTAGCAAGGTTAAATCATGAGAACACAGGGAAACTATTGGGGTATTGTATAGATAATGCTCCATTTACAAGAATGTTAGTCTTTGAATATGCATCAAACGGAACGTTATACGAACACCTGCATTGTAAGTCCGACTCTCCATGACTCCATCTCCCTTCTGTCCACGTGCAATGTTATCTGGCTAAAGCTTTATCCTTTTTAATTTACTTTAGATGAAGAAGGGTGTCAACTAAGCTGGACTAGAAGAATGAAGATTGTTATAGGCATTGCAAAAGGTCTAAAGTATCTGCATACGGAAATTGAACCACCATTTACTATTTCCGAGCTGAATTCTAGTGCGGTATACCTCACAGAAGATTTTTCACCTAAGGTACATACTATTGTTATCAAGTTTAACACTTATGAATGGTTTAATCCTCAAACTTTCATCTATTTGGCAGTTTACCGTTAAACTTTTTATGTTATTGTTTTTATCCTTAACATTATTTTTACATCATTTTTTGTCCCTTAAGTTTTTGCTTATAACCAGGTTGGTCGGTCAAATTTTCTTTGAGTTGGTATTTTTTTAGTTATCTCTTCTTTTTTCAGATGTCATTATTGAAATTATTCAATTTTTATATATTTAGAAAGGTAAATAGTTATATGAAACAAAAAAGTGTCACCGGATGAAAAGTTGAAAATTATGCGACAGGAAAGTTAAGGATACAAATACTGCCAAAAAATGTTGAAGGGTAACCTGACAAATGGAAGAAAGTTTGAGGATTAGTTTATTGTTACACAGTTACGCCAAATGGATTGTAAGAGGATATTGACTTGTGTTTTCCTTGTTCTTGTAGCTCGTTGATTTTGAAAGTTGGAAATCAATTCTTACAAGATCAGAAAATAACTCACGTTGTATTAGCAGTGAGGGTGCTCTGTGTGTTCTTCCAAGTTCATTGGAAGGACGACATTTGGATATCCAAGGTAACATTTACGCGTTTGGTGTTCTTCTGTTAGAAATAATCAGCGGACGGCCGCCACTATGCAAAGACAAAGGTTGCCTGGTGGATTGGGTAAGAACTGAGAACTCTTCTTGCATTTAGTACTTAACTTTGTGCATGTGTTGTTCTTCTTGTTAGATTACAACTAGCAAAAGTGGTACCTCAAGTAAAATAGATACAACCCTAGTAGGATAGTGTTTGGATGTGCCATTTATAAGTAATAATTGTGCTTAAATAAGCATTAATTCGATGTTAGGGGTAGTTTGGTAATCTTATATTAAGCTTTAAAATTTAGCTTTCTTTCAACAACTTTGTACTTGCATCTATAAATTTGATCATTGGCCATAAAGAAACTGATTCTTAAAGACACCAACTGATTCTTAAAAACCATAATTGTAAAGGCCAACTGATTGTGGTATTTCAAGCGAAAAAGACACCAACTGATTCTTAAAAACCATAATTATTTATTTATTTATTTATTTATTTTCGTTAACATATACTCACTTTACATATAAAATAACAAATTGTAAAGGCCATAGCTTTTCTGCACTATTCTTAAAAAGTGGTATATTAAGCAAAAGAGACACAAACTCAGCTGAAAAACCATAACTTTATTGACGTTCATCAACCTTCAGTGACAAATTAACTTGTAATGGTGATGTATTTTGTAACTTCTGCATGTAAAACTGATACCTAAAATGAAAAGGTCACAGCTTTAACTAAAAAAGAACTTATTATTTCATGTTCCTTAACGGGTTATCTTTCAATTTGCTTACAGGCTAGAGATTATCTTGATAAACCTGAAGAGATGGCTTCTGTTGTTGATCCTGCACTGAAACATTTCCGAGAAGAAGACCTGAAGGTGATATGCGAAATAGTTTCAATCTGCATCCATCTGAGGCCTCGAGATCAAGTCTCTATGCAAGATTTGTGCGCAATCCTGGAAAGCAAAATTGACACCTCGGTTGCATCAGAGCTCAAGGCATCTTCTTTAGCTTGGGCTGAGTTAGCGCTTTCCTCATGATACAAATTCTAAAACCTAACATCTTGTAAATTAAAGATATATACATATGTGACATTGTTAATACCCCATTAAAAATCGTGTTTGATTGATCGTTGGTTGAGGTTATGTAAATCTTTGCGTAATGTAAGAGTATAGAGTGAGTTTCATGCTGACAAAACTCGTTGTCTTTGTATTCCTATTTCTAGTTTGATGTTCCGAAATGGATGATGAGTTTCTGAAGGGTTTCACTTATTGTTAGTTCATGTTCATACGTTCATTCTTGTCCTTTTCATAACATGTCAAAACATTCATGTAAAAACAATGAAAAGGTTAGTGTGGCAATATCGATAGTTTATATCCTTTGTTAATGCGCTATCGATCTTTGCCTCCCTATTCAGGTCAATCTTGACCCCAACGAGAGGATCGACCTGAATTCTAATAGATGTCCTAGATGTGTTTCAAGTCTTGAATCCGATCTAGAGAAGTTATCGGTTTGTCACTATGTTATACTTTGCAAACACAATAAGTTCAAAAATAAGCTCATTAACCTTAATTATGAAGAAAATAAGCTTTTGGCTTTTTGAAACACCCTAATAAGCTACTGTTAATCTATAGTCCGGACACTTGTTAAATGATAAAGCTTACATGTAACTTTGTTATCCATGCAATATTTATAGATAAAAATACGTTATCGAAGTATACATTCTAATGGACTGAAAGCCCAAAATGGGGTTTAAACTGACTAGGATAAGTGGATCAACCACTTCGATAGTGAAATATTTCGAAAGCTTGAACTAGGGAAGAAAACTATAATTACGAAAGATAGTTTGCTAATTAAGACCCAGATGGCAAGCGATAAACAGGTTTGGTCAACGTTGACGGCTGTTGACCTGTTTTGATTTCAATTAGATTTGGATCGGACGGATTACAAAAGAGATATTAGCTTGATCTGAATCGCAGTGGATAAGCATAGATTTAAAACATAAGTGATTTTTCAGTGACTGATGGCTTACGATGGCGAGTACGACGTGTCAGAGCGGCGGAGGAAGGCCAGCAAACTGTTTCTCAAGTTTATGTTTCGCCACTAGTAGATTCTGATGAGAATGATTGGGGATCATATGATAATAATTTGATAAAAAAGTTTGAACTTGTTTTACGCCATTCTTTTCATTTGAAAACCGTGGTTCAGTGGATCATAAACTTTAAAGAAGTAGGGTTTGCTCTTGTAGCTATGTTAGTTGCATCAGTGATCATATGTAGACGAAATGCACAGGTGATCAAAACCGGATGGGTGATCAATAATGCTGATGACGTATAGCATGTCCGGACCCATTAAGTCCGGGGTAAACGCTAGAGCACGGAGTCGGATACCCAAAAGCGGATTCGGATCCCTGACCGAAGTAAGGATACACGAAGCCGCGGTATAAAATTAAGACCTCACTCCTCCTAGCGAAGGATGGACCATATCCAAGCCAGAAATGGCAAAGAATCTTGTCAGTACTCCAACGGCTAGCTCTAGCAGGCCCTATTCAGGGAAACCTTACAGTTCCCGCTCGGAAGCATCACCATCACTGGCAAAATGCCAAGAAGGTGAGTTGACCTCAAGCTATCCCGCCCAAAAGCGTCACAATCATGACGCAATGGGTCAGGCAATTCGACAAGGTTCTCCTAAGTATAAATAGGAGGCATTTCGCCTCCCTCAGGGTAACACACACTTTACTCTCTCTCTCTCTCTACATATACTCTCACTACACGTACTTATTCTCACACCCGAGGTCGACCGCGGAGGTCCCCCTTCCGCGGTGAGGCTAACGGTGTTATCTCTTTTCTTAGCAGATCCCAAGCGAATCATACTCATTAGTTCAAGATTAGCACAATCAGGGGATAGCTCAAACTAATCTCCATATCAAACCCCATTCTTGTACTAACAAGTGGCGCCATCCGTGGGACACGGTTACATAACTGCGTCTCCAAAAGAAGCTTTATCATGAGCAACCAGGCAAATACCTCTTCTCCAAACCTAGAGCATTCCACAATACGGAATACTGCAAGAAAAGGAGAAGGTCAAGAGGAGGGAAGTCAGCCGTCAAGCGCACTTCCGGAGAAAGCGTAAAAGAATTCTGTGACAAATACTACGACCAGCTACTACCTCTTATGGCTGAGAAAGTCCACGAGGAAAAGTTGAGGCAAGTAAAAACACGCCTCGACTTCGACGAAACACGGGGAGACTCACGACCCCAAGGACAAGCTCAGGACTCAGAGTCCAAATCTTCGGGGCCTAAAAGGGCAGAAAAAAGGAGGAAAGCTAGCCCTAGTGAGTATTCTCACTCCCGGAGTGTTTTTTCCCGGCTGGATGATAGTAAAACACAACTCGAAGATCGGGAAGCAAGGCATCCCCGCCTCAAATCAAGTGTATTCACTCGATTAGGGAGAGAACGAAGGAGTGTCAAAGCACGGTTAAGGGAGAAAAAATCAGGCGTTTTTTCCCGACTCAAGTCAAGGAGCCTCAAAGAACTCTCGGCCGACGCCAAACGCGACCGGCATAACCGCGACCTGCGAGAACGTCGTCAATCCGAAGGGGAACCTTCGCACAGGCGTACGACATCTAGTCCCACACGAAGCTGCACGTCCTTTCGAGAAAAACGTAAGGAAGGAACGGCCCGCTCCGATCCCAGCAGGCGAAGGGAAGATACCCCGGAGGAGAGTGAGGACAGTGCTGGCGAACTCTGGAGATCGAGGCCAAGAAGACTGGACGTCTATGAAGAAACAGATGATCTCCATCAGCCATATGATGTAGAAGATGTCGACCCATTCACTCCGCGAATCAGGAACTTCGATTTCCCAAAAAGGACCAGGATGCGCACTCACGTCAAAACATATGATGGGACAGGTGATCCAGAAGACCACTTGAAAACCTTCTGCACCGCGGCCAAGGTGGAACGTTGGGCTCTGCCCGTCTGGTGCCATATGTTCAATTCCACACTCATGGGCCATGCCCGGATGTGGTTTGATGAACTACCCTCAGAGAGCATAAACAGCTTTGAAGACTTGCGAGCAAGTTTTTTATCATATTTTCTCCAACAGAAGAAGTACGCCAAGGATCCTGTCGAAATCCACCACATCAAACAAAAGGAAGGGGAGTCCACCATGGCGTTCATGGACCGCTTCAAGGCAGAAAGCATGCACGTAAAGGGAGCACCAGAGTGTATGAGAATCTCCGGATTTATGCACGGCATCACTAATCCGGGATTGATTAAAAGATTAAACGAAAAAATCCCCCAGAGCGTAGATGAGATGTGGAAAGTCACTACTGCCTACCTTAGGGGAGAAACAACGGCAGCCAATCAATCTAAGAAGAAGCACGACCGTCCCTCATGGAAGAGCCAAGAGACAGGAGCTAGAGGAAGCAGTGAGCAGAACGCTGAGAGAAGGGCCGAATTTAAGATCCGGCCACGGCAAGAAAAGAGGCGGGGAGACAGATTCACATTGCTAACAAAGACTCCAAAAGAGATCCTAGCAACGGAAACGGTCAAATTTACGGCTCCGCAACCTATGTCCAGCCCGATAGAATCTCGAAACAAGGAAAAATATTGCGACTTCCATAGGGAGAGAGGGCACTTGACTGATAAATGCTACCAATTGAAGAAACAAATAGAGGAGGCCGTAAGGTCCGGTCAATTGTCTCACCTTATGAAGGAAATCAAGAGCGGTCCCCAGAAGAACGGATCTGGGAGAGGTGGAAAAAAAAGATACGCCGGCTAAAGAAAAGGCCACTGCCATACTCATGATACACACATGGCAGCGAACCGTTAAGCAAAGGACAGTTTCAGAGGAAGAGCCTAACTTGGAAATATCTTTCCCACCGATACAGAGCAACGACTGGGACGACCACCCATTGGTGATCAAGGCGGAAATTGGGAATCACCTTGTCCACCGGATGTATGTCGACACCGGCAGTGCTTCAGAGGTATTATACGAACATTGTTTTAACCGCTTGAGCCCGGAAGTTAGAATGAGAATGGTTCCTGCCTCCTCCCCTCTCCTCGGATTCAGCGGAGAATTATCTTGGCCCTTAGGGAAAATACTCCTAGAAGTCACATTGGGGGACGATAAGAATTCTGCCAGTGCTTGGATGAATTTTGTGATAGTCAGGTCTCCGTCCCAGTATAACGGAATCATCGGTAGGCCGGGAATAAGGCTTTTGAAAATCATACCCTCCACCGCCCATGGAATGGTGAAGTTCCCAACGAAAGGGGGAGTGGTAACTCTCCGCAGCGATAAGGTAGTACCAGCAGAATGCAAAATGATCGCGGACCCGTCACCGCAGAATGCATCTCAGGAAAGTCCAACCGCCGAAGGCATAAAAGTGGCAATACACCCGGCTTTCCCCGATCAAACAGTCACCATAGGAGGCGGGCTAAGTGACGGAGGGAAAAGAAGCCTGTGTGAACTACTAAAGAAAAGCCTCGACGTCTTTGCCTGGCAACCCTCCGACATGACGGGGGTTCCTCCCCATTTAGCTGAGCACAAACTGAACATCCGGGAAGGATATCCTCCGGTAAGACAAAAGAAGAGGGGTCAGGCACCTGAAAGAAACAAAGCAATTAATGAGGACGTCGCGAAGTTAGTAGAAGCGGGCATCATGAAGGAAGTGCACTACCATGACTGGGTCTCCAATCCGGTTTTAGTAAAAAAAAAGTGATGGAAGCTGGCGGATGTGTGTCGACTTCAAGGACCTAAACAAGGCATGTCCCAAAGATTGCTATCCGCTACCGGAGATTGACCTGAAGGTCGAATCTCTTTGCGGCTATACCTACAAATGTTTTCTGGATGCTTACAAGGGATACCACCAGATCCACATGGCCGTGGAGGATGAGGAGAAGACGGAATTCCACACAGATCAGGGCATTTTTTGCTATATTAAAATGCCATTCGGCCTCAAAAATGCCGGGGCTACCTATCAGCGGCTGGTGGATGAAGCGTTTGAAAAGTAAATTGGGAGAAACTTAGAAGTCTACGTGGATGACCTTGTCATCAAAATCCATTCAGAGGCCGACATAATCCGGGACATGGAGGAAACGTTTCAAACCTTGCGCAGAATCAACATGAAATTAAACCCGAAAAAATGCACGTTTGGGGCTGAAGAAGGGATGTTTCTAGGTCACATGGTCAGCGGAAGGGGAATACAGGCATGTCCGAAGAAGTCGGACGCCGTAACCAAGTTACCTTCTCCAAGGACTTTGAAGGAAGTTCAAAGTTTGAATGGAAAATTAGCCAGCCTTAACAGGTTCCTATCCAAGTCGGCCGAGAAGTCACTCCCATTTTTTAAAACTTTGAAAAAATGCATTAAGAAAAGTGATTTCCATTGGACGCCGGAAGCAAAGCAAGCGTTCAAGGAGTTAAAAAAGCACGTTGCGGAACTTCCAACGCTAACAGCTCCCCGACCCAAAGAGGAACTAATTATGTACTTGTCTGCATCCGCTGAAGCAATCAGCGCAGTCTTATTGGCCGAAAGAAAAACGAGGCAAGAACCGATATATTTTGAGAGCCGAGCACTGCAGGGTCCGGAGTTGAACTATAACCCCATTGAAAAACTAGTCTTGGCACTAGTACATGCAGCAAGGAGGCTAAGGAGATACTTCCAAGCTCATCCAGTAGCGGTCATCACCGACCAGCCAATCAAACAAGTACTTGCAAAAACAGAAAAGACTGGGAGGTTGACCAAATAGGCCATTGAGCTAGGAGAACACGACATCAACTATAGGCCAAGAACAGCTATCAGAGGCCAAGTCCTAGCCGATTTTATAGTAGAGATTCCAGAAGAAAAAGGCTACCCCGATCCAGAAACAACACCCGCGGACCAATCATACAACGAACCGTGGTGCTTGTATACCGACGATTCTGCGTGTCAAGAAGGGTCCGGGGCCGGGCTGATCCTAACAAGTCCACAAGTAGCAGAATTCACATACGCTCTCCGTTTTGAGTTTCCGGCATCCAACAACGAAGCAGAATACGAAGCCCTGATAGCTGGACTGCGGATTGCCGACCAAATGGGCATCAAGGACCTAGCGGCAAATGTGGATTCAAAGTCGGTAGCAAATCAGATTAATGGATCCTATGAGGCAAAAGAAGAAAGCATGATTCAATACCTAGCAAAGGCACAGGCATCAACACAAGGCTTCAGGACATTTTCCATAAAGCAAATCCCGAGAAGTCAAAACAAGCAAGCGGATGCATTGAGCAAGATCACGTCCACAAGTTTTGCACACCTCACCAAACAAGTATTGGTATAAGTTTTGAAGGAAAAATTCATAAAAGAAAAAGAAGTTATGCCAGTCGTGGAAGAAGAAGGGAGCACGTGGATGACTCCACTCCTGGAATATCTACAGGATGGAATACTACCGGCTGACCAAAAGAAAGCTCGAAAGCTAAGAATCAAGGCCAGGCAGTACACCGTGCTGGAGGGAACGCTATTTAGAAAATCTTTCCTGGAACCGTGGCTCCGATGCGTCGGACCGCTGCAAGCTAATTATGTAATACGCGAAATCCATGAGGGATCATGCAGCATGCATTCGGGTCCGCGGGCCATAGTTGCCAAAGCTCTCCGATCCGGATACTACTGGCCCAGTATGCATAGAGATGCGAGGGCCGTAATCCGAAAATGCCAAGACTGCCAGATCCACCAACCGGTCCCAAAGAATCCCCAGCAGAACATGACCCCAATAACATCCCCTTGGCCGTTTTATAAGTGGGGCCTCGACATCAGTGGTCCGTTCCCGGAAGGTCCAGGAAAAGTAAAATACTTGATCGTAGGGATAGACTACTTCTCAAAGTGGGTTGAGGCCAAAGCCGTCGCTACCATAACCGGAAACCAAGTAAAAAAGTTTGTGTGGGACAACATCGTTTGTCGTTTTGGGTTACCGGGGGAAATCGTGTCAGATAACGGGAAGCAATTCCGCGACAACCCTTTCAAGGATTGGTGTGAAAAACTCCAAATAAAACAACGGTTTGCATCGGTGAAACACCCGCAAGCAAACGGGCTAGTGGAGCGAGCCAACAGAAGTTTGGGAGAGGGAATAAAAGCCAGAATAGAGCAAGGCCGCAGGGATTGGTTAGAAGAATTACCGCATGTGTTGTGGGCCCACAGAACAATGATCAAATCAAGCAATGGAGATACCCCATTCGCCTTGACCTACGGGACGGAAGCCGTGATACCTGTCGAGATAGGTATGCCATCTGTAAGGTGCGCCTTGTTCAACCCTATTGAAAATGAGGAGCAGCTTCTTTTGAACCTGGATTTAGTTGAAGAACGGCGCGAAGTAGCGGCAATCGAAGAAGCAAAAAGCAAAGCCAAGATGGAAAAATACTATAATGCAAAGGTCCGCGGTGAAGCATTTAAACCCGGTGACTTTGTGTATCGAAGCAACGATGCCAGCCGGGTGGAAAATACCGGAAAACTTGGACCCAAGTGGGAGGGGCCCTACGAAGTGGTAGAATCACTCGGACAGGGAGCGTACAAACTTCGCGGCAAGGACGAAGATATACTCCCCCGGACCTGGAACGTAAGAAATTTGAAGAGGTGTTTCCTCTAAAGCGTCCTATCACTAAACTGTAGGTCACGACTATAGGAGCACGCTCTCAGTTAACTATGTTTTTTTATGTATTATTTCTTTTTCTTAGTAAATGAAACGTGGAGTCCGATCAACTCCACAAATTTTCCGAAATTTTTATCACTTTTGCTATCACTTATCATTCTGCATAATTTTCTTCATCTGCATGCATACAAGGACACGCTAAGTCCATACCAAAAATATATACGTAAGCGGTGTTGCAAGCCCAGTATAAGGAAGAGCAACCTCATAATTGACTCAGGCATGTAAGTGGTATTGCAAACCCGATGACCAAAACAAACAAACAAACAAACAAAAAATGCTGCATCGGAATAACATGTATCATAAAGCAGCGGCTACAAAAGCCTAAGAACGCATTCATTGCACTGATTACACGCATAAGTGTTTAAAACAAAAGATATACAACCCAAGAGTTAAGAAAGCTTCACAAAGAAAGGCCGAGTCGGTATAGTCAAAATACCGCTCACAAATGGCCGCGAGAACATCTAAATACACCCTCTAGGAGAACTCCCGCGGATCAATGGGTCCGAGGATGGTGGAGTCAAACATGTCGTCCTGGGAAGCATTATCCCCAACCGGACCATTGACCGGGCACGAAGGAGTGGGTCCGGAAACAGAGACCGGCTCCCCAACTCCTGGATCCTCCTGAGTAGCCCCAGACCCTCCATAGACGGCATCGCGTGCCCGAGCATAAGCCCTTGCCCTTGAGTCCGCGATCGCCTTCTCCAACGCAATAATCCGATCCCAGGGATTCGAGGATCGTGGTCCACCCCACTCATAATAAGCAGGGACAAGGAGCTGCTCCCGAGTCGGTTGTTCCGGACCATTCGGGCTATTCTCCAACACAAGCCGAGCCATAAGATGCTCCAGGCCAGAGTCCACACACTCCTCCAAGGAACCAAGAAAAGAAAAGGAAATGTTATCCAGCTCAACATCTGACAAGGAACGACCGGGCTTCCCATGAACAATCCCGGCTTCTAGTCCTTGCCTCAACCCTTCCTCAATAGCCAAGCCAAGGCATTTAGCAACAGGGCCTTTGAACTCCATAGATTCCTTGAACTTGAGAAATGCCAATCTAAAACCATGTTCAATCACCCAGCGTTTAGCAGCAGCAACTTTGAGAAGGTTGGGGTATAAGTCTTGATCCATCTCCTGATCCAAAGCCATAATTCGAGCACCTTGTTTGGCCAGCTCCCGGTCTACCCTCATTTGCTCGGCTTCAGACATATGGTTCAAATCCCTCCATAGCACTTCCTTGCCTTTGATCCTGTCCAGAAGAGAGTCACACACTTTCACCAACCCAACTACCTGCTCATCCAAACTAGTAACCCTGGCTTTTAACCCGTCCACCGTTCCCTCAAGCTCAGCTTTATGAACTTCCAACCCAGCAATCTTATCATTTTTTTACCTCGGTTTCACCCTCAAGCTGCGACACGCGGTTCCGCAGTCTTTGGACCTCCCCAGCATCTTTCTCCAACTCAAGTACTCTTTCCCTCAGACGAGCAATCTCACCATCCCGGCGCTGAACACGCCTCTCAAGCTTCTCCCGCTTCTTTATCTCATACTCAAAACGGAGTCGAATCTCAGAATTCATGCACACCTGCTGAGCAACGGTCATGTTATACTTCTCCAAAAAGTCATGGTTGGAAGTATTCCTCAACTCAGCCCAGTAACCCAGAGTGGCAACATTGTCAACAAAACTTCGGCAAAGCCACGGATCATCCATCTTAAACTTATTTGGAACCACCCACTTCGGACTGTAGATGTCATCTCCCTTGCCCGTATCCACAGTTTGAGAATCATAAAACCCAGGGGACATTTCCTCATCATGACCTTCCTCATCCGGGGCAACGGAAGGACCAACAGGTTCATCCGCGAATGCCTCAGGGGAAGGAACAGCACCCGACCCAGAGGAAGCATCCGGGTGTGGAGGACTATCAAAGTCAGAAGACAAGGCATCTTTTCTCTTCTTCGTAACAAGATCAGTGCTTGAATCATGAGCAGAATTTGACTGGTCCTCTAACTCAACAACATGAGTAATACCAATACTTGGAATAGCATGCCCAGAATCAACCCCCGACCTATCAATAGCCGGCTCCACCAAGATGTTGCTAGTTCCCTGCTCCGTCACAACAACCTCAATACCTTGACTCGCCATGTCTACCTCAACAGTTTCTTTTACAATAGTCTCATCAACGACATCCTTCGACACATCAACAGCTTCAGAACCACCAACATCCACTCTGGTGGTATTGCCAGGGCCCCTACCTTCTTTCCGTCCCCAAAGGCGGGGAGGGCTCACACCAGGTTTAGATTTTTCTGCCCCGGCCACGGAATGGTCTGACTGACACATTTTTTCCCAAGCTTCCCAGAAGCTTTAGCATCCTTCAATTCATCCTCAATCGTGCGATCCACCAAGGTAACGGTAGTCGTGGACGGCTCAACAACTCGACCAGAGGTTTCCTCTAACAGCGGTTTTTCACCCTCGGCAAGAGTGCGCTCCCCAACCTTTACCCGGAAAGGATCAGCAGACTTCACAAGATCAAGCAGAGACATCTCTACAAAAAAAAAAAAAAAAAAAAAGAGTCAGAAAACATAAGATGGCATCATGACAGGGAAATAGAAGACAAATCTAAGTAACCTACCCCGTCCATCCACGTCACTAAAAGTAGGACGCGTCTCCCGGTCATCATAAATCTGACTCAAACCTACAACACATAAGAAAGTCTCTGGATATCGGTGGAACTTAGCCCGATGAGTATTCAAGGCCTCCAACAAACCTAGGTCTATACCCTCGTCCGATGGAGGAGGATCCTTCTCCACTGAAATGGACGTGTGCCAAGGCACAAAAATGGGAAAAATAGAGGAATCTACCCAGAAAAACGCTCTCTCCAATGCTTTAAAGAATCCAGACCCCCATCCGTATAACATACAGGGACGCTTCTCAAAAGTTAACCACCCGTGGTTAATGTCATTGCAATAAAACTTTCAAAATAATTGAACAGTGGGCACACCCCCATTAGCACGACAAAGAATTTCAAAATGACTAATCCTAGCAGCACCTAAACAAGAAAGTTGGGATATGTGCACCCTAAAATATTCTAGCACACTCAACAGAAACCTAGACAAAGGGATACGATAATTGGCAAAGTCGAAAAGGCGGGTATACAGACCTATCTTCCCCGGAGGATTATCCGTAATAAGATCGTCTTCCCCGGGAAGTTCCACCCCTAGGTTCTCATCTATGTGATATTTCTCACATAAGGATTGCAAATCTCTTGCAGAGAGCTTGCACGTGACTGTATCTATGGTGTCTATCATGTTTTGGCAACAAAAGTGTAATGCAGAAAATAAGAGTCTAACCTGAGAAACCTAAACGGCGATGAAAATTCAAAAGGAAGAAGACTCTATACTCTCTTTGGTAAAAACACATTAAAAAGGCTTAAAGAGAAACAGTAAAGAAATACTTATAGCCACGCAACAGAGCAGAGATTCGCGACACGTGTACTCAATTTCAAATGGACGACCACGATCAACCCGGACGACAACGGTTGTGATGAGTGTGTAAATACTCATCATTTTTATCGTATCTGAACTGCCAAAACATACAAAAACACTCAAAAACGCATCAAAATACAGAAATTATTCCAAAAGTGTGTTTTATATGTTCTAGATGCAAAATGTTTAAAAACAAATGAAAAACGAACAAAGTTTGCACAATTGGCAGTTTCAGTCCCTCAAGTTTCAAAAATTGACAAAACTAGTCCCTAAAGGTTTTAAATGAAAGAAAAGTCAACCCAAAGTTTTTAAAAGTAAAAAATTATCAAATTTAGACTTTGGGTGAAAAGTTTGAGAAAATTATAGGTTTGGTCCCTGAAGTTTCACAATTGGCAGAAATAGTCCCTGAACTTCAGAAATTGACAGAATTGATCCCTGGTGGGATATTTTTGGATGGAAAACCATTTTTAGTCCTTAGAAGTTTAAAAATATTCAATATGGATCCTTGGATAAAATTTTTTCACGAAATGGCAAAACAGGTCCCTAAACTTTACAAACTTGGCAATTTTGGTCCTCGGGTGTTAAATTTTGGAAATTTATTATTAAAAGTCCTTGTGGAATCACAAAGTGGCAGAAAAGACCCTTGGGAAAAACACCACAGCACCCCCCCAACTTTCTGAAAATTACATGAATGGTCCTTTTGATTAAACTTAAAACCAAACGGATCATAAACCTTTTAATATACCACTCCCTTAATCCAAATCCAAAGCCCACCACATCCATACCCTTTTCCTTGGCCCAAGTTATAACATCCAGCCCATCACCAAAATACACCCCGTTTTAATATTATTACCCCAACTTTGACCACCAGGGTCAAACATCCAGTCACCCTCCACCTCACCTTATCCCTGCAACACCACAGCCCCCCCCTCATCATCACCCTAGCCTAAATCCCCCTCCTACACACTCAACCTTCCCCCCTTGCCACACCAAACAACAACTAAGCTCCAAATCCCCCACTGCTACAAGCTATCAGTCTCCAAGTTGCAAAAATCTCTTTCCCGCCAAAACCAATCAAACGGTTGGGATCAAATTGACTCATCCAAGGGCTAGAAGGATTGATGGGAAAGCTCAAGTGGGTCCCACAGAAGCTCCTCAAGAAATATAAAAGAAGAAGGGAAGCAGAGCAGAAAGCTAGTTAGTTAGCAATAGTGTAATGTATTTTTAGTAGAATTAATGTACTTTACCTTTGCAAATGTTCTTTTTATCTTTCCAAGTGTATCTTCAGTTTAATTAGTGTAATTCAAAGTTTATTAAATCAATGATTGAAGTCCTTTTTGTTTAATTATGATTTTGCTCATATTTGCTTAAATTCTCATTTTCAATTAAAAGTTGTTCAAAGTAATGGTTTAATGTTCTAAGAAGCTTCATTCAGTATATTTAACTCACTGGAACCCTTAAATCTCACTTTAGTTAAACTTTTATTTAAAATCTTAAAAATCCAAAAACTTACTGAAAAGGGTGAAAGAAAAAGACAGAAGAAGAAAGAAAAGAGAAGCATTGAATGTTGGATTGTTATGGTTTAGAAATCTCATGGGGGATAATAGGACATGGTTGGATTGTTTGATCTTGGTTTTGGAGCTCACTGGATCAATTGTAAGCAAAGCTTATAATTTTACATGTGTATCTGTAGCCTAGCTTATTATTCTGCTTCATTGCTATCATTACAGATTTTGGATAACTAAAATAGTTTATAGGAGTAGATTTCATCATCATCTTAGTTTAAATTAACATGTTGTTATGAAAATCTTCAAACAGTCAAGAGATAAAGAAGTGTTTGGATGTAATGTTATCTGCATGATCCAGTGTGCTCTAGGCTTTGTTTTATGTTTAAACATGTTTCATTAGGATAGTGTAAGTCATGTAAGTCATAAAATCTGCAAGTCTTTTTATAGAAAGTCAAAATGATTACTTAATGCCTCATAATTGTGCACTGTGTGGATTTGGTGATCCAATAACCCCCATATTAGTTTATAAATTGTAGGTTTAGCCTAATTCAGTTTTATTTCAGCTTATCTCACCTTAGATAGTCATTAGATTAGGATCAAAAGTCACTTTAGTCAACTGTAAGCAAAAGTGAAAAAGTCAAAAACCTCACTTGTGCAGAAAAAACCAAAAATTCAAGGATTTTTATAGAATTGTGTAATTGGAATTAGGCTTTGGATTTTTAGGACTTGTAGTCCACCATCTCATCTTCAAGATCCCACACTCCTTTTATTTTTGTGATTTTCTTACTGGGTCCCACAAGGCTCCAAAGTGGGCTGCAACCTCCCCTGTGACAGCAGACTCCACTTCCACCACCACCACTTTGGTGGTGGTTTCTGACCTCTACAGTGATCCACAAGACCCCAACCTTGGCTCTATCAACTCCCCTCCTGGCAGGGTTCAACCTTTGACCATTGTTTTGACCTAGGACATTGTGGACCCCACCTGTATTTGGTCCTAAAAACTGTCCCAGTTTCTGAGTTGAAACAAAATTTCCAAGTGTTTATTTTGATCATTTTGCTTATTCAGTAGACACCTTTTGCTTTTTCTTGCTTAAATAAGTTCACTTAACTTGTTTGAATCAGAATTACCCATTGTGGGTCCCACTTAAGCCAAATTTAGCTTATTTTCCTTTGTGGTCAAACAAAGTCAACTGTCTCAACTTTTTGGCTTATTTTGGCTTATTTCTGAGTTCCACCAAAATTGTCTTCATTAAAGTTTTTTGTTTTTACTTATAAAACAAGTTTCCAAAAAGAAAATCCAGAAAATACAATTTTAATTTTAAGTGATAGTTTCTATTTAATGTAAATTAATTTTAATTTTCATTTTTATATTTTTATTAAGTACTTAGCTATTTTATATTTTTCTTAAATTCCTCTTATATTAAAGTATTTATAATAATTTTCTCAGATTTTTATTTCATCATTTAGTATTTATTATAATTAATCTTAGTTTTATTAATTATTAATTAATAATTAGTTTAAAATAGCATAATTAGTTTTTATTAAGAAAAACCTAGTTTTTATATTTTTCCTAGCTTTTATATATTGTAAAATAATTTTAGGAATTTTTTCATAATTTTTACTGTTCATTTAGTATTTTTTATAATTTAAAATATTTTAATTAGGTAATTAGTATTTAATTAGTTGTTAATTAATATAAAAACCACAAAAAGACAAAAATACTTATTTTTAATTTAAAACTTATTTTTAGTTATTTTATAATTTTGGAAATTTTATTTTCATTTTTCTAGTATTTAATTAGTATTAAATTATATTTAAGTGTTTTTAATATTAATAATTAGTATTAAATAGTAATTAGTTAATAATAAATAATTAATTAGTGTAAAAAATTATTTTCTTTTTCTAAAAATTTTCTTTTACCTTTAAGTTTGTAAAAAGGTCATTTTCACCCCCTGGGGGTTTTCAGATTTCCGTTTTCACGTTTTATTTTGTACGTTTACGTTTTATTTAAATGTGAACGTACGCGTTTTAAGTTTTAAACGTTTCTGGTTTTTCTGACTTTCCAGTCTTGTTAATATAGTGTATTTAAGCTATTTTCTTTTATATTCCAGTAGTATAATCATCACAACTCACTTATACCCACTTTCGTCCAAATTCACCCGATCACAAACCGTTTTGATACCATCCACACCTCGTCGGGACATAACGACCCGGGAATACACTGTACTTCCACGGAGTATTGGTTTAAGCTGTTTGACTATTATAGTTGACCATTCACAAGTGGTTGACCAATAATTATCTGACGGTTTAGCACCAATCAAGTGCGCACAGATCAACGGTCAGGATGGGAAAAAGTCATATCAGTCAGTATACGGACGGACACGATCCGTTACACTTACCCAGGACAGCTGTACACCAACCAAGGACACGTGGCGTGTAAATAAGTTTTGCGGAACCCGCGGACCAACAACAATAAGTCTAGCATGCTTTACCACGGCATGGCAAGCGTACTAGACTGGGGGGACATGATGACGTATAGCATGTCCGGACCCATTAAGTCCGGGGTAAACGCTAGAGCACGGAGTCGGATACCCAAAAGCGAATTCGGATCCCAGACCGAAGTAAGGATACACGAAGCCGCGGTATAAAATTAAGACCTCACTCCTCCTAGCGAAGGATGGACCACATCCAAGCCAGAAATGGCAAAGAATCTTGTCAGCACTCCAACGGCTAGCTCTGGCGGGCCTTATTCAGGGAAACCTTACAGTTCCCGCTCGTAAGCATCACCATCACTGGCAAAATGCCAAGAAGGTGAGTTGACCTCAGGCTGTCCCGCCCAAAAGCGTCACAATCATGACGCAATGCGCCAGGCAATTTGACAAGGTTCTCCTAAGTATAAATAGGAGGCATTTCGCCTCCCTCAGGGTAACACACACTTTACTCTCTCTCTCTCTCTCTCTCTCTCTCTCTCTCTCTCTCTCTCTCTCTCTCTCTCTCTCTCTCTACATATACTCTCACTACACATACTTATTCTCACACCCGAGGTCGACCGCGGAGGTCCCCCTTCCGCGGTGAGGCTAACGGTGTTATCTCTTTTCTTAGCAAATCCCAAGCGAATCATACTCATTAGTTCAAGATTAGCGCAATCAGGGGATAGCTCAAACTAATCTCCATATCAAACCCTATTCTTGTACTAACAAATGCATCAATGAAGATTGATCCAGCGAACTTTATAGATCTCACCATGGACGATTGATTGATTGATGTGTAATAGTATATAAAATTCAGTTTTACGAAATTGTTTGTAAGCGCAAAAGTTTTATCAAACTCAATTTGTTGTATGGTTTTTGTACTGATAATTGGCAAAAATTAATCAGTACCTCCTATTATATCAGAACATACATACGTGCATCTGTTAAACATGCACTCTATCTATTCTATAAGTTTGTTGCATGGCTTTTTGTAATGTTATATAGCTTATGGTAATATTAATGGAGTCGCGATCCTCTCAAAAGTGTTAATAAAATAAAACATGTAACAAGTAGTAAACAAAAACCTTCATCTAACGGTCATTAAAGAAATTAAAATTTTAATTTGGTATGAGTCGATTTTTGCTTTTATTTATTTTTTATTTTTAGTGGGTATTATTTTTTTGAGAATTTTCGGCATCTTCCGCCATAATTTTGTCTAACTTAAAGGTTAAATTAAGCAAAATTTAGAAAACGAAAGTTGCATGTTTTTTGGCCGTTCTTACTCAGATTTTTGAATAACTCAATTCTGATATGATATGAGTGATATCACATTCTTAAAATAAATATACTTAGTACACAAAATATGTTTGATAAAATGCTTAAAAGAGATTTTCCTTATAAAAGTATATTTAAATGCACTAATTGGTATAACAAAATAAATTGTAGTTATTTTTCATAAAAGAAACTAACTGATTTATTTTTTGTTTCCAACCCCTCATTTTATTTGTTTTCATTTACTTTCCTATTTCTTTTTCTTTTCTTATCATTTTTTTCTCTATTTAATATACCATTTTTTTTTTCTCAAATTTAAAATTTAATATGCACTTGTTCTCATAGAAGATTATTAAGATTTAATTTCATATTTGTTCTCATATTGATTATATTTGATAAACAAAGCCAACGATGAACAACTTCTTTTATACAGTAGATAAACAACGCGTATGATGAACATGATAATTAATTGATGAACAACGTCTATAATGACTATCTCTCTTTATTAATTAAAACGTTTTTTTATTGATAAACAACTTTTTTTTTATGATGAACAACGCTTTTTATTGATGAATCACTATTTTTTATTGACGAACAACTCTTATGATGAACTGAACAATTCTTTTTATTGATAAACAACTATTTTTATTAATGAACAACGCATATGATGAATTAAACAACTTTTTTTTTATTGATAAACAAGTAGTTTTATTAATGAAAAACTTTTTTTATAATGAGCAATGATGAACAATTTTTTTACTGCTGAACATCTTTTATTAATGAACAGAACATATGATAAACATTTTTTTTAATCGATATACAATGATTTTTAATTGATGAATAGCTACTAACAAGGAACAATTCTCTCTCTCTTTTTTTTTTTTTTTTTTTTTTTTAATGACAAACAATATTTACGCGCCTATTTTTGTTTTGGGTTTCGGAGAAAGAGCACAGTTTACTCCACTCCACTACACCATAAACCACCACCACCACTCCTGTTTAGAAAACGGTCTTCTTTATCTCCTTATTCACTATTAGTATTCAAATCACCAATATAAACAAATGCTGCGTTGGCACGTCCTCAAGATAACGAGCACGTGCCGGAACTTCTTCTACTCAACAACAACAAGAAGATCATGATAATACCACCCACTTTCAGGTATCATTTTTTATTATTATTACAATGTTTAGCTCTTCCGGCCAAGACCCGGCGAAACCCGGCTAAATCCGCCAAAACCCGGCTATATCCGGCCAAGACCCGGCATGACCAGGCTATATCCGGCCACACCCGGCTATATTCGGTCAAGACCCGGCTTGACCCGGATAAATACGGTTAGACCGGGATATGACCTGGGTAATATTTAAGTTAGAGAGGATAGTTGTGAATTATGAAATAAATGGTTTCTATAAGTTCCTTGTTCCCGGCATTGTCAAATTTGAAAGCTTTGGTTGTGTTTGGAAGAAGCAACTTTAAGTTGGTTAAGGTTTAAACCGGCCGGGAAACCTTGACCCGTGCACCGCTTTCACTTACATGTAAGAAGATACACAGTATGTACAGACAATTTTAAACACTCTCAAAGCGGTTAATTTGCTGCTGTATCTAAACACGCATAAGAACATAAGCATTTTTAGTACTCGCCAAACGGTTTCAAGAATACTTAGTAGTTTCTTATGACATATACGGAGTAGATGATGATAGCATGGAATAGAGCTGCTATAGTTCATGACAATAAACCAAAATGTGTCGGCAGACCAATTACTATGTTAGTTTCGGCAAATTATGAAACTTGTTTAGCATCTTATTAAGATTGTTTATTTTCGACATTAGGATGTGGGAAATTGGCAAAAAAAGGCATCATACTTGCCACCTTTTGTCATTGTATGTATCATACTTTTTTTTTTTTTTTTTTTTTTTTTTTTTTTTTTTTTTATTATAGCACTAACCTTTTTTAATCGTGTCATTGTGTGTACTTTGGCCATGTGAAATGACCATTTTACCCTTCAAAATTTGAAAAAAGTAGGGGTAAAATGGTCACAAAGTACACACAATGACACGATTAAAAAATGTTAGTGCTATAATCAAAAAAAAAAAAGTATGATACATACAATGACAAAATGTGGCAAGTATGATGCCTTTTTTTGCCAATTTCCTTTAGGATGTTGTGATCCTTGTTCAGTGGATGAAACAAGTTCCCAAGATTACCAAGATACTTGCCAACCAAAAACTGACATATTGAAAGCCTTGGCAATATTTGGAGCTGCAGCAACAGGAGCAGTCGCAATTAACCAATCATGGGTCGCTGCAAACCAGGTCTTGTTTCATATTTTGTGATATCTTACTTTATGGAAAATAATTATATATGAAACAATTTTTAAAGTGCCTCGTAACATGCAGGATCTTGCCATGGCGATACTGTTTGGAAAAGGGTATGCTGACATTATTTTTGAAGAGTCACTTGCCTTTAATAAAAGTGGAGTAGGTTTACTAATGGCCGTAAGCTTGTGTGGTTATTCGGAGCATTGGTGTAAGTCTGTAAGATCGCTTTTATTAATGTTATTGGCTATAAGTTTCTTTTAGTTTTGCACAAGTAACATGAAACAGATATATGCACCTCTGAGTTTGTTTATGCTTTTAGTTACCTTTTTTTTTTGTTGAATATTCTCATGTAGGCCCCGTCAAATGATATAGCTGTAGCAGAGTTAACACATGCATCAGCAGAAGTTAGTGAAATAGTATTTTTCTTGCTTGGTGCAATGACGATAGTGGAGATAATAGACGCTCATCAAGGGTTTAAGCTGGTTACCGACAATATTACTACTCGCCAGCCACGTTCCCTCCTTTGGGTGGTTACCGACAATATTGTTTTGTTAGCAGTGCCGTTGGCCCTCATGCCATTCTCAAGGTAACTTTCCCCGTATTAAGTCACATAAATGATGTAAGAGAAACACAAAAAGATAACATCTTAGAGCATTTAGGGGTAGAGTGGCAACATACTTTTCGTAATGGCCTGATTTGGTAACTTTCATTATTATTTTCCCATAGAGCATTTACGGCGAATTTTGTCAACTTTTAAATCTCTTTTTAGACTTTTTATTATTTTGATACTTTTCATTTGATCGGCAACTTTCCCGCGATTCTCTTGTTCTTTTTTAAAGCATATTAGAAATATTATTTTATTTGGAAAAAATTTGGGTTTTTTTCTGCTGTGACTCAAAATAATTTATGTTTTCCATTGATTTATATTCACAAATTAAAAAAAAAAAAAAAAAAAAAAAAAAAAAAAAAAAAAAAAACAGATTCATCCAATGTTGAGTTTCTTCAAAACTACCAATCCCCTTTTTGTTAAATTTCTATCATCATAAATTCAGTTTTTCGGCATTTGAAGCTCAAACGAAATTGTTGTTAATTTGATTATGCACAATTTGTACATGCATCCATGACCGCTTGACCGCTTCATTACGGGTGTGGACCTTTGATTTTGCTTTCTTTTTCTTGGATCTTAATTTTAATATCGTATGGTCTTAAAAATGTTTTGCAATTGATTAGAAACTACTTATTTCTTGGAAATTCATGGTGGTGAAAAGGTTAGAAGTCGGTATCATATTCATATAAATGATGATATGTAATTGATTATCATTTCGTTTTCCTCATTTAATCGTCAAAATATCGATTTTCTTAATAAACATTGGATATCTATTGTAATGGTGTAGGTGTGAATCATTTTAGAAGAAGCAGAAGCTTTAGATTTTGGAAGGACAAAAATAGGAGTAAAAAATGATCTTACCAGCTTTATTGACTTCAGCTGGTTTCAATATAGTGATTTGTGTGGGCTTTATGTCACTATATTCCATATTGAGAAAGCAACCATACAATTTAAAAGTTTACTTCGGCCAGAGGCTTGCTCAGCTTCAGCCGGGCCAAAAAAACCACTACTTCTTTGATAGGATGATCCCGTCTGCTGGATGGTTGGTCAAGGCATGGGAAGCAACAGATGAAGACATCTATGCTTGCGGAGGGGTAGATGGACTCGTTTTTATCAGGCTCATTGTTTTCTGGTCAGACACTAACTTGTTACTATCTTATTTACCATTTTGTCAATACCCTCATCATATTGTTATCAAAATAAAATATATAGTGATACCTATTTTCGTTATAGAAATGCTATTATCACCTAATTTGATTATGAAATGCCGCCTTACGTAACTCATAACTACTAATGTTTCTTTATTGCTACATAACTTTGTGGCAACATAGCGCCCTCTATCTATCATCTCAATTTTAGATGACTTTGTGGTGTTGATGTGTTCAAATTAGAAGTTGCTTGGAAAGTTTGTTTATGTGAATACTATTCGTGTGCCAGTATACGCAATTTTAAGGATTTGACAGTGTTAGGAGTTATTGATGGAAATAAGGAGAGTATGAGACATTATCTGCATATCTTTCTAGCATGTGCATTTCTCGTTTTGTCAATAGTTTTATGTACCAGTATCACATGAGTTATCCTTGCTTAAATTCTAAAGCAAACTTCCTTATCCTTAATATATCATAATGGAATTTTTATTTTTGGTTTTCTTTGTTGTGCAGCATTAGGATGTTTACTGTTGCTTCTGTTCTTTGCCTATTTATTGTTCTTCCTGTTAACTTGCTCGGGCAAGGGATAGAAGTGATTGACCCTGAGACACAGATGGACATATTCACTATTCGGAATGTGCAAGAAGGTTCTAGAGGGTATGCTCTGTAAATGTGTGTGCGTGTAATGTATAAACTGAATTTCAGAAACTTTACCTTTCATTTCTTTTTTCATCAGGCTATGGGCTCACTTCTTTGCGCTATATGTCATATCTATATGTGCTTATGCTCTTCTATACATTGTAAGGATGTCAATATGACATAATAATAATCTATGTTATAATGATATGTACACACCCATTATTATTATATATAATAACATTTAGTCTTGTGATACACCTTAGGAGTTCAAGAACGTCGCAAGGATGAGGCTGGAGCAAGTAATTAGGTTTCCAACAAAGCCAAGTCATTTCACTGTTCTTGTTCGGGGTATCCCCTGGTCTACAGAAGAATCATACAGTGAGGCCGTGAGAAAACATTTCAGCAGTTATTATGATTCAAGTTACCTTGCACACCAAATGGTTTATCGATCTGGTACAGTTCAGAGATTAATGGTAAGTTGCTTTTCAAATATCTTTATGAGCTAGTACTCGTATTCGATTGGTAGTTTGTCTAATTATATTTAAATGTGGATTCCATGCCTTGCACCATGTTAAGGGTCATGTGACTACCTCGAGGTCGCAGTTTCAATCTATTTAACTGAAATGGGTTTTGGGTTACAGTTGACCTCTATCAGGTCAAATGGGTGAACTTTTAAAAGTTGACCTTAATTTCTTCGAAATCTGGAAAGATCATTTTCAACGATACCCACCAACAAATATAGAAACTAATTTAAAAGTTGGTTATCCAAGAGATTAGTAGCGATATGTGACTGTCCCATCAACCTACGTGGCATAGGTGTGAAAATATTTGCCTTTTTAGAATAATAAATTGGATGAAGTCTAATGTATGTGTTCTGTGCTTAACTTTGGCATTTTGCGCTATAGATGGAAACAGAGAAGATGTATAAGGTGCTCACGGAGACTACTATAAATCAATATGTTCAACCAATTACTGTGGGGATTGGAGTTCCTGCAAACCCCTTTAAAATGGGTACTAGTGAATCAGAAAGTGCTAGCAAGAAAGATAAGCATGAAGCTAAATCACATAAAAAAGAGCAGGTCACAAATTTCTCCTCAACATTCATCTTCTCTTTAATGTTTCAATTTTATATCCGATATCTCATTTTCATGATCTATTAAATTAATGTAGGAGGAATGTCCAGCTGCATTTGTGTTTTTCAGGACCCGATATACAGCCATGGTAGCTTCACGCATCATCCAATCAAAAGATCCTATGTTATGGGTCATAGACTTTGCTCCGGAACCACATGATGTTTATTGGCCAAACCTTTGTGTACCTTATAGATTGCTTTGGATCCGTAAAACGTTGGTGTATATTGGCTCTATTCTCTTTAGTTTGTGGTTCCTGCTGCCTACAACATTAGTTCAAGGTTTAATCAATATCGGTAGCCTAGAGCGCACAATTCCTGTCCTGAGAGGGATATCCACATGGTTTGGATTCTTCTTCTTCTTCTTCTTCTTTTTTTTTCTTTTTTTTTTTTTTTTTTTTTTTTTTAAATGTGTAACATATTAATAGAATTGAAAAAAGAAAAAGAACAAATAGCAATCAAGTCTTACCATTGTTCCACTTAGACCACTCCAGTTACGCTTCTTTTTTGGGTACCATCTCTTTTTTATAACTGTTACTTCTTTAACAGACTTGGCCTCTATCACTTCTTGCTTACATATGGCAACGAGATGTGGCAGTTGTGTAAATTAGCTAATGTGACATCCATATTGAATAATTTTAATGACATGGATATCCATTTTTGTAAAATAGCTGATAAGATGCCACATCATCAGTTAATTCAGTTTTATAGATTTAGGAGTACACGTATGCTATTTTGCACTAACACAGGACATCCACACCAATTTTTCGATCAAAGTTCAAGAAAATTGAAACATAGTCACTTAGGTGGAACAATGGTTAAACACGGTAACAATTTAGTATAATTTGGTCATTAAATATGTTTAGCCTGACCAATAAATCTATTTATTGGTTGTTGCAGGAAGTATGTAAACATTATTTCAGGGTATCTACCAAGTCTGGTGCTGATGTGTTTTGTTTTACTTGTGCCACCTGTAATGCTGATTTTTGCTACACTTGAAGGATCCGTCTCTCGTAGTGGGAGGAAAAAGAGTGCATGTTGTAAAGCTATAATTTTCTTCTTTTGGAATATATTCTTCTACAACCTGTTCACAGGTACTTGGTGGGATCGTATGGGTAAACTTACTGTTACAGGTATGAAAGACATGGCTACTCTTCTTGGAAATTTGATTCCTGGGCAGGTATTGTCTTTTATTAATCTCCTTCCTACATATTATCGTATCCATATTTATATATGAAGTGAGGCTGTATGACACAAACCCCAAATAGGGAAATAGTGTCGGGGCGAAGTCAACAACTTTGTTCTTGGTTTCTTTCAAACTACGGAGCAAGCAATTAATTTAAGCATGCTCCATACTAGGTGTTAACTTTTATAAAGTAGTTCTAGCTGTATGAAGTGTGTCATGAAGTTGCATCACAATTCATTAACAGTAACTTTAGTTAACATTTAAGTATTTAACTAGTTTGTGTCTTGGTAATCTTTAATCCGCGGGCTCGACAGAATTGGTTCTCTCCAACTTTGTGTATCAATTTGCTAAGTTGTGCACTACAAAATCGAAAGAGATGCATAAAATTACTTTTATAATATCTTATGATTTTGCAGGCTCCCTTCTTTATGACCTACATTATGACATCTGGTTGGGCAACTTTGGCATATGAATTGATGCAACCATTTGTCCTTATAGTTAACTGGATCTATCAATTCATTCTGATGAGGAAAGAAGGTTATGGTGACCGTTACACTTTCCCATATCACACAGAAGTTCCAAGGGCTCTTCTATTTAATCTCCTTGGGTTCACGTTTTGCATTTTGGCACCTTTGATATTACCTTTCTTGCTTGTCTACTACTTCTTCGCCTATTTTGTATACAGAAATCAGGTTCACATTTCATTTTTTAACCATCTATTTTTATCTTATTTATTATTGAGAATGTCTAAAAGTTAAGGTATTTTATGCTTGCAGATCTTGAACGTTTACATCACAAGATACAATACGAATGGTAGTTATTGGCCTGTTGCACATAATGCAGCGATCTTTGCTTTGATAGTGATGCAATCAGTAGCTTCAATAATATTCTCAATGAAAAAATTTACCACTGCATCAATTATGGCCTTCATACTTATCATCTTCACATCACTTTTCAACTTGTATTGCCGCCATAAGTTCTTACCACTTTTTACAAACAAGGCAGTACAGGTACTGGCTCAAAACAGACACACACGTACACACACTCTCTCCCTATTTCTCTCTTTGATGTGTCATTTGTGTGTAGGATCTTATTGAGATGGATCGGCATGATGAGCATGCTGGAAAAGTAGAAGAGATTCTTTCGCGGTTACTATCCTCATACAATTATAAGGTTGGATCATACTCTGGTAATCATCCCACTGATCTACTTGCAGCCGAGTACAAAAAAGTATAGCTATTCGCTACATTCAAAGAACCTAATACCAGGTTTGGATCTATTCCTTTTTGTTATTACCAATTAGTGGAGTCAAAATATTGGTTGTGTAATGTGTCAAAATGGGTACAAAACTTCTTGGGTCGAAATGGGTAATTTCCAAAATATTTTAGTTTTAGAAGGTTTACTGCAACAAACATACACTTTGGGTGACTTTCACCCTGTTTAACCTTTAACCAATTGTCTTTTATGCTTATTTTCTTTTATCCTTTTACCTGTTTGACACGCTCATAATTAAATTTGTCAAAATTGTTTTAACCAACGTTTACTAAAATGCCATCTTTTTACAGTTAGGACCGGTGATCAGGTGCATTAGTTAATAAACCTCCGGCTCAGTTTTGATTTAGAGTAGTTCCTCAACCAATGTATTGGGTCAATTTGTTCATATCTTATTGGAGGATCTTTTGTATCACAATTCTGTAAAGAAAAAAGTAAAAAAGTCTAGTGAGAAAAGCCTTATATATAGAATGGTCCTGCTGGAACTTTTAAATGTAATATAAAGTCATAACAGCAGAAGTCTTAGATTTTAGTATATACTATTGTTTCAGAATGTTTATTAACATCTAGTTGTGTCAGAGATATATAATGTAGGATAGATAGAGCAACACACAACTTAACGATAATGATATAAATCTAGTATAACAGCTCCATCATTAAACGAAAACAACCCTTTAATGACCGATTCAACCATTAGCATCATAACAACTCTTGATCAACATTTTTATTATCATACGACACGATTGAAAACACCCAATAAAAGTCTAGCACCGGAAGAAGTTCCTATCTTTAAAAGGTGTTTACATGCTCGATTCGATGTTAGCCTAGTATGCAACGACCCTAGGACTCATGTGAACTCGTGTTGCACATTTTTTTGATCGGCAATTGGATCAAAAATCCATTCAAACCATTATTACTTCTATGACTAATCCAAGAATGAAAGTACACCTTAATTTCATTCACCAGAGTGTCTTTTCTCAGTGGTTTTAGGTAAAAATAAATAAATAAAATAAAATTAAAAAATCGGTTTCTATATCTCCAAATAAACCAAAAAAATAGTTGAACTACCACTAATATATACTTCTAGAAGTCAATTATGAAATAAAGAATTATTATTAAAATGAAGGAAATTCACAATGAAGAAAAAAATGAATTGGGATTTATTATTGGTAGACGAAGGTTTCTTATAGGGTAGAAGAAGAATACAAATCTATAGCTAAATGAAAATGAACAACTAAGGGTCCGCTTGGTTCAAAGTGGGGAAAGGGAAAGAGAATGCAAAAAAATCAGTGAGGTGGGTAATCAATACCTTATCTCCAAATTTACTCTATAATGGTTGATTACCCACTACGGGGTAATCAATACCTTTGCACTCCCTAACCAAGCACCATATATTGAGTGATGTGGGCCCTTTTAAATATCTTACCCATTCCCCACCCCCTTTAACCCCCTACCAAGCACCCCTAAGTTTATTTTTATACAGGGAATGGGTAAAATGTTTTTTGGCGGGAAAAGCCATTGGCTTTGTTCTTGCTGTATATTTGACTTTTGTTGGCTTTTTTTACTTTAACATATATCAACCACATCGAAGCATAATTTTGTGTTGGTGTTGAGAGCTGTCGAGTTCGACCATATCACTAGATCTTGATAGACATTTGGATAGTTCATCATACCCCACCAATTTGATATGCTTTCCCAAAGATCCGTGGCAATGATGCAGGGGATGGGCTTCCCATAAAGCCAGCCCGGGCCGGGGTCAGTATAGAATGAAGGGCACATCGTTGTGTAGTTTTAATAGCGTCGTCACATAATGGGCATCTAGTTTAATGTAGATCGATACCACACGAGTCAAGGCAATCACTCTAACCAAAGACGACAAGAATTCATATTAACCTTTACATAGGGGGAGCCTATTCCATCTATACCTTCAATGTTTTTCCTCATATCAAAGACAAAATACTTGTTAAAGGAATTTAGGGAGCAAATTCATGCGTTTGAAATTCTGCATCACCAGAAGGGTTAAAATCCCTTATATGGTTTAATAGCCCATTTAGTTGAAACAATTTTGACCCAACTTCGAGACATTTACTCCATCATCATACCGCTGTCAACAGTGCGCCGTTTCCAGCTTACGGTTTCTCCACCTTTGAAAAAATCGCTAGCCATCAACCTGATTATGAATTTGGTTTTGCATTTGCTAATCTCTGGATATGAGGCGAATTTTATCAACTTGCTACCATCGTTAGAAAAAGAACACATTTTACGCGCCTATTTTTGTTTTCAGTTTCTGGTGTTGGTCGTGGCCATGAATGTTGGAGGTTAGTAGAAGTTTTGTTGTTTTTCCGTATAAAGGATAGTATAAGTTGCAGCAAATGCTTTTGAGGATGATGGTCTTCTCCCTGATCTATTAACTAAATGGGAAAATTGTCCAAAAATATATCTAACTTGACACCTTTTACTATTGTATGCTATGAACTATTTTTTCCTATTGTATACACGAACTTTCTTAATCTTTCTATTGTATATACGAACTTTCTTAATCTTCCTATTGTATACATAAATCTGACGTGGCATGGAGTTAATTACATAAATTTACATGAATCGTCCTTGTGGCTCAAAACAATTACACCATTCGTCCTTAAAACATTTACATAAAAGGTCCTTGTAGCTCAAGAGTTAAAATATTTGCATCGTTAGTCCTCATTGAGTTAAAATATTTGCATCGTTTGTCCTCATTAACTATTGAGTTAAAATATTTGTATCGTTAGTCCTCATTGAGTTAAAATATTTGCATCGTTAGTCCTCACTGCCACCCACTGCCACCACCACCGCCACCCACCACCACCACCGCCCACCATCGCTACCCACCACCACCGCCGCCCACTACCGCCACCCACCACCACCGCCACCTACCAACACCCACCGCCACCATTAACCACCTCCAACCACCACTGCCACCACCACCTACCAAACCACCACCGGCCACCACCGCCACCCACGACCACCACCGCCCACTACCGCCACCCACCACCACCACCGCCCACCACCGCCACCTCCACCCACCACCGCCACCACCACCTACCGCCACCACCACCCACCTCCACCTTCGCCACCCACCGCCCACACCCACCACCTACCGCCACCACCACCCACCGCCACCTACCAACACCCACCGCCACCACCTCCGCCGCTACCACCACCCATCACCACCACCATCACCACTGCATCCACCCACCATCACCACCACCACCACCACCAAAACCTACCACCGCCACCACTAACGATGACTGGCGGTGGGCGGTGGGTGGCGGTGGTGGAGGTCGGTGGTGGCGATGGTAAATGGACTAACGTTGCCTTTTGATGATTCAGACCAGAAAGGGGTCAAAATCATGATTTAAAATCGATACAGAAACATTTGATGATTCATACCAACACCCACCGCCACCTACCACTACCCACCGCCACCCACCACTACCCACCGCCACCCACCAACACCCACCGCACCACTACCCACCGCCACCACCACGCGCATAAAATCATGTATAAAAACTTGGCGATGGGTGGTGGTGGCAGTGGTGGAGGTGGTGGGTGGAGGTGGCGGTAGGTGGTGGGTGGTGGTGGGTGTGGGTGGTGGGTGACAGAGGTAGAGGTGGGTGGTGGTGGTGGGTGGAGGTGGTGGGTGGTGCGGTGGGTGTTGGTAGGTGGCGGTGGTGGGCGGTGGTGGTGGTGGGTGGCGGTAGTGGGTGGTGGGTGGCGGTGGTCGGTGGTGGGTGGTGGCGGTGGGTGTTGGTGGGTGGCGGTGGTGGGTGGTGGCGATGGGTGTTGGTGGGTGGCGGTAGTGGGTGGTGGTGGTGATGGGTGGCGGTAGTTGGCGGTAGTGGTGGTGGGTGGCGGTGGTAGCCGGTGGTGGTTTGGTAGGTGGTGGCGGTGGGTGTTGGTAGGTGGCGGTAGAGGGCGGCGGTGGTGGTGTTGGGCGGTGGTGGTGGTGGGTGGCGGTGGTGGGCGGTGGTGGTGGCGGTAGTGGGCAGTGGTGGTGGTTGGTAGCGGTGGTGGCCGGTGGTGGTTTGATAGGTGGTGGTGGCGGTGGTGGGTGTAGGTGGTGGGCGGTGGCGGTGGTGGTGGTGGGTGGCTGTGGTGGGCGGCGGTGGTGGTGGGTGGTGGTGGTGGGCGGCGGTGGTGGTGGGTGGCGGTGGTGGTTGTGGGTGGCGGTGGTGGTGGCGGTGGGTGGCAGTGAGGACTAACGATGCAAATATTTTTACTCAATGAGCACTAACAATGCAAATATTTTAACTCAATAGTCAATGAAGACTAATGATGCAAATATTTTAACTCAATGAGGACTAACGATGCAAATATTTTAACTCTTAAGCTATAGGGACGTTTTATGTAATTGTTTCAAGGACGAATGGTGTAATTGTTTGGAGCCACAGGGACGATTCATGTAAATTTATGTAATTAAATTTATGTAATTAACTCAATGCCACGTCAGATTCATATATACAAAAGGAAGATTAAGAAAGTTCGTGTATACAATAGGAAGATTAAGAAAGTTATTGTATAAAATATGAAATAAAAAGTTTATAGCATACAATAGTAAAAGGTTACAAGTTGGATGTATTTTTTTACAATTTTCCCAAACTAAATTTGTTATAATATTATGAAATAACACTTTTATTGTTAGCTTATTTGATGAGGTTAATTGATGACTCAGATCTCTTTTAAACTTTTTATTATTTTGATACTTTTCATTTGATCGGCAACCTTATATGTCTAGGTATACCCTCCTTTTACGAGCTAATTTTCTCAATGGGCTATATTTGGACGTATTAATAGACACGGGCCTAGTTTGAGATAGGTTCGTATCATGACAGTAAAGAAAATTTAAAAACATTTTTACGAAGTTAATTTATTTCCTTAAACTTAGAGGAAAGAGTGTGGTAACATTTGATGCTCGCCATTCCTATGTGGCAATGCAAATGGCACCGCATTTCCATGTTACCACACCACCGAGCCATCTCGCCATTTCCTGCGTAAGTCAACTCACGCTAGCCAATTGCACAAGATTTTCAAATATTTGACCGTTTGAGCTACTTTAAATGTAACGGCTAGTTATTTATTTATTAAAAAATAAATAAATAATAAAAAAATACACTATACCACCTTAGATCAACCTAAATATACAACCAATTTTACAAAGTTACAAACAATTACTTACTTTCCACCTAGTTCTCTCTATCACAACACACATTTTCTAAACCAAAAATGAATTCTGATGAAGAATATGTTAATTTTTCCGATGTCGTCGACGAAACTAATATTTTCTTTATGACACAAGCTTATAAATATCACCAATCGTTGCAAACTCAAGCTCAAAGTTCATTTACGCATACATCGATATACCGTGAACGTGAAGTTGCTGAACAATGTTTGTGGGACAACTATTTTGGTGATAGTCCAAAATATCCTGAGTATTATTTTAGACGACGTTATCGTATGAGTCGTAAACTATTTTGAAAAATAGTAAAAGGTATTTGAAACTTATATTGAAACACACGATGAACTTCCTAATCATTTTGTTTTCTTTGTAGTCAGACCCAATGCTATGAGTCTAATGGGTTTTAGTGTAATTATGAAATGCACTTCCGCCATACGCCAATTGGCGTACAACACAACACCCGATGCATTTGATGAATATTTACAAATGGGTCAACATTGTTCACGTAATTCTCTAAATCATTTTACTAAGTGCATTATTGATTTATACATGTCTGAGTATTTAAGAAATCCGACTACAATGACATTCAAAATATATACGCATGTCATGAGGGGGTTCATGGATTTCTAGGTATACTTGGAAGCATTGATTGTATGCATTAGGAGTGGAAAAACTATCCAAAATTATTGCACAGTCAATTTCACAAAGTTGATAAAAAAAATCCAACTATAATGCTTGAAGCTGTTGCCTCTTACGATTTGTGGATTTTGCATGTATTTTTTGGGGTAGCGGGTGTGAATAATAATATTAACGTTTTAAATAATTCTCCATTATTCGATGACCTTCTTGAAGACAGAGCCCCTGTTGCTCCGTTTGAAGTGAATGAAGTTACGTATGAAAAAGGGTATTATCTACTGGACGAGATTTACCCAACATGGGCCACTTTTGTCAAATCATTTACGGTGGCACTAAATGAGAAACATGGACACTTTAAAAGGCGACAAGAAGATGCATGAAAAGATGTTGAACGAGCCTTTGGTGTTGATGCGAGATTCGTAAGACCACGAAACGAAGTTTTACAATCCTCCAGGCAGTGTACCTGATCGTTGCAGTGTAGTGATGTGTGGTTTTGCAACCTTGCAAAAGGTATTACTTCTCAAGGGATCTTGAGAAGCTTGCAATCCCCACCAGACAGTGTACCTGATCGATGTAGTATAGTGAGTGGCAAGTACCAGGAGATTGATCGTTCTCTCAGGGAATAGTGTTCCTTAGGATTGAAACTAATCTAACTAGGTCTAAAGGTGAGGGATGATTCTTTTTGTATTTTTATGTTTTATGGAAAGCAAGTAAAATTCTCATGTATTAGAAGAGTGGGCGGAATTAGTTGCTAGCCAACTAACCCAAATAACAACTTAAACAATAAAATAAAATAACAAGGAAATAAATTGGTAGGAACTTCTATATGGAGAAAAGCGTATTTACTTAGATTTCATTACTCCCTAGTTATCTTTTATTGATTCGTTGATTTGTCACAATTGCGTGAATGAAGGGTTGCATTCCTTAATATCATTTGTGGGCCATGTACGATCTTCCCCAACTCTATAAGCTTCTATATCTTCCTATGACGACACGTTTAGTATCCTATCATGGCCTCATTAATAGTTACTTATGCATTTAATACAACAATAAAACCGTAGTACACATCCGATTACATTTCTTAAGACGTTCAAGCAAGTTACCGTATAGGAGATTAGCCAGTTTTCTTAAGCCTAAAGCTAAAATCAATCACCCACAATAATCGATGACAAACCAACAATCAATAATCAATAACTAGGTTTCATTGGATCTAAGCAAACACAAACAAACCTAAGCTAGCATGTTAATAGAAAGAAAAGCATACAAGATAATCAAACAACACATAGACATATTGAATGATTAATGGATAACTTATCTTCAATTAAACATGAATGAAAGAAGGGGTTTGAAACCCTTACAAAGGCTGTAAAATAGTCTAGGGTTTGTAGCACCAAAGTCCCTCCCCTAATGAATGAAAAATCTAAAAATATATATAGAAAATACAAGCTGACGACGTCACCTTTTGGGTCGTGACGCCGTCAAGTCGCCGCCGTACAATTTCTCGAATTGCCTAGATCTATTCATGACGCCGTCTGGTTCAAAAGATTCTTGCGTGTCTCTCTTTAAGTTAACACGTGACGGCCTTGACATTTTATAGCGTGATGCTGTCACGTGTAATCTTCCAATTTTCTTTCTGGCGCGTCAAGTGTAAAGCAATTATCTACCTCTTGATCTACATATGACAGCGTCACCTTGTGACACGTGACACCGTCAGGTACTGTTTCCAGCTTGGATTCTTGACTTTGTTGTTTTCTTCACTTTATGTTCTAAAAACGTCCAAAATGCTCTATTTTCTAAAATTCTTTTCGAAAGTACCTTAATTGACAAAAGAAACGATTTGGGGTAATATATGATCATAAAAACACAATTTAGGGCTTAAATGACCCCCCTAAAAGAGTAACAAATTTCTCCTTATCAAATACCCTTACACTTGGGAATTGCTTGTCCTCAAGCAAATGAGCTTTTATTCCAATCAAAATACAAGCTAGGGGTTATTTAACATTAATATAAAAGTAATTACAACAAATGATCGTTCCACCTTGATCAAAACAAGCACGGAAATTATACACTAGCACCTTACAAATAGTGTTTGGATACTCTCATCTCTCGGGTATTATAAATGTATATCACAAATGGAAATTGAAAAATATCACTCACTACCTGTCATAGTAAATAGATTACCATAGGCTTGGGAAAGGATCAAAAACCTCTACCACTTTGGCGTAAGCACCTAAGATAAACTATCAAAGAGGTCTTTTAAAGGGTTATAACGTTAGGTGTAGGGATATGATAAACATGGTTTGTTGGATAAAGGATATTTTTACTGGTGGCAAGTTAATCATCTTGGTCAATTACATGTACAATTTGGCGTTGCTAAGCCAAGACTCGACTCAACTTAAGCTAGTCACAAACTAACAAAAACATAAAAAAAACATAAAAGGAAACGGGATGGTAGTCCGTATGTTTTTCTCTTTCTTTTTCTAATTTTTTTTTCGTTTATCTTGATTTTTTTTTTTTTTTGCATACATTCCTGCCCTACCATCCAAAATAATACATCATAAGGAATTTACATTCCCCTTACACTTGAACTCTTACATACTTTACATATAACTATTCTAATGACTCGAATTAAGATAATTAAAATACTTGGAGTACTTTAAAACATTTACGCACATATGGGGTAATAATTGATGTTCTTCCCCATTACTCCATAACACTAGTACTTTACCCATAAGTCCCAATCGTCCGAAAATAATATATACAAGATATGACTCGACTTAGCAACCATGTAATCAATTAGACAATTAACAAAGGGTTTAAACATGTAACAATAATGTACTAAAGATGAGTGCATGTAAGGTAGGCTAAGGCGATTTGGGTGTATATGTAGGGGTGGATTGTAAACAAATTCTTCCTTTAAGTAAAATGCTTAAAGTTAAAAACGAAAAAGATAGGCTCTGAAGGGTGTACTAGGGGTATCGTGTACTAAAAATGAGTACATCGCAAAGGTGTGGGAGAATTACTTGACCAATAAAGTCAATGTAATTATATTACAGGTGTAAAACAAGGGTTATCCTAATGCCTCTTATCATGTAGTAAATCCTAACTACACGAATATAGTCTCACTAGCGGTCTCGGGATGAATCACTAACGCAAGTTCTAGAATTTAAGTACTGCCGGTACACTCACAAGCATTAAAGATAAATGCTTTTTCCTAAAGATCTAGGGGCAAACCTCACATATTTGGGGTGGAAATTTTTGAGTGGTACGATTTTTGTCCTAGTCATATAACTCCTATCCATGAGACGCGTATTAAGACTAGAGTCTCTCCTAAATATAGCAAAAAATTTTAAATTTGGTGCTAAAATTACCCTAACAAGTATTTCTTTCAGTTTTATTACACATCTACTATTAAACAAAGCAAAAATCAAGTGAAGTTGTAGTTTCTAAAGTATCCCAATTTTACCCCCTTACACTTAAGTCGAACATTGTCTCCAATGTTCATTTAAAGGATGTAGAAGTAAAAATAAATGAGAATAAAAGAAACTAGTACTCCCCTGATTCGCTCGGTATGGACGATAGTAGTAACATGGTTAAATCTTCCTCCAAGAAAATGAACATGAAAAGCTTCCCTCAAAAAATAAAAATCATCTTCTTGTCCAATATAACCTGTAATCAACTAAGAAAACAAACACAAAAACCAAAGCATCAAATCGAACATAGAAAATCACAACTAGGTGTAATTCCAGACTTAGAAATTAGAACAAAACAATTAAAGGATATGATACTTGATGAATAAATTACAAATAACATACAGGAAAATTCGACATTTAATAAATTCTGCAAATTTTCAAAAATATAAGAGTTCCACCAGAAAAACCAAATTCTGGAAAATTGTGCAGCTACAGTACCTGACGCTGTCAGGTTGTAAAGCCTGACGCCGTCAGGACTATCCTGACAGAAATTTTTATATGTTTTGTTTCTGGAAAATTTTCTGGAAAAATATGTTTCTTAAGTCTGTCTTCCTGCATAAATTCATAAAACAAATCCACAAGTATTGAGACACAAACAAGATAGAATATATGCTAGTCATGAATTATGAATTTTTCATGTTCGAATTTCGCTCTTTTAACAAAATATAAATTTCCCTACACTTATCTTTTTGTAAAATACCTTTATATGTGATTAAGACGAGGTTAAAAACAAAATAAAGCATTTTCACAAATTATTCAAAAAATGAAAATTTAACAATTATGATTAAGCATATATGACACAAACAAACAAATAAAATAAAAACATCAAACAATTAAAAACATGGGTTGCCTCACAAGAAGCGCTTGTTTTTGTTCGAGTCACGAGCCTAACTCTACCCTTATTTAACAGAAATAAGGGAGGTTTTCCCTACACTTAGGATTAAGTGCGGGTGAAAGTAGTGATACACACCTTTAGGGTGGAAATATGCCACGTGAGGTGAAGGGGGTGAGTGAATGGCTTCCTTCATCCTAAAACTACCTGAATAATATTGGTTGATGGGTGGGTCGGTTCCTCTTTTGTTTCCTAGATGTAAATCTAAGGATGGAAAGTTGTGTAAAGATTGAGGTTCCGGTTCATCAACACCAGGAAACTCCCTAGAACTAAGAGTAAGGTTATCACTACAAGTATTCAAACCTATATCCTCTAGTGGTACTTGGTATAAGGGTTCTACCTCTAACGGAATTCCTAAAGTTTCTTCTACTTCTTCCGGGCAGGTCACGGGCGGTGTGTGTGCCTCAAATGATGGTAGGACTTGCGGGGAACTTTGTGGGCTTTTATTATCCACCTCATCCTCCATTATATCTAGATTACCTATGTGCTTGTTTTGTACTATGGTGTTACATGACATCCACTTAGGTATCCCAAAATAGTCATCCCCAGACAAACTTCCTGTTTGCTCATTCAAACTTGTTATTAATTGATCTATAATGTTGCTTGTTGGGTTGCCTACTCTATAATAATATTGGGCACAATCCTCTATGGCTTCCCATGCTTCTTCAACATTTAATTTCTTAAGGTCCCTGTTCGGCAAAATCGTCAATGTACCTTTGGACATATCGGTCTACACGATAGTAAAAGATTTGAGTTAGGGACCATAAATCGAAACCATGATGAGTTGGAGTAAGTGTTTGAAACGATTCCACGCATCGTAGAGAGATTCATCATGATGTTGTTGGAACATCAAGATATAATTTTGGAGTGGAATGCATGGATTTCGTGGTGTATAGTACGGTGGATTTGCGCTCTCCATAATGGCTAACGGAATAGATGAAAAACTTTTAACGAACAAAGACACAAAGAAAAAGATAGACTACAAGAAAGCTAATGAAAAGAAAATAAAAATATCACTTGATAGGAATCTAATTAGTAGACCTAATAAAAATAAAAATCAATCTAAACAATAACTGTTCCCCGGCGCGGTGCCAAAAACTTGATGCGTGATTTTGCAACCTTGCAAAAGGTTTTACTTCTCAAGAGATCTTGAGAAGCTTGTAATCCCCACCAGGCAGTGTACCTGACCGATGTAGTATAGTGAGTGGCAAGTACCGGGGGATTGATCATTCTCTCAGGGAATAGTGTTCGTTAGTATTGAAACTAATCTAACTAGGTCTAAAGGTGAGGGATGATTCTTTTTGTATTTTTATGTTTTATGTAAAGCAAGTAAAATTCTCGGGTATTGGAAGAGTGGGCGGAATTACTTGCTAGCCAACTAACCCAAATAACTATTTAAACAATAAAATAAAATAATAAGAAAATAAATTGGTAGGAACTTCTATGATGAGGCGAAAAATGAACCGTTTTTAGGGGGTCATTTAAGCCCGGAATTGAATTTATTTGATCAAATATTGCCCTAAATCGTTCATTTTGTGATTTTAGGTACTTTGGGAGTGAATTCTGGAAAAGGAAGCAATTCGGACGTTTTTGGAGCATAAAAGTGAAGAAAACGGCAAAGACTTAATTTTCCATGCTGAGAATAGTACCTGACGGCGTCAAGAGGAAGATCCTGACGGCGTCAAGAGTAAAAACCATGACGACCCAGTGCAAACCTGACGGCGTCACAACAAGGGCGTCAAGAGTTAATTTGGTGATGGCCTGCACAAGGGGAATACATGACGGCGTCAGACCCAGATCTAGGCAGTCCGAGAAACTATTTGGCGGCGAGATGACGGCGTCAGACATTTGTTCTTGATGCCGACACCTATCAAACTCTATATATAGTTTTCTATTTTTCATTCATATAGAGGAACTTGTGTGGAGAAAACTAGGCCGAACTTTGTAAACCCTAGGTCATATTTTACAGTGTTTTCACCCCTTGAATCCTTTCATGTTCAATTGAGATAAGTCTTCTCTTAATTTATTCAATATGTCTATGTGTTGTTTGAATATATATTATGCTTGTCTTGATTCCAACATGCTAGGCTAGATCTATCTTGTGTTTGCTTAGATCTAATGAAACCTAGATGTTAATTATGTGTTGATTACTTTTCTATGGTTGTAATGGATGAATGATTTCAATGTTAGGCTTAAGAAAACTGGCAGAACTCCATTGTGTAACATGCTTGAACGTCTTAGGAAACATGAATCGATGTGTACTAGGTATTATTGGTTGTATTTAATGCATGAGCAAATTCTAGTGATCCCATGTTAGGAGCTTCTTAGCCGGCTCGACATAGGAGTGAAGTAGGCGCTCATAGGATTGGGGAAGTAAGTACGCCACCCCATGAATGGTATTAAGGAATACAATCCGTCATCCACGCAACTATAACAAGTAATTAACGTGTAAAAGATATCTAGGGAGTAGTGAAATCTAAGTAAACACAATTCTCCCACATATTGCTCACAACTTTAGTTTAATTTAGTTTACTTTTATTTTTAGTATTTTATTTTGATTGCATCTTAGTTTTGGGTTAGTTGATTAGCAACTAATTCCGCCCAACTCTTCACAACCCGAGATTTTTACTTGCTTTCATAAAAACTAAAAAATACAAAAGGAATCATCCCTCATCTCTAGACTTAGTCTTTAGGTTTTCTAATCCTAGCGACACTATTCCTAGCTGAACGATCAATCCCCCGGTACTTGTCATTATACTATACTACATCGATCAGGTACACTGCCTGGTGGGGGTTGTAAGCTTCTCGAGATCCCTCGAGAGGTAAAGCCTGGTGCAATCCCTACGCATCAAGTTTTTGGCGCCGCTGCCGGGGAATAGTTATTGTCTAGGTTAGGATTTCTTTTTATTAGGTCTACTTGTTAGATTCCTTTCTAGTAAGATTTTATTTTTATTTATTTATTATTTATTTTTTTTAGGTTTTCTTTAGTCTATCTTTTCTTTGTGTCTTTGTTCGTAAAAACCTTTCCATTGACTCTTCCGTTCACCATTATGGAGAACGTGAATCCACCAAGTCCGACACTAGAGTTTTACCAGAAAAAATATAATTACACAAGTTTAGATATACCAAGATGGAGTAATGAAATGAGGAGGACGGGATCTTATATTGATTTTATTGAGTACCTTGAGAAAAGAGGCCAAGTGCATAAGACTTTTAAAGAATTCACCTTAGGAGCCCCATCAACCCCACAAAATGCCTCACTTAGTGAAACCTATGCACCATATGAGCCTTCACCTAGGATAGTTTCATATGAGCCACCTAGCTGCATGTCATGGTTAGGCCCTACCATAATACAGGATGAACACATAGGTGACCTTGATGTGATGGAGGATGTAGCCGAACATGATCACATTGATCAAAAAGACCTAGGTTTTATGATCGATGATGATGAATCTCAAGAAACAGATGATGAATCTTTTGGGCAATTTGTATATAGTAGTCATAATATTGGGGATGATCCTTATGATTCGGATATAGAAGTTGAGATGCCTAGAGAAGCACTTGAGATACTTGGGAAAATGTTAGGGTTGGATTATAATAAAACACATGTTGAGGATATAGGTGGTCTTGACACAAGGAACGATGAAGTAAGTAACATAAGCCCGCAAAATACCCCACAAGTCCTACCATCATTTGAGGCATACACACCGCCCGTGACTTATTCGGATGAAGTAGAAAAGACTTTAGGAACCCCAATAGAGGTAGAACCTTTGAACCAAACACAACTAGAGGATATAGGTTTGAATACTTATAATGATAACCTTACTCTTAGTTCTAGGGAAGTTCCTAGTTTTGATGAACTGGAGCCTCAACCAAAACCGTTACCTAATCTTCCATCCTTGGATGAAAATTTAGGAATTGAAATAGGTCCCGATCCACCCATCAAACTATATAGTCCGGGTAGTCTTAGGATAAAGGTAGTAGACTTTATGCCATGTAGAGAGGAAGCCAATATAGGAGTGGAAAATGACCTTACCTGCTTACATCACCCATTTATGATTGATCACAAGAAACATTATGGGTTTAAACCGGGTTTATTAGGTCAAGATGGATCCCCAACTAGTAGTCTCTTGAAGTTGATAGAAAATGATCCCTTTCTAGGAGGAAATCTTAATCCACCCATTAACCCGATTGAATTAGGTAAGGTTATGATGATAGGAGTACACCCCTTTGAGCATATAATTCATCCACCACACCTTCCTCATGTGGCATATTCCCACCCTAAGGGTGTGTATCGCTACTTCCACCCGCACTTAATCCTAAGTGTAGGGAAAACTTTCCCTATTTCCGTTAAATAAGGGTAGAGTCAGGCTCGGGACTCGAACAAAAACAAGCGCTTCTTGGGAGGCAACCCATGTTTTGTGTGATTTTTATTTTGTTTGATTGTTATTTGCTTCCGTATGCATGTTTTATTTTTATTGTTGGTAGATCATGTTTCAAAACTGAAATGGTGAAAATACTTTACTTTGTTGTTTGGCTTAGTCTTAACTTCATTCAAAGGTATTTTGCAAAAGATAAGTGTAAGGGGAAACCCCAAATATGTTTTTAAGAAACAAAACCGATCATGATTCTCCACAATATTAAGTGAACATGTATATTCGTATTTGTTAGAGTCAAATGCTTGTATCGAGTAATAATGATGTTTTGCAGGATTTTTCAGGAAGTAGAACGAAGTTTTTCCAGAAATTTTCCGGAAACTTAACATAAGAATTTCTGCAGGTCACTTCTGACGGCGTCACGAGTTTCCTCTTGACGGCGTCACGTGTAAAATTCTGGAAATTTTACCAAGTTTTGTTTTTCTAACGGAGTCTTAAAGTTTTTGTTGAATTATCAGTTTTATAATCTCCAGGAAATCTGCAAACATCATTCCACAAGCATTATATCTTATTTTGTTTTCTAGGATTTATTAGCTTATGTAGATTGCCGCCGATTTTATGCGAGGTTGCCTTGTCTGTTTTCTCAGGTTTTACAGGTTATGTATGATAAGAAGATGATTTATATTCTGGATGGGAAGCTTTGATTGTTCATTTTCTTGGAGGAACATCTAACCTGGCCACCTTATTATCCATACCGAGCGAATCAGGGGAGTATTTGATTTTATTCGTTTTACTTATTTCACTTTTACATTCTTTACTTGAACATTGGGGACAATGTTCATCCTAAGTGTAAGGGGAGGGTAAAAGGATGATACCTTACAGATACACTTTCGCTTGAGTTTGTTTGTTTGATGGTAGATGTGTAATAAAACTATGAGAAATACTTGTTAGTGCAATTTTAGCGCCAAATTCAAAATTTTTTACAACATTTAGGAGTGAAACTTTAGCCATAGCAAGCGTCTCATGGATAGGAGATTGTATGACTAACACAAAACCGTACTATTCAGAAAAATTTTCCACCCAAATATGTGAGGTTCGCCTTTAAATTTGATAGGAAAAGCATTTACTATTAGTGCTTATGAGTGTACCGGTAGCATTTAGATTCTAGAACTTGCGTTAGTGATGCATCCCGAGACTGCTAGTGAGACTACATTCGTGTAGTAGGATTTACTACATGATAAGAGGCATTAGGATCACCCTTGTGTTAAACCCGTATCATAATTACTTGACCATTTAAGTCATATTACTTGACTAGTTAAGTCAACTAATTTTTCCCACACCTTAGCGTTGTACTCATTTTTAGTACACGAAACCCCTAGTACACCCCTCCGAGCCTATCTTTTCGTTTCTAACTTTAAGCATCTTACTTAAAGGAAGAATTTGTTACACCCCACTTAAATGTACACCCAAATCGCCTTAGCCTTCCGTGTATGCACTCATCTTTAGTGCATTATTGTTATTTGTTAAACCCTAAGTTAATTATCTAATTGATTACATGGTTGCTAAGTCGAGTCATATCCTTGTACATATTGTTTTGGGACGATTGGGACTCATGGGTAAAGTACTTATTTATGGAGTAATGGGGAAGAACATAATATTATTACCCCCATATGTACATTAATCTTAAAAGTACTCCAAGTGTTTTGATTTTCTTAATTCGAGTCATTAGATTAGTTTATTGTAAAGTATGTAAAAATTCAAGTGTAAGGGGAATATTCATTCCTTATGATGTATTATTTTGGATGGTAGGGTAAGAGTGTATGCAAAAAAAATAATAAAAAAATAAAAAAAAAATAGAAAAAGAGAAAAGAAAAACATACGGACTACCATCCATTTTCATTTTATGTTTGTTTTATATTTTTGTTATTTTTCATTTATTAGCTTAAGTCGAGTCTAGGCTTGGCTTAGCAACGCCATATTGTACATGTAATTAACCAAGATTGTTAACTCGCCACCAGTAAAGACTGCCTATATCCAACAAAACCGTGTATTCCATATCCCTACACCTAACGTTACAACCCTTTAAAAGACCTCTTTGATAGTTTATCCTAGGTGCTTACGCCATGTGGTGGAGGTTTGATCCTTTCCCAAGCCTATGGTAATCTATTTTGCTATGACAGGTAGTGAGAGATGTTTTCCATTTCCATATTGTGATATTACTTTATTACACCCGAGAGATGTGAGTATCTAAACACTATTTGTGAGGTGCTAGTGCATGACCTCCGTGCTTGTCTTTGGTCTTTAGTGGAACGATTATTTGTTGTAATTACTTTTATGTTAGTGTTAAATGACCCCTAACTTGTATTTTGACTAGAATAAAAGCGCATTTGCTTGAGGACAAGCAAATCTCAAGTGCAAGGGTATATGATGAGGCGAAAAATGAACCATTTTTAAGGGGTCATTTAAGCCCAGAATTGAATTTATTTGATCAAATATTGCCCTAAATCGTTCCTTTTGTGATTTTAGGTACTTTGGGAGTGAATTCTGGAAAAGGAAGCAATTCGGACGTTTTTGGAGCATAAAAGTGAAGAAAACGGCAAAGACTTAATTTTCCATGCTAAGAACAGTACCTGACGGCGTCAAGAGGAAGATCCTGACGGGCGTCAAGAGTAAAAACCATGACGACCCAGTGCAAACCTGACAGCTGTAGAACCTTGTAAAAATTTCTTATAATTAAATCGTTAATAAATAAATAATCATTCGTTATCGTTAATAATTCCCATTTTCTCGGAAAAAATTGAAATTTTTCTTATTATATTATTTTGATGATTTTCACAAAATAATATAATTCACGAAATGACGGAATTAATCCTCGACACGTTACTCGAAACTTAAACTTTTCATTTAATCCTAAACATAATTCCTAATCCTAATTATATTTTCTAAATATAATTAAAATCCTAATTACACCTAATTAGCCAAACGGACCCTTAATTGTTTTCAGCCCAATCCTCATTCACTATTCCTAAGCCCATCAATTAAAGCCCAAAATCCAAAACCTTATAATTTCATCCGATCGACTAGTTCAAACCCTCCCCAAAACGCTTTGTTTAATCTCGTTTCTTACACACGACCCCCCCCCCCCCCAATATTTTTACACCATCTCGTTAAGCACCTAGCCAAATAATAGTGTGTCAAATTCCAAGTTCATTGGACGACGTTTGATACGGTTTTAAGTGGCAAAGTGTTCGACCCTTACACAACCAAACCGATTCACAACTTATTCAAAACTTAACCATTTTGATTCCCGTTTGTTTTTAATGATTCCTAATAATATTTCCAAGATGATTCTATGCTCAAATGTCGAAGATGATCAAGTATATACAAGTGGTAAACAATTTTGTAAATCGTATATACATATATATGTTGGTCGACATCTAGTATGATTCACCACAACAATTCCCATAAATCATGCTCTCACATTCACTTGTAAATCAATATAAAATTCACCTAGGAGCTAGTTTCCCTGACATGCAAATAGTACGTGAAGTTTTCTTTGAAACTTTCTCACTTACGTGTTATATATTCAAGCAATATATAACGTACATGCATGTACTTGTTCATTTACTCTTCTCATACTCTTTCACATAGCTATTTCGTCCTATAAACTACACTTACAAGACCAGGTTCGATTGTATAATTGTTTGGAAGCAAGAAAAGGAAATCGGGTTTGATTTATATATATAACGTTTGGGTTATATTTTGAAACGTGATATTCTTGTGTTCCATACTATCACACTCGACTCTCTATCACCTCTAAGGTGTTTGTAAGTCTTTTCTACTCATTTCCATTCCATATCACACGTTAAATTATTATCATGCACCATATATATTTTATGTCGATCGTATATCATTTTGCACTCATATTTCACGTAAATATTAATTCTTAGTACACAAATCGTGACTAGCCTCTATCTTGGAAGGCCTAGGAGTCACGTAGCACACCAAGTTCACTTTAGTTGTAACGTTACAAGCATTTCACGCACCCAATTTAAACCATATTCATCGTATGCATATTTAGTAAAATACTTAGTAAAATTTCTAAGTTTTCAAAATATATAACCGGTTCAAACATGCCACAAACTACACGTATAACTTAAAATTTCACTTAACAAAGGTACTATATTATTTCACGACTCCATAGACCACCTAGAAAACTAACACTTTCATATATACGACTTGTGAAAATAATCACGTTTTGACACCATAATCGATCCATTTGAAATCGACACAAACAAGTTTTTCAACTTCAAAATTCATATAAAAATCTTATGTTTGTCGAGTGGGCTAAATCCAAGCCCAATAAGAATTTAAAATCCGTAAGCCCACTGGGCCCATATGAAATGTTTTTAGAATCATAAAAATAGCCCAAAGCCAAGCCCAAAACATTTTCCATGCCCTCGCCTCCAAAACTCTTAACGGGCCTTGATATGTCTCGTTCAAAGCCCATAAGCTAAAAAAATAAGCTTTTAAATAAATAAGCTGTTGAAATCAGCTTATTATTAACTTAATAAGCCTCGGAAAATTTTTATAATTATTTTTGCAAATTTGGACTAAAAATGTAACGCGACGACACCTAGAGGGACTAAAAGTGAAAATATTGGAAAGAAAGGGCTAAACTTGTAAAAACAGAAACTTAAGGGTAAAAATTGATAAAAGTTGATATTATAAATTTAGTATTGATTTTTGGACAAAGTAGAGGACTATAGTTGAAATTAATATAAAAAGGACTAACGGTGTAACGCGAATATCGTTAGAGTAAAAATGGTAAAATTGGAAAAGGAGACAAAGACTAAACATAATATATTTATCATTCTTATTTATTTTCTATTTTCGTAAATTTATTTCATATTACATTTAAACTTTATTTTTATTTATATATATATTATTTAACGTAACGTTAATAATATATATAACGATATTTAAAAAGTTAATATTTTACTTACGATTAAAAAGGTAAAACTTCGATGGATAATTTAAAAATCATATTTTGTCATATCATGCATATCACAAGAATTACATTGCACATCACTTATTCGTCATAACGAATATTTAGTATTCGTTATTCCTTCGTATTTACCAAATAGTATTTGGTCAAGTTCCCAGATAAATTTATTTATCAGGTTGTACTTCGAAGCCGTTATCATAAATCCGTCCGACTTTATTTTCTTCATTTCAGTATCAATCTAAGGTGAGTCATAGCCTCACATTTACTTATTTTCAAAACTCCGTGAGGGGGATACATGTTATAAACAGATCGCAAGTATTTTTCTGTATGCTTCCTGACTTGATATATGCCTAAGTTAGCTATTGCCAAAAGACCCTTAATCATGAGCCATTAATCACTGTATGTGAACGCGAATATAATGAATAGATCTATTTAAGGTTTGACAGTCTGTCCCATTAATACTTGACGGAATGCCATTATGCATGTGGTTAGTCGTATTAGTCGTGATAATTATATTTGAGTAAAAATAGGAATTGGCAAATCACCTATTACACGAGGGCAAATTTATCATTGATTTGATAAACACCTCCGTTTTTACGGTATTTGTTAACGTTTGCGTGTCATGAGACTTAGAGCAATATATAAACTGCAATATCAATATTTTCAAAGTGATTGTATTTTCCAATACAATCTTACTTGTGTATCAAAATGATTATTAAATTCAAACTCTATGATTTCACTCAACATTTTTGATGACTTTTAAGCATGTATCTCAGGTATTTAACAGGGGAAGCAAGCATGGAACGGGCGGCAAAAACTTCAAAACATGTCTACTTTATTTCAATAATGGTGTAAAATAAAAGATGTTTGATTTAGTTCAAAACATCAAGACTTTTATTATAATACTCTGATAAGGACCTATTGTATTTGAATTTATATAAATAAAATTTTGTTTTAAAACGTCTCTTTCGAGTCGTTTTCTATCATTATGACTTCGATCCTCACCGTAACACCCTAATTACTATTCCGCTGCTGCATTTCAAATTAGGGGGTGTTACAGATTGGTATCAGAGCCATAGTTATAGAGAACCAAATGTTTTCAAACATTGAACTATAACCACACTTTCAAATAAATTAAATTTATACCATATTATTTTTGCCCACCGTACCTGCTTGCTACCGTACTCAGTAAGTTAATCATTAAGCTATGATACTTTGATCTTGATATGTTAGAATTTTGTATTCTTTGATGATAATAAATTCTTATTCTGCACTATTTATAAATTATTACAGTATTATTCAATATGAGTATGTCAGACTCCGACTCTGATATTTCCGTCGCATCCGTTACTTCGCCTGTTTATCGTTCTACTTTTGTACCTGACACTGTTTCCCAAGAAACAGAACCCTTCGAGCAAGACGAAATTGTTACAACGCCTGAAAATCCCGATGCTTTTCTTTTACCGACACATACACCATTACCACGTCATGAATTCGATTCATATACACCCGATCACCTATTCAATCTTTTTAGCCAAACTTATCCATATACTTTTCACCCTAGAGAACAAATTCCTGAGGAAGATATACCCGCATCCAGCCGACTTCGTATTTCTGATTCTACTCCTCGACTTTCACCATCATTACCCTATCCTCCTGGTTTTACTCCCCCAGCTCATATTAATGAAACTGGCGAGAGTGCTAGGATGGAAATTACCTCTACTCGTTCACCTTCTGTAGTAGTGACGCGTTTGGAGCATCACGAAGAACAGATAGACTCACTTCTTCAGATGATTGATTATTCGTCATTTGATCATTCGGATACTATCCACAACACTTTACATAACCTTATAGCCAATAGGATAGAGTTGCAGCAGGGGTTAGCTCAGATACATTCGGATATCTCTGAGACACGTTCTTTCGCGATATCATTGCGAAGAGAGGGACAGAACCGTAAGCCCAGCTTGCACACTGAAGAGCAGATACATTGGAAAACCTTGTAGGAGATATGCAGATTCAACATCATACCGAGATGCAGGAGCTCCGAACTCAGATCTTAGAGATGGGAGGACATGTGGACATACCTAATCATTAGAGGCAGTTAGTATTTGTATTAGTAATAAGGCATCTAAGCCTGCCACATGTGGCAATTAATAAAGAATCTTGTATCGTTTTGTTATGACAACTCAATTGATCAAGTTATTAATGTTATGTTGTTGGTTATGATATTACTATATACAAATGTTAATTTATGCTTATGGTTGTTCATGTGTATTATAAATGCATCTAACATATCGGAATAATTATGATTGTTGTATCGAAATAAAAACTACATATGGTGCCCAATTATTGTTAAAACTCATAAATATTCATTTCCCTACTTCACAAGATCCTTTAAACAAAATTGTTGTTTAAAATTCTAAATGCTATATTTTTGTATTATTAATAGAAAAATGGAGCATGCAAGTAGCGAAAACTCCAACCCGGAAGTGATCATGACCCCCACTGAGGTTCAAAGAATGATTGCTGAGGGAATATCTGCAGCTCGTGAAGCGGATCGTTTGAATAATAGCAATGGTGCAACTCGTGAAGCTAATACATCTACTCCTCGTAATTGTACTTACAAGGACTTCATGACTTGCAAGCCAACTAACTTCAAAGGAGTTGAAGGAGTGACTGAAATGGCCCATTGGTTTGAGCATACTGAGACAGTCTTCAAGAGGAGTGGTTGTTCTGAGAATAGCAAAGTTACCTTTGCTACAGGAACTCTTCAAGGAGAAGCACTATCGTGGTGGAACACTACTGCGAATGCTATGGGTCCGGATGAAGCTTTCAAACTTTCTTGGAATGAGTTGAAGAATAAAATGCTTAAGAAGTATTGTCCAAGGACAAAGATCAGAAAACTAGAGGATGAATTTCATCAGCTAGTAGTAAGGTACAATGACCTGAAGACATACGACAGAAAGTTTCTGGAGTTGTCAGTGCTGTGCCCAACAATAGTACCCGATGTTGAACAAGCATTGGAGAAATATGTGGAAGGACTGCCACCATCTATTGAAGGGGATGTTACCTCATCAAATCCAAAGACAGTAGAAGAAGCTATGGGACTTGCACAGAGATTGTGATGAGTGTCTAAATACTCATCATTTTATACCAATCTGAGCTGCCAAAACATCCAAAAACACTCAAATATGTATCAAAATACTTAAAATATCTTAAAGGTGTGTTTTATATGTTTCAAATGCAAAATATGCAAAAACAGATGAAAAACGTACAAAGTTTGCATAATTGGCAGTTTCAGTCCCTCAAATTTCATAAATTGGCAAAACTAGTCCCTGGTTATTCTAAAAACATGAAAAAAGTCATCAAAGGTCCTTTTTAATCACAAAGTTACATATTTAGTCCTTTGGTGCAAAGTTTCACAAAATTACAAGTTTAGTCCCTATACTTTGGAAATTGACATAAATGGTCCCTGGGATGTAAAAACTTTGAGAAAAAATCAATTTTGGTCCTTGTGCTACTAATCTTTTGCAGGAATGGTCCTTGGGTGATAAGTTTGGTGATATTACATAATTGGTCCCTGAAGTTTAAAGTTTGGCAGAAAAGGTCCCCGATTATTAAATATGGGAAATTATCAAATTTGGTCCTTTGGTTATTCAATATTGGCAAGATAAGTCCTTATGATAATTTTAGAAACTTTCCATCTTAAGCCCCTAAAGTTTCAGCTTATTACACTTTTAGTCCTTGTGATTTATGGGCTTAAAACCAAACCGGATCCATATTTATTTATTTCACAAAACCATAATCCAATCCAACACTAATACAAGCCCATCCCTTTACCCATCCCCTATTTTTGGCCCACTCAACAAAAGCCCACCCAGTGTTTATTAAACACTGGGTCAACACCCGGTCAACCCTCCATTACCACTCACCCTTTCCCTCCCAAAACCATACCACCACCACTGTAGCTCCAATACCACCACCACCTGTCCCACCACTTGACTTCCAGCTGTCTACCTTATCTCCTCCACCTCCACAACACCCCAAGGCGCATTTATTGCCTTGAAAACATCTCACACGCTACCCCCTCTGTCCCAAGACTTTGGCGCCAAAAAGATTTTCAAACGGCCAGGATCAAATTGACCATATCAACGGCTCAAGTTGAGTGGGATTTTGTCAGAACACTAGTGGGAACTCAGAAAGTATCTATAAAGCAGAAGAGAAGCTATGGTGAAGGATTATTAGTTTAGTTTTAGTTAATTGTAATCATAGGTAGTGTAAACTTTTATTTTTAGTTGTAATTTCAATCAAACAGCTTGTACTCAGTTATTTTAGTGTAATTGAATCTTTATTTAACCTTGAATCACTGTCTTGTTCATCAAATTAGTATTTGTCATTTTTAAAGTGAAATCGACAATTTCACTTATTATTGTTATTTGTTGTTATTAAGGATTCAACTAGTTTATACAAGCTCTAACAAAGCTTTTATAAGCTTTGATAAACCTTAAAATCAAGTTTAGTTTATAATTCCAAAAATACTAAAAAATACAAAGAAAATAGAAAAATAAATAAAAAAATCAGTGTTAGCAATGATGCAAGTAATGGAGCATGGTGATTTTGGATTATACTGGTTGTAGTGCTCATTGGTGAGCTTTAGGAATGGTTCATGGTCTTTGGTTCACTCATATCTTAGTTGGATACCATATGTAAGCCTTCTTCACAAATTTAATATTTTACTGTAGATTAGCTTATTACCTGTTAAATATTTGATTTAAATGATTATTATGTGTATGTAAGTTATAATATAGCTTAATATTGGATGTTAGCTTATTAGATTCTATTGTACTCATGTTTTCCATTTTGACTGCCATATAAGCATTTTTGAGATTCCTATGTAATTTTGTTGTTATTATGGCTGTTTTATGCTCAATTAGTCATAAGTTATTATGTTTAGACCTTATAATCCAGTAGAGTAACCTGTAGATAGGTTATGCTTTGAAATCACAAATTCAACCATGTTAAAGGGGTGTTTGGTACTGCTTGTTCAACTGAGTTTCTGAGGTTGATATGGATAAAAGATAGCTTAGACATCACCCTTAGGTTTAATTTAGCTCAGTCAAAGTTTTGAAATTGGTGGTTTTCAAGCAAATAGTCAAAATCACAATCTCAACTCCTTATCTGTTCACTGTTGAGCAGTTAAGCTCCAAATCTCATCAAATCATTCCACAAATAGTTTTTGTAGCTTGATGAGTGTCTAAATACTCATCATTTTATACCAATCTGAACTGCCAAAACATCCAAAAACACTCAAATATGCATCAAAATACTTAAAATATCTTAGAAGTGTGTTTTATATGTTTCAAATGCAAAATATGCAAAAACAGATGAAAAACGTACAAAGTTTGCATAATTGGCAGTTTCAGTCCCTCAAGTTTCACAATTTGGCAAAACTAGTCCCTGAAGATTTCAAATAAAATAAAAGTCAACTTAAGTCCTTGGGAAACTAAAAATATTCACAAATGATCCTTGGATGAAAGTTTACACAAAATGGCAACTTTTACCCCTCAAGTATCAAAATTGGCAAACTTAGTCCCTGGGTATTCAAAACTTGGAAATTTCACAAAATACCCTTGTACTATGCATGAACTTACAAATTGGAACACTTTTGATAACTTTTGGAAATTTACACCTTTAGTCCCTCTAAAATCCAAATTTACATAATAGGTCCTTAAAGTTTTAAATATAAATAAATTCAACTTTTGGTCCTTGTGTAATTGTGTATTGGCAGGTTTGGTCCTCTAAAGAAGTTTGTAAAGATGATAAATCAAGTCCCTCAAGTTTGGCAGTATTACAACATTGGTCATTGGGCCTTATTTATACAAAACCAATCCGGACCCTTAAATTAAATACCAAAACCAAATCCAAACACAAAACAGCCCATACACCCTTAGCCCAACACAAACCGGCCCACACCCTTAATACAAAACCAGGGTCAAACGGTCAAAACCCTGCCCAAAACCACTACTACTGTAGCACCTCCTCCTACCTCCCTGCTTCACCATACCAGGGTGGTTTTGTGCCACCTCCCCCCTCCACTTGCCTACCCCAACTCATAACCTACTCCCTTCCACCTCTCAAACCTATCCCACTCCACCATTAATGCTTCCCCACCTCTTTTTCACCCATACTTCACCCCTTACCCCTGTTTTCACTCCAACTTGACCCCCAAGTTCAAAAAGCTATCTCACTTTGTCCCTTACACCTCCACATAACATCAAGATGCATTAATTGCATCCAAACCGCCTCAATTATACGTGGAGCACTTTGGCGCCAAAATCCATTTAAACAGATGAGATGAATTATAAAGAATCAAGGGTCAAGATTGAAGATATGACTTATGAGTGGCCTCCAAGTACTTCAGAGGCTATAAAAAGAGCAAGAGAAGCAGAGGAAACCTCACCTTTGGATTAGCCTAGGTCATTAGTGTAACTTAATTTTACTACTTTTCTTAGTTAAAACTTTTATTGCTTTCAAATGTTGTACTTTATCTTCAAAGTAGTGTAATGAACTCTATTTTCAGTTTAAATGTCATGTTCCTCTTTAATTTCATGTTTCTCAGATTTGTACCATTTTACTTTTCCAAGTCATTTTTAAATTCTGTTTAAATATGGTTGTTTACTGGATTCCATGAGCTCATGTGAGCTATGACAAAGCTCATAAAGCTTTCAGAAACTTTAATTCAGCTTTGTTCTTTTTAATTTCAAAAATAGTTAAAAAATGAAGAAAATAGCAAATAAATAAAAAGTGTGTGTTCATGGTGATGCAAGCATGGAGCAGGGTTGATGTTGGAATGTTTCTGGTTTAGGAGCTTCATGGGAAGCTGTTAGGATAGTTAGTGGCCCTTGGTTCTTTGGTATTGCAGCCTTGATCATTTGTAAGCTTGTTTTTACATTTTTGCAATTTTACTATTATGGCTTTTATTTGCTTTAATTTTCATGTTTCTATGTTTAAATACTGTTTGTTAGTGATAATCAGTTAAGAAATTAGGTTGGTATGTATTGAATTTGGATTGTGCTTTATATTAACATTTAACTGTCACTTGGTGAAATCTTTGAAAATCCTAGGCTTAGGCTGTTTGACACCATTTCTAAGTTTAAAAAGGTCCATTTTGACACTATGGGTCCTCTGGATTGGAAATAATCAGCTTATACAGTGATTTGCTTTGAAAAGCTCAATTTGTATTTATTTTAAGGGTTGTTTGGATGAGATGACTTATCTGTGTTGTAGGCTATGTAGGGTGTTATCCTTGTTTGATGTGGACTCTAAATGGTCTAAGTGACTCAGTGATGGTTTCACTTAAGTGGTATAGCATGTAAATGGTCAAACTTGACACTTTGATCAAGTACATGAGTACTGTGAGAGTGTCTTACCCTAGATCCTTGCATATCTGTTTAATCCTTGTTGTTCTTTGTTTATTTCATGTTTATGATGTTTAATAATCAATATTCAGTCATTAATTTAGATTCTAATCTCACTTTAGTCAAAGTTTAGTGTTTGTGTAAAAAGTCAAATTTTCAGTTTTTCTAGTTTTTGAATAAATGTCTAATTTTCCTGTGTGTTTATTAATTAGTTTCTGATTAAGATCTTTTAGGATGTTGTAGTTTTGTTGCTTGTATTGCTTATTATATTTTTGCTAATTTTATTTATGCATGTTTAGGTGCTTAATTTTGTGCTTATTTCTAGTGCTTTATGCCCTGTCTCACAAGTGAACTGTCAAAACCACAAGCTTGCAAAAGCTTGTGGAGTTGACACAAGCTTGTGAGTTTGGCACTTTTGTGATGCCCTTGTGGCATGTTTTTCCTTTGTATGTTTAGTTTTCAGTATTTAGCTTAATTAGTTAGCTTATCCACTCCAAACTTTTTGTTCCACACAACTCCCCACACTGAAGCAAACAGTGTGGGTAGAGTTAATTTCATAAGCTCATAAAGCCCTCAGTGAGCTTGAGTTTGTTGGATTGGCTTTTTGATAAGCCAATCCACCAAACTCAATGTCTTACTGCTTGTGTAGCTGGACTCAGCTTATTTGATAGGTTCAAATGAGGCTTTTTGTTTGCTCATTCACAACAATGGACTGCTTATGCAGTCCATTTGCACTAATTCCCTAAGTCCCTTATAAGCTAAAAAATGGTCTAAAACTTGTGTGGCTTAGCTTTTCTTGAAGCTAAGCCACCAAACTTCAAGATCCTGTGCATTATTTTTAGATTGTAGCTTATTTGCATAGGCTGCAATCAGCTTAAACCTATCACCAAATAGATAAGTATACTGTTCATCAGTATACTTATCTCCACTCACTAGATTTCATAAGTCCTTAATAAGCAATCCAGTAGGCCCCACTTTATGTGAGTTGGCTTTTTGAGAAGCCAACCCACCAAACTTCAAGAGCCAACTGCTTATTTTTCATTCCAAGCTTATTTGATAAGCTTGGAACTAGCTTATTATTTGTCCAATTTCCTGAGTATGCTGAGTGATATGCATACTCAGTGAAATGGTACTACTTTCACAAGCTCCTCAAAAGCTCATCTGTGGGTCCCACAGTATGAGCTTGAGCTTTTTGGAAAGCCCCTAACCCACCTTGCTACTCCAACTGTTAATTTGGCCTTTCCAGCTTGTTTACTGAGCTTAAATGGCCAATGAAATTAATTGCAGGGTTGTTTGGATTTGTAGTGCACTGGAAGAGCTTATCAGCTTATTTGAGCTTATGAGTGGAATCCAGTGCACCACACTTGTAAATACTTGTCCATAAACATGTTTACATCTTTCCTTTTCTTTATTTTCTTTTTTTTAAGCTAGTTTAGAGCTTAAGCTTGGCTGTGAGCCTTTAAGCTCAACTGAATAAGCCAAAGCTCCTAAACTGCTTATTTCTTTTGTTTGCACAGTTAATTTTCACTCACATTTGTCCATTTCACATAGTTATATCATACTTAGCCTTGTTTTTCCACTGTGGCTTATTTTTGAGCTTATTACAAGCTTTGATGAAACTGTTACGCTTATAGCTTAACTGTTTCATCAATAAGCTTCACAGTTGGCTTATTTTGGTGATATATAGTTTTTGTTTTCATTAAACTTGTCCATACTCAGTATATATATAGTTCCATAAAACAGAAAAGCCCAAAATCCAAACTTTAACCACAAGTGATAGCTTCTATTTAAGAAGCTTTATGCTTAAAAGCCAACTGAGGTGGAAATAAGCTGTCACAGAGCTTATTTCCAAGTTTTATTAAAGTTGTCTTTGTTAAAGTTCCATATTTTAGCTTATTATTAAGTTTTGCAAAAAGAAAATCCAAAAATAAAATAAATGAAAAAAATTGGGTGTGTGTGGGATTCGAACCTGTGGCCTCTCGCTAGTATCATGCTTATAACACACACCCCTTCCATTGCACTGGGGCACCAGTTCCGAAAATATTTGCAACAACAATATACTTAACCTTGTTTTGGCCTAATAAGCTTATGGGACTGTTTAGCTTATTCCAGCTTATTGGAATAAGCTGGTGACCTCATTATATTTTTCCTAGCTTCTTCATAATATTATTTACTTTCTGTAATTTTTTCGTAATTTTTACTGTTCATATAGTATTTTTAATAATTAATATAGTTTAAATTTCTTTTAAATAATAATTAGTATTTAATTTTTAAAACAGCTTATTTATAATTTTTATAAACTTTTTATATTTTTTATGGATTCATGAGATGGTTAGGAAGTTTTATAAAAAGTTTTATAATTTTATAAATTAGTTTAGTATGTATAATAATTAAATTAGTATTAATTAGTTTAATTAAGTAATAATAGTTTTTAATTAAGTTTTCTTATTTTTGTATATAAAATATAGTTTTTATATTTTTCTTAGCTTCTTATAATTAGTTTAGAATTATGTAAAAAGTTTTAGATTTTTGTTTGCTTATTTAGTATATATAATAATTAAATAATATTATTAGTAATTAAATAATAGTAAATATTTAATAATAAATAAAATACTTGTATAATAAATATATTTTTAGTTTCAAAATTTCTTTTATATTACTTTTAACTTTTCTAAGTTTTTGTTTTATTTATTTAGCTTTATTTTACACTTTCTTAGTATTTAGGTAATTAATAAATATGTAAATAAATAGTTATAATTAATAATAATTAATATAACACTTGTAAATATTATTTTAAATAAATTATAATTATAAGTAAATATTTTAAGTTTACTTAATTTGCATTTAAGCCCCTAAGGCATGCAAATTCCTACTATAGTTATATTTGTTGTTTTGTTTTGTACGTTTACGTTTATTTTACACTAAACGTACGTTTGTATATCCTTTAATATTTTAGGGTTTCTGATTGCACGTTTCTCAAACGATGTAGCTGTGACAGAGCTATTACTATTCACATTCCAGTGTTAGTCATTCAGATTCCCATTTTTCTATATACATATTATTTCAACACATTACAACTCATGGTAGTATCACGTTCACACCTCGTTGGGACATAACGACCCGGGGATGTACTTTTTCTGTACTCACGTACTTTTTCTGTACTTAACTCCCACGGATTAACATTGCTAGTTTCTCCCGGGCTCCATTTAGATATTACGGTTAACCATTCACAAGTGGTTAGCTTGTGTGATAAATAAGTGACGGTTCGGGAGGAATCATAGCTCAATTTAGCCTTACAATAGCATAATATTATGTAATCAGTAAGTAAATCTAGATTAGAGTTCATAAAAGTCAAAGTTCCATAGCAAATCAAAAAGTCAAATTTGTATTTCTCTGATTTTTTCCAAAAATTCAAGGATTTATTTAGAATTTAGTGTTTGCTTTGATGATCTGAAACTTGTTCCTAATCCTAGTCTACCACCTCAACTAGTGATTCCCATCTTTATTTTATTTTTGTGAATTTCCTAGTGGGCCCCAGCTTGCCCCAAAGACACTTGCAGGGGGAACCCTGCTCTGCACCAGCAGACCCATAGCCATCACCACCACTTTGGTGGTGATTTGTGGCCACCACAGTGGGCCCCTTTGTCCCATTTTTGGTTCTTTGAACCCCCTCCTACCAGGGATCCGCCATTGACCTTTTGTTTGACCATAAGACCCCTGGGTCCCACCTAAAATAAGCAATCTAATGTGTCCCATTTTCTGAGTTGAGTCAAATAATCAAAGTGCTTATTTTGATAATTTAGCTTATTCTGTGAACCATTATTGCTTATTCTTGCTTTAACTTGTTTACTTAACTTATTAGAACTAGAAAATACCATAGTGGGTCCCACATAAGCTCTGTTGAGCTTATTAGCTTATTTGGTCAACCAAAGTCAGCTATGGAGGTAATAAGCCCCCATAGTGCTTATTAGTAGCTTATAAAAAAATTGTTTTTATTAAAGTTGTCTATTTTTAGGTATAATTTAGTTTTGTAAAAGAAAAATCAAGAAAAAACAATATAAAAATAAGTGATAGTTTCTATTTAATTCAATTTAATTTTAATTTTCATTTTTATATTTTTATTAAGTAATTTGTAATTTTATATTTTTATTAATTTCCTCTTAGGTTAAAGTATTTTTAATAATTTTCTCAGAATTTTATTTTGTTATCTAGTATTTATTATAATTAAAAATAGTTTTATTAATAATTAATTAATAAGTAAGTTATAAATAGCATAATTAATTTTTATAAAGCAACACCTAGTTTTTATATTTTTTCTAGCTTTTATAAGTTATAAAATAGTTTTATTAATTTTCTTATAATTTTCTAAGTTGATTTAGTATTATTAGTAATTCAAAATAGTTTAATTAGTTTAATTAATATAAATAGTTTTTAATTAATAGAAAATCTATAAAAAGACAAAAACATTTATTTTTATTTTTTATACTTTATTCAAGTTCATTTTAAGTTTTAGAAATTATTTTTATAAATTTTTAGTTTAATTTGTAGTGTTTATCATTTTTAGTTTTAATTAAATTAGTTTTAATTAAATAGTTAAATAAGTTTTTAATTAAATAATTAATAATAAATAATAAAATAATCTAAAAAATAATTTTCTGTTTAATTTAATTTTCTTTTAAGTTTAAGTTTATAGAATTGTCATTTTTAACCCCTGTAGTTTATTTTTCTTAAAACTCACCTTTTTCTCAGTACGCAGTCGCGTCTGATTTTTAATTTGGTGTACGTTTATACGTTTTAGATATCTAGGTTTTACGTAATCATTCTAATAGTTTATTTAAGTTATTTTAAGTTATAAAACCCTAGTGTAATCACTCACACACACTTTTATACCTTTCCTGTTCACATTCACTAATCACATATTCGTTTTTAATACCATCACAACCTCGTTGGGACATTACGACCCGGGGAAACACTGTATTCCATGGAAGCATTTGGCTTGATTAGTTTGACTTTACTATTGACCATTCACAAGTGGTTGAGAAATAAAAGATAACTAGTTTAAGGCGAATCAGATTGTTAACCCGGGTGATCAAAAGAGGTTCTATCTCCGTGATCAATGAGCATAAGAGAAGTGCTGACAACCGAGGGAACAACAATAGCAACAACCGCAGCTACAACAACAGTTACAGTGGTAACCGGAGCTACAACAACAACAACAATCAAAGCAGCAACCGCAACAGAGATCAACAGCAGAACCGTAGTAATCATCATCAACAACAAAATCATCGACAAGAAGCTACCAGAGCTTATGCAGCAGTGCCTACAGAAAGTAAAGGTTATGCCGGAACTCTACCCCCATGTAACAAGTGCAACATGCATCATACTGGAGCATGTAAGGCTACTTGTGGCAACTGTAGAAGAATTGGTCACATGACAAGGGACTGTCGAGCAACTGGAGCCAACACATAACCGATAGCAGTAAAGTGCCATGGTTGTGGTGAGGTTGGACATTACAGAACTCAATGTCCGAAGAATGCCAATAATGTTGCCCGAGGAAGAGCATATGTACTTGGTGATGGAAACACAACGCAGAATTCTGATGTTGTTACGGGTACGTTCCTATTAAACCAACAAGATGCTATCATGTAGTATAGGTAAGTCCGAGGGATTGATCGTTCTCTAAAATCACAAAAGTACCTAAAATCACAAAAGGAGCTGTTTAGGGCAATATTTGATCAAATAAATTCAATTCCGGGCTTAAATGACCCCCTAAAAATGGATCATTTTTCGTGTCATCAGTAACAAATTTCTCCTTATCATGTAGTATAGGTAAGTCCGAGGGATTGATCGTTCTCTAGAGGAATAGTCTCGCAATAGTTGTGGAAAGGTCAAGATGTATAACCAATTAGGTCTAGAGATGAGGGATGATTATTTTGTATTTTTATAATTTTTTGATAGCAAGTAAAATCTCATTTTTGAAATAGTGGGCGGAATTAGTTGCTAGTCAACTAACCCAAGTCTACTTATAAAACTAATTAGCAAAGAAAAGATAAAGTTGGTGAACTTCTTATGAGGGGAAAACGTGTTTACTTAGGTAAAATTTCTCCCTAGTTATCTCCTATTGATTCGTTGAATTGTCACGTCCTTGTTTTAGTTGAAGCGTTGTATTTCTTAATATCGGTCGTGGGAAGGTGCCGAAGTCCCCAATTATATGAATTTTAGTCTCCCCTAAAACCCTTACGGTCTGTTCTTGAGTTAAGTTAATAAAAGAAGAGAAGTGATGAGGAAGAGAATCACTTCTCTTTTCTCATCTTCTTCCCAAAAGTGGGCGGAACCATTTTTAAACAAAAACAACACGAACTTCTTTTCTCTTCTTCCCAACTTCATTTCATTTCTTCCCATTAAAAATCTGGAGAACACCCATAAGTTTTAACCTTTTTCCATATGATTTCCTTTCTCTCCAAAATGAATCTTGAGAACACTGCATTAAAGTCTATTAAGTTTTCTATGATCTACAAGCCGCAATTCATGCGATAAATACAATGAGGAAAACCAATAGTGCACTCTAAGGTTGCGTTTCTAAAACGTTCAAGCTAGTTACATATAAGAGGTCAACCAATTTTCTTAGCCTAACGCGAAGCAATCAACTAAACAATAGACAACAAATCAATATTCAATAACTAGGTTTCATCAAATCTAAGCAAACACTAATTAATTTAAGCTAGCATGTTAAAGCAAAGAAAAGACAAACAAGTAATTAAACAACACATAGACATATTGTGAATTATTAAAACGATAACTTATCTTTAACAAAACATGTGTTTTGAGGGAAGTAGAACCCTTACAAAAGCAAAGAAAATCGTGCACTAAACCCTAATCCAAGATATCCCAAAAAATGGCACACTTTATGAAAAGAATTCAAAAATTATGTATAGATTTACATTGGTGACGGCGTCAGGCTATAGATTCCGACGCCGTCAGCTCGCTGTGTTTAGGGTTTCGTCTTAGTATCTTTTGACGCCGTCAGCTTATACATGATGCCGTCCCTTTATAAGTGTTCTGAGCCGTCTCTTGTTATCTTAAAACGTGACTCCCTACTCCAAAATATACCTGACGCCGTCAGGTGTTAATTCATGAATTGTTTCTTAAGAAACTTGTGTTAGTCATTATCCAGTTCCAATCATCAAGTGACGGCATCACCTAGTAATTCGTGACGCCGTCAGCCTTCCTTTCTGACGGGTTTTTGGGACTTTGTCGTTTTCTTCACTTTTTTGTCCAAATACGTCCAAAAAGTGTCGATTTCCAGATTTCTCGTCCCAAGTACCTAAAATGCAAAAAGAAACGATTTGAGGCAATATTTTATCATATAAATACGATTTTTGGATTAAATGACCCCTTAAAAAGGTATCAAATAAATCCTTATCAAATATCCCTACACTTGAGATTTGCTTGTCTTCACACAAATATGCTTTTATTCTAATCAATTTACAAGTTAGGGGTCATTTAACATTAATATAAAAGTAATTATAACATACGATCATTCCACAATAGACAAAATAAGCACGAGAATTATATACTAGCACCTCACATAAAGTGTTTGGTTTCTCACATCTCTTGTTGTGTATAAAGTTATATATCATATGGAAACGGGAATACCTGTCATAGCACATAGATTACCATAGGTTTGGGAATGGATCAAACCTCCACCACTTTGGCATAAGCACCTAGGATAAAATATCAAATAATTCTTTTAAAGGGTTATAACATTAGGTGTAAGGTATGGAAAAACACGTTTTTGGTGGATAAAGGGAATTTTTACTGGTGGCAAGTCAATTATCTTGGTCAATTACATGTACAATTGTTACACCCTAGGCAAATCCCATATCGGCTGTGGCTTGGAGTGATGCTGGGATATTAGGATAACATATGCCTTACTAGACACAACGCGTTTTGTGGTCTCATGATTATAGTAAGTTACAGTTAAGCGTGCTTGTTCGAGAGCATAACTGGCATGGGTGACCATGCCGGGACGTTACAGGAAAGGCCACAAAAGTAAAGCCGTGAGCCTTCGGGTAAAGCGAACAATATTGTGGGCTGAGTAAGGCGGGATGTTAAAACTTTAAAGCATCAACATACCTTAAGCCTATTCCACCTTTATCTGACTTTCATGACTAGTTATGCCAAACTAGTCTCAACATACTTTCACATAAGTACATACATTCGATCACTCAATAACTTAACATATCAAGTCACATAACACATAATGTATAAACTCATCATAACATGACATTATAACCGGTTTACTTACCTCGATCCCAAGCTAATGAAACCAAGGACATCATCATCTCCATTCTTGTCATCTAAGCTTACACCACTATAGACATAAGCACATAATCAATATATTATACCATGAATCACCATTAATTGTCATATAACCACTTAACGATTATATGATAATTAGTCCCATTAAATTCATTAAACCCAATATAATCATCCTATAACTTCTATAATCTTTAATTAACTTCAAAACACCATTTACCCAATTCCCCCAAATTGGGTACATAAACCCTAACCATTGAATTCATCAATTAGCTTAAAATATAAGATTACTTACTTGAAAGGATGAGTAGTACTAACTTATTTCCAGATATGGAGCACTAATCCTTCACCAACTTGATCATTGGAAAACCTTGGTCTTCCCCCATCTTTATCTCTAAACGGCCACACACACATACACACTCTTGGGCAATCATGAAGTGTGTATATCCTGGAGATTTCTAGTTAGGACTTTATTCATACCAAAGTTATGTCACCACATGACACTTTTGGTCCCTTGGTTCCCTTCTTTCTATTTTGGCCACAAACACTTAATAATATATTTAGCACTTAGCAACTTGTTATACCTTAGGCAAATCCCACATCGGCTGTGGCTTGGAGTGATGCTGGGATATTAGGATAACATACGCCTTACTAGACACAACGCGTTTTGTGGTCTAATGGTTATAGTAAGTTACAGTTAAGCGTGATTGTTCGAGAGCACAACTGGCATGGGTGACCATGCCTGGAAGTTAAAGGAAAGGCCACAAAAGCAAAGCCGTGAGCCTTCGGGCAAAGCGGACAATATTGTGGGCTAAGTAAGGCTGGATGTTACAATTATCCAGCTCCAATCATCAAGTGACGGCGTCACCTAGTAATTCGTGACGCCGTCAACCTTCGTTTCTGACGGGTTTTCGTGACTTTGTCGTTTTCTTCACTTTTTCGTCAAAATACGTCCAAAAAGTGTCGATTTCCAGATTTCTCGTCCCAAGTACCTAAAATGCAAAAAAGAAACGATTTGAGACAATATTTGATTATATAAATACGATTTTGGGCTTAAATGACCCTTTAAAAAGGTATCAAATAAATCCTTATATGGTGTCCTCTAAGGATGTTGGGGAATTATAAAATAATCGGCACGTGCTTGGACTACGAACAAGCTATGAAGACTCATGTACACGTGCATCATATTGCATAACATGATTTTGAAAGATAAAAAATATGCGATAAGTGACTTAAACGAGTTGTATGTTAGTCCGCAGCCACATATACAACGAGAATGGTTCGAGAGATGCGAAGTGCCAAGGAGAAAAGCTAAAGAATTGCGTGATAAAACAATACACGTAAAGCTTCAAAGAGATCTAATAGATCATATTTGACAACGACGTCAACAAAAAGAAGAAAAATTAGTTTTATGAGTTTGTTGTATTTTTGAACTTTGTTTATTTTCGTACTTTATTTACTTTTCGTATTTTAATTTGTATTTTTATTTTTATGAATAAAAATTTAATTTGCTTAAAAAAATAAAAGTAGTAAGGCTCAAAAACTGTGAAATGACGCCCAAATAACTCTCAAACCATAATAAAAAAAAGATACTTTTTTGTGTATAAATGTGAAGTGTAGAATACTAAAATGCTAATTCGATACAAATAGCATGCCATTTTAAAAAAAGGGTTTTTCTAATGTGTGCCCTGGGGGCACACGTTAAGAACACCAAAAGGACAATGGGACCCACGAAAAAGTACATCCGGACCCACACCTTTTATCTGAAAAGTGTCGTGTGGGTCCGGATGTACTTTTTCGTGGGTCCCATTGTCCTTTTGGTGTTCTTAACGTGTGCCCCCAGGGCACACATTAGAAAAACCCTTAAAAAAAAAAAGATACTTTTTGTGTATAAATGTGAAATGTAAAATTCTAAAATGGTGATTCGACACAAATAGCATGCCATTTTCTTATTACCGCACCCTTCCCTCTTAAGCCAAACATAATTGATCTATTTCCATTTTAATAAAGACAATATTCAGCTCCATTCCGAGTAACGCCTAACCCGATGACATTAGGTGTCGGTAGATGACTGACACGTGTCGAACACACTTGTTTTCCTTTACACCTACTTTCCTCAATTAAACAAACTCACCTCCCTATCATAAACACATCTTCACCTTGCTATTTTCACACATCCCAAAAACACACACACTAAAAAAAAATCCGTTACAAAAATGACTTCTGATGACTGGCCTGAATGGCTCCCCGGTGACTGGACTGTTCAAATCAGAAAGATCGATCAGAAAAAAGTCAAAGTAGTTATTCAATTTTTTATAATTTTTAAATTTTGTTTTCTAGGGTTTTTATTGTACGGAAATGAAATTTTATAAAATTTTTGTTTAGATTGGGGTTTGCATGTGTCTTATATGTGTTGATTTTGTATTTCATAAATTAATCCCCCGTTAAATCACTTCTCTTCTCATCAAATTACACAGTAATAATAACACAAGTGATCCTTATTTTCGAAACGAAAACAACAACCAAAAGGGATGTTTGTATTAGCTTACTTTTTTTAGGGCTTGTTAGCTTATTTAGATAAGAAAGCGAATATTTGTGTTTGGATAAGCTTATAAGCTTACGCTTATAAGGTTATTTGTCACAAGTCATAAGCTAGCTGTTAAAATAAGCTTTAAGCCTTAAAAAAATTAAGCTAATAAAAATATCCCTTTTGGCTGTTGTTTTTGTTTCGAAAATAAGGATCACTCGTGTTATTGTTATTGTTTGATTTGATGGGAAGAGAAGTGATTTAATGGAGGGTTAATTTATGAAATGAACAAAAATGTTTGATGCTATGAAGGAGCATTTGAAGTACGAGAATGAAGTATAGATCGTTTTATATGACCATGAGTTGTGGAATGTTGTTAAGTGATTTGTGAAGAAAGATATGTAGGGAGTATGTGTGGCGTGGTTGTTTGTTTTACCTTATTTGATAGGCTTATGAGTTTATTGAAAATCTGACGAGTTCAAATGTTTTATAACTTATGAGCTTATTAACTTGAGCTTATAGCTTATGTAAGTTCATAAGCTCAAGCGGATAGGAGATAAGCTCATAAGCCATAAACAATGAGCTTATCAAATCTTCAATAAGAGCATAAGTCCATCAAATAAGCTAAGACAAACACCCCTTAAGTTTTATTTACTTGCAAAAACTGCCTTTATATGCTTTTAGACGATTTTAAGGGTTAATGGTAATATGTTTCATAGTTGTTAGACTCATACGAGCCACGAGGCGACTCGTACAAGTCGAGTCAGTTTAGGCATAGAACATGGTAACTCGAGGCTGCATCTGACTCGCTAGCTGACTTGCGAGTCTTGTCCGACTTGCAACGAGTCGTGCAAGCCTGGTAAACAGCCACATATCCCAACAATTTCCTCAATTAAATACCAATTTCATCTATTAACCAACGGTTTTTAGGTTCCCTCCAAAGTTTTTCTACTTTTGAGTACTTTTGTGTGAGCATATGACTCAAAACTAACGGCTTTGATATTACTAAATGTGCTTGGATAATTTGCTTATATTTGGTTTTTAGACATATATTATATATTTATTTAAATATATTTTTAATATCTTGACTATTACGGGTTGAGTCACGAGTCAAAAAGTAGGATTTCGAGTCACGAGTCGACAACTATACTCTGTTTGAAGTCCAAGACTGGAGTATAGCTCCATATACTTTATGGTTTGTATAATGTGGTTATCTGATTTTTAAAGAACCCATAATTATGTTGAAATGGAGAAATTTTCTAGTTGGCCACGTATGTTTACTTTTCATGTCTATTGGAATAGTACCAAACATATAGTTGTTTATGTGTACGTTATTTCTGTGCAGTGTTACGTTGATCCTCAAGGACACAAGTGCTATTCGAAGCCGCAAGTGTTGGACCATCTTAGCAAGACGAACAAGAGCACAGCCAACGAGAACGCTCATACAAATGACGGTCCTGAATCGACACCCCGTTCGCGGTCTGCACGCCGTGCAACTGGAAGTGGCAACAACACACCCAATGTACTAAAAGTTTGATACATTTTTTAAAATTATTTTTAATTTTAGTTGGTTTATCCTTAATGGCATTTGCCTGTTAATGACTTGTTTTTAGCCACAACATTTTTCTACTAGCTTTCACCTATGAAAAATATATTTACTTCAAAGCAAAAAGCATTTCAACATATTTTTCATTATAAAAACAACCAGTTAAAATGAAAATTATATCGAGAAAGTCATTCCTGATGAAAATAGTCATTTGGCCCAAAGGAAAAAAGTCTTCGAAGGGCGTTTTTCGTATTTATCTCCATTGGAAATGCCCATACATGGATTTTCATTATATGTATCGGGTCTCACTAAGTAAACATTTTATTCAACAGTATCTTAACCGATATTGATATAGTAGAATAACACTTGGCGATTCAGGGAACTGATGGTACTCTAGCTGAAGCTGGCGATAGATCTTCATCTGAGCCTCACACATCCCCAAATGAAGTTGGGATGTCTAATTGGTTACCTGATGGCTGGACCGAGGAAGTGAAGATTCGTAAAGGTGGTCGCAGTGCTGGAACAAAATACAGGGTAAATGCGGAAATATGTTTAGGAAAGAAACATGCTAGTATGAATCTGAATATAACTAGTAACGATTATCTGTAATCGGATAATATCATAAACTTCTTGTATCCGGTGTTGTCAGATGTTGAATGTTGTGATTTTTAACGACCTTCTGATTGTTTTGCTATTGTAGATTTACACGGATCCTGTAACTGGACAGAAATTCTTTTCAAGGCCACAGGTTCAGAAATATCTTGGAACGATAAACAACAGTCCAGCGGTAAGTTTCAACTTTGGTATTTCTCTTGTCATTTGATGTCCGCGGCTGTATGTTAATCTCATTTATGAATTCGTTTATCTGTTTGGTTGCTGCTGACATGCACCTCAACCCTTCAGGTTGTTAATACTCCTACTGATAATGCTGAGAAACTTCAATCCGCTACTGAAGTTAGTAAGAGCGGTAGTGTCAAGAAAGAAAGCCCAAGTGCTCGCTTTTCCTCAGAATATGACGTACGTTACATATAAACCCTTGGATCATGTTGCTAATATTGAATATCAAATGTCAGTTTTATGATGACCATTTGAATTTTGGAGTAATGTCTAGGTTGTCTCGAGGACTACTGTAGAAGGGTTGCCTGAAGGTTGGATAAAAGAAGTCAGAACGAGAAAACGCGGAGGCGGGAATAGAAAAGATCCGGTAGTCAACACTCCCTGTTTAGAAAGCCATTACTCTGTATTTTTTATAATAAAATGTTTATTACTATTATGTAATTATATGTCTGATGGATTGTGGATCTATGCAGTTTTACCTAGACCCGGCGAGTGATTACGCCTTTTTCTCCAAAAAGGATGCATTGCGCTATCTAGAAACTGGAGATGTAACAAAATGTGTTATCAAACCAGTGAGAAGGAATGCAGAAGACTCTGTAAGTTCTCTTAACATTTATCCAGTTGCATCAAAGTAGAAAAACAGACTTGTGGTTTTCATTATGCAAGTTTGTTTACACATTTTTTGTACTACCTCAAAACTGGAAACAGTCTGAAATGCCAAACATAAAGCACCACTTTATTGTATATTGAAAAGTTCATTTAATGAATTGTTACCATACACTTTTTACTTATATATGCAACATACTTGCTTGTTTAACCATTTAATGAAACATGCTAACATTGGTTACCAAAGCTTGCAATTTGGTGCACTACATGGTAAATATGCTGCACAATATGGTTACTATTTGCAGGTTTTAGTAAGAGATGGCAATTATGCTGCGCTAAATGCTAAATAATCAAGTATTTTACATTTTTGAAAGTGAAATTACATTTCATTTTCATGAAGTTTGTTCAATAAAAATTAAAGAATCCATTTGACCATGTGACATTCTGAGTCCATTTCATCTGAAGTCCAACTGAACATCCTCTTTTAAAGGCTAATTTTTACATCGGACATTGATTACTGTGTAAAATATGTATATTCTTTGATCTTGAACTCTTTAAGTGAAGGTAGTTACTATTGTCGCTAATTTGCTAAACCTCAATTTCACTGGAGGTCTATACAAAGACCTTGAATGATCACTGTCAGTGTTTTGTTTTGAATTAAGCATTGGTATTGACATATTCCTACTGAACTTGTTTGCTGTTCAGCCTGATGTTACTTTGGCTCTGACGGGAGCAGGATTGGCTTCACCTACTATTCCATTAAAAGGAACTGAAACTTCAGAAGATGTCCCAAATGGTGCTGAAAATGGTTCAGAGAACAAGGTAAAATGCTTGTTTTATTTGATCATTGGTCATTTTTTATGGATTCTGTTTACAATACATACTGCAATTTCCATACAAACATTGACGAAAGGTGATTATCTGACTTTGGCCTTTTACATTTCATCTCAACTAAAAAAAACACATCATCTTATTCTATAATTTATCATCTGAAAACTGGATATAATCATATAAGTTGTTCCTAAAGCCAAAGGGTTTGCACTAGTTATATTGTTTATTTCATAGCATAAAAGTGATAATGAATAGTGGTTATTGATTCAGACACCAGCTCGATCTATAAGTGGGGGAACTTTCCCTACCCCTGATACCTCGCGGAAAGAGGCTCGCTCTATAAGTACTTCTGATTGGCTACCTGATGGATGGACTGTGGAAGTGTTAGCTAAGGCTACTGGACAGAAGTACAAGGTAATAGAACAAAAAATAATACTTTAAAGTCGATCGTTATTTAAACATTGTAGGTTTTGGTCATTTAGATAGAATCATTTTTTTATTCTTTTCTAAAACTAGTTTTGCTCGTTTTACCTTTATTGAAACTGTAGGTATTCAAGGAAACTGCAACTGGGAGAAAGTTTTATTCAAAGCCACAGGTCCAGAAATATCTTGGCATTGACGATGATAGCAGCATTTCCAACAAGAGAAAAGTATGATCCTAAACATTTAATACTCCGTAATACCTTTACAGTATTTTCCTTTTGTGTTCTTTTGATTATCATTTTTGTAGAGGTGGCAATTTCAACCAATATAAAAAAATGTATTTTGCTTACATTTAAAAAAAAAAAAAAAAAATTAATAGAGGAATATAACTTTTAAATTCATTTTATAAAAAGTAGTTTTTTTTCTTTTCTTGAAATAATATAATTTCATAGGCATATTAATATGCTGATACATGAAAGAATAGAAGTTTTGGACAAAAAGTGTTTGGTTAAGCCCAACCTGATCAATTTAGAGCCATACCAAAAGTTTGTCCATTATGACTAGTACTCAATTCGCTTATAACGTCTCCTCTAATTTTTGTTATGTCCTATTAAGTCTTATAACATCAGATAAGATTCATCATATGTTACTTTGGGTATCTAACATGTTATTCCACGTTTTTCAAATCTCAAGGAAACTGCGTTGTTAGTGACACCTGTTTCGTCTGTAGCTCCAACGTCTGCTGAAGGCAAACGCCCTAAAAGATCCAAAACGAAGAAAGACGACACCCAAAACCTGGATTTCACAGAAGTATGTTTTTCGCTTTTGCAGATAATGTTACTAAGTATATTATTTTCGAAATTTGATCTTATGGGCAACTAACTTCTGAAATAAATGTTTAGGAAATTACTACTACTGCTGCGGACGGGTTGCCAGCAGGATGGATTAAGGAAACCAGAACTAAGATATTTGCAACCCATAAAAGAACTGATCCGGTACTATATGTTCACTTTGTTACGTGTTTGATCATTTTTCATGCAATGTTTGATCATTAAACATATAATGGAGGGCTGGATCTGTGCAGTTCTACACGGACCCTGCGACTGGCTACATTTTCCGCTCCAAATTGGATGCTTTGCGCTTTTTGGAGACCGGAGACGTTAACATTTGTGCAATTAGGCCAAAAGTTAAGGATAAAGACGGAAATGAAGTTGTAAGTCCTCCCATCACTTAATAATCATGGTCAAAGTCGTCCAAGGTGTATTTTACTGCATAGAACCCGTATACATGTTTATTAAGGTTACATATTGTTGAAATATATAATTCATTTTTTCATATTTAACAACTCAACCTAATCTATTATGACCTATAACAAAAAATTATTCATATTACCTGATCGTTTGGATCGACAAACCTCAACCCAAATAAGGTTACCTGTATGAAATTGTTGATTCTTAGAACCACAGAAAACAGAATATGTGTCACTTTTTGTTAATTTACTTCGGTTTAGTATTTAGAGACTGGAAGCGCTGGATTCTTACTTAGTTGACCCTTTTTTTAACAGTTTTGTATGAAGTGTTGATTCTTAGAACCACAGAAAACAGAATATGCGTCACTTTTTGTTAATTTACTTCTCTTTAGTATTTAGAGACTGGAAGCGCTGGATTCTTACTTAGTTGACCCTTTTTTTCGACAGTTTGTATATACACATAATGTGCAAAAGCCAGGCCAAGCCACAACTGGGGAACAACTCTTGGAAGGTAACGATTGAAAGTTGATGCAGATCCTTACTTTTTTCTTTCGAGTAATTTACATCCTGTGGTTTTTGCTTGGAATCACATAATTAGTCCCGTTGTAGATACTATTTACGTATATGGTCTTTCGCTATACTAATTATGTATATGGACTATGGTTCCTTGACACATTATTTGCTTTCACTTCTGGTCCCTCGAGTGTAATAAATTTTACTCTTAGTCCCCTAAGGGTGAAGAAAGTGTGAGGGAAGCAAATATGAAAGCAAACAAATGTTTAAAGGGACCAATTCCGTAAGTTTAAGCAAATTGACAGAGCGATTTATATAGTTCGCTCTTATTTGTATTATTAAAGTTTTGGTTCTCATATCAACCTATTTCCATAGGCAAAGAAGATGTACCAACCGATGAAGTTCCCATGACTCAAGTTCCCGCAAGAGGTAGGGGTAGGCCCCCAAAGCTTATCAACTCCAGATCCTCAAAAAGGCAAAAAGGGATCAATCTCGAAACTGAACCTTCATTAAACCCCACAGAGGAAAACGAAACAGGGTTAAATTTGGAAAAACAAGCTGATGATGAGCGTCTCTCTTTTCAAATTGAGGAAGCCGAGAACTGGACAGACCAATGCCTTGACTTTGCAGTTAAAACATTAACAGATGAAATTCTGTTTAATGGTCAACCAGCATCTTCATCTTTGCAGGATGGAAATGGTGAGGTGGATAATGGTGTGAAAGAAACTCCAACGCAGGCGAACCAATGAATGATGGGTGGTGTGATTCTCAGGCAAATGTGGCAGTTGACTTTTGTTTGATCTATTTAAGCCTGACTATGATATGCTAGTAAATTAAGTAGGCTGTTTTGTGTTTTGTGCTAGACCTAAGTAGTAGTTTGTGGGTGTTGTACTTGGTGTTTTATGAATCGTATTGCTGTCGATGAAAAAACCCAAGATTTTTCTGTGAATTTGAAGTGCATGTATGATGGAAATGCCATACAAACAAAATGTGGAATGATATGCACCATAAGTTTTAGGGTCAAAATTATTATTTCAGAATTTGGTGTTCATTTTAGTAAAATCAAATGACTGGGATCTATGAAGTGGAGGGCTGTAAGCGAGCTTCGTTTTGATTGAATGTGGTCGGGCCATGGGCGGAGCTATTAAGGGCCGGGACCCTAAGCCCGTTAGTGTATTTTTTTTCTCGATTTCATGTGTTAAAATTTTATTTTTTCCATCTCGGCCCTTTTATTTAATGTTCTTCCGGAAAAAAAATTGTTTTGGCCCTCCCAAGAAATTTTTTCTAGCTCCGCCATTGGGTCGAGCTATAGTTTGATAAGTAGAGGAGGTTTTCTAGTGAATGTCAAGCTTGACAAATTTTAGTTGAATACATGAATGGCTTGAAAATATCGATTAGATCTCTGGTTTGTAAAGCTGCCTCGGTTTTAGATATACGTCATAGAGCATCAAAAAGTCAAAGTTTAGACTAAGACTAGGTGTAATGGTGACCGTGGTTATTATTGCTATATTAACGTCAACTTATTACAATCTTTTTTATGACTTAGTGTAGGGTGTTGGGGGAATTGCATATATACCCAATGAAATTCGTATATTTGCATATTTATTCAAAATACAAGTTTTTAATGTATAATGTACAATAGTGTTTATACTTCTTTTGAGGTAATATGCAAATATGCAAGTTTTAGTTGGTACATATGTAATTCATTTTTTATTGTAATAAGGCAAATATTATAGTGGTGGTCGACCAGCTAATGGTTGGCACCATTGCGCGTGTTACCCTTAACATCAAGCCACCAACCACACGCGGTTGAGTGGTTTTGGCTGGGGTTTGATGATGGTGGCCACCACCTAAATGATTGCACCCTCATTTCTTTTTATACTGGCAAAAATACCCCCTTAAACTGTCACTTTTTGGGTTTCATAAAAAAAGATATATATTCAAATTTTATTATTTTACTTGCATTTTTGGTCCATGTGGTTTGGTCAAATTGCAGGTTTGGTTCCAAAACTTTGAAAGTGCAACGATAGTCTCCATTTTGAAGTTTGGATTGTATTTTTGGTCCCGAAATAACGTTAAATGACTAAAATACCCTTTGTCTTCTTCAGAAAAAGGCAAGGGCAATTTTATCATTTCACACCAATAAGGACAAAAAATGCAATCCAAACTTTAAAATGAGGACTATCGCTGCACTTTTAAAGTTTTGAGGACCAAACCTGCAATTTGGCCACATATTAATGAGTTTGTTTTCGTTTATACCAATTTCGGATAATTTTATAACGAAAATCTTTGAAACAACAAGAATAAAGTTAAATTCAACATATTAACACAACACAAACGAGTATTGAAATGTAAAATATCATTTTTAACCATTATTTGAATGCAACATTAATTAGTTAAAAATGAATTAAGATAATTTAACTAATGTTTTACGGTTAAATTGTTAATTTTATTGTGTTGATATGTTAAAGTTAGCTTTATTCTTATGAATATCCAACAAGAATTTGAATAAGGTTGGTATAAAGGAAAGAATAAATTACATGGTTCGTCCATGTGGTTTACTAAAAATCCTTAATTGAGTCCTTATAGTTTCAATTGCACTTTTTTTATCCTTATAGTGAAACTATTGCACGCCGTCCATCCTTATACCTAAACCCAGTTAAGTACCCTCGTTATCTCACCCCACCCCAAGGGTATTTCTGTCTTTCTATCTCTTGCACTTATAAAAAGGATATATTATATCGTCTTTTACAAAAACACACAAAATAACAATTCACTTTCCCCCCAATTTTCTCTCACCCAACCAAACCATGTAACCATCATTTGACCCATTTTAAACCTGCCAACCCATGTAACCCTTACAACTTACTGATACTAAACCAACTCATTCACTAATAAGTAAACACAAACACAATAATTACATAACAACCCATTCATTAATTAAGGTTACCAAAATACAAAACATAGGTTGTTGTTGTTACAACTTAGACCTACATTACATCTAGTACAACTAATAAGGCCAACAACCTACAACATCTTATCAGTCTAAGATATTATCTTGAACAAAACAAACAAGCAAATTTCAATCCAAGTCCTAATCAAGTATTTCTTGACCCTATCACGATCATCTTGAACTTGTCTCAAATTGGATTGAAGGTTGTTGATGTTCCTTAACAGTCCAGGTATGATTTGAACTGAACGCTGGCACATTGGGGGTCCATAAAATCAATAAACCTGCAATCAGAGTTCTATACAAGAAAACCATATCAAATAATTAACCACTTTAATCAACAATCATCAAACCCTAAATACCACATCAATAATCAAAAATCATTACCCTATCAGGACAAGCATAAAACCTGCGACCTGGATTCGTTGGTGTCCATGATGTACAAACCACTGCACGTTTTCCACAATGACAAAAAACCATCTTCGAATCACTGTATTGTGTTGTTTTGGTGCTTGTGTTTGTGTGCGTTTAATTTTGTGTTTGTGTGTTTTAATAACCCTAACTGTGAGTAAAATAAGTGCAAGAGATAGAAAGACAGAAATACCCTTGGGGTGGGGTGAGATAACGAGGGTACTTAACTGGGTTTGGGTATAAGGATGGACGGCATGCAATAGTTTCACTATAAGGATAAAAAAAGTGCAATTGAAACTATAAGGACTCAATTAGGGATTTTTAGTAAACCACAGGGACGAACCATGTAATTTACTCTAAAGGAAAATAAACACATACTTGGGTGACCCATAAGTTAATTTTAAAAAATGGGTGACCTAAAGTAAAATGTTTAATAGTTGGGCGGCCTTTGGTTACATAATCCATATTTATTTACTATAAATCCTCTAATATCCCATCATATTTTTATTTACAACTTCAAACATTAACCTCCTTAATATCTATACAACTCAAATAAATATTTATCATTTCTCATTTTTTAAATGGACTCCAAATCATTCATGTTCACAGACTCATCGGAAGAAGTTAATAGGGCAAATGTTTTAAAAATGTATCATACTTGTCACTATTTGTTTTTGTGGGTAGTGAACAAATTTTATTGCTTTTCAGTACATTTTTTTTAAATCTTTTATTGGTACTGAAAACTTGTGATGATCATTTTGCCAAGTGAATTTGCGAAAATTGCATCCACAGTCCCTAGGGTAAATTACGTAAATGGTACCTCTGGTTTAGCGAAAATTGCATCCACCGTCCCTAAATTATTACTACCTCCGTCCCTAAATAAATGTCCAGTTTGACTTTTCAAAGTCAAACTGGTTCAACTTTGACTTTAATTATTTTTGTGGGTGTTATATAATATTTGATGCAAAATATATGAATGGATTGGGTTTTAAGTGTATTTTGCAATGGTAATTTTTTTTTATCATGTATTATATAACAAAAAAAAATATATATTTAAGGTCAAAGTTTAACCAGTTTGACTCTGAAAAGTCAAACTGGACATTTATTTAGGGACGAAGGGAGTATTATTTTTTTTAATCCACTTCGTATAGTTTTGACCCATTACGTTTTTATACGTTTTCGCTCGTTTTTTTACGTTTTGGTCCATTTTTATACGTTTTTGTCCGTTTTTCTTCGGTTTTCATACATTTTTATCAGTTATCATCTGTTTTTATACGTTTTCGTCTGATTTCTTTAATTTTCGTCCACTTTTATTCATCTGTTTTTATACGTTTTGTAAAACCTCGCGAAAATTCGTATAATTAACTTCAGTTAATTATATAAATAATCTTTGTCATTATTGTAATTACCATTTTTACGGGGAAATTTAAAATTTTCTTTATATATTAAAGTGGTCACGATTACGATATTGTCAAATTCGTCAAACGACAAAACAAGTTATCAACAAAATTAACAAAACATTAATTTCACTAAACCTAATTAATAAAAACTTAATTACTAAAATTAACAAAAATCCAACGGGCCCTTAAACCCCCCTAAGCCCAACCGGCCCACAACAAAACCCAAAATTCATTACTAATAATAATACAAATCGACTAAGTAAGCCACAAAACGTCTCGTTCATTTTTAATTCGTACACACGACCTATGTATATTTTTGCACATCCTTGTTAAGCTCCTAGCCAACTATTAGTGTGTCGAATTTCACGTTCACACGTTGAGATTTGATACGTTTTTACGAGGCATTCCGTTTAGCCATTAATCTACCCAAACGGTACATACAAAATTCAATTCTTACCCGTTTTAATCCCCGTTTGTTTCTAAATGATCCTAATAATAATACCGAGATGATTTTATACTCAAATGTCGAATATGATCATGTATATACAAGTAGTGAACGATTTTGTAAATCGTTTATCAATATATGGTTATGTCGACATGCATTCATGAGTCACCCAAACACATTCCATGTTTCATGCTCTCACATTCCATAATATATTCATATATCTCGTCCTAGGCAGCTGAGTGTACTGACATGAAATAGTTAGAATGGTTTCCTTGAAAATTATCACATATATGTGTGATATGTTGGTACCATATATACGAACCATGCATGCACTTGATTTCCTCCATTCTCAAACACTTTCACATAAACGTTTCTTCCTCAAAACTACTCCTACAAACTCATAAGTCGAAGGTTATATTGGTTGGGACTCAAGAAAAGGAAATCGGGTTTATATATATATATATATATATATATATATATATATATATATATATATATATATATATATATATATATATATATAACGTTTGGGTTATATATTGGAAACGTGAAATCCTTGTGTTCCATTCTATTTCATTCGACTCTTGATCACCTCTAAGGTGTTTGTAAGTTTCCTCTACTCGTTTCTACTCCAATTCATACGTTACATATATGTATTGCACCATGTTTAAAATTTGTTCCATCGTATATCAATTTGTTATATATATACACGTACATATTTATTTTTAGAACACGAAACGTGACTAGCCTCTATCTTGGAAGGCCTAGTAGTCACGTAGCACCCATAATTCACTTTAGTTGTAACGTTACGAGCATTTCATGCATCTATTTCGAATCATGTTTCACACGTATAAATTTCCTTAAACACTTGGTAAATATTTCAAGTTTTTCAAATATATACAAACGACCTAAACACCATACAAACGCAACGTATAACTTTCAAATTCACGTAACAAGCACCCAATATTTTTACTCGACCTAATAGACCACCTAGAAAACTATTAGTTTCATTTATATAACTTATAAAAAATAATCACGTTTAGACACTATAAACGAGCCAAAGCAAATCGACATAAACCAGTTTTTCAAACTAAAAATTTATATAAAACTTGTATGTTTGTAGAGTGGGCTTAACCAAGGCCCAACAAGACTTTACGTTTTAACAGACCACTGGGCCCATAAAATACATTTTTAGAATCACAAAGTAAGCCCAAGTTCAAGCCCAAAAGAATTTTCATGCCCTCGCCTCTAAAATTTTAAATGGGCTTTAGTTTGGTTCGAATTAAGGCCCATAAGCTAAATAAATAAGCTTTTTATAAAATAAGCTGTTGAAATAAGCTTGGAATTAATAAAAGAAGTCACGGAAATTTTTATAATCACTTTTGCAAAATTGGACTAAAAATGTAACGCGACGACACCTATAGGGACTAAAAGTGAAAACTGTGAAAATAAAGGACTAAAAATGTAGAAACAGAAAGAAAGGATAAAAATTAATAATATAGGATTGTTACAAGCTTAGATTGTAATATTGGACATGTAGTGGACTATAATTGTAAAATATATATAAAAGGACTAACGGTGTGACGCTAACGCCGTTAGTATAAAAAGTGTAAAAATGGAAAAAGGACAAGGACTACACATAATCTATTTGACATTCTTATTTTATTTTCTATTTTACGGCAACCCTCACGTCATATGCATTTTCGTTTCATTATATATATATATATATATATATATATATATATATATATATATATATATATATATATATATATATATATATATATATGTATTTATTAAATTTTCGTTAATAGTATATATAACGTTATATTAACTAATTATTTGTTACGTATTATCATCATCATAATTAAAAATGGAAAAGCTTTAGAAATAATAACATAACTTGTCATATTATTTTAAACATAAGCATATCATTTGCATATCATTCATTCATCATAACGATTATTTATCAATCGTTATTCGTTTCATATTTACCAAATAGTATTTGGTTATATTCTCTGATAAATTTATTTATCAGGTTCCGTATCAAAGACGATTCTATAATCGTTCTCATAAATCTCGTTCTACCTTACTTTTCATCATTTCCAAATCAATCCAGGTGAGTCATAGCCTCATTTCAAATAATTGTTTTTAACTCATTGGGGGAGATACATGCTTACATATACTTTGATAACTTGATAAGTATATGAAATAAAATAAAATACATGATTCAAATCAATTTCCTAATTGATATTAAAATAATATAATTTGTGATTTATAATATATCAATGTTTCCAATGTGATTATTGTGGTATGTGAAATATATATTTATTGATGAATTATTTGACTGAAATATTATTATTCATATGAAAATGTTCTCAATTCGATTATTGTGGTATGTGATATAAATGTGTTACTGGCGAAATATTCAAACTGAATTTCTGATACTCAAACGATACTATTTTCAAACTGAATTTCTGATACTCAAACGATACTATTTTCAAACTGAATTTGTGATACTCAAACGATACTATTTTCAAATTGAATTTCTGATACTCAAACGATGATATTTTCAAACTGAATTTCTGATACTCAAATGACGATATTTTTAAACTGAATTTATGATACTCAAACGGAATATATAAGTTTGTACATTTTCTAGTAAAAAAAAAAGAAAAAAGAAAGTGACTTCCCTAAATGCCCAAGGAGCGACTTGTCCTCCACCCTTTAAATGTGACACTTGTTAACATTTAAGAAGTCCTTATATATATATATATATATATATATATATATATATATATATATATATATATATATATATATATATATATATATATATATATATATATATATAAGGACTTCTTAAATGTTAACAAGTGTCACATTTAAAGGGTGGAGGACAAGTTGCTCCTTGGGCATTTAGGGAAGTCACTTTCTTTTTCTTTTTTTTACTAGAAAATGTACAAACTTATATATATATATATATATATATATATATATATATATATATATATATATATATATATATATATATATATATATATATATATATATATATATATATATATAGGGGAGGGTTAATGTGAGATCAAACTTAAAGTTGTAAAAATAAGATCTAGTCTAAACAACCACTAAAACCATTTTATAAATAACCATATTAACAATAATACACGAAAAATAAAGTATTAATACGAATTAACATTTTAGCAACTAATAACCAACTGATAAATGAGTTTTGATTAGTGATACATAATTATAAATTTACATATCCAATCAAAGTGTATCACCTTAACCTGATACATTACATGTCGAATAAAAGTGTATCACTTTGGTTTTGTCAATTTAAAAACGAAAACCATCAGAACTTTAACAATTTTATTTGTACTCAATAAAAAATTTTATTTTATTTTAACAAGAGTTTCACTTGTCAGATTTTAGTTGGATCTTATTTTTACAAATTTAAGATTGATCTTATTTGATCTAGATTCTCTCTCTCTCACTCTCTCTCTCTCTCTCTCTCTCTCTATATATATATATATATATATATATATATATATATATATATATATATATATATATATATATATATATATATATATATATATATATATATATATATATATATATATATATATATATATATATATGGGCTTTATTTTCAGAACCCTGTTAAGTGCGGGAACTGCGAGAACTCCAATTTTGCATTAGAAAACATGTATACGTTCATATAAAACATGTATGTTTTCTTACATACACCTTAATACAAATATCTGCGTAACATACATGTTCATATAAAACCATTTTGCATTGATATGTTGCACTTAACAGGGTTTTATATGAACATGTATGTTACGCAGGTATATGTATTAAGGTGTATGTAAGAAAACATACATGTTTTATATGAACATGCATGTTTTCTAATGCAAAATTAGAGTTCTCGCAGTTCCCGCATTTAACAGGGTTCTGAAAATAAAGATACAATATATATATATATATATATATATATATATATATATATATATATATATATATATATATATATATATATATATATATATATATAGAGGTGGGTTCATGAAAAAAACCCACTTTAGTAGAAAAGTGAGAAAAGTGTACAAATCACCCCTCTCTTTCCCATCCTTTTTTCCTGCGAACTACAGGGGTCACTTTGTCACTTTCTTAATTTTTCAAAGGTCTTTTTGTAAATACAACCTCTTTCTTCCATATCATATATAATGCTTTTTTTTTTTCTCTTTTTTTTCCTCATCTCTTTCTTCTTTTCTCTTGTATCAACTTCACATACACCGACTTTCACAACCGTTCCCCGTCGCTCAGCATCATTCCCCATCGTCCACCACCATTCCTTACCATTCACCATCATCCACAACCATTCCCTACCGTTCACCATCGTTAACCACCGTTCCCCACCATTTCGTACCCAAAATGTAATCAGATTCATCATTAAAGTTTGAAAGTAATGTTTTTTTACTGTTACTGTCAATTAAGATGATCATATAAATCTTCGTTTGCATATATATTAACTTTATTGATCGTATTTTGAATAATTCATTCATTCTCTTTTTGTTATTGTTTGTCTATATATGTTACATTTTGGAGTTTACTTCTGAATCTGAAAAAAAGTTGAGGAAAAATAGATACAAATCATGTTTAAGAAGGCAACACACAAAGTGTTTGATAAAATGTCTAAACGAAATTTTATAACTGTGATGCACTAATTTTACATTGTATGCATCAGTTGGTTAATTTGATATCTAGTTTTGGTCTTAATTTATAAAATGTCCGGCTTATTGTCACAACTGATTACAATTATCTAGTTTCCAATACATGGTTTCAGCAGTAGTTTTGGTGTTGAAATAGCATTTATAAATGTTAGGTTTCCAGTTAGGATTAGTATGATTGAAATGGTATCGAATGTTGTTTCCACATTGGAGGTACGATGCCTGTTATGGTTTTGTAGATATTTCTTTTGATATTTACACATCCATTTACATCTAAGTTGATTGGAACATATTTATATGATAAAGGCTTCAATAGCTTATGTTATTTACATTACGTTTGAAAATCACTTTGATATTAGTATTTCTTTTCCTCGTCATAAATGGAACATGCTGGCCTTTCCATGGCACTTGTAGCATTTTGCTGGTTTTGCTACTTGCAGAAACTGAATTTTCATTGCAAGTTGAATCATATATGGTCCATATCGTGGCCTTTTATTGGGTCTCTTCTTTATGATGGTATGCCTTATTAACTAGGTTTTCTTAAGCTAGCTTCTTGAAATTTAGCAACTAGAAGAAAATTTACTTTCAGATACCAAAAATAAAAGACCTTTATTATGACTTTGGGCAATCTTTGATGTCACCGATTGTTTTTCAGGTTGGAATGTCAATCGATCCAAAACTTCTTGGTTCAAACTTTCCTGTTATTATGGGCTCGTTAGGACTATTGTTTGGAAGACCATACTTGTTTCTGGAGTTGGTAGGCTTTTTGGTGTATCATTGATACCTGCAATAAGAGTTGTGAATCAAAGTCACTATATTTGTAACTTTGAATTTAAGTTGTTTTGAGGGACTATTGTTTGGAAGACCATACTTGTTCCCAGTTGTCTTCTTTTGTTGTTTCTAGTACTGGTCATATTAATGGCCATCACATCATGGTTAGCTGCTGGAGGCCAGTTAATAGCATATCGCTTTGAGTAAGAAGATGTTCATAGTTTATTACGTTTAGAGACTGAGGTAATATATCACTTATCTCTATTAAAATTTATTTATTTTTGTTTCCAAACGAGGTCTTATTTTTTTGCATGTGTAGATTAACCATTAATGCTCTTGTGACGTGATCTTGACACCTATATGGATCAAGTCATTTTCACATGGCTTATAGCTTGTACTTTGTTGTGGCCTATTTTCAAATAGATGATTTGTAGGATCATATCATTATATATTAGAATGTGTTGATGGTTCCCTTCACCAAGTTAGATAACTATATGATGCACTAATCGTTAACTAACTGATGCCCTTACATAACTATGTGATGCACTAATTGGTAACTAACCGATGCCCTGAAATGAATAGTGTGATGCCTTATTTTATACAATGTAGATAACTATGTGATGCTCTAATTCTTAACTAACTGATGCCCTGAATTAAGTAGTGTGATGCCTTAATTTATACAAAGTGATGCACTTATATTTACCCTTTGTGAGGCACTTAGTACTATTACCGATTTTGTTTGCTAACTGTATCTTTTGATGTAATTATGATGTGTGCAAGATGATTCATTTCCAAAAGACATGGTACATGGAGATGACAATGATCAAGATAAACCAAGAGTCCAAGAAACGTCTACATCTAATATGGCTAATGATAAACATGAACCATTCAGATTTTTTGGCTTGAGTAAAAGAATACATCGTTATCACGGTCCCACTCGGATACTGCAACGCTTACCAAGAAACCCAGAAAATGAGGACAAAAACTGAATCCCAAGTGCAGGACGCAGAAAGTTTAGGCGATGGTTTCGTCAATTATTACAGATGATGATACTTTTTCTTAGTTTGGTTTCTGATTTTGAATTCTCAACTATAACTCTTGTTTTGAAGATTTAAAATTTGGAGACAAGTGTACAACTGAAATTTTACTGGTACTTGTGCTTAACACATTGAAAAATGGAGGTATAATGTAATGTACAGCTAGATTAATATTATGAAAAACACTATTTTTCAAGAGAGCATAGAAGCTTTATGTCACGTATGTACAACTAGATTAATATTATGTTTTTAATGCAAACAAATTCTGTGATTAATTAAAAGATAGGCATCAAGTCCAGAATTTAAACAACAATTAAAACTAATGAAACTGTAGGAAAACACAGTTTTTGGTTTTTAAGTAGGTCACTATTCGTTAATGAGTGTTAACCTGCTATTTACATTTTATCAATACACAAATGGCCAAAATAAAGTAGAAAAAGAAAAAACCAAACACACTTTAATATTTCACAACAATAAGTACCTTTATTATTCACACTGATGCACCTTTATTATTCACACTGATGCACCTTTATTGTACATTTGCGTCTACTTAGTACAGATGCGGATATATCATTCCAATCATCATTATATAGTCATTTAATCTCTTTTACTTCAACAATAACATTTTTATATAAAGCACTTAAGCATTTCATTTACATGTGTGTAAAAAAGTAATATATATTTCTAGCTTGATTAAACCAAAGATAACTGTTTCTACTATTAAAAGTAATTTAAAACATGAACTAATGCCAGATAACTATTTCTACTACCATTTGGCATGTACTCGTAAACTAGGAATCTATGGTCTTCCTCTGTGTAGTAACCAGTCAAAGTGACAAGGTTTGCATGGCGAAGAAGACTCAACATAAGAACCTCGACTGTCAATTCTTGGTTCCCATGTGCGTGCTAGTATCACTCTTATTCTGGAATTCCTATTACCAACCCATAATCCAAGTGTCGTCCTGCATTGCAACTATAAGTTAGTTCTTAAAAGCATATTGGGCATAAAAATTTTGGCTCAAACTTCTCTGCATCACTTTCAACAGGTAAGTCAATTATTATATGAGCAAATACATTAATCATTTTATCGAGGCTACAAAAAAGGCATGTCATGTGCTTGGGTTACGGGTCAAGACAAGTACTTTTCGGGTCAAACTGCTTTATGTCCATTACCTAAACACATGTGTAATTACATTATTATTAGAAAGGTACGAAAATTACATGTTTCCAAGATCAGTAACACATGTGTACCCATGTCCATAAAGTGGTACAACTGAACATGTTTTTAAAAGTGGTTCATCTGGTTCCTAAATTTGACTTTGACGATATCCTGTAGGGAAATTTAAGGTTCGACAATCTGCTTTACGTCCATTACCTAAACATAAACACAACAACAAGGGCCATTTTCTTAATTTGCTTCTAAGATCAAATCGCTGGATTCTGATGGAATGTGTTGGCAGATTGTGATAAAAAAAACAGTCCAATACATTATTAGTATTCAGATGCAACGAACATCTCCTCATTTTAATCGTCTTAAATTGTCGCTTGGAGTGTATAATTTATGCATACAATCACCTAAATTGTTTTATTATGTAAAACTAAATTGTTTTGCAACAATATAGCTTCTATAACCATACTTGGATGCCCTACTATGATACAAGCGGATGCACTAAAGTACGTCAAACAGATGCACTAAAGTACGTCAAATGTCTCTAAAAGAGTTGGTTTGCTACCTGAGGAATGTATCTACTTGCTTAGACCGGTTCAAACAGGGCGTTTGGAATCGCTTCAATTGGCGTCATATGCTTTTCTTGAAAGCATTTATCCTGGTTCTGTAAAATATACGCAGATTCACTAAGATGTCTTAATTCAATAATTAAACAGTTCCATACCCTAAAACTGCAACTAATGCACTAGCACAAATACAGATGCACTAATATGTAATCTGATGCACTAATCTTATACAAAGTTACCTTAAGGTGCCATGTGATTCACTAATCATACAACAAGATGCTTTAACATGTAACATGATGCACTAGCCACAAAAACATTTTCCTTGACATGCAAGACTATTTCTTCGATACATGAGATAAAAGAAAAGGTGTCATCATCTATACTTATTTTATACAATGATATCTTAATATGTTAAAGAATGCACGAATCATAATCATTGATGCCCTAACCATACTCCCCGTTGCTCTAAGAATGCAGTAATCATAATCATTGGTGCCCTAACCACTCACTGATGCTCTAATATGTACAACGATGCACCAAACATACAAAAATTCAAAATTATGCATCAACCACAATCATAGATGCACTAATACAATCTAATGCCCTAACATGTAGTTTCATTTAACCTGATGCAGCAACCACAAGCATAGATGCACTAATACAATCTTATGCCCTAACTTGTAATTCCGAGGCTACAAATATACACACAGATGCACTAATACAGATGCAATAACCACAAACACAGATGCACTAACACAATCTGACGCCCTAACTTGTAATTTTGATGGGGCAAATATACTCACATATGCCCTAAGATGTCATATCATTCAAAATTAAACACATTTGCTGCAAATTAGTGCATCTTAGTTATAAAAACTTACTCAAACATTTTATCAAACACCTGGCGTGCAACTTTAATAAACACTTTCATTTATCAAATTTGTTCCATATTTTGTAGAAAACCTGATGATATGATGATAAACATTCAACAAAACTTAAAAAACATTACAACATTGATTTAAATGTGATCAATAACCAAAATTAGTGCACTTACAGGTTAAATGTTGTTTCTTCTTCATTATTATATGATTCAATGTTCAAACTTCACCAATATCTCAGTGAATTGTTGATCAGGTTATCAAATTATTGCATCCACGATGGAAGACGGTGGCGACAGTGGTGGTAGTGAGTCGTCTCATACAGATAGAGTAGCTCATCTTCATGTTGGGGCGTCGGTGTGACGGTGACGGAGTAAAGATTGATGTGGTGGTTGCACGACAGAAAACAGTGGTGATGGTGGTGGTGGTGGTGGTGACGGTGCAGATAGAGTAGCTCATCTCCATGATAATGATGATGTTTGAATACAAATAGATTTTGTGAATGAACTGAAATGAGGATCTGATGATATCCCTCTTTTGTTGATTTGTTTTTAATTTTTACCCTAAACTTTCAAGTGTTTTCAAAATCTACCCTATAACTTTTTTTCTCACTTTTCTATCCAAATACACTTTTCTCTAGAACCCTACCCTATATATATATATATATATATATATATATATATATATATATATATATATATATATATATATATATATATATAATATTTTTTTTGGTTCTAAAAAAGGTACACACTTTTAGGCGACTTGGGCATTTAGAGAATTTGCTCTAAATGAAAAGGTAAAAGTTCGCGAAGTACAAAAAACATCGTAAGTAGAGATCGTTATGGTGCTCATAATTGTTTAATCATAGCTTTGGTCGAACACATTTCCCGTGGAGTTTAATTTAGTTTTTAAATAAATTTGTTAAAAACATAGGTTTGGCAGTGACCATTGTATACTGTTTGGTGGTAGATTGATGACGTGTTGAATGATAATGCAACACTAATGCGGAGGTCATAAGTTTGGTGACCATAATGGCCAGTCTAATGGTAACAGCGAGAGCACGAACACCTATAGTATTTATAGTTGTTTAAGAACCTCATATTTTATGGAGTCGAGTTATTCTACAAACCAAACATTCCTCACATACCAAGGGACTCATCCCCACCATCTATCTAAAAAGGAAATCAATGGTTGAGATTAAAAGCATTTTATTATTTCACCAATTTTTTATAATTTAAATATCTCTTAAACCGTTAATCGTTAAGCGAAAATAATTACACCATCGCGACGGGCATTTAATTATCTTTCTATAGACGGGCACTTTGATATACTTTCGAAAAAAGAAAAAAAATTGTTTTTTTTTCGTGACCGAAAAAAAATCATATATGATATTGCATATCATATATGATATGTAATATCATATATGATATGAAATATCATATATGATATGATATGTAATATTATATATGATTTTTTCGGCCACGAAAAAAAACGTGAAAGAAACGAAAAAAAAAAATTTGTTGAAAATATATCAATTAACATATCTATAGAAAGATAATTAAATGCTCGTCGTAAAGGTATATATTTTTTCGCTTAACGATTAACGGTTTGAAAGATATTAATATTTGAAAAAAAAGGATGAAAGTGGGTTTTTTAAATTGTTGGGATTAATCTCATCAATTAGATCAAATAAAGATGGAGGGAAGATGGATGGTGAAAATCAGTCCCTTGGTATGTAAAAAAAGTTTGGTCCTCAAATGATCTTATATCTATTTTATGTTAAGTAACACTTTGATGTCATTCTTACAATGGTTAATTTTAGGAAAATAGAAATTTTCATTTTTAAAAGTCGATAGTAATTTGTAGTCTCTTTTGCAGTCATGAATGATTGAATGTCATGAACGAAGGTCGTTGTGAAATATCAAATGTAAATACACACTGCGGTCACAAATTTTCAATCCAATCATAGATTATCACGAAACCAACAAACCAAGTCCAGTAAAAACGAAATGAAAACACTCTAGCTTCAACACCTCAACCATAGGAATCACGTTATAAACACTAGGCAATCGTTCTAGTAAACCATGCCCCATATTCAGCAACCCTTTTCAGAAACGACATAAGAAACTTCTTAGAAATAAAGCAATTGAGAACAGAATTTTTGATGCGCGATACATCATTCTAGTATGAAGATTCTTTCCATCCTCCGTAGTTTCTCTCTTCATGGTGATGTCCATGTCCATGTCCATGTCCATGTTCATGAGTCTCCTTTTAACACACGGATCATATCATTGTTAGTTATATGTTTTTATAATCTTGATACAAGCTAAACTCAAGTTAGCAAGGTCAAGCTTGCCTCAGTTAGTTAAGAACAATGCTAGGATTTCCCTCAAGCCCGTAACAAACTCACGATATTTCAAAATTTAAGTTTGTAATCAAGTACTAAACAACAAAATACATACAGTTTGTATGCAAATGACTAAATTGTGGCTATAGTTTATTGCTAACACGTCAAACGAGCGGAATTAAAAATAGTTAAAGAAAAGCTTAGCCAAACAGGTTTATACTATGTTTTAGGAATTACCAATAGTACCGTTCAATTGTTCGACCTCCTAAACTATTTTATGATTACTTTGTTATCGTATTAACAAATAACTTCAAAAGACTAAAAAGTGTTAGTATGCCAACCTAACCCGACCAATCAGTTTTGCTGTGCTCTATATATCTTGACATGATATCTAGCTGGTTTATTTTGTCATTTGTGTACTATGCGTGATGTATAAACGATTAGGTTGATAGAAACCCGAAAAAGACTAACCTCTGGAACGAATTCCAGACCAACTTTGATCTCCCCACAGAATTCATCGTTTATGACCACATTGTATGATGTTGGTGGGATGCTCTTTGCCAATAACACCGGCTCAAGTGGAATTCTGCATTGCATAAGTTAAAATATATGGTGATCAAGTGTTATTAACTCTGTTTTTATCTACTAATATATGAGCTTTGAACAAACATCTACATACTTTGCCTCGCCCACAATATCGTCCTCAGTCCCAACGTCACTGTCCTTTATCTTGATAACGAGATCTGGCACTTCATCACCACTAATAGAAAACTCAAATGTTTCGTTCCATTCTGGTGTAGATCCTTGACCTGTGAGTACCCCCATTCGGCAAGTAGATTAGCCTTGATAGGTACATATGAAACACAAAGCTAGTGAAGATTGTCGAAAGAATTTTAGAAATGTAACCTGATGCGACATTGCTCTTGTGTTCCTGAGTTCGATAAGTGAGTAACGCATATGGGTCCATTGCATCTGTAGACAAATGTTTTAAGTACACTCTTCACATGAGAATAAGGGTACATGTAGTGTAAAAATTGTAAAAACCATATGTATAAACTATAAACAACTAGCTAGTCAACGGTTGATCTACTCTACCTCTAGCTAGTCAACGGTTGATCTACTCTACCCCTAGCTAGTCAACGGTTGATCTACTCTACCCCTACACATCGTGTTCACCACATAACCAAAAAAAAAAAAAAAAAAAAAAAAAATTCGGATCAGAACCATTAGATCAAATATGTCACCTTTTCTTTCACATACAAAGTTGGGTCAATATGACTTGATTCTGACTTGAGTCATGTTTGTGTATGTAGCCGGACAGTACAGCAAGGCCGGACGGTACAGTAACGACCGGACACATCTTACCGGACGGACAGGAAAGAGCCGGACGGCAATTCAGCGACACGCGTCCTCCATAGCTGACACTACCTGTCAGGGATGTGCTACCCCTACATGTCAGAAACAGTTACCTACTAGTACTACGCACAGTACCTCAACAGTAGAAAGGTACAGGTCCAAAGTAGTATAAATACTTCTCATTTACTCTTATAATTCTCAGCATTTATTGCACTTACACACACATACTTTTATTAATACCCTGTACTTACTTTCACGCCTGAGCTGGGTCCTGGGACAAACCCCGGGACGAGGCTAACGCGTTCTTTCGTTGTGTTTCCAGATCCGAAGGACTCTCAGGACTCTCGGCTAGGAGACCACAACAAATTACTCGAACAAATTGGCGCCATCCGTGGGACCCGGGTTCAATCTACCAGGGTCGCACTATGTCGGGTCCGAACCCCGAAACCTCAGGTGGTAACGATGATACCTCCTCGGAATTGAAAGAACAGATTGAGGGACACCTGTCCGCCCTCAAGGCTCTAATGGAAGATTACAACCGAAGAGAAAAGGTCACACCCATCCGGTTAGATTTCATCGAAGACAGTAATGGAGATGGGGCGCGAAAGGATAGAACGTCCGGGGGAATCGCAACGGGGGCAAAAGTGTCGGACGACGATTTGGGAAAACCTTTCAAAGAAATAGCCAACTCTCCGTTATCCCGAAGGCTTTTAGAATTCTCGGCTCCGGAACATAGAATGCCATCCCACATCAAGCTCTATGACGGTTCGACGGACCCGGAGGATCACCTCACTAGATTTTCCGGGGCTGCAATGCAGGGATGCTGGCCCATGCCGGTATGGTGCCGTATGTTTCAACAGACACTGGATGGAAGCGCGCGCGGCTGGTATGACAAACTCCCCTTCGGAAGTATTGACGAGTGGGCGGACCTCCGTCATCAGTTCACAACCCGTTTTGCTCTCCGCAAGAAATGCCTCAGGGACCCCACAGAAATAACCAAGATCGTCAGGAAGGCCAACGAATCTCTACCTGAATTCAAGGAAAGGTGGACTACGGAAACCGGATACATTCAAGGGGTGCCAGAAATAATGCGAATATCTTCTTTCATGGATGCATGCAAGAACCCCGAGTTGGCAAAGCGCTTTGCTGACCGAGTACCTAAGACGGTGGAGGAAATGATGAACCGGGTGGATGATTTCGTGAGATCAGAGAGGGCCTTCATTAGTACTGAGTTGCCTCGAGGAGAAAGAATGGAGTCCTCGAGAAGGCCTCCCATCGGTAACTTTAGACGGGAGGAAAGACAGTACCGAGGACCGTACGGGGAAGATAAGAGACCGTACGAGAGTAAAAATAGTACCACCGGGCGTGATCGATATGCTCCCTACAAACCTAGAGAACGACCTCCATTGCTCCCTCCTCGGAACGATTATCGCATGCGCCAAGACACCTACCCTATCAAGCTCTCATTAAACTCCCTCACCAAACTGCCGCGAGAGATCCTAGCGACTGAACGACAGTTACAACTCCCTGTCCCTAGGCCCCTCGGTCGACCACCCAGACGGGAGGACCAGGATAAGTACTGTGACTATCACATGGGCAACGGACATCACACAAATGACTGCATCCAACTCAAGAAACAACTAGAAACGGCACTAGAATCCGGAAAACTCAATCATCTGGTCAAGGACGTCCGACAGAAAGGCAATAGACAACGGGAAGACGAACCGCGAAGGGATAGGATTATCAACATGGTCCGAACACGTACGAACGATAGGAAGAGAAAGAACAGGGAGCTGTTGGAGGAATGGATGAATGTCCCTTTGACGTTCCCTCCCTTATCGCCCGACGACGTGTCGGAAGAACCAATCATCATCGAGGCGACGATAGAAGGGTATCTCGTTCGAAGAGTCTTCGTGGACGAAGGGGCGTCCGTGGAGATTATGTTCGAACATTGCTTCAATCAGTTACACCCTTCCATCAAGTCGAGATTAAGGCCCACTCGAACGGACCTGCTAGGGTTCGCAGGTAGCGTGACCAAGCCGTTGGGAAAACTGGAACTCGAGGTAGAGTTCGGTAATGGGAAATTATCCCGAAAGGCCACCATGAAATTCACTGTCATTCGTGCCCCTTCCCCTTACAATGTTATCCTCGGCCGGAGTGGACTCAAGACACTCCGAGCAGTCCCTTCGACCATCCATTCAATGATGAAATTCCCTACGCCAGGAGGCATCGCTACACTGACCACTAGATTTGCCTCAGTCTTAGAATGTCGGAAGATTGAGGAAAACCAGGCAGAGAAAGAGGAGGATATGGTCGAAAGATACGAACAGGAGACCGGGGAAACAGAGGAAGTAATGATCCATCCGGCATATCCGGATCAACTCGTCACCATAGGAGGTAAGCTGACTAAAAACTGCAAAACCCAGCTGAGGGAATTACTCGCCGACAATCTAGATGTGTTTGCATGGGAACCAAGTGATATGACGGGGGTACCGCGGAGAACAATAGAACACCATTTAAACATCAACACATCAGTTGAACCGGTATGCCAGAAACGAAGGGTATTCGCCCCCGACAGAAGCCAGGCCGTGCTTAAAGAGGTGGAAGAATGGACTCGGGCCGGAATTGTTCGCCCGGTTAAATATCCCACATGGATATCTAACCCCGTGTTAGTGAAAAAGAGCGACGGCACTTGGAGGATGTGTGTCGACTTCAAAAATGTCAACTCGGCGTGTCCTAAGGACTACTACCCCCTCCCCAACATTGACTGGAAGATTGAATCCGTGATGGGGTACAGATATAAATGTTTCCTGGACGCATACAAGGGCTACCACCAAGTACAAATGTCCAGGGAAGACGAAGAGAAGACAGCCTTCTACACGGACCAAGGGACCTATTGTTATACCAAGATGCCTTTCGGCCTCAAGAATGCCGGCGCCACATATCAGCGATTGGTCGACACAGCGTTTCAATCGCAATTGGGAAGAAATCTGGAGGCCTATGTTGATGACATGGTCATCAAAAGCAAGGAAGAAAGGGGAATGCTAGCAGACATCGCCGAAACGTTTGACAATCTAAGAAAGATCAATATGAAACTAAACCCTCGGAAATGTTCGTTCGGAATGGAAGAGGGAAAGTTCCTGGGATATTTGGTCACCTCCGAAGGGATCCGGGCAAACCCTAAGAAGTCGAAGGCCATCTTGGACATGCAATCGCCCCAGACGCTGAAAGAAATGCAAAGCCTCAGTGGCAAGTTGGCGGCATTAAATCGTTTCCTCTCCCGATCAGCCGAACGATCTTTACCCTTCTTCGAGACGTTGAAAAATGTAACCAAGGAGAATAAGAATGAGTATAGGTGGACGGAGGCAGCGGAAGACGCCTTCCAGGAAATGAAAAAGCTCATCGTAGACCTCCCGTCTCTCACTACACCGGTCGCCGAAGAAACTTTATATGTATACATCGCGGCCTCCGATGAAGCCGTTAGCACCGTGCTAGTGACGGAGAGACAGGGAAAGCAAAGGCCGGTCCATTACGTCAGCAGAACACTGAACGAAGCGGAGAGGAATTATTCCCCGTTGGAAAAACTGGTGCTATCTTTGATACATGCATCCAGAAGACTACGCAGGTACTTTGAAGCTCACCCAATCAGAGTCATAACCGATCAGCCTATTAAACAAGTACTCGCTAAGGCACAAGCGTCTGGAAAGCTCGCCAAATATTCGGTGGAGCTGGGTGCATACAACATCGACTACATTCCGCGGAGTGCCGTGAAAGGACAGATCCTCGCCGACTTCTTATCCGAAGCACCCATCGGAAACAGCTCTCCTTCATATTTCCAGCAACCGGCGAAGAGACTAAGCAAAGACGAAACGGGCAGGTGGACATTATTCACAGACGGGGCCTCAAACCAAAAGGGGGCCGGTGCCGGACTGGTGCTGATTAGTCCCACAAAGACGGAGTACACTTATGCACTCCGTCTGAACTTCGAAGGCACCACCAACAATGAGGCGGAATACGAAGCTCTTTTGGCCGGATTAAGGATAGCAACGGATATGGGTGTACGGGATGTACGGGTATACGTTGACTCGAAATTGGTGGCTAATCAAATAAACGGTGACTATGTGGCCGTCAATACCAATATGGTCAAGTACCTGGCCAAGACGAAGGAGCTAACATCCGGCTTTAATAGATTCTCCATAAGTAACATTCCTAGGGCCAGAAACCAGAAAGCAGATGTGCTAAGTAAGCTGGCAACGGTAGCATTTGATCACCTCACAAAAGAGGTTTTGGTGGAAGTGTTAACAGAGAGATCCATAGAGAAGAAGGAGGTGAACACAGTGGTAGAAGAAGAAGGAGATAACTGGATGACCCCAATAGTTAAATGCTTGACCGAAGGCATCTGGCCGGAAGACAAAAACGAAGCACGGTCGCTTAGAATGAAAATAAGCCAGTACGTGATGGAAGGAGGAGTCCTGTTTAGAAGATCATACTTGGTACCCATGCTGAGATGTGTAGGTCCTTTACAAGCCAATTATGTAATCAGAGAAATACACATGGGGTCGTGCGGAATGCACTCCGAACCTCGAATGGTTGTAGCAAAGGCCATGAGGCAGGGGTACTATTGGCCGTCCATGCACCGGGACGCTAAAGATGAAATCCGGAAGTGCGACTCATGCCAGATTCACTCCAGGGTCCCCAGACTCCCGAAAACACCGATGACGTCCATAATGGCACCATGGCCCTTTTACCAGTGGGGAATGGACATTCTGGGCCCATTGCCTCAGTCGGCGGGAAGGGCTAAATACGTGATAGTAGCTATCGACTACTTCACTAAGTGGATCGAAGCCAAACCGCTAGTTCGGATAACAGGGAAGGAGGTCAAAAAGTTCACATGGGAAAACATTGTGTGTAGATTTGGTCTTCCAAGGATAATAGTCACCGACAACGGTACGCAATTCGTGAACGACCCATTCAAAAGGTGGTGCGAACAACTACACATTCAACAGATCAACACGGCGGTGGCTCACGCACAGGCAAATGGGTTAGTGGAAGCCGCTAACAAAAGCTTAATGAATGGTATCAAGACAAGGCTGGGCAGAGAGAAGGCCGGTTGGGTAGACGAGTTGCCCAACGTCCTGTGGGCTCACCGAACGACCCTCAAGATGAGTAATGGAGAAACACCGTTCAGCCTAACGTATGGCAGTGAGGCGGTCATACCCGCGGAAATAGGGATGCCGACGCATCGGACGTTAACAGTAAGAGAAGGGATGAACGATGAAGAGGTCCGTTTGAATTTGGACCTGTTGCAAGAAAGGAGAGAGGAGGCCGCAATCCGAGAAGCCAAGTATAAAAACAAGATTGAAAAATACTACAACAAGCGAGTGCGCCCAGTAACCTTCCGTCCCGGAGAGTATGTCTATCGCAGAAACGAAGCTAGTCGTACCGAAGACCAAGGCAAACTAGGCCCAAAGTGGGAAGGACCCTACAGGGTGACTGAAGCATACCAGAATGGATCCTATAAGTTGTACACAATGGACGATCAGGAAGTTCCCCGGAAGTGGCATGCTGTCAACCTCCGGAAGTGTTATTTATAGCTTGTATTCTGTTTTGAATTCCAAATGTAACTCGTGATGAAACTACGTTGCTAATGAAACTGACAACCTCACCCCAGACTGGGGAAGGTAATTTTCCGTTACTAAAATGCAGGAACCCATACAAACCCAACGGTATCAAACCTAAGGGTCTCGTCATATAACCCTACGGTAACAAAACCTAAGGGACAACTACTACGACCCTACGGTACCAAACCTAGGGGCTCGTCATATAACCCAACGGTAACAAAACCTAAGGGACAACTACTACGACCCTACGGTACCAAACCTAGGGGCTCGTCATATAACCCAACGGTAACAAAACCTAAGGGACAACTACTACGACCCTACGGTACCAAACCTAGGGGCTCGTCATATAACCCAACGGTAACAAAACCTAAGGGACAACTACTACGACCCTACGGTACCAAACCTAGGGGCTCGTCATATAACCCAACGGTAACAAAACCTAAGGGACAACTACTACGACCCTACGGTACCAAACCTAGGGGCTCGTCATATAACCCAACGGTAACAAAACCTAAGGGACAACTACTACGACCCTACGGTACCAAACCTAGGGGCTCGTCATATAACCCAACGGTAACAAAACCTAAGGGACAACTACTACGACCCTACGGTACCAAACCTAGGGGCTCGTCATATAACCCAACGGTAACAAAACCTAAGGGACAACTACTACGACCCTACGGTACCAAACCTAGGGGCTCGTCATATAACCCTACGGTACCAAACCTAACGGCAACAAACCTGGGAGTTCGTCTTGTAATCCTACGGCACCAAGACGCCTAAGGAATTATCATTCATTCAGATAATCTGACTAGCTACATAAGCACACACGAAGATCATAACAGCAAAGTGTATACAAAAATATAGATATTAATGCAAAATCACGACACATATGAACGGACGAATCATCAGCAAAATATATAAACACATCCCAAAAAAAAAAAAGAGGGTCCGAGTCATCCGAATGAACAAGCACGAACACAAATTGTCAAGTCACATCAAATATTACAGACCAAACGGGACAACGAAATAATCTAACGATCCTGTTCTTGATCGTCATTCATCACCCCGGAACTGCCAACACCGGGAGTAACTCCAGTTCCTTCCGGAAAGATGTTCATAAGATCAGCCAAGGGAAGACGATGAGAAGCAACTATCTTTTCCACAAAAGGGAACTGCTTGGAAAACATGCCATCATAGGCAGTCCGGAAATTTAGTGCTCCTTGCATATCAAAACCAGAGGAGGAATTAACAATCTCTTCAATCTGTTCGGCCTTCCGACCGACCTTGATCCCTTCCAACCAGCCGGCATCTATGGCTGCATTAAAGACATCTCCCCAGGCCATCTGATATTCATCGCTCTCTTGAAGTCTCTTAAAAACCATCGGAACCAGCTTTCGGACATAGTTGTACCTCAGAATCTCCGCTTGACTTGACTCCACAGTCAGTCTCTCCACCGTTTGATTCAACTCGGCAGCCTTTGTTTCGGCCGTCTCGAGAGCAGTTGTCTTCACGGCCACAACATTTTCCAGAGCTTGCATCTTTCCGTCCTGCTCACCAATCTTGGCCAACAGACCATCCCTTTCCAACTCAACGGCAGATAACTGGTTCGACAACCCCTCCTCTCGACTAGCACAATTTTGGTGCTGCTGCTGAAGTTCCTGGTTGGCTTTGGTCAGAATCTCAACCGAACGGCGTTGCTCAGAAAGCTCAGACTCAAGCTCTTTGATCCGATCGGCCGAGCTAGCACAACCCTCATGTGCCTGATAAAGTTGGGCATAGTGGTAGCTCGTCCTCTCGAAACGCTGAAGAACATCTGCTTGAGCCAAGCTCCCGCGTGCTAACTCAAACCAGGCACGCTGGGTGGCCTGGTGATCAGTCAAAGTGCCCTGTTCCGACCGGATAGAGGGAGGAGCCAGATGCACCATCAAGTCTCTGCAAACCTCTGCATCGTTCATACTGGCCCCAGCGGTCAGTTTCCATCCGGGAATGTAGGGTGCTGAAGAATCACCCCGTTCTATACACAAAGGACTTGCTTCAGAAAAAAAAAAAAAAAAAAAAAAAAAAAAAAAAAAAAATTTTACCTCTGGATCCCCTGCGAGGAAATGCCTGACGACTAAGATCAGCGGAGATGGATCCGGAGGGGCCTGCGAACAAAAACAAGACAAAACATGACTTCCTGGCAGACAACGATAATCAACAGGTTCAGAATATACCTTCGTAAGCAAAAGCTGAAACATTTGGGCCGCCCAAATCTTCATCCGGATCAAACATATCAAAGCCAAGACCACCCCCTTCAAGTTGATTACCCGCAGTTTCCTGGGCAATATTTTCCGAACCGCTCACCAGGTTGGTAGCTTCGGTATTCCCAGCCTCCCCGCCTACCGGAATCTCCACATTCTCAACATTCTCTTCATCCTGCACATCTGCAACATCCGCCGGGTGTTCCACATTTACTCCATCCACCCCCTCGGCGTTCGGATGACTTATGTTTATGGGGGAAGGGGATCGAGTGCGATCACCTTCAGAAGAACCTTCATCCTCCGATACCAAGACGCTAGAAGGATGGACCCTCTTGTGTGGCCGATGAGGGGGATCAACGGATGTACGCTTCCTGCTCACATTAGGCTGAGTAGCCTGCTTCTTCCTATCCTTTGCTGCCCGAGCATCTATTACCCGTTGGTTGGGTCTCTCAACAACCCGTTGAAGTCCTGACTTGGCAGGAAGAGGATCTTCAGGGCCCAGCGGCTCAGTCACATGCATCTCAGGGGCACCCCCATCGGCCAAGGCTGGCCCCTTGCCGACACGAGAGAGGGAAGTGTTCGGAAACCTAAGGAAACGAGACATCGGTACAACTGCATAGAAAGAACAAGTATAAGTACGGCATAACAAAACACAAAAGAACACAAGACGCTAGATTTACAACAAAGAGAGTTACCGTTCCCCTCCCCGTCCTTAAAAACCGGTCGATGACTGGGGTACTTCCAAAGCTTGGACAAACCGGCCTCGAAGAGCAGGGCAGGATGAAGGGCCTGTATATCCACAACAGCGGCCGTCAAAGCATCCACATGCCCTTGCTGATAACCCCCCGCCGGCGGCAGCTCGGAAACACTGGAGTCCGGATGTCTCCAGGGCATGGCTTGAGGAATCGCCCTGCGGTCGATAAGGAAGAACCTGTCCTTCCAATGCTTCATACTTGAACAGGTTTCGTTGAAAATCCTCGCCGGACTATCCTTACCGGCACGGCGAGCAAAGGAGAACCAATGCCCTTGCTTTTGCAACGTATAAAAAAGACGGAACAAAGTCACATACGGAGCAAAGTTCAAACTCCTACAATACACTTCGAACAAAATGACCTTCGTCAAACCAATCGGAACTAGCTGGGATATATGCACCCGGAAATGATTAAGAACCTGAAGAAGGAAGGTCGAAAATGGAACTCTAATCCCTGAAAACTCAAGATATGCTTCGTAGATCCCAATGGAATTCCTCGGCAAACGTTCCATGGTCATGCCGGGAGGTGGTAGACGGGGATGTAAATCCTCGGGAATCCCGTATACCCTTGCGGCCTCAATCACATCTCCCTCCGACATAACGGACGTATATATATGAATATCGAACTTCGGCATAACATCCACGCCGCCGGAGGACGATGCAACGTTACCCGTTCGCTCAGATGCAGACGCAACATTTTCGTGCGAACCGGAGGCCATAACTTAAGAACGGAGGGACTAGGTAACTCTCTTACGAAGGGAAAGGAAGGGAAGAGTCGGAGAAACGCACCTGATAAGAAGACGAAGAAACCGGAATGCAAGTGTGGGAAGAAATGTAAAACAGTAAAAAGGAAAAAAAGGAGAGGCATAAGCATTATATAGGGGAGTCTGATGGAACAGTAAAGCGTCGCATCGTGTCAGACCCACACGTGGGTTAATCTGGGCCACCCACGTCCATATCTTGGGACACGTGCCCACATCTCACGATTCCCGGTACAAAGGCGGTTTACCCTAGGTAATGGGCCTGGGCCCATGGAGCAATGAGCCAGCGATAAAACAACTTGGCCCGAATAGAACAAAGAATACGAGAACAACGGGGGCCCAATTATCCGGACAAACGAAATATCATATTACACCTTCTCAAAGCTGTAACACGATACTGGGGAGGGACATGTTTGTGTATGTAGCCGGACAGTACAGCAAGGCCGGACGGTACAGTAACGACCGGACACATCTTACCGGACGGACAGGAAAGAGCCGGACGGCAATTCAGCGACACGCGTCCTCCATAGCTGACACTACCTGTCAGGGATGTGCTACCCCTACATGTCAGAAACAGTTACCTACTAGTACTACGCACAGTACCTCAACAGTAGAAAGGTACAGGTCCAAAGTAGTATAAATACTTCTCATTTACTCTTATAATTCTCAGCATTTATTGCACTTACACACACATACTTTTATTAATACCCTGTACTTACTTTCACGCCTGAGCTGGGTCCTGGGACAAACCCCGGGACGAGGCTAACGCGTTCTTTCGTTGTGTTTCCAGATCCGAAGGACTCTCAGGACTCTCGGCTAGGAGACCACAACAAATTACTCGAACAAGTCATTTGACCATTTCAATCCCATAAACTTAGTGATCATATTTGTACTACAAAATATAATCAGAATCATTAGATCTAACATACTACTACTATCTTATACTCTCATGATATTCTCATTTTCTCTACAAATATACATCTATGAATCATTGAATCCTATGATCATGTATAAGTAACTATAACATCAAAATGAAAATGAAATAATGATCAAGGTAAGAAACATACTAAAAACATCAGTGTCATGGAGGCCTTTAGCACTAACAAGTAGGACTTGAATCTTTCCTGTTGGCATTTTTGTCTGTCTGAAAAACAAGGCACAGATCCCAAATATCCTTAAATATTTATTTTCTTGATTTTTGTGTGTCTTTTGATGAGCTAAATCCGGAAGAAAAGTGGAGAGTATTTATATACGAGATACCAAGCTGACTTTTTAATTATTGGTATCTTTAAGAACACATGATTCACAACATGCATAGCATGTTACAAAGCTATTGGTTTTTTAACTTTTTTTTATGAGCCATGTTACAAAATTATTGGTAAGTAGGTGTGAAAGAGTCACAATTTTCATTTCTAAAGATTAGACAATGTGACACATATTGATTGAGTTATGTACTATAGTCTTTCACACACATTGTCAATAGGTAAAAAAGCATTTTATGATTAGTACCTTTGACATAAACTTGTTATGATAAAATATCACTTTTACCTTTATACATAGATCGAGTTGTTAACATCTGTTTATTTGGCACTTGTTTAAGTGTGGTTATTATACACAAATTTTCATTTATGTCAAAAAAATTTGCCTAATAAACATTAGTTACACTTTTAAAATTACTATGATTAAATACAATTTCTAACTTAATCAGATCAAACTTTCCACTTGAATAGGTTTAAACATTTTTCCAGTGAACACATATTAGCAAAACCTCTACCAATACTTCCCAGACCAACAAATTAGGTAAGTAGAAAAGTGATATTAACAAGACGTTTTTTGCCCACACATTGTGTTTGGATTACATCAAAAGGGTGGTCAAAACTTTATTTATAGATGTTAGAGTGCAAAGTGAAAATTAGATAAAAGTGAAGTTGTAAAGGCAAACGTATGGAGTAATTATAGTTTACTAGTAGGGTACCCGCGCGTTGCAGCGGCGGGTACCCTAAAATAAATATTAACGACACCAAATATTTAGTAGCGTGTCTGCATGTCCATCACAGACAAATAATTAGTATATCAAATGCTTAATGATATTTTATAAAGTGCAATAATTGAATAACATATATTTATTGATAAGACTACAAATTCATATGATAAAGTCTTTTACAATATATGTATATACACCATATTGAAAATCCTACACACATTTATATTTTACTCAACGAAGAACTTATCGATACACAACGTTTGACATGTACTCACCATTTTGATCAAATTTTTTGGAAGCTTAATGTTTTGAAAGCATAATTAGATTGTATATTGTGGTTAAATAGTTGTATATTTTGGTGAAATGGTGTTTTTAATAGTGTATTAATTGTATGGATAAATAGTGTTTTTTTAGTTTCATTTGTGCTTTAAATACTTATAAATTATGCTTATTTACTTGTATTTACTTAAAAATTTATTTTTGGTAATCTTAAAAAATTAATATGAGAGAGGGTCAATGATGTATTATAATTATAGTTTATTTATATGTTTAGGTATTATGGTAAAAGGTAAATAAAGTTAAAGGGCCAAAATAAAAAAAATACTAAATGAATAGTAAAATTTGGGAAATTGATAGAGTAAAATAGGCAAACAAAGATTTGTAACTTCTTTCTTAAAAGGTATCTAACAATTTAGATATTTTTTTGTAACGTAGACAATGTGTATGGATGAGGGTGAGTATCTTCTCAAGTTAATTACCGGCCATTAGATTTGATCAATGACTCAAAATCAAAAACTATTTACTAACTTTCCTATATTAGACATAAATATGTTCATCAGAGTAAAATTCAAATGCATATCCATCTAATTTGATCTAATTGTTAGGATTAGCCTAAGATTTAATTGCAACTTAAGTCCAGGTTATTTTCTTATATTTTTCTCTTTCTTTTTATTCACTTTTTTTTTTACCTTTTTCTTCTTTTATCTTTTTTTTTCCTACTCACATTTTTTTACTCACGCTTTGCTTTTTACTTTTCTTTTTTTTTGGTCCCTTCTTTTCCATTCACGTTTTTTTTTTCCAAGTTTTTTTTTAATAAACATTTTTTTAATTCATTTTTTTTCCTTTTTCTTTTTAAAAAAAATCACGTTTTTTTTAATTCCCGTGTATTTTTTTTATAAAAAAATTCACGTTTTTTTCACTTTCTTACGTTTTCGTCCGTTTTCATATGTTTTCATCCGTTTTTGTCCGTTTTCAGACGTTTTATATGTTTTCATCTGTTTTCTTTCGTTTTCATCCATTTTAGACGTGTTTTTACGCTTTCATACGTTTTTGTCCGTTTCATACCTATTCATCCGTTTTCTTGTGTTTTCATCTGTTTTCTTGCGTTTCCGTTCGTTTTCATTTGTTTTCGTCAATTTTCATCCGTTTTCTTTCGTTTTCGTCCTATTTTTCATACGTTTTCTTCCTTTTTCATACGTGTTTTTACGCTTTCATACTTTTTCGTCTGTTTTTTACATATTCTTCCGTTTTCTTACATTTTCGTCATTTTCATTCGTTTTCGTCCGTTTTTCAATGTTCTTTTGCCATTCTCAGACATTTTCATATGTTTTAGAATATCACAAGTGATATTCTGTGATATTCATAATATCACCTAAGTGATACTCTGAATATCACAAACCCAAGTGATATTCTGAATATCACAAGGGATATTTAGAATATCACCCAAGTGATATTCTGAATAACACAAGGGATATTCTGAATATCACAAGGGATTTTCTGAATATCACATGTGATATTTTGTGATTTTCTGAATATCACAAATGATATTCTGCGTACCAAAAATGATATTCTGAATATCATAAGTGATATTCTATGATATTAAAAAAATCACAAGTGATAGATATTTAGAAAATCACAAGTGATATTCAGAAAATCACAAGTGATATTCTGAATATCAATTGTGATATTTTGAGTACCACAATTGTCTGTTTAGTTATGTTTTCGTTCGTTTTCATACGTTTTCATCCATTTTCATATGTTTTTGTCTATTTTCATATGTTTTTACGCTTTCATACGTTTTTGTACATTTTCATACGTATTCACCTGTTTTCTTACATTTTCTTATGTTTCTGAATATGACAAGTGATTTTCTGAATATCACAATGGATATTCAGAATATCACCCACAAGGGATATTCTGAATATCACAAGTGATTTTCTGAATATCATATGTGATATTTTGTGATTTTCTGAATATCACAAGTGATATTCTGAGTATCACAAATGATATTCTGTGATATTCAAAAAATCACAAGTGATAGATATTCAGAAAATCATAAGTGATACTTAGAATATTAACAGTGATATTCAAAAAATCACAAGTGATATTCTGAATATCAATTGTGATATTAAAAAACGTATGGAAAACGTAAGAAAATGGATGAAAACATAAGAAAATCACAAGTGATATTCTGAATATCACAAGTGATATTCTGAAAATCACAAGTGATATTATGAATATCACTTGTAATATTATGTGTTCTAGCTATTTGATGTGTTTTAGACGTGCTTTTACGCTTTCTTATGTTTTCGTCTGGTTTTTTACGTTTTTGTCCGTTTTCTTACATTTTAATCCGTTTTTCAACGTTTTCGCCCACTTTTATCCATTTTCATACGTTTTCATCCGATTTCTCATGTTTTCGTTCGTTTTCATATGTTTTCGTTCGTTTTCATTGGTTTTCTTTTGTTTTTGTCCATCTTTATATGGTATTTTACGCTTTCATACGTATTCGCCCGTTTTCTTATGTTATCGTCCGTTTTCTTATATTTCTGAATATGACAAGTGCTATTCAGAATATCACTTGTGATTTTCTGAATATCACTTGTGATCACAATTGATATTCAAAATATCACTTGTGATTTTCTAAATATCATTGGTAATATTCTGAATATCACTTGTGATTTTGTGAATATCTATCACTTTTGATTTTTTGAATATCACAGAATATCACTTATGATATTCAGAATATCATTTGTGGTACTCAGAATATCACTTGTGATATTCTTAATATCCCTTGTGATATTCAGAATATCATCCCACTGGGATGATATTCTGAATATCACAGAATATAACTTGTGTTTTCGTCCGTATTCATACGTAATCGTCCATTTTCATACGTTTTCGTCCGTTTTCATACGTTTTTCAATACCACAATTGATATTCAAAATATCACTTGTGATTTTCTGAATATCACTTGTGATTTTCTTTTTCGTTCGTTTTCATACGTAATCGTCTATTTTCTTATATTTTCGTCCGTTTTCATACGTTTTTGAATATCACAATTGATATTCAGAATATCACTTGTGATTTTCTGAATATCACTGGTAATATTCTGAATATCACTTGTGATTTTCTAAATATCATTGGTAATATTCTGAATATTACTTGTGATTTTGTGAATATCTATCACTTGTGATTTTTTGAATATCACAGAATATCACTTATAATATTCAGAATATCATTTGTGCTACTCAGAATATCACTTGTGATATTCAGAAAATCACAAAATATTACATATGATATTCAGAAAATCACTTGTGATATTCCTAATATCCCTTGTGATATTCAGAATATCACTTGTGATTTTTTGAATATCAATGAATATCACTTATGATATTCAAAATATCATTTGTGGTACTCAGAATATCACTTGTGATATTCAGAAAATCACAAAATATTACATGTGATATTCAGAAAATCACTTGTGATATTCCTAATATCACATAATATAACTTGTGTTTTCGTCCGTTTTCATACGCAATCGTTCATTTTCTTACGTTTTCATCTGTTTTCATACGTTTTTGAATATCACAATTGATATTTAGAATATACTTTTGATTTTCTGAATATCACTTGTGATTTTCATTTTCGTCCGTTTTCATATGTAATCGTCTATTTTCTTATATTTTCGTCCGTTTTCATACGTTTTTTAATATCACAATTGATATTCAGAATATCACTTGTGATTTTCTGAATATCACTGGTAATATTCTGAATATCAATTGTGATTTTTTAAATATCTATCACTTGTGAATATCACAAGTGATATTCTGAATACCACAGAATATCACTTGTGATATTCCGAAACGTATGAAAACGTCTGTGAATGGCCAAAAACACAGAATATCATTTGTAGTACTCAGAATATCACTTGTGATATTCAAAAAATCACAAAATATTACATGTAATATTAAGATAATCACCTGTGATATTCCGAATATCCCTTGTGATATTCAAAATATCATTGGGGTGATATTCTGAATATCACAAAATATCACTTGTGATATTCCGAAACGTAAAAAATGTCTGAGAATGGCCAAAAGCATTGAAAAACGGACGAAAACGAATGAAAACGATGAAAATGTAAGAAAATGGAAGAATATGTATGAAAACAGACGAAAGCATATGAAAGCATAAAAACACGTATAAAAAACGAAGAAAATGTATGAAAAATAGGACGAAAACGAAAGAAAATGGACGAAAACGAATGAAAACGAACGGAAACGCAAGAAAACGGATGAAAACGCAAGAAAATGAATGAATATGTATGAAACGGACAAAAACGTATGAAAGCGTAAAAACACGTCTAAAAACGGATGAAAACGTATGAAAAATCGACAAAAACGTAAGAAAACGGATGAAAACGTATTAAAACGAACGAAAACGTATGAAAACAGACGAAAACGTGCGAAAACATAAGAAAACGGACGAAAACTTATGAAAACGAACAAAATGTATGAAAACTGACGAAAACGGGCGAAAACGTATGAAAACGGGCGAAAATAAACGAAAACGTATGAAAATAATAAAAAACGTGTGAAAGGGGAAAAAAACGTGAACTAAAAAAAAGTGAATTAAAAAAAAAAAAAAAAAAAAAAAAAAAAAAAAAAAAAAAACTTCGTGAATTGAATGAAAAACAAAAAAGAAAGAAAGAAAAAAATGGAGAAAAAGAAATGAACAAAAAGGGTACATGAAGAAAGAACAAAAACAAAAGAAAAAAAAAAGAAATGAAAAAAAAAGCCTACGTAAAGAAAAAAAAAAGAAGAATAATAATAATAATAATAATAATAACAAAAAGAAAAAGAAAAAAGGAAAATAAAACATGGACTTATGATTCTCCCTTTAATCTTAGGTTAATCCCCACCATTAGATTAAACTAGATGGATTTTGAGAATTTGTCCGTTGGTATGCACCAAAATTAGAGTATGCAAAATAAAGTGACTCATGTTCACCATTGAAATTTATTTATTCTAGTACATTCATCACTTTAAAACAAACCAAAGATATATATATATATATATATATATATATATATATATATATATATATATATATATATATATATATATTTGCGTTAATGTGGTGTACAAGTTTAAAATAGATAAAATAGGTACACATGTAGACCTTTGGATTAGACTTGATAGATGAGATCAAAATAAATAATATTAATTAATTAAAATTAATTAGATATTTACTATAAAGGTATTATAGTAATCTTTGTTTTTCCCTTTTTTTTTTTTTTTTTTTTTTTTTTTTTTTTTCATTTTAATCCCATGTTAAATGCCAACAATCCCTACTAACAAGAACAATACCCGTGCGTTGCACGGGTAGACGTTTTTTTATATGATGTTTGCAATAAGTTAGGAAGAGATAGAACATCGAAAAGTTGAAGAAAAAATATCATGATTAAAGTCCAACAAAATAATAAAATAAAGCATAACGTATGATGGTCTAAACTCATTATTTTCATAATGTACTAAATGATCAAAGTAAATTTGTGAACGGATTAAATGGCTGCGAATTGTCTAAACGATTCAAGTAAAGGACTGCGAAGGATTAACCACTTCCTCATCTCCCTCATCCTGCATAATCTCCATATTTTGAGGAACTGCTACCTCATTAACCTCAAAGTTCATGTTGTTAACATTCACCTCATCTGGCATTTCATCAATTTCTCTTACAACAGTAGCATTTGAAGAAGGACACACAACTGTGTTTATAGCAATTGTAAGCTCATTACTTGCATGAGATACATCATGTACGGAATCATCAACAGGAGCCTGAACAACAGTAGCATTAACCTCATCATGTACGGGAGGCTAATTTGTAACTGTATGAGTTGTAGGAGGCACTATTTTAGAGACCCAGTTCCACTCAATTTCATCCATCAACTTTTCTTCATCCTCGGTTATGGTCGTTCCCAAATTTTCATAATCAGTAGCATAATCAACCATATCAGAATAGTTTAATCCCGATGATACATTAGAATTTGCGAGGCTTGTTACTGATCCAGACATTGATGAACTCCCACGATGCTTATTCAAGTCATTGAAATCGCTACCATAGTATTTTGTAACAGTATATCTTTTGACATACGTAGGTGGTAGATTAAATTTATCAATCTTGATCTCGAGAACAACCATTTGAGTGAAGAGTTTATCAACAAAGTAATCCACTATCCAGTTTGGGTCGTCTGCTCCCTATAAATTATCAGATACTTAGTTAGTACTATGGATGCATAAACTTGTGACGATAGTAAGTAACATAATATGAGCACCATAGTAACTAACATAATCTTGTGACCATGGTTGTAATACAGTTGTAACATGTGTTCATAAAAATTGAAATATTTTCTTTTAAAAAGCTCACCTCCTTTAAAGTCTTGGTAATCAACTCTTCCACCGTAAGGCCTAAAATCTCAGTGGCAGCCGAGTTAAAAAGTACACATTCAATATCCTCTTCGTTGTCTCTTACTTTTATCACTAACTTGTACCTATAAGGATAAAGATTAATAAAAGTTTTTTTTAAAGCATAATTTTCATGAGGATATATAGAACATACGTTTGACGCGGGTTGCTGACATGTTTTTTGCAGTCGTCACAATAATATCGAACACCATCTAAGGTCACTTTGTGGAAGCACTTAGTACATTGTATGAATTTCCAGTCCTTATCTAAGTCAATACCAATAACCATTCCATATATAATGAACCTTGTCCCCTGAGAAAAGAACATCAAACGATTAGTGTGAATGGTAAAGTGAAATCAAATATGTAATTCAGATTTTCTAATAAGGGAAATTACCAGAGTAGCGCCATCAGCCAAACCCTGATAAATCTCGGTAACTGGTGTTACTTTCAACGTATCAGTCTCAACAGTTGTAGATGTAAAGACAACGGGTTGGATATGCCTAAAAAAAATAGTTTCGCGAGGTAATTTAAATATATGTAGTATGTAAAGCGTATAGAATTTGGTAACGTGTGTCCTGATAGACATTAAATGTCACCTTTGGTTGTATGCAAGAGTTTCAGCGATCGGGAGGTTCAAATGAAATTGTGTCGATACTGTCGTCGTTAATTGTGGTGCACCTGAGATAAGTTTAAAAAAAATACTTATCAACTGAGAATACCATATTTGAATTATAGCCATATGATAGTAAATATCTAAGTATTCAAGACGCCAACCTGCATAAAGCCGAACTCTGCAACACGTCAAGATCTTGGTATTTTTTTTAGACTCGATTATGTTATCTTCGTACGCCAAAGCACACTTTCCCCATAACGATATGTTCAATTTTATATCACTTCAATAGAGTAAATCGTCAAAAGTTGCTTATATTTTTTAGATAGCACATGGAACAAAATTATGTTATAAAAATGGTAAAATACCTCATATCAGCAATTACAATTTTGCAGACCTGGGGGTTACAACGTTGGACGCGTTCAACATTATTTTGAAGAGGACCCCATTCTCGAAGAACACCTATGACATCTGTTAAAAAAAACGACTTATAGATTCTGGATGATCGTTAGGATTATCTACTACAACAGTGGTTACTCTTAATACTAACACGTCTAAACACTGTTTGACTTAATATGGGTACTTGAAAACCATACAATGGCTGCAAGTAAAAGAACAAATGTCAAGTTTTAGAAGCTAAAGGCACCCATGTAAAAGACCAATTTGCATACCCCAACTGATGTAAATCTCGTTGTCGGGTTCGGGTGTTTATCGGGTCGGATTAAGTTGGGTCGGGTGCTTCGGGTTATCGGGCCACTTTTACTACCGGCGCTTTTCAACTATTTTTGGTGATCCATAATGATTAATTACATATTTAACTACTGATATTGTTATTCTATTAGTCTTTTTATATGCTAATATATATGAGTTACACATAATCTTGGATGGCCTTTTTCTATACTCGTATTTTACTACTGGTACCATATTTTACACACTGTAAAATCCTTGTTTGGCTACTGGTAGTCTGGTACTATTAGTCAAGTTATATATGAGTTACACATTATAATTCCATAGATTTAGAGAGCAAATATGAAGTGATATATAAGCTGATATGTGCTATTTATTTAAGCAGACCACCAAATGAAATGATTTAGATAGCCAACATTATGCAGCAAAATTTATTAACATGGAATCAATGATTATATAATTATATATAGCAAAACATTATGTAGCAAATGAAATGATTTAGATAGCAAACATCTTGTTCCACACATGGTACAACAATCAAAGTTATAAACAAATAGTACCTCACATTTGCAGATTTGCATACTGATACACATAAGCTGTCATCATAGGTCCCAACTGAATTGATATACTAACTGAGTAAACCATTTATCAAATATTAAATTATTAAAAGAACAAATGTCAAATAATTTAGTGAAATATTATACCAGTTAGATAAGCATTCAACAACTCATGTACCAAAACAAACCATGAAAATTAGGGTGAAACCATATAATGTATCATAAGGACTAAACTCATACCAGTTAACTAATATACCAGAATAGTTTAATTCCACAACTCATACCAATTACATAATGTTATACCAGTAATATGGGTCAAAAGATAAAAAGCTGGACCCGTGACCAAACACTTAAAGGTGATATGTGACCATTTCAGGTAGGGAATGAAAACATTCAATAAGCAAGGCCAAACACCCTTTTAAAACTATATGCACTGATGGATTTATGGTAAACTTAAAGGTGATATGTGACCATTTCAGGTATGGACTGAAAACCGGGTTACCGTAAACATGGCATAGCAAATCAAGCAATCTAGGTTTTAACTTAAATGAAGAATAAAAAGGTAGTTATAATATGATAACCTGTGAGATATGTATCGTTTCCAATACGTCGTTGAAGGTTTCCGAATGGCACAAACTTAAACACGTATCTGTCAAACAATTGCTGTCGAAGAGATGATGGTTGAATGTCAGTTGTGTAACCGAACTGCACATAGAACTTGATTTCCAAAGGCCTGTATTTTGTATCCCCATAGTTTACCACTGTGAATTTGTGTATCTTGTAGACACAACCCTCTTTGACACGATGATCAAATCTCTTAATGAGATTCACCGGAATCTTTGAATGAATTGAAGTAGACTGAAATCAATAAAAAGGTTAAGTAGAATGTAATGTAAATCAAGCGATTATATGCATAGAAAAAGGACATGTGGGGTGTACTTACACGTTCATCCACTATAATCAGGTCCATTGAAAGAACTCGATTGTTGTTCGGATTGTAAGTAGTCCATACACGTGCAGCCATAACATTAACTGTCCACTTATCAGTTAGATTGGGATGCAAATCACTGACATGATGATAACGGATACTCATTGTTGCTCGAGGGGAACTGCAATGAAACAATATATAATCATATAGTAAGGTCATGAAATAGTAAAATAATTAAATTGTTAACTATACCTCTAGGCAGATTGTAAAAGACTTCCTTGTAAACAATATTTTTAGTCAAATTATTAGCACAAATTCCTCCGTTGTCAATATAAAATCGCAATCCAGCACGGGAAGTCACACGCGAAGCAACAACATAAAGTTGCCCATGAGTAAATACAGGTTTCTCAAGATACGCACATACATGATTAAAAGTTTGGCCTTGACTTTTGTTTATGGTCATGGCATAACATACTTTTACAGGAAACTGCCTTCGTATAAATCGGAATGGCCAAGATGAATCAGTCGGGGTCATATCGATCTTGTTAATAAAGGCTTTTTGACCGATATGAGTCCCAGTAATTATTGGACCCTAAAGAACTGTACGGGTAATCTGAGTTATGACTAAACGTGTTCCGTTGCACAAACCTCGTTGCAAGTTTGTATTCCGTAATAATATGATTGGTGCACCGATCTTCAATTCAAGTTTGTGATTTGGGACACCAGAGAATCTCAAAGTATTTAAAGATTCAGGCGGGTACATGATTTGCATCTCTTCGAAGTTATCTGAGGTTGAACATATCATATCAGCACTATAAAGTTCATGCATGTCACCTGACATTGAATCAAGAATGTGTGAGTTGATCTTATCAACGACATCATTTGTTGGGCTTAGGATACATCTCTCTTTTAGGTAGTCGATATCTTGGATTCTGTTTGGGAGATCCGGGTATGTACTTGAGACAATTGCCTCAATAGGGTTATCAACTACTGGAATTAAAAGGTCACTGGGAATTGTTATCCATGTAGCCTCGTCTTCATCATCTAGTGCAATGGACGGAAGCCTTCCATCTCCCATGGACATAAGCCAATTGTGAAAATGCATCATTTTATCGGGATGTGCAACATCAATTGTTGGATCACGAAGACGCATGTTAATAGACAATACAAAAACCCTACAGTTATCCCATATGGATGATGACTTGTTTACAACAGAAGCAACCACTACAGCCCTTGGTGCATTTGGAATAACTGGTAGGATTTGCCGAAAGTCTCCACCAAGGACAACTACTTTTCCGCCAAAGACTTGATTCTCGGCATTAGGATTATCAAGCCTGCAAATAACTCAGAATGTTCTATCAACAGCCTCGAAAGCATGTCGATGCTGTAATGGTGCCTCATCCCAAATAATAAGATCTGCGGCTCTAATTAAGCTTGCAAGATCTGAAATGACATCGATTCCACAACACGATTCGCTGTCAAGGTCCATAGGTATACAGAACCTTGAATGTGCAGTTCGTCCTCCAGGCAATAATAGCGATGCAATACCAGATGAGGCAACAGATAACACAATAGTTTTTTTTACACTAACACAATAGCTTTTTTGTACAGATATTGTGGTAAATTGTGATAACCTAACTTTTTTGTTCATTGAGCACTTTAAGTATAACATATGGAAAGTCTCGTGAAACACATTCTTCCTTATCACTCCTTCATCCCAAAATAATTCACCCCCTTACTTCTCCTTGCACCCAAAACTGCCAAAGATCATACATACTTTCTTATCACTCCGCAACACCTGTAGCTACACACTCCTACCCTATACATCCATAGAAAGCATGTACACGAACCATAATCACACTTGTTTTTTAAATCTACTTAAAGGCATCACGACACATAATGAGTTTATTATATTCTCAAACCTTATCACTCCAATACACATGAACAAAAATCCATCCTTATTACTCCAAAAGAAACGATCGACACATAACAGGAGCACAAACCAAGTTCGATTTCGACACATAATAGTTCCGTTTTTGTTAAGTAATTAAATCGAATCAAAAAGTTAATTCACCAATGAGATATAAATTAAAGCATTTGTTTATTGATCACCTAAAAGAGAAAATGAAGTTAAAGACATACTACTAAGACAGTAGCTTGACAATTGAAACTAAAACTTAATATATATAAGATATTCCTAAAAGTCATCATCATCATCTTCTTCGGTTTCATCTTCACTTTCATCTTCATCTTCTTCAATTTCATCTTCTTCGCTTCCATCTTCATCAAAGAGTTGCTTGAACCTGTTTCTTCCAGTTATTTTTATTTCGTTTCTTTTGTTTCTCTTGATCGGGGCCATTGGTATTTCATCATCACTAACCTCCTGCATGAAAATTTAGCGGATAAGTTATTGAAAATATGTGACTCTTTCATAAAAACAAAAGAAAAACAATAGAGAATAAGTATGTTAATGTAGTTACATGTTGAATGTTTGTGAGATCTGTGACATTAGTGGTGTTTGGGCTAGGTTCATCATGATCAGGAAGATCATCAACGTCAATGACTTCAGACCACTTCCAATTTTTGAGATTCTCTTCACGTTTTCTCTTTTTGGAATCATTGTTGATGGGCATATCCTGGTTTTACAGTATACAATATATTAGAAAAACCATGATATATAAAACGCATGATACTGGTTTTACATGTATACAATAGTTAAAAACATGATATATAAAACATACCAGCTGGTTGTTATTGATGATTTCAGCAGCAAGATCCTATCAAAATAAGAAGATTAGAATGCCAAGAATGAAAGTATGAAAGTAATATGAAGACACGATTACCTGATAGTTATCCATTGGTATTTGTATGCAAATAATGAAAGCAATACTTGTTAATAGTTGGTTGGGATTTGTGTGTGAAGAGTGAAAATGACAACTCATATATATACTATACAAACCCTAGGTGATGCATGCGGCAAAAGATTGATACTAAAGTTTGAAATCTAGGCGCCAAAAGAAACATATCTTTTTCCAATGAATTGGGCAAGGAAAGGGAACATATTCATTTCCTTAATTGTAGAGGAGTTTGTTTTATAGCTTTTGTATATCCATAGTAGGGTGTTGCTTGACAGCAAACAAATAAATACTTGTTTTATGTGGCTGAGATTAAGTAGTGACATGATCCAATGAACCAAAATGAACTCCACGTCATAATATTTTATCTCTGTAGCGACAGCAATATATATTATAATTTATAGTTAACCTTTAAACAATTAATCTCTTTCTACCATAACAATTACTCGGTAATTCATTTCTATCTTTTTCTCTCCCATCAAGAAACCAGTCAACCACCAATTCATTTTCAAGATCCGAAAACACAAATATCCAGATTCTTGTTCCACGAATTTAAACAATCAAAATCACAATAACACCCTCTTGGTTTCACTTGATCTTTGAAATCCAAAATACTAACACAAACTAAAAAAAGCCGAAACATAATGATGATAAACAATAACACCCTCATCATAACCCGACGCTGCTACCACCGTTGCAACCATCGGAACGCAAGTGATCCTCTATGTAACTGATTTTTGGTAATCGAGTTGGTCTTTTCTATCGATCATAACCCTCATATCGACACCACCATCACCATCATTATAGTCCATTTCTATCGATCCACAATGCCATCACCGGAATCTGCATCTCACCCATCTCTTTTACTAGTGAGCACCAACGGTAATATATGGGAAATTATTGTATGTATTTGGGTATCAAACTTACGAGAGTTTTATCGATATATGTAGATCTGTGTTTTAAGGATTGTAATTTCTTTTATTAAATTTACGAGTGATGATGTATCAACGTTTGTAGATCTGTGTGTATCGTTGCTCTTAAAATGTATATGTATTAGTAGCTTCTGTTCGTTAATCCGTCTATATTTATCACATTATAAAACTGTGAATTGGTGAAGTTGTGCATGAGCTTCAGAACTTGTGTAAAAGTGGTTGCATCGTGAATGTTAATTTGGATCAATCAATATTAGTTGTTAATGAACTTCAGAACTTGTGTAAAAGTGGTTGCATCATGAATGTTAATTTCTTAATTTGATATTATGTTGGCAACATATTCACGAGACGATGCATGGTTCGTCTTTCAGACAGTAAGTTTTTATACTTTTTGTTAGTGAAAGAAAGAAATAAATACTATGTTAATTATTTATAACATAAATATTTTGTTAAATACTTTTCTAGAATACTACACTTACCGAAAAAAAAAACTCTATGAAATTTAGTGTGTCGATATAAATATACTAAAATTTTAGTGTTTAACTATATATGTATCAAGATATTTATGTATATATATATATCAAAAAATTGGTACATATGTATAAAAAAATATTGTCACTATAAATTTAATATGTCATAAATAAAGTATGAAAAATTAGTGTGTCAAGATAAATTTAATAAGGATAAATTAATTTGGTTTATAAAATAAGGATAGATTAATTTATTTTTAGAAAAATTGGTGTGTCAGTATAAATTTAATGTATCATAAATAAAGTATAAAAAAATTAATGTGTCACTATAAATTCAATAGGGATATATTAATTTATAGTGACACACTAATTTTGTCATATTGTGTCACTACAAAATGTTTCAAAAGAATAAGTGTGTCAAAGAAAATGTGTCAAAAACGTTAGTGTGTCAGTAAAAACGTATTATGAAATTAAGTGTGTCACTACAAATCCAGAGTGAAGTTATTGAGGTTTTAAGTTTTTAGACCAAATTTTCACCAAATTTTTTAGGCCAAACTTGCATCAACCGAACCCAGATCACAACTAAACAACATCAACTGATCATCAAGTCCATCAACTGATCATCAAGTTCATCTCCAGTGTTCGGTGTTTCACGGTTTCTTCTTGATTTTGTAAAATCCCGCGAAAGAATCTATTTCTCGGTTTAAGTCATAGAAGTGTAAAATCCCGTGCACATCCACATCATGTCAAACTCTTCAGACTCAGTCATACCTGATATACTCAAATTGTATGACATGACCGATGAACATAAGACTTCTAACCCTTCACAACAAATTAACGTGCTTGTGCTTGATAATGCTGCAATGGAATCTTCGTGCTCGAATCCTCAATAGAATGTGATTCATCAGCCAACCAATTTACTTGATGATGCAAAGGGTTGTTGCATTGAATGCTTTCGACAACTTCATTCACACTTCTCGGTACTTTTAGAGGGAACTGGATTCAAGATGGGATTCGAACGTGCATTTGCTACTTTCTTTGGTCAAGATGTTCAGACTTTCACAGACATAATGATTCTTAATTTAGATCAATTATGACAACAACTTGACCAAGCAGAACCTTCCAATATTGGATCAATGGCTGCCCTCTGTGTGCTCAACAAACAACTGCAGGTGTTCATCAATTCGAATTCCGCTATGGTTTATGACTATGAAAGTCAGATGACAATGAAGTGTTTTGCTGATCACACGGAAATTGAGGTTGACACGTTCAGAGACACACTACTCCAACACATGGGAAAGGTTAAGGAGTACATTGAGGAAAGAGCAAAGCACAAATCTAAGTGTGACATCAAGATGAATGACAGTCGGGTGCAATTAAGAGATATCAATATTGATTCGGGTAACTCTTCAGATGTTGGATCAGTTGACACTAAGTGTAGAGGAATAAAGACAGAGAAGGTTAACCCAAACAACAGTTCAGCAACACGTGGTACACAAGATGCGGATGCAGACATCATACCTGATAATGAACAGGTGTCATGTGCTGAGGTACCCTTACCTGTTCAACAATATACATCTGCTAACATACTTGAACAAACTGATCAGGATGTTGAACGTGATGATGCTTCAAGTTCTTTGTTTACGGCTGAGTCCTTTAAGTCAAATGATATGGTTGAAAAACATGTTTTTGATGAACTTTCAAATAGATTTTTACAACTTGAGAAACATTGTATTTCACTTGAAATATCAATTCAACAAAAGGAAGAAAGTCTTCAAATTAACAAACCATGTAAGAATACGGAATTCCATGAATTTCGCAAATTTTTTGAAATAAATGATTTGAAAGCTCAGCTACAAAACAAAAACTTAACGATCAATAATTTGAAAACTCGAATCAACATGCATGAGAAAAGTAACGAAGCCAAAGTTAAACATGACATTAATGCAATGGAAACAAAAAATATTGAATTGGAATGTAATGTGGCTAAATTGCTTACGGAAAATGAGTCTTTGAAAGTTCAGTGTAAAGACCTATGTGACTCAATCAAAGTAACAAAAACTAAGACTGTAGAGAAGACAACCTCTTTGATTGCTAAAAATGATGAACTCAAAGATCAACTTCAGGAAAAGGGTTTTGCAATTGTGGCATTAAGAAATGATTTAAGAAAATCAACAGGAAACATTATGAACACTAAGTTTGCAAAACCATCAATCTTGGGAAAACCACCTTCACAACCTCTTAGGAAACAAAGTGTTGTTAGGCAACCGACTGCGTTTAGATCTGAACGACCAAAATTTTCAAAATTGTGGTTTGCCTCCCAAATTGATGCGAAACAAGTTTTGTCAAAGCCAGTCACTTCACAATCTAAACCTAAGGAAAAGGAATGTGTTGTTGCAAAACCACATCATATTTGTGCCTTTAGTGCCTCTAGGAATAGTCCAAAGCGCGTGTCATTTGTGACAACAAAGGAACATGTTCGACATAAAAACAGTGTTCATAATCACAACCTAAGAAGAACACACATGAAAAGACTAGGAATTTTCCTGTTTCTAAGAGTAATTGTGTGTTGACTAAGGCGATTCCCGTAGCAGATCACTCTAAGAAGCCTAGATCTTTTTCTGAATCCAAACACTTTGTGTGCTCAACTTGTTTGAAATGTGCTTTTATGGCAAATCATGATACTTGTGCTACAAAATTCCCGAAGGAAGTGAATACTTGTGATAAGGTTCTACCATCTAAGACTAGAAACTACAACAATCCCGTAGAATCAAAGTGTTATATTCGGAAACCTGGCAGGCAGATTATTTTAGGACAAAGGTCTTCTCTAAACAAGACTTCCACTTTACATGAGAAACCAAACACTCCTAGAACTTACCTTAGGTGGATACCGACAGGTAGAATTTTTAAGATTGTTGGTCTTAGATGGATACCTATGAGAAAGATGTTCACTGATTGCAAAACCATGGTTGATAGTGGAACCCCAAATGGAATAGATGTTGATTTCACTAACCCATATAACTACAAACAAACTCTCAATGTCAGTGCAGGTAGTCTTTACTTAAGTGCTGGTACATCGTTCAATCCTGTTAAGGAAAGACTCAGAGTTTGGCTGCCGAAAAGAGTGAAATCTCATCAATCAAGGGTTAATGAAGCTCAACTTTGATGCAAATGATTATGACGTCTGTTCACATCAGTTCAGGCCTCGCTCTTCATCATTATGACGTTTGAACAATTCAGTTCAAGCCTCGGTCCTCATTGTCAACATTATGACGTCTGTTGACAACACTTCAGGCCCCGTTCATCAAAGAAAAGAAAGGTGTACGATTCAATGCGCCTTATCTTTGGAAGAAGAGAAATCTTCTTAGGTTTGACCATTCTCAACAATACGGTTCATGCTTCCTCCATGTTCGTTCAGTCATCAAGTGGATCTACTCATCTTTACTTGAATTCATATTCACTTGCTCATTCAAAAATGTATGCAATTTTTAAGGGGGAGAAGTGTGAATAAAATACATGATTGATTGTATTCTTATTCACTTGCTCAATCTAAAATGGCAAACCTCGCTTGCAATTTTTGAGGGGGAGAAGTGTGAATATACCACATGTTGATTGATGCTTAAAGAATGGTCTTACGACTCTCCTCCAACACCTAATGTTCCATTAACTAAGGATGACTGGGATTTATGGTTGATGAATACTTCCAAGCTTCAACGAATGTTGATCATCTAGTTCCTGAAGCTCTTGCTCCGGTTTCTGCTGACTCAACTAGTTCACCTTCCTCAATCTCCATTGATCAAGATGCACCATTTAGAAGTATTACTCAGATTACTCATGTAACCCAATCTCCAGTTACTCCTTAAGGTGTTGATGATGACTATCATTATTGTGAAGTTGCACACATGAATAATGATCCGTCCTCTTGTTCTATTTCATCATGGATTGTTGTTCCTCCAAATGTGCACTTTGTAAATCAACCACAAGATCATAATGGAAAATGTCGATTATAATGTCAATACGGCTAAGAATTTGGACATGGAATGTCAAGTAACCACGGAGTTTATTTGGTATCCCTTATTTGAGATTGAAGTTGACTTTCACAAAGGAGTGATCTTATTTTATCTTGAAGTCGGGGTTGGTTGGATGAAGATTCTTCGAGATCCTTGCTTGAGCTTTTACCTTTACAATGACGAAGACTTGGATATCTAGTTATTTTGGTGATTCTTCATTTTATTACCACAAAATAACTATCACTTTAAGGAGTGTCACAACTCACACGAAGTTGTCGGTAGTCAAGAGGTGATGTACGTCTTATACTTGATGGTTGGTTGGTTGAAGAATATAGAGTACTTAGGGATTCGATGTTGTACGAACTCTCTACACCGCTCTTAGTCACACACTAGTGCAAGCTTAAGTCACAAAAATGGGGAATTCTACTTCAGTTTCAAATTTGGTATGTTGGGTTTACTTCATCAGTGGTCACTTCAAATAGCCTACATAAGGGGTGGTAAAGATAGTTAGAGAGAGTCTTTTTGTAGCAGTTGATTCTCACCAGATCCATTTATGCTAATTTTTTTTCTTCTCACAAGATTTCAAGAAAAGGTGCCTATAATGTGTTGCTAATTCTGAGGTATCAAAACCAGCAAGGGGGAAGGAGACATACATCTAAATGCATAATGAGTACATGTGATGAACTTAATTCTTCTTCTTAATTGAAGTTCTCCCGGGAAGACAAATGTCATAACCGCAGAGAATATCAGTGTATTAACTCGTTGCGTTTGGTGTATCATTCCAACTACGTGGGGGAAGTGGTCTTCTGATACTTGTGGTAGGTATTACTTCTGCTTTCAGTGTGAAGAAACATGAGAAGAACAGTTGGTGCGTGAGATGATATTGCTTATCGACATCTTCATACGAGCTAATATGGTTTATGGTAAAGTGCTTCTGCTTAATGTTTCATGTACACAATGTTATGCTGATTCCGATGAGATCGCAACCATCAGGGGAGAGATAAGTGTACATCAGGGGCATACAACAGGTTCACGTGACCGGGCTTAATCACTTACTCCGGAGTTGATATCCGCAGAGAGGGTCAGTGCTTCAACCTGTTACTTTGGTGTCATCGTTTTCTTCTTGTGTTGGATACATGCGTACAATATGGATTGAGTTAGTATGTGTAAGTTAACTAGAAAGCATTTGGTGAAATGAAGATGTTGATATCTTATTCCCCCGAATAGACAACTGCTCCAAACCATAAAGTAATGTGTACATTGGGGATGCACAACATGGTCTTGTGATCGGGCTTTATCATACATTCCGGGATTGATAACCGCAGAGATGATCCATGGTTCACCTTGTTACTTCGGTGCTATCATTTTGTTTGGGTCTTTGAGTGTCAAACAATGATCCATGGTTCACCTCATGAAGATGATTGTCGGTTTGGGGGGAAGCTACCAAAGCTTTACATTGAGGAGACTAAAACTTAGCAATTTGGTGGTGTCTAGTGATTAACTCAGTTGTGAGATTCTAATGATTTGTTAACTACTTGTGTTTGGTGAATTGTTGTGACTTAAGTCGTTTCGATTAGTCTGATTGTAATTTGACATTGTGAGTTAATCTTTACGACTTGACTTATTACGATCGGATCTATTGTAACTTGACTTGTCGCGACTTGACACTTAATGCTAATTGTCACTTATCCAAGATCTCTCTTACATCTTTCGGTTTCTTTTGTTGACTTTAGTAAAATCCCGGGAGAGAATCGATCTCTCGGTTTAAGTCACAAGAGTTGTAAAATCCCGTTTAAGATTATATCATGACAACTACCGCTTCAGACGATTATTCAGGAGCCTCGAAAGCTTTGGTGGTGAAAGTTTAAGAGATGTTGACTACAGACTTCTACAACGAGCTGAACGATACTCTCATTTCGGTACTCTTGTCAACATCCTCTTAAACTAATTAGTATCCTTGTATATAGATTATAAAACCTAAAAGAAAATACAAAAACTTTCAAAAACTACAAAAAGAATCTTCTTTTTTCATGTGCAAACTTCTTACCTTCAAAACTATGTTCCTCCATTAAAACTAATTCTGCTTTGCATTGTCAAAATAGAACATGTTTTGAGGAAGAAAAAAATTTTCACAACATCATGAAGTTTGCACACCTTATCATAATTCTACAAGAAAAATTGTTTCTTCATCATTCGAATTAATAATGCTCTAAAAAAGTATCACACATAGTTGAAAACCTCAACGATTCAGACTAACAAGTTTCTTTTTATCCTCAATTATTGTGAGATTCTAATTTCTTCATGGTTGTTGACTAATCATTCCATAAAATGTTTCAAATGATAACACCAATCAAAAAGGCATAATCAGACACTAGGGTTTATGTAATTATCGATTGAAGCATTTCCCTTTGATGTGTTTTAGTCTAATTAATTAGTTCATATAGCCTTATAGAACACTAAAGAATTCTTGATTGGGTGTTTGCTCGATTAGAAAAATCATAGGTTTGAATTCAAGTGGCTTAGGGTCTAAGAGATCAATGTCTTTGCTGCTACTACTAGGTGTTTGCTTGTACAATATTCATGCATCATGATACTAGCATGCATGTAAAGTCTCAAAACATGTCCCAAAACCATGATAATTATCGAAAAATCTCGAGTGAAAGAATGTATTAATCTGTGATCTTGTGTGTTAATTTGAGAATTCTGTGCACTTAGGAAGATTTAGAATGAGTTTTTGATTCTCCTTTATATTTGTTTGTGCCTGATGCATTTTCTGTGAGCAAGTACATGTCATGCTATTTGTAGTCAAGACATGTTTCGTCAAAAGTTCAACTATTGCCAAAATGTTAGTATGAAACATGTTTTGAGAAGGATAAAAATGTTCAACCGTATTGTTCATGTAGTTGCATATTTCATTTTGATTTCTGATACACCAATCTCTCATGAGCGTTTTGTAATATGTAAAACCTAGTAAAGATTTTCATGAGAAGGATGAGAGAGGTCAAAGGGGCTAAATGTATCAAAAGGCCAAACTTGAAACAGGATTCAAATGTTGAGAAACAAGTTTTTCAAAATCTTCGCACTGTCGCTTTACTTCGGTAAAGCAAGTAAGGAGACCAAAGCAAAGTCGTTCAAATTCTGTCAAATTTTCAAAATCTGAAATGCTTTCGATGTATTATAAAAATGACTTTGCTTTCGTAATCTCAAATGCCGGAAGATTTCCACTTAAACAAATCTTCAAAAAGAGCCCATGAGGTTCAACTTTAGAAGGAAATCTTCTTCTTCAGATTTTAAAACTCTGAGAGAAACACCGGGTTTCTCAATCAACTTTTCAACGGAAAAAGAGTTTTAAATCTCCATGGATTCCACGAGTGTTATTTCAAAATGAAACACCGGTTTTCAGTCCTCGTTGGAATTCAATGTAAGGAAAGTGCATCGCTAAACCATTCTTTAAAACCAAGCGTGCACTCCATTTTGTACATATTTTTTTTTTCTTTTCAACAGAATTGTAAATAATAAATATAAAACCTATAAAAACCATAAAAATCTGAAAAATCATTAAAATCCAAAAATAGTCTTCTCACGACATGTCTCTTGTGTAATCAATATTATGTACGTTTCTAAAAATGTCATTCAACAATGACACGGAATCATACATATGCTTGAGCAAGGGTTTTTCGGTTTCAAATAAAGTTTTTTTTTTTTCTAAAACATGTCGTATCACAAAATACTCTTCAAAACTATGGCTTGCAGTCATTTCAGGCTGTAACCCGGACTTCCAAATCATGGTTTGCTATTACTTTAGATAGCAACCCGTTTTTCAAAATGGGGAAAACACGTCGCCAAAAAGATGGTTGTTCCTTTTACCGGGTGAAGTTCACCTGGGCAGGGATTACTTTATATCCATGTTTCATCGATCTAATGTACGCTTCAGTGCATTATTTCTTGATAAAGAAGAGAAATCTTCTTTTTATCGCCAATACTTTCCTTTCTAGGATTTTTCCGGAAAGTATTTGTGCAAAACTTGGGGTACCATGAGATTTTGATTGAAAATAAAATTGAACTCAAAATTTTGATAAAATTTTTCACTCAATCAATGACATAATTTATTTAAGCTTTAACATCCGTCATTGATTGAGGGGGAGAGTGATTTCTCAAAATTTTATGTATCATCAAAAACTCTCCACTTTGTACATAATAAGCAACAAAACAATTTGTGATGGTTATGTGTCAGAATGAGAACATTTTCAAAGAGTTTTCGTTAAAACTTCAAATCTTTTGTAAACTCATCAAATCTGACACATAACAATCTCCCTCACAGATTGATGGGGAGCAGAAAAAGGTTCCTTTTATCAGAAAATATTAAAACTGACCGCATTTCTCTCCCAAACGTTTTCTAAATTATTTAAATCAATTGAGATAAAAAAATCTCGAAAGATTTGAAATTTTTGATCGGGGGAGAGAATGTGATTTAAATATGAAATCTAATAATCAAACGTGATCTTTTGGACTCAATAATAGGCTCCCACATATGTGCTAAACTCTTTCGAATATCGATGCACATATTGAGGGGGAGCAAAAGGCGTTTGTGGAAGTAATACCAAAGACCAACCATTTATCTTTATGCATGGAGTTATAAGGATGGTTAAGGTTAGGTATGAGTTCCCATGATCCACCAGAACCGGAAGGATCTTCCCAGGGACAATCCATAGATAGATTAGAAGTCCTTAGGAATGATTGAAAAAAGTAGTAAAGTGAGAAAGGGAAGAGTGCGGATTGAGATAGAGCTAGGACTAGAACAAACCCAACAAGGTTCTAGTGATGAAGTCTCGGTAAGCACTGAAGGGGTTGAAGAATGAAAAAGAAATGAAATGAGAAAGGGTGAAAAGAAATAGCCCTCCATATATTCAACCTTAGGGCAGAAACCGGGTTCAATTCATAAGCTACTGGCGGTTACTAAGGTAACACCGGTATTGAAGATAAGACGTCATAGACCCAGTGACGCACTGCACTAAACTTCCCAACCACTCAAGTTCTCTTAAAAGAGCTTGTTTCATTCTCACGGGGAACCCTGTGCAATGTATCGACCGTTCATTGCGAGCTATGTTGATACCTAAACAGGAGACGCCTCCCCAGTCTCCAGGAGCGGATCAAAACGCACTATTGAGTCTAGAGCCATGAGATCATCGATAAATCTCACTAGGACACACTTCCAAATATGCTTATTGTTTCACACAATGTGGAAAATAAGGTAAAATATTTAGAGTCCTACGCATTATCCTTGTGGTATTGCCAGAACATTCGAGTGATATGAAAATATTCACGATGAAGATGGAAATCCTTCTAGAGCGAACATCACTCAAGCTCTTGGTAGGTGACATGTGAGATCCATCTTGGATCGATGATCAAGTGACAACTGGAAAGCAACAATGGTGCGATTCAACATTGAATCAAACTTATTCCAGGATATGTATTGACGGATACCTTTGCAAAAACCTTTCAATGTGCTCACAAACTAACTTTCGAGCACATTGATTGTGTAAAATCTTTCAAACAAAAGTATTTTTGATGGAAATGTGATTCAAAGTATAAAACTCTCGTCGTGTCTCAAAAATGTTTATCATATGACACGCGAGTGATTTCTATAAATCAATTTCTCATCAATCCGTGAATATCAATTCACCGATTCACTCTATTGTGTTGTCTGCTTTGAGACGTTCCAGTATGAGAACATGCTTAGTATGAAGATTCCGAAGTGGATTCTTTGGAAAATTCATTACTACAACCTGGAAATTCCTGTCAAGGAGAGTCTTCTTTAAAAGAGTCTCTACCTGATCACAGGTCGGTTTTCATAAAACCGGAGGGTAGTCTGTCCTCGCAGAATGAATGACAAAGCCATATTCGTTCTCTATCTTTATTGCTAACTGTTTTATTTCAGGGACACATATAAAGATGGCGTTGATGGTTCCTATTTCCAGCTGAATCGGGTCAATCCATACCTCATGCTCACACATCCTACGCGCTGTCAATGATGATCATGAAAGTTAAAGAGACTACCAACAACGTTTCCGCAACTCTGATGAAAAGTCTCCTAATATAGAAGGGTGTGAGCATGACGGTCCTAATGTCACTACATCACATGAAGGCAATACGACTAAGGATGAGCTTGGAGATTTACTATGGCTTATGATCTCAAAGAAGCTCAAAGATCACACATCTCAAAGGAACTCTAATCACAAGTTCATTGCTTGATGTACAAAGTGTGGTGAAAGTGAAGAATCAGATCCTACGAGCTACAAAGACTTAAGAATGCTTGAAGAACAAAGAGCTTAATTTCCAAGGTGACCTCGCTTAGGGGGAGATTGTTAGGAATACAAATATTCCTATAAAAGACTCGGTCACCTAAATATTGTAATAGCATTAAGTTAGCTCGTAGTTAGTTTATTTATTAGTTAGTATTAGTTTATGTAACACCGTGGAAGAAGGACGGGTCTTTACCCACTGTATTAGTTTATGTAACACCGTGGAAGAAGGACGGGTCTTTACCCACTGTATGTCTGATCCACAGCCCGGGTGTGGGCGTTTTATCTTTTTTGTAGGAAACTATAAATACCCCTCTCCACATGTGGAGAGGGTTGGAACTTCTCATTAATCTAACATATTTCTCTTTCACTCTCTCTCTCTAAGTTCCCAACTCTCTTCTCTCTTTCTCTCTCTAAACTTTCTTCTCCATCTTCTTTCTTTCTTTTTAATTCAATCCACAAACACAATAACCATACATGTTGCAAATATAAGTATATTACAGAGGTTGAGCAAAAAAGGGCGAATAAACAATATGTTCAAGACCCACAAACGCATGAACCCATGAAAAAAATATCTCTATCAATAGGCAAAAACAAATATCCAAACACCCATTACCTATTCAAACATGAACGTTCATCCAAACGGCCTTATGTAAACTAACAATTTATGATGCTCTAATAACAACAAACTTCACTTGGTTTGGCCACAATGAAAATTTGACAGCATTTGATTATTGCTTTCCGTTCCCTACAAAATCACATTGAGATTATCAAAATTCTAATCTATGAACTAATATACTCTGAAGTGTTCATTGTCGAGAAAGTAGTTAACTTACCACACTATTATATATGCTACTCTTAACACACAATTATATATGCTACTCGATGTTTGAGACAACTTAAATGAGTTATTATGACCAACTCCATGTTAAGCAAAATGTCATATTATAAGAACCACTCACCTACATACATTGTACTATATATAAAAACATTTTGTTCTCATTAATCCATTGCTTGCGAAACATTAAAGCCAATATGTGCACCATAGTTTATCCAAAATTGTCATGCATTTTCAACCGTATCAAATTCATTCCCATACGAGGCTCACATATAAAACTGCCATGCATTTTGATATTATGTTTTAGAAAAGGGACTCAATTATGGTATAAGTAATTAAAAGATACAAAACAAAGAAACAAATATGTATGTACCTTGTTGTGAAATGTGCAATTAATTAGATGTTTCTTTTACTTGACTGAGTTATTATCCATGTCATTCATACTTGATTAAATGGTTATGATCTAGGCTATGAGTTGCTCGTTTAGTTAGGAAAACAATGAAGGGTTAATAAATAAAATTGGAGCTCACATTGTTGACCAATGAATGTTCTTTCCATCAATATTTGTGGCACGAAGAAAAGGCGAAAGCGTGTTTGGGTCAAGGATCTTTGTTTTAAGCACAACATTAATTTCTTGGGCATTCAAGAGTCCAAAATTAGAAGGTTAGAATTTTTCCGTCTTAAATCCATGTGGGTTAACTATTCTTTTGATTATGCGTGTAGCTTAGCTCGTGGTAGATCAGGAGGCATTATATCCATGTGGGACGCAAATTCATTTGTTAAAGAAGAGATTTGGTGTGATGATGCTTTTGTCATTGTGAAAGAGCAATGGAAATTATTGGATGAAGATTACTTTATGGTTAACATCTATGGTCCTCAAGAACCGACAACCAAAGGTATTTTGTGGAATCATATTACAGATTTCATGCAGGTTCATAGAGGGACATACATGTTATTTGGCGATTTAAATGTAGTCCACTTCGAATATGAACGTCTCGGATCCTCTTTTTTCCAAACTAAAGCATACATGTTTAACTCTTTTATCAACGACTCTGATCTAATCGAATTACCCATGGGGGGCCGTTTATTCACTTGGATGAACAAAGCTGGTACAAAGTTCAGTAAGCTGGACCGTTTTTTATTTTCTAAAAATGTTATTGAAGATCTTCCTAATCCCTGTGTTACCGCTCTTGATCATCTTTGGTCTGACCACAACCCTATTCTTCTTCATTGCAACAAATCAGACTATGGTCCGGTGCCATTCAGACTTTATCATTCTTGGTTTCAGCGTGACGGTTTTGACGATCTTATTTCCGCCGAATGGAATTCTCTTAGGCATAATGAGGTCCACAAAGAGCTTTTATCTCATGAAAAGCTTAAACTTTTAAAATCAAAATTTAAACAGTGGCATGTGAATTCTAAAAACAACATGTGCCTCCATAAGCAGGAAATTTCTAGGACTTTAAAGGATTTAGAAGCTAAAATTGAGGCTAACACTGCCTCCTTTGATGATTGTGCTTCTCGTATTAATCTCCTCCAAGAGATGAATAAGCTCAATAATTTTGAAGCTCTTGATTTGTTCCAAAAGTCGCGTATTAAATGGGACGTTGAAGGAGATGAAAACTCCAAATTTTTTCATGGATTGGTAAACCAAAGACGTAGAACCAACTCTATCCAGGGCATCATGAATGAAGGCATTTGGATAACAGATTCTCATCATGTCAAAGAGTCCTTCCTTAATTTCTTCAAAGAGAAATTTCAACCTCATGATTCTTTGATTGATTTTCCCTCAATATTGATCCCTAATGGTCTCTTCAATACTGATCGAGACCTACTGGAAGAGGATGTCTCTTTTTCCAAAATCAAAAATGCGGTGTGGGAATGTGGCAGTGACAAAGCCCTCGGGTTGGATGGCTTTACTTTCGGTTTTGTGAAACGTTATTGGGATATTCCCAGTTCTGATATTCAAGTGTTCGTGTCTAATTTTCTCAGAACTAAAAAGATGCCCACGGGTTCTAACTCTTCGTTCATCACTCTTATCCCAAAGGTTAGTAACCCTATTCACTTCAAAGACTTTCGCCCCATTTTGCTTATCAATATCCACTACAAGATTATAGCTAAAGTTCTAGCTAATCGGTTTTCTAAAGTAGTGGATAAAATTGTTAGCCATGAGCAATCCGCCTTCATCCCGGGTCGTCAAATTCTTGACGGCCCACTTATGCTTAGCGAAATGATCGATTGGTATAAAAAACGGAAGAAAAAAATGTTGATCTTTAAAGTCGATTTTGAAAAAGCCTTTGATTCAGTTTGTTGGAAATACCTTGACTATGTGTTACAAACTTTCGGTTTTGGTTTAACATGGAGACTTTGGAATAAAGCCTGTTTAGAATCATCTAGGACGTCGATCTTGGTGAATGGAAGCCCTACCTCCGAGTTTCTATTAAACGCGGCTTAAGGAAAGGGGATCCTCTCTCGCCTTTTTTGTTTATCCTTGTTATGGAAGGTCTCCATATTGCTTTATCTGAAGCGACTCATACAGGTCTGATCCGAGGCATTAAAATTGGTTCATCTGACATTATTTTATCCCATATTTTCTATGCAGATGATGTCGTGATTACTACAGAATGGAGCTCTACCAATATGGACAATATCATTCTTGTTTTACAGGTTTCTGCTTAGCTTCAGGCTTCAAAATTAACATTCATAAATCTAATGTTTATGGGGTCGGTGTTTCAGAAGAAGATGTTAATTCTATGGCACATCATACCGGGTGTAATCCAGGCTCCTTTCCTTTTGCTTATCTCGGGCTTCCCATCGGCTCTAACATGAACCTTACTATTAATTGGAAAATTCTTATTGACCGCTTCTAATCGAGATTATCAAAATGGAAAGCTAACCTCCTTTCTGTAGGTGGTCGCCTTACTTTAATCAAGTCCGTGCTTGGAAGCCTCAGAATTTACCACATATCTATTTTTGAAGCCCCTGAATATGTTTTAAAGGCTTTAGAGAATATTCGTGCTTCATTCCTTTGGGGGTGGTTCTCAAGGCCCGTGTAAGTTAGCTTGGGTAAAGTGGCCCATTATTTTAGCCTCTCTCGACAAAGGTGGTTTAGGCATTGGAAGTTTAAAGTCGTTTAACCTTGCCCTCTTCCAAAAATGGCGATGAAGATTGTTTTCTAATCCTAATGCTCTTTGGGTTAAAGTTATCAAAGCGTTTCATGGTTTTGAGGCTGGCTTTGATCTCACAGGTTATATCTCGAAGGGTATTTGGTCTAAGATTGTTGGTTCTACTAATTATCTTCATTCGAATGGTATTCTCCCAATTGATTCCCTTAGATTTCAAGTGGGATGTGGTTCTATTATTCGATTCTGGAAGGATTTATGGATAGGTAACTCACCTTTATACCTTCGATACAATAGATTGTTTCATCTTGAACAAGACAAAGATTGCTTGATCATAGATCGTATTCACAAAATCCATTGGACGTGGAATTGGTCGATATCCGTTCTTGGTACTCGCAATGAGGCATATCTCAATGACCTCATTAATGAGATTAGTCATCTTGAAATCACCTCCAATTCAGATACATGCTACTGGTCCTTTGCAAAAGATGGTGTATTTTCTATTTGTATCACACGTAAACACATAGACGATCACCTTTTACCATCCTCAGCTACATCGACTTATTGGGACAAAATTCTCTCTCATAAAGTGAACATCTTCTTGTGACGGTTAAAGATTGATAGACTTCCGCATCGTCTAAACCTTTCTTCTCGTGGCATTGAAATTCCGGAGATATCATGTCCTTCCTGTAACGGGTATGTGGAATCCAGACTTCATATTTTCATCGAATGTGATATTGCTAGAAATATTTGGAGGCTTGTTCGAACATGGTGCGACAATTCTATTCCTTTGTTCACTTCTATGGATCATTAGATAGACTGATTGAGCTCCTGGTACGTGTCTAAAGAGAAGATTCAACGTATGTACATCATCATTGCTTCTTCTTTATGGTGGATTTGGCGGTATCGCAATAATGTCACGTTTGGTTCTCATTCTTTAAGGAAGAGTGTTTGATAATATTTGTTTGTATTCTTTATATTGGCTTAAGTTTAGAGGTCACTTGTCTTGTTTTTGGAATGATTAGTTAAATTCCCCTTTAGAAATCTAGCACTTTGCTAGTTTTCTTTTATCTATAAATTGCCGTTCAAAAAATAAATAAATAAAATTGGAGGCAACATTGACTAATAAAATGGAGGGAATAAATGAAAATGTGAAATTGGATAGAAAGGATAATGTATAAAGGTTAACTAAAAAACGAATACATAAAAATAAAAAGAATTAAGAGAAGTAATTAATATCTTTAATCTTAACTATTGGTTTAATCCAATGGCTAATATTTCTCTAATATGACGAATCAAGTTATAGAAAAGTTGAGGGGATCCTCACCCATAATCTATAGTTCTTTAATCTCTTCTTTAGTACCATATAATGTGATTTTTTATTATTATTATATTATTATTTTAATCTTAAAATAAAAAATAAAAATAAAATGAGTAATGTTTATATCCTAAAAAGGCTAAAAATATCATTTTAAAATTTAAATATTCCATTTACTTTCCCAAATAAAAATATTCTTAAAAATAGTTTTATTATTATTATTATTATTATTATTATTATTATTATTATTATAAATTACATTAAAATAGCTTTTGTTTCCACAGTTAATGTTGTTTCCAAAATTACCCGCTCTTCACCATTGCTTTTTATTTATTTACAAATTCATCAAAATCCATTTATCAGCCCGATCTATATTTCAATCTCAATTTGTTATAGTGAAACCCGTATGATATTGTTGTCATATCAGATTATAATAAACACTTGCCAACGTCAATTGTTAAACACTACATGAAACACTTAACCACAATACCTCAACTATAACTATTTGGCGCTAAAAAATCTCGCTGTTATGCACGGGTACACGCCAAATATGATTTAATCTCTAAATATTGATGCTTGCCAATTTATAAAACGGGTAACCAAAGTCTACCTAATTATATATATATTCTAAAAACCATTAGATGGTGGGCCCCGATGTATTTTAATTAATGGGTAATTAGTCATCTAATTGTCTTTCTGATTGGTTGGTGAGGCTCATTTCAGTGGGTGTGGTGCAGGAGGCATCATATGATTGGTCTCTTTTTTTTATTAGTGACTTAATAGCATTCATTATATACAGTGTTCATGAATAGTAGCAGCTTACCTCATGTGAATGGTGCACTGTTTTGCACTGTTTATATACGTATTTTACACTATTTGACACTGTATCATACGTTCAGTTCATTCATATTGATACAACACATGTAATGCAAGTATTAGGAACACTTGCTTTTTTCACATGGTTCATTAATTAGACATTGTACTACGTCAAATTTGATCCACAAGAACAAATTTTATACACATCATCTTTCTTAAATACTCTTTTTTTCCAGCACAAACTTATACTAGAAGTTTCTCTACTCCATCTTTGTCTTCATAGCATATCATACTTCAAGTCTGTACCATCGAAGCTTTGATTCACTGACAAAACAAGGCAACAAAAAAAAAGAGAATCATTGTCAATAAGGTATGACATATGCCATTTTTAGGATACTTTATTCTTTCCTTTTCACTGGTGCCTGTGATTTGATACAACAAACATTCACACTTTTGACTGTTTTTTTTCCCCTTTCTTTTTTTGGTTTAATACAGATTACACACCAGCTGTTTACTCACACCCATCTTTTAAATATAGAAGGCACTTAAACAGGTAAGAAATGGAGCATCATTGGTACTTCTTTTACCCTTTACCTGTTACCTATATTGTCTTTACATTATGTATGTTTACTGATCATTGGATTTGCTATGTGGTTAAAAAAAAAAAAAAAAAAAAAAAAAGATTGCTTACTTATACTGTTCAATGTCATAACTGTTATTTGCCCATGCTTAGTTATATTCATTATTGCTATACTTCCTTAAAATAAAGTATGCGTGAAAAATTATCACGAATAAAGACAACACAAGAAATTGAAAAACATAAACATGTACCTGTTGGTGATTGCGATAATGCGACAACACAAGCTTCTGAGGATCATATACACATGTACATCAACAGTTGTTCATTGAATTATCAAACATCCACTTTGAATGGGTCAACATATCTTCATCTATTTGATCAAAAAAATTCTCAGCAGCAAGCAAAATCTGTTGAAATCTCAAAACCACATGAAAATAGTTACTTCAGTATGCGACATGAAAATAGTTACTTCAGTATGCGTGAACCAACTTTACAGTCACATGGAACAATTTCAACTTCAGATTTTCCAACAACTGAAAAGCACAAAAGGAAAAATACTGTCGTTCACTCAGTTGACGACAGCAGAAACAAAAAACTGAAAGGTAATTTCTGCTTTTACATTAATCTTATATACAATAATTATATCAGAAAATAACTTAGTTTTATTTAATGCAGGTATAATAGAGAATGATCAATGTTATATACAAGATGGGTATTCTTTGGATACTTCAGATGGCCTCTCTATGACTGACTCTATTAATTTACAACAACAATGTGACACAAACGCTGCTCGGATTCAACCATGGGAGTCAGTTCAGAATGTTAAATATGGTTAGGACTTTTTCATTTTTTAACTAAACAAACGCTGCGAAGTTTTATTCATAATCACAATCGGTTACAAACATGAAGACAAATATTAAGAACATAATTTTAATAAAGAACATAGTTTCTTGCTTACTCATATTACAAATCCTTTGTTGTTACTTTCTTCACCCTTTGCTACGTTACAACGATTGCAACAGGTAATGCCCAAATTCACTCATCTATTAGTTAATCTATTCTTAAAATCTTTGGAATTTGAAATGATACAAAACCTAGGGTTGTTCGTATCCCCTTTTCCCCCAATTTGCGTAAACTAAAAACGAAAAACAAATAAAAACTACCGAAAATAAAAAACAACAGACTTATAGCCCAATAATAGTAACTAATAAGTAAGCCCAAATGAAAAAAACCCAAAGAAAAAAAAATAGAATAACATACATTTAATTACTGTATAAAATTAGGCACTTTTATTCACTTTAAAATATATACATTCTATAACGGGAAACACATACTATACAACAAACAATCACATAAAAAAAAGTTAACCAATATACTCCCGCGGCAACGCGCGGGTTTACCCACTCGTGAATTTGAAAAAGCAATTTCAATGATATCAAATTAACGTAACCAAATATTTCTCATTAATTATTGTGACAAACTGTATTTGTAACTTTTTCTAAAGGAATGTAGATTGGGCCTCCAAAATTATTCTTTTTCCTTAGTTGCTGTTGCCTTGTTTCTCTTTTCTAGTTTTCTGGTTACTCCCTATAACGCTATAATACAATAATACTGTTACCCTTATGAGGACGAGCGTTCAAATTTCTTCCTTTCAGCAAATTGTATTGGTTGAAGTCGCAAAGTGTAGGATTAGTAAGCAAAATCTTGCATTAAGCCATTAACTAAAATTTGAGTTTTAGACCCATTATAGATTTTAGGTCATGGGCCTTTTGGGCCACTACAAAGAAATATTATCAAATCCAATTATTTTTACAAGTTATGATTTGACATATTACTTGGGCTATTTTGGTAAAAGTTTGACATGCACTCTTCAATATATAGTAACAAGTCTGACTCCGGTCGGTCGCGTTGCGGCTTCGCGGGTTTTTAACGTCCTTTATTCTGTCAAAACAAACGACAACATTAATTCAATCGATCTTAATATATCAGGTTCTTAAGTTTATACACATGCTCAGTCAGGGTCACATATTCACATACCATTCCCGCACTATGTCTTTCGATCTCAGCAAGCTCAATTAGGTCTTCTGCAGTATCTTGGTCCACTTTAGAACGACAAAGAGGCATGGTGAAACAAACATCATTGAATAAATCCAGTGGAATATTTTGCCCGGGAACATGAAATTCAGAACAAAATTTTGATGTAGCAGGATTTGTATGTCCATCTAAAGACTTAGCAGATGCTGAAATGCTAGGAGGCACACTGGCTGCAAGCTCTTTGAAAACTTTATCCTGCACATAATAACTTTTACTGAGCAATAGTCTATTAAAAAGTAAAAAAGTTAATAAAACCAAAAGAAAAGTGCACCATATCAAATGAAAGGCCTGGTAACTTTTTTCTGCCTGGTGATAACTCTGTATTCTGTAACACTACGAAAAGTATTCCTTCTACACTTTGTAATTGTGCTCGAAGGTTGCGTACTTCCAACATCAATACTACTTCTGATGGTATTCCTGCTACACTTTGTAGTTAGGCGATCACAAATACAATAGTAAGAACAGCCACGACTGGAAAGCAAACCTTCACTCTGGATTATTTTGTAAACTTGCAATCACAAATACAATAGTAAGAACAATTGTTTAACGATCATGATACAAATTTTCGTCTGATAAAGTGTTACCATAACATAAAACTTCTTAATGATAAAAATGCTATGATAAGATGGTACCTTGTCTCTCAACGGCAACGCTGATGGCACGTAAACAACCAACTGACGACAATAAGCATTCGGAGTCATTGCAGAAAACCTGGAAGAGAAAAGATCCGTACATCAGTAGGCCTTCCCAAAAAAAAAAAAATGTAAAACTGTTAAAAATGATCATTGAGAAGTTGATTTTTTTTTTATCACTAAGAGATATTGAAAGTTCATGATAGGTATTAACCTCCAGTAAAGAATTATGTGTTATGCCGTTTACCATGATGTCAATCAATTTAAACTAAAAGTGAAAGAAAATGAATAATATAAATCTAAAATAAAGAGGTTAGAATATAGCTTAGGTGCCATGGTGGTTTGTGAATTGGACTGACTTCACTCAGATTATGGCAGCCACATTAAGCTTATGCCTTTGAGACAACAATTTAGCGTTTTCATTACATTTAACCCCAAAGAAAAATTATTTTTATAGTTCATGATTGGGTTTAAACCATTTCTATTAATTCAGTAGTTGAAGGATATATATTTATCAAATGTAAGCTGTGTTGGGAATTCTGTGTAGTAAGAATTCTGCTGCTGTTTCTGCTGAAGGATACTGCTGAAGAGTTATTTCCTGCTGAAGCAGTATATCTGCTGAAGACATAGTTCAGCATTATTAGTTTCTGTGGATATAGTATTTCCGTATTTTATGTAATGTAGTTTGGATATGCATGAGTTTATTTAGGAAGTGATAATGCATATCTTTTAGAAGTTTTAGAATATACGTTTCTTGTGAAACGGTTTAGGGTTCCTTGTGTATAAAAGGAACACAAGTTTATGTTTTGAATAACTTTTAGTGAATACTCTTATTATAATTAAAAAGATCCATAGAGGATCAAGAGTTCTTAGTATCAAGCTTGTGTTTTGTTTCCGCTTTATAAATACAAGTTGCAGAGATTGTCTATTAGTGTGTTATTGATTACAATGACATTACTAACAATTCTAGAGTGCTCAAGAAGATCTATCAAGGTCTTATAGTTCAACAAGTGGTATCAGAGCCTCGAGAGAGTCTCTGTCATACTAAGAAACACAAATCTTACACCCTAAAAATCCAAACAAATCTACAAACATGCCTGGATCTGATGATGATGTTGATACAAATCAGAACATTAACACCACTTCTCTTCAACAACTCAACCTCTCCAACAGTAATGCTAAGTTTCCATACTTGAAGAATGCTGAAGAATATCATCTATGGTCCATGAAGATGCAGAACTGGATCACAAACATTGATTGGAATCTGTGGGAGGTTGTCAAAAAGGGGAATAGTCTGAAGAAGCATGTTACAGATGCTGATGGAGTTGTTACTATTGTAGGTCCCAAAACTGCTGAAGAGATTCTGGCTGTACAGAGGGAGAGTAAAGTCAGAACAATTCTGCTCCAAGCTATTCCAAATGACCACATGGGTGACTTCCACTTTATGGAGGATGCCAAGGATATTTGGATGGCTATAAAAGCAAGATTTGGTGGGAATGATGAATCAAGAATGTTGCAGAAGTCTATACTGAAGCAAAAGTTCCAAGAATTTCAGATATCTGAAGAAGAGGGAATTCATAAGGGTTATGACAGGTTTCATCGAATATTAAGTCAACTTAATCAGTTGAAGGCTAGACCCGATAATGTGGATTGTAATGCTAAATTTCTGAGATCTCTGCCGCCATCTTGGTTACAAGTTTGTATTGCTCTCAAGACCAAAGGTGGGTTGGACATGATGTCTTTTGATGACCTCTATAATAGGCTTAAATCCCTTGAGCCTGATGTTAGAAGTCCCATTCGTCCATCCACTCATTCTGCATTTGTTGGTGCCTCTACAAAACCTGTGCATCAAGCCTCAAGTTCATATTCATCAGGAGCATCTTCTCAAACCCATACTCAATCTGCTCCTAAATCAAAATCCAGTAGTGTGTTGGAGGATATTATTCATTCATTTGTGGCTGAATATGAACATCAGCAGTTTCTTGCTTATGAGGATTTTGAACAGGTGGATCCATTGGAGATGGAGGAGATGCACTTGAAATGGGAGCTTGCAATGATCTCCATGAACATTAAGAGGTTTGAAGCCAAGTCTGGAAGGAAGTTTGGTTTTAATGGAAGAGAGGCAGCAAGGTTTGATAGAAGGAAGGTTAAATGCTACACTTGTGGTCAAGTGGGACATTTTTCAAGAGAATGCAAGGAGAGAAAGGCTGGAGATGAAGTTAGATATGGCTCTTATCCAGTGGAAGCAGGAAATACCAAGGCTGCACCTTCAAAGGCTATGGTGACTCTGGATCACCAAATTGATTGGGCTGACCATGAACCAGCTGGAGAGGAAGCTTCTACTTCTTCACAAGTGAATCTGCTGGCATACTCACCTTCAGAAGACAAGAAGGAGCAAGTCTCCTTGATGGGAATCTCTCAGGTACACAACTATGTGTTTGGATGTAGTGTAAGATACAATGAGCTTAAAAAGGAAGTTGATGAATTGAAACCAAAGTACAATGAGTGTTATATAGAGGTAGAGTCTTATAAATTGGCTTTAAAAACTCTAGAGAAACAAAAAGTATGGTTTCAAAAGAATCAAGTTAAATATGATGAAAAAATAAGAGTTCTAGAAAGTGATTTTGAAATTGCTAAGATAAACTTAAAACGTACAGAAAAAGAGAAGTCTGATCTAGAAAAAGAAAAACAAGAATTACAAGTTAAGTTAGACAAAGAGATAGCTAGAGGTAAACAATGGCAAATGTCAGGTGATAATCTAGCTTGTGAACTCTATGGTAGTCAGGCTGTGAACTCTAAAATTGGTTTAGGATTTCAAAAATATGTTGGTTTAGAAGCTAGGAATGACCTAGGTAAAACCACATCAGCAGGGTTAGCTAACTTTGTCAAAGAAGGTAACTTACATGCTGTCCATGGACCTATAAGAGGGGAACATATGCCTATTGACCTATCCAAACCTAGTGACTTTGATGGATCACACCATCTCTATGGCAAAAAGTCAACTGACTTGCCAGACCCTAGTGTTAAATCTACTGACTTTGTCTCTTGTTGTGACAGTGACAAGTCTTCTGATGAAGGGTCTACCTCATTTGCTAGCTGTGATTCAAGTGAGAAGTCTGACCTGCCCAAGACCACTCCCAAGACCATACCAACGACATCACCCAAGTCTCCCCACAAGCCTTCTAGAGTTGCTGCTGATAACAAGACAGTTTCTACTGAAGACTTGTTTTTAAATTCTTTGCAAAATAATTCTTTTGGTTATGTTACAAACAATTCTGTTTATCATGGTGGTTTGAATACTTTTTCTTGTTATGGAACTTCTTTTGGTTTGAATAAAACTTCTAAAAAGAAGAAGTGTTTTGTGTGTGGAAGCAAATATCACTTGATTAAGGATTGTACATATCATGAGCAAAGAATAGGTGTTGGTGTTAGTCAAAGGAAACCTAGGCAAATGTGGAAGAATGTTAGTGAAATACCATCTTTTGTTCCACATCAGCAGAAATCCAATTCTGCTGAATCACATTCTTCATGGAGAAGAACCAGTACTAGACCATATGTTCGACCCACTAGTTCTTTCTTTTCTAATGGTTATTGGCCTAATTACTTTGACTCAGTGTATTATGGTGGAGGGTATGGGAATACTGCTGTGAAGCCCTCAGCAGGTTGTTCTTGGACAAAGAAGGGACCCAATATGCAATACAGGCCCAAGAACAATGGTGGATCTAAAACATCTACATGGCCTATTACTAATGATCCACAAGGCAGGCTCAAGTCAGCAATGACTTGAGTCTCCAATGTGTACTAATTATGTATATTTTTGTTGTTATTGTAGGAACATCCTTTGAAAAGTACAGAACTAGGTATTGTTGATAGTGGTTGTTCTAGAAGTATGTCAGGGAACAAGGACAAGATGCATGACTTTGTACCCATAGAAGGAGGAGGCATTGTAACTTTTGGTGGTGGGGATGGCAAAATTACAGGGAAAGGAACAATTAAGACACCCTTGTTAGACATTGAAAATGTTTTTTATGTGAAGGAACTGGAGCATTTTAATCTATTCTCAGTATCACAAATTTGTGACACTAAGAATAAGGTTTTCTTCTCTGAAGATGAGTGTCTTGTACTTTCCAAGGACTTCAAACTTCCAGAAGATACAACTGTATTGCTGAGAGTTCCAAGAACCTTCAACTTGTACACTTTCAATTTGAATGATGTCAAGCCAGAAGGTGATCTAACATGTTTGGTGGCCAAAGCTTCCCTGGATGAATCTACCAAATGGCATAGGAGAATGGCTCATGTGAATTACAAGACTATCAACAAGTTGTCTAAACTTGGTCTTGTTCAGGGCCTTCCTTCTAAACTCTTCACCAATGAACACAACTGTATTGCTTGCAATAAGGGAAAGCAACACAGAGCCTCTTACAAAGCAGTCAAAGCTGTGAGCAACATTTCAGAACCACTTCAGTTGCTGCACATGGATTTCTTTGGTCCAACTCCTATCAGAAGTATTGATCACAAGTACTTCTGCCTGGTTATCACAGATGATTATAGCAGGTTTTGCTGGGTATTCTTTCTAAAAACTAAAGATGAAACAACTCCTATTTTGAAAGAATTCATTATCTTAGTTGAAAACCAGCTAAATAAAAAGGTTAAAGGAATTAGGTGTGACAATGGGACAGAATTCAAAAATGTTGTATTCATAGAATTCTGTAAGTCTAAGGGTATTAGAAGGGACTATAGTACTCCAAGGACCCCACAACAAAATGGGGTTGCTGAAAGGAAAAATAGAACCCTTATTGAGGCAGCAAGTTCCATGCTTGCAGACTCTAAACTACCCACAATGTTTTGGACTGAAGCAGTAAGTACTGCTTGCTATGTCTTGAACAGGGTATCCATCACTAGACTTCATGTCAAGACACCTTATGAACTTCTCACTGGGAAAGTTCCAGACATACATTACCTTAAACCTTTTGGATGCAAAGTTACCATTTTGAATACTGCTGATATACTGGGTAAATTTGATGAGAAAGCTGATGCGGGATACATTGTAGGCTATTCAGCTCATAGCAAGGCCTATAGGGTTTATAATCTGCATGCCAAAAGGATAGAAGAGACCCTTAATCTAAGATTTCTTGAGGATCAGCCTAATATTCAGGGACAAGGCCATTCTTGGTATTTTGACCTAGATTATTTGACTGACTATTTGGGTTATTCTAGACATGCTTCTAATCCTAATGCAGGTACTAAAGATCCAAACTCTAAACCTGCAGGTTCTATGGATGATGACTCAGACTGTGAATCTGAGCCAGAAGAGAATACTTTTGTTGTACCATCTTTTCCACCTAACCATTTTGTAGGTAATCACTCTGCTGCTGAACAAGATGATGAGTCACATTATGCAGAGGATCTTGCAAGACTGCAGAAGCAAGAACATGCTGCTACTAAGGAAGCTCAGAAACTCCATGACAAGGTTACACAAGAGACTGAAGCTATCCTACATCAATCAGCACAAGCAGTCAGTGGTAACAAGGATTCTGCTGAAAGTACACCTATTCCCACTGATAAGGTCCCAGATGCTGATTCTACTGATGCTCACTCTCCCATCTCTACTGAAGTCTCTGCAGACTTTGATAAGCCCTTTACAAGATTTCCAAGTCCTTCTGATCTTGGGAATTATCAACCAAAGCCTGGCTTGTTTCACTCAGCTTCTTATGATTCTGAGTTTGGACCTACAGTCAACAACCTTGATGCCACCATTGATGTTCCACCTACAGCTACAAAAAGGATTCATAATGCTCATCCCCTATCAAAGATTATTGGAGATCCTAAAGACCCTGTTAGAACAAGAAGCACTGTAAAGAATACAAAATATGGTGAAGTTGCTTTCATCTCTTATGTCTACAATCAAAAGAGGAACAATCACACAGACTTCAAACATTGTCTGTTTGCATGCTTTCTTTCTCAGATAGAACCAACTAGTGTTCCTCAAGCACTGGCTGATTCAAGTTGGCTGGAGGCAATGCAAGAAGAGATGCTACAATTTAAGAATCAGTAGGTTTGGATTTTGGTTCCTCTTCCTGATGGTAAATATGCTATTGGGACAAAATGGATTCTGAAGAATAAAAGAGATGCCAGGGGTATTGTGGTAAAGAACAAAGCAAGACTAGTGGCTCAAGGATTTAGACAAGAGGAAGGCATTGACTATGATGAGGTCTTTGCACCAGTGGCCAGAGTTGAAGCAATTCGGATATTTTTGGTTTATGCCTCTTATATGGGCTTTATGGTTTATCAGATGGATGTTAAAGGTGCTTTCTTATATGGTGAGATTGAAGAGGAGGTATATGTGACTCAACCCAAGGGATTTGAAGACCCTGATCATCCTGAGTATGTGTACAAAGTTGTCAAAGCTCTCTATGGACTTCATCAAGCTCCCAGAGCTTGGTATGCTAGACTCTCCACATTTCTGCTAAAGAATGGCTATAGAAGAGGTGCCATTGACAAGACTTTATTCCTCAAGAAAGATTTTAGGGATATTATTCTTGTGCAGGTGTATGTGGATGATATTATCTTTGGTTCAACCAAAGAAGCATGGTGTAGAGAGTTTGAGGATTTGATGAAGGGAGAATTTCAAATGAGTGCCATGGGTGAACTCACTTTCTTTTTGGGTTTACAGGTTCAGCAGAAACCTGATGGTATTTTCATACATCAAGAGAAATATATAAAAGATGTGTTGTCCAAGTTTGCTATGGAGAATGTTAGGACTGCCACTACTCCATATGAGGCTCCTAAACTAAAGAACAATCTTGATCCTGATCTCCCTGTGAATGTTCATTTATACAGGTCCATGATTGGATCATTGATGTATTTGACTGCCTCAAGACCTGATATTACATTTGTTGTGAGTGCATGTTCAAGGCACCAAGTCACTCCACTTACATCTCATATGAATGATGTTAAAAAGATTTTTAAGTACCTAAAAGGCCAACCCAAATTAGGTCTTTGGTATCCCAAAGAGTCTCCATTTCAGCTAGCAGCTTATAGTGATAGTGACTATGCTGGTGCAAATTTGGATAGAAGATCCACAACTGGAGGTTGCCAATTCCTTGGCAGAAGACCGATTTCTTGGCAATGCAAGAAACAGACCATTGTTGCTACCTCTACTACTGAAGCAGAGTATGTTCTTGCTGCCAATTGTTGTGGACAGGTTCTATGGATTCAGAATCAATTGCTGGATTATGGGTATAACTTTATGAATACTACCATTTTCATTGACAATCAAAGTACCATTTGTATTGTTAAAAATCCAGTTTTTCATAATAGAACCAAACATATTGAAATCAGGCACCACTTTATAAGGGATGCTTATGAAAAACATTTGGTTAAAGTGGTCAAAATTCACACAGATGAAAATGTGGCAGATTTATTAACTAAAGCATTTGATGGACCAAGGTTTCACTATTTGGTGGTCCATATAGGAATGCTTAACCCTTAATTGCAAAGTTTAAGGGGAGGCATAAGCCTCAGGGGAGGCATATGCCTCAGGGGAGGATTGTGAGTATAAACTTTGTAGATTTGTATAAGTTGTATAATTTCTGAGTTTTAACACTAACCCATTAACAGTTTTGCAAGTTGTTTGGTGTATTTGCTTGTTTGATGTCTGTTTTGCAGATGTTCTGAGAATGTAAGTTTCATGTTAAAGTCACCAAGAGCAGAAGTCAAAGGAATATGGTCACAAATGCTGAAACATGGTTTCTACTGATAAGTCGATTATGCTGAAGGTCTTACAAAGTTGATAAATTAAGAAGATCTTTTCATCCATTCATAGAAACATGTTACAGCTTACATTCAAAGTTTCAACTGAATTACAATGATCATTCCTAAACATTTGGCTAATTAAGTACTACTAGCTTCTATCACTTATTACAAAATACTTGAGGCTATGACAAGTACAATGAAGAAGCTGAAGATGAAAATGGAAAAAGAAGAGAAGGAAGACTGTGAAGATGCTCATGAATCAAAGTCAAGAAAATACTCAAGAACTTTGTTCCATGGCAACATTCCTCAATCATCTACTTCAGCTTCTCCTTTCCCTTACGTATGATCTCAGCCTTCTTGCTCTGTCCAATATGTTCTTGATGTGGAAGACCAGGTCCTGGAGCAGGAAGATCCAACATCAAATTTTGTGATGTTGGGAGAGATGGATCCCTATTACTTGATCTTGGTTGGGATCTCTCTGGTGTGGAAGGAGGAAGAAAGGTTGGATCTTCATTTTCTTCCTCTGAAGAGTCTTCATCAGAGGTATAGATGAAGGGAGAGACAATATCTCTCTCAGCAGGAATGGGTACTTGGCTTGGTTCACCCTTCCTATGAGCTTTCCATTGTCTTTCTTGTGCATCCCATCGTTTCTCCAGTGCTCTTTCAAAGTCAGAACCATCAAGCTCCCATGGATATGGTGGTAAATCTTCTTCTGCTGATGGAGAAGAGGAATTTGGATCTGAGATTTCTGGGTGTGATGACATGGTTTTGGTCAAGAATTGGGGTAAATTGGAAAATTAGGGTTTGTAAGATGATTTGGGGTAAATTGGTGACTGAGATGTGATTTGGGGGTGATTAAATAAGCCAAGTTTAGGAGTTACGATAATTAATGCGAGTTGGGTGGCACAGTAAAACCAAGATATTGACCGAAGATATTTTTACTTTTGGTTGATTCTGCTGATGTTGACCATGCTTCAGCAGATTTGACTTTCATTTCTGCTGAAGGGTAAATTTTCAAATTGGAAGTTTTTAAACTACTTGTCAGACTTGGTCAATAATTTGTTCCGATAATTTTGACCACGATTGGGGAACTTCCAAATTTAACCCACTTTGCATATCTCTTCCTAAACAAAATTATTCGCTTAACACTCCTTTTAAACCCATTATTTTCTGTGTAATTCATAAGGGTTTATTAGGACAAAGCTTTAGTTGGATGATGAAAATGGTGTGTATCATTCCAACACTGCAGAGATTATTGCTGGGCTAAGGAAAGCTGGATATCAAAGTACTGATACATCCAAGTGGCAAAAGAATCAATTTTGTCCTAAGTGGAGGTATTTGGTGCATCTGTTGCTTCAATGTATCAGCAACAAGTGTGGTGGATGGAACCAGTTCTCTCTGCAATTGGGTTGTGGTATTGTTTGTCTTTCTAAGGGTCAAACTTATAACTTTTCTAAGTTTATTTTTGATAATATGTTAGAAAATATAGATAAGCAACAGCATAAGTTCTTAATGTACCCTAGATTCTTACAAATAATTTTAGACATAACCACTGAAGATAGAACCCATATACCTATTAAAAGTCTAGGTTCTAAGTTGTTTGCCTAAATGAAAACTAATTATACTGGGGAACATCATCCTATGTTGGAAGCTATATTGCCACAAGGCAATGCCAATGTAGTTGAGGGTGATGATGCTGGTAATATGCCTACTCCTAATGCTGCTGATGATGGTAATCCATCATCTTCTGGTGTTGCTGCTGATGGTAATCCTTCAGTGGTAATGGAAGAAGTGCCAGCTACAACTGCTGAACCATTACCTGATTCTGCTGACTTACCACCACCTACCCCTGTACATATGTCACCTAGTCATACCATTTCACCAGCTCAGGATGCTCCAGCTGAGCAACTTCATGAGTTTGAAGATAACTTTCAGACTCTTGAACCTGAGAGTACTAGACTACCTTCACCCAGTCCTTTGGGAGAACAAATTAATGAAGGTTTTCCTAATGTTGTACATGAGTCTGTTTCTCCTGCTGGGTTCAATGAAGCTCCATTTACCACTGAGCAATCTGCTGGTAGAGCAGAGGACCCTATTACTCTAACTTTTGTATATGATTCCCTTAGCAGGTACATGAAAATGACTGAAGATCTCCAGAAAGAGCTTGCTGAGACCAAGACTACTCTTGGTAATGAAATTAAAAGTTTGAAAAGCAAGGTTCAAGATTTGGAGGCACAGCTGAGTAAGCAGAAGCAAAGTAAGGATGGATTGGATTCTGCTGAAGTTGCAAATGAGGCTAATTTGGATTCACTTGAGATTCTAGCTGAAGTTGCTAGACAGTCTAATGTTGTTCCTTCTAAAGTTGCTGAAGTATCTCAATCTAAACCAAAGATACTAGTCCACAGAAGAAGAAGTACAAGATAGTATTTGGCAAGGCAAGCTGCTGAAACTTCAAAAGTGACTGGTGGTGATAATGATGTGCTGATGACTGAAGCTGTGGATATACTTCAGGAGAAACAATCAATAAGTGGGGTTGCTGCTGATCAATCTACTGATAAAGGAAATACATCAGGAGAAGTATACTTTGTAGCAGGGAAAGAATATTTGAATTCTCCTGTTCTTCATTCATCTAAGAATCAACAAGTTTCTCATGATAAAGAGGTTCAAGAAGTACATGATGAACCTATGGCAGATGTAAATGTTTCTTATGATGATATTGTTGCAGATAATGTTCCTCATGATGATTTGGATGAGCTTGTAACAGCTGAAGACAGAGCTGGACAAGAAAAACTATTTCAAGAATGGGATGATTATAAGAAGAGTGCTAATCTAGCTGAGGAAGAACAAGCCAAGTTTGATGCAGAATTAGATACAGTCACTCAAAGATATGTTTCTACCTTACCCATTGAAAGACAAAGGGAATTGGATGCAGCTGTTCTAGAGTTTGATGAGTCAGATTGGCAGCAGATTGGACAACTAATGCTTAATAATCCTGATGTAGCTGCTGATATTATTGGTAAAAGGGTAGAGGAGAAAGACTATGATTCTGAGATTGTGAAAGTGTTAAAGATGAGGAAGAAGGTAGCAGATGAGTTAAAAGCCAAAGCTAAAAGAGATAAACCTATGACTCAAGCACAGCAGAGAGATTATATGAGAACATATGTGAGAAGTCAAAGCAGCTCATTATTTAATTCTGCTTGGTCTAAAACAAAAGTGTGGGGACTTCCATATGAAAAACTGGTTGAGATTTATAACATAATCAAGACTAGAAATGAACAGGCTGGAATGGGTGCTTCCAAGAATATTCCTCTCCTCAATGCTGATGCTGGTTCATCTGTTAATGTTCCTATTGTTGCTGAAAAGGTATCTTTACCTGATCCTTTTGCTGATGTACCACATTTTGCTGCTTCATCTTGTGTGGATAAAGGTAAAGCAAAAGTGATGACATCAGATCCTCCAACTAGAAAGAGAACTAGGAGACAATTGGAGCAGGAAAGATTGGGTGAAGAGACTGCTAGGAGGTTGGCTGAGGAACAAGAAGCTGAACAAAAAGCTGAGCTTGCAAGATTTCATGAACTGAAGACAAGAGAAGTTGAAATTCAAGCTGCTAGAAACAAACAAATCAGGAAGGCTATGGATGAACAATATGCCTCTGCTGCACTTGAATCTTCTCAAGATTCTACTGATGAACAATTAGATACTCCATCAGTGGAAACTGATGCTGCAGAAGGTGATTCTGCTGAAGCAGCAGTTCGTGATGCTATTTATGTTCCTGGAAGAAGAGGCAAGAGAATGGCTAAAGTCAGATCTTCACATTCAAAACAAAGTCTAATTAATGTGAATGCTTCTGATGTTTCATTTATAAGGGAAGGATCCTTTGATGATTGGCCTGAAGGAACTAGAGATGTTTTGGTTCATTGGGAGTTAAGTAAAGATGGTCAAGTGAATACCATTTACAGATTGAATAAAACTTTCATATCCTTTACATTTCTTCAACAGATTCTTCATCTTGTGAATCATCAAGATTTAGTCACTCTATATGAGTTGGTTATTAAGTACTATGCAACTCATACTCCTGAAGGGTCTGGATTGTATTTGTTGGGTGATCTTCAAGTGTTGTTTGATTCTTCTAATCCCACTGGTGCAAGCTATGATATCTGGAAGAACAATCAGAGATGGAAAGTTCAGAGTTGGAAGTTCTATCCTATGCCTTATGTTCATGTGTTGGAAACTACCACTGGTCTTAGGCTTATTATGGATCTTAACAGATATCCTTTGAAGGTATCTCTGATGGAGAAAATGTTACAACAGAAGTTGGAGATTCCTCCTGATCCAGCTGGAAATACAAGATTATTTGCTGAAGGTTTTCAAACAAAGGATTAAGACTTCCAGAGCAGCATCTGATTAGGGATATCCTATTGTATATTTGTTTTATTTTATTTAAAAAAAAAAAAAAAAAAAAAAAAACCTAACATCTTGTTGTATAGTATTTGTATGCAGGTTTGGTTATCAACTTACCTGATGTTGACTATTCCATCATAAAGTTGGCTAGTCCAAAGGGTACAGCTTTGGTAAAGACACATCAAATCTGTTGATAGCTGTAATGGTTTGCTCAAAACCATAGGGTTTTCAACTCACCCATGCTTTATTGCTGAGTAGTTGAAATGGTTGTCAATTGACCATGGATTTTTCTTTTATGGATTCTGAATAATTGGCTAGCCCACATGTATATGGCTTGTGGTAAAGGCAGTGGAAAACCATATTTGGTAATCAGTTAACCAAGATGATTTTCATCAAAATAATTGGCTAGTCCTGAGCAAACGGCTACAGGTAAAGACATTTCAAATCCGTTTATAGTTGATGATTTGCTAAAAATCATGTGGTTATCAGTGTACCTTAGAACACTTGGCTACTCCAGTAGTAATGGCTATTGGTAAAGAGACATCAAATCCATTATTTTCAATGATTCACCTCTCTCAGGAGTTAACACACCTGGAAGTGATGAGAATAGTATGAAACTAATTTGTTTTGATGTACATTACGTCATTTGTTGCTGCAAAGAATGGAGCTTTCAAGTATTTGCTGATCATAGAGATTCCGCTGAAGATGATTCTTTGCTGGTGCTATTACAATCCTCTTGGTATGTTATTTTGAAGATCTATCAAGAATCTTGAACTTAACCAGGTCAAATTCAAGATTAGGGGAGGATTGTTGGGAATTCTGTGTAGTAAGAATTCTGCTGCTGTTTCTGCTGAAGGATACTGCTGAAGAGTTAGTTCCTGCTGAAGTAGTATATCTGCTGAAGACATAGTTCAGCATTATTAGTTTATGCGGATATAGTATTTCCGTATTTTATGTAATGTAGTTTGGATATGCATGAGTTTATTTAGGAAGTGATAATGCATATCTTTTAGAAGTTTTAGAATATACGTTTCTTGTGAAACGGTTTAGGGTTTCTTGTGTATAAAAGGAACACAAGTTTATGTTTTGAATAACTTTTAGTGAATACTCTTATTATAATTAAAAAGATCCATAGAGGATCAAGAGTTCTTAGTATCAAGCTTGTGTTTTGTTTCCGCTTTATAAATACAAGTTGCAGAGATTGTCTATTAGTGTGTTATTGATTACAGTGACATTACTAACGATTCTAGAGTGCTCAAGAAGATCTATCAAGGTCTTATAGTTCAACAAGCTGCTAATCATATAAATATATTTTTGTATCGCAACAATTTTTTTGGAGTAATTTATAGCGTTTTCATTACATTTAACCCCAAAGAAAAGGTTAGTCACTTATGAAACAAACGAAATTATTTGCTTTCGAATTCTTGCGTCAAATAATAGAACACATCGAAAAAATAAACAATAGGTAACGCGCAACACATGTTTTCAGTTATATTTTATGTATCTTAGATCGTTGTAAGTATCCATGGGTGCTAGTAAACATACCAACTAAACCCTCCACTACAAATATCCTTGTTGATTATAGTGTATCTATTTATGGGTACTAGTCTCATATATATAGTTGAGAATCATAATGTTTCCTAGGAAAACTTCCATCACATGTTCAGAAAATATATTCGAGGAGCACGCAATAAGGATAGATATATACCAGGAAAAATCGAAAAATCTATATATAAAGACCCCTGCTATGTGAGTTAGACCTTCTGTTCATCTAATACACTCATAAGGCGTTGGTCCTGGTCTAGGTATTGTCAAATCCCTCACAAACTACAACAAACGAAACTCATCAATAGAAACAAAATTACCCAAAGTATTAGTAAGTGTAGGATTAATAACTTACAAATCCATTACGTAGAACCACCATTTACAATCTCCTTCCTTTTAACCTTGAAACTGAATGATCTAAGGTTATGATGATCATGCTTAACTCAACATTCACAACTTAAGATTGTATAACCATGTAGAACATTGCCCTGGTCAAAGACAATTTTCTTGCTAGTAGCAGACCGAAAGTCACGGGTGGGTTAATGTACCCTCCTGTTTACACCAAATCAATAGCATATTTAGTCAAATGAAACAAACTGATTGGTTATTGAGTAGAAAAATTCGTGAATATTAAGACTTTGGAGCAAACGTTCAAAACCCATGGCATAACAAACAGTTGATGAATTAACTCACCCAATGTCGATATTGCAACTACAAAATGAAAACCCCAATGTCGTATACAGCCGCATATGTTGATATCCAGGTTTTCCCTCCCCTGTCTTCAACCAAATCATATCCGTTTGTGACAAATACAGAATGTGTACATGCATTCCTATCGACCCGTAGATAGCCATTTATTTGTACGCATATTAATGACATCAGTGGCTGCAATACAAAAGAAATTCCAAAAAGTGAATGTAAGTAAATAATTAGGCATACTCGATGTCACAGGTAATCAATATAATTAGGCAGCCTAAGTTCTACACCTCATGGGCTTTTCCAAAAACAAATGTGTCCGTAAGCCGGTAAAATAACCTAATCCAAACACCCCGTTAATCATTTTCCCAGCACACCAAAACAGAACTTAGATCCGAAAAACGCAGAAAAAAAGATAAAAACTTACTTGGAAACATTAACAAATCCCGACTAATAATCCATCCAAGCAATTCCGGCCTTGAGACATTCAATTCCTGTAAAAACCCGAAAACAAATTTAGGGTTTCATTTTGCATACTATAAAATAACGCAAAAGTTGGGAAAAATCATGATATTATGCGTGCCTACGTTGATAGTTCTTTTTTTCATCAAACTAAATTCACTTACTAACTTACTTGTATCAACCACAACCCAAGGTTGATCAATCTTGTGCCACAATATGAGACGAAGACTAAGTCGGTGGGAACTATCGAGATTAATTAGTCACAGATTTAATGGAGAAGAGGGTTATGGAGTTTGTGTGTGTCAGAAAATTAACGAAATTTCTGGATAACCTAAGCTATATCAATGGAGAGTTGGAGACGGATCAATAATCAAAGAAACAAATGGGCTTTGGATCACGTTATGGGCTGTGAAAAAAAAAAGAATCCAACATGAATACTGTTCATAGAACGACGTAGTATTGAATGCCTTATAATATATATAGTAATGTTTAAAGATATATCTAAACTTTTGCATAAAAGTGGGGTTTTAGATAAATTAAAGGTCATAGTCATGCATGATGCTTCATCAACGAATACTACAAGAAAAAGTGAGTTTAGTGACAACTTTTATTTTGGTCACTATTTAAGCCATTTAGTGACCACATAATCCTTCGTCACTGATTTTTGGTCATTCGTAAATTATTAGTGACGAGCCAGATGGTCACTAATTATTGACCGAACTACATGTCCAATATATTTGATTCATAATATACATAAGTTTATTAGCCACTGATTTAACATAATAATAATAATAACCGACTAAAATCAGTGGTGTAAAAATGAATATAGATACATTTTGAAACATTTTATTATGGCAAGATAAATATAATAGATGTAAAAATACTTACAAGTCCATATACTACTTAAATCCAAATACCAAATACCAGTTTTATTTTATTGGGCCCCTAACATATACTACCAAACAATAATAACTTGTGCAAAACAATCCAGATACAAATCCGAATACCAAACAAATTCATCAGGATTCGCTACTGTTCCATTAAATCCCTTAGCAATCGCTCCTCATGGATTCGCTTGGTTGATTCGCTCACTTATCAGGTTTCATCACAAAAGCACTTTTCACCTATTAATTTATGAATAACAAATTCTCATGAATTAGTTATGTGTTTCATCACAAAAGCACTTTTCATCACTTATCAGGTTGATTCGCTCACTTATTAGGTTTTGATTTCATTCAGTTTTGGGAGCTAATAGGAGTATAAGTTTTGCAAGGAGGAGACAGTTGATTTATGAGTGTAAGTAGCGTAGTTGTAATTGCTGCACCAAAGGTGTTTGATGAAATGTCTAACATAATTTATGTGCATATTTAGAGCATTATTTTGAACACTAGTACGTTTCTAGCTTTTGCCTCGAAAGTATTTTTAGTGACGAAAATTCAGTCATGTTTATATTATAATACAATGTATAGGAGTTTAATAGCTATAATTGAAGCTTGTTTGATATGCTTTGATTTGATCAAATTCTAGCGGAAGATGTTTGTTTAGATTATTACTAGTTACTCAAACTTATAGTCACCTAAAAGACACGATGTTTGGTTTTGATATCGCATCTTTAGCATATTAGCCATCACTTGTTCATTAGCTTATCAAACTGCTTATTTAGTGTTGAGAATTGCTTGTTTAGTACTAGTTATTAGGATAAGCAAATCATTTGAGTTCAAAATTGTGGCTTCAAAACAACCTATCTTAGTTAAAATTGCAAAACAGTATTTGAACTAAGTTTAGGAAACCCATTTAAAGTGATTTGGTCATTTGACAAAACTCAAACAGCCTCAATACAGTCACATAATTAGTTAGGAAACTAAGTTTAGTAACTTTGTTTAGTTTAGTGGGCATTTGTTTAGTTTTGGAAGTTCCATGAATTTGGTTGCATAAGTAGTTCATAGATAGGTCTCTAATAGTCTTAGCTTATTTTTCATTTTTGCGTTTATTTAGTAGCCTAAAAACACCCTGCAAGTAGCCCTCATAAAACTGCAGCCCTGCAACTTTAGTTTTTACCTCAAACAGCTTATGTCTTTTAATTTTAATTTGTTAGATATTAACCCTCTTGCTCTAAAAATTGGTATTCAACTTATTTTGTTGCTTATTTAGTTAGTGATAATTTTTATTAATTTTTTAAACTTTTTTATCAGAGCTTTTCATAAGCTCAAAGTGACCCCTGTGGGATTGTTTGGATTGCTGCAGTCAGTTAGGTGTTTTGCTCAATTTTTAGTGATTCAATGCTTATGGTCTTATCATTGTTGATAAATTGTATCTGGAATTATCCTTTCAAGTGAAATTAGGGTCCTAGTTAGTTGTTTGAGCTTTGGCACAAGCTCATACAAGCTTGTGCCCAAAACAGCTTAAGCCATCTCATTGTTTACTTTAAGAATTGTGAACCTGTTAAGCAAACAAGCTTATTTCAAATATAAAAAATGGCTCTTTTTTTTAGGATGTTTTTTAGACTTCTCAACATCCACTTAATTGTTTGTGAAATGATTGGTTTCTGTCAAGTTTCTATGAAATGGAAGGCATACTTTTTTCCATTTCTTTTCTGTGCTATTGAATTATAAACGTAAATTATTAGTATGTTGAACATGAAATCATCTCTCTCTAACTTACTATACTGATACAGCTTTGAATACCCCATCACAATATCACACCAGCATCTTGTGTCATTTTTCTGCATATTCCTTAATTGTGGTTCTATGGTCCTGGAGTGAGATAGAGGGTTAAGACTGTCTTGAGAGTGTGGGTATATCCAATTAAGTGTGGTCTGTAATATGCTTATTCCTTCTCAAGTGTGCTCTGATCAGCTGTTATTTGTTTGTATATGGAATGAAGTGTATGATGTGCTAACTTCTGCTTATATGATTTAATTTTTGTTTCAGAGCTAAACACGGTTTAAAGTCTAGAACACAGGATAAAGACGTATTTCAGAGTTTACAAGTCTCCCAAGAAGTTGGAATCCTATCAAGGGCAAGGACCGCAGCCATTAACTTTGTATTAGGTAATGAACAACACTTATCATGCAACTTAAAATGTTTTCTGCTTATTAGAATAGGTATATATACATACTTGAATATAGTGACAATTTCAACTTATCATTTCTCGCCTTCTTAGTTTGTCCTCTTTGATACTGTTAGCACAGTTTATTGGCCTCACCCTGTTAGTTTTTCCTAAGCTGACCAACTACTTTATAGAGATTAGTCGGCATATAAAGGCATTTCATTCTCACTTAAGTACGTGTCAAGACTTTAGCACAGTTTATTGGCCTCACCCTGTTATACATATGTAGCTAAATACCCTGTATAATGGAAAGAAGATAACTGTAGATTGATAAATTGTAGAGTAACTGATCCAAAAGTTGTTATTCATTTTTCTGAATTTAATATCCAAAAGTTGCATATCGCGCCTTAAACTTATATTAAGCATATTTTTGACTATCATGTAGTAATACCATATATTCTCTCAGGATGGATAAATCTTGGATGCACATTGTTCATAGGTTAACCGACCCACGATATGAAATTGTCGTGAATGAGTTTCTTAGATTTGCCTATCGTTACAAAAACAAATCAGTAGATATTCCTTGCCCTTGCAAAATTTGTAATAATTTTCGTGACCATAAGAAATCTACCGTTTTTAAACATTTGATGCAAAATGGAATTTCTACTAGTTATGATAAGTGGACACGTCATGGGGAGTCTTGTGATGTTTCGGATGATAGTGATGATCATGTATCATTTAATGATGAGGATATGGGTAGCGATAATATGAATGTTTATAATGATGATGTTTATGATGACGACCTTGATGAGATGTTAGATAACATAGGTCACTAATCACGTTTAGTGACCAAATTGGTACTGTTTGTGACGAAAATTGCTTGTCACTATTGTCACTTTTTCTTGTAGTGTATGGCGGACGTCCATATACCTGATGAAGTTCTTTACAATATATTTGCTCGACTTCCTGGAAAGTCCTTAGGACGGCTGAGATGTGTATCAAAGTATTGGAACCGTTTGATTTCAGATCCTTATTTTGTAAAGTTATTATCGCGGCCAATGATTCTTCTTCAGTTCCAACATCTTTATACTATTGAAAACAATGTATCCATCCACGACATGGCTCGGTTGATGGTAAAAATTCCTTCTGATTTTGGAATCATAAATATAAAACATGTCACCGTTGTTGGAACGTTTAATGGGATAGTCCTTTTGGTTCTTGAAGATATGTCGTTATATACTCATATGATCCTATACAATCCGTTCACTCAAGAGTACAATAAAGTACCTGATCCACCTGCAGTTAGAACCCGTGTTAGACCCCGACAGGGTCTAATTTATGAATCTTACCTTAACATTGGCTTTGGTGCAACCCCGGATGACTTTAAAATCGTCAGATTTTTTGAAGCTGAAGAAAGCCTTAATAAGGTTGAATCTTATGTCTTTAGTGTTAAAAAGAATTCGTGGAGTAAGCCAAAATACTTCACTAAAAACTTTCGATTTCGCAATGGCGTTGGTATGTCTTTAAATGGATTTTTGTATTGGACAATACTATCTGTTACCACCTGGCAGATTTTGGCTCTTGATATTAAGAAGATGGTAGTTTCTAAGATAAATATCCCAAACGGATGTGGCTTCACTAGGTATACTAATTCTTTTAATCATTCTGAGTACTATGGAGCTATTTTAGGCAAACTACACGGGTGCCTTTGCATAATTCACAGATATGATAGTGTCATGTTCGATTTATGGGTAATGAAGGAAGAAGGTACTGTTGGGAACTCATGGTCGAAAGCACGGTCATTCAGGTTACCGATAACAGGTTCGTTCGTACCTATTCGCATTTTGGATAACGGAAAAATTCTTTTCATGGATGATTCCAAGCACAAAAAAGTCATTATCTACGACACGTCTAATGATTCACATAAAGAGTTCAGTTTTCCAGACGTAGCTAGGACGACAGTTTATGGCATCCAATACGTGCAGAGTCTCGTTTCACCTTCAAATATGTGTTCTGTTTAAGATCTTATTTTGTTGATTAGTTTGATTTTCTTTTCCTTAGATAATCATCTGGTTTTCAATACGGAATTACTTTGGGAGTCTTTTGGCAGTTTTATTTCTTTAGTTATGCAAAATTGCAAACCATGTAACTGAAACATATACATTCAGGCATTAATCTTTTAGACCTCCCCCCTTTAGACCTGTTGGGTAACCGGTCTAAAAAGCTTTTACAACCGGTCTAAAAGGCCTTTTTTGTAGTAGTGAAGGCTTATGGTTAGTCAATAAATTTCCAATATTTATTGCATCGCTTATTTTTTCAGTTGTTTCATCAGAAAAAAGTTTCTTTTAATGTAAAGAAGATTAAAGATTGGTTGAAGTCTTCAATTGGGAAGCGAAAAAAGAGCTAACATTGTAGTCGTGAAAACTGAAAAGAAACATTTGTACAAGCAACCCCATTGAATCTACTATATTGAGCTTTGGATCCATTGGCCATCGTAGAATTTAGGCGCTATAAATTTGGGTAAAGCTAGCATAAACATGTATTACAGATCAGCACAGTAGTTTGGTGATTTTAAATTTCTCCTCAAAATTCAGTTTGTTTGCTCAATTGCTACAAAGCTCGGCCTTTACACTCAAAGAAGCTAGGCTAGAATCTGAACTCGAGCAAGTAAAGGTCGATCACTTAGTACTAATGATTTGCGTTTAGTTAAGGAGCTATCTAAGCTAGTTTTAAAAGCACGTGCGAGGATTGAACAGTTGAAATCTTTGAAGAAAATGAGAGCATTTAGATCACCGTCAATTGTCATAATTTTCCAAGGTACATTAGGGGATATGTTATTTTGTAAGCATATTGTAAGTTGATATATAACACACTTAATTTGATTAAGGTTTAGGTAACTGTGCCCATAGTTCCTGGTTTTGGTGTGGGTAAAGACTAAAGAACAAGTGGTTTGGTCTTGGTCTAGTTTCATTCCTAGCTGCCAAAACAAATATTTGGATCTTAGCCCCGACCACACTTAAATGCTCGGCTAAGACTCGTGGCTCAACACACTTGTCTTCTGGTGTCTAACATTTGCACACATATTAAGTTGTCGTCTTCTAGTGTCTTAACATTTCGATTTCCAAACTGAAGTTTTGGAGAGTGTAACTTTGTATGATCATGCTTCACGGATCGATCCAAATGATAAAAAGAAGCAAAAAAAAAAAAAAAAAAAAAAAAAAAAAAAAAAAAAAAAAAAAAAGTTTTGTGTATCAGACAACCATGTTGCCATGCCAAGAACCATTAGATGGAACCGACAACGATCCTCTACTGAGCCATGGCCAAGACCATAAGGATCGGTTAATAACGCTCTAGATACATGGTCATGATGCATCAACCAGACATAGGTTTTAGTCTCTTGATTCTCTGGAGGAAGGTCGTGTCAGTTTGCCTGTTTGTCCCCGTTATAGAACAGATCCTGTTCAATTTAGGTCGTGTCAGTTTGCCTGTTTGTCCCCGTTATATACATGCTCTCGTTTGTTCCTTTTAGCTTTCAACATAACTTTTGTTATCTACTTATAAAACGATGAAATGAAATTTTTTTATCACTTAAATGGTATAAGTATTCTTTTCATGGCTCAAATAATATTCACGCAACTGAAAGTTTAATTCTTGAGCTTGCCTTCAATTGTGTCACCAACAGAATAATAAAAGTGCGTATATACGTGCATTCATATATATGTTGTGGCACGTAATGGATGGTTAAGTGATTTGCTGTCGGCTGATTAGTACGTAGTTCAAACATAAACGTTGCAAATAAATTGTAATAGATCACTAGTGATAGACAATGAAAATTGAAAACTGCATCAACAAAGTACACTTATTGCTAATATTTGACAATCGATCTAAATTACAATAAATAACCAGGGAGCCACTTTTACTTGTAAAAAAAGTCACCTTTGTGCCACACAAAGAGATACACTGTGGTCGATGAGCTGCGATAATAGCTCCATTTTCAGCAGCAGTAACGGCTACTTTGCTTAAAATGCCTCCATTCCCACAACTTGAACAAGAATTCTATTGACCTCCATCGTCACCTTAAAGCAGGCATGGCTGTTCAGTATCCACCTACGTACAAATTCAAGAAATTAAAACAATGACCACAACTCTTCGATCATAATCATAAGTTAAACATGATTGTGGGATGAAAAGTTTCGTCTTGGGTTTTCGTTCGGAAGTGATGCTAAGCAGACATTCCATGAAGCTGCTGTTTTTTAGTTATCATCGTCTCAGGTGCAGTGGTCTTGTTTGACACTTTAGTGTTATGGCTTTCGATGTTGGGTCTATTCTGTATGCTATCTTGGCTTCTTTTGCTGCTTCAACAAAGATGATGTAGGCTGTCTTCATGGCAATCAATATGATCTGGCCAACTTTTGAGTTTCGGTTCATCCTGAGATGTTTGCTGGTGCTTTAACTCTCGTTGGTTTCGGCGTTGGTACGTTGAAAGTTCTAGTGTCCCATATTAGTTCTGTTCCACACCATTTTCGAGATAGCGTACTTTTATTTAGACTCACAAGGCACAACCTCAATACTGTGAATGCGTAGGAAAACAAAATGGCATAAGTCTTTCAATGAAAAGAAATCTTTTTATATATGAAAACAAAACCCAAGTGAGGACTTTTGTATTTCGGAAAAAGAATGTTTCCTTATTAGGTAATAATGGAATTATTATTTTTTAATTTATAAATTTATAAATTTGTTTTGTTTATATATACTATACAATTAGAAGAAAAATACAAAAAATATAAATAAGAAGCAACTAATAATAGGATTAAACTTTTTAAATGATTATATTTAATAATAAAAAATTATAATTAAAAATCATAAATCAAACAAAACAAAATAAAGATTAAATTATTTGTTTCTTAATAAATAAAAATATATCGTTCAAAAAATTAAGGAAAAAAAAAAAAAAAAAAAAAAAAAAAAAAAAAAAACCCTCGCGTGCGCTGGCATTATAACTAATTAAAACAGATAACGATTGTAAGCTACTTGTAAAGTCAAAGTCAAACATACAATTCACAAAGTCAAAATATAGCAAAGACCACAAGCCTCAGCTGCAGCTCCATCATCATTTTTGTAACCAAATTCTTATGCAGGCTTCATCGAGTGGCCAATATTGTCTGCAGCAGTGATTCCAAGAGATGCTCGGCATAGACCTTGCAATACAAAGATAGGAACAAATATCACATGACTCTAAGGTATAGGTAAAATAAAACGGTTAAACATATGCACATAAACCTGATACACATATTTCTTATGAATTCCAGGATCGAAATATGCATGCAAGATTGACAAAGACATGATTCATTAATATACTACAACATAACACGGATTACATTGTTATACATGACACACGTTACAACAATACAAGTACTAATCTATATATAGTAAACGAAAGGGTGTGACCTTTCGGTTTGTGTCTATTCGGTTTGTATAACCAACTTAACTATCAAATAACTACAATCTATAACTACTTTTAACTAACATAACCGCCATTCAGTTATAAACTATCTATCTAACAGGTTTAGCCCTTAGGCTATACGTTTATTACATAATACAAGACTTATGCAATTAAAAAGGTCCAACAATTTCCCCCCTAATTGTTTAAGTCTTGTTCTTCGAGTCTTCATGCTCTTCTCCGTGTTAGTATCACCAAATTCCAACAACTTGTTGCTTTTCATTCGATGTTCACCCAAGTTGTTTGTTGCCTCGTTGTTTTTTATTTTATTTTATTTTATTTTTTTTTTCAAACCAATTCGAAAATCCACAAAAAAATGTTCTCTGCTTCCTTATTGTTTTGTGTCGAATTGTTTCTGCCCAGAACCAAACGAGTTCTCCTTTTTCTTTTTTGGTTTTACTAACTTTTCCTCACGTTGGTGTTTCTCTTTTGTGTCGACTTGAATTCCTCTTTCTCAAACCGTTCTCTAGAACTTCTTGTTCTCGGTTTCCTTCCAAACATTCAAATAATGTTTTCGTTGTTTCTTTTTTTGTCATGAATTCCAAGTTCCTTTCCACAAAATACTTTGAAGTCTCTTCGGTGTTCTTTTCCAAAAAAACGAATTGTTTTTTTCTTCTTTCACATTGCCTTATAATCCTGACTCCATACTTGTTCTCTTTGTTCATTCCATCCTGTGATCCATCTATCTTTGTATTTTCCTTTTGGCCTTGTGGGTCTCTTCTCCCACTTCTTCTGGGTTTTCACCCCAAGGGACTCTTGCAGTCTCATGGTACACCTTTATTATGTCAATGAACCTCCTATAGCAATATGTCATTGCTTCCTTTTCACCATCTGTCAAGCCTTGTAATTTTGCAATGGTCTTTCATTTATCACCGAGTCTCTTCTGTTCCCAACGTGTTTCCCTTGGTGTCTTTTCCCACTTTTGATCTTGATGATCAAAACTTGAATCACTTCTTGCAATCTTGGAACCATCGGCTCTGATGCCATTGATACACAGGTTTCTTATGAATTCCAAGATCGAAATATGCATGCAAGATTGACAAAGACATGATTCATTAATATACTACAACATAATACGGAGTACATTGTTATACAAGACACACGTTACAACATTACAAGTACTAATCTAGATATAGTAAACGAAAGGGTGTGACCTTTCGGTTTGTGTCTATTCGGTTTGTATAACCGACTTAACTATCAAATAACTACCATCTATAACTAATTTTAACTAACATAACCGCCATTCGGTTATAAACTATCTATCTAACAGGTTTAGCCCTTAGGCTATACGTTTATTACATAATACAAGACTTATGCAATTAAAAAGGTCCAACAAAACCAGCTCTAGTTTTAGGTCAACATACTACATCAGTGCCAATGGCGAAGTCAAAAGGTGGATCAAATACCCTAATATGATCGCTGTTATCCTACAGGAGCTCCGCAGCAGAACTTGATCTAAATGAATATGTGAAAACTCGATATCTCAGAGTTAGCTCACGTATTGGATGCTAGATCCCAGGGTCATCTTTCCTCTCCAATGGGTTAATTGGTTCAAAAGTCATCCAAAGTGAATATTGAATGGGCAAAACCTCCTATATCATTGCATTCAATAGGTTATGTTAAAATTGAAATAAGATAATCTTTTGTAATGATATTTGACACACTATGTCTAAACACTTAAATTGTCAGACTGTTAGCATTAAAAATTATATTAAAAAGTGATGGTCATTCTCATTTATTGTAACGTTGTAATGTGTCGTAGTTTATGTTATTAGAATAGTCAATGGGCCTTGGTCTTGGTAAGCTAATATGTTATGTGTTAGTTTATCTAAGCCTTTTTATTAAACATGTAATCCAAGTCTAAGCCCAAGCCCATGGAAAGCCTCTTAAGGCATCATGTTAAGAACTATATAAACACCTCAAAGGCTCATTTGAGGTGTGTGCTTGTGTGTGTATTGTGTGTGTTTTATTAATAAAAGTTCTCTTCATCTTATCATTCTCTTTCAATATTAACGCCACACATATATAACATCAAGTCACCATCTTTACTTCATTTACAAGCTATATTGTTATTAAAGTTGATAGATATAAGGTCCTACAAGTGGTATCAATCGCCTAACAATGATTTAGGAGTGTGTGGAAATCGTTTTCATCAAGTTTTCTCTTTAAAAGTTGTGTTTTTCATTTAAAAACGTGTGCTTTTCATTAAAAAGTTTTGATTTTTACGTGGTTTAGTGTTAAAGTTATTGTTTTTATTGAAGTTTTAGTGATTACTAGTGTTTTGGGAAAGATTTGATCAAAAGAAACAAGTGAAAAAGGTGTTTTTGGTTGAAAAAAATCGTATTTTTGAGCTGTTTGGCAAGTTTACGCGTAAGTTTTAGCCTAAAACCCACTTCCTACGCGTAAGTTTAGGCTCAAAACCCTTTTCCTACGCATAAGTGAAGATCCTACGCGTAAGTTTGGCCTAAAACCCTTTTTCTACGCGTTAGATTGAAATCCTACACCTAAGTCTGATTTCCTACGCATAAGTGAAAGTCCTACGCATAAGTTCTACGCAGAAGTTCTTACGCAGAAGTTGTACTCAGTACTTCCCTGACTTGGATAAGTTTGTGGAATACTTCGACACGGGATATATTTCAATCTTGGACAAGTTTGAGAGATTTGTTTGGTTCTTTAACCTTACGCATAAACCATATCTTACGCATAAGTTATAACTTACGCGTAAAGTTCAAGTTTACGCATAAACTTTGTGTTTACGCTTAACCTTATTCTTTACGCATAACTTTTAACTTACGCATAAGATCCAAGTTACGCGTAAGATTTAGAGTTTACGCGTAAGATTCACTGTTTACGCATAAGATCAAGGTTTACGCGTAAGTTTTTTACTTTTGACAACCAAACTTCAAACGCCCATAACTTTTGAACCGTAACTCCGTTTTCGACGAATCAGCTGTCAAAACGACCGTGAAACAGAGAAGAAGGACACGTTGAATTAATTTATTTATTCAACCCAAGTTTCGAGGCCTAAAAACGCTCCGAGAAGAAGTTATTGAGGTTTTAAGGTTTTAGATCAAATTTTTCATCATAAAAACTTGCATCAACTTACACTAATCACAACTCATATTTCGTTGGAACGATTTAAGAATCAACTTTATCAATCTACACTTCATCAATGGCTACTCAGCAAGATATTCATGCAGCCGGTGCGGAAAACCGACCTCCTATGCTTGAAAAAGGTGGATATCTCCCATGGACAAGCCGCATGCTTCGTTACATCAAAACAAAGCCTGATGGTAAATTAATGATCAACTCCATCACAAATGGTCCATTCAAGCCAAGACAAGTTCAAATTGAAGGCAATCCAAATACAACACCTCCTACTCAACCATTTGTGCGTGAACAAACAGAAGCAGATTACACAGAGGAAGACAAGAAGCAGATCGCCGCTGATGATATGGCAATGCATTTAATCCAACTTGGATTACCACGGGAGATCTTTGCTGCGGTCGACAGTTGTGAAACTGCTTATGCTATGTGGGAATGTGTTAGAAGAATATGTCATGGAACAAAAATTGGACAACAAGACGTTGAGAACAAACTTCTTACTGAATGGGAGAACTTTTCATCCACTAAAGGTGAACAAATTGAATCTTACTACACAAGGTTTTGCACTTTGATGAATGAGTTAATCAGAAACAAGTTGACACCTCGAACAATTGCAACAAACATCAAATTCATCAATAATCTTCCAGAAGAATGGGGTCGTTATGTTACAATTGTCAATCAAACAAAGGATTTACATAAGGTGAATTATGATCAACTCTATGACTTTTTGAAGCAAAACCAAGCTGAGGCTAATGAAGTAAGGAAAGAAAGATTGGCAAAGAATCATGATCCTCTTGCATTAATTGCTACTACACCAACACCGCTACCAGTGAACACACAACAATCATCATCATCTTCCACTCACAACTACATGCAACCATCATACATTCAACAACCAACACCGGTCTACCAACAACAGTTCTACCCATAGCAACAACAACATGTTATTCTACAACAGCAATACCAACAATTCCAAGAACTAGAATTCACTGAAAATGATGAAGCTACTGCAACATTGACCCAAGTGTTTGCTTTTCTGTCAAAGGCATTCCAAGGACGTTATTCTACACCAACAAACAACAACCAAAGGATTTCATCGAACACTCGCAACAAGCAGATTGCTCAGCCGAGTTTCAATATGGGCAACGGAGGCCAAATGGTTGGAGTTTATGGGAATCAGCAAGGATATGCTACTGGATTTAATATGGGCAATCAGAATATGCAGAATGCAGGTCAGTATGCAGGGAATCAGATGGGTGAGTTTGTTGGAAATCAGAGGGGTCAGAATGTTGGTAATCAGGCAATGGGTAATCAGAATAGAAATGTTGCAACTCCAGTAGTTGGGAATTTGGGACATGTGAATCAGGGTAATCCGGTAAAGTGTTTCAACTGTTAGGGTGTAGGTCATATGGCAAGGAACTGTCCTACTAAGCCGAACAAGAAAGACACAACGTACTTGCAGAAAGCATTATTGTTGGCACAAAATAATGAGGCAGGGTTTCAGTTGAACGCAGAGGAAAATGATTTTATGGCTCTTATAGATGACATGGAAGATAGAGAGGATATCGATGCGAACTGCATATTCATGGCGAATCTTCAGGAAGCTAAGTATGACACGGATTCTGATACACTTCCTGTTTATGACACCAATGCACCATCTGAGGTATCAAATTTCAACACATGTCACAATAATGATATATTTGATATGTCTCCTCATGAGGAACAGTATTCTGAGAAGCTAGCACCCACTTATGATACATACCTGGACACGCCAAGTAGTAGCAATACTCCTTCAGCGACTCCAGATGTGAATCATAATGGAGGCTTCGTTTCACAGCATGCTAAGAATGATGAGGAAACACGTGCTTTGTTTGAATCATTATTGAATACTTGTCGTATTGAAATTTAGAATGTGAAAAAGGTCAATCGCGATGTTAAGGCCGCGAATGTTAAATTGACCGCTGAGCTTGAGAGTTACAAAGAAAACGTTAAAGCTTTTGAATTTCATAACAAAAGATTGTTTGAATTAGAAACTGGTTATCAAAATTCCGTTTCAAGGGAAAAACAATTGCAACTCAAGTTTGATACACTTGATGTTAATTCTTTCAAAAAGATAAAATCTTTAAACGAGGAAATTTCTGATTTACAAAACCAACTTTCTAAACAAAAATCAGCTTATACCAATCTTGAAAAAGAAAGGGACGAGCTGAAAAAGGACTTTGCAAAGAAAGAAGACAAACTTTTGGCCGAAATCGTAGAGTCAGAACACATGATTGCTCATTTAGAAGAATTAGTGGTTAAGTCGGGTCAGTCAAGTCAAACAATGAAAATGATTTCAAGTCAAACTAATCCGATTTACCATACGAAACATAAAATGGCTCTAGGTAGCAACACCCCCTGTAATCTCAAGAAAGCTCAGCAAGAACAGAATGTTTTGTATAATGGTAATGTGATTTACACTAAACATGATTCTCCCGTCGTTCGGGATTCTGTGCAAACGATAGAACATGTCGAAGAGAGCATAAATAAAATGAAACAAAAGAATTTGAAACCCATTGATTACAACAAATTGAACAAACTTTAGGGAATTACTTTTGTTCCACAAAAAGAACCATCTGTGTTTTCCATAAAACGACCATTCTTAAAAATGTTTTCTAAGAAAGTAATTGTTTCCAAATCTCTTTCAAAAATGGAACAAATGTCTTCTAACAACACTTTTAATACAAGTGAGGCTAGAGACATTCTGGATGACGTTAAAAAGAGAATTCAAGAACTTCAAAATATTGTTAATTCTAAAACTACAATCAGTATTAACAACTGGCATTCCAGTTTTCATATTGAGCAGAAAAAGGTTTTTGAAAACGAAATTACTATCCCACTAAATAACATCAGTGCGAGGGTAATCCATTTTGAACAAGCTTTCTTAAAAGAAACAGCCGACTTTGTCAAGGACCACAAATCCCTGGTAAACGAAGCTAATGATACTCGTGAAAACATGAATGTTTTGGAAAACCTAAATGATTCTCTCTTCGAAGCTGTTATGACCACTGATATTATGTCCATCATTTTACAAACATATTCTGTTCAAGACGATGAAAGACTAAGAGCTGAGACCTCCGCAATTGTTTCAAAATATGAAAATGCTCTTATAAAGCTTGAAAAAGAAAATGTGTCATATTTTAAACAACTTGATCGAAAAAAGGAAGAATGCAAGTATGACAAATTGTCGTATGAGTGTGCCTTAAAGAACATGAAAGAGCAAAATGATCTTTTGAGGGCTCAGCTTGAAAGTCAAAAAGGAAAGGGTGAGGAAACCAAGTTTGCAAAACCATTGACTTCGGAGAAACCAAATGTTTCAAACACGGTTCAAAAACTAAAGATGTCAATTTCAAGGTTTGCTCCAAAAGTCGATGAGAAAAAGAATTTGACAAAACCAGTCACTCCAACACCCTTGCCCAAGAAAAGTGTAAATGAAAAGATTGTTGATAAAGGAAAAGCGGTTGTCGAAACTCCTAAAGTGATAGCACCTGGCCTTTTTAGGATTAGTCCCACTAATGCGTCTGCCTCCACTTCTAAGACAAATGCGTGCAAAAAGGATAATTCTAAAGAGTCTAGTGATGCTAAGAAGGACAAGAATATAAATCCTAATGCGTGTGCCTTACCTTCTACAGGATTAGAAAGCACCTCTAGGAGCAGCAGACTAAAGCCTAGGAGCAATACAAGGAACAATAGAGTCTCGCCTGTCTCTAAGAGTAGTAGCAAGAATAAAGTTGAAGATGTAGAAGAACACCCTAGGAATTTATCGCTTTGTAATAAGAAACATGATTCATCTGAATGTAATGTCGAAAGTACTGGTTCTAATGCATGTAATGACTCTGTTTGTTTAATATGCAAGAAATGTTTAATTAATGATGTTCATGATGAATGTGTTTCTAAGAATGTGAATGTTACGCCTAAACAGAAGTATGTTCCAAAGGGAACTAGTGCCAAATCTAGATCTATAGAAAGATTAGTTTCACACTTTAGGTCTACCACTAGTAGTCGAATGCCTAGGAACTACCTTAAGTTTTGTATGTGGATACCAACGGGTAGAGAGTTCATTCTTCAGAATGGCAAATTAGAAGTTGTTCAAAATAAACATGTAGCAACCTTTGATGTGTGTGATTCGGAATTTACTCCTAACCCCATGGAACCAAATTTAAAACGGTTTCCAAATACAAACTCTTCTGTTCTTGGCAGGTTATCGAAATATGTCTTTGGATCGTCGACTCGGGTTGCTCCAAGCACATGACCGGGAATTTAAAGCTGCTGATCAATTTCATCTGGAAATTCATGGGAACTGTACGCTTTGGAAATGATCACGTAGCAGCTATTCAGGGTTATGAAGATCTTCAATTTGGGAATTTTTTAATCACTCGAGTTTATTACGTCAAAGGGTTGGGACACAACTTGTTTTCAGTTGGGCAGTTTTGTGATGCAGATTTAGAAGTTGCATTCAGGAGAAACACGGTTTTTATTAGAAATTTGGTTGGTGATGATCTTTTAACTGGTAATCGTGATACAAACTTGTATGCTATCGACATCAACCAAATGGATTCTACATCACCAATTTGTCTTATGACAAGGGCAACCGAAACTAAGTCCTGGCTGTGGCATAGAAGATTATCCCATCTCAATTTCGACACCATCAACAAGTTAGCTAAAGACAACATCGTCACCGGACTTCCTAAATTCAAATACACCAAGGAACACCTATGTCCATCATACGAACAAGGAAAAAGTAAAAGAGCATCATATAAACCCAAAACCGTACCTAGTTCGGAAGCAAGGTTACATATGTTGCACATGGACTTATGTGGCCCAATGAGAGTTGAAAGCATTAATGGGAAGAAGTATATTCTTGTTATTGTTGATGATTATTCAAGATATACTTGGGTAAAGTTTTTGAGATCAAAAGAGGAAGCACCAGGCATCATCATCACCTTTCTGAAGCGTATTCAAGTTCTACTTCAAGCTCCAGTAAGGATTATAAGAACAGATAATGGCACAGAATTCACAAATCAGGAGTTAAGAACTTACCTCGAAGATGTTGGAATTACACATCAAACATCAGTTGTTAGAACTCTACAGCAGAATGTGGTAGTTGAAAGAAGAAACCGAACTCTTGTGGAAGCTGCTCGCACAATGCTGATTTTTTCTTGTGCACCACTATTCTTATGGGCTGATGCTGTAGCCACTGCTTGCTTTACTCAAAACCGATCCCTAGTCCATCCGAGATTCAATAAAACCCCATATGAGCTAGTGAACAACCGTAAACCTGACATCTCTTACCTTCACGTATTTGGCGCTTTGTGCTATCCGACGAATGATAGAGAAGATCTAGGAAAGTTAAAAGCTAAGGGTGATATTGGAATCTTCATTGGATATTCAGAAAACTCGAGGGCATTCAGGGTGTATAATAGAAGAACGAAAAAGATAATGGAGACGATGAATGTGAAGTTTGACGAGATTTCACAGATGGCTTCTGAGAGATACGCTCTAGAACCCGCGCTTAATCCGATGGCCTCTAATCAAAACGGATTAGGACCCGCACCAAACCAGCAGACTTCTGGACACATAAGTTCAGGACTCGTGCCTCAAGGAGCTCAGTCAACTAACTCGGATAAACCTTCAGAACAAGAACTGGAAAATTTCTTCGAGTTAATGTTTGATGAATATTATGGTGGAACTTCGACAAATGCATCTCCACAACATTCCGCTGCACCCGCTCAAAATCATCAACCACCACCACCATCACAAGATGCATCTACAACAATCGAAGCTGAAGCACCAACTACCTCCACATCATCTACAACTACTCAAGCAACTCCAGTAATTGAAACTGAACTACCAAGAGTTGATGAGCAAAATCAAAACACTAATTTTCAAAAAGAACCTACAAATAATTCAAACGATGTTGCGTTAGAAGAAGAAGAAGAAGAAGTATTTGAAAACCCGTTTGCAACAGACTCTGCTGAATCTTCTTCAAGGTTACAAGAACCATCTAACACACATTCGTTACACCCAAGGTACCCTTCTACGTTTCAATGGACAAAAGACCATCCAATAGAACATGTTATTGGTGAACCTTCAAAGCCAGTTCAGACAAGGAGACAACTTGCCACCGATCTCGAATTGTGCATTTATATTTGCTCAATCAGCCTCAAAGAACCAAAGAACATTCGGGAAGCAATGGCAGAATACCCTTGGATAGAAGCGATGCAGGATGAAATTCTTCAATACGATTTACATGACAGTTGGGAACTTGTTGAACGACCACTTGATATACGTGTTCTTGATCTCAAGTGGTTGTGGAAGAACAAACTGGATGAGGAAATGACTGTTATTCGCAACAAAGCTCGTCTCGTGGCTAAAGGTTATCCACAAGAAGAAGGGATAGATTTCGAAGAATCATTCGCGCCTGTAGCTAGACTTGAAGCAGTCCGGATTTTCTTAGCCTATGCAGCTCACAAAAACATCACAGTCTATCAGATGGACATTAAGACAGCTTTCTTGAATGGAACTCTGAAAGAAGAAGTGTATGTGAGTCAGCCAGAGGGATTCATCGACAAAGATCATCCAGACTACGTCTACAAGCTTAAGAAAGCAATTTATGGTTTAAAACAAGCTCCAAGAGCGTGGTATGATGAACTATCATCTTTCTTGCTTAAAAACAATTTCACCAAAGGAACGGTTGATGACACCTTGTTTATCAAAAAATTCAAAGATGACATTTTGATGGTTCAAATTTACGTGGACGACATAATTTTTGGATCAACCAATCCTAACCATTCAAAATATTTTGAAAATCTCATGAAAAGCAAATTTGAAATGTCCATGATGGGGGAACTAAAATTCTTTCTTGGTTTACAAATACATCAATCCCCACGTGGTATTTTTATCAATCAAGCTAAATATACAATAGAGATTTTGAAAAAACATGGAATGGAAAATTGTGATTCTGTTGGTACACCAATGGTCACTTCACCAAAAATAGGTGCTGATTTGTTTGGGAAACCCATTGATCCGAAGAAATATCGGAGCATGATCGGTTCTCTCATGTACCTAACTGCTAGCCGACCCGATATTCAATTTGGTGTTTGTTTGTTAGCACGGTTTCAGGCAAAGCCTACCGAACTTCACCTCAAAGAGGTTAAACGGATCTTTCGGTACCTACGAAGCACCATTAACATGGGACTTTGGTATCCGAAGGATTCAGGGTTTAATCTAACAGCATTTTCAGATGTAGACCATGCTGGTGATCAAGTTACAGCAAAGAGTACATCAGGTGGAGCACAATTTTTGGGTGAAAAGCTAGTAAGCTGGTCGTCAAAGAAACAGGATTGTACTGCACTATCAACCGCCGAAGCCGAGTATGTGTCTCTATCTGCGTGTTGTGCCCAAGTTCTTTGGATGCGGACACAGCTCACAGATTATGGCTTTACTTTTGACAGAATACCTATGTATTGTGACTCAAAAAGTGCCATAGCCATCTCGTGCAATCCCGTACATCACTCTAAGACGAAGCATATCAAAGTCCGCTACCATTTCATCAAAGAACACGTGGAAGAGGGTACTGTTGAATTATTTTTCGTTAAGACTGATTATCAACTCGCCGATCTATTTACTAAAGCCCTTCCAAAAGAAAGGTTTGACTATTTAGTTCGACGAATTGGCATGCGAAGCCTAACTCATGAGGAGCTAGAACGTCTTCTCGAATCTTCTTGAAAAAGTTTTCAAAATCGCTTCGCTGTAAATATCTTTGAAAAAACAAAATAGAAAATTTGAAAAACCAACAAAAACAAAATACAAAAATATAAAATTTTCAAAAAATACAAAAACAATATAAAATCAAAAAATCCAAAAATATTCTTCTCACGACATGTCTCTCGTATAAATCAATATTCTGTACGTTTCTAGAAATGTCATTCAACAATGATACGGACATGTACAGATGCTTGAACGGGAGTTCTTTTAATTGTTTTCTAAAACATGTCATTTCTCAAAAGTTTCTTCACAATGGCTTTCGTATACTTCAGTACGAAACCCGGACTTAAAATGATGACTTCTGATTATTTTCAAATCAAAGACTCGTACGTTCAATGATGAAATATTTTTCAATAAGTTCGAGTCTAAACAAACGAAAAAGATTTCAAGCATAAACTCGTTTTCAAACAGAATTCTTGAGCACTTTTTCAAGATTGTTCAAAAGATTTCTCAAAATCTCAAAATGAGTGCTCAAGATAACTCCCTCTAAACCCTTTAATTGATTTTAAATGAGCTATCATTAAGGGGGAGTATAAACAACTAAAATGTTCGGATTTCATGCAAAATCAAATCTGTCTTTCTCTCCAAAAAGCTTTTTATTAATCAGTTGATATCAAAAATATCACGCTATGCTATTTTTGAGGGGGAGAAGACATGATTAAAATGTGATCTAAGATGTTTAAAGTTTGTGACTGAATCTCAAAAGAGCTCGACTCAGTAAGTACCAATGAATTAACGAATCTTAAAATGTCAGTAATCGAAAAGACTTGTCCTGGACGGGTAATAATTTCAAGCTAGTCTAACTAGTGATGTAAGCGTGTCTCGAATAGGACTTGTCTGAGTAGAATGTACCATATCGAGAGACTTTTTTTGGACTTGACCAGGACGGGTAATAATTTCAAGCTAGTCTAACTAGTGATGTAAGCGTGTCTCGAATCGGTCATGTTCACTGAAAGTGGATCAATTCAAAAAGTGCAAACTCTTCCCGCATGTGCAAATTTCTTAAATAATTACATGAGCACATGTGAAGGGGGAGTCCTTCAAAAGTTTCAAAACTCTCAAAGTGGTAACAACAATGTGTTTTATTATCATAAACACTTTGAGAGATTTTTCATAAATGGTTTCATGGAAATTATAGGATAGTCATGGAGTTATAAGGTGACTAAGGTTAGGGAAAACCGTCCTATGATCCGCCAGAGCCGGAGGGATCTAACCAAGGACAAATCCAATAGATTAGAATTAGAAGTCCTTAGGTATGATTGAAAAAAGGAGAAAATGAGAAAGGAGAAAGAAGGAGTTGAAGAATTAAAAAGAAAAGTTATGAAAAAGGGTGAAAAGAAATAGCCCTCCATATGTTCAACCTTAGGGCAGACACCGGGTACAATTCGTATGCTACTGGTCAGTGTTGCAAAAATCGGCCAAATCGGCCGATTAATCGGCGATTAATCGGTAATCGGCCCTGGAACTTGTTGGAATTTCCAAGGTAATCGGCCGAGTCAAGAAAATCGGCCGATTAATCAGTCAAAAATCGCTAATCGGCCCTCGACCGCCTCAGTACCGATTCACGATTTTTGCAACATTGATACTGGTTGTTACTAAGGTGACACCGGTATTGAAGACAAGACGTCATGGACCCAGTGACGCACTGCACTTAACCTTCTTAACCACTCAAGTTCTCTTAAAAGAGCTTGTTTCATTCTCACGGGGAACCGGTGTAATCTATCGACCTGTCTCTTAGAGATGGTTGATATTGAAGCATGAGACCTCTCCCTAATCTCCGCATAGGAAACCAAATGTGCACTTATCGAGTCTAGAGCCCCGAGATTCATCAAAAGATCTCATAGGAACACATGATATTCCTACACTGGTTGTTCAACATTAAGGACGCTAGATGTAAACTTAAGAGTCCTACGCAGATCTTAGCAATTTGCCAGAACATTTATGAGAGGATTCACTTTTGTGATTCTCAATGATTGAATGGAAATTCCTGCCATGGTCAACATCAAGCAGCCCTGACAGCAGGTCACTTCGGTAATTCTTTATGGGTTACGCTTAGTGTTCGCGGTGGTTTCAAATGGTCTACAGTCGTGGAGTGATCCCCAGCGACTCACCTAGTCATTGAGCTACTAAGTAGGTCTTGTAAGCTCTCTCGGGAGTATCTGACATGGGAACGGCCTTGGTAAGGGTTAGAAGGAGTCTTCACACTATGCTGTTGATGATCTCTAATTCGAACCTGTAAGTACCGGTTGATTTATTGCTAACTGTTTTCATGCAGCTATACATCATCTCCATGGCGAAAGGATTCCACATGCTCATACATGCATCACGAAGTCAAAGGAAAGTTCTCACAAAGATCAAAGCAAAGTAAGGTTCAAAGAAAGATTCTACGCATTATGAAAGAATCTACAGAAGTAAAGTGACAATGATCGGTGTGAAAGAACGGGAATAACAAATGCATGTATCACAAAGACTAAAGACGTATGAGCATGTTGGAATGGCGAACAACCACCACAGACGCAGAAGTGACGAAAGGCAGATTGCTTCACATCACAAAGCATGAAGGAACAAAGACTAAAGACTATTCTGCTACGACACACGATGGTCAACAACAAAGAACAAAGAAGACCTAATCATGTGGAGCATCATTCGAATGACCACCCCTTAGGGGGAGATTGTTAGCATTAAAAATTATATTAAAAAGTGATGGTCGTTCTCATTTATTGTAACGTTGTAATGTGTCGTAGTTTATGTTATTAGAATAGTCAAGGGGCCTTGGTCTTGGTAAGCTAATATGTTATGTGTTAGTTTATCTAAGCCTTTTTATTAAACATGTAATCCAAGTCCAAGCCCAAGCCCATGGAAAGCCTCTTAAGGCATCATGTTAAGAACTATATAAACACCTCAAAGGCTCATTTGAGGTGTGTGCTTGTGTGTGTATTGTATGTGTTTTATTAATAAAAGTTCTCTTCATCTTATCATTCTCTTTCAATATTAACGCCACACATATATAACATCAAGTCACCATCTTTACTTCATTTACAAGCTATATTGTTATTAAAGTTGATAGATATAAGGTCCTACAAGTCATTAGTACTTCTTCGGTTCCAGTGTAAGTGTTGGATCATACTTTTGTATTCAGTCAAGTCTCGGTCATTACCTTTTGTAATAGGTTGCTTAGTTATTTAATCTACTTAGTTTATGTTACAAGGCTTAAAGAATGTAAGTCCATGGGCCTTAAAGCCCACGTCTTAATGTAAGGAGGGAGGATGGGAAGTGTTGTCCTGCTCCTCCTCCTATAAATACCAAGCTTATGTAACATTACAATTTGCTGGTTATTTGATTATCTTAAGAAAACTCTTGTTCTCTCACCTTTCATATTGTCTCATAATCAACCATCTCTCATTCTCATCTTATTTCTTTCTACATCATACTTGTGTTTACATAAATGGTGACCTAACAAGTGGTATCGTTCGCCAAATAGAGATTGAAGTGTGTTTCTTGGTTTTAACGTGGGTTATTGGTACTTATTCTTCATCTTTTTGCATTTTTCTTTGTTTCTTTCACTCAAATCTTGAAGCTTGGACAAGTTTCAAGGTTGATATAGTGATTTGAAGCTTAGTTTTTTGCATAAAGTTGTGATTTTTAAGGTTTTTCTAAGGTTTTATAGCTTCTTTGATATTGGAAAACTAGTTTTTGGTAGCAAAATCTTCAATAGTTAGTGTTTTCTAAGTATTGGTGAAGTTATTTGATCAAAAGTACCTTATTTCTAAGCATTTTTCTTCAAAAATTTGAGATTTTTCAAGGTTCTGACCAGTTTACGCGTAACTATAGTGAACAGTACGATTTTAAAGCTGTAAACAGTACTTTTTGTCCCTTCTACGCTTAAGTTTTGGTCAAAACCCTTTTCTTATGAGTAACTTAGGTCTAAACCCTGTTCTTACGAGTAACTTGGAAGTCTACGCCTAAAACCTACGAGTAAATTCAATTTCTACGCGTAAGTGGGAATTCCTACGCAGAAGACAGATTCTACGCCTAAGCTTTACGCATAAGTCTATCTTACGCGTAAGTTTCAGTTATCTACGCCTAACTTCATCCAAGGTTATATCTTCGTTCTTCGGTGACTCAGTACTTCCCTAGCTTGGATAAGTTAGTGGAATACTTCGACTTCGGATATCTTTCAAGCTTGGATAAGTTTGGATGATTTGTTTGGTTGGTTAACCTGACGCATAAGTCTAAACTTACGCATAAGCCAAAGCTTACGCGTAAAGAGAAAACTTACGCATAAACTCTTTTGTTTACACCTAAACTACTCTTTACGCTTAACCTAAAAGTTTACGCGTAAGATTATAGTTACGCGTAAGATTTCAACTTACCCCAAGGATTTTGGACTTAATCAAAGGAACGTGCATTTCAATCTTCTACAAAAGATCTATTTCTACACAAGTGTTCAAAGATGTCTCAACCACCTAATTACTACTTCCCTCATTCTCAGCAACAACAACATCAGCAGTATCAACAACAACAATACCATCAGCAACAACCGTATCAACAACCTTCACAATCACACGTTCAACCGTTTAATCCACTACATCATTACCTAATGATGCAACAACATCAAATCATTCCTCAACAACAACCATATCAAATGCCACAACAAAACACTCAGTTTTCCTCCAAACAACCTCACTGGTTTGACAGAATGTATGAAGTTATTACAACTCAACAATCCCGACATGAGGCAGGATCACTTGAAACACCTCCAATGCTAACACCTGGGAACTATGTTCAATGGTCAAGTCGATTCTTACGATTTCTTGAATTAAAGAAACCTCATGGGAAATTCTTGAAGCAAGTGATACTTGAAGGACCATTTGAGTGGCCAACAAGATTTGACGTTGGTGATCCAAATGCTGATCCTCCACGTCCCCCTGGTGATAGACCTCTTCCAGAATCTGCACTCACAGAAGAACAGAAATTACATCGTGAAGCTGATGAGTACGCAATGGCTTATATACTTCAAGGAATACCTAATCCAATTTATCGAAGTGTCGATGCTCAGAAAACAACCAAAGCTATGTGGGAACATGTTCATCTCCTTATGGAAGGCACTCAATTGAACAAAGATGATATGGAATCCAAACTCTACATGGAATACACAGACATCACAATTGAACCAGGAGAGTCACTTGAATCCTACTATCATCGTTTCACAAATGTGGTCAATGATCTGGAACGTCACAAAATCACAGTACCGAGGATAGCAGTGAACTCCAAATTCGTCGGTAGTCTTGGTCCAGATTGGCATAAATATGTGACATTTGTTCGTCAAACCAAAAATCTTCATGATGCTCCATATGGTTTGTTGTATGATTTCCTGAAACACCATGAACCTGAAGTTGAAAAAGATTGAGCTCTACGAGGAGGATACACACCAACACCAACACTAAATTCTTTGGCTCTCGTAGCTCAATCTCCCTATGCTCCACCATCAATGTCAAATCATGAATATGTTCAAGAGCAGAACTACTTCAGTTATCCACAGTCTTCTACCTCGAACCAAATGGTCCCTTATGATTCATCTCCACAGAATGCTTCTACTCAACTTGTTCCATTAAACAACAATGATGCAGTGTATTACTCAAATTCCAATGACGATGACGATGACGATGATGACTTTAACACGTTGAATCAGGGACTTGCTCTTATTGCTCGTGCTTTTAGCAAATTCTCCAACAAAACAAACAACCGTCAACGTTCATCTTCTAACACAAGGAATCAAGCTGTTGTCAATGATGGAAGAGTGGAAATTCAGAATCGTAGCTATGGTCGATCTGGTTCAGGAAGTTCTTCAGGAAACTTTGGGAATGGTCAGAGGTTTAGTAACAATGCAGGGTTCAGGAACAACTCAGGGTCTTCTCAGCAAAGGTCCGAACCAGTTGCAACAAGGAACTCCAACTCAGGGAATGCAGTATGGTGCTACAATTGTAATGAACAAGGTCATATAGCGACAACATATCCCAAACCGAGAACTCGGGGCAGTAAGTTTCACAAGCAGGCATTACTCATGGCTCTTCAAGATGAAAAAGATGGACATTTCCCTGAACAGGATAACAACTTCATGGCAAATGTATACAATGATGATGATATGGAAGATCTAGAAGCCAATGCAGCTGTGATGCTTATGGCCAACATGCAGGAACTTCAGTTTAATGATTCAGGTCCAGTGTATGACACTGACGGCTTGTCTCAGGTACATGAACAAAAAGCATGCCTAATACATGAAATAGCCTCACCCTCTGCTTCTGAATCAGATATGGCGCAAGTTGTTCCATCTAAATCATCTTCATCTTCTCAAACAGATGAACAAATAAGCACAGTTGTCATATTTGATGATGACACAGTTGTTTCATTTGATGATCCTATTGAGAATGATAAACATGATCGTTTAGAACAACATGAACCATCATTTGATCCAGACCTTGACCTAATATTGTTATCTAAACAACTGGATGCACAACAATTGCAAATCATTAAATGCAACGAGAAAAATAAAGTTTTAAAAGAACAAAATGCGTCACTTGCAAGAGATATTGAGTGTTATAAAATTCAGCTTTCAAATCAGGAAGACAAGATTAAAAATGAAAAAAGTTTTGAAAAAGCTTTTCAAGATTCTTACAACAAAGAACATGATCTTCAACGTAAAATGCAAGATTTAATTGAGTCAAACGGAAAGTTGATTTCGAAACTCGAAAGTGAAAAGTGTGAATTGAAAATGCAAGTTGAACGTCTTCAAACAGTTCTTTCAAAAACAGAAACAGAATTGTCAAATTGCGAAAAGGAGTTTTGTAAACATAAAATACGAAAAAGGAAGTATATAGATGACTTACTCGGTGATATTGTTGATCTTGAAAAACAACTCAAAGAATTTCGTCACATTGTTTACAAACACGGGAACTCTGTCACAACAATTCAGAAATTTTCTTTAAAACCGAGACCCGATAAAGGATTTGCACTTTGCGATTTCAAATCAATGTTTCTTCACACAGCATTCAAAGAAAATCCTAAGATTTACAGTATGGATCACATGTTTGATAATACAATTGTGCGTGCTGTTGTTTTTGATACTGAGGAAGAAGAAGAACTTGAAGACGAGAGTCGATCAAAAATGAGTTATGTTCAATATTGGACACCATATGACTATTCAAAAGCTCCACCTCTTTCTAAATCTTTTGTTACTCAAAAGGAATTACCTGAGAAATCATGGTTTGTCGAAGAGTCATATGTTTCATCCTCTAATGCGGCCCCTGTCCAAACTGTAGCACAAATAAATGGTCCTTTACCATCATCCGGTGAACTTACACCTTTACCAAAAAGTTTTCGTGTTTTAAACTATTACAAAACTTTTATGGAAGACATCGAAATTTTGGAGGAAACAATTGCACGCAATTCTGAAATAAAAGTTGAAACTTTTCAATCCGCTTACGAGCGAGAAAAGAGAGATATTTTTCAAAAACAAATGCTGCCAATTGTCAAACACCTCCGTCTCTGTGCTACACGTTGGGATCAGGAACTTCAAAACGAGGTCAAAAATATGATAAACGTTTTCAACTCAACTGAAAATGAAATTTTGACTCAAAAGCAAAGAAATCGAGTTTTACAAAAAGATGCTGATCGACTCTTGGAACAAGTTCTCAATGCTGATATTTTGTCTGTTATCATGAATGATCTCTATAAATCTGGTACTTCTATGCTTATGGATGATCTTTGTGTTGATAATAACTTGTTGAATGAGGAAATTGAGACACTCAAACAGGAAAATGATAAGTTGAGAATTACAAATGATGATGTGACAAAACAGTTTTCAAAAGAAATTTGTTTACTCAAACAAAGGATTGAATGGTGTCAAGCTCAAAGTCTTGAAAGGGAATTGAAACTTCAAAATCAAAATATTTCAAACTCTTGTCAACTCTGCAAAAACAATGAGTCTTTCAAAAGTCTGTGTCTCAAATACGAGAAAGAAATTGCGGATTTAAAAATTGAAAACGCCGATTGGCAACAAAACCGCGATGACATCAGATATTGCAATGGTTTACTTGAGTCTGAAATTCAGGACAAAAATCACATCATCATCGATTTAAAAGAGAAAATTAAGCTACTTCAAAGAGGAAAAATGGTTGACACCACGGTGATAGCACCAGGATTGTATCAATTAGACAAAACTACTAAAGGAAATATTGTTCAAACCACTAATGTTGATAACTCCACTTCTACAGGACTAGTCTCCACTAATAGCGTTAGCAGACCCAAGTGTAAAAGTAAAAGGAAGAATAGGCTCTGGCAACGTAAAAGAGGATCACTAGAAGCTCAAGAAGTAGAAGATCAACTTAGGAATTTGAATAAAACTCATGTTGCATCAGATTTAGATTCTAATCTGGCAAATTGTAATCAAAATCTAAATGTAACGAATGATGAACCTTTGAATGTTTTGAATATTAATGCATCTTGTGTGTTTTGTCGTAAAAGCGTTTCATCTGGTGATCATACAAAATGTATAGCTAATTCTCTACTTTATCGTCATAAGAAACGTAGGACACGCATTCCTCTTAGGCCCACTACTGCCTCTAAGTCTATCTTAGGAAAGCCGCCTTCTACGGTTTCTAATGAAGTTGATGTTACCCCCATAAGTGCAGAGAACAAGTCTAGGAATCAGCCAACCACTAGTGAATTCACCATTAAGAAAGCTTGAACTAGTTGGAATTGGCAACGTTGGTTACAACACAAACCAGACTTTAAATGGATTCCTAAATTATTGAATACATGTGCTTCTAACCAACAGGAACCCGCAGTTTCTTTGGGTTCCACCCTTACTTCTGTTCCATCCATGTCTTCTTCTTGTGATGCAGGTGGTGCAGATTGTTCTCTGGATTGTTGATAGCGGATGCACCCGACATATGACAGGCAATCTCAAACTGTTGCAAAACTTTGTCTCAAAGTTCATTGGTACTGTCAGATTCGGGAATGATCATTACGCTTTAATCATGGGATATGGTGACTATGTCAGTGGGAACATTGAAATCAGTCGTGTTTATTATGTGGAAGGCCTTGGACACAACCTTTTCTCTGTTGGTCAGTTTTGTGATGGGGATCTAGAAGTCGCATTTCGTGAGAAAACCTGTTTCGTTCGTGACTTACAAGGAAACGATCTAATGTCTGGCTCACGTGGTTCTAACCTTTATACAATATCAATGTCAGATATGATTGCTACTTCTCCGATATGTCTTCTCTCCAAAGCAGAATCGACTAAATCTTGGTTATGGCACAAACATCTTTCGCACTTGAATTTCAAAACTATGACTGACCTTGCTCGTTATAAACTTGTTGATGGATTTCCAAGATTCCGCTTTACCAAAGATCACTTATGTCCAGCCTGTGAACAAGGAAAAAGTACTCTTGCTCATTTTCCTAATAAACCTGAGCATAGTACGAATCATGTGTTACAATTGCTTCATATGGATTTGTGTGGCCCGATGCGTGTTCAAAGTATCAACGGTAAACGCTATATTCTTGTAATTGTGGATGATTATTCCAGATGGACTTGGGTTTATTTTCTACGAAGTAAAGATCAGGCTCCTTCAATGATCATCACCTTTCTCACTAAAATTCAAGTTCAGCTACGCAATACGGTATGAATAGTCAGAACTGACAATGGAACTGAATTTAAGAATCAGACACTGCTGTCATACTTCGAGAAAGTGGGAATTGAACATCAAACATCTATTCCTAGAAGCCCAGAACAGAATGGAGTTGTTGAAAGACGCAACAGGACGTTAGTGGAAGCTGCTAGAACTATGTTGATTAATGCTCAATTACCAGATTACTTGTGGGCGGAAGCTGTTTCAACTGCATGTTATACCCAAAACCGTTGCATGATCACAAAACGCCATCGCAAAACACCTTATCAAATTGTTCACAAAAGGAAACCGAACATCGATTACTTTCATGTATTTGGAGCACTTTGTTATCCGAAAAATGATCGTGATGATTTAGGTAAACTTAAAGCCAAGGCTGACATCGGAGTGTTCGTTGGATACTGTGAAAATTCCAAAGGTTTTCGGATATGGAATCGTCGTACAAGAGAAATTCAAGAAACCATTCACGCTAATTTTGATGAACTTACACAAATGGCTTCTGAGCAACACAGCTTAGGACCCGAATTCAACCGTCTTAACTCTCCGGCATCTTCGGCCGAACCATTGCCACTCAACCGCAAAGAATTAGAAACCTTGTTTGCTCTACTATTTGATGACACAATTGAATACCGTCCTACTGAGGTCTCACCTAATTCCGCTGCTCAACCTGATAACATTCCAGTACCTGACTCACCTCAACAAACTACTACAAGTGTTGAGAGAGACGGTCCTCCAATTGTATCACCATCTACAGCAGAACAACTGGTTCTAACTCCCGCCATCCAGCTGAAGATCCAACACCACAATCAGTTCCACACCTCGCAGAGCATGATCCCGATGCGTTCTTTAACCCGTTTGCACCGGCTCCTACCTTTCCTGATATAGCTGAGTCGTCAACACGCAATTTGGATCCTGCTAACATGGGAGATACTTATCAACTACACCCTTCAACACACAAATGGACTCGAGACCATCCACTAGTTCATATTACTGGCCATCCAGATGCACCTGTTATGACAAGACAACGACTTCACACAGATGGAGAAACTTGTATCTATGCACTCACAGTTTGTCACGAAGAACCTAAGAACATTAAAGATGCAATGACTTATGACAACTGGATTGAATCTATGCAAGAGGAATTTCAGCAATTCATAAGATTAGAAGTCTGGGAATTAGTTGAAAGACCTGACAGAGTCTTTGTCATTGGGTTAAAATGGATTTGGAAGAATAAGCTAGATGCTGAAGGCACTGTCATACGTAACAAATCACGCCTGGTAGCGAAAGGATACTCTCAACTAGAAGGACTTGATTTTGCTGAATCCTTTGCTCCAGTGGCTAGACATGAAGCTGTTCGGATCTTTTTGGCCTATGCTGCACACAGGAACATGGTGGTTTACCAAATGGATGTCAAAACAACATTCCTTAATGGAGAACTCCGTGAAGAAGTTTATGTTAGCCAACCAGACGGCTTCGTTGATCCTAAGCGTCCTAATCACGTTTACCGACTCAAAAAGGCACTCTACGGACTCAAGCAAGCCCCATGGGCGTGGTATGACAAACTGTCCACTTTCTTGCTGGCCAATAAATTTTCTAAAGGATACGTGGATCCAACACTATTTACAAAAACCTATGGGGAGGACTTACTTGTTGTTCAAATATATGTCGACGACATTATTTTTGCCTCAACAAAACGAAGTTACTCTAATGATTTTGCAAAATTAATGAAAGATAATTTTGAAATGTCCATGATGGGTGAACTTTCGTTCTTTCTAGGACTACAAGTTCATCAATCACCCCGTGGAATTTTTATAAATCAGTCCAAATATGCTCTTGAAATTTTAAAGAAACATGGAATGATGTCTTGTGATACTTATAATACACCAATGGGCTATACCACAAAACTAGATGCTGATTTACATGGGACTCCTGTTCACCCTACCAAATACCGAAGTATGATTGGGTCCCTCATGTATCTCACAGCTAGTAGACCTGATATAGTATTTGCTGTCTACATGTGCTCTCGCTATCAGTCCAAACCAACTGAAAAACACCTCAGTGAGGTCAAAAGAATCCTTCGATACATAAAGGGAACCATTAACTTGGGAATCTGGTATCCGAAGGATTCTGGTTTTGAACTAATTGCTTTTTCAGATGCTGACCATGCAGGATGTTTAGACACATGCAAAAGTACATCTGGTGGATGACAATTTCTCGGAGACAAACTTGTGTCATGGCAATCAAAGAAGCAGGACTGCACATCACTGTCGTCTACAGAATCTGAATACGTAGCCATGTCTGCTTGTTGTGCTCAAGTCATTTGGATGAGATCACAACTTAAGGATTATGGCTACCTATTCAATAAGATTCCTATCTATTGTGATTCCAAAAGTGCAATTGCTATCTCCTGCAACACAGTACATCACTGCAAATCCAAACACATCGATCTCCGATATCACTTCATCAAAGAGCATGTGGAAAAGGGTACCATTGAACTTTATTTTGTTGGGACTGAGTACCAATTGGCGGACTTACTTACCAAATCCTTGGCACCGTCAAGGTTTGCTAGTTTAGTTCACCAAATTGGTATGCGATGTTTGACTCCAGAGGATCTGAAAAAGTATTTAAAACACAATTGATCGTCAAACATCAAAACTATCTTTGTATATATTTTTTTCAAAAACAAAACACAAAAATAGAAAACCAATCAAAAACACAAAAAGATTTTTTTGGTTCTTCTTTCAAAAAAAAAAAAAAAAAAAAAAGAAAAAAAATGCAAGTATAAACCATCTCTTTCAACACTATTTTATACAATGTCTTCAATTATTTATAACAAGTGTTGAGGGGGAGGAAAAAGTAATTTTTTTTCAAATTTCTCAAAAAGATATTAACTTTTATACTTGCATTTTACCAAAAATAAATACATTTTATCAAAAGTGTTGATTCAATAAGTGTTTCGGGTTACTCTCCTTGGCCAATATAATAATTTTTTCAGTATTTTTTGACTACGGTCTAAGGTCAAGGGGGAGTACCACAAGTTGTTCTTATCGTAACTTGGTGTTATTTAACGAAAGTTAAATGAGTTAGTGAGTTTAGGCATTAGGTGTGTAAGTAAAATGAGGTTAAGGGGCCATACTTGTCAATATGTGAAACATGTGTTACTATTGGTCAAAACCCATTTGACCCACACATTTACTGCACCTGCAAATTCATTTATCGCTTTCACCTAATCGATCAAACGGCTCACAATCATTCCACTAATCCAAGCATCAATCTTTTAATCTGTAAGTTGAAACATGTTTTGATCATTATTTCAAACAAGGGTTTTTAATCTTAACTTAATCCAACGGTTCAATTAGTCACAATCGATTAATTATTCTTAGAGTTGTGCGTAAATTTAGAACCCAGAAATTGTTGATGTTATGATTAAAATAGTTGTTGGGAAATGGTCTAAGGATGATTACTAACATGTTTTCATACTCTAATTGCACCCAGAAACCCCAAATCGACTTATTTGATTTTAGGGTTCATACGAGTTCTTAGGGATTTTTTATTTTGCATGTTATTGTGTCAATTGATGATGGGGATTGTGTTCTTGTATGCCTAGGATCATGCTACTATGGTTTAATTGTTTCAGAAACATGTATTGTTCAAGAATCATAGGTTTAGGGTTCGTTTGCATGAGCAGTTATGATCTAATAATTTTGTGGTCAATTCTTGTTATAACTTGAACCATGTGATCCTTAGGATGTTATAATCACTTGCCCTATGTTTATTTTTACCCAGAATCATGTTAGATTGCATTTGTGATTAAGTGTTCATACGGGTTTACGCGTAACTCATATTAATGCATGTTTACACATAAAAATGGGTACTAAGTGTGTTAAAATGTTTTTGATCAGTGGTTGTGTGTTTTACACTTTCAGGAATCAAACAACTCTTATTACCCAAGGTGATTTTCTGGAAAATGGCATGTTTACGCGCAAATTGTTCATCCTATGCGTAAGATTGAATCTTACGCGTAAGATTCGACACGTGGACAAACTTTGTCTTGGATAAGACAAGGTTTACGCTTAAATGAGAATTCTTACGCATAAGTTTGACCTTACGCACAAGTCTTGAACTTACGCATAAGTCATAACCTACGCATAAGTTATACCTTACGCTTAAGGGTAATCCTTTGCATAAGTTCAATTCCTACGCCTAAGATTTATCTTACGCGTAAGATTGACCCTACGCTTAAGATTCACCTTACGCGTAACTTATAAGTTTACGCGTAGACTTTGCACTTACGCCTAAATTCATTTCTTACGCTTATGTCATGTTACGCGTAGATTCTTCATGTTACGCGTAAACTTGTCCAAATCAAGAATTTTTCTAAGTGTTGTAAAATTTACAAAGTGTAACTTCTTGTAATGATAAAATCGTGTTGTAACTTAATTGTTAGAAGTTTCTACCATATGATAAAACACAAGTTTGTCATATATCAAAAGTTTTCACACACACAAACACCCACCGATCAATGTATAATTTGCAAATCATATAATCTTATGTCTGAGCTAACAAAGTAAACAATTGCCATGTTTGTGTTTGTTTATGATCAATTCAGATGGCAGAACACAACGACATTCCTTACGGACCAGAACCTGAACCTAAACTTTCATGGGAAGAGACATTTCCGGATGATTACTCCAGGAAGATTGGAAAGAACAACCTCCGAATCAACTTCAACAAAATCACTTGCAACGAGTCCTCTTGTATTGTTGCAGTAGATGCTCTTCTATATCACCCAAATAAGCTGTTGTTCACCAAGTCTGCCTCAGTCTCCTGCTTCTACATCCATCAGTTTTGGCATACACTTCAGCTAGATCTTGGGGAGGCTTCCTTCATCTGTATGCTTCATAACCGTCAGGTCACTGTGGACATTGATTTGTTTAGGAATGTACTTGGGTTACCAGAACTCGGCCCAGATGAAGTATATGATCCAGTCCCCACTGAAGAAGAGCTGATAAAGTGGTTAAGGGATATTGGCTATGACGAATCAGAAGAAGTTGTTACAAGACATTCTAGGGTCAACATTAGGTATCTTCCACAACCATGGAGAACCCTATATATTCTGATTGCCAAATCCTTGTCTGGCAGAGACACTGGCCACGAACACCCAAAGCTCCAACACCTCAAACTCTTCTGGGCAGTGGCTAATGTGAAGAAAGTTGATTATGCCAGTATCATTTGGGAAGACCTTGTGTGGCACATTCAACACAAGACCACCAACATTCCATTTGTCCGCTTCACAAAACTACTCATCGAAAGCTTCCTTCGTGAGTATGACGATATCCCACAGAGACTTGATGACAAAGATAAGAACACGTTTAGAAATGAAGATACTCTCAGAGTCATCAAGAGACTTGATACCAGCACACGCAAGCAGGGAAAGAAACTTCCCGATTGTCTCTTGAATGCCAAAGTTAAGGCTTGCACGAACTAAAAGTATTACGAACAAGCTCTTAAGGATGACAAAGTTAGTTTCCTTGACGAAGTTGTTCTACTCTCCTGCATGCAAAAGAAGGGTAAGAAAGGCAGTAAGACTGGGAGCTCCGACAGTTCCACTCAGTCTAAGAAGAAGAAGGGTACTCTCAAGAGAAGGACTCCTGCTAAGAAGCCTGTATCCATTCCTGAACCTGGGTGGTTTCCCTCACCACAATCCTCTCCAAAACCGTCTGACTCTGAACAAACCAAATCCGACGAAGGTCCAGTGTATAGAGAAGCTTATGCTAACATTGATAAGGATGTGAATCTTGATGACATTGACGATAAGGATTTGACGTTCGAAGATTGGGAAAAGAATATTGACGAATTTGCTGATCATGCTGAATACCCAACATATCTCAATCAATGACCATTCACTGAAGCTCAGACAATTTTGGAAGAAGAAAGGATTAGAAGAGAGAAGATGAAGGAACCAGTGACAGCTGAACAAGAGACTGTAGGCCTTTCAGTCGAAGAAGCAAAATGAAAGGGATCTCAATCTGGGTCTCCTCCACAGCCGAATTGATGCATTCAATGCTGATCTACCACCACCTCCAGTGTTCTCACAAACTACCGAAGCTGGCGGATCAAGCAGCATTCATGAGTCATCCACAGGGATCAACACTGACTTGGTCGTTTACGACAATCCCTCGGTATCTCCCACAGACATTGAAATGACTAATGCTACAGCAATGGGAGAAGAAGAAGAGGAAGATCCCATGGATACTGATGCTCCAAGGTTGATGACTATGGAAGAAATGGAGCTCAGAGAAAGGGCTCAGGAAGAAGAATTGAAGAGAAAACAGGAAGCTGAAGAGGCCAGGCTTGAAGAGCTTGCCCAAGCCAAACTGGAAGAAACTATCCGAATGGAAGAGAGCAGGAAAGCTGAAGAAGCAGCCAAGCTGGCTGAAGAAAAGTTGAAAAGGGAAGAAGAAGCCAAGCTTGCTGAAGAACTAAGGCTTAAGGCCGAAGCTGAAAGACTGGCTGAAGAACAAAGGTTGGAAGAAGAAGCAGCCAAAGCAAAGAAAGTTGATCAACCCGAACCACAGAAAGGAGATGACAAAGACCTTACCACCATCATTGAATCCTCACAGTCATCACCTCCTGCATCCGAATCAACACATGACAAATCTATCAAGAAACCAAGCACCAAAGCCTCTGCTGCATCAAAGTTGCTTAAGTCAGCATTCAGAAGAGTACATGAAAAGAAGAGAAGCAGACTGGAAGATCAGGTTGCAACACTAGCAACCCAAGTTGCTGAATTGACGAAGCTGAACTCGAACGTCCAAGAGCTGCAAGATAAAGTTGATACTTTCTTAGCTAAAGACGTACAAGAGAACTTGGTAGCCACGTTGGCTGCTCAAGCACAAGAATACATGGCACAACACTTAGTTGCTGAGTTGAAAGATCTACTGGCACCCATGAGAGATGAACTCACCAAGTTCGCAGAGCAAGCTGTCAAGAAAGTAATCCGATCAACCACATTTACTCTTCGAGCTGACAAGTCTACTGTTCCACTACCAGGGCTATCTCTGGATGAATTGGAAGCTTAACTCTTGGACAAGCTGGCAAGCAAGTTCACCTTGACTCCTGAAGAAGTCAAAGTCCTGGAAGCATTGAAAGACAAGATGAACAAAGAGACTTGCAGCACAGAGGCCGATAAACTGAAGCGTCAAAGAGATGATGAAGACAGGGATCCTAATTCTCAGGCAAAGAAACAGAAACAAGCCGAAGGACCCTCATCTCAATCTAAAACACCGGTCATCCCTCCAACAACAACAACTTCCTCATAACAACCGAAGGCATCGGGTTCTGCTCCCAAGGCATACGACCACTTTGAATACACCGGTGGTGACGAGATTCCTCAACCCGATGAAGTTCTAGAACCGTCCCCTAAGAAGAAGAAGAAAGATAGGAAAGGAAAGCATCATCAATCCAAACCGGACACCTCACCAAAAGGCACAGAACCTAAGAAACCGAAAACCGTCCTTAAATGGCTAGACCATGACGATAGTGCCGAATACTCCTGGTTTGAGAAGATGATCAATTCGCAACCACCTCTTGAAGACAATCATGAACCTCAAGATGGTCGAACGGTGGAATACGCTCAATTGATTCAGCAAAAGTTTAAGATGAAAAAGATGAATAAGAAAGAGCTGCGAAGAATCAAGAATGATGCTTTCAATCTTCTGAAAGATCGGTCTGCTAACTCAATCGAACTTGAGTATCATCTGGAAAATATTGCTCGAGCTATGTCAAGCAATATTGATTGGATCAATCCTGAATCTTATGTCGATCCGGTCACAAGGAAAACCGCACCCTATATTACTGACTGGTCCAAACCACTACCGATGATTGGGAAGCCTAAGGAACCAAAGATCCCGTACAAGTTCTTCTTCAACACAGACTTGGAATTTCTGAAACTTGGCAGCAAGAATGAGAAGAAGTACGTTACATCACTCGCCTTTCTCCCTGCAGCTCGATATCTCAACAATGCCATCGAAGAAGAAGCTTCAGCATTATTCGTTGATAAAGTTGTTGAATATGACCGGAACGCACTTTACGGTATACATCATTGGCCAGACAACCGGGCACAGTACTATCGCAGCAGCAGACTCAATCAGACAATGGGCGATGAAACAAGTGATTTGAAGATAGTCTCGATTCAGTTCATTTCGACTGTCACTCACTTTGGGTACCCCTTCCTCAGCAAAATCACACTAAAAAGACTTGATGAAAAGGAGTACGATATTTCCGAGTCAGACTTTCCACGACTACTTCTCAATGACATCGAAGACATGTACCTGCTCAAAGTTCAAGGAAAGATGTGCAACTTGCCTAAAGAGATGCAGCTTGCTTTTATCCAAGCTCTCCTAATCTTCATCAGGCAGATAGTCATCAGAGAAAGAGTAGAAGATCTTCAATTGGGAGTGGAAAGTTATCAGAAGAAGCTCAATCTCACCAAACCCAACATGTTCGACATCCCCGACCTTCAACATCTACCTCAATACACCTTGATCAAGCAACCATTTGGGTTCACCTACCGCAGCATAAACGGTCGCAACTGCTTCATGGCTTACGACGAAATACATAAGTTCTGTGACGAAACCTTGAAGTTCATCAGAGATGGAATCAAAAGCAGATTGGATGACATTGCTCTGGGTAAATCTAAAAGGTGGAAAACCAATGAGGCCAGGGATGCTCGCAGATTCATCTTAAGGATTGAGAACAGATTGAAGCACAGGGATCAGTTTCGAAGGTTGGAAAGTTATGTGGGAGGCAGACAGAAGTTTCCGGTGTTGACATTTCAGAGACCTGATTGGTAGAAAATTGTAAGAGTTTGATTTGATTTGTCAGTTATATATACTTCATAATGGCTTGTGTACGCATTACAGTGCACAACCCGAACTTGTAAAGAAAGGACCCTGAGGTACGCATCAGTGCCTCAATCCTAATATAAGGAGCGAAGGCTTCTTACTTTTGAGTAGAATTAATCAAATGTTTGTGAATTTTCATAATTCTGCTCAAAAGGACAAGTATTTCACCTCAATAAGACCTAATCACTTGTTGAGGGGGAGTACTTGTCAAAACAAAATACTTTGCTCTAAATCAAAAGTTCTTGGTGAATCTTCCCGTAAGACTCAAAAGGCATATTTTAATCTAAAAGTTTGTCAAAAAACATCATTTTATATGCTATTTTTGAGGGGGAGAAAATGAAAAAGTGATTAAAATATACGAAGTCAAAGCTTTAAAGTTGTATCATATGCGAGCCAGACTCAGTATTGACCCAGGAATTGACGAGACAACCAAAAGTTAGTAATATCGAAAAGACTTATCCTCGACGGGTAATAACATCAAGTTAGTTACTAGAGCTAGTTGTCACCTAAAAGCTGACAATGTATCTCTTTATCTAACCACGTAAGCGTGTCTCGAAAAGGATATGTCTTAGTAGAAATGTACCGTCTCGAGAAACTTTCAGTGGACCCGACCAGGCCGGGTAATAACTTCAAGCTAGCCTAACTAGTGATGTAAGCGTGTCTCGAATCGGTCTTGTTCACGGAAAGTGGATCAATTCAATATGCTTGCTCCTCCTGCATGTGCAGATTTATTTAATACTTATGAGCACATGTGAAGGGGGAGCCCTTCAAAAGTGTACACAAAACTCTCAAAGTGTTAACCAAAATATTTGATAATCACAAACACTTTGAGAGATTTTTCAATCAACGGTTTCTTGGCTACTGTCGGAGTTATAAGGTGATTAAGATAGGAATATCCGTCCTATGATCCGCCAGAGCTGGACGGATCTACCCAAGGACATCTCCCATAGTTAGAATTAGAAGTCCTTAGGTATGATACGAAAAAAGGAGAAATGAATGAAAGGGAAAGAAGGAGTTGAAGAATTAAAAAGAAAAGTAAAGAAAAGGGTGAAAAGAAATAGCCCTCCATATGTTCAACCTTAGGGCAGACACCGGGTTCAATATGTATGCTACTGGTTGTTGCAAAAGACAACACCAGTATTGAAGATTAAGTCGTCATGGACCCAGTGACGCAATGCACTAAACCTTCCTAACCACTCAAGTTCTCTTAAAAGAACTTGTTTCATTCTCACGGGGAACCAGCGTAACCTATCGACCTATCTCTTAGAAACGGTTGATATTGAAGCAGGAGACCCCTCCCTAGTCTCCGCATAGGAAACCTAGGTGTGCACTTATAGAGTCTAGAGCCTTGAGTTACATCAAAGATCTCTTAGGAACACTTAGTATTTCTACAACTGGTGTTCTACATCAATGGACACCAGCTGTAAACTATCGAGTCCTTTGCAGATCTGAGCAATCTGCCGAGAACGTTTATGAGAGGAGTACTTAAGTATTTCTCAATGATTGAATGGAAATCCTGCCAGGGTCAACATCAAACAGCCCTGACAGCAGGTCACTTCGGTAACCCCACAAGGGTTACGCTTAGTGTTTGCGGTGGTTCCATAGCGGTCTACAGTCGTGGAGTGATCCCCAGCGACTCACCCAGTCATTGAGCTACTTAGTAGGTCTCGTAAGCTCCTTCGGGAGTATCTGATATGGGAACGGCCTGGATAAGGATTAGAAGGAGTCTTCACAATATGCTGTTGATGAGCTCTAATTCTTTATCTGTAAGTACCGGTTATTTATTGCTAACTGTTTACTCGCAGGTACCTCACTTCCATGATGGTAGATTCCAACATGCTCATACATACATCTTGAATTCAATGATAGCTCCCCCAAAGATCTTTGCAACACAAAGTTCAAAGAAAGATTCTACACCAATAAGAAGAATCTACAAAGTATAAAGACAAAGATCTCAGAGTATGTAAAGTAACCTCATGTACGTGAAAGTATAAGTCTGAAGATGTATGAATATGTTGGAATGGCGGACAACCACCACAGACGCAGGAGTGACGAATGGCAGACTACTTCATGACACAATCACTACATCATCACCAAAGAACAAAGACCAAGAGCAAAGTACATTCATTATCATTCAACAATTTTGAAGATGTCTAGAGTTTTACATGTCACAAGTCAACGACAAAAATGAAGACGTCAAGCAACCGTGATGACCGACCCTTAGGGGGAGATTGTTGGGATCATACTTTTGTATTCAGTCAAGTCTCGGTCATTACCTTTTGTAATAGGTTGCTTAGTTATTTAATCTACTTAGTTTATGTTACAAGGCTTAAAGAATGTAAGTCCATGGGCCTTAAAGCCCACGTCTTAATGTAAGGAGGGAGGATGGGAAGTGTTGCCCTACTCCTCCTCCTATAAATACCAAGCTTATGTAACATTACAATTTGTTGGTTATTTGATTATCTTAAGAAAACTCTTGTTCTCTCACCTTTCATATTGTCTCATAATCAACCATCTCTCATTCTCATCTTATTTCTTTCTACATCATACTTGTGTTTACATAAATGGTGACCTAACAGTAAGCACAATTCCCTCGAACAACCAACGTACTAGAGATGAAACACTACTTCTTTTGGCATGTTCTTCTCCCTCCTGATGGTTCAAAACATGCAATACGAACCACAAAAATCATCAAGATAACACAACGAGGCTCTGATACCAATTGTAGGACCGAAAATTAATGATTTTTATGTGATTCGGGAGGTCGAGGTTGATGATTATAGATGAAATCCATGTTAAGTTTAGAGAGATAAAGTAGAGAGAGGGTGAAGAAAAAGGTTAATATTAATGACTAAATGAAAGATACACAATTTCCCACACCCCTCATGGAGAGTCATGAGGGGTATTTATAGGCTCATAACATTACTATGCCTAGTGTACAATAGTAGTCCCTGCGGGTACTACTTGTTACTAATCTAGTCCAATTCACATGTGTGACGTTATCTTTATAAAAAAGCGAGGCTAACACAGACAATTTTTTTTTTCAAGTCAACCGAGCTTGACTTGACCCACCCTTTTTGCATCTCTATGAATCAAACCATGAAGTGGAGACAAATGCAATGAAAAACAATAAAAGATTCATTTCCATAATCCTTGAAGTATCACGTTCAACATTTCGCATTAAAAGAGGCAAAACCTCGACTTGGTCAGACAAAACATCATATCCAAGCAATGCCTTGCCGTCACACAGAATATGATAAACAAGATATAAGTCAGTACCAAGTATAATATGAGCCCTTGGCAGAACCTGCTACCCTACAATCTCCCCCAAGTTGAATAACGCTTTTGCCTTTTAGTTCACAGTCTAGTAACAATGTTGTAATAGCTTTAGAAATGAATAATTAACATTACCAAATACTTGAGTCATTGAAGCATTCCAAACCGTTGATCCTAAATGCTTAGAATTCGGATCCAAATAAAAGGACAAAACCTTAAAAAGCCATACTAACACATTCAAATATGAGATAATTGTAGTTGTTAACAAAAAAAACTAAAGAACCCTCACATTCAAATCTGAGATAATTGCTTGATGAGAGTTTTTAATAGCAATGTTTTTGGTGTGTTTTATGATTATTATCGACTTTCATTCATAAATGAAGACCCCATATTCCTTGGTACTCAATGGTATAAAATGTTCCACATTTTTTCTAATGAATAATATGGAGGGTTTGCCGAAGATGATATAACACCTATCCTCCTAATACCGTTGCATCATAAAGTTAGCCAATAGAAAAAATGTGTTTTAATTTATTACCAACAACGAGTAAACCATGTCATTTTTTTTTGTAAATATAAACTTCGTTTCATAAACGTGTTAGACATTCTTTATGAAACGGGGGAGGTTGGTTTTGTCTAGTGTTGGACATACTTATTTACATATATATATCGTTGACCTTACCATATGGGAAAAAAAAATAATAATAAAAAATAGGAGAGGTGCCGATAACTAACTGAAGAGTTTGATATCATTTGTAAAAATGCTTTATACTTAGGGTACGTTTATCTCTAGTCTCTGTTAGATATAAAGCAAAAATATTTTTGCTTAAAACACTTGGACCACAATATTGCAACTGTAACTATTTGTCGCTATAAAATATCGCTGATATACACAGTTACTCGTCTAGTGTTAACAAAGAGCAATGCAATTTAAACTACTAACTTTTCTCATTCTCACTTACTTGACATCCATATATACATCAAAAGGTTTTTCACCCGCAAATTTACATTACTATACATCATCACCGCTATGTGCAGATAATTTGTTTTGAATAGCAATGTTTTTGGAGAGTTTTTACAGGAAGTTGGATAATCTGTGCGTTACCATATCAACGCAGACCATAACATGAGGAGGTTGGTATGGCAACACCACCTCAACGCACGCCACCTCAGCATAATGCCCAACCATATGTTATCATACCCAAAGGCTCTTGAGGACGAGCGTTCAAATTTCTTCCTTTTAGCAAATTGTATTGGTTGAAGTCGCAAAGTGCTGCAAAACCTTGCATTAACTAATTTGAGTAGATCCATTATAGATTTTAGGCCATGGGCCTTTTGGGCCTCTACAACAAAATATTATCAAATCCAATTATTTTTACAAGTTATGATTTGACATATTTACTTGGGCTACTCAATAATACGTATCATGGTTGTCAGGATCCCAATCTCATCTTAGAATCTTACGATTTTACGATACTGCAAAGCAAAAATGATCCGGATCTTGCATAGAATCTTTGAAAGCTTAAGATCTTATAGGATTCCGATCCTGACTATAGGATCTTAAGATTTAATCCGATCCGATCTTACTTTTCTCAAACCACAAAGTAAAAAAATACAAATTTATGGATTATGTTTTGTAAAATTTAGAAAATAACAAGTTACTATATTCTTAAACATTTCATAATCATAATTTATAACAACATTTTTAAGAAACATTTATATAATTTTGTGTTTATGATATTATAATAATATATAGATTTGTATAATATTACAAAGACTATTAACAAAATGACATTATGATAGAATCTTAAAATCTCGATCCGATGTTTCGATCTCGATATCTCAGAGTTATCTCAATATCACTGTTATCCTACAGGAGCTCCGCAGCAGAAACGGATCTAAATGAATCTATTAAAACTCAATATCTCAGAGTTATCTCACGTATTGGAAGCTAGATCCCAGGGTCATCTTTCCTCTCCAATGGGTTAATTCTTTCAAAAGTCACCCAAAGTGAATATTGAATGGACAAAACCTCCTATATCATTGCATTCAATAGGTTATGTTAATATTGAAATAAGATAATCTTTTGTAATGATATTTGACACACTATGTCTAAGCACTTAAATTATCAGACAAATTTTCTTTTTCAAATTAACCGAGCTTGACTTGACCCACCCTTTTTGCATCTCTATGAATCACACCAGGAAGTGGAGACAAATGCAATGAAAAACAATAAAAGATTCATTTGTATAATCCTTGAAGTCACACGTTCAACATTTCATATTAAAAGAGGCAAAACCTCTACTTGGTCAGACGAAACATCACATCCAACCTAGCAATGCCTTGCTGTCACACAGAATATGGTAAACAATATATTAGTCACCAAGTATAATACGAGTCCTTGGCAAATCCTGCTACCTTACAATCTCCCCCGAGTTGAATAACGGTTTTGCCTTTTAGTTTGAATGGACAAATTCAACCGCATGCGTTGATCCTAAATGCTAAGAATTCGGATCCAAATAAAAGGACAAACCTTAACAAGCCATACTAAGACATTCAAATATGAGAAAATTGCAGTTGTTAACAAAAAAAAAAAAAATAAAAAAAAAAAAATAAAAAATAAAAAATCCTCACATGATGCATTATGGCATTCGTTGAAGAAGTTCCTAATGTTCATATAATCATTTCTAATTGAAACACAACTAGCATAAGCAAGTATTATCTGTCAGCTTCCATTAAGGATAGTTTGGTGACTTTAACCAATAACTAAATTATTTGAATGTAAGGCCTTTACACTCAAAAGAGGCTCCAAGACCACCTCGACCACATTAAGTCCCTTCACTTAGTATTAAATTATTAATGATTTGCGTTTAGTTAAGGTACATTAAGGGTTATGTTACATCCTATGCATATTGTAAGATGATATATTTGATTATGGTTAAGTAAGCGTGCCCATGATTGCAGGTTTTGGTTTGAGTGAAGGTTCAATATGAAGTCACCAGGAGCAAGAACAAGTGATGTAGTCTTATCATGCTCATCATTCACTAATTAATCATAGAGTTAAAAAAAAAAAAAAAAAAAAAAAAAAAAAAAAAAAAAAAAGTAGTTTTGTCTATCAGAAAACCATGTAGCCATGCCAAGAACCATTAGACGGAACCGGCAAAGATCCTCTACTGAGACATGGGCGAGACCATAAGACTCGGTTAATCACGCTCTGGCTAAATGGTCATGATGCATCAACGAGGGTTTTTGTCTCTTGAGGAATCAAGAATACATAGATACGAGCCTATAGAATATATCCTGTTCAAGTAAGGTCGTGCTTGTTGATCTGTTTGTCCCTTTTATATATATACATGAGTCGTTGTTAGGGGAAAATAATAAACAAAAAGATGCGTGCTAAGGTATAGTTGTATCTCATGTTCAACTAAGCCGGATCATATAAGAATCAACAGTAGTACTAACTTTTTTTTTTTTTTTTTTTTTTTTTTTAGAAAAGATAATTTCATTCAATAACCAGGCGATACAACATCTTCCGAAACTAAAACTGACGCGCAACTTGGAACTTCACCTTCTAAAATAACATCATTAGTGCATCCTAATGCCCATGTCGCTATATTATGAGCTACCATATTCCCTTCTCTCTTTACAAAAGACCAGTTACAAGTACTAAACGCCAGCGAATTAGATAAAATGTCTGAAAACATGGTCACCATTTGAAGAGGTATCGATTGGTTACGGAGTGCGTGAACCAACGTTAGTGAATCTGATTCAAAAACAACTTCGGAGTAGCCGCTACTTTGAGCTTGTTTAGTAGCCCACCATACGGAGAGTTTACAAAGAATTCAGATCGAGCTCCTGAAAGTAACACTTCTCCGAGGCAATTACGAGCTACAAAACCCATACCCACTTTCCCTGACTCTTTTTGCCAAGCTGCGTCACAATTAAACTTAATCTGGCCAAATTGTGGCTTCGTCCATACTTCCCTTGAGTTAGTTTGTGGCGTTCCCATCCGTCTTGCGAGCATCTTTTTATTTGCATCGGAGTAATCTAATAATATCCGCTTCGCCATAACTTCCACATCAGCTTCCCTTCTATCAACTTGGCCATGAAAATGCTTATTACTCCTTGTCCACAATCCCCAAAGAATCATCATGAAGTCGTCCCAAGATGAAGGATAGGTGTCCAAAATGATGCGACAAAAATCCTCCATCGTAATAGCCCCCGGCGTATCATAAAACCTGCCAAAATTACATCGATCCCATACCTCCTTGGCTTTTGAGCACCTGAACAGGACATGTGGAACATCTTCTCGTGGCTCACCGCAATGTGTACAAGATGTCATTGATAGATTCAGCCCCCTAGTACTTAAGTTGTCAATGGAAGGAATAAAATCATGCCACCATACAAATATTTTAACTTTATTGGGTACCTTCGCCATCCATATAGCATGAAAAAACTTGACAGCGTCTTCTGAATTGTTTTGTACCGGTTCTTGTGACATTTCAAGAGCCAATAAGTAAGCTGACTTGCATGAGAATTCTCCTCCCGGGCCGTTGTACCAATACAAAGTATCTGACCTCAATCGACTCACAAAAGAGCATGCAATTTGGTTGGCAATATTAGATGGAACCAATGATGTTAGCTGCTCATAGTTCCAATCGTCACCTTCGTTGTTTAACAAATCACGTACATAATTAACCTCACAATTATATGGCTTTGGTCCCAATCTCCTGTGATCAACAAGCCAAAAGTCCTCCCATACATTAACCATGCGACCATCACCTATGTTCCACTTACAACCTTTATGGACTAAATCTTTGACTGCAATAAAACTACGCCAAATATAGCTCGGACGGTAACCAACTTTTGCATCAAAAAAGCTTGTTCTTGGGAAATAGTGAGCCTTTAATAACTTACCAGCTAATGTAGTCGGAGATGTGATCAAACGCCACACTTGCTTCACAAGTAAGGACTTGTTAAAAAGCCCCAAATGCCGAAAGCCAATACCTCCCCAAAATTTTGATACACACATTCTTTCCCATGAGCACCATCGGATTGGATTTTGTTTCACACCATCACCCCACCAAAATAAATTTAAAGCTCTGTGAATATCCTCAATTAAAGTGTCAGGAAGAAGAAAAATATTCATCACGTACATGGGCATGGCTTGAGCAATAAATTTAATAAGCACTTCTTTCCCTGCAATTGAAAGGGTCTTCTCCTTCCATCCTCCAAGTTTTTTCTTTATCCTGTCTAGAATGGACCGAAAGACAACCTTTTTAGATCTACCAATTATCGAAGGAAGGCTGATGAGGCGAAAAATGAACCATTTTTAGGGGGTCATTTAAGCCGGAATTGGAATTTATTTGATCAAATATTGCCCTAAATCGTTCCTTTTGTGATTTTAGGTATTTTGGGAGTGAATTCTGGAAAAGGAAGCATTTTGGACGTTTTTGGAGCATAAAAGTGAAGAAAACGGCAAAGTCTTAATTTTCCTTGCTGGGAACAATAGATGACGGCGTCAAGAAGAATTTTATGACTGCGTCAAGAGCAAAATGGATGACGACCCAGAGAAAACGTGACGGCGTCAGAACAAGGGCGTCAAGAGTAATTTTGGTGACGGCCCAGAGTAGAAACATACATGACGGCGTCAGCTATGGATCTAGGCAGTCCGAGAACTTTATTTGCGGCGAGATGACGGCGTCAGATTTTTCCTCTTAACGCCGTCACCTACTAAAATCTATATATACTTTTCTATTTTTCATTCATTAAAGAGGAACTTGTGTGGAGAATTTTAGGGTCGAACTTTATAAACCCTAGCTCGTTTGTAACAGTATTTTCAAGGGTTTTCACCCCTTGAAACCCTTCATGTTCAATTGAGATAAGTATTTTTCCAAATCATTCAATATGTCTATGTGTTGTTTGAATATATCTTACACTTGTCTTGATTTTAACATGCTAGGCTAGATCTATTGTGTGTTTGCTTAGATGTAATGAAAATAGATGTCGATTATAGGTTGATTGCTTGTTTATAGTTATAATGGATGAATGATTTTAATGTTAGGCTTAAGAAAACTGGCAGATCTCCATTGTGTAACTTGCTTGAACGTCTTAAGAAACATGAACCGATGTGTACTAGGTTTTTATGGTTGTATTTAATGCATGAGCGAATTCTAGTGATCCCATGTTATGAGCTTCTTAGCCGGCTCGACATAGGAGTGAAGTAGGAGCTTATAGAATTGGGGAAGTAAGTACGCCACCCCATTAATGGTATTAAGGAATACAATCCGTCATCCACACAACTGTAACATGTAATTAACCTGTAAAAGATATCTAGGGAGTAGTGAAATCTAAGTAAACACAATTCTCCCATATATTGCTCACACCACTAGTTAAATTAGTTTATTTTTATTTTTGTTATTTTATTTTGATTGCATCTTAGTTATTGGGTTAGTTGACTAGCAACTAATTCCGCCCATTCTTTCAATACCCGAGATTTTTAATTGCTTTTATAAAATATAAAAAAATACAAAAAGAATCATCCCTCACCTCTAGACCTAGTTTTTAGGTTTTCTAATCCTAGCGACACTATTCCTGAGTTGAACGATCAATCCCCTGGTACTTGTCACTATACTATACTACAACGATCAGGTACACTGCCTGGTGGGGGTTGTAAGCTTCTCGAGATCCCTCGAGAGGTAAAGCCTGGTGCAATTCCCACGCATCAAGTTTTTGGCGCCACAGCCCGGAGAATAGTTATTGTCTAGGTTAGGATTTCTTTTTATTAGGTCTACTTGCTAGATTCCTTTCTAGTAAGATTATATTTTTATTTTTAGGTTTTCTTTAGTCTATCTTATTTCTTCGTGTTTTTGTTCGTAACTCTTACCATCCGACATCAGGGAAGGTGGTAACATCTTTGAACCCATCAACCCACCACAACAAGACCACCCACAAAACCAACCACTAGCTAACCAACCTCTTAGGCCCCGAACACTAGGAGAGTACTCCCGACCTAGCCACCAAGGCTATCGAAACACCATTGAGCTCACCCAATGAGCCAATGTGTCACCCTTGCGATCCGACACCATCCGGTTGGTGCAAAGCGGATGTGCATTCCATGGACTTCGTTCTGAAGATCCTAATCAACATCTCAAGGACTTCCTTAAAATCGTAGATTCCATAGACCTGGATGTTACAACTAGTGAGACGACCCGATTACGCCTATTCCAATTCTCTCTACGAGATCAAGCTAGTCAATGGCTTGAACGTTTACCCGCGGGATCCATCACCTCATGGGATGATCTCACCACTCGTTTCCTTGCCCAATTTTTCCCGCCAGGGAAGACTGCGATGCTTAGAAATGACATCTTGATGTTGGAACAACATCAGAGTGAAGCTTTCTACGAAACGTGGGCTCGTTTCAAGGATCTACTCCACAAGGTCCCTCATCATGGTATAAATCTTTGGTTATTAGTTCAAATCTTCTATGACCATGTCGACTATCACACTAAACGTACCATCGATAGAGCCGCAGGAGGTAGATTGCATGATAAGAACGCCGAGGAGTCTTGGGCAATTATTGACGAGCTTGCCACCGATAATCAAGAGTTATGGGAGTTTAATCACACTATAAAAGCGGCCATCAATGCAATCTTGACACCTGGAGGGACTAATCAAATCTCTGATGAACTCCTTTGCAAACTTGAAGCAAAAGTTGACTATTTTGAGGAAAGACAAAATAGACCCTTAAGTCCTAGACGGGATGCTGTCAATTCTGTCTCGAAAATGACTTCAACGCCGTTATCAAAGTCACCCTCTAGAGAGAATGTTGAGACGTTTCAAAACTATGCCCCACTTTATTCTCCTCCTGAGAAACTTAGCCCGGAATTTGAAGCCAGAATGAGAGAATATATGGCAACCCATTCTGAGCGGCTTGCTAGATTCGAGGAAGCAGTTTATAAACAAAAGGAGGAGATGCAAGAGAAAATGAATGAGATGATGAGCCTAGTGGAGGAGTATGCCAACCAGAAAACCCCTGAAAGGATGTTACTGAGGAAAGAAAGCGTCACCCCCACTACCCGAGTTGAACGATCAATCCCCCGATACTTGTCACTATATTATACTACAACGACCAGGTACACTGCCTGGTGGGGGTTGTAAGCTTCTCGAGATCCCTCGAGAGGTAAAGCCTAGTGCAATTCACACACATCAAAGGCCCAAATATTTGGTTTGATGTGCAACTTCACGAACTGATAAGGATTCAATTACTCGAGATCGTACATGTTGCTCAACATTTGCACTAAAAGAAATCTCCGATTTCTCATAATTAATGACTTGCCCTGATGCTTTGCAATATTGATCGAGAGTGATTTAAAGTCTACAACTCTCCTCTTCCGATGCTCTAGAGAAGAATATGCTGTCATCGGCAAAAAATAAATGTGAGATTATTGGTGCTCCCCTGCACACTTTAACTCCGTGAATATGACCTTGAGTAACCGATTTCCTAATCATTGATGATAAAGCTTCTGTACACATGAAAAAAAGGTAGGGCGAAATAGGATCTCCCTGACGAAGACCTCTAGTTGGTGTCACATGACCTGACACATGCCCGTTAATGTTAAAAGAGAAGGTAACCGAAGATATACAAGCCATAATCAGTTTAGTAAAATGTGCTGGAAAACCAAACTTTTTAAGCACTGATTGAAGAAAGGGCCACTCGACTCTATCATATGCTTTGCTCATGTCTACCTTAAGTGCTAACGACCCTTTTTTCCATTTTTCTTGTTTTTTTAGCCAATGTAGAACTTCAAATGCTACAATTGCATTATCAGTTATGACACGATCGGAAACAAAAGCTGATTGGTTTTCTTGAATAATATGAGGTAGGATTGGTTTCATCCTGTTAACTAAGACCTTGGAGATAATTTTGTAAAGAACATTACATAGACTGATTGGACGCAAGTCTTTAAGGGACTCGGGTTTCGAGACTTTTGGAATAATTTCTTTTAACTTTAGTATGAAAATATGCTGGAAAACTAGATATAAAGGCAGTTTACACCCAGTTTATTAACAAAGATGATTTTGTTAAAAAGAGGTTTGTGTGTTTTTTTTGGTTTGAAAACGATGAAGAAAAGGGTTTAAGTTGAAAAATATCGAAATGGGTTTTAATTATGATACTACTAATAATAAAACTAAATAACAGTAATATATAATTCTATTATATGTTTTTGTAAAACAAATTTATAAAAAGGAGTGGTGTCAATGATGACTCAGAGGCGGAGCCAATAGGGTGGCTAGTGGGTGCTCAGCCACCCCCAACTAGTCTTGATTGATCCAATGTTTGTTTAGTTTTTTGCTAGGATTGACAAGTATTTACTACTGTAGATGATTGAAGGTTAAAAATAATAGATAAGTTGCAGGTTCGGTAGTCGAAGAACAAGATATAAATGTGAGAGAGTGAGAGAGTATAGATAAAAAGCAATTATTTTATTTGTTATGTCTAATATGTCAACAATTGTGCATGTCATAACACTTCTTAATTGTTCTATAGATATTTTTGTATTCTTAAAAGTTCTTTTGTCTTTTAGCCCATGTTAGAATTCCTATTTTGAATGATTAGCTACTTGAGCTTTAATAGACATTGCTAAGCTATTTGTGTTCTATTATATCAAACATATTTTATCTATGACAATTTTGATGTATATTTTCAAGATATACTGCTAAGAATTTCCACCAAGCAAAAACATATACATAAAAGTTAGTTAAGGTATCGAGCCAAGTACAAAGTTAGTCCAATATAGAATTTTATTGATGATTTAAACTGTTTCTTGATTTGACAGCAAGATAGTATTTTATTGATGATTTAAAGTTATATATAATTACTTAAAGACCTAATTGTAATTTCATATGTGTTGTAAGTCGGTCAGGATGATTGAACCATTGAACCGCTAAGATAACCTCTCCATGAAATGTATGTTATTATCCAAATTATTTACGGCCCCCTTTAACACAAATTTCTGGCCCCGCCCCTCAATAATGTCCCATGATAAGAGTCAAGTGAAGGCAATTAATTTAACTAGGACATATGCAAGTAGAATGTATATTTGATTCATCAGCAATTGGATTTACTAGGAATCAGATATTTCTAGAATTTTTCTTATTATAATATAATAAGATCCCTCATTATATAGAACCCTCATTATATAGTTTACAAAACTACTCGAGAAGCCATACTCGACGTTTGAAGTGAAATCCACCTTATTCTATAAAGAATATTTTGCTACTTCGTATAGATATATAGTTCATATGGAAAGAGTTGATCATGGACAAAACACAACTTTGTAGTTAGTACCACTAGGGCATGAAGATTGACTAGCCACGTCGTCTATGGGGTGGCTTTTAGCATCGGGACACCTATCTTTAAAGTACCTAGAATAATGATCTGTTGGCCCACAACCATCACGCTGGGGGGTGCAACAATTAAAAACGTTACAAGGGTTGTTACATCCCCCTTGAGCTCGTAGCTGCTTAGGGCACTGACTAATGAGATCAACACCGGCACAACTTAGTTTCTTGCACGAAGCATCGGCACTGACAGGACCAAACTCCATTGGGATATTGAATCCATCAACGAGAGATATGACAAGAAAGTCAGTGTTATTGCCTTGGTTAGGAGCAAACTCGGCTAAAGTAACAGGCGGTGTCCCATAACCATCGCACTCTAGTAAATTATTGCAATCGCCAGTTTCACAGTTCCCTCCTCGGCCATTGGCATCAAAGTTGCATTTGGTTCGTCCCCATATACGAGCTCCAGACGTCCCAGGGCCTAACGTGAGTTGCCAACTTTGACCAGTTTCAATACGTCTACCTCCACCAGGCCGCCATTGACCAATTTCGTTACCTATACCTTCACCAGGCCTGGCAGCAGCCCATACCGTGTATGGACATTGGTTTATGACATCGATATTGGCTGCTTGTGTGGAAGTGAAACAAAAGATGGTAAGAATGATGAATGAAATGAGAAAGTTATTGACATGATAAGCCATGTTTGGTATGTTGTGTGGATTGGTGTGGTTTTGGTAGAATTGTAGAAGGGTTTATATAGGGATGGGTTTCTATATTTAGGTTTGAATTATACACGTAGAAAATTCGAAGGCTTGGAATATTTTATATCTTATTTTGATGATTTCAACACTAATTTCATTACCAGTAATTTACGCATCCGTCTCAAATTTATTGTTCACCATTGACTTTTTAAGTCTTTCTTCTTTAACTTTGACCTTAAAATTTTTGTAGGTGTCATATAATATTTAATGCAAAATATATAAATTGATTGGGTTTTAAGTGTCATTTTCAATGATATAATTTTTCATAAAGTACTAATATTATATAATAAAAAAAATATTTTTATGGTTAAAGTTGAAAATGTTTGACTTTGAAAATTTAAACTGGACAATAATTTTAGGATGGAGGGAGTATGTTACATATAGAACTACATAAAATTTCCAATTGTACGATACACTTATACTTCAAATATGAAAAACATCTTCCATCTTAATTTAATTGAAGATGTAATTATTTGCTAGTTATAATTGGAAAGTTAATACTGTATTAATTATTTGCTAGTTATAATTGGAAAGTTAATACTGTATTAATTATTTGCTAGTTACAAGTTCGGTTCGAAGCCTTATAAGATGGAGTATGCTAAGGATTGTTAGGTTTAAAGTTGTGCATAACAAATGAGAGACCACGCTTAACGAATCCTTGGGGTTTTATGTTGTTTGGACCCGATCCGTTATTATATACGTGTCTTATATGAACTGTTAGGTTCAAAGTTGCTACAGACTGATCGACACATATGCTTTTTTTTAACGTCAACGTCAACAGGGCCGAAGCCCGCAAAAACTATATCATATCACTCTTCGCAATGGAGGTAATTACATCTGAAAAATGAACATCGCCCAAAGGAAGTTTACATGAGATCTAAAACCTATTTTAACGACATGATGAGCCGCTGAATTACATTCACGCCTAACCAATGAGAAAGAAATAGAAAGTTGGGATTCTCATGGAAGTTTGGAAGTATTTGTGTGTGATAGAATTGTCAAAATCGTATTGGAAAATAGTTACTTCTGTAAGATGATAGAAACCCGTAGGAGATATTGTATTATTAAAGTAGGGTGTTTGGGTTTTAAACAGCGCTGTTTAAAACCCAAACACCCTACTTTAATTTTTCCGGCTGCCGGTCCGGAGCATGTATATCCTATATTCGTCATCATCACAGTCAACAACCAAATACAACACTCTCAAATCCTATCAATAAAATACCGATCCTTTTAAAAAAATCATCAAACACCATGGCGCCAAAGAAGGAGAAAGCTGATGGTGGCAAGCAGAAAAAGAAGCAGTGGAGCAAGGGAGTCTACACCAATAAAACACCAAGTCTGATGGGTCTGCTCATGCTCGTCAACAGAACTACACCTGGCTATCATGCATCATGGCAGGACATACTCGAGCATGCCTACTTCTAATGGGTCTTATACACCTACTGGTCCACCACTCAAAGCCCACTTCTAAAGTTATGGTGTTTGTTAATTCATTCAAAGAAGAGTAATGTTTTTAGTTTTATTATTTAAAAAAAAAAAAAAGGGTATTAGTTATTTAATTGTTTGTTTTTGTTGGTGTCGAATCTAAGGTTCTTATTCCCGAGACGACTGTTTGGGATACTTTGAGTTATCCCGTTTTATTTTGGTTTATTGTTTTATTTTGCATTCTTAGTTTACTTCTTCGGTCCGAGCTTTTGCGATTTCGCCACTCGAACTGCGAAGAAGTATTAGTGAATAAATAGACCCAAGCCCGACTTGTGGGTTTGGTCCATTAGGGTTTGTACTCTATAAATGTTGTATCAATAATACAATATCTCTTACGGGTTTCTATCATCCTACAACTTCTACTTGTCCGAGAAATAATTTTGAGTAAAATATAATTTCAGGCTTTCAGCAAGTAAAAAGAAAACCTCTCCCAACCAAAGCGACTATGGAAGTTTTGGAAGTACTTGTGTGTGTAATGCGCTTTTTTTTTTCGTCAATTGTTTTTGGATAATAATTGCTGCATTAATTAGGCACATGGCTCTTTCTTGAATGTATCGATATTATGCTGGTTAGTGCCTACTATAATTGACCATCCAATTCACGATTCCTTTTAAAGTATTTGATTCGTCAATTGCTTCAGGCTACCCACCCGACAACAACCCCCGTCGACCTTATTTTTTTTTTTTAGCTACACGAGCTTTCTCTCTCCTGCTACTTACAACTAACTTTTTAAATACAGGAAAGTCATGTTTCTTTTTACTGTTAGCTAAAGATGTGTGTCCACAAACAAATTTAATAATATTTCTTTTCAGAATATGACCCATTTATTTTCACTACTCCCTCTATATCCATAAGGCAAAAAAAACATGATCTTCCCCATCCATACACACTAATAGCCATGGGTCACACATAGTCCCCACACATCTCTTAGCTAACAAAAAAAAAATAAAATAAAATAAACACCCCCAAAGACAACTTACATTGCAAAAAAATATCCCACAAAAATAACTTTTTAATTAAATAAAACAAACACCACAACACAAATATGCTTTGGTGACAGATTGTCTCAATCGGTTGGGACCTCAACCCACTTCCCATTCGACCAACACCAAGCCCCATCTCCACAACAAAGCCAACCCCATGCAACCCACTCCAACCCAATCGGTTGGAGGCTTATTGCGAGTAGCCTCAAAGTTTCATAATACTAAAAGGGTAGATAGGTACCCACGCGTTGTAGCGGGGCCTATTTGATGTTTGTGTTTGTATTTCATTTTTTTTATACATTCTTATTTCCATTTATTCGGGCTTGCTACATTTTGCAAAAACTTTCAGAGTACCTATTTGCAAATCAAAAAGAGATCTATATGTAGTTCTTTGGCACGCGCTTATCTGCTAACGAACTTTTAAAAAAAAGTAACCTGGCATACTGGTTAATCATTAATTTACATCAATGGTGTTGCCATTGAAAACATTCAAGTCACAAATCCACTTTTATGCAAACTTCTATCATATGCAGGCGGAAAGAAAACTACATTAGTTACTATAACCTGTCTTTATTAAGTAGATGATTCAATCAGAAGCTTTGACTAATCCTACAGGAAGTTTGAGCAAAAGGTTATGACAGAAGCTGTACTCTGAAACATGCTGCAAAGCAAACTTGCAAGGGAGTGTCACACATTATTTTCAAAAGTATTATTTTGAATGTAGTTATTCCATATCAGGTTTTATACAGGGACGAAGCCAGGATTTTGGTTTCGGGTGGGCCAAATATCAAAGTAGCACTTGACAAAAAATAACATTATTACTCCGAAAGAATAACTCCAAGTTAACGTTGAAAATACACGAGACGAAAGCAAAAACAATTGTTATAATTAAGAAAACATGATAACTAATTTAGTTGTGATCAAAGAATGATACAATAAACAAAGTATTTAACGGGTAACAAATTCTCGAGTTTTATATGAATCCGAGTAACTACAACATATAAATTGTGTTTGGGTGGGCCAATTAGATTTTAATGGATCAATTTACTTAAGTGCACATAATATAAGTTAAAGTTTTGGTAATCTTTGGGTGGGCCTTGGCCAACCCAACACATAATGTAGCTTCGTCCCTGGTTTTATATAACGGTCATTTGCAAGTAGATTCAATCGTATTCAAAACAAAAGAGCGTAGGGATATAGAATATATCGATTATCATATGTGTTACCATGTACTTTGAATGTAGCTCATAAATCATAACATGTTAACGGGCCAAGACATTTGCGCTATTATTTATTTTCTGTGTATAACCTGTTATTTCTCCAAGACATTTGGGTCCTGTTGCGACCGGGGCCAACGACTGTATCCATTGTTTAAACTTTTTGTGCTGCATGCACTGCAATATGTATAAACAGAAATAATTAACATATCCGAAAACGTATCTGAAAACCATGAATATAAAAGTATCAAACTATGATTTTTAACTGATATATGTTGCAAAAACGAGAATGTTGTAGTGTGACGTGCAAGAGTAAAGTGTTGTTATTATTGCTTAGTCAACACCATCATAAAATACTTACTAATAGAAGCAAAGTTGCAAATAAATAAATAAATAAAATTGTCAAATACTCCGTAAGTGTTAACTTGACAAACCTGTACATCCAAAATTTTAAGTCTTACACTTTCGAATTCGTCACCATCTTAGTCATCTGCTCCCACTATTTTATACCAAACTAGATATTCAAAAGATATGCTAAAATGAGTAAGATGATTAAATTACGAAATGTAATGCAAAAGATATGCTAGGTATAATAATATTTTAGAAAAATAAACGGAATGTATGTTTAGTCATTGTTCGCTGTTGATATGAGAGAAGATTAGGTAATCGACTTCAAGTTGGAGAAAAAGCACGTACATACTTATGACTTAGGATCAAATGAGAAAAAACTTTAAAATGAGAAGAATGAGAAATAACTATAACTATATATTAGATATGCATCGATTTGAATTAGATGCATCATTAACCTTTTATATGCACCATAATCTATTTTCTAGCAAAAAATTAGATGCATATACATATATTAGATAAGTTTCATCAAGTTAGAAGAATCCTATGTATTTTTTGTCCTCTGCGGGTCAAATTGGTTCCTAGTACTACTTTACATTTTTTTTACTTCAAAATCACTTTTAAAACTAATTGGGATGTATATAAATGAATAGAGATGCATGTAACTCAAGTCGATGCATCTCAAATATATGGTTATAATTATTTCTCATTCTTCTCATTTCAAGTTTTTTTTTTCACTGGATCCACATACTTATTTGTAAGTTGTAATTTGTTAGGAAGAAAAATAATATGAATTGAGATGTCTCGGATGATTTATATACATAGAGGAAGTTACTGATGTCGAGTTATTTATTTATTTATTTTTTTAGAAAAATGGTGTCATTTTAAATTTAAATAGATGATATATATACTAGCTCACATATAATGTAAGTTTGTGTAATTTTGATAAATGAATAATGAGCTTGAGTATAATATAAATAATGCTAAATAATCAAATTGGCTAAATCAATACAATCAATGCTAACAATAGATAATAGTCCACTAACACTAGTATGATTTAATCTCTAAATATTTATGTTTGTCAATCTATATCTATACTATCTATAAAGCAAAAATGGTCAAAAGGTGAATGTGAAAAGTCAAGAAAGTGAAAAGTGAAATGTTGAAAATCGTATATAAGGAAATATTGAAATGCATTTAATACTCTTATTAAAATACCCCATTACTTAAAAGTACAATGATTTATTCATATTGTACAACCAATTAAAACAATTAATACAAATCACAAACCGGGTTGACCCGGGACGCTTCAAACCCGACGGGTTGAACCGGTTTAATTTGACCCGTTTTCGACCTAACCTAGCATGTTGACCCGGTTTAACTCGACCAAATTTTCGACCGGAACGGTTCAACCGGTTGAACCACCCGGGTCGAACCGGGTTTCAAAACATTATTTTTAATTCCCAAATCTTCAAACTTTTATTATTTTTCATTTATAACCAATTAAAACAATTAATACAAATCACAAACCGGGTTGACCCGGGACGCTTCAAGCCCGACGGGTTGAACCGGTTTAATGTGACCCGTTTTCGACCTAACCTAGCATGTTGACCCGGTTTAAATCGACCAAATTTTCGACCGGAACGGTTCAACCGGTTGAACCACCCAGGTCGAACCGGGTTTCAAAACATTATTTTTAATTCCCAAATCTTCAAACTTTTATTACTTTTAATTTATAACCAATTAATACAAATCACAAACCAGGTAACCTGGGACGCTTCAAACTCGCCGGGTTGAACCGGTTTAATTTGACCCATTTTCGACCCAACCTAGCAAGTTGACCCGGTTTAAATCGACCAATTTTTCGACCGAAACGGTTTAACCGGTTGAACCACCCGGGTGGAACCGGTTTTCAAAACATTATGTTTAATTCTCAAATCTTCAAACTTTTATTATTTTTCATTTACAACCTAGGAATTTTTTTTATCAATAAATATCTGTCGCTATAAAATCCCGTTGCTATGTACGGGTACTCGTCTAGTTTATAAAATGGGTAACTGAAGTGTACCTAATGAATTTGAAAAAGCAATTTCAATGATACGTAACCAAATATTTCCCATTAGTTATTATGACAACTGTATTGTATTTTTCTCAAAGAATGTAGACATTATGGGCCTCCAAAATTAATTTTTTACCGTTCAAATTTCTTCCTTTTAGCAAATTGTATTGGTTGAAGTCGCAAAGTGTATGATTAGTAGCTGCGAAATAATTCGAAAACTGAAAAAAAAAAAAAAAAAAAAAAAAAAAAAAAAAAAAAAAAAAAAACTTGCTTTAACTAATTTGAGTTTTAGATAGGTCACGGGCCTTTTGGGCCTCTACAAGGAAATATTATCAAATCCAATTATTTTTACAAGTTATGATTCGACATATTTAAAGATTGACATGCACTTCAATATATACGGAGTATAATGTTTAAAGATATCTAAACTTCACTGTGCGTAAAAGTAGGGTTTTAGATTAATTAGAGGTCACAGTCCTGCATGATGCTTCATCAACGAATACGTATGGCGGACGTCCATATACCTGATGAAGTTCTTTACAATATATTTGCTCGACTTCCAGGAAAGTCCTTAGCACAGCTGAGATGCGTATCTAAGTATTGGAACCGTCTGATTTCAGATCCTTATTTTGCAAAGTTATTATCGCGGCCAATGATTCTTCTTCAGTTCCAACATCTTTATACTATTGAAAACAATGTATCTGTCCACGACATGGCTCGGTCGATGATAAAAATTCCTTCTGATTTTGGAAACATAGATATAAAACATGTCACCGTTGTTGGAACGTTTAATGGGATAGTCCTTTTGGTTCTTGAAGATACGTCGTTATGTACGCATATGATCCTATACAATCCTTTCACTCAAGTGTACAATAAAGTTCCTGATCCACCTGTAAGAACCTGTGTTAGCCCCCGACAGGGTCCATTTTATGAATCTGACCTTCGCATTGGCTTTGGCTCAACCCCGGATGACTTTAAAATTGTCAGATTTTTTGAAGCTGAAGAAAGCCTTAATAAGGTTGAATCTTATTCTTGCTATGTCTTTAGTGTTAAAAAGAGTTTGTGGAGTAAGCCAAAATACTTGACTCAAAACTTTGAATTTATCAATGACGTTGGTATGTTTCTAAATGGATTTTTGTATTGGATAATATATGATAGCACCTGGCTGATTTTGGCTCTTGATATTAAGAAGAATGTACTTTCAACGATAAATGTCCCAAACGGATGTGGCTTCTGTGTGTATTATAATTTGACTAGGTATCATCAATGGAAGTACTGTCGAGCTATTTTGGGCGAACTACATGGGTGCCTTTGCATAATTAGCAGAAGTGGTTCAATGTTCAATTTATGGGTAATGAAGGAACAAGGGGTTGGGAACTCATGGTCGATAGCACGGTCATTCAGGTTACCGATAGCAGGTTCGTTCGTACCTATTCGCATTTTGGATAATGGAAAAATTCTTTTCATAGATAAGTACAAAAAAATCATTATCTACGACACGTCTAATGATTCAAATAAAGAGTTCAGTTTTCCAGACATAGCTAGGACAACAGTTTATGGCATCGAATACGTGCAGACTCTCATTTCTCCTTCAAATATGTGTTCTGTTTAAGATCTTATTTTGTTGATTAGTTTGATTTTCTTTTCCTTAGACAATCATTTGGTTTTCAATACGGAATTACTCTTGGGAGTCTTTTGGCAGTTTTATTTCTTTAGTTACGCAAAATTGCAAACCATGTAACTGAAACATATGTATTCAGGCATTGCTAAGCGCTGATTGAGCAAAATTAAGGCTCATGGTTAGTAAATAAATTTCCAATATTTATTGTATCGCTTATTTTTTTTCAGTTGTTTCATCAGAAAAAGTTTCTTTTAATGTAAAAAAGAGCTAAAATTGTAGTCGTGAAAACTGAAAAGAAACATTTGTACAAGCAACCCCATTGAATCTACTATATTCAGCTTTGGATCCATTGGCCATCGTAGATTTTAGGTGCTATAAATTTGGGTAAAGCTAGTATAAACATGTATTACAGATCAGCACAGTAGTTTGGTGATTTTAAATTTATCCTCAAAATTCAGTTTGTTTACTCAATTGCTAGAAAGCTCAGCCTTTACACTCAAAGAAGCTAGGCTAGAATCCCAACTCGACCAAGTAAAGGTCGCTCACTTAGTACTAATGATTAGCGTTTAGTTAAGGAGCTATCTAAGCTAGTTTTAAAAGCACGTGCGAGGATTGAACAGTTGAAATCTTTGAAGAAAATGAGAGCATTTAGATCACCGTCAATTGTCATAATTTTCCAAGGTACATTAGGGGATATGTTATTTCGTAAGCATATTGTAAGTTGATATATATAACACATTTAATTTGATTAAGGTTTAGGTAACTGTGCCCATAGTTCCGGGTTTTGGTGTGGGTAAAGACTAAAGAACAAGTGGTTTGGTCTTGACCACAATTAAATGCTCGGCTAAGACTCGTGGCTCAACACACTTGTCTTCTGGTGTCTAACATTTGCACACATATTAAGTTCTCGTCTTTTAGTGTCTTAACATTTCGATTTCCAAACTGAAGTTTTGGAGAGTGTAACTTTGTATGATCATGCTCATCATTCACGGATCGATTCAAATGAAAAAAAAAAAAAAAAAAAAAAAAAAAAAAAAAAAAAAGTAGTTTTGTGTATCAGACAACCATGTAGCCATGCCAAGAACCATTAGATGGAACCGACAACGATCCTCTACTGAGCCATGGCCAAGACCATAAGGATCGGTTAATCACGCTCTGGCTACATGGTCATGATGCATCTGTGAACCAAGATAATCTCGACATAGCTTTGAAAAGAAACATGAAGGACCAAACGTGTTCGTTATAAAGTAAATAACCGAATAGCGGTTAAGTTAGTTAATTCCAGAAGTTAGTTAATAACCGAAAAGGTGTGTTGTTTGGTTTGTACCTGTTCGAATGAAACAGAACCAACACAACCTTCTATTGAAGCGTTGCAATGGTTCGAACACAACCATTCACTAGTATAAGTACTTATGAATTTGTAACATTACAGTGGTTAGACAATATAAGTTATCTTTTGTTATTGTTAGTTTGCAAATCAATATTTGTTTCACCAACACATCGATCCACATATACATACGATTGGGACAACATTTGGCATCCAGAGCCTTGTTGGATATCTCGTTACAACCAGAAAACAAACCCAGAAATCCAGAAACTAGTGTATCGAGTTACAGAAACCAGAATCCAAACCCAGAAACCCACGACCAGAAAATAACGCAAACCTTTGATCCTTGTTACATTAGAAAGGTTGCATAGATAACTTAGGGACATAAGAAAAACCGTATACATTTTTCTTTGTGTCGAAATTTGCAAACGAACACTACTACAAAAAAGGGCATAGAGCCCGGTTGAAAAGGTGCAAAGTGCCCGGTTTTGCATGAGGGCACAAAGGGGGAGGGACTCTATTTGCAAAGCAAATAGAGCCCGGTTTTAAAAACGGGCTCTATTACCTCTTATAGAGCCCGGTTTTATATCAAAGAACATGGCTTTATGTGAACAAAAATAATTAAAAAAAAAAAAAAAAAATCATTCCAGAGATGAAATCAAATTTCTTTTGGCAAAATGAACATTGTATTGATTAAGATAAAGGAGATCGACTCATATTACAACTTACTTTCTATTGATACATCGAGATTAATTGCAAACAACACATTGAAAAAATTAAATAAGAATGAAGCAGGAGAGTCTGCAACAGACCAACATAGTGTATCTCTTCCGGTTAGATCCAAGTTGGCAACATTCTCCGACACTTCTCTGGAAATCAATAGATGGAATTCCCATTAGTTAATTAACGGAAATCTAAATAAATCATATATATCAAAATACTATTTGAAAAAGCTACGTGATTTTATTTTGTTTATATAAGTCATTCATTAAAGCTTCCATTGTACAGCTAGAATGTGAAAAAGAAAAGCGTTGCTTCATGGTCTTACTGAATTAGTAAAGTCTTAGTTGTAAGCTGCACTTTTTTTGTTTATCTTTTAACATAAACAAAGATATAGACTTTTGCTCACGATCTTAAGCTACTTTGAGGCTAGTAAAGTTATCTTCTTTACTCTTAATGCATCAAAATCCAGTACTACCAATGTCTTACAGTAACTAAGTAATATAACATGAGTTAAATTTAACCACAAATCCCTCTATTATTTAAAGATTATACGTTTTACTAAAAACAGAAATATAACAATGATCTTACTAAAAACAAATGCTTGATATCTTGAGAAACATTAGCTGTATTGCTTAGTACATAAAATAAGATGAAGAAAATGCATGTCTATATACCTGAGATTGGGCTAATTGCATAAACCTCAACACGCCTACCTAAAGCATCAAAAAGTGCTGATGTTTGGCTTGCAACAGCTTTTTTGTTTCCACTTCCTCTGTAACTACCTGGGTTGTAAAGAGCATTGAGTTCCAACTCGTCTTCAAGCCATTTGACTGAGCTAACAACCTGACCAAAATATCATTTTTACAAGACTCAAGTTACTAGAAAATACCATCATGTCAAAACAATATATACAACGTTTTAAGTACATGCCAACTCACCAAGGCGGGGAAGAATGATTTAGCACCGGGGGTGCTAATCCGAACATAGCCAAATAGAACCATAGGGTACGAAATAACTTTAGAAGTGAAGGATCAACATCCACTTTTGGATCAAAATCAGAACAAATTTCAGCCACAGCAGGAAGTTATGGCCCAAGAAATCAGCCTCACACATGCAATACAAACAAATACACCTTACTTTTAGATACACATGCCACGCGTTACATGGAACACAATGGAATAATGCATACCTTCTACTTTTGGATTCAGCAGCCAAGCCTACGTCTGAGCATAATGATAACAGGCATTGACGGTAATCAACCCGCAGTTTATCATTTGTAAGGCCTCTAGCTATCGATTCAAAACCTGCAGGAAGAGTCTAGAATTAATTGAACTAGTGAACATCCATCTTAAGATAATACTATTATACAAAAGCTTATAGTTGTTTCAACAGTTTTTATCATATATATTATTCATGTAACAGTTTAGACATTAGCTTACATAAGTTACTCCTTTTGTGTTAGGAAAAAGAGCAACATTGGACTCAAAAGTGTCAAACATGAACTAAAAAATCTAACTGGTAACAATAAATTTAACTTAAAGAAAAAAATAATTACCTCAACACGTTCTGTATTTGCTTCTTCTGGTAACAAATTGCTTTCAGCAGAGCCAATGCTAGAGAGTTTACTTAAGTAGCTTCTCATCAGTATATTGTTAAAGCGAAACTTGCATTCCACAACACAAAACTTCCACTCCTACAAGAAAGAACCACAGTCGTGATAACTTATTTTCAACAAGACTAATGCTATTATATGCAAACTTTTAGATAAACTTTGAGGTGCCAACATAAACCACTGATTGTATACAAATTCCGACAAGGTCAATAAAGTTAATAAGCTTTGACACCTCAAACACAAGGTTCAAACACCCTATTTGTGATAGCAAAAAATTGACCAAATCACCAAATGCCCCATATACGACAGAAAATGGAACAACCAAAACTCCCATTTAGGCATTTACAACTGATTACATTCTCTTTGTATTCAAAATATAGATTTGTTTTAGTGTCGTATAATTTTAAACCCCATACAGAGATTAAAAAATAATTAGATTCAACAATTTTAATCAGTAATCAAGACTTTGTTACCTAACAATAAAGAAAAAAAATATAAATAAACACAAATTATTTCAGAATCAAACCTAAAAACGACATTAATGAGATATATAAAACAGGTTAACTGAACAAATTATTTCATCAATTGTAGCAATTTTGTACCTCCAAATTAGCTTAGTCTGTTGTTGGCTTGGTTGAGTGACGATGGTGGCCTGTGACGGCAGTGGGGTGCGACAGTGCCTAAGTGGTGGTGGTAGGCGGCGGTGAAGGTTAGAGGGTTAGGGTTTTTGGAAGTGAAAGAGAGAAAAAGTTTCGGGTTTTGTTAAAGAAATTAAAACTAAGGAGGGAAATAAGGCGCCCAAAAAAATATCCAAGTTATTTCGTTTCATTTGAAAGAACCGCCTAAGTTCTAATATTTTGGTTGAATAGTTAGTGGAATAGAGCCCGGTTTGTTAAAGAAAACATGGCTCTAATGATTTTTAAAATGAAGCCCGGTTTTGTTAAAGAGAACATGGCTCTATACGAGGAATAGAGCCCGGTTTTGAAGCAAAAAACGCAGCTCTAACGTTATCCAACATAGAGCCCGGTTTTGTAAGAAAAAACATGGCTCTATACTCTTTTCCACAACCCGGAATCCTTTTAGTGCCCGTGTTTCACTAAAACCGGGCTCTATTAAGGGGGCTCTATGTTCATTTTTGTAGTAGTGGAAAAAGGTTACCATTCAGAAAACTTTGGTACTTTGGTTTGTTGTGATTCGTACGCCACATCAAAACCAGAAACTTGGAAGATCTTCTTGTTAAGTTAACAACAAGAAACGTACTTGTGTGTTCTCTACTACAACACAACAAGAGAAGATTAGATGTCTAGAAAGATCGTGTACAAAATTGGTACGCAAGAAAAAGAAGCGCGCAGCAGAAGCAGAAAAAGAAAAACAAATTGGCATTGCTTGGACTAAGAGAAAGATACCGGTACATACAAACATATATACGAAGTGTAGGCACGTTGGCAATACAAGAAGCAACAACAAGTTTGAAGAAAACTGAAGCGAATTGATCACTCACTTCACAAAAGAAAAAAATACCGACTAGGTATTAGGCGTTGTTGATAAACGGTGTGGACAAGAAATAAAGAACGAGAAGGAGTATTGTGAGAGCAACGGTTGCAAAGAAGCAAGCAATAGCAGGAACGACAAACAAAGAAATTTGTTTAGACGTTGATTTGTGATTTTGGTACTACGAGTACTAAAAGAAGAAGGAGAGCAATATATATTTGCTACGGTATTATTTTTTACCAAGAGGAGACTTGGATTAAGAGAAACAATGACAACAAATTCTGAAGGTTGATCGTGGCCAGAAATTCAATTCGAGTAGAAATTTTTGGAGTAAGCCTATACATAACAAGGGTACGAGGCAAAGTAGTAGGAGCCAAGTCAAGAAGAAAAGGAACAACGTGGAAATTTAGTTAATAAAACTCGACAACCAGATTTTGAAAGGAGACGAGGAAAGATTAGTACGTGGTAGATATATCTCTTTGTATCGACACACAAGTGGGAACGCAAAACAATACGAGGTCACGTTATCATTATTGGATTTCATTTATACATTTATAGTATAAATAGTCATTATTAGGAAATCCCGAGAACTATATTTGATCCCCGTATTACTAGGATTCCCGGATAACTATTTCTATTCCCCGTAGTAGTAAGGTTATACCATACTAGTTAGATTTCCCATATAAGTCAAAAGTGAAGATCGTAAACACATCTAGAATGCCGGGTGGAGATGACACTAACGTCAATAGCACTGTAGTTAAACCCATTACACCGCTTACACAATATCAATGTCCTAAACTCAAAACCACAAACTATACTGTTTGGGCTATTCAAATTAAGGTCATATTAGAAGCACATGGTTTATGGGAGACTATAGAACCCAAAGAAAACACTCAAGCCGATGATAAGAAGGATAAGGCAACTATTGCCCTCCTATATCAAGCATTAACCGAGGATGTGATATTACAAGTAGCAAATTGTAAAACTGCTAGAGAATTATGGGAATCATTGAAAAGGAGACACGTTGGAGAAGAAAGAGTGCAACAAGTACGATTACAATCCCTAATGATAGGATTCAATGCCCTTCAAATGAAGGATGAGGAGACGGTGGATGCATTTACAGATAAACTAAATGGTTATGCCACGAAGGCAAAAGAATTAGGAAAAACCTTGGATGAATCACTTTTAGTACGAAAACTATTAGACTCCACACCAGATAGGTTCATTCAGATAGTAGCATCCATAGAACAGACAAGTGATCTAGATGATATCACCCTAGATGAGATCACTGGAAAATTAAAGGCATTCGAGGAAAGGATAAAACTCCGAAAGGGAGGACAAGCAGAAAGCCAGGATAACCTATTATTCGCACAAGGCGATCACTCTAGACATAAGAAACGATTTAACAAGTATAAGGGTAGATCAAACTACTCAAAAGGAAATTGGCAGAATAAAGGAAATAGAGACAACTCGAATGGAGAAAACCCAACTCACAATGATAAGTATAATAGAAATAGAGGTGAGTGGAAGAAGAAGATTAAATGTTTCAATTGCGGGAAACATGGACACTTTCAGAAAGAATGTAGAAAACCACCAACAACTCAAGAACAATCAAACCTTATCTATGAAGATGATGAACCATCACTGTTAATGACTACACATGAAGAAGTATTGTTAAATGAAGGACAAATACAACCCGGAAAGTATGCTACAACAGATGATAGCATATGGTATTTAGATAATGGTACAAGCAACCATATGACGGGAACAAAGAGTCATTTTAAAGATATAGACGAAAGTATCACTGGACGCGTTCGTTTTGGAGATGGATCATATGTAGAGATAAAGGGTAGAGGTTCAATAATATTAGGATGTAGAAACAAGGAGCAGAAGGTGATAACAGATGTTTACTACATACCAAACCTCAAGAGCAACATACTTAGTCTAGGACAACTTACTGAAATAGGTTGTAAGATCATAATGGACGGAAACAAGCTGACTTTGTATGATAAGAAGAAGAAGTTGTTGATGAAGGTAGAAAGGTCGAAAAATAGACTTTACAGTATTAGATTACAGATAGAAGCACCTATATGCCTCTTAGCAAATGTGAATAATCAAGCATGGTTATGGCACACTAGATTAGGTCATCTAAACTTTGACGATATTAGCAAGATGACAAGAAAGGGTCTAGTAGAAGGAATACCAAGAATAAACCATACTGGACAAGTATGTGATGCATGTTTACTAGGAAAACATAGCAGAACACCATTTCCCAATCAAGCTAAATTCAGATCCAAGAACCCACTAGACTTAGTTTATGGAGATCTTTGTGGTCCCATAAGTCCAACAACACAATCCGGAAAGAAACTCATCTTCTTACTAGTAGATGATTGTACACGTTACATGTGGGCTTATTTTCTAACAACTAAGGATCAAGCCTTCAACATATTTAAGGAATTTAGACAACAGATTGAGATGGAGTTGAGAATGAAGCTAAGAATGCTAAGAACAGATAGAGGTGGTGAATTTACATCACATGAATTCACCAAGTACTGTAAAGAGAATGGAATAGCAAGACAGTTAACAGCACCATACTCACCGCAACAGAATGGAGTAGTTGAAAGAAAGAATAGAACGGTGTTATCAACTACCAGGAGTATGATGAAAGCGATAAAGTTACCCTTAACTTTTTGGGCGGAAGCAGTAAAACATGCCATTTATATTCTAAATAGGGTACCTACACGAGCACTAGAAGATAAAACACCATATGAAGCACTCTACAAGAGAAAACCGAACCTAGAAAACCTTAGAATATTCGGATGCACAGCTTATGCTAAGATAACCATACCTCACTTGAAGAAGTTAGATGATAGAAGCATACCGATGGTTTATTTAGGAGTAGAGGAAGGATCAAAAGCTTGTAGGCTATATGATCCAGTAAGAAAGAAGAAACATGTTAGTAGGGACGTAAAGTTTATGGAAACGAAACCGTGGAATTGGGATAAGAATGGAGATGATACGGATACACAAGACACATTTTGGGCTAGTTTTGTGGTAGACGAAGTTGATGATGGAAATCCTACACCAATCAACATAGAAAACATAGATAATACGTATCATGAAGAAGATCAAATACTGGATCCAATACCAGATCCAATACCTGATCCAACATCACCAATTACACCACCAACATACAATTACGAACCCAACTCAGAAAGTGAAAGACAAACTACTATTAGTTCATTTGGAAGCTCAGAAAGATATGATCACAGACCAGTACGAGGGTTAAAAGACATCAATGAAATCTATCAACATGCACAACAAGTAGAAACTCCAAGCTTATTTTTCATTGAAGAAGAACCCCGTAACTACAAGGAAGCATCAAAAGACGAGAAATGGATTGAGGCCATGAAAGTTGAATTAGATTCAATCAACAAGAATCACACATGGACTCTTACAAATTTGCCAGAAAATCAGAAGGCAATAGGACTCAAATGGGTTTATAAAACCAAGAGAGATGCACACGGAAAGATCATTAGATATAAAGCCAGATTAGTAGCAAAAGGTTATGTACAAGAACAAGGAATAGACTTTGATGAAGTATTCGCACCAGTTGCTAGGATTGAGACAGTTCGTTTAATATTAGCACTAGCAGCATATCATGGATGGCAAGTACACCACTTAGATGTAAAATCAGCATTTTTACATGGAGAATTAAAGGAAGAAGTCTATGTTACACAACCTGAAGGCTTTATTCAGCAAGGAAACCAAGAAAAAGTATACAAGCTAACAAAAGCTTCGTATGGCTTAAGACAAGCACCAAGAGCTTGGAATGTAAAGCTTGATCAAACCTTGAAGTCATTAGATTTTAAGAAATGTAATCTAGAACAAGCAGTCTACACGAAAAGAAGCAAGAGTTCAACACTTATCGTTGGAGTATATGTAGATGATTTAATAATCACGGGCGCTCCAAAGAAAGAGATAGACTTGTTCAAATCCCAGATGGAAGATAAATTTGAAATGAGCGATTTAGGATTGCTAGCATATTACCTTGGGATAGAAGTTACACAAACAGGAGGAGAGATTACAATCAAGCAAACTGGATACATTAACAAGATCCTAAAAGAAACAAGTATGGCGGATAGCAATGATACGAAGATACCATTGGATCCCGGCACTAAGTTGGTCAAGGCGGAAGATGGAGAACCAGTTGACGCAACTTATTACCGAAGTTTAATTGGAAGTCTAAGATACTTATTACATACAAGACCGGATCTTAGTTACTCAGTCGGACTACTCAGCAGATTTATGCAAGACCCGAAGGATCATCACCTGAAGGCAGTGAAACAAGTAATCCGATATGTGAAAGGAACAAAAGAACATGGAATCATATACAAGAAGGAAGGCGGCTGCAAGATAACAGGTTATAGTGACAGTAGTTATGGAATCAATACCGATCAAGGAAAAGGAACTACTGGAGTCGTATTTTACTTTGGAGAGTCACCTATTACCTGGTGTACTCAGAAGCAACAACCAGTGGCGCTATCATCATGTGAATCAGAATTCATGGCGGCTACTACAGCAGCATGTCAAGCCTTATGGTTAAAACGTTTACTTAGTGAACTAACTGGAATTGAAGAAAAGAGGATAACGCTCAGAGTTGACAACGTATCAGCAATAGCACTCGTAAAGAACACAGTATTTCATGGAAGGAGTAAACATATAGACATTCGCTATCATTTCATTCGGGAATGCGTAGAGAATGGTCATATAAATGTGGAACACGTTAGCGGAGAACTACAAAGAGCAGACATCTTAACAAAAGCTTTACCAAGACTCAAGTTTACAACTATGAGACAAATGCTCGGAGTTCAAGACCTTGGACAAAGCAACGATCAAGATTAAGGAGGAGAATGTGAACCAAGATAATCTCGACATAGCTTTGAAAAGAAACATGAAGGACCAAACGTGTTCGTTATAAAGTAAATAACCGAATAGCGGTTAAGTTAGTTAAGTTAGTTAATAACCGAAAAGGTGTGTTGTTTGGTTTGTACCTGTTCGAATGAAACAGAACCAACACAACCTTCTATTGAAACGTTGCAATGGTTCGAACACAACCATTCACTAGTATAAGTACTTATGAATTTGTAACATTATAGTGGTTAGACAATATAAGTTATCTTTTGTTATTGTTAGTTTGCAAATCAATATTTGTTTCACCAACACATCGATCCACATATACATACGATTGGGACAACAGCATCAACCAGACATAGGTTTCTGTCTCTTGATTCTCTTGAGGAAGGTCGTGTCAGTTTGCCTGTTTGTCCCAGTTATATACATGCTCTCGTTTGTTCCTTTTAGCTTTCAACATAACTTTTGTTATCTACTTATAAAATGATGCAATGAAAATTTTTTATCACTTAAATGGTGTAAGTATTCTTTTCATGACTCAAATAATATTCACGCAACTGAAAGTTTAATTCTTGAGCTTGCCTTCAATTGTGTCACCAACAGAATAATAAGAGTGCGTATATAAGTGCATTCATATATATGTTGTGGCACGTGATGGATGGTTAAGTGATTTGCTGTCGGCTGATTAGTACGTAGTTCAAACATAAACGTTGCAAATGAATTGTAATAGATCACTAGTGATAGACAATGAAAATTGAAAACTGCATCAACAAAGTACACTTATTGCTAATATTTGACAATCTATCTAAATTACAATAAAGAACCAGGGAGCCACTTTTACTTGTAAAAAAAGTCACCTTTGTGCCACACAAAGATACACTGTGGTCGATGACTATGAGCTGCAATAATAGCTCCATTTTCAGCAGCAGTAACGGCTACATTGCTTAAAATGCCTCCATTCCCACAACTTGAACAAAAATTCTATTGACATCCATCGTCACCTTAAAGCAGGCATGGCTGTTCAGTATCCACCTACGTACAAATTCAAGAAATTAAAACAATGACCACAACTCTTCGATCATAATCATAAGTTAAACTTGATTGTGGGATGACAAGTTTCGTCGTAGTTGTGGCTGTATTATTGGTTGGGTTTTCGTTCGGAAGTGATGCTAAGCAGACATTCCATGAAGCTGCTGTTTTTTAGTTATCATCGTCTCAGGTGCAGTGGTCTTGTTTGACACTTTAGTGTTATGGCTTTCGATGTTGGGTCTATTCTGTATGCTATCTTGGCTTCTTTTGCTGCTTCAACAAAGATGATGTAGGCTGTCTTCATGGCAATCAATATGATCTGGCCAACTTTTGAGTTTCGGTTCATTCCTGAGATGTTTGCTGGTGCTTTAACTCTCGTTGGTTTCGGCGTTGGTACGTTGAAAGTTCTAGTGTCCCATATTAGTTCTGTTCCACACCATTTTCGAGATAGCGTACTTTTATTTAGACTCACAAGGCACAACCTCAATACTGTGAATGCGTAGGAAAACAAAATGGCATAAGTCCTTCAATGAAAAGAAATATTTTTTATATAAGAAAACAAAACCCAAGTGGGGACTTTTGTATTTCGGAAAAAGAATGTTTCCTTATTAGGTAATAATGGAATTATTATTTTTTAATTTATAAATTTATAAATTTGTTTTGTTGATATACTATACAATTAGAAGATAAATACAAAAAATATAAATAAGAAGCAACTAATAATAGGATTAAACTTTTTAAATGGTTATATTTAATAATAAAAAACTATAAATAAAAATCATAAATCAAACAAAACAAAATAAAGATTAAATTATTTATTTCTTAATAAATAAAAATATATCGTCCAAAAAATTAAAAAAAAAAAAAAAAAAAAAAAAAAAAAAAACCGCGCGTGCGCGGGCATTATAACTAGTTAGAACAAATAACGATTGTAAGCAACTTGTAAAGTCAAAGTCAAACATACAATTCACAAAGTCAAAATACAGCAGAGACCACAAGCCTCAGCTGCAGCTCCATCATCATCTTTGTAACCAAATTCTTATGCAGGCTTCATCGAGTGGCCAATATTGTCTGCAGCAGTGATTCTAAGAGATGCTCGGCATAGACCTTGCAATACAAAGATAGGAACAAATATCACATGACTCTAAGGTATAGGTAAAATAAAACGGTTAAACATATGCACATAAACCTGATACACAGATTTCTTATGAATTCGAGGATCGAAATATGCATGCAAGATTGACAAAGACATGATTCATTAATATACTACAACATAATACGGATTACATTGTTATACATGACACACGTTACAACTTACAAAAATACAAGTACTAATCTATATATAGTAAACGAAAGGGTGTGACCTTTCGGTTTGTGTCTATTCGGTTTGTATAACCAACTTAACTATCAAATACCTACCATCTATGACTACTTTTAACTAACATAACCGCCATTCGGTTATAAACTATCTATTTAACAGGTTTAGCCCTTAGGCTATACGTTTATTACATAATACAAGACTTATGCAATTAAAAAGGTCCAACAATTTTCCCCCTAATTGTTTAAGTCTTGTTCTTCGAGTCTTCATGCTCTTCTCCACGTTAGTATCACCAAATTCCAACAACTTGTTGCTTTTCATTAGATGTTCACCCAAGTTGTTTGTTGCCTCGTTGTTGTTGTGTTTTTTTTTTCAAACCAATTCACAAATCCACAAAAAAAATGTTCTCTGCTTCCTTATTGTTTTGTGTCGAATTGTTTCTGCCCAGAACCAAACGAGTTCTCCTTTTTCTTTTTTGGTTTTACTAACTTTTCCTCACGTTGGCATTTCCCTTTTGTGTCGACTTGAATTCCTCTTTCTCAAACCGTTCTCTAGAACTTCTTGTTCTCGGTTTCCTTCCAAACATTCAAATAATGTTTTCGTTGTTTCTTTTTTTGTCTTGAATTCCAAGTTCCTTTCCACAAAATACTTTGAAGTCTCTTCGGTGTTCTTTTCCAAAAAAAAATGAATTGTTTTTTCTTCTTTCACATTGCCTTATAATTCTGACTCCATACTTGTTCTCTTTGTTCATTCCATCATGTGATCCATCTATCTCGGCATTTTCCTTTTGGCCTTGTGGGTCTCTTCTCCCACTTCTTATGGCTTTTCACCCCAAGGGACTCTTGCAGTCTCATGGTACACCTTTATTATGTCAATGAACCTCCTATAGCAATATGTTATTGCTTCCTTTTCACCATCTGTCAGGCCTTGTAATTTTGCAATGGTCTTTCATTTGTCACCGAGTCTCTTCCGTTCCTAACGTGTTTCCCTTGGTGTCTTTTCCCTCTTTTGATCTTGATGATCAAAACTTGAATCACTTCTTGCAATCTTGGAACCATCGGCTCTGATGCCATTGATACACATGTTTCTTATGAATTCCAGGATCGAAATATGCATGCAAGATTGACAAAGACATGATTCATTAATATACTACAACATAATACGGATTACATTGTTATACAAGACACATGTTACAACATTACAAGTACTAATCTAGATATAGTAAACGAAAGGGTGTGACCTTTCGGTTTGTGTCTATTCGGTTTGTATAACCGACTTAACTATCAAATAACTACCATCTATAACTACTTTTAACTAACATAACCACCATTCGGTTATAAACTATCTATCTAACAGGTTTAGCCCTTAGGTTATACGTTTATTACATAATACAAGACTTATGCAATTAAAAAGGTCCAACAAAACCAGCTCTAGTTTTAGGTCAACATACTACATCAGTGCCAATGGCGAAGTCAAAAGGTGGATCAAATACCCTAATATGATCGTTGTTATCCTACAGGAGCTCCGCAGCAGAAATTAATCTAAATGAATCTGTGAAAACTCGATATCTCAAAGTTAGCTCACGTATTGGATGCTAGATCCCAGGGTCATCTTTCCTCTCTAATGGGGTAATTGGTTCAAAAGTCATCCAAAGTGAATATTGAATGGGCAAAACCTCCTATATCATTGCATTCAATAGGTTATGTTAAAATTGAAATAAGATAATCTTTTGTAATGATATTTGACACACTATGTCTAAACAGTTAAATTGTCAGACAATTTCTTTTTCAAGTCAACCGAGCTTGACTTGACTCACCCTTTTTGCATCTCTATGAATCAAACCATGAAGTGGAGACAAATGCAATGAAAAACAATAAAAGATTCCTTTCCATAATCCTTGAAGTATCACGTTCAACATTTCACATTAAAAGAGGAAAAACCTCTACTTGGTCAGACAAAACATCACATCCAAGCAATGCCTTGCCGTCACACAGAATATGATAAACAAGATATAAGTCAGTACCAAGTATAATATGAGCCCTTGGCAGAACCTGCTACCCTACAATCTCCCCCAAGTTGAATAACGCTTTTGCCTTTTAGTTTGAATGGACAATTCTTCCCTTCCTGCATTTTTTCTCCTGCAAAATACAGTCAACCGCATGCATTCATAAACATGCATTCGTTCACAGTCTAGTAACAATGTTGTAATAACTTTAGAAATGAATAATTAACATTACTAGATACTTGAGTCATTGAAGCATTCCAAACCGTTGATCCTAAATGCTTAGAATTAGGATCCAAATAAAAGGACAAAACCTTAAAAAGCCATACTAACACATTCAAATATGAGATAATTGCAGTTGTTAACAAAAAAATAAATAAATAAAGAACCCTCACATTCAAATCTGAGATAATTGCTTGACGAGAGTTTTTAATAGCGATGTTTTTGGAGTGTTTTATGATTATTATCGACTTTCATTCATAAATGAAGACCCCATATTCCTTGGTACTCAACGGTATAAAATGTTCCACATTTTTTCTAATGAATAATATGGAGGGTTTGCCGAAGATGATATAACACCTATCCTCCTAATGCCGTTGCACCATAAAGTTAGCCAACAGGAAAAATGTGTGTTAATTTATTACCAACAACGAGTAAACCATGTCATTTTTTTTTTGTAAATATAAACTTCGTTTCATAAACGTGTTAGACATACTTTATGAAACGGGGGAGGTTGGTTTTGTCTAGTGTTGGACATACTTATTTACATATATATATCTTTGACCTTACCATATGGGAAAAAAAATGAGAGGTGCCGATAACTAACTGAAGAGTTTGATATCATTTGTAAAAATGCTTTATACTTAGGGTACGTTTATCTCTAGTCTATGTTAGATATAAAGCAAAAATATTTTTGCTTAAAACACTTGGACCACGATGTTGCAATTGTAACTATTTGTCGCTATAAAATATCGCTGCTATGCACAGTTACTCGTCTAGTGTTAACAAAGAGCAATGCAATTTAAACTACTAACTTTTCTCATTCTCACTTACTTGACATCCATATATACATCAAAAGGTTTTTCACCCGCAAATTTACATTACTATACATCATCACCGCTATGTGCAGATAATTTGTTTTGAATAGCAATGTTTTTGGAGAGTTTTTACAGGAAGTTGGATAATCTGTGCATTACCATATCAACGCAGACCATAACGTGAGGAGGCTGGTATGGCAACACCACCTCAACGCACGCCACCTCAGCATAATGCCCAACCATATGTTATCATACCCAAAGGCTCTTGAGGACGAGCGTTCAAATTTCTTCCTTTTAGTAAATTGTATTGGTTGAAGTCGCAAAGTGTTGTAAAACCTTGCATTAACTAATTTGAGTAGATGCCATGGGCCTTTTGGGCCTCTACAACGAAATATTATCTAATCCAACTATTTTTACAAGTTATGATTTATCGGAGTTGCGATCCCTTACAAAAGGGATGCAAAATAAAAAGTCTAAAAAGATTTTATAGCCATTCATAGAGTGACACGTGTCCTTCAACCTAAATTATACACTAATTTCATCAAGGGTATAATGGTCTTTTGACCCGTTTTTTGCTTTTTCACCTCAAATTTCAAACGAAAATATCTTTCAAACGGCAAACTTTTACGAAAAAATGATTTCACCATAATTTTTAAAATTTAATCATCTTTAATTTGGTATAAATCTTGTTAAATATTTCGAACTTTTATTTTTTACATATAAAATGGTTATTGATTTTCTTGATATTTTTGGCATTTTTTGCCCTCATAAATGTCGAATCGTGAAAAACTTAAAACATGAAAGTTATAGATTTTTGTTCACTCTTTACACAGGCTTTTGAATCACTCAAATCCGATCTCATATGAGTAAGATAACACACGTTAAATATGATGTTTTACTCATATTTGTTGCACACAAGGTGTTTGATGAAATGTCTAACTTACATATTTTGTGTTAAAATTGAGCTAAATGCACTAATTTTTGTTTCACAATGCATCATTAATCATTTTATTAATGTAAGACTCAAAAAGTAAACTTTTTTAATAGTTATAAAAAGAAAAATTATTTAAAACTGATGAACCAAAAAAACTGATAAACCAAAAAAACCGATGAACCAAAAATTGATGAACCAAAAACTGATGAACCAAAAAAACTGATGAACCAAAACCATAACACATGGCATTAACTGATGAGCCAAAAACATAACATAAGACTATAACTGATTAACCAAAACAATTGATATTCATCAACGAAAAAAGCATAAACTAACTGATGAACCTATAACCTATGATAACACAAATAAACACAAAAAAGTTAACGTTCATGAATAAAAATTGATGAACCAAAGTAACTGATGAACATTTAATGTTCATCAGTTATTTTGGTTCATCAATTTTTATGGTAACAATTGATGAACCAAAGTAACTGATTAACATTTAATGTTCATCTCATCAGTTACTTTGGTTCATCAATTTTTATGATAACATTTTGTTCTTCAGTTACTTTGGTTCATCAATTTTAACTGATGATGAACCAAATAAATAAACTGATGAACTTATAATAAAATTGGTGAACTAAATAAACTGATGAACCTATAATATAACTGATGAACCAAAGTAACCGATGAACATTTAATGTTCATCTCATCAGTTACTTTGATTCATCAATTTTTATGGTAACATTTTGTTCATCAGTTACTTTGGTTCATCAATTTTAACTGATGAACTAAATAAACTGATTATGATAACATCATAGGTAAAAATCAATAACTGATGAACTAAATAAACTGATGAACCTATAATAAAATTGTTGAACTAAATAAACTGATGAACCTATAATATAACTGATGAACCAAAAAAACATAAGCAAACTGATGACCCTATAATTAATGAACCAAAAATTTAACAATTAAAAAACATCACTTTTTGAATCTTACATTAATAAAATGATTAATGATTCATTGTGGTATAAAAATTAATGCATTAAACGCAATTTCAATGTTAAAAATCTAAGCTAGACATTTCATCAAACACTTTGTGTGTAACAAACATGAGTAAAACGTCATCTTTAACGGTGATATTTTATTCATATTACATCGGATTTGAGTGATTCTAAAACCTGTGGAAAGAGTGAACCAAAGTCTATAACTTTCGTGTTTTAAGTATTTTATGATTCGACAATTTTGAAGGTTAAAAATATGGTCGAAAATGGCAAGAAACATCAAGAAAATTATGACCCATTTGATATGTAAAAAAAAGAAGAAGAAATATTTAATAAAATTTATACCAAATTAAAGAGGATTAAATTCTAAAAATTATAATGAAATCGGTTTTTTCTAAAAGTTTGTCGTTTAAGAGATATGTGTGTTTGAAGTTTGAGGTGGAAAAGCAAAAAACTAGTTAAATGACCATGTTACCCTTGGGCGGATTTTTTGAATAAAATAAGTGGAAGGACACGTGTCAATTAATGAGTGGCTTTTTACACTTTTTAAAATATTACACTTTGCAAGGGATCCGGTGTCTTTGACATATTTGCTTGGGCTACTCAATAATACATATTACTAGTCATTCAGACCCGTGCGTTGCACACGGGTTCTATCTAATTGGTCATAGTGTAATGTGTAGTATTTATTTTCATCATTAGGTTTGTAAGTTGTGATGGTATCACAACTTTTGTAAGCATCGCATGAGTTTAAGATGAATGAGTTTAATTAGTTGTTTGTGACTTTTATATTTAGACCGAGTCATTCATACTCGTGTGATGCACACGGGCTTAATCTAAATGTTCGTTAGTGTATTGTTCAACACTAATTTTCGTCATTACATGGGTTGTATATAAGTGTTCATTGCATAATCTTGGCACTTATTTTCGTCATTATATATCTAAGTTGTGATAGTATCACACATTTTCTAAGCATGACACACATTTAAATAGTTTATTGACATTAAAAGAGTATATGTGAAGAGACTTTTCTCAAGATGCTACATTTAAAAGAGTCTCTTCACATGTAAATTTTTTAATATGTATAAGTTACATACTAAATGTCAAAGGGAGGTTAAACGCATATGGTTCTTTCAAAATAAATGTAACCCTTATATAAAATCGTAACAAAGTGGATATTCTCTATATTTTGAGATCTAACTTGTGACAATGAATTATCCTTTTGGTTTATCATATCAAATACGGTAGCTTACATTACTACGCTTAGTTATTCGAACTTTATTTTATTCACAAAAACCATATAAGTTTCAATATTTTTTTATTGTTGGGAAAATCGATCGAATATTGTTAGTATATTTAATTTGTAGCATATTGCATATATAAATATATTTGAATACATCAATCTTAACATATAATTTTTCTACTCTTAATAACTAATATAACAATTTCATTCTGCCAAATTTGTTTGTCATTCTACAAATGAAACTAAAATCATATTAAGATAATCAATTAATCTCTATGGTGATATTAACACATCGCAAGACAAAAAATTAAATTAAGAGCAAAAATATAAAAATGCACCAACAAAGTGTAGTAATAATTATTGATTAAAAATTAACTGCTCGTCACATTATTTTCAAGGAACTTACTTGCTAACGAATAAATAGTATTAGCCCGTTTATCGGTATTACATGAAGTAAAATATTGCATGTTTAATTTGTAACGTAAATTAATATGAATGCTAAGTATTCATCCCACCGATTGCTGTGGCGTTGTTCTTGTTTTTATTGTTGTTCTTGTTATTGTTGTCTTTGTCATTGTTCTTCATTGGCCTTTTGCATGTTTTGTTCTTGATACAATTTTTGTGACTTCTCGATCTCTTTCTTTAATGATTCTTGACGTGCTACAAAAAACAATTAGATATAGTTGATCGTTAGTAACTTAAATACAGTTAATCAATATATTGCATTTTCGATCAAAGTAAAATGTTCGTGCATGTTTCACTTAATTGATAAATACAATGATGTGTAGGATCTCTTAAACCATTAGAGAAGACGATATTACTACCAAACCTCCTAGGCACGATCTTTATGTCCTACATTGTTACACACACAAAACACACGTGAAATTTACATGAAACAATATAAATCAATATGCTAAATAAGTAAGACGATATGATGCTTACTTTACCACCATAATAAGTTGTAGGCCAATGTGCACGCGGTGGGGAGGAAGTTGTGGTTTGTTGTGTGTGATTTTTGACACATTATATAGTTGATAAAATATTTGTAACTTATGAACGGGAAGGTAAAAAGACTAACCACTAATTAGTGTGTTTAATTTATGCATTCATGGCACCAAACACTTCATCTCCTATATACTTATCCTTATGCATGACTATTAAATCAATGTACTAACACATGAAGCATCCACATTTCACTTTCAATTCATGAGCCATTTATTATGATCACTTACATTTATAAGGCTACTTAAGCTTTTAGTATATAAGATGGTTGTCAGGATCCCAATCCTCATCTTAAAATCTTACGATTTTACGATACTGCAAAACAAAAATGATCCGGATCTTGCATAGAATCTTTGAAAGCTTAAGATCTTATAGGATTCCGATCCTAACTATAGGATCTTAAGATTTAATCCGATCCGATCTTACTTTTCTCAAACCACAAAGTAAAAAAATACAAATTTATGGATTGTGTTTTGTAAAATTTAGAAAATAACAAGTTAATATTCTTAAACATTTCATAATCATAATTTATAACAACATTTCTAAGAAACATTAATATAATTTTGTGTTTATGTTATATAATAATATATAGATTTGTATAATATTACAAAGACTATTAACAAAATGACATTATGATAGGATCTTAAAATCTCGATCCGATGTTACGATCTCGATCTTACAAATACGAAATCGATCATAAGTAGGATACCGATCTTAATAACCTTGATACGTATACATTAATTCACTTTGGAAAAAGATAATTTTATTGTTTAAAGATTGAGTATTGACATACACTTCAATATATAATGTTTCAAGATATCCAAACTTCACTTTGCATAAAAGTAGGGTTTTACATATACGTATGGCGGACGTCCATATACCTGATGAAGTTCTTTACAATATATTTGCTCGACTTCCAGGAAAGTCCTTAGCACGGCTGAGATGCGTATCAAAGTATTGGAACCGTCTGATTCAGATCCTTATTTTGCAAAGTCATTATCGCGGCCAATGATTCTTCTTCAGTTCCAACATCTTTATACTATTGAAAATGAAAACAATGTATCCGTCCACGACATGGCTCAATCAATGGTAAAAATTCCTTCTGATTTTGGAAACATAAATATTCACTATGTCACCGTTGTTGGAACGTTTAATGGGATAGTCCTTTTGGTTCTTGAAGATACGTCGTTATGTACTCATATGATCCTATACAGTACAATCCGTTCACTCGAGTGTACAATAAAGTTCCTGCAGATCCACCTGTTAGAACCTGTGTTAGACCCCGACAGGGTCCATTTTATGAATCCGGCCTTAACATTGGCTTTGGCGCAACCCCGGATGACTTTAAAATTGTCAGATTTTTTGAACCTGAAGAAAGCCTTAATAAGGTTGAATCTTATTCTTGCTATGTCTTTAGTGTTAAAAAGAGTTCGTGGAGTAAGCCAAAATACTTCACTCAAAACTTTCGATTTCACAATGATGTTGGTACGTTTCTAAATGGATTTTTGTATTGGATTATACATGATACGACTGATAGCACCAAGCGGATTTTGGCTCTTGATATTAAGAAGATAGCACTTTCTACGATAAATGTCCCAAACGGAATGTGGCTTCACTAGGTATACTTATTTTATTAGGGATCATCATTGGGAGTACTATCAAGCTATTTTGGGCGAACTACACGGGTGCCTTTACATAATTCACGGATATGGTGTCATGTTCGATTTATGGGTAATGAAGGAACAAGGTACTGTTGGGAACTCATGGTCGATGGCACGTTCATTCAGCTTGCCGATAGCAGGTTCGTTCGTACCTATTCGCATTTTGGATAATGGAAAAATTCTTTTCATAGATTTGTCCAAGCACAAAAAGGTCATTATCTACGACACGGCTAATGATTCAAATAAAGAGTTCAGTTTTCCAGACATGCCTAGTACGACAGTTTATGGCATCGAATACGTGCAGACTCTCATTTCACCTTCAAATATGTGTTCTGTTTAAGATCTTATTTTATTGATTAGTTTGATTTTCTTTTCCTTAGACAATCATTTGGTTTTTAATACGGAATTACTTTTGGGAGTCTTTTGGCAGTTTTATTTCTTTAGTTATGCAAAATTGCAAACCATGTAACTGAAACATATACATTCAGGCATTGCTAAGCGCTGATTGAGCAAAACTAAGGCTCATGGTTAGTCAATAAATTTCCAATATTTATTGTATCACTTATTTTTTCAGTTGTTTCATCAGAAAAAAGTTTCTTTTAACGTAAAGAAGATTAAAGATTGATTGAAGTCTTCAATTGGGAAGCAAAAAAAGAGCTAACATTGTAGTCGTGAAAACTGAAAAGAAACATTTGTACAAGCAACCCCATTGAATCTACTATATTGAGCTTTGGATCCATTGGCAATCGTAGATTTTAGGCGCTATAAATTTGGGTAAAGCTAGCATAAACATGTATAGCAGATCAGCACAGTAGTTTGGTGATTTTAAATTTATCCTCAAAATTCAGTTTGTTTGCTCAATTGCTACAAAGCTCGGCCTTTACACTCAAAGAAGCTAGGCTAGAATCTGAACTCGAGCAAGTAAAGGTCGATCACTTAGTACTAATGATTTGCTTTTAGTTAAGGAGCTATCTAAGCTAGTTTTAAAAGCACGTGCGAGGATTGAACAGTTGAAATCTTTGAAGAAAATGAGAGCATTTAGATCACCGTCAACAAGGCCGTCTCGTAGTTTTCGCTTGCCCTAGGCGATAACAACAAAGAGGCCCTATTACACTTGTAAGCTAAAAAGAAATTGCATATAAACTTGAATTATACGACTCGTATATGTTTAATATTATAGATGTTTATAGCAAAAGTAATAAAAATGTGGCCTCTTTGAAGTGGAGGCCCTGTGCGATTGCACCTATTGCACACCCTTCCGAGACCGACCCCTCTGACCGTCAATTGTCATAATTTTCCAAGGTAGATTAGGGAATATGTTATTTCGTAAGCATATTGTAAGTTGATATATAACACATTTAATTTGATTAAGGTTTAGGTAACTGTGCCCATAGTTCCGGGTTTTGGTGTGGGTAAAGACTAAAGAACAAGTGGTTTGGTCTTGGTCTAGTTTCACTCCTAGCTGCCAAAACAAATATTTGGATCTTAGCCCCGACCACACTTAAAATGCTCGGCTAAGACTCGTGGCTCAACACACTTGTCTTCTGGTGTCTAACATTTGCACACGTATTAAGTTTTCGTCTTCTAGTGTCTAACATTTCGATTTCCAAACTGAAGTTTTGGAGAGTGTAACTTTGTATGATCATGCTCATCATTCACGGATCGATCCAGATGATAAAAAGAAGCAAAAAAAAAGGTCGTTTTGTGTATCAGACAACCATGTGGCCATGCCAAGAACCATTATATGGAACCGACAACGATCCTCTACTGAGCCATGGCCAAGACCATAAGGATCGGTTAATCACGCTCTGGCTACATGGTCATGATGCATCAACCAGACATAGGTTTCTGTCTCTTGATTCTCTTGAGGAAGGTTGTGTCAGTTTGCCTGTTTGTCCCCGTTATATACATGCTTTCGTTTGTTCCTTTTAGCTTTCAAAATAACTTTTGTTATCTACTTATAAAATGATGCAATGAAATTTTTTTATCACTTAAATGGTGTAAGTATTCTTTTCATTACTCAAATAATATTCAGGCAACTGAAAGTTTAATTCTTGAGCTTGCCTTCACTTGTGTCACCAACAGAATAATAAAAGTGCGTATATACGTGCATTCATATATATGTTGTGGCACGTAATGGATGGTTAAGTGATTTGTTGTCGGCTGATTAGTACATAGTTCAAACATAAACGTTGCAAATAAATTGTAATAGATCACTAGTGATAGACAATGAAAATTGAAAACTGCATCAACAAAGTACACTTATTGCTAATATTTGACAATCTATCTAAATTACAATAAATAACCAGGGAGCCACTTTTACTTGTAAAAAAAGTCACCTTTGTGCCACACAAAGATACACTGTCGTCGATGAGCTGCAATAATAGCTCCATTTTCAGCAGCAGTAACGGCTACTTTGCTTAAAATGCCTCCATTCCCACAACTTGAACAAAAATTTTATTGACCTCCATCGTCACCTTAAAGCAGGCATGGCTGTTCAGTATCCACCTACGTACAAATTCAAGAAATTAAAACAATGACCACAACTCTTCGATCACAATCATAACTTAAACATGATTGTGGGATGACAAGTTTCGTCGTAGTTGTGGTTGTATTATTGGTTGGGTTTTCGTTCGGAAGTGATGCCAAGCAGACATTCCATATCATGAAGCTGCTGTTTTTTAGTTATCATCGTCTCAGGTGCAGTGGTCTTGTTTGACACTTTAGTGTTATGGCTTTCGATGTTGGGTCTATTCTGTATGCTATCTTGGCTTCTTTTGCTGCTTCAACAAAGATGATGTAGGCTGTCTTCATGGAAATCAATATGATCTGGCCAACTTTTGAGTTTCGGTTCATTCCTGAGATGTTTGCTGGTGCTTTAACTCTTGTTGGTTTCGGCGTTGGTACGTTGAAAGTTCTACTGTCCCATATTAGTTCTGTTTCACACCATTTTCGAGATAGCGTACTTTTATTTAGACTCACAAGGCACAACCTCAATACTGTGAATGCGTAGGAAAACAAAATGGCAGAAGTCCTTCAATGAAAAGAAATTAGAACAAATAACGATTGTAAGCTACTTCTAAAGTCAAAGTCAAACATACAAATCACAAAGTCAAAATACAGCAGAGACCACAAGCCTCAGCTGCAGCTCCATCATCATCTTTGTAACCAAATTCTTATGCAGGCTTCATCGAGTGGCCAATATTGTCTGCAGCAGTGATCCCAAGAGATGCTCGGCATAGACCTTGCAATACAAAGATAGGAACAAATATCACATAACTCTAAGGTATAGGTAAAACGAGTGGGTTTACCCGCGCGTTGCTGCGGGAATGTTTTGTTTAATCTAAACTCGAAATTAAACGGTTGTATAAAAAAAATTTGTTATTAAGGACTAAATATGCAAAAGGTTGATAACCGTAAGTACTATTTTCGTAAAGTGTTTCTGAAAATAGTATTTTTTTTACGGCCTGAGATTGTTGGTATGTTGCAAAGTTAGTATTTAAAGAAACGGCCGGACTAACTTTGCGATAGATTCATAACCTCATGGTCTAAAACGAAAATTTAATTAGAGGGTGGTGCATCTCTTTTATATTAAAAAAAAAAAAAAAAAAAAAAAAAAAAAAAAAAAAAAAAAAAAAAAATTGGCACTGTTTTGCACTGTAGCAACGCAAAAAAAAAGTGGGCACTGTTTTGCACTGTTCTGCACTGTAGCATGAACAGTGCAAAACACTCACATACCCCCAATGCCTTTTAGAATATATATATAATAAACGGTTAAACATATGCCCATAAACCAGCTCTAGTTTTAGGTCAACATACTACATCAGTGCCAATAGTGAAGTCAAAAGGTGGATCAAATCCCCTAGTATGATCACTGTTATCCTACAGGAGCTCCGCAGCAGAAACGGATCTAAATGAATCTATGAAAACTCAATATCTCAGAGTTATCTCACGTATTGGAAGCTAGATCCCAGGGTCATCTTTCCTCTCCAATGGGTTAATTCTTTCAAAAGTCACCCAAAGTGAATATTGAATGGACAAAACATCCTATATCATTGCATTCAATAGGTTATGTTAATAATGAAATAAGATAATCTTTTGTAATGATATTTGACACACTATGTCTAAGCACTTAAATTATCAGACAAATTTTCTTTTTCAAATTAACCGAGCTTGACTTGACCCACCCTTTTTGCATCTCTATGAATCACACCAGGAAGTGGAGACAAATGCAATGAAAAACAATAAAAGATTCATTTGTATAATCCTTGAAGTCACACGTTCAACATTTCATATTAAAAGAGGCAAAACCTCTACTTGGTCAGACGAAACATCACATCCAACCTAGCAATGCCTTGCTGTCACACAGAATACGATAAACAATATATAAGTCACCAAGTATAATACGAGTCCTTGGCAAATCCTGCTACCTTACAATCTCCCCCGAGTTGAATAACGGTTTTGCCTTTTAGTTTGAATGGACAAATTCAACCGCATGCGTTGATCCTAAATGCTAAGAATTCGGATCCAAATAAAAGGACAAACCTTAACAAGCCATACTAAGACATTCAAATATGAGAAAATTGCAGTTGTTAACAAAAAAAAAAAAAAAAAAAAAAAAAAAAAAAATCCTCACATGATGCATTATGGCATTCGTTGAAGAAGTTCCTAATGTTCATATAATCATTTCTAATTGAAACACAACTAGCATAAGCAAGTATTATCTGTCAGCTTCCATTAAGGATAGTTTGGTGACTTTAACCAATAACTAAATTATTTGAATGTAAGGCCTTTACACTCAAAAGAGGCTCCAAGACCACCTCGACCACATTAAGTCCCTTCACTTAGTATTAAATTATTAATGATTTGCGTTTAGTTAAGGTACATTAAGGGTTATGTTACATCCTATGCATATTGTAAGATGATATATTTGATTATGGTTAAGTAAGCGTGCCCATGATTGCAGGTTTTGGTTTGAGTGAAGGTTCAATATGAAGTCACCAGGAGCAAGAACAAGTGATGTAGTCTTATCATGCTCATCATTCACTAATTAATCATAGAGTTAAAAAAAAAAGTAGTTTTGTCTATCAGAAAACCATGTAGCCATGCCAAGAACCATTAGATGGAACCGACAAAGATCCTCTACTGAGACATGGGCGAGACCATAAGACTCGGTTAATCACGCTCTGGCTAAATGGTCATGATGCATCAACCAGGGTTTTTGTCTCTTGAGGAATCAAGAATACATAGATACGAGCCTATAGAATATATCCTGTTCAAGTAAGGTCGTGCTTGTTGATCTGTTTGTCCCTTTTATATATATACATGAGTCGTTGTTAGGGGAAAATAATAAACAAAAAGATGCGTGCTAAGGTATAGTTGTATCTCATGTTCAACTAAGCCGGATCATATAAGAATCAAAAGTAGTACTAACCTTTTTTTTATTTATTTATTTATTTTTGATAGAAAAGATAATTTCATTCAATAACCAGGCGATACAACATCTTCCGAAACTAAAACTGACGCGCAACTTGGAACTTCACCTTCTAAAATAACATCATTAGTGCATCCTAATGCCCATGTCGCTATATTATGAGCTACCATATTCCCTTCTCTCTTTACAAAAGACCAGTTACAAGTACTAAACGCCAGCGAATTAGATAAAATGTCTGAAAACATGGTCACCATTTGAAGAGGTATCGATTGGTTACGGAGTGCGTGAACCAACGTTAGTGAATCTGATTCAAAAACAACTTCGGAGTAGCCGCTACGTTGAGCTTGTTTAGTAGCCCACCATACGGAGAGTTTACAAAGAATTCAGATCGAGCTCCTGAAAGTAACACTTCTCCGAGGCAATTACGAGCTACAAAACCCATACCCACTTTCCCGGACTCTTTTTGCCAAGCTACGTCACAATTAAACTTAATCTGGCCAAATTGTGGCTTCGTCCATACTTCCCTTGAGTTAGTTTGTGGCATTCCCATCCGTCTTGCGAGCATCTTTTTATTTGCATTGGAGTAATCTAATAATATCCGCTTCGCCATAACTTCCACATCAACTTCCCTTCTATCAACTTGGCCATGAAAATGCTTATTACTCCTTGTCCACAATCCCCAAAGAATCATCATGAAGTCGTCCCAAGATGAAGGATAGGTGTCCAAAATGATGCCACAAAAATCCTCCATCGTAATAGCCCCCCGCGTATCATAAAACCTGCCAAAATTACATCGATCCCATACCTCCTTGGCTTTTGAGCACCTGAACAGGACATGTGGAACATCTTCTCGTGGCTCACCACAATGTGTACAAGATGTCATTGATAGATTCAGCCCCCTAGTACGTAAGTTGTCAATGGAAGGAATAAAATCATGCCATGCGCGCCATACAAATATTTTAACTTTATTGGGTACCTTTGCCATCCATATAGCATGAAAAAACTTGACAGCGTCTTCTGAATTGTTTTGTACCGGTTCTTGTGACATTTCAAGAGCCAATAAGTAAGCTGACTTGCATGAGAATTCTCCTCCCGGGCCGTTGTACCAATACAAAGTATCTGACCTCAATCGACTCACAAAAGAGCATGCAATTTGATTGGCAATATTAGATGGAACCAATGATGTTAGCTGCTCATAGTTCCAATCGTCACCTTCGTTGTTTAACAAATCACGTACATAATTAACCTCACAATTATATGGCTTTGGTCCCAATCTCCTGTGATCAACAAGCCAAAAGTCCTCCCATACATTAACCCTGCGACCATCACCTATGTTCCACTTACAACCTTTATGGACTAAATCTTTGACTGCAATAAAACTACGCCAAATATAGCTCGGACGGTAACCAACTTTTGCATCAAAAAAGCTTGTTCTTGGGAAATAGTGAGCCTTTAATAACTTACCAGCTAATGTAGTCGGAGATGTGATCAAACGCCACACTTGCTTCGCAAGTAAGGACTTGTTAAAAAGCCCCAAATGCCGAAAGCCAATACCTGCCCAAAATTTTGATACACACATTCTTTCCCATGAGCACCATCGGATTGGATTTTGTTTCACACCATCACCCCACCAAAATAAATTTAAAGCTCTGTGAATATCCTCAATTAAAGTGTCAGGAAGAAGAAAAATATTCATCACGTACATGGGCATGGCTTGAGCAATAAATTTAATAAGCACTTCTTTCCCTGCAATTGAAAGGGTCTTCTCCTTCCATCCTCCAAGTTTTTTCTTTATCCTGTCTAGAATGGACCGAAAGACAACCTTTTTAGATCTACCAATTATCGAAGGAAGGCTGATGAGGCGAAAAATGAACCGTTTTTAGGGGGTCATTTAAGCCGGAATTGGAATTTATTTGATCAAATATTGCCCTAAATCGTTCCTTTTGTGATTTTAGGTACTTTGGGAGTGAATTCTGGAAAAGGAAGCATTTTGGACGTTTTTGGAGCATAAAAGTGAAGAAATCGGCAAAGTCTTAATTTTTCTTGCTGGGAACAGTAGATGACGGCGTCAAGAAGAATTTTATGACGGCATCAAGAGCAAAATGGATGACGACCCAGAGAAAACGTGACGGCGTCAAGAGTAATTTTGGTGACGGCCCAGAGTAGAAACATACATGACGGCGTCAGCTATGGATCTAGGCAGTCCGAGAACTTTATTGGCGGCGAGATGACGGCGTCAGATTTTTCCTCTTGACGCCGTCACCTCCTAAAATCTATATATACTTTTCTATTTTTCATTCATTAAAGAGGAACTTGTGTGGAGAATTTTAGGGTCGAACTTTATAAACCCTAGCTCGTTTGTAATAGTATTTTCAAGGGTTTTCACCCATTGAAACCCTTCATGTTCAATTGAGATAAGTATTTTTCCAAATCATTCAATATGTCTATGTGTTGTTTGAATATATCTTACACTTGTCTTGATTTTAACATGCTAGGCTAGATCTATTGTGTGTTTGCTTAGATGTAATGAAACCTAGATGTTGATTATAGGTTGATTGCTTGTTTATAGTTGTAATGGATGAATAATTTCAATGTTAGGCTTAAGAAAACTGGCAGATCTCCATTGTGTAACTTGCTTGAACGTCTTAAGAAACATGAACCGATATGTACTAGGTTTTTATGGTTGTATTTAATGCATGAGCGAATTCTAGTGATCCCATGTTAGGAGCTTCTTAGCCGGATCGACATAGGAGTGAAGTAGGAGCTTATAAAATTGGGGAAGTAAGTACGCCACCCCATGAATGGTATTAAGGAATACAATCCGTCATCCACGCAACTGTAACAAGTAATTAACCTGTAAAAGATACCTAGGGAGTAGTGAAATCTAAGTAAACACAATTCTCCCATATATTGCTCACACCACTAGTTAAATTAGTTTATTTTCATTTTTGTTATTTTATTTTGATTGCATCTTAGTTATTGGGTTAGTTGACTAGTAACTAATTCCGCCCATTCTTCCAATACCCGAGATTTTTAATTGCTTTTATAAAATATAAAAAAATACAAAGACAATCATCTCTCACCTCTAGACCTAGTTTTTAGGTTTTCTAATCCTAGCGACACTATTCCTGAGTTGAACGATCAATCCCCCGGTACTTGTCACTATACTATACTACAACGATCAGGTACACTGCCTGGTGGTGTTGTAAGCTTCTCGAGATCCCTCGAGAGGTAAAGCCTGGTGCAATTCCCACGCATCAAGTTTTTGGCGCCACAGCCCGGGGAATAGTTATTGTCTAGGTTAGGATTTCTTTTTATTAGGTCTACTTGCTAGATTCCTTTCTAGTAAGATTTTATTTTTATTTTTAGGTTTTCTTTAGTCTATCTTATTTCTTCGTGTTTTTGTTCGTAACTCTTACCATCCGATATTATGGAAGGTGGTAACATCTTTGAACCCATCAACCCACCACAACAAGACCACTCACAAAACCCACCACTAGCTAACCAACCTCTTAGGCCCCGAACCCTAGGAGAGTACTCCCGACCTTACCACCAAGGCTATCGAAACACCATTGAGCTAACCCAAGGAGCCAATGTGTCACCCTTGCGATCCGACACCATCCGGTTGGTGCAAAGCGGATGTGCATTCCATGGACTTCGTTTCGAAGATCCTAATAACATCTCAAGGACTTCCTTAAAATCGTAGATTCCATAGACCTGGATGTTGCAACTAGTGAGACGACCCGATTACGCCTATTCCAATTCTCTCTACGAGATCAAGCTAGTCAATGGCTTGAACGTTTACCCGCGGGATCCATCACCTCATGTGATGATCTCACCACTCGTTTCCTTGCCCAATTCTTCCCGCCAGGGAAGACTGCGATGCTTAGAAATGATATCTTGATGTTTGAACAACATCAGGGTGAAGCTTTCTACGAAGCGTGGGCTCGTTTCAAGGATCTACTCCACAAGGTCCCTCATCATGGTATAAATCTTTGGTTATTAGTTCAGATCTTCTATGACCATGTCAACTATCACACTAAACGTACCATCGATAGAGCCGCAGGAGGTAGATTGCGTGATAAGAACGCCGAGGAGTCTTGGGCAATTATTGACGAGCTTGCCACCGATAATCAAGAGTTATGGGAGTTTAATCACACTATAAAAGCGGCCATCAACGCAATCTCGACACTTGGAGGGACTAATCAAATCTCTGATGAACTCCTTTGCAAACTTGAAGCAAAAGTTGACTATTTTGAGGAAAGGCAAAAGAGACCCTTAAGTCCTAGACGGGCTGCTGTCAATTCTGTCTCGAAAATGACTTCAACGCCGTTATCAGAGTCACCCTCTAGAGAGAATGTTGAGACGTTTCAAAACTATGCCCCACCTTATTCTCCTCCTGAGAAACTTAGCCCGGAATTTGAAGCCATAATGAGAGAATATATGGCAACCCATTCTGAGCGGCTTGCTAGATTCGAGGAAGCAGTTTATAAACAAAAAGAGGAGATGCAAGAGAAAATGAATGAGATGATGAGCCTAGTGGAGGAGTATGCCAACCAGAAAACCCCTGAAAGGATGTTACTGAGGAAAGAAAGCGTCACCCCCACTACCCGATTTGTTAATTCCATCACAATTGTCCACACGGATAATGAGAAAGCAGAAACCCCTAATGAACAAACCACAGAGGAACCGCCAAAATCCCAATCCTTAAGTTACTACTTGAAACATGATATAAACGAAAATACTATAACTAATTGGATAAAGGGTGACGGGCGTAACCAATCTTCCAAACAGGGTTCAGAGAAGGAGGAAGAGGGAAAAGATGAGTATGATACATTACCTAGGGGGCCGATATTCGAGAAACTACTGGTACAAAAAGTGGCTACAAAGCAGATGGCGTGTGGAAACTTTGAGATACCGGCCAGCATCAGGAATTTGAAATATCTAAACGCTTTCGCCGACCAAGGATCGGAAGTAAATCTTATGCTCCTAACTATCTACACCCAACTAACATCAAAAATGCCAGCCCCCACTCGTGTTAGGCTATCCTTCGCTGGACACTCTTACGTGTACCCCCTGGGAATCGCAGAAGATGTGTTGGTCAATGTCGCAGGATTCATGTATCCCGTTGATTTCATGATCATCGATAATAAGGGAGGTGGGTGCATGCCAATAATCCTTAGGGGACCATTCCTTACCACCGCAAGAGCTGTCATTAAGTATGAAAATAGGAAAATTGAGCTCAAATCAGGAAAAAGAAAGATTAGCTTTCCCATGACCCCGTGATATGCGCAAGAGAGTTTGATGGGGAGGAAGCTCAAAAACAACATTGACACATCACCTACTCATGTTCAGGAAAAGATACTTGCATGGGAGGCAAGAATCAAAAGCTACCAAGAAACTAAACATGAAGGAAGCAAAAGCAAAGGCAAAAGCAACAAAGTTCATGTCAAGCTTGAACATAGTCAACCAACGAGGAACCATGTACCATTCGAATTAGGGAACTTAGTACTCTTAAGACACTTGGAGATAACGATACCTCCCGATAAACCAAGTCCCTGGTGGTATGAGCCTTTCATAATTGAAAACATAAGCCAAGATGGGATGGCTAACTTGAGAAGTAACGGAGGAGGTGAGGTGATTGTGAGTATCGACAGATTGAAACACCACCACCACGATAGTAATTATCGCAACTATATGGGGTACATCATCTCGAGAGATGAGGTCACGTAGTAACCCATGACCTTGAGTCTAGCTATAAGACTCGTAAATAAAGAAAAGCGCTTCTTGGGAGGCAACCCATGTTTTGTGTGATTTTTATTTTTTTTTATTGTTATATGTTTCCGTATGCATGCTTTATTTTTATTGTTGGTAGATCATGTTTCAAAAATAAAAAGGTGAAAATACTTTATTTTGTCGTTTGGCTTTATCTTAACTTCATCCAAAGGTATTTCGCAAAAGATAAGTGTAATGGGAAACCCCAAATATGTTTTTAAGAAACAAAATTGATCATGATTCTCCACAATATTAAGTGAACATGTATATTCGTAGTTGTTAGAGTCAAATGCTTGTATCGAGTCATAATGATGTTTTGCAGGATTTTCCAGGAAGTAGGACAAAGTTTTTCCAGAAATTTTCCGGAAACTTAACATAAGAATTTCTGCAGGTCACTTCTGACGGCGTCAGGAAGAAATTCCTGACGGCGTCACGTGTAAAATTCTGGAAATTTTGCTAGTTTTGTTTTTCTAACGGAGTCTTAAAGTTTTTGTTGAATCTTTAGTTTTATAATCTCCAGGAAATCTGCAAACATCATTCCACAAGCATTATATCTTACATTGTTTTCTAGGATTTGTTAGCATATATAGATTGCCGCCGATTTTACGCGAGGTTGCCTTGTTTGTTTTCTCAGGTTTAACAGGTTATGTTTGACAAGAAGATGATTTATATTCTGGAAGGGAAGCTTTGATTGTTCATTTTCTTGGAGGAAGATCTAACCTTGTTACCATACTATCCATACCGAGCGAATCAGAGGAGTATTTGATTTATTCTTTTACCTATTTCACTTTTACATTATTTAATTGAACATTGGGGACAATGTTCATCCTAAGTGTAAGGGGAGGGTAAAATGATGATACCTTATTGGATACACTTTCGCTTGAGTTTGTTTGTTTGATGGTAGATGTGTAATAAAACTATGAGAAATACTTGTTAGTGTAATTTTAGCGCCAAATTTAAAATATTTTACAACATTTAGGAATGAAACTTTAGCCATAACAAGCGTCTCATGGATAGGAGTCGTATGACTAGTACAAAACCGTACTATTCATAAAAATTTTCCACCCAAATATGTGAGGTTCGCCTTTAGATTTGATAGGAAAAGCATTTACTATTAGTGCTTATGAGTGTACCGGTAGCATTTAGATTCTAGAACTTGCGTTAGTGATGCATCCCGAGATCGCTAGTGAGACTACATTCGTGTAGTAGGATTTACTACATGATAAGAGGCATTAGGACCACCATTGTGTTAAACCTGTATCATAATTTCTTGACCATTTAAGTTATCTTACTTGGCTAGTTAAGTCAATTAATTTTTCCCACACCTTAGCGTTGTACTCATTTTTAGTACACGAAACCCCTAGTACACCCCTCTGACCCTATCTTTTCGTTTCTAACTTTAAGCATCTTACTTAAAGGAAGAATTTGTTACACCCCACTTAAATGTACAACCAAATCGCCTTAGCCTTCCGTGTATGCACTCATCTTTAGTGCATTATTGTTATTTGTTTAAACCCTTAGTTAATTATCTAATTGATTACATGGTTGCTAAGTCGAGTCATATCCATGTACATATTGTTTTGGGACGATTGAGACTCATGGGTAAAGTACTTGTGTTATGGAGTAATGGGGAAGAACATCATATTATTACCCCCATATGTGCGTTAATCTTAAAAGTACTCAAAGTGTTTTGATTATCTTGATTCGAGTCATTAGATTAGTTTATTGTAAAGTATGTGATGAGCGAAAAATGATCCGTTTTTAGGGGGCCATTTAAGCCCGAATCCGAATTTATTTCATCAAATATTGCCCTAAATCGTTCCTTTTGTGATTTTAGGTACTTGGAGAGTGAATTCTGGAAAAGAAGCCATTTTGGACGTTTTTGGAGCATAAAAGTGAAGAAAACGGCAAAGTCTCAATTTTCCATGCTGGGAACAGTAGGTGACGGCGTCAAGAGTAATTTTCTGACGGCGTCAAACCTCAATAATAAAATCCGAGAGTTCATGAAGGCGTCAAGAGTTTTCCTGACGGCGTCAAAACCCCAAGAATTAAAATCCGTAGTTGATGACGGCGTCACACACAGGGCGTCAAGAGTAATTTGTGTGACGGCCTAGGCCTTGACGGCGTCAGAAGTAGATCAAGGCCGTCCGAGGAAGTATTTGGCGGCGAGATGACGGCGTCACACATTTGTTCTTGACGCCGTCATCCCTATTTTCCTATATATAGTTTTCTAGTTTTTCACATTTAAAGAGAGAAGTTTTGGGAGAAACCCTAAACACGATTTTGGTGTAACTTTACAGGTTTTTCAAGGGTTCCAACCCCTTGATACCTTGCATGATTAATTAAGATAAGTGTTCTTCTAATTCAATCAATATGTCTATGTGTTGGTTGTCTATATCTTGTTCTTGTCTTAATTCTATCATGCTAGGCTAGATCTCTTTTGTGTTTGCTTAGATCTAATGAAACCTAGATATTGATTATGTGTTGATTACTTGTTTATTCTTGTCTTGGATGAATGATTTATATGTTAGGCTTAAGAAAACTGGCAGATCTCCAAATGGTAACATGCTTGAACGTTTTAAGAAACATGAACCGAGGCGTACTAGGTCTTTATTGGTTGTATTTAATGCATGAGCCACTGTTTACAATCCCTATAGTTGTGCTGGGCATGGTGTAGGAGGAGATAAGAGCTCATAGAATTGGGGAGTTATGTATGCCACCCCATGAATGGTATTAAGGAATACGATCCGTCATCCATGCAATTATAACAAGTAATTAACGTGTAAAAGATATCTAGGGAGTAGTGAAATCTAAGTAAACACATTTTCTCCAATTACTGCTCACAACTTTAGTATAATTAGTTTATTTTCATTTTTAGTATTTTATTTTTGATTGCATCTTAGTATTGGGTTAGTTGAATAGCAACTAATTCCGCCCACTCCTCCAAAACCCGAGATTTTTACTTGCTTTCCATAAAACATAAAAATACAAAAATAATCATCCCTCACCTTTAGAACTAGTATTTAGGCTTTCTAATCCTAGCGACACTATTCCTAAGCTGAACGATCAATCCCCCGGTACTTGTCACTATACTATACTACAACGATCAGGTACACTGCCTGGTGGGGGTTGTACGCTTCTCGAGATCCCTCGAGAGGTAAAGCCTGTTGCGATTCCCACGCATCAAGTTTTTGGCGCCGCAGCCCGGGGAATAGTTATTGTCTAGGTTAGAATTTCTTTTTATTAGGTCTACTTGCTAGATTCCTTTCTAGTAAGATTTTATTTTTTATTTTTAGGTTCTCTTTAGTCTATCTTATTTCTTCGTGCCTTTGTTCGTAACTCTTTACCATCCGACATCATGGAAGGTGGTAACATCTTTGAACCCGTCATCCCACCACAACAAAACCCACCATTAGAACCCCTTAGGCCCCGAACCTTAGGAGAGTATTCCCGACCTAGCCACTAAGGCTACCGAAACACCATTGAGCTCACCGGAGCCAATGTGACCCCCTTGCGATCCGACACCATCCGGTTGGTGCAAAGCGGATGTGCATTCCATGGACTTCGTTCCGAATATCCAAACCAACATCTTAAGGACTTTCTCAAAATCGTAGATTCCATAGACTTAGGTGTTGAAACTAGAGAGACTACCCGTTTACGCCTATTCCAATTCTCTCTACGGGATCAAGCTAGTCAATGGCTTGAGCGTTTACCAGCGGGATCCATCACCACATGGGATGATCTCACCACTCGTTTCCTTGCTCAATGTTTCCCACCGGGGAGAACTACTAAGCTTAGAAATGACATCTTGATGTTCCAACAACGTCAAAATGAATCTCTTTATGAAGCATGGACTCGTTTCAAGGACTTACTCCAAAAAGTCCCTCATCATGGCATAGATCTTTGGCTCCAAGTCCAAATTTTTTATGACCATATCGATATCTCCACGAGGCGAGCCATTGACCAATCGGCCGGTGGTAAGCTACGTGATCTTAGTGCGGAACAATCATGGGAACTCATAGAAGATCTTGCTCTCTATGACAACGTAAGTTGGAATGATCCCCGTGACTTGAACAAAACGGTCAAGGCAATATCTTTGCCTTCGAACAATTCTAGCACTCCCGACCGTAGGATCATGGAACTTAAGGACCAAGTCAAGTTTCTCATGAAATCTTACGATGCTCCTAAGCCTTCAAGCCAAGTGAACATAATCACTTCTTCATGCGAATTATGTAGTGGTCCCCATGACACTCGTGATTGTGTGGAACTCCCCGGAACAGCTTTTGCGGACTACGCATCCACGCGTACCGACGAAGCGGGAGATAAGTGGTACACTTTCAAGCCCGAGCCAAACACTTATGGTGATTCATACAACCCCTCTTGGAAAAATCACCCAAACCTTAGGTGGAAACAAAATCAACCCAATTCCTCCAATCCGCCTAATCGTTACCAACCAAACGGTCCACCATCCAACCGTACTTTCAACAACAATCCTTCTAACAACTATGGTAGTACCAACAATCTTGAAGGATTGATGTCAAAATTCATGGCATCTCAAGAAGCTCGCATAGCTAGGTTCGAAACCGAATTCAACCAACAACAAACGGAGATGACCAACAAGATTGACAACTTGTTGAAAGCCCTCAACAACCAATCATTAATCACATCTAGGAAGGACGCTAGGGACACCAATAGTGGAATCCAAATTAAGGACCCCTCATCATCCAAACATGTTCACTTTGTCAATGTTGTCACCATTAAGCCGATAGATAAGGAGATAGAGGAGAGTGACAAGGATGAAGTTAGAGTAGAAGCTGATAGTAAGGATGAGAGTAGGGAAGTTGAGGTTAATAAGGATGAGGAATTAGAGGAGGTAGAACCTATAGAAGAATACTTTGATAAGTTGCCAACCAAGGAAGAACGGGAATACCATAAGGATTTATTCGATAGTCCCGAGAGAACATATATCTTTGGCGACCCCCTTATCAAAATGGGAGACCCCTCTAACATTAACATCCCATGCAATATCTGGAACATGCATATATGGAAAGCTTACATCGACCTTAGATCCCCCGTGAACATCATGACTAGGACTTATTACAATTGGGTGATGAAGAAGCAACTCAATTTTAGGATGATGCCCGATAAGAATCTGATAAGTAATTTTGCAGGAAAAGTGAAGGGATTACATGTGATTATAGGGAATCTCACCTATGAAATCGATTTTATGATAGTGGAAGACATTCGTCCGGTGATAGATGCTTGCCTAAGTCAAATAGTATTCGGAAAACCATTTGTTGAGGCCACTAGGATGAGTTATGATCCGACTTTAGGGATAGTTAGATTCAAGAAAGAGAATGATGAGGTTGCTTATCAAATGCCCTACAAGATCGAACAATACCGCCTTCTCTCTAATTTCGAAAAGGAACATAAGCAAGCGGCTTATTATAGGAATGAGGAGGATAGACGTAGAGGAGTAGAGTATGTTAGAAATATGATGCTTGGTTTCTACAAAGAGTGCTTGCAACTAGGTCTGGAATACAAAACTGGTTTAGAAGACGACCTAGAGAGTGGAATCAATGATGAGATCACGTAGTAACCCATGACCTTGAGTCTAGCTACAAGACTCGTAAATAAAGAAAAGCGCTTCTTGGGAGGCAACCCATGTTTTGTGTGATTTTATTTGTTTGTTTGTTATTTGCTTCCGTATGCATGCTTTATTTTTATTGTTGGTTGATCATGTTTCTCAATTAAAATGTGGAAATACTTTACTTCGTTGTTTTGGCCTAGTCTTAACTCCACCTAAAAGTATTTTTGCAAAAGATAAGTGTAAGGGGAAACCCCAAATATGTTTTTAAGAAACAAACCGATCATGATTCTCCACGATATTAAATGAACATGTATATTCGTATTTGTTAGAGTCAAATGCTTGTATTGAGTCATAATGAAGTTTTGCAGGATTTTCCAGGAAGTAGGACCAAGTTTTTCCAGAAATTTTCCGGAAACTTAACATAAGAATTTCTGCAGGTCCATTCTGACGGCGTCAGAGGTTTACTCTTGACGGCGTCAGGAGTTAAAATCTGGAAATTTTACCGGTTTTGTTTTTCTAACGGAGTCTTATGGTTTTTGTGAATTATTAAGTTTTATAATCTCCAGGAGATCTGCAAACTTCATTCCACAAGCATTATATCTTACTTTGTTTTCTAGGACTTAGAAACTTATATAGGATGCCGTCGATTTTACGCGAGGTTGTCTTGTCTATTTTGTCAGGTTTTACAGGTTATGTATGACAAGAAGATGATTTATATTCTGGAAGGGAAGCTTTGATTGTTCGTTTTCTTGGAGGAAGATCTAACCTGGCCATCCTATAATCCATACCGAGCGAATCAGGGGAGTATTTGATTTCATTCTCTTTACTTTTTCACTTTTACATTCTTTACTTGAACATTGGGGACAATGTTCATCTTAAGTGTAAGGGGAGGGTAAAAAGATGATACCTTACATATGCACTTTCGTTTGAGTTTGTTTTGTTTGATAGTAGATGTGTAATAAAACTATGAGAAATACTTGTTAGTGTAATTTTAGCGCCAAATTTAAATTTTTTTACAACATTTAGGAGTGAAACTTTAGCCATAGCAAGCATCTCATGGATAGGAGATTGTATGACTAGCACATAACCGTATATTCAGAAAAATTTTCCACCCAAATATGTGAGGTTCGCCTTTAGATTTGATAGGAAAAGCATTTATTATTAGTGCTTATGAGTGTACCGGTAGCATTTAGATTCTAGAACTTGCGTTAGTGATGCATCCCGAGACCGCTAGTGAGACTACATTCGTGTAGTAGGATTTACTACATGATAAGAGGCATTAGGATTACCCTTGTGTTAAACCCGTATCATAATTACTTGACCATTTAAGTCATACTACTTGACTAGTTAAGTCAACTAATTTTTCCTACACCCTTAGCGTTGTACTCATTTTTAGTACACGAAACCCCTAGTACACCCCTCCAAGCCTATCTTTTCGTTTCTAACTTTAAGCATCTTACTTAAAGGAAGAATTTGTTACACCCCACTTAAATGTACACCCAAATCACCTTAGCCTTCCGTGTATGCGCTCATTTTTAGTGCATTATTGTTATTTGTTAAACCCTAAGTTAACTTTCTAATTGATTACATGGTTGCTAAGTCGAGTCATATCCTTGTACATATTGTTTTGGGACGATTGGGACTCATGGGTAAGTACTTATTTTATGGAGTAATGGGGAAGAACATAATATTATTACCCCCAAATGTGCGTTAATCTTAAAAGTGCTCCAAGTGTTTTCATTTTCTTAATTCGAGTCATTAGATTAGTTTAATGTAAAGTATGTAAAAATTCAAGTGTAAGGGGAATTCTCATCCCCTATGATGTATTATTTTGGATGGTAGGGTAAGAGTGTATGCAAAAAAAAAAAAAAAAAAAAAAAAAAAAAAAAAAAAAAAAAAAAAATCGAAAAAATCAAGAAAAAGAAAAAAAATAGAAAAAGGAAAAAGAGAAAAAACATACGGACTACCATCCCGTTTCATTCTATGTTCATTTTATGTTTTTGTTATTTCTCATTTATTAGCTTAAGTCGAGTCTAGTCTTGGCTTAGCAACGCCATCTTGTACATGTAATTAACCAAGATTGTTAACTCGCCACCAGTAAAACTTCCTTTATCCAACAAAACCGTGTAATTCATATCCTTATACCTAACGTTACAACCCTTTAAAAGACCTCTTTGATAGTTTATCCTAGGTGCTTACGCCATGTGGTGGAGGTTTGATCCTTTCCCAAGCCTATGGTAATCTATTTTGCTATGACAGGTAGTGAGAGATATCTTCCATTTCCATAATGTTATATTACTTTATTACACCCGAGAGATGTGAGTATCTAAACACTATTTGTGAGGTGCTAGTGTATGACCTCCGAGCTTGTCTATAGGTCTTTAGTGGAACGATTATTTGTTGTAATTACTTTTATATTAGTGTTAAATGACCCCTAACTTGTATTTTGAGTAGAATAAAAGCGCATTTGCTTGAGGACAAGCAAATCTCAAGTGTAAGGGTATATGATGAGGCGAAAAATGATCCGTTTTTAGGGGGTCATTTAAGCCCGAATCCGAATTTATTTGATCAAATATTGCCCTAAATCGTTCCTTTTGTGATTTTAGGTACTTGAAGAGTGAATTCTGGAAAAGAAGCCATTTTGGACGTTTTTGGAGCATAAAAGTGAAAAAACGGCAAAGTCTCAATTTTCCATGCTGGGAACAGTAGGTGACGGCGTCAAGAGTAATTTCCTGACGGCGTCAAACCTCAATAATAAAATCCGAGAGTTCATGAAGGCGTCAAGAGTTTTCCTGACGGCGTCAAAACCCCAAGAATTAAAATCCGTAGTTGATGACGGCGTCACACACAGGGCGTCAAGAGTAATTTGTGTGACGGCCTAGGCCTTGACGGCGTCAGAAGTAGATCAAGGCCGTCCGAGGAAGTATTTGGCGGCGAGATGACGGCGTCACACATTTGTTCTTGACGCCGTCATCCCTATTTTCCTATATATAGTTTTCTAGTTTTTCACATTTAAAGAGAGAAGTTTTGGGAGAAACCCTAAAGACGATTTTGGTGTAACTTTACAGGTTTTTCAAGGGTTCCAACCCCTTGATACCTTGCATGATTAATTAAGATAAGTGTTCTTCTAATTCAATCAATATGTCTATGTGTTGGTTGTCTATATCTTGTTCTTGTCTTAATTCTATCATGCTAGGCTAGATCTCTTTTGTGTTTGCTTAGATCTAATGAAACCTAGATATTGATTATGTGTTGATTACTTGTTTATTCTTGTCTTGGATGAATGATTTATATGTTAGGCTTAAGAAAACTGGCAGATCTCCAAATGGTAACATGCTTGAACGTTTTAAGAAACATGAACCGAGGCGTACTAGGTCTTTATTGGTTGTATTTACTGCATGAGCCACTGTTTACAATCCCTATAGTTGTGTTGGGCATGGTGTAGGAGGAGATAAGAGCTCATAGAATTGGGGAGTTATGTATGTCACCCCATGAATGGTATTAAGGAATACGATCCGTCATCCATGCAATTATAACAAGTAATTAACGTGTAAAAGATATCTAAGGAGTAGTGAAATCTAAGTAAACACATTTTCTCCAATTACTGCTCACAACTTTAGTATAATTAGTTTATTTTCATTTTTAGTATTTTATTTTTGATTGCATCTTAGTATTGGGTTAGTTGAATAGCAACTAATTCCGCCCACTCCTCCAAAACCCGAGATTTTTACTTGCTTTCCATAAAACATAAAAATACAAAAATAATCATCCCTCACCTTTAGAACTAGTATTTAGGCTTTCTAATCCTAGCGACACTATTCCTAAGCTGAACGATCAATCCCCCGGTACTTGTCACTATACTATAGTACAACGATCAGGTACACTGCCTGGTGGGGGTTGTAAGCTTCTCGAGATCCCTCGAGAGGTAACGCCTGTTGCGATTCCCACGCATCAGTATGTAAAAATTCAAGTGTAAGGGGAATGTTCATTCCCTATGATGTATTATTTTGGATGGTAGGGTAAGAGTGTATGCAAAAAAACAAATAAAAAATAAATAAAAAAAAAAAGAGAAAAAACATACGGACTACCATCCCGTTTCATTCTATGTTAATTTTATGATTTTGTTATTTTTCATTTATTAGCTTAAGTCGAGTCTAGTCTTGGCTTAGCAACGCCATATTGTACATGTAATTAACCAAGATGATTAGCTCGCCACCAGTAAAGATTGCCTATATCCAACAAAATCGTGTATTCCATATCCCTACACCTAACGTTACAACCCTTTAAAAGACCTCTTTGATAGTTTATCCTAGGTGCTTACGCCATGTGGTGGAGGTTTGATCCTTTCCCAAGCCTATGGTAATCTATTTTGCTATGACAGGTAGTGAGAGATGTTTTCCATTTCCATATTGTCATATATACTTTATTACACCCGAGAGATGTGAGTATCTAAACACTATTTGTGAGGTGCTAGTGTATGACCTTCGTGCTTGTCTTTTGTCTTTAGTGGAATGATTATTTGTTGTAATTACTTTTATATTTGTGTTAAATGACCCCTAACTTGTATTTTGACTAGAATAAAAGCGCATTTGCTTGAGAACAAGCAAATCTCAAGTGTAAGGGTATATGATGAGGCGAAAAATGAACCATTTTTAGGGGGTCATTTAAGCCGGAATTGGAATTTATTTGATCAAATATTGCCCTAAATCGTTCCTTTTGTGATTTTAGGTACTTTGGGAGTGAATTCTGGAAAAGGAGGCATTTAGGACGTTTTTGGAGCATAAAAGTGAAGAAAACGGCAAAGTCTTAAGTTTCCTTGCTGAGAACAGTAGATGACGGCGTCAAGAAGAATTTTATGACGGCGTCAAGAGCAAAATGGATGACGACCCAGAGAAAATGTGACGGCGTCAGAACAAGGGCGTCAAGAGTAATTTTGGTGACGGCCCAGAGTAGAAACATACATGACGGCGTCAGCTATGGATCATGGCAGTCCGAGAACTTTATTGGCGGCGAGATGACGGCGTCAGATTTTTCCTCTTGACGCCATCACCTCCTAAAATCTAAATATACTTTTCTATTTTTCATTCATTAAAGAGGAACTTGTGTGGAGAATTTTAGGGTCGAACTTTATAAACCTTAACTCGTTTGTAACAGTAATTTCAAGGGTTTTCACCCCTTGAAACCCTTCATGTTCAATTGAGATAAGTATTCTTCCAATTCATTCAATATGTCTATGTGTTGTTTGAATATATCTTACACTTGTCTTGATTTTAACATGCTAGGCTAGATCTATTGTGTGTTTGCTTAGATGTAATGAAACCTAGATGTTGATTATAGGTTGATTGCTTGTTTATAGTTGTAATTAATGAATGATTTCAATGTTAGGCTTAAGAAAACTGGTAGATCTCCATTGTGTAACTTGCTTGAACGTCTTAAGAAACATGAACCGATGTGTACTAGGTTTTTATGGTTGTATTTAATACATGAGCAAATTCTAGTGATCCCATGTTAGGAGCTTCTTAGCCGGCTCGACATAGGAGTGAAGTAGGAGCTTATAGAATTGGGGAAGTAAGTACTCCACCCCATGAATGGTATTAAGGAATACAATCCGTCATCCACGCAACTGTAACAAGTAATTAACCTGTAAAAGATATCTAGGGAGTAGTGAAATCTAAGTAAACACAATTCTCCCATATATTGCTCACACCACTAGTTAAATTAGTTTATTTTCATTTTTGTTATTTTATTTTGATTGCATCTTAGTTATTGGGTTAGTTGATTAGCAACTAATTTCGCCCATTCTTCTAATACCCGAGATTTTTAATTGCTTTTATAAAATATAAAAAAATACAAAAAGAATCATCCCTCACCTCTAGACCTGGTTTTTAGGTTTTCTAATCCTAGCGACACTATTTCTGAGTTGAACGATCAATCCCCCGGTACTTGTCACTATACTATACTACAACGACCAGGTACACTGCCTGGTGGGAGTTGTAAGCTTCTCGAGATCCCTCGAGAGGTAAAGCCTGGTGCAATTCCCACGCATCAAAGGCCCAAATATTTGGTTTGATGTGCAACTTCACGAACTGATAAGGATTCAATTACTCGAGATCGTACATGTTGCTCAACATTTGCACTAAAAGAAATCTCCGATTTCTCATAATTAATGGCTTGCCCTGATGCTTTGCAATATTGATCGAGAGTGATTTTAAGTCTACAACTCTCCTCTTCCGACGCTCTAGAGAAGAATATGCTGTCATCGGCAGAAAATAATGTGTGAGATTATTGGTGCTCCCCTACACACTTTAACTCCGTGAATATGACCTTGAGTAACCGATTTCCTAATCATTGATGATAAAGCTTCTGTACACATGATAAAAAGGTAGGGCGAAATAGGATCTCCCTGACGAAGACCTCTAGTTGGTGTCACATGACCTGACACGTGCCCGTTAATGTTAAAAGAGAAGGTAACCGAAGATACACAAGCCATAATCAGTTTAGTAAAATGTGCTGGAAAATCAAACTTTTTAAGCACTGATTGAAGAAAGGGCCACTCGACTCTATCATATGCTTTGCTCATGTCTACCTTAAGTGATAACGACCCTTTTTTCCATTTTTCTTGTTTTTTAGCCAATGTAGAACTTCAAATGCTACAATTTCATTATCAGTTATGACACGATCGAAAACAAAAGCTGATTGGTTTTCTTGAATAATATGAGGTAGGATTGGTTTCATCCTGTTAACTAAGACCTTGGAGATAATTTTGTAAAGAACATTACATAGACTGATTGGACGCAAGTCTTTAAGGGACTCGGGTTTCGAGACTTTTGGAATAATTTCTTTTAACTTTAGTATGAAAATATGCTGGAAAACTGGATATAAAGGCAGTTTACACCCAGTTTATTAATCAAAGATGATTTAGTTAAAAAGAGGTTTGTGTGTTTTTTTTGGTTTGAAAACAATGAAGAAAAGGGTTTAAGTTGAAAAATATCGAAATGGGTTTTAATTATGATACTACTAATAATAAAACTAAATAACAGTAATATATAATTGTATTATATTTTTTTGTAAAACAAATTTATAAAAAGGAGCGGTGTCAATAATGACTCAGAGGCGGAGCCAATAGGGTGGCTAGTGGGTGCTCAGCCACCCCCAACTAGTCTTGATTGATCCAATGTTTGTTTAGTTTTTTGCTAAGATTGACAAGTATTTACTACTGTAGATGATTGAAGGTTAAAAATAATAGATAAGTTGCAGGTTCGGTAGTCGAAGAACAAGATATAAATGTGAGAGAGTGAGAGAGTATAGATAAAAAATAATTATTTTATTTGTTATGTCTAATATGTCAACAACGAGCGGTGGTACCCGCGCGTTGCTGCGGAAATACCGTGCTATTTTTTTTTTCTTTTTTCACACCTTAGGGCTCAGGGACTAAATTGCAAAAGACTACTCTTGCTTCCACTGTGGCATTCTAAATGAATTTTGTTAATGGATTTTTCAAATCTTGTCAAAAATGTATCTTCATGAAAATTTTTAATAATCAAAATATCATTTTTTTTGTCAAATATTACAAAAAAAAAAAAAAAAAAATGCTACAGTACCCTTAATATAAAATATATGTTGCTGTAGACACTCACAAAAAAGCAAAATATCATTTTTTTTTTTTTTTTTTGTCAAATATTACAAAAAAAAAAAAAAAAAAAAAAAAAAAAAAAAAAAAAAAAAAGTTGCTACAGTAGCGCTGCTACAGCACACTACAGTACCATTGCTACAGTACCTTAATATAAAATATATTTTACTGTAGACACTCACAAAAAAGCACTGTAGCAGAGGAACAGTGCAGCAGACGATAAATGTAATATATGTATAACTGTAGACACTCACGAAAAAGCAAAATATCATTTTTTTTTTTTTTTTTTTTTTTTTTTTGTAAAATATTACAAAAAAAAAAAAAAAAATGTTGCTACAGTAGCGCTGCTATAGTACACTACAGTACCATTTGCTACAGTACCTTAATATAAAATATATTTTACTGTAGACACTCACAAAAAAGCACTGTAGCAGAGGAACAGTGCAGCACACGATAAATGTAATATACTAGGTAGAGAGCCCGCGCGTTGCGGCGGGGCGTTTTGATAAAGGAACATATTATGCTACTTTAAGCAAATGTTGTTTGGTCAAAATGGTGACAACAACATTTGATCATTGCAAGATTGCAATAGCAGTTTGCATACATAAAGTTTATGTGCATTTGTAGCACAAATGTTATACAAAAAATTATGTTCACAGCCAAGCATCATGCGATACAAAGTCAGATATAGTTTTTTGAACAAAGTCAAATATAGTTTCATACTCACAGATTTTTGCTTTGCTGCAAATGTTGCTAAAAAACTCCGATCCAGTTTAAGTAACCGCTGACCGTCTTTTTTGGGCAACTTCTAAGATCTCATTCACCTAAAAAGCACAAAAAAAGCTATTTAAACAACAAAAATAATAAATTTGTATTTCTGTTCAATAAAAAAAGAAAGGTATTTACCTGAGGAACAATCAATCGCCAAGGAAGAAGCTCCTCATGGTGCTTTGAGCAGAATTCCCAACTTTGACTTTTTCCAAAAGTGAAAAGGCGAGCCAAGAAAAGCCATACCTCGGATCCCAAGCAACTCACCAATCTTAATGTTCCATTCACACACTTCAACAGCTCCAAAATGTAGATGCAAAACTACGCAGTTACTCTACGAACCTATCTTTGGTGCCCAACTCAACAAAAGCTGTCAAAAAGGAAGAGAAATAAAATAAGAGCTGTTCCAACAACGAAATCTAGAACCTAAAGCACAATCAGAATGAAGAATGAGTCCATGGTTGGTCCAAACCAACTGGACTATGTTTCTATTGTAAAGTGTCATTAGCATACCTCTTGCTACTATCAGTACGGTTCCAATCACTAACGCAATTTGTTACCATCAATTGATAAGTAAAACCAAATGAAAACGCGCTTGTTTAAACAGGTTGTTGGTTTCTCTCTGTAACTCGTGATATCAAACTTTGTAATAAAAAAAGTACGATACAAACCCACCTATTTCAGCACCCAAACCCACCCATCTCAAGTCCCCAAACCCACACCCAATTTAGCCCCCAAACGGACCCATTCCAGCTCCTAAACACAGCCTTTTGAGCCTCCATTTCATCCCCCAAACTGACACATTTCAAAAGCTTGTATCAACCTCATATTAGCTTCCGCTTCTTGTTACATCAACATGCAAGTTCAACTCTAAGGTACCCCAAAGCTAAATTGGTGGGGTATGTATCATAAAGTAATTGCACAATGAATAAATTATTGTGATGGTGTTTTTGATCTCATATTAAAATTGCTTATTTTGCTCATCACTGGAAATAAATTCTCAAAAAATATTTTTGAACATAATAAAAAGTATTTTTATGAAGGTAGATAAAAAAAATGTTAATATATTTACCAGAACTGCAATCCGAAACAGCCCATATATACTATAAAACTTCAAATTATAAACATTTTTCATATATAACCTGTTCGCAAAAGTAACAAACTACATTTTTATACAACTTTATGAACATCTACAAAAAGGATACACGACAATCAAATGTGACCCGTACCGACCTGTATTGAACAAAATTACACTTTCGGCTACTTTAAGAACATCAACCCATTTCCTTTAAAGCAAAATTCTGTATTTGATCCGTAAGGGATAAAACTAAGCTGACACGTTCGTAGAAACAACATAAAATCCATTTAACAGAAGCAACATCAAAGAAGCTCATAATTTTAGGTTATTTGATGAGCTTATTAGTTTATTAGAATTTTAATAAGTTGGACTTACGGGACATACTGCTGTTTAGCTATAGGCCATGTATTTTCTCACGTCACTCTTCACTTCCTCAACCTTCCTGCAATAATAGAATATAAATTTCAAGATTAACCACAATTCGCAAAACTATGGTTCTACCAGGCGTGAAAATGGTTGAGAAGATAATTGGTTACCTAATCAACCTCGAAACGGCGCACCTAATTTCTTCTACCTCTTTTTTGCATTAGCTATCCTGCATTACAAAAACCTTAGCATCCAGCTTTGAGTGATAACATAAAGAATTGATTTATCCAACACAGACCTCATTTTCTCTTGTTGTTGGAGCTTTTGTAAAGCTCATAATCATATGCGATCTGTGTAAACAAAACAGTTGGTTATTGCAACGTGACCATTGTCCAGATGATGATTATATTTAAACACAATGCTAGTAGAACTGTCAAGACGGGCATGTCAAGTAGCTACAATGGACCAACACCGTTTTGGATTAAAACATGTCATTTTGTAATGCCAACCCATGTTTGATCCACAAACAATTTTACAGTTGCCCATTTAAAAAAAGGTCGTTAATGCCTTAAAAACAAAGCATGTAGGCGATTCTAATATATTAGGGGGATGTTTCTTCGTTCGATTTCTATTGCCGCGTATGCTGCTATCATCTTTATAACGACCATTTTTACAGTTACAATGTTACATTTAGACTAATAAAGTCTGAATTAAATAAGTTGTGAGAGTCGCAACGACAGTACCTGTAGGTTGGGTATATAGACGCTGATTAAATAAGTTGTGAGAGTCGCAACGACAGTACCTGTAGGTTGGGTATATAGGCCGCTTTCAGCGTCTATTATCCATCACCATGATCTGCAAGCTCTCGCTGGTGATAGGCTGCAAAATGTACACACACCACAATATTCAAAATGGATAAGTAAAACAATATTAGCATAGATTATAAGTAAATCACCTAACAATAGCGCTATTTATGTCCAAAGTTTGGAAATCAGGTTACTGAAACAGCTACGAAACGGAACTCCGTAAGAGCCAATCGCCTGAGCACTCACCATCCCTTCGTCGTTATTACCTGCGATGTTTGTTTCAGCGTATTGTTATACAATGCAGATAAAATTTTTATCTAAAAGCAACATAGTGCCTAGAAGTAAATGAAAATTTTCCGCACACACATTTAGTTACGAAACAAATGGTAAACTTTTATACTTTGTAAACACTGATAAAAAAAACAACGCCATTTTGGTGCTCTCAATATGCATTTTGACTGATATCCACATTACTCATATAATCATAATTTCATTTTGGTGCTCTGAATATGCAACGACAGTACCTGTAGGTTGGGTATATAGACGCTGATTAAATAAGTTGTGAGAGTCGCAACGACAGTACCTGTAGGTTGGGTATATAGGCCGCTTTCAGCGTCTATTATCCATCACCATGATCTGCAAGCTCTCGCTGGTGATAGGCTGCAAAATGTACACACACCACAATATTCAAAATGGATAAGTAAAACAATATTAGCATAGATTATAAGTAAATCACCTAACAATAGCGCTATTTATGTCCAAAGTTTGGAAATCAGGTTACTGAAACAGCTACGAAACGGAACTCCGTAAGAGCCAATCGCCTGAGCACTCACCATCCCTTCGTCGTTATTACCTGCAATGTTTGTTTCAGCGTATTGTTATACAATGCAGATAAATTTTTTTTATCTAAAAGCAACATAGTGCCTAGAAGTAAATGAAAATTTTCCGCACACACATTTAGTTACGAAACAAATGGTAAACTTTTATACTTTGTAAACACTGATAAAAAAAACAACGCCATTTTGGTGCTCTCAATATGCATTTTGACTGATATCCACATTACTCATATAATCATAATTTCATTAGATTTTTTACAAAATTTTTATATTGTATGTTACATCAACCAACCTCGGTTTTGGGGATCTCTTGCAAGAACGGCCATCAACCATTTTCCTCTGCTAACCTGCAAAACAAAAAAGAAAAGTTAGCCTCTTGTTTGATATTCCTGTTGCACCAAGAACTTCAAGCCAACTTGTTCTCCACCACCCATTTTGTCATCACTAACTGTATCCGGAAAAGATGTAGTGATTCACCGCCCAAAAGAGCACCCACAATAGGTCAAATGGCAAAAGCTTTTCACTATACTACAAACAGGCCAGGTATGGTGGTATCTTTTACAAATTCGGCCATTTTGACTAATCTTTATTACTAAAGGTTAAACCAATAGATGTCGACGAACCCAAAAACATTGACATATATGAATATGAGCAAATTCAAACATAAGCTGCTTAACTTTAATCAGAACAGATTGAACAATCAACCATTCTACCATAACAACCCGTATTCATAAAAAAAACCCAATGTAACTCCAATAAGAATCATTCTAAAACAATCTATATACCTCTACACACGGCCGTAAAGTAAACCCAACAAAAGAAAAACCTGGATAAAACAATAAACATTACAAATAAAGTAAACCATACCTTATAACCAAAACCCTTGGCTGCAAATAGCAACGGCAATGGAACCTGCAAAAAATTATCAACAAAAACGAAATTAACAAAACCCCTAAATTCTAAGAAAACCCTAATTTCAGAATTAAAAAAAAAAAAAAAATTGAAATATCGAGGAAGAAAGATCGAGATGATGATAATCCAGCGATGTTTTAGAGATGAGAGCTGTAGAAGTTGATGTATAATCCGGTGATGGATAAGAGCTGATGATGTGTGTGGGAGAAGCTTCAAGAAAACACAATTAGGTACTTAGGTGGGATAATGTGTGTATATTTGTTTTTCCTACTGTTCCTCTCCACACATAAACACTGTAGTAACCGTTTTTCGTCGGGTCGGGTTGCAAAAGCATAGGGCTAAATATCCCGCTGAATGTTATTATGATAAATGTATAATTGTGCATGACATAACACTTCTTAATTGTTCTATAGATATTTTTGTATTCTTAAAAGTTCTTTTGTCTTTTAGCCCATGTTAGAGTTCCTATTTTGAATAGACATTGCTAAGCTATTTGTGTTCTATTATATCAAACATATTTTATCATGACAATTTTGATGTATATTTTCAAGATATACTGCTAAGAATTTCCACCAAGCAAAAACATATACATAAAAGTTAGTTAAGGTATCGAGCCAAGTACAAAGTTAGTCCAATATAGAATTTTATTGATGATTTAAATTGTTTCTTGATTTGACAGCAAGATAGTATTTTATTGATGATTTAAAGTTATATATAATTACTTAAAGACCTAATTGTAATTTCATATGTGTTGTAAGTCGGTCAGGATGATTGAACCATTGAACCGCTAAGATAACCTCTCCATGAAATGTATGTTATTATCTAAATTATTTACGGCCCCCTTTAACACAAATTTCTGGCCCCGCCCCTCAATAATGTCCCATGATAAGAGTCAAGTGAAGGCAATTAATATAACTAGGACATATGCAAGTAGAATGTATATTTGATTCATCAGCAATTGGATTAATATAACTAGGACATATGCAAGTAGAATGTATATTTTCTTATTATAATATAATAAGAGCCCTCATTATATAGTTTACAAAACTACTCGAGAAGCCATACTCGACGTTTGAAGTGAAATCCACCTTATTCTATAAAGAATATTTTGCTACTTCGTATAGATATATAGTTCATATGGAAAGAGTTGATCATGGACAAAACACAACTTTGTAGTTAGTACCACTAGGGCATGAAGATTGACTAGCCACGTCGTCTATGGGGTGGCTTTTAGCATCGGAACACCTATCTTTAAAGTACCTAGAATAATGATCTGTTGGCCCACAACCATCACGCTGGGGGGTGCAACAATTAAAAACGTTACAAGGGTTGTTACATCCCCCTTGAGCTCGTAGCTGCTTAGGGCACTGACTAATGAGATCAACACCGGCACAACTTAGTTTCTTGCACGAAGCATCGGCACTGACAGGACCAAACTCCATTGGGATATTGAATCCATCAACGAGAGATATGACAAGAAAGTCAGTGTTATTGCCTTGGTTAGGAGCAAACTCGGCTAAAGTAACAGGCGGTGTCCCATAACCATCGCACTCAAGTAAATTATTGCAATCGCCAGTTTCACAGTTCCCTCCTCGGCCATTGGCATCAAAGTTGCATTTGGTTCGTCCCCATATACGAGCTCCAGACGTCCCAGGGCCTAACGTGAGTTGCCAACTTTGACCAGTTTCAATACGTCTACCTCCACCAGGCCGCCATTGACCAATTTCGTTACCTATACCTTCTCCAGGCCTGACAGCAGCCCATACCGTGTATGGACATTGGTTTATGACATCGATATTGGCTGCTTGTGTGGAAGTGAAATAAAAGATGGTAAGAATGATGAATGAAATGAGAAAGTTATTGACATGATAAGCCATGTTTGGTATGTTGTGTGGATTGGTGTACGGTTTTGGTAGAATTGTAGAAGGGTTTATATAGGGATGGGTTTCTATATTTAGGTTTGAATTATACACGGAGAAAATTCGAAGGCTTGGACTATGTTCATATAAGACAGAAAATGAAATGTAGAATAGTCAAAAATAAACAGAATACTTGAGCATTGTACATCTGCTTTTGGTTTGCCTTTTTTAGTTGAGGTATGAGACTCATTGACATTCGTTATACTTAACTGAGTTTTGAAGTAATAATATTTTACCATTTTAACAAAAAAATAAACAAAATATTATTGGCATCAAAGTGTTTAGTGATTGCTAGTATGCGACGATCACCACGTATTTTATATCTTATCTTGATGATTTCAACGCTAATTTCATTACCAGTAATTTATTATGTTAAATACATAACTACATAAAATTTCCAATTGTACGATACACTTATACTTCAAATATGAAAAACATCTTCCATCTTAATTTAACTGAAGATTTAATTATTTGCTAGTTATAATTGGAAAGTTAATTTTTTTTTTGAAAGTTAAATTTCATATAATTGGAAAGTTAATATTAATTAATTATTTGCTAGTTACAAGTTTAGTTCGAAGCCTTATAAGATGGAGTATGCTAAGGATTGTTAGGTTCAAAGTCGTGCATAACGAATGAGAGACCACGCTTAACGAATCCTTGGGGTTTTATGTTGTTTGGACCCGATCCGTTATTATATACGTGTGTTATATGAACTGTTAGGTTCAAAGTTGCTACAGACTAATCGACACATACGCATCTTTTTATTTTTTATTTATTTATTTATTTTTGAACGTCAACGTCAACAGGGCGAAGCCCGCAAAAACTATATCATATCACTTATCGCAATAGAGGTAATTACATCTGGAAAATGAATATCCCAAAGGAAGTTTACATGAGATCTAAAACCTATTTTAGCGACATGATGAGCCGCTAAATTAAATTCACGCTTAATCCATGAGAAAGAAATAGAAAGTTGGGATGCTCATGGAAGTTTTGGAAGTATTTGTGTGTAATGTAATTGTCAAAATCGTATTAGAAAATAGTTACTTCTACTTGTCCGACAAATAATTTTGAGTAAAATATAATTTGAGCAAGTAAAAAGAAAACCTCTCCCAACCAAAGCGACTAGGCGAATTCCGTTTATGGATTTTTATTTTTTTCGTCAATTGTTTTTGGGTAATAATTGCTGCATTAATTAGCCACATGGCTCTTTGTTTAATGAGTATCGATATTATGTCGGTTAGTGCCTACTATAATTGACCATCCAATTCACGATTCCTTTTAAAGTACTACTACGTATTTGATTCGTTAATTGCTTCAGGCTACCCACCCGACGACAACCCCCATCGACCTTATTTTTTAGTCACATCACTTTTCTCTTTCATGTCATCTACAGCTGATTTTTTAAGTACAATAAAACAATCTACACTAAAAATAACATATCTCACAAAAATAACTTTTTAATTAATTAAAACACATACTACAACACAAATATGCTTTAGTGACCGATTGTCTCAATCAGTTGGGACCTCAACCCAATTCCTATTCGACCAACACCAACGCCCATCTCCACAACAAAGGCAACCCCATGCAATCCACTCCAACCCAACTGGTTGGCTTATTGCGGGTAGCCTCAAAGTTTCTTAATACTAAATGGGTAGATAGGCACCCACGCGTTGTGGCGGGGCCTATTTGATGTCGGTGTTCGTATTTCTTTTTATTTCCATTTATTCGGGCATGCTACATTTTGCAAAAACCTTTGGAGTAACTATTTGCAAATCAAAAAGAGATCTATATGTAGTTCTTTGGCACGTGCTTATATGCTAACGAGCTTTTTAAAAAAAGTAACCTGGTATACTGGTTAATCCATAATTTACATCAATGGTGTTGCCATTGAAAACTTTGTAATCACAAATCCACTTTTATGCAAACTTCTATCATAAGACGGAAAGAAAACTACATCGGCTACTGTCACTTTTCCTTATTAAGTAGATGATTCAATCAGAAGCTTGAACTAATCCTATAGGAAGTTTGAGCAAAAGGCTGTGACAGAAGCTGTACTCTGAAACATGCTGCAAAGCAAACCTGCAAGGGAGTGTCACACATTGTTTTCAAAAGTATTCTTTTGAATGTAGTTATTCCATACCAGGTTTTAAATCCCATGAACATGACTCCATCTAGGTGGAATAAGCTTATTCCAATTAAAGTGAATATTGCCCCGTGGAGATTTGAAAACCGAATAGTTGCTACGCGTGTCAACTTGGATCTTAGAGGCATTGACTTGGACTCGGTCCGATGTCCGATATGCGATGAAGATCTAGAAACGGAAGAGTACATCCTTGTTAAGTGTGTTATTGCAAAAAACACATAGTTGGAGATCCTCAAGTGGTGGAATATTAGAGATATTGATATTGTTAACCTCAACGATGTGTTCTATCTAGCAAATCAAGTAAATCTCCCTCTCAACTCAAGAAAGATTTTTGATGTCGTGGTGCAATCAATACTTTGGATTCTTTGGCGGTTTCGAAATGAATCAGTGTTTGCAGTAAAACCCCCAAGAAAGGATCGCATCCTAAATGATGTCAAACAACTTACGTTTACATGGATTTCAAATAGATGTAGAAAGCACAAAATCAATTGGATAGATTGGCAATGTAATCCTTGTAATGTCCTATCCCTCCCTTTGTCATTTTCTAGCTCCTTACTAGTTTTATTTTTTCTTGCTATTAAAAAAAAAGAAGGTTTTATATAATGGTCATTTGCAAGTAGATTCAATCATATTCAAAACAAAAGAGCCTAAGGATATGGAATATATCGATTATCATATGTGTTACCATGTACTTTGAATGCAGCTCATAAGTCATAACACGTTAACGGGCCAAGTCATTTGCGCAATTATTTATTTTATGTGTTTAACCTGTTATTGCTCCAAGACATTTGAGTCCTGTTGCGACCGGGGCCAACGACTGTGTCTATTGTTTAAACTTTTTGGGATGCATGCTCTGCAATATGTATAAAACAGAAATAATTAACATATCCGAAAACGTATCTGAAAACCATGAATTTAAAAGTATCAAACTATGATTTTTAATTGATGTTGCAAAAACGAGAATGTTGTAGTGTGCAAGAGTAAAGTGTTGTTATCATTGCTTACTTGAGGTCAACACCATCATAAATCTATACTACTATACGGAGTATAATGCATTTGTGAATATTCTATAATTAGAAATGCTTAAAAGTCATACTTTTACTTGCTTATTATGGAAAGATTTCAAAATTAATTGGTTAAAAAGCAGGTTGGTTTGGAGGTTGGTTTGGAAGTTGGTTAAGAAGCAAGTTTGTTAGGTTGTTCAAACTAAAATTATTTGGCTTAACCATCTATACCATCTTTATTTATAAAGCATAAAGACAACTAAATGTGTAACCGAATAACATAAAATATATAGTCACAGGTACCCGTCGCCGCATTGCGCGGGTACCGTTTTAGAATTTACTAATAGAAGCAGAGTGATTTTTTATTTTTTTACTTTTTTTTAAATGTCAAAATAAGTAAACTTGTACAAACCTGTACATCCAAACTTTTAAGTCTTACGCTTTCGAATTCGTCACCATCTTCGTCATCTGCTCCCACTATTTTATACCAAACTAGATACTCAAAAGATATGCTAAAATGAGTAAGATGATTAAATTACGAAATGTAATGCAAAAGATATGCTAGGTATAATAATATTTTAGAAAAATAAACGGAATGTATGTTTAGTCATTGTTCGCTGTTGATATGAGAGAAGATTAGGTAATCGACTTCAAGTTGGAGAAAAAGCACATACATACTAATTTGTAAGTTGTAATTTGTTAGGAAGAAAAATAAAAAGAATTCAGATGTCTCGGATGATTTGTATACATAGAGAGGAAGTTACTGACGTCGAGTTTTTTTTTTCCTTCTTGATGTAAATATGGTTCTAATTTTTGTTTTGTACAAGGCTTTTATTAACTATATAAACTTAACAAATTTAACCATTAACTTATGATAGATGACTAGCAGGGCACCCGCGCGATGCGGCGGCGGGTACCCTGTGACTATATTTTGCAGCGAGCAAATGTTGTTCGATAATTGAACATTGACAGCCGACTCACTATTGCGATTAACCCTAAAATGATATGACTAATGTTGCCCTACTTCTCTTCATTCACCAGCCACTTTGTCTTTCACCATTTTACAGACAATAACTCGGTAGCTTAATTCAACGAACTCAATACTTCAGCCCAATTCGAAGTCACAGTTCAAAATATCAGCCCAATATTTTTCTGTAGTTCAAACTTTATTCAGCTCAAAATATCTTCACAAATACAACACTACTTCAAAAATTGATAACCAATCAACCACTTGTTAACCTAAAATGATATAAAACCTTCGGCCCAAAATATCTTCACAAATAGCCTTATTACCCTAGCATCTTAAACACATTTCATACGCCTCCTTTTCACAAAATAGCCACTACACATCATTTCATTTACTTTACTAAAAAAACTAACACCAAATGCTCTTATTATTTTTTTCTTGCTAAATCCGAATCACAAACACCCTATCTTTCTTTCTTCTCAAAACGACACAATCCAAACCAAGAGATAATCACGAAACCCTTGTTCCTTGATCCAAACCACGAACATAAACACTTCTTTTGTGGTCTCGTTACTTGACTCTTTTCGGCTTCAAGATCTTTTGAAAATGAGGTATTGGGTAAGTTGTTTTCTTTCTTTTTAGCCGAACCACACAAATCCATGATGCAAGCCTTGAACCTTGGCTTTGTTGTTATTGTTTTGTTGGTTCTTAGTTTCAAGATATTGATGATGGGTTATGTTGGATCGTTAAACATTGGATCGTTAAACAGATGAGTTCTGTTGGATCGTTAAATATCTTAGATTATTTTTATTGTATTAAGTATGTTGTTACGTGAGATGGGAATGTTGGGTTATGTTGATTGGCAATGAGGAAAAGATGTTGTAGATTAAATATGGGTTTGTCGTTCTTTTTCTTGTTGTAAGGAGATGGGTTTATAGGTTAGTTTGTGGATTTGTTATGTATTAGATGTTTATGATCAGTTGTGATTATTTTGATTTGTTGACTGTAGTTGATTGTTATTCTTCTTGCTAGTTCCTTTTCATTGACTTTTTCTTTTTAAGTTTTTATAATCTCAGATTTATATAAAAAAAATATTATATATCCTTTTTTTTAATAATATCTTAGGTTTTTTGTTATACAATCTTTTTTTTACATGAATTATTTTTTTCAAGGTGAGCAAGAAGCATCTTAATGAATCTAAAAATTGTGAAAAAAGGAAGTCGGAGGGAAAAAAAGGCTAGGAAAAAAATGCTAGAGGAATTATGCGTATGTTTTAATGTATGAAAAGTTTGTACCATATGCTTTATCATGTGTATGTTTTAATTTTACGTTTTAGGTGCATTTAATGAAGAGAGAGTGATCATTTTGAAGCTTGATTTGTTTGTACATAGTGTTTTATTAATTATATATTTTATCAAAGGGGTGTCTTAAAGATGACATTAATTATAAATGTTGACCAGTCAATATGTGTAAGTGTTTATACATAAATTAATTTTACATGTAGCTTAAGTAGTTGTACTTACTTAAAATTTATATATGAAAATCTTAAAAACTTAGAGGAGAGAGGGTGCTAAATGCTTTATATATATATATATATATATATATATATATATATATATATATATAGTGTATCTTTATTTTCAGAACCCTGTTAAGTGCGGGAACTGCGAGAACTCCAATTTTGCATTAGAAAACATGCATGTTCATATAAAACATGTATGTTTTCTTACATACACCTTAATACACATACATGCATAACATACATGTTCATATAAAAACCTGTTTAGTGCAATAGATTAATGCAAAATGGTTTTATTTTTACAACCCTGTTAAATGCGGGAACTGCGAGAACTCCAATTATGCATTAGAAAACATGCATGTTCATATAAAACATGCATGTTTTCTTACATGCACCTTAATACGCAGGCATGTGTATTAAGGTGTATGTAAGAAAACATACATGTTTTATATGAACATGCATGTTTTCTAATGCAAAATTGGAATTCTCGCAATTCCCGCACTTAACAGGGTTCTGAAAATAAAGCCTATATATATATATATATATATATATATATATATATATATATATATATATATATATAGGATGTCATTCATGTGAGAGATTTAATTTTTGTGATAACGCGAGAACTAATCCTAGCTACTCATTTTATCCTCCTTAAACTTTGATCTAATGGCTATTATTAGCTAACTATTTTTTTTGAAAAATTTCCAAAAAATTTCAAAAAAATTTTGAAAATTTTTTTGGAAAAATTTCAAAATTTTTTTGAAATTCTTTTTGTAAAATTTTCAAAAAATTTTATGTGACGAATTTTTTTTTCACATGCGACGGAATTTTTTTTCACATGTGATGAAAAAAAAATTTTACATGCGACGAAATTTTTTTTTTCACATGTGACGAATTTTTGTTCACACGTGACAAAAAAAATTTTGTGAAAATTTTCAAAATTTTTTTCACATGTGACGAATTTTTTTTTTTCTTCACATGTGACAGATTCATTTTTTCAAATGTGACGAAATTTTTTTTTCATATGTGACGAATTTTTTTTTTCACATGTGACGTAATTTTTTTTCCACATGTGACAAAAAAAAAATTTGTGAAAATTTTCAAATTTTTTTTCAGATGTGACAAATGTTTTTTCTTCACATGGACGGAATTTTTTTTTTCACATGTGACGGAAAAAAAATTTACATGCGACGAAATTTTTTTTTCACATGTGAGGAATTTTTTTTTGACACGTGACAAAAAAAATTTCGTGAAAATTTCCAAATTTTTTTCAACATGTGACGAAAAAAGATTTCAGGAAAAAAAAATTCGGAAAAAAAATTTTCGAAAAATTTTTTTTCGGAAAAAAAACATTCGAAAATTTTTTTTTCGGATAAAAAAATTTTTTCGTAAAAAAAAAATTCGGAAATTTTTTTTTCGATTTTTTTTTTTTTCGAAAAAAAAATTTTCAAATTTTTTTTTTTTCGAAAAAAAATTTTTTGGAAAAAAAAATTTACGAAAAAATTTTTTGTCGAAAAAAAAAAATTTCGCAATTTTTTTCGAAAAAAAATTTTCAAAAAATTTTAACTTTAATCTAATTTCAAAAATTCTCGAAAAATTTTTCAAAATTTTTTTTGAAAATTTTTGATTTTTTTTTTAATTTTTCAAAATTTTTTAAGAAATTTTCAAAAAGTTAATTAACTAATATTAACCATTAGATTAAAGTTAAAGGAGGATAAAATGAGTGGCTAGGATTGCTTCTTGCGTTCTCACAAAATTTAGGCTTCTTATTTGAACGCTTCACTATATATATATATATATATATATATATATATATATATATATATATATATATATATATATATATATATATATATATATTAGCTCAGATACAATGTAAGTTTATGTAATTTTGATAATTGAATAATGAGTTTGAGTACAATACAAATAATGCTAAATTATCAAACGGGCTTAATCAATACGATCAATGCTAACAATAGATAGTAGTCCACTAACGCTAGTATGATTTAATCTCTAAATATTCATGTTTGTCAATTTATAAAATGGGTAACCGAAGTGTACCTAATGAATTTGAAAAAGCAATTTCAATGATACGTAACTATTGTGAACAACAATTGAGAGAATGAAAAGTATACTTCAAATGATCATTAACTAGGAGATTTACAAAAAGTATATATAGACAAACATTAGGGTAGAACCCTAATAGCTAACATGCTTCGTGGGCCTATTATGAGCTACATGGACATCCGCAAATAATTATTCATAACACTTCATCTTTGATGTTCATATTGTTACTACGCTTAGAAAATGCTGCCTCATAAAAAACCTTGACAAGAAAACCCAGTGGGACAAAACCATGACTAAGGAAAAAAGAGTGCAGCGCGTCTCCCTCTGATGGCAGCATCACTTGAGCTCTTTGAGTAGGTGCATTCCAATGTTGTGGTTCAATGTCCTAAATGTTGAGGTAGAAGCGCATTGGTAAATAGATCCGCCAAATTGTCACTTGAATGAACTTGTCGAACAATAATATCGCTATTCTTTTGTAAGTCATGATTGAATTTTTTTTTTTTTTTTTGGCAAAATATGTTTGTCTTGACGCCTTTGATGTAACCTTCCTTGAATTAAGCAATGCATGCTACATAATCTTCATGCAAAAACTGTTGGTGCCTCTTTCCCAAAATTTCTAAATAGTTGGATGAACTATCCGCGATTGTTTCCTTTGCCGAACGCCATGAAATTTCACTACCGTCACTCGTGAGTATATATCCTGCATTAGTAAACCCAACAAAACTTGTTTTGATGGGTTAGTAAAATATAAACCCACATTTCTTATATCTTAAAGATATCGAAAAATTTACATTATTTCATTCCATTGATTTGTTCAATTTGATCAATTAGTATTCTCGAGAATCATAACATGTGATTGATGCATTCTATATTCCCTAAGGAATCTCAACTTAAAATGAGCTCTTATTTTATAATATTAGACGCATACAACTTATTTCTCTTATTGCCAGACTTATACAATATTAAACTACATTATTGGATCCACCACATGTGAACATGTGTCACACCCCCAGAATCGGGTCCAGCGGAAGCATACGTGTAGTTGGGGTGTAACTCAATTGGTATTACAACACAAGTTCAAAAATGGTTTTCACTTGGATCGTTTAGAATGAAATAGTTAAATCAAAAATGTTGAATTTACATTGTTAAACATAGTGCAAAAGTAGGCCTTTAAAATACTTTTAAAACGGTCCCCAAATAGATATCAGAGTCTTCTATGACCATGTCATGCCCTGCCAAAACCTCCAGTAGCTTGCCATTGCTTAAAGCCTGAAAATACATGCTAAAACGTCAGCATAAAGCTGGTGAGTTCATAGTGTCACAACTCGTAATTTCCGGTCATTTTCCAAACCTCGACAATTTACTATTCACAAGTTACTATTCATCATTTACTATTCATCGATCACTATTCACCATTTTTTAGGTCAATTTGACATTCCGAGAAACATTCAGAAATTTTACTATTCACTTGACACTATTCATTTCCGGAAGAAAACCACTATTCACGTGCATTACTCATGTCATCGTAAATTTAGTTTACGAGTATTCAAATTCGCGTAACCGTATTGGTTCAGGAGCGAACTCATGCATTATCATTGGGACATCTCATACAGACTAGAAATAGTCTGCATATCATCATTATGGCACTTGCATACTATTCCACTCGTACGATATTTAAATTAGTACTTTTGGTATAATTAACTTTTACGTATAATTATTTCTATATAAACGTTAACACGCGACCAATAATGTGACTAACGCGTCCGACACTCCCGACTATGATCCTAATATATTTTTATATTCATTTTAATAATATAAAAATTATAATGTTAATTTACCCGGTATTTTGGAAATTTATTTAGTACGTATCGTACGTCTAATTTAATAACGACGGTTTTCATAAAAATTAAACAATAATCACCCGAACTCTCCGTATTTGTAACCAACATATTTTTACAATTTTTACGACTTTATTATGACCCGAATAACTTCAATAAAATTTATTTCTAGCAAACCCGGTACCCGATAAAACCTAAAACCAACTAATACTACACAATCTTACCATTAACTCCCTAAATAATTACCCAACACAACCCCCCCTTTTTCCTCCTTTCATGACCTCCCCCCCCCCCCCCTCCTAGCCTCCTAATGAGCTAATCTCACCAACCAAATTTATTACAAACCTAACTTTTGTCTCCTAAGTATATATTAAACTTTTCATCCATTTTCTCACAATTATCATTCAAAGTGCAAGTAAATTATTTTTTCTCTCATTTTCTCTTTGGTGTGAATCGATCTAGGGAGATCAAGAAGCAAGAACAACAAATTTTCCAAGATCTAGGTGTAAACTTGTTCACTTAGTCATCCTTGTTGGAGTTTTGAAATAGAAACTCAAGGATTAGTAGGTTTTTCATCATCTAAACTCCCTAAACCTTCAAGTAAGTTAACAAACTCATTTTTATAATTTTTACAAGTTATTACTATGGTTATATACTTTTCTTACAAGAACTCATGTATATAATGATTTATACCACTCTATTTTTGTACATATTTAACTTTGAGCCCTAAAAATGAAAACATGAGAAACCTTTGTTAGACCTAGTGGATTGATGATGTTTAGGAACCCATGACACCCTAAGAATGTGTATGGTATGAATAGACTAGTTTTGTGGTGATTGAAAGTGGTTTGATTGAAGTTAGAACTAGTTTGGAGACTTGAAAATGGTTTTTGAAACTACATATTGACCTACTGTCCCTATTTTTATTTCGTGGGAAAATCAGTTGATGGTGGTTAAACTTTGACCAAAGATTTAGAAAATACTTTCAAAAACAAAACTTTAGGCGAAAGAACGGATTAAAACAAGTTTATAACGAAGGAGATATGATTTTTGTAAATTTAACGACGAAAACTATTTTTCTAAAAACTGCTTGCTGTTTGGCAGTTTTCGACGGGTAAATAGAGGCATTAAACGTAATCTAGAGGAACCGAGCTATCGAAAATATATTACTACATACTAAAACGAATCCGTGAATATAGAGAACGAGGAAAATGAGCTTAAAACGACCAAGTTATACCCGTTTTAACATTGACAAAACTATATATATATATATGCTCACCAATAAAAATAATAACTTACGCACTAAATGGTATATTTTCTAGAAATGATACTAAGGACTATATTCTTAACAAATGAATATGTATGGCCCAAGAGAATATTTATACGACTTAACGATGTTATCTTAAGGTTTTCGATACAAGGAATTTAACGCTAACATTTTCATACGAGATAATACGACAAGTTATATACTTCTATATATGGACTTATTTTCCTAAGTATGGAAACTATTTTACTATGACGATAACTAGTATTTCCAAATTACGAGTGGTATAGGTATCATGTGCATGTGCATTCATTACATTACGGCTTGATCTAAATTAGATCACGATTATCCATTTAGGTTGCGGCTAGTGTTCGCGCCTCATTGTCCCGACTACTTTACCATCGTTGTACCATCTTAGTACTATCACTCCAGGTGAGTTCTCATAGCCCCGTTTTTAGTACTTATTTGATTTTAAATCCCACGGGGGAGAATACATTGCACAATTATTTTTTTTGTACACGCCCAAGTATTAAATTCCATACATTGCTTAAGTTGTTAGTACTATCACTTCAAGTCCCCTTTATTATCATGGACCGTTAATTATATTGCCAAGCGAGAGTGAGTGGATAGATCTATCGAGGGCGACTCCTCCATTCGTGTTTGGGTTGCTCCATAAGGAAAACGAATGCATTTCATGTCTGAATAATTTGAGTGCCTGATAAACACTCCTTTGGGGCCAATTTTAGCGCGTCGAGCTTCGGTGCCATGAGCTTAAGAGACAATGTAGCTTTTTGACATTTTAGTACTTTACTTTATACTTGTGGTTATTGTACATACGATTTAACTTATAAACCTATGATTATTCACCAACTTTATGTTGACCGTTTTTCGCAATGTATTTCTCAGGTTATTAAGGTAGCTCATGTTGCATACATTTGGACCTTCATGGAGTCGCGGAGTCGACGCGTCTCACTATATTTTCTGCACTTATGAAACGTTTGATCTTGTTGAACTTATTTTAACTATTTTGGCAAACTCTTTTGGGACCTAAACTTTGTAAACTCTGAATGATTTGATGATCAAACGCTGTATTTTCTAAACGACACTTTAGGTCGTTCAATATAACGGTAAACTATGGTGCTATGACAGTCACTCCCAGGTATTCCATTCCGCTGCCATTCAGGTATTTTGGGGGTGTGACAGATTGGCATCAGAGCTAAGGTTATAGCGAACTAGGATGTATCTTGGACCCTAGACTATAACCACATCATCATAGCATCTCATCATTTAATCATAGGTGCATATTCACTATACATGTTGTTTTACGCACACACTGTACGAGTTATTCATACCCATACTCATATATATATATATATATATATATATATATATATATATATATATATATATATATATATATATATATATATATATATATATATATATATATATATGATTATATTGACCTGGTTCACAAGTGACATGTCTTCAGATACCCACGCTGTTATCCTTTCGTCGGATTCCGACAATGAAGATGCCTTGTCATCTTCCACTACCATTATACCACCAGTTGTACTTACACCACCTTTAGCACTATTGATTTGTCATAAGAGCAAGGTTCTCATTCAGCCTATACATAGATTGCCGTTTGGTAGAGTATTCAGACTTAATTTTAATGGACTTATTAGGATGTTTATTACAAGGGAGATAGCATGTTTTCTTTCCTTCACTAGTAGGACGCTTACTACTTAGGTACTACCATCACCGTTGGTTACTTATTACACTATTGGTCGTCCCATAGTGCGTACTTCAACTTTACCTCTTTGATGTCGCGAGAGAGCGCGAAAGAGGGTGGTATTCCATTCACTATTATCACCATTATCTCCTAACTCATCACTGGGATTTCATCGTCATCAATGTTATTCTTATCCTTTAGAATACCACCATTGTCAGTTTCCTTTTCCATTTTCACTTGCCATGAATTAGATAACGCCTTGTGGATAATACCAAGAATTACGGACTCAACAGGAACCTCCGCAACGCCAGGAAGTCTCTAGACTAGACTTATATCTTTACTAGCTTTTACTATTATCCTAGCCATGAGAGGTGTGGCATAGTTCGAAGAAACTTGTGGTAGTTTGTTTGTTGTTCAACAGAATCACCAAGTGTTGACTCTACCATATGGATATGGTTGTGCTATCGTTGATATCGGTCCATGTAGAAAAAAAAATTCATGTGTTATTCATGAGTTATGAATATGATGATTTTTATTACCTATAGATTCTCATGGATTCTTATGATTTTATGGAAATAGATTTAAGCAAACCACTCCAAGCATGACGCAAGCTGCTGTTGGACAATCCATTGCCAGGAATGTAACTACCGCCCTCACCAAGGAACTTACTCACGTGGAATTTATGGGCTGTAATCCCTCCTCCTTTAGCGGAAATATAGACACAAAGGAATTTCTCAAATGGTTCGAAGAATTAGGAACAATCTTTCAAAGTGGTGACTGCCGTAAGGAAGACAAAGTTAAGTTCGCCACTTGCACTTTTCAGAAGCATGCCCAGAAATGGTGGACTGAGTATGTCCAGGTAGTAGGAGTTGATGCTGCTTACTCACACTCTTGGGAGAAACTAAAAAGGATGATGAGTTTGAAGTTCTGTGTGAAAAGCGAATTACAAGCAATTGAACAAGAAACACTAAACCTTACCATGGAAGGAGATGATGTTGTCAAGTATACTGCTTATTTTTATGATTTTGCTCGACTAGGCTCTGCAATGGATGAACCGGAAAGCAAGAAACTTGAAAGGTACATCGGAGGACTTTCTCCTGAAATTCGTAGGATGGTCATCACATGTGAACCCAATGCCATGACTGAAGCTGTCCAGATGGCAATCGAAGCAAAGGAACTCATAGTTCGCGACAAGACATCAGGAGACAATAATAACAACAAGAGAAAATGGGTCGGTAATCAGGATGCTAATGCTACTCAACGACCATTTAAGATACAACAAGTGGTGGAGACCTTTGCTGCTGGGTCAAGCCAAAAGAAAGGATATGTAGGTAAATTACCCGAGTGCAACAAGTGTCAGTTTCATCACAAAGGATCTTGCCCCTCTCAATGTGGAAACTGCCAAAAGGTCGGACATAAAGCCAAGGATTGCAAGGCTCCCACCCTCACAAAGCATTAGGAACTCACGGTAATCTGCCGTGAATGTGGAGTAGTGGGACACTTCAAGAGTGAATGCCCGGTGTTGAGAGACCGGAACTGGAGGAGGCATTTCATGTTGTAAAACCATAGTTTGAGCCCTCTAGGGTTGTACTTTCTTTTGGTACTTTCCATAAGTACGTTGATGTAACCTAGTTGTATTAAGCACTTTCCTATCCAATGTAATGACTATCTTTTGTTACCTCTATGATAACCATAACCTTCATTTACTCCGCTTTCTATCCCAATTGTTCAATTTTCAATCGTTTCGTAACATTATGTCATTGCCTTATTAGAGATTAAGCCAATTTCGTCTTTGACAGGTTTGTAGATTATTACCATTCCATAGAATTTACCCGTGTATCCAATAAACCATTCAACGAAATTAGTTTCAAACTATTTTACTACCTTATGGGGAAATTGTTTTACAGAATTTCTAAAGTATGCTATTTTGTTACCACTCTATAAACTGATTTTTTCCGATATTACGCCAAATATTTACTAGTACTACGCGAAACAATTTTTATATTACTTTGAAAGGAAATATCAGGATACCATTTTTAATAAGAATGCGTTGAACACCATCTAAAACTTTTGAGAAAAGTAATACTATTTTGACTAAATCAAGCATCGCATCATTAGTCCTCAACTATACATAGCCTGATCACCTATGTATACTTCAGGAAGGATTATGCCATGAAGGAAATAGTTACTTTTTAAAGTATTGCTAATAACAATCTTCATTTAAAAGCGTTTTAAACAAGTAAACTCTTCTATAAACATCTTTTTCTGACAAACTCTCCCTGGATACTTACCCCACCTGTCCCCCACTTAGCCATTAAGTTGGATTGTTCCATTGACTTCTCTAGGAGAGACTTTCCATATCAATTACGAGTAGGATTCCTCGATACCAGAAAAGCAAGGAAAGGATTTCAGAACTACTAACCAGGACTAGAAGTATATAGCAAGAAAAATTCATAACTCAACAGCAATCCTACGATACCACAAGACCATCCGACTCACCATCTCTGACCTAGTTGTTCGATTTTATTATTCAAAGGTACTAGCTAGACTGAGCTACAGGATCGAACACATTGTGAAGGTACACTAAGCAATACCATGGAAATAAACCAAGCCTTCTAACCGATACTGTAGAGTGTTTTGATTAAACATGACCTCATCGAAACGCAAACTTCCCTATAATAAGTTTCACCAAGGAAAAATTGATTTGAGTTAAGGGTATCGATATGGATTCCCTTAAGGCATTGTGTTCTTAAGAAATTCTAAATAAACTCACCTATACATCAAGAGAGGCATCAGGCCCAAGCATATCTCCCCAGCTACATGTGAAGACAATACGGTAATTCATCGACATAGTACCAATTGAAACCCTCATATTGCCAGCAGGATGGCAATTTCAACGATAAACCATCTCAAGACTTAAGTTGGTTGAATACCTAGGCTTGTAGTTCTGCCCGATAACCACCAATAGGCACCATCCAATATCAGGAACCGAACATCAGACATCTATGCATTATGCGAACATTACCTATCCTACTGTTTTATCCTTGTTAGTATTTTCACTTTAAGTAAAGTCGATTTAAAAATTGTGTTTATACAAATCACATATCTTGTAGAAAATAATTTTTGAATTGCCTATTTTGAACAAATACGATCCTTTAATCAATATTTAGCTAAACCATTGTACAATGGGAAATATATAAACATCAAACTTTGGTAAACAGCCCTATTCACAACATGTTTGAAAACCGCGTCACATTTCTTCACTATTGAATTTTGAATCATCAAGAAAGATATTATTTAGTAAACCATTTGCTCCATTTTCTAAATTCGTTTATTCAGAAAAGGATTTCGACCAAAAACTCAAAAATCGCGAAATAAATTTTGAGAACCAATCACCATGCTACGTCGCTTATGCATTTAGGGCTTTGTGACTTGACAATAAGGAATATTGGAATATGTGCTGAAGGAAATTAGGAGGAACACCATAGAACGATTACAAACATCAGTAATGAAGACCAAGCACAGTAGGCAAAGAATGACACATGTCTTAGCAATCGATTAGACTAAAACACGAGGAATCAAAATTATTACCCATATTTCATCTTCTTCGAATAACGCCGAATTCGGAAGACGTAACGTTGTAGAATTAATCACCAGATTCATTGTAACCGTTTCAACTATTCCCGATAAAGGTGATCGAATCACCTCAGACTTCTAGCTATCATTCTAAGATTTCCTTCGGAACCTCATTGAGATGTAAACACTGCCTATCATCCTCAGACCGATGGTCAGAACGAGAGAACGATTCAAACATAGGAAAGTTATACTCAGAGTATGAGTGATTGACTGTAGAAATGGTTGGACTAACCATTTACCATAAATCGGATTCTTTTACAACCATATTTATCGCGCGAGCATAGAGACTACACCATTTGAGGTACTTTATGGTCGAAGTACCAATTACCCGTTTACCAACCGAAATCAAAAAGTTAAATTCACTGGTCTAGAACTAAACCATGGAACAACAAAGGAAATTTCACAAGTCAAGAACCAGTTACAAGCAACGAGAAACTGGTAGAAGTTAGGTTGGTACATGACGCACATCATACGGATTGGGTGTCCTTGAACAGCAAATTAACTAGATTCATGTGAAAGAACGAACTAAATTGAAAGCTTTGCCTTGGAGAGGCATGATACGATTTTAGTAACACGAGGGATTTAACCTTTAGTATATTGGACCATTTAAGATTCATTTTAGAATCGACCAACTGACATATAAGATTGGAGTTCTGACATAGTTCAGCAACATATATTACCCATATTACATTATAAACCTGAAGAAGCGCTGATCATCTATTGACGAACCGAACTCGGAAAAAGCCAAACTCACTATTCCAGTAGGCATTCATGAAATAACCAGAAATTCCCTACAAGTCAAGAATCAATTACAAATTCTATAAGTTGTAAACCATTAAAACTTCAAGATTGGTAGCCAGATCATGTTGAAAGTTCTGCCTAGGAAAGGCATGATATCATTCAGAAAACTGGGAAAGTTAAACCCGATATACACTGGACCACGTAATATTTCAGACAGAGAAGGCCTAGTGGCCGTCAAACTTGAGCCTTGTTAGAGAACAACCGGATTACACAACTATGTTTCACCTATTCAAATCCAGGAAATGACTTTCAGATTAGTCACTCATAATCCCATTTGGAAAGGAATCCAACCCAAAGATAAACGTAAACTTGGTAAGAGAACCAGTAGAAAGCATGGACCGTGAGGTCGAACGGTTGAAGCAAAGTCGAATTCCTATCGTGAAAGTTCGCTGGAATTCTTGAAGAGATCCCAAATTTACTTGGGAACGGGAAGACCAAATGCAACTCAAGTATCCACGTCTTTTTACCAAACATACTTCAGAGACCAACCAAAACTGAACTTTGGGATGAAGTTCCTGTTAGAGGGGAAGACTGTCACAACTCGTAATTTCCGGTCATTTTCCAAACCTCGACAATTTACTATTCACAAGTTACTATTCATCATTTACTATTCATCGATCACTATTCACCGTTTTTTAGGTCAATTTGACATTCCGAGAAACATTCAGAAATTTTACTATTCACTTGACACTATTCATTTCCGGAAGAAAACCATTATTCACGTGCATTACTCATGTCATCGTAAATTTAGTTTACGAGTATTCAAATTCGCGTAACCGTATTGGTTCATGAGCGAACTCATGCATTATCATTGGGACATCTCATACAGACTAGAAATAGTCTGCATATCATCATTATGGCACTTGCATACTATTCCACTCGTACGATATTTAAATTAGTACTTTTGGTATAATTAACTTTTACGTATAATTATTTCTATATAAACGTTAACACGCGACCAATAATGTGACTAACGCGTCCGACACTCCCGACTATGATCCTAATATATTTTTATATTCATTTTAATAATATAAAAATTATAATGTTAATTTACCCGGTATTTTGGAAATTTATTTAGTACGTATCGTACGTCTAATTTAATAACGACGGTTTTCATAAAAATTAAACAATAATCACCCGAACTCTCCGTATTTGTAACCAACATATTTTTACAATTTTTACGACTTTATTATGACCCGAATAACTTCAATAAAATTTATTTCTAGCAAACCCGGTACCCGATAAAACCTAAAACCAACTAATACTACACAATCTTACCATTAACTCCCTAAATAATTACCCAACACAACCCCCCTTTTTCCTCCTTTCATGACCGCCCCCCCCCCCCCCCCTCCTAGCCTCCTAATGAGCTAATCTCACCAACCAAATTTATTACAAACCTAACTTTTGTCTCCTAAGTATATATTAAACTTTTCATCCATTTTCTCACAATTATCATTCAAAGTGCAAGTAAACTATTTTTTCTCTCATTTTCTCTTTGGTGTGAATCGATCTAGGGAGATCAAGAAGCAAGAACAACAAATTTTCCAAGATCTAGGTGTAAACTTGTTCACTTAGTCATCCTTGTTGGAGTTTTGAAATAGAAACTCAAGGATTAGTAGGTTTTTCATCATCTAAACTCCCTAAACCTTCAAGTAAGTTAACAAACTCATTTTTATAATTTTTACAAGTTATTACTATGGTTATATACTTTTCTTACAAGAACTCATGCATATAATGATTTATACCACTCTATTTTTGTACATATTTAACTTTGAGCCCTAAAAATGAAAACATGAGAAACCCTTGTTAGACCTAGTGGATTGATGATGTTTAGGAACCCATGACACCCTAAGAATGTGTATGGTAGGAATAGACTAGTTTTGTGGTGATTGAAAGTGGTTTGATTGAAGTTAGAACTAGTTTGGAGACTTGAAAATGGTTTTTGAAACTACATATTGACCTACTGTCCCTATTTTTATTTCGTGGGAAAATCAGTTGATGGTGGTTAAACTTCGACCAAAGATTTAGAAAATACTTTCAAAAACGAAACTTTAGGCGAAAGAACGGATTAAAACAAGTTTATAACGAAGGAGATATGATTTTTGTAAATTTAACGACGAAAACTATTTTTCTAAAAACTGCTTGCTGTTTGGCAGTTTTCGACGGGTAAATAGAGGCATTAAACGTAATCTAGAGGAACCGAGCTATCAAAAATATATTACTACATACTAAAACGAATCCGTGAATATAGAGAACGAGAAAAATGAGCTTAAAACGACCAAGTTATACCCGTTTTAACATTGACAAAACTATATATATATATATATATATATATATATATATATATATATATATATATATATATATATATATATATATATATATATATATATATATATATATGCTCACCAATAAAAATAATAACTTACGCACTAAATGGTATATTTTCTAGAAATGATACTAAGGACTATATTCTTAACAAATGAATACGTATGGCCCAAGAGAATATTTATACGACTTAACGATGTTATCTTAAGGTTTTCGATACAAGGAATTTAACGCTAACATTTTCATACGAGATAATACGACAAGTTATATACTTCTATATATGGACTTATTTTCCTAAGTATGGAAACTATTTTACTATGATGATAACTAGTATTTCCAAATTACGAGTGGTATAGGTATCATGTGCATGTGCATTCATTACATTACGGCTTGATCTAAATTAGATCACGATTATCCATTTAGGTTGCGGCTAGTGTTCGCGCCTCATTGTCCCGACTACTTTACCATCGTTGTACCATCTTAGTACTATCACTCCAGGTGAGTTCTCATAGCCCCGTTTTTAGTACTTATTTGATTTTAAATCCCACGGGGGAGAATACATTGCACAATTATTTTTTTTGTACACGCCCAAGTATTAAATTCCATACATTGCTTAAGTTGTTAGTACTATCACTTCAAGTCCCCTTTATTATCATGGACCGTTAATTATATTGCCAAGCGAGAGTGAGTGGATAGATCTATCGAGGGCGACTCCTCCATTCGTGTTTGGGTTGCTCCATAAGGAAAACGAATGCATTTCATGTCTGAATAATTTGAGTGCCTGATAAACACTCCTTTGGGGCCAATTTTAGCGCGTCGAGCTTCGGTGCCATGAGCTTAAGAGACAATGTAGCTTTTTGACATTTTAGTACTTTACTTTATACTTGTGGTTATTGTACATACGATTTAACTTATAAACCTATGATTATTCACCAACTTTATGTTGACCGTTTTTCGCAATGTATTTCTCAGGTTATTAAGGTAGCTCATGTTGCATACATTTGGACCTTCATGGAGTCGCGGAGTCGACGCGTCTCACTATATTTTCTGCACTTATGAAACGTTTGATCTTGTTGAACTTATTTTAACTATTTTGGCAAACTCTTTTGGGACCTAAACTTTGTAAACTCTGAATGATTTGATGATCAAACGCTGTATTTTCTAAACGACACTTTAGGTCGTTCAATATAACGGTAAACTATGGTGCTATGACAGTCACTCCCAGGTATTCCATTTCGCTGCCATTCAGGTATTTTGGGGGTGTGACACATAGTTTTAAGTAAACAAGTATTTCCCGTAAACAAGTGTTTCCAGTAATCAAGTATTTCCCAGCAAAGGCATCGTAAATCCACTCAGTTGCAAGTCCCGCCATAAGAGACTTGTAACCTGTGTGTTTACGACCCACTGCCAAATATGAATTGGTTTATGTAAACAAGTCATTTGCGGAACACGAGATTTTCAGTAGCAAGACAATATAACAAATACAATGTCACAGCTAAAAATAAGGTATACAGTGCCTAAGCTCATGACCCCGAAGCTCGACGTAATCGTATGAAATCAATCATTGTAATGCCCCTAATAAGTGTTTGCCAGACACTCGGAAATAATCCGAATGATATGCGTCCGTTTAACAGGTTGGCGCGACCAACTCGGACGGGGTGTCAACCCAAATAGATCTATTCATAGCATTCGCGCTTACACGCATGTAATTAACGGTTCATGATAAAGGGGACTTTAGTGGCAGTAATAGGTAACTCAGGCAAAGTAACAGTTTTGTATTTATGTCCGCAAAAGCAGGAACTTGTGTTTATAAGAAAGTAATCAAGGATGGAATAAGTAATTCATAATGTATTCAAGTAATCAAATCAAGTATTTTAACCATCCAGTAATGTTTGGGAAAATGAATCGCGTTCAAGTAAAACAAGCATTGAATTTAAATAGTAAGGAGCATGTATCTTCCCCCAAAACAGTTGTAAAACAAGTAAAAGTAGAGGTTATGAACTCACCTGGTGCAATAGCTACGATGACAACAATGAATACACGAAATGAGGCACGATCTCTAATCACAACCTAATATGAATGATATGATCTAATGTAAGAAATGAAATGATGCTACACATGCAAATACGTATGTTATCGATACCACTCGTTAGTTTTGAAAATAACGTTTATCGTCGACAAATACGTTTTTGACGTCTCGTTAGGTTAATACCCACTTTTCATGGAAATAGGTTGAAACGGTACTCCACGATCCTTGTTTGGTGTTCTATCGGCAAATATAAGGTTTTCGTCGCAAAAATAACATTTTTATTACTTGAAAATATGCCCGAAATGGCCTCGCAAAACAAGTAGCGAAATGTTGTACGTTAAGGGTTAGTGATGAAACTCGGCGTTTTTGAAAACCTTGTAACAATATCTTGAAGTCGTGTCATTTAACTTTTGGTTATACGGGTCTTGATCGATGAGAAAATCGACTCTTATTGTTGTTACTTGAAAGTATTATGTTCAATACTTAGAAAATTTCATTATAGTAAAAGCTGTCAAAATATATATAGTTTATCGGGTATATAGATGAGGTCGTAGTTTATTCGTTATAAGTCTATTCGACGAACGGCCAATTGATTTGAAAAGCTTGTTGGAAGATCTTGATTTCATAAAACTACGGCTCGGACTCAAATTGATCCGATCATAAAGAAAAACAGCCAAGAAAGTGGTGTCTCGCAAAGACAGTTTTGCGGCAAAATAATAATAGAAAAGCTGATGGAAAAATATATATATCGTCGGATTTCAAACACTTGTATCTTTTTCGTTATAAGTCCGTTTTCTATGTTCTTTATATCCCCGCGAAGGTAATCAAGTATACTTTAGGTTTATCAAGGTCTCGGCTAGTCTAGATATCATTAAATCTCAGTTTTCCTAGCTAGAAAAATCGGGACAGATTCAATATTTTCAGAAAATATAGTTTTCGTCATTAATCTTGAAAATAGCATATCTTTTTCGTCGTAACTCGGATTTTAGTGATTCATGCGGCCACGGTTTCGTATTTGAGAGTATTTTCTGAATATTTAACCCAATATTACCTAGAAACCCCTGAAGTTTCCACGTTTGGCAAAGATGGACAGCAACTATATTTGAAAATATTTTTCGTCGTTAAATTTCGGAAAATCATATCTTCTTCGTTATTAACTCGTTTTTATCCCCGTTTTCGGCCATAGTTTTGTCTCGGAATGTATTTTCTAAATCTTTGGTCCAAAGTTACACTCTAGACCCTGAGTTTCCCACGTTTTACAAAAATGGACAGATCTATATATATATATATATATATATATATATATATATATATATATATATATATATATATATATATATATATATATATATATATATATATATAGTGTTTAAAACTCATTTTTAAGAATCAAGATTTGTTCAAGGCTTAACCAATCTACTTCAAATCAACTCCACAAGTACTCTAATCATACCATACACCTTCTTAAGGTGTCATGAGTTCCTAGTCTTAACCAAAAATGATAGATTACATAAAAACACTAGTTATTGATTTTTAGTCCATATTAAGTAGAAAAATCATATAGTAAGTGGCATAAATGCATATGTATACTTGCATGCTTTGTACTAGAAAATGAAATAGAATAAATATGAACATTGTAAGAGTAAGAAAATTGTTTAGCAAACTTACTTGTGGTGATGAAGAGGTTTTTGTAGCAAAATACTTAATTAAACTAGAGGTTTATATTTCAAAACCTTAAAATATAAGACTAATGGGACTTGTAAATCACTTGGGCTTGAAAGAATTTCTTCTTCTTGTTGTTTCTGGAAATGGCCGAATATATGGAGAGCAAGAGAGAGTATTTGTAAATTTTTGCTAGTAAAAATGTGTTGTATGTGTAACTTAGTATCTATATAAAAATATTTACATTTTCTTAATAATATATATGATACATAGTACAAGATATTGAAAATTTTGTCAAAAATATCAGATGGGGATGGGGTGATTGGCGTAAAAAGGGGAAAGGGGAAAATGGGTATGATGCATTAATTCTTTGTTGGATAAATATCTTGTATTATATGTATAATAATGTGTTATTTAGTTATTTTGGGTATTAAGTTAACTAGAAATAAATTTTAGCGGAACAAAATAAAACATAATGAAGTCATAAAAATTACAAAAATGCATTTTGTATAAGTATTGGGTGTTTAAATAATTGTCGTGTTGAAATATTGTAATCTGACAAAATTAATAACGTATATCGTAAAATATAGCAAATTGTTTCAAAACACCGGGTAAATTAATAATATAAATTTTATATTATTATAATGAGTATGAAAATATATTAGGATCGTAGTCGGGAGTATTGGGTATACGTTCGTAGTAAAAACTGAGTGGTAACGTTAATTACAAATTAAGCATAAGTATATAGAAATAATGCATATCCGTGTAGTAACTAATGTGATGATAATGTGTAGACTATTTCAGTCTATATGAAATGTCATTAATGAATGATGCATGAATTCACATCTAAACCACAATGGTTACGCGAATTTGAAGACCCGTAAACTCAATTTACGATGAAATGAACGGCAATCGTGAATAGTGATTTCCTTCTGGAATGAATAGTGTCATATGAATAGTAAAAATTTTGAACGCTTCTCGGAATCACAAACTGACTCCGAAAATGATGAATAGTGACCAGTGAATAGTAACTGATGAATAGTGAATAGGATAAATGTCCTAAAAATGCGGGTTATTACAACATGCATCGCCATTATCATTTACATGTCTTTGAGAAAATATACGTGTGCCATCACTTGTACCTTATGCATTTTCTCATAAAGACCAACGCATATCCAATAATTCATATGTACGGACTTCAAGTCCCAGTAATCATGTCTCATCACGAGACTTTAATCTTTCATTAGCTCTTTGCGTCTTTAATTCTTTTGACCATTCATTATAAATCTGCACTTCCTGCAGGTATGCTTCCATGATCCTCACCATGATTATAGCGCTATCTTATTTATTTACATAATCATTACCATATCGACTTCGATTCGTTACTTCTCGATTTCACACTTTACCAGACATTATATATCATTTATTGAGATCTCATAGTTTTTCATGTACCCGGGGTTTTTCAATAGCCTTTGTGTCTAGTGTCTCTTGACTATTATGGGGTCTTATTACCTCGATTTAACCATCTTCATTTTCTTACTCCATTTTATCTAATCATTCAAGGACTTTTACTTGGAATCGATTAGTCTATCATGATGCAATCATGCCATAGACACACTACCAATTATTGGTTTTAATGATGGGACACACATTATAATTGGAGCAATAGTAGCGTAATATGATCTAGTCAATTTTTTTAGGTCACTAAACATGTCTGGCATTTACTAGATCTGAAATGTCATTTGTCCATTGAACTTTAAGTTCATATTCATTAGTATGAAGATCAACATTTATATCATAATTCATTCCAAGTTTCTCTCTTCTCATTCTCTCCCCCTGAATGAATATGTATATTAAGTGTCATCTTTTTCAATTATGTGTGGCGTACTAAATTTTTTATCTTTTTTTATCCCAATAATTTTGAATTTCGTTTTTTGAATGTACCGTATTCTAGTTGTGTGTGTTATTTTTACCATTTTATCACTCCTCAATTAATAGAATTGTGTAAACTGAAGGGCAAAATGGTAAAGTAATAAACACAACTAAAATAAGATACAAGATAAAGACGAAATTCAAAAGTTTTGAAATAAAGAAGAAAATTTTTTACTGTGCTACACAGAATTACATTTACAAACAATTAGCCATATAAAATTTAAATAATAAACATTCGGTTTATGTTTTAACAAATACTAGCAGGGTACCCGCGCGTTGCGATGGCGTGTACACTGAAATAATTTTTTTTTTGATGAATCATGTATTTCAGTTTATTTTGTTCTTTTTGACAATAAATTTACTAATATCAAGAATTTCGTTTAGCCCGTGTCTGTTCGGGCTTGAATATTTGTATAATGTTTTTTATTATTTGTATTAGTGACAGTTAATGCAGGAATCGATTTTAAGTTGGTTGTAAAATATGCTTGATAATTTATATTTATTATGTAAGGGGTGTCTTAATAACTATATTAATTGTATTTATTGATCAGTTAATTAATTAACTATATTAAATATCTTGAACGCATTAATAGTGCTTTGTATTATGTACATTAAGCTTTAAGACTTGTAAGTTATGTAGTAGATCGAGAAATTATGTGCAAGCAATTGAATTTCTATAATAAGCAAACTGAATTTTTAAGTATTTCTATTTAAAGAAGGCTTTCCTCTGTTATAAGATAGTAATATTTACCAAAGCAGGTAATATTAAACGGTCTTCTAAAATTTGAGGCTTTTATAGCTCTTCACGTATTTCACGGTTTCCATACACTCGTATACCCATGCTTTCAAGCTTGTCACTAGTAGGATCGCGTCATTCATCCGACTATGATATCTTTGTCGAGATTGCATAAAAGAATTGCCATGGATGACTTCTGTACAGTAAATGAAGGTGATTCTTCTTTTTATATAGCAACTCTTGAATTATAGATCCAACAGGATATATATAATCAAACTCATCTGATGATCATCTCACATAAAACTCGTGTCCTTGTTCTTTACTCCGTCATTTCTTTTAATGAATAATATGGATAGTTTGTCCTAGGCGGAGATGCAAGTTTGGTTACGATAGTGTCTACTAGCTTGAGTAGGAGTACAACCATTAGAATAATCATAATGAAGGGTATAATGTTTGCATGCCTTGATTCTTGATTGCTCACTAACTCTTAAAATTACCTAGAATGGACCCTTGTCGAAGTTACATGCACTTCGGTTGATTAAATAATAACCTTTTATTTCTGATAGCGTATAGATCTTAATGGCTCAGACCCACTAAATACACACCGAAATAATGCCCATTCTCAACACTCGGATAAGCACAATCCAATACAATAACATTCTCAGGTCGCAACGACCTGGGAAGGCCTCTTAAAATATCATTCGATTTAAAATAATATCAGATTTAAAAAAGAGGTCCCACAAGTTCACAAAATGTAGTTGTAAAGTTTTTCGAATGAAAGTATATGCATCGTCTTCAAAATATTTTCCGTGCGCCTTCACATGCCAGCTAATTCCTTTCAAACAAGGATTAGGATGAAAAGTTACAAGTACGACAAGAACAAATCAATACTTAACCCGTCTAATCTTCAAACCTTGTCTTCAAATCTTTAACCCAACCTGATTTCAGCCTTATATAAACCTTGTAGAAACCCTTTTTACTTCAACCCTTAAACCCCATAATTAATCCAAGAACACAACTTGTTTGAAGAGAAATGAACCAAGAATCTCTTATGTATCAACTAAGCCTTCACTTGAACACATAAGTTTGTAGCTAAAATAAAAAGGAGATGGTAGTTTGGTGCTTGTAAGGTCACGGCAAGAAGAGGTCACAAAATAAATATGAAGTTTATTTTGATCTAGTTTTTTCATGCGTGGAAATCTTAGTGATTAAGATATGCATTGTTTATAGATAGTGTCCTATGTTTGATTAAGTTTGTGACACCACAACATATAACGACATTGATGTGTCATTATATGGATGAGATGAGGTAAATTTGTAACTTATCTTGCATAACATTTGGTGTAAAAGGTATAGTTTGATCACTATAATTACTAACGTAAAGTAAATTAAAAGCGGGTAAGATAAAAATACAAAACCTATAGAAATTATAAAACTTACGGTTAATAGACAAATAAGTTACTAAAGTTTTGGAAAATGTTCGCCTAAGTTACTATAGTTTAAAACATTATAAACAAGTTACTCAACTTTTTCTCACCGGTTACATAAGTTATTGTCTTAGTTTTAATCCTTTACTACCGGTGAAATTCCTACGTGGCACTGCTGTAGTATGGGTTAATAGGCAAATATGTTACTAAAGTTTGAGAAAATGTTCGCATAAGTTATTAAAGTTTGGGGCAATGTTCACTTAAGTTACTATAGTTAAAACGGATAATGGGTTTGTATTACCTAATGTCTAATTTTGGATTATATTCCCTGATAGCCGAAAATCTTCATGCATCAATTTGGGGGATAGTGTGTTTGCTGGTGATAAAGAGACTAGTGCACTATCTTTCAGTTCCTTGTACAAACGGATAAAAACATGTTAATACAAATATCGCGTAAAAACGTTATTTATATTTACGTGGTCTCTCACGGTTTTGATAATGACAATTATAAATTTATACGTAAATGTTTAAGTAACCAAGTTATTAGTTGTAAGTTTACATTCCGATTTATATCACTTCAGACATGAATAGTGTGATAATAATGCATGTCAAATGATCAAAAGAGGCCGAGTAAATAAATATTTTTAAAACATATTTTAAACATATCTTAATTAAATAATTACACATAATACATTTTAAGTAAATTAACTCAACATTTTAATTACTTATTTAATTAAATAAAAACTAAATTAATTAAACTCCTTCAAGCCCAAGTAATTAAAATGTACACAAACGTATAAAAAAGATACACAAGCGTATAAAAATGTAGAAAACGTATAAAAAACGTACAATAATTGCAAACGACCATTGGCCAAAACGTATAAAAAACGTACATATAAAAACATACAAAACGTATAATAATGTACAAAAATATATAAAACGTACACAAACGTATAAAACAGATAAATAGCATATGAAAACATATTAACCAAAAATTTTGTAAATAATTGCAAACGACCATTGGACAAAAGGATAGACGCGGCAAGATTGTGCAACAAAAGGGACCAAACGTACAAATTTTCTTTGTTTATTATGGTATTTTCGTTAGTTGGTTATATATAATGAATCACTTCAGTTAGTACATCTATGGATTTTACCCTGTTGTATATTTTGTCATATTTATTACAAAGCCGACTTTTACACAAATAAAACATGTGAACTTTAGTAACTTAGATGACAGTTTTGAAACTTTAGTAACTTCTTTGAGGTGGAATATGTTTCAGGCTTGGATACCGGCTATAAACCGGTTGCCCACCTTGGGAGTAACCCTAGTGTAACATTTTTGAAACTTTAGTAACCCAGTTGATAAACCCGTGAACTTGAGTAACTTTTTTGTAACGTTTTAAACTATAGTAACTTAGACGAACATTTTCTTAAACTTTAGTGACTTCCGTGTCTATTAACCCTAAAACTTATCAATATACTATATATTATAATATTAAATAAGTGATAAGTTTAACGGAGTGCGCAAACATTGATAAAACCTAATAACGTAGGTTTGAGTACACATATTACGTAAAGAGTATAACGTTTACGTAAAAATAACAAAGTGACAATAGTTCATATAAAATATGACTATCGGTGAAAATAGAGTATATTGGACATATAGACTTAGCATAGTCTTGTGTTGGTCGCGATAAAGTTTACACAATTAAACTTTCATAATTAGTAAAGTAATAACATTAAATAATAAAAGTAATATTATTTAATATAAAAGTAATAATAATTAACATTAAATAGTTAAATATAAACAGGGGTGAACGAAAACTTTGAAAGTGTAATAATTAGAAGTAGAGTAAATTATTTAACTTGGGAAGTTACCGGTTAACTACTGATTACAATATTTGCTTTTACGTTACGGTAAAAGTCAAATAGTTAAAAGTTAAAGTCAAATTTCAAAGTCAAAGGGTAAAATAGTCATTTTACCTTATGAAAATTTACGGGTTGCTACAGTCTCCACCGGTTAAGGGAATCATGTCCTCATGATTTAATTTGTGTTATGAGTTGATGATGTACCTCATAAGAGGCAGGGGTGGCATTTGGTCTTCTCGTTCCCAAGTATGTTCAAACTTTGGCGAGAATTCCACCGAACTTTAACAATAGGAGGAGTGTGACTTTGCTTAAGTCGTTTGACCTTACGGTTTATGATCACGATAGGTTCTTGGATAAAGTTCAGACATTCCTCAATCTGAATCTCTTCCATAGGAATAGTGAGTGTCTCATCAGTGTGACACTTCTTCTGTTTTCAAAACTAAAAGACGTTGTGTACACTGCTAAGTTCATGTGGTAGCTTAGGTGTGCAAGCTACCGGACCAATCCTAATCAGGATCTTGAATAGTCCGATGTTGAGATGTTTGAAAAAAAATGTAGGTATTTGTGGTGAATTTTGATCTTCACAACCGAAGATTCTAATGTTGCAGGCCAGTTGGAGGGCCAGGTATTGAAAGGCCAATTGAAAACGCTGGAGAACCAAATGTTGCGAGGCCAACTGAAGGCACCTCAGGATTGAATATTATATCAGAAGTTAGAGACTTCTCTTACAAGGATTTCATGAGTTGCAAATTCAGCAATTTCAAAAGCATGGAAGGAGTAGTTGGTTTGGCTCATTGGTTTGAGATGACAGAGTCGGTATTTCTAATCAGCAAACGTGCTTAAGACTGCAAAGTCAAACATGCCACAAGCATGCTTCTGGACGATGCTTTTTTCATGGTGGAATGTTGTTGCTAAATCTATTAGTATTGAGAATACTTACAAGATTGTTTGGACTAATTTGAAGAAGTTATATATCAAGAAATATTGCTCTCAGAATGAGGTGCAAGAAATGGTAGATGATTTTTCTTTTTTTTATTTTTTTTATTTTTTATTTTTTTTGTCAGTGGTGTTGATATCACAACTTATATCCGTTGTTTTCAAGAGTTGGCAGTAGTGTGCCACATGATGGTCGCAACCAACGAGAAAATATGGGAAAAGTTCTGAGAACTTCCCCTCAGTATTTAAGAGAAAGTAACTTCGTTCAATCACTCACACTGGATGAAAAAATTTAGATGTCTCGTAACCTAGTGGATCATGTTGTACAAGCTCGACTTCTCAAGAATTCAATAACGGCAAAAATAACAACGGTAACAACAATAACAGACAGTGTGGTGATGTGGAGAGTGAGGACTGATACGTGGGAATCACACCAGGCTTTACCTCTCGAGGGATCTCAAGAAGCTTACAACCCCCACCAGGCAGTGTACCAGATCGTTGTAGTATAGTATAGTGACAAGTACCGGGGGATTGATCGTTCAACTCAGGAATAGTGTCGTTAGGATTGAACTTAATCTAACTAGATCTAAAGTGAATGATAATTCTTTTTGTATTTTTATATTTTATGAAAAGCAAGTAAAAATCTCGGGTAATGGAAGGAGGGGCGGAATTAGTTGTTAATCAACTAACCTAAAAGCTACTAATTAAACCAATGTGCAAGGAAAATAAACTTAGGTTCTACAAGGTAAGTGAAGCATGTCTACCTATGATATGTTACTCCTTGCTAGCTATCCAATTCTACCTATTGAATTGTCACACCTTGTTTTAATTGACGGGTTGTATTCCTTAATACTAGTCGTAGGGCCGTGTACAATATTCTCTAACTCTATAAGATCCTACTTCACTCCTATGTCGAGCCGTTAGAAGCTCCTAACATGGGATCATTAGAATTCTCTTACGCATTAAATACAACCATATAATCGTAGTACACCTCCAGTCATGTTTCTTAAGACGTTCAAGCAAGTTACCAATTGGAAGTCTGCCAGTTTTCTTAAGCCTAACATCGATATCATTCAATTAAACAAGAGACAATAGGAAACAAGAATTATAAGCTAAATCAACTAGACCTATTGAAGTGTCACGCCTTAATTGATGAAGATAGACACAAACATCAACAAGGAATCAATAAGATCTAATCAATTATGTACAAGATTCACATAAACATAAGTAGACACAAGATGAATTAGCCAAGCATAATTAATGAAGAACAAGCAACAATAATGATAATTGAAGACATGAATTAAGATAGAATCAACAAACCATTACAAGATATTTATGGAGTTGAAACCCTCTAAGTTGCTGGAAAAACACCCACCTAAACCCAGGAATCGACCTTAGGGTTTAGGGCTTACAAAAAGTGAAGTTATGATGTTATATTTATAGGCAATGTTTCTGTCGGTAAGGCTTGACGGCGTCAGCCCGTAAAGAGTGACGGCGTCACGACCAACTTTTTTTCACCAAATTGTAGATCTCTTCGTCCTCTTCGCATGGGCTTTTGAATCACCTAAATCCGAGTTCGTATGCAAAAGTTACGACCAAAACAATATCAGCTACTCCGTGCGCAAATTTTGATTGTCTTGATCAACATGTGATGGTTTTACTAAGGTTTCTTCTTGTGTAATCCTTCTTCCTGACGTCGTCACTTTAAATTATCTGACGTCGTCAGGTTAAGTCCTGACGCCGTCATGTATAAACGTGTTCTGGGCCGTCACATGTAACTTGCTCTTGACGGCCTTGGTGACGCCGTCATGTACAAATGCCTTGAAATCTTTCTGGCCCGTCACGTACAACTTGAATTATCCACCTCTTTATCAATGAGTGACGGCGTCACCTTGTAGATCTTGACGCCGTCAGGTACTGTTTCTAGCATGGATTCGAGACTTTGTCGTTTTCTTTACTTTTTAGCTTCAAAAACGTCCAAAATACTTCCTTTTCCATATTTCTATCCAAAAGTACCTAAAATGACAAAAGGAACGATTTAGGGCAATATTTGATCAAATAAATTCGAATTCAGGCTTAAATGACCCCCTAAAAACGGTTCATTTTTCGCCTCATCAAATACCCTTACACTTGAGATTTGCTTGTCCTCAAGTAAATGCGCTTTTATTCTAATCAAAATACAAGTTAGGGGTCATTTAACACTAATATAAAAGTAATTACAACAAATAATCGTTCCACTAAAGAACAAAGACAAGCACGGAGGTCATACACTAGCACCTCACAAATAGTGTTTAGATACTCACATCTCTCGGGTGTAATAAAGTATATATCACAATATGGAAATGGAAAACATCTCTCACTACCTGTCATAACAAAATAGATTACCATAGGCTTGGGAAAGGATCAAACCTCCACCACTTGGCGTAAGCACCTAGGATAAACTATTAAAGAGGTCTTTTAAAGGGTTATAACGTTAGGTGTAGAGATATGGAATACACGGTTTTGTTGGATAAAGGCAATATTTACTGGTTGCGAGTTAATTATCTTGGTTAATTACATGTACAATATGGCGTTGCTAAGCCAAGACTAGAGTCGACTTAAGCTAATAAATCAAAAATAACAAAAACAAAAAACAAACATATAATGAAACGGGATGGTAGTCCGTATGTTTTTTCCTCTTTTCTTTTTCTATTTTTTTTTTCTTAATTTTTTTCAATTTTTTTTTTTCAATTTTTTTTTTTTTTTTTTTTTTTTTTTTGGCATACACTCTTGCCCTACCATCCTAAATAATACATCATAGGGAATGTACATTCCCCTTACACTTGAATTTTTACATACTTTACAATAAACTACTCTAATGACTCGAATCAAGATAATCAAAACACTTGAAGTACTTTTAAGATTAACGCACATATGGGGGTAATAAATGATGTTCTTCCCCATTACTCCATAAAAAAAGTACTTTACCCATGAGTCCCCATCGTCCCAAAACAATATGTACAAGATATGACTCGACTTAGCAACCATGTAATCAATTAGATAATTAACTAATGGTTTAAACATGTAACAATAATGCACTAAAGATGAGTGCATACACGGAAGGCTAAGGCGATTTGGTTGCACATTTTGAGTGGGTTGTATCAAATTCTTCCTTTAAGTAAGATGCTTAAAGGTAGAAACGAAAAGATAGGCTCGGAGGGGTGTACTAGGGGTTTCGTGTACTAAAAATGAGTACAACGCTAAGGTGCGGGAAAAGTTAATTGACTTTACTAGCCAAGTAATATGACTTAAATGGTCAATAACAAAAGGGTGATCCTAATGCCTCTTATCATGTAGTAAATCCTACCACACGAATGTAGTCTCACTAGCGGTCTCGGGATGCATCACTAACGCAAGTTCTAGAATCTAAATGCTACCGGTACACTCATAATCACTAATAGTAAATGTTTTTCCTATCAAATCTAAAGGCGAACCTCACATATTTGGGTGGAAAATTTTTCTGAATAGTACGGTTTTGTGCTAGTCATACAACTTCTATCCATGAGACACTTGCTAAGGCTAAAGTTTCACTCCTAAATATTGTAAAAAATTTTAAATTTGGCTCTAAAATTACACTAACAAGTATTTCTCTTAGTTTTATTACACACCTACTGATGAGTGTGTAAATACTGATCATTTTTGTCTTATATGAACTGCCAAAACATCCAAAAACACCCAATAATGCATCAAAATACTGAAATTATCTTAAAAGTATGTTTTATATGGTTTAGATGCAAAATGTTTAAAAACAAATGAAAAACGAACAAAGTTTGCACAATTGGCAGTTTCAGTCCATCAAGTTTCAAATATTGACAAAACAAGTCCCTGAAGGTTTAAAACGAAAGAAAAGTCAACCCAAGGTTTTTAAAAGTCAAAAATTATCAAATTTAGTCCTTGGGTGAAAACTTTGGGAAAATTACATGTTTGGCCCCTCAACTTTAGAAATTGGTAGAAACAGTCCCTGAATTTCTATTTTGGCAGACTTAGTCCCTGGTGTAATATTTTGGATGAAAAAAAGTAAACATTGGTCATGGGAATTCATAATTTGCCAAGTTTAGTCCCTGGGAGAAAGTTTTGAAGAAATTACAAAATGGCCCCTGAAGTTTCACAATTTGGCGAGTTTAGTCCATGAAGGTGTAAATTTGGAAATTCTCAAATTTGGTCCTCATATTATCAATACTTGGCAAATTACACCCCTTGGAATAGTTTGGAAACTTACCATTTTAACCCCTCTAAAAATCAGAATTTCAAAAATGGTCCTTGTGTTTTTATGTTACTAATACAAACGGACCCTTAGTATTTGTTGAAACCCAAACCATCCCTACCTGATCCAGTCCACCACCCCCAAGCCCATTACCCTACCCTCAGCCCACCTTCCAAACAAAATAATAACACCCCGTTTATTTAATCCCACCCAGTCAAACTCACCCTTTGACCTTGTCTTCCACCTCACCCCCTCCATAGCCTGCTACCCTCCAAACTCACCCTCATCATCACCCCTGCTATCTCACTGCCTCACTCAACCCATCTACACCTTTTCCCTCCAAACACTACACTCCAAAAATCCACCTCTGGTTTCAATTATCTCCACGAAACAGCCAAGAGAGTTTTGGCGCCAAAATCCAAAGAACGGCCAAGATTAAAAGATACTCATCCTAGGGCCAATTTTATTGCTGGGAAAAGTCAAAAGAGTGCCCAGGAGCCCTAATTGATGATTATTTAAGGAGCATGAAGCAGATAAGAAAAAGTAGTAGATTTTAGTTTAAATTTAGCCAATTTCAAAGTTATTGTAATTTCTTCATTTTCAGTCTTGTAACTTATTACTCTTAATTAATCTAAGGTTTTCAATTCTGAAATATTAAGTCTCAGTACATTTTTAGCTTCATCAATAATAAATAAGTAAAATATAAGAAAATAAATAAAAGAAATGGAAGAAGAAAAAGAGCATTGCAGGAATGATGGAATGGTTTAGTGCTCATGGGAGCTTAGGTTCATAGTTGGTTCATGGTTCTCAGGTCCTTGCAGAAAAGCATTTTGTAAGCCATATTTCTAAATTTTGGCACTTTACTGTAGAATTGCTAATTACTACTTCTTTATGTGTTGTTTATGCTTATTTGGTGTAATGAAGTGAAAGTGTTGCTTAATATTGAACCCTTGTTCATTGGAATTTAGTATTACTCAGCTTGGCATTTTCACTAAAAATTTAGCATACAGTAGATTAATGATGTTGTGTTGTTATTATTGGTAATTCTAGGTTTATCTCAGTTTATTGAAGCATTGTGAGTGCCTATGTAACAAATCCTAGGTCCAAAGCAGTCCCATGCTATGAAAGTCTTGAAATCATAGTTTTTAAGGGGGTGTTTGGGCTTGCTGATTCATGGGAGTTGGGAATTGATTTTGTTGTCAACTCTGGAATTTACATGTCACCTTAGGTAATAGTAGATCAATGAATGCCATAAATCAGTAGGTTATAAGCAATAAGTCAAACTTAGCTTTGATCTCACATTACATTAACTGTTAAAAATCTTTACATTGCATAGTTAGTCACATAGGTCCTTTAGTTGTTATAATCACTTAATTCAGTCATAAATTAACTTTAAACATCATAAGTAGTCAATTAGGATAGATTAAAACTCACTTAAGTCAACTTTTATTAAATCTTAAAAAGTCAAGTGTGCATACTGTCAGAATGGGACGGATTTTCAATGCCTTTGTAGGGTTTGATTCTTGTTAGAACTAGATAAAAATTGGTGATTTGCAATCTATGGTAGCCTGTTCTTAAATTTCAAAAAGAAATTTGGACTTTGAACCTTGTCTGCTTATTGAAAAGCTAGTCCAAAGTTGCATGTTTGGCCATCTCTTCCCCTGCATCACAGACACAACCTCAGACCTCCCTTTTCTATAAGCTGTGAATTGCTCCTCAGTGGGTCCCACATCATGATTATTGGCTTAATGGAATCCCAATAAGCTAAACTTCATAGCTTAGTGCTTATTTATTGATTTGTAGCTTGATAGCTAGGGCTGCATGCCCTTTTCATTCTGTCCCATCTCACTTTAGTGAACTGCATGCTCAGCTTTTGTACCCAAGTTCATGCCCCCCCTAGTGCTTATTAGTGGGACCTAGGGGCTGAGCTTGGGCTTTTTAGAAAGCTTAACTGGGGGTCTTGAAGGATCCACACTGATTTTTGGCTTCCTAGTTCCCTAGTGGGCTCCACAGGCTTGCAAAAGTCACTCATTTGGCTTGTGTGAACCTGTGTTGGTGTGGATTTGCTTAAGTCAACTTATTGGCTTATTCAGGGATCCTTTCTTGTTGATTTCACTTCATATATGTCCATGTAACTTGTATCTAGCTTGTTTTTCCCTTGTTCACTTAGTTGGTAGCTTTTGGCAGTTTTAAGTTGTTCTTTGTACCCAATAAGCTCACTGTTGAGCTTATTTGCTTGCACAGTACTTATTTTCAAGTTCCACTGCAACTTCCTTTATTAAAGTTTTATATTTCAAGTATTTAAACAGTTTTCAAAAAGAAAATCCAGAAAAAGCTAAATTTTCCTAAAGTGATAGCTTCTATTTAAGAAGCTTATTGCTTAAGTGCTTATTTTCCTTAAGCACTTTCTGTTTTTATAATTTTCCTAAGTTCCTGTAGTTGTGAAATAATTTCTGTAAATTTTTCATATTTTTCTCTTTTCATTTAGTATTTTTAATAATTAATATTAGTTTTTATTACTTAATAATTAGTTAATAATTAATAATAATTATTTAAATAGTCTTAAAAATATATTTTCTGTTTTAAAATTAGTTTTATATTATTTTAGATTTCTCTAAGTTTTAATTTTATTTTTCTAAGCTTATTTTACATTTTCCTATTATTTAGTGTAATTTTAATTAGTTTAAATTAATTTTTAGTTAATAGTAATTATATAAAAAGTAGGAAAAATATATTTTAAGTTTGAAAATTAGTTTTATAATATTTTAGATTTTTCCAAAGTTATTTTTCATATTTTTAGTGTAATTTCATAATTAGTTATAATTTAGGTTAATTTAAATTATTAATAAGTAATTAGTAAATAGTATTTAATTAATAGTAATTATATAAATAGTGTAAAAAATCAATTTTAATTTTCTAAAAAGTTTCTTTTATTATTAGGATTGTAAAAATGTGATTTTCATCTTTGTAAGTATTTTATTTTACCAAAACTCGCGTTTTATTTCGTACGTCAACGTATATTTAAATCAAACGAACGCGTTTTTAGGCTTAGCTCCCGTTTTTAAGTTATCTGATTATCAGTAAATGTTAATATAGTATTTCTAAGTTATTTTTATCCTTCATCTCGTAGTGTAATCATTCACAACCCCTTTCTGTCCAAATTCACCCGATCACAAATCGTTTTTATACCATTCACACCTCGTCGGGACATAACGACCCGGGGAAACCCTATATTCCGCGGAGCATTGAGCCTTAGGAGTTTGACTTGTTTGACCACATCTGTGGTTGAATTTAGTTGACTGCTTTTGCCTCAATCAAATTTTGGCGCCGCTGCCGAGGAGGTTGTGTGCGTATCTAAACGGCTTTTCTGATTAGTGTCTTTGGAATTTGTTCCATTGTACATTTATCCATCCTTTGTTCATATTTTCCCTTTATCAAAACAAAACCGTTCACGAAAACTTTTTAAGCTCAGTTTTCAACGAACACAAAAAACACAAAAACATTTTCTTTTCTATTTTTACAAAATGTCTTTCCAAAAACCCAAAAATATCCTACTTCACCCTCCCACCCTTTTGATTCTCATTTCTTCACCCTCTATACACATTTGATTCTTTCTATGTCTCATCCACACTTTCTGGTTTGCCATTGGTGTGGTAATCCTTATAATGGTGGCAATTGCCCTAGTTGTGGCATGGTAGAATCAGGAAACGGGTCTGTCTATAACCAAGATCCTTACTCCTATCATGACACCACTGATTTATTCCACCAGCTACCACACCATGATTCTCAGCAGTTCTACTGTTGTGAGTACTGTGGTGGTTCACACTACAGTTCTGATTGTCAATCGGGAAACACGCTTGTCTATGAGCAGTTTCCTGATTACAATTATGACTTAAGCACATACGACTCACAGCCACATCAGTTTTACTGTTGTGAGTATTGTGGAGGTCCACACGCTAGCTCTGATTGTCAAACAAGGAATCCATTTCCTTGTAACAATTACGACTATTCGTTTTCAAACCCACCTCCACAGTACCAAATGAATCAAGCAACTCCTCATGACACTGAGCAAGACCTTTTACTAGAGGCTCTTGATATATTGAAAGAACTTAAGGAGGAGTTGGCTACTACATCGTTTCAAAACTCTCGTGAGAAATCCATGGCAGAATTACTTGCTGAAGAACGAGATGCTAGAAACGAATTGAGCAAGGAGGAATTACTTGTCTTAGAACAAGTAGCTAAAACACGTGCCATATTTCGCAATGCTGCTCTTCTCGACGATGATGATGATGATGTTACCCTTGATATTTCTCAATTTTGTGAGGGTTCATCAAGTTCATCTGTTGTGATTCCTTCCTCGGAAAATCAGGGAGAAAAGAATATGATAGAATTACTAGCAGAAGAACAAATGAAATTTATAAAACCAATGTCTGCTAGTCCTTCTCAACTCCCTCAGTCTATTGATATCACACCCGAAGTTCACACTCACTCTTTGAACATGGGGGATGAGCATCTTAGCACTGTTCCTAATAAGGAATCAGACGAATTAATAAAGTCTAGTGTTGAGATCCTTGTCCCAATCCCGAGAGAGTCACAGGGAACTTTGGATGATATGTGTGATATTCCTTCCCCTATTGAGTGTCCTAAAGATCAATTTGAGACTCTCTCAGATTTTAGCGATGATTGTATATCTTATGGAGACATCGAGTATGTTGAGGCGTCAGTACCAAATTCTGATGCTGATCATCATCTTGAGGAGTTCACAGATGAACTTACTCACATCAATCCACTTCCATTAGGAAGTGATGGTGGTCTCCTTGACCTTGAAGCCGATATGGGAGAAACTGAAAATCTTTTAAACTCTAATCCCAATATCGAGCTTAGTACTTCACATACTGATGAAAATTCTTTATCTTCTGGAGACATCAGTCATGTGGGAGAATTACCTTCTGAGCTAGTTAGCTTAGAAGAAGTGAATGATGAGATTGACACTGAAATCAAGGATGAAGCACTTCGTGCAACATTATTGAATGTCAATCTCCTCATTGCAAAAATCGAGGCTTTCAAAGAGAAACCTATTTCATCTCCTATCCCCATTAAGGATAGTGACATTTTCTCCGATGATCTTATTCCAGAGTTTGAAGCCTTTACTTTTGATCATATGGGAGAGAAGATTAGTGGCAGTACCACTTCTCATTCTCAAATTTCTCTCCCCGAATATGATTCATTCACCTTTTAGGAGTTCTCCGGTGAACTCACTCATATCATGACTCCTCCGGAGTATGATGACCCGGGGGGAGATGCACTCAATCATGAGAATTTGCAAATTCCCACCCACCCTCCCGGGATGTTTACGAGCTTAACCCTTGAAATCCAAAATCAGGCTGATGAGCTTAATCTCGAGGAAGAAGATCAAATCATGATTTTTATCATGGTTTTCTTCCTTTTCTTCACCTACAGGGTGACATCTCCTGTTCTTCACTCCTTCGGGAATGAAGACATTATCTTTGACCCCGGCATCACCGCCTATCGTTTATACTATTTTAAGCCTGGGTCTGTATATCTCATCGGTGTGGAACTTTCACGTGCTTCAAATGTTTATCCAAACATCTTGAATGAAAGTCCGATTGAGATTGCTTCTTCCACATCATGCTTCCCCATGGACAAATGAATTCGGGGTCGAGTCAAGCTAGCGACTCGGTAAACAAAAACAGTAGCATGCTTATAGGGTTTTCACCCTAAGTGTGGGGGAGTCCCCCATGCTATGATTACAAAAGTGAAAAACAAAATGATGTTTTCCACGCTTAGCTTGTAATGTTGCCCTTTTACGTTCAAAGAGTCGGCATAATAGCCGGGACTTTGAATATTGAGGACAATATTCATGATTAGTGTGGGGGGGGGGGGGGTATTCTTTTATCACATTTTACTATCTAATACCCCCGTTTTGACCAAAATTTTCAAAAATTTTTCACTAAGGTTCAAAATTTTTTGTGGTAATCAGTCCGCCTTGTCTAACCGACAAAAGGGATTGGCTAGTCTAGGAGCAAACGGCTCTTGATAAAGACATCTCAAATCCGTTGACGGCTTGCAATTTGCCCAAAATTGTATGGTCCCTCAACTCCCCAAAAACAAATGAGTTGGCTAGCCCGCAAGATTATGGCTTGTGGTAAAGGCCGTGGAAAAACCATAATTGGTAATCAGCTCACCAAGATGTTGACTATTCCATCAAGAGCTGGCTAGTCCAGAAGCAAACGGCTATTGGTAAAGACTAATCAAATCCGTTGACAGCTGGTGGTTTGCTCAAAATCACACGGTTATCAGGTGTGCCACAGTTCTTACACCTGGCTACTCCAGAAGTGATGGCTTTTGGTAAAGAGTTTAAAATCCATTAAGTTTTTCTCAAAAGATTGCTAGGGACTAGCAATAGTTTAATGTGGGGGATTGATGAGTGTGTAAATACTCATCATTTTTGTCTTATATGAACTGCCAAAACATCCAAAAACACCCAATAATGCATCAAAATACTGAAATTATCTTAAAAGTGTGTTTTATATGGTTTAGATGCAAAATGTTTAAAAACAAATGAAAAACGAACAAAGTTTGAACAATTGGCAGTTTCAGTCCCTCAAGTTTCAAATATTGACAAAACTAGTCCCTGAAGGTTTAAAACGAAAGAAAAGTCAACCCAAAGTTTTTAAAAGTCAAAAATTATCAAATTTAGTCCTTGGGTGAAAACTTTGGGAAAATTACATGTTTGGCCCCTCAACTTTAGAAATTGGCAGAAACAGTCCCTGAATTTCTATTTTGGCAGACTTAGTCCCTGGTGTAATATTTTGGATGAAAAAAAGTAAACATTGGTCATGGGAATTCATAATTTGCCAAGTTTAGTCCCTGGGAGAAAGTTTTGAAGAAATTACAAAATGGCCCCTGAAGTTTCACAATTTGGCGAGTTTAGTCCATGAAGGTGTAAATTTGGAAATTCTCAAATTTAGTCCTCATATTATCAATACTTGGAAAATTACACCCCTTGGAATAGTTTGGAAACTTACCATTTTAACCCCTCTAAAAATCAGAATTTCAAAAATGGTCCTTGTGTTTTTATGTTACTAATACAAACGGACCCTTAGTATTTGTTGAAACCCAAACCATCCCTACCTGATCCAGTCCACCACCCCCAAGCCCATTACCCTACCCTCAGCCCACCTTCCAAACAAAATAATAACACCCCGTTTATTTAATCCCACCCAGTCAAACTCACCCTTTGACCTTGTCTTCCACCTCACCCCCTCCATAGCCTGCTACCCTCCAAACTCACCCTCATCATCACCCCTGCTATCTCACTGCCTCACTCAACCCATCTACACCTTATCCCTCCAAACACTATACTCCAAAAATCCACCTCTGGTTTCAATTATCTCCAAGAAACAGCCAAGAGAGTTTTGGCGCCAAAATCCAAAGAACGGCCAAGATTAAAAGATACTCATCCTAGGGCCAATTTTATTGCTGGGAAAAGTCAAAAGAGTGCCCAGGAGCCCTAATTGATGATTATTTAAGGAGCATGAAGCAGATAAGAAAAAGTAGTAGATTTTAGTTTAAATTTAGCCAATTTCAAAGTTATTGTAATTTCTTCATTTTCAGTCTTGTAACTTGTTACTCTTAATTAATCTAAGGTTTTCAATTCTGAAATATTAAGTCTCAGTACATTTTTAGCTTCATCAATAATAGATAAGTAAAATATAAGAAAATAAATAAAAGAAATGGAAGAAGAAAAAGAGCATTGCAGGAATGATGGAATGGTTTAGTGCTCATGGGAGCTTAGGTTCATAGTTGGTTCATGGTTCTCAGGTCCTTGCAGAAAAGCATTTTGTAAGCCATATTTCTAAATTTTGGCACTTTACTGTAGAATTGCTAATTACTACTTCTTTATGTGTTGTTTATGCTTATTTGGTGTAATGAAGTGAAAGTGTTGCTTAATATTGAACCCTTGTTCATTGGAATTTAGTATTACTCAGCTTGGCATTTTCACTGAAAATTTAGCATACAGTTGATTAATGATGTTGTGTTGTTATTATTGGTAATTCTAGGTTTATCTCAGTTTATTGAAGCATTGTGAGTGCCTATGTAACAAATCCTAGGTCCAAAGCAGTCCCATGCTATGAAAGTCTTGAAATCATAGTTTTTAAGGGGGTGTTTGGGCTTGCTGATTCATGGGAGTTAGGAATTGATTTTGTTGTCAACTCTGGAATTTACATGTCACCTTAGGTAATAGTAGATCAATGAATGCCATAAATCAGTAGGTTATAAGCAATAAGTCAAACTTAGCTTTGATCTCACATTACATTAACTGTTAAAAATCTTTACATTGCATAGTTAGTCACATAGGTCCTTTAGTTGTTATAATCACTTAATTCAGTCATAAATTAACTTTAAACATCATAAGTAGTCAATTAGGATAGATTAAAACTCACTTAAGTCAACTTTTATTAAATCTTAAAAAGTCAAGTGTGCATACTGTCAGAATGGGACGGATTTTCAATGCCTTTGTAGGGTTTGATTCTTGTTAGAACTAGATAAAAATTGGTGATTTGCAATCTATGGTAGCCTGTTCTTAAATTTCAAAAAGAAATTTGGACTTTGAACCTTGTCTGCTTATTGAAAAGCTAGTCCAAAGTTGCATGTTTGGCCATCTCTTCCCCTGCATCACAGACACAACCTCAGACCTCCCTTTTCTATAAGCTGTGAATTGCTCCTCAGTGGGTCCCACATCATGATTATTGGCTTAATGGAATCCCAATAAGCTAAACTTCATAGCTTAGTGCTTATTTATTGATTTGTAGCTTGATAGCTAGGGCTGCATGCCCTTTTCATTCTGTCCCATCTCACTTTAGTGAACTGCATGCTCAGCTTTTGTACCCAAGTTCATGCCCCCCCTAGTGCTTATTAGTGGGACCTAGGGGCTGAGCTTGGGCTTTTTAGAAAGCTTAACTGGGGGTCTTGAAGGATCCACACTGATTTTTGGCTTCCTAGTTCCCTAGTGGGCTCCACAGGCTTGCAAAAGTCACTCATTTGGCTTGTGTGAACCTGTGTTGGTGTGGATTTGCTTAAGTCAGCTTATTGGCTTATTCAGGGATCCTTTCTTGTTGATTTCACTTCATATATGTCCCTGTAACTTGTATCTAGCTTGTTTTTCCCTTGTTCACTTAGTTGGTAGCTTTTGGCAGTTTTAAGTTGTTCTTTGTACCCAATAAGCTCACTGTTGAGCTTATTTGCTTGCACAGTACTTATTTTCAAGTTCCACTGCAACTTCCTTTATTAAAGTTTTATATTTCAAGTATTTAAACAGTTTTCAAAAAGAAAATCCAGAAAAAGCTAAATTTTCCTAAAGTGATAGCTTCTATTTAAGAAGCTTATTGCTTAAGTGCTTATTTTCCTTAAGCACTTTCTGTTTTTATAATTTTCCTAAGTTCCTGTAGTTGTGAAATAATTTCTGTAAATTTTTCATATTTTTCTCTTTTCATTTAGTATTTTTAATAATTAATATTAGTTTTTATTACTTAATAATTAGTTAATAATTAATAATAATTATTTAAATAGTCTTAAAAATATATTTTATGTTTTAAAATTAGTTTTATATTATTTTAGATTTCTCTAAGTTTTAATTTTATTTTTCTAAGCTTATTTTACATTTTCCTATTATTTAGTGTAATTTTAATTAGTTTAAATTAATTTTTAATTAATAGTAATTATATAAAAAGTAGGAAAAATATATTTTAAGTTTGAAAATTAGTTTTATAATATTTTAGATTTTTCCAAATTTATTTTTCATATTTTTAGTGTAATTTCATAATTAGTTATAATTTAGGTTAATTTAAATTATTAATAAGTAATTAGTAAATAGTATTTAATTAATAGTAATTATATAAATAGTGTAAAAAATTAATTTTAATTTTCTAAAAAGTTTCTTTTATTATTAGGATTGTAAAAATGTGATTTTCATCTTTGTAAGTATTTTATTTTACCAAAACTCGCGTTTTATTTCGTACGTCAACGTATATTTAAATCAAACGAACGCGTTTTTAGGCTTAGCTCCCGTTTTTAAGTTATCTGATTATCAGTAAATGTTAATATAGTATTTCTAAGTTATTTTTATCCTTCATCTCGTAGTGTAATCATTCACAACCCCTTTCTGTCCAAATTCACTCGATCACAAACCGTTTTTATACCATTCACACCTCGTCGGGACATAACGACCCGAGGAAACCCTATATTCCGCGGAGCATTGAGCCTTAGGAGTTTGACTTGTTTGACCACATCCGTGGTTGAATTTAGTTGACTGCTTTTGCCTCAATCACCTACCATCAAACAAACAAACTCAAGTGAAAGTGTATCCTATAAGGTATCATCATTTACCTTCCCCTTACACTTAGGATGAACATTGTCCCAATGTTCAATTAAAGAATGTAAAAGTGAAATAGGTAAAAGAATGAAATCAAATACTCCCCTGATTCGTTCGGTGTGGATAGTGTGGTAACAAGGTTAGATCTTCCTCCAAAAAAATGATCATTCAAAGCTTCCCTTCCAGAAAAATAAATCATCTTCTTGTCATATATAACCTGTTAAATCTGAGAAAACAAACAAGGCAACCTCGCGTAAAATCGGCGGCAATCTATATATACTAACAAGTCCTAGAAATCAAATTAAGATATAATGCTTGTGGAATGAATGTTTGCAGATTTCCTGGAGTTTATAAAACTAAGGAATTAACAAAAACCTTAAGACTCCGTTAGAAAAACAAAACTAGCAAAAATTTTCAGAATTTTTGTACCTGACGCCGTCAGGTTATAACTCCTGACGCCGTCAAAATGTTCCTGCAAAAATCTCATATTAAGTTTCTGGCAAATTTCTGGAAAAACTTATGTCCTACTTCCTGGAAAATTCTGCAAAACATCATTATGACTCGATACAAGCATTTGACTCAAACTATTACTAATATACATGTTCATTTAATATTGTTGTGGATCATGCTCAATTTCGTTCATATAAACAAATTTGGGTCTCCCGTTACACTTAGCTTTTAAAAAATACCTTTATAAGTAATTAAGACGAAGTTAAAAACAAAATAAAGCATTTTCACAATTTACTTTGAAACATGAGCTACAAACAACAAAAATAAAACATGCATACGGAAACAAATAAAATCAAATAAACAAACAAATAAATAAATAAAGCTTGGGTTGCCTCCCAATAAGTGCTTGTTTTTGTTCGAGTCACGAGCCTGACTCTACCCTTATTTAACGGAAATAGGGGAGGTTTTCCCTACATTTTGAATTAAGTGCGGGTGGAAGTAGCGATACACACCCTTAGGGTAGAAATATGCCACGTGAGGTGAAGGGGGTGAATGAATGGCTTCCTTCATCCTAAAACTACCCGGATAATATTGGTTGATGGGTGGGTCGGTTCCTCTTTTGTCTCCTAGAAATATATCTAAGGATGGAAAGGTGTGTAAAGATTGAGGTTCCGGTTCATCAACACTAGGAAATTCCCTAGAACTAAGAGTAAGGTTATCACTGCAAGTATTCAAACCTATATCCCAAGTGGTACTTGGTCTAAGGGTTCTACCTCCATCGGAATTCCTAAAGTTTCTTCTATCCCTTCCGGGTAAGTCACGGGCAGTGTGTGTGCCTCAAATGATGGTTGAGTATTTTGTGGGCTTATGTTATTGACCTCATCATTCCATGTGTCAAGATCACTTATATCCTCATCATGTGTTTTGGTAGAATCTATCCTAAGCATTCTCCTAAGTATCTCACGTGCTTCTCTAGGCATCTCAACTTCTATGTCCGAATCATAAGGATCATCCTCAATAATCTTATATTCAATTTGCCTAAAGGATTCATCATGTGTTCCTTGAGATTAAAAGTCATTGATCATAAAACCTAGGTATTATTTATCAATGTGGTCATGCTCGGCTAAATCCTCCTCAATTGTTTTCTTAGGTAGTGATAGTGGCAAACCTAGTGCTTCGTCCAACTTATGATTTGTTGCAACGGCTCTCTCCATAATTCCTTGGCAAACTAGGTCGCATTTCCTATTGGCCTCACTAAAACGAGATCTCAAACATGGAGGTTGTTCATAAGAATCTTTCCTAGGTGAAGGCTCATATGATTCATAGGTGTCTCTAAATGAGGTATTTTGAACTTCTTGGTGTTCTAGCCACTCAACCTTATCTTGCAATCTTAGAAGTCTAAGTGAAAAGTCCATTTGAAGCAAATTACAAACAAAGCCACAAAGAAAAGATAGACTACGAGAAAACTACAAAATAAAAAGAAAAAATCTCACTTGATAGGAATCTAATTAGTAGACCTAATAAAAGTAAAATTCAACCTAAACAATAACTATTACCCTAATAAAAGTAAAATTTAGATTAGCTTAATACTTTAGTTTATAGTTTCTTTGTTGTTTTGTTGTTACTGAGTGTTGCTTAGATTAATTTGAGTTTGCTTGATCATTATAACTTGTTAACTGAAAATTGTGTAGTGACTGAGTTTTTGTGATTCTGTGGGATACTAAGTATTATTGTTTTGTTGCTGGTGTTTTTAGTTGCTTGAATCTCAATTAGTGATATATAACCAAGCTTGAGTATATTAGAAGTAAATTGAGGCCTGGAATCCATAGCTGTAGTGAAAACTTAAGTATTAAGGTGTGTTTGGTATAACGGAGTACTGTGAGTTCATGGTATCTAAGGGATTTACTCTCTGCACACTCAGGATGCTTTAGGTCTATTTAGGAGATATAAGTCAAATAATTAGTCACTGTAATAGCAGAAAAGTCAAAATTCCATTTCTCGTCTCTCTACTGATTTCATATAAGTATAATGTCATAATAACCCTAGGATTTTGATAAAGTTTAGTTACATGTAGCTTAATCAATTGTTAAAATAGCTTAGTATATCAATTAGGTTTAGATTTTTGCAGCTGAATTTCATTCTGGTCAAACTCAAGTTCCAAACAAAAAGTCAAGTTTGGTTTATTTCGAGGTTAAGTACTGCTGATCTAGGGTGATTTTCATAGTCCAATTGGGTTTGGAATTTAGATTTTTTTTGGTTTTATTAGTTCTCAGTAGGTTAGGTTGGGATTTGCCCCATTAGTTCAGTCTGCTCAACTATTTGATACAGCTTATTTACTTATCTAGTTTAGCGATTTTACCTAGTATATGTTTTCAATATAAGAGCTGCAAGTGAGGTTTTGTGTTTGAAAACTGAGATTAGCTGTTCATTTCAGTCCATTTATACCTATAGTTGCTTGTATCATTTAGCTTTTGCTCATTGCTACTTTCTGAATGCTTATTGCTTTTTACATTGTGCTTATTGGAGCTGATTTGCTCATTGTCTGTGTTTCTTAGCTTATTTTGGCCTTTCTTCTGTTCAATAAAGCTTTATTTAGTCAAAAATACATTGGGTAAAGGTTTGGTCAACTCTTGGTCAAAGGGCTTATAAATAAGCACTTCAAAATAAGCAGTTTTCAAGCTAATCAGCAGTTGCCTAGCTTATTTTACTTTCAAAATTTTTTTCTCAAGTTTATTTTATTATTTTAGATTTTCTGTAATTTTTTTCAAATTTTTCTGAATAGATTTGCTATTTTTCTTATTTTATTTTCATTTTTAATCATTTTTAAATACATTTTAAATACCAAAAATTCCAAAAAAATCAGAAAAATCCCAGAAAAATCCAAAAATATTTTAGAAAATTATTTTCATTTATTTTAGAATTTTAGAAATTTATTTTGCATTTTTCTCATTTAATTTGAATTTATTTTGAATTTTTAATTAGTTTTAATACTTTTTAATTTCCAATAATTACACAAAAAGCCAAAAAAATTAGTTTTTAGTTTTAAAATTACTTTTTAGTTACTTTAGAATTTTCAAAATTTAATTTTCATTTTTCTCACTTTATTTGTATTTTCTTTTAATTTTTAATTAGTTAATTAGTTTTTAATTCATAAAAAATAAATAAAAAGTGAAAAAAATATTTTTCTTTTTCTCAAAATTTTCTTTTATCATTTTTAACTTTTAAAAATTATTTCCAAGTCCGTAGGAGTAGCGTAGCTTAAAAGTCGCGTTTTATTTCGTACGTTAACGTTTATTTTCCGTTTTAGCTTACGTTTTCGATTCTACGTTACGTTTTAAGTTTGTTTACTTGATTTACGTGCTTAGTTGATTATTTGTGCTTCATTTACTTTTTCATTAGTATAAAATCTTTAAAATAACTTTTAACCGTTTTCACGACACGTTTCACGATTCGGGAATTCGAAATTCCATTCACACCTTCGCTGGGACACGACCCGGGGAAATACTTTCCTAAGCATTTCTTTGGTTAAAAACTATACTTAAAACGACTATATCAATCGTTCAACTCAGGAATAGTGTCGTTAGGATTGAACTTAATCGAACTAGATCTAAAGATGAAGGATGATTCTTTTTGTATTTTTATATTTTATGAAAAGCAAGTAAAAATCTCGGGTAATGGAAGGAGGGGCGGAATTAGTTGCTAATCAACTAACCCAAAAGCTACTAATAAACCAATGTGCAAGAAAAATAAACTAAGGTTCTACAAGGTAAGTGAAGCATGTCTACCTATGATATGTTACTCCTTGCTAGCTATCCAATTCTACCTATTGAATTGTCACACCTTGTTTTAATTGACAGGTTGTATTCCTTAATACTAGTCGTAGGGCCGTGCACAATATTCCCTAACTCTATAAGATCCTACTTCACTCCTATGTCGAGCCATTAGAAGCTCCTAACATGGGATCATTAGAATTCTCTTACGCATTAAATAAAACTATATAATCGTAGTACACATCCAATCATGTTTCTTAAGACGTTCAAGCAAGTTACCAATTGGAAGTCTGCCAGTTTTCTTAAGCCTAACATCGATATCATTCAATTAAACAAGAGACAATAGGAAACAAGAATTATAAGCTAAATCAACTAGACCTATTGAAGTGTCACGCCTTAATTGATGAAGATAGACACAAACATCAACAAGGAATCAATAAGATCTTATCAATTATGTACAAGTTTCACATAAACATAAGTAGACACAAGGTGAATTAGCCAAGCATAATTAATGAAGAACAAGCAACAATAATGATAATTGAAGACATGAATTAAGATAGAATCAACAAACCATTGCAAGATATTTATGGAGTGATTGAAACCCTCTAAGTTTCTGAAAAAACACCCACCTAAACCCAGGAATCGACCTTAGGGTTTAGGGCTTACAAAAAGAAAAGTTATGATGTTATATTTATAGGCAATGTTTCTGTCGGTAAAGCTTGACGGCGTCAGCCCGTAAAGAGTGACGGCGTCACGACCAACTTTTCTTCAACAAATTGTAGATCTCTTCGTCCTTTTCGCGTGAGCTTTTGAATCACCTAAATTCGAGTTCGTATGCAAAAGTGTTCTGGGCCGTCACATGTAACTTGCTCTTAACGGCCTTGGTGACGCCGTCATGTATAAATGCCTTAAAATCTTTCTGGCCCGTCACGTACAACTTGAATTATCCACCTCTTTAAAAATGAGTGACGACATCACCTTGTAGAGCTTGACGACGTCAGGTACTGTTTCTAGCATGGATTCGAGACTTTGTCGTTTTCTTCATTTTTTAGCTCCAAAAACGTTCAAAATGTTTCATTTTCCAGATTTCTCTCCAAAAGTACCTAAAATGACAAAATGAACGATTTAGGGCAATATTTGATCAAATAAATTCGAATTCGGGCTTAAATGACCCCCTAAAAAGGGTTCATTTTTCGCCTCATCAAGGACATTTCGAGAAACAATGTCTCTAAAATAATGGCCAACAAATGGGAGGAGCTCGTAAGAGAGCTTATGTGTAGGTGTCCATGCACCTAAGTAAAGTAGGCATCTACGTACCTATGTAAGTTGGTGAAATATCGTACTCAGTCTGTTAGTTCAAGGCTGAACCAAGTCCATTAACTCAAAAGTGTAAAAAATATGTTAACTCAATAGATATCTCATGGTTGTAAGGATTTGTAGCGGTAAAAGTGATAACTTAACAATGAACTCAAGCAGTTCAAATGGGGTCTTAAGATTTTTGCTGAATGATAGAATACTGGAGATTCTCAAGTTCGAGTTCAAACTCATGTCATATCGGATACAAATAAGCCCATTTATTTATAATTCATTATTTACATAGAGAGGCGTCCCAATGTAAATAAAAAAGTATAAACTTATGGTTTGGCGATTCACAATTTCTTTGTTTGAATAAAAAGGCGTCCTAATCCATTCAAATAAGGATATCATAAATCATCCTACTTAAGAATTTCTGACAAAACACTCGTACTTAACCAATGAGTTGTAAGGCGGTGTATTACGAGATGTTGTAGACGTTCCGAGAGTACATAATGAATGTTCACACTCATCATCAGAGGTGAATAAAATAATAAGAGAAAATCAACATAGTGTTCAAAATACTTGATGAGTTCATAGTTATGAAATAGTTTTCTCACAATGTTTGAGAAATACTAAAGAGACCATTGTGCAACTCACAATGTCAAAAAATAAATAAGACTGATGTGTATCTCTCAATGTCTAAGAAATAGATAGTACTATGGTGTATCTCTTAATGTATGAGATATATCTAAGTAACTTGTGTATCTCATGATGTCCAAGATATATAAATAAACTTGTTGTGCATCTCATGATGTCTGAGATATATGAATAAGCAATTTGTATGTCTCACAAAGTCTGAGATATACGAATGGTCATTGTATCAACTACAATGACTTGAGAAAATTTCGTAGATCAAAATAAAATGTGTATTATTGTGGAAATCTGGTGTGCCGTAATGACTTAGAATAGACATACACAGTCATATTTAGTCGATTGTTTATATAAATAACAGTGATATATCAAAGAGTAGGCATGGCATACGGAATGTTGAAGACAACAATAAGTGATACGGGTTAAACGTAAAATGTAGTTATAGTCTAGGTTCATATGCAACCTGGTTCTCTATAACTGTAGCTTTGATACCAATCTGTAACACCCTCAAAATTATCGCAGCGGAAGATAGTGTCACTGGGGTATTAATTCATAGCACAAAGTACAAATTATAGAAAACGACTCTAAATGAGACGTTTTGAAATAAATTATCATTCAATTTGAAATAATATCATAGTTAACAAAGAGGTCCCACAAGTTCACAAAATGTACAACATAAAAGTTGTAAAAATTTTTGAATGATGATATATGCATCTTCATTAAAATATTTTCCGTGCGCCTTCACATGCCAGCTAATTCCTTTCAAACAAGGATTAGGATGAAAAGTTACAAGTAAAACAAGAACAAATCAATCCTTAACCCGTCTAATCTTCAAGCCTTGTCTTCAAATCTTTAACCCAACTTGATTTCCGCTTTATGTAAACCTTGTAGAAACCCTTTTTACTTCAGCCCTTAAACCTCATAATTAATCCAAGAACACAACTTGTTTGAAGAGAAATGAACCAAGAATCTCTTATGTACCAACTAAGCCTTCACTTGAACACATAAGTTTGTAGCTAAAATCAAAGGAAGATGGTAGTTTGGTGCTTGTAAGGTCACGGCAAGAAGAGAGCACAAAAATAAATATGAAGTTTATTTTGATCTAGTTTTTGCATGTGTGGAAATCTTAGTGACTAAGATATGCGTTGTTTATAGATATTGTCCTATGTTTGATCAAGTTTTTGACACCGCAACATATAATGTGGCATTATAAGGATGGGATGAGGTGAATTTGTAACTTATCTTGTATAACATTTAGTGTAAAGGGTATAGTTTGATCCCGATAATTGTTAACGTAAAGTTTTTAAGTCACGAAACTTAAAAGCGGATAACATAAAAATATAAAACATATATAAATGATAAAACTTATCAATATACTGTATATTAGTATATTAAATAAGTGATAAGTTTAACGGAGTGCGTAAATGTTGATAAAACCTAATAACGTAGGTTTGAGTACACATATTACGTAAAGAGTATAATGTTTACGTAAAAATAACAAAGTGGCAATAGTTCATATAAAATATGACTATTGGTGAAAATAGAGTATATTGGACACATAGACATAGCATAGTCTTGTGTTGGTCGCGAGGAAAGTAATATTATTTAATATAAAAGTAATAATAATTAACATTAAATAGTTAAATATAGACAGAGGTGTACGAATACTTTCAAAGTGTAATAATTTGAAGTAGAGTAAATTATTTAACTTGAGAAGTTACCTGTTAACTACCGATTACAATATTTGCTTTTACGTTAAGGTAAAAGTCAAATAGTCAAAAGTTAAAGTCAACTTTAAAAGTCAAAGGGTAAAATAGTCATTTTATCTTATGAAAATTTAAGGGTTGCTATAGGTTTATCCCACACCCTAGATATCTCTTTATAAATTATAACGGTATCAAACACAAGAAAATGATTCATCATCTTCTTTTTCAGTATTTGACACACATATTCACACACACAGTGACTCAGTGAGTACACACACTAGGTTTGTTTAAGTTTTACCCCGGATTTAGATATTCATTCTTATCTCGGGTTGCTTACCGTTCTTAACGGGAAACCGAAAAACATAACAATACCAGTCTACTCTTAATCACGTTATATATATATATATATATATATATATATATATATATATATATATATATATATATATATATATATTGGTATTTGTTTGTGAGTTTGTGTTCTTCGTGAAAAGAGCTTCGCAAGGAGATATAGCGTGTCACAAATGGAGCTAACAAAAAAAGTTCCAATTTATATATTACAATGCATATCAAATTAAAGAAAATTATATTATAAAAATTATGGTGAAATCGGTTTTTAATAAAAATTTGTTGTTTGAAACTTATGTGCGTTTTAAGTTCAAAGGTGAATTATAGAAACAGTAAGAATAGTAAAATGCCTCTAGTCATTAAAAAAGGGAGGGGCAGTGGGTTTTTTTTCTTTCTGAAATTGACGGCGATGATCCGGCGGTGTAGATTACTTTCTAAGCTTTTTAATATTTCATGCCTTTTCATACAATCTTAACTCATACTACTCAAGCAAGTCAAAAAAATAAAAAAATAATAATAAAAAAAAAAACAACTAGAAGGGTACTTGCGCAATGCGTTAGTGGTACCTGATGACTATTTTTGTGGCGAACAAATGTTTTTCATTTTAAACTTTTCTTATTCAACATGTCTCAAATACTTTATAACGTAGTATATGGCTATGTTTGACGCAAAGCTTTTTGGGGTGATGAGCGGTGAGAAATGAGCTTTTTTATTATTAGTGTTCGTTTGACATGAGAGCAGTGAGCTTTACTATTTTTTAGGAAAGCTCATTTTTCCAATGCTTCTTTATGAAGCTGTGAGCGGTGAGCAGTGAGCTGTAGCTACTACTCACAGCTACAGCTCACTGCTGCTGCTCACAACTACTTTTGCCAAACATAGCCTATATATATTTTAAAAAGTAGAACGTCTAAGTTATTAATAGTGTAAATACTTAGTACTTTTATTGTTCAAATTTTAGCATTAAATTGGTGGTTATAAGTTTAGGAGCTTTTCTTTTAAACAAGTCTATTAAATATATCATTATTGGAGGGGTTACTATATGATTTAAATGAGAATTAAATTTTTAAATTTTACATTAATTTTTTAATTTTCTTTTTATAATAATGTTTTTTGTCTTACAATTTTAAAACTTCCTCAAAAAGGTGATATGTACACCACTAAAAGTGGTATGCATACCACTAGTTCTAAATTGAGATTTGTACTGTGTGCATCATCAGTGTAATTTAGTGGTGTGCAGACCATTTTTAGTGGTGTACATATCAACTCCCTTCCTCAAATCTTTTATAACGTAATATAAATATTATAAATTTGAAAAAAAAAAAAAAAAAAAAAAATTACGATGCCCTTCTAGAGAAGGAACTAACTTTTTATGATTGGGTTGAAATTTATAGCTGAGCGACAAAATTAAGCTTTGGCGCCATTTAATAAAATCTCACATACACTCATCCATCCCCATCGCATACGCCTTTAATAAAAAAGAGTGAACCCTTGATCAAACAAAAAATTACAGGCTTATGTGACTTTCTGAGTTGGGCAATAAATCAAATAAGTCACATTTTGTCATCACTGAAATGAAAAAATCTACTCCAAGATTAAGGTCGGCCGAGGCGCTCAACTTACTTCGTCAAATGGCATTCTAAACCTTTAGTTTAAGGAGACGTAGCTACTCTGTTGTGCTCTTTGAAGGTGTTTTTTGGATTGTGTTTGTTTTAGGTAGTCTTATATCTATAGGGATTGCTTATTGTTATTTTTAGGAGCTGTACTATTTTTAGGTGGTACTCTTCTTGTGGGAAGATTTTCAGGTGTTGTTGTTTGTCGGTATGGTATAAATAATATACAAGCGCCATGCTAGTTTATATATTTATATATATATAATTGCTTTTAAAATACTATTATAAATTTGGAAAAAAAAATAAAAAAAATTAACGATGCCCTTTTAGAGAAGAAACTATCTTTTTGTGATTGGATTGAGAGTTATAGTTAAGCGACAAACTTAATCTCCTTCTGAATGAGTGAATTCTAAAGAAGGTAATCTATTATTTTAATTCTAGGTTTTCTTCGTTTCGGTGGTAGATTTTTAGCGTTGTCTGCCTTAGTATTGGTTAATTAATGCGGAGTATTGTTTTTTTTTTAGGTTGTTCAATTTGTGTTTTGTTCATTTTTTTTCAAGCCGTAAATGTAGTTTGATCAGCAAATTAATTAGGACAATCACATATTTATTTGCACACTTAAGATTTTATCTTATTATTATTATTATTATCATTAGAACCAAAGAAGGTCCAAACGTAATTACAAGACGTACAACACGAAAAGCCACACTTATTGTTTGCAGAGGTGATATCCTCCTTATTCCATAAATAGTATTTTGAAACCGTATACTATAGAGCACGTGTTCATATTGAATAAGCTAATCATGGACAAAACACAACTTTGTAGTTAGTACCACCGGGGCATGAAATTTGACTAGTGTCGTCATCTTGGGGGTAACTATAAGCATCAGGGCAGTTGTTTTTAAAGAACTTTGAATACTCGGTAGGTCCACAACTACCACGTTGAGGGGTGCAACAATACTTGACTGTTTTGAAAACCGTGCAAGGATTGTTGCATCCTCCATTAGTTCGTAGTTGCTGTGGGCACTGGTTATTAAGATTAACACCACATCTCAAAGTCTTGCACGAAGCACCAACGGGGCTAAACTCCATCGGGATATTAAATCCATCAACTAGAGAGATGTCAGGAAAGTCAAGATTCTGGAATTGGTTTAGAGCAAACTCAGCTAAAGTGTTGGGTGGTGTCCCATAACCTTGACATTCAAGTCGGCCATTGCAATCACCGGTTTCACATTTCCCTTGCCCATTGGCATCAAAGTGGCAGTTGGTTCTTCCCCATATACGTGCTCCTGTCGTTCCAGGAGCAACCTTAAGACTCCAAGTTTGGCCAGTTTCAAGACGTCTGCCACCACCAGGTGAGGCAGCGGCCCATACAGTGTATGGACATCGGTTTATGACGTCAAAATTGGCTCCTTGAGTGAAAGTGAAGCAAAAGATGCTTAGAATGGTGAATGAAGTGATATAGTTTTGGACATAATAAGCCATGTTTGCTATATATATGTCTAGTATGTTTCTAGTGTGGGTTGATTTGGCTTTGGTTCTATGGGTTTATATAGGGAAGTGATTGCTGTGAGTTATGCATGTATGTATATATATTTTCCACAAAATCTTAATCATAAGGAAGTTGTTATGCATGTATGTGTAGATCATATTTTCCACAAAATCTTATTCATAAGGAAGAAATTTTGAAACACTTCGGATGTGTATGAGTGAGTGGACAGCGATATGGTAGAAAAATGCAATTAAGTATGGTCAAAAATAAAATTTTTATCACAAAAAAAAAAAAAAAAAAAAAAGAAAAGAAAAAACTGCATTTTTGGTCGACATTCTCGTCCCATTTTGCCAAATCACATCGTCTCAAACAAAAAATGGTACGACATCTCGTCCTGTTTTGGTTGTAAAAAAAAATGGGACGACATGTGATATAGAAATTTGGGATGATATATTTGTAACACCCCATTTTTCACTGATCGCAGCAGATTAAGTGTTTGAGGTATTACTTTATAGAATCACAGTTATAGTAATAGAAAACGACTCGAAAAGAGACGTTTTAGAAATTTATTTATCATTCATTATTATCAGAGTTTTAATTGTAAAAGATATAATTTTATTTTTGATAAGGTCCCAAAAATCTAGGTGTTAGGTTATGTTGAATGATAACCATGAAAAGTCCTCCGAGTTCAGTGCCTCCTTCTGCCATAACTCCATAGAAGTGATATACCTAGAATTAGGGGTGTCCAAAAGAACCGAGGAACCAAAAGAACCGAAGAACCGTACCGGAACCGAACCATATATTAGAATCATGGTACGGTTCTTGGTTCCTAAAATTCCAAATTTTAGGTTCTCGGGACGGGTCGGATCGAAACCGTCCGGTTTCGGTACTTTCCCGAAAGAACTGGCTACTTTAAAAATATGAAATTTTATAGGGTTTATTTGGGATATTGTGTAATGTGTATAGCATTTTAAGGGAAAAAAACCTACTCATTATTAAATTGTAACATAAAAAATCTAAAACTTAAAAACAGATAATAAAATTAAAACCCAAACTTTTAATCCATTCAAAGATAATCATCATCATCATCATCATTCGTCAGCATGAAAGTATGTTTATCTTGAGATCATTATCGTAAATTTGATACTTGCCTATAGTAATCGAAAAATCAAGTGAATTATATAATGCAATATGTGACGAATGACGAATTTGTAGTTAACGAGTATAATGGGTTGTTATTTGTTATGTGATATTGAAAGTATTAATGTATGTTATATTATATAAAAATGTTGGTCAGCTGGTGTTGGTGTACTTCATGTTTTTCGAATCAATATGATGCACAATATTTAATCAAGTATACTAAATAACTAAATCAAGTATATATGTTGTTGTTTAAGTATACAATATTTAATCATGTACAATAGTTAAATATTGTGTGTATTTGTATTGTTATAGCATTATTAACATGTCTTTATAAATGATCGACAACGAAAAAAATAAAATTTTTAAACGCTTAGGTTCTTGTGGGAATTACCCGAAATTCCCGTACCGGAACCGAGTGCCATACCGGAACCGTACCGAAGAACTTGGGACGGTTCTTAGTTCCACTTATTCCATATTTTCGGTTCTTGGTTCTTTCGGGACGGTTCCGGTTCGGGACGGTTCCAGTACCATGGACACCCCTACCTAGAACACATGCTTAAAAAGTCAACACTAGGTGTTGAGTGAGAGTCATAGGTTTAGGGTTAGTGAATACAAGTTCTCTGGGTTCAGTTGTTACACCCATCTGGGAAAATGTAAGGTGTATAATAATTATTATGCATGCACAATTATCATGAGTGGGGTATGTTGCACTAAGCTCATGAAGCACACGTTAACAATCCGGGTCATGGGGGCTGCAGACTCAACCATGAGTAGATGGGAAGGATAACTTGCCAAAGTTAAAAATTCAGTGGGTTCAAATATAGTACTTATTGGTACCACCCAATAAGGTGTTAATACCAACCGGAGTTGTCAAACTCCAATAGATCTATCAACTATATTCGCGTTCGCGTGGGTAAAATATCCCAAACGATTAGATTCATGAATTTTGGTTATATAGTTGTGGCAGCTAGTTTACTCGTGCAACAAAAAAAAAATAATACTTGTATTCGGTTTTAAGTAAAGCAAGTAGCATGTATCCCCCTCACAGGGTTTGTAAAGCATTTAGAGTGAAAGCATTTTAAAAGAGTATGAGCCTATGAACTCACCTGGGCTTAGAGTAATCTAAGTGATGCAAATAGTGACTCGGTAACTAGACTGCCTTACTCACGTATCCTAGTGTGTTGTAGGTTTGTAAGTATGTCAAGCTTTAGTCATCTTGTTTAAGTTTCTTAAGTTTTTGTTCTTAGGTGTGTTAATGTTTTAGATATAATATAACACCGTTCGGGCCATCACAATTCAGAAGTATATGAGTCCTCACATGAAGCTCCATACTATTGTATTATGTTATCAACATAATACCGTTCGGGCAATCATAATTTGGAAGTTAATACTCCTCACATGAAGCTCCCTACTATTAAGCTATATTGTTATTAAGTTAAGTTATAATTATAACACCGTTCACGCCATCATATCTCAGAAGTATATGCAATAATCGTTCGAGGAGTCAGGGCACTTTAATTCATAAACCCAACAAACTCGTCAAAACGAAATATCCACATAGTACTCCTCGCATGAAGCTCCCTACTATTGCATTATGTTTCTAACTTTATTTAGGTTTTATACTTATATGTTATTTTCACTTTATACCCTTATAGTTTATATATTTACATTTTCTACCCTAAATTTATATTACTTATATTATTTATACTTATAACTATCTATACTTGACACAACTAGTCCCTAAACTTTTATAGTTTAAGAAAATGACATAACTAACCCTTAGACTACTAAGTTTTCTATATTTACCATTTAGACCTTTAACTTTATAATATTTGCATAACTAGTCCTTTTTAATTTATAACTTATTTTAATATCTATCCTAAGGTTTTAATACTTTGCAAAATTAGTCCTTATTCTTATAACTTCTAGGAAATGTCAAAAAAAGTCCCTAGACTTTATAATTTCAGGAATTTATGATATATACCCTTATGCATGTAAAGTTTTGCAAAACTAGTCCTAAATGCATATAACTTATATTTTTATATAACAACTAAGTTTTCTAGCTTATGTTTAACTAATATTAGCCTATCTAAGTTATCTAATTCAGATTATAGGTCATGTAAAGGGTGTATAGCAAGCAAACATGTATTAAACTCATTTTAGGGTTTTAAAATGTAAACTAGCAAATCAAAATGGTTCAAGGCTCATGAAAGGGTTCCTAGGGGATCTAAGGCATCCTAATACTATTCTAAGACTAAACTAAGGATAATAGAACAAAATGTAAAGCTTACTTGGTTAGTTTAACAAGGTTTTTAGGGTTTCTATGGGCACTCTCGGCCAAAACCATTACTCGAAACTATCCAAGCTCCTATGCTCAACTCCTAGGGACTTAATACTACTGAGTAAGTGTGAGGTAAAGAAGAGAAAAGCTGTGAGGAAGAATAGAGGGAGGAGGGGGTATTTATAGGGTGAGTAGAGGCGGTAAGGGTGAAAATCAGGGTATAGTTATCAAGGAGGGGAGGGGTTGAGTAAGCAAGGCTAGAGGGGGGTTGTGGCAGGTCTAGTGATGACAAGGAGGAGCTAGGAGGTAGCTAGGGGCTGAGATAGGCCGGTTGTAGTGGTGAGAGGCCGAGGGAGGCGGTTTGGGTAAGGTGGTGACAAAGAGGTGATGCACCTCCTAGCTTGGTAGCTTAGAGGTGCTTATAGGCTGCTTGAGATGTTTAGTGATGGTTTAGGGTGATTAGTGGTGGATTAGTGGTAGATTAGTGGTGGTTTAGTGGTGGTTTAGTTAAGTAGGTGACAAGTAGGTGATGAACCTACTTGTGTGGGTGCTTGTAAGGTGTTAGGGTGCTAGCTTAACTAGGGAGAGGTGTTAAGGTGCTTGGTTGAGGTGTTTGAGGTGCTTATGTTTAGGTTTTACTAGTTTAGGTTAAGTTTTGACCTAGTTTTACTTAGTAGGAGTTTATGGTTTTACCTAAGGTTTAGTGCCTACTTTAGGTTCCTAAGAGTGTCTAGTGACTAATCCTAAGTCCTAAAGGGTTTATACTAAGTGATGGTAACTTATGGGAAAGTTTTGAGAAGGTTTAACCTAGTTTTGTGACCTAAATGACCTATTTATGTTTAGTGGGAGATTAGGGTTTATCCTAGGGTTTTGTGCCTATATTAGTGTCCTATGAGTGTCTAATAACTAATCCTAAGTCCTAAGAGGCTTATACTAAGTGGTGGTGATCTATGGGGACGTTTTGGGATAGTCTAGACCTAATTCTAGGAAGTTATGACTTAGTTATGGTTTTGTGCTTAAGGGACTTGTACCTAAGTTCTAAAGGGTTGTACTAATGCCTAACAGTCCTAAGGTATCCTAATATTCCTAAGGTAACTCATACTTAAGCCTTGGACACTTTCATACTAGTTAAGTTAAGCATATAGGTTCAAGTAAGCACATAGACTTAATTTATGGTTTAGTTAAGGTTTATTAGGGTATTATGATATGTTTAGTGTGTTAGATTGGTAAATTACTTATTATGGTGTTGTGGTGATCTTATGCTTGACATACCAGGGGTTTATAGGATATGAGTGTTGAGTTATTTGGCTTGTGTAGATACGTGAGCAGGTCTAGTGAGTCATGTAAGTAATAAATGCACATAAAAAGCAAAAATTTACCTGTGAAATACCTACTATAGGTATTTGTAATGGGAATGATAGTAATGAGGTTTTGAGGGTTGTTACAATCTTACCCCCTTAGCAGAAATCTCGTCCCAAGATTTAGATAATCGTAGGAGTAGGGGAAAGAATAAGTTGAAAAAGATAAGTGGAAGAAGAGAATTATAGGGAAGGATTATTCTGATACTGAAGAAGAATGGTATAAAAGGAATGTGTGAACAAGCGGAGTAGGAAATGCTTGCACAGTTGCTAGATACTTAGGCTTATTCATTTATATCTCATTACTTACAAATAAAGGCGTCATAATATTTGTAAACAAGAGCGTATAAATTCATAACCCATTTGATTTATAACTTTCTCTTTAAAAGGAAGGAGCGACCTAATTCATTTTAGTAGGATAGTCATTATAAATTATCCTTAAATAGTATCGACGGAAAATGAAGAGTGTTTACCACATTTAAGGAAATGCGGTACGGGAATATTTTAGAGACAAGTTCCAACCATGATGAAGACTAGTTCTAGTCATGGTGAAGACAAGTTCTAAGTACGGTAGAGGTAAATTCTAGTCATGATAGAGACAAGTTCTAGTCATGATAGAGACAAGTTCTAGTCGTGATAGGGACAAGTTCTACAGTCTTCCTGTTCAGTAACTTGCCACATGGTAAATACTCATGTTATGACTAGAATGTCAGGCGTTGAAGATCTCTTTTTGCAACTCTTGCAAGGCGAGATTTAATATCATAGTCGAACATAATGAGGATTACAGTTCGATGTAGATATTCTTACAAGTTCTAACTAATAGAATCTTGCGATATGACGAGAAATACAAGTTCTACTTTCTAGAACGTTGTAGGATGAGGTAGAGAGAGAATATAGAGAGAAGAAAAATAGAGTGTAAAATGACGGATGGGTAAAAAGGAAGGAAATGGAATGAGGGATTTTAGTAGGAAAGAGTGAGGAAGGTGAAAGAAGGAAAAGGAAGAAAATGGAGGGTATGAAAGGATGGAAGATAATGGAAGGATGGAGGGTAGGTTTAGGTGAAGTGAAAAAGTATAGGGGTATAAGATTAAACGGTAGAGTGGAGAAAACGGGAGAGTAGGATTTTAATAGGGGAGTGGGGAAAACGGCGGGAAAATGGGATTTTGAATGGAATGAGGGAGAGAAAATGGAAGGATAAGATTAAACAGAAGAGTAATAGTATATGATACCTGAAAGATAGTATCCTACTAGAGTTTTAGATTAACTAGATGCTTTTACAAAGTTTGTTTTCCCCCTAAGGTTCTTCTAGTTTTTCCTAACTAATCTTAATTCTAAGGGTGAGGTGTTTGGTTCATTTGAAGTAGAGGGTTCTAAAGAGGGTATAGGTTTAGGTGTTTTCTTTCCTATGGGTTTACTAGGAGTATCCTTATTTTCATGTGTAGTTTCGGGTTTTTTCTTTTGTTTTAAGTTATCTATTACTACCATTATTACTATTATTATGAGTATTACTATTCCTAAGAATTTGAAACCAACTAGAGTAGTATCCATAGTATCTCTTAAGTGAAATTTCCTAATGTATATTCTAAGAGATGTCAAATCCTAAGGTGTAATCTAAAATCCTCAAATATATATATGTGGGTATCCTAAGAGACTAGGTAGGGCAATTTTTTTTATCCTAAAACTACTTATTCTTATATGGTAGAAGCTTGCTAGGTGTCTATCCTAAACTATGGGTTTAATGGTTTGTGGTAGTGGTTTTACTACTTAATCCTATGTTTTTCCTAATATTTCTATGTTCTAATCCTAAGGTATTTTCTAAACTAAGTCATATCTTCCTAATTTTTCTATCTATTGGGGTAGGGATTTTGGTTTCTAACCTATATAACCTTAAAGATTTCTAATCCTAATTTTTCTAATTCCTCAAGGGTTTCTTAAATAGCCTATTTTAGTGATCTAAGGTATTCTATGTTTTGTAGGGATATCCTAATGTTATTTCTAACCTCAAGTATGGGAATCCTAAATATGATTTTTACTAAGGGGATGGGGAAAACTAACTTGAAAAAATCATAGTATAGTAATCTAAGGAAATGAAGAGGAAAAAGGATAGGAATATGCTTGTATATGAATTATCATATCTTTGCATATGGGATAGTTAGGGGTAGAATCTCTAACTAGGAAGGAAATAGCTTAGGAAAGCTAAGGAAGTAGTAAGGGTTTAGAGATCAGAGGAGAAAGAATTCAGATCTCTATGGTGTAGAATAAGTATTCTCACCATTGATTTAGGGAGAGTGTTTGAGAGTGATTGGGTTTTTGGGGAAGGGGGAAGTATGAGGGGAGTTTAAAACAGTTTAGAAATTCTATGTATCTAAGACATCGAGGTAGTTTTTCCTAAATTCCTAAGGGTAAAGGTTAAGGGTAGGTTATAACAAGTACCTAACTTGTTATGTTCTATGGGTTACACCTAATTTTCCTAAAGGGTTACTATTGGGTTAGGGATGACCTAAGGTAATGTGGGAGAGGTATTTTCCTAAGGGGTTTATCTAATTTATCATAATTGAGGGGTACTAGGTAGTTTCTAAAACCTAACTTATTTTATTGATTTCCTATCTTACATATCCTATAGGCACTAATTATTCTATGGTATAAAAGGCATATTACCTAGGGGTTTCTAAAGTTTTCCTAATTCCAATAGTTTGTGTTTTCTAGGTTTGATTGAAAATTTTCCTCATCATTATCTATTATCTTTTCTAAAGTGCAAATCCTAAAGTGGGCAAAGGCTATTTTATGGTGGTGTTTCATTTGGTTTTTCTGTATTTTAGCTACTTTAAAACAGTTTTCTTGTAAAGTGTTTCTTAAACTACTATAGTCAGGTTGATTATCTAAGTTATTATTATTATAACCTTTTTCTATCTTCTCAAGAAGGTTAAGAAAAATCTCATCTAAGTTATTTAAAATTTCCTCTAATTGATTTTCCTCATTTTCTAAAGTTATCCTAGAGGGTTTTTCTCCAAATTCATCTTTCCAAGATGAAATGGGAGGGTTTACTAAGTAAGGGGTAGGTCCTAAGGTCTAGGGTTGCCTAAGGTCATATCTAGGGGTATAAGTAGAGATAGGGTTTTTAGGTATATATGGTTCTCTCAGGAGAAAGAAACCATGGGGTTCTAATCTAGAGGTGGGGAAAGGTGGGTGTATAACATGGTTTAAGGAAGGTAGGGGTGATGTCTTATCATAGAAATCTCTTATGTGTTTTAAATGAGAGTTATCTAAAGAAAGGGTATATTCTAAGGGTGAAGGTATATCTAAACCATTCCTAGAGTCTTCTAAGTTATTGGGGATATAGGGTTTAGGGGAATAATCTAGTACATTCGGAGAGGAAAGATCATTCTCCGGATGTAAGCTAGATGAGACAGGGGAAGGGTAGTGGGGAGTAGACATAACTATATATAATAGTAGAAATACTGTAAATCATTTAGCAATTAAGTAAGCCATTATTATACCAACCTTAGCACGTATAGTTACGAAGAATGGCAAAGATACTGAGGACTTTCTCGGGTTTAGGAAAAATAGTTGTAGTTTAGGTTTTGACCTTGTTCTCTACAACTGAAGCTCTGATGCCAATCTGTAACACCCCCATTTTTCACTGATCGCAGCGGATTAAGTGTTTGGGGTATTACTTCATAGAATCACAGTTACAGTAATAGAAAACGACTAGAAAAGAGACGTTTTAGAAATTTAGTTGTCATTCATTATTATCAGAGTTTTAATTGTAAAATATATACTTTTATTTTCGATGAGGTCCCAAAAATCTAGGTGTTAGGTTATGTTTAAATGATAACCATGAAAAGTCCTCTGAGTTCAGTGCCTCCTTCTGCCATAACTCCATAGAAGTGATATACCTAGAATACATGCTTAAAAAGTTAACACTAGGTGTTGAGTGAGAGTCATAGGTTTAGGGGTTAGTGAATACAAGTTCCGTAGGTTCAGTTGTTACACCCATCTGGGAAAATGTAAGGTGTGTGATAATTATGATGCAAGCATAATTATCATGAGTGGAGTATGTTGCACTAAGCTCATGAAGCACACGTTAATAATCCCGGTCATGGGGGCTGCAGACCCAACCATGAGGGGATGGTAGGATAACTTGCCAAAGTTAAACCTTCAGTGGGTTCAAATATAGTACTTATTGGTACCACCCAGTAAGGTGTTAATACCAACGGGAGTTGTCAAACTCCAATAGATCTATCAACTATATTTACGTTCGCGTGGGTAAAATATCCTAAACTATTAGATTCATGAATTTTGGTTATGTAGTGGTGGCAGTTAGTTTACTCGTGCAACAACCAAAGAAAAAGACTTGTATTCAGTTTTAAGTAAAGCAAGTAGCATGTATCCCCCTCACAGGGTTTGTAAAGCGTTTAGAGTGAAAGAATTTTAAAAGAGTATGAGGCTATGAACTCAACTGGGCTTAGAGTAAGTGATGCAAATAGTGACTCGGGAACTAGACTGCCTTACTCACGTATCCTAGTGTGTTGTAGGTTTGGATGTATGTCAAGCTTTAGTCATCTTGTTTAAGTTTCTTAAGTTTTTGTTCTTAGGTGTGTTAATGTTTTAGATATAATATAACACCGTTCGGGCCATCACGATCCAGAAGTATATGACTCCTCACATGAAGCTCCCTACTATTGTATTATGTTATTAACATAATACCGTTCGGGCCATCATAATTCAGAAGTTAATACTCCTCCCATGAAGCTCCCTACTATTGAGCTATATTATTATTAAATTAAGTTATAATCATAACACCGTTCGGGCCATCATATCACAGAAGTATATGCAATAATCATTCAAGGAGTCAGGGCACTTTAATTCGTAAACCCAACAAACTCGTCAAAACGAAATATCCACATAGTACTCCTCGCATGAAGCTCCCTGCTATCGCATTATGCTTCTAACTTTATTTAGGTTTTATACTTATATGTTATTTTTACTTTATACCCTTATAGTTTATATATTTACATTTTCTACCCTAAATTTATATTACTTATATTATTTATACTTATAACTATCTATACTTGACACAACTAGTTCCTAGACTTCTATAGTTTAATAAAATGACATAACTAACCCTTAGACTACTAAGTTTTCTATATTTACCATTTAGACCTTTAACTTTATAATATTTGCATAACTAGTCCTTTTTAATTTATAACTTATTTTAATATATATCCTAAGGTTTTAATACTTTGAAAAACTAGTCCTTATTCTTATAACTTCTAGAAAATGTCAAAAACAGTCCCTATACTTTATAATTTCAGGAATTTATGATATATACCCTTATTCATGTAAAGTTTTGCAAAACTAGTCCTAAATGTATGTAACTTATATTTTTATGTAACAACTAAGTTTTATAGCTTACGTTTAACTAATATTAGCCTATATAAGTTATCTAATTCAGATTATAGGTCATGTAAAGGGTGTATAGCATGCAAACATGTAAAGGGTGCGTAGAGGCAGTAAGGGTGAAAACGGGGGTATAGGTGTCGAGGAGGGGAAGGGTTGAGTAAGCAAGGCTAGAGGGGGTTGTGGCAGGTCTAGTGGTGACAAGGAGGATCTAGGAGGTGGCTAGGGGGCTGAGATAGGCCGTTTGTGGTGGTGAGAGGCTGAGGGAGGCGGTTTGGGCAAGGAGGTGATGCACCTCCTAGCTTGGTAGCTTAGAGGTGCTTGTAAGCTGCTTGGGATGTTTAGTGATGGTTTAGGGTACTTAGTGGTGGATTAGTGGTAGATTATTGGTGGTTTAGTGGTGATTAGTGGTGGTCTAGTTAAGTAGGTGACAAGTAGGTGATGCACCTACTTGTGTGGGTGCTTTAAGGTGCTAGGGTGATAGCCTAACTAGGGAGAGGTGTTAGGGTGCTTGGTTGAGGTGTTTGCGGTGCTTATGTTTAGGTTTTACTAGTTTAGGTTAAGTTTTGACCTAGTTTTACTTAGTGAGAGTTTATGGTTTTACCTGAGGTTTAGTGCCTAAGTTAGGTTCCTAAGAGTGTCTAGTGACTAATCCTAAGTCCTAAAGGGTTTATACTAGGTGATGGTAACTTATGGGATTGATTTGGGAAGGTTTGACCTAGTTTTGTGACCTAAATGACCTATTTGTGTTTAGTGGGAGATTAGGGTTTATCCTAGGGTTTTGTGCCAAGATTAGTGTCCTATGAGTGTCTAATAACTAATCCTAAGTCCTAGGAGGCTTATACTAAGTGGTGGTGATCTATGGGGAAGTTTTGGGATAGTCTAGACCTAATTCTAGGAAGTTATGACTTAGTTATGGTTTTGCGCTTTAGGGACTTGTACCTAAGTTATAAAGGGTTGAAATAATGCCTAATAGTCCTAAGGTATCCTAATATTCCTTTGGTAACTCATACTTAACCCTTGGACACTTTCATACTAGTTAAGTTAAGCATATTGGTTCAAGTAAGCACATAGACTTAATTTAGGGTTTAGTTAAGGTTTATTAGGGTATTCTGATATGTTTAGTGTGTTAGATTGGTAAATTACTTATTATGGTGTTGTGGTGATCTTATGCTTGACATACCAGGTGTTTATGGGATGTGAGTGTTGAGTTATTTGGCTTGTGTAGATACGCGAGCAGGTCTAGTGAGTCATGCAAGTAATAAATGCACATAAAAAGCAAAAATTTACCTGTGAAATACTTACTATAGGTATTTGTAATGGAAATGATAGTAATGAGGTTTTGTGGGTTGTTACAATATTGCTAGCACCATGAGTAAGTCAACAACTTAAAAAAACCAACTGGGACGACAATGTATTTGCAAAATGGGACGAGATTATCGTCTCAAACATATTACTATTATTTTTTTACTTTCTTTATTATTTTTAACTAAATAAAAAAAATGTTTTTAAAAAACAAAACGGGACAACATGTAAAAACAAAAAGGGACAATAATATCGTCCTAAACTGTATTTGCTTCTTTAATTTTAAACCGTTTGGGACGAGTCCAGGTGGCAGTCCTTTGCAATTTGGGACGACATTCCTTTGCATAGCAAAATAAAAAATGCAGCAAAACCTGCATATTTTTCAGATTTTTTCCGGAAAAAATCTACCAAAATTTGCATATTATAACCTGTAATCAACCACAATCCGCAATACCAATTCGACAACATGATAAAATGCCAAATTATTAAATGATACAATGCCATTCTATTCTACAAATCCATGATACCGTTCGACAAATATGATACAAATTAAACTAACAAGTCACAAAGTTACTAATTAACATGTTCAAAGTTACTAACAAGTCATAAAGTTAACACAACTAGTAAAATCTTACATCCCTACGCCTACTCCTTATCCTCGTCCGACTCCGCCTCCGCTTCCTCCTCCTCATCACTACTATCATCAATATTTTCGGGAATGTGGCTCAAATGAGGATTATTTTGTGAGACATATTTGTTAAGGACGTCGGGTAGCGGCATTGCATAATTTGAACTAGAACCCGGGCATGTAGTAGAGTCAGGAAAAAAGGACGATAACAATTGTTAAAAGAATTATTAGGGTCGGGAAAGGGAACTTGGAGAGCAGCAGGGCCAGGAAAGGGATTAGGGCCAGGAAAAGGGCCGAAAAATGCAGCAGGATTAGATGGGGTAAAGGGAACATTAAATGGATTACCTTGGTTGTTATAGTGGGCAAAAAACTAACCAAGGTAAGATTCGATGGTGCCAAGTCTAGAATTAGCCGATCTAGCCTCTTGCTCAGCCACGAGAGCCCATTGTTGCGCCTCCTGAGCTTGCTTCCTAAATAACTCATTCTCTTGCTGCTCTCGCCTCAACACCTCCGTCATATGTTTCCGAGTAATATAATCTTGTTCAAACGGCTGATGTTTGGAGTTTCTAGAAGCTTTGCCGCTGCCCGTCATCTTCCTGCTCCTGCCCGACATATTTTGGCGGTTGTCACTCGGAACTACTCTATCCAATATTTGTTGCTCGGTTATCAACGGGGTTGTACCGGCTTTAACTTGATTAAAAAGGGACTTCATCTCCAGCTGTGCAAGTTCAATAAATAAATAAAAAGTATGTTAAAAACAAGTTAAAAAAAGAAGAAGTAACTTGATCTTAATGATGCATGTTAAGAGATAAATTACTTACATAAGCCGTCTCATTATCTCTTATTTTAAATTTGCCCTCTCTTGAATGCCCCTTCCTACATGTTTAGATCAAGTCTTCATTTTCCCCTCTATGGTTAACCCTCTATACATACAATATAAAATAAATTAATAACGAGCTATATATAAACAATATATAGACCTTTAAAAATCACCAAAATTATTGATGAGGCGAAAAATGATCCATTTTTAGGGGGTCATTTAAGCCCGAATTCGAATTTATTTGATCAAATATTGCCCTAAATCGTTCCTTTTGTGATTTTAGGTACTTTGGGAGAGAAATCTGGAAAAGGAAGTAATTCGGACGTTTTTGGAGCATAAAAGTGAAGAAAACGCCAAAGTCTTAATTTTCCATACTGGGAACAGTAGGTGACGGCGTCAAGAGCAAAATTCCATGACGACCCAGTACAGATTTGACGGCGTCACGAAGGTAGGGCGTCAAGAGTAAAAGTCATGACGGCCTGGAAATAATTAAGTCTTGACGGCATCAAATGTAGATCAAGGCAGTCCGAGAATAGTTTTGGCGGCGAGGTGACGGCGTCACAAGGTTGGTCTTGACGCCGTCAGACCCCTTTTCCTATATATAGTTTTCTAATTTTCACATTAAAAAGAGAGAAGTTTTGGAGAAACCCTAAGTACGATTTTGGTGCGAATTTTACAGGTTTTTCAAGGGTTCCAAACCCTTGATACCTTGCATGTGTAATTGAGATAAGTGTTCTTTTAATTCAATCAATATGTCTATGTGTTGGTTGTCTATATCTTGTTCTTGTCTTAATTCCATCATGCTAGGCTAGATCTATCTTGTGTTTGCTTGGATCTAATGAAACCTAGATGTTAATTATGTGTTGATTACTTGTTTATACTTGTTTTGGATGAATGATTTATATGTTAGGCTTAAGAAAACTGGCAGATCTCCAATTGGTAACATGCTTGAACGTCTTAAGAAACATGAACCGACGCGCACTAGGTCTTTATTGGTTGTATTTAATGCATGAGCCACTATTTACAATCCCTATAGTTGTGCTGGGCATGGTGTAGGAGGAGATAAGAGCTCATAGAATTGGACAGTTAAGTGTGCCACCCCATGAATGGTATTAAGGAATACGATCCGTCATCCATGCAATTATAACAAGTAATTAACGTGTAAAAGATGTCTAGGGAGTAGTGAAATCTAAGTAAACACATTTTCTCCACTTATTGCTCACAACTTTAGTATAATTTAGTTTATTTTCATTTCTATTATTTTATTTTGATTGCATCTTTAGTATTGGGTTAGTTGATTAGCAACTAATTCCACCAAAATCCTTCAAACCAGAGATTTTTACTTGCTTTCTAAAAAAATATAAAAAAAATACAAAAATAATCATCCCTCGCCTTTAGAACTAGTATTTAGGCTTTCTAATCCTAGCGACACTATTCTTAAGCTGAACGATCAATCCCCCGGTACTTGTCACTATACTATACTACAACGATCAGGTACACTGCTTGGTGGGGGTTGTAAGCTTCTCAAGATCCCTTGAGAGGTAAAGCCTGGTGCAATTCCCACGTATCAAGTTTTTGGCGCCGCAGCCCGGGGAATAATTAATGTCTAGGTTAGAATTTCTTTTTATTAGGTCTACTTGCTAGATTCCTTTCTAGTAAGATTTTATTTTTATTTTTAGGTTCTCTTTAGTCTATCTTATTTCTTTGTGCCTTTGTTCGTAAACTATTTCGATAGATCACCATAACATTGATCGTTTGATTCCTGTTATTCGTGTTTTTCGTCGTAGGATCTTCCAAATGCCCGCCCCACTTCCTTTAGCAGAAAATGAGAACCCACCAAACCTCTCACCCAACCACCACTTTGACAATAATTCTGAGTTAGAAGAGTCTGATCATGATGATGACCGTAGGGCTAGTCCTTTCTACTATTCAGACTCCGATGAGGATCTTGATGATGGTGATGTGATTAATGAGAATAGGATGGAAGAAGAAATAAACCCTCTTAGGTATGTTGACCCTAGAACTAGGATTGAGTGTGATAGTTCATTTAACATGCAATTCCATTGTAAGATCGGATTTAAGAGCTTTAACGCCTATCTCAACTCATCTCTTCCAATGAACATAATCTCACGTAATGAATACAATCAAATCATGGTGGATGAGTTAGAATACAAAGGAGAAAACATTATTGCTAAGGCAATACCATTGCATGTGTTTGTAGGAAGCTTGGTTTATCTTGTTGAGTTCATGGTTATGGAGAATCTAGGAGAGTTTATTGATAATAAGTTGACCCAAGTTGTGTTTGGAAAACCCTTCAAACGGTTGACCAACCTCGATGAAAAACTCATAGAAGGGCTAATTACATTCTCGGATGGGGATGAAGATTTTGTCTATCAAATGCCCCGCACACACCCTTGGTTCAAAGATTTTTCCATGGAAAAGTGTAGTAGGTATCCGCCCATGGAAACGTTAAGTGAGAATGATAAGAGAAAAGGACTTAAGTACACGCATGAAAAGAATAAAAGATACTATCGCGGATGCTTAGAGTTAGGAGATGAATATAAGAAAGATGAAGCGACTATTAGATGGCTCACACTTGGTTATGTGAGCATAAGCGATACACGTTAACCCATGACCTTGAGTCTAGCTACAAGACTCGTAAATAAAGAAAAGCGCTTCTTGGGAGGCAACCCATGTTTTGTGGATTTTATTTGTTTGTTTGTTATTTGCTTCCGTATGCATGCTTAATTTTTATTGTTAGTAGATCATGTTTCTAAACTAAATAGTGAAAATACTTTACTTTGTTGTTTTGGCTTAGTCTTAACTCCACTTAAAGGTATTTTTGCAAAAGATAAGTGTAAAAGGAAACCCCAAATATGTTTTCAAGAAACAAACCGATCATGATTCTCCACAATATTAAATGAACATGTATATTCGTATTTGTTAGAGTCAAATGCTTGTATTGAGTCATAATGAAGTTTTGCAGGATTTTCCAGGAAGTAGGACCAAGTTTTTCCAGAAATTTTCCGGAAACTTAACATAAGAATTTCTGCAGGTCACTTCTGACGGCGTCAAGAGTTTACTCTTGACGGCGTCAAGTGCAAAAATCTGGAAATTTTACCGGTTTTGTTTTTCTAACGGAGTCTTATGGTTTTTATGAATTATTAAGTTTTATAATCTCCAGGAGATCTGCAAACTTCATTCCACAAGCATTATATCTTATCTTGTTTTCTAGGATTTAGTAACTTATATAGGATGCCGCCGATTTTACGCGAGGTTGTCTTGTCTATTTTATCAGGTTTTACAGGTTATGTATGACAAGAAGATGATTTATATTCTGGAAGGGAAGCTTTGATTGTTCATTTTCTTGGAGGAAGATTTAACCTGACCACCTCATTATCCATACCGAGCGAATCAGGAGAGTATTTGATTTCATTCTTTTTAACTTTTTCACTTTTACATTCTTTACTTGAACATTGGGGACAATGTTCATCTTAAGTGTAAGGGGAGGGTAAAAAGATGATACCTTACATATGCACTTTCGCTTGAGTTTGTTTTGTTTAATGGTAGATGTGTAATAAAACTATGAGAAATACTTGTTAGTGCAATTTTAGCGCCTAATTTAAATTTTTTTACAACATTTAGGAGTGAAACTTTAGCCATAGCAAGCGTCTCATGGATAGGAGATTGTATGACTAGCACATAACCGTATATTCAGAAAAATTTTCCACCCAAATATGTGAGGTTCGCCTTTAGATTTGATAGGAAAAGCATTTACTATTAGTGCTTATGAGTGTACCGGTAGCATTTAGATTCTAGAACTTGCGTTAGTGATGCATCCCGAGACCGCTAGTGAGACTACATTTGTGTAGTAGGATTTACTACATGATAAGAGGCATTAGGATTACCCTTGTGTTAAACCCGTATCATAATTACTTGACCATTTAAGTCATATTAATTGGCTAGTTAAGTCAACTAATTTTTCCCACACCTTAGCGTTGTACTCATTTTTTGTACACGAAACCCCTAGTACACCCCTCCGAGCCTATCTTTTCATTTCTATCTTTAAGCATTTTACTTAAAGGAAGAATTTGTTACACCCCACTTAAATGTACAACCAAATCGCCTTAGTCTCCCGTGTATGCGCTCAAATTTTAGTGCATTATTGTTATTTGTTAAACTCTAAGTTAACTATCTAATTGATTACATGGTTGCTAAGTCGAGTCATATCCTTGTACATATTGTTTTGGGACGATTGGGACTTATGGGTAAGTACTTATTTTATGGAGTAATGGGGAAGAACATCATTTATTACCCCCATATATGCATTAATCTTAAAGGTGCTCCAAGTGTTTTGATTTTCTTAATTCGAGTCATTAGATTAGTTTAATGTAAAGATTCAAGTGTAAGGGGAATTTTCATTCCCTATGGTGTATTATTTTGGATGGTAGGGCAAGAGTGTATGCAAAAAAAAAAAAAAAAAAAAAAAAAAAAAAAAAAAAAAAAAAAAAAAAAATCAAGAAAAAAAAAATATATAGAAAAAGGAAAAGAGAAAAAAACATACGGACTACCATCCCTTTTTATTCTATGTTCATTTTATGTTTTTGTTATTTTTCATTTATTAGCTTAAGTCGAGTCTAGTCTTGGCTTTGCAACGCCATATTGTACATGTAATTAACCAAGATTGTTAACTCGCCACCAGTAAAACTTCCTTTATCCAACAAAACCGTGTATTTCATATCCCTACACCTAACGTTACAACCCTTTAAAAGACCTCTTTGATAGTTTATCTTAGTTGCTTACGCCATGTGGTGGAGGTTTGATCCTTTCCCAAGCCTATGGTAATCTATTTTGCTATGACAGGTAGTGAGAGATATCTTCCGTTTCCATATTGTAATTTACACTTTATTACACCCGAGAGATGTGAGTATCTAAACACTATTTGTGAGGTGCTTGTGTATGACCTCCGTGCTTGTCTATTGGTCTTTAGTGGAACGATTATTTGTTATAATTACTTTTATATTAGTGTTAAATGACCCCTAACTTGTGTTTTGACTAGAATAAAAGTGCATTTGCTTGAGGACAAACAAATCTCAAGTGTAAGGGTATATGATGAGGCGAAAAATGATCCGTTTTTAGGGGGTCATTTAAGCCCGAATTCGAATTTATTTGATCAAGTATTGCCCTAAATTGTTCCTTTTGTGATTTTAGGTACTTTGGGAGAGAAATCTGGAAAAGGAAGCAATTCGGACGTTTTTGGAGCATAAAAGTGAAGAAAACGCCAAAGTCTTAATTTTCCATGCTGGGAACAGTAGGTGACGGCGTCAAGAGTAACTCTCTGACGGCGTCAAGAGCAAAATTTCATGACGACCCAGTACAGATTTGACGGCGTCACGAAGGTAGGGCGTCAAGAGTAAAAGTCATGACGGCCTGGAAATAATTAAGTCTTGACGGCGTCAAACGTAGATCAAGGCAGTCCGAGAATAGTTTTGGCGGCGAGGTGACGGCGTCACAAGGTTGGTCTTGACGCCGTCAGACCCCTTTTCCTATATATAGTTTTCTAATTTTCACATTAAAAAGAGAGAAGTTTTGGAGAAACCCTAAGTACAATTTTGGTGCGAATTTTATAGGTTTTTCAAGGGTTCCAAACCCTTGATACCTTGCATGTGTAATTGAGATAAGTGTTCTTTTAATTCAATCAATATGTCTATGTGTTGGTTGTCTATATCTTTTTCTTGTCTTAATTCCATCATGCTAGGCTAGATCTATCTTGTGTTTGCTTGGATCTAATGAAACCTAGATGTTAATTATGTGTTGATTACTTGTTTATACTTGTTTTGGATGAATGATTTATATGTTAGGCTTAAGAAAACTAGCAGATCTCCAATTGGTAACATGCTTGAACGTCTTAAGAAACATGAACCGACGCGCACTAGGTCTTTATTGGTTGTATTTAATGTATGAGCCACTGTTTACAATCCCTATAGTTGTGCTGGGCATGGTGTAGGAGGAGATAAGAGCTCATAGAATTGGGGAGTTAAGTGTGCCACCCCATGAATGGTATTAAGGAATACGATCCGTCATCCATGCAATTATAACAAGTAATTAATGTGTAAAAGATGTCTAGGGAGTAGTGAAATCTAAGTAAACACATTTTCTCCACTTATTGCTCACAACTTTAGTATAATTTAGTTTATTTTCATTTCTAGTATTTTATTTTGATTGCATCTTTAGTATTGGGTTATGTGATTAGCAACTAATTCCACCAAAATCCTTCAAACCAGAGATTTTTACTTGCTTTCTAAAAAAATATAAAAAAAATACAAAAATAATCATCCCTCACCTTTAGAACTAGTATTTAGGCTTTCTAATCCTAGCGACACTATTCCTAAGCTGAACGATTAATCCCCCGGTACTTGTCACTATACTATACTACAACGATCAGGTACACTGCCTGGTGGGGGTTGTAAGCTTCTCAAGATCCCTTGAGAGGTAAAGCCTGGTGCGATTCCCACGTATCAATTATAATGAGTCTTACATAATTGTTTCTTCCTAGTACAAAGGATTGTCTCCCCTGATGAGTTAGTATCTTGTTCTATGATCGATTATCTGCATTTTTGGCAGATCTTTCCATCCGTGCCGGCTCGGACCACCAGTCGACCAACAGCTCCCATTCCTCTCGGGTTTTGTTAACCCACGCTTTGGGAGGCGGCTGGTGTTCCTTGCCACCACAAGCGTTCTATGGGTATCAAAGTAAGCAGACTTGATCTTGTGTTTATTTTTGCGATATAGTAACCGCATCTGAAGTTGGAGCCTAGTATTTCCCCCACCCTATATACATTCTTCCCATACCTCACTTGGCGGTCATCATTTAACCAAGGCACGATGTCAAAATAGGTCTATAAATAAATATACGCATTTAAATAAACACACAATTTAAATATAACACGCATATCTAAACGGTCGATAACAATAAGAACAGAAATAAAATATACAATTAATACCTGTAGTGCGGGAAATATATGCGCCTTATAAGCATCTGGAATTTCTTCCCAATCGCAGTCAAGGGGAAGTGGCCTAACTTGTTCCCTGATAAGACTACTCAATTGCCCTGCATACTTGCCTATAGGTGAGAATGTACCTTGATCATCGTAATCAAAGGCGATAGGCAAAGGTTTATTCTTATTCTCTCTAAGCGCCCTCTTTAAGGCCCGATTTGAGGTCTCACCCGTGACCATATTACCAACAAATATAAGTTATTGAGTCGTGAAAATACAAGTAAAAAAATTCAGTTTTATCAATAAAAAATTTCCCGCCAAAAACTTCACACCAAAATTTTCTGCCAAAAACTTCCTACCAAAATTTCCCGCCAAAAACTCCCCGCCAATTTTTTACTTATTTATATCCAATCATTCTATAACCGACAAAACGCACATAAAACATACATAACCAATCGTCAATTCCCACAAAACATACATAACAATGGATGTTTTAATGCCTGAAGAGGAGTGGTCAAAGGTTTTATCACACGAGCTCCTCTTTAATGAAGTTCTTTTAACATATGGCTGGGAAATTTATGATGAATATGGTTCTTATGTGAACTGTGCACTGTGCATGAGAGACCGGATTCTTGAATGGTTGAGGAAAAAGCCGTACTATATAGAGTATTTGGAAGATCAAGCTGCAGCTGAAGCTCAATTTGCTAGTGTTGGAGGTGACGATGAAGCTGAAAGCATGTTGGACAGCAAACTTGATAATCAGGGAAATAGGGTAACGAATCTCGAAGCTACGTTTGCACATATCAAGCAAATGAGAGCAAGGAAGGGAAAATATGGTGCAATTTCTAGCAAAGCGGAAAGTAGTAGCAAAAAAAATGAATGGGCGATGTTTGTTATGGTCTATGTCGTATGTTTTGTTTGCTTGTCGAGTTGTTTCGTTTGCTTGTCGAGTTATTTCGTTTGATCTGTTTTGTTTGCTTTTCTGGTTGTTTCGTTTGAGTCTGTATGAAATGCATGTGGCTGAGAAATCTTGCATGTTTTAAATAAATGGTTTGCCTTCGTGTTTGTTAATTGTGATTTTGTTCCTTCAATTCCATTCTTTGTGCATATGTAATTCAGTGTTGGAAAATTGTATATTTAAAATACCCTGTTGTTTAAAGGGGTGTTTGGACACCATTATCTGGTTAACTCAACAAACATCATACGAAGTTTTCACAACAACAACAACATTTTATTAAACAACAACAATATCACAACAACAACAACACCACTACATACGAAGACTTTCCATGTCACCTATCAGGTCACGGAGTATTGCATCAGACTGACATGCGTGGTCGTGGTTGTCGGGATTCGTTGCCATTTCAAGTCTTGCCTCGAGTATCCTTACTCTTGTCTCTAGCATCTTTTTTTGTGCCTCTAGCATGTTTATCCTAAGATCTTTTTCATGACAGTTTGAGCACCCTGTTGGTGCAGATCCAGAACCGTGAGATGTTGAAGCAGAAGAGATTACTTGTAACTGTTCATCAAAATCACCCTTACAAGTAAAATATCCACATCCATGATCTTTTTCTCTTGGTTGTCACATAAATAATTTAATTATATGATTGTTTGTATATTTACATAAATAAAAAAGGTATAATTGTTCACCTTCGAAAGAGGACATGCATAATATTCCCATCTAAATGTATCTGGTTGATGTGATTTTCTTATATATATATATATATATATATATATATATATATATATATATATATATATATATATATATATATATATATATATTTCCTGCTCCACAATTACACATAAAAGGATTATATTGCTGCATCCCAGGTTGAGGTTGAGTGGTTTTGAGGATAAGAGATTGTGAGGTTGAATGATTTTAAGGATAAGATGTTGTGAGGTTGTGAGGTTTTGAGGATAAGAGTGTATATAAGAGCACCACTGCTAGCTTTTGGTGGGAAGGGTTTTGGCAGGAAGTGTTTGGTGGGAAGTTTTGCATATCTATAACAACTCGACTCATCCGTTTAACATGTTATGCATATACATAACAACTTGACTCATCCGTTTAACATGTTATGCATATCCATAACAACTCGACTCATCCGTTAAACATGTTATGCATATCCATAACAACTCGATTCATCCGTTTAACATGTTATGCATATCCATAACATCTCAACTCATTCGTTTAATATGTTATGCATATCCATAAGATCTTGACTCATTTGTTTAACATGGGATGTAACACCTTGACTTATCCGTTTAACATGTTATGTATAACTATAACATATCGACTCATTCGTTTAACATATTAAATTACTATTTTTTTATTTTATACTCCCTCCGTCTCATATTTATTGTCCATATTTCCATTTTAGGTTGTCTCAAAATAATTATCCACTTTCCTTATTTAGTAAAAACTAGATAATATAATGAAAGAATATTCCATTTTAATGGTTGAAATTTAAAATGTCCCCACTTTTATTAAACTTTGTGTATTCTCTCTCAGGACAATAATTTTGAGACGGAGAGAGTAAATGTATTTAATTTTAAACATAAACTACTTAACTTTAATTATATATTAAATAGAAGTATTTAAGCTAAATAATTTTTTAAAATTAATTTATATATAAGTATTTTTAGATAGATTATTGGATTAAATTGTTATTTTAAATATTTTAAAAATATGGAAATAATATAGTGTTTTTTTTTATATAAATAGTAAGTATCGATCTTGAATATACATTTCAAATTTTATAACTAATATTTTTAACAACAAAATTATTTTTTTTGTAAAAGTAAAGTATTGATTTTGTAAATTTTTAAAAATTAATTTTTACGCTAACATAGTAACATATGATTTAAAGCAAATAATTTTCTAAAATTAATTTATATATAAGTATTTTTAGATAAATTATTGGATTATAAATGTCATTTTGAATATTTTAAAACATATGGGACGACATATGTCGTCCCTAAGGTTTTTTTAAAAAGTTTTAAAATATATTTGAAAAATAAACATTGATTTATAAAGTTTTTAAATATTTAAAAAACACATACTTGGCAAAATGGGACGACAATGTCATCCCAAAGTGTTTGGCGGGCACTAAAAAACTGGCGTACTTGGCAAAATGGGACGACAATGTCATCCCAAAGTTTTTGTGAAAAGTTATTTAAAAAGATTTTAAATATTAAAATCAAATAATTACAAAATGGGATGACATTGTCGTCCCAAGCTGAGTGAGCCAAAATTCATTGTTGACTGCTCTTTTTTGTTGAAAATATGTGGGACCAGTCGTCAATTTGGGACGACAAATGTCGACTCAAAAATACTTGCGTCCCAAAACCCTTCTTTTGGTGTAGCGTATGTACGTCTTCTAGATTGATAATCTATAGAAATCCAAGGTGGCAATTTGAGACCTATTGATTAAATGTTGATCTAGTTGGGTAAGTATATAGTGGGGACGGGTCTACTTAGGGTAGAAGGTGCACTAGCGGGAAAAGCAAGGGCCGGCCTATTTCCCTTAGGGAAGCCCACACCAGACCATGCAGGAAACTACAATAGAATATGATAGTGACTTTGGAGCGGGACTATACTCCCGAAGACAAACACATCCTCCAAGGAAAAAAACTAATACTTTATTTATTTAATGTGTATTGTGTAGTGGGTATGTGTATATTAGGGGTATTTTTAAATGATAAAAAATAAGAAAAAATTTATTTGAAGAGAAAGAAGGTGATGCAATGGTTATGGGAAAATTGAAGGAAAATGTTTAGGAGAGAAAAAGATGATATGTAGCTTATGTGCCAAAGGAAAATCTTTGACCACACCGTCCACACTTAGAGTATATGTTTTTATAATCTTGATACATGTGCAATCATGTATTGAACAACATACATAGAGTTTGTATGCAAATGACTAAATATGTGTTCTGTTTAAGATCTTATTTTGTTGATTATTTTGATTTTCTTTTCCTTAGACAATCATTTGGTTTTCGATAAGGGATTACTTTGGGAGTCTTTTGGCAGTCTTATTTCTTTAGTTATGCAAAATTGCAAACCATGTAACTGAAACATATACATTCAGGCGTTGCTAAGCGCTGATTGAGCAAAATTAAGGCTCATCGTTAGTCCTTAAATTTCCCAACATTTATAGTATCAATTGGTATTTTTTTCAGTTGTTTATCAGTAGAAGTTTCTTTTAATGTAAAGAAGATTAAAGATTTGTTGAAGTTTTCGATTGGGAAGCAAAAAAAAAAAAAAAAAAAAAAAAAAAAAAAAAAAAAAAAAAAAAAAAGCTAAAATTGTAGTCCTGAAAACTGAAAAGAAACATTTGTACATGCAACCCCATTGAATTTGCTATATTGAGTTTTGGATCCATTGACCATCGTAGATTTTAGGCGCTATAAATTTGCGTACAGCTAGCATAAACATGTATTGCATATCAGCATAGTAGTTTGGTGATATTTTATCCTCAAAATTCAGTTTGCTTACTCATTTGCTGGAAAGCTCGATCAGCCTTTACGCTCAAAGAAGACTAGAATCCCAACTCGACCAAGTAAAGGTCCATCACTTACTAATGATTAGCATTTAGTTAAGGAGATTTCAAAGCTAGTTATAAAAATATGTGCGAGGATTGAACAGTTGAAATCTTTGAAGAAAATGAGAGCATTTAGATCGCTATCAATTGTCATAATTTTCCAAGGTACATTAGGGTATATGTTATCCGTATGCATATTGTAAGTTGATATATAACACATTTAATTTGATTAAGGTTTAGGTAACTGCGCTCATACTTCCTGGTTTTGGTGCGAGTAAAGACTAAAGATCAAGTGGTTGGTCTTGGTCTATTTTGATTCCTAGCTGCCAAAGCAAACATTTTGCTATCAGCCTGGACCACACTTACATGCTCGGTTAAGAGTTAATACTCGTGGCTCAACACACCCGTATTCTGGTGTCTAACATTTAAACACATATTTAGTTGTCATCTTCTAGTGTCTAACAGTTCAATCTACAAACTGAAGTTTTGAAGAGTGTAACTTTGTATGATCATGCTCATCATTCACAGATCGATCCAAATGGATGATAAAAAGGAGTATATAAAATAGTTTTGTCTGTCAGACAACCATGTAGCCATGCCAAGAACCATCAGATGGAATCGACGATGCATCAGCCAGACATGGGTTTCTGGCTCTTGAGGAATCAAGAATACAAAGGTATGAGCCTATAGAACACACATCTTGTTCAAATAAGGTCGAGCCAACGAGCCTGTTTGTCCCCATTATATACATGCTTTCGTTTGTTTCTTTTAGCGATGTGGGACTATAATATCGACCAATCAACAACGAGTGTCAAATATGTGGCAACCAAATTTTATTTTAATACATATAAGTCACGATATAAATCATCGGTTCAAAAGTCACCCAAAGTGAATATTGAATGGACGAAACCTTCTAAATCATTTTTTTTAGATGGTAAGTTCCTTACATTATGAAGCTTAGTTGTTATTTTTTATTTTTATTTTTTAACCTAAAAACTTTTAATAAAATTACAAGCGCATAACAGGTAAACGGGCAACAAACTGTGCCGCAACCCCTTTTTGAATAGCAAAACCTACTCTACTAAAAATAAAACCTTGATTCTTGGAGGATGGAGAATTGCTGTGGACAACCTTTTGCACCCGATCCAGGAATCTGGTTGCCACGAGGGCAAGGGATCCAAAAGTATCAAATGCAAATGGCACAAACACGTGTTGATTCTCCAAACAAGCTGTTTCATGTTTAGTCACCTTTTTAGACTCTGCCTTCAAAACTGCTTGCCCAGCCACGAACCCCGTGTCCCGAAACCCTACAAACGGGGACACCCCGGTGAGGTCTACACAAGCATGTTTACCACCTGCCCATCTGAATACGAGGACATCCGCTGGGCGCAGGGTGGACCTTCCTTCCAACGGGTCTGTCAGAAAATTCACAGGGGCTTCTTTCTTAGCAGAAATCTCAGCTCTCCTCAACACGTCCCACAAGACATCCCGAACCAGGTCATGTCGTTATTTGAACCCCGGCAACTCCTTGAAGTGGAGGGCGTGCTCCCCAAATTTATCTAGACGCGCCTTTTTGCACATTGGACATGGCTCGTCTACTGGGAACAAAGGAATCATCAGCCGATATTTGAGGATTGCCCGGTATTCAATTGCCGACATATGTTGGCCAAGCCCCTCAATGGGAAGAACATTTAAAAAGTCTTGGGCATGGGCCCCTTGTAGACATTTAAGCACTGCTGCGTGGCGCGAGGACATAGTAAACTTCTCTCCCAGAGTTTGGAGGGTTTTACTGTAAAAAGCATTCGCCAAAGTTTTTTATGCTTTCATGGGGGCGGTGTCTTTATCAGTAAAGACACTCAGGTCAAACTCAGGATGAGAGATGTGAATGTTGTCTAGCGCAAGCTTGTAATCAGTGTCTATTCCCACAACACCACTATTTCGTAAAATGTGGTCATGTAACTTCCAAGACTGCACTCTAGAAGCCACGAAAGCGTAAGCTGACAAGTCCTCTGCCGAACTAAGGCCTAACCCTCCCGATCGTTTTGGCAGGGACGCCAACCTCCACTGGAAATCTCCAAAATATGGACCTCCACACACAACAATATCTTCTAACGCACCCCGAAGCCCCTTGTCAAAGAGGGATACGGCATCAGCAACAAAAGCCGGTTGACAAGTCCGGAGGCTGAACAACAGCTTAGCAACACCCATGCATGAACGGAGCAAAAGAAGCTCGCTCTGGGGGTCACATAACTTCTGTAGACTCTCCATCAGGTCCACCGCTTGCTGAGCCCTTTTGACTGCCAAAGTACTAATAAAACCCTCATCTCGGCTAACAGCTCTCCCAAGGAGTTTCACTCCCCTTGCTGGTCTCCCAACCACACTCGAAAAGGCCCCCGACTGCACTTTTGCTCTATTACACGACGGCCAAAAGACCTCAGTTTTCTTTATGTTTTAGTACAAGGCCCAAGGTCAGCCCCTCGGCTCTAATAATATCCAAAGCCTTAGCAACTTCATTCATTTCCCTAATAATCGTCCCATCGTCTAAGTACCAAGCATGAAAAGGGAGAGAGCAACACTCTTGCACCCTACGAACAAGCGGGTGCAAGACAAGCGCAAAAAGTAGGAGCCCGAGGGGGTCCCCCTGCTGGACTCCTGTGGTGGAACCAATATAGGTGTCCCCGACATACAATCATTTTATTCAATTGGTTATGTTAATATTTTTTGAACACAATTTATGTTAATATTGAAATAAGAAATTTTTTTATTTCAAGTCAACCGAGTTTGACTTGACCCACTCTTTTTGCATCTCCATGAATCACACCATAAAGTGGAGACAAATGCATTGAAAAATGAGTAAAAGATCCATTTACATAATCCTTGAAGTAACACGTTCAACATTTCGCATTAAAAGAGGCAAAACCTCTACTTGGTCAGACGAAACATCACATCCAAACAATGCCTTGCCATCACACAGAACACGATAATCAGGATATAAGTCACCAAGTATAATATGAGTCCTCGGCAAAACCTGCTACCCCACAATCTCCCCCGAGTTGAATAATGCTTTTGCCTTTTAGTTTGAATGGACAAATTCTTCCCTTCCTGCATCTTTTCTCCTGGAAAATACAGTCAACCGCATGCGTTCATAAACATGTTAGAGTTTGACAATCAATAATCACATTATGCGGAAGCTAGGATCAATTATAACACGTATAAAGATAACTAAAACATAAATAGTAACGTACCCGATGCACTTCAATAAACCTTGAACTTGTGTAAATTAGATCAATGATAAACCCCTTACCGTTTTGTTTATCGATCTCTTGAATATTACTATAGTGAGTAATTACCTCGTTCTTGTACACACAAACTACCAACGAATAAAGGTTTATGCAAGTAAACGAAAACACTAGTTTTGCTTTACAAAAAAATCGACCCAAAACCCTATGTGGGGTTCTGTGCCGATCGGCCAAGAAAGAAAAGGAGACAAGGAAAACTTTTAGGGTTTTGTGTGTGTGCACAAAAGATGTGAAAGTCTGACCCTTGGCCTTGTTTATATACTAGAGTAATCTTGGGGAGCAAGCAAGGCTTGGGTCGACCCCCCTTGGGCTTGATCGACCGGCCACACACCCACAAGGGTGTTCTGGATCCTTCTTGCTTTCCAAATTACATTCTAGTCCTCGTTCTTTCATTACTAAAGATAGTTAATACTTACATTTAATATTTAACGATCATTTAGTCCCTCAAGTGTTTATAAATATATATATACGATACATTTAACATATATATATTTATTATACTTTATTCTTGTTTGTAATGTGCGCAATCCCGAGGTCTCAGGTTCGATACTAGTCATTTACTTATTAATATTTATACGTAACTTTTAACAGCTCCCACTCGTATATCTATTAATAGTAAAATGACATTGGTTGGCATCTTGCAACACTCCAATGCCCCCAGTTCGACTCAAGCTAGGTTTCCTGGAAAACCTTTAATGATTCATCATTATTATTATCCTTTCGCTTCTAATACTACATTAATACAGATGTGAGGTTCTTTATTAAATTCTGTTTCTCGTCTCTTTATGATTGAACAAAATTACCAAAACATCTAAACGTATTCCAGATAAACTTTGGGCGTGGCCATGCAAACATTTTGTCATCCCTACGAGGGGCCCAGCAGTATTATACTTCTGAACAAATCAGAAGGAACGAATTCTCTCTTGACTACAAGAATAACCCACGAACTTTGCAACACTTCTGAAAACAACCCTTATGACTTCCAATTACGGTAAGCGGTAGATTGTCTCACAAAAATGCACTACACCCATGACACTTATCTGGTATCTCAAGTATGAGGATAACTTTAAATATGATTCTCACGATTAAATATTAAATCATATTGTTGGGATAAGTCCAATACTCAATTCATTGAATATCATGTGAAATTGGTATAACTACGCATCAATATACTTTCAAGTATATCCTTAACCAATACTCAAAATTGTCTTAGTTTAATGATATTCCCATACCATTAATCGACAACGGACAATTTAGAATAATAACTTATTCATGGATCTTAAACATGCAAATATAAGATATATTATTAAGACAATGAATAAATAAACATAAACAATATTTTATTTCATTAAAATAATAATTGTACATTACATCCCTTATCCAAATACTAATCACAAATGGGCATGAAACTTTCAGCTAATTTAAATCCTATTCCTTCAGCATGCTTGTAAAGCTTGGTGCCAGGTAAAGGCTTCGTAAATTGATCTGCTAAGTTTTCATCTGTGTGAACTTTGAGCATTTCGATTTCAACTTGTTCTCAAACATAGTGGTGCTTAATCGGGAAATGTCTGGTGCCTTTCATGATTCCAGGTTCATTGGCAAATGTAATTGCAGCTGAGTTGTCACAATACATTTTTATAGGTCTCTGAATCGAAGGCATAACCCCAAGCCCTGACACAAACTTCCTAATCCAAACAGCTTCCATTGCAGCTTCTGAAGCAGCTATATACTCACTTTCTGTAGCAGACATCGCTAGTACACTCTGCTTTCTGCTCCTTCAATCCACAGCTCCTCCATTAATGACAAAGACATAACCCGTCTAAGACTTCGTATCATCTTTATCACCTTTCCAAGAAGCATCGCAGTAACCTGTAACATCAAGTTCTGCAGATGGAGTACCCCCATAAACTAAGAACATCTCTTTAGTAGCCCTAAGGTACTTAAGAATATTCTTAACAGCAGTCCAGTGTTTTTCACCTGGATTCTGCTGATATCGACTGGTTAAGTTCTGAGCAAACGCCACATCAGGCCTTGTGCTTTTTACCGCATACATAATAGATCCCACAGCCGAAGCATAAGGGACTCTCTTCATGCGTTGCACCTCTTTAGGTGTTGAAGCACAAACTTTCTTGCTCAAACCATGTTGTTCTTGCATCGGCAAATATCCTTTCTTAGAATTTTGCATATTGAATCTCTTCAATATTTTATCGATGTAAGCACTTTGACTTAATCCAATTAATCGCTGAGATCTATCTCTATATATCTTGATTCCCAGAATAAATGCAGCTTCCCCTAAATCTTTTATAGAAAAACAACTTCCAATATATGCCTTAACCTTTTGCAAACTTGGAATATCGTTTCCCATGATCAATATGTCATCGACATATAATATAAGGAAAATTACATTACTCCCACTAGCTTTGTGATATACACATGGCTCATCAAGATTTTGAGTGAATCCATACTTTTTAATTTCACTATCAAATCTCTTATTCCATTGTCGTGATGCTTGCTTTAATCCATAAATGGATCTTTTAAGCTTGCATACACGATTTGGGAATTTTGGATTCACAAACCCCTCAGGCTGCGCCATATAGATGTCTTCATCTAGGCGACCATTTAAGAAGGCGGTTTTGACATCCATTTGCCAAATCTCATAGTCATAGTAAGCGGCTATGGCTATAAGAATCCTAATTGCCCTTATGTCAGCTACAGGAGAAAAGGTCTCCTCATAGTCAACACCAAATGTTTGAGTATAGCCTTTAGCTTCCAAACGGGCCTTATAGGTGTGTACAATGCCATCCTTATCAGTCTTTTTCTTGTAGAGCCATTTACTCCCAACTAACTTGGCACCCGGAGGTAGGTCTACTTCTTCCCAGACTTCATTGTCTTTCATGAATTGCATTTCCCCATTCATAGCTCCCTGCCATTTTTCCTTTTCAGGACTATTCATAGCAGCTTTATAACTTGTAGGTTCATCAAGATCCCCTATCAAGTTGTCATCACACTCCATGTTAAGACATAGACGTGTAGGAGCCTTCACAGATCTAGATGACCTGCGAACAGGAACCACTTCAACTTCAGGTGGAGGACCTAAACTTTCAGGTTCCACAGGAAGTTGGCTAGCATTTTCAGAAGGTGCTACATCTTCATGATCGTCTTCCAGATCATATACTCTCCCACTGAATTCTTGAGATATGAGCTCCTTTTCTAAGAAGTCTTCATACCTTGCAACAAAAACTTTGTTTTCAGTTGGGTAATAAAAGTAGTAACCCATAGTTTCCTTAGGGTATCCTACGAAGATGCACTTCACAGATCTTTGTTGGAGTTTGTCTGCTGAGTCACGTTTAACATACGCCTCACAACCCCAGACCTTAAGATAAGACAAGTTAGGAGCTTTTCCAGACCATAACTCATATGGAGTCTTATCAACCTTCTTTGTTGGAACCATATTAAGAATGCGAACCGCAGATTCTAAGGCATAATCCCAAAACGAGTAAGGAAGAGTTGTTAGATTAAACATAGTTTGTATCATGTCTTGAAATGTACGATTCCTTCTCTCAGTTACACCATTTTGTTGTGGAGTATATGGAGAAGTAAGGTGCTGGACAATTCCCTCCTTTGCTAAGTAATCTATAAACTCTTGACTCAGGTATTCACCACCTCTATCGGAACGAAGAGCTTTAATCTTCTTTCCAAGTTGCAACTCTACTTCTGCTTTAAACACTTTGAATGTTTCAAACACCTCATGTTTATGTTTAAGTAAATAAAAATAACCATAACGGCTGTAATCATCCGTAAATGTTAAGAAGTAGCTAGCACCTCTCCTTGACACATGTCTAAGTGGTCCACACACATCTGTGCGAATAAGACCAAGTAGATCATTAGCCCTTTCAATCCTATTTTTAAAGGGTTTCTTTGTCATCTTCCCAGCAATGCAAGATTCGCATTTATCAAATGATTCATCATTGATCTTTTCTAAAAGCCCATCATGTTGCAGCTTTTTCATGCGATCTTTGCCAATGTGAGCAAGTCGACAATGCCAAAGATAAGAGGAATCCAGACCTTTCTTGATTCTCTTACTATTGATGCTATACATTGAATTATTTTTGACAAAAGCATTATCATTATCATTCATATAAATTTCAAATACACCATTCACATCAATAGCATTAAAATAAAAAACACCATTTAAAGAAACTGAAATTCCATTGCTAGAAATAGTATTATGAAAACCAAGGTTTAACAAACATGAAAATGAAATTACACCTCTAACAATTGACGGTGCATAATGACAATTATTTAAAGATAGTACTAAGCCCGAAGGCAACACTAAATCATAAACTCCTATAGCTTCAACTCCTGCATGCGCTCCGTTACCAACGTGCAAGAATTGTTGTCCATAGGCCAGCTTTCTCTCAACTCTAAACCCCTGCAAGGTATTGCAAATATGAATGCCACATCCCGTATCATATACCCATGAATTCAATTTAGGAGTAAGAGTGAATAATTCAATCATAAAGAACGCACCTGATGAACTGGGGTTACCAGTTTCATTCCCCTGCTTCTTGAGTCGCAAGTCATGAATGTAGAGAGGGCAATTGCGCTTCTAATGGCTCTTTTCATGACAATGGTGACATGCCTGATCCTTCTTGTTTGGCGGATTCACCTTGTTCTGCTTAGGCTGATGTTGCTTCATCTTGGGTTGAGGTTGATAGGCCATGACCTGCTTGCCTTTGTTACCTTTCCCTTTGCCTTTGTTCACATGCGATTTCTTCTAGATTCTCCCCCTTGAATCGCCAACACTTGCGGGGTAGGAGCCTTGACCTTGGCTGGTAGACTTTTCTCATAATCAACAAGCAATGCGAGTAATTCTGAGACTGTCTTCCCCGAGCAGTGCATGTTGAAATTCTGCACAAAACCAGCAAAGTCCTTGTTGAGGGCCCTGTTGATCAAGTGCACTTGCACATTCTCGGGGTAACCAAATCCAATTCTGTGAAGCTGATCAAAAGATTCCTTCATCTCAGTCACATAATCTTCAACTGGTTTGCCATCACCATGCTTGCAGTTATGTAGCTTATCAAGCTCATCATACAATTCTACTACAAGTGGTTTCTCATAAGACTGCTTAAGTACCTCAAGCATGTCTTTTAGGAAAAAGTACTCAAACTTCTTTTGTAACTGAGCACTCATGCTAGTGAGCATTAAACAAGCAACCTCATGAAACTTAGCATGTTTCTCCCTCCACTCAGCCTTAACTGCTTCTTCTGCATCAGCAGCAGGCTCAGCTGGACATTCTTCGGTCAAGAAATTGAGCTTACCGGTCGCCCTCAAGACAATTCTAAGCGAACGGTGCCAATCATTGAAATTCTTTCCAGTCAATTTTTCTCTCTCAAGATGGCTCTTGAAAGCAGAAATCACAGATGGGTTATCGGGTTGAGCCATATCTACAGATAAAAGTTCAAACATTAGTATTTTCGATAATAACTATCTTCAAGAAAATATAATACCCATAGCTATATTCATATAACCACCAAAATTTTCTTGAAAACCTAGGATCCAACTTTACATAGTTCCACCACATCAGTTGATCTGCTAGTGGTGAAAGTACAAAAGATGGTAATCCGTCGAACAATAATTGGCAAACAAGATTTCCAATTCCTAGATCATTATGGGATTTACTTCAAATTGATTCATCAATTTTGCCTTGCAAGCATGTTTCATCGCATCTCATGCCTTAAGTTCTAGGTCTCACGCACAACTTAATTAAGTCGTCTACCTTAGAAACTGTAAAATTACAATTATGGTCTCATGCGTTAAAAGAATTTTACCTTGTTATAGTAATTTAGCCTAGGTCTCACGTTTACTAAATTAAAATTCCAAGTGTTCCTTATAGATAGATGGCATGTAACTTAAATTATAAGGGTATTTAATTTTGATATGTAAATCAAAATATGTATAAAGATGCATGCACTCATCTTTATAGCATAAGTTTTCAAAACCTTTTTATTACCAATTCGTGAAATTAATACACAAAATTTTACTTGAGGTTTAATAAACCCTAAGATGACTTTCTACAATTATGATTTTAAAAGTAATTCGTTTAAGACATATTCAAGATTGTGATAACCAAGGCAGACTCTAAGGCTCTTTTCTAAGCCTTCAAATCACGGTTATGAATATCGTCTTAAAGGACTTAATTTTAAAAGAATATTTGTACAAAACATCAATCAAGCAAAAGTTTATGGATTCAATCTCAAAATCATGTAATAAAGTATGAATCTTGTTAGTCTCGCCTTGGAGCGAATTACCGTGCGAAGCGAACCGTTGTTGGCATCTAAGACTTCGCAAGATTCAATCTTTATCACTTAGGGTTTCACCATTATTAGTCCATATTATTTTCTTTTATGAAAATCACCCTTTTTATTGCTTACAACTAGTCCAACAATTAAGAAACAATAAAAAGACAAGTAATTTAAAGAAAAATAAGCAACTAATAATAATAACGTGAAACAATTAGCCACATGCAAACCTTGTTAAAAAGATCCTAATAAAATCAATTCTAGGTATAATAACGCATGTAATCAACTAAGGCCTTCTCCTCTGATGGAGGAGAGTCACATACATTGACGAATCAATTGCGTAGGCCAAAATCAATATACACACCACATAGCATATAAATTGATTTTAATTATATATATATTGGAGTCTTCCCCAATTTTAGATCTATATAAAACATGTGATAAATAAATCAAAACATCAAGATCCATGACTAACATGCATGTTTCGTCATAGATTAAACCTAACAATTAGCACATAGGTCACAAGTACGTTCACAAAACTGGTTAAAGACCTAGGGTTTCTATGTGATTACAATTTAATCAAGAAAACCACAAACCCTAATTAGGGTTTTATGTGGAAAATCGACCCCCCCCCCCAAAATTAGGGTTAGGGTTTAAATTTTATAAAAAAAATTTAAAGAAAAACCCTAGATAAAAACTTGTATCTAAAACAATTAAATATCTGATTTTTATTACGTTTTAGTAATCAATTACATGTTATACATGGCTCGTGATGCCACTGTTAGAGTTTGACAATCAATAATCACATTATGCGAAAGCTAGGATCAATTATAACACGTATAAAGATAACTAAAACATAAATAGTAACGTACCCGATGCACTTCAATAAACCTTGAACTTGTGTAAATTAAATCAATGATAAACCCCTTAGCATTTTGTTTATCGATCTCTTGATAATTACTATAGTGAGTAATTACCTCGTTCTTGTACACACAAACTACCAACGAATAAAGGTTTATGCAAGTAAACGAAAACACTAGTTTTGCTTTACAAAAAAATCGACCCAAAACCCTATGTGGGGTTCTGTGCCGATCGGCCAAGAAAGAAAAGGAGACAAGGAAAACTTTTAGGGTTTTGTGTGTGTGCACAAAAGATGTGAAAGTCTAACCCTTGGCCTTGTTTATATACTAGAGTAATCTTGGGGAGCAAGCAAGGCTTGGGTCGACCCACCTTGGGCTTGATCGACCGGCCACACACCCACAAGGGTGTTCCGGATCCTTCTTGCTTTCCAAATTACATTCTAGTCCTCGTTCTTTCGTTACTAAAGATAGTTAATACTTACATTTAATATTTAACGATCATTTAGTCCCTCAAGTGTTTATAAATATATATATACGATACATTTAACATATATATATTTATTATACTTTATTCTTGTTTGTAATGTGTACAATCCCAAGGTCTCGGGTTCGATACTAGTCATTTACTTATTAATATTTATAAGTAACTTTTAACAAAACATGCATTCGTTCACAGTCTAGTAACAATGTTGTAACAGTTTATGGCAAAAAGGAGTAAAAAATCATAGTTTTGTCTGTCAGACAACCATATAGCCATGCCAAGAACCATCAGATGGAACCGACAACGATCCTCTACTGAGCCATGGCCAAGACCATAAGGCTCGGTTAATCACGCTCTGGCTACATGGTCATGATGCATCAACCAGACATGGGTTTCTGTCTCTTGAGGAATCAGGAATACAAAGGTACAAGCCTATAGAACATATCCTGTTCAAGTAAGGTCGTGCTTGTTAGTCTGCTTGTCCCTCTTATATACATGCTTTCATTTATAATTTTTGAAGATGTGGGACTAAACATTGCTACCAATGCCAAATATATGACAACCAGAACATCTAACACACCACATGTAAGTCATTCCTGATTCATGGTCGTCGTAACTACCACTAAGTATAAATACAAGCACATACATTCATTTTCTTTACTTTACAAACACGTTTTCTTTCTTCATTTTTTGAACTGGTTTTAAGAATGATATTGCTGGTATTAAATGTATAACAAGACTACTAATCTAGCATTTAATTGGTCAATTGCCATTATCTTACTCAATAAGTGATACAAGTTACTAAAGAAAAAACTGCAATAAAATATATGGGGGATTCTGGGCATATGCGCGTTCCAGCTTTTTTTTTACAGGAAGTTGGATAATCTGTGTGTCCTGGATTTCACTTGAGATTGCTTGACGAGAGTTTTTAATAGCAATGTTTTTGGAGTGTTCGCATTATGATTTTTTTTAAGAAAGGCAGTGTTTGCATTATGATTATTCTGGACTTTCCTTCATAAACGACATGTAACACCATATACACGGTCAAACACTCCGGTTGATCTCACAAAAAATGACCCCATATTCCTTGGTCCTCAACGGTCCAAAATGTTCCACATTTCTTTCTAATGAATACGGAGTAATATGGAGGGTTTGCCGAAGATGATATAACACCTATTACCGTCGTACCATAAGGCTAATAAGCAAACAGGAAAACATGTGTGTTAATTAATTACCAACAACGAGTAAATCATGTCGTTTTTTGTAAATATAAACTTCGTTTCATAAACGTGTTGGACATTCTTTATGAAACGGGCGAGGTTGATTTTGTCTAGTGTTGGACATACCTATCATATCTGCTGAAAAGTAAGTGTTGCTGAAAACAGTGAAAAGTAAGTACTTACTTGAAAGCTAGTTTATGTAGATACTCAGGCAGTTTAACTTTTTAAAGTCAAGCCAGTATATTAGAATGGTTTCCAAAACAACATATGTTGAGTCCTTGATTTTGACTATAAGTGGACACAGTTTAGATTTACTTGAACAGAGAAGAAACTTGATTAATATTCCAAATATAAGAAAAGCAAACAATCTAAACAAATGGTTCCTAAATTATCAATGTAACCAAAGGCCGAAATACTAATGATGAATGAGAGTTTTCATAGCAATTGATGTTTCAAAGTTCTTGATATATTTGTATATCCATACTATCAAGCTTGTCACAAGAAGGAGTTGGAAAATCTTCACGCTGTACACGCCATAGTAGTTTACTCATCCCGATTTCATAACGACATTCGTTATAGAGTGCTTGTATGTAACCAATGGTGATCCTTTTCTCCACATAAGACCGAGAAAATGATCTATATACCATATCAAACTCATCTAAGGATCTCACATAAAACTCGATTCCCTTCCATATTTCTTGGTGTTAAATCCTAGAAACATGTTCTGGAGGTCGAGGTTGATTGAAATATGTGAAAACCATGGTTATTTTTAGAGAGAGAAAGTAGAGAGAGAAAGGTGAAGAACTATGTGTTTATTAAATATGAAATAAAGTGAAGCTTACACACACTTTCCCACACCCCTCATGGAGAGTCATAAGGGGTATTTATAGACTCCTAACACTACATGTTTGCCTACTTGACAATAGTAGTCCCTGTAGTTTATAATCTAGTCCATTTCACTTGTGTGACGTTATCTTTATAAAAAAAACGAGGCTAACACTTGGTCGTCATGGGAATCTGATACTCGTCATTTCTTTCTAATGAATAATATGGTGGTTCTGTCTTTGGAGCCGAATTAAATATCAAGAAGGCAAACAATCCCATCGTCACAAGAAATACACAAAAGATTACTATTTCGGCAACGCACATATACTTGGATGCCTTGCTTGATTGCTTATATCACTTGTTCAAATTACCATGCATGACGTAACACATCCTTAAAACAAAATAAAAATCAATTAATTTGCACATATAAAAGTGTTTCAAGCATTGCAACCATCACTACAACAAATGGGTTAATTTTACACATTTATTGGAACACATATACATAATTTAAAGTGTGTAAAATTATTGAGTACGCTTGATTGTTGCGTGGCAAATATAGGCGTCACAAAATTCTAGACCTGATTGAGTGTAGAGAAACTAGTCTAATTGTCACAATCAGGAGCGTGCAAAATTTGATTAAAAGTCCACACTTTTTAGTGTGAAATTTTTTCCAAACTCCTACCCTACAAAGCGTGGAAAAATCTTTCACAAGTCAAAGCAACCTCAAATTTTTACACGCTTTTATATGTCACTCCTTATTTTGATAAATTTTCAGTTATAATCCTGTACTTTTGTTAATTTTACAATTCTTACCCTGTATTAAAAATACAAAAATTTTGCAGTATAATTCTTAATTGTGCAACATACATAAGAATATCATACACTTAATTTTGCAGTAACAACTTCTTATTTAAGATCACATACTTAATTTTGCAGCATATCATACATTAGAACATAATTTTGCAGTAACAATATTTGTTAATCCATGAAACACATATAAAAGATTTCTAAGTATGTTTACAAAATATCATTAAAGCTTCTTCAAATGTGCATCTTGGCCATCTTCGTTTTCAACTGTTCCAATACATCAGCCACCTGAAATCCAAGATATTTAAATCAGCCCTACTAAAAGAAGAAATTGGTGCGGCAAACTCACCGTAAACAGAAAAAATATATATATATATTGTTTGACCTCATGTCGCAATAAAGCACTTTTTTGCGTTTAATGGTTCTATTATGGCAACAACTGGGCCTTATTCTCGAAGCTATATAAGCCGACCACATTGGAGAAGCTATATACGTACATACTCTGACATTTATCAATCAACTATAAATATTTGCTACTCAATACAATTATTTACTAAGTTGGCAGTTGGTTGATTTAAATAATGATCACAATTATTGGCTCATGATAATGAATTCAATCTAGTAAGTCAAATAGCCTGTAGGTCGCCTTGCTACTTGCATAAATAAGATGCATAATCATTTAATAGTAGCAATCCTCTTAGAATTTGTTTCTCTATGAATTAGGAGCAAGCCACACGCTGCAGATATTGCAGCTCAAGTTTCCTAAGTTGGTTCTGCTATTCTACATATCGTTTGTAATTAATTACAATTGGTTTAAAAAGATTAAAGGGTTCTTTATACACTCAACTGTTCGATTGTCACATAAGGTTTGATTCAATATGTAACACCCGCATAGGCAGGTCATATACTGTTAGGTCTTTACTTTAAAGGCACTTAAAGATCATAACACGATAACAATTCCCATCTCAATATCACGCAATCACTTTCATAACGCAATGACAAACAATCCTATAAAATCATAAACGCTTTTAGATGTGATTTTAGTTTTCATTTTGTACATGCTTTTAGTAGTGTACTTTAATAAAAACCCTAAATCGTTCTCTCTCTCTCCTTGGCGATTCCAGCCGCCACCCCTCTACTATTCCGGCCAAATCAACTTCTAAATCCGGCAATCGGTTTAGAGCTGTGTTTGTTTCTAGGGGTGGCGTGCTGCTGAAAACCTACTCATTCAAATCGTTGTTCATCATTATTCTGGTGATTCGGTTATTAGGGTTTTGAATCGACTTTAGGGATCTGAATCGTTCCTATTATTCTAATGATTATTAGTCGGTTTCATACTTATTATATATATTTAAGGAACGATTTTATGATGTGTGATTGGATCTGATGTGCTTAACGATTACAAAACCCTTTTTAGGGTTTCGTATCTTCCTGCTTACGATTGTACGAACCCTAATTTTAGGGTTTGTATCTTATCGATCTGCTGGATAGTCTACCTTTGCAAGGGGTTGTTTGTTAATTGTATTCAGATGTTTGTGATATGACGTGGGTTTTAGAGAGATGGAAGTTAAGTTCTAGGGATCTTATTCAAACACCCTACCTGTTATTCATTGATCCTGCTGCTATTGCTTATCATGTTGCGGATCGCCTATGGCCATGATAGGGTTTGTTGGTGGGTTTGTTCTGGTGATTTTGGTGTGGACCTAGTTGGGTATTGAAGTTGGATACGCTTCCATGCGTGTGGAGGTTTCATGTAGTTGGTGTTGCACTCGTGGGGCAAGCAATTACGATCATTGATGCTAGAGTCGCTCACTATGAATGTGGTTCTATGAACCTTGTTGCTACATTTAGATTGTTATTTAAATGTATTTGGTTTTCCTGCGTTTAGCAGTTGTGTTTCTTCTACGTTTAGTAGTAGATTTGCTTTGTTACATTTGTTATCGCCTATGTAACGGGCTGAGGGCATGGGATTCACCCATGTCAATTGTACTTCATTGTTTTTGGCGTAATATATTTACCGGGGTTAATACCCTTTTACCCAAAAAAAAAATAGTAGTGTACTTTATTTTTTTTCTTTTTGAAACTTTTGTACACGCTTTTAAATGTGAAGAAAATATCACATATCTATTTCCTACCCTTTAAGCCGTTTATATTCTCTTACACGCTTCTCTACGTGAATATAAATGAAAATAAAGTACACGCTTTACATTCCGTGGAAAAATAAGCGTGCATAAATAATACTTTTTTTGTAGTGCATGCTTGAAACAAAAACCATACTAGTGAAATATTATATCTTCTAAAGCAAGATAGATTTTTTACAAAAGTATAAACATGATTCAGATTTATTTCACATTATCGTGTAGTCGAATTCCTAAAGAACACGTAACACTAGAAGGAATCAAGGAACAAATTATCAAGTTTATAGTAGCTATTTTTGGCAAACAATTTTCTTCTACATTTTAACTAATAGAACCAAGGTTTTCAAGATCAGAATCCTACTCAAGATCGTTTTTTGTTGTTCAAGATCGAGATCCTAAGATCCTGCTATAATGTCATTTTCTTAACATTCTTTGTAATATTATTCAAATCTACAAATTATTATATATTATAAACACAAAATTATATGAATGTTACATGGAAATGTTGTCTTAAATTATAAATATGGAATGTTTAAGAAGATTAACATGTTACTTTTTAAATTCTATAAAACATAATCCGTAAGGGCATCCACTATAATAAAGCTATAAAAAGATTTATACATTTAAAACTTCATTAATTTATAAACCTTTTCAAATTATAAACTCATTTCTACTATGGATAAACCTATTCATAAACCTTTTCATATCATAAAGCACACTTAACATTTACCAAATAGTTAAATTTTGGACCTCTTCAAAATCCTAGGCTTATTCATGCCACATAAGAAATATACATCCACTATGGTTTATAAATTTTTAGACCTATTCATCTTTTTATAAACCTTTTCACAAACCATCATAGTGGATGCTCTAACTTTGTAGTTTTTAGCGTGCCATTCGAGAAAAGTAAGATCGGATCAGATTAGATCTTAAGATCATATGGTCAAGATCATGATCCTATAAGATCTTAAGCTTGCTAAGATCCTACGTAGGATCCGGATCGTTTTTGCTTTGTAGTATCGTAAAATCGTAAGATCACAGGATCAGGATCGGGATCCTAACAACCATGAATGGAACACTTATCAAATAAATTAATTAATTTGTTTATTAGCAAAAGGTTACATTGGTTATCATCAATCAATCATATTGTATAGTTAAAACATTATAAATTCATTAAGTGTTATCAACCAATTGTTGAAACTTCTAATGCATATGCAATAATAGATTTGAAGTAAAGCATACCTTGAATGGCACCGTAGTCACGTTCTTCGTTCTAAATTTATCGACTTTAAATGGTCAATATTATATGATAAGGTGAACTAAGGCCTAGAAATTATGCAAATCTCAACAAACTTTTGAATTATAACCCCCAAATTTCAAAAGAAATAAAAAATAAATAATTAAAAATACTCATTACCCTTTATCGTATTTATCCTAAACATACTCATTTTGTTTATGAATGTTACGTATTGTTTAAAGAATTTGTTACTTAAAGAATTTGCATAATAGTTTTGCATGTATGTTTGGATCAAGTGTAGAGATCTATAGCAAGGTAGTCAAGATTGATATCTCATCTGAAATCTTTTTGTTTTAGCAAGATTGAAATCATAAAATCAAATTTAGATAATAAGATACAACAACTTTTCACGTTTTGTTAATAGGGGATAAATGACTGTTTTACATTTCTACTTAAAGCTAATGGTAAATTTATATCATATCTTCACAAAAATGTCAAATTTCAAACATAAAACACCATAATAATAGTAGGCCATGAAAAAGACAAGTTTCAATCATTACATCAACTATTTAGCGAGATAAGAAAACATAACATATATAGGTCATAAACGTCTCAAAACACATGAGTCATAATGTCCAAAAATTCTACACAAACCTTCAATATATAATATGCAACGATGTATTAACTCAATTTTCTTCATTGAAATCAAAATCCATTCCTTAAAAATTATAGTCACGACCTACCGCTCACTGCTACTTTTGAAGTCCACCTTATGATCTTACGATCCTACAAGTTTTTAGCTAGTAATTAAGATTGTCGGATTTTACGATCTAACTCGCGGTCTTGACAACCTTGACATACAATGCCCACGAATAAAAAGTAAAAACGATGCATATAGAATTGTTTTTAGAGGAATGCTACATTCTTCTTGTTGAGGAAACGTCTTATTTTTAAGATTATTTGTCAAATTCTATAACAAAGTTACCAAATATAATATTCCAAACACATAAAAAGAAAAGTTGAAGTATAAAATGCATTTTTTTTCCATTTTTTTAATTAGTAGACAATTATACGTGCACAACAACGAATCTTATAGCGGCTTATATTTTAATTAAGTGTTTTGCGTAACGTTTGCATAACCAAAGTATCACTATACGTATCTGCCGATATATAATCTCGATACTATGCACGGGTAATCATCTAGTGATAATATACATATACATATACACATACACAAATCATATATGAAACCATGTCACCATAATCTTCAAAAACCACTCTTTATATTTCAAAAGACACACGCTTTGCATATAAGGTCGAACTAAATCACGATTTCACAAGTATAATAATTTTCTGCTATACACAGTCGTTTTGCGTGGGTATACATCTAGTAAATTACAACGTTGCTATAATATTATAATCTTTTGAATAAAACAATACATGAGGTTGCATATATTGAAAAAGCACATTGGGACATTTTTGGCCTTTTTAGCCCATCTAACCATTCTCTTTCTAACGATATTTGGGTATAGGGGAATACCCCGGTGAAATATATCACCAAAAAAACTATTGAGTACAATGAAATGTGGCTGGATATCACATTAACCTCAAGCAAACGCTTGAACAACCACTTAGCCATTTGTGACATGCCACAACGAGCAAAGACTAACTAGATACATAAACAATAACTCCAATAGGAAAAACCACCTAATAGAACACGCATCCCCGAACCTATCCAACAGTTTCTCCATAGGAGTATAAAAAGCCAAAAGAGAATGTCTCCTTAGAAAACCTTTCCAGGAAAAACCAAGTGGGAAAAACCCCGGAGAAGGAAAAAAGAGTACAACTTTCAATTGACACTCCAAACTCGAATCAACCACGCCCCGAAGCCAAGACAATCAAACCTAAACCCCAACATATTTGTGTTTTTCCCATTAGAGATAATGCATATTCGAATAAACCGAGTGAGATGTAAAGTGATTGAAATCACCATCTCTAATTGAAGTCAAAGTTACCATTTTCGCATCTCCCACCTTATCTTTATAGGTGATATTTTATTTATTTATTTTTTTTTTTTTGGAAAGTTTTTAAAGTTTTCATGGGTAAAATATGTATATAACAAACTTAAGAGATTAAGAGTTTTTTTTATCCATCTTTTATAAGTAGTTAAGATGTGTAGCGTACTAAATTTGTGTCTTCTTTATCCCAATACATTTGAATTTCGTCTTTTGGATGTATCATATTCTTATGTATATTATTTTTACTATGTTACCACTCCCCGATTAATAGGAGTGTGTAAACTGAAGGGAAAAATGGTCAAGTAATAAACACAACTTGAAGATGATACAACAAAGACGAAATTCAAAAGTTTTGGAATAAAAAGAAAAAGTTTCTGCACTACACAAATTAGAAAAATGTCAAGTAAAACAAATTTATAAGAATTAGCCCTAAAAAAATATAAATAATAAACATTCGGTTTCAGTTTTAACAAATATTACCAAAACCTAAAGGTAAAATTTAATCGTATTCTAAATTTGAGGCTTTTATAGCTCATCATGTTTTTCATATGTTCCGATGGTTTCAAACTTCTCACAAGCAGGATCGCATAGTCCAGCTGTGACATATTTCTTGAGATTGCATCAGAGAATCACCATGGATGAATTTTGCATAGTAAGTGAAGGTGATTCTTATTTCTATATACCAACTCTTCGACTATAGATCCAACAGGATATATATAATCAAACTCATCTGATGATCGTCTCACATAAAACTCGTTTCCATGTTCTTTGCTTATCACGGAAAATCGATACCCGTCATTTATTTTTTTATTGAATATATGGATAGTTTATCTTGTGTGGAGATGCAAATTTGGTTATGATACACATAGTGAATACATACACTACGTTTGTTTATTTGTTATCCCGAAAATTAGACGCTCATTCTTATCTCGAGGTCCTTAGCGTTCTTAACGAGAAACCGAACGATATAACCATACTAATTCACTCTTAATCACGTTTTTTTAATATATCTATATGTCATATATATTGGTGTTAGTCTGTGAGTTTGCGTTCTTTTGGAAAAAAGTTCCGCAAAAAGCTATAGAATATCTAAAATATAGTTAATATTAATGAGATATAGAGTATTAAAGTGAGCCATATGCAAAGTGAAAATTACAAATGTGAGAACTACAAATGGTTGGTACTATATTAAATGGTAGGTTGAAAAATTGCTACAATCACATAATTTTTATATAGAATTTTTCACACAATAAAATGCTAAAATATAATAAGTCAAAATAAACTAAAATATATTCTCGCTCTTCTATTTGATTATAAATTAGAAGGGTATCCACGCAATGCGGTGACGGATACCCGGTGACAATTTTTGTACTCGCAAATATTTTTCATTTTAAAAATTCCTTATTTAGCATGTACTAAATACTTTCTAACGTACAAAATAAATATTTTTCAAAAGTAGCATCTCTAAATGGTTAGCATTTTTTTTAGCATTAAATTTTGTGGTTATAAGTTTATTGAGCTTTTATTATAAACAATTATATTAAAATATATCATTATTAGAGGTGTTACTATATGGTTTAAATGAGATTTAATACTTTAAGACTTCTTTTTACATTCATTTTCTAATTTTTCTTTTATAGAAATACTTTTTGTCTTAAAATTTTAAGACTCTCTTAATGCTTTATAATGTAGATCCGTTCTCGAGACTAACGTGTCCAAAATAAAGTCAAATACATTTCTTAAATCAACTATGAACCTAACACGTCGAAAATTCATTACTAAAACCATGTTTGATTCGTTATTCACCAAAACAATATGTCAAAATATTCTTGTCCATGTATTTATCATAAATAAAAAAAGTGAACGCTTGACCAAACAAAAACTAGGGTTATGAGACTTTTTTAGTTGGGCAATAAATAAAAAAAGTCACATTTGGTCATCACTGAAATGAAGAAATCTACTCCAAGATTAAGGTCAGCCAAGGCGCTCAACTACTTCGTCAAATTAAATGGCTTTTCTAAACCTTTAGTTTAAGGAGATATGGCTACTCGGTTGTACTCTTTGAAGGTGTTTTTTGGTTGGTGTTGTGTTAGGTAGTCTTATATCTCCACGGATTGCTTATTGTTTTTTTAGGAGTCGTTATTTCAGTGATATTTTTAGGGCTTCTTTGTCTTTCTTAGGTTCTTCGGGTGTGTCCATTCAGGCGTAGCGCGGTTTCACGTATTCTCCTTGTGGGAAGTGTTTTTAAGTGTTGTTGTTTGTCGGTTTGGTGTATGTAATCTACAGAAGAAACTAACCATTTATGGTTGGGTTGGGATTTATTGCTAAGCGACAAAATTAATCTCTTCTGAATGAGTGAATTCTAAAGAAGGAAATCTACTATTTTAATTCCAGGTTTTCTTCGTTGCGGGTAGTAGAGTTTTAGTGTTGTTTTCCTTGGTATTGGTTAATTATTGCGGAGTATTGTTTTTTCAATTGGTCAAGGTGTGTTTTGTTTACTTTAGTTCAGTTTTTTGGTCAAGCAGAAAATATATCAGAGATTGATAAGCAAATTAACTAGGACAATCATATATTTATTGCACGCTTTAGATATTATCATAAGAACCAAAGAAGGTCCAAACGTTGTATTGTTTACAAGACAACTCGAAAAGCAACACCCAATGCTTGAGTTGACATCCTCCTTATTCCATAAACAGAAATTTGGCTGTATAGAGTACGGGTTCATATTGAATGAGCTGATCATGGACAAAACACAACTTTGTAGTTAGTACCACCGGGGCATGAAATTTGACTAGTGTCGTCATCTTGAGGGTAACTATAAGCATCAGGACAGTTGTTTTTAAAGAACTTTGAATAGTCGGTAGGTCCACAACTATCACGCTGAGAGGTGCAACAATACTTGACAGTTTTGAAAATCGTGCAAGGATTGTTGCATCCTCCATTAGTTCGTAGTTGCTGAGGGCACCGGTTATTGAGATTAACAGCACATCTCAATGTCTTGCACGAAGCACCAACAGGGCTAAACTCCATCGGGATATTAAATCCATCAACTAGAGAGATGTCAGGAAAGTCAAGATTCTGGTATTGGTTTAGAGCAAACTCAGCTAAAGTGTTGGGTGGTGTCCCATAACCTTGACATTGTAACACTTTGATCCCTGTTACGTCGTAGAGCTTTCAAATAGCTAGCTAGAGATTAATTTCGGCTTTCAAGTTGTTACGCCATAACAAAGTTTTCTTTATTACGTAGAGGCGATGAAAGCAATTTTTATTTGTATTATTAGGAAAGTTTATTTATCATTATTATGTTATTGGGTAAGGATCTAGTGAGAAGAAACTTAAAATGAGAAAAATGAGAAATAATTATAACCTCATATTTGAGATGCATCAACTTAAATTAGATGCATCTCTATTCATTTAGATTCATCACAATTAGTTTCAAAAGTGATTTTGAAGTGAAAATGATGCTAAGTAGTACTAGTAACAAATTTGACCCGCAGAGGACGAAAAATATATAGGATTCGTCTAATTTGATGAAATGCATTTAATACATGTATATGCATTTAATTTTTTGCTAAAAAGTATATTATCATGCATCTAAAAGATTAGGAATGCATCTAATTCAAATTGATATATCTTTAATATGTTGTTATAATTATTTCTTATTCTTCTTATTTTAATGATTCTTCTCATTTGATCCATAGTCTTATGTTATTTACTTTAATTAGTTATCTTCTACTCAAAGATAACTTTTCCCTATAAATACATAGCTCATTATCATTGTAATTCATCTTGGAATTTATTAATATAATTGAGTTTTAAGAGTTTTCTCTTGTTAGAGTTTTATTCCGTGAAGGTTTTAACCTCGTTATTAACCCTTGGATTAGGGTTAACAAAATTCGCTTCCGCATCCCGTATCAGTTGGTATCAGATCTTGTTAGTATCCAGATGGTGAGTGGTGCAGAAGATCCAAAAACCCGTACTACTAGTGGGGTATGGTCGACCAAAGACATGGATTGTGCGATCAATGATTTTGCATACAAATTCGCGAGTATGTCCAATGTTCTTTAAGAGATCTCCGCAATCGAAGGTGGTGGAAATCACACAAATCGCATGGGTAACAGTCATGGTGATCGTAGATTTCATCATAACAATGATGAATTCTATGATGACCTTGAAGTTGTGTCGGATTGGTTGTACGAGGATGACAGGTTCTTTGAAATCATGGATGTTCCTATAGAAGAAAAAGTCAATACGATAGCTTACAAGTTACTGGAGGAGCTAAGGCTTTATGGCAAAACAAGAAAGACAACCATAGTAGAAAAAAAATGCCCAATCAACATAGGGCAAAGGACGAAGAGAATGATCAAAGATAGGTTTTTACCCATGGATATTGAACAAATTTTATATCAACAACTTGTGCTCAAGGGAAGAGAACCGTGATGGAGTACATGAGTGAATTCTTGAGGTTGCAAGCTAGGCGTAACTTGAAGAAATTTGAAGAACAAATTGCTACTAGGTATATTAGTAGGTTAAATCAATTAATCCAAGAGAAATTAAGTTTTTTGTTAATTTGGATCGTTGATCAAGCTCAAATTTAGCTACAAAGGTAAATATCCAGACAAGCTTTGAATTTTGGAGGATCATTGAAAGAAAATTTATATTTGAATTATACTCATGTAAACCAGTCTAATCAAACTCAATTAAATGTTAGAACTAATACATATTCAAGTTTGACTTCTCTAGTTTTGGCTACAGGTAGTAGCATGATAAAGTCGGTTGTTGCTAAGAAGACAGACTCCAACATGCATGTGAAAACTATGCCACCTAAGTGTTTAGGTGTAGTTTACCGGGTCTATTGGTTGAAGGAAACATTTGCCCGTTGATCACTCATGGAAGAAGTTGTTAGAATGTGGTATCCAAAGAATTAGTGAAAGCCTTGAAGTTACCAATCGAACAATATCCTAATCCATATAAGTTAGGTTGGATAAAGAAGGGTCCAGAGGTAAAGGTGAATGAGGTTTAGAAATTCCTATTGTTGCTGGAAATTCCTATCATGATGTGGTGTCTTGTTACGAAGATGGTGCCAACATGATGTGAATGTAATACATAGAGGAAATGCGGATTTTTATGTCTTTAATTAGTATGGAAAGAGCATGGCTAATCTACCCAATGGTACACGGCCACCGTATTGTATTTGAAGACGCATTGCAAGGCATTCACCCATTGTTTGGAGGTAGTGAGAACTCAAGGTCAGTTCTTCTAGTGCGAGAGGAAATGATAGGGACAAGATTCGAGGCCAAGTGCCGTAGAAGTTATTTTCACTACGACGTAACACGTTGATCTTTCTTACGTTATATAGCTCTCGAGTAGAGATTAATTTTGACTTTCAAGTTGTTATGCCGTAACAAGGTTTTCTTTGTTACGTCATAGAGGTGACGAAAACAGTTTCTATTTTTGTTATTATGAAAGTTATTTATCTTTGTTATGTTATTTACTTTAATTAATTATATTTTTCTCCAAGATAACTTTTCATTATAAATATAAGGTTAATTATCATTGTAATTCATCTTGGATGTTATTAATATTATTGAGTTTTAAGAGTTTTCTTTTGGCAGGGCTTCATTCCTTGGAGGTTTTATCTTCGTTATCAACCATTGGATTAGTATTAACAAAATTCGCTTTCGCGTTCTGCGTCAATTACACTATACGAAAAATGATTAAATATAAAGTTGGTTCCCTCCTAAAAAGTATAGAAAGTCACCAGATTATAAGTTTGATGAACATCTTCTTGCATAATTTTCTTTGATTAACAATTATAGATTATAAGTTTTTTTCACCATAATTTTGATTTTTTCAACATTTATTGAAGCTTTTGTGAATTACTAAAATATTTATATTCTAATGAACACCTTGAAACTTTAAACCACAAACTTGCTTAATTGATTTATTTTATCGAACACCTTATGAGTGTTTTCACGAGCATGCATGTGATTTCTTTGAAAATTATGAGAAAAAGTTTAGAATAACAAAAGAAGAAGAATTGACGTTAATTTAGAGTATGTTGATCAAGCTTTGTTATAGTAATTTCGTTTTACCTCAAAATGAATAAAACCCTAATTTTGATTAAATTTGAACTCTTGAAAAGGGTTGTAATTTGTAGTGATCGAGGAATATATGATGAAATCGAAACCTAAATTTGTTTTTTTGAATGATTTTTAAAACTAAAATTGAAGACATGTGTTAGGCAAAGAATGCTTTTTAAACTTATTTTTTTGAGCAAAGCTTTTTAAACATTTTGGAAAGTGGTTTTTGCCAACTTTCTACAGGTCGTCACCCTACAATATAGTTTTACTGTTACGATTTACGCACTTTTTATTACCAATGATATATTATGTTATGTGTAATACTAGTAAATAAATCTTCAAACTTAACTCATGGCGTGATATGCTGATGCTTCATCATATGAAATTAAAACAACATTTGCTATCTTAGCTGTTCTAGCTTCTATGAATTATACAATGCAAAGTTTCATCTTCTAATAAGATGCAGATCTAAATTTTAATTTATTTTATAGCTAAACTAGGCTCGAAGCTGTGTAAGATGGAGTACATTGATGGTCGTTAGGTTTGAAGCCGTGAATAACAGAAAAGCAATGGACTTGCTATATTGTGGTAGTTTTAATTATGTCGTTTATACCTGACCGATAATGTACGTAACTAGGACATATGCAAGTAGAATGTATATATGATTGATCAGCAATTGGATTTACTAGGACAATCACATATTTATTACACAGTCTAGAATTTATTGTATTACAATAAGAGCCAAAGAAGATTCAATGTGTATAGAACCCTCCTTATATAGTTTACAAGACTACTCGATCGAGAAGCCATACTCGACGTTTGAAATGAAATCCTCCTTATTCTGTAAGTAATTTTTTGCTACTGCATATAGATAGTTCATGATATAGAAAGAGTTGATCATGGACAAAACACAACTTTGTAGTTCGTACCACCAGGGCATGAAGATTGACTTGTCGGGTCATCTTGAGGGTAGCTATAAGCATCGGGACACCTATCTTTAAAGAACCTAGAATAATCTGTCGGCCCACAACTACCACGCTCGATGGTGCAACAATACTCGACAGTTTTAAAAACCGTACAAGGGTTGTTACATCCTCCTTGAGTTCGTAGTTGCTCAGGGCACTGACTATTGAGATCAGCAGCACAACTTAGTTTCTTGCACGAAGCATCAACGGGGCTAAACTCCATTGGGATATTGAATCCATCAACGAGAGATATGTCAGGAAAGTCATTATTGTTGTCTTGATTAAGAGCAAACTCGGCTAAAGTATTGGGTGGTGTCCCATAACCTTGGCATTCAAGTAATCCATTGCAATCACCAGTTTCACATTTCCCTCGACCATTGGCATCAAAGTTGCAATTGGTTCGTCCCCATATACGAGCTCCAGCCGTCCCAGGGGCTACCGTGAGTTGCCAACTTTGACCAGTTTCAAGACGTCTACCTCCACCAGGAGAGGCAGCGGCCCATACAGTGTATGGACATTGGTTTATGACATCGAAATTGGCTGCTTGTGTGGAAGTGAAGCAAAAGATGGTAAGAATGATGAATGAAATGAGACAGTTTTTGACATAATAAGCCATGTTTGGTATGTTTAGTATGTTTCAAGTGTGGATTGGTGTGGTTTTGGTAGAATTGTAGAAAGGGTTTATATAGGGAAGGATTTGCCATAAGTTAGGCATATAAGTGTGAATATTTTCCACAAAACTATGAAAGATTATGATCTACGGAGTATTTAGGTTTGAATTTTAAGCTGAGAAAATTTGAAGGCATAGAAATATGTTGATAAGGCAGAAAATGAATTTTAGAATAGTCCAAAATAAAACAGAAGTTAGTTACGTACGTCGACTTCTAGATTATTTGTTTTCAATGTTATCTTGATGATTTCAACACTAATTTCTTTACCTGGAAATTTATTATGTTACATATAGAACTACATAAAATTTCCTATTGTACAATACACTGATACTTCAAATATGATAAATAAACATCTACAATCTTAGTTCAACAGAAGATGCATGTAAATTTTTCCTTTGATAAAATTAGAAGTTAATAATAATTATTTGCTAGTTACAAGTTAAGTTCGAACCTTATAAGATGGATTACGCTAAGGATCATTAGGTTCAAAGTCATGCATAACGAATTAGAGACCACGCATGATGAATCGTTGGGGTTTTATGTTGTTTGGACCCAAATGGATATTACACATGTGTTTTATTCGAATTGTTGGATTTTTCAGGTATAAAAGACTATAACGTTTTATAAGAATTATACATACTCCTTAATTCACATCTATATTATTGGCATCAAAGTTGCTACAGATTGATCGACACATGCGCATCTTTGAATTGTCATGATGAAAATGGTAAGTTTTGGAAGTATTTGTGTGTAATGGAATTGTCAAAAGCGTCTACTATGGAGCTAGGGGTTCCACGGATATCCGTGCATCCATAGATTTTTTCAATTTAGTGTTAATTTTTGGAAAAAAAAATAATAAAAATAAAAAAACATCGATTTTTTATAAAGTCATCTTAAATGCATCCGGTCTATCGAAATATGTTTTTAGTATTAGTGTTCAATTTTTTGTGTGCACCAAATCATATTTACTCGTGATTCCATTCATGTCTACGAACAAAGGAGGGACGGATTCAGAAGATATAGCCAATTTCGAGTCCAATTCAATTGTCGCATTTTGCCAACCTTGGGAGATAGCTAAATAACAAGCATGTCTAATAGCTAAGACTTCAGCTACGAACCTAAATTAATTGACTTCTAACTTTCGGCATACAAGTATGTACTTTTATGAATGTGTAAGACTGTAAGTATTTAAATTTCAAACTAATTTTAGAACTCATGCTCATGCATGGATTGATTATAGGCAGAAATTATAACGAGGGGCAATCATATTTTAATGATTATAGGCGCACACACTAGTTATAATACCCGTGTACGCACTGGATTTTTCCAGAAAAATTTAGTTATATAGTATATCGTTTAAAAACATAAAATCTTATGTGTATTTTAAAAAGTTAGAGTATCAACATGTGCAAAAGTGAGAAAAATAGTTAGTATAAATTGTAAATATAACCGTAGCATTGACCTTGTATTTGATTCTTGAGCGTGTCTCCTTATAATGTTATTGGGTCAAAGGTTATTTGATCACATGGGTTTACACATAACAAATTTATTTAAAATTTTTTGTTTACTATATGGATATATAAGAATTTACCCGTGAAAATTATGATATAAGTACAACTAATAAGTATGCATGCGTTTTTCATTATGTACAATTAATATTTTGTAAAAAATTTATTTGATGAAAGATTTAACTTTATTTAGCTGACATAGATGTTAATGTTGAGGCTAATGTTATTGTTTAACTTTAACTATTGATATCATATTATACAAAATGTGCGAGTCTAATAGCACATAATGAGCGTTGATGAAATTAAAAAATACTCCGTAAAGTGTTTTAAAAATATTTTTCCGGATATCCGTATATAAAATTTAAATAATAATTACATGAGTCGTGAAGTACAATCGCGTATATTTATTTTCATATCATAGTAACTCGTACTTACCATTTGATATTTATATTACCGTTTATAATAGTTTAATTGTATTTAATATTCAAACCCGTGTACGTATAGATTAAACTTTTAAATAGGATAACATGAGTTCTTATTTATATTTAACGTACATAGTAAAAAGATGTTTTAATAGATGAAAGTTTAAAACTAATATTTATTTTAAAATTATTTAACGTAAAACATAAATTTATAAAATTTTGTAAGTTTAATGGATGAAAGTCTCAAACCAATACTAATACTCATGTAATTGTAAACAAAGTTTATATTATAAAGTGTAGGGGGTATAAAGTGTAAGGGGTTATTTGTTTATTTTCATAAATTTGACACTTATATTTTTATGTGTTTTTTTTTTTTTTCCTTAATCAAATTCTCCACCAAATTTATTAAAGTTTGACCAAAATCAATTCAATTTTGACTTTTTATTGACCAATCATATTGCTCGATTTCGCCTATGTGTCAAAATCGAGCATTCCTATTGGTCCTATTTTTTTAACTAAGATTGTTTTGTCAAAAAAACTCCGAAATAATGTAATTCCTTTATTATATAAAAGATTATAACGGGCAATTATATTTTAATAACTGAACTTTGTGTAGATATATAATGGGTAATGATATCTCAATAAATTTATTTTGAAGTTAAATATTGTGACAATTCATGGTTTGTAAAGACTAATATTTTTTTTAAAAATTTTATTAAACCTTTTTTACTTGTATAGTAATAATACCCGTGTACACGCGGGATTTGCATAATTTTTATTATATTTTAGTATCGATTACTCCCTCCGTCCCAAAAAAAGTTCATTTTATTATTTATGTTTATCTCAAAATAAGTGTTCAGTTTTTATATATGGATAGTAATTATAACAGGTTTTCCTACTTTACCCCTCTAATTAAAACTTGTATTAATTACTCATTTTTTATTTTTATATTAACTATATGGGTAAAAATGACTTTTTATCAATCAAAACTAGCATTAATTACACATATCATAATTTTTAAATTTTTTTTTACTCTTTTTTTTTAGGACGGGGGGAGTAATATTCTGTAGAGATATTTGTTGCACGAAAGATTTGATTTTGTTTAATTGGTACGATGTCTATGTTGATGTCGTTTAAATTTTAACTATTAATATTATGTTTTAAACATTATTCATATTTAGTAGCACGTAATGACCTATGAAAAATAGGTGTCGTTATTATATGTACAATCTCGTGTGTTTATTTTCATCTCATAGTAACCATTGAGATCTTGGCTTCATTTTGATATTTATATTCTAATTAATAGTAAATTTGAGTAAAACTGAACTTCCATCCTAGTAAAATATATAAACCAAAAAACTGTTTAAAGTACAATGAAATATGGCTGAAACGCCACATTAACCTCAAGCAGCCACTTGAACAACCACTAGATCATTTATTACATGCCATAAATGAACAACTAGCTACCAATAAATAAAACAACCACTAAAAACATAAAAAGACATGCAGGACAAATAAACAAATACAAATAAAAGATTACTTCCTCGAATGGCCTTGAAGCTTGAAATCAAACTGATTGTTAAATTCCTCAAATTGCCCGGGTAAGTCATAGAGCTGGGCCGCATAATCATCAAAAAGATAGACTTCAAGCTTGATATGTTCTCCTGTTGATGAAAAGTAACTGTCCATAAGATCATTTGGCTCAAACACCTCATCATCCCTATCTGAATCAACCACTTCAACCACCTTAGAGAATGGATTGTCCTTCTTTTTATCATTAGCCACCGGAGTAGGTTTACTATTATCATCCACAAGGGTAGTTTTGTAATACCTCAAATTCTAAAACAATGCAAAATGACCAAAATGCCCTTAAGTTTTAATAATTTGTAATAATACTTAAATGATATAAAGAAAACCCTAAAATTTGGAAATTTTACAACATATAATCACAATAAATTATTTATAAATAAAATTTATACATTTTTGTAAAAGTAGAATAATTTTTATCATATAAATAAGTAAATTCGATTTATTATATGTTACATATATTAAATATATGTATTTAAATCAAGAAATAAATACCAAATAAATAGGAAACATGTATAATCTTTTAATTAGGACTTATCACAATATATTGCAGCCCAAGATAAGTATCCTACTCCTTATAAATATATTATACACGTTTTTCTTTTTATAAAAATCCCTAACCGACTTTAAATCAAAGTCGACAACCCCAAAAATACCAACAGTCGAATATAAGTTTTCTGGAACTCTCAGTTATTTTTCCTAAACATGTTTCAAGCTTAAGAAGACTAGAAAATTAGTGCTAAGGTCTGAGGTGTGATTGTTTGAGCTTGGGAGATTGTTTGGGTCGATTTAAGTAAACCGAGAGGTAAAAATCCCATCTGCTTGTTCACACGTTTTAAAATTATGGGGTTAAACTTGTAATTATGGAAGTTAAGGAACTAACATGGATAATATGTGAAACTTATAATATTTACATAAACCCTAGAATTAATATGGAATATGAAAAAGTAAATTAATGAATAATACATCATGTGTAGATTTCTGAAGAAGAGTACTATTCCGTTATTTGATCTCTGTCAGCTTTGCTTTTGTTCGAGGTACGGATAATCTGACCTTACTTTTAAGGTTTCCTTTGTGATATGAACCTTTGCTATGAACCTTCTGATTTGGATCTTTGATATGACAAACTTTGTTTTCTGAAACTTTTGATATGACAACTATGTTTTGAACCTTTATTATGCACATTATGTTACCTGAGTTTCACTAGGCATGGGGGTTCCATGTCCGTGTCATAGATGCACCTATGGCATGACTCTAGGGCAGTAGAGTGATGTTCTGCCACGTCCCTTCCGTTATATATGAATGTGCACTAAATTTCAGGGGCGTATGGATGCATCCTAGATCTGTTTTCTGTTATGATAAGATATGATTCTGTTTAGTGACTGGTTGTACGTGCAATGTACCCCTTTCACTTCCGGTACAATGGAGTCTGCAGCTCCTTGTGCAAACTTATGATTTGACAGTTATGATAAAGTGATATGATATGATATGATATGATATGATATGATTGTCTGAGCTCATGGTATTATTTTGGTTTATGATTCTGTTTATACAGGTGACTGTATAGATTCCTTACTTAACCTACACAATTTATTTCCGTATTATCTGTTATACCTAAATATGTTTCCTAAATTATATCTTCTGTACTTCAGTATTTATTTCAGTTTTCTTTTGTTATATCCGTTCACTGAGCTTTTGTAGCTCAGCCGCATTTCTTTTCTCCGCGGCAGGTATTCAAGATAGCTTTTGGGATAGTTTTTCTGGGCTTGAGTGTAGATTTGAATTGAAGAATTTGACCATAGTTAATTCAAGTAAGTTTTTTGCTTTTGATCTGTCTGTTTGTTCTGATGTAACACCATAATTTGTGGCATTTTTACCCTTGTCTGGTTGGGGTGTTACAATTATGGTATCAGAGACAGGTTGGATCGGCGGATTCATAACCCGTAAAATTTAGGCTATGACCTGTGAGTATTAGGCTTTGCACTATAGGAATTATGAAACAATCTGTGAGGATTTACTTTAGGATTTCTTTATATGAATCTTAAGTTAGTACCGGTGAGGATTGGGTAGATTAGGATATTGATTTAAGTAGCATCGTTTCCGCATCACTCTGATTTGTGTTTCTGTCTTTAGTTAAGCTGATAAGATCATTCTTTCCGAGGTTAGAGAGTTAAGGATGACCTAAAGTTCCGTAATCTAATAAGTTTAGGAATGTCTTGAGAACTACACCATTTAAGTTTCACTTTCTGATTCTGATTTCCGTCTCAGACTTGTTGGCAATTAGTTTGATGTATTCTGACCATTCGGAAGATAACTACAACACTAAGTGTTCGACATATTCTGTGATTTCTTCTGCTCATGCTGGGTATATTAAGTATTCCTTTGACACTATTTGATTTTCCATAAACCTTTTCTATTTCTATGAGAGATCTGGAAGTTATTGGTCACGAGTATAGGAAATTGTCCACTTTATTATGATAATGAAACTATGTTTAAAAAGGTTTCCTTTGGAAGGTTATAATTTTGACAATAATCCGGGTAGATGTTGATTTATCTAGATTCTTTCCATTATTAATGATTAGGATATAACATGATAATGAGGAAGATTGACAATGGTGTGATTGAACCTTTAGACTATTAAGTTCTCCTTTGGAAGTTTTGTAATATGATAATTCAGCGTATATTCGTTAAGTTTATGATTATAAGAAATTTTTCGAATTTTGGAAGTATTGGTGCTTTATTAAGATATATCTGTTAGATTTATGTTATTTTCTGTTACGTTTCATTTTTCGTTCAACCTCATTGATGATGATTGATTCTGCTAAATTCTGGAAAGAATAGAAGAATTGTTAGGATGCTATTAGGTTGCTTATTCACGACTTGAGATAAAGTATGGTCATCATGATGGTATACTCATGTGATGCTGGTATTATGACGCCTGATCAACGTGATAATACTTACATCATATGACGTACTCTCATTGTGAGCATAGGATATTTCGGGAAGTGTTTGGGAAGCATCAAATTTCTGTCAGTTAGATTATCCGCGATTAGAGAGACTTTTAGGATTCATTCGACCTATATGTAGGTTATGCCTTCATCGTTAGATATTTGTATATGTTCAAATTCTTAGATATCTGTATATGTTCAAATTCTCGTGTATGTTTGTTGATCTTTGATCATTCGTTAAGAATTTCAGAAAACATTATAGAGTCTTCTATCATTTGAAGTTCCGTACTCAATCCGTTTTCTGCTAGTACTTGTGAGAAGTACTTTAGTTATCTGCTACAAGTATGTAATCGTTGAATCAATTTCTGAACTGTTTTGAATAAGATATGAAGTTATGAAAGTCCGATAAGAAAGATATGTCTGTTTGTTTGAAATCAGTTTGGAAGATTTCTGAATTGAGATTATTTCTGTAATCGAAAGATTCTGTATTTGTTCCGTTATGTCAATTTCTGTAATCTGATTTGTTTTTGTCTATTCTGCTTATTCAATTTTCGAGGACGGAAATTTTTTTTTAGAGGGGAAGAAATTGTAATACCTCAAATTATAAAACAATGCAAAATAACCAAAATGCCCTTAAGTTTTAATAATTTGTAATAATACTTAAATGATATAAAGAAAACCCTAAAATTTGGAAATTTTACAACATATAATCACAATAAATTATTTATAAATAAAATTTATACCTTTTTGTAAAAGTAAAATAATTTTTATCATATAAATAAATAAATTCGATTTATTATATGTTATATATATTAAATATATGTATTTAAATTAAGAAATAAATACCAAATAAATAGGAAACATGTATAATCTTTTAATTAGGACTTATCACAATATATTGCAGCCCAAGATAAGTATCCAACTCCTTATAAATATATTATACACGTTTTTCTTTTTATAAAAATCCCTAATCGACTTTAAATCAAAGTCGACAACCCCAAAAATACCAACAGTCGAATATAAGTTTTCTGGAACTCTCAGCTATTTTTCCTAAACGTGTTTCAAGCTTAAGAAGACTAGAAAAATAGTGCTAAGGTCTGAGGTCAGGTGTGATCGTTTGAGCTTGGGAGATTGTTTGGGTCGATTTAAGTAAACCGAGAGGTAAAAATCCCATCTGCTTGTTCACACGTTTTAAAATCTTTCTGTTATTTTTCTAATATCTTATATATCATATATTATCTGTATAAAAAGGTAGAAGTGAATCATGCATGTTTTGTAGCTCGTACGAATTTATGGAAACTAAAAACCCTAAATTGAACAAGAAAACAAGGAATAAGCCATGCGATTTTTGAGGCTTTTTATATATTTTTCTCTGGTCTTATAAGTGTCATATTACATCAGAAAAATAAGTTTTATAATTTTCGAGACCTGGAGAATTAGTTTGGAATTAATTTGTAATCGAGTTTATTAAATAAAAAGATAATAAAAGAAAAGGAATCAAATTAGGGTTAGGGTTAGGGTTTTTGGTATGAGATCTAGTCATTAATGATGTTTTTAAGGATATAATTAATGTGGTAATGATTGGGTAATTTAGGGTTAGGGTTTGGAGGATTATTATATAAATCGATTATGTTTTTAAAGTATAAGGGTATGTTTTGTAATTAGATAAACTTGAGGGTTATTTTGTAGAGTGAGTAAGACTAGGGGTGAACTGTATAAATTATAACATGAGGGTGTCATGTGTAAATTATGTAACAAAAAGGTTTAAATGGTAATTTATGTAATTATATAATCCAATTTGTAATTAATTAAAATTATGGGGTTAAACTTGTAATTATGGAAGTTAAGGAACTAACATGGATAATATGTGAAACTTATAATATTTACGTAAACCCTAGAATTAATATGGAATATGAAAAAGTAAATTAATGAATAATACATCATGTGTAGATTTCTGAAGAAGAGTACTATTCCGTTATTTGATCTCTGTCAGCTTTGCTTTTGTTCGAGGTACGGATAATCTGACCTTACTTTTAAGGTTTCCTTTGTGATATGAACCTTTGCTATGAACCTTCTGATTTGGATCTTTGATATGACAAACTTTGTTTTCTGAAACTTTTGATATGACAACTGTGTTTTGAACCTTTATTATGAACATTATGTTACCTGAGTTTCACTAGGCATGGGGGTTCCATGTCCGTGTCATAGATGCACCTATGGCATGACTCTAGGGCAGTAGAGTGATGTTCTGCCACGTCCCTTCCGTTATATATGAATGTGCACTAAATTTCATGGGCGTATGGATGCATCCTAGATCTGTTTTCTGTTATGATAAGATATGATTCTGTTTAGTGACTGGTTGTACGTGCAATGTACCCCTTTCACTTCCGGTACAATGGAGTCTGCGGCTCCTTGTGCAAACTTATGATTTAACAGTTATGATAAAGTGATATGATATGATATGATATGATTGTCTAAGCTCATGGTATTATTTTGGTTTATGATTCTATTTATACAGGTGACTGTATAGATTCCTTACTTAACCTACACAATTTATTTCCGTATTATCTGTTATACCTAAATATGTTTCCCAAATTATATCTTCTGTACTTCAGTATTTATTTTAGTTTTCTTTTGTTATATCCGTTCACTGAGCTTTTGTAGCTCAGCCGCATTTCTTTTCTCCGCGGCAGGTATTCAAGATAGCTTTTGGGATAGTTTTTCTGGGCTTGAGTGTAGAGTTGAATTGAAGAATTTGACCATAGTTAATTCAAGTAAGTTTTCTGCTTTTGATCTGTCTGTTTGTTCTGATGTAACACCATAATTTGTGACATTTTTACCCTTGTCGGGTTGGGGTGTTACAAGTTTTCCCATAAATAATAATCTTTTCAAGCTTCCCAAGTTTCTCAACAATAAGAGTGTTCTTCATAGGCGATGGAGAAGTAGTTTTGGAAGAACTAGAAATAACTTCAGGAGTACACATTGTACCAATCACAGGTTCCAAAACCAAATCTTGTTCCTTAAGCACATCAAAACTGTTCTTCAAATAAACAAGGTTGATATCATCAATCTAATAATTATTCTTACCTTGGTCATCCTGGGAGGAGTCGTACTACTAGCAAGATCAGTGTAAAGTTTGTTACTAGAAGTAGAACCTACATTAATCGTTGGAGAACCTGTATTCATTTGGACAGGAGGCTTAGACGTCGATGCTCCTCCATTCTTTGGCTTAGTAACCGGCCTATATTAATACGAAACTTTAGGCTTTTGAAAACGAATCCCATCAACCTGACGATTAGTACCCTGAAGCTTACCTTTTTCCTTTCTTCTTATAAGCTTCAACGAAACCCTCTTCATCAACCAACGATTTATCTTGCACAACCAGTTTCACTCTCTTAGGACATTGTTCATCACTATGATCAAAGATCTTACATGTACCACACCTTGGAGGTCTCAATTCGTACTCTATCACAACCGTTTCCATGGTATGACCCAAACCATTAGGAAATGGTATTGCAATGACAAGATAATCGACCAAAGCTTCATGCGACGATACTTCCACAAGAGCACGAGCATACGAGTTACGTCCCCAAGATTGGAGACACATTGAGCTAGTATAAGCATCCAACATGATATGCCGACCTATTTGTGTAGTAATTAAGCTTAAGCCCACTTCCGAATACGCAACAAAAGGAATCTTGTGAATCTTTACCCAAACATGCGCTATAGTTATAACCTCTTTAGTAAGTGTAGCATTAGGAGTCCATATGTTCAAAACGATAGGAACTGAACGGATCAGCCATGGACCAGTTTCTAAAACCCTTCCTTAGTCGAGAATTGAAATAAGAAGAACCTATTATTAAGCATAAAACACTCTATACCGAATTTAACCCAAGTGTTTTTCATGTAATTTTTTACTATAGGAAACGCGAGGCGTCTGCCAATGAAGTAACCAAACAGCGTATGAGCAAACCTGCTACTTATCTCATCCACCACCTCCAATGGAATGGTCACGTTAGCCCCTTCCAAACACTCTTTACTCCTCATCTTAGTCAATTGGACAGTTTTATTAGGAGGAGTAGACTTGAACATGGCAGCATATGAAGAAGGAGTAGGATGCGAGCTGTTCAAATCTACAATAACAGGAACATCATTAGTTTTGTCCCTTTCAACCGTAACCTTCTGATTACCAGCTTCAAACCCAGATTCCATAATGAAAGCAAAAGTAACCCAAACCCTAAAAACTCACTTAAAACAGAAGCGAAGTAAAAGTAGAAGAAAAAATGATTAGGAAAGCAAAAAAGAACACACAAACCCCTAAAAGGGTCCGTTGATCATCATGATAACCTAACCAACTCACATGATGGAGAATTGATGAGTCAATGATTGTATAAATAGAAAATAATGCAGACAACAGGAAACAGCGAAACCCAAGAACCAAAATTGAACCCTAAATCTACAAGGCCTGCATCCAAAATAAAAGACCAACTAAAGGGAGATAATACTAATGATTAATCCACAGAAGAAGGAATGTTATATGGATTAAGGTTCAAGCAGAAAGAAGAGATCGATCAGTCAAGGGGAGGAGGGGAGTCGCCATTTTCTCTAGAGCGTTTTAGGGTAACTTCAGCATTGTTTGCCAATACTCCTCAGTTAATAATAAATTTAGCCCTATTTAACTTGTAAACCTGTATTATTATGACCAAGAAACACTTTCCGGAGGTCAAGGTTGATCAAGGTCAATTAGTCAAAAACAGCTTATCCCAATACTCTGTGGATAGTACAGTGTTTCCCCGGGTCGTTAAAGTCCCAACGAGATTGAAATGGTGTCGTTTGAAATCGTTTATGAGTGAGTGGCACTGAGGACAGTAGCCCAGATGATGTGGAATTGATATTGCTACTGTTATTTTGGTATTTGTACACAGATATAATATTCACAAAAATCAGATATACAAGGATATGCACAAATTTACAATTAAGATCACGTAACGGACTAAAAAAGTGGGATTTGGTAATTAACAAACTACAGGGGGTGCTTTTGAACTTTTGGAAACTGAAAAATTAAAAAGAAATTTTAAATTAAAAATGAAATTATAAAAGTGATTATTTTAATATTTAAATATTATTTAATTAATTAAACTAATTAAAATCTAATTTAAATTAACTAATAATTATAAGTGTTACAAATTAAACTAAAAATTTGCAAAAACCATTTCTAAACTTAAATTTGAACTTGAAGAAAGTATAAAAATTAAAAATAAATATTTTTTTCTTTTTATGAGTTTTATATTAATTAAAAACTATTTAACTTAATTAATCTAATTAAAATATTTTAAATTACTATTAATACTAAATTAACTTAGAAAATTATGGAAAAATGCCTAAAATTATTTTATAACATTTAAAAGCTAGGAAAAATATAAAAACTAGGTTTTGCTTTATAAAAACTAAATATGCTATTTAATACTCAATATTAATTAATAATTAATAAAACTAAAATTAAATCTAATAAATACTAAATGACAAAATAAAAATCTAAGAAAATTACTAAAATTACTTTAATATAATAGGTAATTAATAAAAATATAAAAATACTAAGTACTTAATAAAAATCTAAAAATGAAAATTAAAAGATAAATTGAATTAAATAGAAACTATCACTTAATATTAAGTTGGATTTTCTTGATTTTTCTTTTACAAATCTATTTTATAACTAAAAACAAACACTTTTTGTGAAATCAACTTTTTTACAACAAAAAAAATAAGCTGAGAATAAGCTAAAAAGTCCACACAGTTGACTTTTAGGAGAAAACAGCCTTAGTGGGGTCCACAAGGGTAAAAATTGGATCCAATAAGTTCAATGGGCTTATGTGAGCTAGAAACAACAAAAAGATTCCACAGAAATAGCCAATAAGCTCAAATTAAGCAATTCACAAATCCATATGCTACTCAGATTTGGGACAGAGATTATGGGCAATTCTAAGTGGGGTCCACTGAGTCCAAGGTCAAACTAGTTTTCAAGATTTAATCTCTGGTAGGAGGGGGTTGGGAAAACCTAAATCTAGGGTGTGGGGACCACTGTGGTGGCCACAAACCACCACCAAAGGTGGTGGTGTGGGCTGTGTAACTGCTGCACAAAGCAATGGGTTGCCCTGCAGCCCTCTTTGGAGGGTTGTGGGGCCCACTAGAAAAATCTTAAAAATCTAATGACTATGGGACGCTGAAGATGAGGTGGGAGGCAACCATGTGTGAAAATCTCAAGTCCTAAATCTAAGCTCATAAATCTAGAAAATTCCTCCAAGATTTGGTAAAATCGACAAAGTTGAGATTTGACTTTTAATGAAACATGCTAGATTGACTTTTACCAACTTTGATTACATCTAATTAACTGAAAATGATATGAAAAGCTATAATAAGATTACCTAAAGCTAAAACAACAACTATTAAATGGAAATGAGTGAGTTTTGGATCAAAATCTCCCAACAGTGGACTGTTGGGGGATTTGGATGGTGATTTTGACTTTTTAATTGTTGAGACCCTAGTTTTATGGGTTGTATTATCTATCTAGACCTAATGTAGGGTATTCCAATAGAAAACAACAACAGAAAACAAATAGAAACACTAGTCACCCTCTTATCCCAAACACCCCTTTAGTGGCCTGTTTTGAAGCATTTCAAAGCATTAAACTGATTTGGACTATGAATCTGAATGACAAGGTTATGGTATGATTCAAGGAACTTATATAAGCACAAAAACACATATAATAACAATGAAAACTCAAAAATCAAGATGATGCTAAATTAGGCAGTTAAGAGTAAAATCAAGCAATACTGGAAACTAGCTAACAAGTGACTATGATTAAGCAGTATCTTAACTAAGAAACACAAAATAAGCCTAAGAACACATAGATAAGAATTTGATTAAGAGTTCTTTAGTAACTTAAAAAAAAAGGAAATTTAAACTTATAATTGGTACATACTGAGGACAAGCAACCAGGGAACCCAATTACATTCCTATCACTCCCCTTGGAGTCCTAAACCAGAATCCATCCAATATCCACCATATCCAAGCTTCAATCATCAGTCACATTTATTTTTAATTCTTCACCTATTTATTTAGTATTTTTGATTATTTTCTATTTTTAAACTAAAACTGGTTTAGAAGCTTTGTAAGCTTATAAAAGCTTATTAGGAACTTGATTTGAGCTTAAGTGAACATACAACAACAACATTTAACCACTACCAATGAAATTGAGATTTTGATAGAAAATTGCATAATCTGAAAATAGCTTGCACACTGAAGTTTAAGGTTTAAGATGATTCACAATACATTTAATTAACTGAATACAACTTAATTTAACTGAAATTACAACTTTAAAATAAAATTACACTACATTCGACATTATTCTACACTACTAAAACTAATACTTCTTTTCCTCTGCTTCTCTTCTTCTTATAATTGATTTGCTGAGCTCAGTGGGTCCCACAGGTCAAATCCCACCACTTTGATTGAATATTAAATCACCTCTGCTCTCTCATCATTTTTGGCGGGAAAGGATAAGATTTGCAATTTGGCTCTGTAACAGACCCTAGGGGGTGGGATGTGATTGGTGTTGGGGAAGTGTGATTTGAAGGATAAGGGTGGATGGTGGATGGTCAAGTGATGCAAGGGGGGGGGGGGGGAAATACCACCCCTGGTATTCTGGTTTGGGTGTGGTGAGTGAGGGAGAGGGAAGATGGGGTGGTTTGACTGGTATTTTGACCAGAGGTCAAACTTTGACCATGTGTAAATAAAACGGGGATGGGCTGGACGTGGGCTTGGGTAAACAAAGGGGAAGTGGGCTTTTTGAAATGGATTTGGACTTGGTTTTATGGTTTTATATTATTAAGGATCCGTTTGTATTTATATCCATAGGACCAAAATTGTAATTTGGTGAAATCATAGGGACTGAAAATGTAAACCTTCTAAAGTAATCATGAGGACCTATGTTGCCATAAATGAATAGTTCAATGGGTATTTTTGATATTTTCCACTTTTTAAATACCCGGGGACTATTTTTGCCAAACTTTGAAACTTCAGGGACCTGTTATGTATTTTCCCCAAACTTTGTAACCAAGGACCATTCCTGCCATAGAAGATTAGTATAAGGACAAAATTTTGTTTTTCTCAAAGTTTTAATATCCCAGGGACCATTTTTGACAATTTCCAAACTTCAGGGACTAAACTTGACATTTTGTGAAACTTTGCACCAAAGGACTAATTTTGTAACTTTATGATTTAAAAGGACCTTTGGTGACTTTCTTTTTCAAGTTTTTAGAACAACCAGGGACTAGATTTGACAATTTTTGAAAGTTGAGGGACTGAAACTGCCAATTATGCAAACTTTGTGCGTTTTTCATCTGTTTTTGATTGTTTTGCATTTGAAACATATAAAACACATTCCTGTGATATTTTCACTATTTTGATTCAATATTGAGTGTTTTTAGATGTTTTGGCAGATCAGAAAAGGTAAAAATGATGAGTATTTACACACTCATCAATCCCCCACACTAAAATATTGCTAGTCCCTAGCAATCTTTTGAGAAAAACTTGATGGATTTTGAAAACCTCTTTACCAAAAGCCATCACTTCTGGAGTAGCCAGGTGTAAGAACTATGGCACACCTGATAACCGTGTGATTTTGAGCAAACCACCAGCTGTCAACGGATTTGATTAGTCTTTACCAAAAGCCGTTTGCTTCTGGACTAGCCAGCATCTTGATGGACCAAGTCAACATCTTGGTGAGCTGATTACCAATTATGGATTTTCCACATCCTTTACCACAAGCCATAATCTTGCGGGATAGCCAACTCATTTGCTTTATGGGATATGGGGAGTTGAGGAACCATACAATTTTTGGCAAATTGCAAGCCATCAACGGGTTTGGGATGTCTTTACCAAGAGCCGTTTGCTCCTGGACTAGCCAATCCATTTGTCGTTTAGACACGGCGGACTGATTACCACAAAAAATTTTGAACTTTAGTGAAAAATTTTGGTCAAAAACGGGGGTATAAGATAGTAAAATGTGATGAAATTCGCTAGAATAGCGAAATACCCCCCCCCCCCCCCCCCCCCCACACTTAGCATGAATATTGTCCTCAATATTCAAAGTCCCGGCTATTATGCCAACTCTTAGAACGTAAAAGGGCAATATTACAAGCTAAACGTGGAAACATAATTTTTGTTTTTCACTTTTGTAATCATAGCATGGGGGACTCCCCCACACTTAGGGTGAAAACCCTATAAGCATGCTACTGTTTTTGTTTACCGAGTCGCTAGCTTGACTCGACCCCGAATTCATTAGTCCATGGGGAAGCATGATGTGGAAAAGACAATCCCCATCGGACTTTCATTCAAGATGTTTGGATAAACATTTGAAGCACGTGAAAGTTCCACACCGATGAGATATAATCCCGGCTCAAGATAATGATACATGAAAATGCCGGGGTCAAAGATAGTGTCTTCATTCCCGAAGGAGTGAAGAACAGGAGAAGTCACCTTATAGGTGAAGAAAAGGAAGAAAACCATGATGAAAATCTTTATAAGATCTTCTTCCTCGAAAGCAGGCTCATTAGCCTGATTTTGGATTTCAAAGGTTAAGCTCGTTTGGTTTGAAAACATCCCGGGCGGGAGGGTGGGAATTTGTAAATTCTCATGATTGAGAACATCTCCCCCCGGGTCATCATACTCCGGAGGAGTCATGATATGAGTGAGTTCACAGGAGAACTCATCAAATGTGAATGAATCATATTCTGGATTGATGTGCGTGAGTTCACAGGAGAACTCATCGAAGGTAAATGATTCATAATCGGGGAGAGAATTATGAGAATGAGAAGTGGTACTGCCACTAATCTTCTCTCCCATAGGATCAAAAGTAAAGGCTTCAAACTCCGGAATAGGATCGTCGAAGAAAATGTCACTATCCTTTATGGGGATAGGAGATGAAATAGGTTTCTCTTTGAAAGCCTCGATTTTAGAAATGAGGAGATTGACTTTCAATAATGTTGCACGAAGTGCTTCATCTTTGATTTCAGTGTCAATCTCATCATTCTCTTCTTCTAAGCTAACTAGCTGAGAAGGTAATTCTTCCACATAACTGATGTCTCCACAAGATAACGAATCGTCATCATTTGAATCGGAGAACATCTCAACATCATCATTCGGGAAGACAAGAGGAGGAGGGATATCACACATATGATCAAAAGTTCCCTGTGACTCTCCTGGGATTGGGACAAGGTTCTCAGCACTAGACTTTATTAATTCATCCGATTCCTTATTAGGAACAGTGCTAAAATGCTCATCCCCCATGATTAGAGAGTGAGTGTGAACTTCGGGTGTGATAACAGCAGACTGAGGGAGTTGAGAAGGACTAGCAGTCATGGTTTCTACAAGTTCCATGATTTCTACTGCTAGTGATTCAATCATATTCTTTTCTCCATGTATTTCTACTGAAACAGTTTCAACTGAAGTTGAATCAAGAGGTTTCTCAGATATCTTTGGGATTGGAACAAGGTCATCAATTTCCTCAAGAGGATTGATTTTGACTTCCTTGTCCCCCATTGGCAAGATATCTGAAGTTTCCTTAGGGTTTTCCTCTTGAAATGGTTCATCCTCATCACTTTCATCCTCAAGATAAAATGAGTTAACAGGAGGCTTTTGTTTTCTACGAATCAAATCCTCAAGACAGTTTATACTATCTTGAATGGTTTTGTTGACTTGATTTTGATTCATAATTATTTTAGTAATCAATTCAGCTCTAGCTAACTCGTCCTGAGGTGGTGGTTGAGGGTTTGTGTATTGTGAGGGCTGGTTAAAACCAAATTCATGATTGTTAAAAGGAACCTGTTCACAGACAAACTGATTCCTAATTTGACAATCAGAGCTGTAGTGTGGGCCTCCACAATACTCACAACAGTAAAACTGTTGAGTCTGGTTTGGTATATTTTGATACGAAGCATTATTGAGATTTGGATAATATGGTTCTTGCTCGTATGAATGTGATGGGTAGTTGGAAAAATTTGAGGAGTTGTTGTATGAGTTTTGATTAGGATCATAAGCAAATGAATTACTCGACCCACAAAACAACAACTCCCATTTCGAATATCGTTACCACATTGTACACATGTACACCAACGACATGGAAAACCAAAAAGCGGCTCACCACAACCTACACAAGGAACAAAAGCCGGAGGTGGGACAAGTGGTGTGCTCTGAGAGCTAGGAATTTCCACCACTTCCGTTATGGTCTCGGGTTTATGAATGTGAAGATTAGGCAAGTCGTTCTTTTAGTCATAGCTCTAAGCTCTTGGTTTTTGCTTATAACCGTATATCGTGAAAGATTAGGAGCAATTGTGAGCTTAGATTTTTGGACAACCGTAGGTTGGACGTATTTAGCACTTCCATAATCAGAGGAAAGTACAGGGTCCTTTGTCACCCCGGTTTCTCGTTCCATTTCCCTTATCGGAGAGGGAATAGGAATCGATGGTCCATCATAATCAACACGACATCTCGATATCTTTGACAAGGCCATAAGTTTTTCAATGTTGCTCTCATAGGCCCTTTGTTCAAAGAAATCGTCATCGAGAGATGCCATTTGACTCAATTACAGGAGAAGAAGTTAGAATCAAAAGGATAGAGGGTAAAGGGATGAAGAATCAAAAAGGTGAGAGGGTAAAGGTGAATATTTTTGGTATTTTTGAGAAACATGTTTAGTGCACATGCACCAAAAACAATTTTTCAAAACAAAATCGAGGCAAAACCACAGTGAACTTAAACCAATTATCACAAGTGAATGGCTTCTTTGAAAAAGGTACACCACTCACAGGGATATAAAGGCAAGTTTTAATCTTTAGTTTGGGAACTTATTATGTCCACACCCCCAGTTGGTAGGTGTTCAGCCTTGGTTTGCGGTGGTAAAATTTTATGTATTTATTAATTTGAAAAACTGCTTTAGGCTTATAGGTGTGTGTGCAGAAAACTTGGGAAATATTTTTGGAACTGATTCGTTAACCGAAATCGTTCTTTTAAGATTACTCGCAGGCTGGCGGGAGGAAGTAAATAGGTTTCCTCTTCAGTTCGCAATTTAATGTCAGAACTTACCTTAAACCAACTGTTTCAGGTTGTAATCTTAAAGAAAACGAAGTAATTTAACTTCACAATTTGTTTTGTTGTTTTTGATTTTTTTTTGGTGTTTTTAACACTTTAGGAAAAGTGTTAATGAACTTTTTGATATGATTAATATTTTTACAAAAACTTTTTACAAATTTGTGTGAAATTTGTATAGGGAGGGTTTTGAAAACCACTAAACTTAAAACGATTTTATAAAACACGCAACAACCTCCCCGGCAGCGGCGCCAAATTTTGATTGAGGCTAAACCGTCAGATATAATTGACCAAGGTCAATTAGTCAAAAACAACTTATCCCAATACTCCGTGGATAGTACAGTGTTTCCCCGGGTCGTTAAAGTCCCAGCGAGATTGAAATGGTGTCGTTTGAAATCGTTTATGAGTGAGTGGCACTGAGGACAGTAGCCCAGATGATGTGGAATTGATATTGCTACTGTTATTTTGGTATCTGTACACAGATATAATATTCAAAAAAATCAGATATACAAGGATATGCACAAATTCACGATTAAGATCACGTAACGGACTGGAAAAGTGGGATTTGGTAATTAACAAACTACAGGGGGTGCTTTTGAACTTTTGGAAACTGAAAAATTTAAAATAAATTTTAAATTAAAAATGAAATTATAAAAGTGATTATTTTAATATTTAAATATTATTTAATTAATTAAACTAATTAAAATCTAATTTAAATTAACTAATAATTATAAGTGTTACAAATTAAACTAAAAATTTGCAAAAACAATTTCTAAACTTAAATTTGAACTTGAAGAAAGTATAAAAATTAAAAATAAATATTTTTGTCTTTTTATGAGTTTTATATTAATTAAAAACTATTTAACTTAATAAATCTAATTAAACTATTTTAAATTACTATTAATACTAAATTAACTTAAAAAATTATGGAAAAATTCTTAAAATTATTTTATAACATTTAAAAGCTAGGAAAAATATAAAAACTAGGTTTTGCTTTATAAAAACTAAATATGCTATTTAATACTCAATATTAATTAATAATTAATAAAACTAAAATTAAATCTAATAAATACTAAATGACAAAATAAAAATCTAAGAAAATTACTAAAATTACTTTAATATAAGAGGTAATTAATAAAAATATAAAAATACTAAGTACTTAATTAAAATCTAAAAATAAAAATTCAAAGATAAATTGAATTAAATAGAAACTATCACTTAATATTAAGTTGGATTTTCTTGATTTTTCTTTTACAAATCTATTTTATAACTAAAAAAAACACTTTTTGTGAAATCAACTTTTTTACAACAAAAAAAAATAAGCTGAGAATAAGCTAAAAAGTCCACACAGTTGACTTTTAGGAGAAAACAGCCTTAGTGGGGTCCACAAGGGTAAAAATTGGATCCAATAAGTTCAATGGGCTTATGTGAGCTAGAAACAACAAAAAGATTCCACAGAAATAGCCAATAAGCTCAAATTAAGCAATTCACAAATCCATATGCTACTCAGATTTGGGACAGAGATTATAGGCAATTCTAAGTGGGGTCCACTGAGTCCAAGGTCAAACTAGTTTTCAAGATTTAATCTCTGGTAGGAGGGGGTTGGGAAAACCTAAATCTAGGGTGTGGGGACCAATGTGGTGGCCACAAACCACCACCAAAGGTGGTGGTGTGGGCTGTGTAACTGCTGCACAGAGCAATGGGTTGCCCTGCAGCCCTCTTTGGAGGGTTGTGGGGCCCACTAGAAAAATCTTAAAAATCTAATGACTATGGGACACTGAAGATGAGGTGGGAGGCAACCATGTGTGAAAATCTCAAGTCCTAAATCTAAGCTCATAAATCTAGAAAATTCCTCCAAGATTTGGTAAAATCGACAAAGTTGAGATTTGACTTTTAATGAAACATGCTAGATTGACTTTTACCAACTTTGATTACATCTAATTAATTGAAAATGATATGAAAAGCTATAATAAGATTACCTAAAGCTAAAACAACAACTATTAAATGGAAATGAGTGAGTTTTGGATCAAAATCTCCCAACAGTGGACTGTTGGGGGATTTGGATTGTGATTTTGACTTTTTGATTGTTGAGACCCTAGTTTTATGGGTTGTATTATCTATCTAGACCTAATGTAGGGTATTCCAATAGAAAACAACAACAGAAAACAAATAGAAACGCTAGTCACCCTCTTGTCCCAAACACCCCTTTAGTGGCCTGTTTTGAAGCATTTCAAAGCATTAAACTGATTTGGACTATGAATCTGAATGACAAGGTTATGGTATGATTCAAGGAACTTATATAAGCACAAAAACACATATAATAACAATGAAAACTCAAAAATCAAGATGATGCTAAATTAGGCAGTTAAGAGTAAAATCAAGCAATACTGGAAACTAGCTAACAAGTGACTATGATTAAGCAGTATCTTAACTAAGAAACACAAAATAAGCCTAAGAACACATAGATAAGAATTTGATCAATAGTTCTTCAGTAACTTAAAAAAAAAGGAAATTTAAACTTACAATTGGTACATACTGAGGACAAGCAACCAGGGAACCCAATTACATTCCTATCACTCCCCTTGGAGTCCTAAACCAGAATCCATCCAATATCCACCATATCCAAGCTTCAGTCATCAGTCACATTGATTTTTAATTCTTCACCTATTTATTTAGTATTTTTGATTATTTTCTATTTTTAAACTAAAACTGGTTTAGAAGCTTTGTAAGCTTATAAAAGCTTATTAGGAACTTGATTTGAGCTTAAGTGAACATACAACAACAACATTTAACCACTACCAATGAAATTGAGATTTTGATAAAAAAAAATGCATAATCTGAAAATAGCTTGCACACTGAAGTTTAAGGTTTAAGATGATTCACAATACATTTAATTAACTGAATACAACTTAATTTAACTGAAATTACAACTTTAAAATAAAATTACACTACATTCGACATTATTCTACACTACTAAAACTAATACTTCTTTTCCTCTGCTTCTCTTCTTCTTATAATTGATTTGCTGAGCTCAGTGGGTCCCACAGGTCAAATCCCACCACTTTGATTGAATATTAAATCACCTCTGCTCTCTCATCATTTTTGGTGGGAAAGGATAAGATTTGCAATTTGGCTCTGTAACAGACCCTAGGGGGGTGGGATGTGATTGGTGTTGGGGAAGTGTGATTTGAAGGATAAGGGTGGATGGTGGATGGTCAAGTGGTGCAAGGGGGGGGGGGGGGAAATACCACCCTGGTATTCTGGTTTGGGAGTGGTGAGTGAGGGAGAGGGAAGATGGGGTGGTTTAACTGGTATTTTGACCAGAGGTTAAACTTTGACCATGTGTAAATAAAACGGGGATGGGCTGGATGTGGGCTTGGGTAAACAAAGGGGAAGTGGGCTTTTTGAAATGGATTTGGACTTGGTTTTATGGTTTTATATTATTAAGGATCCGTTTGTATTTATATCCATAGGACCAAAATTGTAATTTGGTGAAATCATAGGGACTGAAAATGTAAACCTTCCAAAGTAATCATGAGGACCTATGTTGCCATAAATGAATAGTTCAATGGGTATTTTTGATATTTTCCACTTTTTAAATACCCGGGGGACTATTTTTGCCAAACTTTGAAACTTCAGGGACCTGTTATGTAATTTCACCAAACTTTGTAACCAAGGACCATTCCTGCCATAGAAGATTAGTATAAGGACAAAATTTTGTTTTTCTCAAAGTTTTAATATCCCAGGGACCATTTTTGACAATTTCCAAACTTCAGGGCCTAAACTTGACATTTTGTGAAACTTTGCACCAAAGGACTAATTTTATAACTTTATGATTTAAAAGGACCTTTGGTGACTTTTTTTTCAAGTTTTTAGAACAACCAGGGACTAGATTTGACAATTTTTGAAAGTTGAGGGACTGAAACTGCCAATTATGCAAACTTTGTGCGTTTTTCATCTGTTTTTTGATTGTTTTGCATTTGAAACATATAAAACACATTCCTGGGATATTTTCACTATTTTGATTCAATATTGAATGTTTTTAGATGTTTTGGCAGCTCAGAAAAGGTAAAAATGATGAGTATTTACACACTCATCAATGTGACATTATCTTTATAAAAGAGCGAGGCTAACAATCTCCCTCCTAGATATCGTCACACGTGAATGGGTTATAATGAGACCTATAAACAAGTAAATTACAATAATAATAGACTATGTTGCCGTTGTTGAAGCGCAGAGTCTCTATAGTCTAGATATTGAGGCAGACTTGAAGTTCTCTCATCCGATGATCCCGGCATTTGATCTTTGGCACTGACGGCACTGATTTATGTAGCTCTGAACTTCAACTGTAATGGTCTAGTTAGGTTATTACTCCCTCCTAACTAGTGAGCTTTTTCTTTTACCTGCTCCCTCCCAAACTGACAACCCTTATAATATATCTTTAATCTTCTAATCATGCAGTGGATAAAGTAGATAAGACACTTTAAAATCTTCAAAATGGTTGTGTGGTCGGGGAGCATCATAACAACATACCTCACATAGTATTGCATCCAAGTTGGTAATAAGCCCTGATGTGCACATTCTTGGTACCTCATGGTACTTCTTTGGTATTAAGCACAGTTCCCTTGATCAACCAAATCACTGAAGACAAAACACTACTTCTTTCTTCATGTACTTCTCCCTCTTGATAGTTGCGAGTTATCGGAATCATCATTATCTTGTGTACACACCATAAATTACCTTTTACTTGATGCAATATTAGAGCCATGTAAGCACAATTATGTGAGAACATGTCGAAAAAATATGACTCTCTATTTCTACAATCTCATCTCTTCTCTTCAACCTATAAGCGACCTCTTTAAAATCCAACCAGCTAGTAAATGACCACTGTATGGAGACAACCCAATATATCCAATCTGAGAATGAAGTAAGCATCCCATAGATATGTGACTTAATCTTGTACGAAAGTGTGACTAAGAACCTATACTGAGCACTACAACAAAACTCCTTTAAGCATAGGTAGTGCCATATACCCAAACCAACAAACAGTATATGAAATATACACCTCTTGGACTATCCACAACTTCATGTGACTCCTTGAAGTGATATAACCTGTGAGTACTACAATGTAACTCCTTACAACGGGTATAACTAGATAATCCAAGTCTTAATCACTACTAGTGTATGCCCAAACAAGCATTTCCGAAAGTCATGCATCCATCCAACCTCTATACTTTGAGATAAATAAGTACACATGCCCTTGAAATGAACTTTATACCCAAATAAGCAATATCGTACAAAAACTCCGTAGTCACAAAAATCCGATACTGGCCGTTGTCATTTGATTGTTATTCTTGATCAGGATCTTTTAAGCTAAACGTGGTGTGTTTGAAGTGGGATATATTAGTATTAGGTTTATGAAACAATGAAACGAATCATTCTATATTAAGTGTAGACCAATAATATCATATGTGTTTTTAGTGTGAAGGTAAACTTTTCTTACTCTCTGAAAATAAACTTTTCCTTACTCTCTGAAAATAAAAAGTCCTTACCCTCTGAAAGATTAGAATCCTTACTCTCTGGAAATAAAAGTCCTTACTCTCTGAAAATAAAATCCTTACTCTCTGAAAATAAAAATCTTTACTCTCTGAAAATTTCCTTACTTGAAGAAAATGTTCTTACTCGGAGGCTTACTTGAAGAAAATTTTCCTTACTTGAAGAAAATGTCCTTACTCGGAGGCTTACTTGAAGAAAAAGTCCTTACTCGGAGGCTTACTTGAAGAAAAATTTCTTTACTTAAAGAATGTCCTCACTCGGAGGCTTACTTGAAGAAAAATTTCCTTACTCGGAGGCTTACCTAGAGAACTTTGCTTACTCGGTAGCTTACTCGGAGAACTTTGCTTACTCGGTAGCTTACTAGTAGAAACTTCTGCTTACTCACCAGAAAAGTTCCTTACTCTCCAATCTTCAACCCTTACTCGCCAATCTTCAACCCTTACTCGAAGAAACACGTACTTTTTTCGAGAAAAAACACAAAAAATTACAATTTTTTCACCACAAAACACCACAATTCGCCCCTGGTTAGCTCTGATACCACTTGTTATGACCAAGAAACACTTTTCGGAGGTCGAGGTTGATCAAAATACATGATTATTCTAGAGAGAGAAAGTAGAGAGAGAAAGGTGAAGAAAAGTGTTTTATTAATATGAATAAATGAAATGAACTAACACAATTTCCCGCACCTCTCATGAAGAGTCATGAGGGGTATTTATAGGCTCAACATACTATTACTTTGCCCCGTTTACATAAGTAGTCCCTACGGGTGCAACTTACTACATATCTAGTCCAATTCACGTATGTAACGTTATCTTTATAAAAGAGCGAGGCTAACACGTATACATGCGAGTTGAACTTATAAAGAGTAATAACATGAGTTGTTACTGAATACGGGTGGTTAAAAAAATACTTTACTGGATCTCCATACTTAATCACATAAAAAGAGAGGGTTAGGTCCACGAATTTGCCATGAACTTTCAAAAATTTCCAATTGTTTGTAACGAACTATGAAAAGTACTCCTATCACCTATTGAAACTCCTAAATTCTTTCAAATATTACCTACATTGTCCACTTTTGCAATTGGTGACCTGCTGAACCAGTAAATATTGTACAATTCACCAATAAATAGTCAACCCACTAATTTCACTACAACTCTTTCACTTGCAATCACACATATGAACACCTACATTATCCCTGCTACCTTATCACTCCAACAGATCTAATCCACACCACAACTACGTGACGGATGTTGACCAAGAAGAAACACGATTTAATTGTTTCCCATGGTTGCCACATATAGAATACTCAATAACCAGCCACATACCTTATCACTACAACTCTTTCAATATTTGATGCTGACCCATTATCCAAACCAACGTATTCTATTAGTTACTCAAAAACTCAATAACCTGCTGATGAGGCGAAAAATGATCCGTTTTTAGGGGGTCATTTAAGCCCGAATCCGACTTTATTTGATCAAATATTGCCCTAAATCATTCCTTTTGTGATTTTAGGTACTTGGAGAGTGAATTCTGGAAAAGAAGCCGTTTTGGACGTTTTTGGAGCATAAAAGTGAAGAAAACGGCAAAGTCTCAATTTTCCATGCTGGGAACAGTACATGACGACGTCAAGAGTAATTCCTTGACGGCGTCAAACCTCAAGAATAAAAATCCGTAGTTGATGACGGCGTCACACACAGGGCGTCAAGAGTAATTTGTGTGACGGCCTAGGCCTTGACGGCGTCAGAAGTAGATCAAGGCCGTCCGAGGAAGTATTTGGCGGCGAGATGACGGCGTCACACCTTTGTTCTTGACGCCGTCATCCCTATTTTCCTATATATAGTTTTCTAGTTTTTCACATAAAAAGAGAGAAGTTTTGGAGAACCCCTAAAGACGATTTTGGTGCAACTCTTATAGGTTTTTCAAGGGTTCCAAACCCATGATACCTTGCATTGTAATTGAGATAAGTGTTCTTCTAATTCAATCAATATGTCTATGTGTTGCTTGTCTATATCTTGTTCTTGTCTCAATTTCATTATGCTAGGCTAGATCTCTCTTGTGTTTGCTTAGATCTAATGAAACCTAGATATTGATTATGTGTTGATTACTTGTTTATTCTTGTTTTGGATGAATGATTTATATGTTAGGCTTAAGAAAACTGGCAGATCTCCAAATGGTAACATGCTTGAACGTCTTAAGAAACATGAACCGAGGCGTACTAGGTCTTTATTGGTTGTATTTAATGCATGAGCCACTATTTACAATCCCTATAGTTGTGCTGGGCATGGTGTAGGAGGAGATAAGAGCTCATAGAATTGGGGAGTTATGTATGCCACCCCATGAATGGTATTAAGGAATACGATCCGTCATCCATGCAATTATAACAAGTAATTAACGTGTAAAAGATATCTAGGGAGTAATGAAATCTAAGTAAACACATTTTCTCCAATTACTGCTCACAACCTTAGTATAATTTGTTTGTTTTCATTTTTAGTATTTTATTTTGATTGCATCTTAGTTTTGGGTTAGTTGAATAGCAACTAATTCCGCCCACTCCTCCAAAACCCGAGATTTTATTTGCTTTCATAAAAATATAAAAACACAAAAATAATCATCCCTCGCCTTTAGAACTAGTATTTAGGCTTTCTAATCCTAGCGACACTATTCCTAAGCTGAACGATCAATCCCCCGGTACTTGTCACTATACTATACTACAACGATCAAGTACACTGCCTGGTGGGGGTTGTAAGCTTCTCGAGATCCCTCGAGAGGTAAAGCCTATTGCGATTCCCACGCATCACCTGCGTGACAGATGTTGGCGGTGCGTGCCAGCGGCGAAGTTTGCCGGAGAAACGCCAATTGCAACCAAGCTGCCACCCAATGGACCATCGCCATTTTTTGCCGCTACCGCAACCAGTGATCTCTAGAAAACTACCACCACAACCACTTATTTTCAGATCCACACCACAACAACTCGATTTGATTTTTCATGTTTAAGATTTTTGCAACAGAATTTCGTTTTTGAATTATATGCATTAAGAAGAAACATGATTTAATTGTTTCCCATAGTTCTCATAAATTTGAACTTTTGTGGAGGTGGTTTTTTTGTTAAAGAAAAGGAAATGGTTGTAGTTCTTTTAGATTATCTTGTTTTAGTAAAGATCTTTGGCGTTTTTGGTGAAGGACATTACATGAATTATTGTCGGATAAAATATGATCATGGTGTGATGAAGATGGGTTTAATAACTTGGGTGTTTTAGTTTGGATATATTTATTTATTTATTTATTTTTGATGATGGGTTTAAAGATTTAGGTTGTTTTAGTTTGAATATGAATTTTTTTTCCTCTATAATTTATGGGTTTTTGTCTGTTAAAAAGGTATTCGTGAACTTTTGATATGTTTTATGAGAAAACAAATACTCCGTAGTTGTGGCTGAAAAAGTTGATTCGAAGAGGGAATGAAGTGGTGTGTGGGTCTGGTGAGGTTGTAGTTGACAAGTAGTACCCAAACGGTCATATAGCCTATTCTTGCAGGTTTCAATAAGTTTCATAGGTGATAATAATACTTTACAAAGTTCCTTACTAACAATTGGAAATTTTAGAAAGTTCATAGCCAATTCATGGACTTAACCCAAAGAGAGATAATGTGAGTCGTTTTCATATGTATAATCTTTGTATTCATTTACAAATCACAGTAACTCACGTTTTCCTTGTAATAGTTATACTTTCATGTATATACATCAAATGAATATATATTGGTAATAATATTTATAAGTAACAACAACATATATGTTGTATTTTATAAAACTAGCAGGGTACCCACGCGATGCAACGGCGGGGTACCCTGTGACTATATTTTACGATGAGCAAATGTTGTTCGGTTACATGTTTTTTTTTAAACAATAAGTGAACAAATGAATGATAATTTGAATTAAAATTCGCGAGTCATGCAACCAACCAATCATCTCGACTCGTGAAGTCAAATAAATACGTGACCTCGTGATTTATCAAACCATCCAAGTGACCAAAACTTCTCAATATCATGAAGCATGAGGATCTTGTGAAGAAACGTGATCTCGAAAAATAACTTCTAACCGATCAAATAGCACAAACTTATCCAAAAAAAATAGTCAAACCCCGTAAAAAAACTTATTAAGTCCAAGTTTAAGTCCAAAGTTTATGTCAAAATTTATAGCCCAAAACAACCCTATACCATAAAATAAATTTAGTTTAACCATAAACTAACCATATTTTCGGTATAGTCCGGTAAATAACCCAAACCAAGCATCAAACCAACAACAATAATAGCTAATTTTCGGATTTTAAGGCCCAAATTTTTGGTTAAGTTTATAGTCCTAAATTTTGGCTTAAAAAAGGCCACCAGCCCAAATTAACAACCCTACTTTTTAAGTATATTAATACCAAGAGGCAAGAAACAACCAACCCTAATCACTTTTCAAACAATTACACGCCCCATCTCTCTTCATTTCACCATTTGTAGTCAACACTTCCATCCTTATATCTCCATACATCACAAACATTCTTTTTCTCTTTTTGCTTAGTTCAAACTCAAACCCATGACTAAATCACCACATTTAATTTTTTCTATCAAAGATAACCGAGCACTCAAACACACTATATGACTTTTCTGCTCGTTAGTAGCATCCACGGATTTCATCATCAAGATCTTAGTAACAAACAAAGGTCTCGGGTAGATCAGTGGAGGTTTTGATGTTTTGTTTCTTTTTAAGACCAGTGATTGTTTTAAAGAAAAGTCAGGATTTGGTTTTGTTGCATAAAATAAAATAAATAAATATTTATCCTTATAAAGATCGAAACCAAAAGTCAAATAAATAAATATATTTTATTATTATTATTATTATTTTATGTTGTGAAGCTTTTGTTATTTAGGACCGTGAAATGGGGAGTGAATGATGTGGTTTGATCTTGTTGTTGGTTGTTGACAGTTAATTTGATTTGACTTTTTCATTTTTTTGATTGACTTTCTTGTATTTTTCAAGGAGATCCAAAAATCTGTTTGTTTGATAGAATTTGAAACTATGAAAGAGGACGGACACCTTTAAACAAGTTCGAGACATAGCAGTCTAGCAGATGCACCGTCTTGAATTTTTTGTGTCTGTCATAAATTTTTTTTTGCTTACATACTTGTGCTTTGTGTTTTATAACTTGTATTAATATATGATGGGGTGTATTAATTTTAAGAGATGTAGGAGATATGTGGTCCTTAAAGGAGGTCGACAGAATTGTTGTACATGTACAAATACTTGTGCTTTAAATTCTTGTGCATTGTGTTTTATAACTTGTATTAATATGTGATGGGTGTATTAATTGTAAGAGATGTAAGAGATATGTTATCCTTAAAATATTGTGCTTTAAATACTTGTTCTTTGTGTTTGATAACTTGTATTTTACTTAAAAATTTAAATATGGAAATCTTAAAAATTAAATAGGAGAGAAGGTACAAATTGTATTATAAGTAGTATGGATATAGATATAAAGTATAGGGAAAATAAAACCTAAACTGTATTTGTTAAAATTATAAAGTTACGAGACATGCAGAACCCGTGCTATGCACGGGCTAAGAATCTAATTGTTAATCGTGTATTTTTTCTGTATATTGGCGAGTGTATATTTAATTATTGTTTAGTATGTTGTATGAAAAGTTTTAACTTTCTTGTATAAAAATTTAAAAGTGTTTGATGTTGTTTTGGTTTTGTGGTGTTGTATTTTATATATGGGCTTTTGGTTATTAAGTTGTGATGGCTTTGTTTCTTTTGGCCTATTACTTATTTGCATGATAAAAAAATGGCTTTTTTTATTTTGGTCTATTATTTATCCCTACAATACTTGTCCATTAGATGGTTTTTGCATGGTAATATGAAGCACACATGGTCTATCTAATTGGTCATAGTTTAATGTGCACTAAATATTTTCTTTATTAAGTGTGTAAGTTAAAGTTTGTGTAATAATGTATATATAATAATGCCACATAAACTGTATAAAAATTGTTACAAACCTTTTTAGCTTCATCTCATTTTATTGTACAACTAATTTATTTGAAAATTAAAATTGAAGCCTAGCTAATATTAATAAATTTTATCAATAAACTCAATTCTAAATAGCTAACTAAATGAATATTAATAAACACATTATTAATAATTCCTAAAACCTTTGTACTCCACTATTATGTCTTAAACTTTTTTTTTTTTTTAATTTACAAATGGGTTTGAGCAAAAATTATGTACTTTTTCTTTTATATTCATTATTCAAGTTGCATGCTTAAATAAACTAATCATGCTAAAAAGTATCATTTAACCATTTAAATGTTGCTTTACATACATGCTCGTGCATATTTTCTTTAATCAATTCGCACATGTGAGCTACATCAATAGAAAACACACATAAATTAATTGTATATGAGAATGCATTAACATATAATACATATATCTATATATATTGCATTAGGTTAAATCATTAATTATTCTTGCAACCTTTTCAACTTCATCTCAATCAATAACCGATTTTTAATTCTATACTAATTACTAAATATCATGCGATAAATTCCGGCAAGCCTTGCACTTCCATCTTGGTGTTGTATATACTTCACATTAAATGCAGCGGTTTTGTTTTTCGATAAAAGTTTGAACTTTTGCTTATGTTTAAAACTCAACTTTTTTATTTGATATTATAATTTACAAACGGATTTAAGTCAAAATAATGTATTTTTTCCTTTCTATTCATTACTCAATGTGATATTTTTAATATGTTGTATTTTGCTATTATGGCAAACTCATTTAATGGGCATAAATATTGGTTTCTCACTAATGATTCTACATATAGAAAAAGAAAACACTTTATGATGCGCGGTTTCTCACTAATGGTTTCTCACTAATGATTCAATTGCACACGATAAATTCATTCTAATATTTCTCATAGAGCATTCGAAAGCAACTACTTACATAAACTAATCACGCTAAAAAGTATCATTTAACCATTTAAATGTTGCTTTACATACATGCTTGTGCACATTTTTTTGAATCAATTCGCACATGTGAGCTACATAAATAGAAAACGTACATAAATTACTTGTATATGAAAATGCATTAACATAATACATACATATATATATATATATGTGTGTGTGTGTGTGTGTGTGTGTGTGTGTGTGTGTGTGTGTGCGCGCGCTTATCTATAACAATCACCTAAATATGTAAGAAACAAAATAGTTGGTATCCCAATCTTTGGTTCCATTTATCTGAGCATGCTTGATCTTGGGTGATTTTCATGGTATCTGCGTATGTTAACTAACTAAAAAAAAAAAAAAAAAAAAAAAAAAAAAAAAAAAAAAAAAAAAAAAATTAATTACAAAGATCTAAAAGATGTGTAAATCATCTCCAAAAATATTGCAAAAGAGAATTTACATCCCGCTACCAACAATCAAAATATCTAAAAGATGTGTTAATCATCTTCAAATGTACATACTAAATATGATTTTGGCCGGTTTATATAGGCATGAATTAGGTTAAATCATTAATTATTCTTGTAACCTTTCACAACCCCTGCACTTCATCTAACCGACTTTTAATTTTATACTCAATGTCATGTGATGAATTCGGGCAACCCTTGCACTTCATCTCCTTTCATGATTGTATAGTTATTATAAGGCTGCATTGAATTCCGAGCATTTGCTATCTTGTACTCTATGCAACTACTAAACGACTCCAACTTGTTTCTAACTCTAAAAACTCTATCATCATAACTCTACATTAAATTTAGGGATCGAATCTTATAGTATTATAGATCTTTTTATAACATATTAGTATTTATTTATAAAGTTTATGATTAAAAACTAAAGTTAGCTTCATCTCATTTTATTGTACAACTAATTTTATTGAAAATTAACATTAAAGTCTAACTAATAATAATAAATTTTATCAATAAACTCAATTCCAAATAGCTAACCAAATGAATATTAATTAACACACTATTAATAATTACTAAAACCTTTTGGACTCAACTATTATGTCTTAAACTTAATTTTTTTTTAATTTACAAATGGGTTCGAGCAAAAATTATGTACTTTTCCTTTTATATTCATTATTCAAGATGCATGCTTACATATACTAATCACGCTAAAAAGTATCATTTAACCATTTAAATGTTGCTTTACATATACGCTCGTGCACATTTTCTTGAATCAATTCGCACATGTGAGCTACATCAATAGAAAACACACATAAATTACATGTATATGAAAATGCATTAACATAATACATATATCTATATATATTGCATTAGGTTAAATCAACAATTATTCTTGCAACCTTTTCAACTTCATCTCAATCCATAACCGACTTTTTAATTATCTACTAATTACTTAATATCATGTGATCAATTCCGGCAAGCCTTGCACTTCCATCTCGATGTTGTATATACTTCACATTAAATGCACCGGTTTTGTTTTTCGATAAAAGTTTGAACTTTTGCTTATGTTTAAAACTCAACTTTTTTATTTGATATTATAATTTACAAATGACTTTAAGTCAAAATTATGTATTTTTTTTCTTTCTATTCGTTACTCAATGTGATATTTTTAATATGTTGTATTTTGCTATTATGGCAAACTCATTTAATGGGCGTAAATATTGGTTTCTTACTAATGATTCTACATATAGAAAAAGAAAACAATTTGCGATGCGCGGACCTTATTCTTTTCAATAATAATTCAATTGCACACAATAAATTCATTCTAATATTTCTCAAATAGCATTCGAAAGCAACTACTTACATAAACTAATCAAACTAAAAAGTATCATTTAACCATTTAAATGTTGCTTTACATACATGCTCGTGCACATTTTCTTGAATCAATTCGCACATGTGAGCTACATCAATAGAAAACGCACATAAATTACTTGTATATGAAAATGCATTAACATAATACATATATCCCTATATATATATATATATATATATATACTTATCTATAACAATCACCTAAATATGTATCAAACAAAGAAAATAGTTGGTATCCCAGTCTTTGGTTCCATTTATCTGAGCATGCATTATCGTGTGTGAGTTTCATGGTACCTGCGTATGGTAACTAAATTAAGAAAAAAAGAAGGCCGAGTTAATTACAAAGATCTAAAAGATGTGTGAATCATCTCCAAAATGTTGCAAAAGAGAATTTACATACCGCTACCAACAATCAAATATCTAAAAGATGTGTGAATCTGTACATACGAAATGTGATTTTGGCCGGTTTATATAGGCATGAATTATGTTATATCATTAATTATTCTTGCAACCTTTCATAACTCTTGCACTTCATCTAACCAACTTTAATTCTATACTAAATGCCATGTGATCAATTCGGGCAACCCTTGCACTTAATCTCCTTTCATGATTGTATAGTTATTATGAGGCTGCATTGAATTTCGAGTATTAGCTATCTTGTACTATATGCAATGGGACTCTATCTTGAGTATCTTGATTACTCCAAATTAAAATGAATTCGACACAAAAAATGGAGCCTAAGATTACCCCTTCACACTAATTACGACACATTCTCACTTTCATGTCCCTACCAACATACCAAAACTCATCTTTTCATGAATAACAACATCAAATTTTATACATATTTGTAAGATAAAAAAAATGTGAACTTCAATTAATACCATATAGTAACCATAAGTAAAGAGACCCTCAAATCCCTATCAAAAAACATTGATTAAAATAAATTCTCAAAATATTAATTTTGTCTATTTATACTTTCCATCAATTCAACTCTGATTTTGTATATTTCTAATGTCATGGGGTGGATACATTGCAACCTCTTAAACTGCTTAAGTGGAAGAAAAAAAAATAAAAGCAAGATTCAAGCCACCGTTAATATTCATCAAAGCTTTGTCACACTAATTATAAACCTTGTTTACATATGATTTTCATTTTCTTGCATGCCTAATTTTTTGACAGTTCTTTCATAAATGTGGAGATATTATCCACTCCGTCTCCATCTTCCACTTTGTTTTGTTATCAACATCTTGATATACCCCGTTAGCGTCACTAACCACTTATTAATACCTGCAAGAATAACATTAATAAACTACTAACCAACCCAAAATTTTAAAATAGGTTAGCAGATCTAACCCTTGGTTCCTTTTCAGGCAACAACACATCCATTTGTCTTCCATAAACTTCAAAGCTGGACTATCAACTGACTTCACATGCAAGAAAGTTAACCATTTGCTTACCTTTGCACGTATACCCCCTTGCGTTAATCAAGTCAATATTTCTACACGAACATTGCACGTAACATTAATATGCATAGTACACTTTCATTGGACGGAGAAATTTTACATTAACCAACTAAATTCAATTCCATAGGTGAGAAGCTACACCAAAAAGAACTTTATCACACTATAAGGAAAAATATCGAAAAACTATTGACTGAAAAAAATGATCATGTCAATATCTATTTCAAAACTATTTATCTAATTAGCAAGCTTGTTAATTCATAGATATTGAGCCATAAAACAGATAGGGTACATACCAAGGTTACAGTTATTGATGCCAATGAGTTCAATGCCATCAATTGCTAGCATGTGATCCATTTCATTCTCATCATGTGCCTAGAAACAAAAAGTAGAGATCAAAAGGAAATTGGTTAGTTGGTGTTGCACTGAATTTACACACAAACAATAATAAACTAACAGCAAACATGTGATTCATACAAAATCATCAAACTACACACAAATTAAAGTTTCACACACACACACACACACACATCATTAACAAAGACCAAATGGTGTTATTTATAGTATTCAATGATGGTGGTTGAAGGGTTTGTACATTTATTTGAAGGAAAATGAAAGGAGCAAATGATTAAATGAAAATAAAGCCTAGCAACACTTCGTATGGTTTCAATCATTTACATTTGAAACACTAAATATAGATCATATGTACTTACTACTTAAGCATGAATATTAAATCAAGGTACTTACGCATGAAGCCTCCGCATAATGAAACTCTATTTTCTGCATTTAATTCCGAGCATTAGGTAACTTGTACTCTATGCAATATTGACGCCTCCACATTAAATTTTAGGACTCAATCTTATATGTTTATAGATTAAAAAATATGAAATGGATAAGTTCAATTAAGTCCATATAATTTATTTGTTCGGTTGGCATCCTTAGGATCTTTGGGACCAGGGTGATCCCACCGTTCTTCACCTTTTTTAGAAGTCCATATAATCTTTTTAAAATTTAAAAACCAAAGTTTTATTAATTACCCTCTCTTCTTTTTAGCTTTTATTATTTTTATTTTTTTATTTTATTTTTTTACAAAATTGACATATTTGTTTTTATGCAAATTTATTTTGTTGGATGAAATTTAATTGAGTTAGACCAAATTGAAGTTAATTTTGACTATTATTAGCCAACATGAATGCTTTATTTCGCTTACATAGCAAATCGAGCTCTTTTATTGGTCAAGTTGGAAACTCTTCAAAGACTTGATTGTCCATTTTGTTTTTTTAAAGAGATGTGTTGCACATATTTTAAACTCGTCTAGAATTATATTGCCACATATAAAATTAGATTTGGTTTCATTTTAATTAATCTTTTACAAAACAAACGAGTCATATCTAAGGAAGACTTGATGTCGGGCTTAGTTGAAATTGTATTTTGGTAGTAAGGGGTACCACTGTACCACCATTACAAACAACCTAACATAACAATTAGAGTAAACTACAAAGATGGTCCCTGTGATTTGGGTTGACTTTCACTCTTGGTCCTTTGACTTCTTTTTTGCACACACAGTCACTAACTCCGAAACCATTAACACTAATAATCCCTTGACCAAGCAACGTTAAGTTTGACGGTTAAACACCTCACATGTGACTTGCACATGAGGGTAAAAATGTCATTTCATCTTCAAATATTCTTCCACCACACAAACATAACTTGATCCTAACTTTCAATCTTCATCTTCAATTCAAACTCAATACATAAAAACAAAATCATCAATCCCTTTGTTCTTTTTTCTGCTACAAACCGAATCTCACAACCCCAAAAATCACTAAAACCTTCGGTTTCTTTATTCTGAAAATCGAACACCAAAAATCACTAATACCTTTCTTTCTGCTGTTGTAAACCGAGTAGCAAACAAAAGCCCAAGGTCTCGATTTCAAGATCTTTGAAAGGAGGTCTCGGGTAGGTATTAATCTTGTTTTTGTTTTCATTTTTCAAGATCAATGATGGGGTTTCTTTTTTCGAACACATAAGATCTTTAAAGATCTTTGAACGAATCTGAGATCTTGTGATTTTTTTTTTGTGTCTTTGAGTCTTTAAGTCTTATTGGTTGTGATAGATTAGTTGTTTGCTAAGATGGGTTAAGGTTGTGAAGTTGATGTGGTTTATTGAGTGTTGTTGTCGTGTGATGGGGGATTAAAGTTTGTGTGTTTTCTTTTAGCTTGGCAATTTATAGCAATTGATTTTCAAGAAAAAGCAAGTAACAAAATGGTTCTTTTAATTGTTTATAGAATTTGTTAAGAATTTTGTTTATGGTTTTGTGCATTGCTTGTCAGAAGAAAAAAAATAGATTTAGGTAACATGCTTAATAAAAGTTCAAATCGGAAACGGTGAAGAAGATATAATCATTTTTTATTTTTTTCATACTCTTTTTATTTCTTTTTCTTTGTTATTATTGTAGGTTTTCATAAGATTAAGAGTAAATTGCAACATGTATCTAGTTGCTGTAGGGAAACGGCTACACTTTTATTAATAAAATCTAAATTTCAATAAATAAATTAAAAGTATATAAATAACAGAAACTTAAATACATGCAGAATGTAAGTAGATAAACGATAATTAAATAAAACAATAAACTGATAAAAAGACTTACTAGATCACCAATGGGATCAGCAACGAAACACTAAAAAGCCGAGGCACGTGTTAGACACGCTTCCCTTAAAACAGATTCGCCGTCTGTTTCCCAGGGTACAACAGCCAAAACAGTAGGTTGTATTGTCGGACTTAACTAAACTGCCTGGAATTTCATCTTAAGATATGCGTATTCCTTATGTTGGAAATCAATAATACTAATTGATTTGATGTGTGTCAAACCTATGGAATTAAGGCGTCTATTTATACACAATAGACTCCACCCTAGTTTACTCCTCCTACCGATGTGGGATAGAAAATAAACTATTTTTCCACTTTAGTCATGGTACCGAATGACTAACTTTGAGACCCGATATCTCATTCACATCAACTCTATTTTGAACACATAAAGGCTCATTGCGGAGCTCTCTTTGAGGAGAACGCAAACCTACAAACTATTATTTATACATATGACACATACATATAAATAATTGTGTCCAAAGTTGGTCAAAAGTCACTTTTTCCAACCAATTTTCCAACAATCCCCCACATGAATGGAGATCGATCGTAATACAAAAATTACGATGAAATTCCAATAGTTGAATCTTGCAAAGGATAGGTAGGTGTGACCCTTTGAACCTTCCCTTGTGAGATGCACTTACACTCTGTTCCCGAGTTTATTTTTTGGAGTGAAAAGGAAAGGTTTGGGATGGTAGTAAAAAAAAATTGTGTTCCTGAGATTTTTTAGGAAGGGAGAGGAAAGTAAAGGATAGTAAATTACATCAAAATTACTCTCCTAATTTACTTCCCAAATTGGGATGAAATGGAGTGGTGTTGATTTTAAAGCTACTTTTTTGTTACTTCCTTCTCTTTTCTTTCCAACTCGGGAACACAAGATAAAAAAATAATTTCTTATTACTCTCCTCTTTACTTCACTCCTTTTTTCCTCCACATCTCTTTTCTTTCCGTTTTATACTCGGGAACAGAGTGTTAGTCTCCTAGATCTGAGTAGACGTGATGTCCTTGAACTCAACATCTGTTTACGTAGACGACAATACACACTCACACAAGACTCTCCCTAACATTGTTAAGTCCTCATATTCGTGTTCGTTATGGTCATGAACACTATCCTGGTTCTGTAAGAGCTCATAGGTATTGCGCCCCCACAATTCCCTTCGAAGCGACCCCACTTCTCTCTCACATAGGTGATTTCATCTTGAATCATTAAAAACATATGTTTTGTGATTTCATCTTGAATCATTATGCTTTCTGATTTCATCTTGAATCATTAAAGCCATATGTTTAACCTCTCAACAAGTCACATTAGTTATAGGAATGGACTAGGAAGTTACAACATTTAGTAACTCCCCTAAATTGACGTGACTTCCCCTACATTTCTATGATTAGGTTGTCCTATTGAACCCAGATCTTGGGATCTCCAGTCAACTGGGTTAGGTTTTCCTCCATAGAAACTCATTCCTTTAAGGGCTTTAGTCCCAATCCTTTATACGACTTACTAACTAACTCTCTGCTTAAGCCTTTCATAAGCGGATCCACGATGTTATCCATTGACTTTACGTAATCAATCGTGATAACTCTAGTTGAGAGTAGTTGTCGCACCAATCAATGTCTATGATGGATATGTCTCGACTTACCATTTTATATTGTGATATGAGCTCTATCAATTTCCAATTAACTATCACACTTTATATAGATGGTCGTTACCGGTTTACGCCATCTTGGCATGTCCTCTACGAATTAACGTAGATATCCCGCATATTCTATAAATTTATCTCAAATGATAAATTTAAATTCCATCAAAGATTTAGCTATAAAAGTCTGTTTGAAATACTTTCAAGATTTCCAAGACATAGCTTACCACGTAGATTCCATACATATGCTCTAGTGGATCTAGATTCTTTTATGTAAGAATCCATATTTGCATTACTCTATCATTAGATAGTAGTTGGATATCTTCCAAAATGCAATATCATAAGTATCATAGTACTCGTGTAATACTACTCAAGTGGTCATCTCTTGAATTACTGGTATATTTACTAAACCTGATCATAATTTACAGATTTGTGATCAGGTCTCACACAAGTTATTAGACAAATAAGACTCCCAATATTCTTTGAGTATTCAAAATGGGCAACACCTCTACCTCTATTTTAAATAGATTAAAAAGATGTCGTTGGAGTTCTAGCTAGGCCGGAATCCCCCACATTGAACCTCTCAAGATTTTGTCCTTATAGTGTTTTTAACTTCAAAACAAATCCATCTGGATTCATATGATCTTAGTTTCAAGAACCATATCGAACAATCATTGTAGTTCATGTCAAATCTTGACTCCAACATTTCATTAGTGGATTTGTTCATCTTGTTATCACTTCGATTGATAAGTATACCATCTATGTATAAACACACGATTACATATATACCAGTGATTTATTTTTTTCACATACATCCATTAATTTCGAATACACGTTTTGACATGACGTGGTAGAAAATTTGGATGTCATTGTTTGGGAGCTTTTTCTAAGCCATATAATAACTTAACAAGCCTACAAACTTTGCTCTCTTGTCTAGGAGCCATGAAACCCTCAGGTTGGTTCATGTAGATTTCTTCTTCTAAATCCCTGTTTAGAAATGCCATTCTCTCATACATTTTGGTAAACTTCCAGATTTCTTAAAGCAACAATAGCAAGTACCCTCCTAATAGAGGTTATTCGTGTAACTGACGAATATGTATCAAAGTAAGCTAGACCTTCTTGTTGTCTAAACCCTTTGATTACCAATCTTGCTTTTTTACATATCACTGGTTCCATCGACAACCTTTGTGGTTGTTAGGTATAAACCATTTGTAGCCTAGTGGTTTACCACCAGGAGGTAAAATCATGAGCTATAATGTATCATTTTTGTAAAATAGAATCTATTTCACATTTGATGGCTTCTTTCCATTGAGGCCATCCTGAGGAAGTTACCGTTTCTTTGTAAGAAGTAGGTTCATAAAAGAAACAAAACTAGATCCAAACGATTTCTCGTTTCTTGCCCGTTTGCTTCTTTTTGGTTAACCTTATTCTTCTAGGTTGATCTTGTCTCACATCATGGAAATCATAATCAATCTCTTGTTGTCTCTTATCAGAACAACATTATCATCTTGATGTCTCTCATCATGAAGGACATCATCATTTAGTTGCCTCTCATCCTGGACAACTGTATCATCTAGTCTAGATGAACATCCATTTTCCTCGGATAAATAAGGAAACATGATTTCAAACAATGAAAGTTTTCATTGATTCCATTATCGTATATTTGTACATATTCAAATTTTCTGAATCGCATACAAATAAATGATAGGCACTACTGTAATGGGCATATCCAAAATAATGCAATCCACAGTTTTAGATCCAATATTTTGAATCTTGGGCGTCAGTACAGATAGACACCCCCCACATTCGTAAGTACTTATAGGATGGTTTTCATACCATCCATAGTTCATAGAACTATCATCTTTTCCTTACAAGGGATCTTATCTAAAAGATAAGTAGCCGATATAATCGCTTTCCCCCACATGCCATGGCTTAAATGAGGACTTTAATAACATGGCATAACCATATCTTTTAAGGCACGGTTCTTTTCATTCAACAATTCTGTTGAGGCGTATAAGGAGCAATAAACATGTATCTTATTCAAATGTTTAGTACATACATTTGGAAATGGAGACACATATTCACCTCCAATACCACTTTGAACTGCCTTGTGTTCGATAATAAGTTGATTCTCAACTTATTTGTATAGATCAATCTTGTCTATATCCTTACTCTCAAGTAAGTATAAGTAGCAATATTTTGTACTACCATCAAAAATTACGATGAAGTACCTAATTGCTACCTTAGTTGGTATCGGTTACAAATAACATAAAACTATGTGAATCAAGGGTTCGGCTAATTTCCGTTCAACCGAGTGAAAAGACAATTGGCAAATTTTGATTGATGCTAAACAGTCAACTTAAATTGACCAAGTAAATGGTCAACAAAGTCAAACTACCTAGACCAATGCTCTGCGGAATATAGTGTTTCCCCGGGTCGTTATGTCCCGACGAGGTGTGGATTGTATTCAAACGGCTTGTGATCGGGTGAATCTGGACGGGAAACGGTTTGTGATTGATTACACTACTGATTTATACAATAAAATAGCTTAAATAAGCTATATGAACAAGACTGGAAGTTTGGAAAAACCAGAAACGTTTTAAACCTAAAAACGCGTACGTCTGATTTAAATTTACGTAGACGTACGAAATAAAACGCGAGTTTTAAGAAATAAAATACCTACGGATATGAAAATTACGTTTTTACAATCCTAATAATAAAATAAACTTTTTGGAAAATTAAAATTAATTTTTACACTATTTAATTAATTATTATTAATTAATTACTATTTTCTAATTACTTATTAATTATTTAAATTAACCTATATTACAACTAATTATGAAATTACACTAAAGATATAAAAAATAAATTTGGAAAAATCTAAAATATTATAAAACTAATTTTCAAACTGAAAATACATTTTTCCTACTTTTTAAATAATTAATATTAATTAAAAGCTAATTATTAATTAATTTAAATTATTTTAAATTAAGAAAAATAGAAAATGAACAGTAAAAATTATAAGAAAATTCCTAAAATTATTTTATAACTTATAGAAGCTAGGAAAATTATAAAAACTAGGGTTTACTTTATAAAAACTAATTATGCTATTTAAAACTTAATTATTAATTAATTACTAATAAAACTAATATTAAATCTAATAAATACTAAATGACAAAACAAAAATCTGAGAAAATTATTAAAATTACTTTAACATAAAAGGAAATTAATAAAAATATAAAAATGTAGGTTACTTAATAAAAATCTAAAAATGAAAATTAAAAAGATAAATCAAATTAAATAGAAACTATCACTTGAAATTAATTTGTTTTTTCTGGATTTTTCTTTTAGAAAACTATTTTACACCTAAAAATGGAAAACTTTTGAAAAGACAATAAAATCAGAGCTTAAAAATAAGCTGTTTAGACACTAAATCCTTAGACAGTTGACTTTCTTTTACCAAAGCTAGAAAATAGCTTGAATGACCAAGAGTGGGGCCCACAGTGGTGAATTCTGGTTCAATTAACTTATTTAGACATGTTTAAGCTCAATTCAGATAAATAAGCTGCATGAATAAGCTAGGACACCAAATTAAGCACTTGATTATTTGAGACTTAACTGAAAATGGGACAGATAATGAGGGGATGATTCAGGTGGGTCCCAGAAGGTTTGAGGTCAAACTTATGGTCAATATTTAAAGGCTACCAGGAGGGGGGTTGAAAGAAGCCAAGTGGTGGCATTGGGGACCACTGTAGTGGCCAGAAAACACCACTAAAGTGGTGGTGGTGGAGTGATTATCTGCTGCAGCAGGGCAGGGTCCTCCCCTGCAACTGACTTTGGGGGGCTGTAGGGCCCAGTAGAAAAATTGAAAAATTAGGAGGATGATGGGATCTTGAAGATCAGCTGGTAGACTACATAATCTAAAAAGCACAAGACTTAAAACTCACTACAAAATTCTACATAAATCCCACAAGAATTGGAATTTCCTGAAATCATGCAATTTGACTTTTCACTTAAAACACCTATGTTGACTTTTTTGAGATTTGGTTGCTTCTAATTGACTAAGAACATGATATTAAGCTAAATGAAAACCATTTTATGTTAAAACAACAGGGTATACACTGATGTAAAGCTTTATGACCCTCAAAGGCCACACAGTTAACTGTGTGGTTGATTTTCTTTGTGAATTTGACTTTCTTGCAAATTACTTGTGGATTGTAAGGCTTACATGACCTATAATAACCTAATGTGACTTGTTAAAACTAAAAACAACAAACAAAACACAGAACTCAGTGGTCAAAACCACTTATCCAAACACCCCTTAATTGTTGTCTGTTTTGAGATTTTCAAAGACAATGGTTGTTTAAGACCATAAAACTGATACATAAGAATACATGTTGATGTAATAAACTGAAATGAACAGATAAACAATACTTATAACAACAAACACTTAAGATTACTACTATACCAATTTTGACTGTGTAAGAGATCAAATGAGCAACTATGAAATCTAGAACACAACACCCTAATATTAAGCTAAATTATCACTATCAAACAACAAACAAACATAAAAGAAAGGTAATCAGTACATGAACAATGGAACAGTAACTAGTATAAGTGGAGATTTGGCTTACATAATTTGCATCCAAGGGGTGAAACTGACAACCATAGACCCAAATTACTTCCTAATGCTTCCCACAAGCAACTAATACCATGAAAATCACACAGCAACCCTGCTCCTTGCTTATATCTTCACATACACTGAATTTTTGAATTTTGCTCTATTTAATTTGGATTTTTGAATATTTTTCTGTTTTTCATTTCTTCTCTAATTTCTTGTTTTCTTTTGATTCAATAAACTTGAATAAACTTAAAACAACCTTCTGAGATCATTCAAACAACATTTAATGAAGATAACTAGTAACCTTGAGAAATTGAACATAAACACAGAATTTTATAAACTGAGTTGAACTTTTGAGTTAAACTTGGAATTTAATTAACTAAAACTTTGAGATTACACTAATACAATGAGTATTACAAAGCTTGAATTTAAAATATTACATCAATTTAAACCTAATTTACATTAAATTTAAAACTAACTAACTGCTCTTCCTTTTTTCTCTTTTTTTTCATTTATAAGGGTCCTGGAGCATCATAATCTCTTTCCCACTCTCATTCACAACCATTGGATGAGAGGTATTGATCCTAGCCGTTTAAACATGTTTGGCGGGAAAAATGGGTTTTGGCAGTGAGATAACTTGGATGAGTTTTTGGATCATTAATTGTATCTTGGAAGTATTTGTAAGTTGGGGGACAAAGAATGGGGATGGTGATGTGGAGGAGGGGGAGGTGAAGTGTGGAAGGGGATTACCAGGCTGCAAGTGGTGAGGGAGGTGGAGGTGTTGACTTTTGTTGACTTGGAGGGAGTAATAAAAAAAATGGGGGATTATATTTGTGGGGATTGGGCTTGGTGTGAAATTGGGCCAGGGATAAAGGCGGGCTGGGTGGATTGGTTGGTATTTGGATTTGGTTTTTGTTTGTTGTTGGGTTTGTTTGTTTAATTTAAGCTTAAGAAACCAAAAGGACCATATATGTATAATATGAAAATGGAGGGGCTGAATTGCAACTTTCCAAAATATATTATAAGGACCAAAATTTCCACATGTGAATAACAGAAGGACCTAAGTTGCAATTTTCCAAAATTAGAAATCCCAAGGACCTTTTATGTCAATTTCCAAACTTCAGGGACTAAACATGTAATTTTCCAAAACTTTCAATCCAAGGACTAAACTTGCCAAAATAAGTAACCACAAGACCAAAATTGATTTTTCTTCCAAAAATTTCCCACCAGGGACCTATTCTGTCATTTTCTGAAACTCCAGGGACCAAACTGTAAATTCTCAAAACTTTTCTAATTTTTCACCAAAAGACTAAATATGACAACTTATGATTTCAAAAGGATCTTTGGTGACTTTTCTTTTAAAATATGTGCTCAGGGACTATTTTTGCCAAATTTTGAAAGTTGGGGGACTGAAACTGCCAATTTTGCAAACTTTGTACGTTTTTCATTTGTTTTTACTCATTTTGCATCTAAAACATATAAAACACAATTTTGAAATATTTTCAGTATTTTGATGCATTACTGAGTGTTTTTGTATGTTTTGCAGTTCAGATTTGACCAAAAATGATGAGTGTTTGAGCACTCATCAATCCCCCACACTAAACTATTGCTAGTCCCTAGCAATAATTGTTTTGAAAACTTAATGGATTTTAAACTCTTTACCAAAAGCAATCACTTCTGGAGTAGCCAGATGTATCGATTCAAGTAAGAACTATGGTCCACCTGATAACCATGTGATTTTAAGCAAACCACCAGCTGTCAACGGATTTGATTAGTCTTTACCAAAAGCCGTTTGCTTCTGGACTAGCCAACTCTTGATGGACAAATTCAACATCTTTGTGAGTTGATTACCAATTATGGTTTTTCCACTGCCTTTACCACAAGCCATAATCTTGCGGGCTAGCCAACTCATTCGCTTTTTAGGATATGGCGAGTTGATTTACCATAAAATTTTGGGCAAATTGCAAGCCATAAACGGATTTGATATATCTTTACCAAGAGCCATTTGCTCCTGGATTAGCCAATCCTTTTGTCGTTTAGACATGGCGGACTGATAACCACAAAAAATTTTGAACTCAAGTGATTTTTTTTTTTTTTTTTAATTTTTGAGATTTTGGCAAAAAACGGGGGTACTAGATAGTAAAATATGATAAAATTCGCTAGAATACCCCCCCCCCCCACACACACTTAGAATGAATATTGTCCTCAATATTCAAAGCCCCGGCTATTATGCCGACTCTTAGAACGTAAAAGGGCAACATTACAAGCTAAATGTGGAAACACCATTTTGTATTTTCACTTTATAAGTAACCACAGTAGGGGTAACTCCCCCACACTTAGGGTGAAAACCCTATAAGCATGCTACTGTTTTTGTTTACCGAGTCGCTAGCTTGACTTGACCCCGAATTCATTTGTCCATGGGGAAGCATGATGTGGAAGAGACAATCTCAATCGGACTTTCATTCAAGATGTTTGGACAAACATTTGAAGCACGTGAAAGTTCCACACCGATGAGATAAGTATCCGGCTCAAGATAATGATACATGAAAATGCCGGGGTCAAATATAGTGTCTTCATTCCCGAAAGAGTGAAGAAGAGAGGAAGGCACCTCGAGAGCAGGCTCATTAGCCTGAGTTTAGATTTTAAGGGTTAAGCTCAAAAACATCCCGGGAGGGTGGGTGGGAATTTGCAAATCCTCATGATTGAGTGTATCTCCCCCCGGGCTATCATACTCCGGAGGAGTCATGATAATGTGATCAATGACGGGCTCAGAAGGTATTTCATCAACATCACTAATGTCTCCATAAGATAAAGAATTTTCATCAGTGTTTGAATCACTAAGCCCGGTATTGAGATAGGAATTGAGTGATGGATCATCATTCAATAAGCTTTCAAGGAAAAGAATATCCCCCTCAGAATCAAGATAGTTATCATCAACTTCATACAAAGTTGAACTATCTAGGGCAAGGAATGCTTCGACTTCTTCTAGATCATCTTTGAAATCAAAGAGATCATCATCACATCCCGATGGAAGTGGATTGGTGTGAGTGAGTTCATCAGCGAACTCCTCGAGAAGAAAGTCAACATTAGAGTGGGGAAGGGATGCATCAACATACTCAATGTCTCCATAAGATAAACAATCATCACTAGAATCAGAGACAATCTCAATTTGATCATTTGGATTATCAGGGGGTGAAGGAATATCACACACTTGATCGAAAGTTCCCAGTGACTCTCTCGGGATTGGGACAAGGATCTCAACACTAGACTTTATTAATTCGTCCGATTCCTTATTAGGAACAGTGCTAAGATGCTCATCCCCCATGTTTAGAGAGTGAGTGTGAACTTCGGGTGTGATAACAACAGACTGAGGGAGATGAGAGGAGCTAGCATTCATGGATTGTACAAGTTCCATTTGATCTTCTGCTAGTAATTTCTCCGTCACATTATTTTCTCCCTGATTTTCAATGGGAGGAATCACAAATGATGAATCTGACGAACCCTTATAAAATTGAAGGATATCAAGGGTGTCTTCATTATCACTATCATCATCACAGTCTAGAAGAGCAGCTTTACGAAATTTGGCACGTGTTATAGCTGCTTGTTCTAAGACTAGCAATTCTTCCATGCTCAATTCGTTTCTAGCATCTCGTTCTTCAGCAAGTAATTCTGCCATAGATTTCACATGAGTCTTGAAACGATGTAGTAACCAACTCCTCCTTAAGTTCTTTCAATATATCAAGAGCCTTTAGTAAAAGGTTTTGCTCAGTATCATGAGGAGTTGTGTGAATCATTTGGTACTGTGGAGGTGGGTCTGAAAACGAATAGTCGTAATTGTTACAAGGAAATGGATTCCTTGTTTGACAATCCGAGCTAGAGTGTGGACCTCCACAGTAATCACAACAGTGAAACTAATGTGGCTGTGGGTTGTATGTGTTTGAGTCATAATTGTTATCAGGAAACTGCTTGTAGACAAGCGTGTTTCCCGATTGACAATCAGAACTGTAATGTGAACCACCACAGTACTCACAACAGTAAAACTGCTGAGTCTCATGGTGTGGTAACTGATGGAATGAATCAGTCGTGTCATGGTAGGAATAGGGATTCTGGTTATAGGCAGACCCGTTTCCTGACTCTACCATGCCACAGCTGGGGCAATTACCACCATTATAGGGATTACCACACCAATGGCAAGTAAGAAGGTGTGGATGAGACATAGAAAGAATCAAAAGGTTTGGGAGGGTAAGGAATGAAGAATCAAAAGGGTAGGAGGGTAAAGATGAATATTTTTGGGTTTTCGGAAAGACATTTTGTACAAATAAGAGAGAAAATCTTTTTGTGTTTTTGTGTTCGTTGAAAACTGAGTTTAAAATGTTTTCAGGAACTGTTTTGTTTTTATATGAAAATAAGAAGATAATATGAACAAGGGTGGTAAATATACAATGGATGTATATCCCGATTCACTAATACGCAAAACCGTTTAGAATAGCGCGCACACCTCCCCGGCAACGGCGCCAAATTTTGATTGATGCTAAACAGTCAACTTAAATTGACCAAGTAAATGTTCAACAAAGTCAAACTACCTAGACCAATGCTCCGCGGAATATAGTGTTTCCCCGGGTCGTTATGTCCCGACGAGGTGTGGATTGTATTCAAACGGCTTGTGATCGGGTGAATCTGGACGGGAAAGGGTTTGTGATTGATTACACTACTGATTTATACAATAAAATAGCTTAAATAAGCTATATGAACAAGACTGGAAGTTTGGAAAAACCAAAAACGTTTTAAACCTAAAAAAGCGTACGTCTGATTTAAATTTACGTAGACGTACGAAATAAAACGCGAGTTTTAAGAAATAAAATACCTACGGATATGAAAATTACGTTTTTACAATCCTAATAATAAAATAAACTTTTTGGAAAATTAAAATTAATTTTTACACTATTTAATTAATTATTATTAATTAATTACTATTTTCTAATTACTTATTAATTATTTAAATTAACCTATATTACAACTAATTATGAAATTACACTAAATATATAAAAAATAAATTTGGAAAAATCTAAAATATTATAAAACTAATTTTCAAACTGAAAATACATTTTTCCTACTTTTTAAATAATTAATATTAATTAAAAACTAATTATTAATTAATTTAAACTATTTTAAATTAAAAAAAAAATAGAAAATGAACAGGAAAAATTATAAGAAAATTCCTAAAATTATTTTATAACTTATAGAAGCTAGGAAAATTATAAAAACTAGGGTTTACTTTATAAAAACTAATTATGCTATTTAAAACTTAATTATTAATTAATTACTAATAAAACTAATATTAAATCTAATAAATACTAAATGACAAAACAAAAATTTGAGAAAATTATTAAAATTACTTTAACATAAAAGGAAATTAATAAAAATATAAAAATGTAGGTTACTTAATAAAAATCTAAAAATGTAAGTTGGGGGACAAGGAATGGGGATGGTAATGTGGAGGAGGGGGGGAGGTGAAGTGTGGAAGGGGATTACCAGGCTGCAAGTGGTGAGGGAGGTGGAGGTGTTGACTTTTGTTGACTTGGAGGGAGTAATAAAAAACGGGGGATTATATTTGTAGGGATTGGGCTTGGTGTGAAATTGGGCCAGGGATAAAGGTGGGCTAGGTGGATTGGTTGGTATTTGGATTTGGTTTTTGTTTGTTGTTGGGTTTGTTTGTTTAATTTAAGCTTAAGAAACCGAAAGGACCATATATGTATAATCTGAAAATGGAGGGGCTGAATTGCAACTTTCCAAAATATATTATAAGGACCAAAATTTCCACATGTGAATAACACAACGACCTAAGTTGCAATTTTCCAAAATTAGAAATCCCAGGGACCTTTTATGTCAATTTCCAAACTTCAGGGACTAAACATGTAATTTTCCAAAACTTTCAATCCAAGGACTAAACTTGCCAAAATAAGTAACCACAAGACCAAAATTGATTTTTCTTCCAAAAATTTCCCACCAGGGACCTATTCTGTCATTTTCTGAAACTCCAGGGACCAAACTGTAAATTCTCAAAACTTTTCCAATTTTTCACCAAAGGACTAAATATGACAACTTATGATTTCAAAAGGATCTTTGGTGACTTTTCTTTTAAAATATGTGCTCAGGGACTATTTTTGCCAAATTTTGAAAGTTGGGGGACTGAAACTGCCAATTTTGCAAACTTTATACGTTTTTCATTTGTTTTTACTCATTTTGCATCTAAAACATATAAAACACAATTTTGAAATATTTTCAGTATTTTGATGCATTACTGAGTGTTTTTGTATGTTTTGCAGTTCAGATTTGACAAAAAATGATGAGTGTTTGAGCACTCATCAACAATCTTGTCAATTTGGCTTCAACACAATTTTCACTTTTGTAATCCATGTTCGTTTATTTAAATAAATAATGTATTGAGTTAAAATTAACATGTACGAGTTGGCCATGCTATACATTTAAAGAATCAAATAAGCTGAATTCATACTCATTTAATTAAAACAACCATTAAAAAAGTAGATTCAGCTTAAACATTTAAAGGAAGGGCAAAACCCGTACCAAACAAAATTTGTTCAATGTCAACTCAATTTTATTTTATTCAAATAAAATATTAAGACAAATTTATTAAGCAACCATCCAGACACATGATTCCTACGAATCTCTGGCACATACAACGTGTTGGTTCACTTTAGCTCTTTTCCACATGTGAATTTCAACATCACATTTCTTTTTCCCTTGCTATTAGCCGTTGCAGAGTTGCCATAAATTGCATCTCTCCATGTTCTGTTGCTTTGAAAGAGTTAACCAAACTCTTATCATCAAACTCATGACATGATGCCAAGTGTTAATCCACCATTATCTAAGGTCGGATCCCGCCTTGGCAACAATTTTCATGTCATACAGGCCATTTAACCCATAGTTATGGCACATAAATCTGAATGCTTTAGAGCATCTACCATACATAAAACTCGAGTATCGGTCTCCCTTTCATCAAGTTCGGGAGCAGATCCGTTAGGTGTCACTCGTGACATTCCAAATATTTTGATAATACAAGATTCCGTTATTAGTATAAAACTAAACTTGGAATAATTAAAAACTTGCAATATCACATAGTGTTTCTTAACAAAATAGATTACATCGAATTTTGTTTAAAACACTATTGTTTTGTAAGATCCATTATACAAAACCGTTTTTAAAGAAGTCTTTCAATTAAAACAATTAAACAATATCGCATACTACATAATGTTTTTAAACAAAAACAAATTTGTAATATGATTTTATCAATCTTATTTAAGAATATCTTTAATAAATCTGTATCACATGGTCTAATTTTACAATGAAACTCGACAAGGTTTCAAAATAGATTTACCATTCCAAAGAAACTCAACATGGTTTCTATAGATCTACTTTTAAATGCATAAAGTTTCAAGAACTATATTTAGTTTATAATTAAACTCAACCTGGTTTAAATAAGCTAAATAAGGCAAAGAAACTTTTCCACCAAAATATAATAACAGCTCGTATATTATCAGATTTTGTTTCAAACAAACTCATCTTGGTTTCAATAAGCATGTTCTAGTAATCAAATAAAATAACTTGTATTTTATGAGATTTCTTTCAAAGAAACTCCACTTGGTTTCAATGAATCTGATTTCATCATGATTTAAAACCATGTTAGTAATCGGCGCACCAATTACATTAACAATGATTCACAAGGGTCACAAATTATGTTACCATCAGTTAACTTGCGAATATTAAAACACAACAACTGTTAAAACAATATGGTATCTAATAAACTCAACATGGTTTATATAAACTTGTACCAAATTCGATTCAAAGAAACACAATCTTGGTTTCAAGAAATCAAGATTCAAACAATAACATACGTAACAAACAAAAAAATCAGTTTGAAAAGAAACTCATCATGGTTTCAATATAAACTGTTTTAAAATCGTTTATCTATCTGTTATACCAACTCTGTTAATTAAAATAATCCGATTTTAATAAAAGTGTTTTAATTCTGTTACACAGAATCTGTTTTAAGACTGTAGGGAAACGGCTACACTTTTATTAATAAAATCTAAATTACAATAAATAAATTAACAGTGTATAAATAACAGAAACTTAAATACATGCAGAATGTAAGTAGATAAACGATAATTAAATAAAACAATAAACTGATAAAAAGACTTACTAGATCACCAATGGGATCAACAACGAAACACTAAAAAGCCGAGGCACGTGTTAGACACGCTTCCCTTAAAACAGATTCGCCGTCTGTTTCCCAGGGTACAACAGCCAAAACAGTAGGTTGTATTGTCGGACTTAACTAAACTGCCTGGAATTTCATCTTAAGATATGCGTATTCCTTATGTTGGAAATCAATAATACTAATTGATTTGATGTGTGTCAAACCTATGGAATTAGGGCGTATATTTATACACAATAGACTCCACCCTAGTTTACTCCTCCTACCGATGTGGGATAGAAAATAAACTATTTTTCCACTTTAGTCATGGTACCGAATGACTAACTTTGAGACCCGATATCTCATTCACATCAACTCTATTTTGGACACATAAAGGCTCATTGCGGAGCTCTCTTTGAGGAGAACGCAAACCTACAAACTATTATTTATACATATGACACATACATATAAATAATTGTGTCAAAAGTTGGTCAAAAGTCACTTTTGCCAACCAATTTTCCAACAGTTGCAATTATTGTTCTAAACAAATTGTGGATTGGTTGCTGTGACGTTTTTATATATCCATGGGTTTTCATTTTAGCGAAGTTTTTTATTTGTATGTTATAATTAGATTTCTTATATGTGGGTCTTTGTTACTACTATGTTCTTATTTTAATTTAATTAGATGTTGGACAAATTGGTGGTGGAATAAGATCCGACAGCGGTGGGTAATAAAATAGATGGTGGGTTTTTGTTCTTTATGTGCATAAGATGATGTTAAGTGATTTAATATTGGGTTTTAGATTGTTGTAAGAACGTGTATTCTATTTGTATGTTGATTAGTGTTAGTTTGTCATACTATTTTTGTTTAAAGTTGTAATAACTGCTAGTGAAAAAGCTTGTACATATAAAATGTCAATTTATGTCATATGGGTTATTGGTCTACCAATAGCATTATAGCAGTTATGTTGCCGGAAGTTGTAGGTTTTTCCGGCAATGGTTGGTTAATTGTTGAGGGTGGTGGTAAATAGATAAAGATAAATAAAGAAACAAGCTTGTGGAAAAAAGAAAAAATAATAAAAGTAAAAGGACAATAATATCCCCACATGGAAAGGCACATGGGACTTTTAACGGTCAAAATTAACGTTTATTTGGTCAAAGGACTGTGAGTGTTAAGGGTTTCGGAGTTAGTGACTGTGTGTGCAAAAAAAAAAGTCAAATGACCAAGAGTGAAAGTCAACCCAAACCACAGGGACCATCTTTGTAGTTTACTCTAACAATTATGCCAATTACAGTTCTGATAAAACTGAAAGAACTAATACCATATCACTCGAAGAACAAAGCTAAAAACGAAGTTTCTTTCAACGTAAATGGAAACACGAGGCTTAAATGTTCATAACCATAATTAAACCACACTAAAATCCTAGACCATCTATAACAATATGAATTTCTGAATTTAGTAATAAACCATGTGCGATTTTAGTCTCCCTACATTCCAAATGTAATGGTTACTACTCGCTCCATCCAGAATTTAGTAAGGTTGTAAACAATCTGAACGTTCAGTTAACATTTCATGAACCGTTTGGTAAAAAGTTCGTTTATTTTTGTTTATTTATTAAATTTATAAAGATGAACAATAATTTATTACAAAGATTACAATACATTAAATAGAAAATGCAAAATTAACCCTAAGTGCAAGACGGGCCTAAACAAATGGCCAGGCCTGTATGCCTTATTAGCTAACACCCCCTCTCAAACTCACAATAGTTTATGGACAAATGCAGATTCAGCAGCAAAGAGATCCAAATAAAGGTAGACGAAGAGCAAATTCAGGCAGTAGACAGATTCAGGCAAACAAATTTAGATTCAGACAGATTCAGACAAAACCAGGCGGAACTAGATGTAGAACCACGAAATTCAGACAAGTTGTTGATGTCGAGATGCTACACATAACTAGTAAAGACACAGTCGGATTAGTTAAGACTATAACATCACCATCTCCAACACCAATACAACACGGAACTAACTAACAATAATCCATTAGAAAACAAAACCGATGCAAACATAACCGTTCATACCAAATACCAATAGCACACTAAACAAAACCATTAACCATGGAACAGAACCATTCGATAATTCAAAATGTAACCATAATCAAATCTTCGTTTTCTTTTTTCTTTTTTTTTTAATGTCTTCACAGCCTCTTAATGTCTTTTAACAAGCCAAACCTCTTAATCGGTCAGATGTTTTTGGGCGTTCAGACCATTTTTTTTTTTCGTTCAGACGCGGTCAGAGGCAGTTATATCTTAATGATCTAGACTTGAGAGGAGTGTCTTAATGTCTCTTGTTGACACAAAATAATATAAAAAAAAAAAATCAGTACGAGCAAGCAAATAACACAGCACCTTAATTTAACAAAATTTTCGATTCAAATTCAAATATTTACGCCTCAAATTCAGATTAAGACACGCCTCAAATTCAGATTAAAATATGCAGTTCAGATTCAAAACATCCGAATAAACAAATTACACCTTTATTATTCAAACTAGACCATCATATATTGACATATGAATCCGAACAAATATATCTTTTTTTACCAAACCAAAACAATGAAACAAACCATGTGGGCCAACATCAATAAATTACCACCGACCTATAATAGATCTTACTGGTTTTCAACACATCATATATGATCAGTGTAACAATTTTTTTTTTTTTTTTTTTTTTTTTTTAATCGAACCAAACAAATTCAGTCAAGCAAACTTTTTTTTCCTTTCCTTTTGTTCTTTTTCTTCTTTTTCCTTTTTTTCCCTTCTTCATCTTTGACCTAGCTCTTGATATCATGTTAAAATTTAAAAATAATGAAAACTATTATGATCAGATTCAATAAATTACAGAGATTACAATACATTAAATTGAAAATAAAAACTTAACACTAAATGCAAAACGGACCTAAACAAGTAGGTCTGGCCTACCGGCCTTATTTGCTAACAAATTGAAGTGAAATCCTCCTTATTCTATAAGTAATATATTTTGCTACAACGTGTAAAGAGTTCATATAGAAAGAGTTGATCATAGACAAAACACAATTTTGTATGTAAGTGTGAATATTTTCCACAAAACTATGAAAGATTATGATCTACGGAGTCTTTAGGTTTGAATTATAAACGGAGAAAGTTTGAAGGCTTGATAAGACAGATAATGAAATTTAGAATAGTCAAAAACAAAACAGAAGTTAGTTACGTACGTCTTCTAGATTATACATTTTCATTTTAACATCTTTAAATGTGTTTAGTGATTGCAAATACGCGCCGATCACCATTCACCACGTATTTTATATCTTATCTTGATGATTTCAACACTAATTTCTTTACCAGTAATTTATTATGTTACATATAGAACTACATAAAATTTCCAGTTATACGATACACTGATACTTCAAATGTGAAAAACGTCTCTATCTTAGTTTAACTGAAGATGTAAGTTTCTCCTTTGATAAAAGTTGAAAATTAGTATTAATCATTTGCTAGTTACAAGTTAAGTTCGGATCATTAGGTTCAAAGTCGTGCATAACGAATGAGAGACCACGCTTGATGAATCGTTGGGGTTTTATGTTGTTTGGACTCAAATCTTTTATATAATACAACAAAACCCGAGACTTTTTCATTTCAAAAAAATCAAATCATACTTTATTTAGTAATAATTTTATTTAAAAAAAAATCTTATTAGGTAACATTTTATATTTATCCATAAAACAATTAGAAGATAAATACAAAAAATATAAATAAGATATAATTAACAATAGAATTAAAATTTTTAAATAATTATCTTTAATAATAAAAAACTATAATTAAACATCATAAATCAAACAAAACAAAGATTAAATGATTTATTTTTTAATAAATAAAAATATATGATTCAAAAAATTTTAAAAAAACACGCGCGTGCACGGGTATTATAACTAGTGGATATTATATACAGTATGTGTTTAATTTATACGAACTGTTGGATTTTACAGGTATAAAAGACTAACGTTTTATAAGAATTATAAATGCTCATTAATTCCCATCAAAGTTGCTACAGACTGATCGACACGTACGCGACTTTGAATTGTCATGATGAAGATGGAAGTTTTTGGAAGTATTTGTGTGTAACGAATTGTCAAAAGCGTATTAGAAAATACTAGTAATTTTAATCATCAAATGATCATTTTTTAATTTATTGCATGTCTGATTGTATCAATTAACGGAAAAACCAAACGGAGACAAAAACCCAACCTGAAAAATCATTTTTTTTCCTTAACTTGATAACCAAATTTTTTATTTGATAGTGCACGCCCTTCTACGAATTCCAATTCCTAGATCCCCACTCCTATTCACAGTTATAAAATTTTCCATACAAAATAATCACGGAAGCTTACTATGCCTAAAAATGTTCAAATGCTTTCCCTTCAGTTGCTAGCTTCCAATAAACCGTCATGAACTCTTCCATTAGAGCACAAGGTGTCGTTTTGTACCCGCCTACCTGATGCTCTTAATAAATACTATTGACTATCAACTTTTTTGTGTTAGCACGACATGCATGGACGCACTTATACTTCAAAATATACAGACCATGGAACAATAATACTATTCTGTTTTTGTTTAAGAACGTCCACAATGATTAACTTTTACAAAGCTTTATACATTTGACATGTCATGCATCATCCTCAATTTTACAAAACTTTTTTTTTTTTTTTTTTTTTTTTTTTTTTTTTTTTTTTTTTCTAAATGGGAATTGCATATATACATACAGATACTTGTATATTTGCATACTCCGTATTTTTTAAAATACAAGTTTTAAACGTGTGATTTACAATACTATAAAAACATGCTTTGACGAACGGGAGATGATATGTACACCACTAAAAGTTGTGTGCACACCACTAATTCTGCATTTGAATGTTGTACTGTGTGCATCATTAGTGTAATTTAGTGATGTGCACACCATTTTTAGTGATGTACATATCACCTCATTTGACGAAATATGCAAGTTTTCATTAAATCGAAAATTAAAAATACTTTTTGTAAAAAAAAGTAAATTAACTTAATTAAAATAAACATTGCATTAAATTAACTACTAAATTAACGTTTGATGAAGTGGAAGTAAGTTGGATTCCAAAAAGAATATATGAAACTAGCTTAGAGACCCGTTGACACCGGGTAATATTTTAAAGAAGTAGATAAATGAGATGATAAGAAAATTGATAACGTAACCATGTTCCATTTAACATATGAAATAAAGAATGTGACAATGCGTTCATTATGCAATAAGCAAATACTTTTCTTACAAATGAAGTAACAAACGTTTAAGCTTGGAGGTCTCCAAAACAGATAGTCTTGAGTAGCAAAAGATGTGTGTGAGCGTCTATCGATGTTGAAACCCAATGTCCATGTGTGAGGCAAAGGACCCGCGGATTCGCGGAGTTTTTAAAAAAATATGAAAATGAGATAATAAGAAAAACAACTAACGTCAATATGTTTCATTAATATATATATATAAGAAATAATGAGATAAAACTTGAATTATTCAACAATCAATTAAATTTGTAACAATTAAAATAATAGACGTCCATGCGTTGTCGTCTCCAAATTTGATGGTCTGGAATAGCAAATGACGTCTGTGAGCGATAATCAATATAATAGCCAATGTCGACAAAAAACCAATCATTTTTATGGTCTGGTTCTGCCTTCTTGATCTCAAATGGCGCAAAGGTTTCATAAGATATGCGTTCTCATAACGTTGTAATAACACAAATATGCTAACAAAAAAATTTGTATTTTACAATAACCTTTTTGGTTGGTTAGTTAATTCGCTTATTCGCATGCCAGTGTTTAATTTATATGTTCACAATAGTGGTAAATGTAAAAGTTTGAATATAAATCTTGACTACTTAGTGTGTAAACGAACTGTTAAACACTAAATATATAGATTTTGTTTAAATCATTTTTTCATTGTTAAAACTATAAGTTCTATCATTTTTTAAAATATAAAATAGCCCCCGAACATCACAGAATTAAAATTTGCCCACTTTCAGTCGTTAATTAACTTGCCCATTTTGACACATTTACCTAAAACTTGCACCACCAAACATGCTGCAATATTGGGAATTTTACCACCAACCCACCAAAGATTTTCTCAAAAACACTCATGGGCTTACAAACTTTGACATTGGTAACGTGATTTGTTTTACATGAACATTTACATCTTATAATGGTGCCAATAAGGATGAAATTATGCCTTCAAATCCACATATTATTTTAGTTTTCACTAACATACAATAATACAAAAAAAAAATATAAACTTTGATATCAATATTCGTTTTTACATGCTGCTTGGCTGCATCCATTGTTCTATAAGTACAAACAAAAAAAAAGTTATGGGTGGTTTATACAACTCTTAGTGTTTTCAACAACTGAAATTGTATTAAGCAAATAGAAGAACTTGTGTGGCTTAATCCTTTTCGAATCCTTAGCTTTATCATCTTAGGTTTCTCTTTACCGAACACTTTAAAGTTTGTTGAGTGCATTACTAATGAAGGCAAAGAAGAACACACACATCCTTTTTTGTTTGCCGAAAGAACTCATTGGGTATTACCCATTTGAATGGCAAGAGCCGCCTCAGCATGATTATTCTGTGTCACAAAACCAAATACTTTATCACACTGTAGTCGAACTTCCTCGATTACACCAGCACCAAGAGAATAAAATTAACGATGAAGCTCAAGTTGGGTACTGAAATTAGAATATAAGTATATTAATCATTCGAATTAATCAATGATTTGTGAATTCACGGGGTTAAATGAAAGTGAAATAACAATTTTCAATTTATTATGAACACATATAGTGTAATCAAGAATGGGATACAACAGTAAAAGTAATATTTAGAAACAACTTACCTGATTTTATGATGATGAGCACATAAACAAAGAACAAATGCATCATTTGGATAATTCTGTTATTTTAGGAAAGAACGGATGCATCGTCCGTATAATGCATGCCTTCAAATCTGCTCAAACTACTCCAGTTACTCTTCAACAACACTTCTATCTTGAACAAACAAAAAAAATTATTTTCTTCATCGTTGAGCTCCAAAGGTGCATTATAGATTATGACAGATTATAGCTTGTAACATGCATAGTTTCCAATAACTGTTACATAAGCCAATTGACCCATGAAAGTTTATTGGACGAAGTGCTTACTGGACAAAAACCAGCCATACAGGTGGCAAACCCCTATTTATCTATATCATTTGTGATTATAGGTTATTTTCTATTTCAAAATAATGAATGGGTATGTATTCCTTTCGTCTAACTGTGTAGTTTTAGCAATTTTAGTCTAACCATTCCACATAACTGATCTTGGAGGCAATAATTGTCCTCTGATATCGTTAATATTCTAATACTCTCATAATCCAAAATAGTATCCCAATAAGGAGTTTTGACGTATACTAAACTCCACTTACCGAACTCATTATTAGGCATAACACATGGGAATTATTCTCATGACATTGACAATATTGAACCTAAACTTGATATCATACATTTACTTTACTTACTACTTGGTTCAGTATTTATGTATTAAACGTCAAGAACCATGGTTTTTATTCTATATAACCATGATTCGTTATAATTTCATAGTGCAATGAAAACTGATAACTGATTCACTACAATAGTTTGTCTCCTTGATTACTAATAATATCTAAATTTAGTCGACTATTTGATTACTATTCGTTACAATAAAGTACCAATTCCTACATTTCTTATTTGAATTTATTTTCCAAAGTGATTATGTAGAGACATGATGCGGTAATGTACCTTGTCCAATTCAAGAAGAATGTTGTGAAGGGACGTTTGTGCTTCTTGTCCGCAAAGATGACGAAAAGACTTAATCGACTATTTCAGCGCTATCGCCATATCTTTCAATGCACTATCAACTCGATTACCTGAGTTTATTGCAGCCCGAAACAATGAAACAACTTTAGTCAGATAAGTATATAAAAGATTAACGCATATTAAAGGAAAGAAGAAGCCAGGAAAACTAACCTTTTCGTTCTGAGGTACTTTGGCGTTGTGTTTTGTTGTGGCAACATAAAATTGGGCAGATTGTTTTTCTACCTGCAGTTATCAAGAAAAGAGGTATAACGATCATGAACTACACTTACTATAATATAAGTTTAAAAATCTCAAGATTAATACATTAATAATTGGTTACTTTATATGCCCGTAGTGGAGCAGAGGATGCAACTTAAGAAACCGATACACGTTTATGTAGGAGTCAATGTGCGACTTCTTTTGTATAAACATGAGCATATATGCTAATTTTGCTGCAAAAAAAAAAAAAAAAAAAAAAAAAAAAAAAAAAAAAAACGCACACATTGTGAACAAAATACCCGACCATTTTTTTACCTCTGACGGGTCAAGATGAACACCCATTTTATGTCTATTATAAAAATGCCCAAGGATAAATGTTTTTACCAAACGTCTACACATGGCCTTGTATGGATATTATTTTAGGTAGATGTGTGTACCTTTCACGCGCCCACATCAGCAGCACTGAGAAAAACTGAGCGACACCTACAAATGGGGAAAAGAGTTTATAAGTACCATATCTCAGATGTACTTTATGCAAGAGCAACGCTAATAGAATATATCTCATTTTCACACTAAATCCATTTTCAGATGGACTTCATAAGTACCATGTCTTATGGAAAAGAGCTTATAGTGATACATCTCATTTTCACACTAAAGAACTACCCATTTTGACCCGAACCTTACCCTACCCACCTGACCCGTACATTTTGCTACCTCTACGACACATTCCGGGAAGTAACTAATATACACTATCTATTTAGCTTAGGCATAAGTTTCAAAATAGCACCTGTTTGTCAAAAAAAATATGTTTGCGTCATTAAAACACTCATTTTGACCCGAACCCATTACCCTACCCACCTATCCCATGGCATTAAAACAGAACTGGCTGGTGTTATTTCCAGCATATATGTTCAATTCCATAGTTAGAATAGTTAAAATAGTTACCTGTACCTGCAGTAATCCATGCATAAACCTGATACATTAGAACTTTTCCATAAGCAATGAGTTTGTTGTTTTATAAATACCAAAAATTTACTTTTATAAATACCAAAATGATAGCAGACTTATTATATGAAAAGATGATATTGCAGTAGAAATGGCAAGTTTGACACATCTAAACTCACACTAAAGAACTACCCATTTTGACCCGAACCCATTACCCTACCCACTTGACCCGTTCATTTTGCTATCTCTTCCTTTATTCCGGGAAGTAACTAATATACATTATCTTAAGCACTACTATCCACTATAATAGCATAATAGCAATAATACTAAACTCAAAAAAATGAAGCCATTAGCTCTTACCCCCTGTAGTCTTGTGGTTCAATGCATTACTAATATGAAAATTCTTCAATTTAAAATCTATGAATGCACATGAGTACCTGATGATCTTTAATTACTTGAAACACATTAACAGTAGCATCACTGGATGAAGCATTCTGTTTAAAACATAATCAGATAAAGCAAATATCAAACCTGATGTACAAAATGAAATAAAGCGAATATGAAACCTGATCTACAGCACCAGAACTTATGCATTATGATTTCTAAGAACAAATAAAGGATAGGTTGGTCAGTGGTAGCATTAGTAAATCCTGTAACAGTCGGTTATATACATTAATCCCATGGCATTAACAAATCATGTTGACTATCCTTAACAATTGAAAAGAAAATGAGTTAATTAAAATGAAACGCCAAGGTTATATGAATTATGCACTAAATACTCACCGTTTTGAACCAAATTTCCAACATATTGTTCCAAGCATCAGTGAAATAATAGAGGTATAGCAAGAACGAACTGCAGTGTATTGTGGGTTTCGCCAATAAGAAAGATATTGCTTCCAAAGAAAAGTAGCAAACTGATCCATGTATGATCGTGAGTACTTTCTTGTAAAATGCAATTCTTTTGAATCAACTCTTGGTTTCTTTAGTCTTTTGACCAAATCTCTGTTGCGGCTGAGACATCATATTGGAAGGCATAAGAAATAATGTATATGTTAATGGGAAAATTAATAATAAGATTGAACAAAGGAAATATAAGAGAAACAGAACATACACAATAACGTTGTACTTCTCGGCATACGGTTAGCTGGTCACCCGGTCAACCAAATTGCAAGACTCTTGTTTAAAGCTGTGATATTACTTATTTTAACCACATAAATTATCTCTAATTTTCTTAAAGGAAGACTATCTTAGCAAAGCACTTTGGTTGCCCATAACCGGCACAAAAAAAGTTTTCATTGAAATGACTATATATACCTATGGTAACTCACTAACTCCAACTTCATTTGAAAGTACATAACAATCAATACTAATGTACGCAACCAAACCTCAAAATATTCCACAAGTTTGCATGATCTTGGGCCAAGTGGACATGCATAAATGAGTTGTCCCCCTCGTTTCATATATATGACCTATAAAGACGGAAGATAAAGACAATGTGATAATGGTAGTATAATGAAGCAAAAAGATCAATTTCAATTCATTTGAAATACAAATATAACAGTAACGTCATCAAGGCAATAATTGGGCTGGTTTTATGTTACCATCTTTATCATAGGGATCGTTTTACATAAAAAAAATGGGTTTATAAACAAATCAATTTATTATCATAAAAATGAGTACCTGCCATTGACGTTGTGGTTTGCTTCATAAATAAAACCGCTTCATATCATGTTCAATAAGTGAACTCGACACCCTAAAACAATTAAAAACTCGATTAATAGCAAAATTAGCTTTACACACATTTAATCAAACATGTGGTGTGCATATAACCTCATTAATTTGTTCCAAATCAAACTCAAAACTTCATCCCAAATTAAACATAAAAGCAGTTCATTCATATAAATATAAATTAAAAAACACAATTATATTAATGATTAGAAAAAAACAATACATCAAAATAGTTGTATTATGGGATTTAAATCGGTACCTTGAAGGAATGTTGCTTTTTTAAATCGGACGAATCATTGAATGATTCAAATCTAAAGGGATATCATCCGTATCACTCCACAACTTTTAACATGTATCCCTTTCAATTTCTCCTCTAAAGCACAACCAATACCTGAAGCGTCTTAAGCGGAAGCTCCTCCATATATTCATCCACCTGTAATAACGACAATATTGGTAACTCAGGTGACTTTTTGTTGTGATTACAATTACTAAATACAAAATACATTATTTGGAATTGCTTATTTATAATGAAATGGTAAATTGCTCTATTTGTTTCAATTACCATATGCTCAATATGAACATTTTTGTAAAGTTGGCCAAAACTTGAACACTTTTATTTTGGCCAAACTTTTACTAACTTCTATTTCAGTTCAGTTTGTAACTGTAATAGTGTAAGAACCATTCATAATATAATCTATAAAAATTATATCAAAAGGTAAAACCATCAAAATTAGTATACCTTGAACGGACCAAATGCAAATCCACTCATTTGCTTCATACGTTGTGTATCATCTATGGTTGCATTGTTAAAAATGACACATAAAATCAAATTATCAAATATAAGAAGCTAACCTCGAAACTGCTTATTATTTCAGCCTCGTCAACCCTTTGTTTGAATGCCTCCTTTGTGGAACCCTATTACAACAACAGATAGCTATGTTTAAGTCCTTGTAGCAGATTTCCATGACTTAAAAAAAAAGTAGCACTTGAATGTTTACTTTTGCTGATTTCAAAACCGGCAAAAATCAACCAAAACCACTATATTCCAAACCGCTCAGATACAAAGATTATTAAAAAATCACCACCAAAACCCTAAGTATAAAAATTAAAATTGGGGATTAAAAGTACATCTGATAGTCAGCCGCATAGTCAATTTCGATCTCTAATTCAAACACCTAATTTAAAAACACACAATAAACCATTAGTAACTCATAATCAATTTGAAAAGACATACCTTGTTGTTTGAGATTTTAGGAGGATTAAGAAGATCGTATGTTAAGCATCTGTATAGAATAAACATCAATTCGAAACCTAATTTATTTGATGAACATAAACTGATATTGAATTGAAAGCCATAGTGGGATCAATTGACACAGAAAGGTAGATATATGATTTTGAATGGGTGACATTAATTGGTGATTGACATTTAATGGTGATTTGAAACTGAATCGGTTGATTTAATGGAGGAGCGTGGAGAAGAAGGTCAATGGGAGGAATTGAAACTGATTTGCGTGGAGAGGAAGGAGAGGAAGGAGCGTAATGAACATAATTACTACTTTACAAAAATAGTGTTGTGCAGGGCTGGTGTTGTACTTTGAAGCTAAATAAGGAATTACACATCAGAGCATTAAACGAATTTTTAATGCTCCGTGCTTAGTAGTACTTGTACAAAACCTTATTATATTAGATAAAATAGATAAGCATTAACTAAGTTTTTATATTGCTAAAACTAAATTAAATGCACTCAAACTTTTCTTTCAAACATGCCCACTAGACACATAGCAAACTCCTATATAATATTAGAAATTGAAAGTCAAAATGGGCAAAAGAACTCCTATAACGTCGCGGCCAGCACGGTGGCACAATATAAAGCTATCACAACGGCTATAACACGCTCATATCCGACACTCCAACACACGAATTAAATATTTTGAAATTATGTTTATACGAAGAATAAGAATTATGAACTAGATCATGTTATACGAAGAATAAAATTTTAAACACTATATTTATTATAAATGAATCTTTGGATATCATTAACCACTGCATTCGATGATTTTCATTTTCTAGAAACGAAGCCATGGGAATGCGTGGCAGCGTTCCTATGACGTCAAGGCCAGCACGGTGACACAATATAAGGCTATCACAACGTTTTAACAAGCTCATATCTAACACTCCAACACCCGAATTAAGTATTTTGAAATTACGTTTATATGAAGAATAAAAATTATGCACTAGATCATGTTTTAAATACAATTCTTTTTTTTTTTTATACAGAAAACAGTTAAACCTCGCCTAAAGTGCGGTTCTTAAAAAACATCATATTAACTGCAAAACCGAATTCAACTTCACATTACCTGTCCAAACCAACTTAAATTAAATTAAACGCACTCAAACTTTTCTTTCAACCATGCTAACTCGACACATGATAGAAACTCCCATATAATATTAGAAATTGAAAGTCAAAATGTATCTTTATAGTAGTGAAAAAAGAATTTATATCATCTTAAAAAAGTAAAATTTTAAACACTATATTTAATTATAAATGAATCTTTGGATATCTTTAACCACTGCATTCGATGATTTTCGTTATCTAGTAACGAAGGCATATGAATGCGCGACAGCATTCCTATGACGTCGCGGCCAGCACGGTGACGCAATATAAGGCTATCACAACGGTTATAACATTCTCATATCTAACACTCCAACATCCGAATTAAATATTTTGAAATTACGTTTATATGAAGAATACAAATTATGAACTAGATCATGTTTTAATTACAATTCATTTTTTCTACATAAAACAGTTAAACCTCGCCTAAAGTTCGGTTTTTAAAAAACATCATATTAACTGCAAAATCGAATTCAACTTCACGTTACCTCTCCAAACCAACTTTAATTAAATTAAACGCACTCAAACTTTTCTTTCAAACATGCCCGCTCGACACATGATAGAAACTCCCATATAATATTAGAAATTGAAAGTCAAAATGTATCTTTATAGTGGTGAAAAAAGGATTCATATCATCTTAAAAAGGTAAAATTTTAAACACTATATTTAACTATATTTATTATAAATGAATCTTTGGACATCTTTAACCATTGCATTCGATGATTTAGTTTTCTAGAAATGAAGGCATGGGAATGCGCGGAACGCGGGCAGCGTTCCTATGACGTCGCGGCCAACACGGTGACGCAATATAAGGCTATCACAACGGTTATAGCACGCTCATATATAACACTCCAACACCGTAATTAAATATTTTGAAATTACGTTTATATGAAGAATAAAAATTATGAACTAGGTCATGTTTTAATTACAATTTATTTTTTCTACATAAAACAGTTAAACCTCTCCTAAAGTGCGATTTTTAAGGAACATCATATTAACTGTTGATGAGGCGAAAAATGATCCGTTTTTAGGGGGTCATTTAAGCCCGAATCCAAATTTATTTGATCAAATATTGCCCTAAATCGTTCCTTTTGTGATTTTAGGTACTTGGAGAGAGAATTCTGGAAAAGAGGCCATTTTGGACGTTTTTGGAGCATAAAAGTGAAGAAAATGGCAAAGTCTCAATTTTCCATGCTGGGAACAGTAGGTGACGGCGTCAAGAGTAATTCCTTGACGGCGTCAAACCTCAAGAATTAAAATCCGTAGTTGATGACGGCGTCACACACAGGGCGTCAAGAGTAATTTGTGTGACGGCCTAGGCCTTGACGGCGTCAGAAGTAGATCAAGGCCGTCCGAGGAAGTATTTGGCGGCGAGATGACGGCGTCACACATTTGTTCTTGACGCCGTCATCCCTATTTTCCTATATATAGTTTTCTAGTTTTTCACATTTAAGGAGAGAAGTTTTGGAGAAACCCTAAAGACGATTTTGGTGCAACTTTTACAGGTTTTTCAAGGGTTCCAAACCCTTGATACCTTGCATTGTAATTGAGATAAGTGTTCTTCTAATTCAATCAATATGTCTATGTGTTGGTTGTCTATATCTTGTTCTTGTCTCAATTCCATTATGCTAGGCTAGATCTCTTTTGTGTTTGCTTAGATCTAATGAAACCTAGATATTGATTATGTGTTGATTACTTGTTTATTCTTGTCTTGGATGAATGATTTATATGTTAGGCTTAAGAAAACTAGCAGATCTCCAAATGGTAACATGCTTGAACGTCTTAAGAAACATGAACCGAGGCGTACTAGGTCTTTATTGGTTGTATTTAATGCATGAGCCACTGTTTACAATCCCTATAGTTGTGCTGGGCATGGTGTAGGAGGAGATAAGAGCTCATAGAATTGGGGAGTTATGTATGCCACCCCATGAATGGTATTAAGGAATACAATCCGTCATCCATGCAATTATAACAAGTAATTAACGTGTAAAAGATATCTAGGGAGTAGTGAAATCTAAGTAAACACATTTTCTCCAATTACTGCTCACAACCTTAGTATACTTAGTTTATTTTCATTTTTAGTATTTTATTTTGATTGCATCTTAGTTTTGGGTTAGTTGAATAGCAACTAATTCCGCCCTAATCTTCCAAAACCCGAGATTTTACTTGCTTTCATAAAAATATAAAAACACAAAAATAATCATCCCTCACCTTTAGAACTAGTATTTAGGCTTTCTAATCCTAGCGACACTATTCCTAAGCTGAACGATCAATCCCCTGGTACTTGTCACTATACTATACTACAACGATCAGGTACACTGGCTGGTGGGGGTTGTAAGCTTCTCGAGATCCCTCGAGAGGTAAAGCCTGTTGCGATTCCCACGCATCAAGTTTTTGGCGCCGCAGCCCGGGGAATAGTTATTGTCTAGGTTAGGATTTCTTTTTATTAGGTCTACTTGCTAGATTCCTTTCTAGTAAGATTTTATTTTTATTTCTAGGTCTTCTTTAGTAAGCTTGGTTCTAAATATCGCCAAAATGTTTTCGAGTTCGAAGACCCGAAATACTTACACTACGAAAGCGATACTGGTTTAAAAGACGACCTAGAGAATAGAACCAATGATGAAATCACGTAGTAACCCATGACCTTGAGTCTAGCTACAAGACTCGTAAATAAAGAAAAGTGCTTCTTGGGAGGTAACCCATGTTTTGTGTGATTTTATTTGTTTGATTGTTATTTGCTTCCGTATGCATGCTTTATTTTTATTGTTGGTTGATCATGTTTCTCAATTAAAATGTGGAAATACTTTACTTCGTTGTTTTGGCCTAGTCTTAACTCCACCTAAAAGTATTTTTGCAAAAGATAAGTGTAAGGGGAAACCCCAAATATGTTTTTAAGAAACAAACCGATCATGATTCTCCACAATATTAAATGAACATGTATATTCGTGTTTGTTAGAGTCAAATGCTTGTATTGAGTCATAATGAAGTTTTGCAGGATTTTCCAGGAAGTAGGACCAAGTTTTTCCAGAAATTTTCCGGAAACTTAACATAAGAATTTCTGCAGGTCCATTCTGACGGCGTCAGAGGTTTACTCTTGACGGCGTCAGGAGTTAAAATCTGGAAATTTTACCGGTTTTGTTTTTCTAACGGAGTCTTATGGTTTTTTGTGAATTATTAAGTTTTATAATCTCCAGGAGATTGTATGACTAGCACATAACCGTATATTCAGAAAAAATTTCCACCCAAATATGTGAGGTTCGCCTTTAGATTTGATAGGAAAAGCATTTATTATTAGTGCTTATGAGTGTACCGGTAGCATTTAGATTCTAGAACTTGCGTTAGTGATGCATCCCGAGACCGCTAGTGAGACTACATTAGTGTAGTAGGATTTACTACATGATAAGAGGCATTAGGATCACCCTTGTGTTAAACCCGTATCATAATTACTTGACCATTTAAGTCATACTACTTGACTAGTTAAGTCAACTAATTTTTCCCACACCCTTAGCGTTGTACTCATTTTTAGTACACGAAACCCCTAGTACACCCCTCCGAGCCTATCTTTTCGTTTCTAACTTTAAGCATCTTACTTAAAGGAAGAATTTGTTACACCCCACTTAAATGTACACCCAAATCGCCTTAGCCTTCCGTGTATGCGCTCATTTTTAGTGCATTAGTGTTATTTGTTAAACCCTAAGTTAACTTTCTAATTGATTACATGGTTGCTAAGTCGAGTCATATCCTTGTACATATTGTTTTGGGACGATTGGGACTCATGGGTAAGTACTTATTTTATGGAGTAATGGGGAAAAACATAATATTATTACCCCCAAATGTGCGTTAATCTTAAAAGTGCTCCAAGTTTTTTGATTTTCTTAATTCGAGTCATTAGATTAGTTTAAATGTAAAGTATGTAAAGATTCAAGTGTAAGGGGAACGTTCATTCCCTATGATGTATTATTTTGGATGGTAGGGTAAGAGTGTATGCAAAAAAAAAAAAAAAAAAAAAAAAAAAAAAAAAAAAAAAAAAAAAATCGAAAAAATCAAGAAAAAAAAATAGAAAAAGGAAAAAGAGAAAAAACATACGGACTACCATCCCGTTTCATTCTATGTTCATTTTATGTTTTTTTTATTATTTCTCATTTATTAGCTTAAGTCGAGTCTAGTCTTAGCTTAGCAACGCCATCTTGTACATGTAATTAACCAAGATTGTTAACTCGCCACCAGTAAAACTTCTTTTATCCAACAAAACCATGTATTTCATATCCATACACCTAACGTTACAACCCTTTAAAAGACCTCTTTGATAGTTTATCCTAGGTGCTTACGCCATGTGGTGGAGGTTTGATCCTTTCCCAAGCCTATGGTAATCTATTTTGCTATGACAGGTAGTGAGAGATATCTTCTATTTCCATAATGTTATATTACTTTATTACACCCGAGAGATGTGAGTATCTAAACACTATTTGTGAGGTGCTAGTGTATGACCTCCGAGCTTGTCTATTGGTCTTCAGTGGAATGATTATTTGTTGTAATTACTTTTATATTAGTGTTGAACGATCAATCCCCCGGTACTTGTCACTATACTATACTACAACGATCAGGTACACTGCCTGGTGGGGGTTGTAAGCTTCTCGAGATCCCTCGAGAGGTAAAGCCTGTTGCGATTCCCACACATCAACTGTAAAACCGAATTCAACTTCACGAAATCAACTTAAATTAAATTAAATGCACTCAAACATTTCTATCAAACATGGCCGCTCGACACATGATAGAAACTCCCATATAATATTAGTAATTGAAAGTCAAAATGTATCTTTATAGTATTGAAAAAAGGATTTATATCATCTTAAAAAGGTAAAATTTTTAAACACTATATTTATTATAAATGTATCTTTGGATATCTTTAACCACTGCATTTGATGATTTTCGTTTTCTAGAAACGAAGGTATGGGAATGCGCGGCAGTGTTCCTATGACGTCGCGACCAACACGATGCGCAATATAAGGTTATCACAACGGTTATAACACGCTCATATCTAACACTCTAACATCCGAATTAAATATTTTGAAATTACGTTTATATGAAGAATACAAATGATGAACTAGATCATGTTTTAATTGCAATTCATTTTTTCATAAAACAGTTAAATTGCGCCTAAAAGCTCAGTTCTTAAAAAGCAACATATTAACTGCAAACCCGAATTCAACTTCACGTTACCTGTCAAAACCAACTTAAATTAAATTAAACACACGTGAACTTTTCTTTTAAATATGCCCGCTCGACACATGATACAAACTCCCATATAATATTAGAAATTGAAAGTCAAAATGTATCTTTATAGTAGTAAAAAAAGGATTTATATCATCTTAAAAAGGTAAAATCTTAAACACTATATTTATTATAAATGAATCTTTGGATATCTTTAACCACTGCATTCAATGATTTTTGTTTTCTAGAAACGAAGGCATGGGAATGCGTGGCAGCTTTCCTATGATGTCGCGACAAACACGATGCGCAATATAAGGTTATCACAACGGTTATAACACGCTCATATCTAACACTCTAACATCCGAATTAAATATTTTGAAATTACGTTTATATGAAGAATACAAATTATGAACTAGATCATGTTTTAATTGCAATTCATTTTTTCATAAAACAGTTAAACTGCGCCTAAAAGTGCAGTTCTTAAAAAGCATCATATTAACTGCAAAACCGAATTCAACTTCACGTTACCTGTCCAAACCAACTTAAATTAAATTAAACACACGTGAACTTTTCTTTTAAACATGCCCGCTCGACACATGATACAAACTCCCATATAATATTAGAAATTGAAAGTCAAAATGTATCTTTATAGTAGTAAAAAAAGGATTTATATCATCTTAAAAAGGTAAAATCTTAAACACTATATTTATTATAAATGAATCTTTTGATATCTTTAACCACTGCATTCGATGATTTTTGTTTTCTAGAAACGAAGGCATGGGAATGCGTGGCAGCTTTCCTATGACTTCGCGGCCAACATGATGACGCAACATAAGGCTATCATAACGGTTATAACACGCTCATATCTAACACTCCAACACCCGAATTAAATATTTGGAAATTACGTTTATAGGAATAATAAAAATTATGAACTGGATCATGTTTTAATTACAATTCATTTTTTTACATAAAACAGTTAAACCTCACCTAAAGTGCGGTTCTTAAAAAACATCATATTGACTGAAAAACCGAATTCAACTTCACGTTACCAGTCAAAACCAACTTAAATTAAATTAAATGCACTCAAACTTTTCTTTCAAACATGCCCGCTCGACACATGATAGAAACTCTCATATCATATTAGAAATTGAAAGTAAAAAATGTATCTTTATAGTTGTGAAAAAATGATTTATATTATCTTAAAAAGGTAAATTTTAAACACTATAGTTATTATAAATGAATCTTTGGATATCTTTTACCACTGCATTCAATGATTTCTTTTTCTAGAAACGAAGGCATGGGAATGCCCGGCAGCGTTCCTATGACATCGCGGCCAACACGGTGGCGCAATATAAGGCTATCACAACGGCTATAACACGCTCATATCCGACACTCCAACACCTGAATTAGACATTTTGAAATTACGTTTATATGAAGAATAAAAATTATGAACTAGATCATGTTTTAATTAAAATATTTTTTTTTCTATTTTTTTTTATAGAAAACAGTTAAACATCGCCTAAAGTTCGGTTCTTAAAAAACATCATATTAACTGCAAAACCGACTTCAACTTCACGTTACCTGTCCAAACCAACTTATTTATTATTTTTTAATAAATGCGCCTAAACTGCGGGTTTTAGAAAAACATCATATTAACTGTAAAACCGACATCAGCTTCAGGTTACCCGTCGATCCAACTTTTTCTTATTTTTATTTTTTTTTAAATAAGTGCTCTGATCTACATTTAGTCATTTACAATCACATCTCCTTATTTTCCTGAATTAAAAAAAGAACAAATAGAAAAAAAGTTAAATTTGATTCCCAGCATTAATAACAAGAAAGCTTTAAATGCACAAAATAGTTAAAACAATAAAAAAACAATAAATCTCCCTCTCACTTTCCAAATTTTCCCTCCACTCCCAATTCCAAATCCGAACGAAATCAAATATTTTCCTAAATCCTCGTTAAAAAAATAAATTAATTCCAATTAAATTCGGTAACGTTACACATTTCAAATCCTATCTCTTCCTATTATTTCGTTTTTATAAACCCACAACACACCCACACACACACTTTTTTTATAAATTTTTTTGACGGTTACAAAACCCCAATGCTGGTATTTTTTTTATATTTATTTCATCTATTAAACCCTATAAATTCAATCTTTTTTGTTTTTTTGTTGTCGAAATGCTGACTGAATGTTGGTGATCTTGATTGTTTTTTTGGGTTTTGTTTTTCTTAGGGTATTGGGATGAAGAGGGAGCAGCAAGAAGTTGGATTGGCGTCGAGTTCGTCGCTTTCTGATAGTAGTTATGATGCTAATACGCCGAGGAGTCGGAGTATCCGTGGGTGAGTTTCTTGGTGTGTTTTTTTACGGTTTTACGGGTTTTTAACTGTTTATGTAGATCAAGAACTCGGTGAGTTTCTTGGTGTTTTTTTAGCGGTTTTACGTGTTTTTAACTGTTTTTGTGGATCAAGAAAGATAATGTAGTTTAGTTTAGTGATCCTTTTTAAGTTGGTGTTTGTGCGGGCTTATGGTTTTTCGGCTTATGTTTGATAAGTCAAGTTTTTGTGGCTTATTTTGATAGTTTTCGGCTTGTGTGCTTAAATAAGCTGAAAAGTTTCAAAATAAGCTAAAAAAAGCGAGTTTATGAAGCATAAGCCGAAAACCAAATAAGCCATAATAAGCCCACTATATAAGGCGTAACAAACACTCCCTAAGTTATTGTTCAAATAATGATTATATTTTGGGTTCTTGTTGAGAAGAAGTTGTGTGTTAAGTATGTATATGAGATATAGATGGTGTTTGGGATTGCTTTCTGCTTAAAAATAAGTACTTATAAGCTGCTTAGAAATAAGTGCTTTTGAAGCTATTGTTTGGATTTCTTTATTTCATAAAACATGCAAAAAGATTTGTAAAAATAATTATTTTCATAGAGAGTGTTGAGATAAGAAAACTGCTTTTCTGCTTGAAAAAACAGATAAGCAGAAAGGCAGGGGAAAAAAAAAAAGAAAAAGAAAAAGAAAAAGAAAATCAATCCCAAACACCCTCAAAGTAGTAGTAGGCTAGTAGCATATCCAGTGGCGTAAAATGGTAGTGAGTTGGATCAGTGGACGTATGATAGAGTAGTAGAGCGTGGTGTATTGTTATTTCATACTTGTAGATAATTAGTCTTATGGTTACGGCTATACTTGTGCTTATGTGTTGAGAGTCGCTTGAATAATGAGTTTATGGTCCTGTGACATAGGTCGTTTAGTTCTATTTACTTAATATAACGTTGGAAATCAAGAGGTCTAATGTTTGTGATTTAATAGATGATGAGTTAAGTTGGTTGTTATTAATTGTAGTGAATTGACAATGGTAATTTAGCATGTTCTTAGAATTGCAGTTAGAGCATGTTATTTCACGCTTGTTAGCCCAATAGCAGCCTAGCAGGCATCACATATGCGACTATACGTGTGGGGAGTCGTAATAGTAATAGCCATGGGTGAGTTTCTTTGGTTCTGAACTGACGTTGTGGTTTTCTTAAGTTGATTGAATTCAGAAAAAGATATGTAGTTTAGTTAGTGGCAAAACTTGAAGTTTGTTTGTCTAATTTGTAAAACTTCACTGGAAAAGTAAGGATACAAAGATGAGTATAGGTGGATGAATTGTTTGAGTGCTATTGTTCGAAATTCGAATGGAAAAATGTTTGTTCAGTAGTTATATACTTGTATGTATGTTTCTTGTTGAGAAGAATTCATTTGACGAGTATACATGATCCAGTATTCTAGTAATATTGAGTAGGATCTGTGGCTGTCTTACAGGGTAGTAGAGGATGTTATATTGTTATTTCATACTTGTAGTGCCAGTTATAGGCCTCGTATTGCAGCTACACGTGAGTGGATGTGTTGAGAACAACTTGTTTGATGAGTTTATAGTCCTGTGACACGGGTCACCTATTTGCATTCACTTATTACAATGTTGGAACCCATGTTGTGATGTGGTATCATATCTATGAGACCGACTTAATAGATAAGGAGCTGAGCTTGTTTTGTTAATTGTAGTGAATTGACAGTGGCAATGTGGTATGCTGCCAGTGCCAATGCATGTTCTTAGACCATGCTATTTCACACTTGTGGGGATGTGATGAGAACAATTTATTTGATGACTCTATGGTCCTATTATTTGGGTTAATTTGGTCACTGTCACTTGGTTTCAAGATGGAACACAGAGGATTCATATTTATGATTTAACAGATAATGAGTTAGGTTTTTCTTTACTTATGATGTATTGACAACTGCAATGTAGTATGCTGCCACCACATGCCCATAGACTACACATGTATGCCTGTTTCTTTCTAATTTGAATTCGGAACACCTTTCGCCCAATTTGATAGAAAATTACTTGTTAGTTGCCTACAATGGCTTATCTTGCTAATCTTTTGATGTGGTTTGCGGTTCCAGTTTCGTGAATGGTTTCACTTTTTGGTCGACTGTTATCCTATCCTTCAGGCTCTTATGTCTTCATTCATTCATGGTTTTTCACTTTTTCTTTTAAAAGGGTTTTACACCTGGTGAATATGGTTTTTCTTTTTCTAATTACAGAATACCATTAGTATATTCATATGGTCATTTGAGTGTATAAAGCCGTACCTAATTACATTATACCCTGATACGATGATCTTACAACTATATATCTTTCTTCTTTTTTGTAGGAACGTTACTCAAACAAAACGCTCATCACAGGCAGGCTGGACAGATGATGAGGTTGGTTGGTATTTATGTGTTATTTTTTGTTTGGCCTATTCAGGGTATTGTGATCTTGTCAACCGGACATAGTGTTGCGCTGTGTCTGCAGTTTCCTTAAGAGTAGTAGATTAGAAAATATAATGCTAAATACCAATTTAGTACTAGGAAGAACTCATATGAGGAGATGGTTAACACGTTAAGTATAATTTTAGTGACTAGTTTGTGTCGCCTTTGCATTCATTTGTAACTTGAGCCACTGTAAATCGGAAGCAGAACACTTACTTTTCAGTTTATTTTCTGTTTCAGGATAATCTGTTATGTGAGGTAGTGGGGAAGTATAATGGGAGGAACTGGAAGAAAATAGGTGAGCTTTGACATCACATAATCATTTTGCTTTCTCTAATACGTCAATAACGGAAAATGGAGTATTTTTTTAATTGATCCATTGTTCAAAAGTGAAAATCAATTGCACCCAACATTTTCATACATTGCAGACAAGTAGTATTGATTTTTAACTTTCAGTTTCTTTATTTCTTGTCATACGTAGCCGAATGGATTCCAGGGCGAACAGATGTTCAATGTTTGCATCGTTGGCAAAAAGTTTTAAATCCTGAAATTATCAAAGGGCCATGGACTAAAGAGGTAAATTAAGCTCATTTGTTTGCTTATATTATCATTTTGTTTGTTTTATTTCAACTTTTGTATCGTAATTGTATCCAGGAAGATGATCATATTATGAAGTTGGTTGAGGCGAAAGGTTGTATGAAGTGGTCTCTTATTGCAAAGGATTTACCCGGTCGAATTGGCAAGCAATGCCGGGAGAGGTAACTGATGTTACTTTTATCCATTTTATTTGCTAACAGACTTGTGTATCATTTTATGTTACAATTCTAAGTAGCAAGCTAATGTTACAAGACATAAAATGTTTTCCAAAATAAAATCGAACAATGAAGAAGAAATGTTCTCAGTTTTCCTCTGATGTAAATTATTAAGATCACATCAGAATTTAATGTCAGAGACCGCATCACAATTATTAAGTCATATTGTTTTTCAGGTGGCACAACCATTTAGATCCAGCTATAAAGAGAGAAGCATGGAGTAAAGAAGAGGAATCCACTCTTACATATTACCACCGGATACACGGCAACAAATGGGCAGAGATAGCTAAACATCTACCCGGAAGGTATACTCAATAACATCTTTCAAGGGCTTCTTTTACATTGTTTTTTCTGTTATATGTTTTAGTTTTTCGATCTAACAGAGATTGCATACATTCTCATCTAGTTCACTGTTGTGCATTGGCAGGACCGATAATGCGATAAAAAATCATTGGAATTGCTCTTTGAAGAAAAAGTTGGATTTAAACATGCCTCCCAATTTACCAACCAATATTCATCAGACTAAACATAAAGAGCTTAACAACAGTGAAACAAGAAATGAAACACAAAAAATGGGTCAAAAGGCGTTATTTTGTCAAGATTTAAATGTTTGTTCAACCGATTTGACTTTAGGAACCGGTGATTCTGGTATCACAGGTCAAGATTGTCTAGGCTTTGCAAAATTTGCAAAAGGTTGTGGTTTCAAACCACCATTAAGCCGTTTTGATCAGGCTAAAGACTCCTGTATAATATCTGAACCCCGCAAAAAGCGCAAGATAGATACTGCCAGTGATTTGAAACTTGAGTCTTCGCCAAAGTCTACATTTTTGAGCTTAGCTTCATATGGGTTTATTGAAGACAATTTAAAGGAAAACACAGGCTCGGTTAATAATAAAGAAAATGGTTGGTCCCCACCTTCAAGAAATAGTATTAGGTATGAAAATGGTCAATTTTCTTGCTCGACCCCACCTGATCTTACACTAAGCATCTCGTTTAGTAACAATACTCCAGAATCTATTGTGACAAATTCTGCCATGAGTGTGAAAAAAACACCCTCCATTACAAGGAAGAGAGCTGATAGTTTTGACCATTCATGTCCGCGTACACCTGCTCAACTTAATGATCTGAATACAGAAATCAAGACGGCCGGTTCAGAAAACATGAAGCCAAGTTCAGGCCCATGGGTTCAAAGACCTCAACCTGCTTCAGGAAGACGTTTGGACTACGTGTTTAGTGCAGAGTGGGATCCAACGATTGTTAAAGGCTGCAACTTGAGTCCTCTGACTCCATCCTCAAATGTGAATATCGGCACCGGATGCTGAGAGTTGGCTCCTTGATTCAGTCAAACTAGTGAGTCTCTTCCTCTCAAATTCATTAATAGTTGGTATATGATAATGATAGCAATTTTGATCTATTTACTGATGAATGTGTCAATTTGGGTTGTCTTATCTTGAATGGGTCAAACGGGGTAAAAAAAATTGGTAAAGAGAAAAGAAGGCAAATGGGTTCAAAGGCACTCTCAAAGTGTTAATGCATAAATCCGCTAATCATCTATATGACTTGAAATAGTATAATTCTTGCTACAAAAATTGATCCATTTTCATAAATATGTAATCTAAATTTTTTGTACAAAGCCTATTTTTGACCCACCCGAAAATAAATATATTGACCTGTTACCCACTTGCATGAGGTCTCTTTTACTTATTACCATCCTGCTCATTTTACCACCTCAGATGTATTGTTTCTTTACTCATGATTTTTAGTCTTTCTGGTGCTTGCAGAAGATAATAAACGCTGAACTCAAATGGTGGTGCATTGCAAATCTGAGAATAAATTGCAGGCCGGTTCATTTTGGTCTGACACCATACTGTAAGGAAGCAAATAGAAAGAAAGTTCCTTAGACAACTTCCAGACGTTACAACTGTATTCAATTTTCATAGATGAACGTTTTTTTTTTCTTGATTGTTTTTTTAGTTTCATACAAAGGTAAACTACACAACTTCGATTTTGGTTTTTTGCTGACAAAGTTTTGTTTGGCTTATAGACAATTAATAGAGGTCAAAACGGTTCGGCTCTTTTGTGAATTTGACGTTTTGTTTGGACATGGCGAAACTGGTGTGTACATTTCTGCATATTGATAAAATGATAGTGCATAGCTTTATGCAAATGTCCATGTATTCAATGTAAGTAACCAAGGAGCACGTATCCTTTTATTTTAATCGAGACATGATCTTTGCATAAACTGAACAATACCATGATAAGTGTTTAAAACTTCATTTAATATGTTTCATTCATACTATGGTGATCCAGATGCCATGTTTCAAAATGACTATTAAGGTTGATAGATGGATATAAAACCAGTTCAGTTGGTTTGATCCGTTTGAAATTAAGCTTGAGAATTTAAATCTGATATTCATAATAACTTTAAAAGACTTTGATGTGTCAGCAAACTAATGATAAAATTGATTTCACAAATTACACCATTACATTAAAGTCCTGACCCAATGATATAAATACATTGGGATGATCATCGGTATTGGTAGAGTATTACGTACTGTAATAGAGTAACTTCTATCCAATACAGGCAGCAACTTTTGGGCCAAACTTTGGAAGTCTATTCCCTCCCAGCAAAAACGCCATCACCAGCTGGGAAATGGAGGGCTTTTGTTAATTAGGTGAAGGATTCTATCATAATTCCTCCCGATTCTTGGGATACTACTGATACATTGCCTGATGTGTGTTTCTTGAAATGGTTGGATCAGGTCTAAAATATAAATACAATATAAAGTTATAAACTATTAGGAAAAGTCTCTTGATGGACATCTGGCAAAAGTTTCTCGCAATGGACTCTTTAGTTCGTTTACAGTGAATGATAATGATTTCTGCAATTATAATCATAAACATGGTCACATGCTTTGCATTGACCCCATCACTCACCCTACTGGATATATCATAAATTTCTGGCCCAAGTCACTGATGTTGATCATGATCTGAGTTATACATTGAAGTCATCAGATTACTCAAGCATTATATCATAAGAAATAAGTAACTCATAATGTATTGACCAGAAATGTACAAATCAGTTCTGAATATACCATATACGTTCATAAAATAATAATGTTACGTATATGAGACCATGTTATCAATGTTTAGATACTTTATAGATAGTAGATAATAAGGTGATTAATAAGGCTTACAGTATAACATTTTTTTTTTTTTTTGAACGGTGAAATTTTATTAGAACACAAAGATCTAGCAAGATGCTAGAAAACAACAAAAGAACATTACACGATTGGAGAAATAGCTAATACCGGGTTTTTCACCCATATATCCAAGTCTAATCTAACTTACAGTATAACATGGTAAGTTAGTGAAACGATTAATATTCTTATGAAGTCAAAGCTTATTGTTTAAAAAATAAAGATTATAAGATTTTTACTCTTAAGACTTCAATTACAGATGTATCAAGAGACACATACACATAAATGATGAAAACATAATATGAATATCATATTATAAACAAATTTATCAATGTCAAATATACATTCCAAATGTTCCTAAAGTAATTACTCTATTTTATCCAAGCAAAAGGGTATAAAAGCCGTTCAAAAAAAAAAAAAAAAAAAGCAAAAGGGTATAAAAGCATCCTTGCAATGTTAAAAGTTTGTTTTCAAAATGAATTCAAAACAACTATTTTACCTATCGTTTTTCTATGGTATTGTGATTTTCTTCTTTTCTAATCTTTCTAGTTTCCAAACTACCGCCACCATATCTGCTTCCTATGTTGTAAATCAGACCGATTTGCAAGCTTTATTGTGGTTCAAGTCAATGATCACCCATGTAGCCATGTAGGGAACCTCAGCTTCCTCCGTGTGCTTTCTCTTGGGAACAACACCTTTCAAGGAACCATCCCTCATGAACTTGGTCGTCTTTCCAGGCTACGTCTCCTTGCTATTGACGGAAACAAGTTTGACAGGGTCATTCCGACTAACTTTTCTGGTTGTTCTAATCTTGAAATTCTTCATCTTGGTGTTAATAAACTAGTTGGAAGCATACCAAAGGAGATAAGTTATCTCTCCAAACCTACTCTTCTCTCGATTCATATGAACAACTTCACCGGTGGAATCCCACCTTTCTTGGGGGACATTACATCAATGGAATCATTCTGTTAGTGCAAATCTGTTTGGTGGGAACATTCCAGACACTTTAGGTCATAGCTTAAGTGAAATTGGTTACGGTGAATGCAACTTAAATGGAACAATTCCAATTCCTCACCATTTATAAACGCTCCCTCCTAGCTACTTTTTCCTTGCCTGATAATGAACTCACCGGTAGTCTCCCACTCGAAATTGGTGTCGTGATCCCTTGAATACCTTCCGTTAAGGAATAACAAACCGAGTGAACCTCTTCCATCATCTATGTCTAATCGTTCTAAATTAGGGTCTCTTGAATTGGGCAGCAACAGTTTTAGTAGGATGTTGACAATCGATTTTTCAAAACTCAGTGATATTTATAAAATTCACCTAGGTAATAACAACTTCGGTGAATACGGAGAAGCTAATGACTCGAAGTTTAATGATTCTTTGCAAAACTGCAACATATTGAATTTCTAGGATTTATATAATTGTAGTTTTGAAGGAGTGTTCCCCAGCTTGATTGCTTGATTGGTAATCTTTCTTATCAACTTGGCTATTTAAATTTAGGCCGAGTTGATTAGAAAGATTACCAATCAAGCTCGGGAGCACTCCTTCAAAGCTACAATTATATAATTCCAAGAAATTTAATATGATGTAGCTTTGCAAAGCATCATTAAACTTCATGTCATTAGTTTCACCGTATCCACGGAGGTTGTTATTACGTAAGTGAATTTTATAAATATCACTAAGTTTTGAAATATCGATTGCCAACTTCCCACTAAAACTGTTGCTGCCCAATTCAAGAGACTCTATTCATCGTCTTCATTTACTTGTTCAATGTCAGAAACTTCAACTTCAACTTCTTCTGTTTCGTCTTCACCTTCTGATTCTTCCTCCTCAGATGTCTCATGCTTAGCCACTATCTTAGGTTTATTTTCTTCTTCTTTTACTTTGAGTTCTGGTGCTGCTCTCTTCTTCATTTCAAGACACCGCTCTTAATCACACCAGATCGAAGCCAATAATACCCTGAAATGAAAAATCTTAATACTTGAAAAACTATCATTGTTGAATAAACATGTATATGAAAAAGATAAAATACAATAAATGTATTGCACGCTGGGAATATATAATCCAATATGCAAAAGTGCAAAACTTATGACACTCCCCAGAAAGCTTTAAAAAGAGATTATTAATTGCTTAATTTGTGACACATAACTCAGTTTGTAAAAGTTGACAAAAAAACATTAATTATATGATAGTCGTATAATATAAGTACCATAAGAGGGTGGCAACCATGCCTAATGATGCCTAAACATTAATAGTAATTAGCCAATCATATTAAGCCAACTAATTTCATGCCTAATGATGCCTAAGTCCATATTTTTAGTGGCAATGTGATGTCTAACCATGCCTAAACCTTTTTTTTTTTTTTTTTTTTTTTTTTTTTTTTTTTTTATTTAACAATTTAATTTAAAACATCAAATTCCATTAATAATTCAAATAAAAGTTACATAATACTTTAGGAAAATAAAAACAAAACAAAAAATTAAAAATAGGAAATCACTACTCATCGAGGTATGGTAAGTCTTGCACCGCTACGTGCTCCGGCTGATCCATTATATGAACCGGTTATATTGCCACACCATCGTCTTTTAAAATCATATTGCCCAATATAATACACGTATAAACAATTTGTCGAATCTTTGCGACGGTCATAGGTCGTAGAGGACGACTGAGAATAAACCATTTCCCCTTCAAACGACCAAAAGCTCGCTCGACATCCTTTCTTGCAGACTCTTGTAGTTTCTTGAACTTCTTTTCCTTCGGGTCAGTGGGATACGGATATGCTTTAACAAGAGTTGAATATTTAGGATATATTCCATCGGCAAGATAATATCCACGTTTGTAGAGACGTCCACGTAAATAAAAAGAACTGTTTGGCGCCGTACCATTTCGCTCGATAACATATAATGGAGACTGATTCAAAACATTGATATCGTTGTTTGAGCCGGGCGGACCAAAAAACGAATGCCAAATCCACAAATCATATGAAGCCGTCGCTTCAAGCATAATTGTTGGGTATTGGTGATCACCTCTCTTATATTAGCCTTTCAAATATTTAGGACATTTTCGTCAAGTGAAATGTGTACAATCAATGCTACCAAGCATTCCATGAATGTGATGTTTTTCTTCATGTACCTCGAATAACCGAGCAATGTCATGTGCATTTCTGTAACGCCGTGAAACTAGTCTTTCCATACGCGTCTTGACCCTCTTGAAACCATTCAAATTGCGCTTCAATGTCATTTACAATTTGTAAATACAATCTTTTACTCATACGAAAACGATCATGAAAAACATTTTCGTTAAACTTTAGTTGTTCAATGAAATAGTCATTCATTAAATTTTCTAAAGCTTTATCACGAAAACGTTTTACATAACCACGGATGAAGTAGAGCTTGCCGTGTCTTCAAGAGCTTCGTACGCGGCTAAAAAGGTTTCGATTGTACTACCGGATAACCATTCTTCGGATGAGTCGGGGGGAATAATTATGTCGTTTGAGGATGAACCCGATGATGACATGGTTTTAGAATGTAAATTGTATGTGTGATTTGATGTTAGTTTAGATGTGAAAATGAAAAGAAAAATGGTTTAGTATTTAAAGAAAAAAAATTGAAAATGTACCAAACGGTACGATTTTAAATGCATGCAACGGTCATAAATTTATTGCTAAACATCCACACCGAATCGGTATACAATACCGAATGTCTCGCCGATTTCCTCATGCCGATTCAATGGCAATGTTTTGCCGATCCTTGCCGAGTGATACCAACTCCAAACCGAGAACGTTGCCACCCCCTAACTCAGTTTGTAAAAGTTAACAAAAAAACATCTACCTACGATCCTAGTTGTCAATATTGTACGAGTTACTAGTATGTTTTTATTTTGTAGTTGACTACTTGACTGTTTGTTACTACTACTTTTATGAAAAGTTATATGATATAATTTTTATTTATGCGTGTATGTGTCTCTTGTTTCACATTTGATACGTATGTCTACGTTGTTTTTGATTTGAGACTCGAGCTTTCAGTTTTCTGATTGATAGAGTTTAGAGTTGATTCGTTGAACACTGTTAGCCAATGACTTTATCAAGAAATACCGTACTTGCTAGAACATCCCAATGCCTGCAAGTTACAGAACACAAGTCAGTCAAACAACCAAAAAAGGTAGACATGTAAAGTAAGTTAGAGAACACAAACCTTGACTCTCTCTTGAAGTATTCAAGTTTCTTCCTAATAGTTGGGGTTATGCTGTCTTCTAAGTTAACAGCTAACTTGTGCATTGCCAGTAACCTCTGCATGATGTATATCCTAATGTCTTCCAACATAGTGATAATGGGCTTTGATCTTTGTAACAGGATAGCCCTATGATAACTCTCAGATATCCCATTCTCAAAAGCAGCACACTTGACATTAAGATTGAAGAATGCTCTACACCATGTATTTGGATTTCTTTGGATCAGGTACTCATAAGCCTCATTGTTCTCTATCTTAAGTTCATCCATCCTTGCATGAAATTGTTGCTCCATAGTACTTGATGCTGACCTCCAAAAAAGGCTTTGTAATGCCAAACCAATATACTTCTTTTTGAAGTTAGCATAAACATGCCTTGTGCATTTTCTATGCTCTGCATGAGGCAACCAATCACCAACAACATCTAACAGACCCTGTATACAATAAAATATGTTATAAAACAGTTAAATAGTATGAATAATTAAAGTTAGTAAACATACTTACCTTATGTGAATCTGAAATCAGTGTTAATCCTGTGCCTTGTTGCAGGTTGAGATCATCATGAAGTAGTGAAAGGAACCAACTCCAATTCAGATAGTTTTCAACCCTGACAACAGCCCAAGCAATGGGGTACATCTGATTGTTGGCATCTCTCCCCATTGCTGTCAGCAACTCACCTCTGCATGTATGCTTCAAAAAACATCCATCTAAACCAATGATTCTCCTATAACCTTGCAACCACCCTTCTTTAACACCCTTGAAATAGATATAGAACCTTTTGAAATAGACATTCCCAGAACTGGTTTCCTCTACATCTAGTTCACAAGTGGAACCAGGGTTTGAATCTAACAGTGCCCTCCTATAGTCCCACAACCTACCATAATGCTCAATTACCCCTCCCTCATGGTTAAACAATGCCCTTTGCTTGGCCCTTTTGCACTGTCCTAAAGAAACATCAATGAGAAACTTCTCCCTTATTAAACTTTTCATCTTAATATAAAGAATGAATGGATCATTAAGGATCTCTTTATACATGTGGTATGCAATCCATTTGTAAGTTACCAGGGAACCAACATTTTTCTTTGGAGACTTAGAACCAACATTTTTCTTTGGCAATTTTTTGTAATTTTTTGTTGTCTTAGGAGACTTGGCAGACTTACTAGACTTAGCAGACTTACTAGACTTAGCAGCCTTGTTTGTTTTCTTAGGAGTCTTAGACTTGCTAGTACTAGCCTCACCATCATTAAACAAAGACTTTTGTATCTTCCTTTTTTTGTTAATGTACCTCCCAGCAAACCTACCATCCTCAACACTCCTACCACAAAACACTAGTAGAGTCTTCCAATCATTTCTTTCAAACCACAATTGGTAACCATTTGCTACTCCATAGTTGGCTAAGGCTAGCTTCAATTGGTCAGGATGCTCATACCTCATACCTAAGACAGGTGTCATTTGGTTCCAAGGAGTTTTAGGGTCATGTTTGGGATAACAAACACCTTTTTAAGCTTGAAAAATAGGGTCAATGTTATCAGCTTCAGGGTCATCTAAAGCCTCACATTCTGCTTGAGGGACTGAGTGATCATGATAGTCAATATACATGTCACTGTTGGGGCACATTTTGTTTAGAAATGGGTCTTTAGTGGTTAGGTTCTTTATAACTACACTTTCTTCCCCTTCATTATGAAAATCAACATCAGGGAAATCCTCACACTCATCACTACTGTAGTATTCATCACTAGAGCCACTACTTAAGATCCCATTTGCTTCCTCATTTATAAAATCCATGATATCATAGTCAAAGTGTTCCACATACAGGTCAATATACCATTTGTTGTCTTACCCAACCCTTAGAAACTCTTGAACATCATTATCTGTCTTAATTTCTTTAATACCAACATTCAAAGGTGTTCTAAGGGGACAGTAATATAACCTATACACAATCCCATGAACATAATGCTTGATAATCTCACAAAAATCAGTAAAGCTCATACCTTCGAAGTCAATATCAGTGATTTGTTTTTCATTACCTTCCAAGTATCTTAAAGGGCTAGGAACAAACGCCCCATCGTGGTGTAAATTGACAGTGAAAACTCTATCTGCAATTGTAAAACAAGAAAAAAGTTAGGGTTCGTAAAAATTAGGGTTCTCCGAAAATTAATGTTTTAACTGAAATTAAAATAGGGGAAACACCATTTGACATATATAATTAACATTTACAATGTTACCTTTTACCATCTTCAACTTTTAGATCATTAATTAAACAGCAATCATAATTAGGGTTTCGTGTGAGAGATAAGTGTGTGAATATGAACGTTATAATGTGGTTAACCACACTATCGTATTGTATTTATACCTAAATATAATCCACGTGGTATATCCACCTCAGTAAAAAAAAAAAAAAAAAAAAAGAAAAAAAGCGTGCCGGTCATTTTAATTAGGCAACCGGTTGCCTGTGAGGAAAATGACTAAATTGTCGAAAATTAGCAAGTTCTACATACTAAATTGATAATAAAAATAGTTTGTTACCTAACTCTGTAAATTTGGGAAAGTATGTTGCTAATTTATGGACTTTACCCTAACCTATTCCGGTGACTTAATATCTACTAGTAACATGTTACATTGATACTTGCAAATAAGTTTTTTCCTTTAGGGCTAGCAAGATTTTTTTGGTCCTAGCTAAAATTATTTAAATAGGTAGATGATAAAATTCAAAATATCCAATATGGATTTTTTTTTTTTCCTTCTTCCTTTAAGCTAATTAAATTTGTTTTAAAAGATATCACAATGGCTTGATGCCTGTGGATGAAGATAGATCGCTTGAACCATCTTTCCAATACGATTCATTTCCATATATATTTTCGATACGATGAAAGTGAAACAAACGTGACTTGTATTTTTACCATAGTATCGTTCAACTATTCGAAGTTGTGAATCAAAACTAAACACTCGCCTACTTTTTGTCATTTCGAATAACAATTTAAAGTTCATGCCAAGAGCTTTATTTTGTTATTTTTTTCCGTTTAAAAAAGTGAGTTTATCATGTTCATTCATTAATTAGTTAAACAGAACATATTAAAACATAATCCGAAAAAGATGTACACATACACTAGAAAACTATATTACGAGTATATTTTACGGGATCCTGTCTAAAAATATTTTGCTGTGGCCTTGTCGGATGAGTGGAGAGGCATTGCAGGACTGGAACCCAGAAATGCTGCTCAATCAAATTTTTGGCAAGACTTTAACGAAATTACAATATTATCCCTGAATTATTTTAAAAGGAGGAAATTTGAAATTGTGAAAGTCAGTGAAAATAGTTGAAACAAGTTAGGACCTTTTTTTTTTTTTTTTTTTTTCTTCTTCTTCTTCTTGTAAGTTTTATACTGAAAGCGTGAAGAACATAGCACCTGTAAAAAAAGAGTATACATACTACTTCAAAAAACAATAAAATGTTAACCAAAGTATTCTAAAAATAAAAGGGTAAAGTCCATAAATTAGCAACATACTTTCCCAAATTTACAGAGTTACGTAACAAACAATTTTTATTACCAATTTAGTATGTAGAACTTGCTAATTTTCGACAATTTAGTCATTATTACCGGCCACAACCCAAATACCCAATTTAAATTTCCACGTGTATTATTTATTTTTTAAGAATGCCACCTAGATAATCAACCCGACCCGTGTAACTTTTATAACCCTATAACCCGACCCACCCTTATTTATTTTACCCTAAATTCACTTACCCTAATTACCCTTTCATTTACACGACATAACAAATTTCCCCAAATCCCCAATTTGTAACCCTAATTTAATTGAAACTGATGCGTGGGAATCACACCTTGCTTTACCTCTCGAGGGATCTCGCGAGGCTTACAACCTCCACCAGGCAGTGTACCTGATCGTTGTAGTATAGTATAGTGACAAGTACCGGGGGATTGATCGTTCAGCTTAGGAATAGTGTCGCTAGGATTAGAAAACCTAATTAATAGTTCTAGAGATGAAAGATGATTATTTTTGTGTTTTTATATTTTATGAAAGCAATTAAAATCTCGGGTTTTGAAAGAGTGGGCGGAATTAGTTGCTAATCAACTAACCCAAAGCTAAGATGCAATCAAAATAAAATAATAAAAAAATGAAATTAAACTAATTAAACTAAGGTTGTGAGCAGTAATTGGAGAAATTGTGTTTACTTAGACTTCATTACTCCCTAGATATCTTTTACATGTCAATTACTTGTTACACTTGTATGAATGACGGGTTGTATTCCTTAATACCATTCGTGGAGTGGCATACATAACTCCCCAACTCTATGAGCTCTTATCTCCTCCTACACCATGACCCAGCACAACTATAGGGATTGTAAACAGTGGCTCATGCATTAAATACAACCAATAAAGACCTAGTACGCCTCGGTTCATGTTTCTTAAGACGTTCAAGCATGTTACCATTTGGAGATCTGCCAGTTTTCTTAAGCCTAACATATAAAATCATTCATTCAAAACAAGAATAGACAAGTAATCAACACATAATCAACATCTAGGTTTCATTAGATCTAAGCAAACACAAGAGAGATCTAGCCTAGCATAGTAGAATTAAGATAAGAACAAAAGATAAACAACCAACACATAGACATATTGATTGAATTAAGAGTATACTTATCTCAATTACAATGCAAGGTCTCAAGGGTTTGGAACCCTTGAAAAACCTGTAAAAGAGGCACCAAAATCGTCTTTAGGGTTTCACCAAAACTTCTCTCTCTTTTAATGAAAAAACTAGAAAACTATATATAGGAAAATCGTCCTGACGGCGTCAAGAGTTAAATCTGACGCCGTCAACTCGCCGCCATACACTTCCTCGGACGCCCTAGATCCAATCGTGAAGGCCTATGTGACGCCGTCACCACCCACGGTAAATTATTCTTGGTCACTTTGACGCCGTCATCACTCCATCTGACGCCGTCACCAGCTACGGTAAATTATTCTTCATGTCTGACGCCGTCAAGAGCAAACCCTTGACGCCGTCACCTTGTATTTCCAGCTTGGATTTTTGGTACTTTGTCGTTTTCTTCACTTTATGCTCCAAAAACGTCCAAAATAGCCTCTTTTCCAGAATTCACTCTCCAAACACCTAAAATCACAAAAGGAACGATTTAGCGCAATATTTGATCAAATAAATTCGGATTCGGGCTTAAATGACCCCCTAAAAACGGATCATTTTTCGCCTCATCAGAAACCAAATAATGTCCATCTACCTCCATGATCGAACATGTGATTGTGACCTGCCCTTAATGGTTTTAACATCTTAGAGACACACTAATCAAGCTAGAAGGTTTCTTGTTTGTCCAAATCGTTACAAACCCATGAGGAAGAAGTGTGAGTTTTGGGATTGGTACGATCCAGAGATGGATAGTGATTGGTACAGGATGCAGTTGTACCAGATGTACACCCTTTTGACTCCACAACAAAGAACAAATTTGGGACAAGAGGGCAACCGTGAATGGAAGATTGGACAACTTGAAGCTGAGCTGTGTGAAAAGAAGATGGAATTGCAGAAAAGTTTGAGCAAGTTGACTTTTTGGAAGTCAACTTTCTTTGCATTTGCAGTTTGTATGTGTTTGATATTTGCAGTGAAGTAGAAGTGTTAGGGCAATGAAAATAGGTTATGTATGATGTACTTTGGTTGTATTTTAGTTGTATCAGTGTTGTGTATCAAGTACTTTGCTTTAATCTATGTAATGGTTTGTTTTGGTATTATCATATGGCACACAATTTATACAGCCTAACAGGCATTGCATATAGTGTTTTGGTTGTATCAAAAGGCAAGTAGTATAGTTAATGGATGTGTTGTGGTTGTACCAAAGAGTGAACATGGGTAAAAAGTGCATTGAAATGCTTTATGCACATGCATTTGACAGATGCCAATAGCATTTACAGCATATCTACCAAACTGCATTTTTTCACATATTACTGCAAAGGGCCACATGACAAATGACAAAAGACCAAAGACAAAGACAAAACATTGAATTAAACAAGGCCCTTTGATACAGTCAAGGGGACACCATTCATTAAAGTAGATCTAAAATCAGTACAAGTGGGGAACACATCCATTGTTTAATACAATCATGCTACCAACACAGAAAGATAAGGTTTAGGGTTTGTAAAGCATACATGACTGCAAATAACTTCTAACACAAAAGATAAGGTTAATTGTTTTACATCCATGAAAGGATCAATATTACTTATAAACAGAGAAGCCTTCAAGGGGTAGCATCTGGACTAACATCAAATGCTTTGGCAGGTGTTGAACCTGAACCTTGTGCATCAAACTTGAAGTTCTTTCCTTGCATCATCTTGATCCTCTCTGATCTTCCTCTCTGTTTATAATAGATCCTGTTTTCTTGACTAACAACAATTTTTTTTTTTTTTTTGCCTGCACTAGAACCTTCAGTTTGGAGATCTGATTCTTTAATACCACTATAACCTTCAACTTGTGTGGCTTCAACAACACTAGCAATATTTGGATATGATTCTTCAATAGCAGACTTTGGTTGAACTTGTGACTCTTGGGTTGGATGAACAAACTTAATGGAAGCTTTCATGGCCCTGTATTCTATAATATCAGGATCATCCTCTGGGAATCTCTCTGGGAAATTGCAATCAAACAAAGGATCCATCATTGCTTCCCATTCTTGTTCTTTTCTTTCTCTTTCCTCATCCATTCTTGCATACATCTTTTCCTCTTCCATGAACTGCTTTAAAGCTTCTTCACCAAGTCTTTCAGATTCCTCTCTTCGATAGTTTTGCATTTGTTCCTCTTGTTCATCCAATAGTCCTTGCAGGTATTCATGTTCCATTGCTTTCCTAATGTCTTCTTCATCCATGGTCTACAAACAGAAATGTGGTTAGTAAGTATTCCTTGTATTGATATAACATTTACATAAGAAAAATGTAATCAAGTAAGTAAGTAAGTGTTGCTTGTATTACCCTTTCAGCACTGCCACCATGACCATTGCCTCTGCCACCACCTCTAGAACCTCTCGCACCACCTCTAGAACCTCTCCCACCACTACCTTGCCCTCTGCCAGGCCACCACTGCCAGAACCTCTGCCAACACCTGTAACTCTAGAAAAAGAACGATTGTTTTTTCTGTTACAAAGTGTAACATGACTGGGTTGTTTGAAGAGCTAATTCCAAAAACACCCCGGGGGCGCCTCTATCTCAGAAATTTTTGGGCAACTCTCACATAGTTTTGACATGTGTCCCTATGAGGTGTCCCCACTATATACCCTCATGTACTTTCATTGTCCCTACTTATCCTATTATTTTCTTGGGCGACTTGGCCCTACATTCTTGGGCGACTGTCCTTATTTTGTCTTCTTCCTCAAATGTATAGTTTTCATTATTATTTTGTAGTACAAATTTCTTGAGCGACTTGGTCCCACCCATGTGTATTCTCGGGCGACTGGTTAGTTAGGATATAGTATTTTATTATATAAGTACATACTACCTCCGTCCCATAAAAACTGTCCAGTTTGACTTTTCAAAGTCAAACTGGTTCAACTTTGACCTTATCTATTTTTGTGGGTATTATATAGTACTTGATGAAAAATATATGAATGGATTGTGCTTTAAGTGTGTTTTTCATTGGTATAATTTTTCATCAAGTATTATATAACACATAAAAAATATTTAAGGTCAAAGTTAAACCAGTTTGGCTATGAAAAGTCAAACTGGACAGTTTTTATGGGACGGAGGGAGTATTATCCTATATTCTAAAGACGAAAAAAGCACGGGCCGTAATTTTAAATCTTATGGTGTCCGGTTTTTCAAAACTTGCATTTGATTGGTTGGTGGTGGGTGTTTAAGGAAAATAATTAGGCCCAATAGTAGTTAGTACCCTCTTTGGCAAGATCCCATTGGCCATGAAACTTTGGCCAGGTTCCTGTTTACATACGGTTGCACGTAATGATCCCGTAATACCTATATTTTCTTTAAGTACAATCTTGAAGCTTCTTCCCATTCTTTTTTTTGACAACAAATAACTTGCACCGCCTCAATCATTTCCACCCTCTCCATCTTCTTCCTGAACCTTCTTCCAACCAAACCACTGAGAAAATAGACAAACCCTTTTGTCAAAAACACAACCTTTTTCAGATCTTTTATTTGAAGAGGAGTTAGTCTAATATGCAAAAGTATCATCAAAAGGGGTTGTGGATCAGATGGCGAATAAAGAGGTTGTGCTTCTTAAGAAGGATGGTGATAATGACTAAGGTGAAAAAAAGGAAGGGGATAAAGAATAGCAAGTGATTATATAAGAGGTAAATTTTATGTCTTTTTAATACCTGTATCATCATTAATTTACACTGAAGATATGATGATTAAAAAAAACTATGATGATTTGCAGATGATAATCAAAAGGGGTAGTTCTTTAAGAATTGTTAGATGCTTAAAGTTACAACCTGTTTTCTTTATTTAATTGGATTAACTGATTAAGGGGTGTTTGGATTGACCCGTGTTACCTGCTTTAAGGGTTGTTTGGAATAGTTACCTTACAACCACTACTATTAATGAGTTCCTGAAAACCATGTTACAACATCTTTGTATGCTACAAATCTGAAGTTTTGAGGTGTGTTGTGGATAAAAGTGAAGATAACCAATTTTATGTGTATAACTAATTTTACTCAACTACAGTGTTTGGATTAGCTTGATTAGCCTTCTTAGGTGCTTATTGTTTATGAAGATAAACTCATTCCTTCAGAGAGCTCAATTCATCATTAAAGTTAACGTGATGAGCTCCTTAGCTCTTGATAGTGAAGTTATTGACTTCATAAGCCAAATAATCTGATCCAAACTCCCCCTTATTGTTGGTATGCCATGCCGCTAAATATCGTGTAAAGTCATATGTGTAAATAGTGGCACTAACATATGTATCACATGGTCTTTGGCTTAGTAGAATGTCGTTGTTCAAGAGTAGATCAGCACCTAGAATGTTTGAATGGATTGGGAAAATCGACACTTCGCCAACTGGAGTTACCTGCGCTTTCGTGTCTCTTAGTGTGGTCAGCACTGGTGTTTTCGAGCAGCCATTTTATGTTATTTTAATTTGGCAGAAAAAAACATCCTGATTCAATGCAAGGTAACAAAACAGAGAATCCAACATTATAAATTGATTATCGTGACTCGCTCATTTACACCTCTTTATTATCTTTACTTGCAGGAATACTTAGGTGCTCCAGCAATACAACAGCAAAAGTTCATGCTACATAGCGCACGCAGAATATAACTGCTGGCGTTGCAGCTAAAGCTCAAGTGCCTGTCTCACAAAACGCCCGAATCATGTAAGAGAAGAATAAAACAAAGCTAGGCGACGTGTTTGCGTTATGATTTGTTCTCCATATTTTTACTGTTGAATAAGGCTTCAAGATTTTAACTCGAGTACCGTTGAAATTTATGCAGGATGCAAGTACAATGCTGCTGAAAGACAAAGTGGTGACGAGACAAGGCACCGATGAGGTTATAGGGGCTAAAATCAGAACCAATCAGAGTTGTCTCAATCAAGGATGCACACTTACCCAAAGGACATCTACCCAGAGGTACATGACCGTTTCAATCCTTAATATACAAGTATAATTGGTGACTGTCAAATTTGGGTCGATATAAATACAAATTTTGAAATTAGACTCTGAGGCCAGTGTACCAGACAATTGAACTTTACATTTGTTTCGAACATGACAGGCCCGGAAAGACTAGCTGATATGAGGGGAACGAGCGAGAATCAAGTAGAGATGGGTTCAGGAGATGCGGTACAGGGCAAAGCATCTCAGATACGTAGAAATATATCTCGCCGCTAGGATCTGGTATTTCAAATTATTAAATACTCCTTAAGTTATAAAGACTTCAGTTACTATATTTATTAAATTTTCTCATATGTGTCTTTTTAAAGCAACTGCCTTTTTGCGTTATTCTTGGATGATATGATGGCATATTCGTGCATAATATTCAAGGTAAGGGTTCGGAATCTAAATGCTTTCGTTTATTACTTCTATATAACGATAATGGAAATACATATTGTAAATATATTGCTTCTATAACATATCCACTACAAAAATAATCTTGCTAATTAATGAAAACAATTGGTGCAGACATATTAATAGCGGTTCGTGCTGTTATGGTGTGTCCACTATTCCTCGCAGTTTTTGACGATAATCTGTTAGAGCGAGATTGATTATGTTGCAACTACAGTATTGACGTTGTTTGTCTATTGCAAAATGAAAAAAGGAACAAGCGATGATGATGAGGCTTATGAAATTGTTTTGATACGAAAGGGGAGACCCAAAGGAAAGGTAAATTTCAAATCACTTATATGCATAATGATATGGCTGCAAAATATGTTAGTCATGTAGATTGAGTAACGGGTCGTGTTGTGTTGAAATTCTTATATGCATTAGGAAAAACCACGGTTACCTGTTGACAAGGTCAGGTTGGGTCGGGAACAAGTTACAAAATACAAATACTAGATAGTATCGCACTCTTGGTTTACAGGTCGTGAGCATGTAAACAGAAGCTTTATAATTGGTGAATTGGTATGGCTTATTGATTAAATAAATCTACTAAAAAATATTTTTTAGATTATTTTGGTAGGCGAACACATGTTCATTCTTCAGTTGTTTTATCAAATGTTACCCTGTACAGGACTTTCATTATAGATCTATGGATAGCTAAGGACTCAAACAAAATTGGTTAGCGTAAGATAGTCATTAGTAGCGTGAAATGTCACTAGCATGGGACTTTGGACAGTTTATAATCCTCTGATATTATCTGCATGATCTCATCCACACTTTGCATTGGTCGATCAGGCTCATTCACGTTCTTTATGTATTTTTTTAATCCAGTTGTGCAGGTGATGTAATCTCACTTCAATTATTGTTTATTTTCAGAAAATATTAGCTGAAGCACGTGGCGTATTTTATGAGTTTTGCAATCAGATAAAAAGGTAAGTGAACCGCCTCTATCCATTCTAACTTTTCGGTGGTGTGATGAATATGGTAATTGCTATTTCTGTTTTAAGGAATTATGTTAGTTTTAAATGTTAGATGTTATAAGTTATTGTCTGAACAGTTTCTGACAATTTCTTAAATGGCGCAATTGTTAAGTGTTTTGGTTGTCAATATAAGATTAGAATTGCTTTTTGGTTCTGTAAATAGGTTAGATCAGTTTCACTTTCGAAGCATGAACCTCCAATTTTGTTATCAGATGGTGAATCCTATCAGTAAGATCAGATGCTTTAAATATTACAGTAAAAAGGAGTTAAGTTATCATCATAACCTTTTCTATTGTTGCTGCATTAGTCAATTTACATGAAATCTATTTGATTTACTAGATTCAAGCTGTCCGTAAACGGTAAGTCAAGGAATAAAATCCGGTCAGGTGGATGCATTGTTATTGTTGAAACAAAGGGGATTGTTTTCTTTGCTGTATTATTCTTTCTTTAACAATTTCTATATTATCCTCATTCTTATGCAAAACTGTTGAATTAAAGAAACAGTATCGTAAAAATACTATTGGTTATATGCATATATTGTATTTGAACAACGGGTAAACTGTTTGTTGTGCAGCTGTTTATCACCGCCTGGCATACTATAGACACTCAAGACGTGCTCTTCTAGCTCCTAACTGTTACTATCTTGTGTCTCATACAATGCTTTGATTATAACAGATTTAAGCAATTTTATGATGCAGAAGCAAGTAAAGAAAAATTTCCCTGTCATTATTGGTTAGGAGTTATAACAATATGAAGTTATGAATAGGGCGACTTATAAGCAACATGTAAACTTCTTTGTATGCACCCTTTTTTGTTTTGCATAAATATTATGGATTCATTATGAGGATGAAAATTTTTGTAAATACGTCTCTTTAATATTGTGATAGTAAGGTTCATGTCATGTAATTTAAGGTTTTGTTCCCAAACAGGTGATACAGCCTCATCCTTGAATTAACATAGTTCTAATTAACATAAACACGATCGCACCGCAGCAACGCGCGGGCTAAACCGCTTGTACATAATATTATACAAATAATATACAACTTTTATACTCTTATACATTTATATAAATTACTTTTAAACAAATACTAACTACTTTATTACACTTATACTAATTAAAAACAAAAATACACTTTTAGAATTTATACATAAAAAACTTTTATACACTTTTAAAAAAACACACACCAAACCACCCCTGCTACTCTCTAACACCCACTCCAATATATGAGAACGGATCAAACACCAAACCCTAACATTTGATTACAGGCTCTCGTTCATCCCCACCAACATTATTACACCCCAACCCTAATTGTTCAACACCCACATTCATCCATAAATTATTCCACCCCAACCCCAACCCTAACCCTAATTGTTCACGCACCCAAATTATTCAAAACCCACCCAAATTAACCCTAATTGTTCAAAACCCACCCAAATCGTAAGTGTTCGACCCCACATACAGTAATCCAAGAATATGTTTAACGCGAAGATTACGGTAAGATCTAGAGTAGAACATCTTACAAGTATTAAAGCATTGTTGAATGTAAAAAGAACCAAGTTGTTTAGAACTACTGTATTTGGGCCATGGTTAGATTTCCCCTCACATAACCCTGATAACTATATGTATAATTACGTTTACCAAAATGCGGTTATGGTTCCGAAAGTTAGTGATTCTTGCTCTCCACTTACTTTTCAAATAGGTGATAATTTACTTGAATTTGGGCGTGAACAATTAGCCTTGTTACTGGTTTTTGATTAGGCCATGTTGATAAAGACGAAGGGCGTATTGTCCGTGGTATACCATATAGTCCTTTTTTTGAACGGTTATTTCCTAAAAAGAAAGCAACTAAGAAGAAAAGAATCAAGGGTCAACAGATTTTAGATTTGTTGAAGACTGGCCAAGTGTGGGATTCATAATCAGATGAGGATGTTGTTCGGTGTTATTTATTGGTGATTGCCACTTGCGTGTTCATGGGTAGAGAAGGGAGGTACTACATTCCGGATCATTTGTTGACTATGGTTGAGGAATTCTCTATCTGGAATGAGTATCCATGGGCAGAGTACATGTGGTGTCATTTGTATAAAAGAACGGTGAATGTAGTTCCAAGGCATACGAATACCGTGAAAGAATCTAAGAAGCCGGTAAAAAAGTCTCCCAAAAAAGAAGAAACATTAAATCTATATGGATTTATATGGGCATTGAAGGTTAGATTTTATTCGTAACAAGCATTATTTCAGATTGTACTTTACAATTGGTTAAGGAATATAGATGCGAATTGAATATTGGAATACAATTGGTTAGATTTTTAGACTGGTTTGTTGGCTTTGAGTATGCCAAGATAGTTATGAATTGTTATTAGCAGATGTGTTGACTGCTAGTATCCAATTAGATACCTTCCGTTCCTAAGCGTAATTATTTTGTTTTCCCGTGTTTTTTAGATTTGGATATTGGAAACCTTCCCTAACAGCTCCCATTTTTTGTGCAAAGACCCTGCGAAGATCCCACGTGCTTTAGCATGGTCAAGTATCAAAAAATTTGAGAAAAAGCATCACTCTATTCTATTTGATCATGTAATTGAACCCCTAAGGAAAAACATCGCTTGCTTTTTAATTAGTTAATAGTAGGTATATATATAGACATACATATGATATGAATATGTACATTTTGCTTATATCTTATCCTTACTGATACAGGCTGAACTTGGTAGGTTAATATTGCTTTTAATTGTAAAAAAATTTGTAAAATTACAAAAAGATGGTACAGGCTGAACTCAGTAGGTTAATATTGATTTTAATTGTTCATTATTACTCTTTTATCATCTGTCTTTAGCTTTTCTAGCTTAAAAATTGCTTTTCTAGTCATAACCTCTCAACAACCATTGCTAAGAGCCTTTAAAGTTGTCATTTATTTACATCATATCAGTTAACGTTGTTTCTATTCTAGGGTGTACAACCTTTAAAAAAGCTGGTACCAACGCGTTCCGAGTTGCTTTGTCCGTGGTACATACGTAGCATGGATTATATCAGGGGACTTCAGATGCAAATTGTTGAAGCAAGAGACCACTTGGAGCAGCCGGAAATTGAAAATCCTATACCGGTTACTCAAATGGCTGCTGAAGATACGGAGGATGCAGAAAATGAAAATGGTATTCCGGTTCCTGTTGCTAAAATGACTGCTGAAGATATGGATTATGAAGATACGGCTGATGAACATACGGGTGGTTATGTTTGTGATGAAATTCATAAAGAGGAGGAAAATGTTAACAGCCTTGGTCAAAGTTGCACTGTCAATGAAATTCATAAACAGGAAGCAAAGGGTATTGAGGTTGGTGAAAGTTGTGTCAATGTTCCTGAGACTTCCCGAAACCCAATATTTGATAAAGATCACATTCAATATGAGGTTGCGTCGATTAAGTCAAAGGTTGGAGATATAAAAAAAGGTGTCGGAGACGTTCATGTGTCACACCTTTTATGTGAGCAAGAAATTTTTAAAAAACGGATTGGGGTCGTTGAGAATGTTTTAGGAATAAAGTTTGAAGAGAAGTTGGTAGTTAATGATGGCATGTCAGTAGACGATGATGTTCACAATAAGGTAACAAGATATAATTTAATCTTTTTCAATTGATTACAAAAAATACTGTTTTTACCAATATGAAATGTTGTTTTCAGTTGCATATTCCTGATTCAAAAACACCGATGAAGACTAACGATCCCGACATTGAAAACATACGGGTGGTTATGCATGTCATAGTGAGCATTATCCACATAACCCTATTTTTTTAGTATGTAATCTAACATATTAGGTTCATGTTCAAAAAAGAACATATCCAACCATCCTCCGAAACAGGTACTCCTAAAAATTTTCCTTCGATTATCATTGAGCTTTTCTTTAATTAATGAAAAGTATTTCAATTTGCTCGTAACAATGACTTTTGCTTCGTATTCCTTAAATGGAAAAACAAATAAAAAAAGTAGCTTAGGTAAATTACAAACAATAATAAATGCATGAAACAAGTTTATATGTAAGTATCACTATTTTTACTATGTTTGTAAAGCAATTACCACAACTGGTCAAATTAACAACATATTAAGCAACAAGCAACAAGTGGAAAATTAAATGTCACAAAATTTTCAAAAGAATTTACAAGTTTGTGTTTACCGCCGACGTACTAAGTCTTCACAACAACAATCTGAAGCTGTCAAAACAGTTGCCCGTGTAGTTTGAACCTGATCGGGAGTACATACTACTTCCCGCCGTGTATAACCAGGATGTATATAGTCTGAGGCCCGATATCTGAGCCCAAATCTACAGGGTTAAGTAACCGACCATCTATGGTTCAAGATCGCCCGGAATCACCCCTTGATCCGTTTGGCCTAGTTGGTTCCCATAGAATAGCCGATTACCAACGATCCGATACAACACTTATGTAGATTGTTATCGCAAAGAAAATAACAAAGGTTTCAAAGCCTCAAACTTGTAAATTGTTTTGTAAAATTTTGTAAACTTTGATTTTCCAGTATCGATTTCAAAGGTTTCACCAAAACAGCAATACACAAACAAATGCAATATTTTAATTTCTAACTTAGGCAGATTATACACATCAATAACCCGTGTATAGACACACTTGAGCTGGGTGACTTCTACAACATCAAACTGGGTGAATTCTACAACATCAACATAATTCAGATCTCCTAACATTAACAAACTTAACAAGGAATCATTTAAGCTTACAACAAAAGGAAAATTTCAGGGAAAAGCACGTAGTTTTTAAACACTAAAAACCTTTGAGATATGATGTAGTTCACTCTACAGCTAGTCTTAGAAACTTGTAAAGAACATGAACTTACAAATACTAACAATTAAAATGCTATTTCTCATCTAGACCCTATGAACGCAAAAATTTGTAAGCCAAGAGGTTATCGTTTTTTATAAACAAAGTTCAAAATTGATTAGCAATTTACCCCATTAACAGTTATGAAAACCAAACAGAAAGTCAGGAAAACCAAACAGAAAGTCATGAAAACCAAACAGAAAGTCACCTATATCAAAACCATCTAATTCATGTTTTCCATATATCATTTCTAGATTTAACTAGTGTTGTAAAAATCAGATTACAAGGCCGAGTAAACAAAGATTACTTGCTAAGAATGTTTTCCATGAATTACACATGTATAGACACAGTAGAGCTTTTAATTAACCCTAAGAATTACACAAACAACAACACTAACCCTAACACTAACAATCAAATAATCAGATAAGAGCCTCATCAGATAAAGCATAAACAATTAAATATTCATCGATGGATTAGACAAACATAAAACTCGTATATTCCAAATTACCGTACACCTAAATCTAAAAAAAAATACATACCCTAAGGAACCACCAGTTGGTCATTTTATAAAACCCTAGATCCAGAAAGACTTAAAACAAACAAAGGTATATGTTGCCTCAGATCTGTGTGTGTCTAATTGATATAGTGCCTGAGCGGTGGTGCCGGTGTCGATGGTGGAGTGTTTGATCCGTTCTCTAATTGGGAGTGGGTGTTTGAGAGTTGAGAGTAGCAGGGGTGGTGTGGTGTATGTTTTTTTTAAAAGTGTATAAAAGTTTTTTTTTATGTATAAAAGTGTATTTTTGTTTTTAATAAGTATAAGAGTAATAAAGTAGTTAGTATTTGTTTAAAAGTAATTTATAAATGTATAAGAGTATAAAAGTTGTATATTATTTGTATAATATTATGTACTATGTACTTATATAATAAAATACTATATCCTACCTAACCAGTCGCCCGAGAATGCACATGGGTGGGACCAAGTCGCCCAAGAAATTTGTACAACAAAATAATAAAAAAAAACCTATACTTTTGGGGAAGAAGACAAAATAAGGACAGTCGCCCAAGAATATAGGGCCAAGTCGCCCAAGAAAATAATAGGCTAAGTAGGGACAATGAAAGTACATGAGGGTACATAGTAGGGACACCTCATAGGGACACATGTCAAAACTATGTGAGAGTTGCCCAAAATTTTTTAGGATAGAGTCGCCCCTAGGGTATTTGAAGAAAACTGAAATTTTTGTGGTACATAGGGTGAGTGGAGTTATACTTTTGGGGTGTTTTTGGAATTAGCTCTTGTTTGAATGTGATACGACCCGGTTAGGGTTGTATCGGGATAGGGCACCACTTTTAACGTGTGCGAGCTCCTTAAGAATATAGAAACAAGAAGACTAGAGAATTACTTGACAAACTTGATTGAATTATTATAATAAATGTTTACAAGAGTATTTATAAGACAAAGTAAACCCTAAAACCTAAATAGGCCATGGGCTCGGGCCTAGGCGTATCATTCCCCACTCCTTCAAAACCACATTGCCCTCAAGGTGTTGTCTTAAAACATTCTTAATTGACTTTCCTAAATAAACATGAAAATAGTCCTAAACAAAGACACGTAAATAAAGATCGATTATATGACATAATCTTTATGCCATACATTTGGACTTCTTGAGTCGTTTAGGCAGTCCGTCATCCTGCAACATTGGCGTAATCCGGGATCCCATAATCTTCTTTGAATTGCAGCCTTCGTCGTTTTCTTCTTTTGTATTCCTTTGCCTTGGACATAACACAACACCATTCTTCCATCATCTTTTGCTACCCCACGACTTTTCTCGCGATATACCCACTTCAAACAAACAACCAAACTCTCGCCGGAAACATCTCTACCATCCAACATCTTAATCACAAACTCTTTGATTAAACCAAAATTTATTTCATCTATACTATCTTCAGATATACCACATCCATCCTTAAGTAGCGATATCACTATATTCGACTCATCTTTGTCAACCCTACACGCTTCACCACCACCCACAACAACATCTTCCACACTTTCTTTATTTTCTGAAAATTCGCTAAAATCAGTACGAACTTCCATGCTTTCCACATTACTCTCATCAATATCAAAAACATCGTTTATCGCGCTACTAACCTCAACAACACCAATATCTTCATTAGCATCTAAGGACTCTTTAATCACATATGGAGCTTCTTCACTTGGCCATGATAGAACGATATCTATTTTCTCTTCAATGTTCAGCTTTTTCCCTGCAATTATCTCAAAACGAGCCTCCATTATACGGGCTATGAAACAGGCTTCTGCTAAAGTTGTAGGCGCTAACCTTAAGAGTGCACATTGTAGAAGCGGTTTAAGTCCCGAGATATAAATCGATTTAAGTAAAGATTCTGAGATCCCCGTTACTTGATTAATAAGAATTTTAAAATCATTCTCGTATTCGGCCACCGTCCCATTTGCAAAAGCTTAAATAGTGCATATTCTGTGTCCCGATCACATCCGCTCGATGCCATGAAAATTAACTCGAAAAACAAAAAACAAAATTTTTTTCTGATGAACAGTAGCGTGAATAGTACTCGATGAACAGTAATATGAACAGTAACTTTTTTTAAAAAAAAAAAAATTAGAACCCTAATCGTAAGCCCTCTCAACGAGAGCTCTCAATAAAAGCACAAATTGATACGACCCGGTTAGGGGTTGTATCGGGATAGAGCACCACTTTTAGCGTGTGCGAGCTCCTTAAGAATATAGAAAAAAAAAAAAAAAAAAAAAAAAAAAAAAAAGACTAGAGAATTACTTGACAAACTTGATTGAATTTTTATAATAAATGTTTATAAGATTATTTATAAGACAAAGTAAACCCTAAAACCTAAATAGGCTATGGGCTCGGGCCAGGTGTATCAGAATGTCTTATATGAAAGTAAAATCAATTAAATAAAATCGGATGGAGTTAATTTGATTATCTTAGCTAGATAAGTTACATAAACGACATGATAAATAAAATTACAGTATCGTCACTCCGTACTAATCATATTACAAAATAATCAAAATAAATGAGTTAATAGGATCTTATAACGATTTTCTTACTCATTTTTGGTAAATATTACTCCGTATAAATAAATAAATAAATAAATAAAAAGGTAAATGTGGTTCTTGGTGGAAAAGTGTTTAATGGTGGAGATTTTTAAAGGTTGATCATCAACCACTTTTACGTGCACGACCTTCGCTCTCCTGTTTGCAAATTAAACGCGCGTGAGTGTTGATGTGGCGGGCTATAGAGTAATCATCTATACTACATATAATAGACAAATGACTCTCTCTTAAAAAAAAATTAATGTACAAAAAATTATGCAATGTTTACAACACTTTAAAGCAAGGATTTTTCAGAATTACAACAATCAAAACATTGTGTACAATGAAAACAAGCATAACTCGAAATTCAAAATCTTACAATTTTACATTAAATAGCATTTAATCAAAACATTGTGTACAACACTTTAAAGCAAGGATTTTTCAGAATTACAACAATCAAAACATTGTGTACAATGAAAACAAGCATAACTCGAAATTCAAAATCTTACAATTTTACATTAAATAGCATTTAAAACACCCCTGAACCTATTATTACAATTACTTAAACATAATGTACAACTCTCCATTAAAAATACCCCTACACCCAAAATTACAACAATTTAAACACAATCTACAACCCCATTTTGCACCTATCATAACCACCACTGCCGACACTTGCAAATATGGTGTTTAACAAGATTCGCCACCTATTGCCGCAACCTACTGCCGCAACAATAACCACCACCATGCCGACTGAAATCACACCATTTTAATTTAACTGAATCAACAACAAGTGCATGTTATCTTCATATAAAGAGTTGCATGATGATGAATGATTGTATTTGTGTTTTTTAGATAGAATCACTTCCGATCAAAGCGATGATAAACAAATATAGGTAACAAAAAATACGACTAATGAAATCATTAAATCCATAGATTGATTACTATTTACAACTTATACATCTGATATACATTTGATACATACTCTACAAACCAATTATTTATACACTTTATTACTTATCACCGCTAATACAAAACTAATACATCTGATATTGTTTCCGACAAACGAGACAGATAGAGATTGAACATAAAATTAAGAAATACCGATTCCCATCACAAACCAACAATAGATCTCGGGTTTTTGAGTTTCTTAAGAAACTTATCTCAAACAAGTACAACCCATCATCGATCTATCATTTCCAAACCAAAAACTCAACCTTCTTCAAAACCATAACAAGAATCAGTTTTAACTCAAAAAGAAAATAAAATCAAGAAAAACCCAACAAATCAAGAACACGAATCCAAACTTACCTGGTCCGAAACACACAACGAAATACCCACAAAGATTAAACACGAACAATTTTAAGTGGTCCGAAACCCATAAAGATTAAACACAAACTTGGTTCGTGTTTAGTATTTTAGATTTCCAAGATCAAGTGAAACCAAGAGGGTGTTATTGTGATTTTTCTTGTTTAAATTCGTGGAACAAGAATCGATATTTATGTGTTCGGATCTTGAAAATGAAATGTTGGTTTCTTGTTGGGGGAGAAAAGATAGAAATGAATTGCGTAGTAAATTGTTATGGTAAAGAGTAAAAGTGAGATTAGGTGATTAAAGGTTAGCTATAAATTAGGAGAAGCCAAATACCCATAATACCCTTAAACTCTTTTTTATTTAATTCTATTTTTTTAATTAAAAATGCCACGTGTCTTATTGTTATTGGTACCTATTATTCGCCACTTTAAGGTGTACATATTATTGGTACCTATCATTTTAATTATTGTTCTTACTTGATCCCATATATATATATATATATATATATATATATATATATATATATATATATATATATATATATATATATATATATATATATATTATCTTATATGGTAATTGTGAAAAACAGAAAATAAGCATTAGTAATTAATAATTATGTTACTTGGTAATTGTGAAAAAAAATGGGGCCAATGTTAATAGGCGAGTGCGCTTTGTACAATTATTGTTAAAAAAACGTGTAACCGAATAATATTTGTTCGCCGCAAAATATAGTCACAGGTACCCGCCGCCGCATTGCGCGGGTACCCTGCTAGTCTATATATGATATATCATCTGTCTCAGTCTGTTGCACACTCGCACATATAAAAGATGTGTATGATAACGCTAGTTGTATTTTTATAACCGTTTGGGTTTTGCATATGTTTTAGTTATACTATAACTCTCTCATTAAGTAATTTTGTAATGTTGTTGGTCTTTTAGAGCATGTGCAGTGGTAACTTGAGTTAAGTTATAACTCAGTGTCACGTCAGCGGCACATCAGATTTACCACTTTAACCTTAAAAAAAAAAAAAAAAAAAAAAAAAAAAAAAAAAAAAAAAAACTTAACCTTAACTCAACAACAATTTAAAAAAACACTCCTTCATTTAGGGGGAAAGTGAAACCTTTTTTTTTTTTTTTTTTTTTTTTTTTTTTTTTTTTTTTTTTTTTACTAAAGTTGCATGTTAACGCAACGTTAAGGGCTTAACGTCCCACGTTAATGCCACCTTAACGCGGAAGCACGCAATGGTTAACTTCAATTTAACGTGCGTTAAATGCACCATAACTCAACTTTCACGTTACCACTAAAGATGCTCTAATAGTCTTTTTCTAGATAGTATTAAACATCTTGGATTAATACAAAACATGTTTGATTACTTGTTAGAGCATACACAACAATAACTTGAGTTATACTTTAACTCAATGACACGTCAGCGCCACATCAGCTTTACCACTTTAACCTTAACTCAAAAAAAAAAAAAAAAAAAAAAAAAAAACTCAACCTTGACTCACTTTAACTCAACTTTTCATATATTTTTAATTTTAACCCTAAACTAAAACTAATACTTCATTTTTTTAAAAACAATAACATTAATTCTTAAAATATATTACATTACGAAAAAACAACAATACATTACGAAATTAAAAATACAATACGAAATTAAAAAAATACATTACGAAATAAAAATACAAAGCATTACGAAATAAAAAGACATAAAAAAAAACATTACACCGAGAAGACATTTATTCATTCCGTACGCTTTGGCAACCCATATTTTTCAATGATACGGTCCTTTTCCATATTGACCAGCGTAACGTAGTAAGGATTTTTTCCCGGTAGTGTCGAGCAACAAAAATTCAAAGTCCCTCGCCCGTATTGCTTATAATTGGTTTTCAGTGGTTGCTTTGTAAGCCAAGGATGCATCTTCACGTTTAGCCCGATACTCCTCGCGCAAAGCGTCCCCGAATTGGGCGGACGAAACAGATCCTCCGGTACTCGCACGCCCGGTGCTTGTCGTTGTCTCGGATTTTTGTTTCTTCGTAGCCCGCTTTTTTCCCATCGGCCGTGATTGTGCATCATGACCAAACAACGCCTCGTTTGCTTGGCTTGGGACATCACCGGTTAAATCAACCGTCTCCGGTGCGTCCGATCTCTTATGAGTACGCAAAACACCCCAAGCCTCCTCATTATTAAACGACGCGTTTTTGCTCTAAGTACGGTGTGGAAAACTAGAAGGGGGGGTTGAATAGTTTTCCCTTCTTTTTCGTTTTATAAAAACTTTGTTTCAAAATGTTGATTAGAATTTATTCAATTGTTTGTTTGAAAAACCTTCAATTAGATTTTAGTATAAAAGCAACATATAATCAATATGATCAATTATATATGTGAACTTTTAGATTGGTTTTCAAAACTTAGTTTTATGAATGAAGCATAGATCAAACTTTATGTGTATAAGTTTTCCTTTTAAAATCTTAAAACGTTTTGTATCAAATTATCGATTAAGTTAAGCTCAACATGAGAAGTGTTAAATATATATATTAGTCCATTTGACCATAACATATAATTATATGTCCTATCACACTATTAACTTCTATGTAAAACACATTCAATCATCACAACAATATAAGCAACAATTAAGACATATAGGCAAGCATAGATATAAAGCGATAAATGCAAGAATGAATGAAAAGAGATGAGAGAAAGAACATGCAAACCGAACACGATGATTTATAGTGGTTCGGCTACAAGGACACCTTCCTTGTTCCTACTCCACTCCCCGAGTCACCTACTCGAGAGTTTTCTTCACTACTCAACAAGCTCCCTTATGGCGGAGAAAACCGTACACACCAATATACACACCAATTCACACACCAATCTTCACACCAATCTACACACCAATCTACACACCAATCAACTTCTTCAAATCTATCTACTTCACAACTAACTACTCCACACCTATCTTCTTCACACCAATCTAGTTCCTAACTTATCTTCTTCACACCAAAAGTATATTCACACCTTCAAGGCACTAATGTCTTGACACCTTCAAGCCACTAATGTCTTCACAACTTCAATGCACTAATGTCTTGACACCTTCAAGGCACTAATGTCTTCACAACTTCAATGCATTAATGTCTTGACACCTTCAAGCCACTAATGTCTTCACAACTTCAATGCACTAATGTCTTGACACCTTCAAGACACTAATGTCTTCACAACTTCAATGCATTAATGTCTTGACACCTTCAAGCCACTAATGTCTTTACAACTTCACATAAGCACTAACTAGATCCTAATACATCTTTGGGTTTATGATAGGGAGGATACTTCTCTTGCACTTTAAGTGATGAAAGATTGGATCACTTGAAACAAAGATTAATAATCTTATGATCAAAGGGTTTTAGAAGGATGTTTAGAGAGAATTGGATCTGAAAATATTTTTGCAAAAGATTGGAAAAATTCCAGGTTTGAGGTGGTATTTATAGGGAAAAATTTCTGACAAAATCTGACAGGGGAGCGTGGCCGGTCCCCTTAATTGTGTGCCGGTCCCCTTAAAATTAAGGGGGCCGCCCCTTATAATTAAGGGGGTCGCCCTACTGAAACGGCCAGATTTTCTGTCTTTTAGTGGGGAAAGTTTATTTGGTGAAAAACTAACTAATTTTGGTTAAAAGTTTGAAATCATATATTTAGTATGATTAAAACATTTTTCTTTATTACCAAAAGTGTTTTTCAAAAATATATAATAAGTTTATATAATTAAATAAACTTTGTATTAGTTAATTAAATACCCCTTTGATCATGAAATGTATTAAACACTTGTTTATCCATACCTTAAGTGATTGTTGAAGCATACTTGAGACGTTGAGATGTCGAGGCTTGTTGACGTAAGAATGCATAGATGAATTGTGATCACAAGTAACTTAAGCACTATACGTTATATGTTGTAACTTACATTTTTGTCATCATCAAAACATGAAGAGGATGTTTAGATTAAATATCGTAATATTCATGCCAACAATCTCCCCCTTTTTGATGATGACAAACTATGTAAACTATAACTTATAGTAAAATGTATAAGTAACTTGTTTACACTTCTTCTCCCCCTTTTGTCGAAGCAAAAAGGTGGACTCTAAATGAGACTTCTACAATGCTTGAACTCTTGAGATAGAATATAAAAGGCGAGCTTGCATCATCGTAAGTGAAGCCTTGATCCTATCAACCTCAATGCTCCCCCTTGGTGTATGCTCAAAACTTGTTTTGGCTACCAAAGAATCGAGCGGTGAAGTAATCCTTCAAAACAAGGTTAGTAGACAAGTGCACATGTATATAATGATGATAATGGATATATGCATGAAACTAATAGGGGAACAATATATGGACATATTAGGTATATGCACTAAAAGTATGACACATGCAATTATTGTTTTTAAAACAAAACCTAAATCCAAAAGAAAATTTAGAATCTAATGCAAAGATTAGAACCTAGGAAAATGTAGGATTGGTGGGATCAAGGATGGATAAACTTTGATGGAAGGTTTAGGATAGAATAGGTTTGTGAATTTTGGGAAGTGTAGGATGAAATGGGCTAAAAAATAGAAAAGGGAAACAACACATTCGACCATCAGATGGCCGGTCCCCTTAATAATTAAGGGGGCCGCCTTATGATTTAAGGGGGCCGCCCATCTGGTGATTCCCAGATTGCCAGAAAAGGGTTTTTGGTAGTGCATTGCAGAAAGGTTGTGTTTTTGGTTTCAAACAAGTCCAACTCTTTGAGGCAATTAAACATAGACTAATTATGTAGGCAATTATGTAGCTAAAGCATGTTAACCAAAGAGATTAAGTAATCAAGCAATTTCATCTAGCATGCAAACATACTCATCTAGCAAGCAAAATATAAGTGCTAGGAAACAATAAGCAACATCAAGTATTTCATAACTACATAACTAGGAGAATTAATCCTAATGCGTATTATGATAGCATGGGTTTCTAGACTTGTTACAAACGAAGTCTTAATAGATAAACCATGGCCCTCTTGATTTGATTTAGTTCACTTATAAGTGTCATTTATATAAATATAGATGACAAATATGAGATCACCATGCATGATTTAAAGAGACGTTTTTAGCATTATTCAACAATGTTTGAAAGTAGGTTTTCATGTAGATATGAGAGTTAATTGAATAAAATAGATTCGGTTTTACTTCAAAATGTGTTAATGAAAGGTAAATAAAATTTTCTCAATCTTTGGTTTTGATCAAAACAAAATTGTGGATATTTATTGTGAAAACATCTTATTTAAAAGTGGGATAGTTATTTGAAAAACTATTTTCCAAAATGTGAGGTTTTTGCATATTTTTAAAGATATTAGATTTTTGACAACAAATATCATTAATCATATATTTTAAAAGATGTTTGTTATAGATCTCATGCTCAAGAGGATTGGTTAAGCCTACTATTATCTCATGCTATCGTTTCTACAAATCCTATGATCCAATTGTGGAAAACTAGAAGGGGAATGAGGAGGGATGAGCGTGAATGTAAAGGGAAGGTGATGACAAAGGGTTGACAATTATGGTTTGGATTAATATATCGTTCGACAAGGGTGGATGATAGGGAATCATGGGATTTTTAGGTGTTTTGTTGGTTGACGACCGAAGGTGGATATGTGAAATGAGGTGGTGATGAGTCGACAACACTTGATCATGAGTCGACAACACTTGAAGCTTGGATTTCTTCATTGTGTTCTTCACTTGCTAGTAAGTGGAAATGACGCATTTCGTAATGAAATTCACTTGGATGAGGTGGTGATAACTTTTGGTGGTGGAGATAATTGTGAGTTGATATATTCTTTGATGGATGGAGTGGTGGATTTGAAGTGGGGTTTGTTGGTTGAGGGTTTTGATGTTGTTCAAGTGATGGGGTTTGTTGAGATCTAGTAAGAAGATACTCAATCCAGGTAAAGTGCTCATTCAAAGCAATGGTATGTTGTTGAAGGAAGATGCAACAAGGGCAATTGTTAACATGCTTCTCAATTTGGTTAATGTTATGTGGTGATGATGGTGAGCTTGATTGAGGTGGATCCAAATTGCGTTGAGCAAGATGTAATGCTAAAAGAGCACTAAGCTCATGAGTCTCTTTTAGCTCCTCAACGAACTTCAAGTGTTCGGAGGAAGGTGATGGTGGTGGAGCATGATAATTGTCTTGGGTGAAGGTTTGCACATGCAACATGGGAGTGGCATGTGAGGTTGTAGGAAGTGGTGGTGGTACTCTAGGTGGTGTGAGGTAGAAGGATATATGTGAGTGAGTGTCATTTCCCTTCCCATTAAATTCATGCTCATCCGGATATATTATGAGACTAATATGACCTATCGGAAAACGACACTAAGGTTCATATGAAATAAGGGTGTAGGATCTAAAAGAAATAAAAATATACCTAGATGAATGATACATATAGAGTAAATCATGTAAAGGCATACAATCAAATCACATAGGAGCAAATAAACATCTAGAAATAACATATATGCGATATGCCATAAATCTAGGAATGAAATCATCTAATGAGAAGCAAAGTTCATAAAAGTAAGCTTAGCGTTAGGTACATTTAGGAAGAGCGATTTAATCAAGTTGGAGAATGAGTATGAGACTATTACTAGTGGTGCTCAATTCAGGCTAAACACGACCATTTTTACGGGTTACACACACCCAACTTCTCACATAGAAGCAATCCAACCGTTAGGTTAAATTGAGTTTCTAGTCAATAGATTCTCCAGTAGTCATTCTCTTTTTAGAAGAAATTGAGTTCCTAAATTCACCTATCGAAGAGTACCAAATATGAAGTTTGCTTGATTCACTAATACTTGGCATAATGTGACTCAAACACCATGTTTTTATGAAGGTAAGTCTACATGATATATTTTACTCACTATCCTAATAGAGATGTGTTAAATGTTAAGATAAGAGTAAATGCAAAGTTTTAATCTTTTGTTCATGATTAACCGGTTATTTGGTTTTGATGACATATTACTTGATTTAATAAATGTGCTTTGATTTATGAATGCTCCTTAGCATATCTTGAAAAATGAATCTCATTAAGATTATTTATCTTAAACGAGATTGTGATTCACAAATGATATCAAAACTAGACATTTATATATTCTAAAGCAAATATTATTTTCTATGATTTTTTTTTTGCCAATGTTATATATCATAATTTAACTAGTATTTGAAACAAAATGAAGTTTACTTGTTTATGCATTGTGACAAGTTGTTTTTCAATTCTAATAACTTAAATTATTTCAAAAAGAAAAGTGTAGTGCATTATCTTGTAACACAACCATTCATGCTACAAAGAAAATGAAATACATATAATATATAGTGTGTATTGTTCTTAAATATGTATTTTATCTTGTGGTGATAATTTTAAGTAGTGTGAGCAAAGTTTACATATGTTGTTAGTTTGCTCATGTTTGGTTTTTCGGATATGACACATTTATCCATTGCATTGCAATGTAAATTGCTTGAATATTTCGGACGAAACATCCAAGTCGTCAATCCTACTTCATTGTATATTTTATAAATGTGTTTAAAATGTTATTCTAATATTTGGAACACAATTATTGGACAAGTAGATTCAATATGACATTATCAACACAAGTGTGAGTTATGATCCAATGCATACTCTTTTCATCTACAAAGGATGTAAATATTTTCATATCAATCTAGTGTGATTGAGTATGTAGATTCAAGACTATATCATTTGATGTAATCTTGAAACTTAAATAAATAACAATCCAATTTCTTGTCCATACTCAAAAAACATGTCAATTAGATTTGATGAATATATCAACCATAATTTGAATAATGAATTGATATAATATCAAGATCTTTCTTGACCCTTACAAACACTCATTTAAGATAAATAGGCATTTTGATAGTGTGTTCCATTAATCCTAAGATTATTTATGAGTGAGGTTGGTGAATGATTGAAATTTGACTTATTACTTCATGATTGTTATAAGTTTTGTTTATGTGAAAGACTCTTCATTGTTACTTATAATGAACACACTTAGATTTTGAAAATACTTTTTCTTTTATATTACTACTAATGTTTTACAAAGATTCAATTTGTCATATTAAACAACTTAAGGTAAAACAAGGTAATTTGTTGAAAATGTTTAAGTGTGTTGTTAAGAATAGATTAAATTGATTGAAATATTTAGGTGATTAGATTTAACTCATTTACAAGATGTTTGAGTAACATTAAGCCATCTATTCCTATATGCAATGCAAGCATAATAATGCAATCCTAACGCAAGAAATCTAGCATAAGATCAAGTTAAGTATAAGCTAGATAACTAACTATAAACTAATAGAGTACAAGGCACATATGCTAAGATATTCAAATAGCTAAATTACAAATAGCAATGATTAGCAAAGTAAAATCACAAATGAGTTCACATAGCACATAAAGCACTTGTCGTCGTTTTGTGTTTTATATATACCAATGTTTACTTAGCTCGATTTTATTTGAAAATAAAAAAGTTTCCTATCCATTTTAAAATTTAATAAAGATCAATATTTTGAAAACATAAATACTTAATTTTTCAAAGATATATCGACTAGGAATGCCCGACTCGAAGGAAAAGTTGAAATACAAGTTTTATGTTAAAACAAGACTTAAATTTTTGACCTTCGTGTAGTATTTTAACTTTCTAACTTATTTAAGTTTGTAATAGTTACTTGTAAGTATTTTTAAATGAAAGTAGACTCAATTACCTTTAAAACGCCGGGTGGCACGACTTCTACGGAGTTACGGTTAATTTTATATGATATTTCAAAGTTTTTGAAAAACTGTCGAACAGACAGGCGGACCCCTTAAATTTAAGGGGGCCGCCCAGACAATTAAAGGGGCCGCCCATCTGATACTCAAAAATGCAATTTTTGTTAAAAATTGTTTTCTGACTTTGTGGAAAGGTGTGTAACTTTCTGATTTTAAAAACGAACATATAACACTTGTTTTATGTATAATCTTATCTCGAGCTAATATAATTAGTGTATATAATATCAAAACTAATACAAGTTAATCAACAAAACACTTTTCATATTAAATCCTCCTTAATGGGTAATTTGATACATGGATCGTACTCAATTTTTAAAACCATTTGTTTTGAAAATTTGAGCGACGTGGCACTGGTACCAATTGTGGAAAACTAGAAGGGGGGGTTGAATAGTTTTCCCTTCTTTTTCGTTTTATAAAAACTTTGTTTCAAAATGTTGATTAGAATTTATTCAATTGTTTGTTTGAAAAACCTTCAATTAGATTTTAGTATAAAAGCAACATATAATCAATATGATCAATTATATATGTGAACTTTTAGATTGGTTTTCAAAACTTAGTTTTATGAATGAAGCATAGATCAAACTTTATGTGTATAAGTTTTCCTTTTAAAATCTTAAAACGTTTTGTATCAAATTATCGATTAAGTTAAGCTCAACATGAGAAGTGTTAAATATATATATTAGTCCATTTGACCATAACATATAATTATATGTCCTATCACACTATTAACTTCTATGTAAAACACATTCAATCATCACAACAATATAAGCAACAATTAAGACATATAGGCAAGCATAGATATAAAGCGATAAATGCAAGAATGAATGAAAAGAGATGAGAGAAAGAACATGCAAACCGAACACGATGATTTATAGTGGTTCGGCTACAAGGACACCTTCCTTGTTCCTACTCCACTCCCCGAGTCACCTACTCGAGAGTTTTCTTCACTACTCAACAAGCTCCCTTATGGCGGAGAAAACCGTACACACCAATATACACACCAATTCACACACCAATCTTCACACCAATCTACACACCAATCTACACACCAATCAACTTCTTCAAATCTATCTACTTCACAACTAACTACTCCACACCTATCTTCTTCACACCAATCTAGTTCCTAACTTATCTTCTTCACACCAAAAGTATATTCACACCTTCAAGGCACTAATGTCTTGACACCTTCAAGCCACTAATGTCTTCACAACTTCAATGCACTAATGTCTTGACACCTTCAAGGCACTAATGTCTTCACAACTTCAATGCATTAATGTCTTGACACCTTCAAGCCACTAATGTCTTCACAACTTCAATGCACTAATGTCTTGACACCTTCAAGACACTAATGTCTTCACAACTTCAATGCATTAATGTCTTGACACCTTCAAGCCACTAATGTCTTTACAACTTCACATAAGCACTAACTAGATCCTAATACATCTTTGGGTTTATGATAGGGAGGATACTTCTCTTGCACTTTAAGTGATGAAAGATTGGATCACTTGAAACAAAGATTAATAATCTTATGATCAAAGGGTTTTAGAAGGATGTTTAGAGAGAATTGGATCTGAAAATATTTTTGCAAAAGATTGGAAAAATTCCAGGTTTGAGGTGGTATTTATAGGGAAAAATTTCTGACAAAATCTGACAGGGGAGCGTGGCCGGTCCCCTTAATTGTGTGCCGGTCCCCTTAAAATTAAGGGGGCCGCCCCTTATAATTAAGGGGGCCGCCCTACTGAAACGGCCAGATTTTCTGTCTTTTAGTGGGGAAAGTTTATTTGGTGAAAAACTAACTAATTTTGGTTAAAAGTTTGAAATCATATATTTAGTATGATTAAAACATTTTTCTTTATTACCAAAAGTGTTTTTCAAAAATATATAATAAGTTTATATAATTAAATAAACTTTGTATTAGTTAATTAAATACCCCTTTGATCATGAAATGTATTAAACACTTGTTTATCCATACCTTAAGTGATTGTTGAAGCATACTTGAGACGTTGAGATGTCGAGGCTTGTTGACGTAAGAATGCATAGATGAATTGTGATCACAAGTAACTTAAGCACTTTACGTTATATGTTGTAACTTACATTTTTGTCATCATCAAAACATGAAGAGGATGTTTAGATTAAATATCGTAATATTCATGCCAACATACGGTACATTTCCTTGGCATGTGTGAGGATATCCATGTCATTTTTCCCACTTTTTTGATCGCGTTCGGCACGTTTGAAACACGCGTTGAACTTTGAGCAATCACGGTTCAACGTTCGCCACTTCGATTGTATCATATCTTTGCCGCGTTTATGATGATTCATTTTATTGAACTCATTAATAATCCGCTTTCAAAACGAATCTTTGGCTTGGGAACGACCGACTAGTTCGTCCTCACTTGCGGCCACCCAACACGTTGCAAGTAATTTTTCTTCACTTGCGGTTCAACATTCATGCTTGTTGCCCCCTGCTTCGATTTCGGCATCTTCGGTCATTGGTTCTTTGTTTTTTTTAGACTTTCGTTTAATACGACGTTTGATTTTTTTTTGGAGGAGACGCAGGTGTTTCGGGAACTTCGTTAGTTTCCGTTGGGATTGTTGGGATTGTTGAGTGAATTGGAGATTTTGAAAATTGGTGTTTAAGGTGTTTTGTTGTTGGGATTCTTGCCAAAATCTTAAAGCTTCATGTTGTTCGTAAACTTCCTGACTCGACATACCGAATAGGTTTGGATTCTCCAAATTCGGATTCGGATTGGATGATGAACCCGTGTATGGGTTCCCCCACCCACCGAGGAGGTTCGTAAACGAGTTAGGATTGTTGTTGTTGCCTTGAGACATTTTTTTTTTTTTTTTTTTTTTTTTTTTTTTTTTTTTTTTTTGATATTAGAAGTTGTAGGATAGAAGACATTGAGTAGTGAAAGTGTGAGAAAATAAAGTATGGTAAATGGGTATTACAAACGTGGCCCTTTAACGTTGTGTTAAGCCACTAACGTGGCACGTTAATGCTATGTTAACGCATGAGGTCACATTGGTTAACGTAGGGATAACGCGCGTTAAATGGGCTTAACGTGACCTCCCACATTACCACTGCGATTGCTCTTACTCGATCCGTAACATTCAAGTAATAGTCCCGGGGAAAAAAAGATTAACCACAACCACAACACGTGAAAAACAATGACGTCATACGTTGTCCTGTCATCACTACTTTTGCAGCGCAATTTCATGCTGCATGCCAACGGCAAAATCACCTCAGACATAGTTGCTTTTACAGTTCTTGTTACTACCAGGCTACTAGCCTACTACCAAAATACAAATATATTTATTCAAAAATACAAATATGTTTGTTATTGGCTACTCTACTCCATCATGTGATAAGAATTAGGAAACAAAATTGAGTTTCATGATATCATAATTCGGGTGTTTATAAATTATAATGTGCAAATGTTATGATAAGTACTAGCATGGTTCTAAAAGTCAAGCCATGGCGGCGCCAAGGTGTTGTTAAGCGTGAACCGTGACCTTCACGTTATAAAATAGACCAAGGTGTTGACTCTAGACGTGACGTGAGATGAGGCGGGAAAAAACGTGATAATACGTGAGGCGTGACAGGTCTTTTTATTCAACTACGATATTTTTTTTTCTTTCTTTTTCTTTTTTTTTTTTTACTAAAGAATATTACATGTAAAGTTAGTTTATTAACCTTATTCATTATGTATAACGCTTTTTGTAAACTCGATATATATGAAATGTGATATAACTATATAAATATTTTTTAATTTTTGTACCGCTTTATGCCACGTCTTAAAAACACAAAAGCTTCGCCTTAACCGCTAAAGACGTGTGGTTTGGTCATGCCGCCACTCCATGCCTCACGTTTTCTATAACCTTCACTAGTTACTCAAACGTTACTTGTTTAAATTTGTTAATATAATGATTATTCCAAACTTTTGATAGCAAGATTAAAATTAACACCAAATTTGCAGATTAAACTTTAAAGTTACATAGTCTATAGTTTTAGCTTTTATGGATAATAGTTTACTAGTAGTGTATTCACCGTTGGAGCAGTAGTAAATGTACATAAGTTTATTGTATTTGCGTATGGTACGTAAAAGAAGTATTAGGATAAATCAATAATGTGGGATGACACTAATCGTATGCTCGGTTTCTTTTGAGAGGTAAGAACCCCGAGATAAGAGCGTGCAGTGTATCTAAAACTGGGGTAACGCTCACAAACGACTAGGGTTTGTGTTTTGTGTATGTGAAATGTGGAGAAGATAACTAAGTTATTCTCATGAAATGTATTTCTATTTATAGGGATGCATTATGGGTTGTGTGTGTGACCCGTTGATGTGATCTAACGGTCCTAGATGGTTCATGTGGTGTACATCTTATGCAGGAGACAATAATGACACGTGGCATGACATCTTTGGTTCAGATTGTCAAGGCAATATTCACGTGAGGCGTGATCCGTATGTCATAGTGAAATACTCGCGGCATTCTCACTAGGCCAATGAGACAGCTACACATGGCAATAGTACAATAATGGTTTGGAAGGTAATTTGTCAGGCAAGTTGTTCCATGTGATTCGATTCTCTATGCTAGAGCTTCATTGCATTCGGCCAATATTTTCCTGGCATTTCCCAGGCTGGATGTATTGCGCCCCTAGCCTTGTGGGCCAGCTACAGTTGTGGCTTTAGCCATTTGGGCTAAACTCTTATACGCTATTAAGCCTCCGAGCCCATTAGTATATTATACTTCGTATGATACGGTGACGGACTTATGTTGTCCGTGAGATGTCTTCAAATTAGTATGATAAGATATTTTTCCAAGCCTGAGATGGTTTTTTGTTGAGCCTGGAATTGTGAATAATTATGCAAACAATCTTGAGCATTTAATGTTTAGAGCATATTTATCCTCAGGCCCACTAGTCATTTGATGTCTGTTGGGCCTGAGATTTGACTTAGCTATTGTTGTTCCCTTTTACATAGTTAGAATTAACTACAAAATTAATCTAGCCATGCACCATGCTTAAGTAATGTAATGATATTCTTAAAAAAAAAAAAAAAAAAAAAAAAAAAAAAAAAAAAAAAAAAAAAAAAACGTAAAAGTAAATAGACAAAAATTTTCAACATTTAATTCTTATTAGAAATCAATCAAAGAATTATACCCCAAGTGTTTGCGGAATAACACTTGAGATTGAAATAACAAGTATGGTATTACTCCTCACTAAACTCAAGCTAAGCTAGAGTACAACTATGCTAACCAACTGAGCTATCTTAGTGAGTTAGTTGCTTTGGATGAGTAAAAAGTGTTTGTGAATGTCTAAGCGTTAATTGCACAAACTTGTTAACCTTTTACTCCAACTTATGACTCATATTTATACACAAGTATAATGCAACAATTATGATAAAGACAAGACCTAATCTAGTGATGCGTGGTTTTGCAACCTTGCAAAAGGTTTTACTCCTCAAGGGATCTTGAGAAGCTTGCAATCCCCATCAGGTAGTGTACCTGACCTTTATAGTATAGTATAGTGACAAGTACCGGGGGATTGATCGTTCAACTCAAAGAATAGTGTTCGCTAGGGTTAAAACTAAATTAAACTAAGTCTAGAGGTGAGGGATGATTCTTTTTGTATTTTTATATTTTATGGAAAGCAAATAAAAATCTTGGGTTTTGAAAGAGTGGGCGGAATTAGTTGTTAATCAATTAACCCAAATAACTACAAATGCAAATAAAATAAAATAAAATAAAATGAACTTAAAGTAAATGTGGCGAAAACAATAATAAGAGAAAATGTGTTTACTTAGATTTCACTACTCCCTAGCTATCTTTTACCGGTTGATTAGTTTGTTACAATTGCATGAATGACAGGTTATATTCCTTAATACCATTCGTAGGGCCGTGTACGATCTTCCCTAACTCTGTAAGCTTCTACCTCTTCCTATGTCGAGCCGACTACTAGCTCCTAACATGGCCTCATTAATAGTTACCTATGCATTAAATATAACCAATTTATCGTAGTACACCTCTGATCATGTTTCTTAAGACGTTCAAGCAAGTGACCAATTGGAAGTCTGCCAGTTTTCTTAAGCCTAACATCGAAATCATTCATCCACAACAATTATAAACAAACAACTAACCAATAATCAATATCTAAGTTTCATTACATCTAAGCAAACACAAATTAGAAAACCTAGCCTAGCATGTTAAAGAGAAGACAAGCATAAGATAGAATCAAGCAACACATAGACATATTGAATGATTGTTGGAAAACTTATCTTCAATTAAGCATGGATGAAACAAGGGTTTCCTAAAAAATACAGTAAAATTCGTGTAAGGTTTTCTCCTCTCAAAGTTGCACACAAATGAATGAAAATTAGAAAAGTATTTATAGATTTTACACTTTGACGGCGTCATGTTATGCTTGTGATGCCGTCAACCCGCCGCAAAAATAACAATCGTATTGGCTAGATCCAGATCTGACACTGTTACTCTAATCAAAATACAAGCTAGGGGTCATTTAACACTAATATAAAAGTAATTACCACAAATAATCGTTCCACTTTAACCAAAAATAAGCACGGAAATTATACACTAGCACCTCACATATAGTGTTAGATACTCACATCTCTCGAGTGTAATAAAGTATATATCAGAATATTAAAATGGAAAATATCTCTCACTACTTGTCATAGCAAATAAATTACCATAAGCTTGGGAAATGATCAAACCTCCACCACTTGGCGTAAGCACCTAGGATAAACTATCAAAGAGGTCTTTTAAAAGGGTTATAACGTGAGGTGTAGGGATATGGTAAACACAGTTTTGTTGGATAAAGGCAATATTTACTGGTGGCGAGTTAATCATCATGGTTAATTACATGTATAATGTGGTGTTGTGATGCGTAGGGATTGCACCAGGCTTTACCTCTCAAGGGATCTTGAGAAGCTTACAACCCCCACCAGGCAGTGTACCTGATCGATGTAGTATAGTATAATGACAAGTACCGGGGGATTGATCGTTCAGCTAGGAATAGTGTCGCTAGGATTAGAAAACCTAAATACTAGATCTAGAGATGATGGATGATTATTTTTGTATTTTTATATTTTTAAGGAAGCAAATTAAAAATCTCGGGTTTGAAGGATTTGGGGCGGAATTAGTTGCTAATCAACTAACCCAATACTAAAGATGCAATCAAAATAAAATACTAAAATGAAAATAAAACTATTTTAAACTAAGGTTGTGAGCAATATGTGAGAAAAATGTGTTTACTTAGATTTCACTACTCCCTAGATATCTTTTACACGTTAATTACTTGTTATAGTTGCGTGGATGACGGATTGTATTCCTTAATACCATTCATGGGGTGGCGTACTTACTTCCCCAATCCTATGAGTGCCTACTTCACTCCTATATCGAGCCTGCAAGAAGCTCCTAACATGGGATCATTAGAATTTACTCATGCATTAAATACAACCAATAAAACCTAGTACACATCGGTTCATGTTTCCTAAGACGTTCAAGCATGTTATCATTTGGAGATCTGCCAGTTTTCTTAAGCCTAACATTGAAATCATTCATCCAATACAACCATAAACAAGTAATCAACACATAATTAACATCTAGGTTTCATTAGATCTAAGCAAACACAAGATAGATCTAGCCTAGCATGTTGAAATCAAGACAAGCATAAGATATAGACAACCAACACATAGACATATTGATTGAATTAAGAGAAGACTTATCTCAATAGCACATGAAAGGTTTCAAGGGTTGAAAACCCTTGAAAAGCTGTAAAATTCGTACAAGGTTCGGCCCTAGGGTTTCTCCACACAAGTTTCTCTCAATGAATGAAAATTAGAAAACTATATATAGATATTAGAGGCTGACAGCGTCAAGAACAAAGGTGTGACGCCGTCATCTCGCCGCCAAATAAATCATCTGACTGCCTTGATCTACATCTGACGCCGTCATGTAGGCCACTTTTGCAGGCCGTCACTCATATAACTCTTGACTCTCTACTTGTGACGCCTTCATGTTTGTACTGGGTCGTCATGAACTTTACTCTTGACGCCGTCAAATGCTCCCTCTTGACGCCGTCACACACTGTTCCCATGGAAAATTAAGTCTTTGGCGTTTTCTTCACTTTTATGCTCCAAAAACGTCCGAATTGCTTCCTTTTCCAGATTTCACTCCCAAAGTACCTAAAATCACAAAAGGAAAGATTTAGGGCAATATTTGATCAAATAAATTCAATTCCGGACTTAAATGACCCCCTAAAAACGGATCATTTTTCGCCTCATCATATACCCTTACACTTGAGATTTGCTTGTCCTCAAGCAAATGCGCTTTTATTCTAATCAAAATACAAGTTAGGGGTCATTTAACACTAATATAAAAGTAATTACAACAAATAATCGTTCCACTAAAGACCAAAGACAAGCACGGAGGTCATATACTAGCACCTCACAAATAGTGTTTAGATACTCACATCTCTCGGGTGTAATAAAGTATAAATTACAATATGGAAACGGAAGATATCTCTCACTACCTGTCATAGCAAAATAGATTACCATAGGCTTGGGAAAGGATCAAACCTCCACCACATGGCGTAAGCACCTAGGATAAACTATCAAAGAGGTCTTTTAAAGGGTTGTAACGTTAGGTGTAGAGATATGAAATACACGGTTTTGTTGGATATAGGCAGTCTTTACTGGTGACGAGTTAACAATCTTGGTTAATTACATGTACAATATGGCGTTGCTAAGCCAAGACTAGACTCGACTTAAGCTAATAAATGAAAAATAACAAAAACATAAAACAAACATAGAGTAAAAAGGGATGGTAGTCCGTATGTTTTTTTTTTCTTTTCTTTTCTTCTATTTTTTTTCTTGATTTTTCGATTTTTTTTTTTTTTTGCATACACTTTTACCCTACCATCCAAAATAATAAAGCATAGGGAATGTAAATTCCCCTTACACTTGAATTTTTACATATTTTACAATAAACTAATCTAATGACTCGAATTAAGAAAATCAAAACACTTGGAGTACTTTTAAGATTAACGTACATATGGGGGTAATAAATGATTTTCTTCCCCATTACTCCATAAATAACTAGTTTACCCATGATTCCCAATCGTCCCAAAATAATATGTACAAGGATATGACTCGACTTAGCAACCATGTAATCAATTAGATAGTTAACTTAGGGTTTAACAAATAACAATAATGCACTAAAGATGAGTGCATACACGGAAGGCTAAGGCGATTTGGGTGTACATTTAAGTGGGGTGTAACAAATTCTTCCTTTAAGTAAGATGCTTAAAGTTAGAAACGAAAAGATAGGCTCGGAGGGGTGTACTAGGGGTTTTGTGTACTAAAAATGAGTACAACGCTAAGGTGTGGGAAAAATTAATTGACTTAACTAGCCAAGTAATATGACTTAAATGGTCAAGTAATTATAATACGGGTTTAACACAAGGGTGATCCTAATGCCTCTTATCATGTAGTAAATCCTACCACACGAATGTAGTCTTACTAGCAGTCTCGGGATGCATCACTAACGCAAGTTCTAGAATCTAAATGCTACCGGTACACTCATAAGCACTAATAGTAAATGCTTTTCCTATCAAATCTAAAGGCGAACCTCACATATTTGGGTGAAAAATTTTTCTGAATGATACGGTTATGTGCTAGTCATACAATCTCCTATCCATGAGACGCTTGCTATGGCTAAAGTTTCACTCCTAAATGTTGTAAAAAAATTTAAATTTGGCGCTAAAATTGCACTAACAAGTATTTCTCATAGTTTTATTACACATCTACTATCAAACAGACAAACTCAAGCGAAAGTGTATCTGTAAGGTATCATCATTTTACCCTCCCCTTACACTTAGGATGAACATTGTCCCCAATGTTCAAGTAAAGAATGTAAAAGTGAAATAAGTAAAATGAATGAAATCAAATACTCCCCTGATTCGCTCGATATGGATAATAAGGTGGCCAGGTTAGATCTTCCTCCAAGAAAATGAACAATCAAAGCTTCCCTTCCAGAAAAATAATCATCTTCTTGTCATACATAACCTGTAAATCCTGAGAAAACAGACAAGGCAACCTCGCATAAAATCGGCGGCAATCTACATAAGTCACTAAATCCTAGAAAACAAAATAAGATATAATGCTTGTGGAATGAAGTTTAAAGATTTCCTGGAGATTATAAAACTTAATAATTCAACAAAAACTTTAAAACTCCGTTAGAAAAACAAAACTGGTAAAATTTCCCGATTTTTACACGTGACGCCGTCAAGGGCAAGCTCATGACGCCGTCAGAAGTGACCTGCAGAAATTCTTGTGTTAAGTTTCCGGAAAATTTCTGGAAAAACTTGGTCCCACTTTCTGGAAAATCCTGCAAAACTTCATTATGACTCGATACAAGCATTTGACTCTAACAAATACGAATATACATGTTCACTTAATATTGTGGAGAATCATGATCGGTTTGTTTCTTAAAAACATGTTTGGGGTTTCTCCTTACACTTATCTTTTTCAAAAATACCTTTAGGTAAAGTTAAGACTAGGCTAAACAACAAAGTAAAGTATTTCCACTTTTTAGTTTAGAAACATGATCTACCAACAATAAAAATAAAGCATGCATACGGAAGCAAATAACAAACAAACAAAATAAAATCACACAAAGCATGGGTTGCCTCCCAAGAAGCGCTTTTCTTTATTTACGAGTCTTGTAGCTAGACTCAAGGTCATGGGTTACTACGTGATACGGGTGAGTTCCTCATTGAGGACATCTTTGGGATCAAACTTAGGTTTCAACTTCCTATCGGTTTTCTTAGTACGGTACGACCTTTCAAACTTTTCTCCATCCGGATCATACAAAGTCATCTTCATATGCCATGATCCGTCACCTTTAGGGCTGGCATAACAGGTCACACGAACCTGTTAAGACACGAACCTGTTAAGGTTAAACACGAACACGACCTGTTAACTAATCGTGTCATTTTTCTCAAACACGAACACGACACGAAAATTAACAGGTCACCTGTTAACAAACCTGTTAACATGCATATTAGGATTTTTTTTTTTTTTTTTTTTTTTTTTTTTTTTTTTTTTTTTTTTTTTTTGCGAACCTGTTAACATGCATAACAGGTCACCCGAAAAACAAAATAAATTGATATGAATCTGAACAACAACAAATCCATCAAGAACAACCAACAACAACAACAACAAAAACATCAAGAACATCACAGTTGACCCAATTCCATACAGTTGACCCAATTCATATTCAAGATCCATACAGTTGCACCAAATTTTTCATATTCAAGATCCATACAGTTGACCCAATTCATACAGTTGACCCAATTCCTTAACTTACAAATTACAATATCAATACATTAACTTACAAATTATAATACGCTTAATCAACAATTTCAAGATCCATCAATCAATCAGACAATCAGACAACAGAAAAAAAAAAATACAAAAAAATTCCTCATATCAGACAACAGAAAAAAATAGATATCCAAACACCATTTCCAAATCCTCATCTGTTCTACTTCTATATCAAACAACAGAAAAGAAAAAAAAATACAAAAAAATTCCTCATCGACTATTCCTCAACAGCAACAGCAGCTATTCCTCATCAAATCCTCATCAATCAAACGAAAAGAAAAAAAATACAATAATACATACAGCTTATACATATACAAAATCCTCATCAATCAATCGGATTATGAACGGTTGAAAAAAAAATACAATAATACAGCAGCTATTCCTCATCAATCAATCGGATTATGCGTTGATGTTGAGATACGACATACGAGAGTGTTTGAGATATGAGAGTGTTTGAGTGAGGGGGCGGATTTATCCACTGGAGAATGGAGATGAATGGGTGGTGTTATTGTGTTAACTGAGAATTTGGTTAAGAGATATGAGAGTGTTTGAGTGAGGGGCGGATTTTTGAGTGAGGGGGCGGATTTTTATGAGAAGGGTTTGTTGGATTAGGTCAAATTTATATATATATTATTATCTTAACAGGTCATAACAGGTCTTAACAGGTCCGACCTGTTAAGACACGAAAATTAACAGGTCTTAACAGGTCTGACCTGTTAAGACACGAAACCTGTTAAGGTCAAACACGAAACCTGTTAAGAACAGGTCGTGTCGTGTCGTGTTAACAGGTTTCGTGTCAAAATTGCCGGCCCTAGTCACCTTCTTTACTTGGCTTGTCCCACCTCCATTTACACTTGTCTCCCTCTCTTTTCCACTTATTCATCTCTATATTAATAGGCATTATGCTCAAGAACTCAATCATCTTCCTAAAGACTAAGGGGTCCTCAAAAGGATCTAGCTCTTCATCTCTAGCTTTGAGTTGTTCCACCGAATGTGTCTTTTCTGTGGAAAACTAGAAGGGGGGTTGAATAGTTTTACGTCGTTTTTCAATTGTTATAAAAGTTTGTTTAAAAGTTTTCTTTGTTTTGTAAAATATAGATTCAATGTTATATGAGATCAAGTCTTGCACAATATGAACAACACTAAGTATGTACGATAAAACAATAATAACGTAAGTAAAGAAATAGATAAGAGTTGGAAAGATCGAACCGAGAGACAAGCGATTTATAGTGGTTCGGCTACAAGGTCACCTTCCTTGCCCTACTCCACTCACCGAGCACCAAACTCGAGAGTTTTCTTCACTATATTAACAAGCTCCCTTATGGCAGAGAAAACCTTACACACCAATTTACACACCACAATAACTTCACAACTTGATCACAACTTCTACACAACTAGTTCACACCTATTCACTACCTAATCACACCACTTCTTCACACCAATCTTCTACACACCAATCTTCTTCACACCTATTCTTCTACACACCAATCTTCTTCACACCTATTCTTCTACACACCAATCTTCTTCCTAACTTATCTTCTTCACAACTATTCTTCTAACCAATCACACTATATATCAAACTACACTATCTTCTAACAAATATTCACAACTAATCACACAATGAAATAATAGCAATGATGATTCACTAACAACTTAGATGTGGAGATCACAACAAGTTGTAATACTTCTTGTCTTGAGGGATAGAAGTATTCTTCTCTTGCACTTGATGGGATGATGTTTGGATAACTTTGAAACAAAGATTTAAGAATGTATGATCAAAGGATTTATAGATTGGAAATGGAGATCTAGAACAGAAAGTTTTGTAGTGCAAAAGGTGAGGAAAAAATCCAGGTTTAAGGTGGTATTTATAGGTAACAGATTCTGACAGAGGAGCGTGGCCGGTCCCCTTAAATCATGGCCGGCCCCCTTAAAATTAAGGGGACCGCCCTTTATAATTAAGGGGGCCGGCCAGCTGAAATGGCCAGATTCTTTGTCTTTTAGTGGGGAAAGTTTATTTGGTGAAAAACTAACTGATTTTGGTTAAAAATTTGAATTCATATATTTAGTATGAATAAAACATTTTTCTTTATTACCAAAAGTGTTTTTCAAAAATATATAATATGTTTATATAATTAAATAAACTTTGCATTAGTTAATTAAATACCCCTTTGATCATAAATTGCATTAAACACTTTGTTTATTCATACCTTAAGTGATTTGGATGTAAAGAGAAATATTAATCACTAAATACTTGTTTATGTCACAAGTTTTAGTTCTATGAGTTTATATTTTGTGATAATCAAAACATAGAGATATTGATAACATGTTAATAATGTTTTTAGGCATTATTTATGTCAACAATCTCCCTCTTTTTGATTATTACAAAACCTTAAACTCAATATATCTAAAACTTGTTTTTAGACAAGTATTATAGAGTTTACATTTCTCTTCTCCCCCTTTTTGTAAAATTAAAAAGGTTAAGCCGAGTAAGCTTCGCGAGGGAAGTTTAAACGGGTAGAAAGCTCCCCCTCATTTGAGAGCACCAAGGGAACGAGCTATGGAGATCTTTGCTACAAAAATATTTGAAGAGAGCAAGATACACATATATGCAAGGCAACAATTAAGCAACTAAACATAGATTCATTCAAGCATTATAGAAGTGATAAGCATTACAACATTCAATATGCTTGAAGCATATTGATAAAAATAACACAAAAGAAAAGACATAGTCCTATATTGCCTAAGAGAGCACTTGGACTTGCTTGCAACCCATGGTTGATTGTTTTATTTGCTTGAAGGGAAACATAAGCATAAAGCTTAGATGTTTGATTGAGAGGGATATGGAGTGGAGTATGGAGCGGAAGAAGTGGATCTCACGATGTTGTATCGTGTTAAGGGTGGTATTGGATGATTACGAGTGAGAAGATATTCAATCCAAGAGATTTCTTCACTCAAGTAGAGGATTTGTTTTTGAAGGAATCTGCAACAAGGGAAAAAGTGAGTGTGGTTTGTAACTTGATCCAAGTTGAGGGAGTGGGGAAGGCAATTTGCATAGGGTGATGATGGAGGTTGCCCTTTGTTGCGTTGTGCAAGATGCATAGCAAGGAGATCACTAAGATAATGGATTTGGTTTATTTCATCACGGAACTTTTGTTTTTCCGTGGCAATGTAAAGGGGATCATAGGTTTGGTATGGAAGAGTTGGGTTTGTGTAGTTGGAATTGTAGTTTGATGGTTGATCAAACTTGTATGGATCATTATAAGTGTTTGGAGGTTGAGATGTGTAGTTTGGCTTGAAGGAAGATGTTTGGCCAATGTTGTATGGTTTGTAAAGAGGATCAAATGAATGACCTTGTTGGTTTGATGCAAAGTTTGGGAAGTAAGAAGTTGGGGGTGTGGAATGACTTCCAACTTCATTTATGATGATGGATATGTTTCGTGGGCTTTTTCTTCGCCAAACGGGTTTTTCCGTCATCCTTGCTAGCCTTGAGGCTTTTGATTTTGGTTTGTTTGGAGAGTTCATGATGGGATGAATGGAGAGTTTTGAGGATTGAGGATATTTATAGTGTAAGATTTTTGTGTTTAAGGATGGATAAGGTTTGTTTGGGGGATTATGACAAAATGTGTTGGTGAGGATTGGGAAATGTAGGATGAAGTGGGCTAAAAAGCAGAAATGGTTCTGTAAACCCATCCATCAGATGGCCGGTCCCCTTAATTAGGGGGCGGTCCCCTTAAAATTAAGGGGGCCGCCTTACATAATTAAGGGGGCCGCCCATCTGATGATTTTCAGATTGCCAGAATTGGGTTTTTGGCAGAAAATTTGCAGAAAGGTTATGTTTTTGGACTTGGATTCAAGCAAGTTCAATTCCTTTAGGCAATATAGCATCTAATCTAATCATTAAGTATCATGCATGCAAAAACACACAGGCACAAGAGCAAATAATCAACACATAATAAGCAATAGAAGGTAAGTAAAGGCAAGCACACTTAGGCTTTCTAAGGCACCTATCTTAGATTAAAGGCAAAGGCAATTAGTTAGTGAAAAACTAATGATGGATCAAGATGACACCATTACTAGTGAATTTGTCCTAGTGAGTGTCTATATGCAACAAATGTGGAGTTGTGATTGTTTCGACTCCTAGAAGCAAAAAGAAATAACGATCCTAAGAAACAATCCAAATGATCTCCTTGATTTAATTTTTGCTCGATCATGAATGTCAAAGACATATATTAGATTATATACCTTGACAATTTATGTGAGAGTTTATGCATGATTTTGAAATACAATGTTTTTAGAATTAGTCAACAATGCAAGGAAAATGATCTTCATGTGATTCCTAGATTGTGAGAATAATTTTTAGAGAAAATTGATTGAGTTTAAAAAAAATATATATATATGCAAAGAAAATAAATCTTCTCAATCTTTAGTTTTGTGCGAAATAGATTCCTAGGAAGAAAAAAATAAATTTTCATGCAAGTATAAATTTGAATTAATTCAATGTAATTTAGTCAACTTGTTCCATCATTCCTAATCCTAAACGCAAGTGGTTGAATAATTCACGCTTAAGGGGTTTTGTGAATATATCCGCAATGTTGTCTTCCGATGCAATCTTTTCTATAGATATATTTCCTTTTTGTACATTATCCCTAAGAAAATGGTGACGTATTTCTATGTGTTTAGTCCTAGAGTGTTGCACCGGCTTTTTACTTAAATCTATTTTACCTTTGTTATCGCACATAATGGGGACATTTTCTAACCTAATGCCATAGTCTACGAGAGCTTGTTTCATCCATAGTGCTTGTTGACATGCCTTTTCGGCGCTTAGATATTCGGCTTCGGTGGTAGAAATAGCAAGAGCGGTTTGCTTCTTCGAAAACCAAGACGTTAGACAACATCCCATAAACGTGCAAATACCGCTAGTACTCTTTCTATCTACGTAGTCTCCCGCATGATCCGAATCCGCATAGACAATGGTTTCTATGCCGGATTCCTTAGGATACCATAATCCTAAGTGTATAGTGCCTTTAACGTATCGGAAGATACGCTTAACCGCTTCTAGGTGAGAGGTTTTGGGATCCTCTTGAAAACGGGCACAAAGGCAGACACTAAACATGATATCGGGTCTACTTGCCGTCAAGTATAGTAAACTACCTATCATTCCTCTATACTTGGTGTTATCTACGGACTCACCTTCATCGTCCTTTGTGAGCTTTACCTCCGTATACATGGGAGTTTTCATGGGTTTTGAGTCTTCTAGGCCAAATTTCTTAAGCATTTCCTTAATGTACTTAGATTGGTTAAAGAATATTCCATCTTCTAATTGTTTTATTTGTAATCCTAGGAAAAAGTTAAGTTCACCCATCATACTCATCTCAAACTCATCATGCATGATTTTGGCAAATTCATCACACATGTCTTGACAAGTCGATCCAAATATAATGTCGTCAACATATATTTGGACAATGATGAGATTTGGGTCTTTCCTTTTAGTGAAAAGAGTGTTATCTACCATTCCCATGGAATAATCATGTTTAATAAGAAAAGCTTTTAATCGATCATACCAAGCTTTGGGAGCTTGTTTGAGTCCATACAAAGCTTTCTTTAACTTATAAACATAATCAGGTTTTCCGAAGTCAATGAATCCTGGAGGTTGTGCCACATATACCTCCTCATTGATAAAACCGTTAAGGAATGCACTTTTCACATCCATTTGAAATAACTTAAAATCTAGGGCGCAAGCATAGGCAAGTAATATCCTAATCGATTCTAGTCTAGCTACGGGGGCATAAGTTTCGTCATAATCAATTCCTTCTTGTTGATTATAACCTTGGGCAACTAACCTAGCTTTATTCCTAGTAACTATTCCATTCTCGTCTAACTTATTCCTATATACCCATTTGGTTCCTATGATGGTCATATCCTTTGTATTTGGGACTAATTCCCAAACATCATTCGCCTTAAATTGATTTAATTCTTCTTGCATAGCTATAACCCAACTTTCATCGTTTAAAGCCTCGCTAATATTATTAGGTTCTATTGCTGAGAGGAAACAAAAGAAATTGTTTTTATCTTGGGCTTGTGACCTAAGGGTTCTTTGGTTAAGATGTCCTATTATATTACCTAATGGATGTGATCTAGATTCTTTAGTATTAACAGTTTCGTTATTTTCTAAGTGAATGTCTTCATTATCATTTCATATGGGTTTTGTTTTACTAACCTCAATAGCTTCATCTTCGACTAAATCATCATCTTCTAAAGGTAATGTTTTAGGAGGTGGTGGTGTTTCATCAAATGTTACATTTAGTGATTCCTCTACTTTCATGGAGTGTTTGTTAAGTATTATATATGCTTTGCTACTTTGTGAGTATCCTAAAAATATTCCTTCATATGATTTTGGATCAAACTTAGTGAGATAGTCCTTAGTGTTTAAAATATAGCATTTACTTCCAAATACCCTAAAGTAGCTTAAGTTTGGTTTTCTACCTCTTAATAACTCATAAGGAGTTTTTCCTAGAATTCTTCTAATTGATACCCTATTTAAAATATAAGTTGATGTATCTACGGCGTGACACCAAAATTTTTGTGGGATGGATTGTTCATTTAACATAGTTCTACTCATTTCTTGTAGTGACCTATTTTTTCTTTCTACTACGCCATTTGATTGAGGAGTACGAGGAGCGGAGAAATTGTGAGATATTCCATTTAACTCTCAATATTTTCCGAATTGTACTTCGTTATCAAATTCCCTACCATGGTCCGTCCTAATGGCAACTATTGAGCATCCTAATTTATTTTGAATCATTTTACTAAATATTTCGAATTTTTCAAAGGCTTGAGTTTTGTCACTTTAAAACCTAGTCCACGTGTATCGTGAGTAGTCATCTACTATTACTAAGGTATATTTGTTTCCTCCATAGCTCCGCACAGCGGATAGACCAAAAAGATCCATATGTAATAATTCTAGGCATCTAGTAGTGGATACTATATTCTTGGCTTTGTGACTAGCATGAGCTTGTTTTCCAATTTTACATGCATCACAAAAATGCTTGTCATATTTTAGATTAGGCAAATTTCTAACTAATTCTTTAGAGGCCAAAGATTGTATTTGTTGCATGTTAGCATGTCCTAATCTCCTATGCCATAGTGTAGAGTTTTCATCTAGGGTCGTTAGGCATATCCTATCCTCAGGTTTGTTTCCTAGTTTCATAACATATATGCCACCTTTTCTAATTCCTCTACCTATAATTTTTCCATTCTTAACTATTTCGCTATCATCTTCGGTAAATGTGACTCTACATTTATTATCACATATTTGTCCTACACTAAGCAAGTTATATGTTAATTTATCTACATGCTCTACATTTTCAATAGTAAGTGAGTCTTAAGAGATCGTACCTTTGCCAATGATTTTTCCACGTAAGTCACTACCGAAAATAACGTTACCTCCATTGTATGCCTTGTATGTAGAGAATAGATTGCGATTCCCCGTCATGTGCCTCGAACATCCGCTATCTTTGATCCATTCGTCAGGTTCCAAGTCAATTCCTAAACATATTTCGTCGGTTTCTTTTGCCATAAAACACTTTTCGTCTCTTGGCTTTTCAACTTCTTCTTTGTCACTATCACTCCATGTTCCACTGACAAAAGCATCTTGACTTTCATAACCCGGTGGCTTTAGACATTCGTCAATGAGATGATTTGGACTTCCACATCTAAAGCACTTTCTTTTCCCGTAGTTGTCACTTCTATTCCTTTGGAATGCTTTTCTTTCGTCTCGTGATGATCTAGTGAATCTTCCTCGTCTCTTGAAGAACTTCTTGAATTCTCTTACGGCCATTGCATATTCTTCGTCTTCACTTTCGTCACTTGAATCATCATCATCACTAGGTTCTTTTTTGGCTTTTAGAGCAATGGATTTGGTTTGTGCTTTCTTGACTTTGACCGTTTCCGAATCTCTTCTCATGATTTCTTCATGAACCTTCAAGTTGCCAATTAGTTCATCTAGTGATAACGTCATCAAGTTCTTTGATTCTTCGATTGCCGTGACCTTAGCTCGCCATTTTGGATGCAATGCCCTAAAAAATTTTCTAACACAATTTTTACTAGAAAATGTCTCATCAAGTGCTTTTAAACTTGTGATGATAGTGTTAAATTTAGCAAAAGCATTATCAATTGATTCCTCTTCCGGAATCGTAAATTGTTCATATTGTTGTACAAGAAGATCTATTTTATTATCTTTGACTTGGCTATTACCTTGGTGAGTAATTAGTAAAGAATCCCAAATTTCTTTGGCGGTTTTACACATAAAAATTCTTTCATATTCTTTGCGTGGTAACGCATTATAAATTACCATTTTATCCTCATTATTTTTTGCTAATTTCTTTTTCAAATCATCATTTTGTTCTTCAAAAGATACAATTTCATTCATTGTAGTTTCAACATTATATTGAATAGGAGGAAAATCACCAAAGGTAATAATATGCCAAAGATTAAGATCTTTTGATTTCACATAAGTTTCGAATCTATTTTTCCAATATAAAAATCCGTCACTTTCAAATAGTGGTGGTCTTTGCATAGATTGCCCTTCTAAATATTTTAAAGATTTCATAGACCGTTACAAGTTTTAAAATACAATATATTTTAAAGATCTTGTTAGACATGGCTCTGATACCAATTGTGGAAAACTAGAAGGGGGGTTGAATAGTTTTACGTCGTTTTTCAATTGTTATAAAAGTTTGTTTAAAAGTTTTCTTTGTTTTGTAAAATATAGATTCGATGTTATATGAGATCAAGTCTTGCACAATATGAACAACACTAAGTATGTACGATAAAACAATAATAACGTAAGTAAAGAAATAGATAAGAGTTGGAAAGATCGAACCGAGAGACAAGCGATTTATAGTGGTTCGGCTACAAGGTCACCTTCCTTGCCCTACTCCACTCCCCGAGCACCTAACTCGAGAGTTTTCTTCACTATATCAACAAGCTCCCTTATGGCGGAGAAAACCTTACACACCAATTTACACACCACAATAACTTCACAACTTGATCACAACTTCTACACAACTAGTTCACACCTATTCATCACTACCTAATCACACCACTTCTTCACACCAATCTTCTACACACCAATCTTCTTCACACCTATTCTTCTACACACCAATCTTCTTCACACCTATTCTTCTACACACCAATCTTCTTCCTAACTTATCTTCTTCACAACTATTCTTCTAACCAATCACACTATATATCAAACTACACTATCTTCTAACAAATATTCGCAACTAATCACACAATGAAATAATAGCAATGATGATTCACTAACAACTTAGATGTGGAGATCACAACAAGTTGTAATACTTCTTGTCTTGAGGGATAGAAGTATTCTTCTCTTGCACTTGATGGGATGATGTTTGGATCACTTTGAAAAAAAAGATTTAAGAATGTATGATCAAAGGATTTATAGATTGGAAATGGAGATCTAGAACAGAAAGTTCTGTAGTGCAAAAGGTGAGGAAAAAATCCAGGTTTAAGGTGGTATTTATAGGCAACAGATTCTGACAGAGGAGCGTGGCCGGTCCCCTTAAATCATGGCCGGCCCCCTTAAAATTAAGGGGACCGCCCTTTATAATTAAGGGGGCCGCCCAGCTGAAACGGCCAGATTCTTTGTCTTTTAGTGGGGAAAGTTTATTTGGTGAAAAACTAAATGATTTTGATTAAAAATTTGAATTCATATATTTAGTATGAATAAAACATTTTTCTTTATTACCAAAAGTGTTTTTCAAAAATATATAATATGTTTATATAATTAAATAAACTTTGCATTAATTAATTAAATACCCCTTTGATCATAAATTGCATTAAACACTTTGTTTATTCATACCTTAAGTGATTTGGATGTAAAGAGAAATATTAATCACTAAATACTTGTTTATGTCACAAGTTTTAGTTCTATGAGTTTATATTTTGTGATAATCAAAATATAGAGATATTGATAACATGTTAATAATGTTTTTAGGCATTATTTATGTCAACATTTTTAATGAAATCCTTTTCTAGATAGAATGGGCGTTGAGGTCCTATAAAGTTCCTTTCTATCCAAGGTCCATATCTAGACGGTCTCCGATTCATCTCTACCCAATGTGGTATCGGTTCATCATCACAATCATAACTATGCTTCTTAACATCGTATACCGACCAAGTATCGCCTTCACCTACCGCTATCTTAGACTCCTTACAATCTATCATGGCACTAGCGGTTGCTAAAAATCCTCTTCCTACTAACAATGGGCATGTAGTGTCACTAACCATGTCTAGGACGTGAAAATCCGCTAAGATAGTTAACTTTCCTACGTGAACAACTACATCCTTAATCATTCCAACCGGGTGGGCAATACTTCCATCCGCTAGACCTATCAATACCTCCGTCTCCTCTAACTTTCCTAGCTTAAGAGTGGTGAATAGGGATAAGGGAATCAAGTTGAGGCTTGACCCTAAATCGGCTAGTGTGTCGAAAGCTTCGGATCCTCCTATCTTACAAGGCAAAACAAATATACCCGGATCATCAAGCTTTTTAGGCAACTTGTTTTGAACGAAGGCGGTCCCATTTTTACCTAGTTTAAACTTCTCATACTTTTATAGGAGGGCACTATAGTAGGGAGCACGGGCTAAGACATCAATAACGGGGCGTTCAAGGTGAAGTTCCTTGAATTTATCATCAAGGTCTTGCGTAGAAGGTGTTTCAACTATGCTTTTGACCGGTTTTATATCGGGTGTTTTATTTGATTGGTCCTTTTGAAGAATTTGGTTTTGTTTGAAACACGTGTTCGTTGATTTAACCGAATAGTATTGCGGACAAGAAGTGGGTGACGAAACTGATGATATGGAATTAACGTTTAGTTTCGGGTTCTTGACCGTGTCACTTGGGAGTGCTCCCATTTCTCGGTCATTGAGGACTTTCAACAATGTGTCAATTTTGGTGGTCATCTCGCTTTGCTTTTGTTTGAAATCGGCTTCAAACTTGGATATGCGAGCTTCTTGAGATGCCATGAACTTAGACATCAACCCTTCAAGATTGCTGGTACTACCATAGTTGTTAGAAGGATTGTTGTTGAAAGTACGGTTGGAGGGTGGACCGTTTGGTTGATAACGATTAGGCGGATTGGAAGAATTGGCTTGATTTTGTTTCCACCTAAGGTTTGGGTGATTTTTCCAAGAGGGGTTGTATGAATCACCGTAAGGGTTTGGCTCGGGTTTGAAAGTGTACCACTTATCTCCCGCTTCGTCGGTACGCGAGGATGCGTAGTCCGCAAAAGCTGTTCCGGGGAGTTTCACACAATCACGAGTGTCATGTGGACCACTACATAATTCGGATGAAGAAGTGATTTTGTTCACTTTGCTTGAAGGCTTAGGAGCATCATAAGATTTCATGAGAAACTTGACTTGGTCCTCAAGTTCCATGATCCTACGGTCGGGAGTGCTAGAGTTATTCGAAGGCAAAGATATTGCCTTGACCGTTTTGTTCAAATCACGGGGATCATTCCAATTTTCGTTGTCATAGAGAGCAAGATCTTCTATGAGTTCCCATGATTGTTCCGCACTTAGATCACGTAGCTTACCACCGGCCGATTGGTCAATGGCTCGCCTCGTGGAGAGATCGATATGGTCATAGAAGATTTGGACTTGGAGCCAAAGATCTATGCCATGATGAGGGACTTTTTGGAGTAAGTCCTTGAAACGAGTCCATGCTTCATAAAGAGATTCATTTTGACGTTGTTGAAACATCAAGATGTCATTTCTAAGCTCAGTAGTTCTCCCCGGTGGGAAAAATTAAGCAAGGAAACGAGTGGTGAGATCATCCCACGTGGTGATGGATCCCGCGGGTAAACGCTCAAGCCATTGACTAGCTTGATCACGTAGAGAGAATTGGAATAGGTGTAATCGGGTTGTCTATCTAGTTGCAACATCTAGGTCTATGAAATCTACGATTTTAAGGAAGTCCTTGAGATGTTGATTTGGATCTTCGGAACGAAGTCCATGGAATGCACATCCGCTTTGCAACAACCGGATGGTGTCAGATCGCAAGGGGTCACATTGGCTCCGGTGAGCTCAATGGTGTTTCGGTAGCCTTGGTGGCTAGGTCGGGAATACTCTCCTAAGGTTCGGGGCCTAAGAGGTTCTAGTGGTGGGTTTTGTTGTGGTGGGATGACGGGTTCAAAGATGTTCCCATCGTCCATGATGTCGGGTGGTGAAAAGTTACGAACAAAAACACAAAGAAATAAGATAGACTAAAGAGAACCTAAAAAAAATAAAAATAAAATCTTACTAGAAAGGAATCTAGCAAGTAGACCTAATAAAAAGAGATTCTAACCTAGACAATAAGTATTCCCCGGGCTGCGGCGCCAAAAACTTGATGCGTAGGGATTGCACCAGGCTTTACCTCTCAAGGGATCTTGAGAAGCTTACAACCCCCACCAGGCAGTGTACCTGATCGATGTAGTATAGTATAATGACAAGTACCGGGGGATTGATCGTTCAGCTAGGAATAGTGTCGCTAGGATTAGATAACCTAAATACTAGATCTAGAGATGAGGGATGATTCTTTTTGTATTTTTATATTTTTAAGAAAGCAAATTAAAAATCTCGGGTTTGAAAGATTTGGGGCGGAATTAGTTGCTAATCAACTAACCCAATACTAAAGATGCAATTAAAATAAAGTACTAAAATGAAAATAAAACTATGTTAAACTAAGGTTGTGAGCAATATGTGGGAAAAATGTGTTTACTTAGATTTCACTACTCCCTAGATATCTTTTACACGTTAATTACTTGTTATAGTTGCGTGGATGACGGATTGTATTCCTTAATACCATTCATGGGGTGGCGTACTTACTTCCCCAATCCTATGAGTGCCTACTTCACTCCTATTTCGAGCCTGCAAGAAGCTCCTAACATGGGATCATTAGAATTTACTCATGCATTAAATACAACCAATAAAACCTAGTACACATCGGTTCATGTTTCCTAAGACGTTCAAGCATGTTACCATTTGGAGATCTGCCAGTTTTCTTAAGCCTAACATTGAAATCATTCATACAATACAACCATAAACAAGTAATCAACACATAATTAACATCTAGGTTTCATTAGATCTAAGCAAACACAAGATAGATCTAGCCTAGCATGTTGAAATCAAGACAAGCACAAGATATAGATAACCAACACATAGACATATTGATTGAATTAAGAGAAGACTTATCTCAATAGCACATGTAAGGTTTCAAGGGTTGAAAACCCTTGAAAAGCTGTAAAATTCATACAAGGTTCGGCCCTAGGGTTTCTCCACACAAGTTTCTCTCAATGAATGAAAATTAGAAAACTATATATAGATATTAGAGGATGACGGCGTCAAGAACAAAGGTGTGACGCCGTCATCTCGCCGCCAAATAAATCCTCGGACTGCCTTGATCTACATCTGACGCCGTCATGTAGGCCTCTTTTGCAGGCCGTCACTCATATAACTCTTGACTCTCTACTTGTGACGCCTTCATGTTTGTACTGGGTCGTCATGAACTTTACTCTTGACGCCGTCAAATGCTCCCTCTTGACGCCATCACACACTGTTCCCATGGAAAATTAAGTCTTTGGCGTTTTCTTCACTTTTATGCTCCAAAAACGTCCGAATTGCTTCCTTTTCCAGATTTCACTCCCAAAGTACCTAAAATCACAAAAGGAACGATTTAGGGCAATATTTGATCAAATAAATTCAATTCCGGACTTAAATGACCCCTAAAAACGGATCATTTTTCGCCTCATCACGTTGCTAAGCCAAGACTCGACTCGATTTAAGCTAATCAAAAACTAACAAAACATAAAATAAACATAAAAGAAAACAGGATGGTAGTCCGTATGTTTTTTTCTCTTTTTCTTAGTCTATTTTTTTTTTCTTGATTTTTCCATTTTTTTTTAACTTTTTTTTGCATACATTCTTGCCCTAGCATCTAAAATAATACATCATAGGAGATTTACATTCTCCTTACACTTGAACTTTTACAATCAACTATTCTAATGACTCGAATTAAGATAATCAAAACACTTGGAGTACTTTTTAAGTTTAACGCACATATGTGGGTAATATATGATGTTCTTCCCCAATACTCCATAACAATAGTACTTTACCCATGAGTCCCAATCGTCCCAAAACAATATGTACAAGATATGACTCGACTTAGCGACAATGTAATCAATTAGACAATTAACTAAGGGTTTAAACAAATAACAATAATGCACTAAAGATGATTGCATACAAAGAAAGATAAGGCGATTTGGTTGTACATTTGGGGTGGATTGTAAACAAATTCTTCCTTTAAGTAAAATGCTTAAAGTTAGAAACGAAAAAGATAGGCTCGGAGGGGTGTACTAGGGGTATCGTATACTAAAACTGAGTACAACGCAAAGGTGTGGGAGAATTACTTGACTTTACTAATCAAGTAATTATGACTTCATTTGTCAAGTAATTATGATACAGGTTTAACACAAGGGTTATCCTAATGCCTCTTATCATGTAGTAAATCCTAACTACACGAATGTAGTCTCATTAGCGGTTTCGGGATGTATCACTAACGCAAGTTCTAGAATCTAAATGCTACCGGTATACTCATAAGCATCTTTTCCTAACAAATCTAGGGGCGAACCTCGCATATTTGGGGTGGAAAATTTTGAGTGGTACGGTTTTTTGTCATAATCATACAACTCCTATCCATGAGACGCTCATTAAGGCTAAAGCTTCACTCCTAAATGTTGTAAAAAAATTTAAATTTGGCGCTAAAATTGCCCTAACAAGTATTTCTCTTAGTTTTATTACACACCTACTATTGAACAAACAAACTCAAGTGCAATTGTATTCTCTAAGGTATCATCATTTACCCTCCCCTTACACATAGGCTGAACATTGTCCCCAATGTTCAATAAAAAGGATGTAAAAGTAATGAAGGTAAAAGAATGAAACAAATACTCCCCTGATTCGTTCGGTGTGGATAATGTGGTAACAAGGTTAAATCCTCCTCCAAGAAAAATAAACGTTGAAAGCTTCCCTACAGAAATATAAATCATCGTCTTGTCCAATATAACCTGTTAGACCTGAGAAAACAATCAAGGCAAACCTCGCGTAAAATCGGCGGCAATCTATAATAAGGATATAATGCTTGTGGAATGAATATTTGCAGATTTCCTGGAGTTTATAAAACTAAAGAATTAACAAAAACTTTTAAGACTCCGGTAGAAAAACAAAACTTGCAAAATTTTTCAGAATTTTACACCTGACGCCGTCAGGTTATAATCCTGACGCCGTCAGAGTGTTCTGACAGAAATCTTATGTTAAGTTTCCCGAAAATTTTTGGAAAAACTCACGCCTTAATTCCTGGAATTCCTGCAAAACATCGTTATGACTCGATACAAGCATTTGACTCAAACAAATACTAATATGCATGTTCGTTTAATATTGTTGTGGTTTATATTCAAGCTCATTCTTAGAAACAAATTTAGATTTCCCTTACACTTATCTTTTGCGAAATACCTTTATATGAAGTTAAGACGAAGTTAAACAACAAAGTAAATCATTTTCACAATTTATTTTGAAACATGAGCCACAAACAATAAAAATAAAGCATGTATACGGAAACAAATAAAATCAAACAAACAAACAATCAAACAAATAAAACTTAGGTTGCCTCCCAAGAAGCGCTTGTTTTTGTTCGAGTCACGAGCCTGACTCTACCCTTATTTAACGGAAATAGGGGAGGTTTTCCCTACACTTAGGATTAAGTGCGGGTGGAAGTAGCGATACACACCCTTAAGGTGGAAATATGCCACGTGAGGTGAAGGGGGTGAGTGAATGGCTTCCTTCATTCTAAAACTACCCGGGTAATATTGGTTGATGGGTAGGTCGGTTCCTGTTTTGTCTCCTAGAAATATATCTAAGGATGGAAAATTGTGTAAAGATTGAGGTTCCGGTTCATCAACACTAGGAAATTCTCTAGAACTAAGAGTAAGGTTATCATTACAAGTATTCAAACCTATATCCTCAAGTGGTGCTTGGTTTAAGGGCTCTACCTCTATTGGGGTTCCTATAGTCTCTTCTACTTCTTTCGGGCAAGTCACGGATGGTGTGTATGCCTCAAATGATGGTAGGACTTGCGGGGTACTTAGTGGGCTTGGTTTTTCTACTATTTCCTCTATCACGTCAATATCACCTATGTGTTCATCCTGTATTATGATAGTGCCTAACCATGACATGCAACTACTCAACTCTAACATCATGTGTGTCGTATGTTTTGGTGAAATATATCCCACTCATGCAACTAGGTGGTTCAACACTAACCATCTCATAATCTTGGTTTGATTCTAAGTCCATGCTCTTAGAAACTAGGTATACTTGCTCATACGAATCTATCAATTCGTTATACTTATGGCCCATGGCTGCGGAGCTTTCCTCAAAATTCATCGAAAAAGTCTCACTAAAAGGAATTGATCCTGATAATGATCGTCTAATAGAAATCACACATGCATAGAATTCATCAAACTCATCTAACTTTACCCCCAAATCCTTTTGGATATTTCTAAGATCACGCAAAAATTCATTGGAATGATAGGAAACAAATCTGTTAGTGAAATATAAGTGTTCCTCCATTGTCACTGATCTAAATGGAATTTCATCCGCCATAGCGACAAATGAAAATGGTTTTACAAACAAAGAGCACAAAGAAAAAGATAGACTACAAGAAATCTAACAAAAATAAGATAAAAATCCCGCTAGATAGGAATCTAATGAGTAGACCTAAATTAAAATAAAATTCAACCTAAACAATAACTATTCCCCGGGTTGCGGCGCCAAAAACTTGATGCGTGGTTTTGCAACCTTGCAAAAGGTTTTACCTCTCAAGGGATCTTGAGAAGCTTGCAATCCCCACCAGGAAGTGCACCTGACTATTGTAGTATAGTATAGTGACAAGTACCTGGGGATTGATCGTTCAACTCAAAGAATAGTGTTCGCTAGGGTTAAAACTCAATTAAACTAGGTCTAGAGGTGAGGGATGATTCTTTTTGTATTTTTATATTTTATGGAAAACAAGTAAAAATCTCGGGTTTTGAAAGAGTGGGCGGAATTAGTTGCTAATCAACTAACCCAAATAACTACAAATGCAAACAAAATAAAATAAAATAAACTTAAAGTAAATGTGGTGAAAACAATAATAAGAGAAAATGTGTCTACTTAGATTTCACTACTCCCTAGCTATCTTTTACCGATTGATTAGTTTGTTATAATTGCATGGATGATGGGTTATATTCCTTAATACCATTCGTAGGGCCGTGTACGATCTTCTCTAACTCTATAAGCTTCTACCTCTTCCTATGTCGAGCCGATTACTAGCTCCTAACATGGCCTCATTAGTAGTTACGTATGCATTAAATATAACCAATTTATCGTAGTACACCTCCGATCATGCTTCTTAAGATGTTCAAGCAAGTTACCAATTGGAAGTCTGCTAGTTTTCTTAAGTCTAACATCGAAATCATTCACCCACAACAATTTTAAACAAACAACTAACCAATAAATCAATATCTAAGTTTCATTACATCTAAGCAAACACAAAGAAAACCTAGCCTAGCATGTTAAAGAGAAGACAAGCATAAGATAGAATCAAACAAAACATAGAGATATTGAATGATTGTTGGAAAACTTATCTTCAATTAAGCATGGATGAAACAAGGGTTTGAAACCCTCAAAAATACATTAAAATTCATCCTAGGGTTTTCTCCTCTCAAAGTTGCACACAAATGAATGAAAATTAGAAAAGTATTTATAGATTTTACACTCTGACGGCGTCACGTTATGCTTGTGACACCGTCAACTCGCCGCCAAAATAACTATCGTCTTGCCTAGATCTAGATCTGACGCCGTCACTCTTTGAATTCTCTGGGCCGTCTCTCTTTATGATAATATGTGACGGCCTTGGCGACCCTAAAGGGTGACGCCGTAACGACTCCTTTAGAAAAATTTCGGGCGCGTCATGTGTATTTGTCATATCCACCTCTTTTGCCAAGTCTTGATGCCGTCACTAACAATCCTTGATGCCGTCAGGTACAATCTTCAGCATGATTTTGGAGACTTTGTCGTTTTCTTCACTTTTTCGCTCCAAAAATGTCCATAATGCTTCTTTTTCCAAATTTCCTCTCAAAAGTACCTAAAATGACAAAATGAACGATTTAGGGCAATATTTGATCAAATAATCTCGACTTTGGGCTTAAATGACCCCCAAGCGGTACACTTTTCGTCTCACCATCTAGTGTGGACAAAATACTTACGTATTTTATCTCTGTTATAAGAAGCTATTTTGGGCATAGGACAATAATGCTTTATGAGGAACAGTGATGACACTGTCCTGACATTTAGCTTTTCAGGGAAAGTTTGACTTTGCCTGATAAGAACTTTGTCCTAACCGTTCAATCGTTTCCCGCCTTGTCCTGCATATTCTTCATTCTTCAGTCTTTAATCGTTAGTCTTCATAGTTGTTGAGGAGTCCTGGGTTTAGCAAGTTATTGTCATCACTCATTGAACCCATCATATTCTTCTTGGCTTAAGTGCCATTTACTGAGTTCCGCCTCACCGAATGGAGATAGGCTTTCTTCTTAGATTCGTCACAAGTATCCTGAAGATGACTCACTGAGTAACTGTTCACTCAGTGGCCTGAAAGTTGTTTACGGTTGTGTGACACTTAAGTTATATTTTGTTCAAATTCTAGATTAGTGCTACTTAGGCACTGAAGTGACCCAACAGCTATTTTCAAGCCTTCGATCTTCACTCTCATTGTCTCTTCTAAATCTAATCATTTGAGTTTTAAAAAATTTAATTGATTTGGGACTTTCAATTGTGAGTAATATACTTGTCTTATCTTTTCACCTTCCCTACGGTATGGTGGTTTACGTATATGTCACACCATCCACTTGGGGAGGTTTTGGCCCAATGATATTTGGACATGTCCTGGCCCCACTTAGATGTGCTACAAAAGGGGGGGGGGGGTTCCTTAATTGTCATTCTTCACTTTTTCCATAGTTGTCATAGTTAAAAAAAAAAATCTCCCAATTTCATCATAGTCTTTTGTTGTCTATCGAGTTTTCTTTGCTATTTTTGCCAAACTCTTCAAAGTTATGGATAACTAAGGTTAGTAACTTGTCATTTGTTCTTTTTTTGTCTGCCCAAAGCTTTTTGTGAAATACTTTGAAATTTTGTCATATATGGCTTCAAAAAAATCCTTTTTGTTGATGATAGTCCTAGTCTTGTAAAGAGTAAAAAATTTAACAGATTTTGAATTAAGTATCGTTGGATTAAGATGTAAAATCCATGTAGTCCTCTAGAGGGTGATCAGGCAAACATGCCTCCCTTTGCGATGACGGTTACAATGTACTTAAAGTGTGTTAGCTATAGCAACCTTCATTTTCCTCTTCACGATTTTATCGTGAAGTTCTCGATTTTCATCATTTGCGTTATTCGCATCTTCACCCTAGTGCCTTCCAAAAAATCACCACTTTCATTATGGTGTGTTTTGCGGTGAACTTGGCACTAGATTTGTCCGATTTCGAACGTTGAAACTATGTACATCTTGGCGGTCTTTGGATAAGAAACCAAATACCACAAGTACATTTAGGATAAAGGCCATTGCCCACGGGTTTACTGTTTGGCACCAGAATTGGATATGGGTTGATTTCAGCCCAGATGTAATGTCTGATAGGGGTGAGCGCGGTTTCGGAACCCGAAAACCGAGAACCAAAAAACGGATGGCCGAGGAACCGAGAACCGGATCGAGTAACATGTCTCGGTTCCGTTCGTATCGACTCATCCGTTTAACATCTCATGTATAACGTTATCATCTCAACTCATCCGTTTATGTCTTGTATAGTGATATCATATCGACTCGTCCGTTTAACATTTCATGTATAATGTTATCATCTCAACTCATCCATTTAACATGTCTTATATAACGATATCATATCGAATCATCCATTTAACATCTTATGAATAGCGATATTATCTCGACTCATCCGTTTAACATCTCATGTATAATGTTATCATCTCGACTCATCCGTTTAACATCTCATGTATAATGTTATCATCTCAACTCATCCGTTTAACATGTCTTGTATAGCGATATCATATCGACTAATCCGTTTAACATCTTATGTATAACGTTATCATCTCAACTCATCCGTTTAACATGTCTTGGATAGCGATATCATATCGAATCATCCGTTTAGCATCTCATGTATAATGTTATCATCTCAACTCATCCGTTTAACATGTCTTGTTAACTTATTAAATATTAGAAATGTATGCAAAGTAGATTATAGGAAGCTTTTGGCGAGAAGTTTTGGTAGGAAGTTGAGTGGATTTATCTCCTCATAATGAACTATATAGACTCTATGACTTTGAAGTTTTGGTGGGAAATTGAGTGTATTATATCCGTTTAACATGCTATGCATATCCATAATAACTCGACTCATGTGTTTAACATGTTATGCATATCCATAACAACTCCACTCATCCGTTTAACATGGTATGCATATCCATAACAACTCGACTCATCCGTTTAACATGTTATGCAAATCAATAACAACTCGACTCATCCGTTTAACATCTCATGTATAACCATATCATCTCGACTTATTCGTTTAACATCTAATGTATAACCATCATCTCGACTCATTCGTTTAACAACTAATGTATAACCATATCATCTCGACATTTGTTTAACATCTCATGTATGACCATATCATCTCAACTCATTCGTTTAACATCTCATATATAACCATATCATCTCGAATCAGTCGTTTAACATGTCTTGTATAACGATATCATATCGACTCATCCGTTTAACATGTTTTGTGGTTTAACAGCATTCAATTTATCCGTTTAACATCTCTTGTGTATCAAAACGAACCAAACCGAACCGAAATCGAAAACCGTTAGTATCTAAAACCAAAAAAGAACTTAATATGGTTGGTTCGGCTCGGTTCGGTTCGGTTTTCGATCGAGTATGCTTAACCTAATTTTAGTATAATGAACATAATACTTTTTAAAATATTTTGTATTTTTAAATTTATTTACTATATAATTATATAAAAAAAAGAAAAAGAAAAACTTTTAGTGACAACATATGTTGCCACTAAGGGTGAGCATGGTCCAAAAACCGGACCGGACCGGCCAAGACCGGACCGGACCGAAGACCGAGAACCGGAAAAACCATAGACCGAGACCGGACCGAATGTGGTCGGTCCGGTTCGGTCCGGTCCGGTCTTCGGTCGGTCCGGTCCAATTAGGCATATTTTGGCACGTTTTTTCGGTTTTTTGGTCTGTCCGGACCGGACCGACCGGACCGAAGACTGAATTAGCCAATAAGCCTCGACCGAGGACCGGACCGAATGTGGTCGGTCCGGTCCGGTCCGGTCCGGTCGGTTTTTTTCGGTCGGTCCGGTCCATCCGGTCCGTTTGCTCACCCCTAGTTGCCACTAGAAGTTTAATGTTGCCAAAATTTTCACCAAAAGTCAAAAAAACCCGCCTAAGCTTTTGCAACAACAATGTTGTCACAAAGAAAAAAATGTTGTCGCGAAAAATTTGGTACCAAAAAGCAGATCTAGAAAACACTTAGGGCACGTTTGGTAGAGAGAATTTCAGAGAAATGAAATGAAGTAGAGAATAGAAATTCAGAGAATGTAAATCAGTAAAGAATTTTTGTTCAATTCTAATGTTTTGTAACAACAAAGACTTGATCCGAGAAATGAGAAAAAAATTTAAATAACAATTCTGTTTTTTTTTAAATTAGTTTTTATTTTTTTAAAAATAAAAATTCTAATGCTTGTTATTTTTCTTTTAGTTTTTTTAAACTAACAATTCTAATGTTGGTTGATTTTTTTTTAAAAATATTTTTTAATTCAAAAAAAAATATTTAAAAAATATATATTTTTTTATTTTTTTAAAAATAAAAATTCTAATGTTTATTTTTCTAAAAAAATTATTTTTTTTTTAAAAATAACAATTCTAATGTTGGTTGATTTAAAAAAAATTATTATTAATTTTTTAAATAACAATTCTAAAAAAATTATTTTTTATTTTATAAAAATAATTTTTATATTTTTAAAATCAAAAAATTCTAATGTTTGTTGATTTTTTTTAAATATATATTTTTTATTTTTTAATAATAATTATTTTTTTATTTTTTTAAATTAATTTTTTAATAACAAATAAAAAATTTTAACTTAAATAAAATTTTAAATAATAAAATAAATTTCATGATTTTTTTATTATATAAATATTCACGTAAATACTTTTGCAACTAAAATACAAATTATGAAAAAAGAAATGTTACAAAATAATCTCATTTCTCCAATTTCCCAACTAAAGGGAGTGAAATTGAAACTTAAAGAATTACACTATAAATTCTTTACCAATTCTTCACATTTCTTCACTTTTTTTTTTTCTCTACCTATCAAACAAAGGAATTTGACTCATTTTCATTTCTCTAAATCTCTTTTCTCTCTACCAAACATCCCCTTAACTCTTCAACTCATCTCATTCATTCATTACTCTCATTCATTACTCATCTCAAATATAACCGGAACCACCATCTCCGCCATACCACCACAACTCCGCATCCCACATCACCGCACTAGCACCACCGTGCACCATCGTTGCTGCTGTCCGACCCACCACCACTGTCACCGTGCATCTCTTCCTCTTTTTCTTTCTTATTCTCTTTATAAATTGCTATTTAATTTTATTTTTTTAAGTTGTTTTAAGGTGTATAATTATTATTTATGCTTTGTGTTTAATTATTGTTTGTGTTTTGTGTAGTACCACTGTGCACCACCACTGCCACACTGCTGCGGCTGTCCCGAACCGACCCACCAAACAAACAACCGGGTATGTGGTGTTTGTGGTATTGTTTGTATTGTTAGATTGTTTGTATTTAATTTTTGTTTGTGTTTTGTGTAGTACCACCGTGCACCACCGTTGCTGCTGTCCGACCCACCACCACTACCGCCGTTGTTGCTGTCTGACTGACAACCACCACCACCACCGTTAATTGCGGCTGCTGATGTAAATGTTCTATTTGTTTTTTTTTTTTTTTTTTTTTTTTCTTTTTTTTTTTTTTTTTTTTTTTATTATTTATGATTTGTACAAAATATAGTTAGTAATTCAATGTGCTTTTAGTGGAATTCAATTACAAGAACATAATAAACCCCACCAATTATTTAACGTTTCCATCTAACAAAGATCTGTTTGTAAATATTCATCACACCAAAGATGTAACATATTAAGTCAAACTAAATTTGGCTTTTGATAAGTAGTATTAGTATCTTATTATATGGGCTTTTGAATCTTCTTATTTATATGGATCAGCTCCTGCTACATCCTGAGTTGTATCAGGATCATGTCAGTCCTCCAGCCAATGACGATGCTGATTTGACATATCTAGAATACATAAAAATCACGTCTCTGTAAGTCTTTTGCTCTTCTCTGTTTAGCATAATGTATTTCAATTTAGCACTAAGCCTTTTATTTTTTAATAGGGATGGAGAATGGGGTGACGAATACACTTTGCAAGTAGCTGTTGACTTTGTACGCAACATGATTGCCTTTTAGAATATTTGTTCAAGCTGAAAAGTCACACTTTTGTTTGATTTTTATGCATATGTTTAACTGATAAAACTTGACTAATTACATGCCGCTGGACAACTATAGTCACGAGCTGTAGGTGAATGACTTGTCTTTGATCCAGTAGGTTAATGGTTATTATATGTTTCGTAATCTCGACTGCCTAGTGGAGTAGTGGGTAAGGCACCTTGGTTTCACATTGATACTTCCAACTCTTTATAAGTGGTCATGCACTCATGCCTCTCACTACGGGACTTATCTGTTACCAGTAGTTTGGACCCGAATGCCATAAAATTGCTTATTTTGGTAGTTTTTCTGTTTCTAATTGGCTTAGTATGCTTGGAGGGGCCAAATGGGCAACTTACAACCTGATTAAACAATTAACGGGTCATGCAGGTCAATTTGGCCAAATTTAAGTCTTCTCATTCTTTCAATACTTTCTTGATTGTTGTGGTTAGTAAGATAATTTATATATAATAAGTTTTGATATGAATGTTGGTTATTTATGTCATTATTTTTTTTGACTTATTATTATCAGTGGTCATAAGTTTGTTTTACAATGTATCGACTCATCCGTTTAATAAGTAATAAGTAACTTTGTCGTTTATTTGATTCATTTCACCCGTTTTGACTCATTTTGACCCATTTCACCCATTTTGTGACTTTACAGAATCGGATGATAAAGATCAGACAAGAACGACAAGGGAAAGAAGAGCAACTTACAGAGCAGATTGTGGCTCGAGTCTTGGGAACTAAACGAGGGTTTAACCTGGGACGGGGTAGGGTGTTGAGGGGTAGTTCTTCATCGTCTTCAGATACGATCCTGCATTCTATAGTTTATCATTCTATAGTTTATCATTATTAATTAATTAATTAGTTTATTTAGTTTCCTTTTATTATATTTTCTTAGAGACCAAGTTAAGCCTAGAGTATCTTTTCTTATATATAGGGTATTAGGGTTGTAATGTTGATTATGCTGAATGATATGAAGTATTGATTTGTTAATCAATTGGGGATTCGGTTTATCTCACTAATATAAACCATTGGGAGAGCTAATTCGACCTCTCAAACATTGATTACTCTATCTTTATTGTTCTTTTACCTCATTATCGACTCGGTTCGTATCAATTGGTATCAGAGCTGTTCAATTCTAGGGTTTTCAAAAAAAAAGTTACTGTTCATCAAAACACTATTCATCCGAATCACTATTCATATCCAGAATTTACTGTTCATTCGAATCACTATTGTCGGGTATCAATGGCACACATATGGCGGGCTATAATGGAAGAGCATCGAGCAAGTATGGATGCTTACAAAAAGGTCCATAAGGAGACAGTGAGATCTGCAATGCGGATGACAATTTTGCAGCAAAGTATGGAGATGGATATATGGGAGATCAAAGAAAAACTTGCTGAGAGACGGGAATTAATGGAGGTGAGATCGAGGGATCACAGTAACCAAAATAACAACATGGTAGAAATTCAGTTTGTCAAGGATTCAACGAAACCTACGACAACCGAAAAAAGTAGTGAAGATGGTGGTATTTTGGACAAGCTTATGGTTACGTCAGCCGTGGAGAAAACTAATTTTACGGAGTCAATTTTGGCCGCAAATAAAGATTTAGGGCATAAGTTAATAGATGACTTGGATGAGCCTCTTATGGTGCTCGAATCAGATGGGATGATTAACAAGAACGAGGTTGTTGTTGTTTCACTTGTTGCTGCTGTCGCGCAAGTTGCTGTTGCACCTGTTGAGCAAAGTTCCGTTCCGCTAGGAAGAAAAATCAAGCAAAATCAAGCAGAACATCATAAGATGTTTATATGGCAGATTATATTGAAGTTGAGATGTGAGATCTGTCTTGGACATCTTTCGACTAATGTTCGATTGCAACAGGAACCGGTTCCTGCTCAAAGAAGAACATGGGATCCCGGAATTATTCAATATGACATTTTGAAGCAACACCTTGAGGTCAAGGTGTTTTTGGGGGCGGGAGTATTGATACGATCCTGCATTCTATAGTTTATTATTATTAATTAATTAATTAGTTTATTTAGTTTACTTTTATTATATTTTCTTAGAGACCAAGTTAAGCCTAGAGTATCTTTTCTTATATATAGGGTATTAGGGTTGTAATGTTGATTATGTTGAATGATATGAAGTATTGATTTGTTAATCAATTGGGGAGTCGGTTTATCTCACTAATATAAACCATTGGGAGAGCTTATTTGACCTCTCGAACGTCGATTACTCTATCTTTATTGTTCTTTTACCTCATTATCGACTCGGTTCGTATCATCTTCTTTTGTACGGTCCCACCCCGCTCCCGCACCACCACCGACTCAATCTCAAATGGCTGTTGTGATGAAGTTCGTGACCAAGACTCAACAACATATTCTGAACCTTCATGAACAATTAGCGGCGAGTAACATCGTTGATTTGCCATGGCCCCCTGTGCTTGACCCATCACTTGTTATGGACGTTCATGAAGAAGAAGATGCGTCCAAGTCCAAAAGTGAGTAGGTTGTTTATTTGAAGTTATTTAGTTTGGTACGTTGAACAACTTCTCGTTTTGGACAATTTATGTTTATGATGTTGAACAATCTACGTTTATGTCGTTGAACCATGTAGTCTTTGAACAATTTATGGAATGTAGTTTGCTTTAGTTATTTGTTGTGTTGATTTGAAATTCTGGAAAATTTGGTTGCCGAAAAATATGGAAAACAGGGTCGGAAAACCTGAGAAAATGCGACAAAAAAGCCTAACTGTTTTTGTAGCAGATGCCACTTTTAGTGACAACATGTTGTCGCTATAGATTTGGTCAAGAAATAAGTCAAGCCTTTGCGTGACAACATGTTGTCACTAAAAAGTTGTCGCAAAAAACTTGGTCAATAAAAGTCAAACTTCTAGTGGCAAAATGTTGTCACTAATAAGTCGTCGCAAAATAATTAGGTCAATGAAAGTCAAGATTTTAGTGACAACATGTTGTCACTACAAGGGTTGTCACAAAAAGAATTGAGTCAACAAGTCAAACTCTTGGTCAAACCTGTTGTCATAATAGGTAAAAATTGTTGTCACAATAACTTGTTGCGACGCGGTTATAGTGGCAACGCTTGTCGTGACAACATGTTGTCGCGAATACACTTATAGTGACAACATTGGCACTTTTCGTGACAACATTCCGTTGTCGCGACAAGCGCTAAATGGTGTAGTGTGATTATGATAGTAGAATCTGTTACAAACTTTTTGTAAGAAATGTAACTTAAGTTCAAATTGCTAAAGAGAATATATGTTAATTTCTATGTTAAGAAATAAAGCTTTTTTTTTTTTGTTAATTGTTCGTGTGTAATTTGTAATTTGTTGTGTTGTGTTTATTCCTTGATTAGTCATTACTAGTGTTCGATAAGATTAGTCTGTATTTACAAGTCTTTCTAGTTTTATGCTACTAAAATCATTATACTCGTTTATTGTTAGCATATAACTTGTGACAAATTATTTAAATTGAAAAAAAAAAAAAAAAAAAAAAAAAAAAAAAAAAAAAACGTTATTTCAAAAAAGGGTTTTTCTATCTCAGGAAAAAGTACAAAAAAATATTCATGACTCACAAAATTATGGGTCCCTGAGTATATTTTTTTTTTACTTTTTCATCATCCTTGATGTTAGGTCTCATCAGTAGTTGTACGCTGCAATATCATTTTTTATGTTCAAGAAAATCTATAGGTAAATTATCAGTTAATGGACAATAAATTTCAGTAAAGTTGAGAACTTGGATGTAATATCTTTGCCGAAACCTTCTTGAAGTCAAACACCATTAAATCAAACAAAAAAGTAACCATGATGGCGAATGACAATTTTTTTCTCGTTCCTTTAGGGGTGGCAATGGTGATACACCATGATTCATCTTTAGGCAATTTTAACCAATAAAATGTGGCCAGCACATTTCATAATTCATCATGCATTTCCTTCATTTTTTAGTGGCATTCACGATGCATAAAAAATTCAAATTATATTATATGGGCAACGTTCGAAAATTTAATGCTAGCCTCCATACCGAATCGGTATGTGATACCGAAATACATGCCAAAAATGTGATGCCGAGCGAGTGGTTATGGAGGATGCCGAGCGGCATGCTTTGCCGAGGCACGATGCTGAGTGCATTGCCACCCCATTACATCATTTCTTGCTCTTACAAAATCTAGTGTGACATGGGTGTGTTAAAATTTAATAAACTCAATAACACCTGCCCAACCATCTCATTATCCTCTCATAAACAACGACTTGTGTCACCAATGACATCAACACTGTGATGAATTACAACAAGCTCTTGTGTAAAGTACGTGAACATCATGGCAAACATGCCATAAAACCTCACATTGTTGTTCTTACGCAAAAGTATAAAGAAAACTATAACTTAAATATAAGTTGCCAAACATAATAATATGCCAAACGTAAGAGAAAACCATTCCGAAAACAATTGGAAGATTCAAAAACAACCACGCAAGTTTTGATAAGGTAACCTATGTTAAATGTTACGTATAAACATTAATAAGTAAATGTCTAGTATCGAACCCGAGACCTCGGGATTGCACACTTTACAAACAAGAATAATGTAAAATAAATATATATATATATATATATTAAATGTATTGAATATATATATTTATAAACACTTAAAGGACTAAATGGTCGTTGGTTATTAACCGTATGGACTAACTATCATTAGTAACGAAAGATAAGGACTAGAGTGTAACTTGGGAGTCAAGAAAGATCTAGAAACACCCTCTTGGGTGCATGGCCGGTCGAAGCTCATTTACAAGGGTCGACCCATGCTTTCTTGGTCACCAAGTTTCATCTAGTATATATACAAGGCCAAGGATTAAGGTTTCACATCTTTTGTGCACACACACTAACCCTAAAATCTTTTCTCCTTGTGGTTTCTTTCTTGGTCGATCGACTCACTCCCATCCATAGGGTTTGGATCGATTTTCCATAAGCAAAAATATAAGTGTTTTGTTTACTTGCATCAAACCTTTATTCGTTGGTAGTTTGTGTGTACAAGAACGAGGTAATTACTTACTTTAGTAATTATCAAGAGACCGATAAACAAAACGGTAAGGGGTTTATCATTGATCTATTTATACAAGAATCAAGGTTAATTTGAAGTGCATCGGGTACGTTTACTATTTATGTTTTAGTTAATATTTATGTGTTATACTTGATCCTAGCTTTCGCAATACGTGCTATTTAATTGTTAAACTCTAACAGTGGCATCACGAGCCATGTATAACATGTAATTGATTACTAAAACGTAATAAAAACCGGATCTTTAATTGTTTTAGATACATGTTTTTTTTGATCTAGGGTTTTAATTTTTTTTATAAAAATTTCGAAACCCTAACCCTAATTTTTTTGGGAGGGGGGGTCGATTTTCCCATGAAACCCTAATTAGGGTTTTGTGGTTTTCTTGGATTATGTGTAATCACTAGAAACCCTAGGTCATTAACCAGTTAATTGAACGTATCTTGTGACCTATGTGCTAATTGTTAGGTTTTAATCCGTGACTTACATGCATGTTCGTCATGGATCTTGTTTTTTTATCACATGTTTTATATAGATCTTAAATTGGGGAAGACTCCAATACATATTAAAATCAATTTTATATGCTATGTGGTGTGTTAATTAGCTTTGGCCTACGCAATTGATTCGTCAATGTATGTGGCTCTCTTCCATTAAGAGGAGAAGGCCTTAGTTGATTGCATGCATTATTATACCTAGAATTAATTTTATTAGGATCTTTTCTAATACGGATTACATGTGGCTAATTGTTTCACTTATTTATTATTGGTTGTTCTTATTTTCTTTGATACTTGTTTTATTGTTATTAGTTGGACTTGTTGTAAGCAATAAAAGGGTTGTTTTTATAAAAGAATATAATACAGACTAATAATGATGAAAGCCTAATGTGATAAAGTAAGAATCTTGCAAGGTCTTAAGAGCCGCTAGTGGTCCGATTCGCACGGTAATCAGCTCCCAGGCGAGACTAGCAAAATTCACACTTTATTACATAATTTTGAGATTGAATCCATAAACTTTTGCTTGATTGATGTTTTATACAAATATGCTTTTAAAATTAAGTCTTTTAAGATGATATTCATAACCGTGATTTGAAGGCTTAGAAAAGAGCCTTAGAGTCTGCCTTGGTTATCACAATCTTGAATATGTCTTAAACGAATTACTTTTAAAATAATGATTGTAGAAAGTCATCTTAAGGTTTTGGCATAAACCTCAAGTAAAACTTTGTGTATTAATTTCACGAATTGGATATAAAAAGTTTTTATGAAAACTTATGTTATAAAGATGAGTGCATGCATCTTTGTACATATTTTGATTGACATATCAAAATTAATACCCTTAATAATTTAAGTTACATGCCATCTATCTATAAGGAACACTTGGAATTTTAATTTAGTAAACGTGAGACCTAGGTTAAATTACTATAACAAGGTAAAATTCTTTTAACGCGTGAGACCATAATTGTAATTTTACAGTTTCTAAGGTAGACGACTTAATTAAGTTGTGCGTGAGATCTAGAACTTAAAGCATAAGATGGGATGAAACATGCTTACAAGGCAAATTGATGAATCAATTTGATGTAAATCCAATAATGATCTAGGAATTGGAAATCTTGTTTGCCAATTATTGTTCGACAGATTACCAACTTTTATACTTTCACCACTAGCAGATCAACTGGTGTGGTAGAATCTATGTAAAGTTGGATCCTAGATTTTCAAGAAAATTAGTTGGTTATATGAATATAGCCTTGGGTATTTATTTTTCTTGAAGATATTGATTATCGAAAATACTAATATTTGAACTTTATCTGTAGATATGGCTCAACCCGATAACCAAACTGTGATTTCTGCTTTCAAGAGTCATCTTGAGAGAGAAAAACTGATTGGAAAGAATTTCAATGACTGGCACCGTTCGCTCAGAATTGTCTTGAGGGCGTCTGGTAAGCTAGACTATGTGACCGAGGAATGCCCTGCTGAACCTGCTGCTACTGCAACACCAGAAGCAAAGGCAGCATGGAAGGTGACTAATGCTAAGTATAATGAGGTTGCTTGTTTAATGCTCACTAGCATGAGTGCTCAATTACAAAAGAAGTATGAGTACTCGTCTCCTAAGAATATGCTTGATAACCTCAGGCAGTCTTATGAAAAGCCACCTGCAGTTGAATTGTATGATGAACTCGACAAGCTACACAACTGCAAGCATGGTGATGGTAAACCAGTAGATGATTATGTGGATGAGATGAAAGATTCGTTTGATCAACTTCACAGAATTGGTTTTGGTTACCCCGACAATGTGCAAGTGCACTTGATCAACAGATCCCTCAACAGGGATTTTGCTGGTTTTGTGCAGAATTACAACATGCATTGCTCGGGGAAGACAGTCTCAGAATTACTCGCATTGCTTGTTGATTATGAGAAAAGTCTACCAGCCAAGGTCAAGGCTCCTACCCCACAAGTGTTGGCAATTCATGGGGGGAGAATCCAGAAGAAATCGCATGTGAACAAAGGCAAAGGTAAAGGTGATAAAGGCAAGCAGGTCATGGCCTATCAACCACAACCAAAGATGAAACAGCATCAGCCTAAGCAGAAAAAGACAAATCCTCCAAACAAGAAGGATCAGGCTTGTCACCACTGTCATGAAAAGGGCCATTGGAAGCGCAATTGCCGACTCTACATTCATGACTTGCGACAGAAGAAGCAGGGGAATGAAGCTGGTAAAGCCAGTACTTCAGGTGCGTTCTTTATGATTGAATTATTCACTCTTACTCCTAAATTGAATTCATGGGTATATGATACGGGATGTGGCATTCATATTTGCAATACCTTGCAGGGGTTTAGAGTTGAGAGAAAGCTGGCCTATGGACAACAATTCTTGCACGTTGGTAACGGAGCGCATGCAGGAGTTGAAGCTATAAGAGTTTTTAATTTAGTGTTGCCTTCGGGCTTAGTACTATCTTTAAATAATTGTCATTATGCACCGTCAATTGTTAGAGGTGTAATTTCATTTTCATGTTTGTTAAACCTTGGTTTTCATCATACTATTTCTAGCAATGGAATTTCAGTTTCTTTAAATGATGTTTTTTATTTTAATGCTATTGCTGTGAATGGTGTATTTGAAATTGATATGAATGATAATAATAATGCTTTTGTTACAAATAATTCAATGTATAGCATCAACAATAAGAGAATCAAGAAAGGTCTGGATTCATCTTATCTTTGGCATTGTCGGCTTGCTCACATTGGCAAAGATCGCATGAAAAAGCTGCAACATGATGGGCTTTTAGAAAAGATCAATGATGAATCATATGATAAATGTGAATCTTGCATTGCTGGGAAGATGACTAAGAAACCCTTTAAAAATAGGATTGAAAGGGCTAATGATCTACTTGGTCTTATTCACACAGATGTGTGTGGACCACTTAGACATGTGTCAAGGAGAGGTGCTAGCTACTTCTTAACATTTACGGATGATTACAGCCGTTATGGTTATGTTTACTTACGTAAACATAAGCATGAGGTATTTGAAACATTCAAAGTGTTTAAAGCAGAAGTAGAGTTGCAACTTGGAAAGAAGATTAAAGCTCTTCAATTCGATAGAGGTGGTGAATACCTGAGTCAGGAGTTCATAGATTATCTAGCAAAGGAGGGAATTGTCCAGCACCTTACTTCTCCATATACTCCACAACAAAATGGTGTATCTGAGAGAAGGAATCGTACATTGCAAGACATGATACGATCTATGTATAATCTAACAACTCTTCCTTTCTCATTTTGGGATTATGCCTTAGAATCTGCGGTTCGCATTCTAAATATGGTTCCAACAAAGAAGATTGATAAGACACCATATGAGGTATGGACTGGAAAAGCTCCAAACCTGTCTTATCTTAAGGTCTAGGGTTGTGAGGCGTATGTTAAACGTGACTCAGCAGACAAACTCCAACAAAGATCTGTGAAGTGCATCTTCGTAGGATACCCTAAGAAAACTATGGGATACTACTTTTATTACCCACCTGAAAACAAAGTATTTGTTGCAAGGTATGGAGACTTCCTTGAAAGGGAGCTCATATCTCAAGAATTCAGTGGGAGAGTATATGATCTGGAAGACGGTCAAGAAGATGTAGAACCTGAAAGTTTAGGTCCTCCACCTGAAGTTGAAGTGATTCCCATTCGTAGGTCAACAAGACCAGTAAAAGCTCCTACTCGTCTATGTCTTAATGTAGAGAGTGATGAGAATATACTGGGTGATCTTGATGAGCCTACAAGTTATAAAGCTGCCATGAATGGTCCTGAAAAGGCCAAATGGAAAGAAGCTATGGATGGGGAAATGCAATCCATGGAAGACAATGATGTCTGGGAAGAAGTAGACCTACCTCCGGGTGCCAAACTAGTTGGGAGTAAATGGCTCTACAAGAAAAAAGACTGACATGGATGGCGTTGTACACACCTATAAGGCCCGTTGTGTAGCTAAAGGCTATACTCAAACTTTTGGTGTTGACTATGAGGAGACCTTTTCTCCTGTAGCTGACATAAGGGCAATTAGGATTCTTATAGCCATAGCCGCTTACTATGACTATGAGATTTGGCAAATGGATGTAAAAACCGCCTTCTTAAATGGTCGCCTAGATGAAGACATCTATATGGCGCAGCCTGAGGGGTATGTAAATCCAGAATTCCCAAATCGTGTATGCAAGCTTAAAAGATCCATTTATGGATTAAAGCAAGCATCACGACAATGGAATAAGAGATTTGTTGGTGAAATTAAAAAGTATGGATTCACTCAAAATTTTGATGAGCCATGTGTATATCACAAAGTTAGTGGGAGTAATGTAATTTTCCTTATATTATATGTTGATGACATATTGATCATGGGAAACGACATTCCAAGTTTGCAAAAGGTTAAGGCATATCTTGGAAAGTGTTTTTCTATGAAAGATTTAGGGGAAGCTGCATTTATTCTGGGAATCAAGATATATAGAGATAGATCTCAACGATTAATTGGATTAAGCCAAAGTGCTTACATTGATAAAATACTGAAGAGATTCAGTATGCAAAATTCCAAGAAAGGATATTTGCCGATGCAAGAACAACATGGCTTGAGCAACAAGGTTTGTGCTTCAACACCTGCAGAGGTGCAACGCATGAAAAGAGTCCCTTATGCTTCGGCTGTGGGATCTATAATGTATGCGGTAAAAAGTACAAGACCTGATGTGGCATTTGCACAGAATTTAACCAGTCGATATCAGCAGAATCCAGGTGAAGCTCACTGGACAGCTGTTAAGAATATTCTTAAGTACCTTAGGGCTACTAAGGATATGTTCTTGGTTTATGGGGGAAATCCATTGGCAGAACTTGATGTTACAGGTTACTGCGATGCTTCTTGGAAAGGTGATAAGGATGATACGAAGTCTCAGACGGGTTATGTCTTTGTCATTAATAGAGGAGCTGTGGATTGGAGGAGCAGAAAGCAGAGTGTACTAGCAATGTCTGCTACAGAAAGTGAGTATATAGCTGCTTCAGAAGCTGCAATGGAAGCTGTTTGGATTAGGAAGTTTGTTTCTGGGCTTGGAGTTATGCCTTCGATTCAACGACCTATTAAAATGTATTATGACAATTCAGCTGCAATTACATTTGCCAATGAGCCTGGAATCATGAAAGGCACCAGACATTTCCCGATTAAGCATCACTATGTTCGAGAACAAGTCAAAATAGGCGAAACCGAAATGCTCAAAGTTCACACAGATGATAACTTGGCAGATCAATTAACAAAGCCTCTACCTGGCACCAAGCTTTACAAGCATGCTGAAGGTGTAGGACTTAGATTAGCTGAAAGTTTCATGCCCATTTGTGATTAGTGTTTGGATAAAGGATGTAATGTACAATTATTATTTTAATGAAATAAAATATGTTTTATGTTTATTTATTCATTGTCTTAATAATATATCCTATATTTGCATGTTTAAGATCCATGAATAAATTATTATTCTAAATTGTCTATTGTCGATTATTGATATGGGAATATCATTAAATTAAGACAAATTTGAGTATTGGTTTAGGATATACTTGAAAGTATATTGATGCGTAGTCATACCAATTTCACATGATATTCGATGAATTGAATATTGGACTTATCCCAATAATATGATTTAATATTTAATGTGAGAATCATATTTAAAGTTATCCTCAGACTTGAGATACCAGATAAGTGTCATGGATGTAGTGCATTTTTGTGAAGCAATCTACCGCTCACCGTAACAGGGAGTCATAAGAGTTGTTTTCAGAAGTGTTGCAAAGTTCATGGGTTATTCTTGTAGTCAAGAAAGAATTTATTCCTTCTGATTTGTTTAGAAGTTTAATACTGCTGGGCCCCTCGTAGGGTTGACAAAATGTTTGCATGGCCATGCCCAAAGTCTATCTAGAATACGTTCAGATGTTTTGGTAATTTTGTTCAATCATAAAGAAACGAGAAACAGAAATTTAATAAAGGAACTCGCATCTTTATTAATGTGGTATTAGTAATGAAAGGATAATTATAATGATGAATCATTAAAGGTTTTTCAGGAAACCTAGCTCGGATTGAACTAGGGGCATTGGAGTGTTGCAAGACGCTAACCAATGTCATTTTACTATTAATGGATATACGAGTGGGAGCTGTTAAATGTTACGTATAAACATTAATAAGTAAATGTCTAGTATCGAACCCGAGACCTCGGGATTGCACACTTTACAAACAAGAATAATGTAAAATATATATATATATATATATATATATATATATATATATATATATATATATATATATATATATATATATATATATATATATATATATATATATATATATATATATATATATTAAATGTATTGAATATATATATTTATAAACACTTAAAGGACTAAATGGTCGTTAGTTATTAACCGTATGGACTAACTATCATTAGTAACGAAAGATAAGGACTAGAGTGTAACTTGGGAGTCAAGAAAGATCTAGAAACACCCTCTTGGGTGCATGGCCGGTCGAAGCTCATTCACAAGGGTCGACCCATGCTTTCTTGGTCACCAAGTTTCATCTAGTATATATACAAGGCCAAGGATTAGGGTTTCACATCTTTTGTGGACACACACTAACCCTAAAATCTTTTCTCCTTGTGGTTTCTTTCTTGGTCGATCGACTCACTCCCATCCATAGGGTTTGGATCGATTTTCCATAAGCAAAAATATAAATGTTTTGTTTACTTGCATCAAACCTTTATTCGTTGGTAGTTTGTGTGTACAAGAACGAGGTAATTACTTACTTTAGTAATTATCAAGAGATCGATAAACAAAACGGTTAGGAGTTTATCATTGATCTATTTATACAAGAATCAAGGTTAATTTGAAGTGCATCGGGTACGTTTACTATTTATGTTTTAGTTAATATTTATATGTTATACTTGATCCTAGCTTCCGCAATACGTGCTATTTAATTGTTAAACTCTAACAACCTAAGCCGCCTAAAATAAATAAAATTCATCTGATAAATGGTCAAGCCTCAAATACGTGTTCTAAAGGTTTGAAGCATGTCACATGCTGGAGTTGGAAACTCTCGACGTTTTGAATGCCATCGAAGTTCATCATTGCAATATTCTTGGACCTTTTTTATGTAATCATTGATGACTTTATTCTCGATAGCAGCTCTTGCAGAAGTTCCAACCGGATATTTCTCATCAAACTCAACCAACGATTTCACATAAAAGTTTATTCCGTATTCCTTGGTCATTATTGGGGAGCTATAGTTATAATGATTATCTAGTTCTAATAGATATGGAGGGCTTGGGATATTGTTAAACCATGGACTAACAAAATACAATATTATGGAAAAAAATAGAAACAACGCTAATATAGATTCACATGCACTTGGTGCGCCAGGAGCCAACCGATGCAGGAATTTATATCGTAGATATTTGTCCATATGGCTCAGACACTCATATGCCTCCTCAACTTTCTTGAAGGCTTCCTCAGAACCAGGAGCTTTGTTGTTGTTAGGATGCACCTTTTCTGATAACTTCGTATATGCATTATTAATCTCTTTAGTAGAAGGGTGCCAAGTCATGACACCCAAAACATCAAAATAGTTGTAGCTTTTCAAGATTTCAGACACTAGCCGAGATTGTTCCTTAGTATAGCTTTGCTCTAGATCGTCGTAGCCCACGATGTGTTTACCCTTTATGTCATCGAGAAATTGATTATCCATGATAACTCAATTCCTGAGGAGAAGTAAATAAAAAGTAGAGTAAACTACATTTTTGGTCCTTGTAGTTGTATAAAAATTCCACTTTCAGTCCAATTTGCAAAAAGTGAGTCATTTTAGTCCAAAAGTCCACGTGGCTTTCAGTTTTGGTCCAATTTTCTAACGGGGTTAGTGTAGTCGTTAAGTTAGTTGCAACATTAGTCCTTTAACCTAACGGTCGTTTGCAATGTTTGCACCGTTAGTCCTTTCACTTAGTTAGTTTTTAAAAAAAAAAAAATCGAAAAAAATTTCTAAAAAAATAATTTTTTTTTTGGAAAATGGTTTTTTCCAAAAAAAAATTTGAAAAATTCGAAAAAAATTCTAAAAAAAAAATTTAATAAAAAATTTTCTTAAAAATTACTAAAAAAATTATTTTTTTAGAAATTTTTTCGAATTTTTTATTTCCAAAAAAAATAATTTGAAAAAAAGAATTTCTAATAAAAAAATTTCTTAAAAATTACTAAAAAAATTATTTTTTTTTGGAAATTTTTTTTTTCCAAATAAAAAAATTTTGAAAAAATCGAAAAAAATTCTAAAAATTTTTTTTGACGAAATTTTTTTTCCAAAAAAAAATAATTTGAAAAAAAATTTTCTAATAAATTTTTTTCTTAAAAAATTACTAAAAAAACTATTTTTTTTTTGGAAAATTTTTTTTATTGGAAATTCGAAAAAATTTCTAAAAAGATTATTTTTTTTTGGAAAAATTTTTTCAAATTATTTTTTTGGAAAAAAAAATTTCGTCAAAATATTTTTTTTTCGAATTTTTCAAATTATTTTTTTTGGAAAAAAATAATTTTTTAGTAATTTTTTAAGAAAAATTTTTATTAGAAATTTTTTTTCGAATTATTTTTTTGGAAAAAAAATTTTCGTCAAAAAAAATTTTTTTAGAATTTTTTTCGAATTTTTTTTTTGGAAAAAAAAATCCAAAAAAAAAATAATTTTTATTAGAAATTTTTTTTTCAAATTATTTTTTTTGGAAATAAAAAATTCGAAAAAATTTCTAAAAAATAATTTTTTTAGTAATTTTTAAGAAAATTTTTTATTAAAAATTTTTTTTAGAATTTTTTTGGAATTTTTCAAAATTTTTTTGGAAAAAAACATTTTCCAAAAAAAATAACTTTTTTAGAAATTTTTTTCGATTTTTTTTTTTAAAAAACTAACTAAGTGAAAGGACTAACGGTGCAAACATTGCAAACGACCGTTAGGTTAAAGGACTAATGTTGCAACTAACATAACGACTACACTAACCCCGTTAGAAAATTTGACCAAAACTGAAAGCCACGTGGACTTTTAGACTAAAATGACTCACTTTTTGCAAATTGGACTGAAAGTAGAATTTTGATACAACCACAAGGACCAAAAATGTAGTTTACTCTAAAAAGTAACGAGTTTAACGTTATGACTTGAATTAAAGACGTAGCTAGGTAACTAAAAAGAACATAAGGATCAAGAGCAAAGTATTCACTAACCTTATGAACTATCAGAAGTTGGAGGACCAAGGAATCGTAGATATCAAAGTTTATAAACAAAAAATATGCATATAAATGGAAACAATATATTCATAACGAAATTAAAAGATACTGTATTAATTACTACTCGTATCTTTTCACTTTTTTTTTGTTTTTTTTTTTTTTTTTTTTTTTTTTTTTTTTTTTGTTTTAATCTTTGGCAGTTTGGCACACTTGCCATTAATAAATGGAATGATTTATTAGGACCGGGATTGTCTAACAATTGCAGTGAGGGCATTGGTTTAGTGCATTAATTCAACACAAAATTTTCTTTTAAACTCAAAAATGCGTTTAATATGCAGTAATTAAAATTATAAATTAACTTAATTCACTTAATTAAATTAAAATTATTAATTAACTTAATTAAAAAAAAAAGTAAAGTAACTCCCAATACCGTCTTTCACGGGTTATGGGTCTCAATACCGTCTTTCACGGTGTATGGGGGAGGTTCAGATGTAGACAACCATACCCCTACCTAAGGTAGAGAGGTTGTTTCCGGTTCTACCTAAGGTAGAAAAGGACCTCCGGCCTTTTGTAGGGAGTGATGATCGAACCCTTGACCTCTAGGTTAAGAGGCAAGGGGTTTTCCAACTGATCCAGCCCTACTTATTATTAATTAACTTAATTAAATGTGATTTTTTATTTAATGAACGCAAACTTCCCTTGTTTAACAATTTAAACCAATGCCCCGAGGCATTGGTTAGACAAACTCTATAAAAATAATCTTCGTCACTGTTTAGTCACCAATAATTAAGTTAATAATGGTAATCTAGTATCGATATCATTAGCAAGGTAACCTAGACACATAGTGATTCGACGACCATGATAAAACAGTGATCGGTAGTTCATGGTGGTTATAATTGCAAGCTAGCACGAAGGAGATTGTGTAATTAGCAGTAAGGGTACTGGCAATGGAAGCGGTATGGCAACGATTTGGCTACATACCGCCGGTGAACACCAATGCCACCCCAGCGGTATGAGCTGCGGTTTGGCTTCATCGACAATGTTTTGTTCAACGGCATGGAAGAAAAGGAGCAAGAATGTGACCGTTGGCATTTATGTTTTGGATAGTTGGGAGGTGGTAGGAATTAAAAAATTAAAAAATAAATAAATAAATAAATTGATAGGTATGAAATCATGGTTGCCACTAAAAAAGGGTTGATAGGTATGAAAAAAGTATGAATGAGGTAGAATGATATTATTGATAGGTTGGGAGGTATGGGGTTTTTTCAGAAGCATGATTGCCACCACCCTAAGATTTCAAATACTTTTTTGTGGTACTCTAAAAAATCCTCAAATGATGATCAAATTTTATACCACGAGCACGTCACATGGAAATCAAAAGTACACATAACTCAAAGTAGGAACAAGTTGTAACTGATAATGGTTTTACCTGATGCTAGCTGAGGATAACATATTAAATTACATTCCAGAACATGGTAGCACCTCTAGATCAATAACTATATGATCGATAATAAGATATGAACCGTATAATATGTCCTTGTACACTTACTGCTAACTCGTACCAATTTACGAGCATAGAACACACGGCCTAGCTTTTTTGGAGACAAGCGTAAACATGGGTTTTGAGTAGCTAGTGAGTGGTGATGCTACCTAAGATTAGCAAAGTCTCGGTTCTCAAATCAAGCTTTCATCCATCTATATACTGTTGCAAGTATCAACATGTTAAATATTACGAGGGACTAAGTCTGTCAAGTTTGAAAGTCTTCAAAGCTGTTTAAAGGTTTTATAGCTGGATGACAAGATAAGAGAAGTTGGAGGATTATATTGTAAATATGTAGTATATAAGCTTCTTATACGAGCTAGGGTTTCTTTACTTCATATTGTAGCCACTCTTATTCTCTTTTGGTTCACACAGTTAGTTGCAATCTTCTTTAGTGTTGATATCTGGTTGATATCTGTTAGTATTTTCTATAACAAAGATCAATCTCTTGTTTGATCTTTGTGTTCTGAGTGTTTGAGTGATTCTGTAGTGAGGTTCTTATGGTGTCTTCCTAGAAGAGATCACATCTTGTCTTTGTATCTTGTACTGGTAAGCACTGATTCTGAGAAAATCAAGTTATATATAGTATAGTATTACTCAAGAGATCCGCAAAAAAATACGGATAATCCGAGGTCGTAGTCCGTGTGAAGGATGAATGGAATTTCGAATTCCCGATTTGTGAAACGTGTCGTGAAAAGTGGTAAAAAGTGATATTGATGAGATTATACCAATGAAATAACAAATGAAGTACAAATAATCACTTAAGCACGTATCTCAAATAAGGAAACTAAAAACGTAACGTAGAATCGAAACCGTAAACTTAAACGTAAAATAAACCTTAACGTGCGAAATAAAACGTGAATTTTGAGCTACACTACTCCTACGGACTTGAAAATAATTTTAAAAAGTTAAAAATGATAAAAGAAAATTTTGAGAAAAAGAAAAATATTTTTTTGACTTTTTATTTAATTTTTATGAATTAAAAATTAATTAACTAATTAAAAATCTAAAAGAAAATGCAAATAAGGTAAGAAAAATGAAAAATAAATTTTGAAAATTAGAAAATAACTAAAAACTAATTTTAAAACTAAAAAAATATTTTTTTTGACTTTTTGTGTAATTTTTGGGAATTAAAAACTATTAAATCTAATTAAAAATTAATAAAAATAGAAAATAAATGAGAAAAATTGAAAAATAAATTACTAAAATTCTAAAATAAATGAAAATAAATTTTATAAATATTTTTGGATTTTTCTTGGCTTTTTCTGGTTTTTTTGGATTTTTTAGTAATTAAAAAGTATTTAAAATTGAATAAAAATGAAAATAAAATAAGAAAAATAGAAAATCAACTTGAAAAAATATGAAAAATTCAGGGAAAATCTAAAATAATATTTTAAAGCTAGGAAAAATTTGAAAATGGAAAAATGAGCATTGGAAATGCTTTTTGACCAAAACTTGACCCAATGATTTTTGGACTCAGAAAAGCTTAATGGAACAGTAACTAGACCAAAAATAACTCAGAAACACAAATGTGGCAACAAACAGTTACAATAAGCTAAAATGGATAAGCAGATAAGCAACTGAATAAGGAAATGGGATTTATTTCAACTGAAACAACTACCTAAGGTACTAATGAACTCAAATGCACACCCAAACTCTGATTTCAAGCAAATTAATACAATTGCAGCCCTAAATCTAATGACAGATCCTAGTTTCAACTACACCACTTGATAAGCTGAATAGGCAGTCCTAATAAGCTATAGGTAGTGAGCTTATGGGGGCAAACAATCACCAAACCAACTGAGAATACTAATTTACCAAAAGAAATCACTCAGGATCCTATTTACTAATCCAAATGTAGCCTAGAAATCTGAACACCTACTGAGAGGCAGGGCACTATATGGTCCAAACAGTTCACTTCCAATAGCTTTTTCAATAAGCAAAGGAGTTTCAAATTGAAATTTTCTTTTTGAAACTGTTTTCCTAACTGATAATCTCTATAAAACAGCAACCCCAATGTATTTCCAACAACAAATGAACCCTACAGATTCTCACAAAGTTTTGTCCAAAAACTGAGTTCACTATGTTTTGACTTTTTGATTTAAAAGAAGCTTTGACTAATCTGAATCTAAATCTGTCTTAAATGATTTCCTATGATGTATTAAGCTATTGTGCAACTTAAATAAGCTATCTAAACTACAATAGTGATTAACTACAGGCTAATGCAATCTAAATAATCTAATAGTTATACTAATAATATTGATATGAGATAAGTTGACTATTTATGCTAAAACCTACTGAATTTATGCCAGACTAAGCCTGATTCAACCCTGAGTGTGATGTCTAAACCTATAAACACATCTGAAACAACAAATACACAACAAACTAGTCTATACCAAACACCCTGTGTAATGACTGATATGAAAGTAACACTACTCAAACAAATTCCTCAGCTATCCAAAACTGAACTATTGATCAATTACTAATCCAATAACCCACAATAAGCACAGAAACACAGTCTCAGTTGCAACTTATCCACAGATATGACAGATGAAACAAACAGCAATAAAACAGTAGCCAAACAATTTCTCAAATGATGAAATAACAAATAAGCTAAGTCTACTATGCAACTATCAATATCAAAACAGAAATAAGCAATTCAAATCAGATCTATATTAACTTATGCAAAATAAAAATTGAAATGAAAAATTAGAAGCTCATTCCCCCTCAGCATGAAAAGAGGGGGTTCACTAAGCTTGCCTGTCTCTATGACAGGCCAAGTGGACACCTTATTTGGCTGCCAAACTCCTTGAATAAGCTGAGCTTATCTAATAAGCTTTCAGTTGACCTTCTTTGACCAATATGTTTTTTAAATTTAAATAACACAATAAGTTCACAACAACTATTAATTAGTTGATATGAATTTATAGAAACAAAGCAAAACTAATTTTAAACTCAAATAAGAAATTTAAACAATATTATTTTTTTATTTTTTTTTTGTTTTTTTTTTTATAAAATTTTAATAAAGGTAAAGCAGAGATGTAATTGAAATATTTAAACTAACTAGTAAACACTGATTAAACTAAAGAGACAATAATAATGAACAAAACTAAAATTGAAATTTAAAGACAATAAGCTGTAAAAATAAACTAAATTATATTAAAATTGAAAATGGAGTACAAGGCTGGAAAGGAAATTACAATAAAACACACACTAAAAATACTCAGAAAACTACTACACATAAAAACTACACACCAATACATGAAGAGGGGGGGGGGTATTTATAGTTGAGGCATGAGAGGCCTTGGATCCTTCTAGCAGTCCCACGTCATCGATCCAGGGTGCATTTGTGTTTGTTTGAGTAGATATCAGCCCTTAGATTACGCTTGGCCTCCAATCTTCTATCCTCAGCCCTTGGATCCAATCATGCTTCAATCATGTGCACGCACACTCACGCGGATAGCAGACATGGCAGGTCTGCCATGTCAGGGTTACTTCTAGAAGCAAGTGAATATGACCCAATTGCCCTTAATCTCAGTAATTTGGGTTTTTACACTCATGAATACTAACTAGGGTTCTTAGTTATCTGGGTAATAATGAAATTAGGGGGCGGGAATAAGGGATTGGGTGTTTTTATTGTGTTTGTGTTGACTGGGTCATTTGACCCTGGGTATGTGGTAGGTTAAGTGGTGGACCGGGTAAAAGGGAGAGGTAGTGATGGGCTTAGTATCTTTTGGGCTTGGGTGGTTTGATTTTGGTGTTGGTAGTTATTAATGGATCCGGTTGTAATGTATTGTATAACTTTGCAAGGACCAATTTGTAATTTTTAAATCTTGAGGGACCAAATCTGTTATTTCTTCAAAATTTATTCCAATGGCTTTTCTTGACTCTCTTTGATTCTTGGAGGACCACTTGTTGACTTTACTTGAATTATTTCTTAAAGGACCATTTTGTAAATTCCTGAAAGATGAGGGACTGAAGTTGTTGTTCTCTCTAAACTTTTTCCAAGGACTAAATATGCAACATTCCGAATCTCTGAGGACTTCTAATGATAATATGAGCTTTCTTTGATCATTTTGCTTCCCTAGCTTCGGCTTTTGACCTTTTTCCATTCTCGTGCTCGTTTTTGTCGGTTTTGCTTTGTTTTTGTTCATTTTTCACATATCCGTACCTGCACATACACAAATACAAAAACACACATTCACTTGGCATATTTGGTTAGTATTTGGTGTATTTGATATGTTTTTTGGTCTAAAAAGGATATGTGAAAAAGCACACATCAAAATCCCCCAGACTAAGGTATTGTCGTGTCCTCACGCAATGTCATCACCTCACGCTTAAGAGATAAATAATTTCAAAACCTCTCTTTACTGACGTTGTAAAGTAGCAATGATGTTCAAAAGAGATATCAAAATCATTTATTCTCAAAAACGCTCCGTTTTCCGATTTTCATGAATAACAACTACTACTACTCTTTTTGTTCTTTTCATTTTTATATATGTGACGATTTGCCTTGACTTTCATTATCAATTCTTATCTGTTGATAACTTTCAGGGTCAACGAGTAGAAACACTTCTCACAGAGAAGAGACCATACGGATAAAAATCATCATCCTTGATTTTTCACAAGCTCCCCAACTAAGCGTAAAATCAAGATCATTGTTTATCCACAAGTTAGGTGCTAACACTACCCACAAAAGTTAATTGTGTAATTACCTCTTGTTTCCAGGTCCTAAGTTTTGTATCTCAAGATTTTAATTTGTGAGAAATGAATTACTTCATATTTTCTCGTTTTGATATTTGTTAGTCCGATAAGAGCACAAAATTTGAACGCTAAGTAGTTTCCAAACTTTCCCTCGAAAATCCCTGCACACAGAAATCGGGTCCACATGAAGGTCTCTGATTTAACACGATTTGTGGGGGCCCCCTTTTTATTTACGATCGAGACATACCATGTTTGATACCCGAAACGGAAGCTTTTTATTAGGGAAACCCCCGGAGTCGAAGCTTGGCATTTTTGCATAATTATAAGCACTTTAATAATACTTGGTCCTTAGTCCTTTATTTCTTTTACAACAACGGTTTATGAGCCGCCAAGATGTAAGAGCTTTATTATGACCTTGGATTTATATCCGCTGCTTTTTTATAGCTTTGGATTCCTCTGCCTTTTTATTTGGCTTTGGACTATTATTATTGATATTCATAATCATATGCCAAACCCCAAGTCCTACGGCCTTTACTAAGATCACAACATCGGCTGCGAATCGGCAAGATGCAATAGTCTATTTCACCGTAACACTGACAGTACCCCTATGTGTATCAAACCCCCATATGCAGAGATTTTATTGGGAACGAGAAAAAACTAAGTATTGCCCAAACCTTATACCCTTAATTAAACCTAGAGATCTATTATTATTGGTGTGCAAGCTTGTGGTAACAAGGAGGCCACAAGTACCTTTCGTGGGCTCTAAAGAGATCCAACTACTCCACGTTTAGCACGAAACTTCTAAATAAACTCTATCATTCCTCGATCTCCGCAAATTTAAAATCCCAAGTAATGAGATCCGCGGATGCTTAGCCATAATCTTTTGATTATATTGGTTAAGGGAGACGAGCTAGGGCTCAACATGCCCGGTCAATTCGAAACATTTATTTCTACTCTCACCGGTAGGAAAGTCAAAACAAGGTGTCAAAACTTATTATTCATATCATATATTTTTCATTTTTTTCACTAATTATTATTATTATTATTATTTTATTTATTTATTTTTTTAATAAAGCGGTGACAAAATTTTAAAATTTTGGTGGAAAACGGAGTTGCACAAGTTAACAGCTCAGACGAAGGTGCCAGGTCAAATCGAATCGAAGATTCACCCCCCCCCCCCCCCAGACTAAAGTGAAACATTGTCCTCAGTGTTTTAAGGGTACGGGTAGTCTTACGTAATATCTAAGGCCGTTTATTAAGTATGCCAAGAGATAAACGTTAGTCGATAAGATTTTGGATATGGTGAATTTCCAAAAGAGCAGCGAAGAATGAGACTCGAGTGGAGAGAACGACAAACCACGAGCACGAGAATCCTCAAACTTTGGGGAAATTCCTGAACATTCACAAACAACCACAAAACACGAGTTTGGAAAGGGTCGCCCCCCTCACGTCACGTTACTTAGAAAATAGAAAATAGAGAAAATGAAAATGGATAAGCATGGGGTGCCTCCCACGAAGCGCTTGTTTTTTATTACCGAGTCACATGAGCTTGACTCGATCCCCGAATTTAGTTATCCTTAGGGAAAGTTTGGAGATCCGGGACAACCATGGGTGGTATGTCCCCTCCGAAGTAATGTTTAATACGATGACCATTCACCTTAAAATTGGGACCATTAGGTTGAGCAAGCTCAATGGTTCCATAAGGAAATACTTGGGTAATGGTGAATGGTCCAGACCAACGGGTTTTTAACTTTCCCGAGAAAATCTTCAATCGAGAATTGAAAAGAAGGACTCGGTCACCAACATTGAAGACGCGATCTTTAATTTTAGCATCATGAATCCTCTTTGTCTTCTCTTTGTAGATCAAAGAATTCTCATAGGCTTGATCATGAAGCTCGACTAATTCATTCAATTGAACTTTATGGTGATCACCCGCGGTTTGGAGGTCAAAATTAGCATGTTTCAAAGCCCAGTAGGCCTTGTGCTCAAGTTCAAAGGGCAAATGGCAGGCCTTCCCATAAACCAGCTTGTAAGGAGTGCACCCAATGGGTGTTTTGTAAGCTGTACAGAAAGCCCAAAGTGCATCATCTAATTTATCGGCCCAAGAAGCACGATGTTCACCTACGGTTCTTTCTAAGATTCGTTTCAAGCCACGATTGGAGACCTCAACTTGACCACTTATCTGTGGATGATATGTCGTTGAAAGACGATGTGTGACACCATATTTGAGCATAACTTTTTCGAATTGGTCATTACAGAAATGGGTCCTACGATCACTTATAATAGCACGAGGTGTACCAAATCGGGCGAAGAGACTTTTGAGAAATTTTACAACAACTCGGGCGTCATTGGTGGGTAACGCATTCGCCTCAACCCATTTAGACAAGTAGTCGACGGCCACGAGTATATATTTGTTACCACGAGAAGACGGGAATGGACCCATGAAATCGATACCCTAGACGTCAAAAATTTCACAGACTTGGATAGCATTTTGAGGCATCTCGTCCTTCTGAGAAAATTTTCCTTGACGCTGGCAAGAATCACATGATTTAACCAACTCATGGGCATCCTAGTAAATCGTCGGCCAATAGAAGCCGGAGTCAAAAACTTTCTTAGCGGTGAAGTTGGCACCATGATGTCCCCCCGTGGGTCCATTGTGGCATGCCATAAGAATTTCAGCGGCTTCTTTGCCATGAACGCACCGCCGGATCACTTGATCCGCACAAATCTTAAACAAGTAGGGGTCGTCCCAGAAATAATGCTTAACATCTTTGAAGAATTTCTTCTTTTGCTGGAACGACATCCCTTTTCGGATAAAATTCCCCACATGGTAATTCGCAAAATCGGCGAACCATGGGGTACTAGAATCACAATGTGATAAACTCCCCAATGCCTCGAGAGGAAATGCTTCATTAATTTCCTTTTTCTCGAAAACACTTTGATGGGGATTCTCTAAACGCGATAGGTGATCAGCAGCAAGGTTCTCAGATCCCTTTTTGTCTCGAATTTCAACTTTGAATTCTTGAAGGAGGAGAACCCACCGTATCAAGCGTGGCTTAGCATCTTGCTTTGCCATAAGGTATTTAAGAGCCGAATGATCCGTATACACTATGCGTTTCTTCAAAAGCAAATAAGGTCGAAACTTTTCAAAGGCGTAAATGATGGCTAACATTTCTTTCTCAGTAGTCGTATAATGGTATTGAGCGTCAGTCATTGTTTTACTAGCATAGTGTATCGGCTGAAAATGTTTAGACTTGCGTTGCCCCAGGACTGCACCAATGGCATAATCGCTAGCATCGCACATTAGCTCGAAGGGCAAGTCCCAATCGGGGGCAATTAAGATAGGAGCCTCCGTTAACTTCTTTTTAAGAATATTAAATGCTTCGATGCATTCATTTGAGAAGATAAACGGAGCATCTTTTTCAAGCAAGTGGGTCAGGGGCCGGGCTATCTTAGAAAAGTCTTGGATGAAACGTCGGTAAAAGCCGGCATGACCGAGAAAACTTCTAATTCCTTTTACGGTAGTGGGATGAGGTAATTTTACAAACAAGTCGACTTTAGCTCTATCGACCTCAATCCCGGATTTTGATATCTTATGGCCGAGGACAATGCCCTCTTTGACCATGAAATGGCACTTCTCCCAATTTAGAACCAAGTTGGTGTCTTCTCACCGTTTCAGCATACTTTCTAAATGGGAGAGGCAAGAAGTGAAAGAATCTCCATAAACCGAGAAATCATCCATGAAAACTTCCATGGTTTTCTCGATCATGTCCGAGAATATAGACATCATACACCTTTGGAACGTGCCTGGAGCATTGCATAAGCCGAAAGGCATATGACGATAGGCAAGCGTTCCATAAGGGCAAGTAATGGTAGTCTTTTCCTGGTCCGGAGGATCAATCGGTATTTGAAAGTAACCGGAAAATCCATCAAGAAAACAATAGAACTCATTTCCCGCTAGGTGTTCTAGCATTTGATCCATAAATGGAAGTGGGAAATGGTCCTTTCGAGTCGCATCATTCAATTTACGATAATCAATACAAACTCTCCATCCGGTAACAAGACGTGTCGGAATCAATTCATTTTCTTCATTCGTCACGACGGTTATTCCACCTTTCTTCGGTACGCAGTGGACCGGGCTAACCAGGAGCTATCCGAGATTGGATAAGTCATTCCAGCATTGAGGAGTTTGATAACTTCCATTTTGATAACCTCATGAATTTTCGGGTTAACCCGTCGTTGTTGCTGAACGGACGGTTTGTAATCGTCTTCAAGTAGGATCTTATGCGTGCAAAAACGAGGGTCGATACCCTTAATATCGGAAATTTGCCAAGCGATGACACGTTTATGCTTCTTGAGCACATCTAAGAGACGGTTCTTCTCCTCATCTTTAAGTTCTTTTGAAATAATGACGGGAAGTTTGATGGTTCCTTCCAAAAATGCGTATTCGAGATGAGGAGGTAAATCCTTGAGCTCGGGCTCCGGAGGATTCTCAGTAGACGGCTTAACTTCTTTAACATCGGCCATTTTTAGGTCCATCGGAGGGAGGGACGGGTTTGGGTCTTCGTTTAATAATTTCTCAATCAAAAGAACATCTCCCTCCGGGTCGCAAACGGAATGATCAATTTCCGGTGAAATTGAATCATTAGCAAGAAAGGCCTTGATCTCTTCCCAAGCAAGATCGCTTCCCTCAAACGGAGTAAGGGAAGGGGAAGGATCGGAAATAATCGGTTCAAAAGAAGGAGTGGGATTGCCACTCGAAGCATTTTCGGTAAATCCAAGTAACTCTAGAGCATACTCCTCCGTAACTTCGTCAATAACATCGACTCGGTTAATGGAAACATGATCATAATCGGAGGAGTATCTCGAGGTTTGATTGAGATTGAACGTAACGGCTTCATTTCCAACACGTAAGGTAATCTCCTCGTCGTAAACATCAATTAAAGCATGGCCAGTCCGTAGGAATCCTCTTCCGAGAATGAGAGGAACCCGTGGATCATCATCAAAATCAACAATGACAAAATCGGTAGGGAAATTAAATTTTCCCACATTGACGAAAACATCCTCGGCTATACCAATTGGTCGAGACGTAGATCGGTCGGCAAGCTCGAGGGTCATACAAGTTGGAGTCAAATTGGGTAAAGACAACTTCTTCCAAATGGATAACGGCATTAGGTTAATGCTAGCACCGAGATCGGCAAAGGCGAAACATTGAACCATCCCAGGAAAATTACACGGAATGAGAAATCGGCCGGGGTCTTCAAGCTTTTCGGGAAGCTTTTTGAGGATAACCGCCGAGCAATTCTCATTCATCTGGGTTCGTAACTTTTCAAACAATTTTTCTTTATTATTCAAAAGACCTTTTAGCATTGAAGCAAATTTAGGCATCAAAAGTATAGCATCCGCGAGAGTTATGTCAAAATGTAGTTCTTGAAAAACTTGGTAAAACTTTTCCACCTGAATTTTATCTTTCTCACGGTGCTTTTGTTCGTTTAAGCGTGACGGATAAGGCAAATTTGTTTTAACGGGAATTTCTTTCTCAGTTTCGTTAACAACTTTATCTTTTCCTTTGGACGTTGGGACCACCGGAGGTTGGATGTTCTCGGTCCTTCCATTATTACTAGGAATTTCCATATCCATTGTCGCCTCGGTTTCACGGACGACTACCTTTGGAGACGAAGAAGACGGGGTAGTCGGAGCCGTTGGTCCATCGATTATAACACAACTCCTAGTCGTGATCGCTTTAGTATCGCCCCTCGGGTTAGCGATCGTGTTGCTTGGAAGAGTACCCGAGCCCGAGGGTCGATCATTTAAAGACTTCTTAATCTCAATGATTTCCTTAGTTAGTAATTCCTGGGTTTTAATTCTGATTTTGCAGCAGCAATTGTTTAATCAATTCATATGAGGTTGGCTGATTCTGATTCACAACTGGATTTTGAAAACTTTGACCACGATTGTTGTTATTGAAACCTTGATTTTGAAAATTCTGATTTCCATGATTAAAATTCCCATGATTAGCATTATAATTTCCTTGAAAATTCCCTTGAGTCGGGCCTTGATTATAGTTTCCCCGATTTTGATTTTGAAAACCATGATTTTGATTTTGAAAACCATTGTTCATCCGATTTTGATTAGCATTGTGATTAAATTGATGATTTCGGTTTTGCACATTTTGATTAACTTGATTGACTTGATTAACTGGATTGACTTGATTTGGTTGAGTAAAACCGGGTGGTCCAACAAAATGGTTTGAACTGTAGCTGAGAAGATTTCGATCTCCTTGAAGAGGTGGGTAACCGTTGCCACCCATATTTGCAGTATGAGCATAAGAACAGGTTAACGGACATTCGTTATACGGATGTGGACCACCACAAGTTACACAACCCTGATTGACGCATTCACTTGATGATTTTGTTTTTCAAAAGACATAGAATCGAATTTTTTATTAAGATCCACTAACATACTCATCACTTCATCATTCGTTTTATTATTAGTGTTAGAAACTTGGGGTTTATTTCTCAACATTCTCACACGAGCCTTATTCTTGATTATCATGAAAGCATCGTTCGTGTTTCGAGCCAATAAGTTCCCACCCGCAGCAGAGTTGAGTGAGTCTTGGTCAACATGACATAACCCATTATAGAAAGTATCAATCTGCTGAAGGGATGTGAACCCATGGTTCGGACATTTTTCCATCAAATCTTTGAATCGATCCCAAGCTTCGCTGAACAACTCATCAAAAGCTTGTTGGAATCGAAAGATTTGGGAACGAAGGTTAGATGTTTTAGAAGGAGGATAGAAGTAATTCACAAACTTGGACGCAAGATCGTTCCAAGTGTGAATCAAATTCGGCGGTTCCTTTTCCAGCCAAGTACGGGCTGCCCCTTTAAGAGGGAAAGGAAATAACTTTAATTTCACCACATCGTGAGGAACTTGATTCATGCGAATGGTCTCAGCGATGTCGGCGAAATTTCTTATGTGAGCATATGGGTCTTCGTGTTCGAACCCGTGAAAAGATATACTCGTGATAAGATTGAGCAATCCGTGATTAATTTCAAAATTAGCATTGATTTCGGGTATCATGATGGCTCTCCTTACACCATTGAATGGTGATTGGAGTTGTTCCTCCATCGGACGTGGATCGAAAGCCGGTTGTGGTCCCATCGGAGGGATCACATTGTTTTGAGCACCACCCATCGGCGGGGGTCCCAAGTGTTGCTCGTTCGGGTTCATTTCCTCCGTATTAGGAAAAAGAACTCGGTGTGTATGACGAAACAAACTTTCCGGATTTGAAAGCGGTGAAACAAGTCGTTTAGACGTTGAACGTGTGTTCATACACCACAAAAATCAAATTTTGAAAAATAAAAGGAAAATCAAATTTAAAAAGGAAAATCTTTTTGTATTATTATTATTTTTTTTATAAAGCAAAATGCAAAAACTTAATCTTTTGTTTTTTTTCTTTATCAAACGTTACGTTAATTGTAAACCGTTTCCTTTAAATCTACTCGCGACGGAACGGGAGAGAAGAATGGATCGCTCTTCAGCTTGCAATTTAATGTCTAAGCTTCCATATTTTCCACTTAATCGGTCGTAGAATCCAAAGTAATTCGATTAGCAACTAATTTCACGCGTTGTTATCTTGGGAAGCTTATTTGGTTTACAACGCCCACCCTTCAACGAGAGAGTTGAGGCTGTAACTTTATTATTTTTTTGGTATCTTTGAAAACACTTTAGGAAAAGTGTTTTTGATTTTTCAATTTTTTTGGTTTTTATAGAAAATATATACAAGGAAGGTTTTCAAAACACAATTTCGAAAAATGAAAACGAAAAATTCACTTCAACCTTCCCCGGCAGCGGCGCCAAATTGATTCGTGAGAAAATCAAGTTATATATAGTATAGTATTACTCAAGAGATCCGCAAAGAAATACGGATAACCCGAGGTCATAGTCCGTGTGAAGGATGAATGGAATTTCGAATTCCCGATTTGTGAAACGTGTCGTGAAAAGCGGTAAAAAGTGATATTGATGAGATAATACCAATGAAATAACAAATGAAGCACAAATAATCACTTAAGCACGTATTTCAAATAAGAAAACTAAAAACGTAACGTTGAATCGAAACCGTAAACTTAAACGTAAAATAAACGTTAACGCGCGAAATAAAACGTGAATTTTGAGCTACACTACTCCAACGGACTTGAAAATAATTTCAAAAAGTTAAAAATAATAAAAAAAAAATTTGAGAAAAAGAAAAATATTTTTTTGACTTTTTATTTAATTTTTATGAATTAAAAATTAATTAACTAATTAAAAATCTAAAAGAAAATGCAAATAAGGTGAGAAAAATAAAAAATAAATTTTAAAAATTATAAAATAACTAAAAAGTAATTTTAAAACTAAAAACTATTTTTTTTTTGACTTTTTGTGTAATTTTTGGGAATTAAAAACTATTAAATCTAATTAAAAATTAATAAAAATAGAAAATAAATGAGAAAAATTGCAAAATAAATTTCTAAAATTCTAAAATAAATGAAAATAAATTTTAAAAATATTTTTGGATTTTTCTTGGCTTTTTCTAATTTTTTTGGATTTTTTAATAATTAAAAAGTATTTAAAATTGAATAAAAATGAAAATAAAATAAGAAAATTAGCAAATCAACTTGGAAAAATATGAAAAATTCAGGGAAAATCTAAAATAATATTTTAAAGCTAGGAAAAATTTGAAAATGGAAAAATGAGTACTGGAAATGCTTTTTGGCTTAAAGACAGCTTATAAGAGTGCTTATTAGTAAGCACAGTTGACCAATTTTTGACCAAAACTTGACCCAATGATTTTGGACTCAGAAAAGCTTAATGGAACAGTAACTAGACCAAAAATAACTCAGAAACACAGATGTGGCAACAAACAGTTACAATAAGCTAAAATGGATAAGCAGATAAGCAACTGAATAAGCAAATGGGATTTATTTCAAGTGAAACAACTACCTAAGGTACGAATGAAATCAAATGCACACCCAAACTCTGATTTCAAGCAAATTAATACAATTGCAGCCCTAACTCTAATGACAGATCCTAGTTTCAACTACACCACTTGATAAGCTGAATAGGCAGTCCTAATAAGCTATAGGTAGTGAGCTTATGGGGGCAAACAATCACCAAACCAACCGAGAATACTAATTTACCAAAAGAAATCACTCAGGATCCTATTTACTAATCCAAATGTAGCCTAGAAATCTGAACACCTACTGAGAGGCAGGGCACTATATGGTCCAAACAGTTCACTTCCAATAGCTTTTTCAATAAGCAAAGGAGTTTCAAATTGAAATTTTCTTTTTGAAATTGTTTTCCTAACTGATAATCTCTAAAAAAACAGCAACCCCAATGTATTTCCAACAACAAATGAACCCTACAGATTCTCACAAAGTTTTGTCCAAAAACTGAGTTCACTATGTTTTGACATTTTGATTTAAAAGAAGCTTTGACTAATCTGAATCTAAATATGTCTTAAATGATTTCCTATGATGTAATAAGCTATTGTGCAACTTAAATAAGCTATCTAAACTACAATAGTGATTAACTACAGGCTAATGCAATCTAAATAATCTAATAGTTATACTAATAATATTGATATGAGATAAGTTGACTATTTATGCTAAAACCTACTGAATTTATGCCAGACTAAGCTTGATTCAACCTGAGTGTGATGTCTAAACCTATAAACACCTCTGAAATAACAAATACACAGCAAACTAGTTGATGAGGCGAAAAATGAACCACTTTTAGGGGGTCATTTAAGCCCGGAATTGAATTTATTTGATCAAATATTGCCCTAAATCGTTCCTTTTGTGATTTTAGGTACTTTGGGAGTGAAATCTGGAAAAGAAGGCATTTTGGACGTTTTTTGAGCATAAAAGTGAAGAAAACGGCAAAGTCTCAATTTTCCAAGCTGGGAACAGTAGGTGACGTCGTCAAGAGTAATATTTTGACGACGTCACGAGTATTTTTCATGACGACCCAGTACAGAAATGACGGCGTCACAAGGAAGAGCGTCAAGAGTAAAATACGTGACGGCCTGGAAACACATAACACTTGACGGCGTCAGAAGTAGATCAAGGCAGTCCGAGATTTATTTTGGCGGCGAGATAACGGCGTCACCAATTTGGTCTTGACGCCGTCAGCCCCTATTTCCTATATATAGTTTTCTAATTTTTACACATTAAGAGAGGAAGTTTTGGAGAAACCCTAAGGCCGAACCTAATACGATTTTCACAGGTTTTTCAAGGGTTTTCAGCCCTTGAAACCTTACGAGTGTAATTGAGATAAGTGTTCTTTTAATTCAATCAATATGTCTATGTGTTGGTTGTCTATATCTTGTTCTTGTCTTGATTCCACCATGCTAGGCTAGATCTATCTTGTGTTTGCTTGGATCTAATGAAACCTAGATGTTAATTATGTGTTGATTACTTGTTTATGGTTGTATTGGATGAATGATTTCGATGTTAGGCTTAAGAAAACTGGCAGATCTCCAAATGGTAACATGCTTGAATGTCTTAGGAAACATGAACCAATGTGCACTAGGTTTTATTGATTGTATTTAATGCATGAGTAAATTCTAATGATCCCATGTTAGGAGCTTCTTAGCTGGCTCGACATAGGAGTGAAGTAGGCACTCATAGGATTGGGGAAGTAAGTGCGCCACCCCATGAATGGTATTAAGGAATACAATCCGTCATCCACGCAACTATAACAAGTAATTAACGTGTAAAAGTTGTCTAGGGAGTAGTGAAATCTAAGTAAACATATTTTCTCCACTTATTGCTCACAACCTTAGTATAATTTAGTTTTATTTTCATTTCAAATATTTTATTTTGATTGCATCTTTAGTATTGGGTTAGTTGACTAGCAACTAATTCCGCCCATATCCTTCAAACCCAAGATTTTATTTGCTTTCTAAAAAATATAAAAACACAAAAATAATCATCCGTCATCTTTAGCACTAGTAATTAGGTTTTCTAATCCTAGCGACACTATTCCTAGCTGAACGATCAATCCCCCGGTACTTGTCACTATACTATACTACAACGATCAGGTACACTGCCTGGTGGGGGTTGTAAGCTTCTCGAGATCCCTTAAGAGGTAAAGCCTGGTGCGATCCCCACGCATCAAGTTTTTGGCACCGCATCCCGGGGAATAGTTATTGTCTAGGTTAGAATCTCTTTTTATTAGGTCTACTTGCTAGATTCCTTTCTAGTAAGATTTTATTTTTATTTTTAGGTTTTCTGTAGTCTATCTTTTTCTTTGTGCACTTTATTTGTAAAACCATTTTCATTTGTCACTATGGCGGATGAAATTCCAATTAGATCACTGACAATAGAGGAACAATTATATTTCAATAAGAGATTTGTTTCTTATCATTCTTATGAATTTTTGCGTGATCTTTGTGTTATCCAAATGAAGTTGGGGGTAAGGTTAGATGGGTTTAATGAATTCTATGCATGTGATAATTCTATTAGACAATCATTAACTGGAAAAATTCCTTTTAGTCGGACCCTTTGGATGAATTTTCAGGAAAGCTTCCAAACCATGACCCATAAGTGGAACGAATTGGTGGATTCGTATGAGCAAAGAGACCTAGTTTCTAAGAACATAGACTTAGAATCAAACCAAGATTACGAGATGGTTAGTTATGAACCACCTAGTTGCATGAGTGGGATAGATTTCACCAAAACATACGACACACATGAGGTTAGAGTTGAGCCACCTAGTTGCATGTCATGGTTAGGCACTACCATAATACAAGATGAACACATAGGTGATATTGAGGTGATGGAAGAGATAGTAGAAAACCCAAGCCCACTAAGTACCCCGCAAGTCCTACCATCATTTGAGGCATACACACCGCCCGTGACTTACCCGGAAGAAGTAGAAGAAACTTTAGGAATTCCGATGGAGGTAGAACCCTTGGACCTGGCACCACTTGAGGATATATGTTTGAATACTTGTAGTGATAACCTTACTCCTAGTTTTAGGGAATTTCCTAGTGTTGATGAACCGGAACCTCAATCTTTACACACCTTTCCATCCTTAGATATATTTCTAGGAGACAAAAGAGGAACCGACCCACACATCAACCAATATTATCCGGGTAGTTTTAGGATGAAGGAAGCCATTCACTCACCCCCTTCACCTCACGTGGCATATTCACACCCTAAGGGTGTGTATCGCTACTTTCACCCACACTTGATCCTAAGTGTAGGGAAAACCTCCCCTATTTCCGTTAAATAAGGGTAGAGTCAGGCTCGTGACTCGAACAAAAACAAGCGCTTCTTGGGAGGCAACACATGTTTTGTGTGTTTTTGTTGACATAAATAATGTATGAAAACGTTATTTATATTTTTCGATATCTCTATATTTTGATGATCACAAAATGCAAACTCGTCAATCGTAAGATTACTACGTAAACAAGTATTAAGCTAGTTTATATCACTATATCCAACTTAATCACTTAAGGTATGGATAAACAAGTGCTTAATACATCTTATGATCAAAGGGATATTTAATTAACTAATACAAAGTTTATTTAAATATATAAACATATTATATATTTTTGAAAAACACTTTTGGTAATAAAGAAAAATGTTTTAATCATACTAAATATATGATTTCAAATATTTAACCAAAATCAGTTAGTTTTTCACCAAATAAACTTTCCCCACTAAAAGACAAGTTTTCTGGCCGTTACAGTTGGGCGGCCCCCCTTAATTATAAGGGGCGGTCCCCTTAATTTTAAGGGGGCCGGCCAAGATTTAAGGGGACCGGCCAGGCTCCCCTGTCAGAAAATGTCAGAATTCTTCTCCTATAAATACCACCTTAATTCTGGAATTTTCACCCACCTTTTGCACGAAATTTTCAGATCTATAACTCTCTAAATATCCTCTAAAACCCTTTGATCATTTGTATATTAATCCTTGTTTCAAGTGATTCAATCCCTCATCATCCATTCTCATCCAAAGTGCAAAAGAAGAACACTCTTTCTACAACCAAGTTCAAGAAGTGTTGAAGAGTAGTTGTGCATAGTGTATATATACATTCATTTCTGAATATTGTGTAGTGCTTGTTATATATTGTTTAGAAGATATAAAAGTTGTGTAGGAAGTAGAAGTTGATTAGTAGTGAAGTAGGTTAGTTGTGAAGATTGGTGTGAAGTAGAAGATTGGTGTGTAGAAGATTGGTGTGAAGTAGAAGATTGGTGTGTAGTATATTGGTGTGAAGAAGTTGTGTAGAAGTAGTGATCAAGTTGTGAAGTTGTTGTGGTGTGTAAATAGGTGTGTAAGGTTTTCTCCGCCAAAAATGAGTTTGTTGACATAGTGAAGAAAACTCTCGAGTAGGTGACTCGGGGAGTGGAGTAGGAACAAGGAAGGTGTCCTTGTAGCCGAACCACTATAAATCCTCGTGTTGTGGTTTCTAAGAACATAGACTTAGAATCAAACCAAGATTACGAGATGGTTAGTTATGAACCACCTAGTTGCATGAGTGGGATAGATTTCACCAAAACATACGACACACATGAGGTTAGAGTTGAGCCACCTAGTTGCATGTCATGGTTAGGCACTACCATAATACAAGATGAACACATAGGTGATATTGAGGTGATGGAAGAGATAGTAGAAAACCCAAGCCCACTAAGTACCCCGCAAGTCCTACCATCATTTGAGGCATACACACCGCCCGTGACTTACCCGGAAGAAGTAGAAGAAACTTTAGGAATTCCGATGGAGGTAGAACCCTTGGACCTGGCACCACTTGAGGATATATGTTTGAATACTTGTAGTGATAACCTTACTCCTAGTTTTAGGGAATTTCCTAGTGTTGATGAACCGGAACCTCAATCTTTACACACCTTTCCATCCTTAGATATATTTCTAGGAGACAAAAGAGGAACCGACCCACCCATCAACCAATATTATCCGGGTAGTTTTAGGATGAAGGAAGCCATTCACTCACCCCCCTTCACCTCACGTGGCATATTCACACCCTAAGGGTGTGTATCGCTACTTTCACCCACACTTGATCCTAAGTGTAGGGAAAACCTCCCCTATTTCCGTTAAATAAGGGTAGAGTCAGGCTCGTGACTCGAACAAAAACAAGCGCTTCTTGGGAGGCAACACATGTTTTGTGTGTTTTTGTTGACATAAATAATGTATGAAAACGTTATTTATATTTTTCGATATCTCTATATTTTGATGATCACAAAATGCAAACTCGTCAATCGTAAGATTACTACGTAAACAAGTATTAAGCTAGTTTATATCACTATATCCAACTTAATCACTTAAGGTATGGATAAACAAGTGCTTAATACATCTTATGATCAAAGGGATATTTAATTAACTAATACAAAGTTTATTTAAATATATAAACATATTATATATTTTTGAAAAACACTTTTGGTAATAAAGAAAAATGTTTTAATCATACTAAATATATGATTTCAAATATTTAACCAAAATCAGTTAGTTTTTCACCAAATAAACTTTCCCCACTAAAAGACAAGTTTTCTGGCCGTTACAGTTGGGCGGCCCCCCTTAATTATAAGGGGCGGTCCCCTTAATTTTAAGGGGGCCGGCCAAGATTTAAGGGGACCGGCCAGGCTCCCCTGTCAGAAAATGTCAGAATTCTTCTCCTATAAATACCACCTTAATTCTGGAATTTTCACCCACCTTTTGCACGAAATTTTCAGATCTATAACTCTCTAAATATCCTCTAAAACCCTTTGATCATTTGTATATTAATCCTTGTTTCAAGTGATTCAATCCCTCATCATCCATTCTCATCCAAAGTGCAAAAGAAGAACACTCTTTCTACAACCAAGTTCAAGAAGTGTTGAAGAGTAGTTGTGCATAGTGTATATATACATTCATTTGTGAATATTGTGTAGTGCTTGTTATATATTGTTTAGAAGATATAGAAGTTGTGTAGGAAGTAGAAGTTGATTAGTAGTGAAGTAGGTTAGTTGTGAAGATTGGTGTGTAGAAGATTGGTGTGAAGTAGAAGATTGGTGTGTAGTATATTGGTGTGAAGAAGTTGTGTAGAAGTAGTGATCAAGTTGTGAAGTTGTTGTGGTGTGTAAATAGGTGTGTAAGGTTTTCTCCGCCAAAAATGAGTTTGTTGACATAGTGAAGAAAACTCTCGAGTAGGTGACTCGGGGAGTGGAGTAGGAACAAGGAAGGTGTCCTTGTAGCCGAACCACTATAAATCCTCGTGTTGTGGTTTGATCTTTCCAACTCTTCTCATTACTTATTTATTTACCTTTACTATATTAGCTTTGTTAGTTAGTTACCATACAATAGTTCATATAGTGCAAGTATTGAGTTCACATAAACTAGAATCGAAGCTTTTAAAACAAACTTGTGTTTATAAATTTAAAAGGACGTAAAACTATTCAACCCCCCCCCCTTCTAGTTTTCCACAGTTTTTATTTGTTTGTTTGTTTGTTTGTTTGATTCTATTTGTTTCCGTATGCATGTTTTATTTTTATTGTTTGTGGCTCATGTTTCAAAGTAAATTGTGAAAATGCTTTATTTTGTTTTTAACTTCGTCTTAATTGCATATAAAGGTATTTTGCAAAAGATAAGTGTAAGGGAGATCCAAATTTGTTTATAAGAACGAAATTGAGCATGAACCACAACAATAATAAATGGACATGTGTATTAGTACGTGTTAGAGTCAAATGCTTGTATCGAGTCATAATGATGTTTTGCAGGATTTTCCAGGAAGTAGAACCAAGTTTTTCCAGAAATTTTCCGGAAACTTAACATAAGAATTTCTGCAGGTCACTTCTGACGGCGTCATGAGTTTACTCTTGACGGCGTCACGTGTAAAAATCTGAAAATTTTACCAGTTTTGTTTTTCTAACGGAGTCTTATGGTTTTTGTGAATTATTAAGTTTTATAATCTCCAGGAAATCTGCAAACTTCATTCCACAAGCATTATATCTTATTTTGTTTTCTAGGATTTAGTAACTTATATAGGTTGCCGCCGATTTTATGCGAGGTTGTCTTGTTTGTTTTCTCAGGATTTACAGGTTATGTATGACAAGAAGATGATTTATATTCTGGAAGGGAAGCTTTGATTGTTCATTTTCTTGGAGGAAGATTTAACCTGGCCACCTTATTATCCATACCGAGCGAATCAGGGGAGTATTTGATTTCATTCTTTTTACTTTTTCACTTTTACATTCTTTACTTGAACATTGGGGACAATGTTCATCTTAAGTGTAAGGGGAGGGTAAAATGATGATACCTTACAGATACACTTTCGCTTGAGTTTGTTTTGTTTAATGGTAGATGTGTAATAAAACTATAAGAAATACTTGTTAGTGCAATTTTAGCGCCAAATTTAAATTTTTTTACAACATTTAGGAGTGAAACTTTAGCCATAGCAAGCGTCTCATGGATAGGAGATTGTATGACTAGCACATAACCGTATATTCAGAAAATTTTTTCACCCAAATATGTGAGGTTCGCCTTTAGATTTGATAGGAAAAGCACTTACTATTAGTGCTTATGAGTGTACCGGTAGCATTTAGATTCTAGAACTTGCGTTAGTGATGCATCCCGAGACCGCTAGTGAGACTACATTCGTGTGGTAGGATTTACTACATGATAAGAGGCATTAGGATCACCCTTGTGTTAAACCCGTATCATAATTACTTGACAATTTAAGTCATATTACTTGGCTAGTTAAGTCAACTAATTTTTCCCACACCTTAGCGTTGTACTCATTTTTAGTACACGAAACCCCTAGTACACCCCTCCGAGCCTATCTTTTCGTTTCTAACTTTAAGCATCTTACTTAAAGGAAGAATTTGTTACACCCCACTTAAATGTACACCCAAATCGCCTTAGCCTTCCGTGTATGCGCTCATTTTTAGTGCATTATTGTTATTTGTTAAACCCTAAGTTGACTATCTAATTGATTACATGGTTGCTAAGTCGAGTCATATCCTTGTACATATTGTTTTGGGACGATTGGGACTCATGGGTGAAGTACTTATTTTATGGAGTAATGGGGAAGAACATCATTTATTACCCCCCATATGTGCGTCAATCTTAAAAGTACTCCAAGTGTTTTGATTTTCTTAATTCGAGTCATTAGTTTAGTTTATTGTAAAGTATGTAAAAATTCAAGTGTAAGCGGAACGTTTATTCCCTATGATGTATTATTTTGGATGGTAGGGTAAGAGTGTATGCAAAAAAAAAAAAAAAAAAAAAAAAAAAAAATGGAAAAATCAAAGAAAAAAAATAGAAAAAGAGAAAGAGAAAAAACATACGGATTACCATCCCTTTTTATTCTATGTTCATTTTATGTTTTTGTTATTTTTCATTTATTAGCTTAACTCGAGTCTAGTCTTGGCTTAGCAATGCCATGTTGTATATGTAATTAACTAAGATTGTTAACTCGCCACCAGTAAAGACTACCTATATCCAACAAAACCGTGTATTTCATATCCCTACACCTAATGTTACAACCCTTTAAAAGACCTCTTTGATAGTTTATCCTAGGTGCTTACGCCATGTGGTGGAGGTTTGATCCTTTCCCAAGCCTATGGTAATCTATTTTGCTATGACAGGTAGTGAGAGATATCTTCCGTTTCCATATTGTAATTTATACTTTGTTACACCCGAGAGATGTGAGTATCTAAACACTATTTGTGAGGTGCTTGTATATGACCTCCGTGCTTGTCTATTGGTCTTTAGTGGAACGATTATTTGTTGTAATTACTTTTATATTAGAGTTAAATGACCCCTAACTTGTATTTTGACTAGAATAAAAGCGCATTTGCTTGAGGACAAGCAAATCTCAAGTGTAAGGGTATATGATGAGGCGAAAAATGAACCACTTTTATGGGGTCATTTAAGCCCGGAATTGAATTTATTTGATCAAATATTGCCCTAAATCATTCCTTTTGTGATTTTAGGTACTTTGGGAGTGAAATCTGTAAAAGAAGGCATTTTGGACGTTTTTGGAGCATAAAAGTGAAGAAAACGGCAAAGTCTCAATTTTCCAAGCTGGGAACAGTAGGTGACGGCGTCAAGAGTAATATTTTGACGGCGTCACGAGTATTTTTCATGACGACCCAGTACAGAAATGACGGCGTCACAAGGAAGAGCGTCAAGAGTAAAATACGTGACGGCCTGGAAACACATAACACTTGACGGCGTCAGAAGTAGATCAAGGCAGTCCGAGATTTATTTTGGCGGCGAGATGACGGCGTCACCAATTTGGTCTTGACGCCGTCAGCCCCTATTTCCTATATATAGTTTTCTAATTTTTACACATTAAGAGAGGAAGTTTTGGAGAAACCCTAAGGCCGAACCTAATACGATTTTCACAGGTTTTTCAAGGGTTTTCAGCCCTTGAAACCTTACGAGTGTAATTGAGATAAGTGTTCTTTTAATTCAATCAATATGTCTATGTGTTGGTTGTCTATATCTTGTTCTTGTCTTGATTCCACCATGCTAGGCTAGATCTATCTTGTGTTTGCTTGGATCTAATGAAACCTAGATGTTAATTATGTGTTGATTACTTGTTTATGGTTGTATTGGATGAATGATTTCGATGTTAGGCTTAAGAAAACTGGCAGATCTCCAAATGGTAACATGCTTGAACGTCTTAGGAAACATGAACCGATGTGCACTAGGTTTTATTGGTTGTATTTAATGCATGAGTAAATTCTAATGATCCCATGTTAGGAGCTTCTTAGCCGGCTCGACATAGGAGTGAAGTAGGCACTCATAGGATTGGGGAAGTAAGTGCGCCACCCTATGAATGGTATTAAGGAATACAATCCGTCATCCACGCAACTATAACAAGTAATTAACGTGTAAAAGATGTCTAGGGAGTAGTGAAATCTAAGTAAACACATTTTCTCCACTTATTGCTCACAACCTTAGTATAATTTAGTTTTATTTTCATTTCAAGTATTTTATTTTGATTGCATCTTTAGTATTGGGTTAGTTGACTAGCAACTAATTCCGCCCATATCCTTCAAACCCGAGATTTTATTTGCTTTCTAAAAAATATAAAAACACAAAAATAATCATCCGTCATCTTTAGCACTAGTAATTAGGTTTTCTAATCCTAGCGACACTATTCCTAGCTGATCGATCAATCCCCCGGTACTTGTCACTATACTATACTACAACGATCAGGTACACTGCCTGGTGGGGGTTGTAAGCTTCTCGAGATCCCTTGAGAGGTAAAGCCTGGTGTGATCCCCACGCATCCCTAGTCTATACCAAACACCCTGTGTAATGACTGATAAGAAAGTAACACTACTCAAATAAATTCCTCAGCAATCCAAAACTGAACTATTGATCAATTACTAATCCAATAACCCACAATAAGCACAGAAAAACAGCCTCAGTTGCAACTTATCCACAGATAATATATCCACAGATATGACAGATGAAACAAACAGCAATGAAACAGTAGCCAAACAATTTCTCAAATGATGAAATAACAAATAAGCTAAGTCTACTATGCAACTATCAATATCAAAAAAGAAATACGCAATTCAAATCAGATCTATATTAACTGATGCAAAATAAAAATTGAAATGAAAACTTACAAGCTCATTCCCCCTCAGCATGAAAAGAGGGGGTTCACTAAGCTTGCCTGTCTCTATGACAGGCCAAGTGGACACCTTATTTGGCTGCCAAACTCCTTGAAGAAGCTGAGCTTATCTAATAAGCTTTCAGTTGACCTTCTTTGACCAATATGTTTTTTAAATTTAAATAACACAATAAGTTCACAACAACTATTAATTAGTTGATATGAATGTATAGAAACAGAACAAAACTAATTTTAAACTCAAATAAGAAATTTAAACATTATTATTATTATTATTATTATTATTATTATTATTATTATTATTATTATTATTATTATTATTATTATTATTATTATTATTATTATTATTATTATTATTATTATTATTATTATTATTATTATCATTATTATTATTATTTTTTATAAAGGTAAAGCAGAGATGTAATTGAAATATTTAAACTAACTAGTAAACACTGATTAAACTAAAGAGCCAATAATAATGAACAAAACTAAAATTGAAATTTAAAGACAATAAGTTGTAAAAATAAACTAAATTATATTAAAATTGAAAATGGAGTACAAGGCTGGAAAGGAAATTACAATAAAACACACACTAAAAATACTCAGAAAACTACTACTCATAAAAAACTACACACCAATACATGAAGAGGGGGGGTATTTATAGTTGAGGCATGAGAGGCCTTGGATCCTTCTAGCAGTCCCATGTCATCGATCCAGGGTGCATTTGTGTTTGTTTGAGTAGATATCAGCCCTTAGATTACGCTTGGCCTCCAATCTTCTATCCTCAACCATTGGATACAATCATGCTTCAATCATGTACACGCACACTCACGCGGATAGCTGACATGGCAGGTCTGCCATGTCAGGGTTACTTCTAGAAGCAAGTGAATATGACCCAATTGCCCTTAATCTCAGTAATTTGGGTTTTTACACTCATGAATAGTAACTAGGGTTCTTAGTTATCTGGGTAATAATGAAATTGGGGGGCGGGAATAAGGGATTGGGTGTTTTTATTGTGTTTGTGTTGACTGGGTCGTTTGACCCTGGGTATGTGGTAGGTTAAGTGGTGGACCGGGTAAAAGGGAGAGGTGGTGATGGGCTTAGTATCTTTTGGGCTTGGGTAGTTTGGTTTTGAATTATTTCTTAAAGGACCATTTTTGTAAATTCCTGAAAGATGAGGGACTGAAGTTGCCATTCTCTCTAAACTTTTTCCAAGGACTAAATATGCAACATTCTGAATCTCTGAGGACTTCTAATGATAATATGAGCTTTCTTTGATCATTTTGCTTCCCCGGCTTCGGCTTTTGACCTTTTTCCATTCTCGTGCTCGTTTTTGTCGGTTTTGCTTTGTTTTTGTTCATTTTTCACATATCCGTACCTGCACATACACAAATACAAAAACACACATTCTCTTGGCATATTTGGTTAGTATTTGGTGTATTTGGTCTAAAAAGGATGTGTGAAAAAGCACACATCAAGCACCCAGTTGGGGATTTACCTTCTTGAATCTTTTGTTAATAAAATACACCAAATGGGTGGTTGGCTGGGTGTAATCGATCGTGTTAGTGTTCTGATTATCATTTTCACATGGTATCAGAGAGCTATAAGGTTCTAATCTGGTGGTATTGAGATTCTAGGGTTTCTAGGGTTTCGAAGTTTTTTGGGGGTGTTTTGCAATTGAAGTTTGTGTTGGTTAATTGGGGCTGTTTTCTTAACGGCCGTGGTTGATTCGATCTGTTCAGGACTAACTCTGGTGACTTTGTGGGTTTCTTGATTAGGGTTTCATAAACCCTAGTTTGGAAATTTGGGGATTTGTATCTCTGGCGATTTCTTGGTATTGTTGGGCCCGTTCTTGATTACAATCTTCACTAGACTAAGTGAATCTAGTGAGGTTGTGATCTATTCCGCTGGTATCTCACTGTAAGTGGTATTTCTTCTCTTAAGATAACATCTACTTAGTCAAGAAGGTGCAAACATAGTGGTTAACACCTTGACCCGCCACCATGAATGGTACGGAAACCTGCTCTGGCCACTCTCAGTCTTCTTGGCTGGTATTTGGTTATTCTTGGGTGTGAGTTTAATTTTCTTTTCTGTTTTGTCAGTAGTTATAATTTTGTTGTGTCTAAGTCGAAGGAGGATAGGTTTTGGGAATCTTGGAAGTTAGTTGTGTTTGTTGGTGGTTGTGTGTTCTGGTTATTGTCTTGTTTGTTATATTTGTTAGTTGTTAATTTGTCTGTTTTTGTTCTTTATTCTTTGCATTATCTGTTATTTTGGCACCTGGTGATCCTAGTAGTAGTCAAGTTTTAATCAGTAATCTAGATGCTGGTAATCCATTTCACATTCAAACTAATGATAATAGTAGTACTGATCTTATTCCATTTAAATTTACTGGAACAGAAAACTATAGAATATGGTCTGGTGCTATGAAATTAGCCTTACAAGCTAGAAATAAATATAGTTTTGTTGATGGTTCTTGTGTGAAAGAGTCATATTCTACTAGTGATGTTTTATCTGCTCAATGGGATAGGTGTAATGCTATTGTTTTAACTTGGTTGATGAATTCTGTCTCTCAAGATGTTTATATGGGTCTTGTTTATTCTGATAATGCTGCTTGTGTGTGGAAGGAGTTACAAGTAACATATGATAAAGTTGATGGGTCTGTAGTTTACAATATTTTTCAAAAAATCAATTGTGTTAAACAAGGTGGTACTTCTGTTGCAGATTATTATCATAGGCTCAATTTTCTTTGGAGAGAGTTTGATGCTTTAACTAAACTGCCTGTTTGTGTTTGTGAAGTTAAATGTGCTTGTGCTGCTAGTAAAGAGTTAGTGTTTCATAAGCAACTTATGAAATTGATGCAATTTCTCATGAGCCTTGATGATTGTTATAAGCCTGTGAGAACTGCACTTTTAAGCAGGGATCCTCTCCCTGAGGTTAAAGATGCTTACATCACTGTTTCTAGAGAAGAATCCCATGGAGGGGTTCCTGAGTCCTCTAGTGTTACTGAGACTAAACTTAATGCTTCTTCTTTTGCTGCTAAATCTTTTAATAGCAATAGAAAGGTATTTAACAATAATAATAACACTAGAGGTACTAATTCTAATACTATTAATAAAGGTTCTAATCCTAATCTTAATTGTAAAAACTGTGGTAAGATTGGAATATTGAAAGGTGCTATGAGATTATTGGTTTTCCACCTGGTTTTGTTAAGAATAATAATCCAGCTAGACAAAATGGTTTTAGACAAAACTATAATGCTAATGCTGAGGTTAAACAGTCTGAAAATAAAAGTTCTAATTCATCTGCTAGCACTTCTACTGGTTTTACTTCTGAGCAGATAAAAAAACTCTTGTCTTTGATCAATTATTCTCCTTCTGGAAGCATACATGCTAATATGGCAGGTAGGGCTTCATTCTTTAATGGAAATGTTTGGTTTAATGTTAATTTTTCTAGATATTTCTATGCTAATTCTAGTTTTTATGTTAAAACTGTTTCTTTGGGGTGGATTATAGATTCAGGTGCTAATCAGCACTTGACTATTTCCACAGTTGGTATGTTTAATGTAGTTGATATCACTGGTCTTAGAATTACTGTTGGACACCCTAATGGCACTGTTGCTACTATTAGTCATGTTGGAAATCTAAAATTGACCAATAATGTTACTCTTTATGTTGTTTTGGTTGTCCTTGGTTATTGTGTGAGCTTGTTATCTGTTAATAAACTTATTAGAGATAGAAAAATGTTTGTTGGTTTTGATGAAGATAAATGTTACATTCAGGATTTGAAAAGGGAGAATATTCTGGGTACTGGTAGTCAATCTGATGGCCTTTATCTGTTTGATTTGCAGTCTGATAATGATTGGTTATGTCCTATAATGTGTCTAAACTTGTTTGGCATAATAGATTGGGTCATCCTGCTGATCTAGTTTTATCTGTTCTTAAAAATGATCTTGGTTTATCCAAGAACTCCTATGTGCCAGTTTGTGAGATTTGTCATAGGGCCAAACAGACTAGGGAACCATTTCCCTTATCTGATCATAAGTCTGAGAATCTTGGTGATCTTATTCGCCTTGACTTATCGGGTCCTTACAGAGTAACTAGCAGAGAGGGGTACAAGTATTTCTTAACTGTTGTTGATGATTTTTCTAGGGCTGTATGGGTATACTTAGTTAAATCTAAGGATGAAGTTTTTGGTGTATTCTGTTCTTTTATTCACTTAATATCTACTCAATTTGATGTTAAAATTAAAATTATGAGATCTAATAATAGAACTGAGTTTGTCAATAGGAAAATGAATGAAATGTTTTCTGATCTTGGAATAATACATCAAACTTCATGTGCTCATACTCCATAGCAAAATGGGATTGCTGAAAGGAAACATAGACACCTACTCAATGTAGTTAGGAGTCTTATGTTTCAAGAGGGGATTCCTTTAAAATTTTGGTCTGATTGTGTTCTAACTGTTGTGTATCTTATAAACATGCTGCCATCTTCAGTATTAAAAGGCAAATGTCCCTATGAGTTGTTATATAAGTGTAAACCTAATCTTTCTCACTTGAGGTCTTTTTGCTGTCTGTGTTTTGCAACCATTTTAAACAATCATGATAAAATGTCTTATAAGTCTAAAAAGTGTGTTTTAATAGGTTTTTCTACTACTAAGAAAGCATATAAACTTTTAAGTTTGGACACTAGAAAAGTATTTTTTGCAAGAGATGTGAAGTTTTATGAAAATATATTTCCACTTAAAATGAAAACCTGTGTTTCTACTGATACACATTATGTAAATGAAGTAGAAAACTTGAACTTTTTTATAGTCTGAAGCCACAAAGACCCAATGATGATGGGGAAGATACACCAATTGAGGATGGTAGTTTGCCACCTTCATATGATGCAACAGAAAATGAAACAGATACTACTTATTTGCATAATGAAGGTAGGCATTCTGCAACCTACTTTGGTGACCAACACTGGTCTGAGGGCAGTCCCAATATAGATAATACTTCTTCTATTCCAACTCAGTCTATAAATGTTAATGAAGATGTGCAGACACCCGTATTAAGAAGATCTAATAGAGAGTCTAAAACTCCTATTAGGTTTAATGACTATGTGTTGAGTTCTAAAGTTAGATATGGCATAGAAAAATATGTGAGTTATGCTGGTCTTAATAGAAATAACATGTGTTTTGCTTCTACTTTGAATAAATCTTGTGAACCTAAAAGTTATGAAGAAGTTGTTCAAAATCCTAATTGGAATGATGCTATGAATAGTGAAATTGAAGCTTTAAATATAAATAATACTTGGACTGAGTGTGATTTACCTGCTGGTAGACATGCTATTGGTTATAAGTGGTTATGGAAAATCAAATATAAGTCCACTGGTGAAATTGATAGATATAAAGCTAGGCTGGTTGCTAAAGGTTTTAGTCAAAGAGAAGGGTTTGACTATGATGAAACCTTCAGTCCTGTGGTTAAAATGGTAACCGTTAGATGCTTGATTAGTATTGCAGTTAATATGAATTGGCCTCTTTATCAGCTTGATGTTAATAATGCTTTTTTGTATGGAGATCTTGATGAAGATTTCTATATAGTCTTACCTAAGGGGTTTAATGGAGGTGATAATACAAAGGTTTGTAAACTTAATAATCTCTATATGGTCTTAAACAAGCACCAAGACAGTGGAATGCTAAACTTACCACTGCCTTAGTTGAACATGGGTTTGAACAGAGTAAATTGGACTATTTTTTGTATGTTAAACAAAGAGGTTCTATGTTTATGGCTTTGCTTGTGTATGTTGATGATATTGTTATCACCGATAATGATGAAGTTGAAATCAATAACTTTAAAAAGTTTTTGAGTACTAAATTCATGATAAAAGATTTAGGTGAGTTAAAGTATTTTCTTGGTATTGAAGTTTTGAAGAATGATAAAGGAATATGTATGACTCAAAGAAAATATTGTCTTGAATTATTACATGAGTATGGTTTGTTGGCTTCTAAACCTGTGGATACTCCTTTACCTGAAAACACTATATTGAGTTGTATTGAAACTGAAAGAGATAAAGTGTTGAAAAATATTACTAATTATCAGAAATTGGTTGGTAAATTGATTTGATTAACCAATACCAGGCCTGATATTAGCTATGTTGTTCATTGTTTAAGTCAACACATGCATAATCCTTTACAATCTCATCTTAAAGCTGCTTTAAGAGTTTTGAAATATTTGAAAGGTTCTCCAGGATCTGGGTTACAATTTTATAAAGAGTCTGACCTTAAGCTTAAAGCTTATTCTGATTCAGATTGGGCTAAATGTCCTAAAACTAGAAAATCTACTGGATTTTGTGTTTTCTTGGGTAATTCTCTTATTTCATGGAAGAGTAAGAAGCAAGCTACTTTGTCTAAAAGTTTAGCTGAGGCTGAGTATAGAAGTTTAGCTTCTACTACTTGTGAAGTTATTTGGTTGGGAAATCTCTTGAATAGTCTTGGTCTTAAAGATTTGTTACATGTGAGTATATTTTGTGATAACAGTGCTGCTATACAAATTGCTGCTAATCCTGTGTTTCATGAAAGAACCAAACACTTTGAATTGGATGTACATTTGGTTAGAGAAAAGGTTTCAGCGGGTGTTATCAAAACTGTGAAAATTCATACTGATTTGCAGGTTGCTGATATTTTTACTAAGTGTCTTGGTCAAAGACAACATAGTTTGTTTTGCAAAAAACTTGGTATGTTTGATATGTTTGCAGGTATAAATAATGGGGTTAAGAATAGCAGAAATACTGAGTATGGAGATAGCATTCAAGGTGAAGACTTGTCAACTTGAGGAGGGGTGTTAAACATTATGAGGGACTAAGTCTGTCAAGTTTGAAAGTCTTCAAAGCTGTTTAAAGGTTTTATAGCTGGATGACAAGATAAGAGAAGTTGGAGGACTATATTGTAAATATGTAGTATATAAGCTCCTTATACGAGCTAGGGTTTCATTACTTCATATTGTAGCCTCTCTTATTCTCTCCTGGTTCACACAGTTAGTTGCAATCTTCTTTAGTGTTGATATCTGTTAGTATTTTCTATAATAAAGCTCAATCTCTTGTTTGATCTTTGTGTTCTGAGTGTTTGAGTGATTCTGTAGTGAGGTTCTTGTGGTGTCTTCTAGAAGATATCACATCTTGTCTTTGTATCTTGTACTGGTAAGCACCCAGTTGGGGATTTACCTTCTTGAATCTTTTGTTAATAAAATACACCGAATGGGTGGTTGGCTGGGTGTAATCGATTGTGTTAGTGTTTTGATTATCATTTTTACACAACAACTGCACAAACCAATACCGAAAGTAATTAGGCAACAACTTAATTACTGTATTAAACAAATTTCAAGCGTATAAAACATTTGAATAGACCAACCACCCAAATGATAACCAACATGAAATCAAAATGAGCTAAAATATAATATAACCAAACCTGCAACCCTCACATTTCATATAGTCATATGTGCATATGTTCTTTTCTTAAAGTCAGAAAACAGACACAAAAATAGAAGATGCAGATGTAATAATGAGAAATAATAACTAGGACACCAAAAGTTGGCGTATGAGGGTGGATAAAACGGTGCTTACTTTTTTTCCAACTGTATCGACGACGTTACTGGAACGAAGGAGAGTACAGGCAGCCAAGTTGACATGATACCAAATATATGTGGATGGATTTTGCATGGAAATGTGATTTGCATGTTTACCATAAACCTGCGTGGATGAGTGGCCGTGTGTAGTTGATGCAAACAATCAGCGGCCAGGCATGCTAGTTGGTGGTGCATATATAGGAAGAAGTCGCCAGTATAGAAGGTGTGGAGGCCCAGAAGGTTAAAAAGATCCTTTTAACAAGATATTTTGGTAGAAGACGCGTGTCTATATTTGAAAGCCTGCAGACTCAGAAATCTTTCATAAAAGTAAACAATATTACAGATAAATTTCAGTGTTTATTACAAATCCTTGATTGAAATCATGCATTTAGCGCTAATAAAGTTGTTTGCCCAACCCACTGTTGGAATTATTATATCATGACAATCATATTAATAAACCAAGAACATCAAAGTGAGCATAAGCGGAAGCAATTATAATAGATCGAATAACATGTAATTAATTAATCTTTAATTTAAATAGTAAACATACCGTAGTGATTCTAGCCCGAACAAGAATCAATGCAATCTTCCGGAACCAATGAACCCTAATTAGGGTTTATAAGGATTATATGAATTACCCCTTACCTTTTTGTAATTCAATCCAAGAATCAAACAATAGTGTGTTTGATTCACGTTCTTGTACACACGTACTAATTCAAGGAAAAGATTATGCAAGTAAATTCAACAAAACTGTTTTGGAAGCAAGAAAAATCGAAACCCTAAGGGTGTTCGGTTTTGGTTCGACCAAGGGAGAAGAAAAGGAGAGAAAACCCAATTTGTGTGTGTACAAGTTATGAGAAAACTCTTAACCTTGGGTTTGCTTATATACTAGAGATTACTTGGAGCTCAAGACACAAAGGAGGTGGGTGCCTCCTTTGGGCCGATCGGTTGGATATCCCACAAGGGGATCCAGAACCTTCTTTTGTTTCCAAGTATTGCCTAGCAATTAGTTTCCTAATCTTCGTTTAATAATTAATTAGTCATTAATCAATAATACTAATTATTATTTAATTGTTTTGTATTTAATAATTAATTATAACATTTATAAATAATTATTACATTTCCTCTTCATACGTATTGTGTGCAATCCCGTGATCTCAAGTTCGATCCTAACACACGACTATTATTATTTTGTCTATAAAACCAACAGCTCCCACTTAGACATATCATAATAGTGTGATCACATCGATTAGCGTCTTGCAACACGTCGATGCCTCTAGTACAACTTGAGTAAGGCTCCTGGAAAACCTTTTAATGATTTCTCATTATTATTATCCCTTTGTTTCTAATACTACGTTAATAAGGATATGGATCTAGGTCATTCCTTTAATTAACCATTCTGTTTCTCGCTCTTTGAAATTGACAAGATTACCAAATCTTTTGAACCTTTCATAAAAGACCTTGGGCGTGGCCACGCAAACACCTTGACAACCCTACGAGGGGCCCAGCAGTATTAAACTTCAAAAATTAATTTGAAGGAACAAATTCTTTATTGACTACAAGCAAAACACACAAACTTTGTAACACTTCCGAAAACAACCCTTATTACTAACAATTACGTATAGCGTTAAGTTGTTCCACAAAAATGTACTACATTCATGACCGTTATCTTGCATCTCAAGTCTAAGGATAACTTCTTATGATTTACTTAATGACAAGATCCATAAAGTAACATCATATAGTTGGGATAAGTCCTATATTCAGTATCATCGAATATCATCTGAAATGACATGACTACGCATCAATATACTTAAGTATATTATATCAACTTCAGATTTGTCTTAATTTAATAATATTCCCATATTATTAACTGACAACGGACAATTTAAAATAACTCTTATTCATGGATTTAAACATGCAAAAATAGGACAACAATAACTAATAACAGAAATAAACATACTTTATTTCATTAAAATAATAACTATTTACAATATCCTTTATCCAAATACTAATCACAGTTATGCATGAAACTACTAGCTAATTTAAGTCCAATTCCATTGGCTAATTCATTAAGCTTCTCTTTCGCCAAAGCCTTAGTGAACGGATCAGCTAAGTTATCATCTGTGTGAACCTTCCACAGATTTATTTCACCTTCGTCAACCTTTTCACGAACAAAGTGATACTTCCGTAGAAAATGTCTGGTGCCTCTCATGACTCCAGGTTCATTGGCAAATATGATTGCAGCAGAATTGTCACAATACATATTAATAGGTAATTCAATTGAAGGCATAACACCAAGCCCAGAAACGAATTTCCTAATCCAAACAACCTCCATAGCAGCTTCCGAAGCAGCAATGTATTCAGCTTCTGTTGCAGACATCGCAATTGTACTCTGCTTCTTGCTCCTCCAATCTACAGCTCCTCCATTGATAACAAAGACATAACCCGTCTGAGACTTCGAATCATCTTTATTACTTTGAAAGGATGCATCACAGAAACCTGTAACACAAAGTTCTGTAGATGGATTTCCACCATATACCAAAAACATATCTTTTGTATTCCTCAAATACTTAAGAATATGTTTAACAGCAATCCAATGTTTTTCACCTGGATTCTGTTGAAATTGACTGGTAATATTTTGAGCAAACGCCACATCTGGCCTTGTGCACTTAACCGCATACATAATAGATCCTACAGCCGAAGCATAAGGAACATTACTCATGCGATCCACCTCTTCAGGTGTTGAAGCACAATACTCATTACATAAGCCATGTTTTACTTCCATCGGCAAATATCCTTTCTTGGAATTTTGCATATTGAATCTTTTCAATATTTTGTCAATGTAAGCACTTTGACTTAATCCAATTAACCGCCTTGATCTATCTCTATAGATTTTGATTCCCAGAATATATGCAGCTTCTCCTAAATCTTTCATAGAAAAGCACTTTCCAAGATATGCCTTAACAGCTTGTAAACTTGGAATGTCTTTTCCCATGATCAATATGTCATCAACATATAGAATTAGGAAAGTTACATTATCACTCCCACTAGCTTTGTGATACACACATGGCTCATCAAGATTTTGAGTGAATCCAAACTTTTTAATTTCAGCATCAAAACCTCTTGTTCCATTGTCGTGATGCTTGCTTTAATCCATAAATGGATCTCTTAAGCTTGCAAACACGTTTTGGAAATTTTGGATTTTCAAACCCTTCTGGTTGTTCCATATAGATGTCTTCATCTAGATAACCATTTAAGAAAGCGGTTTTCACATCCATTTGCCAAATCTCATAGTCATAGAACGCTGCTATAGCTATGAGAATTCTTATAGCTCTTATGTCTGCTACAGGAGAAAACGTCTCCTCATAATCTATTCCAAAAGTTTGAGTAAAACCTTTAGCAACCAGACGAGCCTTATAAATGTGTGCATATCCATTCATGTCAGTCTTGATTTTGTAAAGCCACTTACTCCCAACTACCTTGGCACCAGGAGGTAAGTCAACTTCTTCCCAGACTTCATTGTCATGCATGGATTGTATTTCCCCATCCATAGCAGCTTTCCATTTAGCCTTTTGAGGACTTTTAATGGCAGCTCTATAACTAGTAGGTTCATCAAGATCCCCTAGTGTATGCTGATCGACCTCTACATTAAGACATAGACGGTCAGGAGCTTTCACAGATCTCGCAGATCTGCGAATGGGAATTACTTCAACTTCCGGTGGAGGACCCAGACTTTCCGGTTCTATAGGAAGTGTGCTAGTGTTTTCTGAAGGTAATGCATTATTTAGATCATCTTCTAGATCATATACCCTCCCACTGATTTCTTGAACCACAAATTCACTTTCAAGAAAATCACCATATCTTGCAACAAACACTTTGTTCTCAGGTGGGTAGTAAAAGTAGTAACCCATAGTTTCCTTAGGGTATCCTATGAAAATGCATTTTACAGATCTTTGTTGGAGTTTATCTTGTGAGTCACGTTTAACATACGCCTCACAACCCCAGACCTTTAAATAAGACAAGTTCGGAGCTTTTCCAGTCCATATCTCATATGGTGTCTTATCAACCTTCTTGGTGGGAACCATATTCAAAATACGAACAGCAGATTCAAGAGCATAATCCCAAAAAGACAAAGGAAGGTTAGTAAGATTATACATTGATCGAACCATGTCCAACAATGTACGATTCCTTCTCTCAGATACACCATTTTGTTGTGGAGTATATGGAGATGTGAGATTCTGGACAATTCCATTCTCAGTTAAGAAATCTTTAAAATCTTGACTAAGGTATTCACCACCTCGATCAGAACGAAGAGCTTTAATCTTCTTTCCCAATTGCAATTCTACTTCTGCTTTGAAAACTTTAAATGTTTCAAACACCTCATGTTTATGCTTAAGTAAATAAACATAACCATAACGGCTGAAATCATCCGTAAAAGTTAAGAAGTAGACAGCACCTCTCCTTGACACATGTCTAAGTGGTCCACACACATCCGTGTGTATTAAACCAAGTAGATCCGAAGCTCTTTCCATATTACTATGAAAAGGTTTCTTCGTCATCTTCCCAGAAATACAAGATTCGCATTTATCAAATGACTCATCATTGATATTATTCAAAAGCCCTTCACGTTGCAGCTTTTGCATGCGAGTCTTGCCTATATGGGCAAGTCTACAGTGCCAAAGGTAAGACGAATTCAAGTCATACTTCATTCTCTTACTTATGCTGTACATCGAATTATTATTATTGTTGGAAGTCACACAATTATTCATATCAATTTCAAACACACCATTCACAGCAACAGCATTAAAATAAAATACACCATTTAAAGAAACAGAAATTTTATTGCCATCAATAGTATGAGAAAAACCAAGATCCAACAAACATGAAAAGGAAACAACACCTCTAATTATAGAAGGTGCATAATGACAATTGTTTAAACAAAGTACTAAACCCGAAGGTAAAACTAAATCAAACATTCCTATGGCTTCAACTGCTGCTTGTGCTCCATTGCCCACATGCAGAAATTGCTCCCCATAAGCTAGTCTCCTTTCCTCTCTAAGCCCCTGCAGTGTATTACAAATATTAATACCACATCCAGTATCATATACCCAGGAATTTATTTCACGAGATAAAGTAAATAATTCAATGACAAATAAGTTACCTGAAGTGCTGGCGCCCATGTGCCCAGTCTTCTTAACCTTATTGTTTCGCAAGTCATCGAGATAAAGAGGACAATTCCTCTTCCAATGGCCCATCACCTTGCAGTAATGGCATCCTTGATCCTTCTTTGGATTATTCTTGATAGGAGGGTTCTTCTTAGGTTGAGGTGGTTGATAAGCCATAACCTGCTTATTCTTATCAGCCTTCTTCTTTCCTTTACCCTTCTTCTTGTTCGCATTTGGCTTGTTAATTCTACCCCCTTGTATTGCTAGTACTTGGGGCGTAGGAGCCTTTTGTGGTGTACCTTTCTCATAATCAATGAGCAGTGCTTGCAATTCACTTACAGTCTTCCCCACGCAATGCATATTGAAGTTCCTCACAAAACCACTAAATTCCTTATCAAGGGATCTATTGATTAAGTGCACAGCCATATCATTGTCATAGGGTTTCCCAAGTGTTTGTAGTTGATCCATGTAACTTTTCATTTTCAACACATGAGCACTCACAGGTTCACCAGGACCTTGCTTACAACCATGTAGAGCTTCCATCAAATCGTAAATCTCTACATTTGATGGTTTCTCATAAAGTTTCTTGAGTTCATCAATCATGTCCTTGGGAAAATACTCCTCAAACTGTCTTTGAAGAGCTGTGGACATTCCCCCTAACATCATTGCGGCCACATCAATATGTTCCTTGGTATCAAGATTCCATTTGGCTTTAGCAGCTTCAGTAGCTGCCTCGCCTTCAGGTTCAGCAGGGCAAGGCGTTTTCAAGATTTCGAGTTGACCAGTCACTCGCAGGACAATCCTTAGTGAACGGTACCAATCATTGAAATTTTCCGAGCCAGTCAATTTTTCTCGTTCAAAGTAAGTTTTGAACACAGAACGTAAGTTGGTGTTATCAGTTTGAGCCATTTCTACAGATAAAGAAAGTTCAAAACATTAGTATTTTCGATAATACAAATTTTCAAGAAAATTAAAATACCCAAGGAAAATAAATCCATATAATAATCTTGAAAACTAGGATCCTCCATAAACATAGTTCCATTACATTCAGTTGATCTGCTAGTAATGAAAGTATAATATGAGGTAACTTGTCGTACAAGTAATTGGCATAACATTTGTCCAATTCCTAGATATATGGGATTTACAATCACAAAACATTTGTATTGTAAGCATGTTTAGTCCCCATCTTAATGCCTTGAGTCCAAGTCTCACTTCCTACTCAATTTAAGTCGTCTAACTTAAAAACCGTAAATTCACAAATCCATTACATCAGTTGATCTGCTAGCAATGAATTTATGAAGTTTACCTCTCCATTGCAATCTCGCCAAGTCTCACTATGACGTAAATTACAACTTCAAGTGTTCTTAATTAGATGGCATTCAACTTAATTTATAAGGGTATAACTATTTTGATGTGATCAAAATAATGTATGAAGAAGCATGCATACAACTTCATAACATTGGTTTTACAAAACATTTTTATTACCAATTCGCTAAGAGTAAAATAACAAAGTTTTGATTGAGGTATCGGGTTCACCAATTAAAGAATAACCATCAATTATCGTCCACTATATCGTACTTTTGCATACGCCCGAAGGCATAGTGTTTCGGATAATCATTGTGGAATTGTGGATTATTCACCCTTAAGATGACAATGTACATGTAATGGTTGTTCGGTAAGTCTAATTTACACACAAACGAGCGTTAAGACATGAATGTTGTCTATCTAAGGCCACAATTTAATGCGATGCCATCCTTATACCCATCTTATAGTGTGTAAACTTCGGTCGAGCCTATTTAACCATTACGTACAAAAACATCAATCAACCAATCCTTTGAAATTTTAACTCTTAAAAAACCAAAACAATTTCGCCATTATTTAGTCCGTATTATTTTTCTATTCAAAAAATTACCCTTTTCGTTTAAATAAACATGTCTAACACAATAAATAAACAAAACAAGTAATTTGCAATAAAAAATAAAACAACTAAATAAACACATATACATAATCATAACAATTAAATATGTATAAAACATGTAGCCACATGCAAATCTTATTAAAAAAAAATCCTATTAATAATCAAATCTAGGCGTATAACGTATTAATTCAATTAGGGCTTTCTTTTTCTTAGAAAAAGAGCCACATACATCGATAAATCGATTGCGTAAGCCAAAATTAAATAAATACCACATAGCACATAATTGATTACTTAATATTGGAGTCTTCCCCAATTCGACATCTATAATAAATTTACATGTTTTAATATAACTTAACCATTAATATATATAAGCAATTTAAACCATTTAAATAACACAATAAAAATCCATGCAAACATGCACTTTTCATGGATTTAGCTTAACAATTAACATATTGCACCAAGATCGTTTACTAAAACGCATAAACAATTACATGACATCTTAGGGTTTCTAGTCAATATTAAAAAAAATAAAATCAAAACCCTAAAAAACCCCTTAAGGGTCAATCGACCCATAATTAGGGTTAGGGAAAAAAACACAAACCCTAAAAACAAACATGTAACTATACGAATCAAATCCAATTTTATGCGTTGCGATAATTAATTACACATTATAACGGCTCTAGATGCCACTGTTGGAATTATTATATCATGACAATCATATTAATAAACTAAGAACATCAAAGTGAGCATAAGCGGAAGCAATTATAATAGATCGAATAACATGTAATTAATTAATCTTTAATTTAAATAGTAAACATACCGTAGTGATTCTAGCCCGAACAAGAATCAATGCAATCTTCCGGAACCAATGAACCCTAATTAGGGTTTATAAGGATTATATGAATTACCCCTTACCTTTTTGTAATTCAATCCAAGAATCAAACAATAGTGTGTTTGATTCACGTTCTTGTACACACGTACTAATTCAAGGAAAAGATTATGCAAGTAAATTCAACAAAACTGTTTTGGAAGCAAGAAAAATCGAAACCCTAAGGGTGTTCGGTTTTGGTTCGACCAAGGGAGAAGAAAAGGAGAGAAAACCCAATTTGTGTGTGTACAAGTTATGAGAAAACTCTTAACCTTGGGTTTGCTTATATACTAGAGATTACTTGGAGCTCAAGACACAAAGGAGGTGGGTGCCTCCTTTGGGCCGATCGGTTGGATATCCCACAAGGGGATCCAGAACCTTCTTTTGTTTCCAAGTATTGCCTAGCAATTAGTTTCCTAATCTTCGTTTAATAATTAATTAGTCATTAATCAATAATACTAATTATTATTTAATTGTTTTGTATTTAATAATTAATTATAACATTTATAAATAATTATTACATTTCCTCTTCATACGTATTGTGTGCAATCCCGTGATCTCAAGTTCGATCCTAACACACGACTATTATTATTTTGTCTATAAAACCAACACCCACAATGAATTTCCTGCTTATAAAAGTGTCACTGCAACCTTATCTTTGCAACTTTTGTCAATAGTTTGGGTGGTGCAAAAATAATAAGTAGTGATTCCCTAATAAAATTACCCTTTTCAAGTTCATCATGATCAGTTTCTGGTTACTCCTCGAGACTTCTTCCTGTTGCATCATTATGCAACTTGATAAGCACATGGATCAAAACATACTACCACAATTCATAGTTTTATAAAGCTATTCAAACATGAAAATATTGCTTTTACTAAGAAGTTAACTTATGTATTATATTGACATACCTAATAGGATTCAACAAATAAATTTACATACCTAATAGGAATTAATAGTTGAAAACTTGAAATAGCTTAGTTCAACCACATCAATCGATCAATCGAGAACCTCTAACTAGTCGATGCAAAAATCCAAATACACCTTTACCCATAAGCAACGAAAGGTTTGTTTATCAAGTGACATGTTTATAGGTGAGTTTTGTACTCCATTCAGTTCGGTTTCGGGGTGTGGAGAACTTTTTGCAAGGAAACTTGCAAGTACAGTTTAGGGGAGACAGGCTAAATTTCATGTACATGTTAAGCTAACGACGAACAACAAAAGGGTTTTGTCATCTTTTGATTGGTGTTTAAATATATTTTCTCCCTCTTCTCTTTATTACACCAATCAATACATGACAAATTCTTTTTGTTGATTTTCTTTTGTAAATCTTTTGTGATTGTAGCACGTCTCTTTGATTAAAATTCTCAAATACCCAAGTACAAATCAGATGATATAATGACATTCTATCAACCATTTATAATAAGACACAAGAATTAATAAGAAAATCCATATTGAAAGGACCAAAAATTAAAAAATCTAAATTCAAACCCCCCAAGAATAAAACTGAGCATCTTACCGTTGATAATTGTAATCTAATCAGCTTGTTGATAAAATTCATTTCGATAACATTAGAAGCCAGTGAATTTTGCTCTCGGCCCTTATATATGCAGACGGGTTATTTGAGGCGGTTTGCTTTTTTGTAGGCGCCCTTTTCATAGTTGGTACGTGAATGTTATAGATGCAACGAGCGTGTTGAGCTTTTTGGTAACTTTAATGACCATTACATTCGGTTATATGCCGGCCCTTATAGTATAGTTAGTTAAAAGTCTACTTATGTTTAGTAGGACTCTATTTTTAGAAAATGTGTCTTCTTTCAAACCTAGTGTATTTAGTACAAATTCATTCCTTGATGGAGGTTGAATTTCTTTATGGTAAACATGGGAGATCAAATTAAAGAAGCATCTCATCTCCATAAGTTTGGGTCATTTTTTATCGCGCGCGTCATTCTTTATGCTCTTTGGCTGATTTGGAGGTCGTGTAAATGTGTAATGCAAATGAGCTCAACTTCAAGATGTAAAAACATCTCATGAAAAGAATTTAGAGTATATGATGGAGTTATCATATGTTAATTAAGCTTGAATGATAATTGATCTGGAGACTATATGTTTTAGAAAGATTGGGTTTGTAACCCTCATTTAACTGGTGCGACGGTGCAAAGTCCTTCATCTTACTCCTTGTCCTTGGTCCTCACTGGTAATTTGATATTGGTAGTGCATAATATCATCCACCGTTATTCAAAGTAAATAGTGCTTTCATCATATGTTTCCTAACGAGATTTGGTTAAATATGAATCTCATCGTACAATATACATATCATTGATTTGGGACCATAGAACTCTTCACTTCTCTTCGTTATTGCATACAAAAATTTATTGTGCACAAACTGAACTTGTTTATTCAGGCTAAAACCGCCTATCCTGGTTCATCATCATTTCAAATCAAAACCAATTACCTGGTATGTTTCTAAACCAAACCGTCTAATGCGACAAAAACCAATAGGTTAATTAGTTTGGCTTATATATATATGTAATAAATGTCATCTCGGAAATGATTCCAGTTTAGACGATCCATTTGACACCAGTATCCCTATCAGATATACGGAAACATGCATTATATCTCAATACACAATTTATCGATCCGGATCCATGAGGTCATGACTTTGCATTCTTTGAATTATAAGCATAACCTATTCATAAATCAAACACTATTTCTAGTTTTCTACCCTACATCAAATATGCAAGTTCTTCTATGTCAAATATATTCACAAACCCTAATCAAATTCACCCTTAAAAATATACAGAAGTGTAATCCTATGTCAAATTTAAGATCATATTCTTACAAAGAAAATGCTCAATTCATGCCCATTGTTCCCATCTGGGCTCAACATGTAAAGTGTCTCTGAATCTTTTGACCCAACAACACGATCAAAGTGAGCCCTCATGTAAGCTATCTCACCATTCGACCCATCCACGTCAGATTTTCCTGGCAAATCTCCGGCACCCATTGACACGAGCCGAAGCAAATCAAAGACATTTAAATCCTCTTCGGTTGCATCACGTTTCACACCAAGACCACCTTTTTTACCATTAAAAAACATGGTCCAAAACGGTTCTTCCAGAAGCTTAATTTTGTCTTTGTCTAATTGTTTTTCACATTCTAACGCGATTCGGACAATTCCTAAGCTCATTTCTTTTTGTAAAATACTTGTTTTAATTTCCAACTCTAGAATCATAATTGGCAATGTTTTGGGGTTTTCTTGTATGGTAAGGGTCACTCGACCTTTTCTATATCCATACAAAGTCCCCGTAACACAATTTATACCCCGGTGGCCATCTGGCTGACGGCCACCGGGCATTGGGATTTTGCTTGTGACTTGTGACATAATTGGGAATGACCGAAAAACGGACCTAACAACTCTGAAGACTTTTGTTTGCTTGCTTTTCTTGTAGGAATATCGTAAAAGACTGCTACCTGGTGTATCTGGTGGCGGCGGAGGTGGAGGGTCTGGTGGTGATGATGTTGATGACATGGCGTTGACATTAGGATTTTTTGACTCCCGCATTACCGGAATCTTTTTCAGATTCAGCAACGGGAGAAAGATTAGGTTTCATTTCATTTAGTATTAAGTTGCTATAATTTTGGTTATTTGTTAGACTTGTTTACATATTTGTGTGGCAAGTTCAAAAAACAAAAACATAATTGTGTGATCCATTTTTTTGTTTCTTAAATTAGTAAGCTAGAATTATGGTAAAAAATAGTTAGTTTCTCGGTCCACCTTGTAATGCATCCGTTGTTCATCTCATTCTAGTACCATCAACAAGGTCACTTTCTGAAAATGAATATCTTTACTCGTTTGAAAAATGTAGAAAACATCTTCTGAACTTTGTATAACAACCAACTTTTTAAAGATCGGGCATTAGGGTTATTTTAATTTTACTTAATTATAAAGTATACTTGTTTAGCAAAAGAAATCGTAAACACAAAAGCGTCTGTAGCTCAGTGGATAGAGCGTCTGTTTCCTAAGCAGAAAGTCGTAGGTTCGACCCCTACCTGACGCGTTAACATTTACTTATTTTTACTTTTTAGTATGGTTATCATTTAAAAGTCATATAGAGAAATAAGAGTACCTACACACATACTACATATAAGATCAATTCCAATAGCTACCACAAAACTCACTCTCCTCCATGTAATAGACTGGCATCCCAAGTCGATCGAGTCGACCAGACCCCGGATAACCCTTTTTGGCAAAACTATCGTGCGATGTTTGAGCCTTTTGCATAGTCGGCACGTGTTTGTGACTTGAATCCTTTTTTGTTGCACTAGTAATAATCTCATTATGAGTTCTTAGCCTTGGAGCACTTAAAGACCTGACCTTAGCTCGTGATGACTCAGTGTTAGACATGTAGTTCGGATGGTCTGAGAAGCCGCTGATGCAGCTTCTCGGGCCATCACTTTTCACAGGTGTAGAAAGTGAAACTACCTCTCTCATTGAGTCCTCAAACGAATTCACTTCATAAGATGCACATGGGCTTGAGACTGTTGGTTGAAATGTGGACCCTCTTGAAGTCGTCAAACTTTGACTATAGCCGAAACTTAATTGGTCAGGTTGCAAGAGTTTTCTTCCTTTGGTGGTCATTACATGGTGTTCCGCGGTATCTACTTCAACGATTTTGTCATTTTCATGGTCGTTTGAGCCATCATGGAACGTTCTGTCTTGACTAAGCATACCTCGAGCATATGATTTTGAGCCGTTCTTCTGTAATAATTAAATGGGTTAATTCTAATATATTGTTTACAAAATATAGAAAACATTTAGCATGTAAAAAGAATGACCTTATATTTATAAATGTATTTGATAGGATTGCTATAAAACTGATACAAGTAATTGTCTTTTGACAATCATTTTGGACATTACTTATTTTAACCATTCTGCATTTAGAACGGGTTACCGCAGAATTTTTTTTAATTGCCACATTGTCTAGTAATTATATCGTCGTTATGCATCTTATAGCATACCTTAGATATGGAACGATGATCGTGTTTAGTATATGGAAAATATTCAACTGTTTCTTGAGTTGGAGGCCCCTGCAAGCATAAAGATATGTTCATATGTTTAGTGTCACGTAAAGGACAAAATACTTGCACAAATTATATGTTTTTGAGCTTATTATGTGTTTGACGCCGATAAAGCTAAACCACCTTGAGTTCAAACTCAAACCACTTATGAAACAAAGATATTTAGTATTCAAATTCAAATTCAAAAATATGGAGGGAGAAAGGTTAGGAAGGCTTACATGATGGTGAAAATGAGATGTCATCTTGGTGGTTGCATCAAAGATTTGGGACCGCAATGTACGTGCACGTGCCTGAGCTCGTATCAATGCCTGCAAACGCCGCATCATCTCAGCAGTTTGTTTCCTTAGAATATGACCTCTCACCACAGCCTGCAACTTCACCAATGCTTTCAATGCCCTCAATGCTCTCCTTGCCTTCAAATTTACAGTAACAATTTTACCATTTATTACAACTTATTAATTACTGTATTTGTACAAACATTTTCATATAGTACCATATAAATAATGTTCTGATAAAAGATTATTGTAGTACAATCATAGTTTGCTCAACAACAAATACATGTACATCTTTGTCATCATAGCTCGGACTTAAATTCACAAGATCATCCATGATACCCGTAAGCTAAAAACTTGTTGTATTACGTCACATTTTTACCTTAATGTGTTAGATTTTCGCTTTCTCTTGCTTTTGTTTGGTTCATGAGTAGTTGTAGATTTTATAGTCAGTCTAGTTTTAAGAGTCGGTTTGATTAGTACGTAGTGTCGGTTTAGCTTAGTTTGTTTGTTTGTTTTTTTTTTTTTTTTTTAAGAGATGTGCTATTGCCTTATTTTCAGTTGCTTTAGCATTAAAATTATACTAATAGCTTCAATTTTGTACTACCATTATATCATAGTCAAATGTCAAAATCATGACATAAACAATGAACCGACTTTGCACATGGCTTACTACATATTGTTACGTTGTACTAGTATACCATTTCTAACTTTATTACTATAACTTGTTTCCTAAGTTTTAACCGTTAAGTGGACTATATGTTCCTATCAAGATGTTAAAAATGGTTATACAAAAGTCACATCAATACAATTATGTTCGATCACAATATTATTTGTGCAATCAACTGTGGGATATTATTGAAACCCGAAAATAGAAAGTGACATTAAAAAGTTGAAGTTGGTTAAAAGGACATCAATTGTAGTAAAAGACTATGACAACGTACCTGCCAACAGTAAGCATTAAACTTCATGGGACATATGTAATCATGTTTTTCAATAATTCAATACATCAAATGTCCATGTCTTTTTTTTTTTTGAACGGTTACTTTCTTTCAAGGGAAATTTATGTCCAATTTGAAACCCGATGGGGGAAAATCTTCAACTTAAGCCGCCCGAAGGCACGACACTTAATTAAAGTAAACCCTGCATTCTCCAGATTCAAACCCTGGTGGGTTGAAACCTTCATTGAAGGACTTTGAAATCGTACCGACAGGGCAGTGGTCCACAAGGGAGGACTTCCCGGTTTGGTCACCCAAACCGGTACTACTCTCCACTAGGCACGCTTAACTGAATAAGACATGCCCAGTGGACCACAAGCCTATTGGTATCAAATGTCCATGTCTATCAAATTGAAATTAGATAAGCTATTTCATATTAAGTATTGATCATTCGGTTTGTAGATTTTTTAGGGAAAACTACAATGTTTTGGCTAAAATGAAACAAATGAATGCTAGACACTAATTTAACAAGCTTCTAATCCTTTACATTGATTTATTTATGCAAATAATTTGAATTAATTTGTGATAATAGTTATTTAACAAATAAAGAAAATAAAAGCTTAGCTGGTGTCCAAGTCAACTCTGTTAATTCGCACTCTTACATTAAACCATCGTTAATTAATTTATAATACGTTCTTCTATTCAAACCCATAATGAAATATTCACTATATAAGTATATAGGCATAGACCTTAAAAAAAGAGCTTTTTAAACAACCACAACAAACTTATTTGAAATGTTAAAGTGTACGTTCACAGCTTAACTGATATTACGTACTTCGTGACCATTTTTAAAACACGCTCGCTAAAAAGAAAGTACACTTATTTTTCAAATTGGTACGTGTGGTAAATTATTGTTTATCAGACAAAAACGCAAACCTTTCATTTTTGCAATAATTACGAAAATGTATCCTTTGACATTGACTAATGCTTTCGTTTTCATTGTAAATAACAATTTTTATTAAAGGTGATTTGGTACACTTTAAAAATTTCTTCCTAACACTTTTATTAGCAAACAATTATTTTGAGACATTTTAACATGGTAAGATGAAAAACGATATTAAAAACGAATGAAGTGCGCTGTTTTATTTGTATATATTTAACTGGTTTTGTGATTCTTGCTTGTCGAAAAAATAAGATAACGATGGATCATTTCATTTTTAAAGCAACATGGATAACAATATGATCATTAAAAACAGTTATTTTGTGTTACTGGTTTTGTTGATATGTGCTCGGTGGGCATATATACTAAGATACTCCGTATTAATTAATGAACATAAAATTTCTTTTCAAACCAAAAAATACATTAAATGGATATCAATTAAACTTTAAAATTACCTTGATTAAATGAAAATTTGATATTATCTAACTCAAACCTTCCATATATAAAGAGCTTAATTAACATGTATTCAGTTGACACATATTAACAAAACCTGTGTTTTATTTATGTTTTTTAATTATTAAACTTCTTGGAGTTGAAATGCGTTGATAAGAAATGGAATTAGAAGAATATATGGAAGCCACTGAGTACTGAAGACTAAATGACAACCAACACAGTTTCTAGCTTTCTATAATTAACCATAACCACATGCACGAACTAGAGGTCCATACTATACGTATCAAAAGACTATATTACCCTCACTATGTATCAAAAGTAAACACATATATGGAGTCACACGTACCAGATAAGCTCGAAAAGATGACTGGATTTTAATAGCAGCCAATTCCTCACGTCGACCATATCCAGTAGTAGTCCTACTTGTCATGCGTACCACCTCTGCAGCGGCTTGAGCTGCGACTACTGCTGCATCAACAACTGCAGCAGTAGCCGCAGCAAGGGCAATGGCCTGCTTATTAGGATCTTCATTGTCACTAAGATTATGAGGATATTGATTGAGTAACTTTCCTTCGTGTGGTAATTTACTTGGATTATTCGCTCTAGGTGGTGTAACGAAACTCCAACGCCGTTTAAGTTGCTTGTTAGAATTCGAACGAGACGACGATGGTGTGTCGGTTGTCTTGAATCCTAGTAGTGCTTTGAAGAATTTTGAAGCTTTGCCCATTTTTTGTAATTTGGTTATTCGTTTGTTGGACAATGCATTTTAGTGTTAGAAAAACGGAATGAGTAATATGGCTTGGGGTTGGGGAGAACTTCAAGGTATGGTAGCAAAGTATGGGGTTGTTTTGTGTGTTTTCTCTTTAAATAAATAGAAATCGTACGGTTATGTTCTTTTCACATATAAGGAGTGTTTGGAATTGTATCGTTTAATTTGACTAGACGAATAATAGCGTAAAACTATTGTGTATAGCGACAAATAATTATACATGCAAATTAGCTTGTGGTTTTGGTGACCCCGAATGTAATACTTATGGGTTTAATTTATTGCAATTGTGAAGAAATAAATAAATAAATAAATAAATAAACTTATGGATTATAAACAAAAAATGATAAAATTTGAGAATTTGAGGATTAGATAATATTTAAATTATTAATTTAGTTGTGAATTTTGTTATCATTTATAAATTTTCAAGTTTCAATGAAAATAAAAATAATAAATAAAAATCCACTTTTTATATATAGTATAGATAATGTATATTGTGAGGAGCTTTATTTTCAGAACCCTGTTAAGTGCGGAAACTGCGAGAACTCAAATTTTGCATTAGAAAACATGCATGTTCATATAAAACATTTATGTTTTCTTACATACACCTTAATACAAATACATGCGTAACATAAATATTCATATAAAACCATTTTGAATTGATATATTGCACTTAACAGGGTTTTAATAGAACATATATGTTACGAAGGTATGTGTATTAAGGTGTATGTAAGAAAACATACATGTTTTATATGAACATGCATGTTTTCTAATGCAAAATTGGAGTTCTCGCAGTTCCCGCACTTAACAGGGTTCTGAAAATAAAGATACATTGTATATTGTATCTAAGAAAACAAAGGTCATCATTTTTTTTTTCCAAATGGTTTGTCAATTCTTATGTTCTAATATTACATGCATTTCAGAAAAGCAATAATCAAATAATATATAAAAAAAAATTTAAATGACACGTCTTGATCTTTGGTACCATAACTCATAATTGGTGCCACACATTTGGATTTGTTATTGTCGGTATGTAAACCATGGAAATATACTCCTTATTTATTTTTATACGCCGCATTTGTTTTTGTCCTTTTTTCTGTATTCGGAATTTCGGATGTTAGCAAAAATTATTTAATACGTAGTAATATGTTAAGTTAAATGGGTTTTTCTATCTTGTGCTCTAGGACATAAGATAAGAAAGCAAAAAGTACACAAAAAGTATTAGGGACCCACGAAAATAGACATAGGATTCATAAAATATGTATTTTTTGTGGGTCCTTTAGTACTTTATATTAGGGGTGAGCAAACAAAACCGAAAAAACCGAAACCGAACCGAAAACCGAAAAAACCGAACCGAAAAACCGACCGAAACTAAAAACCGATGGTTCGGTTTTTAATTTTTCAAAAACCGAAATATACGGTTCGGTTACGGTTTTCGTCCAAAAACCGAACCGCAAAAACCGAGCCAAAACGATTTTATTATATAATAATATATAATTAATATAATATGAATAAATAACTAAATAAATCAAATTTATAAACTCATATTCATTTTGTGGGTAGATTTATAAAATATTTATCATAACGTTTATGTTTATATGCGTGTTTGTCGTGTCGTGTGTTTACTTGAGAATAATATCAATAAATATATAACGATGATCATACTATGTGTATGTTCAGTTGCATATGTGTGTGTGTCATCTATCTGTGTAATAATAGAATTATGCAATAAATATTATTATGCTTACATTGACAAGAAAAAAGTAAATAAGAATAACCAATTTTCTATGTAATACAAGTTTTTTTGTATAAATTTGCCATGCCCAAATATAAACAGTTAGAAACCGAAAAACCCGAAAAACCGAACCGAAACCGATGATAAACCGAAAAAACCGAACCGCCAAAAACCGAACGGTTTCGGTTATGGGTTTTATAAAAACCGAAATATTCGGTTCGGTTTCGGTTTTAGCCAAAAACTGACCCAAACTAAACCGTGCACACCCCTACTTTATATGTACTTTTTGTATTTCTTATCTTGTGCCTTTGTGCACAAGATAGAAAAACCCATTTTTTAAACTACATCTTACTATACACAATGACCTTTACAAATGGCCAAAATTCACACGTGTCAGAAGCACCTAGGGATGGCAAAAGCACCCGAAACCGGCGGGGAAAACCGAAACCCGAACCGGTTGGGTCGGGTTCGGGGGCGGGTTGGCGGGTTTGGATGCGGGTTTGGGTATTGATATAATTTTTTAGCCGGGTACGGGTTCTGGTAATACCCGCCCGATTACCCGTACCCGTATCCATTTACCCGAATCTACATTCGCTTTATTGATATTATATTTAACTAAAATATATATACATTATATATAATTTCTTCCATTATATTTTTTATATACGTATCTTTATTACATAATATAATTTATTTTGTACATGAATTATTCAAAAGCATTAAATCGTTTGATACGATATTCATTTTCTTTAACTTTAACAAAAAATGAATATATTAGGGTGTTTTTCTTTGTTTTTTCGGTGGATTTTAATCTGTGACTTAATCTTAATACCATCATTTTGTCAATATATTATTCAATTTGGGATAACCGAAACCCGCTGGGAAACCCGAAAAACCGATGGATAATATTAATCGGGTACCCGGTGGTTAATGGGGCGGATACGGGTATGGATATTATAAATGGGTACGGGTACGGGTACACTAAAACCCGCCCCGAACCCGACCCGTTGCCATCCTAAGAAGCACCACATAAAATAAGACCAAAACAAGAAGATGCTTCAAAAGGATTTATTAGATCAAATTGTTGATGTTTCGTTTTTGTGGTATTTTTCTAGAAATAGAAATTGTAAGGTTTCTCGGTCCAATTGGATTCAAAACCCCTTACTTAACTCTATATTGTAATTTCTTTTTCTAGCTTCTTGCTAGTTTTATATAATCCAGCCGTTCAAAAAAAAATAAGACCAAAAACCAAGACCCAACAAAGACTCCAAAAACACCATGACACCAGTGGACCGTAAAAATGTGATCAATGAGAAGACCACATTAAAAAGCTCGTGTACTACCTCCCGGGGACTCATTCTGAGAAGAAAAGTTAGAACGACTTTCTTTGTTGTTTGCTGTTAGTTGATATTTAGGGTTTGTTTGATAAAAGTAAGCATTAGCAGTAAGCAATAGTTGTAAGCAGAAGCTGTGAGCAGTAACAGTTATTTTATATAAAAACGTTTGGTAACGTAGTTGTAAGTGTAATTATAATCTATAAAATTACTCCTAAATGTTATTTCATAAAGCGTTAGAAAATGAGCATTCCGAAAAAAAAAGATAAATCTACTTACTTTACCAAACAAGCATTATAGATTACAACACTCAATGCTTACCGTTCACCGCTCTTAAATGCTTCTAAACGCTCCGAGCCAAACGCACCCTTATTATGTATATGAGCTTTATTTTTCTTTTACTTTATTTTATTTATTTATTTAATTTTTGTTGTATATGTCTAGTCCAACTTTATAACTTATATATTGAAAACATTGGCTTAATGAAAAGGTAAGCAAATTCCAAAAGTAATATGGTATCACAGCTAAAATCTAATCCAAAATTAAAACCCTAAAACCTAAAAAGAATATCACCTACGCTCATCATCCCTAACCCTTCTTTTCACGATTTTTTTCAATCATCTAAGCAATCATGGCTGTTAAAATTACACCCTCACGTACTAATAACATCTCATTCACCAACAATAGTTCTCGGACCAAAAACATTACTCAATTATGTAATCACTTTCTAAAATGTAATTGCCGCTTTGAAGATCGATGCAAATTCATACACTATCACAGAAGACGTGTGGTATTTAATTCTACAAGTTTGTCAGTTCCAACATTCCTTATATCGTTTGAAGCAATCACCTCGTGATTGGTTTCAACGGTTTGCCAGTTATGCTCTACGAGTTGGCTTCTCTTCTAGTAGATGTGATTCTTCTTTGTTTACTTATCGACAAGGTACTGAGGTTGCATGCTTATTGATATATGTTGATGATATTGTACTGACTGCATCTTTTAAAGCTTTACTTGAGCGTATTATTTCATCTTTGCATCAAGAGTTTGAGATGATGGATTTGGGGGGCCTTAATTATTTTTTTGGGATTTTTGTTACTCATGATTCTATAGGTATGCTCCACTCTTGGAGGAAATATGTTATGGAGCTTTTGGAGTGGACACACATGGTTTCTTGTAATCCTTCCTGGAACCCTGTTGATATGGAGTCTAAGCTTGGTCCTGACGGGGATCCTGTTTCGGATCCTACATTATACCGGAGCTTGGCAGGTGGTTTCCAGTATCTTATATTTACTCGTCCTGATATCTCTTTTGTGGTTCAGTAAATTTGTCTTTATATGCATGACCCTCGGGAGCCTCATTTGGCAGCTCTTGGGTGCATTCTTCTGTATATTCGTGGTACTTTAGACTTTCGCCTACAGATGTTTGCTTCTTTGACTGGTTCTCTTATTGCATGTGCTAATTGGATAGGTTGCCATCTATTGACGATCCACTTCTTGTTATTGCGATAATCTCCTTTCTTGGTCTTCTCAGCGTCAGCGTACCACATCTAGATCTAGTGAAGAGGCTGAATATCGGGGTGTTGCCAATGCTGTCGCTGAGACTGCTTGGAGTCGTAATCTACTTCGGGAACTACATTCCCCTTTATTTTCTACCACTCTAGTCTATAGTGATAACGTCAGTGCCATTTATTGTCAGCTAACCCTTTGTAGAATCAACAGACGAAGCATATAAAGGTTAATATTCACTTTGTTCATGACATGGTTACTAAGGGTCAGGTTCGTGTTTTTCATGTGTCATCGCGCTACTAGTATGTTGATATCTTCACCAAAGGATTGCCTTCGACTTTGTTTAAGGAATTTCAATTCGTGCCAGATTGTGTATTAGTTTATCTCTCGCTCCAACTGGGGGGAGAGTGTTAGTCGATATTCATTATATATGTAGGCTTTATGTGTTTTTGTATAGGCATAGCCCACTTTTGTAGCTTATATATTGAATACATAGGTTTAATAAAGGGAGTTGATTTGCACACCAAATAAATTGATGGAGCTCGACACCACAATATTACACCCATAATACATATGTTACAACATACTATGTACATAATTGTGATATTCCCATCAATTTATTTGGTGTACAAATCAACTCCTTTTAATAAAAGGTAAACAAATTGCAAAACTAATATTTGAAAGCTTTGATCTGGTCCCAACACCATGTTTACATCGTTGACGTTCAATTGTACAAACAAATACATCACTCGGTTAGATCATTTGAATCGTAAATACATCACTTAGTTAGAAATTTGAATTTCAACTTTAGATACATGCATTTCTAGTTATTGCTCCTGTTGTAGTCCTAAAGTAGTAAAGTACAACATCTTTTTAGTGTGATTATGCTCATTTTTCAGCCAAAATTTAATGTTTTGTTACCTTTTAATAACGACGAACTTATACGTATCCTTGCTAACATGTTTCGTTTTCATGTTTGTTTTACTAAAAGATATATTTATTTGACACGACTAGGGTTGTATTTACTAAACAAACATATCACCGACTAAAAAAGTAGAAATGGGTCAAATTCACACGATAAAATATGTGACAATATGGTGGGGCTCTTTTATCTTGACATGGATATTTGATAAGACATCGAGTCACTGATTTTTCAGTACTTCCAAAACACCTACGGAACTCACCATGTTCTGAGAGTTTGTTTCTTAAGAACAGGAATATAAGGAAAATCAATAATTGGTGAGAAATTCATCTCACAAATTATTTCGGCTTCTTCCATTTGTGTAGAAAAAAATTGATAACATATACTACTTTTGACTTTTTAAAGTCTTTGTTGTTCAACCTTGATAATAAATACTTTTATTTATATTATACAATAATTGATACAAAATATATATATGGATTAAATTTTAAATGTATTTTTATTAGGATAATTTTAATCAAGTATTATATAACACAAATAAAAATATTTAAAGTCAAAGTTGAACAAAAAAAAAAGACTTTAAAAAGTCAATCAGGACACTTATTTTGATACGGAGGAAGTAACATCTTGAATTCTCTTTAGTTTCGTTAACGCTCTGTTCTCGAGTTTTGTTTTGTGGGAATAGAAATGATAGGTAAAGAAGAGTAAAGAAAAAAAGTGAAAAGAAAAGAAAGTTGCATTTATGTTTCACGTTCTCGAGTTGAAAGAAAATGAACGGAAATAGAAGGAAAATAAATAAAGTCGTGTTCTCGAATTGGAAGGAAAAGAAAGAAAAAATTATAGTTATGCTTTTTTAAATATAGAAATACATCTATAACAAAAGATATATAAAATAATGAAGGTTATATAACTTATTTTATAACAAATAGTTTAGGTGTAAATACATCACTTAGTTAGAAATATGATATCCAATTTTAGCAACAATAATTCTAGGTACTTAACAGTTGCGCTTGTAGTTTGGATCTTACTCCAATGTTTCATTTTTGCGTTGTTATCTTGATATTACGTTATTTCAGATGTATATATTCACTCATTTACGTTCTTTCATTACAAGCTTTTATAATATATTATCATCCTAGTAAAATAAATAATGATCTTCATTTAATAAAAGATGAAAGAGTAAATTTCATAAATCGTCCCTGTGGTTTAACGGGTTTAACGGATTTGGTCCCTCGAAAGATTTTTTCTCGGATCCTCTCCCCGTGGTTTATACCTGTAACGGGTTTGGTCCCTCTGGCTAACGCTCGTTAGTTTTTTCCGTTAGCTAACGACCGTTTGCAACAAACATTTGCACCGTTAGTCCTTTATACTAACGGCCGTTTATATTTAACAAAAAAATTGTTTTTTTTTTTTTTTTTTTTTTTTTTTTAACTAAAAAAAATTTTAAAAAAAAATAAATAAAAATTAAAAAATTGGTTTTCTTATAATTTTTTTTTCTAAATATCTTTAAAATTTATACACGTTTTTATACACATTTTTATACACGTTTCATACACACGTTTTTACACTCATTTTTATACACACGTTTTTACACGCGTTTTTATACACACGTTTTTACACACGTTTTTATACACACGTTTTTACACTCATTTTTATACACACGTTTTTACATGCGTTTTTATACACACGTTTTTACACTCATTTTTATACACACGTTTTTACACGCGTTTTTATACACACGTTTTTACACACGTTTTTATACACACGTTTTTACACTCATTTTTATACACACGTTTTTACACACTTTTTTATACACACGTTTTTATACAATCGTTTTTACATACGTTTTTATACACACGTTGTTTTTACACACGTTTTTATACACACGTTTTTACACGCGTTTTTATACACATATTTTTACACATTTGAACACACGTACACATTTATACACACATTCTTATACACGTTTTAGACACATTTTAAAAAGCGTGTATAAAAATGAGTGTATAAAAATGTGTGTAAACACGTGTGTATAAAAAAGTGTGTATAAAATGTGTATATAAAAACGTGTGTATAAAAACGTGTGTAACAACGTGTGTATAAAAACGTGTGTAAAAACAACGTGTGTATAAAAACGTATGTAAAAACGATTGTATAAAAACGTGTGTATAAAAAAGTGTGTAAAAACGTGTATAAAAATGTGTAAAAACGTGTGTATAAAAATGCGTGTAAAAACGTGTGTATAAAAACGTGTGTAAAGACGTGTGTATAAAAATGAGTGTATAAAAACGTGTGTATAAAAAAGTGTGTAAAAACGTGTGTATAAAAATGAGTGTAAAAACGTGTGTATGAAACGTGTATAAAAATGTGTATAAAAACGTGTATAAATTTTAAAGATATTTAGAAAAAAAATATATATATATATATAAGAAAACCAATTTTTTAATTTTTATTTTTTTTTTAAATTTTTTTAATTAAAAAAAAAACAAAAAACAATTTTTTTGTTAAATATAAACGGCCGTTAGTATAAAGGACTAACGGTGCAAATGTTTGTTGCAAACGGTCGTTAGCTAACGGAAAAAACTAACGAGCGTTAGCCAGAGGGACCAAACCCGTTACAGGTATAAACCACGGGGAAAGGATCCGAGAAAAAATCTTTCGAGGGACCAAATCCGTTAAACCCGTTAAACCAAAGGGACGATTTATGAAATTTACTCAAGATGAAAAGAATGTGAACGACAAAGGCTTCAAGGAGTGCTTTCACGTGGAATAAGTTAACCCCATGTCGCTTTGACCCGGTGCCGAAATCGTTGACTATAGTTAGTCAACAGTCAACATACTATCTTTAGCGTCGGTTCGAATTATTTGCGTAACGTTTATATTTTTTTAAATACTTTTTGTTGACAAAAGGGTGTTTATTGCTGCGTTTTGTCATGAATTAAGTATCTAATTATCACGTTTTTAAAACACAGATAATCAATCATATTAAAGTGTTTAGGAAAAACCTTTTGATAATTAATTATTTGCGTTTTAAGGAGACAAAAATGCAGTTTTGAAAAAGCTATAGCTAGCTGCTTTTCCAAAACACAGTTTTAAATATAAACCTTTTACGTTCTAAATAATCTATTAAAATTCGATTTTTTAATTGATCCGGTCGAATCGCTGATTATACATATATATACTTTTCATAGCATCTTTGATAATAGGTATTTGCCCAATTTTAATTTTACATTCAATTGAACCTATTAAAATAATATGGTTCTACTGGGTTTTAGACTTTTATTTTCATATCCACAATATAATAATAATAATAATAATAATAATAATAATAATAATAATAACAACTAATTGATAGTTCTAATTTACAACATATTTATAATTATATATTATAAAAATCAGATGACTCTATGGGGTTTTCAGAATGTTAATAAACTTTTTAAATCAAGCAAACATAATAACAACAATAATTTATACCTATAATTTGTTGTTTCATCAAAACGTAACCACATTATTCTTGACTACTTTAACTATAAACTTTCCAAATCATAATATGTTTGTTCATACAAATTTAGAATTTAACCTAACACAAATTTTAAATTTAGCCAAAAAGAAGTGACAAAAAGGTCTTGTTAGTTTTAGAGGAAAGAAAAAGTTTTTTGTTTAAATAAAGAAAAAAAGAATAAAAGTCATGACCTGACCAAATTTTTCAAACCGGGTCAATAAAAAACCGTCGGTTCAATACAGTTCTCAAATATGCAAAAACCCGGCTACATCTGGCCCGGTCTCTTAACCGGTTCAACCAGTCAGATCGACCCGGATTTTAAAACATTGGTTCCATATTACAATTGTATCCTTCAAATACATGGAGAAGATGGAAGATTGCAAATTTAAAAGATGGAAGGCGGCTCATGGGAAAGAAGGAAGAAAGAGTGTATTGTTATCAAAGTCTAAGGTGTCGTTTGTTTTCACAGGTTTTATGTCTTCATTTGCAAATTATGTCTGTAGTAGAAGAGGTACATTTAAAGTCTTCATCTGTAAAGAAGAAAATCGTTTGTTTTTTGTGCTTTTGAAAGAAAGAATAAAAGAAAAATAGATAGAATTTATGTTGAAGAAGTGAAAGTTTATGTCTAATTTTTGAATAAATGAAAAGAAGCACTTATGTTTGGAAAAAAAAAAAGGCGCGCTCGCAGACAAAAAAAGCAATAAATAAATAATAAAATAAAATAAAATAAAAAGAAAAAAAATGTTTTTTTTTCATAAAAAAACAAATGACACATAAGATGTGAATAAATAAAACCCTATATTTAGGGGTGGAAACGAGCCGAGCCGCACGTAAAAACCTCGGGATTGGATCGGTAAAAAGGTTGAACGAGCCGAGCTTAAACGAGCTCGAGCTCCTAAATTAAAGCTCGTTTAATAAATAAGCCCGAGCCCGAGCTTTATAGACAGAGCTCGATTAGGCTCGCGAACCTAAACGAGCTCTAGTATATTTTGTGTATGTATACATGTATAATATAAATATATTTATATAACTTTATAAAGCTTGGTTAAATTCAAACCCAACAATCGTATATTTTCAGCTCTTTAGACCACAAGTGAAGTTGATGCTGTTATAATAAGAATTTTGCTACATTCACTCAAATTCATCCACAAAAGAATCTCACACGCTGAGGTGGCGCTGGATAATTGGTTTTTTGTGAGAGTGGCTCCCACAAAAAACCAATCATACGGCGCCACCTCAGCGTGTGAGATTCTTTTGTGGATGAATTTGAGTGGATGTATCCAATAACAAGCCAATGCCTAAAGATTATATGGTATTCATTTTCGACAAGACTATAACAAGCCAATGCCTAACAGCCTAAAGTTAAAATTATGATATATATTCTTTAGAGTTGGATTAAAAATATTGTTATAAGGCATTAAAAATAATTTACTTATAAAACTCAATAATATAAGTGATGTCCAATTTGGTTATTTTGTATATCAATGTGTTAAATAATCGGATTTACAAACACTTTGAAAAGTGATTATTGTGATACCAAACAGTATAATCAAATTTAAGCACTATGTCAAAATCATGTTTTGTAAACAGTTGATTATCTTATTATTAATTTTTAAAAAGCATAATTTGTTTTAAATAAGCAATCTCGAACACCCCTAAGATATATGTTGAGATGAGTTATTTTAGAGACCACTAAACACATGAAGATTGGGGGATCAATTCTATCAACTCATTTTTAACTAAAATAAAACATCCACTTTCATCCATTCTCGGTTTCCCACCCTTACAAAAAAAAAAAAAAAAAAAAAAAAAAAAAAAAAAACTCGTGTTCGCCCTTTTTTTCTCAAAATAATATATCTCAAAACCCGTTAATCGTTAGGTGAAACAAAGTACTTATTATTATTATTATTATTATTATTATTATTATTATTATTATTATTATTATTATTATTATTATTATTTGTCTTTTCTAATACATGAGCTTGCATTATATATCACGTGTGATATAACACTAATTTGTAAGTTTGAGACACAATATGTAGTCGTAAAATAAGCATAAGTATTTATGTAGAACTCTAAATGATTCATCGACTTTGCATTTATTAATATAAATCATTAGTTTTCCAATTATATATCACGCATATATTTTGAACTTCCAAATCACTACAATTTATTCATAGAAGTTAGAGAAACTATATGAAATTTCTTTGGTTATTGAAATTCACTTGATATACCACATGTGATATAACATAGATTTATAGATTTGAAGATTGAACATGATATCGTAAAATGGAAATAATTTTATTTTTCGGTGCAAAAAACGGTGAATGTTTTGGAGTTGTTAACAAATACTTATGCTAACTTTATGAAGAAAAAAAATGTTAAGTGTTCGAATCACATGCGATATATCAAGCGAGTTTGAATACCATTTTTTTTTTCCAATTTTCTCCAACTTCTATGAATAAACCATATTGATTTAGTGGCTCAAATATTATGCGTGATATGTGGTTGGAAAGATAATGATGTGTATTTTTCAATACAAAAAATGATACTGTAAATCTTTAGAACTCTGTACAAATATTTATGCTCATTTTACGACAGCAAGTTGAGTATTCGAACTTATGACATGTGATACATCAAGCGAGGTTGACTAAGGAAAAATCTTTTATTTTCTCAAATTTCTAAGAATAAACTGTATTGATTTTGAGGTTTAAAAATTATGGGTGATATATGGTTGTAAAGCTAAGAAAGTGTATTTTTCAATGCCAAAACGATGAATCATTTGGAGTGCTACACAAATACTTATGTTCATTTTACGACAATATGTTTAGTGTTCAAACATGCATATTAGTGTTATATCACATGTGATATATTAAGCAAAATATTGTTTCCAAAAAAACGAAAAAAGAACTAAAAAGAAAAGTTTGTCGAAAGTATATGCAAGTGCCGCTCTATTGAAAGATAATTAAATGCTCGTAACGATGTAATTTATGTAGGTTAATGATTTATGTTTCCTATTATATACATAATTTTAAAGATAGTAGGGTGGAAGTGGGTTTTAATTAAAAATATCAAATCATCTTTTTTGTATTTTTATATATATATAATGAGAGTGGCTGAGGTTTGTGTAACCTCTCGTAAATTTCTCTTACGATTAGTAAATGCATACGAATAAATAGAACGATGTTACGATAACTTAACACCATTTTATGGGTAACAATTTTTTTTTTATAATATGGCTTGATATTGAACCACTACGATAACTGTGATTGACCGTTTATCCAGGAACGATGCTTACACACGACCTAGATAACCTATGATTATTGCGAACGATAAATATATATAACACGTTTATATTTAAAACAACATGTTTCGTCTAAATACCGTATACTATTTTTATATTCCCCGAACCTACGAAACTTCCCGAGAACGCTCACTAATATTTTTGAACTTCGACACGATAATCGAGACACACCATGTGGGCCCCCAACACCCAATGGGCCACGAAATCCAATTACAAACCAAACGGACTCCTTTTATTCTTTCTTTTGTTTTGGGCCGACACAAAACCAGCAGCCCACCAGGCTCTAAGCCCAAACGCACCCTTTTAATTTTTGTTTTCTTTTCTTTGTTCCCTGTCGCGACACACACCCAAAACACCCCTATGTTTTTACGATTTCTACACATAACCTACCAATATTTTTACTTGTTTCGTATCACCTAGTGCCAAGGAAACAGAAATGATATATGTTACTCCCTGTCTCGCTCGTTTACTACCTTGGATACACCCTAAGTAAACCACCAAACTCACCTTTGAAAAGATAAGTCTAAACGTGGCATGATATTCCCTAGCACCTCCCATGCCTCCCAATGACAACAAAACGAACCCTAAACACCATGGGATTGTCAGGAATGAACAGGAATGATATCTCACAAGATCTAGTCATGTAAACAATCGATTGGGCATTGTTTGTGGTGCTACTATTCGCCCTCACATGCTTACACCCACACTTGTGAGCCTATCTTGTTTCTACCTTTCAAAAACTGCCTATATAAGCCTTACATGCAAACCTAAATCACTACATGCACTTAAACGAACCATATCACTAAAAATAGTAACGAGGAGAAGCTGTGGAGGGACAAACGAATCACCAAGTGTACCACGTCTCAAAACGAACCTTGGAAGCCAAGCTTGGAACCTCTTGAACCTTGGTAGAACGTGAAGTGAACCACAAAGCATTTGTACCATTACACGAACCTTACACTTGTTTTTACGCCACCTTTTATAGGTGAAGTGAGACCACGAACCTTTATTTCTATATATATACATACGTATGTTTATATTATGCACAATCACTTAAGGCTTATAAATCGTAAATCTTAAAAGCAACGTATATATTTTATGCATCGTACTAATTCTTGGATAAGTCATTAACGAGAACATGTAATAACCTCGAACATATATAGTAACTCATTAGCCATAAAAATCACACGTTTCTAAGTCACAATGGACCTATATGATATATACTAAAAGACTTAGTTTATTTTCAAGTTTTATAAAGTTATACGCGTTGAGTTTTTTGCTACACTTTGGCCTCGCCATTTCTAAATTCGACACACGACCCCCTAATATTTTTACACAAACTATTTATTTGGCCTAACGACTTGATTTGATCACTTGAACGAGTCTAAAGCTAAACAAGTTTTCAAAGGATTTTCAGAAATTAAAAACCTTATGTGGGCCGATAAGCCCAATGAGTCAGTTTTAGGTTATTCTAATAAGCTGGGTGAAAAAGCTATTTTGAAATGAGATTAGAACTTAAAATGATGGATTTTGATAAACCCAAAGTTCCCCCAAACCCCTTGGATCAAAAATCATTAACGGGCCTTAAATGGACTCGTTATGGCCCATTTTTGTGAAAAATAAGAAAATAAACTAATAAGATGTTTAAATAAGCTTTTCTACACTTCCTGAGCTTATTGAATTAATAAAAATGTTAAGTTTTAAATTTGGTAATTTTTGGACAAAATTTGCAAATTTTCGAAAGATAGGGACTAAAAGTGTCAAGTTTGTAAACTTTGGGTAAAAAGTGTTAAAACCTGTTTTCTAAGGGTATAAACTATTAACATTAAAACATGGGATTGAAAAATGTAAATATTGATATACTTGGACTTAAAACGTAAATATATATAATTTTGGACTAACGACGTAAATGTTTTCCGTTAAGGGTAAAATGTGTAAATTGGAGAAACTTAAAGCATTAAATAATAATATTGATTTTATTTTAAATAATAAATTTTATATATGATTATATATATATATATATATATATATATATATATATATATATATATATATATATATATATATATATATATATATTTATATAAATTGAAATAATAGAAATAATAAACGTAACTTTATATATATATATATATATATATATATATATATATATATATATATATATATATATATATATATATATATATATATATATATATATATATATACGTATAAAATTTATATAACGATAACTAAATTTAGACGAATAAAACGATATGTAACCATTATCTATTTTATATACGACGTAACACATCGCCTATGCACTTTATGGATTATTCGTAATTAATAATAAACGTTCGCAATAAAACGAGACTTAAGAACTAAAACGTGCCATATCTTATAGGTTGTGTGTGAAGTCGTTGCCTTGCATCGTTGAGATTACATTTGTTCTACTATCCTACTAAGGTGAGTTCATAGCCCATATTTATCTTTGTGTGGGGGGGGGGGGGGGGATACATGCTCAAAAACCGAACACAAGTCTTTTCCTGATCTTATTATTGCTTAAGTAGCTATTGCCAAAAGTCCCTCGATCATGAACCTTAATCACTTAAAAAGGTGAACGTAAATAATTGTCAATAGATCTATTAGGGATTGACAATCTCCATTTGGTTCCTAGAGGAAAGTCACCAAATGCACTTTATTTGAATATCATAGGTTACTTGCAAATACCTATCTTGGGGGCTATATATTTTACATCATTATTACAGAAAATATTGATGTCTGTTGAATCGTTGAGTGTCATGAGCTTAAGGCAATAATGAATGCGATTTTTCTAATTTGTTTATTTGTATTTATATACAATAAGCACCTATCTCTTGTGTTCAAACTCTTAATTATAAACCTATGAATTTCACTCAACTTTTGTTGACTTTTAGCATGTTTATCTCTGGTAACTAAATGGAATGGATGGCAAAGGCACGAAGTGGGCAAATAAAGAAACGTTTATTTCTCTTTGAATAAAACTTGTTGTTGAATAATTAAACCTCTTGGAATTATGAATATTTGGTATTTTAAATAAAACTTAAAGCGATCACTTGAACCGTTTTCTATAATTGTGACAAAGATCCACGATATAATACCCCAAAAGTCTTCCGCTGACATTTTAAGTCTTCCGCTGTATTGATCGATTTTTGGGGTGTTATAGATTGGCATCAGAGCTACGGTTATAGTGAACCAAGTATTTTTGGAATATTGGACTATAACTACATTTTAAACGGGACAAAATTTTTTTAAAATACCATCCTACGCCCTTCGTGCCTGAGCATTCCAAAAATTGGTAAAAAGTATTATTTACTTTATAGCATTTTAAATTGATTATAATTATGCTTACATTTACTAATCGGGAAAATTATTACAGTGTCATGTCTTCGAACACCCACCCTATCAGCTTGTCCTCAAACTCAGGAACTGAAGATGTTACTTCAGCCTATGCTACCTCACCTATGCCTATGTCTCCTGCTACCGACAAATACATGCAAAGCCAGCAATTTCTGCCAGCATCTGACACAGAGGCTTCTCCTCTGGCATCATCTGGTCCGATTCGCCGATCTAGGCAAATTAGACAACTTCAGCCGTATGAAGCAAGTACTGCTGTACCAGCACCAGCTCTTGTCATACCACCTGAATCAGTTGTGCCACCACCACCTGCACCACCAGTGATACCACCACTACCAACTATCTTCTACAGCCAAACTACAACTGTACCACTAACACCATCACCCATAGCATCACCTCCACTAGCATCACCACCTGCACCTTACCGAAGTGTCCCAATATCACCTCACCAAAGGACTTACCCAATCCGCCCAACCACCTCAGAATCTTGTGTTCAACACAGACGCCAAAGGACCCACAAGCGAGTGGATGCTCGTAGATGGTCTTTCTTGTTGCCCATTATGCGATATTGGAGATCTCAAGAAGGAACACCAACAACAAGGGAACTTGGGGAAAGTTCTTACTCTACCTCCCGAATTCTGCCAGTCACTGGGGAACCCATACATCACACCATACCGTTGTTAGCTGCAAGAATGGTTTGCCACGAAGATCGACTTGATTCCATTGCTAGTATACTCAACAAGATTCCACATGAACTTCTAGAAACCTTTGAAGATGATATGAACAGTCTCATAATTGGTCATCTTGCAATAGAAGATAAGGTTGAAAAGTTGGATTCTCTATTTTGGGAATCAATAGAATTCATAAGAGCACTATGTGGGGCTAACACTTCAACAGAAATAACATTGGGAACTTTAGACCGAGAAATTGAGAGGATCAACACTGAAAACCTACGCCTTAGGCAAGCCCTGCTAGAATCTCGAGAAAGGGAAAGGACTCGAGATCAAACCATGGAAACCATGTCCACTGCCATTCAAGAACTCCAAAACCGCCTAGACAAAGCCTTAGGAAAACCATGAGACCATCACCTTGTTAAGTAAAAATCAATGTCCTACAAATAAGAGTATCTTGTCGTGTTTTGTAAACATTTGCACAAGTACCAATAAGTGTTGTAACACATTGACATTGATTTATGGAAGTTTATTTTATCTTTATTTACGTTGCAAACTTTATACACTATATCGTAATATATTAGTTCATGCAGGTCAAACTTATTCGTAATTCCTATGTGTGTCATTCCAACATACGAAAATTTACGATTTAAACCTTTTCAATGATCGAATCATTGTAACTACGACCTATATTTAACTAATTATTACTCGATATGTATTTTCGACGTGATAGGATTATTATAAATGTTCTAATGACATACCTTCTTTTATAATAGCAACATGGCTAGAACTAGGAGAACAACCACGACCGCCGTACCAGCAAACCCTGAAGTTATGACCCCGGCAGCAATCCAGCAAGCAATTGCTGATGGCGTCAATGCCGTTTTAGCTGGACAAGCCCGTAATAGAGATGGAAATGCACCTGCACCCCGCTACTGCACGTACAAGGACTTTATAGCATGCCAACCAACGTACTTCAAAGGAACTGAAGGAGTGTCGGAATTGGCTCAATGGTTTGAAAGAAGTGAAACTGTTTTCCAAAGAAGTGGATGCTCGGAAAACAACAAGGTAAGCTTCGCAACGGGAACACTGATGCAAGACGCTCTATCCTGGTGGAACTCTACCGTTCAAACACTAGGAGCAGAGGCATCACATCAACTTACTTGGATTGAATTCAAGGCTAAAATACTAAAGAAGTATTGTCCCCGTTCCGAACTACGAAAACTCGAGGATGAGTTCCATGCCTTAATAGTGAAAGGCGTTGATTTGAGAAGTTACAACCGGAGATTCCAAGAACTCAAAGTACTATGCCCTACCATGGTACCCGATCATGAGAAGACATTAGAGAAATACGTCGAAGGACTCCCTTGGAGTATCGAAGGAAACGTCACCTCAGCAAACCTGCCAACCTTGGAAGCAGCAATGGAACTTGCTCAGAAACTTCTAGACCGAGAAGTGAAATGCAATGAGCTTAAAAGGAAATTGGACGATAAGAGAACCACCCACCATCACAACAACAACCAACAAAGCTACAACAGTCATCACCGCAACAACAACCACCGCAACAATAATCGGAACCACCAACAATATCACAACACTCAAAGCACTCAACAGCAGAATCAAAGACAAGAAAAACCCCGAGTCTACACCGCCACGGAAGGTGTAGGGTACAACGGACAGAAACCCTAATGTCAGCGATGCACACTTCATCACGAGGGTCGTTGTACCGTCCGATGTGACAAATGTCATAAGATCGGTCATCAAACCAGAAACTGTAGGATTTCGGCTACAGGAAGCAACACACAGGTTATATCACCCACTTGTTACGGATGCGGAGATGTAGGACACATCCGGAGGAACTGCCCAAAAGGAAATGAACCAGTCAACGCCCAAGCTAGGGTATACCTACTCGGAGATGGAAACGGACCCGATGTAGTCACCGATACGTTTCTACTAAACCATCATAATGCTAGAGTATTGTTTGATTCGGGCGCCGATAAGAGTTTTATATCAGATACGTTTGCCCCTTTACTTAGTGTCACCCCCTCTAAGCTAAACACCACCTACGAAGTCGAAATGGCTGACGGGAATTTAATAGATACCAATACTATCATGAAAGATTGCACCCTAACCTTATCCGAAAAGCCTTTTGCCATTGATCTTATGCCGGTTCAACTTGGTAGTTTCGACGCTATCGTCGGCATGGATTGGCTATCCCACCATCGTGCTAGGATTCACTGTGACGAAAAGGCCGTCCATATACCACTCAAGGATGAAACACTCATTGTCCAGGGCGACAAAAGCAAACCTCAATATGGAATTATCTCATGTATGCGAGTGATAAAATACATAAAGGAAGGATGTCAAGTATTCATGGCTCAAGTTACGGAAAATAAGTCATCTGAGAAGCAACTTGATGACGTTCCTATCGTTAGGGATTTTCCTGAAGTATTCCCTGAAGAATTACCTGGTATTCCACCCGCACGTCAAGTAGAATTTCAGATTGAATTAGTGCCTAGGGCGGCACCAGTGGCTAAAGCACCTTATAGGCTAGCGCCATCTGAAATGGAAGAGTTGTCAGAACAACTAAAGGAATTGTCGGAAAAAGGATTTATTCGACCAAGCTCATCACCTTGGGGAGCTCCAATTTTATTTGTTAAGAAGAAGGATGGATCCTTTCGAATGTGCATCGATTACCGGGAGTTGAATAAACTTACGGTAAAAAATCGATACCCATTGCCTCGAATTGATGATCTGTTTGATCAATTGCAAGGATCGAGTGTGTACTCAAAAATTGATCTGAGATCAGGATATCATCAGCTAAGAGTTCGAGAAGAGGATATTCCGAAAACTGCATTTAGAACGCGCTATGGTCACTACGAATTTCAAGTAATGTCGTTCGGTCTGACCAATGCACCAGCAGTTTTCATCGATTTAATGAATCGAGTGTGCAAACCTTACTTGGATAAGTTTGTAATAGTATTCATCGACGATATTTTGATCTATTCTCGCAACGAAGAGGAACACGCGGTACATTTACGAATCATTCTAGAACTGCTCAAGAAAGAAGAACTGTACGCTAAGTTCTCCAAATGCGACTTTTGGATTCACACCGTACAATTTTTAGGACACATCATCGATAGTCAAGGCATTCACGTAGACCCTGCAAAGATTGAGGCTGTAAAAGGTTGGTCGTCTCCTACAAACCCCACGGAGATACGTCAATTTTTAGGTCTCGCAGGTTACTACCGAAGATTTATTGAAGGATTCTTCAAGATTGCAAAACCTTTGACTAAGCTAACCCAAAAGAACGAGAAGTACATCTGGGAAGAAAAGGAAGAAGCAGCCTTCCAGTTATTAAAACGAAAGCTTTGTGAAGCTCCAATATTAGCCCTCCCAGAAGGAAATGAGGACTTTATAGTATATTGTGACGCAACTTATCATGGACTAGGAGCAGTTTTGATGCAAAGAAGCAAAGTAATAGCTTATGCATCCCGACAACTGAAGAAACATGAGGAAAACTACACGACTCATGACTTGGAGTTAGGAGATGTAGTGTTTGCGCTCAAATTATGGAGGCACTACTTATATGGCACCAAATGTACTGTGTACACCGACCACAAGAGTCTTCAGCATATTTTGGACCAAAAGGATTTGAATATGAGACAACGTCGCTGGCTGGAGCTGCTCAGCGATTATGATTGTGAGATCCGTTACCATCCAGGAAAGGCTAATGTAGTAGCAGATGCGTTAAGCCGAAAGGAACGATTGAAACCCCTTCGAGTTAGATCACTAGGGATGACCATTCACTCACCCCTTCCATCCCAAATCCTTACCGCACAGAACGAAGCACTTAAAGAAGAAAACCGACCCAAGGAAAAGATTTACGGCATGCCCGAGAATAAGAATGGTTTCGTGAAGAAATCCGATGGAACACTGTGTTTCAAGGACAGAAGTTGGATCCCTATGGTTGGAGGTATTCGTGAGCTCATCATGTATGAGTCCCACAAGTCAAAATACTCCATTCACCCAGGTTCCGACAAGATGTATCAGGATTTAAAGGAACTATATTGGTGGCCAAACATGAAGGCTGGCATCGCAAAATATGTCGGTAAATGTTTGACGTGTTCAAGAGTAAAGGCAGAACATCAGAAACCTTCAGGTCTACTTGTACAACCAGAACTTCCTATGTGGAAATGGGAACGAATCACTATGGACTTCATCACCAAACTCCCAAGAACCTCATCCGGATACGACACAATATGGGTTATTGTGGATCGTCTCACAAAATCCGCTCATTTTCTACCCATCAAAGAAACCGATGAGATGAATACACTATCTCAGCTGTATGTGAAGGAAATTGTCACTCGACATGGAGTACCAATCTCAATTATCTCGGATCGAGATAGTCGTTTCACCTCTCAATTTTGGAAATCATTACAGAAAGCCTTAGGAACTAAACTAGATATGAGCACCGCATACCACCCTCAAACTGATGGTCAAAGTGAAAGAACTATCCAAACCTTGGAAGTTATGCTCCGAGCATGCGTTATTGATTTTGGAAAAGGTTGGGATAAGCACTTACCATTAGCAGAGTTTTCATACAACAATAGTTACCACGCCAGCATAAAAGCAGCACCCTTCGAAGCACTATATGGTAGAAAGTGCAGATCGCCCGTTTGTTGGGCAGAAGTCGGAGAAAGACAACTTATAGGACCAGACCTTGTTCGGGAAACAACCGAGAAAATCGTTAAGATTAAGCAACGCTTACAAGCAGCCCGAGACCGACAGAAAAGCTACGCAGACCTAAAAAGGAAACCCATGAAATTTCAAATAGGAGACAGAGTCTTATTGAAAGTATCTCCCTGGAAGGGAATGGTACGATTTGGAAAACATGGAAAGTTGAACCCCAGATACATCGGTCCATTCAAAATCCTGGAAAGGATAGGACCCGTGGCTTATAAACTAGAACTACCCGAAGAACTTAGTCGAATTCACGACACCTTTCATGTGTCAAACCTTAAGAAGTGTTTATCCGATGAATCTCTCGTGATTCCATTGAAAGAAATTCGACTAGATGACAACCTTGTCTTTACAGAGGAACCCATTGAAATCATGGATAGAGAAGTTAAACAACTCAAACAAAACCGTATCCCTATTGTCAAAGTTCGTTGGGACTCCAAGCGAGGACCGAAATATACTTGGGAGCGTGAGGATCAGATTCGCTCCAAGTACCCACATCTCTTCACCTAAGACACCCTTGGCAACTATCTTAGACTAGAATTCCGGGACGGAATTTCCTGTAAGAGGTAGGTAATGTAACCTCTCGTAAATTTCCCTTATGATTAGTAAATGCATACGAATAAATAGAACGATGTTACGATAACTTAACACCATTTTACGGGTAAATTTTTTTTTTTTTTTTTTTTTTTTTTTTTTTTTTTTTTTTATAATATGGCTTGATATTGAACCACTACGATAACTGTGATTGACCGTTTATCCAGGAACGATGCTTACACACGACCTAGATAACCTATGATTATTGCGAACGATAAATATATATAACACGTTTATATTTAAAACAATACGTTTCGTCTAAATACCGTATACTATTTTTATATTCCCCGAACCTACGAAACTTCCCGAGAACGCTCACTAATATTTTTGAATTTCGACACGATAATCGAGACACACCATGTGGGCCCCCAACACCCAATGGGCCATGAAATCCAATTACAAACCAAACGGACTCCTTTTATTCTTTCTTTTGTTTTGGGCCGACACAAAACCAGCAGCCCACCTGGCTCTAAGCCCAAACGCACCCTTTTAATTTTTGTTTTCTTTTCTTTGTTCCCTGTCGCGACACACACCCAAAACACCCCTATGTTTTTACGATTTCTACACATAACCTACCAATATTTTTACTTGTTTCGTATCACCTAGTGCCAAGGAAACAGAAATGATATATGTTACTCCCTGCCTCGCTCGTTTACTACCTTGGATACACCCTAAGTAAACCACCAAACTCACCTTTGAAAAGATAAGTCTAAACGTGGCATGATATTCCCTAGCACCTCCCATGCCTCCCAATGACAACAAAACGAACCCTAAACACCATGGGATTGTCAGGAATGAACAGGAATGATATCTCACAAGATCTAGTCATGTAAACAATCGATTGGGCATTGTTTGTGGTGCTACTATTCGCCCTCACATGCTTACACCCACACTTGTGAGCCTATCTTGTTTCTACCCTTCAAAAACTGCCTATATAAGCCTTACATGCAAACCTAAATCACTACATGCACTTAAACGAACCATATCACTAAAAATAGTAACGAGGAGAAGCTGTGGAGGGACAAACGAATCACCAAGTGTACCACGTCTCAAAACGAACCTTGGAAGCCAAGCTTGGAACCTCTTGAACCTTGGTGGAATGTGAAGTGAACCACGAAGCATTTGTACCATTACACGAACCTTACACTTGTTTTTACGCCACCTTTTATAGGTGAGGTGAGACCACGAACCTTTATTTCTATATATATACATACGTATGTTTATATTATGCACAATCACTTAAGGCTTATAAATCGTAAATCTTAAAAGCAACGTATATATTTTATGCATCGTACTAATTCTTGGATACGTCATTAACGAGAACATGTAATAACCTCGAACATATATTAACTCATACGCCATAAAAATCACACGTTTCTAAGTCACAATGGACCTATACGATATATACTAAAAGACTTAGTTTATTTTCAAGTTTTATAAAGTTATACGCGTTGAGTTTTTTGCTACACTTTGGCCTCGCCATTTCTAAATTCGACACACGACCCCCTAATATTTTTACACGAACTATTTGTTTACTTGGTATACTAACGAGAATGGTAATTTATTTGGCCTAACGACTTGATTTGATCACTTGAACGAGTCTAAAGCTAAACGAGTTTTCAAAGGATTTTCAGAAATTAAAAACCTTATGTGGGTCGATAAGCCCAATGAGTCAGTTTTAGCTTATTCTAATAAGCTGGGTGAAAAACCTATTTTGAAATGAGATTAGAACTTAAAATGATGGATTTTGATAAACCCAAAGTTCCCCCAAACCCCTTGGATCAAAAATCATTAATGGGCCTTAAATGGACTCGTTAAGGCCCATTTTTGTGAAAAATAAGAAAATAAACTAATAAGCTGTTTAAATAAGCTTTTCTACACTTCCTGAGCTTATTGAATTAATAAAAATGTTAAGTTTTAAATTTGGTAATTTTTGGACTAAATTTGCAAATTTTCGAAAGATAGGGACTAAAAGTGTCAAGTTTGTAAACTTTGGGTAAAAAGTGTTAAAAACTATTTTCTAAGGGTATAAACTGTTAACATTAAAACTTGGGATTGAAAAATGTAAATATTGATATACTTGGACTTAAAACGTAAATATATATAATTTTGGACTAACGACGTAAATGTTTTTCGTTAAGGGTAAAATGTGTAAATTGGAGAAACTTAAAGGATTAAATAATAATATTGATTTTATTTTAAATAATAAATTTTATATATGATTATATATATATGTATATAAATTGAAATAATAGAAATAATAAACGTAACTTTATATATATATATATATATATATATATATATATATATATATATATATATATATATATATATATATATATATACGTATAAAATTTATATAACGATAACTAAATTTAGACGAATAAAACGATACGTAACCATTATCTATTTTATATACGACGTAACACATCGGCTATGCACTTTATGGATTATTCGTAATTAATAATAAACGTTCGCAATAAAACGAGACTTAAGAACTAAAACGTGTCATATCTTATAGGTTGTGTGTGAAGCCGTTGCCTTGCATCGTTGAGATTACATTTGTTCTACTATCCTACTAAGGTGAGTTCATAGCCCACATTTAACTTATTTTGTGGGGGGGATACATGCTCAAAAACCGAACACAAGTCTTTTCCTGATCTTATTATTGCTTAAGTAGCTATTGCCAAAAGTCCCTCGATCATGAACCTTAATCACTTAAAAAGGTGAACGTAAATAATTGTCAATAGATCTATTAGGGATTGACAATCTCCATTTGGTTGCTAGAGGAAAGTCACCAAATGCACTTTATTTGAATATCATAGGTTACTGGCAAATACCTATCTTGGGGGCTATATATTTTACATCATTATTACAGAAAATATTGATGTCTGTTGATTCGTTGAGTGTCATGAGCTTAAGGCAATAATGAATGCGATTTTTCTAATTTGTTTATTTGTATTTATATACAATAAGCACCTATCTCTTGTGTTCAAACTCTTAATTATAAACCAATGAATTTCACTCAACTTTTGTTGACTTTTAGCATGTTTATCTCAGGTAACTAAATGGAATGGATGGCAAAGGCACGAAGTGGGCAAATAAAGAAACGTTTATTTCTCTTTGAATAAAACTTGTTGTTGAATAATGAAACCTCTTGGAATTATGAATATTTGGTATTTTAAATAAAACTTAAAGCGATCACTTGAATCGTTTTCTATAATTGTGACAAAGATCCACGATATAATACCCCAAAAGTCTTCCGCTGACATTTTAAGTCTTCCGCTGTATTGATTGATTTTGGGGGTGTTATAGTTTGCCTCTTAGTATGCAAGAAATTATTAATTCCTAAGACTAAGTGTAATAAGCCGGCCGTGGTCGCCACATTATTATTATTATTATTATTATTATTATTTTGTCATTTTCATTATTTTTAAACACTAAAAATTAAAAATTCATTAATCTAAAAAAACATTAAATTAATAATTTAAATAAAAAAAACATTACGATAAATATTCAAATAAAATGAAACTACAAAATAGTGTTGATTTGTTCAACTCCAGATGTGTTCCACTAAATCAGTTTTAATGCTTATATGAGTTTCCTCGTTAACTAAATCTCTAACAACTTGTAACATTTCTTTATCCGTTCATACGAGTTCATCGTTACGATGTTGCTCATCTAGATAAAAGTCGAGATAGGTTGCTCTTCCTTTGTCTTTAATAATCATATTATGTGATACGATGCATATGTACATCATATCTGCAGGAGTTTTTATTATAACCTACTTTTTTTAGCATGCCAAACACTCGTTCCACATCTTTTCTTGTTGCTTCATGCATTTGCTTATATCTTATTCGCTTCATATCATTCGAGTCTGGCTGTGAAATAGACTTAACAAGAAAAGACCATTCCGGATATATACCGTCAATAAGATAATCTCCTCATTTATAAGTTATTTCGTTAGCTACAAACGGAACCTTATTTGCTTTCTCTTCTTTGAGGTCGTTGAAAATAGGCGATTGACGTATAACGTTAGCGTCGTTGTTCGCCTGGAAACATCAAAGAACGTATGCCACATCCACTAGTCTTGTGAGGTAACTGCTTCCAATAAAATGAATGGATGTGGTCCATGATCACCCCTACAATGTTGAACATGATATGCATTTGGGCAATTAGCCCACTGCCAACCCGTACAATCAATGCTTCCTAACATCCCAGGAAACCCATGTTTCTCCTCGTGAAAAGCATGGAGTTTTTCGACATTAGTATAAGTAAGCATTCAAAAAAACTTGTCTCCATATAAGTCCATAATAGCCATACAAAAAGCTTGGAGAGAATCACAGGAAGTCTTCTCACCCATTTGCAGATATTCTTATAGAGCATCAGGAACAACGTCGTATGCCAATTGATGAATTGCAGAGGTACACTTCATCGATGGGGAAATGTCAGCTTTCCCCGTACAATCAATACTTTGTTGAAAATACGACGCATTGTCAGTTATTTCCTGAACAATGCACGTGAATAGTGATCGGCTCATTCGGAACCACTTACGGAATAAATTTTTTTGTCATACATTCAGTTTTCATATAAGTAAGCGACTACTAGACGATCATGAGCACCGTAACAATCTCTACCTACCGTGTTTCAATTATCGGGGTTTTGGAGATTGTAGAAGTGGAAGCTCGCAAAACCATAACAGCCTCTTTAAAAACTTTAGATCGATACTATTAACTTCTTCTTCTTCTTCTTCTTCAGAGGATGTAAAAAAAATGATCGAGATCCATTTGTTTTAAATGAGATGTGCAGAGTGTATAAGAAAGAATGTATTTGGAAGTTTGAATGGAAATGTAAGTGTGTTAGGGTATTTATAGAGATAAAATAAGAAAAAAGATTAAGAGATTTAAAAACATGACTAATTTTGTGTCTAACTTATATGTCATTACCTTATTGATTGTGAAGTGTCCGGTTAATACAATCAATGAATTGTTGCCACACATGTTTAAGCATAAAATTAGGCATAACTTTTAGGTGTGTCAATCATTTTTCATAAAACAAATATAAATTTTGAAAGAAAATTCGTTTTTTAATAAATTACCCAATAGATAATTTTTGTACCGTTTGGGTATGTTTTTGTTGCATTTCCTTCCCACACGACTCGGTCGAATAAGTGACCAAGTCCTCATTTTTTTTCTTATAAGACACGTCATTAGTGGTCTCCGTAACAAGAGAGGACGCGTCCCCTGCTTGTTGGATGACTGACTCGATCGACCATCCATTACGTATGGTCTAAATGAAATTTTCTCTTTGATTAAATGTGTCAAAAAGTAAAACATTGTACAATATTACTCGACTAAATGAATTTTTCGCCTTGAACAAATGTGTCAAAAAAGTAAGACACTGTACAATATTACTCGACTAAATGAATTTTTTTCCTTGATTAAATGTGTCAAAAAAGTAAGGCATTGTACAATATTACTCTTCTAAATGAATTTTTCTCCTTCATTAAATGTGTCAAAAAAGTTAAAACATTGTACAATATTACTCGACGAAGGTATTTGGTAGCAGTCTCTACCCGAAAATATATGACTGTCCGCATCCTAATTTTCACATGCCCGGCTTCCGGTAAGACTGGGTATCATTGTTGTCATAACAGCTTAAATACTGATCAAATAGAAAATTTGCATGTTGTTCAAAAATCAAAATCAGGAAATCACATATAGGGATGTAATAGTAACAAAGGTATAAAAGAGTCCGAAGCTAGTAAGAACAACAAAATATGAACTTTTTAACATTTGACGTATACATATCACACGACTCATAACTTTATGTTACAATTTCTTGTATTCCTAACCGTGTATTCAGCTTTGACACACGCACACGTTAACAAGACTTGCGTTATGAACTTATCTCGACACAAATAAACCACCAAGTGGCCTAAATTCTAGCAGACGACAGAATACCAAAACTGACCCTATGCTGAAGTTTGTAAACAGAGCAGATGATCACACTACTCGATCAAAATATAAGACGGTAATTTGTTTAGGAACTTTGAGGACTGTTGGCATGTACGCCAATGTCACATGTATGCTAATCTCACTTTAACTTGTTATGTTATATAAAGTGATATTAACCGGAAGGAAGTTGAAAGGTCGTGACTCGTGAGTGCGGCTTCAACCAGGAAGCTTTTGCATTATGCCTGGTAGTCTTAGCATAATGTTCTCAAACGACGGACGAAGAGTTGGATTGCTGCATGTTCAAAATTTGACCAAAAAAAAGTCAATCTCATCTCAAATAGGCATGGTTTATGAAGCAAATCATTTATTTCAGCAAGAAATTTTTGAACATGTAGTTGTATACTAACAATATTAACAACAGCAGCTGCAGTTTCGACCTATTTGCCTAAAATTGAGTCAATATGAGTTGTAATTCGTTTAATATTCAAAACAAATTTAACACGGAAACGGGCCAAGTGGGCCGATCTTCACCCAAAGTGTTTTCAAATGGTTCACTTTACCAGAAGAAAGACTTACTAGTATTATTTTAACAAAATGGTTTTACGCATTGATTATACAATTGGAATAAATTGACAAAAAGGTGTTAGTTTGCTATCCCTACCAAGCCCGCCCGTTTAGCCTCCTATTAGAAGATGGTACACACTTTGACATGGTACCCAACTAGAGCTGGGACATCCTCAATATTTCTTACCTAGTTTTCCTTGTCCCATACCAGGTATGAGGGTATCAATGTCCGTTAATTGGATGGAAACTATATAACAACGTAATGGATAGGGCCGGTAGAGTATATGGTTGATAAATTTTTTGGTTATCCCATGCATATAAAATATGAAACAAAAAGTAGACATTGTAAACGTTAAGCACCTTTGCCAACAATCTTGGATTATAGAGGAGAGCGATGGATCTATGTCTTCCGGTAAGTCCAACCGACGGTCCATAAAGCCCACAACTCCAACAACCTTCAACCATTAACAAGTATTACTTAGTTAACATCAAGTGTTGCTAGTACAATCATTTCCAGAACTCTAAAGTTGCCCTTTTACTGCTAAAAACTAACGGTTTGAACGATAACAACACTAAGTTACTCCTGTGTTAATACATATATTTTTCTACACCAGGTAAAAATGACTCCAAAGATTGAACTGTCAAAATGAAGGTACCTGTAGCGGGTTCATGTTGTTCCACGGGACACATTGTGTGACTAGTTCCCATAGTATTATACCAAAACTAAACACATCTGACCTGCCCATCAATAAAACAATAAACATTAATTAGCATGATACATAATAAAGAAAATATTAGTTATGTAGAACATAAAGTCATCACTGAAGAACAACATAAAGGAAGCAAGTCCAGAAGGCTACATCGGAATTCATGATGTGATACTCGAAACTCACTTCTCATTTGATGGTTCATTACGAAGAACTTCAGGTGCCATCCACTGAGGCTGCAGAACACATTTCATGAATACGTTACATAGAGAATGTGTGCAGGTTTCTTGTAAAAAGGGAACCTGACGTAAGAAAGGTAAGGGAGGATTCTGGTGCCGACACATGTCCTATTGTCCTAACGCACCATTTTCTCAAACTGGTGCATCACCAAATCCTCTCTACCTTTTCTTTGAACTTTAAACTTTTTTATTTGAAATCATCCATACGAGATGTTGTATAAAATTATATAAGAATCTCGGTGCTATGTTTTATCAAGAAAAGAGAGGAAGAGAAGATCCTTACTGTGCCTCTCCCGGATCTAGCAGTTAAAAATGTCGCATGCTTCAATTTTGACAAACCAAAATCTCCAACCTGATGATTCGATAAAACTAGCTTGTATCATGACTAAAAAATCATAGCAATCTGAGGGTCATTTTAAAGACCTTACTCATGGAAACCTTACCTTTACGGACCAATTCTTATCGACTAGAAGGTTTGAAGACTTCAAGTCTCTGTGTACTATTGGTGGATTTCTGTGGTGCAAATAGTTCATACCTCTTGCCTACAATTATAAAAGAAAAAAGTTAGTGGCAAAACTAGCAAAAACTCTGATTCATTAAAGAAAGAAAGAAAGAGAATAAAAAACTTACAACATCAGCAGCCATCCTTAGGCGTCGCTTAATATCTAAATTGTGACCACTATTATGAAGAACGTTGAAAAGGCTTCCCCTGAAAATAAATAAATATAAGTAAACTTAAGAATTTATTTATTCGCTAATATGAGGAGGTTATAGTTCCGTAAATATCTGCAAGAAAATGAATTACCTCGGTAGTAACTCAGTAACCATGGCAAGTTTATCTTGTGAACATACAGACCCCATATAAAGTAGTACATTTGGATGACGGAGTCTTTTCATAATATCAATCTGAAAGACAGGCGTAATACATTAATAATGCTGTGTTTATATATTTGAAGCGACTGAGAACCTTTAGTCTGAGGTTAATGCAGCTTACCTCTTTATTGTAGTCCTGCAAAACCTTCTCACTGTATTGATTACCGAAATAAACTTTAACCGCAACATCCTGATTAAAAGAGAAACAACATGATCGTAAGGCCTAAATTACTAAATGTGTTAATTCTTAAGCATGAAATACATGTAGTAAAGCTTCAGGGTAATAAGGAGTTTACTGATCCATTCCAAAGTCCACGGTATACCCGAGCAAATGACCCTGAAAATGTTAGAAACCTATTAAAGTCTTAGAAACAAAAATAAAGATAGAGATTAGAATAAAACATGTCGGGGTAGCAAGTGTTCAGGATCAATGCAACTTGACACATACCAAAGAGTTGCCCCTTTTACCAAAAAAAAAAAAAAAAAGAGTTGCCCCTTTACCCAAAAAAAAAAAGAGTTGCCCCTTTTAACACGTACCCATTTTGACATGTTACCCAGCCAGCCCATCCTAAAAACAACCTTACCATGCCCAATCTCTTCCTTGAAGATTAGATCTTCCCATCGAATTTCACAATCCGCTTCAGAGTTCAAGTCGTGCTCAAGCTCCATTTCTCTTCTCGAATATTGGAAAGTTGAAACCGCCAAATGATCAACTGGTTTAGCTTCCTCAAAATACTCATTTTGCTCTCCCTCAAAACTAAAGCCATCTTCAATGACATTTTGGAGCGCTTGTCCGTTTGCATTCCCATAACCTTTAGCCTCAATGGAAGGGTAAGCTCTATGAGATATCTCTGCTTCATATTGTTGATAGTTTGGCATGTTGGCTGCATCGTGGCTTTCTGATATGTTGGTGGGACCATTTTGTGGAACATTTACGCCTCTTTGGATGTTCAACTTTGAAAACACTTTCGCTGCCTGTATGTTGCACAATTTTGTTCCCAATATAGTTATCCTTACATGCGTTGTGTAATGATTGAAGTTGATATATCAATCAGTGAACAAAGAAAACACATACATAATTAACAGGTTCTGAAACTTCAGCCTCTTCATTGTCGTTACCTGTAGCTTTCTTCCAGAGAAAACCAAACCCACGCTTTGGCTGCAATAAATAATTGGTTTAAGAAGACAACATTTGTAGTGCTATCAAAAAAAAAAAAAAAAAAAAAACTTTTTTTAACTATCGTTGCATAAAGTACCAAAGTACTTTTTAGTCTTCCCGTTGTAGTCATTTTCCTTTTTATTAAATATTGGTTTTCTGTCCCGCTTTGGTTAGCTTGAACATTATATTTAATTATAACGTTTCTATACATAAAAACAAGCATTTTTGAAATCTGATTATAAGGGTTTTACAGAAACATCATTATTGTAATGACCTAAATGTATAAAAAAGTACAATGAGTAAAAGAGACAAATGAAACTATGGTTGTATTTTATGCAATTAACCAACTTTTAAAACTAAATTCAGCAGTAATTTGAACTTACAGACGCTTTGGGAGGCTTTTCTACAGTATTTTCATGTTCTTGAATGTTCCTGCCCATGTCCATAGATGCATCATGTGCATGGCGATCATTTCCTCCACCTTTCCGCAAAATATCTTTTGGTCTCTAATATGGTTTCCCAGAGGCAATGATAAATATTTAGTTTGAAAATCGTACCAAGAGAAGGATTTGTAAGGCACGTAGCAATAGCAATCCTTTTACTAGTAAAGGATTGATCTAGTTAAATTTTATCCCTGACAGATCAATCTAATAATTTAGATGAAAGGGATACATGTCAAACGGGTAAAATATGTTGAAAGTCGCTTAAAGTGTTCTTTTAATGTTACCAAATAACAACATAGTTTATGTAATCATATTTATTGCATTAATTATATATACCGGTATGGAAAAAAAGGAACTGCACATTGACCCAACTCGAGTTGATGGGTCACTTTGCCACATGTAATTTGTTGATTACCAAAGAAGGTAAAAAGTAATTAGAGAATTACCAGATTGGAAACAAAAGACGATAACTGCTGTGGCGGCTGCCATTGAATCTTTTTGAAGTTTAGCCCCCGATTTTTTTGGCCATTAGAAGGATCTTCCTCATGCACTGGTCTCGAGTTTTCTGATTTTATTTTATTAAATACAGTTGCATCACTTGCAACCGTGACGATACCAACAAGCTCACCATCCTCGTATAACGGACTTTTGTTCACTAAAGCCATAAACGTCATACCTGACCTTTTCCTAAAAGGAAATTGACCAGCCCAACTTTGCCCGGCCCTCACCCTTGCCAAGATCTTCTCAGAAGATAAATGATACTCGTCATAAATGAGCAACTCCGAGACTGTTTGACCAAGCGCCTCATAGTCCTCGTACCCAAATAGTTTCTCAGCAGAACGGTTCCTGGAACATGGTTATCTAAATCAGATATATAAACGTGACCTAAGCTATTACAACAACTAATATATCTTCCAATTTTAGAACATTGATCATGGTTTTTGAATTGTATTTCCTAATGAAACCGAAGGTCTAGTTATGACTTTTATAACACAAAATCAAAAAAAATGAGCTATTTAATTTGGGCAAACTTTGTAAAAGATTTGGTCACATTTAACCCTTTTTTTTTTTTTTTTAAAAAGGGACATATATTGCCTATTTAAAGTTAGATGGGCACAAATGAGTGCATATTTTATCTCAATTGTAGAATATTACAATTGTTTTTAAAGAAAACTTATAAATATAATATATTTAATTTTTTAAATATAAATGAGGTGTCAAATTTGAGGAATTTATTTCGTCGTTTTGGGTCATCTCTAAAGCAATTCGTATAACATGTGCCCATTTGGCCCTAGCCAGTACCCGTAGCCCGTTTGAACCGTGGGCCGTGCCCGCCCGGCCCGCCCGTTCTGCCACCTCTATGCATAATCTTCGCGGAAACCTGACTAAGAGACATTATCTTTTAACAAATACTTAATTTACTCCTTAACGATTACTATAACAGTATAACATAACTTATGTAGCAAAAACGTTGTCAGTTTAGTTATCACAAAAAAAAGTCATATCTTCTCTATCTTATACTCATAGTTGACCTTTGACTTTTAGCCATCACAACTTCAAAAGAGAACTTTTCTCTTTATTTTGCTGGTCCTGGACATATTAAACTACAGGAATAATCTACAGCAAAAATTAAAGCAGCCAAATGACACATACATATGAGACATCAGTTTAGACTTGACTTTGTAAAACTTGTGTATTTGACATTTAGAAGCAGACGTTGCGAAGCATATTAATTAGATATGTTACATATATAAGATTAAAAAAAAAAAAAAAAATGTTACCTTTTGATGCAATAAACCTCATTATCACTGTCTTACACTAACAAGCGAACTATAAACGACGTTTTAACACGTTACTTTACTTTGTGTTTTTCCACAAACATCTTCGAATTGAATTGTTACGCAAATATTAGTTGCATATTTGTCACAATTTTGCAATTATTTCATATTAAAACCCACATGCAAATGTACGTAACTCGAAATCCTAAAAAGAACTCAGAAAACTTGCAACTAGCTAGTCCAAGATTATATTACATTATAAACTGTTATTTCTGTCATTTTTAAGATCTTGAATACCAAAAATGATACCTACATGCACCACCTTTCTTACCAATAAAGAAAACAAGAAATAAAGGGTGAAGTGTATATTCAAAAGGTTTAGGTGTCATTTTATGTGGTGTACAGCTTATCTCACATTCTCACGTACGTAACATGTTTGTTTAACATCTATCATTTTGTTATTGTACACATAAAACGAGGGGATAAACTTATATAGAAATCTCCAGATGCAATTCAAGTTGGTTATACTTTTCTTAAAATCGAAGAAAAAGTATATAATGACTTAAAAAGTTGTATATAATGACCATAAAATTTACCTAGCATACATAAAATATTAAAATGTGTACTAGTTACATACCAGTAAATAATCTCTCTAGTATCAGATTTACTAACAAAAACAGCATGACCCAACTGATCCAAAGCTCTCTTATACGAAAATCCAACAGGCAACACATCAGGGACAGTAATCCAATCATTATACGACGAAGACGAATCATTCGCATCATGTAGCAACTTCCCTTGATGATGGTTAACATTTTGACTAGGTAACGTTTGTTCTTGTTCTTGTTCTTGTTCAAGCATATGAAACTGTTCTTGTAAGTTAGCATAGCTAGCTTCTAAGCTTCGACATCTGTCTAGTAAAAGCTGGTATATTGATGAATCATTGTTGTTTTCTCCGGTTGTGGTGTCTCCCGGAGTGTAACTAGAGGTGCTAATGGTTGAAAGAGCCATGTGTCCATTTGAAATATGATTCTGTGTGTTTTTTATATATATGGTAAGAGATGGTGTAAGAACCGACATGTGTTAGATACTTAGATAAGCTTACAAAGAGGGTAAGTTGCAGTTTGGGCCCTTTAAGTTTTGTAGAGTTGTAATGAGATTTTGAAACAACTATTATTTCTGATCTCACTATTTTGTATTCTTGTGTAAATATGATCAGGGACGAAACTATGACCAAATATAACTCGATGCACAAAATTTTTTAAACCGTAATATAGAAACACGTTTCTATAAACTAGGTGCATTTAAGATGCGGTTAGAACAAATTGATGTTTTTTCAAAAGTTAATACTACACCGTAAAAATTCATAAGGATCTTAGGCACCCGCGAAACCCCTGTTTCCATCCCCGAATATAGTTGTGATGTAAAATATCGGTAATATGTTGTTAATCGGTTTATCATTTAATTAAGAATGTGGTGGTTTGGGTGGTGTGCATTAAAAGGTGTGACATGGTCGCTAAGATTTACAAGATATAGATTATTATATACTACATATGTTTTAATGATGTATGTTGTGATCACATCTGAATTTAAAACAAGATTTATATGTGTGTCATCCATAATGTATTATGTCATAGTTAACCAAATTTATAACTAATTCAACTTCTTTGAGTCTAGCATCTTCTGTCAGAAGGCTTTGCTTCAATTCTTTTATAACCAAAGTAGTGGTTATACAACAAGAAGTTTGTCTAGCTTGCTAATCTAGACGCATTTTTATTTTTTTTAATCATAATATAATACGTATTTTGTTTTCTAAAGCATGCATGTGTTAGACAGTTTTGTGGATCCATAAACCTTGTCTCCAGTCCACAAAACAATGTGGGGCTGAATTGTACTTTCTAAAATTAGAAGGCGGTAGAAAGTGTGATTAAACAAAAAGAATATATGACAAATTCACAAATATAGAATATTTGCAAGTTGGTATAAATTTTAGCACAGAAAAAATTGCCCTAAAAAACGTGGAGATCATGTGACACTTTGAAGCTGCCGAAGACTAATGCTAATGGAGTCGTGACATGTGTATTAGACTTGCTATTTTTGACATGTTTCATGGACTCATTGCTGCCCAAGTTGTGGGCAGATATTGAAACTAGCCGCCGTTGATAAATCTATGTTTGCTTTGGTTTGCATTCTTGTGATGATAAGGTGACCACGTTTCATGTTTCGTTGTAATTATAGTATTTTGTGTAGTTTCATTTGTTTATTAAAGTTTCGTTATCTTTGGTTATAAATTCTCAGATGTAATTTGGGTGTTACGTATCTGTTGAATATTGGCACAATTCATAGAATCTTATCTAAGATTTGCATGTTGACAATATTGGCTTTTGGAGTCAAGTTGCTAGCAAGTTGATCACTTATTTGAAGATTAGAGCATGCGGTAAGGTGACGTAAGGTTAAAACTTAACTCAATATCACGTCAGCGTCTCCTCAGCTTTTACCTTTTAATCTTAACTCTTGACTTTTCACCCCGGTAGCATAACTCACCTTCATCTAAATTATTATTTTCAATTTCAACCCCGTTTGAGGGGGGTGGGATGATTTTTTTTTTTTTTTTTTTTTTTTTTTTTTTTTTTTTTTTTTTTTTTTTGCCCCTTGTTAACGCACGTTAAGGGCTTAACGTGGCTCCTTAACTCACCTCATGCCTTCCTATGCCGGTTAGCTAACACACTGCGTTAACTTGGTGAGTTAACATTTAATGTGGGCATGCAAGTTACCTTACCGCATGCTATTATAAATATAAGAATTGATTTACACACTTTTACTTTTTATTGGCACACTCCAACGTGTGCATCATATAGTTGTACTTTAAGTATAATTTGCTTTAAATACTTGTACATTTAAGTGTCTCAATAAAAATTAAAAGTGTGCAAATCACACTCTAAATAAAAGGCTTGATTTTTGTTTTCAAGCACACCAATCATTCTTCTTATGTTCTTAGTTCTTTCTCTTTTTTGTTTTACGGTTTATAGCTAGTATGTTTCTTTGATTAAGAAATATATAAGTTTGTGGTATTATATTCTCTTGTTCACTTTCATGTTGTCTAATTTCAATAAGCTATTTTGGAGTATATTTGTAGCGTTGATTTATTCACACTCTTCACCTAGTCGGTGAAATATTGTCGTAGTTATTTCACAACAAGTGGTATCAGAGTCGATGTTAATCTTAGTATACTTTGTGGTTGAAATTTAATTTGATCCTCCACATCAGAAAAGACTTATGTTGGTTTTGGTTAGAAGCTATTGAAAATTAATTTATACACGAAATGATAGATGACAAAGTTGACAAACCTTCCACATCGGTGGATCCAACATCTCCAAGTTGGGCTAGACCAGTCTTGATGAATGCATTGGCGGTGGAAGTTTTTTATGGCACATGACATTTCGGTATGTGGCAAAGCGAGGTTCTAAACGCTCTTTTTCAGCAAGGTCTAGACATTGCCTTTAAAGAAAGTAAACCAGAGGATGTAGATAGAGGAATTGGTTAACCATCAATCGGTTAGCTTGTGGTACAGTTCATTCATGTCTTTCGAGAGAGCAACGATGTGCTTTCTCAAAAGAAACATTCGTTACAAATTGTGCGTGGCATTGGAAAAGAAATTTCTGAAGAAAAATTGTCAGAATAAGCTTTTTATGAAGAAGTGAATCTTTCAGTTCACATATGTATCGGGTACCACGATGAATGATCACATTACCAGTTTTAACCAGCTGGTCACCGATTTGATAAATATGTATGATGTGTTCAAAGACCAAGATCTATCATTGACATTCTTAATAAAGTTTGTGTTGCTTTGTATAGTAAAATAATAGAGAAGAAAGGACAAGCAGATTAGTTCAAGTGGAGACGCAGATGTTTTGTTAGTCAAAGGTCGTTCGCAGAAGCAGGGCACCGATAAGATATGGAGATCCAAGTCGAGGCAGAGACCAAGCAAAGATGAATGTGTCTTTTGTCATGAAACAGGTCATTGGAAGAGAGATTGTCTAAAGTTGAAAACCAAGGGTAATCATTAATAAAGGAAAGTTGTAGCGGAGGCGAATGTCACCAAGTGTAGTGATGAAGAATCAAATTTCTCACTTGCAACATCGTCAAGCATAAATGCTTCTTATATATGGCCATTATGTACCCATCATATTACACCGCATCGAGAGTGGTTTAGTATTTTGAAGAACATGATGAAGTTGTTTATACGCAGATGAAACTGTCCTCACTACTCATGGATTGGTTTCGTTCGATTGCATAATAAAGACGGAACAATTGTGACCTTGAAAGGTGTTCGTTATTCGCCAAAGTTGAAAAAGAATATCATTTCCATCGGTACCTTAAAATCTAAAGGATTCAAAGTAAGAGTAAAGGATGGGGTTATAAAGATCATTTTGGCGTACCTGTAGTAATGAAGTGTATTCGTAAACTAAACAACATGTATCACTACAAGGGTAGAACAGTTGTTGGAACTATAGCAGATGTTACCGATGGTGATAGAAATTAATAAGTTGTGAAGTTATGGCATATGCACTTAGGATATCCTTGAATTTGTTCATAAAGCAAGGATTACTGCAAGGAGTGAGTTCATGTAAGTTGGATCTCTTTGAGTACTACATCAACGGGAAGAGGACGATGGTGAAATTTAGGATAAATATCCACAAGACACAAGGTATCTTGGATTATGTCCACTATGACGTATGGGGTCCCTCAAAGACGAGATCTTTATGAGGGAGACACTACTATGTATACTATGTGACCTTTGTATTTGAATTTTCCAGCATAATTTAGGTTTACATGTTGAAGACAAAGGATGAAGTCCTAGGAGTGTTCATCAAGTGTAAAAAGATGATGGAAACTCAAACGTGCAGAAAGATCAAACATCTCCGAACATATAATGGAAGAGAGTGTTAATACAAATATCGCCTAAAAACGTTATTTATATTTTACGATCTTCGCTAAGTTTTGTTAATGACAAATGTAAACTTTAGTTTCTAAGTAAAACATAATCTTAATTTTAAAAACTTGCATAAACTAGACTTTTGCTACATTTTACATTTCATAAAACACAACATCTTTTATTTTCTAAAAATAGAATTGTCACATCACATTTATGGCAAGTTTTGTCATTATACATTTATGGAAAGAAATGTGTTTGACTTACTTTGATGTTGCTTGCAAGTTTAGTGTTTGACTTGATATTATGTGATGTGACATTGTTTGGTTTGCAAGAGTAATGAGATGTGACTTTGTTTGGTTTGCAAGATTTATTGCAAAACCAACTGCAAGCCTGGCGGTACCCTGGAGGTACACGGGCGGAACCCTTCTCAGGGGTCCGCCTGATCCGCCAGACCTGCAGAAGGTTTTGGCTATAAATATTGAGCCACAAGTTGAATTTTGGCTCATCACTTGACATTACATTTTACACACACTTTCATTCTTTCATCTAACCTCTTAACATTTCATATGTGAAGTTTCTTTTTGTAGCAAAGAGATTCACGAGCTTACTAAAAGTAACAAGTATTCAACACAACGTTGCAAGACTTGTTAGCTTAGCATTGTGTAGACTTGTGTAGTTTACACTTCATTTGATTATGTATTTTCAGTAGTGATCGGTTAGTATTTTAGTCCTCAAAATACAAAGAGTGTTGGGAGTTGTTGTACCCTAGTAAAAGAACTAACGGGAATGGTTGTGCCCTTGTAAAAGAACTCGACATTTAGCTTTGTGTCGGTAAAAGTATAAGCGACGTGTAAGGTTTTCTCCGCCGGTGAAAGGAGCTTGTTGACTAGTGAAAGAAACTCTCGAGTTGGATACTCGGGGCGTGGACGTAGGGCAAGGAAAAAGAGTCCTTGTAGCCGAACCACGATAAATACTCGTGTTTTGGTTTGATCGTTTCTTTCATTTACTTGCATGTTATATATTGTGTTTGTGCATATATCTTTGATCAAACGGAAAGTTTCAAAGCTAACTTAACAAGTTAAAAAGATTTTAATCGGTAAACTATTCAACCCCCCTTCTAGTTTTCCACAATTGGCATCAAGAGCTACGTTACTCAAGCTTATAAAATATATTGTGTTTTAAAACTTGAAACAATCCATGGATTTTGAAAATTACAAAGAAGGGCAATCTATGCAAAGACCACCACTCTTTGAAGCAAATGGTTTTATATATTGGAAAAACCGTTTTGAAACTTACGTGAAATCTAAAGATATAGATTTGTGGTATATAATTATTGATGGTGATAACGTAGTTACTAACATCAAAGATGATGATCAAAAGAAATTAATAGGTAAAAATAATGAAGCTAAAATGATGCTTTACAACGCTTTACCTAAGAAAGAATATGAAAGAGTCTTTTCGTGTAAAACCGCCAAAGATATTTGGCAATCTTTAATTGTCACTCATCAAGGAAACTCACAAGTTAAAGATAACAAAATTGATCTTCTTGTTCAACAATATGAACAATTTGTTATTTCCGAAGATGAGATTATTGATAATGCTTTTGCTAGGTTTAATACTATTATTACTTCACTTAAAGCACTTGACGAATCTTTTTGTAGTAAGAACTTTGTCAGGAAATTTCTTAGAGCACTCCATCCGAAGTGGAGAGCAAAAGTGACGGCAATTGAAGAATCCAAAGATCTTTCAAGCATGTCACTTGATGAGCTAATTGGAAACCTCAAAGTTCACGAAATGGTAATGGAAAAAGATTCGGAACTAGTTAGAGGCAAGAAAGAAAAAGTTAAGTCCATTGCCTTGAAAGCTAGAGTCCAATCAAGTGATGATGAATAATCTACTTCGGATAGTGATGATGAGGAATATGCTATGGCCGTTAGAGACTTCAAGAAGTTCTTTCGTAGAAGAGGAAAATTTGTAAGGCAACCTAAAGATGACAAGAAAACTTTCCGAAAAGATCGTGATGATAGGAAAGGAAAGGTTGAAAGAAAATGCTATAGGTGTGGAGACACAAGTCATCTTGTAGGAGAATGTCCAAAACCACCTAAGAGCAAACCTCAACAAGCTTTCGTGGGTGGTGCTTGGAGTGACTTTGAAGGAGATGACGATGAGCCAAAGAATGACGATATTGCTCTCATGGCTCACAACTCAAATGAGGTATTATCCGACTCATCTTACTCCTCTATTGATGATGACACTTTACAAAAAGAATATAACAAACTTTGTGAATTAAGCTTAAAAATCATAAACAAAAATAAATTTTTGAAAACTAAAAAGGAGTTTTTAGAAAATGAAGTTTATGAGTTAAAAGAAAAGGCTAAGAGATTAGAAAAGAGTAAAGGTATTGACACATCTTGCAAATCATGTGAAGAACTTAAACTAGAAGTTGAGAAACTCAAAATTACTCAAAATGATCTAATAAAACAAACCACAAAGTTTAAGAAGTTCGATAAGAGCATTTCTTGTGCGGATGAAATTATGAAACTTCAAAAGTCACCCTTTGATAAAACAGGACTAGGATTTACGAAAATAGAAACTTCAATGGGTCAAATGAAACAAGAAAAGATTGCACAAGAAACAAATAAAATTGCTACAGCAGCCTGCGGATCAGGCGGAACCCAATTTAGGGTTCCGCCCGTTGGCCCCGAAGGTTCCGCCAGACCTGCTGCAGCAGTAACCTCATCCACTTCGGATCGTTCAAAATTTGTTAAAGTTACATACAAAAGTGGAACAAAACCTGTGTTTAAAACTGGAGTAGGATTTAGTAAAAATGAATTTAGAGCTAAAACTACTCAACCAAGACCTAAGACTCCAATTCCCAAACGCCCCTTTCCAAAGAGCAACTTCAACGCTCGACCAAACTACCAACATGTTTGGAACCAAAACACTCCTAGACATTACCAAACTCCAAACCACATGCCATGGAACCCTTATGCTCTATTTTCATACTTGGAACAAATTAATGGCATGCTTAACCAAAATGGACCCATGAGAAATTGGGGACCAAATGTTTGAGTGTTTTTCATAAAATAGGTGTGTCTCAAAGTTTGTTTAGAACCGGATGAATGGATTAAAGATAGCGGTTGTTCAAGGCACATGACGGGTAACAAAAGCCTCTTCACTTCTTATCACAAATGTGACGGAGGTAATGTTACGTTTGGTAGTAATGCTAAGAGCAAAATCATCGGAAAAGGTACAATCTCTCATGACTCCCTTTTTATTGATGATGTAGCTCATGTTGATAACTTAGGTTTTAATCTCCTTAGTATTAGTCAACTTTGTCGTAATAAGTATAATGTTCTTTTTAGTGAAAACGGAAGTAAAATACTTAAAGATGGTATAACCATAGCCAAAGGTGTCCTTAAGAATAACGTATATGTCATGAAGATGGATCCAACATCTAGAGACAAACTTTGTCTTACCTCATTAGATGAATCTTCAACTTTATGGCATAGACGTTTAGGACATGCTAACATGAGACTAATCCAAAACCTCTCCTCCAAAGACTTAGTTCGAAACCTACCTAAGTTGAAATATGACCAACACTTTTGTGATACTTGCAAAGTCGGTAAACAAGTCCATAATAGCCATAAGGCTAAAAATTTGGTTTCTACATCTAGGTGTCTAGAACTTTTGCATATGGATTTATTTGGTCCATCCGCTATACAAAGTTATGGAGGTAACTTCTACACTATGGTCATAGTTGATGATTACTCAAGATATACTTGGACAAAATTTTTGAAAAGTAAAAATGAAGCTTTTGATAAATTTGAGATTCTAAGTAAGAAAATTCAAAATCAAGTAGGGTCTAATATTGTGTCTATTAGAACGGATCACGGTCGTGAATTTGATAATGAATTTCAATTTGGAAACTTTTGTGATAATAATGGTATAACTCATAACTTTTCGGCTCCTCGTACTCCTCAATCTAATGGTGTAGTAGAACGTAAAAACCGGACATTGCAAGAGATGAGTAGAACAATGCTTAATGAACAAAACATTCCACAAAAGTTTTGGTGTAATGCCGTCGGCACTTCAACATACATTTTAAATCGAGTCCAAATTAGACCATTTTTGAATAAAACCCCTTATGAATTATATAAAGGTAAAAAGCCTACATTAGGATACTTTAGAGTGTTTGGGAGTAAATGTTTCATTCTTAACACCAAGGATTATCTCACCAAATTTGACCCAAAGTCTTATGAAGGTGTATTTCTTGGATATTCACAAAATAGTAAAGCATACATTGTTTTGAACAAAGAAACCTTAAGAGTCGAGGAATCGTTGAACGTAACATTTGACGAGAGTCCACCTCCCTCTAAGACATCACCTTTGGTAGATGATGACTTAGTTGAAAGCCAAGCAATAGAAAATCAAGAAATTTTAAGTGATGACAAAGAAGATGAATTATTTAACAAAGAAATTATCAATGTCAAAGAGTCTAAAAGTCATCCATTAGATAGTGTCATTGGCAACATTAACGAAAGAACACTAAGGTCAAAAGTTCAAAATGAAAGCAACTACTTTTGTTTCGTGTCAACCATTGAACCTAAAAATATTAATGAAGCAATTAAAGATGAGTCTTGGGTAATTGCAATGCAAGAAGAGTTAAACCAATTTGTTAGGAATGATGTATGGACATTAGTTCCTCAACCAAAGAGTCAAACTATAATTGGAACAAAATGGGTATTTCGAAATAAAATGGATGAAAATGGAATTGTGTCTAGAAACAAAGCTAGGCTAGTTGCACAAGGATATAACCAACAAGAAGGCATTGACTACGATGAAACTTTTGCTCCGGTTGCTAGGCTCGAGTCAATTAGAATCTTACTTGCATATGCATGTGCACACAATTTTAAACTCTTTCAAATGGATGTCAAAAGTGCATTTCTAAACGGAGTCATTAATGAAGAAGTGTATGTTGCTCAACCACCGGGCTTCATCGATTTTGAAAAACCAAATCATGTTTACAAACTTAAAAAGGCTTTTTACGGACTTAAGAAAGCTCCAAAAGCATGGTATGATCGACTTAAAACATTCCTAGTTGACCATAAGTAAACCATGGGCTTAGTTGATAATACTCTCTTCACTAAGAAGAAAGACTCACATATTATCATAGTCCAAATCTATGTTGATGACATTATATTCGGATCAACTTGTCAAGAATTATGTGTGGATTTCTCAGAAATCATGCATGACGAGTTTGAAATGAGTATGATGGGAGAACTCAACTTTTTCCTTGGACTCCAAATCAAACAACTAGAAGATGGTATCTTCTTTAACCAATCTAAATATATTAAGGACATGCTTAAGAAATTTGGACTAGAAGATTCGAAACCTATCAAAACTCCCATGTCCACGGAAACTAAACTCACCAAGGATGAAGAAAGTGAATCCGTAGATAGTACTAAATATAGAGGTATGATTGGTAGTCTACTTTACCTAACGGCTAGTAGACCCGACATTATGTTTAGTGTTTGTCTATGTGCTCGTTTTCAAGAAGATCCTAAAACTACCCATCTCGAAGCCGTTAAAAGGATTTTTAGGTATATTAAGGGCACTACACATTTAGGTTTATGGTATCCCAAAGGAACGGGAATAGACACCATAGTGTATGCCGACTCGGATCATGCTGGTGACTATGTCGATAGAAAAAGCACAAGTGGTATTTGTACTTTTGTTGGACATTGTCTCACCTCATGGTTCTCTAAGAAGCAAACGGCTCTTGCTATCTCAACAACGGAAGCCGAGTACGTTTCGGCCGGAAAGGCATGTCAACAAGCTCTTTGCATGAAGCAAGCTCTTGTCGACTACGGAATTCAACTCAACGACATCACAATTCTTTGTGACAACAAAGGTGCCATTGATCTTAGCAAAAACCCGGTTCAACATGCTCGTACCAAACATATTGAAATCCGTCATCATTTCCTTCGTGACAACGTTCAATAAGGAAATATCTCAGTTGAGAAAGTTTCTTCCGAAGATAACATAGCCGACATTCTCACAAAACCTCTTAAACGTGAACCTTTTAATCTTCTTAGGCTAGGCTTAGGACTCATGGAACCTACATTGTAGTTCTGGACATTAGACAAAAATCACAAAAATCAAAACAAATTCAAAACCATTTTTCTCAGCAGGGTCGGCGGAACCCTCAGCCATAACGGACGGAACCCAACTCAGGGTTCCGCCGTGTCCGTCGACCTGCAGAATCATTTTCTTTGTTTATATTAAACCAAACACCCATTATCTCATACCACCACTTCCAAACTGCTACTATTCACTTTACCATCCATCCATACCTACGAATTCTTGGTCTTCCATTCATTTACATTGCAACTAAATCATCATTGTAAGTATTCTAAACATGATTACAATCCTGATCTGAGTCTAGGAATTCTATTTCTTGCACAAAAACAAAAACTTGGGGTTATGCATTAACTTGAAAAACTCATGCATTAGATTAGGTGTTTAATAAAACTAATCATGTTTCCCATAGTAAGGAATTGCATCTTTAATTAGTATAAACATGTTTGCTAAAACACCCCATGTCAAATCCTTCCAAAAATTTCTCACAAGTAGGACAAATATTTTTTCGTCTCACATTGAGAATACACAATCAAAACGTTATGTTTAAAACATCACTTGCATAATGTCTCTTGAATGCTAAAGGGAATACATAACCAATATGTATTTTTGGGTACATTCAAACGAAGCTACATTGAACTAGGAGCGTTTGGGTTATCTTTTGTTTTATAACAAAACTTGCATAAAACGATTTTGAAGCATCAAAATGAGTCAAGATAACCGCACCTCCACATTGTTTTCATATAGGCACACACTAGAACATCCATATTATAATAGTGGTTTACGTAAACTAAAATGTGAAATTTTGTTGTTCTAGGAATCATCATGCCTCCTCTAACCCACTACGACCACAAGGACACCATTAAGTACCTACCAAAACACCACAAAACCAAAGGCCTTACCCCAAACCAAGTAAACGTTTTCAAAGCCCTAGAAAAACACTATGTCCATGAGGGTAGAACCATTGACCCGTCTTTCCTAGAAGGCACAAACCTTTACGCCGATTTTGCCACAATCAACTTTGAGTGTCTTTTGAATATCGACGAGCCTATTTGTCCTAGGTTCATTCTAGAGTTTTATGCATCCTCCGTCCTCTCCACGGATGACTATGGTCATATGTCTATCAACTTTAGGGTTAGCGATCATCAATACTCCTTCACTCTTGAGGAGTTTGCTCAAATCCTAGGTGTCCCAAACCGTGGTACTTGCCTCTATTCCGACTTGCACTCCCTCTCTACTCTTGACAACCTCCAAGACCGTATCCACCCTTATGACACACCCCTTGTCTCAAAAGACGTACTCCGTGACCACCTCTTTGTTAGAACCACCACCACTAGGAGAACCCGTTCGGGGAATGAGGTCGATAAGGACCCATATGGAATGGAAATGAACGAACTCAAGCCCCAATTCAAGAAATGGGAGGAAGTCCTTAGAGCCAATGTCATTAGCACAATAGGGAACCGTGACCATATCAACCTTTGCCTTTGCTACATGCTCTACTCCTTGTCCATTAGGCAACCCTTCAACCTTGCCTACTACATGGCCAAGAGAATGGCCGACATTCCCGTGCATGGCACAACGGCTATGCCATATGGAATGCTCTTGACCCGTCTCTTTAGGTTCATCTCACCCATTCCACCAACTTCAAATGGTCTTCGTCTTGACTACACTCTCATTCCACACACCTTTGTTCCACTTAGTGATAAGAGAGTGTACAAAGCCCAAGGAAAACGTCCTCATCCTCCTACCTCATCATCATCTTCCTCAATGAGTGAAGATGACAATTTGCCAAACTCTAGGCTTCCACCTCTCGAATACCTATCCCAACTTCCGGATATTCTAAACGAGTCGGCGGAGTTCAAGCAAACAAAGGGGATGTTTAAGAATCTTGGAAGATTTCTTGGAAAGCTCAAGAACAAGATTGACCGGCAATGAGAGCGGGTGTGTAGGAGTGTTTGGCACTAGGTGCTATTTGAACTAATTTGGTTGTCTAAATAATGCTTATGATGTATTTGTAGTTTGGTACAATGTTTGATACTATTTGGAACATGTTTCATCTAACTTTGATGCAGGAAGACGACTTTTAGCAAGTTGTAAAATTTTCAAACTTATAATATTTTCACTAAGTTTAGTGAATATCGCTAGCCCCCGGTCAAAGTCATATGATATGAGTATTTACATGTTCATTTTTTTGCATTTCCTAACCAGTTATGCATTATATTTTTGATTTTAGGAGTTTTCGAAAATTTTGAAAATGTCTCGCGGGTCAAAAACGTGGACTGCCACTTTCTGAAGGTCTGGCGGATCTGGCGGTACCCAAAATTGGGTTCCGCCAGTGCAATTTCTGGGAATTCCAGAAATGGCCCAACGGACCAGGCGGCACCCTCAAATGGGTTCCGCCTGTGTATTCTGAGGGTGCCCCCAGCAACCTGCAGAATTTTTGTTTTCATTTTCACCAATTCAACATCGAAACACCAAAATCCAATCCTTTTAGGTAGAAACCCATTACTTGCAATGTGTTTAGCATAATAGGATACTCCTTCTTCCATAAACTTAACCAAAACCAATTCCCGCCAAAATTCAAATTTAGCCATAACAACCTCAAGGACCCCTCAAACATAAAGGAATGAACCCTTTTAAGGGATCCTTGAAATCCCTAAGATTTATACTACCACAAATCCACCAAAACCACTAAGCATTTAGTGCAAAACATGTCTTCTCACTTCACCATTTTCATTGGATTGACTCCTATGATTTGACAACCCACAATTAGTTCTCCAAATCATTAGAAACCTCCATTTTTGTATGGGCTAACATCAAATCCAAACACTCCTTTCCATAATTCTTCAACACTATAAATTAAGCCATCCTAAACACTATCAAATCACACCTTCTTCACCATAATTTCTGAAACTTCTACACCATTTTTCACCATGACTAAGTCAACAATCACCAACCAACCATCAAGACCCATCCGGAAAACCGCCCGGATAAGTGTAAAACCACTATGGTAAAATCAACCCATCAACCTAAGCTCCTCATCTTCGGATGAATTCACATCACCTATAAAAAATGAACACTTTTTTAACCTTGCATCTCCATCACCATCACCAAATGAACCAAATGAGCTCACTCCACCACCAACTAAATCACCTATTGACCCAAGTCCACCAAGTGCTCCAACCCAACCATCCAAAACTTCATCACCATCACCATTACCCAAAATGGAACCTATGGAGTTATTTGGGTCTCCTCCCACATCACCACATCCTTTTGTCCAAGATCTTAATGATCTCCCACCAAGACCTTCACAACCACCACCTTTTTCACCAAAGTCAATTCTTGACCAAGATAACCTTTTTAACCACATTCAACCTCCACAACAAGTGTACCATCAACCTAAACCATTATTGTTTCACCCCATCTACCACGACATCCATGGTCCTCTATATGGAGAACCAAACTTTGAAAACAATGATCACCCAAATCCACCACATTCTCAAGCCCAAACCTTTGAGACTTTCTTCCCCTCATATGAGGAAATCCAAAGCATGGTTGAGAACCACCTTCATCAAGCAATGGAATTTCAAACCACCTTGCTTGACTCAATACCAAATCCATCCTCCACCCAAGAACCAAAAACCAACCAACCCTCAAACCAAGAAACCAAAACCAACCCATTTCAATCCACTCATCCCCATGCTTGCTCAAATTGTGAGCAAATGGGTGAAACCATCAAAACATTGCTTAACCAATTCCAAAATGAAACCCGTTTTGCATTCCAACACGTCATAGAACGTTTGGATGCTCTTTCCCACCCCAACAAATCCTAGACAATCCTTGGAGGCCGTTTGCCCCAATTTAGGAAAGTAGGATTTTATTTTTTTCTTGGTTATTTTTTAAGTTTTTGTTTAGAAGTAGAAGAATAGTTCTCATTTCTTGTCTTTTGACTTTTAAAAGTCAAAATTTTACTTGGAATGATATTTCTTTCTACTCACTTTATTACATTGTTGGTTGATCATGTTTGTGTTGTCATTGTGGTTGCAATGTGTGTGGTAACTACATTCTTGACTATATATATCACCAACTAACAATTTTTTTTGTAGGGTCCAAAATCCATGTTTCCCATCTTGGCACTCCATTTAGGGGGAGTATCGACCAAGGGGGAGCATTGGTATTATTCTGCTTCGCCACTCTTCTTTTTGTTTCGACAAAAAGGGGGAGAAATATATTAAACTTTCAAAACTTAATATGATTTTCATAACTTAAGAAAAACAAGTTTAATATTAATTTTTTAAGTCTTAAAAACCAAGATTTTGTGAGTTACTTAAAAACAATGTTTATGTTTTGTCATCAACAAAAAGGGGGAGATTGTTAATACAAATATCGCCTAAAAACGTTATTTATATTTTACGATCTTCGCTAAGTTTTGTTAATGACAAATGTAAACTTTAGTTTCTAAGTAAAACATAATCTTAATTTTTGTAACACCCCCAAAATCGGTACAACGGAAGCATTCGGGTCATGGGGTGCTACTAAATTGGAGATCACAACACAAGATAATAAAGAACGGAATACATACTCCGTTACAAATTCATTTCATTAAAATTCATTCAAGTTTACATCAAGTTTTAAAATAAATAGATAAGCCCAACGTCAAATGGTCCCATAAAAACAAGTCATAATGTTGTGTAAAAACACTTAGGTAAATAGATTATGACCATCGCCTTGCCATGCCTTGACGAAAATAAGCAGCTCAAACACCTGAGTAAACATGCTAAAAGTCAGCAAAAAAGCTGGTGAGTCTATAGGTTTATCAGTAAAGTAATGTGGACCAATAGTTTTGTGTACAAACATTACAACGCATATAATGTCATACAAAAATAGTCTATCGCGCTAGCACTAAGTTCATGCAACCGAAACTAAACAGTTTAGTATGCCACAATATAGCACATATAATAATAGTGAGAGCCCATAGCGAGTGTTTAACCCAATACACTCGTAGTCCGACTTGGTATACGTTCGCATTGACCCGTCTGGCCAACCGAACGGGGGAGTTACCCCCAATAGATCTATCTATATCAATCGCGCTTCCTAACAGGAATTAACGGTTCATGAAAGTGGGCATAACAGTGGGTTCAGAGCTTAGGCTAACTACACAATAGTGTTGAGAAATAATAGTATGGTCCAGAAAATGTTTTGCATGTTTCTCACCCTATAGTTTTGTAAACGAGTATAAGTAAAGTGGGGCTATAAACTCACCTTAGTGATTAGTTGTCTCGATAGTGAAATGTCAGATAGTGATAGCGAGCGGCACCGACACGCGACCTAAATTAGTACGGCAAGTTTAGTTCACAATTCCCATTTAAGACTCAACTATGTTTAACAAAGTTTAAAAGTTTTAAAGTGTTGTTGCTTGTGTGGTAGCGCCAAAGTTTGAAATTAGTTTTCTAAGTGTGTACAAGTATTGGCTCATGGAAGTGTAGTAGTATATACATAGGCCATAGCAAACTATTACGGACTAATAAATCCTTGGTTTGACAATGACCGAAAGAAGGAGTATGACAAAATAATTACAATAGAAGTTAGACGTTGGCGGGATTTAATGACGGTGATGCTAGAGTATATATATATATATATATATATATATATATATATATATATATATATATATATATATATATATATATATATATATATATATATATATATATATATATATATATATATATATATATATATATATATATATATATTTAACTTATTGTAGGCACAAAATATTTGTTACTATTATAAATAAAGCGTTTATTACTAATTGCATTTATAATGAGTAATTAAGTGATGATTTTATTAATGTTTTTATATCAAAAATAAGCTAATAAGAATATCTATTTCAAAAGCGTAAGTTTGTGCAAAATTTAACAATTTGCAAATCTAAATGGGTTTGTACAACATAAAGTGATCTCAACGTAACTTATAATTCGTTTGATTAACTTAGTTTAATGGTACGAAAATAATAAGTTTTGATTTTAAGTTTTACAAAACGAGTCATAATAAGTTATCGCTATAATAAGATGAGAGTATAGGTTTATATTTTTGTCTTCCATATAATTAGATGTTAGTGAGTTGATTGAGTGGTGGATTAATAATGGGTCCAAGTAACTGGCCTTGAATAGACGAACGAGACATGAGTTGTGTGCAAAAATTGTATCACAAATGCAATTATGCATCCCTTTAGGATAACGTGGAGTGGGCTGGCCCAAAGTGCAACAAGTGGATGCCCTTTACGCAGAAAATAAACAAGATGATGCACCCTTTAGGGGCTGAATTTAGCGGCTCCAATTGTACTTATTAGTGCAGGAAAATGATCAACAATGTACGCCCATTTAGGGGCTGATATGGGTGGCTCCAACGCACCCCTTGTGCAGGGAATTATACAAGCAACACACTCCCATTTAGGAGCTGATATGAGCAGCTCCAACGCACACCTTAGGCTCGATAAAACAGAGTGGCTCAGGCCATGACCAGTCCACACAACTAAAACTCAATATCAGGTTTTGAAATCTAATAGTAACAGATTATGTAAATTTGTGACATGAAAGTGTACTTTAACGTGAGCTACCTATTTCATGGTGATTACCATTTGTGTAAAGAGAATGAGAAGGACATGGTTAAACACAACCAGATACCACACCACTGTTGGTTCGACCCAAATCAAAGTCAAACACAAACCAAATTTTATTAGTATCTCTATTGTTGTTTTTCATTAGCACCATCTTGATTTACTTATAATTGTGGCCAAGATGCAAAAGCAAAGCCAAGACACACCACAGTTTGGCTGTGGCTCACGACATCAAGTAAAAGTGAAAAGGAATATGGAACTATAGTCAACTTATAAAAAAAAAGAACCCACAAAGCATACATCACTGTGGTTTCACCACAGTAGGTTTTTGACCCGCGACCAAACCAAATGCTAACATAGTATAAACCAAATCGGTTATAGCGTATACTGACCAACTCGACATGACTCAAAATTTATCATAACAATAAGCCACTATATTAAGAAAACAAGAATAATACTTCCATATTCGAGCCAATACTCAGGTTTACTTAGAGTCAAAGGATAAAATAGGCTTATAAGGTTTAAAGTGTGGTGAAGACCAATTATCTATTGCTTATTCGAAACATTTTATATTGACAACATGAGCATACCACACAAGATCAAAATACCAACTAAGAAAGATGGTCTTTCTCAGATTTATGGACTTAGGCCGATTGACCAAAAGTCAAACAATATTACGTGTAACAGAGAAAAATCAAAAATTCTAGGTTTATTAACGAAAATTCCATATTCAACTTAATTAACAATAACTCTTAGTATAACATGTATGAACATATTCACTTCGAAAATAAATAAATCAAATCAAGGGTTTTGAAATTCCTTACAATACTTTGATGAAATTACAAGAAGATGATCCAATCCGAGCCCCAAGCTTTGATGAAATTACAAGAAGATGATCCAATCCGAGCCCCAAGCAAGCAATCCACACCAAGGGAGTTGTGGTGCCATTATGGGTCGGGTGGAATAAAAAGAAGGAAAATTAGTAACCCTAATACCAACCTTTTGTATATCGAAAATCGTTTATAACCAAAAATGGACTAAAAACAAAACTTGGCTTCTTCATATGTTATCTCGTGACTCTTCTTGGCTGGATAAGAGATTTACAGCGGGAAAGTATCCCCTTGGCGTGCAAGGGTTATCCTTGGAGAGGAATCCGAGACTAGGAATGTATTTTTAGTCACATGATTCTTGATTTTTCTTCTTCTTTTTTTTTTGATTCGTCTCTTGGGAAGAGAGAGAGAGAGGACAAGATCTGCTATCTTGAAGAGAGAGGGAGAAGGAAACGTGTTTATGGGAAGGAGTAAAAAGGTTCGTGTATATCTCTTGATTTGGGTATTGAGGCGTGGGATTTTCTTCTTAATCGTTTCATATATTATTTTATTTTTTTTAATTTTATTTACAAACGTATATATAAAGTGTAGTGCCAAAATATTAGTTAACATTTATGCTTAATTTAAGGTGAGTGGGTCTTGTATACCCCGGGTTTCGCTGAGTTTTGTTGTAACGCAATATTTTTGGTCTGACGCGAAAGTGAAAAATATATCTGCGGGAAACGTCTTAATAATAGTAATATAAGGACGTATTTATAGCACTGTTTATTAATTATTGTATTGTTGCCGTAATTAAAGTACTATCGGTACGCGTGTCGTGTTGTGCTCGAGATAAAATCTCGGTTCGGTAATAAATATCAGTATAGGTCAGAAAATAATGTTTTCACATTTTCTGATAAATATGGTCGTTGTTATGAGTTGTCGTAAGTCATAGTATGTGGGTTTGCTTCCCGAATAGTTATGTAAGCTTATGAATGCTTAACTCAAATAGTTGGGCACTAATAAATTAATATTTACTATTAAATAAAGGTGAAAAATTACCGTTTGTCACATCCTTCCCGCCTTGGAAAGAAACCGTCCTCGGTTTCACTTACGATTACCCACGGGTGTTGAGAGAAGATGAGGATATTTACGCTTGATTTCGTCTTCACGCTCCCACGTGAATTCGGGACCTCTCCGAGAGTTCCAACGGACCTTGATAATAGGGATGCGGCTTTGCTTAAGCCGTTTGACCTCTCGGTCAACGATTTCAACCGGTTCCTCAATAAAGTTCAATCTTTCATCGATTTGGATTTCTTCCAAGGGAATAGCAAGAGTTTCGTTGTGCACAGAGTTGAGTTCTTGTGGTAGTTCGAGTCGGTAGGCTACCGGCCCGATTCTGGCTAGAATCTTGAAAGGTCCAATGTAACGGGGATTTAGTTTTCCACGCTTCCCAAAACGGATCACACCTTTCCAAGGTGAAACTTTTAGCATGACTCTATCTCCAACTTGAAACTCAAGTGGTTTTCGTCTTTTGTCCGCGTAGCTCTTTTGGCGATCTCGTGCAGCTTGTAACCGGTTCTTAATTTGTACAATCTTTTCAGTAGTTTCTTGTACCAAGTCAGGACCAGTAATCTGACTTTCTCCGACTTCAGCCCAGCAAATTGGTGATCTACACTTCCTTCCGTAAAGTGCTTCATATGGTGCAGCTTTGATGCTAGTGTGATAGCTGTTATTGTAAGAAAACTCGGCTAGTGGCAAATGCCTATCCCAACCATTTCCAAAGTCTATCATGCACGCTCACAGCATATCCTCCAAAGTTTGGATGGTCCTCTCACTTTGACCGTCTGTTTGAGGATGATACGCAGTGCTCATGTCAAGATTACTTCCCAAAGCATCTTGAAGTGATCTCCAGAATTTTGACGTGAAACGGCTATCTCTATCAGAGATGATAGAAATTGGGACACCATGTCGTGCTACAATTTCTTTTATGTATAGCCGTGCAAGTTTATCCATGCTTTCGTTTTCCTTGATTGGTAGGAAGTGGGCGGACTTGGTAAGACGATCAACGATTACCCAGATAGTGTCGTAACCGCTGGATGTCCTTGGTAACTTGGTGATAAAGTCCATAGTTATGCGTTCCCACTTCCATTCGGGAATCTCTGGTTGGACCAGTAAACCTGATGGGCGTTGATGTTCAGCCTTGACCTTGGAACAAGTCAAGCACTGACTGACATACATCGCAATGTCGGCCTTCATGTTGGGCCACCAGTATAATTTCTTTAGGTTAAGGTACATTTTGTCGGCTCCTGGGTGTATAGAGTATCTAGACTTGTGGGACTCGTGCATAATGAGGTCACGCATCCCTCCATAAAGTGGAACCCAACTTCTATCCTTGAAGCACAGCGTCCCATCAGACCTCTTTATAAAACCATTTTCATTCTCAGGCATACCATAGATTTTCTCGTTGGGTCTATTCTCTTCCTTGAGTGCCTCAGTCTGAGCCTCAAGGATTTTTGATGGGAGAGGTGAAACGATTGTTATACCTAAGGATCGCACCCTCAGGGGTTTTGGTCTATCTTTTCGACTAAGAGCATCCGCTACCACGTTTGCTTTACCAGGATGGTACCGGATCTCGCAATCATAGTCGCTGAGCAATTCTAGCCAACGGCGTTGCCTCATGTTGAGCTCCTTTTGGTCAAGGATATATTGCAATCTCTTGTGATCTGTATACACAACACACTTGGTACCATAAAGGTAGTGTCTCCAGATTCTGAGTGCGAATACTACTGCTCCCAGTTCTAAGTCGTGTGTTGTGTAATTCTTCTCGTGTTTCTTCAGTTGGCATGAGGCATACGCTATCACCTTCTCTCGTTGCATAAGTACGGCTCCTAAGCCTTTGTGCGAAGCGTCGCAGTAAACCACAAAATCTTCACTGCCCTCAGGTAAGGCCAATATAGGCGCACTGCACAATTTATGCTTAAGGAGTTGAAAAGCTCCTTCTGCTTTATCACACCATTCGAACTTTTCACTCTTCTGGGTTAGCTTAGTTAAAGGTTTTGCTACCTTGGAGAAACCTTCAATGAACCTACGGTAATAACCAGCAAGTCCTAAGAATTGGCGTATTTCGGTGGGTGTGGTAGGTGTCGCCCAATCCTTTATTGCTTCGATCTTGGCAGGATCCACATGAATGCCCTGACTATCAATCACGTGACCCAAAAATTGCACCTTTAGTATCCAAAAATCACACTTCGAAAATTTTGCATACAACTCCTCCTTCTTTAGCAACTCTAAAATTTGTCTAAGGTGTTGCTCGTGCTCCTTTTTGCTTTTGGAGTAAATCAGGATGTCGTCAATAAAGACAATCACAAATTTGTCCAAGTACGGCTTGCATACCCGATTCATGAGGTCCATGAATACTGCAGGGGCATTGGTCAAACCGAATGGCATAACTTGGAATTCATAATGACCGTATCGAGTTCTGAATGCGGTTTTTGGGATATCTTCTTCCCGAACTCTAAGTTGGTGGTATCCTGATCTCAAGTCAATTTTAGAGTAGACGCATGAACCTTGAAGTTGGTCGAATAGGTCGTCAATTCTCGGGAGTGGGTATCGGTTTTTAATGGTTAGTTTGTTTAGTTCCCTGTAGTCAATACACATCCTGAAAGACCCATCCTTCTTTTTCACAAATAGGACTGGAGCTCCCCAAGGCGAGGAACTTGGCCTGATGAACCCTTTTTCTAAAAGTTCCGACAACTGGTCTGAGAGTTCTTGTAATTCCGTTGGGGCTAATCTATAGGGTGCTCGTGCCACATGTGCAGCACCAGGCACTAAGTCAATACGGAATTCGACCTGTCGAGTTGGCGGGAGTCCAGGTAAGTCTTCAGGAAAGACTTCTGGGAAGTCTCTCACGATTGGTACATCTTCCAAACATTTTTCCTCTGACTCCTTTCCTTCCTTCGCGGTAACTTACGCTAGAAAGAGATGACATCCTTTTTCGATGTACTTTTGGGCCTTGGTGCAAGAGATGATGTTTAGTCTTGACGCGTTTCTTCTATCTCTCCTGTCACCTTCTACGATTAGGACTTCGTCCCCATATGGTAGACGAACGATCTTCTCGTCGCAAATGATGGAGGCATGGTACTTTGATAACCAATCCATGCCGACAATTACGTCAAAACTACCTAGTTCAACGGGCATGAGGTCGATATTGAATGGGTGGTTTAATTGGTTTAGGGTACAACCTCTAATGACAGTGTCTACCCTTTCTATGTTTCCATTAGCTAACTCCACATTGTATATGATGTCTAAAGTGGTAGGGGCAATACCAAGAAGTGGACTAAATGCAGTTGAAACAAAACTTCTATCCGCCCCAGTATCAAATAATATGGATGCATAACGGTTATTTAAAAGGAACATACCCGTCACAACGTTCGGGTCCTCTTGGGCTTCTACCTTGCCCACAGTGTAGACCCTCCCACGGGCTCCTCCTCCATTGCCTTGATTTCCTTGATGCCCAGCAGCTCCATGATTCCCACCGTTTCCTTGGTTCCTCTGATTACCCTGATTACCATGGTTACCTTGGTTACCTCGGTTACCACCATTTCCTTGATTCTTGGGCTTTTGGCATTCATTCCGGTAATGCCCTTTTTCACCACATCCAAAACATGTTATTTCAGCCTTCGGGTTGTTAGTTGGTGCAACTTGTGCATTAGCGAGGGGCCTTGCCTTGCAATCCCGGGTCATGTGTCCGATCTTTTGGCACTTGTGACACTTGACCATGCACCGACCATTGTGGTGCAACTTGCAGCGGTTACACAATGGTAATTTGCCTTCATACGCTTTCTTTTCTGTTGGTCCAGCAGCGTAAACTTTAGCAACTTCTTGCCTTTTGTTTGAGTGGTGGTTAGTGTGGTTGTTTCGGGAGTGGTCATCCCATTTTCTTTTGTTTGTCACTACTGTTCCGACTGAGTCTTCAATCATTTGGTCCGTCAGTTTGTTAGCCAACTCCATAGTCTCATGGAGATCAGCAGCCTTGGAGGTAGTGACATTCCCCTTGACATATGGGTGTAGCCCTCCAATGTACCTTTCCAGCAAGCGAGCTTCAGTCGGTACCATTTCAGGGCATAGTAAGACTAACTCTTGAAAACGCTGGTTGTATGTGTCCATGTCGGTGCCTTGCACCTTGAGATTCCAAAATTCAGCCTCCAACTTCATGACCTCGTTGCGAGGGCAATACTTTTTGAGCATCATTTCCTTGAAATTTTCCCATGGCATTGAATAGGCGGCATCATGGCCAGCCGACTTCAGATAGTTGTTCCACCAGGTCAAAGCAGCATTCTTGAAGGTAAATGATGCAAATTTAACCCTGTCTTCATCCGCACATCTGCAGATTCGGAATATAGTTTCCAACCTTTCCAACCACCTGACCAAGACAACAGCTCCTTCGTTTCCCTCAAAATAATCTGTCATGAGCTTTTTGAATTCCTGATAGTTACAACCACGGTTATTGTTGTTTGCCGGTCTAGAGGTTCCGACATCAGTAGTTGAATTGTTCACATTTGCTGCAGCCAGTGCTGCAGCCACTCGCTCTTCAACTAGTTGGTCGAGCATGGCTTGATCTACAACAGGTGGAGTTGTTGTAGTAGTTCTGGCGGAAACTGGGTTAGCACGAGTAGATCTAGTTGCTTTCCGTTTGGAAGCCATATTGCTACGAAATAAAATAGAGAGAGTAAATAAGATTTCATAACAAGAGTTTGTCATCATGCAAGAGTATAGTCACCACAAGTAGTATATACTGATAAAATCAATTATAGAGAGAATGGCACAATAGCATAACCAACCAAGCTTGTTATAGATTAAAATCGATATGCGTTCACAAAATTACAAGCTCATGGTGTAACGAAAGAAAAGTACAAGTCTCGAATACATAAACGGAAATATAAGTCTCAAATAAAAGAGAAAAGTACAACAAATACTAAGCTTGCACCATCTAATACAACAACACTACTCAACGCGAAGTCGCTCCATGCCTAACACCAGCTCTGCCTGTGTGTTCTCCAACTGCTCCAACCGCCTACTAGAGTCCTGGATAATCGTCAAGTGTGCTCCGAGCCTAGTCTCCAATGATGTGATCCTCTGCTCCTGTGCATGTACTAAGTCTTTGGTAAACTCCAAATCTGAGATACGTCTCCTAGCAGCTAGAATCTCATACCGGTCCTCCTGTCCAGCTCTAGTCAACCTAGCAATCTGAGACTCCATATCATGCATCTGGTGCCACTGACGCCACGCAGTATCCCAGACTGATGTCAACTCACTCCGCATCATCCCCACACAATGACGCATACCCTCAAGCTCACCACCTAACATACCCGTACTGTCATCCAATCTCCCTAACCTATCCAACTGCTCAGTATGCTCCTCAAGTAAGCTCTCATGTGACCCCAGTAAAACAAAGATCTGCTCCAAACCAGTCACCTCTCCATCCTCCACTGGTGAAGCAACCGGAGGTGTGGAAACTTGAACAGATGGTGATGGTGGCACAAAAGAAGGCGAAGAAGGTGTATAATCTGGACTCACAGCACGAGGTGCGGTACTAAACACACACTCAACATCCCTCCATATCTCACCATTAATCTCCTCCTCATGAACTCCCCTCGATCCCTGCCCAATCTCAAAAGTGGAAGGAACAACCCCTAAACCCTTCTCCAAAGTATGGAGTGTAACAGCTCCCTGACCCAAACCTGATGGTATATCATCATCTGTATCACCTCCCTGAATCTGTGCATCCCTCGAACTCTGTCCCATCTCACAGGTGATCGGCACATCCTCAAGGATAATCTCCAGTGGTCTCATACTCCCATCTGTACCTGTATGCTCAGTGGTGTGCTCAACCGGTGCAGTCTCATCAGGTGTAACCTTAGCTGGTAGAGGTTCCTCTTCGGGATCTTCCTCCGAATCAGTCTCAATAGCTCTCCTCAATCTCTGATGTGGAGGGGAGTGAGGCAATGGTGAAGTAGGAGTATGCTCGTATGATGATCGAGTCCTCCTACGGGGCACCGATGATAAAGCAGATGTTAGGTGTATGTTACGCCCTCGGACCCTCCTGTAAGAAGTCCGACGTCTGATAGTAGGGTTCTGAGTATGTAAGGAAACATGAGTGGACTGAGTGGTAGTGATGTCAGTAGTGGGTGTGAGTGTAGGCTGAGTAGATGCATGATAAGTAATAGTAGTGGATGTAGGCTGAGTAGGAAATGATGGAGCAGGTACAGACTCAGTGATGTCAGGATCTGAAGCATTAAAGTCCTGGAGTATGATGTACGGATCCTCTGAGTCTGGTGTGATCTGGAACGGTGGAGTGTCAACGGAAGGCATAGTCTGTGACACATACGGTATAAGTGTGTAAGTATATGTAGAATACTCATAGTAAATAATATAAGTTTAGTGCGTATAAGAATACTTATAGTGCATATAGTCAAGTAAGATCATCAAATAGTAAAGCATAATTAAGGCAAGTAAAGTGGTAAGTAAGGCAGGCAGGCAAGTGGTGGTCATAGGGACTTGTTTTTGTAAAAAGCATATAGTTTAGGATTTATAAGTACCTAGTTCTCTATAACCTTGGCTCTGATACCAATCTGTAACACCCCCAAAATCGGTACAGCGGAAGCATTCGGGTCATGGGGTGCTACTAAATTGGAGATCACAACACAAGATAATAAAGAACGGAATACATACTCCGTTACAAATTCATTTCATTAAAATTCATTCAAGTTTACATCAAGTTTTAAAATAAATAGATAAGCCCAACGTCAAATGGTCCCATAAAAACAAGTCATAATGTTGTGTAAAAACACTTAGGTAAATAGATTATGACCATCGTCTTGCCATGCCTTGACGAAAATAAGCAGCTCAAACACCTGAGTAAACATGCTAAAAGTCAGCAAAAAAGCTGGTGAGTCTATAGGTTTATCAGTAAAGTAATGTGGACCAATAGTTTTGTGTACAAACATTACAACGCATATAATGTCATAAAAAAATAGTCTATCGCGCTAGCACTAAGTTCATGCAACCGAAACTAAACAGTTTAGTATGCCACAATATAGCACATATAATAATAGTGAGAGCCCATAGCGAGTGTTTAACCCAATACACTCGTAGTCCGACTTGGTATACGTTCGCATTGACCCGTCTGGCCAACCGAACGGGGGAGTTACCCCCAATAGATCAATCTATATCAATCGCGCTTCCTAACAGGAATTAACGGTTCATGAAAGTGGGCATAACAGTGGGTTCAGGGCTTAGGCTAACTACGCAATAGTGTTGAGAAATAATAGTATGGTCCAGAAAATATTTTGCATGTTTCTCACCCCATAGTTTTGTAAACGAGTATAAGTAAAGTGGGGCTATAAACTCACCTTAGTGATTAGTTGTCTCGATAGTGAAAGGTCAGATAGTGATAGCGAGCGGCACCGACACGCGACCTAAATTAGTACGGCAAGTTTAGTTCACAATTCCCATTTAAGACTCAACTATGTTTAACAAAGTTTAAAAGTTTTAAAGTGTTGTTGCTTGTGTGGTAGCGCCAAAGTTTGAAATTAGTTTTCTAAGTGTGTACAAGTATTGGCTCATGGAAGTGTAGTTGTATATACATAGGCCATAGCAAACTATTACGGACTAATAAATCCTTGGTTTGACAATGACCGAAAGAAGGAGTATGACAAAATAATTACAATAGAAGTTAGACGTTGGCAGGATTTAATGACGGTGATGCTAGAGTATATATATATATATATATATATATATATATATATATATATATATATATATATATATATATATATATATATATATATATATATATTTAACTTATCGTAGGCACAAAATATTTGTTACTATTATAAATAAAGCGTTTATTACTAATTGCATTTATAATGAGTAATTAAGTGATGATTTTATTAATGTTTTTATATAAAAAATAAGCTAATAAGAATATCTATTTCAAAAGCGTAAGTTTGTGCAAAATTTAACAATTTACAAATCTAAATGGGTTTGTACAACATAAAGTGATCTCAACGTAACTTATAATTCGTTTGATTAACTTAGTTTAATGGTACGAAAATAATAAGTTTTGATTTTAAGTTTTACAAAACGAGTCATAATAAGTTATCGCTATAATAAGATGAGAGTATAGGTTTATATTTTTGTCTTCCATATAATTAGATGTTAGTGAGTTGATTGAGTGGTGGATTAATAATGGGTCCAAGTAACTGGCCTTGAATAGACGAACGAGACATGAGTTGTGTGCAAAAATTGTATCACAAATGCAATTATGCATCCCTTTAGGATAACGTGGAGTGGGCTGGCCCAAAGTGCAACAAGTGGACGCCCTTTACGCAGAAAATAAACAAGATGATGCACCCTTTAGGGGCTGAATTTAGCGGCTCCAATTGTACTTATTAGTGCAGGAAAATGATCAACAATGTACGCCCATTTAGGGGCTGATATGGGTGGCTCCAACGCACCCCTTGTGCAGGGAATTATACAAGCAACACACTCCCATTTAGGAGCTGATATGAGCAGCTCCAACGCACACCTTAGGCTCGATAAAACAGAGTGGCTCAGGCCATGACCAGTCCACACAACTAAAACTCAATATCAGGTTTTGAAATCTAATAGTAACAGATTATGTAAATTTGTGACATGAAAGTGTACTTTAACGTGAGCTACCTATTTCATGGTGATTACCATTTGTGTAAAGAGAATGAGAAGGACATGGTTAAACACAACCAGATACCACACCACTGTTGGTTCGACCCAAATCAAAGTCAAACACAAACCAAATTTTATTAGTATCTCTATTGTTGTTTTTCATTAGCACCATCTTGATTTACTTATAATTGTGGCCAAGATGCAAAAGCAAAGCCAAGACACACCACAGTTTGGCTGTGGCTCACGACATCAAGTAAAAGTGAAAAGGAATATGGAACTATAGTCAACTTATAAAAAAAAAAGAACCCACAAAGCATACATCACTGTGGTTTCACCACAGTAGGTTTTTGACCCGCGACCAAACCAAATGCTAACATAGTATAAACCAAATCGGTTATAGCGTATACTGACCAACTCGACATGACTCAAAATTTATCATAACAATAAGCCACTATATTAAGAAAACAAGAATAATACTTCCATATTCGAGCCAATACTCAGGTTTACTTAGAGTCAAAGGATAAAATAGGCTTATAAGGTTTAAAGTGTGGTGAAGACCAATTATCTATTGCTTATTCGAAACATTTTATATTGACAACATGAGCATACCACACAAGATCAAAATACCAACTAAGAAAGATGGTCTTTCTCAGATTTATGGACTTAGGCCGATTGACCAAAAGTCAAACAATATTACGTGTAACAGAGAAAAATCAAAAATTCTAGGTTTATTAACGAAAATTCCATATTCAACTTAATTAACAATAACTCTTAGTATAACATGTATGAACATATTCACTTCGAAAATAAATAAATCAAATCAAGGGTTTTGAAATTCCTTACAATACTTTGATGAAATTACAAGAAGATGATCCAATCCGAGCCCCAAGCAAGCAATCCACACCAAGGGAGTTGTGGTGCCATTATGGGTCGGGTGGAATAAAAAGAAGGAAAATTAGTAACCCTAATACCAACCTTTTGTATATCGAAAATCGTTTATAACCAAAAATGGACTAAAAACAAAACTTGGCTTCTTCATATGTTATCTCGTGACTCTTCTTGGCTGGATAAGAGATTTACAGCGGGAAAGTATCCCCTTGGCGTGCAAGGGTTATCCTTGGAGAGGAATCCGAGACTAGGAATGTATTTTTAGTCACATGATTCTTGATTTTTCTTCTTCTTTTTTTTTTTTTGATTCGTCTCTTGGGAAGAGAGAGAGAGAGAGAGGACAAGATCTGCTATCTTGAAGAGAGAGGGAGAAGGAAACGTGTTTATGGGAAGGAGTAAAAAGGTTCGTGTATATCTCTTGATTTGGGTATTGAGGCGTGGGATTTTCTTCTTAATCGTTTCATATATTATTATTTTTTTTTATTTACAAACGTATATATAAAGTGTAGTGCCAAAATATTAGTTAACATTTATGCTTAATTTAAGGTGAGTGGGTCTTGTATACCCCGGGTTTCGCTGAGTTTTGCTGTAACGCAATATTTTTGGTCTGACGCGAAAGTGAAAAATATATCTGCGGGAAACGTCTTAATAATAGTAATATAAGGACGTATTTATAGCACTGTTTATTAATTATTGTATTGTTGCCGTAATTAAAGTACTGTCGGTACGCCTGTCGTGTTGTGCTCGAGATAAAATCTCGGTTCGGTAATATATATCAGTATAGGTCAGAAAATAATGTTTTCACATTTTCTGATAAATATGGTCGTTGTTATGAGTTGTCGTAAGTCATAGTATGTGGGTTTGCTTCCCGAATAGTTATGTAAGCTTATGAATGCTTAACTCAAATAGTTGGGCACTAATAAATTAATATTTACTATTAAATAAAGATGAAAAATTACCGTTTGTCACAATTTTAAAGACATGCATAAACTAGACTTTTGTTACATTTTACATTTCATAAAACACAACATCTTTTATTTTCTAAAAATAGAATTGTCACATCACATTTATGGCAAGTTTTGTCATTATACATTTATGGAAAAAAATGTGTTTGACTTACTTTGATGTTGCTTGCAAGTTTAGTGTTTGACTTGATATTATGTGATGTGACATTGTTTGGTTTGCAAGAGTAATGAGATGTGACTTTGTTTGGTTTGCAAGATTTATTGCAAAACCAACTGCAAGCCCGGCGGTACCCTGGAGGTACACGGGCGGAACCCTTCTCAGGGGTCCGCCTGATCCGCCAGACATGCAGAAGGTTTTGGCTATAAATATTGAGCCACAAGTTGAATTTTGGCTCATCACTTGACATTACATTTTACACACACTTTATTCTTTCATCTAACCTCTTAACATTTCATATGTGAAGTTTCTTTTTGTAGCAAAGAGATTCACGAGCTTACTAAAAGTAACAAGTATTCAACACAACGTTGCAAGACTTGTTAGCTTAGCATTGTGTAGACTTGTGTAGTTTACACTTCATTTGATTGTGTATTTTCAGTAGTGATCGGTTAGTATTTTAGTCCTCAAAATACAAAGAGTGTTGGGAGTTGTTGTACCCTAGTAAAAGAACTAACGGGAGTGGTTGTGCCCTTGTAAAAGAACTCGACATTTAGCTTTGTGTCGGTAAAAGTATAAGCGACGTGTAAGGTTTTCTCCGCCGGTGAAAGGAGCTTGTTGACTAGTGAAAGAAACTCTCGAGTTGGATACTCAGGGCGTGGACCTAGGGCAAGGAAAAAGAGTCCTTGTAGCCGAACCACGATAAATACTCGTGTTGTGGTTTGATCGTTTCTTTCATTTACTTGCATGTTATATATTGCATTTGTGCATATATCTTTGATCAAACGGAAAGTTTCAAAGCTAACTTAACAAGTTAAAAAGATTTTAATCGGTAAACTATTCAACCCCCCTTCTAGTTTTCCACAGAGAGTATAAAAGTGATCAGTTCACAAAATTTTGTGAAGACGAATGCGTCGTTAGACATACACCACAACAGAACATGGAGGCAGAAAGCATGAACCGAACCTTGTTGGAGAAAGTTCAGTGTCTGTTATCCAATGTTGGGTTGGGTTAAGAAGTTTAGGCTGGAGCTATGACGTATGTGTGTCACCTCGTTAATCGTTTGTTATCTACTACTATTGATAGGAAAACACCATTTGAGAAATGGTATGAAAAAACTGCTACAAATTATGATTCCTTGCATGTGTTTGATTTAGCTGCATATTATCATATGAAGGAATCAAAGTTGGATTCTAGAGCGAAGAAAGCATTATACATGGTGATCACTTCTGCAATCAAAAGATATCGCCTATGGTGTTCAGAGACAAAGAAAACGATCTTTAGAAGAGATGTCACCTTTAATGAATCTACCATGTTGAAGAAAGTGAATGTTAAGCAGTTAAATAGAACTTCCAAAAAGGTCAATTTTGAAAGAATAATTATACTAGATGGTAGAGAAATAGTTGATGATTCTCCTGTGGTAGAAGAAATTATGAAGAAGAGGAGGTTCAAACCGAAGAACTTCCACATAAACAACATGATTTAATCGCTACTAGCAAGCCACAAAAAAACACTTAGAGGCTTGCTCGCCTTAATGATATGGTGGCTTGTGCATCTTCAGTTGCAGCTGATAATGTTCCTACTAATTACTCTGAAGCGGTTTGAGGCTCAGAAAATTAGAAGTGAGGGATTGCCATGAGCGGAGAAATGCAGTCTCTTCAAAAGAATCAGACATAGGAGTTGACCAACCTTCCAAAAGAGAATAAGGCAATTGGATGCAAATGGGTGTATTCAAAGAAAAAAGGATTTCCAAGCTAGTATGATGTTCACTACAAAGCAAGATTGGTATCTAAAGGCTACACTCAAAAAGAGGGAATTGATTATAAAGAAGTTTTTTCTCCAATGGTAAAGCATTCCTCTATTAAAATTTCATTGGCTTTGGTAGCACAGTTGAATTTGTAATTAGTTCAAATGGATGTAAAGATTACATTTCTACAAAGAGACATGGAAGAGGAAATCTATATGGTTCAGCTACAAGGATTCAAAGTTGCTGAAAAAAGCATGGAGTATGTGAGCTTCATAAATCGTTGTACAGATTGAAGCAATTCCCAAGACAGTGGTACTAATGATTTGATAAGTTTATGATGGAGTCGAAGTACACAAGAAGCAAATACGATCATTATGTCTATTTAAAAATGCTACATGATAGGTCCTTCGTATATCTTCTTCTATATGTATATGATATCTTGTTAGCTTCTCAAAGTCTAGATGAGATTGAAAAGTTAAACACTCGGTTGAAAAGCGAATTTGAGACAAAGAATCTCGGTAAAGCAAAGATGATTCTCGGCATAAAGATAATCAGAGAAAGAAAATTGAGGAAGCTTTGTTTGAATTAGAAACAATATCTGAGAAGGATTCTAAAGTGTTTTAGGCTCGACAAACAGACAAAATGAGTTAGTACTGCACTCGCTTCCTAATTTAAGATCAGTACCGCCATGTCACCAAAAAATAATGTAGAGAGGACATACATGGAAAAGGTGCCTTATGCAAATGTTTTTGGTGGCTTAATGTATGCTATGATATGTACTCGACCATATATTAGTCATGTTGTTAGGATTGTGAGCAGTTATATCATATGTGCATAACCCTAGAAAAAGACATTAGTAAGCTGTTAAATGGGTATTACGGTATATCCGTAACACAGATGATGTAGGGTTAGTATTTGAACATGGAAATAGTCAATGGGTAGAAGGATACTGCGATTCAGATTATGCCGAAGATTTAGACAAACAAAGATCTACAACATGTTATGCTTTTACCATGGCAAAAGCTCCAGTTAGTTGGAAGTCTGCCTTACAGTCAACTACTGCTTTATCAACTACGAAAGCAAAGTATATGGAAAGTACTGAGGCTGTAAAGGAAGCAATCTGGCTTCAAGGGTTGCTGGGTGAACTTGGAATCAAACAAAAATTTGTCACGATGCATTCTGACAATCAGAGTGCAATTCACTTAGCAAAGAATCAAGTTTATCACGCAAGGATGAAGCAGATCGATGTTTGGTATCATTTCATACGAGAGATACTGGAAGAATGTGGAGTTAGAATTCAGAAGACCCATACTTCTAAGAATCCTGCAGATATGCTTACTAAAGTAGTAGTTGGGATCATGTTCAGTTATTGTTTGTACTTGATCAATGATGACGGCGTCACACAGGCCGTCATAAGAAGATCAAGGCCGTCCGAAGAAGTATTTGGCGGCGAGGTGACGGCGTCACATGGTTGTCTTGACGCCGTCAGCCCAGTTTTCCTGTATATAGTTTTCTAGTTTTTACATTAAAAAGAGAGAAGTTTTGGAGAAACCCTAAAGACGAATTTGGTGCAACTTTTACAGGTTTTTCAAGGGTTCCAAACCCTTGATACCTTGCATTGTAATTGAGATAAGTGTTCTTCTAATTCAATCAATATGTCTATGTGTTGGTTGTCTATATCTTGTTCTTGTCTCAATTCCATTATGCTAGGCTAGATCTCCTTTGTGTTTGCTTAGATCTAATGAAACCTAGATATTGATTATGTGTTGATTACTTGTTTATTCTTGTTCTTGGATGAATGATTTATATGTTAGGCTTAAGAAAACTGGCAGATCTCCAAATGGTAACATGCTTGAACGTCTTAAGAAACATGAACCGAGGCGTACTAGGTCTTTATTGGTTGTATTTAATGCATGAGCCACTGTTTACAATCCCTATAGTTGTGCTGGGTCATGGTGTAGGAGGAGATAAGAGCTCATAGAATTGGGGAGTTATGTATGCCACCCCATGAATGGTATTAAGGAATACGATCCGTCATCCATGCAATTATAACAAGTAATTAACGTGTAAAAGATATCTAGGGAGTAGTGAAGTCTAAGTAAACACATTTTCTCCAATTACTGCTCACAACCTTAGTATAATTAGTTTATTTTCATTTTTATTATTTTATTTTGATTGCATCTTAGTTTTGGGTTAGTTGAATAGCAACTAATTCCGCCCACTCCTTCAAAACCCGAGATTTTACTTGCTTTCTAAAAAACATAAAAATACAAAAATAATCATCCCTCACCTTTAGAACTAGTAAATTAGACTTTCTAATCCTAGCGACACTATTCCTAAGCTGAACGATCAATCCCCCGGTACCTGTCACTATACTATACTACAACGATCAGGTACACTGCCTGGTGGGGGTTGTAAGCTTCTCGAGATCCCTCGAGAGGTAAAGCCTGTTGCGATTCCCACGCATCAAGTTTTTGGCGCCGCAGCCTGGGGAATAGTTATTGTCTAGGTTAGGATTTCTTTTTATTAGGTCTACTTGCTAGATTCCTTTCTAGCAAGACTTTATTTTTATTTTTAGGTCTTCTTTAGTCTATCTTATTTCTTCGTGCCTTTGTTCGTAACTCTTTACCATCCGACATCATGGAAGGTGGTAACATCTTTGAACCCGTCATTCCACCACAACAAAACCCACCACTAGAACCCCTTAGGCCCCGAACCTTAGGAGAGTACTCCCGACCTAGCCATCAAGGCTACCGAAACACCATTGAGCTCACCGGAGCCAATGTGACCCCCTTGCGATCCGACACCATCCGGTTGGTGCAAAGCGGATGTGCATTCCATGGACTTCGTTCCGAAAATCCAAACCAACATCTTAAGGACTTTCTCAAAATCGTAGATTCCATAGACCCAGATGTTGAAACTAGAGAGACTACCCGTTTACGCCTATTCCAATTCTCTCTACGGGATCAAGCTAATCAATGGCTTGAGCGTTTACCCGCGGGATCCATCACCACATGGGACAATCTCGCCAATCGCTTCCTTACCCAATTCTTTCCGCTGGAAAAGACTGCAATGCTTAGAAGGGACATTTTGATGTTTGAGCAACAGCGGGGTGAAACTTTCTACGAGGCTTGGGCCCGTTTTAAGGATCTCCTCCACAAGCTCCCTCATCATGGCATAAACCTTTGGTTATTAGTCCAGATTTTCTACGACTATGTTGACTATCACACTAAGCGCACCATCGACAGGGCCGCGGGAGGTAAACTGCGTGATAAGAACGCCGAGGAGTCTTGGGCGATTATCGAGGAGCTCACCACTGACAATCAGGAATTGTGGGAGTTTAAACATACGATAGAAGCGGCCATCAATGCAGTCTCGACATCTGGAGGAACCACCGAAGTACCCGATGAACTCCTATGCAAACTTAAGGCAAAGGTTGACTATTTTGAGGAAAGGCAAAGGCGACCTTTGAGTCCTAGACGGGCTACTGTCAATTATGTCTCAAAAACAACTTCGGCACCATTATCTGAATCACCCTCTAGGGAAAACGCCGAGACTTTTCAGAACTATACCCCACCTTGTTCCCCTCCCAAGGAACTTAGCTCGGAGTTTGAGGCTAGGATGAGAGAATATATGCAACTCACTCAGATCGGCTTGCTAGATTCGAAGAAGCAGTTTATAAGCAGAAAGAAGAAATGCAGGAGAAAATGAATGAGATGTTGAGTCTATTGGAGGAGTATGCCAATCAGAGAACCCCCGAACGAATGCTACTAAGGAAAAAAAGAGCCACTCCCACCACTCAATTTGTTAACTCCATCACCATTGTCCATAAAGATAACGAGAAGGTAGAAACTCCTGCTAAACAGACCTTAGAAAAACAACCAGAGTCCCAACCTTTGAGTTATTACCTGAAACATGATATAAACAAAAACACCATAACAAATTGGATTAAGGGTGATGGGCGTAACCAATCCTCCGGACAGATTCCTGAGAAAGAGGAAGAAGAGGAAGATGAGTATGATACGCTTCCTGGAGGATCAGTATTCGAGAGGTTACTGGTACAGAAAGTGGCTACTAAGCAGGTAGCATGTGGGAACTTTGAAATACCAACAAGCATCGGGGACTTGAAACATCTTAGTGCTTTCGCCGACCAAGGATCGGAAGTAAATCTTATGCCCCTAACTACCTACATCCAACTAACGTCAAAAATGCCAGCACCTACTCGTGTTAGGTTATCTCTTGTTGGACACTCGTACGTATACCCCCTAGGAATCGCAGAAGATGTACTAGTTAATATCGCAGGATTCATGTACCCCGTTGATTTTATGATCATCGATGATAAAGGGGATGGATGCATGCCAATAATCCTTGGGGCACCATTCCTCACCACCTCTAGGGCTGTCATTAAGTATGAAGGTAGGAAGATTGAGCTTAAATCAGGGAAAAGAAAGATTAGCTTCCCCATGACCCCGCGAAGTGGGCATGAGAATTTGAGTTGGAGAATGATAAAAAACAACATTGGCACGACACCCATTCGTGTTCAGAATAAGATTCTTGCATGGGAGGCAAGGATCAAAAGCTATAAGAAAGCTAAGGATGAAAGAAGAAAAAGCAATAAGGTTCCGATTGAACTCGAACATACTCAACATGAAAAAAATCATACACCATTTGAGGAAGGGAACTTGGTGCTCTTGAGACATTTGGAAACAACAATACCACCCGATAAACCAAGTCCTTGGTGGTATGGGCCATTCACAATAGAAGGATTGAGCCAAAATGGGGTAGCTAACTTGAGAAGCAAATTAGGTGGGAAGGTGATTGCGAGTACCGACAGATTGAGGCACTACCACCATAACAGTAATGATCGCAACTATATGGGGTACATCATTACCAACGATGAGATCACGTAGTAACCCATGACTTTGAGTCTAGCTACAAGACTCGTAAATAAAGAAAAGCGCTTCTTGGGAGGCAACCCATGTTTGTGTGATTTTATTTGTTTGATTGTTATTTGCTTCCGTATGCATGTTTTATTTTTATTGTTGGTTGATCATGTTTCTAAACTAAAATGTGGAAATACTTTACTATGTTGTTTGGCCTAGTCTTAACTCCAACCTAAAAGTATTTTTGCAAAAGATAAGTGTAAGGGGAAACCCCAAATATGTTTTTAATAAACAAACCAATCATGATTCTCCACAATATTAAATGAACATGTATATTCGTATTTGTTAAAGTCAAATGCTTGTATTGAGTCACAATGAAGTTTTGCAGGATTTTCCAGGAAGTAGGACCAAGTTTTTCCAGAAATTTTCCGGAAACTTAACATAAGAATTTCTGCAGGTCCATTCTGACGGCGTCAGAGTTTACTCTTGACGGCGTCAGGAGTTAAAATCTGGAAATTTTACCGGTTTTGTTTTTCTAACGGAGTCTTATGGTTTTTGTGAATTATCAAGTTTTATAATCTCCAGGAAATCTGCAAACTTCATTCCACAAGCATTATATCTTACTTTGTTTTCTAGGATTTAGTAACTTATATAGGATGCCGCCGATTTTACGCGAGGTTGTCTTGTCTATTTTGTCAGGTTTCACAGGTTATGTTCGACAAGGAGATAATTTATATTCTGGAACGGAAGCTTTGATTGTTCGTTTTCTTGGAAGAAGATTTAACCTGGCCCACCTATAATCCATACCGAGCGAATCAGGGGAGTATTTGATTTCATTCTCTTTACTTTTTCACTTTTACATTATTTACTTGAACATTGGGGACAATGTTCATCTTAAGTGTAAGGGGAGGGTAAAATGATGATACCTTACATGTACACTTTCGCTTGAGTTTGTTTTGTTTGATGGTAGATGTGTAATAAAACTATGAGAAATAATTGTTAGTGCAATTTTAGCGCCAAATTTAAATTTTTTTACAACATTTAGGAGTGAAACTTTAGCCATAGCAAGCATCTCATGGATAGGAGATTGTATGACTAGCACATAACCGTATATTCAGAAAAATTTTCCACCTAAATATATGAGGTTCGCCTTTAGATTTGATAGGAAAAGCATTTACTATTAGTACTTATGAGTGTACCGGTAGCATTTAGATTCTAGAACTTGCGTTAGTGATGCATCCCGAGACCGCTAGTGAGACTACATTCGTGTGGTAGGATTTACTACATGATAAGAGGCATTAGGATCACCCTTGTGTTAAACCCGTATCATGATTACTTGACCATTTAAGTCATATTACTTGGCTAGTTAAGTCAACTAATTTTTCCCACACCCTTAGCGTTGTACTCATTTTTAGTACACAAAACCCCTAGTACACTCCTCCGAGCCTATCTTTTCGTTTCTAACTTTAAGCATTTTACTTAAAGGAAGAATTTGTTACACCCCACTTAAATGTACAACCAAATCGCCTTAGCCTTCCGTGTATGCGCTCATTTTTAGTGCATTATTGTTATTTGTTAAACCCTAAGTTAACTTTTTAATTGATTACATGGTTGCTAAGTCGAGTCATATCCTTGTACATATTGTTTTGGGACGATTGGGAATCATGGGTAAGTACTTATTTTATGGAGTAATGGGGAAGAACATCATTTATTACCCCCATATGTACGTTAATCTTAAAAGTGCTCCAAGTGTTTTGATTTTCTTAATTCGAGTCATTAGAATAGTTAATGTAAAGTATGTAAAGATTCAAGTGTAAGGGAAATGTTCATTCCCTATGATGTATTATTTTGGATGGTAGGGTAAGAGTGTATGCAAAAAAAAAAAAAAAAAAAAAAAAAAAAAAAAAAAAAAAAAAAAAAAAAAATCGAAAAAATCAAGAAAAAGAAAGAAAAAAATAGAAAAGGAAAAAGAGAAAGAACATACGGACTACCATCCCGTTTCATTCTATGTTTATTTTATGTTTTTGTTATTTTTCATTTATTAGCTTAAGTCGAGTCTAGTCTTGGCTTAGCAACGCCATCTTGTACATGTAATTAACCAAGATTGTTAACTCGCCACCAGTAAAACTTCCTTTATCCAACAAAACCGTGTAATTCATATCCCTATACCTAACGTTACAACCCTTTAAAAGACCTCTTTGATAGTTTATCCTAGGTGCTTACGCCATGTGGTGAAGGTTTGATCCTTTCCCAAGCCTATGGTAATCTATTTTGCTATGACAGGTAGTGAGAGATATCTTCCATTTCCATAATGTTATATTACTTTATTACACCCGAGAGATGTGAGTATCTAAACACTATTTGTGAGGTGCTTGTGTATGACCTCCGTGCTTGTCTATTGGTCTTTAGTGGAACGATTATTTGTTGTAATTACTTTTATATTAGTGTTAAATGACCCCTAACTTGTCTTTTGAGTAGAATAAAAGCTCATTTGCTTGAGGACAAGCAAATCTCAAGTGTAAGGGTATATGATGAGGTGAAAAATGATCCGTTTTTAGAGGGTCATTTAAGCCCGAATCCGACTTTATTTGATCAAATATTGCCCTAAATCGTTCCTTTTGTGATTTTAGGTACTTGGAGAGTGAATTCTGGAAAAGAAGCCATTTTGGACGTTTTTGGAGCATAAAAGTGAAGAAAACGGCAAAGTATCAATTTTCCATGCTGGAAATACTAGGTGACGGCATCAAGAGTTACACCCTGACGGCGTCAGACATCAAGAATAAAATACCGTAGGTGGTGACGGCGTCAGAAGTCATCCTGACGGCGTCAAAGTCCCAAGAATAAAATACCGTAGGTGGTGACGGCGTCACACAGGCCGTCATAAGAAGATCAAGGCCGTCCGAGGAAGTATTTGGCGGCGAGGTGACGGCGTCACATGGTTGTCTTGACGCCGTTAGCCCAGTTTTCCTATATATAGTTTTCTAGTTTTTACATTAAAAAGAGAGAAGTTTTGGAGAAACCCTAAAGACGAATTTGGTGCAACTTTTACAGGTTTTTCAAGGGTTCCAAACCCTTGATACCTTGCATTGTAATTGAGATAAGTGTTCTTCTAATTCAATCAATATGTCTATGTGTTGGTTGTCTATATATTGTTCTTGTCTCAATTCCATTATGCTAGGCTAGATCTCCTTTGTGTTTGCTTAGATCTAATGAAACCTAGATATTGATTATGTTTTGATTACTTGTTTATTCTTGTTCTTGGATGAATGATTTATATGTTAGGCTTAAGAAAACTGGCAGATCTCCAAATGGTAACATGCTTGAACGTCTTAAGAAACATGAACCGAGGCGTACTAGGTCTTTATTGGTTGTATTTAATGCATGAGCCACTGTTTACAATCCCTATAGTTGTGCTGGGTCATGGTGTAGGAGGAGATAAGAGCTCATAGAATTGGGGAGTTATGTATGCCACCCCATGAATGGTATTAAGGAATACGATCCGTCATCCATGCAATTATAACAAGTAATTAACGTGTAAAAGATATCTAGGGAGTAGTGAAGTCTAAGTAAACACATTTTCTCCAATTACTGCTCACAACCTTAGTATAATTAGTTTATTTTCATTTTTATTATTTTATTTTGATTGCATCTTAGTTTTGGGTTAGTTGAATAGCAACTAATTCCGCCCACTCCTTCAAAACCCGAGATTTTACTTGCTTTCTAAAAAACATAAAAATACAAAAATAATCATCCCTCACCTTTAGAACTAGTAAATTAGACTTTCTAATCCTAGCGACACTATTCCTAAGCTGAACGATCAATCCCCCGGTACTTGTCACTATACTATACTACAACGATCAGCTACACTGCCTGGTGGGGGTTGTAAGCTTCTCGAGATCCTTCGAGAGGTAAAGCCTGTTGCGATTCCCACGCATCAATCAATGTTTTGAAAAATTGAAGGATGGTTTGAAGAATCCACAAACGTTTGTTGACGGAGAGAATAAAGACATTGGTAATTTTGCCAAGGTCGAGATTTGTTGAATATTGGATCAATTCATAGAATATTGTCAAATATTTGCAAAGATCTTGCAATTTGAGAATATTGGCAAGTTGGAGCCAAGTTACTAGCAAGTTGATCACTCATTTGAAGCCTGTAAATAGAATACTTGGCTTTTGCTTTCAAACACACCAAAACACACACAAGCATTCTTTTTGTGTTCTTAGTTCTTTCTCTCTTTTGTTCTATAGTTTGTAGTATGTTTCTTTGATTAAGAAATATATAAGTTTGTGGTATTACATTCTTTTGTTCACTTTCATATTGTCTAATTTTCAATAAGCTATTTTGTGGTATACTCGTAGTGTTGATTCATCCACACTCTTTGTCTAGTCGGTGGGATATTATCGCGGTTATTCCATAACACTATCAAAGAATTCACATTTGAAATTTGGGTAAAACAAAACTGGAGACATGTTGTATAAGATTATGTCTTGACGTGTTTACCTTGTCTGATATTTATCATAATATGGCAGTCATTAGTTAATTGGTTGTTCAAGTATATTACTAGTTAGGGCTGAGCGAAATCAAACTGAACCGACAGACCGAGCCGAACCGGGGAGAATCGAACCGAACTGACCTTAATCGGTTTGGTTTTGTATAATTATTTCAGTTACACTCGGTTTTGCTTAGTTCGGTTCGGTTCGAACTAGCTAAACCGACCTTATTCGGTTCGGTTTCGATTTTACTCAGTTCGGTTCTCGGTTTACATTTTACCCTTAACTAGTTTCTGGCCGAATCTGATCGGGTTTGACCCGTTGCTTAGCCCACTGCTAGTAGCATGTTACAATGGCTGAGTTATAGATAAAATATTTAAAAGTATAAGAGCAACTAGAAAGATTAAGTTGCAAATTAGTTCGTTGTTTAAGTATATAAGACTTATGGTATATTTGGACGAGTCTGGCACCAACAGAATGTGATCCCACCATTACTCATCTCTCTCCCAAATGCGTCTCTCATGCAAAATATGCATAACTCGGTCCTTTTGATGACCGAGTCATTCCCTTTGTTGTGTGTGAGTGTGTTTTACTAATTGTTTTTGTGAGGAATATTTGCGTTTAAATGTGGTATTTTTTTGCTGGCCGCGATGAACTTATTACACTAACTTAATTATGAAAAATATCGTAGTGAGTTGGCGATGATATGACCAAATCACATGATGAAAATAAAGTAAAATGGGGCTTGTTTGTTAAAATTTTCTATTAAGTCATATTTAATTAAGAGATGACTTAATGCAGACATACTCAGTTTTATTACTTAATTTTTTTTAGTCATTTTTCCTTATTAAATCACAAACAAACAGTTTTTATATAATTTAATAAATTCAGTTATTTTCATATTAAGTCAAATTCAAATATTCTTCGCTGGTATAATAAATAACTGAATAATATTTGTGTTTGATAAAATTATATGAGGTGGTTAGTGATTATTAATTTTTTTCTTTCAACATTATATAATGTCTAAATTAAAAGTTAATAAGTTATAACACTTGTCTTAAAAGCCTTTGTTAAGAAAACTTATAACTTTCATGCATTGCTCGAAATCTTATTCTCATTTTCATGAACTAGTTATATAACCCACACACGTACGGGGTTTTGACATAAATCTTTTTTAATATGTTTTAATATAAGTCACAATACAAATAAATTTTAATTATTTGTGAATACAGATTATATATATTATCTGATTTCAATAATACAATCGCTCAAGAATGTAATTTTCTATATTATAAATTTTCGTTTTGGCATAGCAAAACATGTACGAATGTATATACATATAACATTATTTAAATCTCATATACTTATATATTTATAATAGCCGCACACGTGCAAGGTTTTACATACAATTTTCGTTATATATGTATTAATATCCTCTAATATTTTGTATAGATTTTTGGTGGACGAAATATTTGACTCGGTTTTAATTGACGTGTGTTAAGGTTGATAATATGATATTGTTTAAATTTAACTATTAATATCATGTTTTAACATTATGCATATATAATAGCACGTAATGACCCTTACAAATATACTTTTCTGGATATCCTTATTTAAATTTTAAAGAGTAACACGTATCATAACTATATGCATAATATAGTGTATATGTTTTCATCTCACAGTAACCAGTAAGGCCGTGCATTCTGATATTTATACTCGTGTTAATAATAAATGAAAAGCCGTATATAATATTTAAACCCGTGTGCACGCCGGTTAAACTTATAAACAGGAATAACATGAGTCCTTATTGAACGTGAATGGTAAAAATATTTACTTTTTCAGACATCCTTACTTAGGTCCATATAATCCTTTTAAAATCTAACAACTATAGTTTTATAAGTAATTACTATTTTTTTAATTTTACAAAAATCGACACATGTATTTTTATACCGGATGAAATTTATATGGGTTTGACCAAACTGTTTTTATTTTCACTTTCTACGGGCTAATGAGATGACTCAATTTATCATACACGACAAAATTGAGCAATCACATCGGTTTAATTTCAATTACTCAATTATATTTTACTGGACGAGTACCCGTACATAGCAACGAGATTTTATAGTGATAGATCGTTTAGTGTTAAAAAAAGTTTTTGGGTTATAAAGGAAAAATAATTAAAGTTTGAAGATATGGGGATTAAACAAAATGTTTTGAAACCCGTTTCGACCCGGGTGGTTCAACCGGTTGAACCGTTCTGGTCGAAAAACGGGTCGATTTAAACCGAGTCAACCCGACGGGTGGTTAGAAACGGGTCAACCCTCCGGGTTTGACGCGTCCCGGGTCAACCCGCTGGGTTTGAAGCGTCCCGGGTCAACCCGATTTTCGATGTGTATTAATAGTTTCCTTTTGAAATATATGTTTTTAACATCTCCTTTTTTAGTTTAAACTTTTCACTTTTTGGTTGTTCCTTTATATATTGTATAGCAGGGTACCCGCGCGTTGCGGCGGCGGGTACCCTATGTCGATTAACTGGAGAAATAGATCTCGATAAGACCTGATTCACCAGTTTGTATCGGTTTTAACGGGTCCTCTCTGGTTCGTTTTCGGATGGCTTTTATTGGTTAGCCGAACCGGTGGCGATACCGATTCCCGGTTGAACCCATTGGTCCGGTCTGGTTTTCAAAACTATATGTACCATCAACTTGTTAGCTTGTATAAAGTTTTGTGTGTTCTATTAATTTGTATAATGTGTATAATAACATGTACTTTTCATTATAGGGTGTTTTAAAAATAATATTAATAAGTGTGTTTAATTGTTTTTGTATTGTGGATTATATTGTAGCTTTTTTAATTTTTACATTGTGAAAATTTTATTGTACTTTTTATTAATGGATGTTTTAATTAGTTGTTTTTAATTTGACAGATATGCTTTTAGTTGATTGTATATTGTGAATAAATTATTGTACGTTTAATTAATTGGATGTTCTAATAAGAGTATACATTTCTCTTACATTTGACATTTAACATTTCACTTTTTAAGGTTTGACAATTTTTCTTTTATATGTAGTATAGATTTTATCATTTTTCAAAAATTTCGAAAAGCTCTTATTATATAAGATATATTTTCAAAATTATAATTGAAACAGTAAAAATGTTTAAGTATTATCAATAACCCAAAATCCTTTATTAATAAAACTTAAACTAATTTTCTTGAATTGCTCGATTTTAAATTTTTCATTTTCATGAATATCAAAAGTATATGGGCTTAAATGGCCCAAGTATAAACCTAAAATGACAAGCAAACAATACATGGGCTAAAACTTGAGGATATGTGAAGTTATTATTGTTTTGGGCCAAGAAACTATAGCGAATTAGCGATTAGCGAGTATGATATGGTTTTTCGTTTTCATATTCGACTTGGATCTGAGATTATAATAAACGAACTTTGCAATGCTGAAGTTACTTTGAATAAGCATGTCAAGAGCGTACCAAGAAAATAAATTTTTGAGGAAAAATTAAGAAGTAACTTCAGTTGAATGATCATTTGATTATCCAAAATCACAACACCTAGTTTCATTAACCAAACTTCCCCTCATGGCATACTAACTATAGATTCGAATTTCGAATGATGGATAACTTAACAATCCGTATGTTAAGGATTCATGCCATGTTAAATACGATGGTGTAAATCAATTGTCGTGCTTAAAAAAGGATTATATAATCATATATTTAATGTGTTCAAAAATATTAATCATAATATTTGCGATCAAGATACATTATATTTTCTTATCACTCACATATGCTAAACGGAAAATGATTTTCTTTCCTACTATATGCACCTACAAATCTTGATACTTGCGTGATTGTCACAAGTGGAAAAATCAATGACTTAAATAAAAAATAATAATTAGTACATAACACATGTTATATGATTGTGTTGGTAAAAGGATGAGTAGAAGGATTATGTAGAAACATATAGCAATGCTCATACTAAATTTAGGCTCCTTCGACTATAGATTATCATTTATCAATCACCAACATAAAGTAGGTGGTGCCTCGGATTCAAATATTGACGCCATGTCCTTTTAAAGTCAAGGCAATGTCATCATCGGTGATGCTACATGGAACCAAAAAAAAGGCTTACCATGTTCTTTTATCTCTATTTTTAGAAAGTTTGAATTATTTGTTACTAGTTTGTTACAAAGACCATGAGATTGTTTTAGAACATTTACAACACTCCAACTTTTAAAAGACTTTTTACACTTATTAGATCATCTTTTTATTAACATTGTTAATATTTAAATACTTAAAAGCTATAGTTAAGTTTTACCAATGACAAAAGCTTCGCAATTTCTTTTATGATATGAAAGAAATGTGTTGTTTGTTTATTAAGAGGCTCTGAATCGCTCGTATATCTAATCTACATCTGATGCGTAAATGTTTAAATCTGAATGAAATAATATTGTTTGGCTTTTTGTAAAATGATGTCTGAATGATATATACATACATTGCAGCGGCGGGTACCTAAAATATACAGCGATAAATGTTTTTAAAGTTCTATATTTACTATTACAATAACTTTACAGATGACGGCAAATTTAGTTTTGAATAACTTTAAGCAATAACAATTTAACTCGTATAAAAATTGTATATTATCTACATGATGTCGTGGCAATACAGAGATGGTAGCTGGTATATTGTGAACGTATGAGGTTCAAGTAGGTGAAAATGGCGTTGTCTCAAGTTATTTTAAAATAAAAACACTATAACGAATTTTATAAATCATTTACATCGTGTTAAGAAAATTTAGCTCTATTAAAATACACATTACAAGTTTTTTAGGCACTTGTTTGAATTATTAACAATGTGTATTATATTTATCCCCCATTAGTAGAACTACAAGTAAAAGAATATTTATACAGATAAATAAAACCGTAACATTCAATAATTCATGTGAGGTAACTTTAAAAAGTATTATAATTATTATTATATAAACATATGAAATAAATATGAAATCATATAGTTAGCACTTAGCACTTTACATCATTTGCTTTAGAAAAATCTTTCGATTTTTATATAACACAGTTTTTAGTTTTTACGGTAAGTTTAATAAAAAAAATTGGCGTATATGTTGGTTATCGAGACATTTTTACTATTTAATAATATTTTTAGAATGTTGTAATATAGTATGCATTTTGATACTCTATTGATTCAATAATATCTTTAATATATTTATTAATTTGTACCAATAATATATTTATTAGTTTTATTTTGCATATAAATTGTATGAAGCTTTGCGTGTTTTATTACTTTGTACAATATACATAACAACATGTATTTTCCATTTTATAGGTATTCTAAAAATAATATTTATTATGTAGTTATGGGTATAGACGGTTTTTTTTTTTTTTTTTTTTTTTTTCTATTAAATTTCATTGTATTTTTTAATTATTATTTTTAAACACAACCTAGCAGTGTAAAAAGAAGATGTGTTAAAACAAAACATTTAAAAATATGATGTCGTAATTTGATCTCTTAAGTAATCATATCTGGTTATATATGCCCAAAATACGCATACAATTTGATTTCACAAACTAGTTACTCCCTTCGTCCTAAAATAAGTGTCCAGTTCGACTTTTTGAAGTATTTATTTTTCAACTTTGATCTTAAATATTTGTGTTTGTGTTATATAATACATGATGAAAATTATACCACTGGAAATACATTTAAAATCCAATCCATTCATATATTTTGCATTAAGTATTACTCGTATATAACAAAATTAAAAGTTTAAGATCAAAGTTTAAAAAAAAAAGAATTCAAAAGTCAGATTGAACACTTATTTTGGGACACAGGTAGTATATATTATTGTTCAAAGTCTTTTGTGATTGAGCATTTTCGTCATCATCATATTATCATATTTAACATTTTTTTGTTTAGCATAAAAATAACGACAATTCTCTTTATTGATGAAAAACATTAGCATTTATAGTTGAATTATATTTTTTGTTGAAGGTACAATAAGGACATTCCTATGAAGAAAATATATGTTATAAAACATACAAAATTCCTTCTCATATAATTCATCACCATCTTCACCACCTGGCACAATACCATCACCCACAATAGCTCCGTCACCATCATCCACACTCTCACTTACCGCAACAATCCACTCCCCCGACCAAGATTCCGGCAACCACTAGATCTGACAGCAACCGTCACTTTCTCGAACACAACATAGACTTTGGTCTTAATGTGATAGTGCAAATTAGTTTTATCATTTGGGTTCCTCTTATTCACATATGAAATTAATCCTAAATCAATTTCAAAATCATAGTTTTCTATGATTTTGTGACATGGTTGGTAGGTGTCCTCTGGCCAGCAGTTGATGGTGGTCGATCAAGAAAGGTAGGTTTAGATGGTGGTGTTCAAGAACATTGATATTAAGTTGTGAATTCAGTGGTGGAGCCAGGAATTCTAACTAAAGGTGGCATCATCCTTCGACCGAATACAAGAGTTATTTTGGGTGGTGAAATTTCATTGATATTAGGCCGGGTTTTGTTAAATGCAAAATCCACCAAAACGTAAGTAACAGTAGATGTTGTTGGTGTTTATAAATGAAACCTAAGAAAATTTGATACCAAAATTTTGAGATGCAATTTGAAAAAGTTAATTCATATTAAAAAAATCCAATTAGAAAATAAATGACAACTCAAAAGTGGTTTTTATATAACAATTTATAGTTTTTTTTACAGAAATGATATGTTATTCACACTAGACATAGAATAAGCCAATAAGGTATCATTGATTTCTCTTTTTTACTTTAAATTTTGAATCGTTTATATAGTTTATTGAACCCTTTTTTATAAAAGAAGACCCTTCATCTCTTTCCTCCATAGTCCACCCACCTATTATCTTCTCCACCCACTCCTACATTCCCACAAGTAACGACATCTATTTTTCACTCTTTCATACATAACCAAAAGCAAATAATATTAGAACCTTAAGGATTTGATTGTTGATACCTACTTTTTCCGTTGAGGGCAAACTATTTTATTTGATGGGGGCACTTTGAAAATTTTCACCCAACTTAACATTTTTCCATTAAATGAGCTCTTGTATTGAAACTTTATTAAGGGCCTTTCCCCCCATTCCACAGTACACGGCTCCGCCCTGGTTGCGATGTAGATTGATTTGTGATTTAATTGCTATAAATGTGTAAATAGAGATCACAAAATTTATATGAAGGATTCAAATGTTAAAAAAAATAATTAAAAAATAATAATAATAATAATAATAATAATAATAATAATAATAATAATAATAATAATAATAATAATAATAATAATAATAATAATAATAAAGTACGAAGAAGTGTTGCGTTTGTCTCACAAGAGGAAATAGAAATAGAAGAAACAAGATAAACGGAAAAGTGGGTATAGAGGAAAATACAACCATAATCAACGGAAATGCTTACTTCTTATACTTTTTTAAGTTTTTTTTTTTGTTGGACCTTGATTTTTCAATTGATCGGGTCTCTTCTTCTTTAAGCGCATACTAAGAATTTAACAAAACTAAAACTTAATAACATATCTATAATACAGAGAGAAAATCCAATTTTACCATCTCAGTTCCATCCCTAGTAGATTACTTGTTAAACAAGACAATCAAAACATTTATTGCTAAAAATCTCATGTAACAATAGACATTACAAGCAACTACTTTTTCAACCGTGATGACAATTAAGCTTTCTGAATTCACATTGTTTTAATAGCATACCTATATTCTTTCTTCATACCGCTAGCTAAGAAGTAAAAGAATCATGTTGATTCATTGGAGCTAGCAGACCAACACATGTATTCGAGCTATGTCCCATTCTCGCGAATAGATCGTGAGTCATTAACCACGTTAATGTATTTCTGTTTAGAATTTTCTTTATATGACTTAGCCAAGAAATTGTGTTCATCGGAAAAGGTATGTGGTGAAGAAAAGGTGGATTCAAGGCATACGAGGAAGATGATTTCATCATTTTCGTTGAAATGATCAAATTATCCTTGTTGACCAGTCAAACAAGTTTTGTGATGTAGAACGGAAATATAAAACAACCCGTTAAATATGCAAGTGAAATTTGTGAGTACATTAAGTATTGAGTAAACTTCAAAATACATCCCTTTCGTTTGCCAAGTTTCACTGTTTACATCCCTATCAGAAAAGTTGAAACATCTACATCCCTTCGTTAACAAACTTTTGACAATATACATCCCTAGACGAACAATGCAATTCTTTTTTCCGTTATATGCTAACATGGTTATGACATGAGAGGTATTTTCATCATTTTGCTTGTAAGATGGATGTATTTTGCACTTTACTTTTATTATTATTATTATTATTATTATTATTATTATTATTATTATTATTATTATTATTATTATTATTATTATTATTATTATTATTATTATTATTATTATTATTATTATTATTAGTTTATTATTATTACTTTTTTTAATATTGATTTTTTATTTTTTTTATTTTAGTTATTTATTAATTATTATTATTATTACTTTTTATTTTTTATATATCTATTATTGTTATTCTATTATTATTAATATTAGCATTATTATTATCAAATCACTTTTTATCTTTTACAACTTAAACCTCATTTTTATCAAATCACTTTTTATCTTTTACAACTTAAACCTCATTTTTTCAATCAAAAAACACATACAATCCTTTGATTAATTACATCATTTTTATCCCAACATTCATCAACAAAAATGATTTTGTTGAAAACGGATTTGTTTGTGTTTTTTATTTGAAGAAGATGAATAAAAGGGTTTAAAACTTTAAATTGAGAAAGATGGGAATTGGGTTTTAATAATAATAATAATAATAATAATAATAATAATAATAATAATAATAATAATAATAATAATAATAATAATAATAATGAATATAAAAGTTAATAATAATAATAAAATCTAAAAATCTAAAAATGAAAATTAAAAAACAAATAGTTATAATAAAAATATGAATATAATGATTTAAAAGTAATAATAATAATAATACTTAAAATGAAAATAAAAATAAAACATAGAATATAAAAAATTAAAATTTACAAAAATGTAATAATAATAATAATAATAATAATAATAATAATAATAATAATAATAATAATAATAATAATAATAATAATAATACAAATATCGCCTAAAAACGTTATTTATATTTTACGATCTTTGCTAAGTTTTGTTAATGACAAAGTATGAACTTTAGCTAGGAGTAAATCATCACTTTAAGTGTTTAAGTGTTGTTTAAACTAAGGTTTACATTTCTTTTAAACAAAACATTGTTTTTATTTCTTAAATTAGAAAGTGTCTTGTCACATCACATTTATTTCTTAATATAGTAAGGTCACATCACATTTAGGGCAAGCTTTGTCAATATACATTTATGATAAGAAATGTGTTTGACTTACTAAGTGGTTGCTTGCAAGTTTAGTGTTTGACTTGATATTATGAGATGTGACATTGTTTGGTTTGCAAGGAGTAATGAGATGTGACCTTGTTTGGTTTGGAAGATTTATTGCAAAAACCAACTGCAGCCCTGGCGGTACCCTGGGGATACATGGGCGGAACCCTTCTGAGGGGTCCGCCTGATCCGCCAGACCTGCAGAATGGTTTGCTATAAATACCAAACCATTTGTAAGGTTTGTGTAACTCCTTTAGGACATATTTTCACATACTCTCTCAACTAACTCAGTAACATTTTGATTTGTGTGATTATCTTATGTAGCAAGGGACTTCACAAGATCATTCAAGAAGTTACAAGCTTCAACTCTAAAGTTGCAAGTCTTGGTAGCTTGGTCATGTATAAGCTTTGGTAGTTTATACTTCATTTGTGTCATGTATGTAGAAGTGATTGGTTAGTATTTTAGGCCTCAAAATACGTAGTGTGTCGGGAGTTGTTGTACCCTTGTAAAAGAACTAATGGGAGTGGTTGTACCCTTGGTAAAGAACTCGACATCTAGCTTAGTGTCGGTAAAAGTGTAAGCGACGATGGGAGTGGTTGTACCCGTGTAAAAGAACTCGACATCTAGCTTAGTGTCAGTAAAAGTGTAAGCGACGTTGTAAAGGTTTTCTCCGCCGGTGAAAGGAGCTTGTTGATTAGTGCTTATAACTCTCGAGTTGGAAACTCGGGGCGTGGATGTAGGGCAAAGAAAAAGAGTCCTTGTAGCCGAACCACGATAAACAATCGTGTTGTGGTTTGATTGTTTCTTTCTTTATCTTTACTTATTACATGTTGTTCTTTAGTTAGAATTGCTATTTACATATAAAGCTTTTCAAAGAACTAAAACAAGTAAAGATGTGTTTGTATCTTCAAACAAAAGTAAAGCTTTTCAAATAACTAAACAAGCAAAGTTAGGATCATCAAAAACAAAGCTTTTCAATGTATGAAACTAGTAAAGTTAGAATTGTTATTTACATGAAAAGCTTTTCAAAGAATCAAACATATAACGTTGCGTTTATATCTTTAAGCAAACGTAAAAGATATTCAAGTTAAATATGACAATAAAAAGCGGTAAACTATTCAACCCCCCTTCTAGTTTTCCACAATTGGCATCAGGAGCTACGTTACTCAAGATCTTTAAAATAGAATGTATTTTAAAACTTGGATCGATCCATGGATTTTGAAAATCTCAAAGAAGGGCAACCTATTCAAAACCCACCGCTATTTGAAAAAGAAAACTTACTTGAATGGAAAAGTAATTTTGAAAACTATGTGAAATCAATTGATCAAGATCTTTGGCATATTATTTCTTTTTGTGATTTCAAACCAAAGAAAACAAGTTTTGAAAACCAAGATAACTATCTTGAACTTGATAAAATTACTAAAGCTAAAACAATGATTTTTAAAGCTTTAGTACCAAATATGAAAGAATGTATTTTTGTCAAACGGCTAATGATATTTGGAAAAATATGTTAAACTTTCATCAAGAAATATGTCAAGTCAAAGATGATCAATTTGATCTCACATATGAATTAGAAGTCTTAGAAATATTAATAGATATACATTTAGTTTAGATAAATACATGTACTACTAGTTTTAATGTTTTAAATGAAGGTGTAAGTGAAGATGATTATTCATGTCGAGCTCTTTGTGGACTTGCTTACGATTCATGGAATAACACGGATGAAGATGAAGCCAACCATCCGGTTTGTGATTCTCAACTAGATAAAACATCAAGCAAGGTACATTTTGAAACCAAACACTTTTGCATTGATAAATTTATCCTAGAGTTTTCTAAACTAGAAAATGAATCTAAACGGTTATGCAACATGGACCTAAAAACTATCTTCAAGAATGAGTCTTCAAAATGTTTTAAGAATATCTTTGAAAAGGAAATCTTGTTAGAAGATAAAATGTCTAGAATTGAGAGTTATGTTAAAATTGATCTAGAATGTAAATTGTGTCTAGATTACAAACATAAGATTAAAAAGCAAAATGAGAAAGGAAAATTATTAGTTAAATTTGATGAAAGCTCAAAATCTCTTGAAAGATTGTTGAGGAGTCAAAGGTTGTTTAATGACAAAACCGGATTAGGACTTAACTCAAAAGCACCATCAACTAATAAAACAAAGCAAGTTAAATTTGTCAAACCTAGAAGAAAGATTTAGAGATAATTCAATCTCTAATAGAAACTCATGATAAAAGGATTAGGATTAGCATTCTCTATGCTTTTATATGATTATCTAACCTTCTTGGATACATGAGTTATTGAGTTTCAAAGCGTGTCGTCAAACCAAGATTTTAAGCGTAGTGTTTATCCTCTTGATAGCATCTCTATGCAATTTAAAAGGTACGCATTACTTCAACTCGACTTTGATTGTTTTTTGTTTCTAGCATTATGTGTTGGAATATGTGTTATTAGTAATACTCTAAAAGTGTTTACTTGCTATTAGTAATAACTAAGATTAGATTCTATGTAACAAGGAAATTCGTCATTAGTATTAGTAGGAGATATAAGGTGTTTTGGTTCTTTAACCATCAAGAGGTAAACACGAGAAACTCTTGAGTGAGTCTCACTCAACTCTTGCTTACAAGTGAGCTAACTAAGATTTTCCTAAGTGTTAAAATGTCTAACACTTTTGTGATGCTTGCAAAACAAACCTTTGTTAAACAACATTCTCAAACACCATACTTTGAGTCTTAAATTGTGTTTTTCTTCGATCACTCCTTTATGATAATCTCACATAAAACACACAAGGTGAAATAAATCACATTTGCATACATTAGAATGTGTGGAAGAAAACGAGTTTTCAACATCTAGGATTTACACATCAAATGTGACACTTAGTCTTATGATGTTGTACCTCTTGGACTTTTTCAAAACAAGTAGAGTTCATAGTGTTTTAAGTAAGAGAACCCAAAGAGTCGAGGAGTCGTTGAATATAACATTTAACGAGTAATCTCCTGCTTCTAAGATATCATCTTTGGTAGATGATGACTTAGTCGAAAGTCCAATGATGGCAAGACAAGTATGTTGTGTAAAACATTAAGAATAAAAGTACAAAATAACATCTTCTCACCTTGAGTCAAACATTGAATCAAGCAAAATTGACATAAGTTATAGAACTTGATTTATAGGTCATAGTTGTGTCTAAACAAATTCAACAAAAATAGTTTTTGAAATTTAGAGTAAAACAACTAGTGACACATAATAGATTTTTTGAAATAATCAAGTGTTTATAGTATCAATATTCGAAAGTCTTTTTGATAATAAAAGCAAGCTCCAAAAGCAAGGGATTTTAACTCAAAGACATTCCTAGTTACTCTCTTATTCTCAATAGTTAAGTCATTGATGACTTATCAAGAATGAGATTAGTAAATCCGTAGGTAAAACTAAACATAGAGAAATGTTCAGAAGACTACTTGTTCTCATAACAATTAGATTCAACATTATGTTTAGTGTTTGTCTATGTGCTCGTTTTAAAGAAGATTCTTAAACAACTCTTTAGTTGAGCTTGTTCGGATACATCGTAAGGTACTATACAACTAGGATTATGGTATCCCAAAAGAACGGGAATAGAAACCATAGTGTATGCCAAAAGGAATTTTGTCGGTAATAAGTTGATAAGAAAAGCACAAGTGGTACTTGCACTTTTATACTTACTTACCCAATGATTCTCCATAACAAGTAAAGTTCACAAATTAGTTTCGGATGGAGAAGCACATCAACAAGCTCCACTTGAACAAGCTAACTTACGTCGACAACAGAACTCATCAACATTGTTTTCCTTTCAACAAAGGAAGCATCGACTTCGGCGACAATTCAATCTATTATATTCTTAATAGATATATTGTGATCCATCATCATCGCCTTGGTAAGATTGTTCATTGAGGAACGTCGTAACTAAGAAAGTCTTCTACGTTAACCATTCCATCAACGCTTTCACAAAACCTCTTGAATGAGAAGCATTCATCATCCCTAGGCTTAGTCAAAGACTCATAAGACCTAAAACCTTAGTTTTGAACATTAGGATAAAACCACAAAAATCAAGACAATACCTTTTGAATTTTCTCCCTGCAGCACCCACGGTACCCTCAGACCATACGGGCCGAACCCATTTTTTGGTTCCGCCTGGTCCGCCAAAGCCTCAGATTGTTTTATTCTTAAATTCAAAACCAAACATCCTCTTAACTTTAACATTAACTTTCAAACAACCATCACCCTCTCAAAAACACATATCCTCACGAATTTTAGGGCTTTCAATCCAATCTCTTCAAATCCAACTAACTTTGTAAGTATTCTAATCACAATTGCATTTTTGATTCAAGTATAACATTCTTGTTTACAATCATTAACTAGAATCTTAGGGTTTATGCATAAACCTTATTGATTCATGAAAAACTTGGTGGCTAGTCAATTATGTTTTCCATTAGTTAAGAATTATATCCTTTTTATTGTTACTTTGATTTGCCAAACACACCAAGTGCATTGTCTTTCAAAAATCGCATCCAAAATTAGAACATGATTCATCACCACATTGTTAAAACAAATGAAAAACATCATTTAAACATCACTTGCATACTATCTCTTGAATGCTAAAGGGGATACATAACTAATATGTATTTTCGGGTACATTCAATCGAAGACACATTCAATTAGGAGAGTGTTGGTTATCTTTTGTTTTTACAACAAAATTTGCATAACAAAACAATTTGGGAATCAAAATGAGTCAAGATAACCAAGTCTCCACATTGTTTTGCATATAGGAACACATTAGAACATCCACATTGTTAAAAGTCATTAACATATAATTTTATGTTTTCTAGGAATCAACATGCCTCCCGCAAACAGATCCGATCACAAGGAAACCCTTAAGTACATGCCCAAACACCATAGGACCAAAGGTCTCAACCCGGTTCAAGTAGAAACCTTTAAGGCATTAGAAAAATGCTATGTTCACGAAGGTAGAACCATTGATCCATCCTTTCTAGAAGGAACATCTATTCGCCAAAACTTTGCCGCAATCAACTTTGATTGTCTCCTAGATATCGATGAACCAATTTGTCCTAGGTTCATCTTGGAATTCTATGCAACCGTAAACCTCTCCACAAATGATTTTGGTAAGATATCATTAAACTTCACAACCAATCAAATACCCAATTTCATAGATCTAAAAGACTTAGCTATCATTTTTGGTGTCCCTAATGAAGTTACTTGTCTCTACACGGATAAGTGGCCTATTTCAAGCCTTGACTCGATTGAGCGTTTTCATCCATACGACACACCTCTTGCTAGTAAAGAAATTATTAAGGAACATCTCTTTGTTAGAACCTCTACCACTAGGGTGAATCGTTCGAGGAATATTGTAGATAAGGATCCTTTTGGTATGGAGCTCAATGAGCTTAAACCACAATTTAAGAAGTGGGAAGAAATCCTTAGAGCTAACATCATAAGTACCATAGGAAATAGAGATCATATCAACACATGCCTTTGCTACATGCTCTATAGCATTTCCACCGGTCAACCCTTCAACTTAGCCTACTACCTAGCAAAAAGAATGGCCGACATACCCTTAGTTGGAACAACCGCTCTTCCCTATGGAATGCTTCTTACTCGCCTCTTTAGAGCAATCTCACCTATTCCTCCTAACGATAATGGAATGCGCCTTGACTATTCTCTCGTTCCTCACATCTTCGTTCCTTTAAGTGATAAACGAGTTTTCAAAGGTAAGGGCAAACGTACTCGATCACCTACACCATCATCATCATCATCCAGCATGAGCGAGGACAATAAACTTCCTAACTCTAAGTTACCTCCTTTAAAATACCTTCAAGCACTCCCCGTCATTGACAATGCATCCGAAGAGTTCAAGCAAACCAAAGGAATGTTCAAATGCTTTGGAAAGTACCTAAACAAGCTCAACAAGAAGATAGACCGGTTATGAGGAGATTAAGGAGTGTTTGGCTTATGAATGCTTTAGAATCGTTTATGTGTTAAACTACGTGAATTATTTGTTTTTCACTTTCATGGTTTATTACATTTGTCGGATTATGTTTGTATGAACTTTTATGCATAATGACAATATTTGAGGTGTTTGTCAATTTTTATGCTTATGGTAAATTTCACTAAGTTTAGTGAATATCGCTAGCCCCCGGTCAAAGTCATATGATATGAGTATTTACATGTTCATTTTTTGCATTTCCTAACCAGATATGCATTATATTTTTGATTTTAGGAGTTTTCAAAAATTTTGAAAATCGTCTCGCGGGTCAAAAACGCGGACTGCCTAATTTTTGAGCTCTGGCGGTACCCAAAATTGGGTTCCGCCAGTGTATTTTTTGGGAATTCCAGAAATGGCCCAACGGACCAGGCGGTACCCTCAAATGGGTTCCGCTAGTGTATTCTGAGGGTTCCGCCAGACACCTGCAGAAATTTTTTCCATTTTTCTTAAGTCCAAAACTTGTAAAGTGTCAAACCATTATCCTAAGTGAGAAACATCTTCCATTAACTCCAATAACCATATTAGAACAACTTTCACTCACTAAAACAATTAGTAAGCCACTTCCCTCCAAAAATTCAAATTCAAACATAACCAACCCAAGGAACCCTTTTAAAGGATCCTTCAAACCATTGAAACATTTTCAACCAAATCACATCCCATGATCACAAAGCATTGAGTGCATATATTGGTCTTTCACTCCACCTTATTCCATTGGTTTGACTTGCAATGATTTGACATGTTCATGAAAACAATGTAAATCATTTGAAACCTCCATCTTTGAATGGTAAAACATCAAATCCAAACACCCATTTCAACATCTCCTTCATCCTATAAATTTGAAAGTTTTGCTACAATTCAAATCACATCATCTTCATTAAAACTTCTTCTCTCAAAACATCAAAACCACACCTTTGAAATGACTAAATCCAACACATCATCCGAGTCATCAAAATCCTTCTCAAAAACCACTAGGAGTAGTGTTAAACCTTGTTGCTTCAACAAAACCGTCAAGTCAAGCTCATCTTCTTCAAGTGATGTTTCGCTTAACATTTCTTCACCTATCCAAGATTTCCTTAACCTCACTTCCTCAACACAATCCCCAACACATTGTAATACCAATGTAATTACCTTTCAAGAATAGCTTAATCTTGATACTCCAACACCCTCTCCAACACATTGCTACACAAACATGGCCACAAGTTCTCCAACAACTAGACCTTCAAGTGATTCATCATCACCTTCTCAACAAGCTCAACCAATAAAAACTCCATCACCTCAATCACCAACAATTTCACCAATGGATCTTTTCCATACACCTCCAACATCACCACATCCACTATTGGAAACTTTTGAAAACCTATCACCTAAACTATCAAGCCTTCCATCATTGTCACTTTTTGACACCATTGCCGAAACGGAAACCCAACAACAACCAATATTTCAACCCAATGAGTCATTGGATGATGCACCTCATCCACCGTCATTGCTTGAGAGTTTGGCTTACCATTATGCTAGACCCTATTTTTTTTTTTTTTTTTTTTTGATCAAGGTCATACACACCTACAATCATTTGTGTTTCACCCCATTTACAAAAACCTTCATGGTAATCCTTCCGGAGAACCAAGCTTCCATCACTTTGTTCAACGACAACAACCACAAGAACCTTCCCAACACTTTGAATCTCTATTTTCTTCGTATAAGAAAATAGAAGCATCTCAATGATCTTTTCACCAAGACCAATAAAACCACCACCTTTCACAAATGAATAACCAAGGTCATTGCTTAACTAAAATGAGTCTTTCGACCACAACCAACCACCACAACAAGAGTATCACCACCCAAAACCATTGTTGTTTCACCCTATCCAATAAAATGAGGTTTATCCTAAACCACATTTTGAATAGTCTCAAGTTTAGAGTCTCCAAAATGAAACAAAACCGTTTCTTTTGAAAAATATTTCTTATTAAAACCAATAAACCAAGCTTAGAGCACCAACACCACCTCAAGTTTAGAGTCTCCAAAATGAAACAACATTGTTTATTTTGCACTTTATTATTATTATTATTATTATTATTATTATTATTATTATTATTATTATTATTATTATTATTATTATTATTATTATTATTAGTTTATTATTATTACTTTTTTTAATATTAATTTTTTTTATTAGTTATTTATTAATTATTATTATTTATTTATTTTATTATTATTATTACTTTTTATTTTTTATATATCTATTATTGTTATTCTATTATTATTAATATTAGTATTATTATTATCAAATCACTTTTTATCTTTTGAAACTTAAACCTCATTTTTTCAATCAAAAAACACACACAATCCTTTGATTAATTACATCATTTTTATCCCAACATTCATCAACAAAAATGATTTTGTTGAAAACGGATTTGTTTGTGTTTTTTATTTGAAGAAGATGAATAAAAGGGTTTAAAACTTTAAATTGAGAAAGATGGGAATTGGGTTTTAATAATAATAATAATAATAATAATAATAATAATAATAATAATAATAATAATAATAACAATAATGAATATAAAAGTTAATAATAATAATAAAATCTAAAAATTTAAAAATGAAAATTAAAAAACAAATAGTTATAATAAAAATATGAATATAATGATTTAAAAGTAATAATAATAATAATACTTAAAATGAAAATAAAAATAAAACATAGAATATAAAAAATTAAAATTTACAAAAATGTAATAATAATAATAATAATAATAATAATAATAATAATAATAATAATAATAATAATAATAATAATAATAATAATAATAATAATACTACAAATATCGCCTAAAAACGTTATTTATATTTTACGATCTTTGCTAAGTTTTGTTAATGACAAAGTATGAACTTTAGCTAGGAGTAAATCATCACTTTAAGTGTTTAAGTCTTGTTTAAACTAAGGTTTACATTTCTTTTAAACAAAACATTGTTTTTATTTCTTAAATTAGAAAGTGTCTTGTCACATCACATTTATTTCTTAATATAGTAAGGTCACATCACATTTAGGGCAAGCTTTGTCAATATACATTTATGGTAAGAAATGTGTTTGACTTACTAAGTGGTTGCTTGCAAGTTTAGTGTTTGACTTGATATTATGAGATGTGTCATTGTTTGGTTTGCAAGGAGTAATGAGATGTGACCTTGTTTGGTTTGGAAGATTTATTGCAAAAACCAACTGCAGCCCTGGCGGTACCCTGGGGATACACGGGCGGAACCCTTCTGAGGGGTCTGCCTGATCCGCCAGACCTGCAGAATGGTTTGCTATAAATACCAAACCATTTGTTAGTTTTGTGTAACCCCTTTAGGACATATTTTCACATACTCTCTCAACTAACTCAGTAACATTTTGATTTATGTGATTATCTTATGTAGCAAGGGACTTCACAAGATCATTCAAGAAGTTACAAGCTTCAACTCTAAAGTTGCAAGTCTTGGTAGCTTGGTCATGTATAAGCTTTGGTAGTTTATACTTCATTTGTGTCATGTATGTAGAAGTGATTGGTTAGTATTTTAGGCCTCAAAATACGTAGTGTGTCGGGAGTTGTTGTACCCTTGTAAAAGAACTAACGGGAGTGGTTGTACCCTTGGTAAAGAACTCGACATCTAGCTTAGTGTCGGTAAAAGTGTAAGCGACGATGGGAGTGGTTGTACCCGTGTAAAAGAACTCGACATCTAGCTTAGTGTCGGTAAAAGTGTAAGTGACGTTGTAAAGGTTTTCTCCGCCGGTGAAAAGAGCTTGTTGATTAGTGCTTATAACTCTCGAGTTGGAAACTCGGGGCGTGGATGTAGGGCAAGGAAAAAGAGTCCTTGTAGCCGAACCACGATAAACAATCGTGTTGTGGTTTGATTGTTTCTTTCTTTATCTTTACTTATTACATGTTGTTCTTTAGTTAAAATTGCTAGTTACATATAAAGCTTTTCAAAGAACTAAAACAAGTAAAGATGTGTTTGTATCTTCAAACAAAAGTAAAGCTTTTCAAATAACTAAACAAGCAAAGTTAGGATCATCAAAAGCAAAGCTTTTCAATGTATGAAACTAGTAAAGTTAGAATTGTTATTTACATGAAAAGCTTTTCAAAGAATCAAACATATAACGTTGCGTTTATATCTTTAAGCAAACGTAAAAGATATTCAAGTTAAATATAACAATAAAAAGCGGAAAACTATTCAACCCCCCTTCTAGTTTTCCACAAATAATAATAATAATAATAATAATAATAATAATAATAATAATAATAATAATAATAATAATAATAATAATAATAATAATAATAATAATAATAATAATAATAATAATAATAATAATAAGGGTCTCTAAAACCATCTCCCTAATGGAGGTGATTCGCAAACTCCATGATCCCCAATGTGAACTACTTCTTCTTCGCAATTGTGTCGGGGTTGCGAAATTATCTTATGCTTTGAGGACATGTTTGCCTTTGTATTTATTAGAGGCTCAAGTTCAGTTTGATCAGGCATTACGTGCCTCCTTGGAGAATATTGTTACAGCTTCGGGGCCGGGGTTTGGTGATTGGCAGTGGCGGCTAGCCACTCTTCCAATCAAGTTGGGTGGTCTTGGCATCATTTCAGCAGGGGACATCATCCAATTTGCTTTTCTCGCCTCCTGTATGCAATCAAGCGACCTATAGGCCAAGATACTGACTAAATCTGGTATTATCTCTCATGGTTCTTCTTTTGAGCATGCTCTTGATACTTTTAACTCTACTTGCAATGTTGACTTGCTCTCTGTTACCACTTGCGCTTCTGCCCCCCATATGATGAATACCTTGGCAAAGTGCTACTTTGATGTCATTGAGAAAGACCTTGTTGTTAAGTACTCACTTAGTCCACGATAGATAGCTATTCTCAGTTGTACTCGTGCCCCACATGCACAAGATTTTCTTTTCGCCATCCCTATTGACGGTCTGAGACAAAGGATGAACCAACGCCAATTTCGTTCAGTGTTGTGTTATAGGCTTGCTATACCTATGTTCTCTGAAGGTAGCTTATGCCCGAGTTGCAATGTGCATCGTATGGACCAATGGGGAGATCATGCAGTTCACTGTTCTAGTGAAGTGGGTGTGAAGTTCAGACACAATCTGGTACGTGATATCCTTGTTGATATATGTTCCAAGGTTGGGATTATGGTGTGTAAGGAGGCTCCTATGAGTTTCCTCTCGAAGGATGGGAAAAAGCTACGACCTGCAGATCTATTATTATTTAATTGGCTCCAAGGTAAAGATGCGTGCTTGGATGTGACTGGAATCTCTCCTTTTGCTGGTGGGGGGGGGGGGGTGACTTCATGGGCTCCTGGGGTAGCTTTGCATAATGTTGTGGAGAAGAAAAAGAAGAAATATGTGTCCAAATGTGAGGACAACGGTTACAAGTTCATACCATTTGCTTTCTCTACATTCGGTGAATTTGATACGGAGGCTCTGGATACACTTTCACGTATTAAGTCTATTGCCATTAGCCACTCCAATAATGTTATATGTGGCATTTTTATTTTTCATAGAATAAGCTTTTGTATTCAGAAAGGGGTGGGAGCGCAGCTTGTGTCTAGACTCCCATCCAACTTTGTGTAAGCTTTTTATGTATTAATAAAAAATTTATTATTAAAAATAATAATAATAATAATAATAATAATAATAATAATAATAATAATAATAATAATAATAATAATAATAATAATAATAATAATAATAATAATAATAATAATAATAATAATAATAATCATTTGATGATGCTTTGCGTACTTTTAATGTGAATATGGAAATTGACCTTTTGAGTAACCCTAGTGAGATCGCTTGCCCCCAAACTTATGAAGAAATTGGCAGATATACATTTCACACGTGTTGCCCAAACGGTTGAATCCACCTTCCATTTATCCCCTAGATAGATAGCGTTATGGAGCTCATTAAAAGAGGATTATACGTCAGATTGGCTTCGGGTGACACCGATATCCGGATTGGGACAAACTATGAATGCGAGGACTTACCGGTGTGTGTTGTGTTATCGGTTGGGTGTCCCCCTTTTTACTGTCCAGATGCCATGTTCAGCTTGTTCTAAGGTTTTTCCTGGAGATATTTTTGGGGATCATGCTGTTTCGTGCGTAGGTATTGTTGGTATTAAACATCGGCATAATGTTGTGCGTGATGTTCTTGTTGATATATGTTCTCGGTCTGGGATTTCAGCTCGTAAGGAGGTTGATATTGGGCTTCATGGAGATAGGGATAAACCCTTACGTCCAGCTGATATGTTACTTTACTCTTGGGAGGATGGGCTTGATGTTTGTGTTGATCTTACAGGATCGTCACCTTTGACACGTTCGAGTATGGTTGACTTTATGCCCGGTCGGGCGGTTATTGAAGCCGCACAACGTAAACGTGTCAAGTATGAGGCTAAATGTGCTGATATTGGATATGGGTTCCTCCCCTTTTCATTATCTTCTTTTGGAGAACTTGAAAAAGATGCAGTGACCTTATTAATGCGTATTCGGCGATTCTTTATGACTCAAGACATCGGCGCGCGTACAGCTCCACATATTTTTAATAGGATTAGTTTTGCTATAGCTAGAGGTGTGGGGGCCCAGTTAATCTCTCGGCTCCCCACTAATTTCTTGTAAAATAATAATAATAATAATAATAATAATAATAATAATAATAATAATAATAATAATAATAACAATAAGTACTAACAATAATAAATTAATAATAAAAAAAATTAATAAGTGTAACTGTAAAATACATTCCTGTTACAAGTAAAAAAAACAAAACTACCCCTCCTGTTAGAACTAGGGTGAGCATTTAATAATAATAATAATTAATAAGAGTAAACTACAAAATACATTCCCGTTAAAAGTGAAAAGACGAAAATACTCATCATGTTAGAACTAGGGGTGAGCATGAGGCGGTTTCGAGATGTTTTTTTGTCAAAACTAAACCCCGAACTGAAAAGTTCGATTTTTGAAAATTGCAAACCGTTTGATTTTGCTAAATCGGTCCGGTTTCGGTTTCTTATTCCTTTTTTATTTTTTATTTTTTTTTAGGTAAAGGGTTTTCTCGGTAAATGTATTATTCCAAAAAAAAGTTTAAGTATAATGAATGTAGGTAACTCACACATCTCAGCCCGTTAAATAGATGGTGAGACTAATATAACAAAGCAAAGTATTTCTATATGAAGATACATAAGAAGGCCGACAGGAGCTATACTTGAAATAGCAATCCATAAAAAAACACCGATACTGAGATCGGCTAAAACAAGATGATCCCCAAAAGGAATTACTAAATAACTTAATAAAACAGATATTACTGCTATAGACGGTCCAATACTGAATAAACGAGTATCTCCTCTAGATGGAAGAAGATTCTCTTTGAAAAGTAATTTGGTACCATCTGCTAGAGCTTGAAGAATTCCCAAAGGTCCTGCGTATTCAGGACCAATACGTTGTTGTATCCCTGCAGATATTTCTCTTTCTAACCAAACAATTACTAGTACACCTATTGTGATTCCTAATACAGGAGTAAAAATAGGGATAAGCATCCATATGATCCCATAGACCTCTTTTAAGGATTCCAATCTAGAAAAAGAATTGATAGCTTGTACTTCTGTTGTATCCATTATCATTTTAACGATCAACTTCTCCTTACAATTGACTCAACATAACATAAAAATAATCTATTTTCTTTTTCAACCGCGAACCTTGATATCCCAAGCGTCACAGAAAGCTTGTTGATCTTCAGAGATACCATGCTCATTATATAAATCATCATCATATGGATCATAATCCTCACCCATTGTTTCATTCTATTGTTCATACAAGCTCTTGGTCCCAAATCCAAAACACTTTCGAGTTTCATTATCAACTTTCTCCATCTCACCCTCGCTATCATCACCAGTGTTCATGTCTTCATGTACCTTGCTCGTTCCAGTTTCCTTACCAGTTGGTTCATTATCCTCAAAACAACATCAAATTCATTCAATAGTAAATCATATTTATTCAACGTATTGACCACATTCTTGGAACACTGAACATTTTCTAAGACCACCTTTAGATATGTTATCACTACTAGTATTCTTTCCCACATTAGATGTGCTAGGAGTCTTAAAAGTGGTCGTGTTTGCCTTTGGTCGATATTTGAGCTTGAAACCCACACTTAGACCAGCCTTCGAACCACCTTTCGGATTACCATTCTTCCCAGTATTGTGCCTATTACCCAAAACTTGAAAACCCTCATTTAAACTTCCCATAACTCATTCAACATCCGGGGCCGAAACAACTACATTTTTTGGACATTGATCAATTGGATGCCTAAAAATATTGCATGAGTTACACCGAGGTGGCTTCCACTCATATTCCATTCGAACAGTTTCTTTAGAAAACCCCGACCTATCAAGTAGAGGAATAACAATTGTCATACTGTCCTTTAACTCATCTCCAGCCCGAATCTCAATTAAAGCACGAGCGAAGCTACTATGACCCCTCGATTGCATACACATTATGCTCATAAAGGAATCAAGCATTTTTAGAGTACCAATCTTCATCGCAATAAGGCTTAAACTATCTTTAGAAAAAGCATCCAAAGGACATGAAGTTTAACCCACATCATAATACAAGTTAAATCTTCCTTCAATAAGCTTATATTAATCATTCATGGTTTAAGAATTATAGGAATGTTGCAAATCATCCATCATTCATGGTCTAAGAATTATAGGAATGTTGCAAATCATCCATGGACCACCTTTGAGCACATCCTCCACGCCCTTTTTCGAATCAAATTTGAAGAAAAAGAACCCTTTTGCATTCATCATTACATTTTTAATACCATATGTAGCCCGAGCATTTCCTACATAGTACTCCACAACCGGGAAGGCAATACTTTTACCAATATAATATCCATAGAGAGTATTTTCAAACCTACGATTCATATCTTTAACAAGCTTAATATGGATAGCAAGGTCGGTACCATCACACGTGGTCTCAGCTTTTTAAAGGACGCAAATTGGCTTTAGTATTCCTTGTTTAAGAACTTGTAGCACTCGCATATGAAACCGGCTTGGTAGTAGAGTCAGTAGTTGGGTCCACATTAGTCTTAATAGCATCATGACTAGACAGATCATTTACATTCAAGGGAACATTTGACAATATTGGGTCAAGTTCATGAAAACTCGACTGAGTTATCCCACCAGATTTCATTGGTTTTCTGTCACACCCCGCCGAAGGCGGAAACGCGAGGTGCGACGAAATCAATATACATCGCAAAAGAGATATAGTACAATACCATAATTAAAATTTACGGAAAAATACATTATTACAACTTTGTTTTTATAGCAACAACGACAATAAAACAAAAGACTTAGTTTTCCAAAAGATAAAATCTTGTAATATGACGACAATGGCAATGACATGTGACGACCTCTAATAACCTTTATGAAAACACTTATTGACGATCACCTGAAATGCATGAGAGAAAACGGGTCAACTATGAAAATAGTTGGTGAGTACACACGTTTTATATAATATGAAAACTCTTAAGAGAGAGAGTCTAAGTTTTTAGTCTTTGCGAATAGTCCATAAGGCAAAGGCGTTGTCAATCCATTCAGTTGCAAGTTCCACGCATACAAAACTTGCAACCTATGTGTTCACAACCCACTGCTAAAATATAGTATGTATGACATATGTGCTTAAAAGAATGTTTCGACAGCAAAGGCATTGTAAATCCACTCAGTCGCAAATCCCGCCCATACAAAACTTGCAACCTGTGTGTTTACAACCAACTGCTAAAGTATAGTATGAGTAAGACATGTGTGCATACGATATATGCAAGTACTTGATGTAAAGAATAATAGCCTACTGAACTTCATGACACGTATAAGTAAGTTTCACAAGAATGGTGGATTATATTCACCCAAGGCCAAGAATCGCTCACTAAGGGTGGGGGCGTCAACCCGATAGTACTATCAATACCTCTCCATCGGCTCCATCCAGGAGTTAAACAGTGGTTAAGGAAAATAGCGTATAGAATAGTTTAACACATTAAGGCACATATCGTAATAAAGCCACACATCATGTCTAAAAAGTATAAAGAGTGTAGCATTGCACAGAAGCATAAACGTTTTAAGTTTAAGGGTCCAAATCAAGTTTAAGAGTTCAAAGTCAAGTTTAAAGGTTCAAATCAAGTTTAAGAGTTCAAAGTCAAGTTTAAAGGTTCAAATCAAGTTTATGAGTTCAAAAGAAGTTATAAGGTCAAGACAAGTCAAAAGAGTTCAAAATAGTCAAAGGGTTGAAAAATCAAGTCAAGGGTTCAAGATAAGTTAACTGGTTCAAAATCAAGTCCAACAAGGTTAAAATAGTCAAAGGTTCAAATGATAGTGTTCATAAAAGAATAGTCAATTTAGTCATATATGATTAATTTCTCACTAGCATAAGTAGTGAAACAAAAGTTCAAAATAATAATCAATTTAGTTTGAGTATAATTCATGCATCCACCCCAAAGTGATTAAAATAGTTAAAAAAAATGGGGGTTCGTGAATACTCACTTTAAGCAATAAGTAATGCGTTACAAGTGTGCACAGAAAACGACGCGCGATGCTCTAATCGCAACCTAAAGTGATAATGCGTTTTAGGTAGTAATATAATGTCGTGTATGCAATTTATAAAATGTTATATCACCCATACATGTTTGTTTGTATATTTGTGAAAATATATTTACGTCGATGTTTACTATTAGTAGTTTTAATATATATTTTCAAGTATATGTCGTAGTTTCGATATGAATATTTCGGTAATGAATATTTTGGGAAGTTTACTACTCGACTAAAATAGTTAACCAAAACACTACAACTTTCGTTTAAGTCATTTTAGCTAAAACCGCACCTAAATTGTCCAAAATCCATTTTGAAAAATAAAAACAAGTTACTATTCACTAATAGAAAAGATGTCAAAATAATAGTTTTCGTCATTACTTCGTTAAGTCATAACTTCTTCGTTATAGCTCGATTTTAAAAGTTCTACCTATCACCGCGAAGGTATTTAAGTATACTAATATATTTTGAGGTCTCGGGGACTTAGTTTATCTTTTAAATCTCGGTTTTACAGTGATGAAAATCTGGACAGCATACTATTAATTTTCTGAAATAGTTATCGATAACATATTTAGAAAACTATTATCTTATTCATTACAAATCCGTTTTAATCCATTCAAACGACCACATTTTTGTTTAAAAATCTATATTCTATTTCTTTGACTAAAACTTGTAGAAATACTTTGTTTTTCTGAAAATTAGAAATTTGGGCAGCGCTTTCGCGCCTATTTTTAAATAATACATTTTTCTATACTAAATCCCTTTAAATCAATTTCAAATCTAACCTAATCTCTTCCACCAATTTCTTCCGCAATTTATACAGTACCAAAATAAAAATAAAAAAACATAATAAAATCGCACAAACATGAATATAGGTGATATAGGTGATGAAATGAGTTTAAATAAATATTTAAACTCAGTAAATGCATAAATGAGCATATAGAATATATACAATACATAAGTAAAAGTATAAAAATAGTTTTTAATCTTACTTGAATATGATGGATTTGTGATAGGAACTAGAACAATATAACCCGAATATAACTCCAAAACTTTTTGTGACTAAAATATAAACCCGTAAAAGATCAAATAACACTTGAAAAAATCAAAACCGAATTTCTTTCCTTCTTTTTTTTCTACGCCCGAATAATACAAAAGTGTAGAGAGTGTTTGTGATTTTTGCATGTCTAAAATAAATGTGCTAGTGATTTATGATAACATCAAATTTACCCCCAATCTAAGTGTTAATTTCCCCCTTGAAATACTCATCTTTTCTACTTTATGAAAAATATATACTCTTATTTCTTCCTATTTTGGTTTCAGGATAAAGATGAGTAAAAGAACGAACTTACGCGGAAATGGAAGAACTTTGGAGCAAATACATGGAAATTATGGATTCTACACTAACTACGGCGTAGAGGTTCATCTACCTACGCCGTAGCAAGGCTTCACGAAGACTACGCCGTAGAAGCTCTCCTACCTACGACGTAATGAAGAATTTATGAAGACTACGGCGTAGCCCAACAATAGGCTACGGCGTAGAAGTCCACTAAAGAACACTACGGAGTAGGCAACTTTCCAAGCTACGACGTAGGATTTCATTTGAGGCAGTAAAGAACTAACGAGGCCAAGGAAGAAGCTACGGCGTAGCAACCTTATCTACTATGCCGTAGGATGCTTATCATCAAGACTTTACGCCCGTAACACTTGATCAAGTTACGGCGTAACATAATTTGCAAAGGTTACGGCGTAGCAACTCTAATACGCTACGTCGTAACATAGTCGGGGCCTATAAATACCAACCCTAATTCCGAGTTTTTCATATCACTTCCCATATCTTCACCACAGCAACGTTGGGAAAAACTCAGGAAGGAGGGATAAAGAAGTTCTAGCCACATCCAAGTCAATTCCAAGGGAGGAATCACACACCGATCATAAGTGTTTTCATTCCTTTACTTTGTATTCGATTCATGCTTAGATTTGTATTAACTCAACATTGTTTTACTGCAATTATGAACATGAGTGGCTAAACACCTTTTGGTGTTAGCCTAGTTATGAAATTATTATGTTATTGATTTAGTTTTCCACGCATCTATTATCTATTGTTTGTTTACTTTCATGGCGAGGCTTGGGACACTCTAGTTCCCGTAGTGATTAGCGTTGGTTGTTCTCTAGACAGGGACGGAGCCAAGACTAAATATGACCGGATGCACACAAAATTTTGAACAATAATACTAGAAACACATTTCGATGGACCGGGTGCATTTAAGATGACTTTAGGATAAATCGGCGTTTTTAAAAAAAATTAACCCTACATCGAAAAATTTCATGGGGTGCACGGGCACCCGCGGGAACCCCCTTGGCTCCGTCCCTGTCTCTAGATACTTGTGGAATTAACCCTAGGAAGCAAGTTGCTAGGGATGTGACTTGGTGATAGCAATATCACCATACACGTGCAAATTAACCCTAGGACCACCTACCAATGCTAGACACTTAACGGAGTTAGAGGGGTGTAAGATCTGACCATGCCGCATTCGTTAGCCTTGTCCATGTTAGTAGAGGCACTTAATGACTCTTATGTCTTCGTACCGATGAACCCAAGGCTTTAAAATAGCTTTGGATAGGACAAGGTATAAGATAGATCTAGGCGAATTTGACCATCTGACCCAAAATGAATATCGAATCCCCGAACAATATGAAGTAAGAAAGTTCGACCTTTGTCGGCTAGCTAGGAAGGCTAAAAGCTAAAAGCAAAGTCCCCGTAACTGCCTGCGAATGAAGAGCGTTCCATTTCACTTGGGCAACTCCAAGAGAGGCCGATGAAAGAGCCCACCCCGGATACGAAAGGAAGGTATGGAGATGGTGCTGCTAGAACCAAGGTGCGTAGCCCCAAACCAAAAGCCCTATTATACCACGTCTGCTCTAATCGGATTGAACTTTTATTCCAAAACGGAGAGCACAAGGTTGCTTTGGTTCGTAGCGCAATCAAGCAAGTCGCAAAGAGGTCAGCGATAGGGGAGGTGCTACTAGTTGGCTTGGTTCTTCCTTAATAGCAAACTCAGTAGCAAGAAATTCGCAACTCAATGCTAGACACTTAATGGAGTTAGAGGGGTGTAAGATCTGACCATGCCGCATTCGTTAGCCTTGTCCATGTTAGTAGAGGCACTTAATGACTCTTATGTCTTCGTACCGATGAACCCAAGGCTTTAAAATAGCTTTGGATAGGACAAGGTATAAGATAGATCTAGGCGAATTTGACCATCTGACCCAAAATGAATATCGAATCCCCGAACAATATGATAGGATGCACCTATAGGAAAACTAGTCATGATCATAACAAGAGTAGTAATTAGGTTAACACTACTTCTCTTTACTGATTTTCTTCTATTTACTTTATTGTCTTGTTATTACTTTTAATTAGTTTAATTAATCTTTCAACTCAAAACCCCCTTTTAAACGTGACACGACTTAGATAATTTCCGCACCTTAGCTCTTGGGACGACCTCGGCTTTACCATTTGACTATACCACACATGATCGGATACACTGTCCGTTAGTGCGTAAAAGGTAGACCTTAGGTAAACGAGACTTTATAAATATTAAAACATGGTCAGTAAAACCTGCATCAATTTACTTGTATAGTGAAAATATCTAGGACTTTTTATTATATAAAAATGAGTTAGTAAATGCATTAAATGTTAAATTGTCAAAGTGGTAAAAGAGAGGATGGGGGGTTCAGCTGATAAAGGGGAAAGGATGGGGAGTTGGTGATTTTGTAAGATTTTGTGTTTATTTGTCTAAAAAAAATCTAGTATTTATATATTAGAATAAGTTAGATATTTATTATTTTGGTATTGAGTTAACTAGAAATAAATTTTAGTGGAACAACATAGAGTGTAGTGAACTTATAAATATTTTGAAAATGTATTTTGTATAAGTATCGGGTGTTTAAATAATTATCGTTTCGCAAATACTTAATTTATCGTAAATATATATATTTAAGAATTTATATAATTAAATGACTTAAAAACACCGGGTTAAATAATACTATAATTTTTGTAATATTGTAATGAATGTAAAATTATATTGAAACCATTGTTGAGAGTGTCGGGTATATTGTTCATGCATAAAAGTCTTGATTTCATAACACATAGAAATTTTATAATGTAAGTAATAAAAGTCAATGGCATGATCCTTGAAGGGAAAGAAGTAAGGGAGGCATGTTTGTGGTGTAAAAAAAGAATGGGTGAGTTGGTGCAATGTTTTATTTGGTGTATTAACTAGTTGTTAGATGGTAGGACTGAAACGCGAAGTCTTGAAACACGAAGTCTTAAAACGCGTAAAATGTTTTAATCGGGTAATGTAAAAGTCGAAACGTATAAAAGTTATAAGTTTTCTAAAATAAATAATTTGATTTTTTTTAATGAGACACAAGCTTATCAGAGTGTTAAAACGTTTTAAAAATTTAAAACATAGTTCATAGACGCGTAGAACGTAAATTGGGAAAAGTTTTTGTAAAATGGAAAAATAACAATAGGACTTTTATAACATAATTGTAAGGAAACTATAAAGCATAAAATATGTATACTAAAATTTAGCCCAATGTCTAGTGCACATGAGGGTGTTTCTTGGTTACACGATTTAACTTATGAAGTTGTACGTAAATAATACTCGCAATACTTTATTTACGCAAAAATAATGAATAGTAGAAAGTACGATAATGAATAGTAACTTTTACAGGAATGAATAATAAAAGTTCGAGTTTAAATAATGACCTAAAAATACGAGTTGTCACATTTTCCATCGTCATCCAAGAACACAAGTTTGCCTTATAGTATTAGTGATACGTGGGAATCGCACCAGGCTTTACCTCTCAAGGGATCTCGAGAAGCTTACAACCCTCACCAGACAGTGTACCTGATCGTTGTAGTATAGTATAGTGACAAGTACCGGGGGATTGATCGTTCAACTCAGGAATAGTGTCGCTAGGATTAGAATGCCTGAAAACTAGATCTAAAGGTGAGGGATGATTCTTTTTTGTATTTTTATGTTTTTATAAAAGCAATTAGAAATCTCGGTTTTTGGAAGAGTGGGCGGAATTAGTTGCTAGTCAACTAACCCAATAACTAAGATGCAATCAAAATAAAATAACAGAAATGAAAATAAAACTAATTAAACTAGTGGTGTGAACAATAATGGGGAGAATTGTGTTTACTTAGGTTTCATTACTCCCTAGATATCTTTTACAAGTTGATAGTTTGTTACAATTGCATGGATGACGGGTTATATTCCTTAATACCATTCGTTGGGTAGCGTATGTACTTCCCCAACTCTATAAGCTCCTACTTCACTCCTATGTCGAGCCGGCTAAGAAGCTCCTAACATAGGATCATTAGAATTCGCTCATGCATTAAATACAACCATAATAACCTAGTACGCATTGGTTTATGTTTCTTAAGACGTTCAAGCATGTCACCATTGGAAGTCTGCCAGTTTTCTTAAGCCTAACATCGAAATCATTCATCCGTAACAACTATAAAGAAACAATCAACCCATATTCAACATCTAGGTTTCACTACATCTAAGCAAACACACAAGAGATCTAGCCTAGCATGTTAAATTCAAGAGAAGCATAAGATATATTCAAGCAACACATAGACATATTGATTGAATTGAAAGAGTACTTATCTCAATTGAACATGAAATGTTTCAAAGGGTAAAAACCCTTGAAAGAGCAGTAAAATTCGTGCTAGGGTTTCTCCAAAGTTACACCCTACTTGTTCCCCTCTAATGAATGAAAATTGCAAAACTATATATAGATTTTACAGGGTGACGGCGTCAAGAAGGAATTTCTGACGCCGTCAACTCACCGCCCATAATGAGATCGGATTGCCTAGATCTAAATTTGACGCCGTCATGTGTAATATTACTCTGGGCCGTCACCATATCTTGAACCTTGACGGCCATACGTGATGCCGTCACGTTTTCTCTGGACCGTCACCGCTTCCAACTCTTGTTTTACTCTTGACACCGTCACATGAAGACTCTTGACACCGTCAGTTCCCAGCAAGGAAAATTAAGACTTTGCCGTTTTCTTCACTTTTATGTTCCAAAAACGTCCAAAATGCTTCCTTTTCCAGAATTCACTCCAAAAGTACCTAAAATGACAAAAGGAACGATTTAGGGCAATATTTGATCAAATAAATTCAAATCCGGGCTTAAATGACCCCCTAAAAACGGTTCATTTTTCGCCTCATCAATTAGCTTTTCATAATTTTGAATCTTAGCATCTAATGAGACATATGTGTCTTCCTCACTACTATTGGTAGCACTAGACGTCTCAACAGTTTGTTCCAAGTGTATGTTACTTGCAGTAACACCATCCTCGTTTTCGCCTATGTTCATAGTTGTATTCACGTCATCCGTGTTCAATGAACTAACAATATTCGAATTCTTCTTTTGTTTAACACCTCTCCCACCTAAACTTAGGAATTATAGCTCCATACAAATTACTTACGTACCAGCAGTAGCGCACAAGATGCCCTAACTTCAATTGGTGAATGAAACCCTTTAACCACGAACATAAACCAAAAAGCATAAAAATGACTACTATAACCTTTAAAAGGTTTTAGGACACCTATAATAATCAATTCGTAATTGATGCATGCAGTTAATGTCCTAAATGAGCCACAGGACTCCAATGAATTAAATAATAATAAATCCCTAAATAGCGATACCCTAAACTCAATGAACTCAAAAGAGAATCAATAAACACTTGTGGGACATCAACCGGTCACAAATGGATAGTTAGTGCACAAGAACAGGTGTATTAATACTAAATAATTGAAGCAAAAAAGAAGATCGTATAGTTAGGGATTGATTTTTTGAGATCGACTTTAGTTGCCAAAGAGGAGAATGACCTTGGGTTTTATTTAATTTATTTATTTGGTTTTTCTTTTTTTACCTTGGGAATTATCAATAAATAAACAAATTAGTTACGAACGATCATAACTCTTAACCTAATTCATTATTATTTCATTCTAATTTTAATAAATTAAAAATAATAACTTACAAGTTTCCCATCAAACATAGAAATTATGTTTCCGTACAACATTATTCAAACGAGATTAATAGTAGCATAACTTCTAACAATCCAAAACTCTCAAATTAAAGTACGAAACAACAAAATATAAATCAATAAAATATTAAATGCAAGGATTAGCATTTTAAACCAGTTTTGCAAAAGTTCAAGAGATATACTAAATCTTTTGTTCAAGTAATTAAGTAGATAAGATTATTTTAAATCTTTTGAAAATAGATAAAGGTGGGGCAAGACAACTTTTTCTGTTCCGTTATACATAAGCAAACAAACCCGCCCCAAACATTTAATTTTTATAAAAATCAAAACTGCCCTATCGGTTTATCATTTGGTTCTGTTTTTCGGTTTCGATTCGGCTTTTCAGTTTTTATGCTCACCCCTAGTTAGAACCACATAATAGACAACGAAAAAAATTTGCATCGTTCATACCTAAAGATATACATATCTAACATTTATTAACAGAAGGATTTAACGTCCTAATTTTTCAGACAGTAATGTAAACTGTAAGGCTAGGCACAATGGCCCATCCAAAATTGGTCGATCGTATCTCTTAACCGATTTGGAAATCAGTTGTATCCACTGTGGCATGTAGTTTGCAAATCGGCCGCCGGCCTCAAAACTTGACTATCGGTTGTAAAAGCGACCCATATTGAAACACACAAAACTCACAAAATTCCAATTTATTACAAGTATAAATTTGACCGTTTGTATTACAAGTATATTTGACCGTTTGTAACTTTAATGCTATTCACAAATATATGACCGTTTGTATATAAAAAAAATTAAAAAAAAAAAAAACTTTATCACTTTTCATACTATAAAGACCAACATCAAACCCACTTTCAAACACAATTCAACCAAATTCTCATCAATATTCACTATGTCGTCTTACGAGTTTTTTTTTGGTTCTTCGTCTTCCGACGACGATGATGAAGTTATGAGTGAGTTTACGGAGTTTGTGGAGTTTGCTTGAAACGCTTATCAAGCATACCAGCCAAAAGTTTCACGAAGGTGCATACCTAGGGATCATGTTGCTGCTCATGATCGTTTAGTGGCGGCATACTTCTCCGAAAACCCGTAGCATGACGAAAGAACATTCTGTCGGCGTTTCCGAATGAGCCGAGAACTGTTCACACAAATTGTTCGAGAGGTAACCGATTATTCTACTTATTTTCAACAAACTATTGATTGTAGAGGCTTACCTGGTATTAGCCCATTGGTCAAGTGTACTGCGGCCGTTCCTGATTCTCTTGACGAGAATCTGGCAGTGGCCGCACCAACATCCCGTGAATGTCTCTGTAAGTTTTGCAATGTCATCACGAGCATAAGCATGGGTTTCCTAGGATGATGGGAAACATTGATTGTACAAGTTGGGAGTGGGAGAATTGCCCAAATGGTTTGAGATGTCAATATGCTAGGGATGATCATGGGCCACATCAATTCATTTAATTGAAAGCGGTCGCCTCCCAAGATTTATAGATTTGGCATGCGTTCTTTGGTGTCTACGGTGCGAATAACGACATAAACATTTTACGTCGTTCCCCTGTCTTTAATGATATCAGATCTGGGAGACCAGCAGACCTTGAATTCGAAGCTAACGATGTACAATATAAAAGGGGATATTATCTTATTGACGAGATATATCCACAATGGTCCGTTCTTATTAAGTCCATTTCAAATCCTCCTACGGGTGATCATAAAAGAATTTTGTACAAGAGGAAGCATGAAGCAGCAAGAAAAGATGTGGAACGGGCTTTTGATGTGTTGAAGAAGAAGTGGAGAATGCTTAAAGTTCCGGCTCGAGGGATGTATAAAAAGGATCTCCGAGATATTATATATACATGTATCATATTACATAATATGATCATTCAACAGAAGCAGCGGGCGATATATCCTACATGGTTCGAAAATGAGGTCCACCAACCACACGATCCCTTAAGAACCTTTGAAGAATCTTTAGTAGTTACTCAGGAGCTCGAGAACTCATCAACTCATCTAAACTTAAAATCTGATTTGGTCGAACACATTTGGAGAAATCGTAGAAATCATCAGCTCAATCCAGAAAATGAAGACGAAGATGAGGACAATGAAGAATTTCTGTGATTTTTTAATGTTATTTCAATAATTTACGTAATGTTTTTAATATTTAATGATCTTTTTAATTTGATTTGGTATTGTAATGTTTTTTTATTTTTAATGAATTTTAAATTTGTTTTTTAAAATGTTTGAGTTAAAAGAAAAATATATGGGTCATCATTGTGGCACTTGGGTTGTGTTTGGTTGCTAGAAAAAGAAATCTGATGTAACAGCCGAAAAGATGATGCAATATGGATTACAAGTGTGCCGGCCACATTCAAGGATGCATTTTGGGAATAAACTTTACCCATATGCCCAATTTAAACCCGAACAAAATAGAAAAACAAAAAAGCAAAAGAGGGCCCCCGGCCCCATTAGCAAATGAAATAACAACATACTCCCCCTTTTCAATTATAAAAAAAACACACACCAAAAAACACACAGTAGTCACACCTTCAACAAAAATAACAAAGAAGACGATCGCCACTATTTACAATCACCGATCACCTAACCAATCAATCACAGTCTCGGTATAAATATCACATCTCTTAATCTCACTCAATGACACGTGTCACAGACAGCTTCAACCCCAAATTTTGCTTAATTTCGTTTAAAAATCAATCAAAAATCGATCAGATGTTGTTTTTTAGTTTCTAGGGTTTAGTTTTTATATATGATTGAATTTTTTGATTAATTGGATTGAATGATGGATTTGTTGATGATTGTTAGGTTTAGTTTTTTTTGTTGTGATGATGAATGTGTGTAATGTAAGTTAGGTTTCGTGTCGGTTTTTTCGAGACGTAAATCGGATATAGTTTTTGTTTTTGTTATTTTTATAAAAATTTGATTTTTTTTGTTGTTGTTGCGGTTTTTGTGAATTTAAAGAAAGGAGTTTGATTTAAAGATATGGTATCGTTTTTGTTTATTTGATTGAAGAAAATGAAAATGTGGATCGTTTTTGGTTAACAATTGGATCGTTATTGCGGTTTAATGCATTTTTTTGAAGTCTAGTTATGAGTATAAATTTTACATTTGAGCATTTGTAGCAATTTTTTTTAGCTGGAAATAGTTGAATAATGCACGTTCTGTGGAAGTTTGTCTTACGTTTAAGCAGTGAATAGTGAAACACTGTTTTATCGTTAACTCGGCTGTGGCTGAAGTTACTTTTAAGGTTACTAAATTTTGTAAAAGCAAGGGAAAATTTTATAGAAGTTCGGAACGTATCTTTTTAAATTTGGAAAGTTTTACATTTAAGATGATAGACGTCACTTTACAGTTGATCAATGGATCCTTGAATGTGTAATTTCAGGAGACAGTGTGTTTGTCGTTTATACCATTAAGAAGAAACGTGCAACACTTGGTAAAGTAAAAAGTTTTTTAATCCTCACACGCCTTCAAATTCGGTATTGTTTCTTTGGTGCTTACGTTCTCAAGACTTTTGCTTTTAATCTGAAATTGCGAACTCTACTTACTTTTTTACCCGACTATATTCTTACCAATCATACGTAATGAAGAAACAAAATGGCCCGTAGTAATATTTGTGAATTCGAGTTGGTACTTTTAGATATGTACTCATTAAAATACCGTTTTCTACCACAAATTTTATAGTTCTTGTATATGTTATTAATTTTTTTTTTACCGTTTCTTATTACAGAGATAGTGTGCTGTCAAAGTAACGCCCAAACAACAGCGCCAAAGAGGAAGGCTTTGATGCTATTTGTCTGATCTTTCCACAACAATGTCCGGAATACTAAATGTAGCTTCTTTTCTTAAAACTTAACTCAGTTACTATATCGTAATATTGACAAACTGGCGTCTAATTCAAAATGCCACTCCAGCTTCATTATTTAAATTTTTGTTAAGTTTGAATTGGTATGATTATTGGTTTGCAGTCGGCTGTGAATAGCTCATCATCAACGTTTCCAGACGCTACTGGAAGAGCTTATACTACAGCGTTTTCTTCTCAGTTAGGTTCCTCTGCTGGTGATATGAATCACAATGATGCAATAGGTGCTGTCTAGTTTCAATCCTAAACACTTTACTCGTTTAATTCTTATGTGTTATCTTTATACTAACTTGGTAGAGATGTGCTAGGGTTGCGAAGCATAAATGGGAACTATAACATTCCTAGCATGCCTGGGGCATACACATCAAGAAATGCGGGATTAAATGGTCCTTGGAATGGTGTACAACCGCCTGCAGGAAGTATATCTAACGGACGATATGCAGTAAATAATCTCCCCGTTGCACTTTCTCAGGTATTATTAGATTTAAACACATTTGTCAAGTATTTATCACCATCTATTGTGCATTTTGTAATGTGTGAAAATAAGATTGGAACATACCTTTTTGCTAAATTTTGTAAAATGCCGCCTTTGATATAATAAAGTATTAAAGGGAGGTAAATTTCTGTCATCCCATCCACACTCTTTTGTATGCTAATATTTCATAAATTTGATTTACGACGGAACCAACCCGAATCACACCTCTGTACTGACATCTAACTTAGAAATCTCTTCTCATACTCTTTTCTCTAAAATGTTTTGTTTTAATTCTCTTATTGATGTGATTGTGCTAACTTTCATGTGTGCTCTCGTTTTGAATGAAGCAATCTGCTGCCAGCTCGCTTGGACTGTCAGGGATGACAAACAATGGAGGTACGGTGTTGTATCAGTTTAAGTAAATAACTACTGTTTTATTTTTTATTATTATTATTTTTTTGCATTTGGTGTTGCAGTGAATTTAAGTCCTTTATACACTTCCTCATATGCGCTAGAGTGATATTTCAGGGTCAGGTATAGCTCAAGGTATAGGTAACAGAGAACAAATTATAAGCTCAATGGCGATGAATAACCTTGTTAATGGTGGAAACATTGGAAGAAGTTTAAGCTCTGGTGGACTGAATATGCCTGGGGTTGCTTCTCGCTTAAATCTAACTGGTAATAGTAGATCATAATATTTTTCAATATTTTTGGCTTTTCTAAATTGTTATGAAGATTTGTTTATTTAAATGGCTTTTTTATGTAACCATCATTTGGAATCTCCAGTCTTACTACATTGTTTCCAGTACGTGTGTGTTAGATATTATACCAATAGTAACTCGTGTGTTGTTTGAATGACCCCGGGAACTTCAGGACCCCAGATGGCATCTCTTCTAGGAAATTCTTACTCTGGTGCTGGCGGGCCACTCTCACAAAATCAATTTCAAGCAGGGAATAGTCATCTAAACTCAATGGCTTTGTTAAGTGAGCTAAATCGTGATCATTCTTTTGACATGAACGATTTTCCTCAGTTAAGTGGTCATCTTAGCTCTGCTGGTGGTTCTCAAAGACAACTAGGTAATATGACTGAACTATTTAATGAGTTACGTTTTTTTTTTTTTTTTTTTTTTTTTTGGAGTAGGCCACTGCATTAATGTATTTGCTTATCACTGTGCAGGAGGGTTGGCACGCCGGCAAAATCTTGGTTTTATGCAACAAAACCAAGAATTCAGCATCCAAAACGAAGATTTTCCTGCTTTACCTGGATATAAAGGTACACTAGTCATCTTATCTGACGTTCTTATGTACTTGTCAAGTAAATTGTTTCAGTTTTGCTCTTTATATCTCGAGTCCATGCAAAAGAGTCGCGAGGATTATGTATTATATTGGACTTGGTGCCTTTTTTTTTTTTTTTTTTTTTTTTTTTTTTTTTTTCTTTTAAATTTCTTTCCGGTAGGCTGATGTGGATTATGTTGTAGATGCTCATAAATCTGATCCAAGCTAGCTAGTATGTCAATGATAGGATTTTTCTTTTTCTTTGATGATTTAGTTACTTCTTCGTAAATGGTGTGAACTTAATCGCAATCTTCTGTTATTTATATAGAATATCTCATTTATTTATATATTGTATCCCGAGTCAAGCAACTCTTAGTACGAAACAATCTATTTTTAGGGCGTGATGCTCTTAATGTTATTGTGACTCGTCTATTTCCATTAGGGGCCTAGTAATCTTAAGACCATTGAGCTATGTATCTTTAGCCTGCTAACACATATAGAAAGTGCTCCATCTAATATGTTTGTTCAGAAGTTTATATCTAAAAAAACCTGCACAATAATCTATTTCTCTTGTTGGATCTGTTGCAATATTGAGAGTTGTTACTGACAGCTCATTCAGTACTAGGTTTTGCAGTTAATATTTGTTTTTCTCAGCTCATATGATTTGCTCTTTTAGTTGATATCAGAAAGCTAGGAGACCTTTATGTTAACAATAGTATTGTATAAAGTACAGTATTATTATTGTGTCAGAAGCAAAGCAATATAGTAATGAGAAATGATTGACATGACTAAATATATGCTAAACTTATGCCTAAACTACATGTCAATAAACAGGGGGCCACTTTCTCACAGACCAGTAAACTAATAACATGCATGTTTAGGCACACGTTTAGGCATATATTTAGTGCTGCCAATCATTTCTCTATAGTAATTAAGTAGGTGATCAGACGGATCATTGGTTAGTGTATGTGTGCAATATGTTGAAGACTTGAAGGTATTAAACAGTATTATAAATCAGAAAATGTACGGGAACATATAATGGAATACTCATTTTTTTAAAGTAATATTATGCAAATACACACATTAAATGAAAAACTCAGTTAAAGTAGACTAATCTTTTTAATAAGGACAGTACATTCCTGGTCAATTTGATTATCTGGCAGAGCCTTACGTGTAACAAAGATGATAGAAAGCTCCAACATGCACCGACACTTGAATAATCTACGTGTATGAATATAAGAGAAACCTCCTAAATTTACCAACTGGACCGACCGTCTCAGAAACTTTAAGCTTTTTGATCCTCTCTTCTTTTCCCCTTTAAAGCTCACTTTATCTTCCTCATCTAAAACTCCATTTGGGGAAAACAATAATCCAAGATTCTTCCAATACATTTATGTTTATTTGATTTGCCTTATGGAGGATTAGAAATGAAGAGTGAAGAGAGCTGAAGAGCTGAGCAAACGGAGATATCAATGCCCAAATTTTTCATTATACTGTAAAAATAGTTTCTCGGCGGAAAATTTAAAGCCGTAATTTTCATAAACCAGTTTTCGTTTTCTGGCAACCGATCTAATCTATCAGTCTCAAAGTAATATTGTTCTTTATCTCATTAATCCATGGGAGGTATGTTCATTATTGTATAATCATAATTAGAATATCAGATTCTATTTCATAAATCTTATGTATGAAGCATCTATCTCATTTTCCAGATTTGGTTTCCCCTAAATTGGACATTTGAGTGTATTTTTTTTTGCCTCTTTTTAATGATTAATAGATTGACATCTTTACATATCTTTGGATATTGTTGCTATGGGAATGCCTCGGCATTTATTAATTTGTTTTCAGAGTTAGTTGGCTCTTTTAGGGCATCAGATAAATATTAGTAGTCTTTAAGGATAAGTAGCAGTATCATTTAGGTCTGTCAAAATAGGTGGGTAGGGTAAGGGGTCAAAATGGGTAAATTTTGGTATCGTCCAAATGGGTCCGGTTTATCCGAAAATAGTTATATTATTTGAATAACAATCTTATTTATTAGAATAAGATGATTTAGGAGATTTTATGCATTAAAAATACACTTTGGGCTACTTATAACCAACTTTTTTGATTTTACCTGTTTGACCCGTTAGAGAAATAATAACCTCAGATCAACCTATTGATTAGTTTATGGGGTCAAAGTGGACAACTCCAGTTTGATCAAGAATCAAGCATTTATACTTAACAGGGGATAATGACATTCTTTTTTACGTTTACTAACATGTTGTTCTGTTATTAAAAATCTGTCAGTCTTATTATATTGTAGCTGCCATACTCGTGGTCTGTGGAGTTCTTTTGACATCGATAATTTCATTATGATAAGAAGTCAAACATTAATTTTAAAAAGTCTTTTTTTTTTTTTTTTTTTTAATTAATTTCATCAAATTGCATTACTTTTATCTTGTTGTGTTACATGAGGCAAATTGTACTTGTTAACGATCTCAATCATTTTTTCTATAACAGGTGGTAACGACTTTCAAGTTAATATGCATCAGAAGGAACAGCTTCGCGACAATGTTGTGTCTGGGATGCAATCCCAGCAACATTTGCCGGTACACTTCCAGCCCCTCATGTTTATTGAAACTTAATACTGCAGAAAGTTTCTCATAGACCAACCAACAAATGACTACCGTTTTCTTGGCTTTCAGGTTGGAAGATCGTCTGTATTCAGCTTAGGAAGTGCATATGCATCACATCAACAACAGCAGCATGCTCCAATCAATGTTGGTGCTTCCTACCTTCCTCCAAACAGTCAAGACCTCCATTTTCATGGTTCTGAGGTGGTGTATACTCCCTTGCAAGTGTATATTATTATTTTATTTTATTTTTTATATATATATTTGCATGTCATAACTTTATACGATTTTGATCCTTAAGGTGTATTCTTGAGCTCTTTTATGAAAAAGTACATGATTGGGACGGATAGGAGAGGAAGAAAAAAAAGAAATATATCTTTAGTGACCCCGCTACCTAAAGTAACACAGTTTTTTTTTTATATAATACCATAATTGAATATCGACAACTTATATTCCCTTTCTTTCATTTTTAGAGACACAAATTTTCTTTTTCAAAACATTACACTTCTCCTTTCTTCCCAACTTGAGAACACAGGTTTCTCATTATTTATTTTCTATCCAAACTTGATAATGTGGGGTTACACTTTATAGACATTTTGAAATAATCTAAAGGCATGGCATATGATTTTCTTTAGGCACGAAACTCGGGGATGCTTGCCACTGGATCAAGGCCGGTAAACATGTCAAATACAGTATCAGGTGGAGGAACCTATGATCAACTGATGCAGCAGTATCAACATTTTCAGAAACAGTCGCAGATACGCCTCGCTAGCCCATTTAGGGACCAAGATATGAAGTCCCCTCAAACACCCCAACCTGTTGCTGATAGATTTGGATTGCTAGGTCTGTTGAATGTCATAAGGATGAACAATCCTGATTTGACCCCTCTTGCTTTGGGTATTGATCTGATGACACTTGGTCTAAACTTGAATTCACCTGACAATCTGTATAAGAAGTTTTCATCTCCATGGTCTGATGAATCTGCAAAGGGAGAGCCTCATTTTGTGATTCCCGAGTGTTTTAATTCAAAACAACCAGCTCCCCTAACTGTGAGCTTTTCTTCCTTGTGAACTTTTCGTTGCTATAAAAAGCAGATGTGACATTTTTACCCATATACTTATGAACTGGTCAATTCGGACTAAGTTTTCTATGATGGCTTAAGTTACAAAATAGCTTGTCCAAAAATCGGTTGAAGGTGATCCAAAGTGTATATTTAATAAATAAAGATAATATGAAATTATTGTAAACATATTTGACAAAATAGGTATTTATGATGAATAATGTTTGACAAATCTATCCGAACAGCCATTTTGACCCATATACTAGCAAAGGTTCAAACGGGTAAAAGTAGCTTTATGAAATTGGGTCAAATGCGTTGAAGGCCGTCAAATGCAATTTTAATAATAAGACCTTCTATGTTTTTTATTCATCTAAATTAGATGAATAAATTATTGGTATAATTTAGTTATGGTTATCATATTTTGCTATTTGATGCAGCAAGATAGCTTCTCAAGATTTTCTCCGGAGACTTTGTTTTATATATTTTATAGGTGACTTTCGCTCTTCTTCGGAAAGTTTCTTTTGCTGTATTCTTTTTGACAATTAACATTTTCTTCAATCTGACAGCATGCCAAAGGACGAGGCCCAGTTGTTTGCAGCAAATGAACTGTATGTATTCAACTCTTTCAAGTATTTTATATTCCACATGGCTCTTCTGTGTTTATATTTGATGAAAACGGGTACCAAATACTTGTTTATATTTGCTGCCTGATGAATGCCTTATTAAGTGTAACTTTGTAATGCATTTGAGTCATATTTTTAAGTTTGCTGAAAGATAAAAAATACTTGGGAATTAGCTTCCATCCGTTTATAACATTTTCATCCATCCTCCATTGAGCGGTTCTATATTTATATTCTCCGTGCATCTCCTTGCATCTGTTTTACTGTATGAAAGTAATAAACGCTAAAGTGAGTAGGACTTTGGACGTAACCCAACTTTTTGCTGATTGGTTGAAATGACCATTTTGTATGGCTCATCATCCAAATGATCTTCAGATAAATATGAAAAATTGAATTCAACCCTTTCGAGGCACCTCATACTCGAAATAGTAAGTGAGAAAACATAGAAGAATGTTACTCATTTATGCTCTGAAAGTCCGAAGGTCGTACCTTTAATGGCTCTTTTTTCTGTTCATATGTAACTTATGCTTTTAGATCTTCGGTGAAGCAACTGTTTAGCTTAATCTACTGATTTTGCAATGGGGTTAACAGTATAAATTATCAAAATCAACACTGACCTGAGCCACCTTAAGAGTTGGTTGTTTAACAGGTAAAAAAGGGCTGTATAGTTGAAAGGAGCCATATCATAGTACAAGCCAACAGGGGCCCGACCTGGGTTGGCTTGACCCACAAACACTTATTTGTGTTCATTATCATTTATATATAATTAAATAATGTGTTGATTATGATGCCAGAAACAACACCTTTACCAATTTAATGTAATTATGAGATTCTATGCATTAAAATTAGACTTCACAGGGGTCTTTCAACCTAGTTGCATATTCTCTTTTACCTCAATCGGTTTATTTATGTGTGAAATAATTGCAGCACATATCAACCCACTCGTAATTATGTAAACGAGTAGAAATGTAGAATTCCACCTCTGAAATTGGTTTGATATGATTTGAGGCGTTCCCCTGATAAGTGATATATGTGAAGTTATTGCAGATTTTGATACGTTGTCTCTTGACATTGTTTTGCAGGCACAACAGAGGATGGTTTTACCACCGAGAGCTGCGTCTGTGGTTTTCGAGGGCTCCAAACATGGAACTGCTAGTTAAGACAAGCACTTATGAGAGAGGTTGTTACTACTGTTTCGATCCCAACACCTGGGAAACTGTTCGAAAGGTTCGTATTATTAAATTTCTGCATTATTATTTCAACATCATAATAATAGATTTTTTCATATGCATAAGATTGTCTTCTCTATTGTGTTCTGCGATGGAAATTTTTTAAGAAAGTAGGAGCGACATAATCTCTAGGAGTGTGTGTTCAGTCCAGAATTGTACGCCATCTAAATCAAAAGCTGAAAAAAATTGGAACCAAAGAATGAGCAATAACTAGTTGGTTAGGAAATAAATAGTCTAAGGTTTTATCACTATTGTTTTTGTATTATTCTTCGAGAAGTTCGATTACACTTTTTATAATTTCCTGAGAAAAATCGTCTAATTATTTCGTCCTGTCAAAAACTAAGAAAAATAGAATCGAGGGTCCACACTTGCATTTTACAACCACGTTAGAGTCCACACTGTCATGCTACGTCATTTAAGGGTTAAATTTTTTGGCACATGAGCAGCTAAGGTTTATTTGGGACTTAAAACACTTGATTCTTGAAATTATAGATCCTAAAATGTTTATGAAAATAAAAAGTATTAGTTGGAAATCGACTCACAGCACCCTTTCTGTACGCTGTGCCCTTTATTAAAATACAGGGACTGGGAACCAACCATGTGTTTGTCGGTGCAGCGCCAGACACATATATACACATACATATGCATACAAATTCATTCTTGAATTATGCCAAGTTTGATTGTGTTTGACTTGAATTGCAGGATAACTTTGTTGTTCATTATGAAATGGTGGAAGACCGCCCAGTGGTCCCCCGTCGTTAGCTCTATGAAGTGTCTGAAAGTACAGGCAGGACTGTCTTCTTAGATTTCAAAGAAGTTGATAAGTTAAGTCTTTTAGAAGTTATACTACAAGAACCCTAAGAAAGTAAGTAATCCACATGGTTGGGTGCATAATGCAAAGTTTAGAAGATTATGTTAAAAGATCAGATATGTTTAAATGTTTCTTTTTAGACTCATGTCGTACAGACCTCTTTTAGAAATCTCAAAAAAAATGTTGTACTTTAAATCTCCTTGGTGCTTGTATTTTGCTTCATGTGCATTACGTACATGTTGGGCTTTCTTCATTTTGCATGGTTTCTATCTTCTAGATTCAAAGAAAGTTGAATTTGTTGCATCTTCAAAGATGACAATTTTGACCCATTGGTGGGTTCATGGGTCGATCTGTTTTTTTTTAACGGATCAAATGGATGGACTACAAAAGCTACTTATAAATCGAATATATATTTTTTTAATAATCGATGATTAATAAAATTAAGAAAGAAGTAATGGTGTTTGCAAGTAGCCCCAATTCGATATGGTTTCAGTTTGTTCTGAGGCTTTATAAACCAAACATGAACATGGAATTCAGTTTCAATACAGAATCCATGTGATCTGTGTATTTTGATGTCTTTAATCAGTGCTTATTTCGGTCGTAATTTTTTTTTAATGTAAACATGGCTCTTTCATAAGTTGGAAAAACATTGTTTTATACCAAATTGTTGTGAAGATGTAAAAGTATAATCTGCCAGTTAAGTCGTTGCTTGTTTAAACGCGTACTTTTTCCTGATAAATGTGTAATGTATAAGACGTTTGATGATAATCAAAAGTTGATGAATCATATTGTTTAAACGCGTACTTTTTCCTGATAAATGTGTAATGTATAAGACGTTTGATGATAATCAAAAGTTGATGAATCATAAATGTGAGATGGACGTGTAATTTATACTTTTAATCACAGACAACACGAATCACTGTTCACTAACTCGAACATCGATGACCACTTGGCTTGTGAATTATCTATCTCTTTTTAGCGTTACCACTAGGGCTGGCAATTTTGACACGAAACCTGTTAACACGACACGACACGACCTGTTCTTAACAGGTTTCGTGTTTGACCTTAACAGGTTTCGTGTCTTAACAGGTCACACCTGTTAATTTTCGTGTCTTAACATGTCAGACCTGTTAAAACCTGTTAGTCACCTGTTATAATGTTGTATATATAAGTTCCAAAATCCTAACCCTAAATATTTGTCCGCCCCCATCTATCTTATCTCTCATTTTTTTTTTTTTTTTTTTTTTTTTTTTTTTTTTTTTTTTATCAGCTTATCTAGTTATCTCTCATTCTCTGATTCTCTCCCACAACCGAATCACTCAAACATTTAAAACAACCGAATCACTCAAACATTTAAGATCGATACAGGATGAATGTGAAGAGACGCGTAAGTCGTTTTCAACCGGTGATAAGATCGATACAGGATGAATGTGAAGAGACGCTACTTACCAAGATCCGGTTCAAGAAATCAAGACAAAGGCTTCAAGAAATCAATGGGGTGTTTTTTTGTTCGATTTGTTGTTGTTCTTGATGTTTTGATGGATTTGTTGTTGCTGTGAATCGGTGGATGTTTTGATGTTTTGATGGATTTGTTCGATTTGTTGTTGTTCTTCATCTTTTTTTTTTCTTTGATTATATGAGGATTAATTATGTTCGATTTGTTTTGATCTTTTTTTTGGGGACTGTGTAGTAATATCTGCATGATGATTTGTTCGATTTGGTGTAAATGGATGGATTTGTGGTTCTTAATTGTGAATATGTGGTTCTTAATCTTAGTTTTGATGAATCTGTGGTTCTTAATTTTGAAGGAGTAGATATGCATCTTAATCCGAAAATCACAATATGTTTGGTTCTTAGTTCAGTACGAGCATGACAAAACTGATGGTGGATTTGTTGTTGTTCTTGATGTTTTCGTTGTTATTGTTGCTTGTTCTTGATGGATTTGTTGTTCAGATCCATATCAATAATTCAATATCAATTTATTTTGTTTTTTGGGTGACCTGTTATGCATGTTAACACTTAACAGGTTTGTTAACAAGTTCGTAAAAAAAAAAAAAAAAAAAAAAAAAAAAAAAAGCATGTTAACAGGTTTGTTAACAGGTGACCTGTTAATTTTCGTGTCGTGTTCGTGTTTGAGAAAAATGACACGATTAGTTAACAGGTCGTGTTCGTGTTTGACCTTAACAGGTTCGTGTTTTAACAGGTTCGTGTGACCTGTTATGCCAGCCCTAGTTACCACATCTTAAATCATCGAGACGAGACCTGGCCCAGTATTTTGGTAGCAACATCACACGGGTAATGATATGATTCAAAAATCATAACCACCAAGTTGGTATCAGAAATGACTTTTTATTTTTTGAACAAACAAACTTGTATAAATTCTAAGAAAAGTTAGGAACAGTACACACCACACTACACTAGCAAGGTAAGTTCAAGAGGAAAAGAAACATCCAAACTAAAACGAAAAGTGGAAGAAGATGCAAAACGAGCAGCAATGAGCAACTTAGTTGTTATCTCGACTAGTCCACGAGAAAGACAAATTCATGTTCTTCGACCACAAACGAATATGTTGACAAGAGCAACAATGCTCCATGGTGGGTCAGTTTCCATAGATGAAAGGGAAATAGCTACCTTGGAGTCAGATTCAACAATTGCATGGTACCAACCGCGACATGATGCAAGATGACACGCCAAGTGTATTGCTAAGACTTCGGCATGAAGTGGAGATATTGCATGACAAGGCGTACCGTATATGTGTAAGATGGAACCGGAAGAATCACGTCCCACAATAGCAGTAGCAGCCGCATAATTTTTAAAGGCAGCATCACAATTTATTTTCACCAAAGAGCTATGGGGGGAATCCATCGCGGAGAAGACTTTGAGGTTGACCTATTACAAACTGCTTGTTTAGTGGCTATAAACCTATCAAACTCAAGAATTTGAGCATTAACTGAGGCCAAGGTGCAATGAGGAGAAACAACGACATGTTCGTAAACAAGAAATTTTGAGCTTTCCAAATGGACCGACAAATAGTCGCCACAATAGACAATATGTGAGATACTTTTTTAGATGAATGAGAATAATCAATAAAGCTCTCTATGCGAAGATAAATGTTGGTACCTGAGGGCATAGACCAAAAACTTAATGAAGAACCGAAACAGATTGGGCGAGTCTAGGCACACTCAAAAAGTAAATGCTCGATCGTTTCCACACACGATTGGCATATCGGGCATGTAGGACTAGGAGAGCATTTTCTATTGAAGAGATTATCTATTGTGGCAACGGAATTAGAGATAGCTTTCGATAAAAATAGTTTAACTTCTGGTTGCGCAAGAATATTCCACAGTTTCGTCCAAAACGTAGAAGATTGATTAGAGCTCGCAACCGCCTTTGAATATCTGTTCTTCCTCCATAAAAGAGCTTGTTTATAACCTGAAAGTGCCACACAAGCTTATCAGGAGAACCACTTTGAGATATATGAATTTTGATAATGGATTCAATTTCTGTGTTTGATACATGCTTACACAACTTCCTAATATCCCATTTACCGTTTTGGATGAAATCCGCTACTTTACTGGAAATTAGAAAGGGGTCAATAGGAGAACAAACGTATAATTCTGCGTTATAGGGAACCCACTTTCGAGTCCAAAAAGATATGTACGTGATTCCCATTACCGACCTGCCATCTAACACCTTGCAGTAGTAGGTCGCGACCATGAAGCAAACTAGTCCATAGCCATGATGGCCGAGAACCATGCTTTGCTACAAGAAAGTTAGAGTTCGGGAAATAGAGGCCTTTAAGAATTTTCCCCAAAACGCACCTGGGTTCATAAGAAGTCTTCGACCTTGCTTTGCGAGAAGATTAATATAGATATATTCTCATAAGTGACAATGTATAATAAAGTAAAATCAATCGCATTAACAATGCATACTTAATGTTTGAATCAATTTTTGGGCATCTTGATAAATGAATGACTCTTTAGAGTTTAGATTTTTACAAACCAAACTTTTACATTACATTTTCAGGCATGTTTTTATTCTTTTCTTTTTCTAGATTTGTTGTTCGATGTCGATTTTACGTGAACCCTTACTTGTGTTTTCATTTGAGCAACAGTGGATTCTGACACAACTAATTTATTTTGGGAAACTCATGTCTAAATGGGTTGCCCTATAAGAACGGGGTCTATGGGCTTTCTGCAAACCCTCCCTATACATTAGGGAGGTACTTTTTGCTGAATGCTGCAGCTTTTTGCAGTTTTTTTTTTTTTTTTTTTTTTTTTTTTTTTTTTTTTTTTTTTTTTTTTAATTTTAATTTATTTTTTGAAGTCTTTTTTTTTTACAAGTTCTTTTTACAAGTGTTTTGTCCAAATGTGCAGAATTCACACAAGTCCAACCAAAGTGCAGCAGATTCACACAAGTCCAACCAAAAGTGTAGATTCACACAAGTCCAACCAAAGTGCAGTTCACACAAACACCACAAAGTAAACAAAGCAACCCTCAAATCACAAAGTAAACACAAGAAATATTCGTCATCGCCTAATAGGCTCAGATTTTTAGTAAGGCTCGGATAATGAAGGTTGCAAAGTGATAAAAATATCACTTTGCCATGCCATTCGGTTTTAAAAACCATTCGTCATCGCCTTAGTTACAAAGTAATAGTTTTGTAAAATATCACACAAGCCTGTAAACAGCATCACTAGCCTGTATCAGCATCACATGTTACACAACCTCAACTGCATCATCACATGTTACACTATAAACAGCAAGATTCACACAAGTCCAACCAAAAGTGCAGATTCACACAAGTCCAACCAAAGTGCAGTTAAAAAGCAAGATTCTTGCTTTTGCAGCAGCTTTCCTCCACTATAAACAAAGAACAGTAGTATCACACAAACACAATTGCCCACAAGGGTTGTGTTATATAAGAACGGGGGCTATTTCGTTATGGACTTAAGGCTCGGATAATGAAGGATGCAAAGTGATAAAAATATCACTTTGCCATGCCATTCGGTTTTAAAAACCATTCGTCATCGCCTATAAGATCATGTCCAAGTGCAGATAGCCCCCGTTAAGATAAAAATATAGCCCCTGTCCTTATAAAGCACATGTTACATAACCTCAACAGCAAGATTCTTGCTTTTGCAGCTTTCCTCAAGCAACCCTCAAATCACCAAGAAAAGTAGTATCAGAAGCATGCGAAAAACTCACAAGCTCAACAGTAACAATCAACTTTGCTCCACTATAAACAAAGCAACTCTCAATCACAAAGCACAAAAGGAAACAAGTAACAATCAGCTACAAACCACAATCAGTTTCACTACTCTCAACCTCACTCAGTTTCACAGAAGTGGCAACAAGGGTTGGGCCAGAGTATCACAACAAAAGCTCAACAAGTAACAACAAGGATTGGGGCAGAGTATCACAACAAAAGGCAAGAGCATCACAACAAGGGGTTGGGCCAGAGCATCACAACAAGTAACACAAAATGTCTAGGTCACGATTTTCCACAAATGAGGTAACAATAAGTTTTACGCTTTTACATTAGGCTCAGATTATATGGCTGCAACTTCAAATGTTGCAAAATCAAGTTTCTATTGCCATCCATTTGGAAATGCCACGCCAATATCAATTTTTAAAAAAAATCATCATTGCCTTAAATATGCTTAAAACTAGAGCCTGTGGACTGGGGGTAGGCCAGAGCAGGTATTCATACCACTCAAAGGTGGCAGATCAAGGTGTTAACCTACCCACATCCACAGTTTAACCACCACCATAGACCCCATTCTTATAGGCATATAAGCAGTATCATAATAAGCAGTTTTTTTAACAAAGTAAAAAAAAAAGTACACCTTAAAGGCATAACCTCCATATTGGCATGGTTTATAAGGACAGGGCTTGCATATTTGACTACTAGACATAAGAACACAGAACCACCACCACAGAACCACCAACACAGAACCACCACCACATAAGAACACAGAACTACCAACACAGAACCACCACCACATAAGAACACAGAACCACCACCACAGAACCCCCAAACTAATTTTACGAAACCCTAATTTATAAAATTAGGGTTTCTTTGAAAAAATCAAGATTTTTATCGTTTAACGTACCAATCTTTCAATTAACACAAGGATCTAACAAAAAAATCACAGAAACATCACGTACATATTCATAGATTGAAAACCCCCAAACTAATTTTAAGAAACCCTAATTTATAAAATTAGGGTTTCTTTGAAAAAATCAAGATTTTTATCAATTAACACACTGATCTAAAAAAACAATCACAGAAACATCACGTACATATTCATAGATTGAAAACCCCCAAACTAATTTTAAGAAACCCTAATTTATAAAATTAGGGTTTCTATGAAAAAATCAAGATTTTTATCAATTAACGTACCAATCTTTCAATTAACACACGGATCTAACAAAACCATCACAGAAACATCACGTATATATTCATAGATTGAAAACCCCCAAACTAATTTTACGAAACCCTAATTTATAAAATTAGGGTTTCTTTGAAAAAATCAAGATTTTTATCAATTAACGTATCAATCTTTCAATTAACACACGGATCTAACATCACCACACAAAACCATCTACCCAACAACATCACCACACAGAACCATCTACCCAACAACATCACCACACACTCACAAACTCTCTCTCAAATCACAGAAACATCACATAAATATTGATTTTAGATCTAAAAATAGTTTTTAGATCTAAAAATAGAGAGAGAAACGAGAGCAATAAGAGCAGAGAGAGAGAGAAAGTTTGTGAGTGTGTGGAGTGTGTGTGTGAGAGGGTGGGGTGGTATACGCGTGGGAGGTGTGAGACAGCTGTCCACACATGTTTTTTTTTTTTTTTTTTTTTTTTTTTTTTTTTTTTTTTTAATTTGTATTATTTTTGTAAATAAAAGTAATATATTTGTATTAGTTTTGTAAAAAAAAGTAATAGTTTTGTAAAAAAAAAAAGTAATAGTTTTGTTATAAAAATGTAAAAGTGTTATAAAATGTAATAAAAGTTATAAAAATGTAAAAAAGTAATAGTTTTGTTATAAAAATGTAAAAGTGTAAAAAAACAAGTTAAATAAAAGTTATAAAAATGTAAAAATGTACAAATGTAAACGTTAAATAAAAGTTATAAAAAAAAGTTAAATCAAAGTTATAAAAATGTAAAAAATAAAAGTTATAAAAATGTAAAAGAATTTTGTTATAAAAATGTAAAAGTTGTAATAAAAACTAAAACAAAAGTATTAGTAAAAAATGTTATGTATTTTCAGGTTTTCGGTTCTCACGAGGAAGTAACTGAGTGGGCGCAAAATATAGCTCGTGAGCTCGGTTTTGTAATTGTTAAAGATAGAACCAAATCAAAAGATGGTCATATGAACGAAATCAATTACAGGTGTACAAAGGGTGGGACGTATGTACCTCAAGGTAGTGGCAGACGGAAAACCAAAACATGTAAAACTGGTTGTCCATTCAGATTAAATGCGAAATATCATCGAACAAAAAATTATTGGGTATTGAGGGTGAAGGATGATACGCATAATCATGATATGCTAGAGTCGTTGCATGGTGTGCCATATGCAATGCGACTAAAGGATGATGAGTTGGGTTTGGTCAAAGAATTGACAGATTATAACGTACGACCACTTAATATACTTTCGACAATAAAGGGTCGTAATCCGGATAACGTGTCTAGCGTTAGAACTATATATAACGCACAAGATAAGTTCCGGAGAGTCAGAGTAGGTGATAGAACTCCAATTCAAGTCCTTTACTCGCATTTGCAAGAATCAGGGTATACATGGTACCCGAGGGTAAATGAGCATACCAACGAGCTTGAGGAGCTATTTTTTGTGCACCCCACGTCGTATGCTTTATGGTGTACATTCCCTGAAGTCATGCTGATGGACTCCACGTACAATACCACGGTGTTTAAATTGCCGTTGTTGGAAATTGTTGGACTAACTTCAACAAACAAAACATTTTCAATGGCGTATAGCTTTTTATCCAGTGAACAAGGGCATAATTTTAGATGGGTATTGCAACGTGTGAAGCAAGTGATTGGTGAAAGAAATTACCCACGTGTTATCGTCACTGACAGAGATTTAGCGTTAGTTGGGGCAATAAGAGCAGAATTTCCTGACGCTCACCAATTACTCTGTCGATGGCATATACAGCAAAACATACTTAAGTTTTGCAAAAATAAATTCACAGATGGGGGTATTGACTATGAGTCCGTTAAAAACCGATGGGATTGGATGGTTAAAGCTCCGACCTTCGAATCGTTCGAGCGACGTTATCAACGCCTACAAGAGCTATTGGTCAACCATCAGGGTACTTAATTATTAATTGATTGTTTTTAATTATTTAATAAATATGCACCCGAATGACGTTTTATTAATTCATTGTTTTTTCAGATGTCGCTTTGTATCTGCATAACTGGGTGCAAGATTACGCACCCATGTTTGTCTCGTATATTACCGACCAATATAAATCCTACGGCCAGACAACAACGTGCAAAGTTGAGGCTCACCACGCGTTGTTGAAATTATATTTGGACGGCACACAGTCCAAATTAGACAGGTTGTTGAGGTCGGTCGATAAGATTCTCATTACGCAAGAAGATGCGATAAAAGAGACTTTCAATAGAAGCATGAACGAGAAACTAATTGAGTGTGATGTACCACTATTTCACGAATTAACGTATAAAGTTTCTAAACATGCTTTGAACCTCATGCACAAAGAACTCCACCTGTCAATCACCCCAGAAGAATGTAGCCATAAGAATCGGGCAATATACGAACTACCATGCTTTCACGAGATGCAAATCTATGTTATTCATGGTAAGTATATTAAATTCATAACTATCAAGTTGTTTTCCACATTAATATCAGTAATTTATACAAGTCACTTTAATTGAATTCAGGATGCCCCATTCCACTGGAACGAGTTGATATTTTTTGGAGAACCCTATCTGTTCCGTGGCCTGTTATCAATAGGCCCCCGAATAAAGATGGCTCTTCCAGCGAACATGGTGGTGATGATGATGATGATGATGATGATGATGATGATGATGATGATGATGATGATGATGATGATGATGACAATACTTCGTTTAACGATGACATGCGACAATTCAAGAATATTTTTAGCAAATCAACATCGTTTGTCAAGAAGAATATGTTAACGAATTTAAGAGATATATTCCAACCTGAATCTGCTGACACACGTGAACCAGCTATTCAAAAAAATACCCGTGGACGTCCGAGCGCAAAGGACAAAAAGGGCAAGGCTACACAAGTCCCGGACTTGAATGAAGTTCCGGACTTGAATGAAGTCCCGGACTTGAATGATGTGCCAACCATGAATCACCGAAGAAGCACAAATTCAAGATCCACGAAAGTCCCGAAACGCGCCAAAGAGCCTGCAAGACATAGTTCGTACACGGGTCAAAAAATAAGACACATATTTTACGTTGGAGATAAGGATAGCGAGGATTTTATTGATCGCATTCCAGAGATTTTCCGTCCACAGGTAATATGTATAAATAATGTGCTAGGTGACGGAAATTGTGGGTTTCGGTGCATTGCCCATTGGATTGTGCAAGACCAAAATAGGTGGGCCGATGCTAGATACATGTTAATGCAAGAGTTACAAAGACATAGTATAACTTACGTGAGTATGTGGGGGCAAGAAGACTTTTACCACCTTCGTGACACATTAAACTGGTTTAATGGACCAGCGCTTGAAGATTACTGGATGACGATGCCACATAACGGTCTCGTCATCGCTTCAGCTATTCACCGACCTCTTGTATATATAGACCGTCATGGTTGGTTCACATGTTTACCCCTATTTTTTGCTCCAAACTTATCACATGGAATTGACCCCATTGTGATTGCGCGTGTGGGGGAGAACAGTGGTGCTCGTTACATTTGTCTCAATATAGACAGAGATTCTCCACTACCACATTACCACCCACAATGGAGGTGGTTCAAACAGCCAGTTGCAAACGAATGGGATGCAATATATAACCATCGATGTATTTTGTAAATGTTGTAAATGATTATTCATTTATTTAAATGTAAATTGTTTGTAAATGTTGTAAATGATTATTCATTTATTTAAATGTAAATTGTTTGTAAATGTTGTAAATGATTATTCATTTATTTAAATGTAAATTGTTTAAAAATATTGTAAATGATTATTCAACATCGTTTAAATGTTAATTGTTTGAAACTTAAAAGTCTGCTTTTTTGTAGAGTGTTAGTTCTGCACCAATTATTATTACTTTGTTTAAATTAGTAATAACATTATTGATTGCTGATGTAAATTATTATGCAAATTCTTTGGTCAGATGAGCCAAAGAAATCCTTTCTGGTGCCGATGTAATAGAGGATTTATTGTAGAACGGAAATCCTGGCAAGATGGTAGTCGTGGGCGACTGTTTTATGCATGTCCTCTTTCAGTGGTAAATAATTATACGTTTGCTTAGTTATGTAAATAATTTGTTTGTTAAAAATACATTTCTTATTATTTTCTTAACATGTAACAGCCAGGTACAAAAGACTATGGGTGTCGATACTTCGCGTGGAAAGATGAATTTGAAGCAGAGCACTTTAATCAACCTTCTTCTTCAACGCATTGCTCAAACTGCGTTGCTACAAAAAATGAGAACAAGTTGTTGAAGGCAAGAATAAAGGCGCTGGAAATGGAGTTAGAAATGGCAAGGAATCCTGAGGATCACGCTTGTCAGTCAAGTGCCCGGCTCCATGATCTTTTAAATGAGATGAATAATCTTCATATATCGTAGATGCTGTTGTCTTTAAATAATATGTATAACATTGTCGTTTAATTTAATAATAACAGTTGTTGTTGCAGTTATTTAACGTGTCGTTTAATTTAATAATAACATTTGTTGTTGCAGTTATTTAATGGGGTAATATTTAACGTGCTATTATACAAAAAAAATAATTATACAAAACACAAATATTCAAAACACACAAATCATAAAACACAAAACACAAAAAAAAAAAAAAAAAAAAACCAAAAAAGTACAAAAAAAGTACACCTCAAAAGTAGCCCCCGTTAAAATAAAAAAGTAGCCCCCGTCTTTATATCTCATGCCATCTAAATATCTCCAAATATCCAATATATTCTTCTGTGTGTGTCAATAATTATTACTTTATTATTATTATTATTATTATTACTCCGTATTATTATTATTATTATTATTATTATTATTATTTTTTCCTCTCCTTTCCGTACTTTACATACGAACTTTTAATAATATTTATTGTGTGTATCATTAGGGATATATTATGATGTGACACGGTCACACAACTTAATCACCATTAATCCGTTGTTTATTTTTTATTTTTATTTTTAAATTTTTTTTTTCATCATCAATTGTTTGCACATTATATAAAAAAGAGAAAATTTCTAAAATACAAATCTTTTTTGTGGTCCACTAACCTTCAATGTCCTCTTTCAATTTTGGTCATGTGCGACGTGCAACTGCGTGACTCTAGACAATACTTGGCACGCGTCACGTATTGGCGAGAGTCGCCTAGTCGCACGGTCAGTGTGACCGTGCGACTGTACTTGATATGTGACACATATCGAGTATTGGCTGGACAGTTGCACGGTCGCACATGACCAATTATTAGAAGAGGAACTTGGATACCACAAAAAAGATTTTGTACCTTTTTATAAAAATTTTCTCCATAAAAAATAGGTTTGCAATGCTGCACCTGGCCCAAATAGACAGTTAGACACAAGACACTTGACGAATGAGTAATGTACAACGTATGATGCGTGATGTTTTTTGAAAACCTTTGACAGTTATTTCCCGCCATTTCAATCCCACTACTTTTTTTCATCTTAACAAAAAAAACACACGACACAAACACATAAAAATGAAACCTCTCATACTCATCTCCATAATCCTCACTAACCACATCGTAAACGGCGGCGTACAAATCCTCTCGAAATCGAAGCTCCAGAAATGCCAAAAGGATAACCTCAACGCTCCTCTCAACTGCACTCAAAAAATCGTTATCGACATGTCAGTTCCTAGCGAAGCAGTAAGTAACCAAAACCTGTTCTTTTATTTATTTATTCTCGTAACTACGTAAATTAGATACTTGAATTTATTGTTTTCTTGTTTGTTTTCAAAGAGCGGTGGAGAAGCGTCAATTGTAGCGGAAGTTGACGAGGTTGAGGAGAACTCAACTGATAACATGAAAACACTCCGTGATCCGCCACAAATTACGATTAATAAATCGGCTGCCTATGCGGAGTATCACTTGACTTATATTCGAGTATGCATCTTTGTTTTATACTCCTATATATTAGAGCAAAAATGGCCCATGTGGTGTGGTGTGTTCAAAATTACTGAAATCGTCTCTTTGTGGAAGCGAATTGTATAAATGGTCCTGTGAGTGAATATTCGTTGAAAACTTATTGCATAAAATGGTCTGAGAGGGACCATTTATGCAACGAATATTCCTTATAAGGATCATTTATACAATTCGTTTCCACAAACAGACGATTTCAGTAGTTTTGAACGCGCCACACAAAGTTCATATGGTCCGAACAACTAAATAACCAACTTTTAGACTTTGAGCTATGTTCCATATCCAATAGTTCTAAGTTAAAAGGGATGAGTAGTCTATTGTGTGTCGTATGCAATCTTGGCCCAATCACCTATTTCGGTAGCAAAAGTAGTAGAATGCTATATATACTATCGTTTGATTAACTTATTGATTCCCTAATGGGAGCAGCTCCACACTTAAGAACCAACCAAAAACAAGCACTACTTGATGTTGGAATAAATTCATGTCATTTCTAACAGCACCAAATTAAAAGCGTCAAATTCCACAACTTTATAACGAAAAGCGAGTTATAACTTGGCCTTGGAATAGATAGCACACCATCTGGGTCCGAACCTTATTTTGGATGTTTCTTGTTTGATGAAGGTTATAACTGTTAGTCTATTATCTGCTCTGAAATGGTTCTATTAATTTTTTCAGGACGTTTGTTATAGACCTGAAGAGTTTTATCATCAGACTCGCAAGTGTGATTCTAATGCTGGTGCAAATATTGTTGGAGCTGAGTGTGAGAGGCAAGAATCATCATTCTTTAAATGTATCACTGTCTATTAAATTTATACTTTATTAACCTGATTTGAAAAATAACAAATCTCGAGTGAATAATTTTACTGAAAATTGCTGATAACTAGATAAAGCTCTTTTGGGACCATGTTTCTATAAAGCTTCTTTTGTCGTTCAAAACTGTAACTCTCAAGTATAACTTTGTGTGTGACCCATAGGTTGCGAGATGGCAACGGACGTGTTATTGAGCATACACAGGTAATATTCTAGGGATTTTAGCCTCATTGTACCATTTTGCTTATATTTAGAACACGTATTAGTAAACATATACTTGAATCTGAATTCCCTAATAATTTTTGAAGTAACAAAAACAACCCTCATTCCATTTAATCGGTAATGCTTCGAGGGTGTACGGTGTACTTGTTTGTGTTAAACGTTTCACATTGCCGGTTTTCTCTTTTCCTAAACCATTATCTGTTAAAAAGGAAGTAGAATTATATTATTTCTGTTTACATGTTCATTTTCATATATTCAGCTATAGTCTTCCATACTAATAACACAATCTTGATATGTCAAGACTTTATTTTATAAAAATTAACCTATTAGTTTTATTCCATGGCCTGCTTTCACCATCTATTAATATGTTACTTGAAATGAAGTTGGATAACTGTTGAGTAAAAAAAAAAAAAAAAATCATTTTTGATAATGTATTCATGTTATATTAAAGTCTTATTTGACACTTCAATTTTTAGCCAATTTGCTGTCCTTGTGGGAACTGGCGTCGGGTGCCTTCATCATGTGGAAATTTTTGTAAGTGCTGTCAGACTGGTTACCTTTTCTATCAATCAGATACATATTCTTTAATGATAATCGTTATTTATTTATTTATTTTATTTTTTTTAAATCAGTTGATAAGATGAGGAAGGGAAAGAGGAACACTGCACACTGCCTCCGTTTTACTGGTGAATGGTATGGACTTTGACATTCTCTTGATAGCTGATTGTTTGATTTTGTAAAGTTTAGTAAAGCTTTCAAAACTTAGCTGAGGCATCTTTGTAACCTTTCATTTAAATTTTGATATCTTAAGGCCTTCTTTCTTAACTCTTAACAATATTGTATTGCCAAAAGTTTGTATCCAATTCTAAAACTGGTTTTTCGATGTCTATCTAGGTTCCATGTGTTTGGTATAGGCACGCATTCACTTGGGTTCAGCATTCGGGTCGTACTTAAAAAAGGATCGGAAACTTCTGTAAGCCATTTCTAACAATCTTCAAGTTAACTATGATTGAATTTGATATGGTTTCCAACTTAATTTGAATGCTGTCACATGCAATACTTCAAAGTGCCATTTTCTGTAAAGTATTCATTAGAAAAAAAAACATCCTTTCTTTGGTCAATTGTAAATTAAGTGGTACATATTTGTTCTCAGATATACTTAGGTTTGATTCTCTTATTTGTTATTATTATGGTTTATATCCGTAGGAAGTGGTTATTGGTCCTCAAAATCGAGCAGCCGCATCAGCTGATAACTTTCTGCGAGTGAGCCTCATTGGGGAATATTTTGGATACACTGACATACCTTCCTTTGAAGACTTCTTTCTTGTTATTCCGAGACAGGTGCTTTTACTCACATCACTATTTTAGCCATCTATAAATAAAAATTTCATGACTGATGCAAAATATCACAACCTTAGTTATCACTCTCTTGTTATACCAATATATTTCCCATTTTAGTCATTCTGTACATTTATATCATTTAATGACGGTTTTGTGTCCTGTTGTGTCATTTTATAACCTGTTTTAATATTTGAGAACTATTCACTTTTGTATAGTAAATGTTATATCTATATATAATGTTTACTTTTAAACAATCACGGGTTAAAAAATGACCCAAATGGGAGACAAAGCCATCTTTTAATGCCTCAGACGTATAAACAAAAGTTACAGTGACTAAAATGGGACAAATGAAAATTAATGTTGGTCTGTTAAAGGGTGGCCCAGGACAACCAAAAGATTTAGGAACAGATTATTCGAAGTGGATGCTGCTTGAACGAGTGAGGTTCACATTAGATGGCATGGAATGTAATAAAATTGGTGTCAGCTATCAAGCTTTCAATGGTCAACCAGATTTCTGCTCCTCACCACGGTACAGTTGTCTGCATAATCAGTTGTGGAACTTCTGGGAAGTGAGTGATTACATTTGAACTCGCCACATTATCACGTACTTATGTTTATATCAATATATATTTTTTATTTCATCGTCACTTTATATTTGATGTTATAGGCTGATCAGAATAGGATCCAAAGAAACCAGGTCCCTCTTTATGGCCTGCAAGGAAGATTTGAAAGGATAAATCAGCATCCAGTTAGTAGCCCATGATTCTAAATAATACTGTAACGTGATTTATGTCGCTATAAATTTTTTGTATCATCGATCATTGTATACAGAATGCAGGAATCCAGTCATTTTCCATAGGAATACCTGAAGGTCTAACTTCAAATCTTCTAGTAGAACTGAGTGCTGACGATATAGAATTTGTCTATCAAAGGTTGGTACAGTTTTTCAAAGTGTATAAATTCCATAAACATGTATAATATGAAATTTCAGAATTAAAAATTGTTAATTCATATATTATTTTTTATTTGATGCAGGAGTCCCGGAAGAATTGTTAGCATCACGGTTCCCACGTTTCAAGCCCTCACTCAGTATGGAACTGCCACAATCACATCAACCAATACTGGTGAAGTGGAAGCTTCATACAGCTTAACGGTAGTTTTAGTTAACCTTATAGTATTTACAAATTAAGTTTCTGCTTGTCTATTTGTTAGAGAAGTATATATTGAGCTGTATGTGCAATTATACTAATTATTTTTTCCTGTTTTTGTTGCAGTTTGATTGTTCTGTAGGTATCGACCTGATGGAGGTACACATTAATACAAACCATTCATCTTACTTCATTTGAAACACTTGGAGAAATAAATTTTCTATACACTTTGGCACTTTGCTGCAGGAACAATTTTTTATTATGAAGCCAAAAGAAGTTGTAAACCGATATTATAGATTGTACCCAACAAATGATCAGGCTGCAAAATATGTGTGTCATGGTATGTGATAATGATCATATATTAGTTTCTTAACAAATGTTCTTTTTAACTTAGTGGATATATAAACGTGTCATTGCAGCTATATTAAAAGATTCTGATTTTCATGAAATCGATAGAGCCGAATGCCAATTCACAACAACAGCCACAGTTCTGGACAATGGAACACAAGTATTGCAAACACTAAACGACTTTTTTTTTTTTTTTTTTTTTTTTTTTTTTTTTTTTTTTTTTTTTTTTTTCATAGTTATTATAGATTATTGTATAAAATTACAAATATTACTTTTTCTCACAGACAGCATTTGAACCAGCAAAGGATGGTGGCACAAAAGGCTTCTTTGAATCGATTGAGGAATGGTGGCATGCGTTTTGGGAGAGTATGGTTGACTTCATCACTGGAAAAAGTTGCAGGTTATGTTAAACATTTAACTAAAAAATTTCGTTTGGATTTTCTCAAACATTTAACTAAATTTTATTGAAATGCTTTATGACAACAGAATGAAATGCTCAAGTTTCTTCGACTTCCGTTGCCACATACATTATCTCTGTATGAGCTGGGTGCTGATGTTTGGTCTATTTTTGGGAATTTGCCCTACGGGTAAACTACTAGTACTTTTTATAGTTAAGGAAATTCATCAAAATAGCCAAATCACATATGGTTTGCTAACAAAATGTTATGAAATCTCGTGTTTTTACCAAAATGACCACCAATTTAGCAAAATTTTGTTGGAACTTCTTTTTGCAAATTTTGTTGTAACTTGACTTTTTTGCAGACTAATGACTTTTTCACTAATGTAGGTAGTTTGCTAAGTATAAGAAATTGGTGGGGATTGGCTGTAAACAAAAAATTTCTATAGCATTTTGTCAAAACACCGTTAATTATGTGGCTATTTTGATGAATTTTCCTTATAATTATACTTCAAATTTACTGGAGAGTCGGTATGTGGCTTTTGAAAATGACTTCTTTTTTCCTCTCACTTTTATTCCTTTAGTGATCCTCCTAGTTTGGCTGCTACACGAAAACGGTCTTTTTGATCCGATTTATGACTGGTGGGAAGATCATTTTTGGGATGAAGAACAGAAACTCCGACACATGAGAAAACATCATCATGGGATAGACGCTAACCATCATAATAAACATCATAAGAAGAAACCGAAACATCATCATACAGACGGTCATCATAAAAGACATAGAGTTATCGATCAAGAGCATAGACACACTCATACAGACAAGCATAAACATGGCCGAATTAAGGGATCAAGTAACATGCACCCACTATATGGTGATGGAACCTCAAAGATGGTGATCAAGCATGGGCGTTCTAAGAGAAGGGGATAGAGGGATGGAGCTAGTAAATTTCTGTTAACTTATTCCTACTTTCACCCGTGCTTTGTTTTTTATTTAGTACTAACATCACCTGATGACGAGTGTCAATCTTTTTTTTAGACCTTGGTATGTATATTTATGAGTGTAGAATAGTGGAAATAAAGGACTGACACTCTTATCTTAGTACTCCATAAATTACAAAGTTCTTAAACACATATACCCGACAATATGTGTGTCAATGATTCTCCATAGAGGAATTACAATCCAATAAAAGAAAACATACATACCAACATAAAACGACAAAGATAATCACAGGGAGTAACTCTAGTTGTCCCTTTATTCGAATGAAAGCTGATAGCAAACTAGAAACTGCAACGACGAGGTGCAAGTCATGTGTGAGAACTGCGGTAGTATCTTCATTTCTCTTTGGGATAAGTAGCTAATTCAGATTTCAAAGGGCAATCGAGTTAGTATATCTTTCTTTCACTCTCTCTTGAATGCTAATATATTTGTTATTAATAGTTACTGATATTTGGTCACTAGGCAATGAAGAAAGACAGCCATCTGAACTCTAGCGAAATCTGCTCCAACACAAAACCTCTAGCCACCTCCAAAAGCCATGAAAGTCTTTGATGCGCCTTTATAACCCGTTCACTACTTATAATGAATTTGAAAGTTAACAAGAAATATTGAGGTTTCTTGACATTATTTATTATCTAATCTCACTAGTGGTGGCAATATAGGTGGGTTAGGCGGGTTGGGTAAGGGCTCATAGTATGGGTCAAACGGGTCGTGTTGACCCACAAATAATTTTTTCCTGGAAAATTAATGAAAAAAATATAACTCGGTACATTCATTAGAAGCAGACTTTGGTAGCTTTCAAAGGTTCAACCGTTTAACCGATTTGACACGTTCCTCTTTTAGCTATATTTTATTTTGACTTGGCCCGTTTGGTAAATATTGCCACCAGTAAATTTCAGTAAATATAACTAGACATTACCTCCCATTGCCATGGATTGAAGTCTAGCGGATTCTTATAGTTGGCAGGGTCTAAATGGACGGCTGGTGGACTTACCATTACAACTCAACCAGATGGAATAATTTAGTCTGCATCAAACCCAATTTCCATATCAAGCTATGTACGTATATACCCCATTGGCCATAAATTTATAAGCCTATGGTACCTTTAAACTTTATATCTTTTAGTGATGACGTATAGTCTATATTTGGGCCACGAATCCAAATAACATATACTACTAGCGCCTAAGTCCACCACAAGTGGGCTGCCATGACAATGGTTTGGGCCGCAGTATCATTAGCTTGGGCCCACGAGGCCCAAAGCCCAACTAAACCCACCGGGTACACGATAAGGATTATCTATTCATGGAATAGATATCCTTTCCTTGGATAAGCACCACGAGTGCGAAGAGTAAGGAGCAAGAAACCCACGCGGTTTCAGCCCCTATAAAAGGAATGATATATTCTCATTCAAAGGTACGATATACAAACCCTAACTCTTTACGAGAACCCTAAATCGATTACTTACTCTCACGCCGGAGTCTAATCGGGGAAGACAATCCCTCGATAAGCCTAACGGTGTTGTTTATTTTCTTAGTGCGCAGGTAACAAGTACTAAGAAGCGAATTGGTACGAGAGCAAAAGCCAATAACCAGGAACGTCCAACTTTTGTATCAACAAGTGGCGCCATCCGTGGGACCCTACTAAGAACTAGGATGACAAAGCATAAGAATTCAAGCCAGCGGACTCCGCAGTCAGAAAAACATGACCATCAGAGGAAGAATCAACAAGATCCGACCTCCAGACAAGTCGCTGGGACAACCAGCGCACCTAGTCACCCAGAGGCGGGGACAACCCAACCTCTTCCAGCGGTAGAATTACCTATAAGGACTACCCAAATCACCCCAGTGGTCCTAAGCGTTGAGGAACTCCAACGCACCCTCTTCACCACTCTTCATCAAGCTACACCCGCAGTGAACAACACTGCGCCGCCATGTGCACCTGACCGAAACAGGGCGCCTAATACTGAGGTAGAAATTCTTGCAACAACTGAGGACGCGCCCAATCTAACTTTGGGAAACTTTGTATCCCAAAATTATGAAACCCTAACCGCCCTCATGCAAGAAGAAGCAAGAAGAAGGGCAAGTACGAGCCTACAAGCTCGACTCAATTTTGGTCCTGAACGCGAACCATCACCACTGCGCCACCCACGAGGAAGACGCGCAGAACGTATCACTATCCATGATAGGTTGGGTACGACATCTGATTCACTATATTCAGAAGACAGCGAGAGGCGCACTAATGTTCACTCCAGACTTGGCAGCCGAGGAATACAAGATCGATTAGGGCCTCAGCATTCGCCAAGCCAAGGATCTTCCAAACATAGGAGTAGGAGGATTCAAGACAGATTGGGGAGAAGAAGATCCCCAAGCAGAGATCCCTCAAGCTCTTCTTCTGAAAGAAGCCGGCGCAAGCGCCGAAAAAGAGACTACCCTTCTTCCAGCGACTCCTCGGACAACGAGGATAAAGAAACAGGACACTGGAAGTCAAGAGGAAGACGTCGCGAGGAAGAGAATGAAGATAGGTCTCTCCCATGGCGACGCCAGAAAATTGATGCGTTTACACGGTGCATCAGCGATTACTCAGACCGCAAACGCAGGCGCATGCCCGCTAACGTGAAAACATATGATGGAACAGGTGATCCAGACGATCACCTAAAAATTTTCGAATCAGCCGCAACTATCGAAAACTGGCCACAGCCTGTGTGGTGCCACATGTTTAATTCCACGTTAGTAGGAAACGCGTGCACATGGTTTAGCAAACTCCCACGTAGGAGCATCGGTGGATTTGAGGAATTACGGAAAGCATTCCGCCTCAACTTCACCCAGCGAAAGAAGTGCGCTAAAAACCCTGTGGGGCTAGCAAGAGTGAAACAGCGTCAAGGGGAATCAACTAGCGCTTTTATGGAACGTTTCAAGGATGAGTGCATACAAGTCAAAGCATGTCCTGAAATCCTAAAAATTTCAGGGTTCATGAATGGGATTAATAACCCAGAACTCATCCGAAAGCTAAACGACAAAGTTCCACAAACTTTTGATGAGCTAACAAAGCGCACTAGATCCTTCATACAAGGAGAAGCAGCCGCTGCGGATAGTAAAAAGGGTTATTCGAACTATAGGCAGCAAGAGCAGCCTCGGAGACAATCCAATGATCAGAATAACAATCGCAGCAGGAATTACCGCAGTGGAAGAGACAATGACAAATATACCCCTCTTACAAAAACTCCGAGGGAAATATTTGTAACAGAAGGCGCAAACTTCCCAAAACCACCACCAATGCGCACCGCAGAAGAAAAGCGCATAGGGAGTGGATACTGCGAGTACCATGGTAAAAAAGGCCACACCACTAATGAGTGCGTCCAGCTAAAACAACTAATTGAAAAGTTAGTAAGAGAAGGCAGAATGGACCACCTTGTAAAAAATATCAAAGAAGGGAAAGACAAACAAAGGGGCGGAGGTAAGAAAGAGCCCCCCAAGAAAAAAGCTGATACTATATACATGATACAATCATGGCAACGCAAGATAAAGCAAAAAGTCAGCCAAAAATTCTCTCCAGAAAAAGAGATATCTTTCCCTACTATAGCTGCGGACAACGCAGTCGTGGAGCCTCTAACCATTGAAATACATACAGGGGGACATGACATCCACCGCATGTATATTGATGGAGGAGCATTCGCAGATATTCTGTACGATCACTGTTTCAAAAGACTGCGACCTGAAATCCAAAGTCAATTGATACCAGCTACAACGTCATTAACAGGATTCACAGGAGAAAAGATTTGGCCCATGGGGCAGTTACGCTTGTTGGTGGTCGTAGGAGATGAACAACACTCAACCGCAACATGGATAAACTTTATGGTAATAAAGTCTCCTTCACCATACAATGGTATCATTGGAAGACTGGGAATATCATCCATGCGCGCAGTACCATCCACAGCGCACGGAATGCTTAAATTTCCAGTAGAAGGAGGAGTTGTCACTCTCTATAACACAACAGTACCACCAAGAGAATACATCGCAGTAACAACTGAAGCAGAGACTATTCCAGAATAGCGCACGGAAAAAACGCCAAATTTAAAAGTCGCTATTCATCCAGATTATCCGGAACAACAGGTTTCGATTGGAGGATCTTTATCTGACAAAGGTAAAGCAGCTATATGTGCACTCTTGCAAAAGAACCTAGACATCTTTGCATGGGAACCAAAGCATATGACGGGAGTACCGCGCTCTATCACAGAGCATAAGCTACAAATCCGACAAGGATACCCTCCAATACGACAAAAGAAACGCGGCCAGGCCCCAGATCGTGCAAATGTTATTCTGGAAGAAGTACATAAGCTCGTAGATGCAGGCATCATGCGCGAAGTATACTATCACGACTGGCTTTCTAACCCAGTTATGGTAAAAAAGAGCAATGGCAGTTGGAGGATGTGCGTGGACTTCACGGACCTCAACAAAGCATGTCCGCAGGACTGCTACCCACTGCCAGAGATAGACTGGAAGGTCGAGTCCTTGTGCGGATACCCTTTCAAATGCTTCCTAGATGCATATAAAGGGTATCATCAGATCCAGATGGCAGTGGAAGATGAAGAAAAAACAGCTTTCCACACCAGTCAAGGAGTGTACTGCTACACAAAAATGCCTTTTGGCCTGAAGAACGCAGGCGCGACATACCAACGACTGGTGGACACAGCTTTCGAAAAACAAGTAGGCCGCAACTTGGAAGTCTATGTTGACGACCTTGTCATCAAAAGCCATACAGAGGACGAATTGGTGCGCGACATCGAGGAAACATTCAGAACATTAGGGCGAATAAACATGAAGTTGAATCCCAAGAAGTGCACCTTTGGCGCAACTGAAGGCATGTTCCTCGGATACTTGATAGAACCCGATGGAATCAAGCCTTGCCCAGAAAAGACAAAGGCTGTTATTGATCTACCATCACCGCGCACACTCAAAGAAGTCCAGTCATTGAATGGAAAGCTAGCAGGGCTAAACCGTTTCTTATCTAAGTCAGCAGACAAATCTCTTCCTCTCTTTAAAACACTCACGAAGTGTACTAAAAAGGGAGACTTCCGTTGGACTAAAGAAGCGGAGGAAGCTTTCCAACAACTTAAAAACTATCTGGCATCTCTTCCCAAACTTGTCGCACCGCGACCAGGGGAAGAACTAATCATGTACTTATCGGCAACCCATGGAGCAGTCAGCGCAGTACTATTGACAGATAGGAACTCCGTCCAGACACCCATATACTTTGTAAGCAAAGCCCTAAAGAAAACAGAGACTAACTACAGCGCTATGGAAAAGCTGGTCTTAGCTCTAGTATTCGCAGCTCAAAAGGCTGCGCAGATACTTTTAAGCGCACCCAATAGCTGTAATCACTGATCAGCCAATCAAACAAGTTATCTCTAAGCCTGACGCATCAGGACGCTTACAAAAGTGGAGTGTACTGCTAAGTGAGTATAACATCTCATACAGACCGCGCACTGCAATCAAAGGACAAATCTTAGCCGATTTTATCATGGAGAAGTCAGACAACGACAGCCCGACATCCGCAACTAAAACAGATCTACAAGAACCCTGGATTCTGTTCACAGATGGGTCCTCATGTGTAGATGGATCAGGCGCAGGCCTTATTCTTACAAATCCAGAAGGTATGGAATTCACCTACGCGCTACGCTTTGAATTCACAGCCACAAACAATGAGGCAGAATACGAAGCCCTACTAGCCGGACTACGTATCGCAATCCAAATGGGTGTACGCAACCTAGAAGCAAACGTAGATTCGCGACTAGTCGCTAACCACGTGCTAGGTGAATATGAAGCCAAGGATGAACACATGATCCAATACCTGGAAAAGACAAAATCCTTGATCAAAAACTTTGATAGGTTCACAATAAAACAGGTGCCTAGAGGAGATAACAGGAAGGCGGACGCACTCAGCAAGATCGCATCCACAAGCTTCACACACCTCTCCAAACAGGTATTGGTAGAGACCCTAAAAAACAAGTCAATCTTGTAAATGGAGATATCAACGGTGATAGAGGAACAAGATCCTACATGGATGACACCTATCATTGAATTTATTAGCAAGGGAACCCTACCCCAAGATCATAAAGACGCTCGAAGAATACGGCGCACAACGCAACGATTTGAATTACGCGACAACGTACTCTATCGACGGTCTTTCTTACAACCATGGCTCAGATGTGTTGGACCTCTTCAAGCAGACTACGTACTCCGCGAAATTCACTCTGGATCATGTAGCATGCACTCAGGACCGCGATCCGTGGTGGCAAGCGCTCTAAGATCAGGGTACTATTGGCCAACAATGCATCGCGACGCACGCGATCTGATAAGAAAATGCAGTAATTGCCAAGTACATAGACCAATTCCGCGCCGACCACAACAAGAGCTAACACCAATTACCTCACCATGGCCATTTTACAAATGGGGTATTGACATCGCAGGACTGTTCCCTGTCGCAACTGGAGGAGTAAAGTTCCTCATCGTAGCCATAGACTACTTTACGAAGTGGATCGAAGCAAAAGCGGTGGTGAACATCACGGGAAACCAAGTCAAACGCTTTGTATGGGACAACATTGTCTGTCGCTTCGGACTACCGGGTGCGATCATATCAGACAACGGAAAACAATTCTGTGATAACCCATTCAAAGATTGGTGCGCACAATTGAACATCACACAACACTTTGCTTCAGTCAAACACCCACAAACCAATGGCCTAGTTGAGCGCGCAAACCGCAGTCTAGGCGAAGGAATAAAAGCGCGCCTTGACAGACACAAAGGAAGGTGGGTAGACGAGCTCTCGCATGTCTTGTGGGCGCATCGCACAACAATCAAAACCAGTACTGGCGACACGCCATTTTCCCTAGTCTATGGAACAGAAGCCGTCATACCAGCTGAGATAGGAATGCCAACTATACGCACAGCAGAGGTCAACGTCACAACAAACGACGAGCAACGGCGCATAGACTTAGACGTACTGGAAGAAAGACGCGAACGCGCAGCTATACGCGAAGCAAAGGCTAAGGCAAAAATGAAGAAGTATTATGATGCAAAGGTCAAACACACTTCATTCAGACCAGGAGACTTTGTTTACCGCACCAACGACGCGAGCCACGCAGAAGACACAGGCAAGCTCGGACCTAAATGGGAAGGACCTTACGAGGTCACAGATGCGCTCGGCAACGGCGCATACAGACTGCGCGATATGGAAGGTCAAGACCTAACGCGCACCTGGAACATCTGCAATCTTAAAAAATGTTACTTCTAGGCTACGGCCCTTACACAGACACCCTCGCATCCTACGTGATGCCCAATAAGTGTTTGTTTTTTCTTTCCTAGGAATTGTATTTTCTATTTTTTCAAAAACTTGCAAGTATCAATAAAATGTTATGGTTTCTAGCTAACTCCATAGCGTATTTTACTTTATTGCATATATGTCAATATTGTTTATCTTATATTTTTGCCTACATGGCGTGCATGCACCACTTAAAGACCCACGACGGCATAAAGGATGAGTTAACCTACTAATTCACTCGTTGAGTAAGAGGGTTGCAAACCCATTAACATTGGATCACGTATCCTTGCTAAGCGCCTTACTCTTGAGACGTCGAGGTAAGTTTTGCGTTCGCACCCCACGACGGATGCGCACATACTAAGTACACTGTACAAGCTTAGCAACATAACGAGCCAAAACATTTGGTCAAATAATAAAACTTTGCAAACAATGCAAGTATAATTTTTAAAGTTACGCACTTAACGAGCCAAGACACTTGGTCAAAACTTCGCAAATGATGCAAGTATAATTTTTAAAAGTTACGCACTTAACGAACCAAGACACTTGGTCAAAACTTCGCAAACGATGCAAGTATAAATTTTAAAGTCACGCACTTAAAACACTTGGTTAAATAAATTGGCAAACAACGCAGGTATATTTAAGTCACGAACTTAAGCAAAAAGGTATCTTATTCCACATTTATTCATACAAATTACAAGGAAAAGATACATAATATACAAAAAGCCTATATGCTATGGCGATGCTCAGGACTCTCATCCGGAGCGGCGGAACTCCCCGCTTCCTGCAGCTTCCTCAAAGTTAAAGCATCCTGCATAGATACGGTTGGAAGGCTCACAGGCACACCATCTGACCTGGGGATGTGTGCAGCGCCAATGCCACACATCACAGCCTTACCCTTAATACCTTTCTTCACAGCAACCCTCTGCTCATGTCGCTCCAGCACCTCTTTCAAGGGAATCTCCCTCTCAAGAGCAAAGGGTTTGAGGATGTCGCGGGGCCGCGCGAACACATGAACTTGAAGCTGTGAAACATCAGGTTTTAGATAGTAATCTGATTCCCCTTCCCCATTCTCCCCAAGATGGCACTGCAATGTCAACCCCGCCATCAGTACATCAATGGGGTCATCTTGATCGCGCTCCAGCCTCCCAATGTGCGACAGCTCAAGAACCTTCAACCCCGCCATTGCCTGCAGAAACTCATCATAAGCAGTAGGGCTGTACCCAGGGACTTCCGCCAAGTCCTTCTTCAGCAGCTTGGCCTCGTGGAGATCCTCCATAGCCTGTGATCTACCACGCGCCATCGCGCAATGCACCACCTTCCCAAAGGCATCCACCACCTCTTGGGACTCTAGCGTGCCCATGGCTGCCAAGCGCAGCCCATGACTAATCAACCACCTACATTCACAAAGATAATTTGTGTAAGTAAAAAAGCATGGCGATAAAGTTATTTTAAAGAAGAATAAAATAAATACCTGCGCTCAGCAACGGTTGACATCAAATGAGGATATAATTCCTCGTCATACTCAATGCTAAGGCTACGCAGCTTGTCCTCCTGCGCCTGGAGGATCTTCAACATATCCTCCCTAAACTTGGTGAGGCTAGCGTAGTGCTCCACCTTCTTCTCCTCTAAGAAGCGCATGGCAAAAGTCAAGTCCGACTTATAATGGTGCAGCTCTCCACGCGCCTTCACCACCTCAGCCATGGCGGACAGCTTCTCGTGGGTGATCTTCTCAGCATGCACCCGCGAGGCCTCCAACTCCACCTGCGCATCAGCCAACTGCACACGAAGCTTCGCCAACTCCTCATCCTTCTGGGCAAGAGCACTGCTCTCCCCGACATACTTCTCTTTTAACTGAGCCACCAGCTCAGCTTGGCGCGCCGCAGTCGCAGCCAGCTCATCCATCAGCTGTTGCGCCTCTCCACCATCAGCAACCTTGGCTTTCCCCTCCCTGTTTTCATTCTGTGGAGAGGAAACCTCATCAACGAAGACTCCATCATTCTTCGCAGCATCATCCCTGCGCAACAAGAAACAGTTAGTAAATATTACAACAAGTAATATAATAAAAAAAAAAAGAGAGAGAGAGATGATAAAGACGCAGACACTTACAGAAATGGAGAAGCCTCATCAACCTTCAACCGCGCACCAGAAGTACATGTCTCTTCCGCATTAGATTCCGCGTCCCCAATGACGTGTCGACGCCTCTTCCTAGTGCCACTGCATCCAGCCTCTCCCTTGCGCTTAACATTCTGCGCAACTTCCTCTTTCAGCACCTACTCAGGATTAAGGATCTTTATGCTGTCAGACGACCCCGATTGCGCCTCCTTGTGAGCCACCTCCACAGTGGGCGTCACCTCCACAGTGGGCGCCACCTCCGCATCGGGCGCCACGCTTTGAACAGGCGTCACTTGGAGCGGTGGCGTGTTCTCAGGGACCGCCTCTGGTAGGACGGTCAAATGACCCTCCGTCGCCTCCAGTAGGGGCTGCTCACCTTCCCTCAGAGGGCGCACCCCTATAGTTACCAGCTTCGGCTTGTCCAGCTTAACCACAGCAAACAGATCCATCTCTGCACACATCAATAAAGCAAGAAAGCAAAAAGGGATTAGTTATTAAAAGCGCACATACACAAAAAAAAGACTTACAAAGCTTGAAGTAGAAGGGATGAACACCCACCCCGGCCGTCCTCACTCAGGAAAGTAGGCACCTCATCCGCAGCGCCAAAATAAGCGCGACTCAACCCCATATGCACCAAAAACTCCTCCGGATAGGGGTTAATGGCCAGTCGGTTGGCATCCAGAATCTGCGCGTCAGCCAGCCTGTAGGAACCGGGTGCGGGGCGCCCATCCCTTGGTAATGTATCCTGAGTATAAAACTCATGGGGAAAGGGAAAGACTACATCATCAACCCAGAAAAAGTACTCCCTCTAATTTTTCAGGGCGTCTACTTTCTCAGTATAACACTGAAGCGCCCCCTGACGCTTCGCAAAAGAAACCCAACCATTTGACCACGTCGTGTGGTAAAAGGAACGAAACAAGGCCACGGTCGGTTCTATCGCAAGTAAACGACAGTTTACTTCAAAATTCGACACCTTAGCCGAACCTATACAGTGTAGCTGGGAGATGTGAAGGCGATAATGATTGAGCAAATCGCTCAGGAAAATAGATATGGGTACGCGGTAATTCGCGTACTCAAAGAATTTCGTGTATAGCCCTATTTTCCCTTCGGGGAAATCAGCTATACAGTCCACATCTGGAGCCTCTGGATGGACATCCAAAGGCACGAAAAAGTCAGACGAAAATTGAGTAACATCCTCAATAGACATCGCAGAGCGAAAGTCTTCTAACTGAGCAACCATCTTCATCAAAATACTAAGTGAGACGCACAAAAATTACCTATGAAAATGAGTATTTTCTTTACAAAAACGCTTTCAAGAAAAGTGAAGGATAGTGAGTGTGTGTTTTACTGTGTGATCGTAAAAAATGAGGCGGTGACTCTTATATAGAGAGTGAAAAAACCCTAGTTTACCTCCACGTGGAATCCACTCACAAAACGTATGGCTGGAATTGAACCGGTACATGCACTTTTTCCCGATTCACGAGGGCCATGTGGACACTACCCCCATTTTTCGAGGTATCCGTTTGAAATACCTAGGACTAGGTGCATTGCACTTAAAAATGGGCGGTAATATTCACTTGTTCTCCCGCCACGCTTACCGCTGATAAAATTAGTCTAGTATCCGCGGCTACGAGCCACGCACACTAGACTGGGGGGACATGATGACGTATAGTGTATATTTGGGCCACAAATCCAAATAACATATACTACTAGCGCCTAAGTCCACCACAAGTGGGCTGCCATGACAATGGTTTGGGCCGCAGTATCATTAGCTTGGGCCTACGAGGCCCAAAGCCCAACTAAACCCACCGGGTACACGATAAGGATTATCTATTCATGGAATAGATATCCTTTCCTTGGATAAGCACCACGAGTGCGAAGAGTAAGGAGCAAGAAACCCACGCGGTTTCAGCCCCTATAAAAGGAATGATATATTCTCATTCAAATGTACGATATACAAACCCTAACTCTTTACGAGAACCCTAAATCGATTACTTACTCTCACGCCGGAGTCTAATCGGGGGAGACAATCCCTCGATAAGCCTAACGGTGTTGTTAATTTTCTTAGTGCGCAGGTAACAAGTACTAAGAAGCAAATTGGTACGAGAGCAAGAGCCAATAACCAGGAACGTCCAACTTTTGTATCAACATTTAGTGCTTTTCTGAATATCACTGGAATTATATTTGCCAGCCTTGCTGATTCATTTATAACCTGCAATGTAATCATGTCTATTGGAAGAAAGGACTCATCTGTCATCTGGTAAAAACCTAAAGGACTAACCTTGTATGCTTTGTCTTTTCAGTCTTAGTCCTTTTGGTGCTTCCTGGATTCATGAGTAACTTTGGAGGGTATGTTTGGTCTATTCTTCAAAGATATATGGAGGTCTCATAAAGATGCAAACATGGAGGGGCTTGAAGTCATTTTGGTTCTGGATTGATACGTGGGGATCGCACCAGGCTTTACTTCTCAAGGGATCTCGAGAAGCTTACAACCCCCACCAGGCAGTGTACCTGATCGTTGTAGTATAGTATAGTGACAAGTACCGGGGGATTGATCGTTCAGCTAGGAATAGTGTCGCTAGGATTAGAAAACCTAATTACTAGTGCTAAAGATGAGAGATGATTATTTTTGTATTTTTATATTTTTTAGAAAGCAAATTAAAATCTCGGGTTTGAAGGATTTGGGCGGAATTAGTTGCTAGTCAACTAACCCAATACTAAAGATGCAATTAAAATAAAATACTAAAAATGAAAATAAAACTAAATTATACTAAGGTTGTGAGCAATAAGTGGAGAAGTTGTGTTTACTTAGATTTCACTACTCCCTAGATATCTTTTACACGTTAATTACTTGTTATAGTTGCGTGGATGACGGATTGTATTCCTTAATATCATTCATGGGATGGCGCACTTACTTCCCCAATCCTATGAGTGCCTACTTCACTCCTATGTCGAGCTGGCTAAGAAGCTCCTAACATGGGATCATTAGAATTTACTCATGCATTAAATACAACCAATAAAACCTAGTGCACATCGGTTCATGTTTCCTAAGACGTTCAAGCATGTTACCATTTGGAGATCTGCCAGTTTTCTTAAGCCTAACATCGAAATCATTCATCCAATACAACCATAAACAAGTAATCAACATCTAGGTTTCATTAGATCCAAGCAAACACAAGATAGATCTAGCCTAGCATGGTGGAATTAAGACAAGAACAAGATATAGACAACCAACACATAGACATATTGATTGAATTAAGAGAACACTTATCTCAATTACACTTGTAAGGTTTCAAGGGCTGAAAACCCTTGAAAAACCTGTAAAAATCGTATTAGGTTCGGCCTTAGGGTTTCTCCAAAACTTCCTCTCTTAATGTGAGAAAATTAGAAAACTATATATAGAAAATAGGGTCTGACGGCGTCAAGACCAATTAGGTGACGCCTTCATGTCGCCGCCAAAATAAATCTAGGACTGCCTTGATCCAGATCTGACGCCGTCAAGTGTTATGTGTTTCCAGGCCGTCACCACTTTTACTCTTGACGCTCTTCCTTGTGACGCCTTCATTTCAGCACTGGGTCGTCATGAAAATTACTTGTGACGCCGTCAAAATATTGCTCTTGACGCCGTCACCTACTGTTCCCAGCTTGGAAAATTGAGACTTTGCCGTTTTTTTCACTTTTATGCTCTAAAAACGTCCAAAATGCCTTCTTTTCCAGATTTCACTCCCAAAGTACCTAAAATCACAAAAGGAACGATTTAGGGCAATATTTGATCAAATAAATTCAATTCCGGGCTTAAATGACCCCCTAAAAGTGGTTCATTTTTCGCCTCATCATATACCCTTACACTTGAGATTTGCTTGTCCTCAATCAAATGTGCTTTTATTCTACTCAAAATACAAGTTAGGGGTCATTTAACACTAATATAAAAGTAATTACAACAAATAATCGTTCCACTAAAGACCAATAGACAAGCACGGAGGTCATACACAAGCACCTCACAAATAGTGTTAAATACTCACGTCTCTCGGGTGTAATAAAGTATAAATTACAATATGGAAACGGAAGATATCTCTCACTACCTGTCATAGCAAAATAGATTACCATAGGTTTAGGAAAGGATAAAACCTCCACCACATGGCGTAAGCACCTAGGATAAACTATCAAAGAGGTCTTTTAAAGGGTTGTAACGTTAGGTGTAGGGATATGAAATACACGGTTTTGTTGGATATAGGCAGTCTTTACTGGTGACGAGTTAACAATCTTGGTTAATTACATGTACAATGTGGCGTTGCTAAGCCAAGACTAGACTCGACTTAAGCTAATAAATGAAAAATAACAAAAACATAAAATAAACATAGAATAAAAAGGGATGGTAGTCCGTATGTTTTTTCTCTTTTCCATTTTTCTATTTTTTTTCTTTTTCTTGTTTTTTCGATTTTTTTTTTTTTTTTTTTTTTTTTTTTTTTTTTTTTTTGCATACACTCTTACCCTACCATCCAAAATAATACATCATAGGGAATGAATATTCCCCTTACACTTGAATCTTTACATACTTTACAATAAACTATTCTAATGACTCGAATTAAGAAAATAAAAACACTTGGAGCACTTTTAAGATTACCGTACATATGGGGGTTATAAATGATGTTCTTCCCCATTACTCCATAAAATAAGTACTTTACCCATGAGTCCCAATCGTCCCAAAACAATATGTACAAGGATATGACTCGGCTTAGCAACCATGTAATCAATTAGAAAGTTAACTTAGGGTTTAACAAATAACAATAATGCACTAAAAATGAGAGCATACACGGAAGGCTAAGGCGATTTGGGTGTACATTTAAGTGGGGTGTAACAAATTCTTCCTTTAAGTGAGATGCTTAAAGTTAGAAACGAAAAGATAGGCTCGGAGGGGTGTACTAGGGGTTTCGTGTACTAAAAATGAGTACAACGCTAAGGGTGTGGGAAAAATTAGTTGACTTAACTAGCCAAGTAATATGACTTAAATGGTCAAGTAATTATAATACGGGTTTAACACAAGGGTGATCCTAATACCTCTTATCATGTAGTAAATCCTACTACACGAATGTAGTCTCACTAGCGGTCTCGGGATGCATCACTAACGCAAGTTCTAGAATCTAAATGCTACAGGTACACTCATAAGCACTAATAGTAAATGCTTTTCCTATCAAATCTAAAGGCGAACCTCACATATTTGGGTGGAAAATTTTTCTGAATATACGGTTATGTGCTAGTCATACAATCTCCTATCCATGAGACGCTTGCTATGGCTAAAGTTTCACTCCTAAATGTTGTAAAAATTTTTAAATTTGGCGCTAAAATTGCACTAGCAAGTGTTTCTCATAGTTTTATTACACATCTACTATTAAACAAAGCAAACTCAAGCGAAAGTGTATTTGTAAGGTATCATCATTTTACCCTCCCCTTACACTTAAGATGAACATTGTCCCCAATGTTCAAGTAAAGAATGTAAAAGTGAAAAAGTAAAAAGAATGAAATCAAATACTCCCCTGATTCGCTCGGTATGGATAATAAGGTAGCCAGGTTAAATCTTCCTCCAAGAAAATGAACAATCAAAGCTTCCCTTCCAGAATATAAATCATCTTCTTGTCATACATAACCTGTAAATCCTGAGAAAACAGACAAGACAACCTCGCATAAAATCGGCGGCATCCTATATAAGTTACTAAATCCTAGAAAACAAAGTAAGATATAATGCTCCTGGAGATTATAAAACTTAATAATTCAACAAAAACCTTAAGACTCCGTTAGAAAAACAAAACCGGTAAAATTTCCAGGTTTTTACACGTGACGCCGTCAAGAGTAAACTCGTGACGCCGTCAGAAGTGACCTGCAGAAATTCTTATGTTAAGTTTCCGGAAAATTTCTGGAAAAACTTGGTCCTACTTCCTAGAAAATCCTGCTAAACTTCATTTTGACTCAATACAAGCATTTGACTCTAACAAATGCGAATACACATGTTCATTTAATATTGTGGAGAATCATGATTGGTTTGTTTCTTAAAAACATATTTGGGGTTTCCCCTTACACTTATCTTTTGAAAAAAATACCTTTAGGTGGAGTTAAGACTAGGCCAAAACAACAAAGTAAAGTATTTTCACACTTTAGTTTAGAAACATGATCTACCAACAATAAAAATAAAGCATGCATACATAAGCAAATAACAAACAAACAAAACAAAATCACACAAAGCGTGGGTTGCCTCCCAAGAAGCGCTTTTATTTATTTACGAGTCTTGTAGCTAGACTCAAGGTCATGGGTTACTACATGACACGGGTGAGTTCCTCATTGAGGACATCTTTGGGATCAAACTTAGGTTTCAACTTCCTATCGGTTTCCTTAGTATGGTATGACCTTTCAAACATCTCTCCATCCGGATCATACAAAGTCATCCTCATATGCCATGATCCGTCACCTTCTTTAGGTGGCTTGTCCCACCTCCATTTACACTTATCTCCATCTCTTTTCCACTTATTCATTTCTATATTAATAGGCATTACGCTCAAGAACTCAATCATCTTCCTAAAGACTAAGGGGTCCTCAAAGGGGTCTAGCTCCTCATCTCTAGCTATGAGTTGTTCCACCGAATGTGTCTTTTCAATTTTTTTTTCTAGATAGAATGGGAATTGAGGTCCTATAAAGTTCCTTTCTATCCAAGGTCCATATCTAGATGGTCTCCTATTCATCTCTACCCAATGCGGTTCATCATCACAATCATAACTATGCTTCTTAACATCGTACACCGACCAAGTATCACCTTCACCTACCGCTATCTTAGACTCCTTGCAATCTATCATGGCGCTAGCGGTTGCTAAAAATCCTCTTCCTACCAATAACGGGCATGTAGTGTCACTAACCATGCCTAGGACGTGAAAATCCGCTAAGATAGTTAACTTTCCTACGTGAACAACTACATCCTTAAGCATTCCAACCGGGTGGGCAATACTTCCATCCGCTAGACCTATCAACACCTCCATTTCCTCTAACTTTCCTAGCTTAAGAGTTGTGAATATGGGTAAGGGAATCAAGTTGAGGATTGACCCTAAATCGGCTAGTGTGTCGAAAGCTTCAGATCTTCCTATCTTACAAGGCAAAACAAATATACCCGGATCATCAAGCTTTTTAGGCAACTTGTTTTGAACGAAGGCGGTCCCATTTTTACCTAGTTTAAACTTCTCATATTTTTCTAGGAGGGCACTATAGTAGGGAGCACGGGCTAAGTCATCAATGACGGGGCGTTCAAGGTGAAGTTCCTTGAATTCATCGTTAAGGTCTTGCGTAGGAGGTGTTTCAACTATACTTTTGACCGGTCTTATATCGGGTGTTTTATTTAGTTGGTCCTTTTGAAGAATTTGGTTTTGTTTGAAACACGTGCTCGTTGATTTAACCGAGTAGTATTGTGGACACGAAGTGGGTGACGAAACTGAAGATATGGAATTAACGTTTAGTTTTGGATTCTTGACCGTGTCGCTTGGGAGTGCTCCCATTTCTCGGTCATTGAGAACTTTCAACAATGCGTCAATTTTGGTGGTCATATCGCTTTGCTTTTGTTTGAAATTGGCTTCAAACTTAGATATGCGAGCTTCTTGAGATGCCATGAATTTTGACATCAATCCTTCAAGATTGTTGGTACTACCATAGTTGTTAGAATGATTGTTGTTGAAAGTACGGTTGGAGGGTGGACCGTTTGGTTGGTAACGATTAGGCGGATTAGAAGAATTGGGTTGATTTTGTTTCCACCTAAGGTTTGGGTGATTTTTCCAAGAGGGGTTGTATGAATAACCGTAAGGGTTTGGCTCGGGCTTGAAAGTGTACCACTTATCTCCCGCTTCGTCGGTACGCGAGGATGCGTAGTCCGCAAAAGCTGTTCCGGGGAGTTCCACACAATCACGAGTGTCATGGGGACCACTACATAATTTGCATGAAGAAGTGATTTTGTTCACTTGGCTTGAAGGCTTAGGAGCTTCGTAGGATTTCATGAGAAACTTGACTTGGTCCTCAAGTTCCATGATCCTACGGTCGGGAGTGCTAGAGTTGTTCGAAGGCAAAGATATTGCCTTGACCATTTTGTTCAAATCACGGGGATCATTCCAACTTTCGTTGCCATAGAGAGCAAGATCTTCTATGAGTTCCCATGATTGTTCCACACTTAGATCACGTAGCTTACCACCGGCCGATTGGTCAATGGCTCGCCTCGTGGAGAGATCGATATGGTCATAAAAGATTTGGACTTGGAGCCAAAGATCTATGCCATGATGAGGGACTTTTTGGAGTAAGTCCTTGAAACGAGTCCATGCTTCATAAAGAGTTTCATTTTGACGTTGTTGGAACATCAAGATGTCATTTCTAAGCTTGGTAGTTCTCCCCGGTGGGAAAAATTGAGCAAGGAAACGAGTGGTGAGATCATCCCATGTGGTGATGGATCCCGCGGGTAAACGCTCAAGCCATTGACTAGTTTGATCCCGTAGAGAGAATTGGAATAGGCGTAATCGGGTTGTCTCTCTAGTTTCAACACTTAGGTCTATGGAATCTACGATTTTAAGGAAGTCCTTAAGATGTTGATTTGGATCTTCGGAACGAAGTCCATGGAATGCACATCCGCGTTGCACCAACCGGATGGTGTCGGATCGCAAGGGGGTCACATTGGCTCCGGTGAGCTCAATGGTGTTTCGGTAGCCTTGGTGGCTAGGTCGGGAATACTCTCCTAAGGTTCGGTGCCTAAGGGGTTCTAGTGGTGGGTTTTGTTGTGGTTGGATGACGGGTTCAAAGATGTTCCTGTTGTCCATGATGTCGGGTGGTGAAGAGTTATGAACAAAGACACAAAGAATTAAGATAGACTAAAGAAACCTAAAAATAAAAATAAAATCTTACTAGAAAGGAATCTAGCAAGTAGACCTAATAAAAAGAAATTCTAACCTAGACAATAACTATTCCCCGGGCTGCGGTGCCAAAAACTTGATACGTGGGGATCGCACCAGGCTTTACCTCTCAAGGGATCTCGAGAAGCTTACAACCCCCACCAGGCAGTGTACCTGATCGTTGTAGTATATTATAGTGACAAGTACCGGGGGATTGATCGTTCAGCTAGGAATAGTGTCGCTAGGATTAGAAAACCTAATTACTAGTGCTAAAGATGAGAGATGATTATTTTTGTATTTTTATATTTTTTAGAAAGCAAATTAAAATCTCGGGTTTGAAGGATTTGGGTGGAATTAGTTGCTAGTCAACTAACCCAATACTAAAGATGCAATTAAAAAAAAATACTAAAAATGAAAATAAAACTAAATTATACTAAGGTTGTGAGCAATAAGTGGAAAAGTTGTATTTACTTAGATTTCACTACTCCCTAGATATATTTTTCACGTTAATTACTTGTTATAGTTGCGTGGATGACGGATTGTATTCCTTAATACCATTCATGGGGTGGCGCACTTACTTCCCCAATCCTATGAGTGCCTACTTCACTCCTATGTCGAGCCGGCTAAGAAGCTCCTAACATGGGATCATTAGAATTTACTCATGCATTAAATACAACCAATAAAACCTAGTGCACATCGGTTCATGTTTCCTAAGACGTTCAAGCATGTTACCATTTGGAGATCTGCCAGTTTTCTTAAGCCTAACATCGAAATCATTCATCCAATACAACCATAAACAAGTAATCAACATCTAGGTTTCATTAGATCCAAGCAAACACAAGATAGATCTAGCCTAGCATGGTGGAATTAAGACAAGAACAAGATATAGACAACCAACACATAGACATATTGATTGAATTAAGAGAACACTTATCTCAATTACACTTGTAAGGTTTCAAGGGCTAAAAACCCTTGAAAAACCTGTAAAAATCGTATTAGGTTCGGCCTTAGGGTTTCTCCAAAACTTCCTCTCTTAATGTGTGAAAATTAGAAAACTATATATAGGAAATAGGGTCTGACGGCGTCAAGACCAATTAGGTGACGCCGTCATCTCGCCGCCAAAATAAATCTCGGTCTGCCTTGATCCAGATCTGACGCCGTCAAGTGTTATGTGTTTCCAGGCCGTCACCACTTTTACTCTTGACGCTCTTCCTTGTGACGCCTTCATTTCAGCACTGGGTCGTCATGAAAATTACTCGTGACGCCGTCAAAATATTGCTCTTGATGCCGTCACCTACTGTTCCCAGCTTGGAAAATTGAGACTTTGCCATTTTCTTCACTTTTATGTTCCAAAAACGTCCAAAATGCCTTCTTTTCCAGATTTCACTCCCAAAGTACCTAAAATCACAAAAGGAACGATTTAGGGCAATATTTGATCAAATAAATTCAATTCCGGGCTTAAATGACCCCCTAAAAGTGGTTCAGTTTTTGCCTCATCATGGATATACAACGTTGAGGTTGTCTCATGTGTGCTGACTTCACATTAGCCGTTTCCTTGGTCTCACTCAAGAAAACTACTAATCATGTCTTTGATCTATATATATCTCCTACTCTCTCATGTGTTGGATCATCCCAGAAAATATACTTATTTCATTTCTATGTTTCATTGTTATTCGCTTGATTGAGATCAAGTTATTGTTACTGTTTGAGAACAGTTTGGTTGTAATCGTTTGGTTGTTCTTGAGTAATAAAATCATTTGACTACGTTTTTCTACATGGTATCAGAGCCAGGTTGTTAAAAACTTGTTCTGACTATCAATCAAAATTTTTAGGGTTTCAAAGAAATTTGGGGGTTTTCTTTAATAACATTATTACAACCAAATTAAACATTGTTAATTGAGAAATTGATCCTTTATTACTCAGATCTAAAGATCTTTTATAAAATGCCTAATTTTTGGGAAGTTAGGGTTTGGTATTTTTGGGGCTTTTGAGTCTCAAAGGTTCGTGATAACAATTGAGTGTGCTTATTCCATCCTGGTGGTGCCGATTCAGCGATTGGAGGTGCTAGTTTGGATTTGCCCTAATCTCTAAAATTAGGGTTTGGTGATTCTTGGATCTGGGTTCTGGGCTTGTGCTGTGCTCCTGCTATATCTCTAGACTAAGTGAATCTAGAGTATAGTAGGGTTGTTATTCCGCTGCTATTAGTGCTCTGTAACACCTCTCACACTTTCTCTCTTTACTTTCTGTCTGCTTTATTTATTTATTTTTGTTTAGTGAAGGGGAGTAGGATGTGAGAGATTGTTTGAAGTTGATTATTGCTTGTGTTGGTTGTTTATTTGCTTCTGTCTTGTCCTTTATTGTTAGTAGATAAAGCCCTTGACCTGCCACCTTGAGTGGTTAAGAAGCCTGGGAACTACTTCTTTCCTTTTCCTTGTGTGGTTGATTTCTTTGAATCATGTCTGTTCATGGATATACTGATGATGAAGCTGATGTTAATGATAATAATGTTACTCTAATCAGTAAATTGGACTTAAGCCACCCTTTACATTTACACCCTAATGACTCAGCTTCTTTAACTGTTGTCTCTATAAAACTAAAAGGAACTGAATATTACAATGTTTGGTCATGTGCTATGCTTTTAGCTCTTGAGGGCAAAAACAAAACTGGTTTCATTGATGGGACATGTAGGAGATCACACACTGATGAAATTTTGGGGAAACAATGGGACAGGGTTAATGCTGTTGTGTTGGGGTGGATTTTGAACTCCATCTCAGAAGAACTGTTTCTTCGGCAAATTTTTTCAAAAAATGCTAGTGATGTTTGGAATGAGTTAAAAGAGACTTTTGATAGAGTTGATGGATCTGTGACTTTCAATTTGCACCATAAAATACACTCCTTAACTCAAAATGGTTCTAGTGTGTCTGAGTATTTTAACAAATTAAGTACTCTTTGGAAACAGTTTGATGCTATGGTTAAACTTCCTAGATGCACTTGTCATGCTGCTGATGACTTTAAAAGGCATAACCAAATGATGAAACTTATGCAATTTCTAATGGGTCTTGATGATACTTACATGCAAATTAGGAGCAATATTCTATCTAGAGACCCTTTTCCTGATGTGAAAGGTGCTTATGCTATTATCAGTAGTGAGGAATCTCATAGGAGTGTTGTTGCTGGAAGTTCCAGCAGAGCCCATAACTCTGCTTTCTCTTCCGGAACTCTGAATCAACCTAACCTTTCTAGTGTAGTCTCTTCAAATCAGACTAATAATGCTTCTGCTAATTTTAATAGAGTTTCTGACTACAGGAGAAACCCCAACACTAGTTCTGGTTCCACTATTACTTGTGAAAATTGTGGGTATAGTGGTCATACCAAAGAAAGATGTTTTAAATTGATTGGGTATCCTCCCAATTTTGCAAAAAAGAGTAACACCTACAAACCTCAGAACAACAAAAAATTTACTAACAACAATTCTGTTGCTTCGGGTTCTGGTTCATGAACAGCTTTCTACTCTCATTTCTCTCATCAAAGAAAATTCCATTTCTGGAAAGAATGTGCAGGCCAATATGGCAGGTACTGTATATAATAATAGCAAGGTTTTTAATCAAAACTTTCATAAATTTTTCTGTTCTAATAACAATGCTCATTCAAAATTGGTTTTTAATAGCAAAGTCATTGATTCTGGTGCCAACCAACACATGACATATTCAGATAAAGAATTGGTTAATGTCATTGATGTTTCACATCTTAAAATAAAGGTGGGACATCCCAATGGGACTGAAGCCTTTATTTCAAAGATTGGAAACCTCAAATTATCCAATTCTTTAACTCTTTTTGATGTGTTGGTTATACCAGAATATTGCATCACCTTGATTTCTGTTCACAAACTTGCTAAAGACAATAAAGTTTTAGTAGCATTTGATGAGAGTAAATCCTATTTTTTGAATCAGGATTTGAATCAGCTAAGAGTTCTGGGGACTGGTAACCAGTGTGATGGTTTGTATTATTTCAATAATCAAGGTATTCAATCTAATTATGCTATTACTTCCTGCTTGTCTCAACATGACTGGCACTGCAGGCTTGGTCATCCTGCAGAACCAGTCATGAACATCTTAAAAGGCTCTTTAAAATTTGACTCTAAAAAGGATGTGATGTGTGAAATCTGTCATAGAGCTAAACAGACCAGAAAACCTTTCCCACTAAGTGATCATATCTCTAGTGCTTTAGGTGAGTTAGTTCACTTAGATTTATGGGGACCATATAAAGTTCCTAGCTCTGAAGGATATAAGTATTTTTTGACCATTGTGGATGATTACACTAGGGCTATTTGGGTTTATCTCATTAAAACTAAGGATGAAGTGCCTTATTACATAAATATGTTTTACAATTTGATTGAAAATCAGTTCAACAAGAAAATCAAGGCCTTTAGAAGTGATAATGGAACAGAATTTGCCAATCAATTTGTTAATAAACTTTGTGTTGATAAAGGGATAACCCATCAGACCTCTTGTGCTTATACTCCACAGCAAAATGGCATTGTTGAAAGAAAGCATAGGCATCTTTTGAATGTTGCTAGGTCTCTTATGTTTCAAGGAGGAATTCCTTTGAAAATGTGGTCCGAATGTGTTCTAACTGCTACTTATTTGATTAACAGACTCCCCTCTTCTATGCTTAAAGGGAAATCTCCTTATGAGATGATATATAATGAGAAACCTATACTTGATCACTTGAGAGTGTTTGGTTGTCTTTGCTTTGCTACTATCTTGAACAATTCTGCTAAAATGAGTAGCAGATCTGAGAAATGTGTTTTGATAGGGTATTCTAATGTTAAAAAAGGATATAAGTTATATAGTCTTGATAAGCATCATGTCATATTCTCTAGGGATGTTCAATTCTATGAAAATGTGTTTCCCTTTAAAGGGGTTAACGCTGATTAAACCGATTCTACTTCTGAGAATGTTTTTCAAGACTTAAACCACTTAAACTTTTTTGACATGGAATATCCTGAGATACCCAGTGATGAAGAGAGTAGCCTGAATCGTGATTTCCAATCATGACGTGAAGGTAGCTGCTCTCCTCTTCCGGGCAGCAATGGAAACACTGTGGACCCCTCATTCTATAATGAGGATGATGTTCAAAATGGTGAACACATTGTTGCTGGAGAGGATGAGGTGGCTGCTACACTTGAAGAAAACAACAACGATTCTGAGGGTAGTTTGGATAAAAATCCAAACACTTCATCACAGGATATTCCATCTTTGAGAAGGTCTTCTAGAACTTCTGTGTTTCCTAAGAACTACAATGAATTTGTTGTTGATTCTAAAGTCAAATATGGGCTTGAAAAATATGTCAATTATTCCAAATTAACCCCTAAAATTTTTTGTTTTACTACCTAACTTAATAAAATCAGTGAACCAAATTCTTTCGTTGAAGCATCTAAATATCCCCATTGGGTTGATGCTATGAATGATGAAATGGAAGCTCTAAATAAAAACGATACTTATGAGATCACTGAGTTACCACTTGGCAGGAAGGCCATAGGTAATAAATGGGTTTGGAAAATCAAATTTAAGTCTAATGGAGAAGTGGATAGATATAAGGCTAGAGTTGTTGTCAAAGGTTGTAATCAAAAGGAAGGAGTTGACTTTGATGAAACTTTCTCCCCTGTTGTTAAAATGGTCACCATTAGATGTTTACTTGTTGTTGCTATTCACAATAGCTGTCCTGTGTTTCAACTAGATGTTAATAATGCCTTCCTTTATGGTGATCTAGAGGAAACTGTTTACATGAAATTACTTGAGGGTTATTTTTCTAAAGATGATACCAGGGTTTGTAGACTTAAAAAGTCTCTATATGGCTTAAAGCAAGCCCCTAGGCAATGGAATGCTAAATTAACAGCTGCTCTCATTGAAAATGGCTTTAGCCAAAGTAAATCTGATTACTCTCTTTACACTAAATCTGATAATGGTATCTTTCTTGCTTTGCTTGTTTATGTTGATGATATCATTATTACGGGTAATAGTGTCACTGAGATTGAGAAATTCAAGGCCTTTCTCAGGTCCAAATTCATGATAAAGGACTTGGGAAAGTTAAAATACTTTCTTGGAATTGAAGTTAATGACATTGAAAATGGTATCTGTTTAAATCAAAGAAAGTATTGTCTTGATTTGTTATCTGAGTATGGTATGTTGGCTTGCAAACCTGCTAAAACTCCTTTACCATCTAAACTTGCCTTGACTATTGAGCCCACTGATAATGATCCTGTTCTTAATAACATCACTGATTATCAAAAACTTATGGGTAAATTGATTTACTTAACTCACACAAGGCCTGATATTTCATATGCTGTTCACTGTTTAAGTCAGTTTATGCATTCTCCTCTTCAGTCCCATTTCAAAACTGCTTTTAAAATTTTGAGATACCTCAAAGGTTCTCCAGGTATGGGAATTCAAATCACTAAAGAATCAGGTATGTCTCTTGAGGCCTATTCTGATGCTGACTGGGCAAAATGCATTGTTACAAGGAGGTCTGTTACTGGTTACTATGTTTTCTTGAATAAATCTCTTGTCTCTTGGAAAAGCAAAAAACAACCTACTCTCTCAAAATCTTCAACTGAGGCAGAGTATAGAGCTCTTGCCTCAGCTACAAGTGAAGTGATTTGGATTTTAAAGATTTTAAGGGATTTAAATTTTGAAAATTTCCTTCCTGTTCCACTTCACTGTGATAGTAATTCTGCAATTAAGATTGCAGCCAACCCAGTTTTTCATGAAAGGACCAAACACCTCGAAATTGATTTACATTTTGTTAGAGAAAAAATTCTAAGAGGTGTAATTAAAATGGTTAAGGTGGACTCTGCAAATCAAATTGCAGATGTCCTCACTAAAGGGTTGGACACCGTTCAGCACAATGCTTTGATTAAAAAACTTGGGTTAATTGACTTTTACGAGATATCAGATGAAGGGGGGATATTGGAAGAAAGGACTCATCTGTCATCTGGTAAAAACCTAAAGGACTAACCTTGTATGCTTTGTCTTTTTAGTCTTAGTCCTTTTGGTGCTTCCTGGATTCATGAGTAACTTTGGTGGGTGTGTTTGATCTATTCTTCAAAGATATATGGAGGTCTCATAAAGATGCAAACATGGAGGGGCTTGAAGTCATTTTGGTTCTGGATATACACCGTTGAGATTGTCTCATTTGTGCTGACTTCACATTAGCCGTTTCCTTGGTCTCACTCAAGAAAACGACTAATCATGTCTTTGATCTATATATATCTCCTACTCTCTCATGTGTTGGATTATCCCAGAAAATATACTTATTTCATTTCTATGTTTCATTGTTATTCACTTGATTGAGATCAAGTTATTGTTACTGTTTGAGAACAGTTTGGTTGTAATCGTTTGGTTGTTCTTGAGTAATAAAATCATTTGACTACGTTTTTCTACAATGTCGTGTAGTTGTGAAAATGTCATCGACTTATATTCTTCCCAAGTAAGTTTAGTATTCTGATTTTACCGCTTAAAAGGATTTTTTCGTGTTCTTCCTGCATAAAATCACAAGTGTGAAGTTCATTGGACGAAAAGTATTAAGTTTGACGTATACTTCTTTAAATACTGTTAGTTCCTTCAATGCTTGAGGATTGTCAGTGAGAAGCTTGATAGATGCTAATAACGCCATGGAAATTGTTTCAAAGCTTGCTGTCACAACTCGTAATTTCCGGTCATTTTCCAAACCTCGACAATTTACTATTCACAAGTTACTATTCATTGATCACTATTCATCGTTTTCGAGGTCAATTTGATATTCTGAGAAGCGTTCAGAAATTTTACTATTCACTTGACACTATTCATTTCCGGAAGAAAATCACTATTCACGTGCATTACTCATGTCATCGTAAATTTAGTCTACGAGTATTCAAATTCGCGTAACCGTATTGGTTCAGGAGCGAATCCATGCATTATCATTTGGGACATTTCATACAGGCTAGAAATAGTCTGCATATCATCTTTATGGCACTTGCATACTATTCCACTCGTAGGGTATTCAAATTATATTTTTAATATAATTAACGATTTACGTATGTTTATTTTAAATAAACACTAATACGCGAACTATAAATGAAACTAACACGTCCGACACTTCCGACTATTATCCCAATATATTTTTATATTCATTTTAATAATATAAAAATTATAATATTAATTTACCCGGTATTTTGGAAACTTATTTATTACGTATCGTACGTCTAACTTAATAACGACGGTTTTCACCAAAATTAAACGATAATCACCCTAACTCTCCGTACTTGTACCCGACTTATTTTTACAATTTTTATAACTTTATTATGACCCGAATAACTTCAACAAAACTTATTTCTAACAAACCCGGTACCCGATTAAACCTTAAACCTAAACCTAACCTAACTACACTTAACTACTAATACTAATTTTCCAAATAAATCACAAGACATCCCCCCCCTTTTTACTCCCTTAGAACCGGCCACCCCCCCCCCCCCCCCCTAAAGTCTTCAAACTTTAATACCTCACCAACACTCTTAAATTGTCACCTAACATATGTCTCCTAGTATATATTAAATTTTTTTCACTTAGTTATCAAAAATCACTTTTACTTACAACTAGCAAAACTCTTTCACTCTTTTCTCTTGAGAGTTGGTTCGAATTAGGGTGATCAAGGAGCAAGGAGGATAATTTTTACAAGATCTTGTCATAAACTAGTTAATATAATCATCCTTGTTAGAGTTTTGAAATAAAAACTCAAGGATTAGTAGGCTTTTTATCATCTAAACTCTCTAAACTATCAAGTAAGTAAACAAACTCATTTTTATGATTTTTACAAGTTATTATTATGTTCATATAATTTTCTTACAAGATTTTATACATGCATCAACTTGTACCACTCCATTTTTGTATATATTAACTTTGAAGCCCTAGAAATGGAAACATATGAAACCCTTGTTAGACCTAGTGGAGTGATGATGTTTAAGGACCCATGACACCCTAAGAAGGTGTATGGTAGGATTAGATTAGCCTTGTGGTGTTTGAAAGTGGATTGATGGATGATGGAACTAGTTTAGAGACTTGAAAATGGTTTTTGAAACTTTTGATATACCTACTGTCCCTATTTTAAATTCGTGGAAAAATCAGTAGATGGTGACTAAGTTTTGACCAAATATTTAGAAAATACATTCAAAAACGAAACTTTAGGCGAAAGAACGGATTAAAACGAGTTTATAACGAAGGAGATATGATTTTTGCAAATTTAACGACGAAAACTACTTTTCCAAAAACTGCTTGCTGATTGGCAGAATACGACGGGTATTTTGAAGCATCAAACGTAACCTAAAAGAGCCGAGTTATCTAAAATATACTAGTATATACAAAGACGAATCCGTGGACATAAAGAACAAGGAAAACGAGCCTAAAACGACAAAGTTATACCCATTCTAACATCGTCAAACTATATATATATATATATATATATATATATATATATATATATATATATATATATATATATATATATATATATATATATATATATGGACACAAATAAAAATAATAACGTACGCGCTAAACGGTATATTTTCTAGTAAATATTACTAAGGACTATTTTCTTATCAAACGAATACGTATGACCCGAGAGAATACTTATACGACTTAACGACGTATTTCAAGGTTTTCAATACAAGGAATTTAACGCTAACACTTTTTAACGAGATAGTACGACAAGTTATATACTCCTATATATGGATATATTTTCCTAAGTATGGAATCTATTTTACTACGACGATAACTAGTATTTTCAAATTACGAGTGGTATGAGTATCATGTGCATGTGCATTCATTTCAATTCGGCTTGATCTAAGTTAGATCATGGTTATTCATTTAGGTTGCGGCTAGTACTCGCGCCTCATTGTCCTGACTACTTTTACCTCATTGCACCATCTTTGTACCATCACTTCGAGGTGAGTTCTCATAGCCCCGTTTTAATTCTATATTTTGATTTCAAATCCCACAGGGGAAAATACATTGCATTACTTGTTTTGTGTACATGCCTAAGTATAAAATTTCATACATTGCTTAAGTTGTCTTATTTACCACGTCTTGAAAAGTCCCCATTATTATCATGGACCGTTAATTTCTGGTACTAAGCGGGAGTGAGTGGATAGATCTATCGAGGGTGACGCCTCCATTCGTGTTTGGGTTGCTCCAAATGGAACGAATGCATTTCATGTCTTTATTATTAGAGTGTCTGGTAAACACTCATTGGGGCCAAGTATCGTCTAGCTTCGGGGTCATGAGCTTAAGAGCCAATGTATATGCTTTTCCGGACATCCTATTTCTTGGCATTACTTATGGCATATGTACACTAGAATTTACTTATAAACCTATGATTATTCACCAACATTCGTGTTGACCGTTTTTCGCAATGTATTTCTCAGGTTATTAAGGTAGCTCATGTTGCATACATTTGGACCTTCATGGAGTCGCGGAGTCGACGCGTCTCACCATATTTTCCGCACTTATGAAACGTTTGATCTTGTTGAACTTATTTTGACAATTTTGGCAAACTCTTTTGGGACCTAAGCTTTGTAAACTCTGAATGTTTTAATGATCAAACGCTGTGTTTTCTAAACGACACTTTAGGTCGTTCAACATAACTGTAAGTATGGTGCTATGACAGTCACCCCAGGTATTCCATTCCGCTGCCATTCAGGTATTTTGGAGGTGTGACAGATTGGTATCAGAGCTAAGGTTATAGCGAACTAGGATGTATCTTGGACCCTAGACTATAACCACATCATCATAGCATCTCATCATTTCATCATAGGTGCATATTCACTATACATGTTGCTTTACGCACACACTGTACAAGTTATTCATACCCATACTCATATATATATATATATGATTATATTGACCTGGTTCACAAGTGACATGTCTTCAGATACCCACGCCGTTATCCTTTCGTCGGATTCCGACGTTGAAGATGCCTTGTCATCTTCCACTACCATTATACCACCAGCTGTACTCACACCACCGTTAGCACTATTGAATTGTCATAAGAGCGAGGTTCTCATTCAGCCTATACATAGAATGCCATTTGGTAGAGTATTCAGACTTAATTTTAATGGACTTATTTGGATGCTTATTACAAGGGAGATAGCATGTTTTATTTCCTTCACTAGTAGGACGCTTACTACTTAGGTACTACCACCACAGTGGGTTACTTATTACACTATTGGTCGTCCCATAGTGCGTACTTCAACTTTACCTCTTGGATATCGCGAGATAGCGCGAAAGAGGGTAGTACCCCATTCACTATTATCACCATTATCTCCTAACTCATCACTAGGATCTCATTGTCATCAATGTTATCCTCATCCTTTAGAATACCACCATTGTCAGTTTCCTTTTCCATTTTCACTTGCCATGAATTAGATAACACCTTGTGGATAATACCAAGATTACGGACTCAACAGGAACATCTGCAGGTTCCTCAAGAATGGCTTAGAATCTACACTATCTAGGACTTGATCGATGCACAATTTCAGTCACTACTTCAGGACTATCTCGACCTTATGATGCCATAAACCTGATTTCACCTAGAAGGACTACAGGAAGTCTTTAGACTAGACTTATATCTTTACTAGCTGTTACTATTTTCCTAGCCACGAGAGGTGTGGCATAGTTCGAAGAAACTTGTAGTATTTTGATTGATGTACGAACGGAATCACCAAGTATTGACTCTACTATAGGGGAATGGTTGTGCTATCTATGATATTGGCCCATATAGACCGAAACCTTCATGTATTATATTCATGTGTTATGAATATGATGATTGTTATTACCGATAAATTCTCATGGACTCTCATGATTTGATGGAAATAGATTTAAGCAAACCACTCCAAGCATGACGCAAGCCGCTGTTGGACAATTCATTGCCAGGAACGCAACTACCGCCCTCACCAAGGAACTTACTCACGTGGAATTTATGGGTTGTAATCCCCCCTTCTTTAGCGGAAATGTAGACACAAAAGAATTTCTCAAATGGTTCGAAGAATTAGAAACAATCTTTCAAAGTGGTGACTGTCGTAAGGAAGACAAGGTTAAGTTCGCCACTTGCACTTTTCAGAAGCATGCCCAGAAATGGTGGACTAAGTATGTCCAGGTAGTAGGAGTTGATGCTGCTTACTCACACTCTTGGGAGAAACTAAAAAGGATGATGAGTTTGAAGTTCTGTGTGAAAAGCGAATTACAAGCAATTGAACAAGAAACACTAAACCTTACCATGGAAGGAGATGATGTTGTCAAGTATACTGCTTATTTTTATGATTTTGCTCGACTAGGCTCTGCAATGGATGAACCGGAAAGCAAGAAACTCGAAAGGTACATCGGAGGACTTTCTCCTGAAATTCGTAGGATGGTCATCGCATGTGAACCCAATACCATGTCTGAAGCTATCCAGATGGCAATCGAAACAAAGGAACTCATAGTTCGCGACAAGACATCGGGAGACAATAATAACAACAAGAGAAAATGGGTCGGTAATCAGGATGCTAATGCTACTCAACGACCATTTAAGATACAACAAGTGGTGGAGACCTTTACTGCTGGGTCAAGCCAAAAGAAAGGATATGTAGGTAAATTACCCGAGTGCAACAGGTGTCAGTTTCATCACAAAGGACGTTGCCCGGAACCATGTGGCAACTGTAAGAAGATCGGACACAAAGCCAAGGATTGCAAGACTCCCACCCTCACAAAGCATCAGGAACTCACGGTAATCTGCCGTGAATGTGGAGTAGTGGGACACTTCAAGAGTGAATGCCCGGTGTTGAGAGACCGGAACTGGAGGAGGCAGTTCATGTTTTAAAACCATAGTTCGAGCCCTCTAGGGTTGTACTTTCTTTTGGTACTTTCCATAAGTACATTGATGTAACCTAGTTGTATTAAGCACTTTCCTATCCAATGTAATGACTATCTTTTGTTACCTCTATGATAACCATAACTTTCGTTTACTCCGCTTTCTATCCCAATCGTTCAATTTTCAATCGTTTCGTAACATTATGTCATTGCCTTATTAGAGATTAGGCCGATTTAGTATTTGACGGACTAGTAGATTATTACCATTCTGTAGTATTTACCCATGTATCCAATAAACCATTCCACGAGTTTTATTTCAAACTATTTTACTACCTTATGGAGAAATTGTTTTTATCAAATTTCTAAAATAAGCCGTTTTGTTACCATACTATAAACTGATTTTTCCGATACTACGCCAAATATTTACTATTATTACGCGAAACAATTTTTATATTACTTTGAAAGGGAATATTTAGTATACCATTTTTAATAACAACGCGTTGAACACCATCTAAAGCTTTTGAGAAAAATAATATTATTTTGATTAAATCAAGCATCGCATCATTAGTCCTCAACTATACATAGCCTGATCACCTATGTATACTTCAGGAAAGATTATGCCATGAAGGAAATAGTTACTTTATAAAGTATTGTTAATAACAATCTTCATCCAAAAGCGTTTTAAACAAATAAACTCTTTTATGAATATTTCTTTCTGACAAATTTTCTCTGGATACTTACCCCACCTGTCACACACTTAGTCATTAAGTTAGACTTTCCATTGACTTCTTTAGGAGAGACTTCCCATATTAAGTACTAGGAGGATTCCTTGATACAAGAAAAACAATAAAAGGGTTACGAAAACTACTAACCTAGAATAGAAGTATACACCAAGGCAATTTATAGCTCAATAACAGTTCTAAGATGCCACTGGACCATCCGACCCACCATCTCTGACCTAGTTGTCCGATTTTATTATTCAAAGGTACTAGCTAGACTGAGCTACGGGATCAAACACATTGTGAAGGTACGCTAAGCAACACCATGGGAATAAACCAAGCCTCCTAACCGATACTGTAAAGTGTTTTGAGTTAACATGGTCTCATCCATACGCAAACTTCCCTGCAGTGAGTTTACGACAAGAATGATTGATTCGAATTATGGATATCGATATATATTCCCTTAAAGCATTATGTTCTTTAGAACTTCTGGATAACCTCACCTATACATCGAGAAAGGCATCAGACTCAAGAATATCTCCCCAGCTACATGTGAAGACAATACGGAAATTCATCGACATGGTATCAATTGAAACCCTCATATTGCCAACATGATAACAATTTCAACGATAAACCATCTCAGGACTTAAGTTGGTTGAATACCTAGACTTGTAGTTTTGTCGAATAATCGCCAATAGGCATTTTCTAATGTCAGGAACCGAATGTTAGACACCTATGCATTTATGCGAATATTTCCGATCCTACTATTTTATCCTTGTTAGTATTTTTACTTTTAAATGAAGTGGATTTCAAAATTTTGTCCATACAAATCACATATCTCGTGGAAAATAATTTTGAATTGCCTATTTTGAATAAATACGACCCTTTTTAGCCAGTATTTACTTGAACCATTATACAATGAGAAATGTTTAAACATCAAACTTTGGTAAATAGTTCTATTCACAACATGTTTGAAAACCGCGCCACATTTCATAACTATTAAATTTTGAATCATCAATAAAGCTAATATTGAGTATACCATTTGTTCCATTTTCTAAAATTGTTTATTTAGAAAAAGATTTCGACCAAAAACTCGAAAATCGCGAGATAAATTTGGAAACAAATCACCATACCATATCGCTTGTGCATTTAGGGCTTTGTGACTTGACAATAAGGAATATTGGAATAGGTGATGAAGGAAATTAGGAGGAACATCATAGAACGATTACAAACGTCAGTAATGGAGACCAAGCACAGTAGGCAAAGAATGACACATGTCTTAGCAATCCATTAGACCAAAACCCAAAGAATCAAATATTGTTAACCATATTCTATCTTCTTCGTATAACGCCGTGTTCGAGAGACGTAACGTTGTGGAATTAGTCACAAGATTTATCGTACCGTTTCAATTATTCCTGATAAAGGTGATTGAATCACCTTGGACTTCTAGCAATCATTTTAAGATTTCCTTCGGAACCTCATAAAGATGTGAACACCGCCTATCATCCTCAGATCGATGGCCATAACGGGAGAACGATTCAAACATAGGAAAGCTATACTCAGAATATGAGTGATTGACTCTAGAAATGGTTGGACTAACCATTTACCATAAATTGGATTCTTTTACAACCATAGTTATCGCGCGAGCATAGAGACTACACCATTTGAGGCACTTTATGGTCGAAGTACCAATTACCCGTTTACAAACTGAAATCAGAAAGTAAAAATTCACTGATCTAGAACTAAACCATGGAACAACAAAGGAAATTTCACAAGACAAGAATCGGTTACAAGCAACGAGAAACTGGTAGGAGTTATGTTGGTACATGACGCACATCATACGGATTGGGTATCCTTGAACAAGCAAATTTACTAGATTCACGTGAAAGAACGAACTAAATTGAAAGCTTTGCCTTGGAGAGGCATGATACGATTTTGGTAACATGAGAGATTGAACTTTTAAGTATATTGGACCATTTCAGATTCATGATAGAATCGACCAGCTGACATATAAGATTTGAGTTCTGACAGAGTTCAGCAACATATATTACCCATATTACATTATAAACCTGAAGAGACACTGATCATCTATTGACGAACCAAACTCGGAAAAAGCCAAACTCACTATTCCAATAGGCATTCATGAAATAACCAGAAATTTCCTACAAGTCGAGAATCAATTACAAATTCTATAAGTTGTAAACCCTTAAAACTTCAAGTTGGTAGCCAGATCACGTAGAAAGTTCTGCCTAGGAAAGGCATGATATTATTCGGAAAGATTTGGAAAGTTAAAACCGATATACACTGGACCATGTAATAATTCAGACAGAGTAGGCCTAGTAGCCTTCAGACTTGAGCCTTGTTAAAGAACAGCCGGATTACACAACTATGTTTCACCTAATCAAATCCAGGAAATGACTTTCAGATTAGTCAATCATAATCCCATTTGGAAGGGAATCCAACCTTGAGACAAACGTAAACTGGGTAAGAGAACCAGTAGAAAGCATGGACCGTGAGGTCGAACGGTTGAAGCAAAGTCAAATTCCTATCGTGAAAGTTCGCTGGAATTCGTGAAAAGGACCCGAATTTACTTGGGAACGAGAGGACCGAATGCAACTCAAGTATCCACGTCTTTTTGACCAAATATACTTCAGAGACCAACCAAAACTGAACTTCGGGACGAAGTTCCTGTTAGAAGGGAAGACTGTCACAACTCGTAATTTCCGGTCATTTTCCAAACCTCGACAATTTACTATTCACAAGTTACTATTCATCATTTACTATTCATCGATCACTATTCATCATTTTCGAGGTTAATTTGATATTCTGAGAAGCGTTTAGAAATTTTACTATTCACTTGACACTATTCATTTCCGGAAGAAAATCACTATTCACGTGCATTACTCATGTCATCGTAAATTTAGTCTACGAGTATTCAAATTCGCGTAACCGTATTGGTTCAGGAGCGAATCCATGCATTATCATTTGGGACATTTCATACAGGCTAGAAATAGTCTGCATATCATCTTTATGGCACTTGCATACTATTCCACTCGTAGGGTATTCAAATTATATTTTTAATATAATTAACGATTTACGTATGTTTATTTTAAATAAACACTAATACGCGAACTATAAATGAAACTAACACGTCCGACACTTCCGACTATTATCCCAATATATTTTTATATTCATTTTAATAATATAAAAATTATAATATTAATTTACCCGGTATTTTGGAAACTTATTTATTACGTATCGTACGTCTAACTTAATAACGACGGTTTTCACCAAAATTAAACGATAATCACCCTAACTCTCCGTACTTGTACCCGACTTATTTTTACAATTTTTATAACTTTATTATGACCCGAATAACTTCAACAAAACTTATTTCTAACAAACCCGGTACCCGATTAAACCTTAAACCTAAACCTAACCTAACTACACTTAACTACTAATACTAATTTTCCAAATAAATCACAAGACATCCCCCCCCTTTTTACTCCCTTAGAACCGGCCACCCCCCCCCCCCCCCTAAAGTCTTCAAACTTTAATACCTCACCAACACTCTTAAATTGTCACCTAACATATGTCTCCTAGTATATATTAAATTTTTTTCACTTAGTTATCAAAAATCACTTTTACTTACAACTAGCAAAACTCTTTCACTCTTTTCTCTTGAGAGTTGGTTCGAATTAGGGTGATCAAGAAGCAAGGAGGATAATTTTTACAAGATCTTGTCATAAACTAGTTAATATAATCATCCTTGTTAGAGTTTTGAAATAAAAACTCAAGGATTAGTAGGCTTTTTATCATCTAAACTCTCTAAACCATCAAGTAAGTAAACAAACTCATTTTTATGATTTTTACAAGTTATTATTATGTTCATATAATTTTCTTACAAGATTTTATACATGCATCAACTTGTACCACTCCATTTTTGTATATATTAACTTTGAAGCCCTAGAAATGGAAACATATGAAACCCTTGTTAGACCTAGTGGAGTGATGATGTTTAAGGACCCATGACACCCTAAGAAGGTGTATGGTAGGATTAGATTAGCCTTGTGGTGTTTGAAAGTGGATTGATGGATGATGGAACTAGTTTAGAGACTTGAAAATGGTTTTTGAAACTTTTGATATACCTACTGTCCCTATTTTAAATTCGTGGGAAAATCAGTAGATGGTGACTAAGTTTTGACCAAAGATTTAGAAAATACATTCAAAAACGAAACTTTAGGCGAAAGAACGGATTAAAACGAGTTTATAACGAAGGAGATATGATTTTTGCAAATTTAACGACGAAAACTACTTTTCCAAAAACTGCTTGCTGATTGGCAGAATACGACGGGTATTTTGAAGCATCAAACGTAACCTAAAAGAGCCGAGTTATCTAAAATATACTAGTATATACAAAGACGAATCCGTGGACATAAAGAACAAGGAAAACGAGCCTAAAACGACAAAGTTATACCCATTCTAACATCGTCAAACTATATATATATATATATATATATATATATATATATATATATATATATATATATATATATATATATGGACACAAATAAAAATAATAACGTACGCGCTAAACGGTATATTTTCTAGTAAATATTACTAAGGACTATTTTCTTATCAAACGAATACGTATGACCCGAGAGAATACTTATACGACTTAACGACGTATTTCAAGGTTTTCAATACAAGGAATTTAACGCTAACACTTTTTAACGAGATAGTACGACAAGTTATATACTCCTATATATGGATATATTTTCCTAAGTATGGAATCTATTTTACTACGACGATAACTAGTATTTTCAAATTACGAGTGGTATGAGTATCATGTGCATGTGCATTCATTTCAATTCGGCTTGATCTAAGTTAGATCATGGTTATTCATTTAGGTTGCGGCTAGTACTCGCGCCTCATTGTCCTGACTACTTTTACCTCATTGCACCATCTTTGTACCATCACTTCGAGGTGAGTTCTCATAGCCCCGTTTTAATTCTATATTTTGATTTCAAATCCCACGGGGGAAAATACATTGCATTACTTGTTTTGTGTACATGCCTAAGTATAAAATTTCATACATTGCTTAAGTTGTCTTATTTACCACGTCTTGAAAAGTCCCCATTATTATCATGGACCGTTAATTTCTGGTACTAAGCGGGAGTGAGTGGATAGATCTATCGAGGGTGACGCCTCCATTCGTGTTTGGGTTGCTCCAAATGGAACGAATGCATTTCATGTCTTTATTATTAGAGTGTCTGGTAAACACTCATTGGGGCCAAGTATCGTCTAGCTTCGGGGTCATGAGCTTAAGAGCCAATGTATATGCTTTTCCGGACATCCTATTTCTTGGCATTACTTATGGCATATGTACACTAGAATTTACTTATAAACCTATGATTATTCACCAACATTCGTGTTGACCGTTTTTCGCAATGTATTTCTCAGGTTATTAAGGTAGCTCATGTTGCATACATTTGGACCTTCATGGAGTCGCGGAGTCGACGCGTCTCACCATATTTTCCGCACTTATGAAACGTTTGATCTTGTTGAACTTATTTTGACAATCTTGGCAAACTCTTTTGGGACCTAAGCTTTGTAAACTCTGAATGTTTTAATGATCAAACGCTGTGTTTTCTAAACGACACTTTAGGTCGTTCAACATAACTGTAAGTATGGTGCTATGACAGTCACCCCAGGTATTCCATTCCGCTGCCATTCAGGTATTTTGGGGGTGTGACACTTGCAAACAAAAGCACAAACATCAAGTCCAGTTCAATTTCTTCTGTAAGGATGGTATTATCTTGCTTCAGTTCTTCAAAAACATAATCAAAGAATTTTGTGTTGACCTTATTAGGCTTTTCCCGTCTTTCTTCTAACATGTTCTTGAGTATCGTAATCACCTTCTTTCTTCCCTAATTCATTTCATTACAATTTTATCAGAAATAAGTAGTGTGCTTTTCGAAAGCTCGTCACTTTTTCGTCATAACCTTATTATTTTGGTACCTGTAGACACTTGTGATAAGCTGTTCCAGGAATTGCCAAAGGAAATGACAGCAGTCCCTCTAGAAAAGCTTCAAAGTTCTCCCTTAGATTCTCAGATGAATTCTCTAGATCATAACTGATCAGTTTTTTTCCAGTGAGACCAAATATCATCTGTTGAACACCCAAAGATCGCAAGACTCATAGTAAATTACAATGTTTGTGCTATACTGCTATTTCAGAAGTATATTTCACCCCGGAATGATTTTAAAAAAATGGAAACATCCTTAGATAAGTAATATTATGCTTTCGGTCTCTCACGGTCTAGGACATCACGTGCTTGACACATTAAGTTAAGGGAAAAGTCAAAAAATGCATAACGTGACAAGTTTGGTGCAATAATATGCATAAGATGCGACGTTATGCATTTTTAGACTTTTCCCTTAAGTTAAAAAGGTTGCGAGACTAAAAGTGTAAAAAAATAAAGTATGTTGCCTTAAGAAAAAAAGTAAAGCAGGGGTGGTCTAGTGGTAAAAAAAACTCGTGACTATCATCACTACAATGTGAGAGGTCTCAATTTCAATTACTGCTACGTGCAAACAACTCTAAAGTGACCACGTCAACCTTCCTAAATGAGCGATGGCTTTACCTGGTTTGAGTCTGTGTGGCGGTGTGGGTAAATCTTGTGGATTAGTCGACTAAAAGGTTAGAAACCAGTTAACCAAAAAAAGTGTAATACATTTTCATGCATTTTACCCAAAAATATAATTGAAATACTGTAGTACTAGTAATAGTCTAAATTTTAATACTACTAATTCACTTCAAGAATTTGTAAGCATATGAACACACTTTAGCGACTTCCTACCCATTTGACTAGTTCTTTCATAGCTAAATATTTTATTTTAGCCGTCACAATATTATCCGATCCTGATTGACCCATTTTCACAAGTAATCATCCATCTAATTACATCTTCAGTTGCCGCCTTTAGTTCCACCGTCGTTTGGCTAACCCATGTCTCTATGTTTCTTATTGCTACGCTTTCAACTTCAGAAAGCATATTTTTGAGGCTTTCATGGCCAAAAAGATTCAGCATCATGTTCTTGAGATGCTTATGTAGGTGTCCATGCAAAGAACTTACATTCTGTTTCTAAGGCTGTATGGGTACCAGCTCTCGAACAATTGACCCTCTTGTTGGAACACAATGTGATTAAGATCCGTATCTGGTGACACTATAACTTGCATACCAATGAAACTGGTCCGAAATATTGACCCATATCTAAAGTATAACAATGAATGTCACAGTCTAACAACTACTAAAGAAACATGCAACAATGATCAATTATGGTGATATGGTTATAGGCATTAAATGAAGGGACAATTGCACAAACAACAACATACATTCAAGTATTAAGCAAACACTCTCATTTTGTTAATAACTATAGCCATACATGCATTCGTCTTTCCAAAAAACAAATTTCAACAACATACTTGCAGTTTATTACTCGAGCTAGCTAATTACAACGATTACCTCATGCATGGTATAATTGGTAAACTTAACGTGTGAAAGTATGTTGCTATTTTATGTAATTAGACCTTTACAGAATTCACCTTTTGATCCTCTCCTTTACAAAGGGAGGTGTGTCCCAAGTTCGATTAAGGGCAAAGAACTGTCGAGTTTCTCCAAGTAGCGGCCAACCCATCGAACCAGGAGGAAGTTTGCCATTGCATCTTGGGTTCCTCTTCCTTCACATGTAAATCCAGTGTATGATGCTTACCACGTACAGCTAGAGCTAAAAAACTAGCCAAGCGTTGTTTTATGTTACATAGATGTTGAAGTACGTGCATTTATTCCCTTTAAAATCCGATTGATACAATGACCGATTTCATTCAAGTATTGGCAGCCTACGGCCTAAACCCTAAGCCGTAATAAGATATATGAAAATTATACTAGAATTGCACATGTCAAAGCATAAAATTAGTGACTCGAAGTTTTTCAAGAAGAAATAACTTTGCAAGATATTCCTCAAAGCGAGCCTACTCTCCTGAAGTGGGCTGACGAGTCAACATTATCTTTCACATATTGTCTCTTAAGCAGGACATGTGAGCTTATTAGTGTTGTTAATTATGAACATTTTGCAAAAACATGGTTCTTGACTTAAGAGCCGTATACGAGGATGTGCGAGGTGTGCATGGGCAATTTTAAGGGCCTCACAGTGTATATCATATCTCCTTGTATATTCGGGGCATCAAAATTTAATTCCGACAAAAATATTAATGATGTATGATTTTATGTTTCGTATGTTTGTTAAAATTGAAGCTAAATACTTCATTTTTATTTCCATGGCTGATATGATATATCTTTAACCGTCATATTGAGTTACTACATAAGTTTTTGTAGAGGGCCTCTGGAATCTCAGTTACAATTGACTGACTCTCGAGGGGAATCTTGGAGAAGAAATGAAGTTGTTACATTCAACTTCACTGCATAACTTCTGTTACATAGTTTTATTAGATTTACTCATTGTTGAACGATTACAAGTTATTGTTTTAGGGTTTAAAACATACGGACAAATTATAATTTGAATATGAATCCCAAAAGAATGCCTATAGTCATTGACTCACTTTATTTTGCATACTCTTATTTTGGTGTATACCAAAGAACAAATCCCCACCATCCATCTTGTTTGATCTAATAGTGGAGATTAATCTAAGATTAAATATGAAAATCTAAGTTCATGTTTTTTTTTTTCCTTTTTCTTTGTCTTTTTTGTCTTTTTTATTATTCATTTTTTTTCTTTCTTTCCTTATTATTTTTTTGTGTCTTTTTTTTCACGCTACTTTTTTTTTTTGTTCTAAATCACGTTTTCTTTTTTTCCCCTTTTCTTTTTATTTTTTTTGTCTTGTTTTTCTAATAAATGTTTTTTTTTCCTAATACACGTTTTTTTCGCTTTCATATATTTTCGTCCGTTTTCAAACGTTTTTGTTTGTTTTCATACGTTTTCGCCCGTTTTCATATATTTTCGCCCGTTTCATCCGTTTTCATATGTTTTTCGTCCGCTTTCTTACGTTTTCGCCCGTTAACGTATGTTTTTATACGTTTTCATCTGTTTTCTTACATTTTCGTTCGTTTTCATACGTTTTCGTCCGTTTTCGTCCATTTTTCATACGTCTTCGTCTGTTTTCAGACGTGTTTTTACGTTTTCATACGTTTTCGTCCGTTTTCATACATATTCGTTCGTTTTCTTACTTTTTTGATCGTTTTCATACGTTTTCGTCCGTTTTCTTTAGTTTTCGTCCAGTTTTCAAACATTTTTGTCCTTCTAATACATGTTTTTACATTTTCATACGTTTTCTTCCGTTTTCATACATTTTCATTCGTTTTCATCCATTTTTAAATATTTTTTGCCATTTTCAGACGTTTTCATATGTTTCTAAATATCACAAGTGATATTCTGAATATCACAAGTGATACTATGAGTACCACAAATGATATTCTGGATATCATAAGTAATATTCGTCCATTTTTCATACGTCTTCATCCATTTTCAGACGTGTTTTTAAGCTTTCATACGTTTTCGTCCATTTTCATACATATTCGTTCGTTTTCATACGTTTTCGTCTGTTTTCTTTCGTTTTTGTCCAGTTTTCAAACGTTTTTGCCTTTTTCACACACGTTTTTATACTTTCATACGTTTTATTCCGTTTACATACATTTTCGTCCGTTTTTTACATTTTCATCCATTTTTTCATTTGTTTTTGTCCGTTTTTAAATGTTTTTTTTTTTTTTTTTGCCATTTTTAGACGTTTTCATATGTTTCTAAATATCAGAAGTGATATTCTGAATATCACAAGTTATATTCTGAATATCACAAGTGATATTCTGTGATATTCTCAACATCACAAGTTATATTCTGAATATCACACGTGATATTCTGAATATCACACGTGATATTCTGAATATCACACGTGATATTCTGAATATTACAAGTGATTTTATGTAATATGCAAAATATCACAAGTGAACCTATGAGTACCACAAATGATATTCTGGATATCATAAGTAATATTCTGTGATATTCAGAATATCATATTCTGAATATCATAAGTGATTTTCTGAATATGACAAGTGATTTTAAACAAATGTTTTGTAATATGAAAATCACAAGTGATATTCAGAAAATCACAAGTGATATTTAAAATATCACCATTGATATTCAGAAAATCACAAGTGATATTCTGAATATCAATTGTGATATTCATAAATATTTAAAAACAGATGAAAACGTAGAAAAATAGACGAAACGTAAAAAAAACGGACTAATACGTATGAAAATGGACGAATACATATGAAAACTGACGAAAACATAAGAAAATCACAAGTGATATTCAAAATATCACAAGTGATATTCAGAAAATCACAAGTGATATTCTGAATATCACTGAATATCACTTGTGATATTAAGAAACGTAAGAAAATAGATGGAAATGTAAGAAAACGGACGAAAGCGTAAAAACACGTATGAAAACGGACAAAAACGTATAAAAAATGGATGAAAACGAAATAAAATGGACGAAAATGTATTAAAACGAACGAAAACGTAAAAAATTTGACGAAATGTATGAAAACGGACAAAAATGTGCGAATACATAAGAAAACGAATGAAAACGGACGAAAACGTAAGAAAATAGGCGAAAATGTATGAAAGCGTAAAAACGCGTCTGAAAACGGACGAAAATGTATGAAAAATGGATGAAAACGAAATAAAAATAAATGAAAACGGACGAAAACATATAAAAATGAACGAAAACATAAGAAAACAGATGAAAACGTAAGAAAATGGACGAAAATGTTTAAAAACGGACGAAAACGTCTGAAAATAGACGAAAACGTCTAAAAATGAGCGAAAACATAAAAAACGGACAAAAAGTCTGACGAAACGTTTATAAACATATGAAAACAGACAAAAATGTATGAAAACGGACGAAAACGTATAAAGACGGATGAAAACGTATAAAAACGGACGGAAACAGACGAAAACGTTAAAAACGGACGAAAACTTATGAAAACCGACGAAAATATATAAAAACAGACAAAAACGTATGAAAGCGAAGAAGAAGGAAAAAAACGTGAATTAAAAAAAACATGAATTAGAAAAGAAAAAAAGCTTGAATTAGGAAAAAAGAAAAAAAGAAAAAAAAAAAGAAAGGAAAATGGGAAAAAGAAGCGTGAAAAAAAAGAAAAAAAAAGAAAGAAAGAAATACAAAAAATGAATAATAAAAAAGACAAAAAGACAAAGAAAAAAAAATGAACTTAGGTTTCATATTTAATATTAAGTTAATCCCAAAATTAGATAGATGGTGAGGATTTGACCCTTAGTATGCATTTGAATTTTTCTCGCCTAGTATATATCTATAGATCCTTGATATCATTTGTAATAATGTCGTGTGCATGATAGACTTAAGTGTTAGTTCTAACAAAAGAACATTACAATATACTTTTTGTTTACTACAAATCTGTACAAAATCTAGAACATTACAATATACATTTTTTTTCTTCTTTTTTTTAGCTACAAATCTGTACAAAATCTAGAACATTACAATATACTTTTTTTTTTAACTACAAATCTGTACAAAATCTATTTTTCTCTCTATACTTATTTTTTTAATTAAATTTGTGTAATGCTGAAAGCATCACGAATGCTAAGTTGAGAAAGACCTATAGAAAACTTGTTGCATTAATTGAAGCAATATGTTAATGAGATCAGTAAGCAATAAGTTGATCATGACTTATTTAATGAAACCTTTATATTCAAGTGATTTTATTCTTAGATCAATGAGATTCTGTAGCACATGTGATTTTATTTTAAACCTTTATATTCAAGTGTTTCTAATTTATGTTGGATTTAAATTTTACTGAGCATTAGGCGATGAGAATGAATTTAGAATGGATTTGGCGATAACATTAGCTGCAATGAATCTAAAACTGTTTGGACCAAAAAAATTATATTTGCAACTTTAAGTACTCCCCTAGTCCCCTTAACTGAGCTCTATCGCATATTACCATTGTTTTTTATTTGTCCAAGTTGTAATAATCCTAGCTTAATCATGATATATTTTTTGGGCCGTAACTTATTTTATGATTAAAAAAAATTAAGAAACCCGATTAATCAGAATCACCCGACCTCACATAACCTGATCCGATAACAACCCGAACCCGATAACCCGATTACCTATCAGTCGGATTGCGGGGTCACTTTTTCATATTTAAAACCCGATTCAACCCGACCCGATAAACCCGATTCAACCGCACCCGATAAACCCGATAACCCGATCTGATAACACCCCTAATAGCAGCTGTGGCATGAACACATGGCAGCCAAGATAGCTGCCATAGTCTACAATTACATGTCCTTTCAGATAACTTCACTTGAAAAGCTTGAATTCTTGATCTTACCTCAAATGCAGTACCACCACGAATTACATGCTAAAACCTACAATTTTAAAAGAATTAGTATTTGACAGAATATATATTAGGTAATTAAATTATTGTTATATAATCACAGAATATATACAAGTAATTAAATTCATACCTTGTATCATTCTTTAGTAAGTCAATTCTTTTCTTTATTGATGGACATATGTCATCAGTCCATTTAGCAGAAATCTTCCTCATTGTTTTCATTCTTTTAAGCACTATCACCCTCATAGCTTCCAACATTATCAGTAGTGGTTTGTCTCTCACACTAACCAAGACCAGTTTTCTTTGTTTTCTACATAGACTACAGCCCAAGCAACAAGGTAAATGTGATTGTTCCCATCTCTTCCTATGGCAATCAATATCTCACCATGATTAGGTTTCGTTAGGAAACACCCATCCAATGCAATTACCCTTCTACAACCATTCTTAAACCCTTCTTTTAACCCACCAAAACATACACAAAACCTATCAAATAAGGTCTTGTCATCAGTATTTGTCACTCCTAGTTTAAATGTAGACCCTGGATTACTATCCAACAACTCTTTGCCATATGATCAAATTAAGGCAGAGTGTTCGATCATCAATAGTTTTCTCATACTCTGTTAAGGCCCAAGTCTTTGCAGCTCTACACTAATTAGGAGTAACAGTACAATTATACTTCTTCTTGACTAAATCAACTATATCTTTTAGCTTAATTTTTGGATTCTTTCTAATTTTATCACCAAAAGGTTTAGCAATCCACTAATGAACCAAACTGAAAATTTCTAACACAAGTGTGTTTAGGTATTAAAGAGATAATTTGAAAGGTTTTTTCATATTCATCCATCTAGCATATAACCTGTAACTACACTTAGGGATATCTTTACTACATACCCTAGGGTACATGACATGTTTCCTTTGTTTGTCTAACCCAGGATCTTTCACATTTGGTGTTCTTTGTCAAAAAACGACAATGATCACGTCTTTTACACTCCTTTCATACCATATTGGATAGCCATTGGCTAATGCATAGTATGTGATGCATTCTTTCAACTGTGAAGCACTCTCATACTTTTCTTTCAGCTGTGACATTAACAAAATATAAAACATCAGTGTTAAAATACTCAATGCATACATAACTTCTCTCAGTGGAGTACATAGTATAAAGAAGTGTAAAGAAGTACCTTTGGCTCCGTCATCCTCCAATGTGTTGTTTGATCATGAGTAGGATACTTGTCTTGACTTGATTCAACACCAACAAACGGGTCTTGCAAGTTTCCATAAGAATCTTCACCCTTTAATTTTCTTACTAATTCAGCCAAGAAATCTTTATGCTCAACCAAAACTTCAGTACTTCTAGGATTAGCTGTCATGTCTGGAATTGGTGTTGCTCTTTCCTTGCTTCTGTTTGCTTTCCTACTTCTAAGTTGAAGAAGCTCTTCTTCACCAGCACTTAGATAATCAAATGACTTGTTAGAATAGTCACTGTCATCATAATCAGTAGAAAGCATCCCATCACTCTCATTTTCACTCTCACTCGTAACTGCCGCTTTCTCTTTCCCTTTACCCTTATCCTTATCATTCTTATTTTGACCTTCAGCAATACCCTTACCATTATCAACCACATTCTCTTCTTGAGCCTCCAATTCAGTCTAACTTAGCATTTCTTCCTCTGTAAAAGAATTTAGCATTTCTTCCTCAATAAAAGAATTGCAAAACCTATTCCTAGGGGTTGGGCTTTACCAGAGGTTCCATCACTTAATGTACTAGGGTCAGGTTGTGCTAAATATTTGGACAGGTCAATGTTACAATGGTCAATGTACATTTCTATTCCCCCATGCAATTTGGACAGGTCATACATGTGAATCAAATCAATGTTATTTTCTACTTTGACTAAACCATGTTCTAAATCACTCTGTGGAAGTCTATAGTACATACCAAACATATATATAGCCATAATTGATTTCTTGATCAACTTTCTAAGATCCTCAAATGAAAGCCTGGCCACATACATCTTTAAAATCACACCACTATCGTATCTTAATGGTTCGTTCATAAAAATCCCATCATTCCACACGTCTAAATCAATGCCATCAGGTCTAGGTTTAGTCATTCTACAAAATAAAAGTTTGAATATTAGGGCTAATTCTGAAATCTAATTAAAGAACAATTAAGAGATATAAGAGCTAAACATACCTTGAATCCCATTCGAATAAAAAAAAGATGGTGTTGAGAGGGTTTGATTAAAACTGTAAAGTAGAAATTAAGGTTTGTGAGAGAGAGAGAGAGAGGGGGGAGAGAGAGAGAGAGAGAGAGAGAGAGAGAGAGAGTAAATTCGGGGAAACTAAAGTTGTGTGTATTTTTTTGGGGGGAAATAAAGTAGAAATTAGGGTTTGTGTGGTACATGAACGGGTTTTGTACGGATAACGGACATATTATAACGGAGTCAACTATAGTCAAATGTGCCAGCTCAGCAAAAATTGGGACAAGGTTAATTACTACCAACATAGGAAAGATTAGTAATTTTGATACACAACTTAGTAAAAAAATGATTACACAACATAGTAAAGCGTGACAACTTCCATACATTTAAAAAAATTATCCCATATTTAAAATGTGCTAAAAGACAAAAGCCAAAAGCCAAGTTGTCATAAGTACAAGTAGCCAAAAAAGTAATAGTTGCCACATACAAAATACCTTGCACATGTCTTACATATACATTCCACATTTTGTCTTTTAATAATAAAAAGTGGACACGTGTCGCATATATGTTGAATTGCCCAGTTGCAAATTTTTCCGATTCATTTTATGAAATTGGTTTGAAAATTTCTTAAAAAGCTGTTTCACTTTGGTTTTGATACATTTTAGGAATTTTCCTTTTAAGAAAACAATATTATGATATTTGAGACTACAAAGCAGGAATATGCCAGATTAGCATAATCACTTATTGAAACTCATCGCTATAACTCTTCAATGCAAGATGTCTTCACGTTCACTCATAATTATTAAGGGTCAAATTTTCTTTAAAGGAATAAAGCCTCCAATAAACACAAACAAGTTATACAATCAAGAATTTAGATTATTAAAATATATCATTGAGTCCATAGAGGCCATATGCATTAGCAAATATAAAGCATGTTATCTAAGATAATATATTAAGTTTCCAAACTTTAATCATTTCACATACAATTTTGTTAGGAGGGCATCCCAATATATATTTAGAGGGCGTTGGGTTTGTTAACGGAAATCACTATGGTATCGGAATCACTATGAGTCTGTAAACCCACCATATTTAGTGGGTATGAGATTTGCCTATTTGTATGGGTTTTATACCCATATTTCAAAATAAAACCCAACAATTAAAAAATTTATTAGGAATGAAATCCATTCCTTCATTATCATTCCCATAAAATGAACGCGCCCTTATAATCCCTACAATTTAGGATACGATAATAATAACTTAGAATTTCTAGGAGGCCGTGATCCCTTCATGCCTTTCAAAGTTTCATCCCTATCTGCGTCTAGAGGGGTGTTGAAGGGGTGTATAATAGGTGCCGTCATACATAGCTTCTACTTAAAAGGAGTCATATTTTTATTAGTTTTGCATATAAATACGTATTTATATTACTTTATAATAAAGTGTTTGTGACTTTCTATAAAAAGAATGCTTAAAAGAATTAAGACGACACACTTGCCTTTTATGGAATCTTTTTGTTGGTTTATATGCATTACAAGTTCTAAAACTACCATTACAACTATTTAATGTTACAAATACATTAATTCAATGCATATAATTAATTATATTAGTAAAATACGCATCTCTTAAAAGTACAATTAATATACCCCGTGATACAAAAAAATTATATAAAATTACAAATCATTAATGATATTATTAAAATACTTTTCAATAAAAATTACAGTTAATATATCACATAATACGAAATAATTATGCATAAATCATTTTATCTTCTTTAAAACACAACTAAATGAAATTTATAATTCATTAATGATATTTATTAAAATACCCCTCATTTAAAACTAAAATTAATATATATCTTACGGTAAAAAACAATCATGCATAGATTATCCCCATATATATTTTTTTGTCTTCTTTAAAATACGCACTAAATGAAATTTCATTTAGCAGATCGTATAAATCCATTTGTTAGGTAGTCAGACTTTCTGACACCACCTTTTTCGACTACGCAATGAACCACCATTTACAACCATAACTTAGCAATATAGACACCACCAAATGACGCTAAACCGGTACTATACTATAAAACACCCTCAATGTTTAAACATTATATAATTGCACGTCTAAAACAACTAACAATAGTGGTGACAACCGTTTTTGTATTGTTGTTGCATCGTGATACGTAGGGTGTGTTTAGTTGAGGGAAAACACCCTTGTTTTCTACAAAATGTTTTGTGGAAAACAAGGAAAACAGAGATCGCGTTCAAATTAGTATTTTCCAATAAAATTCTATACAAAACACAAAATTCCTATTTCCAACTTTAATACACAAAACTACAAAACATTTTTTTTTTGTTTACCCCTATTTTCCATTAAAATACCCCAAATCCGTTTTCGTCAGTTGTTTAACATTTTCGACTGATTTTTTACGTTTTCGTTCATTTTTTTACTTTTTCGTCAGATTTTTTACGTTTTCGTCAGATTTTTTAAGCTTTCGTCCAATTTTTTACGTTTTCGTCCGTTTTTAACGTCTTCGTCCGTTTTTTTACGTTTTCGTCAGGTTTTTTACGTTTTAGTCTGATTTTTTCGTTTTCGTCCTTTTTTTACGTTTTCTTCAGATTTTTTAAGTTTTCGTTCGATTTTTTACGTTTTGTCTGTTTTTTTTACGTTTTCATCAGATTTTTTACGTTTACATCCGATTTTTTACGTTTTCGTCCGACTCTTTACGTTTTCGGATGATTTTTTAAGTTTTCGTCCGTTTTTTTACGTTTTCGTCAGATTTTTTTCGTTTTTGTCTGTTTTTTACATTTCGACCGTTTTTTAACGTTTTCGTAAGGTTTTTAAGTTTTCGTCCGTTTTTTTTCATTTTCGTCCGTCTTTTTAAGTTTTCGTCAGATTTTTCAATTGTTCGTCCGATTTTTTACATTTTCATCATTTTTTTTACGTTTTCGTCAGATTTTTTACGTTTTTGCCAGATTTCTTATGTTTTCGTCTAGTTTTTTACGTTTTTGTCCGTTTTTTACGTTTTAGTAAGGTTTTTTAAGTTTTCGTCTTATTTTTTAGTTTTCGTCCGTTTTTTTTCCTTTTTCGTTAGATTTTTTAAGTTTTCGTCCGATTTTTCACGTTCGTAAGATTTTTTATGTTTACGTCCGATTTTTTACGTTTTCGCCCGATTTATTTATGTTTTCGTCCGTTTTTTATGTTTTGTTCAGATTTTTTACGTTTTTGTCAGATTTTTTACATTTTCGTCCGATTCTTTACGTTTTCGTCTGATTTTTAGGTTTCCGTACGTTTTTTTACGTTTTTGTCAGATTTTTTACGTTTTCGTCCGTTTTTTACGTTTTTGTCAGATATTTTACGTTTTCGCAGGTTTTTTTAGGTTTTCGTCAGATTTTTTACCTTTTTGCCAGACTTTTTACGTTATCGTCCGTTTTTTTACGTTTTCGTCAGATTTTTTACGTTTTCGTCAGATTTTTTCTGTTTTCGTCAGATTTTTTACTTTTTCATCATACTTTTTACGTTTTCGTCACACTTTTTACATTTTCATCCGTTTTTATACGTTTTCGTCATATTTTTTACTTTTTCGTCAGACTTTTTACCTTATCGTCCATTTTTTTATGTTTTCGTCAGATTTTATACATTCGTCTGAGTTTTACGTTTTCGTCCGTTTTTACGTTTTTGTTGGATTTTTTACGTTTTCGTCAGATTTTTTTCATTTTTGTCAGATTTTTTACGTTTTCTTCCATTTTTTAAGTGTTCGTCAGATTCTTTACGTTTTCTTTTTTATTTTTTTTACGTTTTCGCATATTTTTTTTATGTTTTTTTTTTTTCCTTTTTTAACGTTTTCGTACGTTTCCTTACGTTGTCGTCCATTTTTGTTTTTTTTACGTTTTCGTGGGGTGTTTTACATATTCATCCGTTTTCGCTTGTTTTTTTCTTTTTTCTTTTTATTTATTTATTATTTTTTTATGTTTTCTTACGTTTTCGTCCGTTCTTTTTATGTTTTTTTTACGTTTTCGTCCATTTTTTGTGTTTACTTACGTTTATTTACATTTACGTCTATTTTTTTACGTTTTCGTTAGACGAAACCTAAAAAAACATAAATCAAAGCTGAAAACATAAATGAAAGATGAAAACATAAAAATCAGATGAAGACGGAGGTAAACGTAAAAAATCGGAAGAAAACGTAAAAAATCAAAAGAAAACGTAAAAATCGGAAGAAATCATAAAAAACGAAAACATTAAAAAATGGATAAATGCATAAAAATTTTGACAAAAACATAAAAAAACAGATGGAAACATACAAAATCAAACAAAAAAGTAAAAAAAATGGACGAAAACGTAAAAAATTTGTCGAAAATGTAGAAAAACGGATGAAAACATAAAAAATGGACAAAAACGTAAAAAATCTGACGAAAACGTAAAAAATAGGACGAAAACGTAAAAAAACTGATGAAAACGTAAAGAAACGGACGAAAACATAAAAAATCAGACAAAAACGTAAAAAAACAGATGAAAACGTAAAGAAACGGATGAAAACATAAAAAATCAGACGAAAACGTAAAAAAAAACTGACGAAAACGTAAAAAGATTGAAGAAAATGTAAAAAAAACTGACGAAACTGTAAAAAATCTAACGTAAACATAAAAAACAGACGAAAACGTAAAAAAACAAACGAAAACCCAAAAAATAGACGAAAACGTAAATAAACGGACGAAAACGTAAAAAATCTGATGAAAATGTAAAAAACGGATGAAAATGTAATAAAACTGACGAAAACTAAAAAATTGGACGAAAACGTAACAAAATAGACGAAAACGTAAAAAAAACAAACAAAAACGGACAAAACGTAAAATATCAGACGAAAACGTAAAAAAACAGACGAAAACGTTATTTGATATTATATTTTACTTTTTTAATTTCTTTATTTTCTCGTATTAGATTTTTTTAGGTATTTTATAATTTAGTTGGTTAGTTTATAATATTTGTTTTTGTGTTTTGAAGATGTTTTTATAATATTAATAAGGTGAATAGTGAATTGAGATATAAAACAACAACTATTAAACATGTTTTCTAGTTTTGGAAAATGGAACACAAACACATGTTTCTGAGACTAAACGCGTTTTCTAAATTTTCCATTGTTTTGTGGAAATCAAACTCCCCTCCCTTTTCCTACAAAACAAGAAATAGGAAATGAAAGAAAATGTTTTCCAACTAAACGCCACCGTAGGTTCTCTGCTATATCTTTTTATGAAACAGTGTGCGATAAAGTTATTTCTTAAAGTTATCGCCATGCGTAAAATTAGCATCATGAAAAACATATAACTGAAAATATTGCTCACCAAAAATTTTGATTATACCCGCTGCCGCACCGCGCGGGTATTCTGCTAAAGCATATCATGTTACTAAATGCATAATCAAGAAAACACGCTAATTTCCAATTAATAACTTTTCTTAGACATTCTTTTTTTTCCCTTCTATAAAAGTAACCCATTAAAAAGATTTTTTGATATCGTCGAAAAATATAATCACACGGCGTGGGTACCTGACTAGTAATATTAAACATGGATATATTTTTTTTGAACGACTTTTTAGTTGTTAGTGGTTCAGATTCAGCAGTAACATCCAATTGACTGGCCTTGAGACCCGGGGGTAAAAGTTCCAGGTGGGGCTCGAACTTGAGACCTCCATTAGCCAAACATCTCCTCCCTAAGGCACCTTTTGAAAATATTGGTGGCCAACTAAGCTAGCCCGGTTGGTTAATATTAAACATACATGAGTCATATAAACGACCTTGTATCACGCATATAAATGTAACTAATTGTCCAGTCTAGGGTTTGTTTCATACATTTGATTGTGACTCTGTTAACTGTTGCAAGCTTTGAAATATCTTCCTATGATTTTCTGATATGAAATAAATGATAGTTTAAGCGAAATAGGTAATAAGTCGCTATTATATAAATTATTAAGAATAATGTGACATTTAACAAAACTTTTCAAAGTTCATAATTATATCCTTAAAATAAATAATAAAACGTGTAAAAAGTTTTATCAATTATGTACAGTACAATATAATAATTTGGTCCAAGTAACGATATTTATAGTAATATATAAATCATTTGGGACCTTCTTTTTGTAGAAGGCTTAAAATTATTTACACACTTTTTTTTAGGGTAAATTGTAAAAATGGTCACTAAAATATCGCGAAAACGCAAAAATGAGACCGAGTTATAAAGGCGTGCAAAAATGACACTAATGTTACGTAAAAGTGCAAAAACGCCAACGAGAGCCAAATTCTGTTAGTTTCTTCGTTAAGTGCCACATCACTGGGGGTATTATAGTTATTTCATTGCTTTAAGGATTAATATGTTCACGTGTCATAACACTATTGGTTTAGGGACTAAATTTGCAAAGTGATTTTTATCCTTTTATTTCACAGCCACTACCACCACCACTCTCTACCGCCGCCGCCACCCCCCCCCCCCCCCCTTTTACCACCACCACCACCACCACATCACAAACATAACCACCACCACACAACTAACACCACCACCCTCTACCACTATACAACCACACTATCAAATTCTTTTTCTTTTTTTCAAAAATGATTCTAACCAAGGTGTCAATGGCTGAACAATTATCCCAATCTGAATATGCTCTACTTAATAAATTCCACTTATATAAAAACATGTATTTTAATTGCCTCTACACTTGCAAATAAGGTATTAAAAGAAAAAAATTCACCTGCCAATCTTTAATATATATTGAGGACATTGATTTTGCAACAAGAGAATATATGTTAGCTAGGCATATTCACTCCGCATAGATATGATAATGCTACAAACACTCCTATTGTGGAATCTCATGCTTTTCTGTTTAGTGTTTAATGTAAACCCCAATGATGATGTTGCTAATACGGTATTAAAAGGCGTAAATTCGTTTCACATAGGATTTTAACTGCTGAGTTATTAAGGTTATCATTTAGTAGAGGCCGGTTTTCTTAAAGCACCATGTTTTTATTAAAATTTACTTGTTAGTACGTACTGTAATTGTATACATCGAACTTTATAGATTCGTGAACGTATTAGTAGAAGTTATCCAGAATGGTAGCATGGTTTAGGTACTGATGTTGGAGAAAGTTATTAGTTGCTCTTAAATTGACTGTTAATAAGTGTAGCATGAATCATGAATGTATCCGGTGTTATCTTTATTGGTTTGGTGGGGGGTTATATCTTGTAGATATGTTGATCATGTTGGCCCAATTTCACGGATCTTTAATCAACGATATACTAAAATATGAAATAATCTCTGTTTGCTAAAATATAAATGCTTTTATTAATTTGTCATACTTTGTTCATACAGAATCTACTCTATTTATAATGAATGAAAAGGTGCGATTGAATCATTGTGATGATTCAAAGAGTTGTGTTGGTTCGGTTCTAAAAAAGTTCGACCAACAGTTGTGCTGGTAAAAATAAAGATTGGGATTAACCCAATATTGTGATGATTCAAAGAGTTGTGTTGGTTCGGTTCTAAAAAAGTTCGACCAACAGTTGTGATGATTCAAAGAGTTGACAGTTATTTCCAGAGTTGACTTTTAAAAGGGGTTGACTTTTGACTTCGGGTTTGACCTTGAAAACGGGTAAAAATAAAGATTGGGATTAACCCAATATTCTCCCCCTTAATCACAATCGCTGCGACGTAGATCTTTAAGTCTTTTGTAGTCGTCTCCATTTTGCTTCCTTTAATATTCGCTGCAACATTGATCGAATTTTGGAATCTTCTGCACTCCCTGCTATCTTTGCGATGTTTGCACTCTCTGCGGTTTTTGCACTCTCTGCTGTTTCTGCAATCTCTGCTATTTCTGCAATCTCTGCTATTTCTGCACTCACTGCGGTATGCTCATTGTATCATTTCTCTTCAGTTATAGTCGCCATAAGCAATGTTGGCTCTAAGTCTTCTTCAATAAAATTGGATTGTTCTCTGACTTGATTCTTGCGTTTATTTTGACATTCATAGGCATAATGTCCAAGTTTGTGACATCGGTAACATGTTATTTTTGACTTATCACCATTCTTTTGTGGTTTGTTGTCGGTTCCTTCCGACTCATCTGAGGTGTATCCTTCATTAAAATTTTCGTAGTTTTTATATTTTCCACTTCCACGTCCTTTAAAATGCTTTCCTCTACCTTCATGTCTTGTGAACATCAATTTTTCTTGATTGTTCTCTTGTTTTCCTTTCTTATATTTAATCCTTTCTTCATAGGTTTTAAGTCTTCCTATGACTTCTTCAAATGTCATAGTGTTTAAGTCTGAATATTGTTCTATAGATGCTACTATTTGCAGATACCTATCCGGTACAGCATTTAGTAATTTTATGACTAAATTTGTATCTTTTATTGTGTGTCCTAGACTAGCGGCTTTGTTTACAAGAGTTGTTAGTTTTCCTGTAAAGGTGTCGATGGTTTCATCTTCCTTCATAGTTAACATCTCCATTTCTGATCTGAGTGTTTGAAGTCTGGCTTGTTGTACTCTTTCTTCGCCTAAGTGTCTAGATCTTAAAGCGTCCCATATTGCTTTTGGGGTTTTGTGCTTTGTTATTTGAACTAATTGTTCTTCGGGTAAGGATTGGTAAAGATATGCTATTGCAGTTTTTTCTTTTTTCTTATTAGATTGAGTATTTTCAGTTGCCTCAATCGTTTCCCATAACCCATTTGCTTCTAAAATAATTTGCATGCGAATTGCCCATAATGAGTAATTCGCTGGTTTTAAAATTGGGCATTGAAATTGAGGATTGGTGTTATTTACACCAGTCTCTTTATTTCCATTATTTCCACCGTCTTTTGTCATTTTAAAAGGGTTAAAAGACTAAGTAATCTCCTATAATCTAACACTAAGTGTGTTATAAAAATTTCTAACGCGCTTCTAATAGTTTGTGTTTTTTAAAAAAAAACTTGGAGATTATAAAAATAAAATGAAATAAGCCTAAGGTTAATTACTCCTTAAAAGATATTTCTAGATATAATAAGCAGTGTAAATTTCACTAGGTTATTATATAAAAATAAAATATGATAAGATACTAAGTGTTAATTTCTTAAAGTACTTATCAAAAAATAAACTATACTAGATATTAATTGTAAAAACAAAACTAATATACTAAGTATAATAAAAATAAAATAAAGGGTGGATTTTGTGAAAATAGAACCTGGAGGGTGTTTGTTAAAAAAACTTATCCCTAAAGTGTTTTGTTGTGCCGGTTCTTTTGCCCTAACGTTTATAATAACGCCTCTTTTTTCTTGTTTATCTCTTTGCAAGAGATAAAGTGGTCTCTTTTCTTTGAGACTTGGAAACTGCTATTGGTTTCTTCTGATGGTTGACCGCCGATTATTTGGCTTTGGTTAACCTTAATCTCTTCACGGTTTGGGTTCTTCTTTTGAACTCCGATTGATCCTCTTGGGATTCTTCTGCCGTGTATTGGTTGAATCGTGTGATGATTCAACAACGATCGAGGGGTGTTTGATTCTTCAGGAAACAACAGGTGTGTTTGTTCTTTGATGTTTCTGATTTGTGCCCCTTGATGATGACTTTGTGTTATCCTCTCGAATTTGGTATATAGTTCTTATCCTTGTTTTGAATCGATTAGATACTGGTTGTGTTTAACCGTGTCTAATCTTGTTTCGGTATGAATTTTTGGTCCAGATTTTTGCAAAAAGTAACGAGAGAAAAAAAATAAGAAGAACCCTTTTTGATGCCGGTAAAATTAATCACTATTGTGATTCTTACCGTGGTGACAAAAGAGTTGGATTCTCTTTGATTGTAGAACACAATAAAATGATTTTTTGATTATTGTTGTTCGAATGGTTTTGCAAAAAAAATACCGAGACAAAACTTGTATTGATTAAAAAAAAAACAGGGATATAAAAGAACCTTGGTATATGATGATTTCGGCTCTGATGCTAATTGTTGGCCCAATTTCACGGATCTTTAATCAACGATATACTAAAATATGAAATAATCTCTATTTGCTAAAATATAAATGCTTTTATTAATTTGTCATACTTTGTTCATACAGAATCTACTCTATTTATAATGAATGAAAAGGTGTGATTGAATCATTGTGATGATTCAAAGAGTTGTGTTGGTTCGGTTCTAAAAAAGTTCGACCAACAGTTTTGATGGTTCGGATTATAACTGTCAATTTGACAGTTATTTCCAGAGTTGACTTTTAAAAGGGGTTGACTTTTGACTTCGGGTTTGACCTTGAAAACGGGTAAAAATAAAGATTAGGATTAACCCAATAGATCAACAACACTGGTGTTCAGAGTCTAAATGCATAGGAGCAATTTGCTTACAAAAGCGTCTGTCATTTGGTTTGAAGCTTCATTTCGAGTCTTTATTCTATACGAGAATGGCAGCGGTCCGCCGCGTTGCAGGCGGGCCTATTTTTCGGCTGAGGTGATTTTGCATAAATAAAGGATAATAATCAAAAAACCTTAAAATACAAAGAGTCACCAAAAGCTTGTAGCGGTTTACAAAAACATACTATATATAAGGAAAGCAAGATGGAGCTTTTTTATTTGTAATGTTTCAATTATAAGGGAAGCAAGATGTAGCTTTTTTATTTGCAATGTACCTGGAAACTACATCTGTTTTAGCAATGGGCATGCAAACCGTCTTTGAGTTTGATTTGCTTGATACTGTTGTGAAAGCAAGTCCTTGTCGTTTGCGTTCGGCCTAATAAATAAGCTTTGAGGCACTCCGGCCGGTGGACCTCCTGAATGTTAACAATCCTGCAGTACCAAACATAGGTTTAGGTATGAAAGTAATCATAGGAAGCAGCTAGCCGAATTGGTTAACAGCAGGCTTTTCTAGCCTTTGAGTCCCAAAAGCCAACTACATTGAGTAAAAGACTAAATGTAAATACATGATTGCATAGTATATGGGCCATTTAAATGCAGCTATAAACATAAATCACCAACAACTTTTAGGATAACATTTTATACCAATGCAGTTTATATCCTTTTTTTCAATGACTCCCTTTTGCGAATACTTATTTCAACTTTGCATCTCGCTGCATGATTCAAACTGATTTGAAGTAATATAAGCGTTTCTAAATGTGTATTTGGGTGAAGTAATATAAGCCTTTCTACTGTCACAGGTTGTAGGGAAAGAACATGCAACACCTAATCTAAGGATGAATAACAGGACTCAGGGGATGGTGCTGCTGTATTTGCATGTAGATTTTCGTGTGTACGCTTAACCTGATTAAACGATTTGGTATTTGGCTTAGGAAACTACCTGACATTAACCACATTCCCTACATGTTTTTTAAAGTCATCTGCAAAGTAAATTCCATATTTTGACCACCAAGTTCTGAATCCCGTTTAACACTCGTAAAACAGATTCGCAAATACCCTTTAAATTACATATATTATGATACGTATGAACCATTTACCTTACCTTCTCTTTTAGGTTCAATTGGACTTGGTTTAGGTGCGGCTTCTTTCTTTGGTTTAGTTTCGGCTGCAATTTTAGAACATTAAGAACCTAAAAATGTAACCGAAACATTGAGTTGAACTGACCATTTCAAACAATTTGTGGCCTCATAACTAAGCAATTAACGTGAGCCTATTAGGCACTCTTCAGTAGCTTTACTAAGTATGTTACAGCAACTTCACTAATCATCCAAATTAGTAATAAGTTAGAAAATGCACACATTAGACCCACTAATTTAGTCAACTTTCGTGGAAAATGCAACATGTGTAGATTACGGAGTGTCATTGGTGCTTTCAATTTTTTTTACAGTATGGAAAATTCTTAACGGAAACAATCTCATCAGACCTGTAATTTTAAAAAAGCTTAAAATTCAGTTGTTGTCACGAATATTCAGTTTGAGGTTTGTTACTATGTTATATATGAGTACTTGTCTCAAATTTTAATCACATATTTGTTGGAAAACATAATCCATTAATCTTTGTTTTTCAAAATCAAGGCTCTACATATTTTTGTTAGGGCTACAACAATTCAACTTAGACGCCAAAGGGAACAAGATGGGACAAAAGAAGAAAGCTTGCAAGTTACTGGGCCAACCAACCCAATAGGATAGAACGGTTATTTAGTTTAGGTTATGACTGTTACTTTTGTAGAATCGTTGTGTCTTTATACATAAGCAACGATTCATCTCTTATATATAGGTTTAGAATTTGCTGTAAACATCAACCCTTTTCATTATCAATATATCAGATTTAAGGGTTCACCCAATCTTTCCTGTTTCTCTATTTATCAATTCTTATTTTTATATGATGATTATCATGTTGTTGTTATGATCATTCGATCCTGGATTCCTCCCATACAACCTGTGGAACATTGGTATCAGAGCTTCAAGGGATCTAACAACATCAAAACATGTCTTTACAAATCATCATTCATGATCAGAGATGTTTTTAAAATCGCAGAAGAAGAGAGAGCAGCCATGGAAATAATGGAGGCCATTTGAAGAAGATATGATCAAACCTGGACTTAAGGAAGATCACAACAATGATGGTGGGAATAACCAGAATTGTATCAAACGATAGAAGAGATTAAGATTCAAGAAAGCATCAAGAAACAAGAGGATTGAAGAAGAAACAAAGATTAATAGATTAGGGAGGAATATGTTGGAAAACATAATCCATTAATATTTGTTTTTCAAAATCAAGGCTCTGCATATTTTTGTTAGGGCTACAGCAATTCAACTTAGACGCCAAAGGGAACAAGATGGGATAAAAGAAGAAAGCCTGCAAGTTACTGGGCCAACCAACCCAATAGGATAGAACGGTTATTTAGTTTAGGTTATGACTGTTACTATTATAGAATCGTTGTGTCTTTATACATAAGCAACGATTCATCTCTTATATATAGGTTTAGAATTTGCTGTAAACATCAACCCTTTTCATTATCAATATATCAGATTTAAGGGTTCACCCAATCTTTCTTGTTTCTCTATTTATCGATTCTTATTTTTATATGATGATTATCATGTTGTTGTTATGATCATTCGATCCTGGATTCCTCCCATACAACCTGTGGAACAATATTTCATTTAAATCCATATTTTTTGCATCTATAATAGTTCGAAAGAAACATCCGTAGCCTTGAACGATGCATACCAGTGTATCCTAACACTTTACACTAACATCTATCACAACAATATAATGTGGGGGAAAAATGAGTTGTAAGAGAGGGCAAAACCTTGAACCACTGAGAAGCTGTCACCAATCTTGAAAAAACAAATGACTCAAAAGAAATCACCGTGAACACTGGTCGCCGTTAATGCCAATAATTTCGATGTATCCGCTTTGAGTTTTTTCTTAAGAATAGGTGATAATACATTTGCTTAAGCTTCTCTATTTCTGCGTTCAATGTCTCTTGGAGCTGCATTCATTCACAAATCACAACAAACATATACACTATAAGTTGCTTTAATTTCTATTTTTTTGGATTTATATATACGATAACATATGTTATATAGAATGCGTATATCTTAGAATCTGTACTCATGATGATCTGATACAAAAAATCATTTTTCCTTTTCAGTAAGTGATTAGGTACACCTTATTAAAGTAATATCAGCAATGGACCACCTTTTATACTTTGAAAATAGTTATTACCTTAACCTTCTTTTCTATTTGTTTTTTATTTTTATTTTTTTTGTTGGTGCCTTTTTCAGCGAGCTTCTTCTTCTTCTCTATAGTCTGTTTCTCCTTTGCTAATCATGGTGTCATGTGTGGCATTCCAATTAACAATGAACTAACCACAAACACTTATTCATACCTTTTCCTTGATGATGCTTTTGAAAAGCTGTACACTTCCATCCTTACACCTTCTTCCTAATCTCCAAATACACCAACCCCGCATCTACCATCGCATGCATTGACCCACGTTCCGCCACGTTTAGAAACAAATCTAATGCCTTTTCATCATTCACCTTCAAAAAAAAAAAAAAAAAAAAATAGCATACGATGTTAAAAAAAACCATCTTTTTTAAACAAATATTTAAAATGTTAGAACCTTAAGTGGGCATCAGGGATTGTTTATTCCTTATGCATTTGCCACGCGACTGCTCTCTCAGCACTTTGCATCCCCTTGTAGAATCCAACGTATCTGAAACATCATAATCTGTAAATACAGACATTATACATAATCAAGAAACTAATAAGAAGTTACATAACTTGAAATTGACATAAGGTGATAAAGTATATGGCATTTCAACATGTGCATAAAAGATGCGCTTACGCTACTAATCACCATTCAGCAGCTCTAATATGTGGGAATCGCACCACGCTTTACCTCTCAAGGGATCTTGAGAAGCTTACAACCCCCACCAGGCAGTGTACCTGATCGTTGTAGTATAGTATAGTGACAAGTACCGGGGGATTGATCGTTCAGCTTAGGAATAGTGTCGCTAGGATTAGAAAGCCTAAATACTAGTTCTAAAGGTGAGGGATGATTATTTTTGTATTTTTATATTTTTTAGAAAGCAAGTAAATATCTCGGGTTTGAAGGATTTGGGTGGAATTAGTTGCTAATCAACTAACCCAATACTAAAGATGCACTCAAAATAAAATACTAGAAATAAAGATAAACTAAATTATACTAAAGTTGTGAGCAATAAGTGGAGAAAATGTGTTTACTTAGATTTCACTACTCCCTAGACATCTTTTACACATTAATTACTTGTTATAATTGCATGGATGACGGATCGTATTCCTTAATACCATTCATGGGGTGGCACACATAACTCCCCAATTCTATGAGCTCTTATCTCCTCCTACACCATGCCCAGCACAACTATAGGGATTGTAAACAGTGGCTCATGCATTAAATACAACCAATAAAGACCTAGTGTGCCTCGGTTCATGTTTCTTAAGACGTTCAAGCATGTTACCAATTGGAGATCTGCCAGTTTTCTTAAGCCTAACATATAAATCATTCATCCAAGACAAGAATAAACAAGTAATCAACACATAATTAACATCTAGGTTTCATTAGATCTAAGCAAACACAAGATAGATCTAGCCTAGCATGATGGAATTAAGATAAGAACAAGATACAGACAACCAACACATAGACATATTGATTGAATTAAAGGAACACTTATCTCAATTACAATGAAAGGTATCAAGGGTTTGGAACCCTTGAAAAACCTGTAAAAGTTGCACCAAAATCGTACTTAGGGTTTCTCCAAAACTTCTCTTTTTTTTAATGTGAAAATTAGAAAACTATATATAGAAAAATGGGTATGACGGCATCAAGACCAACCTTGTGACGCCGTCATCTCGCCGCCAAAACTCTTCTCGGACTGCCTTGATCTACATTTGACGCCGTCAAGACTTAATCATTTTCAGGCCGTCATGACTTTTTACTCTTGACGCCCTACCTTTGTGACGCCGTCAAATCTGTACTGGGTCGTCATGGACTTCTGCTCTTGACGCCGTCAGAGAATTACTCTTGACACTGTCACCTACTGTTCCCAGCATGGAAAATTAAGACATTGGCGTTTTCTTCACTTTTATGCTCCAAAAACGTCTGAATTGCTTCCTTTTCCAGATTTCTCTCCCAAAGTACCTAAAATCACAAAAGGAACGATTTAGGGCAATATTTGATCAAATAAATTCGAATTCGGGCTTAAATGACCCCCTAAAAATGGATCATTTTTCACCTCATCATATACACTTACACTTGAGATTTGCTTGTCCTCAAGCAAATGCGCTTTTATTCTAGTCAAAATACAAGTTAGGGGTCATTTAACACTAATATAAAAGTAATTACAACAAATAATCGTTCCACTAAAGACCAATAGACAAGCACGGAGGTCATATACTAGCACCTCACAAATAGTGTTTAGATACTCACATCTCTCGGGTGTAATAAAGTGTAAATTACAATATGGAAACGGAAGATATCTCTCACTACCTGTCATAGCAAAATAGATTACCATAGGCTTGGGAAAGGATCAAACCTCCACCACATGGCGTAAGCACCTAGGATAAACTATCAAAGAGGTCTTTTAAAGGGTTGTAACGTTAGGTATAGGGATATGAAATACACGGTTTTGTTGGGTAAATGAAGTTTTACTGATGGCGAGTTAACAATCTTGGTTAATTACATGTACAATATGGCATTGCTAAGCCAAGACTAGACTCGACTTAAGCTAATAAATGAAAAATAATAAAAACATAAAATGAACATAGAATAAAAAGGGATGGTAGTCCGTATGTTTTTTTTCTCTTTTTACTTTTTCTATTTTTTTTTTTTTTGCATACACTCTTACCCTACCATCCAAAATAATACATCATAGGGAATGAGCATTCCCCTTACACTTGAATCTTTACATACTTTACAATTAACTAAACTAATGACTCGAATTAAGAAAATCAAAACACTTGGAGCACTTTTAAGATTAACGTACATATGGGGGGTAATATATGATGTTCTTCCCCATTACTCCATAGAATAAGTACTTACCCATGAGTCCCAATCGTCCCAAAACAATATGTACAAGGATATGACTCGACTTAGCAACCATGTAATCAATTAGATAGTTAACTTAGGGTTTAACAAATAACAATAATGCACTAAAAATGAGCGCATACACGGAAGGCTAAGGCGATTTGGTTGTACATTTAAGTGGGGTGTAACAAATTCTTCCTTTAAGTAAAATGCTTAAAGTTAGAAACGAAAAGATAGGCTCGGAGGGGTGTACTAGGGGTTTCGTGTACTAAAAATGAGTACAACGCTAAGGGTGTGGGAAAAATTAGTTGACTTAACTAGCCAAGTAATATGACATAAATGGTCAAGTAATTATGATACGGGTTTAACACAAGGGTGATCCTAATGCCTCTTATCATGTAGTAAATCCTACCACACGAATGTAGTCTCACTAGCGGTCTCGGGATGCATCACTAACGCAAGTTCTAGAATCTAAATGCTACCGGTACACTCATAAGCACTAATAGTAAATGCTTTTCCTATCAAATCTAAAGGCGAACCTCACATATTTGGGTGGAAAATTTTTCTGAATATACGGTTATGTGCTAGTCATACAATCTCCTATCCATGAGACGCTTGCTATGGCTAAAGTTTCACTCCTAAATGTTGTAAAAAATTTTAAATTTGGCGCTAAAATTGCACTAACAAGTATTTCTCATAGTTTTATTACACATCTACCATTAAACAAAACAAACTCAAGCGAAAGTGCATATGTAAGGTATCATCTTTTTGCCCTCCCCTTACACTTAAGATGAACATTGTCCCCAATATTCAAGTAAAGAATGTAAAAGTGAAAAAGTAAAGAGAATGAAATCAAATACTCCCCTGATTCGCTCGGTATGGATAATAGGGTGGCCAGGTTAAATCTTCCTCCAAGAAAATGAACAATCAAAGCTTCCCTTCCAGAATATAAATCATCTTCTTGTCATACATAACCTGTAAAACCTGATAAAATAGACAAGACAACCTCGCGTAAAGTCGGCAGCATCCTATAAAAGTTACTAAATCCTAGAAAACAAGATAAGATATAATGCTTGTGGAATGAAGTTTTCAGATCTACTGGAGATTATAAAACTTAATAATTCACAAAAACCATAAGACTCCGTTAGAAAAACAAAACCGGTAAAATTTCCAGATTTTTACACCTGACGCCGTCAAGAGTAAACTCCTGATGCCGTCAGAATTGACCTGCAAAAATCCTTATGTTAAGTTTCCGGAAAATTTCTGGAAAAACTTGGTCCTACTTCCTGGAAATTCCTGCAAAACTTCATTATGACTCAATACAAGCATTTGACTCTAACAAATACGAATATACATGTTCATTTAATATTGTGGAGAATCATGATCGGTTTGTTTCTTAAAAACATATTTGGGGTTTCCCCTTACACTTATCTTTTGCAAAAATACCTTTAGGTGGAGTTAAGACTAAGCCAAAACAACAAAGTAAAGTATTTCCACTCTTTAATTTAGAAACATGATCAACCAACAATAAAAATTAAGCATGCATACGGAAGCAAATAACAAACAAGCAAATAAAATCACACAAATAAAAACACACAAAATGAATAATGTCACCATGAGCACCACTACTTATTTCAAACAAACGTAAACATGAAAGTAAATTGTTCAAGGCCAACAAAGGCCGCATCCTAAGCTATTACAGTACCAAATGTTTTGAATTACATGACCATCAATAAATTGTTCACAAATAATAGATATCAAGAAAAATCACTGGGGAGGAGGACCAAAGCGGTAGTCATAGCCAGGAGGGAGGTGTCCGGTGTACCCGTAGGGAGGGTAGTCAGTCTCACGGCCGAGGAAGGGATCAATCTGCAGGTGAGGCTCAAGCTGATCTAGGGTGGAGAGGTGCTGCATCTGGCGGATGGTGTGATCATACATCCAATCAAAGCACTGATCAGTGGTGGTCCGCCATGCGTCCATCTGACCCATCCAGGCACCTTGGTGTGCCTGCCAGTCTCCCCGACTCATGTGTCGGTAGTAGTCAGCTGTCCCCTCCTCATAACCCTGGAACTGATGCTGCTGGGGCCCTACCTCATCATCATCATCATCATCCTCATCATCAGGTATTCCTGCCGCGTACCAACCATAGGACCCATCAGCCAGCTGCATCACGATGTTCACCTGCCTGAGGGATTTAGCCCTCACCACCCTACAAGCCCCATAGTCGCTCAAGTACCCCGTGATCTGAGGAGTAAGAAGATCATAGGAATGAGCCAACTGGGTCACGAACATCCCCCTGTACACCTTATCGATATCCCTCTCACCTACACTGGTCCTCAGATAACTAGCCACCCAAAATGGGATGTTGCAGTAGACATCCGCTGAAAAGATGGTGTACAGGTAGAAAAGATCTGAAGCAGTAACACGGTGAGTGGTGCCATGATGTCCTGACAGGCTGTATGTGATGCACCTGTGGACCAGTCTGACCCTAGGGTCTCTGATCGATGCTGTCCCAGTCATCGAGGTATAAATCCCGTCCCCAATGGTCGGCCAAAAAGTGACACACCTCATATCACTCCTCTGAGTCTCCCCATTCAACAATCTCTGCATAAAATCTCCATCAACCGCCTCCTCCCTAGTATACAACCCTAACCTCCAACCAAACTCAATAACCGAGCATGATCGCAACTCCCCTCCTAACCTAAAATAGATAGTGGTTCCCCCATGTCTGTCCTAGCCTCAGCCTGAGCAAAATGGAAGGTCGCAAAGAATTCCCTTACCAACTCGCTATACACCGTCTCCCTAATCCTAAACAATCTCTCCCATTGAGGACCCGCAAATCCATCTGTGTGGATCCTCCCCAGAAACGCACCTTTCAATCCTTGGGACCTCAAAAACTCCCAATCAACCACGGCCCCAACATCAATGTGGTGGTTACACAGCTCCGCATACTTGGTGGTGGCGGCCACATTGTCGAATACACCCCAACTATGGATCAATTCTCTATAATTGACTCTTTGAGACCTAGAGGAACTGCCCCTATGTTGACGAGATCTTTTGCTCATTTTCTTGGAAAAAGGTAGAGTGAATGGAAATGATTAGAACGAGAATTCTAATGAATTTCATGCTGTCAGACACATCTGACGCCGTCAGGAGTAGTCCTGATGCCGTCAGACTGATCAGAATCCGAATCATGCAAATGCGAGGGAAAAATCAATTTTCAAACTCTTAACCCACTACCCAAACGCTCCTTTAATCAGAAAACATGGGTGGGGGGTCAAAGAATCCGTGGCATGAGTGGCTTTTCCTAACTAACGCATGATTCGAGTGAGATAACATAATCAACGGGTAACCCCATGTTTACAAATCACCAAATGGATGTCATTACGATTTGTTAATAATGGGTCAGGAATGGGGTTTCGGGTGAAAGGGGTTTTCCAAATTGATGGATCCTAAGGACAATTGATCAAAAAAGGATGAAGAAAAATCACTTACCAAGTGAAGATTGGATGCGGAAGACGTCGAATTGAAGGGTGGAGAATCGGAGTAGCAGCAACACTTTGGGTGAGATTTGTGGGGTATGGGTTGAAAGTGATTGGTTTTGGGTTAATATTGCTGATCCATCGAGCTGACGGCATCAAGAGCAAATGTCTGACGCCGTCAGATGCCCGTGTGAAGAGAGGAATGGAATAATTCCACATTTAGTCCCTGCACTTTGTGTGAATAGCTAATCATTAGTAAAACCATGAGTAGCTATTCTGTTAACGAGGTCCACCAGGGTCGAATGTTTCATTACTGTCACGGAAATAGGTAAGGTTGTAGAAGGTGTTGGGTGACGTTTTGGCTAAGCTGAAGCTTGTGCACGGGTCATTGGTGTGAAAGGAGAGATGTTGTTCCATCGAGGGTTTCAAATCAGGGGTGTTTTTGAGGTACAACCTTTTTACACCGGGTTTAAAACCAAAAGAACGTCTCTTGGATAGGTTTGGGAGTGTGGTTCGCAAGCATCCAACAAAAATGTTATGGAATTGCGAATTCTTCTCTTTCTGAGGATGCTCACAAGAGTGGGGGGTGATTGATGGTGAAGCACTTGGGGAAAATTTCTCGTTATCCTCTTGGTCAAACATCAAAGGGGTTGAGACCTCGAAGACTTTTTCGATTTTTTTAGGTACGGAATTTTCCTTGATCTTTTCTTTGACCCTAGATATGAATTGGTCAGCTAAATTCATAAAAGCTTTATGAGTGCTTTCCATGCGTGCTTCTAGGTGCTGGATTTGTTTTTCCTGATTATCCATGAAGGTTACCATTATCCCTTCGAATTCCTCTTGTCGTGAACGTTCAGGAAAATTGTGGTCGATAACCGTATTCCTACGTAGACCAGGATCCCATATGGGTTCAGCAGCAAGCTTCTCAATACTCATTAATTCTTTTACCTGCTTCTCAATGCTTCCTAACAACTGTTCTTGGGTGGCATATGCGTAGTCAAGTTTTCCCTTGCTTGGGAACATCGGGTCCTCCCATCCTTCTTCTTCGTATTGTGCCAACTCCTCAAGAACTTTCCAGCACTCGTCAACACTAAGTCTATTTAGCCTGCCCTTGGCTGCGTAATCAATGGCTCTCCTTGTCTGATGGTCAACTTTATCGTAAAAGATTTGGATCTGGAGCCATGGTTCGATGCCATGATGAGGGACTTTTCGGAGTAGGTCTTTATATCTAGTCCATGCTTCATAAAAGGTTTCATTTTGACGTTGTTGGAACATCAAGATGTCATTTCTAAGCTTAGTAGTTCTCCGCGGTGGGAAAAATTGAGCAAGGAAACGAGTGGTGAGATCATCCCATGTGGTGATGGATCCCGCGGGTAAACGCTCAAGCCATTGACTAGCTTGATCCCGTAGAGAGAATTGGAATAGGCGTAATCGGGTTGTCTCTCTAGTTGCAACATCTAGGTCTATGGAATCTACGATTTTGAGGAAGTCCTTAAGATGTTGGTTTGGATCTTCGGAACGAAGTCCATGGAATGCACATCCGCTTTGCACCAACCGGATGGTGTCGGATCGCAAGGGGGTCACATTGGCTCCGGTGAGCTCAATGGTGTTTCGGTAGCCTTGGTGGCTAGGTCGGGAATACTCTCCTAAGGTTCGGGGCCTAAGGGGTTCTAATGGTGGGTTTTGTTGTGGTAGGATGACGGGTTCAAAGATGTTCCCGTTGTCCATGATGTCGGGTGGTTACGAACAAAGGCACAAAGAAATAGATAGACTAAAGTGAACCTAAAAATAAAAATAAAATCTTACTAGAAAGGAATCTAGCAAGTAGACCTAATAAAAAGAAATTCTAACCTAGACAATAACTATTCCCCGGCAACGGCGCCAAAAACTTGATACGTGGGAATCGCACCAGGCTTTACCTCTCAAGGGATCTTGAGAAGCTTACAACCCCCACCAGGCAGTGTAACTGATCGTTGTAGTATAGTATAGTGACAAGTACCGGGGGATTGATCGTTCAGCTTAGGAATAGTGTCGCTAGGATTAGAAAGCCTAAATACTAGTTCTAAAGGTGAGGGATGATTATTTTTGTATTTTTATATTTTTTAGAAAGCAAGTAAATATCTCGGGTTTGAAGGATTTGGGCGGAATTAGTGGCTAATCAACTAACCCAATACTAAAGATGCACTCAAAATAAAATACTAGAAATAAAGATAAACTAAATTATACTAAAGTTGTGAGCAATAAGTGGATAAAATGTGTTTAGTTAGATTTCACTACTCCCTAGACATCTTTTACACATTAATTACTTGTTATAATTGCATGGATGACGGATCATATTCCTTAATACCATTCATGGGGTGGCACACATAACTCCCCAATTCTATGAGCTCTTATCTCCTCCTACACCATGCCCAACACAACTATAGGGATTGTAAACAGTGGCTCATGCATTAAATACAACCAATAAAGACCTAGTGCGCCTCGGTTCATGTTTCTTAAGACGTTCAAGCATGTTACCAATTGGAGATCTGCCAGTTTTCTTAAGCCTAACATATAAATCATTCATCCAAGACAAGAATAAACAAGTAATCAACACATAATTAACATCTAGGTTTCATTAGATCTAAGCAAACATAAGATAGATCTAGCCTAGCATGATGGAATTAAGATAAGAACAAGATACAGACAACCAACACATAGACATATTAATTGAATTAAAGGAACACTTATCTCAATTACAATGAAAGGTATCAAGGGTTTGGAACCCTTGAAAAACCTGTAAAAGTTGCACCAAAATCGTACTTAGGGTTTCTCCAAAACTTCTCTTTTTTTAATGTGAAAATTAGAAAACTATATATAGAAAAATGGGTCTGACGGCGTCAAGACCAACCTTGTGACGCCGTCACCTCGCCGCCAAAACTCTTCTCGGACTGCCTTGATCTACATTTGACGCCGTCAAGACTTAATCATTTCTAGGCCATCATGACTTTTTACTCTTGACGCCCTACCTTCGTGACGCCGTCAAATCTGTACTGGGTCGTCATGGACTTCTTCTCTTGACGCCGTCAGAGAATTACTCTTGACGCCGTCACCTACTGTTCCCAGCATGGAAAATTAAGACTTTGGCGTTTTCTTCACTTTTATGCTCCAAAAACGTCCGAATTGCTTCCTTTTCCAGATTTCTCTCCCAAAGTACCTAAAATCACAAAAGGAATGATTTAGGGCAATACTTGATCAAATAAATTCGAATTCGGGCTTAAATGACCCCCTAAAAACGGATCATTTTTCGCCTCATCAAGCTCCACCTACGACAAAAAATACAATGTAGGCCAATGTTTTAGAGCCTGCAATAAATTATGACAAATAGTAGAAAATTATTAGCTTTCCTTAATAATCAATTTCTTTTTGGTAGGATATGCAAATTGTAAACGGAAAACTGGTATTGACCTTAGTCTTTTGAACGCTTATGGGAACCCTAAGGCCGATGTCCTCATTACTTTTGATATTGTAAGGTAACATCATATCAATCACATATGAGTAGCGTATACCTTCAATACTAAACTGGCCGCATCCGTCTCTTCTTCCTCCACATCATTTTGCCCGGTATAAATGTACACTACATCATTGTAACAATAAATGGAATCGACACTATAAGTAAAATTGATGATTATTATGGCAACCAATTTGTCTAAACAGAACGTTCAGTTCCGTAGCAGGTATTTAGTAAACTGGATTCTTCAAAAGTACAGTTGCATTTGCAATTTGCTAACATTTTTTAGACATGCATCGGTAAAACAAACAGTTCGATAATACAGTTTGAGCTACTCGCAACCCGTTTGACCCGTTTCTGTTTTAGCGACGTGTTTTTTTTGTTTCGCTAATAAGACCCATTAAGAATAGACCGACAAATGTGTAGGTATTTACACCTAAAAATTGTGTATTTTACCTGCTGCAAGAGTAGCTCTACCCAGAAGTGGTCTTGAAGCTGCCTCGACGTCTGTACATGGGCCTCAAATATTGGCGCCATACGGTGTATCTGCAAGAACAAAAGAAATTGCAGCCATTGTTTATACCCGTTGGTTTCCGTTTCAAATATTGTGCTGAGCTATGAACAGGAGTAGAAAATGTGGTAGTAAAGAAATTGCGGTCATTGAATTCAGAAACTAACCAGTCCATGCGTGTAGCATGAAGTTAGATCGTTATTGTTTCCTTGGTCCGACCTTTTATCCACTTTGACCTGAGATTCAGACATTTTTTTAAAACACACAGAAAAAGTTAAAGTATATATTGCTGTAATGATTTAATTTTAAACTGACCCATGTAATATGCAGAAGACCGTCACCAATTAGTCAAGCTGACCTGTATATTCTTGCACCCGTGATTCCGCTGGGCTTGAGTAGTGCCTATTCCAAGAACAAATAAGTTATCCCCGCTTGTAACAAACCGGAATTTTCCAAACTAATTTTAATAATGAATTATACTTATTTCCTAAGTTTCATTTTTGGACTTTTCCAAACTTATTTGAATCGAAAACGAGACGTTATCTCGTAAAATATGAAAACCGACACACAACGCATACTGACACCACCTTAGTACCGACACTACTTTCATAAAAATGTCTCAGAAATTATACTTTCGCTTTCACGCCAAACCGGAGTACCACGTTTACACCGAAGCTCAACGGGACCCAGAATGTTCGTAATACTCGCACAGTAATAAAAACATAATATATATATATATATATATATATATATATATATATATATATATATATATATATACCGATCCCCCACACACGTTTTCATCAAAAGAAATAATAATAAACTTGTATAACTTTCTTTTCCACTTTATCCACTCCCTCACACACGTTTCATCAAAAGAAATGAACCAACCACCCCCACCAAAGCACTATTACCTAAAATAATGTGTCTATTACACTTTGGATAATCATCTCATACCAATTCCAACACTTTATCCCCAAGGCTTGCTATGTTCGGCTGAAAATATGGAAGAAAAGATACATGCATAAGCTTAGTTCACATCAACTCTTACACAAAGTCACCTTGTCATACAACACACACCATGTTTCTCTTACACTCCACCATATCTTTAACAATATAAAAGTACAAAACCCTTACCCTAACCCATGGCAAACCGTATACCTCTCTTACCATTTGATGGTTTGAGTTAAGTTGTTTTCATGCAAGACTTTGCTATAAGTAAGACCCTTAAGATAACACACCTCTCACACTAAAACACTTGCAAGAACCCAAAGCAAAAATACTCCCTTTTGTTCACTCAAAACCCACGGTTCACAACACCATTACTAAACACTTCACATCTTTGATTTCTAAGACAACACAAGTATACAAGGGTTGATATAAATCATATATAAGATCATTCAAGGTGTATTGGAAGCTTTGAAATTAGGGTTTGGCTAGGAGATCTTGGGTTTTCGTACTAGGATTGTTGTGGCATTCTTTGCATTCGTGTTCCATACATTCAGGTATGCGAGCTTCAAAAACCTTTTCATTCATCTTGAATTTATTGTCTTTCGTCTTTAGTGTTGTGCTTGCAAAGCCTTAAAACCAAGAAACAATATTTTTTCTACAAGATAAACAACTTTCTGATACTTTCGGGTTCATTGAGGAACCTATATAAAAACTTGGCTAATGAAATTTCTGGGTTTACCACTCATTAACGAGGTATATGGGTAGTACTCATGCAAAATTTCAGCCCCAAATACATTATAACGAAGCGGAAAAAAAAATTACAAAATAGTGCAAAACTAGGTTGACTTGTACCTTGAAAATGACCCGTTTGACTTGGGTAATGGGTCGGGACTGTGGTGGGATTTGTGTAGGGCTTGGTTGAGGACACGTGAGACTTGGAATTTCACAAAAAGGTTGAGTAACGAATCGGGAATGAGCATTTGAAAATCTGTGTTTTGTGAAAGCGTTTTTAAGCTTCAAAATGGGTCTTTGTTTTTCAACCACTTTAACTCCTGGGTAGGGTCGGGATATGGTTGGTTTACAAACTCTAGCTCTTCATGACCACGTAGGAAAAAGAAAGGGCTAAAATCGTTAAGTAACTAAGAAGATATCGTACGTTAGAGTTTAACAAAAATCTGCTTTTTGTTAAAAACAGCCCACAACTAGAGTTTTGTACAAATTATTGTGACGTAAAAAAAAAAAAAAAAAAGAATTATCAAATTTATTTTAGAAATGAAGCAACAATTCGCATTTAAAGTTGACTATTTGGTCATATTTATTGACATTTCGTCAAACCGATGGCGTGCAAGTACTATATTTTTATTTTAAACCAAGTCACGACCTCCTATTTTTTTTTACATGTGTGATTAGTTAAACGATGTCGTTATTAAAAACTCATAACAAAAATGTCATAGTTGACCTGGCCGAGAACACGTATGTATGTTTGGCTTGTCATGTAAGGCAATATCGAATCCTATATTAGTTTCTACAAACTCTACGAAAATCACAAGCAATAAAAAAAAAAATTGTTTGTCTTATTTTAATGAATTCTTTTCAACGTCATTACTTCGGCTAGTATTTGAGGCGTTTAAATGCTAAACCGTGCGTTAACCCGAACTAACTATTTAAATTTCATCGGGCATAGTTACCAAAAAGTCCGACTTCGTAATCAACGGACTTATATTTTGAGTGTGACGACCCACCAATGTTGACCGTTTTACCAAAATAAATATTTTTGAAAAACAAATACCTTCATTATTTAATCAATGCAAGCACATACTATGGACGAAACTTCATTTAATTCATCCATAATGCATATTTAGCTCAAATATGTATTATTATCACGTAGGTTGCGGATAGAGTTTTTTTTTCTTTCGTTTTGCGTGCATCGCTTTCCGTGCCTACACCTATTTGGTATTATCTTGTTATTACATTGAGGTGAGTTCATACCCCCTACTTTTACTTGTTTTTATAACTGTTTTGGGGGAGAATACATGCTCGTTTCTGACTAAACTCAATGCTTGTTTATACTTAAACTCGTTACTTGTTCTTACTATCAACATGATTTATTTACTTATTGTGCATTGAATTACCTCATTTTGGACGCAAGTGTTGAAATCATATATGTGAGTTGGTAGCCCCACTTTAGTTATACTTGTTTTACAACTATGGGGCGAGAAACATGCAAAACATTTTCTGGACCACTATTATGTTTTACTTTCTCAAAACTATTACGTGGAATTAGCCTAAGACACTGAATCCCACATGCCCAAACTCATGAACCGTTAATTCCTGCGGGGAAACGCGAATGCTATAAATAGATCTATTGGGGATGACACCCCTGTTCGGTTTGACCGGATAGGCAAACGCGAGCGTATAACATGTCAAAACACGAGTGTCACGGGATAGGCACTTGCAAGGGCTTTATTTAGCGTGATTCTAGAGCATGCACACTGTCAAGCTTCGGTTGCATGAACTTAGTGCTAGCGTAATAGACTCTTACTTTTGTGTGACATTATATTCGTTGTAATGATCACATACTTTGCCTATGGTCCACTTTATGCCTAATACTTTTGGTCTACTTTACTGATATTTTTCATGACGCTGTGAGTAAAGCAGTTGTCACTAAAACTGAACTTGATTTATATGTGAATGGTTATTCACACTCGAAAACCTTGTAGTCTACATTACTACATTTACTTGAAAGTAAACTATATTTTCATGACATTGCGAGCGACGCAATGGTCACAACACTTTTATCGAACTCACATTTTTTTGTACTAAATTGCTATTTATACAAACCTATGAACTCACCAACCTCGTGTTGACACATTTTAGCATGTATTTTCAGGTTTAAGGCGTTAGCTAACTGTTGAAGGCTTTTGGCATGGCATGGCATGGTCATAGATGACTCTGATATAATTGGGATCGCTTAAACTCTTTTATGGGCCTATATTTTCCGCACTATTTACAAATGATGTAAACATGATACTTTTGATTTATGAAGTTTCTTACAACAAACCTGTTATTCTATACTTTGTGTTTTGATACTAATTGAGTAGCACCCCAGTGACATGTATGCTTCCGCTGTACTCGCTTTTGGGGGTGTTACACCGCTTAAGCCAGAGACAGCAATATGCAAAATAGTAAAAAAGATTGACCAGGTTTATTTGCAGCTGCACAAAATATAAGCAGTGCACTGTATTGACGTGTATTAGCATTTCAAGTTTTTAGATACTCAAAGCCGCTTCAAGTTTATTTCAGTATTAAAATACCTGGTAAATGACTTTGGTCGTAAACTTTGTGATATTACACATTCTGTTATTACAAAAACATATGCCAAGAAAGTGTTTCAAACTCGACACGTAGAAAACCTTACCCAAACTCATTAGTAATTTTCTTGGCTATACGACTGCTGCAACGAATCTCGACGTGCAACAATGGCAATCGCCGCAGCAGTTTCGTCTTCTATGGTAATACCCCAACCACACCAACACTTGCTGAACAAAGTAGACCCTTATTAGTTGATCTTTACCATTGAGAAGTCCATTTCCGGGTGCTGCAGAAATTTAAATTTTGGAGTCAGAAACCATAAAGATTCACAAATAAGTAATAATTCAAAGATTTGCTCATATGTAAACGCTGATCACCCACACACTATTAGTATTATCACAAATTCCAAAACCATAAACTATAAACTCCAAATCGAATTAGCTAAAGCCAGTTTCAAGGGTAACACAACGCATAAGAAATTAAAAAAAAATTTAAGTGCTTTGCCTTGCCTTCTAAATATATTTTTTTTGGTTTAATTCAGTGAGACCTGCTCCAAAAATTCAATACCCGAAAGCGAAACACATTATCGAACTTAAAGCGAACCACATGAGCCAAAAAGTCTTTACGTTCTTGAATAAGTTCAGTTGCAAAGTCGACATCGTCAACTAATGATGATGATATCATATTTGTTTAATTACATTTAATGAAGTTCATTTATTTTAATAACTAACCCCCATTGACATTAGGAACAGAAGTGCTGGCCCCCTCTCCAACGTTAGTTGCAACAGAAACATGAAAAATGAACCTAGCATGTGAGACGACAATAATGGTTACATAAAAAACATGAGACACTCATGTGAGTATGTGACAACATACCTGCAAGGCTGCAACGTCAGCAGGAGAAGGCAACAGGAAGCCCGGAATACCATGAGCACCGAAAGAACCATGAGAAAAATATCCATCCATATTACAGGATTCTGCAAACGAAAACCGTTAGACATAAGTCATAAACATGGGTACCACAAACGCACAATAAAGCAAAAAATAGGAAATATACATTACTCTCCCCGTGGGTGCTGGTACGTCGTCAACCTTTCTCTTTCCCTTCCCGATAACTTCTAGAGGCAGCCGATTCCGTTGATGACAATTTCCGAGCATCGCGCGACCCGGATCAGTTTCGTTAATAGTTATACCATTCGACGACCTAATGGGGGCGGCTACAACACCCCCAATAGTAACAGGTTCCTCAGAAAAGGCATTAACACAGGAGAGTACCACTGGCCACAGCATGATCAGCCGTAACAGTGTTGTCCCCCTGTAACCGTTGACCACTATCTTAAACATAAAAATTAAACAGGACAGATGCATATATGAAGACCACTTTCTTCCCAAAGGCGATTAAAAATGCAATTTTTCTATATACAAACTAAGGCAGATGCCCTTAAACTATACTTATCATACTTAATCAACATACTACATGAAACTATACTTATTACTAACCTTACTAAAAAAACTGCAATTAATAAAACGCCCAAACTATCAGAAAAAACTGCAATTAACAAAACCCCCAAAGTATCATAAAACCCTAGTTTCAAAATTAAATTTTTATATATTATAAGCTGTAAAACTGTTATACTTGAAAGAAGTAAGAATTAATTTCGCACAAAGAATTTCATACCTTAGTTATTTGTTTCTCGATTTTGTACTAATTCCCCTCCACTTCCGCCGATTATGAATTGGCGGTGGGTTTCTATAGATCGTGTGGCAAATGGACCGGAAAAGCAGGGTATGATCATCATCAGCATCCATTCACCATCAACATCAGCAAAAGCAGGCTATCATCGCCATCAGCATGATTCTAGGTTTTGTGGAATGGTTTAGGTTCTGGGTTTATCATAAGGGAAATGACTGGATCAATGGACATGGATCATAAGGGGAATCAATGGGGAAACACTGGATAAGTCGTGGTGGATCAGTTATAGCCCAGGAAAATGGCGGGAAAAGCCCATAGCAAAATGTCGTCGTTTGAACGGGTTTTAATATAAACTTATAATGTACTATGCTGCTTACTTGGTAGTTGGTAGTTACTTGCCTACCAGGGATATGATGTGGTATGATGATAAAAACGTGTTGCCGTCCTCTCATGTTAAAACCATCATGAGAGGTCAAGTTGTGAGGAAACAAAAACGTATTTGTATCAAAACTTTCTTGAGTTGGTCATCATGACAAATGATCTTTATTTAGCATGCATAAGAAGATCCTAATCAGAGTCAGGGGACAGTCACTTCATGATGATATACAGTATTATATACTATTGCTAATATGTAGAGGTGTCATGATTGATAATTGTGTTGTTAAGTACTAACAGAAGTTACTTACATTAGTTATATAGCTCTGTTTTTCCTCTATTGTTTCACAATTTAGATGGTTTGCTTGTGACTACACTTTCTCTAGCAACTTCCTAAAATTCCTTTTTTTGATACATTAGCTATTCAGAATGAAAAACACCAACCAGGTGAAAGCGAATTTACGCTTTTCAAAACATCAATTTGTAAGTCTGTTAGCGTATATACTCTCCGGATCTATGACGAAAGGCTCGGACCAACAGCCAAACGGAACGGATCATTAGAACGAATCTAAACAATGTTCTCTAAAAGATAACATCCGGACGGCCATATCCCTCCGGATGAACTGACCATCCGGACATGCGATAACTAGGCAAATCAAAGTACAAACAAATACACAAGTACATGGTAGTGGAATATAAACAAGCAACCACTAGACATATTAGTACTAACCAGCCGTGTACTTCATGAAAATAGCCTATAAATAGAGAAGAAATCCTCACTTAAGGTTAACTAATTCTCTCACTCTCTAAACTTAACTTATACTTTCTCTCTCTAAGAATATATACTTTCTTTCACGCCAGAGGTTGGTCCTGGGATACACTCCCGGGGCGAGACTGACGGACGTCTCTGTTTTTTAGATATCCGAAGGGACATACACCAACCAAAGATCACCTCGAACCCGAAGGACCAGTCATAGTCCGGAGGATTCATTTCGCTTGTCTGAAGTAGAAGCAAGATTTTACTTCAACAAATTGGCGCCATCCGTGGGACTCGTCATTCACTCTACTAAAGATAAGAGATGACAGGTCCTACTCCGGTAACACCCGAAGGTAGCGAAAGAAATCAAGATAACAATGCTCACAACAACAACATAGAACAAATCCAAATTCATATCACTACCCTAAAAGCTCTAATCCAAGAATACAATACCGCAGGGGGAACATCAATCAAACCCATTCAGCTCGACTTCGAGGACGGAGAGTCCCAAGATGCCGGAGCCCAGAAAACCGAAGAGGAGCCGATGGACGATCTTTCTAAACCTTTCAAAGCTGCATCTAAGAGTGCATTCACCCGAAGGATCATTGACTTTTCCGGACCTAAGAACGCAAAATATTTGATGCCCTCACATATAAAACTGTATGATGGGTCCACCAATCCTGACGATCACATCACAAGGTTTGAAGGAGCAGGCAATCAAGGTGCGTAGCCCATGCCTATATGGTGTATGATGTTCCAGCAGACTTTGGATGACGCGGCCAGAGGATGGTTTGATAGTCTTCCGCGAGGTAGTATTGACAATTGGGATGCCTTATGCGAACAGTTCGTGCAGAGATTTGCCCTCCGGAGAAAATGTGTCAGAGATCCTATGGAAATCACAAAGATCGTCCGACAAGCCAACAAGGCTTTGTCAGAGTTTAAAGAACGATGGACAGACGAAGCTAGTCGTATTTCAGGTGTCCCACAAGCAATGCAAATATCCTCTTTCATGGACGGCAGCAAATGTCCGGAACTAGCAAAAAGATTCTCCGAAAAGATTCCTCGAACAATGACTGAAATGATGATAAGGGTCAATGACTTCATCCTTTCTGAGAAGGCGTACCGATCAACAGAAGTTCTGAGAGGAGAAAAGATAGACAACTACAAAAGAGATCACCATTACAGTCCGTACAATAACAGATATGACCAAAACACTCAACGACCCCCCTTCAGAGGAAATCGCCGACGGGATAACCACCGGGATGATGTAAGGCCTCATCAAAACAATCACTTTATACCCTATGGTCCAACAAGGAACGATAAATGATGCAAACCGAAGAGATACCAGACCGATAGATTTGAATGCACTTACCAAAGCTCCTAAAGAAATCTTGGCAACTGAACATCAACTTAGACTTCCAGCACCACCTCCGTTGAGAGGAAGGCCCTCAAGGGAAAATATGGACAAATATTGCGACTATCATGGGGAGAAAGGCCATCTCACAAATGATTGTCACAATCTGAAGGAACAGCTTAAGAAGGCCATGGAAACAGGCAAACTCGACCATCTGATCAAGGACGTCCGACAGAGAGACAGAGCCCTTCCGCGAGGTATTAACCAAATCAACCATGGGCGAGTTATCAATATGGTTCGATATCAAGAAAGGGGGCAAAAACGCAAAGTCTTGGACCAAGAAGAAGAATGGATGAATGCTCCTATAAATTTCCCTCCGATCTTACCCGAAGATGTTCCAGACGAACCACTTATAGTTGAAGCAGAAGTAGAAGGCTATAAGGTCAGAAGAGTTTACGTAGATCAAGGTGCTTCGGTCGAAGTAATGTATGAACACTGTTTCTTAAACTTTGATTCCTCCATCCGATCTCGACTAACACAAAAAAACACACCCTTAGTCGGTTTGGCCAGAGAAGCTATCCAACCGTTGGGAAAAATTGAATTGGAAGTATATTTCGGAAGTGAAGGACTGTATCGCCGAACAACTATGAAGTTTGCAGTAGTTAGATCTCCCTCCCCTTACAACATAATACTAGGGCAACCCGGAATCAAAAAACTAAGGGCCATCCCTTCAACAATACATTCTATGATGAAGTTCCCAACACCGAGAGGCATAGCTACTTTGGTCACACGTTTAGTTATCATTTCGGAATGTAGAAAGCTAGAAGAAAAGTTATTACTAGAAAAAGAAACTAAAGTGGAGACTCCCTTGGAAACCACAACCATGAATGAAACCACGAAAATCAAAGAAATATTGGTTCATCAGGCATACCCAGATCAATTGGTGGCGATAGGAAGAAATTTATCAAAAGAAGGACGGAGACAATTGATAACTTTACTAAAAAAAAATCAGGATGTCTTTGCATGGGAACCATCGGACATGACGAGTGTACCTCGATGGGTGCCCGAACACAAGCTCAACGTAAATGTCCAAGACAAACCTTTTGCTCAAAAGAAGATATTCTTCTTGGAGGAAAAGAACCAGCCATAAACAAAGATGCGGAAGAATGGTTAAAGGTCGGAATCATTAGGCCCGTCCGATATCCAACATGGATCTCAAACCCGGTGCTAGTAAAAAAACCGGATGACAGTTGGAGAATGTGTATCGACTTTAAAAACCTCAACTCATTTTGCCTAAAAGACAACTATCCGCTGCCTGAAATCGATTGGAAAATTGAATCAATAATGGGATTCCGATACAAGTGCTTCCTGGATGCCTACAAGGGATACCATCAAGTTCAAATGGCAAAAGAAGACGAAGAGAAAACGGCCTTCTACACGGATCACGGAACATATTGCTATGTCAAGATGCCGTTCGGATTAAAGAACGCCGGGGTAACATATCAGAAACTGGTAGACACCGCCTTTCGGACGCAGATTGGTCAAAACTTAAAGGCATATGTGGATGACATGGTAATCAAGAGCCAAACAGAAAAGGAGTTGTTGGCCGACATAGCCGAAACATTTGACAACCTCCGAAAGATCAACATGAAGCTGAACCCCAACAAGTGTTCCTTCAGAGTAAAAGAAGGAAAATTCCTCGACTACATGGTAACCTCAGAAAGAATAAGGGCAAATCCCAAGAAGGCCAAGGCAATTGCGACATGCAATCGCCAAGGTCACTCAAAGAAATGCAAAGCCTAAGCGGTAAGCTTGCCTCATTAAACCATTTCCTATCCAAGTCTGCCAAAAGATCCCTACCCTTCTTCGAGACTCTTAAAAACATCACCAAGGAAAACAAAGATAAGTACCAGTGGACAGATATGGCCGAGAAAGCTTTCCAAGAAATGAAGAAAATGATTTTAGAACTCCCCTACTTAACAACACCGAAACCAAAAGAAGACATGTACTTATATCTATTGACTGCAAAAGAAGCAATAAGTCGAGTATTGCTAGTAGAAAAGGAAGGACGACAGATTCCGGTGCACTACGTAAGCTGAACGTTGCATGAGGCAGAAAAGAAATATGCTCCGGTAGAAAAGATAGCCTTGGATCTCCTACACTTATCCAGAAGATTGAGATGATACTTTGAAGCTCACCCGATCAAGATCATAACGGATCAGACCATAAAACAAATATTGAACAAAGAAGAAGCCTCCGGACGGTTAGCCAAATACACCGTGGAGCTCAAAGCTTATAATATCATTTACGTACCACGAAACGCAGTTAAAGGGCAAGTCTTGGCTGATTTCATAAATGAAATACCCATCGGACCGACTGGCCAAGATCCGAAAGGGAGGGGCAAGGAGATATGTGATATCTCTCAAACGGAAGAATGGATACTGTATACCGACGGAGCATCCAGTAAAAAGGGTGCCGGAGCAGGGTTGGTTTTAATCAGTCCAAATAAAGAAGAGTATACCTATGCCCTCCGGTTGAATTTCGATGCCACTAACAACGGAGCAGAATATGAAGCACTACTAGCCAGATTGAGAATCGCAAAAAGCATGCACATAAAGGCTCTGGAAGTACGAGTGGACTCAAACTTAGTAGCAAGTCAGATCAACGGAGATTTCACAGCATATACGAAAATCATGACGAAGTACCTCGCCAATGCCAAAGAATACATCACCTGCTTCGACCGTTTCAAAATAAAAAATATTCCAAGAACCCAAAACCAAAAAGCCGATATACTAAGCAAGCTAGCGTCCGTAGCATTTGATCACCTGACGAAAGAAATCCTGGTTGAGGTATTAGAAAAACCATCCACCGAAGAAGAAATAGTTAATGCAATAGTAGAAGAAGAGGAAGAGAATTGGATGACGCCGATCCTTCATTGTTTAAAAGAAGGGATCTGGCCGGAAGAGCAGAATGAGGCTCGAGCCCTTCGGATGAAGATAAGCCACTACACATTAATCGATAATGTGTTATTCAAAAAATCATATCTAGGACCGATGCTAAGATGCGTAGGACCACTTCAAGCCAACTATGTAATCCGAGAGGTACATGAAGGGGTGTGCGGGATGCACTCCGGACCACGATCCGTTGTGGCTAAGCTCATGAGACAAGGCTATTATTGGCTAACTATGCACAGAGACACTAAGGAAGTAATCTAGAAGTGTGATTCATGCCAGATACATGCTCCAGTTCCCAAATTACCAAAAACAGTACTGACCTCCGTCATGGCACCATGGCCTTTTTTCCAATGGGCAATGGATGTGTTAGGACCTTTACCCGAAGCCCCGGGAAAGGTTAAATACGTTATAGTTGCAATAGACTATTTCACAAAGTGGGTGGAGGCAAAACCGTTAGCCAAGACAACCGAAAAAGAAGTAAAGAAATTTGTATGGGACAACATTGTCTGTAGGTTCGGACTTCCTAAAATAATCATCATAGACAACGGAAGCAACTTCATTGGAGACCCATTCAAGAGCTGGTGCGAAAGGCTGAACATCACCCAGATCAATACAGCCGTAGCTCACCCTCAAGCCAACGGACTAGTAGAAAGGGCCAACAAAAGTTTGATGAAATGGTTCAAGTCACGACTAGGAAGAGAAAGGGCCGGATGGGTCGACGAATTACCAAACATACTATGGGCTTTCCGCACCACCCTGAAAACCAGCAATGGAGAAACACCTTTCAGTTTGACCTATGGAAGTGAAGCAGTCATTCCTGCTGAAATCGGTATGCCAACCTTTCAGACCATGATGGCAAATTCAGAAAACAATGACGATGAGATTAACCTAAATTTGAACTTACTAGAAGAACGACGGGAAATGGCGGCAATAAGAGAGGCCAAATACAAAAAGAAAGTGGAACAATACTATAAACCGAAGGGTTCGGCCTGAAGCATTTAAAGTGGGAGATTTTGTGTACCGGAAGAACGAAGCTAGCAGAGTGGAAGACCAGGGAAAACTAGGGCCTAACTGGGAAGGTCCCTATCGAATAACGGATGCTTACCAGCACGACACCTACAAACTTCAAACCATGGACGATGTAGAAGTCCCCCGGACCTGGCACGCCATTAATTTAAAAAAGTGTTTTATGTAATAGGAAATATCCGAAAGACTTTATGTAAGGCTTATAAGCCATTTTCTTACTTCTAATAAAAATCATATGCAGCTGTACTCCTGACAAAGGGAGGCTGCTATCTCGCCTAACATTATTGTTGTCCAACACGCCGAACTACTAAGACCAAGTGCCCAATGGCACAAGTTGCCCTAACGGCCAAGAGCCGAACTGCTAAGGCCAAGTGCCCAACGGCACAAGTTGCCCTAACGGCCAAGAGCCGAACTGCTAAGGCCAAGTGCCCAACGGCACAAGTTGCCCTAACGGCCAAGATCCGAACTAGTAAGACCAAGCGCCCAACGGCACAAGTTGCCCTAACGGCCAAGAGCCAAACTATTAAGGCCAAGTGCCCAACGGCATAAGTTGCCCTAACGGCCAAGAGCCGAACTGCTAAGGCCAAGTGCCCAACGGCACAAGTCACCCTAACGGCCAAGAGCCGAACTATTAAGGCCAAGTGCCCAATGACAATGGCACAAGTTGCCCTATCAACTAAGAGTCAAATTACTAAGACCAAACACCCTACGGCACAAAGGGCTCACACGACCCAACAATCGAATAACTAAGAAAAAATACCAAATCTTTTTCCGAATGACTACAAGTTTAGGACATATCGGAATAACAAACGCAGTGATCAACATACAACTAACGACAAACGTCTAATAAGACAAACCCAACGACTTACACCTTTCGGCACATTAGCATGTTAGAATCAAGTATGGCAAGACGTATAGACAAATACATACATTCACAATCAAAATGAGAAAGTAAAATGATATATATATTCAAATTCCAAAAATTATTACATCATTTGTTCTGAGTGGCCTTTAAGGCCCTTTAGTACAAAAAGACGGAACCCCAGTACATTCATCATCTACCCTACCATCAAGGCTCAACAATCAGCCGGTGGATGAACAAACCAACCTAACAACAAGAAACTTCAATAACAGCTTCACAGGGAGTCCGGAGTACCTAAGCCCATAATCAAAATGGAGGTACCCGAACCCTAGCGGACAACAACCAACGAAAGGAAAATATGGTGATAAAAAGCTTCACACAGAATTTGTAATACCTAAGTCCATAGTCAAAATGGAGGTATACAAATCCCGAAGTAACAAAAATCTTCAAACAGGGGCAAGAGTATCTGGAGCAACACTACCTTGGGCTTTCGGATCTTCAATAGCAAGTCTTTCCCCAACGTCCCCATCGGCAGATCCCGATGCGGTCGCCCCCGCGAGGCCAGCCTCAGACACAGAGGGGGCAGGGTCAGGGAACATCCCAGTGAGCTCCTTGAAGGATTGATAAACAGTCTTACGGACCTTCTGAAGGTAAGGATAGTCCTGGGTAAGAGCTTGGTCATACAAAGGCTGATACTTACTGTCAGCATCAAAGTCAAGATTCTCCACCTCCTCTAACACCTTCATTGACTGTTCCGGCTCCATCCCAAGTGTGCCCCATCTATGAGTCCGGACTGATATAACAAGTTGAAGGGCTTGGCCAAAGCTTCTTTGAACTCGTGACTCCCCAGAAAGCGACGAACAAACTCCGGACGAAACTCGTTCACAATCCGGTTGCGATCAATCTCCACATGACCGAACGAAATGCCAAACTTTTGTTTTTATTTCGGAGCTCTTGACAGGCTATCTCTTCGTCGCTCAAGGCCAGTCTGATCTTAGCAAGCTCAGTCTCTAGGGAGTTGATTTTTTCAACTTGATCTTTAGACACCTTCCGCCACTCCTCTTTTTCTTTCTCTAAATCTGACACCCTGCCACTCAAACCCTCCTCTTTCGCCAAGCAACCAGCATGCTCAATCCTCAGCTTTTTTAGCTCCTCCGAACCTTCCGAAGCACAATTAGCATGAGTAAATTTCAACTCCTCCAACTCTTTCTGCACTCCCTGCAACTTCTTGAGCTCATCCTTGGACTTACGACCACAATCTTGGTGAGTAGCAACCAACTTCGCATGTTCATCCCTCAAATTCTCGTAACAGAAAAGAACATCGGCCAGCGCTGTAGAGGTTTTTCCCAAAAACAACTAAGAACGCTTGATAGCCTTCTCGTCATCATGAGCATCCAAGAATTTCTCTTCTCCCGGAGTAGCCAATTGGATCATCATATCTCGGCAAACGTTGGCATTATTCATCCGAATTCCCCTCTTCACAGACCAATCCGGACTGAAAGCTTCATCAGGAGAGTCAACCTCGATATCAACATCTTCTTCCTCAACAGCCTTTTTGCCCTGATCGGAGGAAGCAGCCTTCGAACCACCTAAAAAGTCAAAAAAGGCATAAGTAGGTTATAAAGCAAAGCCATAAAAAAACAAACATAAGAATATCTTCGGAACATACCAGCATCGGCATCTCCGGACTATAAACCAGTCGGTGGAATGGAGCGGATCGGTTCAGGATTGGCAATCCCTTCAGGGGACTCAAGCTCAACAACCTCAATGTCATCCTTCGTCCTGCTTCTCTTCTCCGGACGAGAAAAAATGCTACCCCAACCCTCTTGCTTCCAGACTGAAGCTTGGAGCCACCAGCAGCCCCCGAAGGTTTTTTCAAACCTAGCCTAGCAACCTGATCCTTCTTCTTCTCTTTGGCGGCAAGGATCTTGTCATCTGGAACCTCCACACCAAGAAGGTCAGCAGTCTTCTCCGGAACACTAGTGTTAGAAGCCAATGGCTGAGTCAGGTGCATCTCTACACGTTGACCCTCTCGGAGTCGATCCCCCTTACCACAGTCACATTCTTACAGATAGAAGGTTTCTTCAAGTAGTCAGCCATAGTAACACCTGCAAAGAAAAACAATCCGAAGGTAAAATAGCAAATAACATATATATATATATATAAAAAGAGGGGGCAACACAAAGGACAAAGGCTATACCCCTTCCCTCCTCATCCCTTAAGGCTGCCCGATATCCAGGATGCTTCCAATAACTAGATAAACCCAACATGTACAAAAAGTCATGCGGAACTTGGAAAGGCTCTATAATACACTCGGCTAACTTCTTGGCATGGACAACATTATATTCATTTTTCGGAAAAGGATCCGAAACATCTGAATCATGATGCCTCCACGGCATGGCAAAAGGAATGGCACGCCTATCTATAAGGAAAAACTCCTCCTTCCAACCCTTCAAGCACGAAGGAAACTCACCGAAACAAACTTTTCTGCCACTACCTGTTCGTTTTTCAAAAGAAAACCATGAACCCTGCTTACTTAGCTTGTAAAACACCTTAAACAACGGAGTAGTAAGAGGAATATGCATGCCAAGAGGAACCGGTTGAGAAATATGAATCTTAAATTACTTAATGACTCCCAAAAGAAAAGTAGAGAAAGGAACATTAAGACCTCTTTCAAAAAAATACTGAATATAAAGACCTATGGCATCGGCTGGCAACTGAACCATGGTCATACACTCCGGAGGCACCCTCGGATGCAAATCTTGAGGTACTCCGAATGCCTCAACCAAAGCAATAACATCTGATGGACGGGTTTTGGAAACCCTTCTCTGAATATCCTCATTAACCGACAACTCACCCCCGGCGAGAATATCATCCTGATCCGCCGATACGGAAGACTCCGACATATTGGGAAAGAGTAGGGAAGAGCTATAGCCAGACAAAACAAACACGCAAAGAAGAACGAAACATACCTCTTAAAAGTAAGAAACACCGGGAGGATAGTTAGTAAATATACGCTCAGAAACTCGTTCAGAAAATACGAAGCAACGAATATGTCAGAAAACAAAAATTACAGTGGTAAAAATGAAACAAAATGGACTATTTATAGGCAAGAGGGAATGGGCGCGAAACAACGCGTCATACGTAGGGCTGACGTGTCATCATCCAGGACATACAATCCAAAAACACGCACACGTGTTCAAATCTTAAAGACTCAGTAAAAACGACGGCGCTCCTTAAACGACACATTAATTACATTTGGCATCTTGTACACGAGTTTAACCCAACAAAATCATGGCATACCCTCCGGAAATAATAAGACAAACCTTCTAAAGTATCACACCGTTGGTAAGACCCTATGATACTGGGGGGACATGTTAGCGTATGTACCCTCTGGATCTATGACGAACGGCTCGGACCAACAGCCAAGCGGAACGGATCATTAGAACGAATCTAATCAATATTCTCTATAAGACAACATCCGGACGGCCATATCCCTCCGGATGAACTGACCATCCGGACATGCGATAACTAAGCAAATCAAAGTACAAACAAGTACACAAGTACATGGTAGTGGAGCATAAATAAGCAACCACTAGACATATTAGTACTAACCAGCCGTGTACTTCATGAAAATAGCCTATAAATAGAGAAGAAATCCTCACTTAAGGTTAACTAATTCTCTCACTCTCTAAACTTCACTTATACTTTCTCTCTCTAAGAATATATACTTACTTTCACGCCAGAGGTTGGTCCTGGGATACACTCCCGGGGCGAGACTGACGGACGTATCTGTTTTGTAGATATTCGAAGGGACAGACACCAACCAAAGATCACCTCGAACCCGAAGGACCAGTCATAGTCCGGAGGATTCATTTTGCTTGTTTGAAGTAGAAGCAAGATTTTACTTCAACAAAGTCGTAACTATCTTCAAACATCACATAAGCAGTAGGAATGAATTAAGCCGCGATAGGATAATGGAACTATAATTGAACATCTAATCTCAACCCAAATGATCATATAATCTCGATAGGATAATGGAGCCATTTATTGTGATCCATCAGGTAACCAATTTCATTTATTCAAAGAGCAATATAATGGTGGTTAGTCTCATTTTCAATTGTTATCGGGCTTCAAAGTATTTCTCATCAATCAAGTTTATGTCCGGGTAGTTTGCGAGTCACAGTTTCAAATAGATAGACTCTACTTCTTATTTAGTCCACACAATCATGTAGATTTTCAAAAGAAAGACACTTGATTTGTGGTTTTTCATCAGCTTGTATTCCCTTTCTGAATGTTCAATATCAATGTCAATTTTTTTGCCAAAAAAAAAAGATCACAATTACTTTGTTCACACATACAAATTTATATGCAGCTAGTTATAATAAATACAAAGATTGAAGTATTTTCTCCATATATAAATACAAAGAACATAGGTATAATTGTAAGCTTGCAATACTGTCATTCTTGGCGTTTCGGTGTTGGGCTCATGAAATATAAGAGTATGGGGAGTGGTAACGCAAGACCAGCATTATTCCTATGTGGCATTACATCAATGCACGTTAACATGTTAACTCCATTTCCTACCATGCAGCGTTGGACCAGCGTTGGTATCCACGTTAACGCAATAACTTGCGTTGTAACGTCCATGTTACCTTTTGAAAATTGCAAAACAAGCCCCTTGCAGTGTTAACGGCTAGTTTGTGGGAAAAAAGAAAAGGAAAGAAAGAAAGAAAGTTACCATTTTGAATATAACGGCTAGTATCACAAGAAAAAAAAATATAACCTTATAAATGAACAACAACAACAACAACTATATACACTATCTTTTCACAAGCAAAAAAAAATAACTATAACACTCATATTCTCACAAAATCAAAACCATGTCGGGAAGAGATGATTCAAGTTTTTTAAATTTGATGGGTATTGTAAATGGTAACGCTAACCCGAACCTCGGGTCTTCTTCAAATCCTAACCCATTTGGTAACTTGTCATTCGAAGAACAACAACAATTGTTGTATTTGTGGCAACAATAAAATAACGCGGAGCAACAAACACCCCCAACACCACAAACCCAATCCTTACAAGCGGCTAGTGTGGAAGTGGAACCCGAAGCTACGTCTCCACGAAAATCCAATCGTGGAGGTAAATGTGTTGCCAAAAAAAAGCAAAAAACAACTAGTCAACGAGGTGTTTGATGAAAAAAATCCCGACGTGAGCGAGACTACGTTACGTTGGACAGCGGAAGAGGAAGTTTTACTTGCCGTGTGTTGGTTGGCCGTTTCCGAGGATAGGAATATTGGAGTTTCTCAAAAGGGCACAACTTTTTGGTATAAGGTTATGAACGAGTTCAACCGGCAAAATTTTCAAGTTCGTAACAAAGATATGATAACAAGCAAGTGGCATACGTTGAATGGAAATTGCAAAAACTTTCTAGTGGCTTACAAACGTGCCGTACGTATGAGAAGGAGTGGTGAAAATGAAGTGGATGATATGAGGAACGCTAGACAAATATATCGTGACGAGCATAAAGGTATTCCGTTTACTCAAGAGGAAGCGTGGTTAGTTTTGAAGAAGTGTCCAAAATGGGACGCGCCGGCACCGATTGACTTAACCGGAGACGTCCCCGGTCAAGGCAACCAAGAGCTATTTGGTGATGATGTACGTCCACGTCCTGCAGGGAAACAAAGGACGTCAAAAAAACAAAAGTCTGATACATCGACTAGCACCGGTAGAAGTGCATCAAGCAACTTGAAATCTATGACTACCGAGCTTCGACTGAGATGGGAAGCGGCACAAATGGCATACGAAGCGGCTAGAATGAAAGACGAGACGGCTATGCGTATGGATGAATTTAGATTTCTCAGTATGAAAATGAGTGACATCGATCCGGATGAGGCATATTTCATCAAAATGGAAAAAACAAAGAATCAGAGACAAATGTAACTTGCAACATCCACCAACCAATCCAAATGATACCGACTAGTTTAGATTATCTACTTATCGTATGTTTCATTTCGTAATTTCTATTATGTAATTTTTTTTAATTGTAATGTTTTTATTTTGTATTGTAATGTTTATTTTTATTAATAAAATGCTTGAATGTTTAATAAATGAATTTGTTTAGGGTAGAATTTGTAAATTTATAAAAAGTGGTGTTATTTGGTGTTATGATTTCCTGTGAGAAATCTATTTTTTGTGAGAACGCGAGAAGAGATCCTAGCCATCAATCTAGTCCCTCCTTTTTTAGATATAATGGCTAAGATTAGCCTAAAAATTACACTAATTAAGGGCATTATTGTAATTACCTAGCAAATATCTAATATATAAACAAAAAACACACACATTGATTAAATTGTAGGTGAAAACATACACAGTTCTCTCTCAACCGACCAAACTAACCCCGATCAAAATACCACCATCAACGGCCATTAAACCACCATTAAAATGCCGTTAAACCACCGTTAAACCTCCGATCTAACATCAACAGCTTCATAAACCACAGTTAACCGCCGAATCAATCATCTTCATCTTCATCTTCATCCGCAGATCAAATCATCACCTTCATCAAAAACTGCCGTCAAACCGACATTAAAACGCCAATCAAATCATCATGCCACCGCCGTTAACCCGCTTTAAGTCACCGTTTGTCAAACAAATCAATCAACGGAATCTAATTGAAAAAAATATCAATATATATGATTCTGAATCGGATGGAGATGATATGACTGTAATCACTGGAACATCACCAGAAAACACAGAGATATCAGGTAAAAATCAAATTTTATTATAATTTTATTATTTTATTATAAATAATTGTTTAGAATTGACAGTGTAATTTATTTTCACATGTGAAGACAATAACTTAGGATATTTTAGTGCAAATAAGTCTAGTTATAGTATCTTCAATTAGGCGATTTAAGCTTTCGTTGAGTTTTCTTCACTTGTGAAGAAAATCATAATGTATTGATTTTTGAGGTTATACGCGTAAATAAGTGTAATTACAGTTTCAGCACATGTCAAGATAATCATTAAGCAGATGAACTTTTGATGAAATTAGGCGATTTAAGTTTTCATTGAATTTTCTTCGCTTGTGAAGAAAATTCGATGTATTGGATTTTTGAGGTTATACGCGTAAATAAGTTTTATTATAGTTTCACCACTGATGCGTAGGGATTGCACCAGGCTTTACCTCTCGAGGGATCTCGAGAAGCTTACAACCCCCACCAGGCAGTGTACCTGATCGATGTATTATAGTATAATGACAAGTACCGGGGGATTGATCGTTTAGCTAGGAATATTATCGCTAGGATTAGAAAACCTAAAGACTAGGTTTAGAGATGAGGGATGATTCTTTTTGTATTTTTTATATTTTTATGAAAGCAAGTAAAAATCTTGGGTTTTAAAGGAGTTGGGTGGAATTAGTTGCTAGTCAACTAACCCAATACTAAAGATGCAATCAAAATAAAATACTAAAAATGAAAATGAAACTAATTATACTAAAGTTATGAGCAATATGTGGGAGAATTGTGTTTACTTAGATTTCACTACTCCCTAGATATCTTTTACACGTTAATTACTTGTTATAGTTGCGTGGATGATGGATTGTATTCCTTAATACCATTCATGGGGTGGCGTACTTACTTCCCCAATCCTATGAGCGCCTACTTCACTCCTATGTCGAGCCGGCTAAGAAGCTCCTAACATGGGATCATTAGAATTTACTCATGCATTAAATACAACCAATAAAACCTAGTACACATCGGTTCATGTTTCCTAAGATGTTCAAGCATGTTACACAATGGAGATCTGCCAGTTTTCTTAAGCCTAACATTGAAATCATTCATCCAATACAACCATAAACAAGTAGTCAACACATAATTAACATCTTGGTTTCATTAGATCTAAGCAAACACAAGATAGATCTAGCCTAGCATGTTGAAATCAAGACAAGCACAAGATATAATCAACCAACACATAGACATATTGATTGAAATAAGAGAAGACTTATCTTAATAGCACATGGAAGGATTCAAGGGGTGAAAACCCTTGAAAGTACTGTAAAATATGACCTAGGGTTTACAAAGTTCGGCCCTAGTTTCTCCACACAAGTTCCTCTCTTTTATGAATGAAAAATAGAAAACTATATATAGAGTTTGATAGGTGACGGCGTCAAGAACAAATGTCTGACGCCGTCATCTCGCCGCCAAATAGTTCCTCGGACTGCCTAGATCTGGGTCTGACGCCGTCATGTGTTCTCCTTATGCAGGCCGTCACCAATTTAATTCTTGACGCCCTTGGTGTGACGCCATCAGGTTTGCACTGGGTCGTCATGAAATTTACTCCTGACGCCGTCAGGGTCTTCCTCTTGACGCCGTCAGGTACTGTTCTCAGCATGGAAAATTAAGTCTTTGGCGTTTTCTTCATTTTTATGCTCTAAAAACGTCCGAATTGCTTCCTTTTACAAATTTCACTCCCAAAGTACCTAAGATCACAAAAGGAACGATTTAGGGTAATATTTGATCAAATAAATTCAATTCCGGGCTTAAATGACCCCCTAAAAGTGGTTCATTTTTCGCCTCATCATATACCCTTACACTTGAGATTTGCTTGTCCTCAAGCAAATGCGCTTTTATTCTAATCAAAATACAAGTTAGGGGTCATTTAACACTATTATAAAAGTAATTACAACAGATAATCGTTCCACTAAAGACCAAAGACAAGCACGGAGGTCATACATTAGCACCTCACAAATAGTGTTTAGATACTCACATCTCTCGGGTGTAATAAAGTAATATCACAATATGGAAACGGAAAATATCTCTCACTACCTGTCATAGCAAAATAGATTACCATAGGCTTGGGAAAGGATCAAACCTCTACCACATGGCGTAAGCACCTAGGGTAAACTATCAAAGAGGTCTTTTAAAAGGGTTGTAACATTAGGTGTAGGGATATGGAATACACGGTTTTGTTGGATATAAGCAGTCTTTACTGGTGGCGAGTTAACAATCTTGGTTAATTACATGTACAATATGGCGTTGCTAAGCCAAGACTAGACTCGACTTAAGCTAATAAATCAAAAATAACAAAAACATAAAACAAACATAGAATGAAACGGGATGGTAGTCCGTATGTTTTTTTCTCTTTTCTTTTTTCTACTTTTTTTTTCTTTTTCTTGTTTTTTCGATTTTTTTTTTTTTTTTTTATTTTTTTTATGTTTTTTGTATACACTCTTACCCTACCATCCAAAATAATATATCATAGGGGATGAACATTCCCCTTACACTTGAATTTTTACATACTTTACAATAAACTAATCTAATGACTCGAATTAAGAAAATCAAAACACTTGGAGTACTTTTAAGATTAACGTACATATGGGGGGGTAATATATGATGTTCTTCCCCATTACTCCATAAAATAAGTACTTTACCCATGAGTCTCAATCGTCCCAAAACAATATGTACAAGGATATGACTCGACTTAGGAACCATGTAATCAATTAGATAATTAACTTAGGGTTTAATAAATAACAATAATGCACTAAAGATGAGTGCATACACAGAAGGCTGAGGCAATTTGGGTGTACATTTAAGTGGGGTGTAACAAATTCTTCCTTTAAGTAAAATGCTTTGTTCAAGTCACGGGGATCATTCCAACTTTCGTTTTCATAGAGAGCAAGATCTTCTATGAGTTCCCATGATTGTTCCGCACTTAGATCACGTAGCTTACCACCGGCCGATTGGTCAATGGCTCGCCTTGTGGAGAGATCGATATGGTCATAGAAGATTTGGACTTGGAGCCAAAGATCTATGCCATGATGAGGGACTCTTTGGAGTACGTCCTTGAAACGATTCCATGCTTCATAAAGAGTTTCATTTTGACGTTGTTGGAACATCAAGATGTCATTTCTAAGCTTGGTAGTTCTCCCCGGTAGGAAAAATTGAGCAAGGAAACGAGTGGTGAGATCATCCCATGAGGTGATGGATCCCGCTGGTAATTGCTCAAGCCATTGACTAGCTTGATCACGTAGAGAGAATTGGAATAGGCGTAATCGGGTTGACTCTCTAGTTGTAACATCAAGGTCTATAGAATCTACGATTTTAATGAAGTCCTTGAGATGTTGTTTTGGATCTTCTGAATGAAGTCCATGGAATGCACATCCGCTTTGCACCAACCAGATGGTGTCGGATCACAAGGGGGTCACATTGGCTTCGGTGAGCTCAATAGTGTTTCGATAGCCTTGGTGGCTAGGTCGGGAATACTCTCCTAAGGTTCGGGGCCTAAGAGGTTCTAGTGGTGGGTTTTGTTGTGGTGGGATGACGGGTTCAAAGATGTTCCCATCGTCCATGATGTCGGGTGGTGAAGAGTTACGAACAAAAACACGAAGAAATAAGATAGACTAAAGAAAACCTAAAAATAAAAATAAAATCTTACTAGAAAGGAATCTAGCAAGTAGACCTAATAAAAAGAGATTCTAACCTAGACAATAACTATTTCCCCGGCTGCGGCGCCAAAAACTTGATGCGTAGGGATTGCACCAGGCTTTACCTCTCGAGGGATCTCGAGAAGCTTACAACCCCCACCAGGCAGTGTACCTGATCGATGTAGTATAGTATAATGACAAGTACCGGGGGATTGATCGTTCAGCTAGGAATAGTGTCGCTAGGATTAGAAAACCTAAAGACTAGGTCTAGAGATGAGGGATGATTCTTTTTGTATTTTTTATACTTTTATGAAATGTGGAAAACTAGAAGGGGGGGGGGGGGTTGAATAGTTTTACGTCCTTTTAAATTTATAAACACAAGTTTGTTTTAAAAACTTCGATTCTAGTTTATGTGAACTCAATACTTGCACTATATGAACTATTATATGGTAACTAACTAACAAAACTAATATAGTAAAGGTAAATAAATAAGTAATGAGAAGAGTTGGAAAGATCAAACCACAACACAAGGATTTATAGTGGTTCGGCTACAAGGACACCTTCCTTGTTCCTACTCCACTCCCCGAGTCACCTACTCGAGAGTTTTCTTCACTATGTCAACAAACTCCCTTTTGGCGGAGAAAACCTTACACACCAATTTACACACCACAACAACTTCACAACTTGATCACTACTTCTACACAACTTCTTCACACCAATCTTCTTCACACCTATCTTCTACACGCCAATCTTCTACACACCAATCTTCTACTTCACACCAATCTTCACAACAAACCTACTTCACTACTAATCAACTTCTACTTCCTACACAACTTCTATATCTTCTAAACAATATATAACAAGCACAACACAATATTCACAAATGAATGTATATATACACTATGCACAACTACTCTTCAACACTTCTTGAACTTGGTTGTAGAAAAAGTGTTCTTCTTTTGCACTTTGGATGAGAATGGATGATGAGGGATTGAATCACATGAAACAAGGATTAATATACAAATGAACAAAGGGTTTTATAGGATGTTTAGAGAGTTATAGATCTGAAAATTTCATGCAAAAGGTGAGAAAAAAGTCCAGGTTTAAGGTGGTATTTATAGGCAAAAGATTCTGACAGAGGAGCGTGGCCAGTCCCCTTAAATCAAGGCCGGTCCCCTTAATTTTAAGGGGACCACCCCTTATAATTAAGGGGGCCGCCCAGCTGAAACGGCCAGAATCTTTGTCTTTTAGTGGAGAAAGTTTATTTGGTGAAAAACTAACTGATTTTGATTAAAAATTTGAATTCATATATTTAGTATGAATAAAACATTTTTCTTTATTACCAAAAGTGTTTTTTAAAAATATATAATATGTTTATATAATTAAATAAACTTTGTGTTAGTTAATTAAATACCCCTTTCATCATGAGATGTATTAAGCACTTGTTTATCCATAACTTAAGTGATTAAGTTGGATATAGTGATATAAACTAGCTTAATACTTGTTTACGTAGTAATTATACGATTGACGATTTTACATTTTGTGATCGTCAAAATATAGAGATATCGAAAGATATAAATAACGTTTTCACACATTATTTATGTCAACAATCTCCCCCTTTTTGATGATTACAAAATTTAAACTCATTAATCGAAAATTAGTGTATATTCAAGTATTATTGTGAGTTTATATCATTTCTCCCCCTTTTTGTTAGCATTAAAAAGGTTATCCCATGTTAATGGAAGCTCCCCCTTGAAGTATACTCCCCTCGTTTTGAGGCCAAAAGGAATCGAGATGTTGATATCTTGCAAAAATATTTAGTGGCAAGCAACATATATATGTATATAGCATGCAAAAGTGTAAACTAAACATAACCATATCATAAATCAAGTGAAATAAATTCATCAAGCATTACATCAACAAATGAGATAAGTAATGCAACTAACAAAATCCTTTAAAGGCTTACAATCATCATTGAAATAATAAACCAAAACTCAAATATGAAAGTCCTCTCTAGAGCTTGCCATCCAAAATGGTTTAACATAATTTTATTTGTGAGACACCAAGCATGTTTAATTGGGAGGAATGGATGGTGAACATGGAGATGGTGATGGAGGAGGAGTGTTTGTTGATGGTGGTGGAGGAGTTGAGTTTGTTGTTGGTGGTAGATGCAACAAGTTTTCAATGTGAGAAAACATGTATTGCATTTCATCTCTTAGTCCGAATACAATTGTTCGGTTGTGGATGCAACAAAGGCAAGTGTCACCATGAGCTTCAAGTAAGCTCCATGGGACGGGGTTATAGGTTGGTGGATTGATAGGGGATGATGAGAAGTGTGCATCAAGAGTTGTTAATGGTGATAGTGAGAGAGTTAATGCAAGAGTTGTGTTTTCATTGGTAGATTGTGATGGTTGAACTATTGGTGGAGGAGATAAGTGGGTGTTAACGTAGTCATTAATGGATGAAGTGGATGGTATGGAGGAAGTAGAGTTTCCATTTGTTGAAGGTGTTTTGGAGGGTGCATTTGGTGCACTAGGAGCTGAACATTGAGGTGGTGGGGATGGAGTGGTGTTGTCTTCATTTGTAAGATCAATGAAGAGTTGTTTGGGTGGAATGATGACAAGTTTTTGTTTCTTGGCATTGTTTGAATAGGTGGTTCTTGGTGATGACATGATGATGTTTGATGAATGTTTGAGGATGATGGAATGTGAATTAAACATGCATGGGGATTAAATAGTGGGAAAACATGTTTAGAAGTGGAATTAATTTGAAATTGTAATGTGATATTCCAAAATCAGTTTAGTTTTTAAGGAAAATGGTAGCTGGGACTAGCAAAAGGGATCACATGATGCAAAAGAAAACAGTGTAAAAACTGTTTCAGATGGCCGGTCCCCTTAAATGGAGGCCGGTCCCCTTAATTTTAAGGGGGCCGCCCTTATGATTTAAGGGGCCGACCATCTGACGACCCAGAAACCAAAATTTTTCAAAAAATTTTCTGGAAAAATGTTGTGTTCTGTTTTGTATTTGCAGCAAGCACCATTTGGACATTTCACATTTGTTTTGGTCTATTATAAGCATACATGATATATATATATATATATATATATATATATATATATATATATATATATATATATAGATAAGCTAATCATGCAAGTATGTATATAGACTAAGAGTTAAAGCATGCATTCATAAGCATAAATAAAACATAAATAAGCAAGTTAACAACCTAATCGAGTGCACAAAACAATTATCCAAGAAAATAACAAGTACTTCCGAATATACTTCGGACAAATAGCACACAAGACATAAAAATTAAATATTGTTCAACAAGCATAATCCAAGCATATCATTTCTTTTTCTTCCCGAAGATACCCTTCAAAGTCTTCCTGATCGATTTGAAACCACCTCTAACTTCTTCATGTAAGCTCTTTTGTCTTCTAAGCATTTCGGTAGTTCGTTCATGAAGCACTTCTTCATTTTGATCACTAGGAGATGGGGTAGAATAGTCGGGATAGTCAAGATTCTCTAAATTGTCAACGAACTCAGAGAACGAAGGGGTATTAGCATCATGGATGTCTTCATCCTCATCGTCATCGTCTTGTCTTGAAGATGATCCATGAAAGCTATGACGACGAGATTTACCCTTGTCACTTCGAGTTCGTCGAGCTGGTTTTAGAGCGAGAGGACGTAAAGTGGGGTAGATGGACTCATAGATACTATTGTCAAGATCGGGGTAGTACTCGATAACATGACGATAGAGACGAGTGAGGAACATTCCATATGGAAGATTGGCTTTGGGAGTTTTTCTAGCACACTCAATCCGTTTGATAAAGACGTAGGCCAAATTGTACGGCTTTTCGACAGCTATACAATACAACATGTGAGCAAGGCACGCCGGGAGATGGTCCCGGTGACCTCCAGTACCAAACGCATTCTCACGAATGAGTTCTTCCCAACACTTCATGTGGGGGCTTAACTCCTTGAGGAGAAGTTGGTATGGAGAGATTTGAACATTTTTGGATTTTATTTTTCGGCTTGTGGTGGCACGTTCCACACCAAGGATTTGACGAATTTCGTCGGGATGAGGAATTTTGTCAAAATAGGGACCGAAGGTTGGTCGATAGAGATTAAGAGATTCGAGGTCCCACTCGTTTGTGAAAACGGCTTGACCTCTAAATGGAATTTGGAGGATATGACCAAATTGTTCGAGAGTTAGGGTGATAAATTCATTTTGAATCATGAAAGAGATGGTGATGAAACCAAGATCATTGGCTTGGACGGTGACTTGGCTATAGAAATCCATTATGAAGCGAGGAATGATAGGTTCATTAATTTCATTAAGACAATTGAAGTTGATTCTTGTAAACACGCGATTTATGTATTCGGATTGAGCAAAAGCAAGATCTACTACACGTCCTTCATGAACATTTCTATCTTCAATTTGACGATATATAAGTCTAATGGAAGGAGATGTAGTAGGGAGTTGGGAAACTTTAGGAATGTAGTTTTTAGTGTGAGAAAGATCTTCGGTAGTTGCTTTTGGCATTTTCACCTAAACACATCAACGATACAAAAAGACCAAAATAAATATAAAAGTATATGTATATTGTTAAGGCTTATGTTGGAACGTAAACATACTTCGTTACTAATCCTAAGAAGTAGATTACCATGTTCCTTAATATTGTTTTTAACTCGTTCTAGATATACTTTACGATGTTTAATAAGTAGTTATGGACAAATCCAAACGCCCTTTTAAACATCTTAATATATCATGAAATTCACTAGATTTACATTAGATTGTAAAACTAGCTATTTCTTGCGAGTTTCTTATGCATGTGATTTGTTTTTGAAAAAGATGGTTTGTATTTTTACTTAAAAATGTTATTTTTAGTAATAAACCAAACGCTTCCTTAACTAGTGACTTATACCACTAGTATGTTAATATATATATGAATTATATATCTTGACAAGTCCGATTAGTAATTTTTAGGTTTATAATTATAACAAAGTTTTATAAAAATTATAATGACTAGGTTTCGATATTATTTGGACATAATCCAAACACCCCTATATTGTGAACCAATACAATTTTTCTTGGTCGTAAAATGTAATTTCAAGTTTTACAAGTTACAAAAGTATAATGTGATTAGTTTTAACATGTTTTCAAATCATTATTCAACAATGAGTTTACTAAAATTTTTGAAAAGGAGTGTATGAAGTTTTTCAAAAATTTTCGACATGATAGTTTATAATTACTAGTTTCTAGTGTTGATTAATCATTCTAATCCTAGGGGAAGCATTTGGTTATGGAGTTTTAAGACTTAATTCGAAAGAAATTGTGAAATTGACGACTTTTATAAAACATGCATAATCATGAGTATGACCAAATAAGATGAAATTAGATGAAATGTGTTATGAAAAACTTACAATACGTAATGGTGATTGTGTTAGATGAATTTGCCCTTTGCAAATTAACCCGAATTATGTGATTTGGAAGTGATTTGAGATGTTTTTAGGTTTTGGTTTTCGTCACAGCAGAAGCAGGGGAAGGGGAGTATGAAAAATTGGAGTGTTTGGCAAAAGGAACAAAGGGAAAAACGGGTTGGATCAATCAGATGGCCGGCCCCCTTAAACATTAAGGGGGCCTCCCTTCATTTGGCTGCCGGTCCCCTTAAACATTAAGGGGGCCGCCCTCCAAAATTTGATTTTTCAAGTTTTGGTTTCTGGAACAAACAAGAAAATATATATATATATATATATATATATATATATATATATATATATATATATATATATATATATATATATATATTAGATTTATATTTAATCAAACATACATTGGAGAGTGTACGCACGAAGGGAATTACTTGACACTTTTACTTGACATATTGTCAATAAACTTTTCTTGATCATTTCGGATGAAATATATCAAGTTGTCAAGTGAACGGGAAAGTTGTGGAAGGTTCATAAGTATATATATATATATATATATATATATATATATATATATATATATATATATATATATATATATATATATATATATATATATATATATATAGTAATGGTTTATAAGTCGAGAATATAGGAGGGAGACGTATGCAACGGAAGCCAGGAGTTTGTTTCATCCATAGATTTTTCGACTCATCTCTCTTCATCAGCATGAGTGTCGTCAAAGAAATTGATAAGGCGAATGGGGAAAAGAAAAGGTTCGTAAACGAACAATTTCTAGTTCTAGAAAATCAACAAATGAGTTTTCCAGGTTATAAGATCCTAGATATATCTAAGTGTATATATATGTATATATATATTTATTTAGATATAGTATAAGTAGATAAGTATATATAAAAAAAATAGAGGGAATAATGAACCAATCAAAATCACATAAAAACTAGATACTAAACTAAGCATGCATTTGTTGATAAGGAAATAAAAGGAAATGTGTACCTTACGTCTTCAATGCATTAAACTTCAAAATCTTCAAGAGATAGTCCGAACAAGAGGTGATATCAAAGATTTCCATGTTTGAATGGCGAGAATTTTTACGTTGGTCCCCATTGTCTCATTTGACCAAAGTTATTTGTCCCGAACATGTTTTGTATTTGATTTGGGTGCATATATGGTGGAAACATTCCCCATGGATTGAAGTTCCACATTTGTTGATTATTGTTAAAGTTTCGTCTATTTCGGTTTACTCTTAGTTGAGGTGTTTTAGGTCTAGGATAAGAATTATTCGGTTTCCTAGGTGGTGGAGTTTTAGATCTTGTTTTAGTTTTAGATGATTCTACTTCGGTTTTTAAAGATGGTTTATAAAATGGTTTTATTTCTTCATTACTAGCTAGTGGTATTTTCTTATCATTTATGAGTATATACTTAGGATTAGATTTTGAAGGTTTTAGTTCCTTGAGTTCTCTTTCAAATTTAACATTTTTAACTTCACTTGTTGAGGCTTCGTTTGAGTTAAAACCTAGACCGGTTTTGTCTCCGGATATTCTTTGAATACTTATAATTTTACTAAGTGAGTTACTACTATTTTCAAATTTATCAAGTTTACAAATTTCTTCCTTAAGTGAGGTACGTTCGGATCACCACACTTGAACATCAAGAATGAGTGAAATTTGAGAAGCTTGGACATTTTCCAATAAGATCTACTTGTTCACCACACTTGAAATATTTTCAAATATCAAGTTTACAAATTTCTTGTCATCATTGGACATTTTCCAATAAGGTGATTCGGATCATCACACTTGAAATATTTTCTCTCATTCTTGCTATACTTGTCATCATTATTCTTTTGAGATGTTCTCCTTTCATCGTGTGGTTGTCTAACGAATCTTCCTCGCCTTTTGAAGAATTTCTTGAAATCTCTTACGGCCATGGCATATTCTTAGTCTTCGCTTTCGGAAGATGAACTATCTTCGTTGTTGGATTCCTTTCTAGCTTTCAAGGCGATTGACTTACTTTGCTCTCCTTTCCCTTTAACCATTTCGGAGACCTTCTTTATTATTGCTTCGTAGACTTTTAAATTACCAATTAATTCATCAAGTTGTAGCATTGACAAATTCTTTGATTCTTCAATAGCCGTCACTTTAGCTCGCCATTTTGGGTGAAGAGCTCCAAGAAACTTCCTAACAAAATTCTTACTAGAGAAATTCTCATCAAGTGCTTTTAAACTTGTGATTATAGTGTTAAATCTAGCAAAAGCATTATCAATTGATTACTCTTCCGGAATCGTGAATTGCTCATATTGTTGAACAAGTAGATCTATTTTGTTATCTTTGACTTGATTATTACCTTGGTGGGTTATTAATAAAGAGTTCCAAATTTCTTTTGCGGTTTCACACATAAAGATCCTTTCGTACTCTTTACGTGGTAGCGCATTGTAAATAACCATTTTTGCTTCATTATTTTTAGCAAGTTTTCTTTTTAAATCATCATTTTGTTTTTCAAAAGGTACGATTTCATCTTTCTTAGTTTCGGGGTTATTTTGAATAGGTAAAAAATCACCATTGGTAATAACATGCCAAAGATCTAGATCTTTTGATTTCACATAAGTTTCGAATCGATTTTTCCAATATAAAAATCCATCACTTTCAAATACTGGTGGTCTTTGCATAGATTGCCCTTCTAAATGTTTTTCAGATTCCATAGATCGTTACAAGTTTTAAAATACAATATATTTTAAAAATCTTGCTAGACGTGGCTCCTGATACCAATTGTGGAAAACTAGAAGGGGGGTTGAATAGTTTTACGTCCTTTTAAATTTATAAACACAAGTTTGTTTTAAAAACTTCGATTCTATTTTATGTGAACTTAATACTTGCACTATATGAACTATTATATGGTAACTAACTAACAAAACTAATATAGTAAAGGTAAATAAATAAGTAATGAGAAGAGTTGGAAAGATCAAACCACAACACAAGGATTTATAGTGGTTCGGCTACAAGGACACCTTCCTTGTTCCTACTCCACTCCCCGAGTCACCTACTCGAGAGTTTTCTTCACTATGTCAACAAACTCCCTTTTGGCGGAGAAAACCTTACACACCAATTTACACACCACAACAACTTCACAACTTGATCACTACCTCTACACAACTTCTTCACACCAATATACTACACACCAATCTTCTTCACACCTATCTTCTACACACCAATCTTCTACTTCACACCAATCTTCACAACAAACCTACTTCACTACTAATCAACTTCTACTTCCTACACAACTTCTATATCTTCTAAACAATATATAACAAGCACAACACAATATTCACAAATGAATGTATATATACACTATGCACAACTACTCTTCAACACTTCTTGAACTTGGTTGTAGAAAGAGTGTTCTTCTTTTGCACTTTGGATGAGAATGGATGATGAGGGATTGAATCACTTGAAACAAGGATTAATATACAAATGATCAAAGGGTTTTAGAGGATGTTTAGAGAGTTATAGATCTAAAAATTTTGTGCAAAAGGTGAGGAAAAAATCCAGGTTTAAGGTGGTATTTATAGGCAAAAGATTCTGACAGAGGAGCGTGGCCGGTCCCCTTAAATCAAGGCCGGTCCCCTTAATTTTAAGGGGACCGCCCCTTATAATTAAGGGGGCCGCCCAGCTGAAACGGCCAGAATCTTTGTCTTTTAGTGGGGAAAGTTTATTTGGTGAAAAACTAACTGATTTTGGTTAAAAATTTGAATTCATATATTTAGTATGAATAAAACATTTTTCTTTATTACCAAATGTGTTTTTCAAAAATATATAATATGTTTATATAATTAAATAAACTTTGTGTTAGTTAATTAAATACCCTTTGATCATGAGATGTATTAAGCACTTGTTTATCCATACCATAAGTGATTAAGTTGGATATAGTGATATAAACTAGCTTAATACTTGTTTACGTAGTAATTATACGATTGACGATTTTACATTTTGTGATCGTCAAAATATAGAGATATCGAAAGATAAAAATAACGTTTTCACACATTATTTATGTCAACATGAAAGCAAGTAAAAATTTCAGGTTTTGAAGGAGTTGGCGGAATTAGTTGCTAGTCAACTAACCCAATACTAAGGATGCAATCAAAATAAAATACTAAAAATGAAAATGAAACTAATTATACTAAAGTTGTGAGCAATATGTGGGAGAATTTTGTTTACTTAGATTTCACTACTCCCTAGATATCTTTTACACGTTAATTACTTGTTATAGTTGCGTGGATGACGGATTGTATTCCTTAATACCATTCATGGGGTGGCGTACTTACTTCCCCAATCCTATGAGCGCCTACTTCACTCCTATGTCGAGCTGGCTAAGAAGTTCCTAACACGGGATCATTAGAATTTACTCATGCATTAAATACAACCAATAAAACCTAGTACACATCGGTTCATGTTTCCTAAGACGTTCAAGCATGTTACCAAATGGAGATCTGCCAGTTTTCTTAAGCCTAACATTGAAATCATTCATCCAATACAACCATAAACAAGTAATCAACACATAATTAACATCTAGGTTTCATTAGATCTAAGCAAACACAAGATAGATCTAGCCTAGCATGTTGAAATCAAGACAAGCACAAGATATAATCAACCAACACATAGACATATTGATTGAAATAAGAGAAGACTTATCTTAATAGCACATGGAAGGATTCAAGGGGTGAAAACCCTTGAAAGTACTGTAAAATATGACCTAGGGTTTACAAAGTTCGGCCCTAGTTTCTCCACACAAGTTCCTCTCTTTTATGAATGAAAAATAGAAAACTATATATAGAGTTTGATAGGTGATGCGTGGGAATTGCACCAGGCTTTACCTCTCAAGGGATCTTGAGAAGCTTACAACCCCCACCAGGCAGTGTACCTGATCGTTGTAGTATAGTATAGTGACAAGTACCGGGGGATTGATCGTTCAGCTAGGAATAGTGTCGTTAGGATTGAAATTAATCTAACTAGGTCTAAAGGTGAAGGATGATTCTTTTTGTATTTTTATATTTTATGAAAAGCAAGTAAAAATCTCGGGTATTGGGAGAGTGGGCGGAATTAGTTGCTAATCAACTAACCCAAAAGCTACTAATTAAACTAATTAACAAGAAAAGTAAACTAGGATTCTACAAGATAAGTGAAGCATGTCTACCTATGATATGTTATTCCTTGCTAGCTATCCAATTCTACCTATTGAATTGTAACCTTGTTTTAATTGACGGGTTGTATTCCTTAATACCATTCATGGGGTATCGCACATAACTCCCCAATTCTATGAGCTCTTATCTCCTCCTACACCATGCCCAGCACAACTATATGGATTGTAAACAATGGCTCATGCATTAAATACAACCAATAAAGACCTTAGTGCAATATGTTCATGTTTCCTAAGACGTTCAAGCATGTTACCATTTGGAGATCTGCCAGTTTTCTTAAGCCTAACATATAAATTCATTCAATCAAAACAAGAATCAATAGGAAACAAGAATTATAAACTAAACCAACTATATCTATTGAATTTGTCACGCCTTAATTGATGGAGATAGACACACACATCAACAAGCCCCTCATTGATGAAGATAGACACAACATCAACAAGAAATCAATGAGATCTAATCAATTATATACAAGTTTCACATAATCATAAGTAGACACAAGGTGAATTAGCAAAACATAATCAAAGAAAGACAATCAACAAGAATAATGAAAGACATAGTTGAGATAGAATCATCAAACCAATACATGATGTTTATGGAGTGATTGAAACCCTCTAAGTTTCTGGAAAAACACCCACCTAAACCCAGGAATCGACTTTAGGGTTTAGGGCTTACAAAAAGTGAAGTTATGAAGTTATATTTATAGGCATGTTTTCTGTCGGCCCTTCTTGACGGCGTCAGCCCGTTACTCTTGATGCCGTCAAGACCATTTTTTCACCAAATTGTAGACATCTTCATTCTCTTCGCGTGGGCTTTTGAATCACCTAAATCCGAGTTCGTATGCAAAAGTTATGACCAAAACAATATCAGCTTCTTCGCGCGCAAGTTTTGACAAGTTAACACGTGACGGCCTTGGGTGACGCCTTCACATTCTCTCTGGGCCGTCACCACTTTTACTCTTGACGCCGTCACCAAAATGCTCTTGACGCCATCAGGTACTGTTCACAGTATGGAAAATTAAGTCTTTGGCGTTTTCTTCACTTTTATGCTCCAAAAACGTCCGAATTGCTTCCTTTTCCAGATTTCTCTCCCAAAGTACCTAAAATCACAAAAGGAACGATTTACGGCAATACTTGATCAAATAAAGTCAATTCCGGGCTTGACCCCCCAAAAGTGGTTTATTTTTCGCCTCATCATATACCCTTACACTTGAGATTTGCTTGTCCTCAAGCAAATGCGCTTTTATTCTACTCAAAAGACAAGTTAGGGGTCATTTAACACTAACATAAAAGTAATTAAAACAAATAATCGTTCCACTAAAGACCAATAGACAAGCACGGAGGTCATACACTAGCACCTTACAAATAGTGTTTAGATACTCACATCTCTCGGGTGTAATAAAGTGTAAATTACAGTATGAAACGGAAGATATCTCTCACTACCTGTCATAGCAAAATAGATTACCATAGGCTTGGGAAAGGATCAAACCTCCACCACATGGCGTAAGCACCTAGGATAAACTATCAAAGAGGTCTTTTAAAGGGTTGTAACGTTAGGTGTAGGGATATGAAATACACGGTTTTGTTGGATAAAAGAAGTTTTACTGGTGGCGAGTTAACAATGTTGGTCAATTACATGTACAAGATGGCGTTGCTAAGCCAAGACTAGACTCGACTTAATCTAATAAATGAGAAATAACAAAAACATAAAATGAACATAGAATAAAAAGGGATGGTAGTCCGTATGTTTTTTCTCGTTTTCCTTTTTCTATTTTTTTTCTTTTTCTTGATTATTTTTCGATTTTTTTTTTTTTTTTTTTTTTTTTGCATATACTCTTACCCTACCATCCAAAATAATACATCATAGGGAATGAAAATTCCCCTTACACTTGAATTTTTACATACTTTACATTAAATTAATCTAATGACTCGAATTAAGAAAATCAAAACACTTGGAGCACTTTTAAAATTATCGTACATATGGGGGTAATAAATGATGTTCTTCCCCATTACTCCATAAAATAAGTACTTACCCATGAGTCTCAATCGTCACAAAACAATATGTACAAGGATATGACTCGACTTAGCAACCATGTAATCAATTAGAAAGTTAACTTAGGGTTTAACAAATAACAATAATGCACTAAAAATGAGCGCATACACGGAAGGCTAAGGCGATTTGGTTGTACATTTAAGTGGGGTGTAACAAATTCTTCCTTTAAGTAAAATGCTTAAAGTTAGAAACGAAAAGATAGGCTCGGAGGGGTGTACTAGGGGTTTCGTGTACTAAAAATGAGTACAACGCTAAGGTGTTTGGAAAAATTAGTTGACTTAACTAGCCAAGTAATATGACTTAAATGGTCAAGTAATTGTAATACGGGTTTAACACAAGGGTGATCCTAATGCCTCTTATCATGTAGTAAATCCTACCACACGAATGTAGTCTCACTAGCGGTCTCGGGATGCATCACTAACGCAAGTTATAGAATCTAAATGCTACCGGTACACTCATAAGCACTAATAATGAATGCTTTTCCTATCAAATCTAAAGGCGAACCTCACATATTTGGGTGGAAAATTTTTCTGAATGTACGGTTATGTGCTAGTCATACAATCTCCTATCCATGAGACGCTTGCTATGGCTAAAGTTTCACTCCTAAATGTTGTAAAAAAATTTAAATTTGGCGCTAAAATTACACTAAGAAGTATTTCTCATAGTTTTATTACACATCTACCATTAAACAAAACAAACTCAAGCGAAAGTGCATATGTAAGGTATCATCTTTTTACCCTCCCCTTACACTTAAGATGAACATTGTCCCCAATGTTCAAGTAAAGAATGTAAAAGTGAAAAAGTAAAGAAAATGAAATCAAATACTCCCCTGATTCGCTCGGTATGGATAATAAGGTGGCCAGGTTAAATCTTCCTCCAAGAAAATGAACAATCAAAGCTTCCCTTCCAGAATATAAATCATCTTCTTGTCAAACATAACCTGTAAATCATGAGAAAACAAACAAAAACCCAAAGCATCAACCCGAACAAAGATAACTCACAACTAGATGTAATTCCAGACTTAGGAATAGAAACAAAACAATTAAAGATATAATGCTTGTGGAATGAATGTTTGCAGATTTCCTGGAGTTTATAAAACTAAAGAATCAACAAAAACTTTAAGACTCCGTTAGAAAAACAAAACTGGTAAAATTTCCAGATTTTTACACGTGACGCCGTCAAGAGTAAACTCGTGACGCCGTCAGAAGTGACCTGCAGAAATTCTTATGTTAAGTTTCCGGAAAATTTCTGGAAAAACTTCGTCCTACTTCCTGGAAAATCCTGCAAAACATTATTATGACTCGATACAAGAATTTGACTCTAACAAGTACTAATACACATGTCCATTTATTATTGTTGTGGTTCATGCTCAATTTCGTTCTTATAAACAAATTTGGATCTCCCTTACACTTATCTTTTGCAAAATACCTTTATATGCAATTAAGACAAAGTTAAAAACAAAATAAAGCATTTTCACAATTTACTTTGAAACATGAGCCACAAACAATAAAAATAAAATGTGCATACGGAAACAAATAAAATCAAACAAACAAACAAACAAATAAAAACACACAAAACATGGGTTGCCTCCCAAGAAGCGCTTGTTTTTGTTCGAGTCACGAGCCTGACTCTACCCTTATTTAACCGAAATAGGAGAGGTTTTCCCTACACTTAGGAACAAGTGTGGGTGAAAGTAGCGATACACACCCTTAGGGTGTGAATATGCCACGTGAGGTGAAGGGGGTGAGTGAATGGCTTCCTTCATCCTAAAACTACCCGGATAATATTGGTTGATGGGTGGGTCGGTTCCTCTTTTGTCTCCTAGAAATATATCTAAGGATGGAAAGGTGTGTAAAGATTGAGGTTCCGGTTCATCAACACTAGGAAATTCCCTAGAACTAGGAGTAAGGTTATCACTACAAGTGTTCAAACCTATATCCTCAAGTGGTGCCTGGTCCAAGGGTTCTACCTCCATCAGAAGTCCTAAAGTTTCTTCTACTTCTTCCGGGTAAGTCACGGGCGGTGTGTGTGCCTCAAATGATGGTTGAGTATTTTGTGGGCTTATGTTGTTCACCTCATCATTCCATGTGTCAGGATCTAGCCCTAACATTCTCCCAAGTATCTCACGTGCTTCTCTAGGCATCTCAACTTCTATGTCCGAATCATAAGGATCATCTTCAATATTCTTACTGCTATATACAAATTGCCCAAGAGATTCATCATCTGTTTCTTGAGATTCATCATCATCGATCATAAAACCTAGGTCTTTTTGATCAATGTGATCATGCTCGGCTAAATCCTCCTCAATTGTTTTCATAGGTAGTGATAATAGCAAACCTAGTGCTTCATCCAACTTATGATTTGTTGCATTGGCTCTCTCCATAATTCCTTGGCAAACTAGGTCGCATTTCTTATTGGCCTCACTAAAACTAGATCTTAAACATGGAGGTTGTTCATTAGAATCTATCTTAGGTGAAGGCTCATATGATTCATAGGTGTCTTTAAATGAGGTATTTTGAACTCTTTGGTGTGTTAGCCGCTCAACTCTATCTTGCAATCTTAGAAGTCTAAGTGTAAAGTCCATTTGAAGCAAATTACAAACAAAATCACAAAGAAAAGATAGACTACGAGAAAACTACAAAATAAAAAAGAAAAAATCTCACTTGATAGGAATCTAATGAGTAGACCTAATAAAAATCAAATTCAACCTAAACAATAACTATTCCCCGGGCTGCGGCGCCAAAAACTTGATGCGTGGGAATTGCACCAGGCTTTACCTCTCAAGGGATCTTGAGAAGCTTACAACCCCCACCAGGCAGTGTACCTGATCGTTGTAGTATAGTATAGTGACAAGTACCGGGGGATTGATCGTTCAGCTAGGAATAGTGTCGTTAGGATTGAAATTAATCTAACTAGGTCTAAAGGTGAAGGATGATGCTTTTTGTATTTTTATATTTTATGAAAAGCAAGTAAAAATCTCGGGTATTGGGAGAGTGGGCGGAATTAGTTGCTAATTAACTAACCCAAAAGCTACTAATTAAACTAATTAACAAGAAAAGTAAACTAGGATTCTACAAGATAAGTGAAGCATGTCTACCTATGATATGTTATTCCTTGCTAGCTATCCAATTCTACCTATTGAATTGTAACCTTGTTTTAATTGACGGGTTGTATTCCTTAATACCATTCATGGGGTATCGCACATAACTCCCCAATTCTATGAGCTCTTATCTCCTCCTACACCATGCCCAGCACAACTATATGGATTGTAAACAATGGCTCATGCATTAAATACAACCAATAAAGACCTTAGTGCAATATGTTCATGTTTCCTAAGACGTTCAAGCATGTTACCATTTGGAGATCTGCCAGTTTTCTTAAGCCTAACATATAAATTCATTCAATCAAAACAAGAATCAATAGGAAACAAGAATTATAAACTAAACCAACTAGATCTATTGAATTTGTCACGCCTTAATTGATGGAGATAGACACACACATCAACAAGCCCCTCATTGATGAAGATAGACACAACATCAACAAGAAATCAATGAGATCTAATCAATTATATACAAGTTTCACATAATCATAAGTAGACACAAGGTGAATTAGCAAAACATAATCAAAGAAAGACAATCAACAAGAATAATGAAAGACATAGTTGAGATAGAATCATCAAACCAATACATGATGTTTATGGAGTGAAGTTATGAAGTTATATTTATAGGCATGCTTTCTGTCGGCCCTTCTTGACGGCGTCAGCCCGTTACTCTTAACGCTGTCAAGACCATTTTTTCACCAAATTGTAGATCTATTCGTTCTCTTCGCGTGGGCTTTTGAATCACCTAAATCCGAGTTCGTATGCAAAAGTTATGACCAAAACAATATCAGCTTCTTCGCGCGCAAGTTTTGACAAGTTAACACGTGACGGCCTTGGGTGACGCCTTCACATTCTCTCTGGGCCGTCACCACTTTTACTCTTGACGCTGTCACCAAAATGCTCTTGACGCCGTCAGGTACTGTTCACAGCATGGAAAATTAAGTCTTTGCCGTTTTCTTCACTTTTATGCTCCAAAAACGTCCGAATTGCTTCCTTTTCTAGATTTCTCTCCCAAAGTACCTAAAATCACAAAAGGAACGATTTAGGGCAATATTTGATCAAATAAAGTCAATTCCGGGCTTAAATGACCCCCCAAAAGTTTTCATTTTTCGCCTCATCAATAGGTGACGGCGTCAAGAACAAATGTCTGACGCCGTCATCTCGCCGCCAAATAGTTCCTCGGACTGCCTAGATCTGGGTCTGACGCCGTCATGTGTTCTCCTTATGCAGGCCGTCACCAATTTAATTCTTGACGCCCTTGGTGTGACGCCGTCAGGTTTGCACTGGGTCGTCATGAAATTTACTCCTGACGCCATCAGGGTCTTCCTCTTGACGCCGTCAGGTACTGTTCTCAGCATGAAAAATTAAGTCTTTGGCGTTTTCTTCACTTTTATGCTCCAAAAACGTCCGAATTGCTTCCTTTTCCAGATTTCACTCCCAAAGTACCTAAAATCATAAAAGGAACGATTTAGGGTAATATTTGATCAAATAAATTCAATTATGGGCTTAAATGACCCCCTAAAAGTGGTTCATTTTTCGCCTCATCAATCACATGTGAAAATAATCACTTAGCTGATGAATTTAAGCTTTCGTTGAAGTTTTGATGAACTTTTGATGAAATTAGGCGATTTAAGCTTTCGTTGAATTTTCTTCACTTGTGAAGAAAATCAGAATGTATTGGATTTTTGAGGTTATAAGCGTAAATAAGTGTTATTATAGTTTCATCACATGTGAAGATAATCACTAAGCAGATGAACTTTTGATAAAATTAGGCAATTTAACCTTTCGTTGAGTTTTCTTCACTTGTGAAGAAAATCAGAATGCATTGGATTTTTGAGGTTATAAGCGTAAATAAGTGTAATTACAGTTTCAACACATGTGAAGATAATCATTAAGCAGATGAACTTTTGATGAAATTAGGCGATTTAAGCTTTCGTTGAATTTTCTTCGCTTGTGAAGAAAGTCAGAATGTATTGGATTTTTGAGGTTATAAGCGTAAGTAAGTGTTATTATAGTTTCATCACATGTGAAGATAATCACTAAGCAGATGAACTTTAGATGAAATTAGGTGATTTAAGCTTTCGTTGAATTTTCTTTGCTTCTGAAGAAAATCAGAATGTATTGGATTTTTGAGGTTATAAGCGTAAATAAGTGTTATTATAGTTTCATCACATGTGAAGATAATCACTAAGCAGATGAACTTTTGATGAAATTAGGCGATTTAAGCTTTCGTTGAATTTTCTTGGCTTGTGAAGAAATCAAAATGTATTAGATTTTTGAGACTATATGTGAAAATAAATGTAGTTACAGTAAGTTCAGATGTGAACAAAAGCACTTACAGATGAGTTTTTGATGCAATTAAGCAATTAAAGCTTTTGTTACATTTTCTTCGCTTGTGTAGAAAATCAGAATGTATTGGATTTTTGAGGCTATAATTGCAAAAGTCTAATTATAGTTTCTTCACATGTGAATATAATCACTTAAGTGATGAGTTTTTGATGCAATTAGACTACTTAAGCTTTGTTTACAATTTTTTTCAATTGTGAAAAATATCAGAATTTATTTGATCATTGAGACTATATGTGAAAATAAATGTAGTTACAGTAAGTTAAGATGTGAAGAAAAGCACTTAGCAGATGAGTTTTTGATAATCAATTAGCAGATAATCACTTAGCAGATAAGTTTTTGATGCAAAATAAAACAGAGTGTATTGGATTTTTGAGGTTAAGAGTGTAAATAAATCTAGTTATACTATCGTCACATGTGAAATATTTTGTTTTGTTTATTCAGAGGTGTTGAGATCATGTTTAATATATGAAATTTGATTTTTTTTAAAGGCATACATTATATAAGACAAGATGAATCAGATATTTGTGAAGAAATTGAAGTAGAAGTTGGAATTTTTCTTTACAAGCCAATTGTTGACGAATCTGAGATACCGAAAATTGGAAAAGAGTTTACAACTATTGAGGAGTGTATAAGAATATATGAAAACTATGCTGAGAAAGCAGGGTTTGGTGTTAGGCTATCAACACAAAATAGTCTGAAAAGTGGTATTGTAGAAAGAAAATATTTGGTTTACAACAGGGAGGGATTGGCAAAAGGTGTTTATAAGGATACTTTGAGTGAAGAAACTAGTGAAACTCAGATTAGAACGTCAAGTATTACAAGGACAGGATGTATGGCAAGGGTTAAATTCAAGCATAATGTGAGTCATACAAAATATGAACTGCATGATTTTGAAGAAAAACATAATCATTATTCATTCCTGTAGTATATAGAAATCTGACAAAAAAGAAGAGAAAACTGAATCACAAAGAAAAAATTTACATGCAACAACTCGGAGGTACAAATATAGGTGCGACAAGAGCACATCACCTTTATGCAGCTACCCACGGAGGATATGATTCAGTTGATGCAACAGAGGCTGAGTTTAGGAATCATACAAGGGATTTGAACAGTCATATTGGTGATAGTGACGCACAGATGCTGATTTATAAGATGGAAAACAGGAAAAAAATGTTGCAAATTTTTCTTTCGAGTATACTGTTGTAAACAGCCAGCTGGATGCACTGTTTTGGGCGGATGAGATGGCAAAGTATAATTACAAAGAATTTGTAGACACTATATCTTTCGATGCAACTTTCATGACCAATAAGTATGCTATCTTTCATTTTAATTTATTAATCCCTTTTATATGAATTTTATTAATATGTTTAAGTGCATATGAAAAATATCAATCTGTTTGTATTAGAATCTATTCACATGTGAAAAATATCAGTAAACAAATGTAGTTTTGAAGTTATCAGTATATTAAATTATAGTTATATAATCTTTTAATATGATTATTATTAAGTAAAAATGAACCTTTAATGTTTTTAGATGAATTTAGATTTGATTAGATTATTTTCACTAGTTTTAAATATGATTATTAATGTTTTTATTAAAAATAAACCTTTAATGTAACTGATGAAATTTAGAAATTATTAGAGAATTTTAGTTTAAATTACGTAATATTCACAGGTGAAAAAAATCAGAAAGTAAATGATTTTGAAATTATGAAAATATTAAATTGAACTAATTTGTATAGCATATTTTCACAAGTGAAAAAAGTACTGATAAAGTTTTTTGTAGATATAACATGGTATTTGTACCTTTCACGAGAATTGAAAACCACATAAAGTATGTGACATTTGGTGCTGGGATGTTGTCTAATGAAATGACAAAGTCGTACATTTGGTTGCTTAGATGTTTCTTAAAGGCCTTTTCAAAGCAACCAAGATTGGTTGTGACTGACCAAGATCCTGCAATGAGAAAATCTATCGCTGCGGTGTTTAAAGAATCAAAACACATGCTTTGTATGTGGCACATAACAAACAAGCTTCCGTTAAAGGTAAGACACCCAAAAATATATTATTTAAAATCCATTTATATTTTATTGAAAATAAAATATAGATAAGTCTAGTTATAGTATCTTCACATTTGAAAATAAGCATTTAACAAATCAAGTTTTGATGTAATTAGGCGATTTAAGTTTTTATTACATTATCTTCACGTGTGAAAAAAACGGAAAGTATTGGTTTTTTTGAAGTTATAAGTGTAAGTGTAGTTATACAACTTTCACATGTGAAAAAATTCATTTAACGATGAAATATGGATGTAATTAGGTTACTTAAGTATTGATTACATTATATTTGTGTGTAATCTGCAGATTTGTAAAACCATTCTGGACAATGGTTCTTTTAGGAGAAGGCTGCACCGCTTAGTTTGGAGTCTGTATATTGGTCCAGAAGAGTTTGAAGCAAAATGGTTGGAGATGATTACAGAATTCAATCTACAAGAAAACAAATGGTTATTAGATATGTTTGAAATAAGAGACAGATGGATTCCAGCTTATTTTAAAGATGTTGAATTATGCGGGCTTATGAGAACAACATCAAATCAGAGAGTGAGAATTCATTTTTTCAAAATTTCACAAGCAGAGGATCAACATTGTTAAATTTCATGACGGGCTTTGAATCTGCTATGGAAAGACAAAGGCATAGTTAAGAGCTTCTTGATTATCAAACAATTCAAAAAGTACTAAGATTCAAGACAAAATTGCAAATCGAACGTAATGCTGTAAGGATGTACATAAGGACAATTTTCATGCTGATTCAAGATGAAATAAACTTTGCTGTTTATAATTGTCATCAAGTTTCTAAGGAAGTAGTTGATGGGTTTGAAGTTCTGACAATAAAAGAATTGAGAGAAATCAAACCTAGCAAAACAAAGAAAAAGTATAATTTTGGAGAAAATGAAGTACAAAACAAAAGGGATAGGGAAAAGAAAGAGCTACGTTTCAAGCTATCTTCTATTCTTACAAGCTAAAAATTTTTATCTTAATAGATGGTATTTTTCCATACTATGATTAATTCATAGTGTTTACATATTTATTTATAAAACATATATTATTAAATGGTAGTTTCCCTACTATGATTAATTCATAGTGTATGCATATTTATTTATACTTGATTTTGATAATATATAGTGATGCTACTGTTTCGAACAAATTAGCCAATAAATGATATTTTTCACATGTGAAAAATTCTATAAAATAATTAATATATTAATTTGATTTTTGAACATGTAGGTGTCAACTGATATATCAGATGGGACAATGGTATGTTCTTGCATGAACTTTGCAAGATTTGGATACTTGTGTAGGCATATATTTTATGTTATGAAAGGAAAAGGAATAGAAGTTATTCCTGAGAAATACATATTGCGACGATGGATGCGAGACATATTGCTACCAGATATTCGAAAAAAGAGAAATCTGAATAGCTCAGAAGGTGATAAAATTATGGAGCTTACAAGTACAGCTTATTCTGTAGTAGACTATTACCTGAACATTTTGGCGAAAGATATACCGAAAAAGACTGAATATGTGGAGAGTATTAAAAGACTGAAGACTGAAGTTGAGGAAGCAAATCCAAATGCGAAGCCCTTAAGTAAGAAGGAGATGTGTAACATTCAGCTTGGTATAGAAAAACCAGATACCAATGTTGTTCAGAATCCAGAAAGGTGTAAAAACAAAAGAGATGCAGAACCTGGTAAAAGAATGAGAAGTGATGTGGAGAAAGCAAGAGAACATTTGAAGAAGAAGAGAAGATTTTGTAGGAAATGTAATAAGCGGAGGAGACATGACAATAGGAACTGCACATGGGATGAAAATGAAATTGCGTACGATAGTGATTCAACAGTGTACAGTGATTGACACTAGAGAAAAGAACCTCACATTTTAGTACATTCGTTTATTTTTTGAAAATTCAACATTGTTAAATCCTAATATGATACTCTGAAGATAGAGTATCAAGATAGAGATTTCAGTAGTTTTTATCTGCACTTTGATGGAAAATATATCTTGTTTTCAATGTGTTAGCATTTCACAAAAATATTTTGGTTTACTCAAGTCATTAAAGTTCTGGACATGTACATCTGCTACCTGTTGTATGCATATATTTACTTTGACATGTGAATTTATTTTCAATTGTGCATTTACGCAGAATTTATTTTCACTTGTGAAAAAACAAATAAAAGTTTATTCTTCAAATAAAATTGAATTTATTTTCACTCGTGAAAACAAAAATAAATCAAAGTTCATTCCTGTCTTCAAAAAAATTTCATGTATAGAATAATTTCACTTGTTAAAAAAAAAGTTTTTCTCTTATGCATTTAATCTTGTCTCTCTGAATTTAGTTGATAAATGTGGAAAAATTAAAATTATTTTCATTTGTGAAAAATTGAGTTTTTTTTTCACTTGTGAAAAAAAATAAAGTTTTCCTAATATTAATTTAATGTTATTTTCCTGAAAAAAAAGTCAAAAAGGGTCAAACATCAGTCAACTCCATCTCCCCCGTACCTCCCTTTCCCTCATTTTCAGGCCAAATGTTCCCCCCTCCTCGCCTTTTTCCAACCAATAGCCCCCCACAATTAATTCCCTTCACCAACCAAACCAACCCCCACCACCATCCACAATTAATGCATCCACCAGCTCCACTAAACTTGCCCTGTGTATATCTTGGCGCCAAAATTCGTTCAATGGTGGAGATTAAATTTCAAGCATCCAATGGTTGAGAATTGAAGTGGGATTTGACCAGAAGTCTTCCTAAACCCTAATGAATCACTATAAGAAGGAAAGGAAGGCAAAGTGGAAGCTATCTAGTGAAACTTAGTCTTAATTTAGTCGTTTAGTAATTTTTATCATTTCTCTTGTATTTTAAAGCTTTCCATTACTCTTTTAAGTTAAATCAGTGTATCCTACAACTTTTCAAGCAATTAATTTAAGTAATTTCATTCGTATCCAGTTTGTAGCAATTTTACTCAAAATCTCATCTTAGTTTAAAGTTGTTTGTTTGTGTTGTTAATTATGGACCGAGATAGTTCATTTAAGCTCCCAAAAGGCTTATTAAAGCTTTTAGTAACCATAAAATTCAGTTTAGTATAAAAAAGCAAAAACAAAAAAATATACATAAAAAAGATAAAAAATCAAAAAAATCAATCACAATGATCAAGGTAGCTGGAGCATGATGAATTAAGGATGTCCATGGGTTAGAGACTTGTGGAAGTCATTAGGAATTGGTAATTGGTCCTTGTTCTTGGATAACAGCTTGGAAGGCATTTGTAAGATTCTTGCATAATCTGTATTTGTACTCTTTTGTGTTAACTAGTGGCTTGTCTGTGTCTATCCTGCTTAATTGTTGCTTATTAGATAATTTGTCATCATTGAATTGTGTTTTGGGAAGTTGTTACCTTGATTTCAACATAATCTGTATTGTTAAAGTGGTGTTTGGATTAGCACTATTCTGAGTGTGCTTGTTGCTGATTTGTTGTTATTCTTGTACTAGTAGATTGCATTAAGTCAGCTTAGGTCAAGTAAAGGTTTGAAATCAAGTTTTGTTTTGAAAAAAGTCAAAATCTCACTTCACTTGGCCTAAACACCATATGAGGTGAAATTTAGAAAGGCATAAGCCTCAATTCAAGTCACAAGTATAAGTTTTTGCTTATTTTGAGCTTATTGTAGCTTATATAACTCAAACAAGCCATTAAATCAGAGCTTAATGTTCATAAAAGTCAATACTCAAGTTTTCATAAAAAAGTCAAAATTGCCTTTTGTGAAAAATCCATTTCTTGGAGGAATTTTATAGAATTTTGTGATAGGAGTTAGCACTTGAAATTTATTATGGTAGTAGTGTATCAGTAGAACTACAAAGTCCCATGCTTGGCTTATTTTTATGATTTTTCCATAAGCTTGTGCACAAGCTCAAAGTGAGCTGCAGGGGAAGCATCTCCCCTGTACACAGACCTCAATCTCATAAGCCCAACTTGAGTAGACCCCACAGGCTTAACCAGTGGGCCCCACACCTTGATTTTTAGCTTAATGGAAAGCCAATAAGCCAGACTCTTAGGTTCTGAGCTTATTTTTTAGTTTAGGGCTTATTTAGTAGGGCTGCAAGTGCCTTTTTGTTTGACCTTTCTCTAACCAAAGCTGAGTTATCAGCTTTTGTACCCAAACACCAACCCCCCTCCAGGCCTAACCTGTGGGACCCAATGACCAAGCCCTAGCTTTTTAGATAGCTTATAAGCTCATCTTATTGGCTTATTTCTTTGTTTGGACTTCCAAGGTCCATAGTGGACCCCACAAGCCTCAAAAGTGACCCTTTGAACCTGTGTTGGACTGTTTAAATATTGGATTGCTTATTGCTTCTTTAAGTGCTTATTTCCTGTGCTTATTGTCTTAATTTGGTTTGTTTTAAGTAGTGGTACATCTGTTTGAAGCTTATTTTTGGTTGTGACATCATTTGGTAGCTTTTGCACATCACACAAGTCCTAATAAGCTTAAAAAGCACACCTGTCATTACATTAAGCTACCCAAACTTCTTATTTTTGACATCCAAACAAAGTTCCTTTACAAAATTTGCTTAAAAACAGTCAATAAGCAGTTTTGAAACAGAAAAGTCCCAAAAAGCCAACTTTAATAGAAGTGATAGCTTCTATTTAAGCCAATTGGCTTATTACCTCAGCTTATTTATAAGCTATTCTCAATTTTATATTTTTCCTAGGCTTCTGGTGTACAAAAATAATTTTTGTAATTTTCTCAGATTTTTCTTGCATCATTTGGTATTTTTCTTAATTTAAATTAATTTTTAATAATTATTAAATAGTTAATAATTAATATTAATTAATTAGAAAATCAGAAAAATATAAATTTAGTTTTAAAATTAGTTTTTAGTTATTTTTAATTTTTCCGAATTTTATTTTCAATTTTCTAGTGTAATTTCATAATTAATTAGAATTTAGGTTAATTTAAATAATTAAAAAGTAATTAATAATTAGTAATAATTAATTAAAAAGTCTTAAAAATATATTTTCAGTTCTAAAATTAATTTTACAGTATTTTAGATTTTTCTAAGCTTAAATTTTATTTTTCTAAGTTAATTTCATAATTATTTGTATTTTAGGTTAATTTAATTAATTAAAATTAAATAGGAAAATAGTATTTAATTAATAATAATTAATATAGTAGTGTAAAAATTAATTTTAATTTTCCAAAAATTTTCTTTAATTATTAGGTTTGTAAAAATATCATTTTTATACCAGTAGCCTTTTCAGATCACCTCACTCACTTTATTTTACGTACGTTTGTTCCCGTTTTCAGCAAACGTACGGTTTTAGGTTTTAGTTAACTTCTTCTTAATTTAAATTCCAGTAATTAATCACATAGCTTTCCTAAGCTATTTCTGTTCATAATTTCCAAACAATTCTCATTACCACCCTTTTCTGTGAATAATCACCCGATCACAAACGCGTTCAGAAACAATTCACACCTCGTCGGGGTATAACGACCTGGTGATTTCCTATATTACCCAGAAGCATTGGTCTAGGGAGTTTAACCTTGTTGACCATATACTTGGTCAATTTGGCTTGACTGTTAAGCACCAATCAAATTTTGGCGCCGCTGCCGGGGAGGTTTGCGCGTTTCTGCAGCGTCTTTTGAGATTAGTGTTATTTCACCTCAATCATTGTACAAATACCACCACGTTTGTAAATTTTGAAATCAAAACACAAAATATTCATTAACACTTTTCCTAAAGTGTTAAAACACCAAAAAAAAAAAAAATTTAAAAACAACAAAACAGATCGTAACGTTTTTTTTGAGTCGGATTTCTTTTAAGGTGATTCTTAAAGAAAAACGATTTTAGATTACGGGACGATACCAAAAATATTATCCAAAAGTTTTTCACCCATACACAAAACCCAAAAACATCCGTCTTTTCTTGTGAATAATAATCATACATAAAAATAAACCGTCTCAAACCAAGACAGAACACCTACCAACTGGGGGTGTGGACATAATAAGTTCCCAAACCAAAGATTTAAAACTTGCCTTTGTATCCCTGTGAGTGGTGTACTTTTTTTAAAGAAGCCACTTGCTTGTGATTATTGGTTTAAGTTCACTGTGGATTTGGCTCGATTTTGTTTTGATTGGTTTTTATCCCTAGTGCATGCGCACTCGTTCTTCAAGGTCCACTAGCCCATTACGTGAGCTTGTCCGAAAACCTCGAAGACCTCGTAGACGTTATGCACCAACAGTCGGATCTGAGATCTGTACTGTTGCCACACCCACTGTCACCATGACGGAAGACCGCCCCATGTGTGAGCTTCTCCAAGCACCCATCGAGGGTTACGGAGATGCCATTGTTGTTCCAGCCATAGTGGCTGATAATTTTGAGCTCAAAACCGGGTTACTCAATCTTGTTACCTCAAGTCAATTCTACAGTTTTGAGAGGGACGATCCGCATGCTCACATTCGATGGTTCAATAAAATCACTTCGACCATCAAGTACAAGAATGCCCCTTGTGAAGCAATCAAACTTCTTCTCTTCCCATTCTCACTGGAGGGACAAGCCCGGATTTGGCTAGAAAAACAACCTCCTAGATCTATTGAGACATGGGAAGATCTTGTGAAAAAATTTGTGAATGAATTCTTCCCACCTTCCAAGACCACGAGTCTTAAGAACGAAATCATCAAGTTCACTCAAAAATATGATGAATCTTTTGGTGAAGCGTGGGATCGTTTCAAAGAATTACTTCGCAAGTGTCCACATCATGGTTTCTCAGAGTTGATGCAACTCGATACTTTCTACAATGGCATGAGCCAAGCTGATCAGAATTCTCAATGCCTCCGCGGGAGGTAATTTCTTGAGTAGAACCACAAAAGAAGCTTTATAGATCATAGAAAACAAGTCCAAGGTCCGCTCTACACGAAGCAAACCTATTGTTTCTCAAATCAACGAGGGTCCTTCCACTTCATCTTTTGTGGGTCAATCTAGCATGGATGCTAAGCTTGACAAGCTCACTAAAGCTATTCAAGCTTTGGTTCTCGCCCAAACAAAGAAAGTTTCATTTCCACAACATCCTCCACCTGCTGAGGTTAAAAAAGTGGAAGTCTGTGTGACTTGTGGTGGGCCGCATGCCTACTACAATTGCACAGCTACTGATGGTACTCCATATGAAGCTCATGCTGTTGTCGGGTCCCAAAATCAAGGAGGCAATTAATACCGCCCTCCTATGGACCCGAACTATCGTCCTCACCATTATCCTGGACCTCCCGGTTTTAATCAAAACCAAAATGTCCAAAACCGTGGCCAAAATAAAAATAGAGTGAACCAAGGTTTTCAAAACCAAGGTAACTTCAATCAGGGTCACGGTTTCCAAAATCAAAGCCAAGGTTTCCAAAATCAAGGTTTCCAACATCAAAATCAAGGAAACTTTAACCGGAACGAAGGTCAAGGTAATTTCAATCCCCGGAATTTTCATGGAAACAATCACCAGAATCAAGGGAATTTCCAACATCAAAACCAAGGAAATTTCAACCAAGGTCCCAACCCGAACAATCGAGCTCAAAATTTTCCTAATCCGAATCAAGCCATTGTTCCAACTGGGCCTTCATTTGATGAGTTGTTAAAGCAATTCATGAAGTCCCAAGAAGAGTTGAACAAGTTGCTGGTCAGCCAGATTTCTGATATCAAGAAGTCTTTAAATGATCGACCCTCGGGCTCAGGCACTACTTTACCAAGAAACACGATCGCTAACCCGAGGGGCGATGCTAAGGCGATCACAACACGAAGTGGTGCTTCATATGATGAACCCGCGATTCCTACTACCTCTTCTTCCTCCCTTCGAAAGGTAGTGGAACGTGAACCTGAGGTAACAAAGGACAAGGTGCAAACTCCTAGCTCACGAAGTACAGTACACGTCCAACCTCAGGTTATTCCAGAAACCAGATGTAAGCCTAGAGTTGTCTTTGAACCTCCAGAAACTCCAGTGGACAACCCTAAATCCAAAACTTCTATTCCTTATCCATCACGTCTCAATGAACAAAAGCTCCGCGAAAAGACTAGTCACCAAATGGATAAATTTTTCCAAATCTTCCAAGATTTGCACTTTGACATTAGCTTCGCGGACGCTATTCTCTTAATGCCCAAGTTTGCATCAACAATCAAGAATCTGTTAAATAATAAGGAAAAACTCTTCGAGATAGCAAGAACTCCTCTGAATGAGCACTGCTCAGCAGTTCTCTTGAAAAAGCTTCCTGAAAAGCTTGGAGACCCCGGGAAATTTCTCATTCCTTGTACTTTCCCGGGTATGGTTGAATGCTTCGCCTTAGCCGATCTAGGTGCTAGCATTAACCTAATGCCATATTCTGTGTGGAAGAAAATCTTTCTTCCCGAACTTACTCCCACGTGCATGACTTTAAAGCTTGCCGATCGTTCGATTTCTCGTCCTCTTGGCATTGCCGAGGACGTATTCGTTAAAGTGGGAAAGTTTCATTTTCCGACAGATTTTTGATTGTTGACTTTGATTCCGATTCTAGGGTCCCTCTCATTCTTGGAAGGGGATTCCTTAGAACTGGGCATGCTCTTATCGATGTATTTGAGCATGAGATCACATTGCATGTTGGAACGGAAGCCATCACCTTCAACCTAAATCAAACTTCGAGATACTCCTCCAATTATGACTAAGAATCGGTGAGCAAAATAGATGTCATCAATATTGCTGCTGAGGAGTATGCTCAAGAGATTTTAGGTTTCATTGATGATTCTTCGAGTGAAAACCTCTCAATCTTCTTACCCTATCATTGCCAATTCTTCTCCTTCCCTCACTCCGTTTGAGGGAAGTGACTTCATCTTAGAAGAAATTGAGGCCTTTCTCAAAAGTGATTCGATTCCCGATGGAATCGATAATCAAGAGATTGAACCCGAGAGGGATATTCTCCTGCTTAAAAAATTATTAAACGAAGATCCCTATCCTCTTCCTGTTCTACCACAAACACTTCATAAGGAGGAAGTTAAAAATGTTGAGAAAACTGATGACTTTCCCGAGGTTGAACTTAAGAACTTGCCGCCTCATCTTGAATATGCATTTCTGGAGGGTGATGATAAATTACCCGTCATAATTGCCAAAGATTTAAGCGTTGAGCAAAAGGCTGCTCTCATAAAAGTTTTGAAGTCACATAAACAAGCAATTGCTTGGCAACTCTCCGACATCAAGGGCATTGACCCTGAATTTTGTACCCACAAGATTTTAATGGAGGATGACTTCAAACCAGTAGTCCAACAACAAAGAAGGGTGAATCCAAAAATTCATGAGGTAATCAAACAAGAAGTTTTAAAACTTCTTGATGCCGGATTGATTTACCCTATCTCGGACAGTCCTTGGGTTAGCCCAATACATTGTGTTCCAAAAAAGGGTGGCATTACGGTTGTCACAAACGAGGAAAATGAGTTGATTCCAACTCGATTAGTTACGGGTTGGCGTGTCTGTATTGACTATCGCAAGTTAAATGACGCCACCCGTAAAGACCATTTTCCCCTGCCCTTTATGGATCAGATGCTCGAGAGATTAGCGGGGAATGAGTACTATTGCTTCCTCGATGGTTTCTCGGGTTACTTTCAGATTCCCATTGATCCGCAAGATCAAGAAAATACCACCTTCACGTGCCCCTATGGAACTTTTGCTTATAAACGTATGCCATTTGGTTTATGTAATGCTCCAGGCACGTTTCAAAGATGTATGATGGCCATATTTTCCGACATGATCGGGAAAACTATAGAGGTCTTTATAGACGATTTTTCGGTCATTGGGGATTCGTTTCAATCATGTCTCTCCCATTTAGACAGCATGCTAAAACGTTGTGCTGACACAAAGTTATGTCTAAATTAGGAGAAGAGTCACTTTATGGTCAAAGAGGGCATTGTCCTCGGCCATAAAATTTCAAAGAACGGGATTGAGGTTGACAGAGCCAAAGTGGACGTCATTGCAAAATTGCCTCATCCCACAACCGTAAAAGGTATTAGGAGCTTTTTGGGTCATGCCGGTTTCTATCGTAGGTTTATTCAAGATTTTTCTAAAATCGCCCGGCCTATGACCCATCTCCTCGAGAAGGATGCTCCTTTTATCTTCTCTCCCGAGTACATCGAAGCTTTTGAAACATTAAAGAAAAAGCTTACTAAGGCACCGATTCTTGTTGCCCCCGATTGGGACTTGCCCTTCGAGCTCATGTGCGATGCTAGTGATTATGCGATAGGGGCAGTCTTGGGGCAAACGAAAAACAAAACATTTTCAGCCTATACACTATGCCATCAGAACTATGATCGAGGCTCAAAGTCATTACACCACCACTGAAAAAGAATTATTAGCTGTGGTGTATGCTTTTGAAAAATTCCGGCCATACTTGATATTGACCAAGAGCATAGTGTATACGGATCACTCGGCTTTGAAGTATCTCTTTGCAAAACAAGATGCAAAGCCGAGACTACTCCGTTGGGTTCTCCTCCTGAAAGAATTTGATATCATTATTCGTGATAAAAAAGGAGCTGAGAACCTAGCTGCTGATCATCTCTCCCGTTCGGAAAACCCCCACCAAGATGTCTTCGAGAAGAAAGAAATAAATGAAACATTTCCTCTCGAGACACTCAATCCGGTTACCTTTCGTGGAGACTCTACTACCCCATGGTTTGCCCATTTTGCAAATTACCATGCGGGTAACTTTGTTGTGAAAGGGATGTCGTCCCAACAAAAAAATAAAATTTTCAAAGATGTAAAACACTATTTCTGGGACGACCCCTACCAGTTCAAAATCTGCGTGGATCAAGTCATCCGGCGGTGTGTGTATGGTCAGGAAGCCACTGAAATTTTAAAGGCTTGCCATGCTGGTCCCACGGGGGGCCACCAGATGTAACACCCCCAATTCAATGATGCAGCGGAATTCAAACTGGGTGTTACTCGACGGCACAACAATCATAATAATAGAAAATGATCTCTAATTGAGTCGTTTTAAAAGACTTATCATTCAAATAATATAAATATCAGAGATTACAAAATAAGGTCCCAGATGGTTCCATGTTTATAAATTACATTAGATGAGTTTTTGAATGATAATAAAATTTATAGCCCTCTTGAATATCTGTGCCCTTCCGTGCCATCCTTGATCATCATGGACCTGAAATACATGCTTAAGAGGTCAACACAAAGGTTGAGTGATATTCATAGAGTTTTTTTAATGGTTGAACACAATATGTTGGTAGTGTGAGCTATAGACTCACACCAATGGTTGGAAAACAAAACAGTTATTATTACACTAAGCTCATGACACCAAAACGTTAACGGGTACCAATATCAATCGGTGGAGTTATCCCGGTAGGTACTTTGTTGTCATACCTAAATCTCAAATATAGTGCATTTGTTTGAACTTAGTCAATACAAATGGGATTCATCAATCCCAATAGGCCTATTCACAATATTCGTGCTCACTATTACTAGTGATTAAATGGTTCATAATAAGGGATATTGGATTTAGCAAGGATGGTACTTAGTAATAATAAAACAATCAGGTAGCATACAATTTCAAAGCATTGTGTTCGATTGAAAAATAATAGCATGTATTCCCCCCAAGGGTTTGTAAAACAATTAAGTAATGGAAAGTGGGGCTATGAACTCACCTTAATTTATATAGCAAGTAGTGAATGTGACGATCGAATCGCGAAGGTTTCTACGAGCAACCTATAATAGAATGTTGCGACTTAGGATTGGAGTAAAGAATATGAAGAATTGCATATATATGTCTTGCATTTAGTTCATGATGTAGTACTTAGTATAGTGTAAGTCTTTGAAAAGAAATGGTTTATGAAACATGTATAGTTTATATATCGCTTACTACCGTTTGGGCAGACATAATTCAGAAGCCATGTAGTAAACGTTCGAGGAGCCAGGACACTTTAATTCATAAATCCACAACTCATCTCGACGGCTTACTTAATGAACTCCTCACATGAGGCTCCCTACTATTGTAGTATTTGATAATATATATATATATATATATATATATATATATATATATATATATATATATATATATATATATATATATATAAGTTTTGATCCAAAAAGTTACATGTCCAATATTTGAATAAACTTAGGAAAATTTACTTTTGGATGAAGATTGTTATTAGAATGAGTTTCTTAAATCTTGTATGACAATTACTTGTAAGATCTCATGGTTCTTTAGATGGAGTAGATCCAAATTGCATGTTTAAGTTATCGCTAACTCTTTAGCTCATGTTTTCGCCTAGGTAAGTTTATATGGTCTTTAATCATGGCTTCGCCGTGACCTTGGTCATTGTTCCATGGTCTTGAGACTCAACCTTGGCCTTAGCCATGGTTGTGGTCTTGGCTTTAGGTCATTAGACCTCTTGGTCTTATTAAACCATAACTATTATATAGTAACTTTGGTATATAAAACATCGGTTAAGAAACTGAAGAAAATCTCATTCGTTATTGGTTATCTGGATACGTGCTCCTGAGTTTTTGAAGAAAACGTCATTCCGAACAACTTTCGTGCTTAACTTTTTCGTGAAACGGACCAGAAGGGTCTCTTTTTGCGTGTTTAATGTTCTGTCACAGAAGGTTTTTAGGCAGTTTTGCCGTAAAGTTTTAGTAACTTCAAATAGTCATAACTTTTGACTCGTATACTCGTTTTAGGTGATTCAAGTTGCTATGTTTTCCTTGTTAAGTCCTATTTAACAGTAGGTAAGTGTCCAATATCATAGTTATACTATTTTGGTCGTGGTTCTCCATAAAAGTCACTAGTTTTCTTGTTTTCTTAACATAAGTTAACGTATATATACCATAACTTGTTTTACCAATTTTTATACATCATGAACATAATAACAAGACAATATATAGTATGAATGAAATATAAATAGCATGAAAATGATATTTAGTAAGAAAGTATATTAGGGTTTGCTTACAACTTTTGGCTTTCAACAAAGAAAGGTAAGTAACATGTAAGGTAAGGACTTTGATTGACTAGCTTTTCTCCACTTTAGCAACCCTTATACTCTTGTATTCTTGAAGGAATTGTGATGAATATTGAGGTGACTTGAGTGTATTTAAACTCAAGAGAATCACCTAAGCTTGCTAAGGATTTGATGTAGTTACTTTGTAGCTTGAAACTTGTGTGAAACTTGAAGTAGGAATAGAGATTATGAGAGTGTTTCTGTGTGATGATATGGGACATCAAGAAGAGGAGAGGGCAAGGGGTTTATATAGTCTTATGAGAAGGTTAGGAAGGTGTTTAGGAAGATGTAGTGAGGAGGTGTAAGAGTTAGGATATTTCTAACACTTAGGCTAGTCATGGTAACACTTGTATTGATCTAAGGCTTGATTTATCACCAAGACACCAAGTGTCTTGGTGACTACACATAAAATTTAGACCCTTATCATATCTAGGGGTGACTAGATAATTTTTGATGATATCTTGACTTTATCTAGTGTTATGGAGTGAGTTTTGGTTCCTTTAATCGCTAACCGTAATTTGTTAAGCCACAAAACGTAAAACCGGGTATCGTAAAAATGTGAAACTTGAAAGAATGACCAAACTTGTCAATATACTCCATAATAAAATATAAAATGAGTGGTAGGTTCCATTGGGGGTGCTAAAACCCTGCTAAAACTGGAAACACGGGTCTAAAACGCGTAATACGTAAAACGTACGAATATTGTGTAAAATTGAGAAAAGTAAAATGTTACTTTTCTAATATGATAATAATGATTTAAAATGACTTATAATGTCTAGGGCTCAGTCTAGTGTCGGTTGGTATTTAATGTCTTTAAGACATAAAACCGTAAGCCTAAAAATCAAGGGATGGTTTATAAAATCAAGGAATGATTTTTGGTCAAAGGAGAAGGGAAAAATATGTTGACTTTTTTCAAATAATGTGAAAACTCAAATCGTCTTAGAAACGCGGTGCAGGTATAGGCTAAGGTTACGGCTAAGTAAAAGCGCTTAAAAACGAAAATTTCTGTTTCTCACGGCCGAGGGTTTATTTGGTCACATTTTTCTTAGTCATGATTAATTCTCAAATAAATCATGAGTGTATCAAACATTTTTCTGATGCGGGGAAAATTAACGCCGTCGAGTTTCGTTGTGCGTAGGATTTTTGAATGACGCTTTACCCTAAAACGTGTAGTTCATTAATAACTTTCGCGAAAATGATCTGATGAGTGTCAAACTTTTATTTTGCCATGGAAATGATTTATCACACGAGAATATGAAATAAAAATTAAATTTCGGAAAATGAATAGTGAAAGTAAATAGTAAAAATATGAATAGTGAAATTTTCGGGAATAGAAGTTAACCTGAAAATGTGAATTGTTACACCACAATCCCAACTACACCGCCAAAAAGGTGTTTGATTCCGGCTTTTATTGGCCCAAAATCTACAAGGATGCCCAAGAATTGGTCAAGTCCTGTAACGCTTGTTAACGTCACGGGAACATTTCACAAAAAAATGAAATGCCTCAGAATGCAATTCAAGTTTGTGAAATTTATGACGTTTGGGGCATCGACTTTATGGGGCCATTTTCGTCTTCTCATGGCAACAAATACATACTCGTGGCTGTTGACTACTTGTCAAAATGGGTTGAAGCAAAAGCTTTACCCACTAATGATGCCCGAGTAGTTGTGAAATTTTTGAAAGCTCTTTTTGCCCGATTTGGAACTCCACGTGCTATTATTAGTGATCGTGGTACGCACTTCTGTAATGACAAATTCAACAAAGTCATGCAAAAGTACGGTGTAACTCACCGTCTTTCTACTGCGTACCACCCTCAAACGAGTGAACAAGGAGAAGTTTCCAATCGGGGCATTAAAAGAATCTTAGAAAGAACCGTAGGTGAAAATCATGCATCGTGGTCGGATAAATTAGATGATGCACTTTGGGCTTTCCGTACGGCTTACAAGACACCCATTGGGTGTACGCCTTACAAACTTGTGTACGGGAAAGCGTGCCATCTTCGGATCGAGCTTGAGCACAAAGCCTATTGGGCCCTCAAGCATGCAAATTTTGACCTCAAAACTGCGGGTGATCATAAAAAAGTTCAACTGTATGAATTAAACGAACTTCGTGATCAAGCTTACGAGAACTCTTTGATCTATAAAGAAAAGACAAAGAAGATTCATGACTCCAAAATCAAGAACCGCGTTTTTAACATTGGTGATCGAGTCCTTCTTTTCAACTCTAGACTCAAGATCTTCTCGGGAAAGCTAAAAACCCGTTGGACTGGTCCATTCACTATCGCAAAGGTTTATCCTTATGGCACCGTCAAATTATCTCAAAATGACGGTCCGAATTTCAAAGTGAATGGACATCGGTTAAAACATTACTTTGGAAAGGACATACCATCCGTGGTTGTCCCGGATCTCCAAACTTTCCCCAAGGACAATTGAATTCGGGGATCGAGTCAAGCTAGCGACTCGATGAACAAAAACAATAGCACAATACGGGTTTTCACCCGTATCTCTGATTTCTTTCTATTTTCTACCAACTTAGTGTGGGGGAATGGCCAACCCCCCCCCCCCCCCCCCCCCCCGCTGTTTGAAAATGTATATATGTATTTTCCTTAAAAAAATGTGTGTATATGTAGAAATAAAGTGAAATATGGTGTTTCCACAGTTAGATTCGAATATTGGCTTTTTCCGTTCAAAGAGTCGGCATAATAGCCGGGACTTTGAATATTGAGGACAATATTCATTTCTAAGTGTGGGGGGGGGGGGGGAATTCTAGCGAATTTTATCACAATATATCTTCTAGTACCCCCGTTTTTTGCCAAAATTTTCAAATTTTTTTCACTTTATTTCAAAATTTTTGTGGTTATTAGTCCACCATGTCTACCGACAAAGGGATTGGCTAATCCAGGAGCAAACGGCTCTTGGAAAAGATACCTCAAATCCGTTGACGGCTTGCAATTTGCCCAAAATTGTATGGTATCTCAACTTGCCATATCCTAAAAAGTGAAAGAGTTGGCTAGCCCGCAAGATTATAGATTGTAGTAAAGGCAGTGGAAAAACCATAATTGGTAATCAGCTCACCAAGATGTCGACTGTTTCCATCAAGAGTTGGCTAGTCCAGGAGCAAACGGCTCTTGGTAAAGACAAATCAAAACCGTTGAAAGCTAGTGGTTTGCTCAAAATCACATGGTTATCAGGTGGACCATAGTTCTTACTTGAACCGAAACATTTGGCTACTCCAGAAGTGATGGATTTTGGTAAAGAGATTTCAAATCCATCAAGTTTTCTAAAAAGATTGCTAGGGACTAGCAATAGTTTAGTGTGGGGGATTGATGAGTGCTCAAACACTCATCATTTTTGTCGTATTTAAACTGCCAAAACATACAAAAACAATCAAAAAGTTATCAAAATACTTAAATTATCTCAAGGATTGTGTTTTATATGTTTTAAAAGCAAAATGAGCAAAAACAAATGAAAAATGATCAAAGTTTGCAATATTGGCAGTTTCAGTCCCCTAAGTTTCAAAACTTGTCAAAAATAGTCCCTATGCATTTATTTTGAAAGAAAAGTCAACCCAAGTCCTTCAAAAATCAAAAGTTATCAAAAAAATACTTTGGGTGAAAAGTTTTGAAAATCTACATGTTTGGTCCCTGGAGTTTGAAAATTTACAGAAAAGGTCCCTGGGAATTTTTAAAAGTGGAAAATGAAATCAATGGTCCTTGTGTTATTGGAGTTTGGCAATAGTGGTCCTTGTGAATACTTTGGGGAATGTACAACTTCAGCCCTCATACTTTAGTGAAATTGCAAAAATGGTCCTTGTGATAATATAATACCAAACGGACCCTTTTTATTATCATAACAAAATCCAAACCAAAACCAATCCAAATCAAGGCCCAATCTAACACCCCAAGCCCACTACCACTTTTAATATTGAAGCCCCAGGGTCAAAAAGTCAAAAAGGGTCAAACATCAGTCAACTCCATCTCCCCCGTTCCTCCCTTTCCCCCGTTTTTCAGGCCAAATGTTCCCCCCCCCCTCCTCGCCTTTTTCCAACCAATAGCCCCCCACAATTAATTCCCTTCACCAACCAAACCAACCCCCACCACCATCCACAATTAATGCATCCACCAGCTCCACTAAACTTGCCCTGTGTATATCTTGGCTCCAAGATTCGTTCAATGGTGGAGATTAAATTTCAAGCATCCAATGGTTGAGAATTGAAGTGGGATTTGACCAGAAGTCTTCCTAAACCCTAATGAATCACTATAAGAAGGAAAGGAAGGCAAAGTGGAAGCTATCTAGTGTAACTTAGTCTTAATTTAGTCGTTTAGTAATTTTTATCATTTCTCTTGTATTTTAAAGCTTTCCATTACTCTTTCAAGTTAAATCAGTGTATCCAACAACTTTTCAAGCAATTAATTTAAGTACTTTCATTCGTATACAGTTTGTAGCAACCTTACTCAAAATCTCATCTTAGTTTAAAGTTGTTTATTTGTGTTGTTATGGACTGAGATAGTTCATTTAAGCTCCCAAAAGGCTTATTAAAGCTTTTAGTAACCATAAAATTGAGTTTAGTATAAAAAAGCAAAAACAAAAAAAATATACATAAAAAAGATAAAAAAAAAAAAATCAAAAAAAAATCAATCACAATGATCAAGGTAGCTGGAGCATGGTAAATTAAGGATGGCCATGGGTTAGAGACTTGTGGAAGTCATTAGGAATTGGTAATTGGTCCTTGTTCTTGGATAACAGCTTGGAAGGCATTTGTATGATTCTTACATAATCTGTATTTGTACTCTTTTGTGTTAACTAATGGCTTGTCTGTGTCTATCTTGCTTAATTGTTGCTTATTAGATAATTTGTCATCATTGAATTGTGTTTTGGGAAGTTGTTACCTTGATTTCATCATAATCTGTGTTGTTAAAGTGGTGTTTGGATTAGCACTGTTCTGAGTGTGCTTGTTGCTGATTTCTTGTTATTCTTGTACTAGTAGATTGCATTAAGTCAGCTTAGGTCAAGTATAGGTTTGAAATCAAGTTTTGTTTTGAAAAAAGTCAAAATCTCACTTCACTTGGCCTAAACACCATCTGAGGTGAAATTTAGAAAGGCATAAGCCTCAATTCAAGTCACCAGTATAAGTTTTTGCTTATTTTGAGCTTATTGTAGCTTATATAACTCAAACAAGCCATTAAATCAGAGCTAAAAGTTCATAAAAGTCAATACTCAAGTTTTCATAAAAAAGTCAAAATTGCCTTTTGTGAAAAATCCATTTCTTGGAGGAATTTTATAGAATTTTGTGATAGGAGTTAGCACTTGAAATTTATTGTGGTAGTAGTGTATCAGTAGAACTACAAATTCCCATGCTTGGCTTATTTTTATGATTTTTCTATAAGCTTGTGCACAAGCTCAAAGTGAGCTGCAGGGGAAGCATCTCCCCTGTGCACATACCTCAATCTCATAAGCCCAACTTGAGTAGACCCCACAGGCTTAACCAGTGGGCCCCACACCTTGCTTTTTGGCTTAATGGAAAGCCAATAAGCCAGACTCTTAGGTTCTAAGCTTATTTTGTAGTTTAGCGCTTATTTAGTAGGGCTGCAATTGCCTTTTTGTTTGACCTTTCTCTGACCAAAGCTGAGTTATTAGCTTTTATACCCAAACAGCAACCCCCCTCCAGGCCTAACCTGTGGGACCCTGTGACCAAGCCCTAGCTTTTTAGATAGCTTATAAGCTCATCTTATTAGCTTATTTCTTTGTTTGGACTTCCAAGGTCCCTAGTGGACCCCACAAGCCTCAAAAGTGACCCTTTGAACCTGTGTTGGACTGTTTAAATATTGGATTGCTTATTGCTTCTTTAAGTGCTTATTTCCTGTGCTTATTGTCTTAATTTGGTTTGTTTTAAGTAGTGGTACATCTGTTTGAAGCTTATTTTTGGTTGTGATATCATTTGGTAGCTTTTGCACATAACACAAGTCCTAATAAGCTTAAAGAGCTCATCTATCATTACATTAAGCTACCCAAACTGCTTATTTTTTACATCCAAACAAAGTTCCTTTACAAAAGTTGCTTAAAAACAGTCAATAAGCAGTTTTGAAACAGAAAAGTCCCAAAAAGCCAACTTTAATAGAAGTGATAGCTTCTATTTAAGCCAATTGGCTTATTACCTCAGCTTATTTATAAGCTATTCTCAATTTTATATTTTTCCTAGGCTTCTGGTGTATAAAAATAATTTTTGTAATTTTCTCAGATTTTTCTTGCATCATTTGGTATTTTTCTTAATTTAAATTAGTTTTTAATAATTACTAAATAGTTAATAATTAATATTAATTAATTAGAAAATCAGAAAAATATAAATTTAGTTTTAAAATTATTTTTGAGTTATTTTTAATTTTTCCAAATTTTATTTTCAATTTTCTAGTGTAATTTCATAATTAATTAGAATTTAGGTTAATTTAAATAATTAAAAAGTAATTAATAATTAGTTAATAATTGGTAATAATTAATTAAAAAGTCTTAAAAATAAATTTTCAGTTCTAAAATTAATTTTATAGTATTTTAGATTTTTCTAAGCTTAAATTTTATTTTTCTAAGTTAATTTCATAATTATTTGTATTTTAGGTTAATTTAATTAATTAAAATTAAATAGGAAAATAGTATTTAATTAATAATAATTAATATAGTAGTGTAAAAATTAATTTTAATTTTCCAAAAATTTTCTTTAATTATTAGGTTTGTAAAAATATCATTTTTATACCAGTAGCCTTTTCAAATCACCTCACTCACTTTATTTTACGTACGTTTGTTCCCGTTTTCAGCAAACGTACGATTTTAGGTTTTAGTTAACTTCTTCTTAATTTAAAATCCAGTAATTAATCACATAGCTTTCCTGAGCTATTTCTGTTCATAATTTCCAAATAATTCTCATTACCACCCTTTTCTGTGAATAATCACCCGATCACAAAAGCTTTCAGATACAATTCACACCTCGTCGGGGTATAACGACCTGGTGATTTCCTATATTACCCGGAAGCATTAGTCTAGGGAGTTGAACCTTGTTGACCATATACTTGGTCAATTTGGGTTGACTGTTTAGCACCAATCAAATGCACCATCTGAGGTTTCTACTGAGCATGCAGAGTTGGGAGAGACTGGTAGGATGTGGGCTCAGATTACTGCACAGGGCGAGAGGATCTCGCGGTTGTCTGACCGACTTGAGATGGTTATTGGAGAGTTTATCGCTGAGCTGAGAGTTGATATGACTACTGTCGTGGGCAGGACGACAGAGATGGGGAGAGGCATGATGGAGATTCATGAGCATATTGAGAGCTTGCAGCGAGGTTTCATCACAGCTCGCGAGGCCGATCGCAAGTTGTGGCAGAGAAACACCGAGCTAGAGAAGGAGATAGCAGACCTCAAGAGAGACAGCGACACCCATAGTGTGGAGTTAGGATCATTGTGGAGAGAACTAGATAGTTTGAGGCAGGAGTTGAGGAGCCTACGCCAGCATCATGGCTAGATAGTTGGGTTATGTTGTCTTGTTGCTTTCTACACCGAAGAGTGTTCGGTTAGAAAAGCCAGTTATCGTATTTTGATGTATTTTCAGTTGATTATTCGTCTCGTATGGAACGATTAGTATCTTTTGTGTTTTCGGTAGTTGGAACGATGTTGGATCACTATTGTATGGATGATGGTTATTATTATATGATATTATGTGACTTTTGGATATTATGGAAATTGAGTTCATATTCGCCTTATTGATGTTTTGTGGTGTATTGCTGATATTCTTTCCATGACTTGGCTTCATTGATTTAATTCTTGTTGAGCATATGATAAGTTCTATCGGAGACTTATGAACCTTGTATGATGTTTCAGATCAATGGCCCCACGACGAAACCCTGTTAGAGCTACCAGAACTGGCCCTGCAGTGACTACCCCTGGTCGCCGAGGACGTCGTCCTACTCGAAATGTTGAAACCCCTACTCCTGATAACCTGGACACTACTAACCGCAACACCAGGAATCAAAAGGTTGATGTTCAGGGAGACAATGATCATGTTCCACCTAATGCACCTACTGTGGATCAAGCAATGATCAATCAACTTGTGAAGCAACGAGTTGCTGAGTTACTAGCTGAGTCAAATCATTCTAACAATTTTGCTGGAACATTTCCACCTGTTCGTGCTAATGGATGTAACTACAAGGAGTTTCAAATTTGTGGACCCATTGAGTTTGGTGGGACTGAAGGAGTGGTCTACTTGGTCAAATGGATAGAGAAGACTGAGTCAGTGTTCAATGTCAGCGACTGTGCGGAGAATGCGAAGGTAAAGTTTTCTTCTTTTACTTTCAAGGATGAAGCTTTAACTTGGTGGAACAATTACCGAAATTCGGTTGGAAGTGATGTGGCTTATGCTATGACTTGGGAGCAATTCAAGTCTTTGCTGATTCAGACTTACTGCCCAAGGAACGAGGTTAAGAAGCTGGAGATTGAGTTCTGGAATCACAAGGTGAAAGGTACCGATATGGCAACTTACAATCGCCGCTATCGAGAGTTAGCCTTCTTTGCCCCGATATGGTTAGGACTGAGATTCTAAGGATTGAGCGGTATATCGATGGGTTTCCGGTAGCTACAAGGAACGATGTGATTTCTGCTAAGCCTGCAAATATTCATGAGGCTATCACGATCGCTCAATAATTGATGGAATCGTTGGTATTGGAAGAAGTTGAGAAAGACAAGAATGGAAAAAGGAAGAGGGATAATCACTCTAAGGGTAATGATCACCGAAACAAACGACAGGCAACTACTAGAGCTTATGCTATGGGAGATGGAGATAAGAAGAACTACAATGGAGATACGCCGAAGTGTGGCCGATGTTACAAGAATCATTCTGGATGATGTAATGTGGTGTGCAAGAATTGCTCAAAGGTGGGACATATAGCTAAGGACTGCAGAGCTCGACCACTTGCTATGGTTCAAGCTACTCCTGAAGCTATGAGTAAGGCAAATGTTACTTGTTATGGATGTGGAAAGAAGGGACACTATAGGAATGAGTGTAGGGAATCGTGGAACCAAGGAAATCAAGGATCGGGTGGTAATGGGTACAATCAAGGAAACTGTGGAGCTGCAGGAAACCGTGGACGACAAGACAATGGGGACCAACATGTGGAAGCAGGAGCTGCTCATGGGAGAGTGTATGCATTTGGGAACGAGAGAGGAGAAGACCCGAACGTCGTTACTGGTACGTTTCTTTTCAATAATCGTTATGCTTCCATACTATTTGGTACTGGTGCCGATAGGAGTTTTGTGTCCACTACTTTTGCACCCTTACTAGAGAAACCCCCGATGGCCTTAGGAATTGGTTATGATGTAGAGTTAGCTAATGGGAACATAGAAAGGATTAAAACTATCATTCGCGGTTGCACGTTAAATTTCTTGAATCATCCTTTCAACATAGATCTTCTACCCGTCATGCTAGGAAGTTTCGATGTCATTATTGGTATGGATTGGTTGTCGAAGTACCGTGCTCATACACTTTGCGATGAGAAGATCGTGCGTGTGCCTTACGGCAGGGAGATTCTAAATATACAAGGAGATCGAAAAGGTTTGAGAGGCCCATCTAGACTAGCAGTCATTTCTTGCACTAAGTTACCGAAGCTAATGGAAAAAGGATGTTGTCACAACTCGTAAATTCTGGTCTTTTCCCGAACTTTCACATTTACTATTCATCGGTTACTATTCATCGATCACTATTCATCATTTTACTATTCATCATTTTTGAGGTCAGTTTGACATTCTGAGAAGCGTTTTAAAATTTTACTATTCATAAAACACTATTCACCTCCGGAGAAAATTTGTCATTTATGCGTGAGTTGCGTCATTTCTGTATACGTACGATTATCTACCTAATAAACGTTATCCTATAAACTATTATTTTGAATAATTGATCCGACAGTCCCAACTATGGTCCCTACACATTTTTATACTCATTATAATAATATAAAAACTATATTATTAATTTACACGGTGTTTTGAAATCAATTACTATATTTTACGGTAGGAGCTTATTACTCCGTCGGGTTGCGTTATTTCAACCCGATCATTATTTTAACTTCCGATTTTCATCTGGAATATTATTTTACAATTTTTACAACTTCATTATATATTATTTTACTCCGTTAAAATTTATTTTTAGTTAACTCGGTACCCGGTATCCCCTAAAACACTAAATATCTACAAATTATCTAACAAATCCTTACAAAATCTCAAAAAGTCTTCACATTTCTTCCTACCCCTTTGACATTGCCGCCCCCCCCCCCCCCCCCTAATCCTCCTTAAATTGTGGATCTTGTCTATACATTTAATATATATATATTATTTCCTCACATTTATTCATTTTCACATCTTACACCAAAACACCTAGCAAAAACTCATCTTTCCTTTCTCCCTTTGTGTATAATCGACCCAACCAAGAACACAAGAAGAAATCACTAACTTTTCAAGATCCAAGTGTTTATCAAGTTCTAATCATGATCTAGTTGGGGTTTTGTGGTAAAAACCCTAGGTTATTAATCAATTTCTCATCAAATCACCTCAAATATTCAAGTAAGCTTCAAGAACACTTTTGATCTTTTCATACTTTCATTTTTCTAGTTTCATGATGTTTATTCAAGATCTATATGCATATGTTAGTTTATACCACTCTATTTACACTTTTTATAACTTATGAACTCTAGATACTTAATATAAGTGGATCCTTAGTAGATTAGCAAGGTGGATGATCTTTAGGAACCCATGACACCCTAAGAAGGTGTATGGTAGGATTTGGGATGATTTAAAGTTGTTTGGATGGTTTTTGGACAAGTTAGTAACTAGGAAAACCCATTTTAACCTATATATATATAGCTACTGTCACATTTTGCAAAACGTGGAAAGATCAGGGGCTTCTGGGTAATTTTGGACCAAATATTTAGAAAATACTTTCCAATACGGAACTATGGCCGAAAACGGGGATAAAAACGAGTTTATAACGAAGGAGATACGCTAAAAACGAGTTTAACGACGAAAACTATATTTTCCGGAAATGCTTGCTGATGAACAGAACTCACGGACAAATTTGAGCATAAAACTTGATCTAGCCATCCCGACTTATCAATAATAGGTTAGTATGTTGTCCTACGATTCCGGGGATGTAAAGAACGTAGAAAACGAGCTTAAAACGACCAATATATACACTTTTGAAACTAGGCGAACTATATATATATTTGACAACTTCTAATAGCACATATTCTCTTAAGTTATGGAAACACTATAAATCAACACCAACACTTATTTTCAAACTACGAGTGGTATAGGCTTCGTGTGCATGTACATTCATCACATCCCCTCATAATTTAAGTAGATCGTATCATTCGTTCATTATAGGTCGCGGTTAGAGACCGAGCCTCATTTCCATCATAACCACTTTTGTCTTCGTAACTATCGTACCAGGTGAGTCATAGCCCCTACTCTTTTAAATTGTTTTGTTAACTTTTTGGGGGAGAATACATGCTCGTTTTTACATGAATTACTACTTGACCTTATAACTTGTTTTGAACTTTTGAACTTGACTTGACTTTTGAACTTGACTTAAACTTTTGACCCTAATGTACCGTACGTACTATGACCTAAAGTCTCGCCATTTTTGGTGGAGCGTTCTTGACCTAAAGTCTCGCCTTATTGGTGGAGCGTGCTAAGTCTCTCATGTTCAGAGCATCCTTAATAAATCTCGCCATGGTGGAGTGACTAATAAATCTTTGCCAAGTCGGTGAAGTGACTAATAAATCTCGCCTAGGTGGTGGAGTGACTTCAAGTCTCCCATGTTCGGAGCAACATTATAAAGTCTCCCTTGTTCGGAGCGGCCTTGACTTATTATATATGTAGTGCTTATATTGTGATTTATTATTGACCATGAGTGCTTGACTACTAGACCTAAACTATTTAGCAGTGGGTTGTAAACACACAGGTTGCAAGTCTCTTATGGCGGGATTTGCAACTGAGTGGATTTACGATGCCTTTGCTGTGTGATCATTTTCTATAAACTTTATTTGTTAAACAACTCTATGAACTCACCAACCTCGTGTTGACACTTTAGCATGTATTTTCAGGTTTTAACCAATGGCACGCTACAGGAGGTTTTGGCAGGGCATGGCATGGTCATAGAAGACTCTGATTATTTATTTGGGGACCGTTTTAAACTATTTTAAGGGCCTACTTCCGCACTACTTTTAACAATGTAAATACAATATTTTTGACTTAACTATTTTATTCTAAATGATTGAAGTAAAAACCATTTTTGAACTTGTGTTGTAATACCAATTGAGTTACACCCCAGCTACACGTATGCTTCCGCTGGACCCGATTTTGGGGGTGTGACAGATGTTACCTTTCCTTAGCTCAAATCTCTGAGAAAGGAGGGAAGGAAAAGAAGGAAAGATGCATTGGAGATGTGTCTATAGTTCGTGATTTTCCCTATGTATTTCCCGATGACTTGCCGGGAATCCCGCCTACTAGACAAGTGGAGTTTCAGATTGAGTTGATACCTGGTGCTGCACCCGAGGCATGAGCGCCTTATCGACTTGCACCCACTGAACTGGAAGATTTATTGAAACAATTAGCGGAGTTAGCTGAAAAAGGATTCATACGACCAAGTTCTTCACCTTGGGGAGCCCCAGTCTTATTTGTGAAGAAGAAGGATGGATCGTTTCAAATGTGTATTGATTATCGAGAGCTGAACAAGTTAACGGTGAAGAATAGATACCCGTTACCAAGGATCGACGACTTGTTCGATCAGCTTCAAGGATCGAGTGTGTATTCGAAGATCGATATGAGATCGGGATATCATCAGCTTAGAGTTCGCGAGGAAGATATTCCAAAAACGGCTTTCAGAACCCGTTACGGGCATTACGAGTTCCAACTGATGCCGTTTGGGTTGACTAACGCACCAGCAGTATTCATGGATCTCATGAATCGAGTGTGTAAGCCTTATTTAGACAAGTTTGTGATCGTTTTCATTGACGATATTCTAATCTATTCGAAGAGTGAAAAGGAGCATGCGGAGCATCTAAGACTTATCTTAGAATTGTTCAGGAGGGAGAAGCTGTATGCCAAGTTCTCCAAATGTGAATTCTGGATTCCGACGGTACAATTTTTGGGTCATGTGATTGATAGACAAGGATTTCATGTAGATCCTGCTAAGATTGAAGCGATTAAAGATTGGGCTGCACCGACGACCCCAACAGAAGTTCGTCAATTTTTGGGTTTAGCCGGTTACTACCGAAGATTCATTGAGGGATTTTCAAAGATAGCAAAACCGTTGACCAAATTGACTCAAAAGAGTGTTAAATACGAATGGGGAGATAAGGAAGAGGAAGCATTCCAATTACTTAAGGAAGTGTTGTGTAGTGCTCCTATCTTAGCATTACCTGAAGGTAATGAGGACTTTGTCGTCTATTGTGACGCTTCGCATAAAGGTTTGGGAGCTGTGTTAATGCAACGAGAAAAATTGATAGCTTATGCTTCCTGACAGCTCAAGAAGCACGAGAAGAACTACACCACCCATGATTTGGAGTTAGGTGCTGTGGTTTTTGCCTTAAGGATATGGAGACATTACTTGTATGGAACCAAGTGTGTCGTGTTTACTGACCACAAAAGCCTACAACATATCTTGAATAAAAAAGAGCTCAACATGAGACAGCGACGTTGGATTGAGTTGCTAAGCAATTATAATTGTGAGTTTCGCTATCATCCCGGTAAAGCGAACGTCGTTGCTGATGCTCTTAGTCGAAAGGAGAAAATCCCGCCGTTACGAGTTAGGTCGTTGGGAATGACTATCGTATCGCCGTTACCGTCTCAAATATTGGAAGCTCAAACGGAAGCGTTGAAAGCAGAAAACCGACCTGCTGAGAACATATTTGGGATGGCTGAAAATGAGAAAGGATTTGTTAAGCATTCTGATGGAGTATTGTGTTTTGGAGACCGAAGTTGGGTACCCTTGTATGGAGGAATTTGAGAGTTGATTATGCATGAGTCGCATAAGTCAAGGTACTCTATTCATCCTGGGTCTGACAAGATGTACCAGGATTTGAAAAAGTTATATTGGTGGCCAAACATGAAGGCGGATATAGCATTGTACGTTAGTAAGTGCTTGACATGCTCTAAAGTTAAGGCCGAACATCAAAGACCATCAGGATTATTGACGCAGCCAGAACTCCCGGTTTGGAAGTGGGAGCGGATTACGATGGACTTTATTACCAAATTACCGAAGACAGCTAGCGGTTGTGACGCTATATGGGTAATTGTGGATTGATTGACTAAGTCTGCGCATTTCCTAGCGATTAGTGAAGATGATAGTGTCGACAAACTTGTGAGGTTGTATGTGAAATAAATTATTTCTCATCATGAAGTTCCGATATCGATTATTTCTAATCGCGACAGTCGTTTCACGTCAGCTTTGTGGGAATCACTTCAAACCGCTTTGGTGACTGATGAGTGCTCAAACACTCATCATTTTGATCGTATTTAAACTGCCAAAACATCCGAAAACGCTCAAAAATGCATCAAAATACTTAAAATATCCCAGGGATTGTATTTTATACGTTTCTAATGCAAAATGAGCAAAAACAATGAAAAACGAGCAAAGTTTACACAATTGGCAGTTTTAGTCCCCCGACTTTCAAAAATTTACAAAACTAGTCCCTACGCATTTGTTTTGAAAGAAAAGTCAACGTAAGGTGTTTAAAAGTCAAATATTATCAAAATTTATCCTTAGGTAAAAACTTTGGAAAATTTACACTTTTGGTCCCTGCAGTTTGGAATTTGGCGAAATCAGTCCCTGGGAATTTTAAATGTGAAAAATATCTTTTGAAGTCCTTGGATTATTGCAATATGGCAAAAGTGAACCTTGGAATACTTTGGATGATTGGCAACTTTGGTCCTCATAAAATCAGATTTTACTAAATTGGTCCTTGTGTTTTATCCTAAATACCAAATGGATCCTTTGTAAAATTAATACCAAATCCAATAAAACCAAACCAAATCCAAACATGAACACCCCTGGTCCAAAATCCATAAACCTTGGCCCAACACCACCCTTAGCCCAAAACCCTTACCCACGTTTTATTAATAAAAACACCCAGGGTCAACCTTGGTCAACTCCACCCTCACCTTTTTTGCCCGCCATAACCAAACACACAGCCCCCCCCCCCCAATCACCTCTGCAACCCCAACAAGATTGTCCCCTCCACACACTCCCCAACTTCCCTACCCAGCCACTCTACTTCCTTACCTCCCAAAGTCAACTCCCAACCATATTATTACCCCCACACCCTTATAACACCAACACAAACCCTAGGTCAGCTGAGGTGAAGAAGCAAGGTCAAATCAAGGGCTATGGATGTTTCCAATGGTACACAGACAAGCAGGGAACACACCCAAAGCAGGAGACAATAAGCACAAAAGTGAAAAAGAAGAAAAAGCACTCTGGTTCAAGTCTTCTTCATTTTTTTTATTATTAGTATAAGTATGTTATCTGTAAGCCATGAAGGCTAGGAAAAAAAGTAGTCAAGTAGTTTTCTGTAGTTTTCTTAATGTAATTTGTAATTCAGCAACCGGTGTAGCCTTGTAAACCTTTTTAGTATTAATACAAGTATTCAGTTTCTTTAAAAAAATTCCAAGTTCATAATTTGCAGTTTCATCATTCCCTTAAATTCTCTTATAATTTACTCAAAGTTGTTATTGTTTTGACGTCCCATAAACTTACCTCTGTTATCAGTAGTCAAAAAGAAAACAACAAAAAAAAATAATAAGAAAAAGGAAAAATCACAAATGGAAGAGATGGATTGCTGATGCAGAAGAGAAAGGCATGGAATTGGACATGGTCTAGAGCCCAGTGGGGGTATATAGGTTTGGCTCTTATGATCTTGGTCTCACTTGGTTTCAAGCTGTGGACACTTGTAAGAAGAATTCTTATATAAATTTTTAGCACTTATTTAATTTCTATCCATCTATTGATATATGTTGTTGATTGGTGTTTATTAATGTTAATTTAAGTTAGTTTTAGTTAATCTAGTGTTTGCTTATCTTCATTCTGTAATATGCTTGTTTTAATTGGTAATGCATTTTCATAAGTAGTGTTTGGAATAGCCTATTGATCTGTGTTGTTGTTGTTGATGCTAACTGACTTTTGTCTATCCATGTTCCTTAAGTCTAAACTAGCCAATTTTGACTGAAGAATTATTCATTTTAACTCATAAAGTCAAAATCTGAGTTTCATCACATAAACTTGTTCACTGATAGGATCAGAGGTGGTAAACCTATTTATTTTAACTTACAAGTTGGTAATTTAGTGTAATTTAATCTCAGGTTAGTTTAAATCATCAATCTCAGTAGATTAGAGGTCAGCAAAACTCACCAAAGTCAAGATATTGTAATAGATAAAAAGTCAAAAAGTTCAATTTGGTCAGAAAATACAATTCTTGTGAGATTTTTATAGATTTCTGTGGGTGTTTTCAAGTTTTGAAAATTGTTGTGCTTAAACTCCACCACTTAGTCTTTTAAATCCTGCAATCATTACATTTTTTAGAAATTTTTTGAAGCTTGTGCAAGCTTGCCTTTGGACCTGCTGGGCATGAAACACTCCCTGCTCCCAGTTTCATCCCATTTTCCTTAGGCATTAAATTGTTCACTTGTGGACCATTCTGTTTGAGATTTGGTGTTTTGATGGCCACTTGGCTTGTCTTGTTGATGGTATATTTGTTTTTCCCTTAAAGTGCTTATAGGTTAGCTTAATTTTGCTCTCAAAGTTACCCAGGTCTGCTCATAACTGCTGATACATCAGTAGTTATCTAAGCTTGTTGATTTTTGATCCCTAAGTGATTATTGTGGTTCTATCTTTGTTGAGTTTAGTTAAGTTAAGTTACCTATGCTTCCCTTAGCATAAGCTGATGTATTTGTTTGTGGCATGTTAAGTTGATTTAAGCTTTTTCATCTACTGAGTATTCATAAGCTCAGGTTACTAGCTCCATTTCACAAGTCCTTCACAAGCTCATCTTTGAGTTTCAAAGCTCAAGCTTTTGCTTTCTGAGTAGCCTCCCAGAGTGGCTATTTGAATCACCCCCTCCTAAGACCTTTGACCAGACTTGTGGGCCCCACCTTGGGCTGCAAGTGACCCCTTGGACCTGTTTGAGAATCAGTGTGAAGCTTAAGTGCTTATTTGTTGTTGTAAGCTGTTTCATTGTGCTTATCTGAGTCTAATTGATCATTTCTAGTTTATATTCAACTACCTTGGTTTGTTTGTTCATTTGGAAGCCCCATATCAGTCTATTCAAGAACCTTCAATTCCTAAATAAGCTAAAAAGCTCACTGTTTGACTTATTGTTGTGCACACTGCTTATTTTTGAATCTTAGCAAAAGTCCCTTTACAAAAGTTGGTTAACATCAGTTGTAATATAGATTGGAAAAAGAAAAATTTGAAAAAGACAAAAAATTTAGAAGTGATAGCTTCTATTTAAGCTATCTTGGCTTATTTTCTGCTTATTTATAAGCAGCAATTGTTCTTAAATTTTTTTTAGGGTTCTGGTATCAAAATAGATTTTTAGGAATTTTTTCAGAATTTTCTGTAATCATTTAGTATTTTTTATAATTTAATTTAATTTAAATTAATTAATTAAATAGTTTTTAATTAGTAATAATTAATTAAAAGTTAGGAAAAATAGTTTTTCTGTTTCAAAATTAGTTTTATATTATTTTAGATTTTTCTAAATTTTATTTTCATTTTTCTAGTTAAATTTCATAATTATTTATAATTTAGGATAATTTAGTTAATTAAAAAGTAATTAATAATTAGTAATTAATTAATAGTAATTAATTAAATAGTGTAAAAATTATTTTTCTAAAAATTTTCTTAAGTCTTTAGGATTGTAAAAATATCATTTTCATGTTCGTAGGACTTTGTTTACTCCCGTTTCACCTTTTTTATTTTTTGCGCGTTCGCGTTTATTTGTAATTAAAACGCGCGTTTTTAGGTTAAATTGCGTTTTTAAGTTATCTGATCATCAGCAATTGTTAATTAAGTGTTTATAAGTCATTTTCCATCATTATCTCTTAGTGTAATCATAATAATCAAATTCCTGACCTTTCTAATTAATCACCCGATCCTTTAAAACGTTCACAAATACAATTGCACGCCTCGTCGGGACTTAACGACCCGGGGATTCCCTAAACTCCTTGGTTAGTTGGTTTTTGACGTTTGACTTGGTTGACCATTACCTGGTGAACTTAGTTGACCATTCAGAACCAATCAAAATTTGGCGCCGCTGCCGGGGAGGCTGCTGCGTATCTGCACACGTTCTTTAAGATTAGTGATTTTTCACACATCACTGTATAAACTCACCCACTTTTTGTAAATCTCAATCATAAAACAAAAACGTCATTAACACTTTTCCTAAAGTGTTAACAACACCAAAAAATTAAAAAACAAACAAAACAGATCGTTACGTTTTCTATCTCGGGTTTCTTTTAAGGTGATTCTTGAAGAAATACGATTTTGGTAAACGAAACGATACCAAAAATATTGTCCAAAAGTTTTTCACCCATTCACAAAAACCCAAAAACATTCGTCTTTTCTTGTGAATAATTCTACATAAAAAATAAACCGTCGCAAACCAAGACAGAACACCTACTAACTGGGGGTGTGAACATAATAAGTTCCCAAACGAAAGATTAAAACTTGCCTTTGTATCCAAGTAGGTGGTGTACCTTTCTTAAAGAAGCCACTTACTTGCGATTATTGGTTTAAGTTCACTGTGGTTTTGCCTCGACTTTGTTTTGATTGATTTTTGCCTCGTAGACGTTCCGCACCAACAGTCGGATCTGAGATCCGTACTGTTTCCACCCCAGCTGTCACCATGGCGGAAGACCGTCCCATGTGTGAACTTCTCCAAGCACCCATCGAGGGTTACGGAGATGCTATTGTTGTCCCAGCCATCGTGGCTGAAAGTTTTGAGCTCAAAACCGGGTTACTTAATCTTGTAACCTCAAGTCAGTTTTACGGTTTTGAGAGGGACGATCCTCATGCTCATATTCGATGGTTCAATAAAATCACATCAACCATCAAGTACAAAAATGTCCCGTGTGAAGCAATTAAGCTTCTTCTCTTCCCATTCTCCCTCGAGGGTCAAACCCGGATTTGGCTTGAGAAACAACCCCCTCGATCTATTGAGACATGGGAGGATCTGGTAAAAAAGTTTGTGAATGAATTCTTCCCACCTTCTAAGACCACGAGTCTTAAAAACGAGATCACCAAGTTCACTCAGAAATATGATGAATCATTTGGTGAAGCGTGGGACCGTTTTAAAGAATTACTTCACAAGTGTACACATCATGGTTTCTCCGAGTTGATGCAACTCGATACTTTCTACAATGGCGTGAGCCAAGTTGATCAGGATTCTCTCAATGCCTCCGCGGGAGGTAACTTTTTGAGTAGAACCACCAAAGAAGCCTTAGCAATCATCGAGAACAAGTCTAAGGTCCGCTCTACACGAAGCAAGCCGGTTGTTTCCCAAATTAGTGCGGGTCCTTCCACTTCATCTCCTTCGAGTCAGTCTAGCACCGATGCTAAGATTGACAAGCTTACTGAGGCTATTCAAGCTTTGGTTCTCGCCCAGACTAAGAAAGTTTCATTTCCACAACATCCTCCACCTGCTGAGGTTAAAAAAGTGGAAGTCTGTGTAACTTGTGGTGGGCCGCATGCCTACTACAATTGCACAGCTACTGATGGTTCTCCGTTTGAAGCTCATGCTGTATTCGGGTCATCTAATCAAGGAGGCAATCAATACCGCCCTCCTATGGACCCGAACTACCGTCCTAATCATTATCCTGGACCTCCTGGTTTTCATCAAAACCAAAATGTCCAAAACCGTGGCCAGAATCAAAACAGAGGAAACCAAGGTTTTCAAAACCAAGGTAACTTCAATCAAGGTCATGGTTTTCAGAATCAAAACCAAGGTTTCCAAAAACAAGGTTTCCAACAACATAATCAAGGAAACTTTAATCGAAACCAAGGTCAGGGTAATTTCAATCTCGGGTATTTTCATGGAAACAACAACCCTAATCAGGGTAATTTTCAAAATCAAGGCCCCAATCAGAACAATCGTGCTCAAAATTTTAACAACCAAAATCAAGCCATTGTTCCTACTGGGCCTTCATCTGACGAGTTGTTAAAACAATTCATGAAGTCCCAAGAAGAAATGAACAAGTTGTTGGTCAGCCAGATTTATGAAATTAAGAAGTCTTTAAATGAACGACCCTCGGGCTCAGGAACACTTCCGAGCAATACGATCGCTAACCCGAGGGGCGATGCTAAGGCGATCACAACTAGAAGTGGTGCTTCTTATGATGAACCCGCGATTCCTACTACCTCTTCTTCCTCTCCTCCAAAGGTAGTGAGTCGTGAACCTGAGGTGACAAAGGACAAGGTGCAAACTCCTAGCTCACGAAGTACCGCACACGTCCAACCTCAGGTTATTCCAGAAACCAGATGCAAGCCTGGAGTTGTCTTTGAACCACTTGAAACTCCAGTCGACAACCCCAAATCCAAAACTTCTATCCCCTATCCATCACGTCTCAATGAACAGAAGCTCCGCGAAAAAGCTAATCACCAAATGGATAAATTTTTCCAAATCTTTCAAGATTTGCATTTTGACATTAGCTTCGCGGATGCTATTCTCTTGATGCCCAAGTTTGCATCAACAAACAAAAATCTGTTGAGTAATAAAGAAAAACTCTTTGAGATGGCAAGAACTCCATTGAATGGGCACTGCTCGGCAGTTCTCTTGAAAAAGCTTCCTGAAAAGCTTGGAGACCCCGGAAAGTTTCTCATTCCTTGTATTTTTCCGGGTATGGTTGAATGCTTCGCCTTGGCCGATTTTGGTGCTAGCATCCCACGTGCATGACTTTAGAGCTTCCCGATCATTCAATATCACGTCCACTTGGCATAGCCGAGGACGTATTTGTTAGAGTGGGAAAGTTCCATTTTCCAGCAGATTTTGTGATTGTTGACTTTGATGCCGATTCAAGGGTTCCTCTCATTCTTGGAAGGGGATTCCTTAGAACTGGGCGTGCTCTTATCGATGTATTTGAGCAAAAGATCACATTGCGTGTTGGAACTGAAGCAATCACCTTTAACCTTGATCAAACATCGAGGTACTCCTCCAATTATGACTCTGAATCGGTAAACCGAATAGATGTCATCGATGTTGCGGCTGAGGAGTACGCTCAAGAGGTTTTAGGTTTCGTTGATGATTCTACGAGTGAAAATTTCACTCCGTCTTCTTATCCCATCATTGCCAATTCTTCTCCTTCCCTCACTCCGTTTGAAGGAAGTGACTTCATCTTAGAAGAGATTGAGTCATTTCTTAAAAGTGATTCGATTCCCGATGGAATCGATAACCAAGAGATTGACCCAGAGAGGGATATTCTTCTCCTTGAGAAATTGTTAAATGAAGATCCCTCTCCTCTTCCCGTTCTACCACAACAACTTCATAATCAGGAAATCAAATATGTTGAGGAAACTGATGATTTTCCTGAGGTCGAGCTTAAGGACTTGCCGCCTCATCTTGAATACGCATTTCTTGAGGGTGATGATAAATTGCCCGTCATAATTGCTAAGGATTTAAGTGATGAGGAAAAGGCTGCTCTAATAAAGGTTTTGAAGTCACATAAACAAGCAATTGCTTGGCGTCTCTCCGACATAAAGGGCATTGACCCTGAATTTTGTACACATAAGATTTTAATGGAGGATGACTTCAAACCGGCAGTCCAACAACAAAGAAGGGTGAATCCAAAAATTCATGAGGTGATCAAACAAGAAGTTTTAAAACTCCTTGATGCCGGATTAATTTACCCTATCTCGGACAGTCCTTGGGTAAGCCCAATTCACTGCGTTCCAAAAAAGGGTGGCATTACTGTTGTCACAAATGAGGAAAATGAGTTGATTCCAACTCGTTTGGTTACGGGGTGGCGTGTCTGTATTGATTATCACAAGTTAAATGACGCCACCCGTAAGGATCATTTTCCTCTACCCTTTATGGATCAGATGCTCGAGAGATTAGCGGGGAATGAGTACTATTGCTTCCTCGATGGTTTCTCGGGTTACTTTCAGATTCCCATTGATCCGCAAGATCAAGAAAAGACCACGTTCACGTGCCCCTATGGAACTTTTGCGTATAAACGTATGCCATTTGGCTTATGTAATGCTCCGGGCACGTTTCAACGATGTATGATGGCCATATTTTCCGACATGATCAGGAAAACTATGGAGGTCTTCATGGACGATTTTTCGGTCATTGGGGATTCATTTCAAACATGTCTCTCCCATTTAGACAACATGCTTAAACGTTGTGAAGACACAAGGTTATGTCTAAATTGGGAGAAAAGTCACTTTATGGTCAAAGAGGGCATTGTCCTCGGCCATAAAATTTCAAAGAGTGGGATTGAGGTCGACAAAGCCAAAGTTGATGTCATAGCAAAATTACCTCATCCCACTACTGTCAAAGGTGTTAGGAGCTTTTTGGGTCATGCCGGCTTTTACCGTAGGTTCATTCAAGATTTTTCTAAAATCGCCTGGCCTATGACCCATCCACTCGAGAAGGATGCTCCTTTTATCTTCTCTCCCGAGTGCATCGAAGCCTTTGAAACATTAAAGAAAAGGCTTACCGAGGCACCGATTCTTGTTGCCCCCGATTGGGACTTGCCCTTTGAGCTCATGTGTGATGCGAGTGATTATGCTATTGGGGCAGTCTTGGGGCAACGTAAAACAAAACACTTTAAGCCTAAGCAAAACGATGACCGAGGCTCAAAGTCATTACACCACCACTGAAAAAGAATTATTAGCTGTGGTGTATGCCTTTGAGAAATTTCGGCCATACTTGATACTAACCAAAAGCATAGTGTATACGGATCACTCGGCTTTGAAGTACCTCTTTGCAAAACAAGATGCAAAGCCGAGACTACTCCGTTGGGTTCTCCTCCTACAGGAATTTGATATCATAATTCGTGATAAAAAAGGAGCTGAGAACCTAGCTGCTGATCATCTCTCCAGATTGGAGAACCCCCATCAAGATGTCTTCGAGAAGAAGGAAATTAATGAAACCTTCCCTCTCGAGACACTTAATGCGGTTGCCTTTCGTGGAGATTCTATTACCCCATGGTTTGCCGATTTCGCAAACTACCATGCGGGTAATTTTGTGGTGAAAGGGATGTCGTCCCAACAGAAGAATAAATTCTTCAAGGATGTCAAACATTATTTCTGGGACGACCCCTACTTGTTTAAAATCTGTGCGGATCAAGTCATCCGGCGGTGTGTTTATGGCCAAGAAGCCTCTGAAATTCTAAAGGCTTGCCATGCTGGTCCCACGAGGGGACACCATAATCCAAACTACACCGCCGAAAAGGTGTTTGATTCCGGGTTCTACTGGCCCACGATCTATAAAGATGCCCAGGAATTAGTCAAATCCTGTGATGCTTGTCAACGTCACGGGAACATTTCACAAAAGAATGAAATGCCTCAAAATGCAATCCAAGTTTGTGAAATCTTTGACGTGTGGGGCATCGACTTTATGGGGCCATTTCCATCATCTCATGGAAATAAGTACATACTCGTGGCTGTTGACTATTTGTCAAAATGGGTTGAAGCCAAAGCTTTACCCACCAATGATGCCCGAGTAGTTGTGAAATTTTTGAAAGCTCTTTTTGCTCGATTTGGAACTCCACGTGCTATAATTAGCGATCGTGGTACGCATTTCTGCAATGACAAATTCGACAAAGTCATGCAAAAGTATGGTGTAACTCACCGTCTTTCTACTGCGTACCACCCTCAAACAAGTGGACAAGTAGAAGTTTCAAATCGGGGCATTAAGAGAATATTGGAAAGAACTGTAGGTGAGAACTGTGCATCGTGGTCGGATAAGTTAGATGATGCACTTTGGGCTTTCCGTACGGCGTATAAAACACCCATTGGGTATACGCCATACAACTTGTGTACGGGAAAGTGTGCCATCTACCGATCGAGCTTGAGCATAAAGCCTATTGGGCTCTCAAGCATGCAAATTTAGACCTCAAAACTGCGGGTGATCATAGGAAAGTTCAACTCAATGAATTAAATGAACTCCGTGATCAAGCTTACGAGAACTCTTTGATCTATAAAGAAAAGACAAAGAAGATTCATGACTCTAAGATCAAAAACCACGTTTTCAACGTTGGTGATCGAGTCCTTCTTTTCAACTCTAGACTCAAGATCTTCTCGGGAAAGCTATAAACCCGATGGACTGGTCCATTCCCTATCGCAAAAGTTTACCCTTATGGCACCGTCGAATTATCTCAAAATGACGGTCCTAATTTCAAAGTGAATGGACATCGTTTGAAACATTACTTTGGAGAGGACATACCATCCATGGTTGTCCCGGATCTCCAAACTTTTCGCAAGGACAATTGAATTCGGGGATCGAGTCAAGCTAGCGACTCGGTGAACAAAAATTAGCAACATATATGGGTTTTCACCCGTATTTCTGACTTCTTTCTACTTTCTACCACCCTAGTGTGGGGGAATGGCCAACCCCCCGCTAATTTGAAAATGTATATATGTATATAAGTTCAAAAAAAAAAAATGTGTGTGTGATTGTATGTACAGATTAATAAAGTGAAAAATACAAAACAATCTTCCCACAGTTAGTTTTTAATATTATCTTTTTACGTTCAAGGATTCGGCATAATAGCCGGGACTTTGAATATTGAGGACAATATTCAATTCTAAGTGTGGGGGAGGGGAAAATTCTAGTGAATTTTATCACATTATATCCTAGAATCCCCGTTTTTGGCCTAAAATTTTAAAAATTTTTCACTTTATTTTAAAATTTTTGTGGTAATCAGTCCGCCGTGTCTAAACGACAAAAGGGATTGGCTAATCCAGGAGCAAACGGCTCTTGGTAAAGATATCTCAAATCCATTTACGGCTTGCAATTTGCCCAAAATTGTATGGTTTCTCAACTCCCCAAAAACAAATGAGTTGGCTAGCCCGCAAGATTATGGCTTGTGGTAAAGGCCGTGGAAAAACCATAATTGGTAATCAGCTCACCAAGATGTTGACTATTCCATCAAGAGCTGGCTAGTCCAGGAGCAAACGGCTCCTGGTAAAGACAAATCAAATCCGTTGAAAGCTGGTGGTTTGCTAAAAATCACACGGTTATCAGGTGTGCCACAGTTCTTACACCTGGCTACTCCAGAAGTGATGGCTTTTGGTAAAGAGTTTAAAATCCATCAAGTTTTCCAAAAATATTGCTAGAGACTAGCAATAGTTTAGTGTGGGGGATTGATGAGTGCTCAAACACTCATCATTTTTATCGTATTTAAACTGCCAAAACATCCGAAAACGCTCAGAAATGCATCAAAATACTTAAAATATCCCAGGGATTGTATTCTATATGTTTCTAATGCAAAATGAGCAAAAATAATGAAAAACGAGCAAAGTTTACACAATTGGCAGTTTTAGTCCCCCGACTTTCAAAAATTTACAAAACTAGTCCCTACGCATTTGTTTTAAAAGAAAAGTCAACCTAAGGTGTTTAAAAGTCAAATATTATCAAAATTTATCCTTAGGTAAAAACTTTGGAAAATTTACACTTTTGGCCCCTGCAGTTTAGAATTTGGCGAAATCAGTCCTTTGGAATTTTAAATGTGAAAAATATCTTTTAAAGTCCTTGGATTATTGCAATATGGCAAAAGTGAACCTTGGAATACTTTGGATGATTGGCAACTTTGGTCCTCATAAAATTAGATTTTACTAAATTGGTCCTTGTGTTTTATCCTAAATACCAAATGGACCCTTTGTAAAATTAATGCCAAATCCAATAAAACCAAACCAAATCCAAACATGAACACCCCTGGTCCAAAATCCATAAACCTTGGCCCAACACCACCCTTAGCCCAAAACCCTTACCCACGTTTTATTAATAAAAACACCCAGGGTCAACCTTGGTCAACTCCACCCTCACCTTTTTTGCCCGCCATAACCAAACACACAGCCCCCCCCCCCCCCCAATCACCTCTGCAACCCCAACAAGATTGTCCCCTCCAGACACTCCCCAACTTCCCTACCCAGCCACTCTACTTCCTCACCTCCCAAAGTCAACTCCCAACCATATTATTACCCCCACACCCTTATAACACCAACACAAACCCTAGGTCAGCTGAGGTGAAGAAGCAAGGTCAAATCAAGGGCTATGGATGTTTCCAATGGTACACAGACAAGCAGGGAACACACCAAAAGCAGGAGACAATAAGCACAAAAGTGAAAAAGAAGAAAAAGCACTCTGGTTCAAGTCTTCTTCATTTTTTTTATTATTAGTATAAGTATGTTATCTGTAAGCCATGAAGGCTAGGAAAAAAAGTAGTCAAGTAGTTTTCTGTAGTTTTCTTAATGTAATTTGTAATTCAGCAACCAGTGTAGCCTTGTAAACCTTTTTAGTATTAATACAAGTATTCAGTTTCTTTAAAAAAATTCCAAGTTCATCATTTGCAGTTTCATCATTCCCTTAAATTCTCTTATAATTTACTCAAAGTTGTTATTGTTTTGAGGTCCCATAAACTTACCTCTGTTATCAGTAGTCAAAAAGAAAACAACAAAAAAATAATAATAATAATAATAATAAAAAGGAAAAATCACAAATGGAAGAGATGGATTGCTGATGCAGAAGAGAAAGGCATGGAATTGGACATGGTCTAGAGCCCAGTGGGGGTATATAGGTTTGGCTCTTATGATCTTGGTCTCACTTGGTTTCAAGCTGTGGACACTTGTAAGAAGAATTCTTATATAAATTTTTAGCACTTATTTAATTTCTATCCATCTATTGCTATCTGTTGTTGATTGGTGTTTATTAATGTTAATTTAAGTTAGTTTTAGTTAATCTAGTGTTTGCTTAGCTTCATTCTGTAATATGCTTGTTTTAATTGGTAATGCATTTTCATAAGTAGTGTTTGTAATAGCCTATTGATCTGTGTTGTTGTTGTTGATGCTAACTGACTTTTGTCTATCCATGCTCCTTAAGTCTAAACTAGCCAATTTTGACTGAAGAATTGGTCATTTTAACTCATAAAGTCAAAATCTGAGTTTCATCACATAAGCTTGTTCACTGATAGGATCAGAGGTGGTAAACCTATTTATTTTAACTTACAATTTGGTAATTTAGTGTAATTTAATCTCAGGTTAGTTTAAATCATCAATCTCAGTAGATTAGAGGTCAGCAAAACTCACCAAAGTCAAGATATTGTAATAGATAAAAAGTCAAAAAGTTCAATTTGGTCAGAAAATACAATCCTTGTGAGATTTTTATAGATTTCTGTGGGTGTTTTCAAGTTTTGAAAATTGTTGTGCTTAAACTCCACCACTTAGTCTTTTAAATCCTGCAATCATTACATTTTTTAGAAATTTTTTGAAGCTTGTGCAAGCTTGCCTTTGGACCTGCAGGGCATGAAACACTCCCTGCTCCCAGTTTCATCCCATTTTCCTTAGGCATTAAATTGTTCACTTGTGGACCATTCTGTTTGAGATTTGGTGTTTTGATGGCCACTTGGCTTGTCTTTTTGATGGTATATTTGTTTTTCCCTTAAAGTGATTATAGGTTAGCTTAATTTTGCCCTCAAAGTTACCCTAGGTCTGCTCATAACTGCTGATACATCAGTAGTTATCTAAGCTTGTTGATTTTTGATCCCTAAGTGATTATTGTGGTTCTATCTTTGTTGAGTTTAGTTAATTTAAGTTACCTATGCTTCCCTTAGCATAAGCTGATGTATTTGTTTGTGGCATGTTAAGTTGATTTAAGCTTTTTCATCTACTGAGTATTCATAAGCTCAGGTTACTAGCTCCATTTCACAAGTTCTTCACAAGCTCATCTTTGAGTTTCAAAGCTCAAGCTTTTGCTTTCTGAGTAGCCTCCCAGAGTGGCTATTTGGATCACCCCCCTCCTAAGACCTTTGACCAGACTTGTGGGCCCCACCTTGGGCTGCAAGTGACCCCTTGCACCTGTTTGAGAATCAGTGTGAAGCTTAAGTGCTTATTTGTTGTTGTAAGCTGTTTCATTGTGCTTATCTGAGTCTAATTAATCATTTCTAGTTTATATTCAACTACCTTGGTTTGTTTGTTCATTTGGAAGCCCCATATCAGTCTATTCAAGAACCTTCAATTCCTAAATAAGCTAAAAAGCTCACTGCTTGACTGATTGTTGTGCACACTGCTTATTTTTGAATCTTAGCAAAAGTCCCTTTACAAAAGTTGGTTAACATCAGTTGTAATATAGATTGGAAAAAGAAAAATTTGAAAAAGACAAAAAATTTAGAAGTGATAGCTTCTATTTAAGCTATCTTGGCTTATTTTCTGCTTATTTATAAGCAGCAATTGTTCTTAAATTTTTCTTAGGGTTCTGGTATCAAAATAGATTTTTATGAATTTTTTCAGAATTTTCTGTAATCATTTAGTATTTTTTATAATTTAATTTAATTTAAATTAATTTTTTAAATAGTTTTTAATTAGTAATAATTAATTAAAAGTTAGGAAAAATAGTTTTTCTGTTTCAAAATTAGTTTTATATTATTTTAGATTTTTCTAAATTTTATTTTCATTTTTCTAGTTAAATTTCATAATTATTTATAATTTAGGATAATTTAGTTAATTAAAAAGTAATTAATAATTAGTAATTAATTAATAGTAATTAATTAAATAGTGTAAAAATTATTTTTCTTTTTCTAAAAATTTTCTTAAGTCTTTAGGATTGTAAAAATATCATTTTCACGTTCGTAGGACTTTGTTTACTCCCGTTTCACCTTTTTTATTTTTTGCGCGTTCGCGTTTATTTGTAATTAAAACGCGCGTTTTTAGGTTAAATTTTGTTTTTAAGTCATCTGATCATCAGTAATTGTTAATTAAGTGTTTATAAGTCATTTTCCATCATTATCTCGTAGTGTAATCATAATAATCAAATTCCTGACCTTTCTGATTAACCACCCGATCCTTTAAAACGTTCACAAATACAATTGCACGCCTCGTCGGGACTTAACGACCCGGGGATTCCCTAAACTCCTTGGTTAGTTGGTTTTTGACGTTTGACTTGGTTGACCATTACCTGGTGAACTTAGTTGACCGTTCAGAACCAATCAGTGACGAGACTTGATATGAGTACTGCATATCATCCCCAAACCGATGGTCAAAGTGAGAGGACTATTCAGACTTTGGAGGATATGCTTCGTGCATGTATAATAGACTTTGGTAAAGGCTGGGAGAAGTATCTACCCCTTGCAGAGTTCTCCTATAACAATAGTTACCACACAAGTCTTAAAGCTGCACCATTTGAAGCTTTATATGGTCGTAAATGTCGTTCGCCAATTGGTTGGGCTGAAGCTGGAGATAGCCAACTCACAGGCCCCGAGCTTATATTGGAGACTACTGAGAAAGTGACTCAAATTCATGATCAATTACAAGCAGCTCGAGATAGACAGAAAAGTTACGCCGATCAGAGACGTAAACCCCTAGAGTTCCAGGATGGAAACAAAGTGATGCTGAAAGTCTCGCCTTGGAAAGGAGTGATACGTTTTGGGAAACGTGGGAAACTCAACCCCCGCTACATTGGATCATTTCTTATTTTGGAAAGGATTGGGCCCGTAGCTTATAGATTGAAACTACCACAAGAATTGAGTAAAGTTCATGATATATTTCACGTGAGCAATTTGAAAAAGTGTCTTTCGGATGAAACGCCGGTTATACCGATAAAGAATATTCGTGTGGATGAGAGTTTGAACTTTGTGGAAGAGCTGATTGAGATTTTGGATCGAGAGATTAAACGACTCAAGCGAAGTCGTATTCCACTCATCAAAGTTCGTTGGAATTCGCGGCATGGACCGGAATTCACGTGGGAACGTGAGGATGAGTTTCGAAAGAGATATTTGAAGCTTTTTACTTCGTAGATGGTTTGTTCCGAGTGAAACCCGTCCCGGGTTTCTTCTGAGGCTGGGAGGATGTGACAACTTGCAATTTAGGGAAACTATTTACAAACCCGCATTACTTTAAATTTAATGATTTTTGGAATATTTGAAAAGTTTATTCGTGATGAGATTTGTAAACGTTGAACCGTGGTTTTAAACTTTGTGATATTTATGGAAGTTGATTGTTAATAATTGGTTTGGTTTGGTATTATTCCTGGTGATTTATTTTTGAGATATTCATTTGGCACTACATTGACTCCGGCACTAGGATAACCTAACAAAATTTTATATATTTTAAATGTTTGATTCGGTTAATATATATTTCTGGAACGTATCGTGAGATTTTGAATATTTGGGAATGAGCTCGGTTCGAGTGAGTCGGTTTATTTTAAATGAGTTTCGGGTTTGGTCCGCGTAATTTACATCGGGTTACCTCACCCACCTTTTTAATAATAATCTTATTATTATTATCATTTTATTAAAATCTATTTATATATATATTTTTTTTTGGCTTAAAGCCGGTTTTGGCATTGTGTGTTTTTGTTAGCATTAAAAGTGACGATCATTATTGAGTCAAACAGTTAGTTAAATATATTCATGTAATAGTTAGTAAATGCTAGTTTATTAAGTTTATGTGTATTATTCATGCTTGTATAAAGTCTAAGGGCTAGTTATGTAATATGGTCAAAGATATGTGAAGCCCTAGACTACAAGTATAAATACCCATGTAAGGCCTCATTTAGAGGTTGGTTCTCTTGGTAATATCAAAGTTATTCATTTCACACACAAGAGTTCCCTTCCTCTCTCTTCTCTCTATCTCTCTCTCTCTCTCTACATATCTCTTCTATTCTCAATATAACTTGTGTTAGATATTCGAAGCAAGGGTCCTAACAAGTGGTATCAAGAGCCTAACAATGATTTAGGAGGGTTGAGGGTTTGTTTTTTTTTTCATGTTTTTAAGCTTTTTATCATGAATTTATTTTCAAAAATTCTTACTTTTCTTGTTTTTTTTGGTTTTTAACACTTTTTTTATTACAAACTAGTGTTATAAACTTTCTCTAACAAGAAAGTTTAAATCTTTTTGAAAAATTCTTACTTAAAAAACTCGATTTGGTTCTTGTACTTGTTTTCTAGATCACGAAAAAGTTTTATAAAAATCATCAAGTTTGAAACTTTCTTCAAGTTTTGGTGTTTTTAAGCCTAGAAGTACAAGAATCTTGGATTACAAACTTCATTTGGGAGTGCTTTTTGCGAAATTAAAGTCTGCCAAAGTTTCGAAATCTCTATGTACTTGTTTTCGCAATCCTGGATGCTTTTCGAGAAAACATGAATCGGCTCTTTTCGTGATCATAGTTGGATACTCGGTATTTTCTCTCTTGTATAAGAAAGAAAACACTTCGACTTTTGGCTAAATTTCGAAATTGTATAATTTCGAAATTTCTTTGGGTGATTGAGTTCTCGAAAAAATCATTATTTTCGAGAACATTGCATAATTTTCGAAAATATAACTCAAAATTTTCGAGAACTCTACAAGATTTTCGCAATCCAAGTTTCGCAATCAGAAGATTTTCGAGAACACTGTGTACTGTTTTCGAGATCACTCAAGATTTTCGCAATCCAAGTTTCGCAATCAGAAGTTTCGAAATTCAGAAGTATCGCAATCCTAAGTTTCGCAAAGACAGATTTTCGCAATCCCAGAGTTTCGCAAACCACAGTTTCGCAATCTTTCTAAAGTTTCGAAATCATATAAAATTTTCGCGAACCTACCTAAGTTTCGAAATTTTTGACGATCAAACACACCTCCTATTTCGTTGGAAAGATCCATTCATCTACACAAGTATTAAATTTTGAGTAAAATTTACAGGAGATTAAACGTTCAGTTTTTACGCGAGATTCAAAGTTTGGTATAACGTTGAAAATTTCGGCCGAAAATTCAAATTTTTAGGCCAAAATTCAAAAATTTCGGTAAAATTTGGCGCAAAAATTTTCAAAACTCAAATTTTTCTGGTAACCTTAGAATTGTATTTCTTTGTGTTTTTCAAATTTTGAGAAATAAAATTTTCGTATTCAGTTTTTGGAGGGAAAATTTGAAATCACAAAAAAAGTCAACCGAGAACGTTTTTCAAAATTCGCCAAAAACATCTAATCTTCTACAACAACCTTTGTTATCTTAAAAGATCCTAAGATCAACTTTATCACATATCGTTAAACAATGGAACAAGAGCAAAATGAAAGAGAGACGCAAGTAAGGACAAAGCCCGCAATGCACTCCAAAGAAAATTGTTTAAAACATTTTGAATCAGTTAAGCATCACTGTGTGGCTCTCTCAGAAGCACGTCAACCATTATTTGGTTTATCATTTCTTAGAACTTTTGAGACACTCTTCGGATCTGAAATGGACTTTGTTACCTTCAAAAGGAATCTTAAAAACAACATAGTTCAACTCGAAATGCAAATTGAACAGGGAAGTGATTGCATGGTAGGATTTAGAGAGCTCAAGACACAGTTAAAAAGGTTCATGACCATGGATTTGAGAGCATTTAAGAATTCTTGGGATTATGAATCAGCAAGCAGTTTATGGAAAAAATACTTCACTAGCATTGAAGTTGAAGTCTTTAGAAATCAATTGCTTAATCATATGTACAGACTGGAAACAGTGCTTAATGCAAGATCACTTCATCTGATGGAGATGCAGAAAAAGAAGAGGGATTCAAATGAAAAAGAAATAAGCACTTCAAGGAATGAGATTGAGAAGCTAAAACGGGAAAAAGAGCAGAAGGAAAAAGAGATGCAGTTAAAGGAAACTGAGGTGATTAAAAAAGAGACAGAGAAAGATTTTCAAAAAGAAGATGAAACGCTCAATGAGGGTGATGCATCAGATGTCAGTTTGGTTTTCACAGGCAGTAATTCATCTTCAAAACAGCAGGTTGAAAGCAGCAGTCCTAGCTATGATTCGGATGCTGGTGTTACTCAAAGGAATGAAGCTGTTTGGGACACCGAAGATGATCATATCAGACCTTCATCAGACACAGAGATATTCACTAAGGTACAACATTCAAACAATTATGATGTTGTGTTTGATAATGTGTTTGCTCATAATCAGACACATCCTAAGCATTATGCGTCTATTAGTGACACATATGTGGAGGAACAAAATGATAGCAATATCACTTTTGATACACCAGATATGGATCCTAATAGAGGTGAGCCTGCCCAGGATAGACCTTCTTATGAACAAGATCGTGCCTTATTTGCTTCTTTAATCGATAATTTCAAACATGAACTTGAAAAGTGCAAAGAGGACAATCGTGAAGCTAAGCAAACGAATGTCTCATTGACAAAAGAGCTTGAGAGAGTTAAAGAAATGGAAAAAGGTTTTCAAAATGTAACAAAAAGAAAAGCTGAACTTGAATTTGAAAACTCAAACCTTAAATCTCAAGCTCAAAAGTTTGAAATGTATGGAGAGTCTGTCAAACCACTTTTAAAAAGAAATGAAGAACTTGAAGTTGGTTATAGAGAAGCTGTTCTTCGTGAAAAACGTTCCATTCAAAATCTGGATACTCAAATGGTTGTTAACAACAGAAAGGTTCAAGCGCTTTTAAAAGAGAACAATGATTTAAAAAGTGAAAATTCAAAGCTTCAGAAAACCACATCAAATTTTGAGATTGTAAACACAAAACTTGAGAATGAAAACAAAGAGTTTTTGAAACGAACAAACAATCTTGAAAACAAACTTCGAAAATTGGGACAGACTTCTCAGACATTCAACATGTTGCCTACTAAAGATGAGGAGGCTGAGAAACAAACATCTGGAATTGGTTTTGAAAATAATGCTAATGTGGAAAAAGAAAAACCTTGTTTTTTAAACAAAGTGCAAAAGTTAACACCTATTTTGTATAATGCTGACGATATGGGAAAAGAATTGTCAGATGATCTTTTGTTTGAATCTCAAGATATTCTAAAATCTGAAGAGGAAAAACGTTTGAAAGTAAAACAAACAAAAAACCCACTCTCGTACCACGGCTTTGTGTATGGTTGTACACAATTGACAGATTTTCCAAAAGCACCTTTCAAAAGAAAAGACACAAATGTGAAAAGATTTTTCAAAGAAGCTCAACTTGCTACTTATGATGCTAAGTTATGGCAAAATAAAGCAAGGATACAATTTTGTAGTCTTAAACATCACATTGAGCATACGTTAAAGATCATTTGGTTCAAGCAAGAAAACATCGATCGCAGTATTTTCTCTAATCCTCTTTCATCAGATGAACGCCTTATGATTGAAGTCAAAAAGATTTTGAAAAATGAGATTGAACCTCATGTGAAAAATATCAACTTAAGTTTTGAGTACTTTGAAAAACATCTTGTCACTGAAATGAGAGAAGATTTAAAATACGTTCATTCTCTTGAAGACGAATTTGATGAAAAATGCTTAATACTTGACATTCAAAAGGAATTTTTCACAAATCAAATAGAGTCTTTCAAATCAAAATCTGTTTGCCATGAGAAAGTGAATGAGAATGTTGAACAAACATCTTTCTTGAAATCTGAAAATCTTTGTCTCAAAAAGAAAATCACCGAGCTTTCAAAAGAAGCAGCTGATGTCAAAGAAGAATTGTCAAAAAGAACTGCTCACTTTGAGAAACATCTTGCAATACTCGAAGCACAAAGTATCTCTTTCCAACTTAAATTGCAAGAGAAGAATGAGAAAATGTCTTCTGAAAACTCTTTGACATCAGTGCTTAAAGAAAAAGAAAAGATTCTTGAAGAAAAATGTGATGATACCAATATCAAGTTTGATTTTGACGAATTTGATACAAAAAATCTTGAATTGGAACATGTTGTGGCATCATTACAAAAAGAAAATGAGCATTTGAAACAGACTTACAAAAACTTGTTTGATTCAATCAAGCGGTCAAGAGTTCAGAATCAAACTTCAAACAAATCTGACTCTCAGATCACACCAAATCATCTTTTTGAAAAAGAAAAGTCTGTGCTTCAAAAGAAAATTGTTGAATTGGAAAAAACGATTGCATAACATATCAAGGATTTTGGTGATGCCAAAAATGATTTTTCAATCGAAACAGACAAATATGAAAAATATTTTGCACATCTTGAAAATGAAGTGAAACACCGAGTTTCAACAATGGATGGAAAACTTCTTCTTCAAGTTTTAAAACTCCAAGAGAGACACCGAGTTTCTCAAACAAGTTTCAAAAGCAAAAGAGTTTTAAATCACCATTGATTCCACGAGCTTTATTTCAAAATGAAACACCGGTTTTCAGTCATCGTTGGAATTCAATTTCTTTGTCTCGGATTGACACAACTTACAAATGGATTTCACAATATGGTAACCCAGTTGGCGCCGTGCTTAAATGGGTTCCAAAAGTTGTTGTCTAATTCAAATTCATAATGGCTTTCGTATACTTCAGTACGAAACCCGGGCTTCAATGACGACTTCTTAGTATTTCAGCAAAGGACTCGTTCTTCAAAGAAAGGAAAGTGCTTAAATCAATTCAAAGGTTTTAAATATTTTTTGAGCACTTATCCTAAAAACATTATGGCTTATGCACACATAACAGTGTATAACCCGTGATTTTCAAAGAAAGGACCCTGTTGTACATTTCTGTGCGACAATCCTAAAAGATAAGAAGACTTCTCACCAAAAGCTTATCAAAGTCTTCTTAATTTTTTTTTTTTGAGCAAAATGTTGAAAAATGTTTCAAAAGGTTTTCAAAACTTTCTAGCTCAAGATATTACTCCCTCAATCCTTAAAAGCTTAAATTTAATCAAAATGTTCTATTTTTGAGGGGGAGTAATATAAAGTTGTTCCAAAAAGATCATGCTTAAAGGAAACAAATATGGAATTAACAAACATCCGTTTCTCCCATAAGCTATCCAAAAAGCAAAGGTTTTATTCAATTGGTATCAAAAATACCATGGATATGCTATTTTTGAGGGGGAGAAGACGTGATTAAAATGTGATCGTCTTGTATCTCAAAAGAGCTCGACTCAGAAATGACCAAAGAATTGACGAAACAACAAAAGTTAGTAATCGAAAAGACTTATCCTCGACGGGTAATAACATCAAGTTAGTTACTAGAGCTAGTTGTCACCTAAAAGCTGACAATGGAACTCTTTAACTAGCCACGTAAGCGTGTCTCGAAAAGGATTTGTCTTAGTAGAAATGTACCGTTTCGAGAAACTTTATGTGGACTTGACCAGGCCGGGTAATAACTTCAAGCTAGTCTAACTAGTGATGTAAGCGTGTCTCGAATCGGTCATGTTCATTGAAAGTGGATCAATTCTAAAAGTGCAAACTCCTCACGCATGTGCAAATTTCTTAACAATCCATGAGCACATGTGAAGGGGGAGTCCTTCAAATGAAATGCAAAACTCTCGAAGTGTTAACAAAGTATGTTTTATTATCATAACGCTTTGAGAAATTTTCACAAATGGTTTGATGGCAACAATAGGATAGTCATGAAGTTATAAGGTGACTAAGGTTAGGAAAAACCGTCCTATGATCCGCCAAAGCCGGAGGGATCTACCCAAGGACAAATCCAATAGATTAGAATTAGAAGTCCTTAGGTATGATTGAAAAAAGGAGAAAATGAGAAAGGAGAAAGAAGGGGTTGAAGAATTAAAAAGAAAAGCAAATGAAAGGGTGAAAAGAAATAGCCCTCCATATGTTCAACCTTAGGGCAGACACCGGGTTCAACTCATATGCTACTGGTTGTTACTAAGGTGACACCGGTATTGAAGACAAAGACGTCATGGACCCAGTGACGCACTGCACTAAACCTTCTAGCTACTCAAGTTCTCTTAAAAGAGCTTGTTTCATTCTCACGGGGAACCGGTGTAATCTATCGATCTGTCTCTTAGAGATGGTTGATATTGAAGTAGGAGACCCATCCCTAGTCTCCGCATAGGAAACCAAATTATGCACTTATCGATTCTAGAGCCATGAGATACATTAAAAGATCTCTTAGGATACACTTTCCTATGAATACACTTGTGTTCGCCAAAAAGGACACAAGTTGTAAGAGTCTTTATGAGATCTACGGATCTTGCCTTATCTATCATGATGGTTACTGTGTCCCAAAACGGTCTACAGTTGTGGGGTGATCTCCAGCAACTCACCTGAATCATTGATGTACTTCGGTGGATCTAGTAAGCCCTTTTCAGGGGTATCTGGTTCAGGAACGGCCTTGGCAAGGGTTAGAGAGAGTTTTCACACTATGCTGTTAACGATCTCTAATTCCGAACCTGTAAGTACCGGATGCTTTATTGCTAACTGTTTTATGCAGGTACTGATGAATGTTCCTTGAAGAAAGACCGTTACCATCACTCAAAGATCCACATGCTCATACCCTGCAAAGCTCTCTTCAAAGATCAAAGCAAAGCAAAGTTCAGAACGTTTCTAAGTCAAAGTCAAAGAATCTACAAACTAAAGAAACAAAGATTAAAGTCAAAGAAAAGAGAACTTCACAAGGATTCAAAGTCAAACAAAGTTTGAGCATGTTGGAAAAGACGTAAAGACATCCATATTTGAAGAGCAAAGGCAAGAAAGATCACAAAGCATGATTGGAACAAAGGAACTAGCAAAGCTATTACACAACAAGACTCAAAGTTCAAATAGAACAAGCTTCAAAGATCAAAGATCAAGGTCACAAAAGTGAGATCTCAATGATCACCCTTAGGGGGAGATTGTTAGCATTAAAAGTGTTGATCATTTATGTAATCAAAGGGAGATCTCAATGATCATCCCTTAGGGGGAGATTGTTAGCATTAAAAGTGACGATCATTATTGAGTCAAACAGTTAGTTAAATATATTCATGTAATAGTTAGTAAATGCTAGTTTATTAAGTTTATGTGTATTATTCATGCTTGTATAAAGTCTAAGGGCTAGTTATGTAATATGGTCAAAGATATGTGAAGCCCTAGACTACAAGTATAAATACCCATGTAAGGCCTCATTTAGAGGTTGGTTCTCTTGGTAATATCAAAGTTATTCATTTCACACACAAGAGTTCCCTTCCTCTCTCTTCTCTCTATCTCTCTCTCTCTCTACATATCTCTTCTATTCTCAATATAACTTGTGTTAGATATTCGAAGCAAGGGTCCTAACAGTTTTATCCCCCACGCACCTCACAAACATAAACATACAAACACAACCTCCATCCTCATCTCTCTCTCTTGTTCTTGAGCAAACCCTAGCCACCATACCTGCCGCCTCACCGCCGCACCACCACCATCACCACTATCACCAAAACACTCCCCGTAATCTCCCCTACCTTGTATTGTAACACACACGCCTCAAAAGTGAACCCCCCCCCCCACCTCTCGTTGGTTCACCGCCGCGCGTACACCACACCACCACCATCATTTCTTTGAAGTTTGATATAGATCCGTGAGTTTGAAGGTGAGAAAACACGTTTTTACACGTGGGTTTGACTAAATCGAGTCAAACTCGTTTTGAATATTGGTTTGGGGCAAGATTTAAAGAGTAAAAAGATAATGGGAAAGATTTTTGATAAAGTTATGGTTTGGTATCCGGGTTGGGTCGAGTTGGTCTCGGATTCATGGTTAAATTTGAGTGGGTTGATGTTGTTTGGTTGGATGGGTGCTCGGATTGAGCATAACCGAGACCCTTGAGGTCTCGGGGTCGCGTTTGTGGCTCGTTTAGTCATGTCGAGACCCAAAGGGGTCCCTCGTTCATCTTGTTGTTGTTGTTTGGGATTATGGCCGATGACCCAAGGGTCCGTTTGGGTTCGATTTGGCTCGTTATGAGCAAGACCGTGACCCTTTGGGTCCGGTCGAATATTATTGTGGCTTGTGTTATTATTCGACCACTATGGTCCGATTGGTTTGGCTCGTATGGAGCAAGCCGAGACCCAAGAGGTCTCAGGTGTGATCACGATTCATGTGATTTAAAAATTGACCCGGGTTGACTTGGTAAATCAACTCGTAAGTGTGATATAATACTTGGTCGTCTTATATAATTGTCGGATTATTTTTGTTGTCGTGATTGTTATTATTGATCATGGTTATGTTTGAGCTTGAAGTCGTACATTTGGACTTGTGTTATTGATATTGGAGTTGTGTTGACGAAGTGGTATTGAGAACCGATTGTAAGACGGTTAATTAGATTGACGGAGATAGGTTATTCGGGTGCTGTAGTCGGACCCTATTGTTGTAGCACGTGATTTGGGATTTGATTTGGACGGAGTTGGATTGCTTGACTTTGAATTGGTTATTTTATTTTGTACTTGGACAATGAGCCGAGAGTGATGACTCGGACATGTGACCATTTCGTATGACTCGATAATTATTTATAACCAAACGTTAATAATAAAACTCGAAATAATATTATTGGTAATATAACCGTTTATATAAGTATATAGACGTGAAAAACGTATATATAAATATATAAATGCGTATATTAAAAATAAAACGATCACGAGTAATATATTATGATAACGTGACGATAATTATTATACTATGAGAATAGTGTAATAAATGTCGGGAGCGTTACTATAAATAAATAACTATAAATAATGACGAAATCTCTTACGTTGGGTAATTATTAAATAAAATATATCTTTTAATAAATGAGGAAAACTATCGAGTTATACGGGGTTGTAGTCACTTGAGTCCAAGAGGACTATATTATTATTGTGTGACTTTTGTGTTGTCACGGATATGTGACGATTAATACATCCATTTTCTATAACTACGTAACTTATTTAATCGACGGGTTAAATAGGGTCTATTTAGCTATATAAAATGAATATATTAATGGGCATTGTATCCTACGACGCCCATAGGTTGTGGTACGTGTACAGGAATAATGAATTATAAATATCTTGTGGAGTTGGCTAAATTGACGAATTTGGTAAACCTGACGATATATATAGGGAATTTATTAGACTTCGATACTTACCATATAGTACTCTATATGCTATTTGATTTAAGTTTGGTTATAATCTTAGAACGATATATTACGTAGATAAATATGGGGGATTATCAAATCGACGGATTTGATAAGCTTCGATGATATATTTAATTAATATATTGGACTAATATTAGACCTATAGAGTGTTTTTCATGTTCTTTTCGTTGTGGCTTCTTGATTTGAGTTGTGTTGACCCTCCACCCGCATGGATACCAAACTCCAAACTAATATGAGGATAATATGAGAAATGGATTTTTGGAAAGTAAAATGGAATACGTTCGGGATTGGGAATATTTGATTTTGAGGAAATGATTATGAACGCGTTTATATTGTTAGGAAGTGCCAAGTCTGTAGTTGCCATTATTTGAGTTGCGTTACATCTTACATCTATCGATTTCTTCTTATTGATTGTTGGACTTGAGGTGAGTCATAGCCCCACTTTTACTCTTGAACTTTGTTTTCAATATTTGGGGTGAGAAACGTGCAAATTGTTTTATGTGGACTATTATCGCTTTGTTTATTTAAAACTTGCTATGCTTATAGAACTAGGTAGGTTATAGAGCGAGACCTAGTCCTGAACTAGGTGAGCTATTGATTTGGATATAGAGCGAGGCCTATTCCCGAACTAGGTAAGCTATTGATTGGTTGTTGATGGAGGCCTAGTCCCGAACTAGGTAAGCTATTGGATTGGTTATAGAGCGAGGCCTAGTCATGAACTAGGTAAGCTATTGATTTGATTGGTTTGAGCTATAGTGTGCACCTATAGGGTTGGTTAGTTTTGATTGGTTCGTTTTGATTGGAAGATTGAGGCCTAGTCTAGCTAGCAAGCGTTTTTGCGTACATGTCCACTTGATTTAGTTATGAATTTAAACCTATGATCTCACCACCGAAAGCTGACTTTTAGCGCGTTTTCTCAGGTAATTAAGTGATGCCCCTGGATGCTTGGATTGGAGGCTTGGCTTTGGCACCTGGCTTATGGATCTATTTTTCTAAAACTCTGATAAATAATTGTGGACCTATGTTTATCTCTTTTGGGCCTGACTTTGGATGAATTTGGGATAAATCTAAACTTTAAAACCCCGTGTTGGTTGTGTTTTTCTTATGTTTACTTTATCTCGTTCTTTTACGTCTTGAGTTGGATACCAATCCCCGTAGCACCCCGAAAGCTTGTAGAGTCTTCCGCTGTACCAAATTTTGGGGGTGTTACAAATAAGTAAAATGCTATTATTATTTTTTTAATTCCGAAATGTTGCAGAATGCCTGCCTCAACTGATACTACCAGAAATTACTTGGCTAATAATTCAAAACCTAATGCCACTGATAAGCCATCTTAATTAGCTGAACATATTGATTCTAATACATCATTAAAAGCTAAGATACAAGGATCATATATAAAGATTTCATCCATTAACTTATTTTCTTTTGGGATCAGAACATCCATAGGGCAGTGTTCTTTCATTTCCTCATAACATTTTGACTTGATCTATACCAACAAAAATATATACAAGGAGTTATGACCTTAATGAGGATACAAATACAATAAATATATACATGGCTCTCACTCATCATAGACTATGAAATAATCATAAAGGGAAACAAAGAGTTGCAACTCCCCCCAATCTATTTCTTATCATTTACAATAACATCTTAATATCACAACAACAATAACCCATTCTCGCTCAGGACAATAACATATCAAAAATTTATTATAGTTTCATTTCCTATCTCACGATATCTTCATAGTAACAGTCCTAAGGGTCATGGTTTGATTGCATTCCCACTAGTGATACGTGACAATAGAAACTCCATTAGTGATGGGAGAAACATTTGGAGCAAAGTCATGTTGTAACTTAAAAGTGTCATTCTTAACAGATATATACTTTACCTCACAATGGTTCCAGACACTTCTCTTAAGAGAAATGATATGTGTATTTGAGACTGAAAGCTTGAACTTCAAGTCAGAAAAATGCAAAGATTTTGACTTATGGTTCACATTTTCATTCTAAACATCTGACTCTCGTCTTTCCCTAGGACTACAGTTGAAACTTACCCTAAGGCTAGGTTCGAATTCTTAACTTACAAATTTTGTAAATAAGTGAAGAAAATAAGTGTAGTTATATTATATTAGCATCAGATACAATTTACAAGTACTACATACCGAACATCTACAAGTACCACTACTGTATTAGTTATTATAACCATCGCTTTCTTAAACCACAGGAACGGAAGGGGGACATTGTTAGATGCTTTGAATCATTTTCATAGATTCATAAGATAATCAAAAGCATCCACATTTGATTCCTGTTGAAGCATTTCAAGATATCAAGATGCAATAGATTTGCAATAAATGTGCCATGCGTTAGGTTTAACTATGTAGTTGAAATTTTTCCCTAGGAATGGAAGCTGGAAACTGTGAGATGCTTTTTGAAACTCGTGAATCAGTTAAATCATACAAACACCACCCAACAACTCGATGTTAAAGATTATTTAACTTATATATTTTCAGTTTATTATCTAGTTGTGGGCGATGTTTGTATGTTTGAACTGTTTCAATAGATTCATAAGCAAATCAACAGTATCTACCTTCTATTCTAGGGGAAGCATTTCAACATAGAAATATGAATAAGATATTATTTGAAGATAAGAAAAATATATGGATGTGTGTGTTGAATTAGAATCTGTAATGATGGTATGCATATTTAAAGATAACAAATGGATAAGAATTTGTGATGTGGATGGATTTAAATATAAGAAAGATATAAAATGTGTGAGGTGGATGGATAATTGAAATTTGTGAAAGTATTTGAAGATAAGAAATATTATAATTATGTGCAAGTTGATTCTATAGTCTTATCAATCAGACTAACAATGTACCAAGCCTGTAATTATAACAGAGTCCTATGGGTCCATCTCACACCATAAGAAGCTAACAATATCAAAGTGAGCTTTGGTCCTGTATGGTTTAGAATGCTTACCCACATACATATAACAAAAACCGAATTGACCCAACCACATGAAAACAGCAGCCCTTGCAGCAGCATTTGCGACACATGTGAGAACCCCTAATCCTAACTAAGAAAGCATTCCTACGGGCCCTACCATAGCGTATGAAGCTACCCCTGAGTGAACATGTAAAAGCATTTTAGATAGCAATCATGAACCACCAAACCTGTAGATGTCTTGAAACCAACAATTAACTAGCAAGTTCCAAGGTTAAACCAATAGAATTACAATCAAAGTAAAGTAAAGTATGCAAGTCGATGAGTAGTGTAAACCTAGATGGTAGCCAACCAAATAATGGTTGGATCAATTTTGCTGACCTGAAACTTTTTGGGTCAAGCACATATAGCATATCTGAATGAACTTAAACTAGAAACCGACGGTCAAATAGCAGGGTCATTTGACGTATCAATTTTACGACAAGTAATATTCAGATTAGTGTTTTATGAAATCATCATGACTTGGGTTTAAGCTGATATAAATAACAAATCAAAAATACATTAACTTCTTCAATAGGTCTTCTACAGTGATGTATATAATTCCAAATCAGTTGAAACTTAGGCCCGCTGTTGAAACTTACTATAAGGGCATATAACCGACGTCTGTGTTTAGTATAGGTTGAAAGAACCTTATATGAGCAGATACAATTTACCAATACTACATTCCGAACATCTAAACACCTCCATTTACTAGTAAAACAATCTGAATCATAGACCACGTGATATTATTCAGTCCAACTTAATCAGCAATTGTACACTTAAAGCAAAATAATTACAACCACTTCCAATGATCGAGTTTAACGCCCTGCATTATCATGTTCTTGTTCCCTACAGCTTAAAATGCTTACTCCATACTATTTGACCAAATTGACCCATGTACACAAACCAGCAGCGCTGACCTAATATGTTAGCCTTAAAGTTTTGTTATATTCGGGAATTGCATTAGTCTTTAACTACAAGGACTAGTCTTGCCATTAGTGTAAAGATTACCTTGTATTCTTTGTATAAATACCCCTCCTAGTCCCAACTAGGAGGGTGGATGTCTCTTTGTATTTCAAGGTGTGTGTGGTTTCCTTCTTTCTCTCTCTAGAAAACACACACACCTTACCCTTTCTTGAAGCTAATAATATACCATGTTTACTCTTTATTTCGAGCATCCCCGACCTCCTGAAGGTGTTTCTTGGTTGTAACATAATAGTTCATAAATTAAATGCAAAAATATACTCTAACTAAACTTATATTCGAAAATATCAATATTCTTCAAACGTACATAAATTCATCTCTAAACACATTAACTTCTTCAATAGGTCTTCTACAGTGACGTATGAAATCATCATGACTTGGGTTTAAGCTGATATAAATAACAAATCAAAAATACATTAACTTGTTCAATAGGTCTTCTACAGTGATGTGTATAATTCCAAATCAGTTGAAACTTAGGCCTGCTGTTGAAGCTTACTATAAGGGCATATAACCGACGTATGTGTTTAGTATAGGTTGAAAGAACCTTATAGGACCAGATACAATTTACCATTACTACATTCCGAACATCTAAACACCTCAATTTACTAGTAAAACAATCATAATCATAGACCACGTGATATTATTCAGTCCAACTTAATCACCAATTGTACACTTAAAGCAAAATAATTACAACTACTTTACCGGGTCGTTGACCTTTTACCAAAAAAAAAATAATTACAACTACTTCCAATGATCGAGTTTAACGCCCTGCATTATCATGTTCTTGTTCCCTACGGCTTAAAATGCTTACTCCATACTATTTGACCAAATTGACCCATGTACACAAACCAGCAGCGCTGACCTAATAGTTCATAAATTAAATGCAAAAATATACTCTAACTAAACTTATATTCTTCAAAAGCGAAGATACTCTAACTAAACTTAAATCCGAAAATATCCTAAAACATTCAATAGCTTAATAATATTCTTCACTCGTGAAGATAATCTTAAAAAATTTAAAATCATTCTAACTTATATTCTTCAAAAGCGAAGATACTCTAACTAAACTTAAATCCGAAAATATCCTAAAACATTCAATAGCTTAATAATATTCTTCACTCGTGAAGATAATCTTAAAAAATTTAAATCATTCTAAATTATATTCTTCAAAAGCGAAGAAACTCTAACTAAACTTAAATCCGAAAATATCCTAACACCTTCAATAGCTTAATAATATTCTTCACTCGTGAAGATAATCTTAAAAACTTTAAATCATTCTAACTTATATTCTTCAAAAGCGAAGATACTCTAACTAAACTTAAATCCGAAAATATCCTAAAACATTCAATAGCTTAATAATATTCTTCACTCGTGAAGTTAATCTTAAAAAATTTAAATCATTCTAACTTATATTCTTCACAAGCGAAGATGCTCTAACTAAACTTAAATCCGAAAATATCCTAAAACATTCAATAGCTTAATAATATTCTATAATCTTAAAAAAATTAAATCATTCTAACTTATATTCTTCACAAGCGAAGATACTCTAACTAAACTTAAATCTTAAAATATCCTAAAACATTCAATAGCTTAATAATATTCTTCACTCGTGAAGATAATTTTTAAAAACTTAAATAAACAAATAATCGTTAATATCAATATTCTTCAAACGTACATAAATTCATCTCTAAACACATTAACTTCTTCAATAGGTCATCTACAGTGATGTATATAATTCCAAAGCAATAGCTTAATAATATTTTATAATCTTAAAAAATTTAAATCATTCTAACTTATATTCTTCAAAAGCGAGGATACTCTAACTAAACTTAAATCTTAAAATATCCTTAAACATTCAATAGCTTAATAATATTCTTCACTCGTGAAGATAATTTTTAAAAACTTAAATAAACAAATAATCACTAATATCAATATTCTTCAAACGTACATAAATTCATCTCTAAACATGAAAAACACCTAATCCGTAAACTATACTTTAACAAACGTATCATTAGATAGTCAATGTAACAAACAATTAAAAATATGCATATGTGCAAAAAATAGACATGTAATAAAAAAAAAAGTAACTAATGAAACAAACAGCTTCACATGTGCAAAAAATAGATGTGTAATAAATCAAATAAATCAATTAACATATAAATGATATAGTCAACGCCGGAGAAAACAGTTGTTAAGCAGTTAAACACGAAATTATGTAACCGAAAAAGAAATTAGAGATGACGGAGTCAATACCGGAGATGACGGAGATTACATGCAGTAACGGAGATGACAGAGATGAGGGAGATGCAGTGATGGAGATGATGGAGATAACGGAGATGCAGTGAAGGAGATGACGGAGATGATGGAGATGCAGTGAAGGAGATGACGGAGATGATGGAGAGATGAAGGAGATGAAGGCGGATGACAGATCTGGTTTGTGTATGAAAACGTGTGATAATTGTAGAGTGAGAGAGAAAAATGGGATAAAGTTTAGGAGTGTGAAATCAAATGAGGATAATTCACTTAGACCGCTAAAAAATTCTTCCAATAATTACAAGAATGTCATTCCGCCCAAACTAAGATTGACTTGATCCTACGGTCCAGATCTCTTCTCGTGTTCTCACAAAAATTAGACTTCTTATTTGAACGCTTGTCCATATATATATATATATATATATATATATATATATATATATGCACACACACACTAAATAGTGTCAAAATTTTGCAAAAATCCATTTTGCAAAACATTTTTCCAACACATATAACATGCATATCATTCATTCTTCGCAATAATTGTGCAATTTTATGTCTTCTTACGTAAATGAATACAGAGTAACACTATATCAAGATGTGAAATTTGGGAATTCCAGTAAGGTTTAAGATTATAAAATCTTATAACAAGTTCGAAAGACACAAGGTATAGTCGATATATGTCTATGTGTATTTATCTTTGAAGATTATGAATGACTGTTTAACGGTATCGTTTTTTGTTTCTTCATACGTTGTGAAAGTCCATTGTTGCTGAAAACATTATACTACAATCAGTTTATTCAACAACTTTTCACCAAAATTATGATTAAGTCGATAGGATTATCGTGATAGACTCGCTATCCATTTCTGAAAATGTTGTTGAATACCTTAAACTTTAAATATTGTTGAATAATATCGAGTTTTGAAGATACATGTTGTTTATGGTACGACATGGATTTGTCATATCACTTATCATTATAACTTTACGTTTTAATGCTTCATAGCTTATCTAAACGTCATCTAAAAAGGTGTACCCGTGCAACGTACGGGTATTGCACTTGTTTTTGTTGTTGTTGTGATTTCGGTTGGTCTGACATAGATTAGTTGGAGTTTCGGAAAATCAACCTTGATATAAATTGACTAACATATAAGGCCTATGATAATACCAAAGGTGTTACTCCCTCCGTCTCAATTTTATTGTCCACGTTTCCTTTTTGGGATATCCCAATTTAATTGTCCACTACTAAAAATAGATAGGGAAGTTTAACGAAGTTTACTATATTACCCTTGTTTAAAATTATTATTACATACCTTAAAGAAGACTTTAATTAATTACCTAAGGGTAAAATTGTCGTTCTGTCAAAAAGTAAGAAAGAGAAAGCTGTAATAAATGTACTTTTCTTAAACTGTGTGTTTTTTGTCGGGGGACAATAATTTTGGGACGGAGGGAGTATGTCGTAAGAAATGCGTTATTGTGATATGAAAAGGCACATCGAGTAGTTGGAAGCCATATTAAAGGATCAAAGAAATTACAAACACAAGAACAAGATTGCATTATTTTAACTTAGTACACATATATAAAAGTATCATATTACAAATTTTCAGTTGACACTTGACACACCGCAATATTTTTCTAAAGCAAATGGATCGTTTACATTTTCTTCCTTGAAATAGAATTTGAAAAACTCTCCGTATACATAAGGCTTGAAGAGTAATGGATGATCTTCATCGACCATCTCTTCTGGAGCTTTTATGGTTTTTTCGTCTTTCGGGTTTGAGAAAAGAGCAACTGAATACCTATCTTCGTCTCCGCTAAACACCACCCTATGAACCACCGGATGTAATCGTCCATTCGTCAATACCTATGCATCCATATTAATATTAAGCACAAATAACCAAATAACATTTATTACAAATACAACATATAGATGGTAACTTGGTAAGTCATGTTTTCAAGTCCTCTTTTAGTTAATAGCGATATATACGTGTAGTAAACGTATAGAAAAATAAGGTTTTTTTTTTTTTTTTTTTTTAGTATTATTATTATTATTATTTTAAGGGTTTCTTCGGTAAAATATATTACTCCAAAAAATAATTAAGTATATATGATGAGGGTGAATCTAACATCTGAACCTATTACAAGCAAACCAACGCACCTATTGTGCTTCAAGCGAAAAACTATTACTTATAAGAGCCACATGTCAATCTTATGAACCAAACAAAATTCCAATTTAGTAGTTTTGAATAATTGATAATATGAGATGCTGAGTAACTAATTCATTATAAGTTCAAGTCTCGTTTAAAAATAGACATAAAGAAGTTGAGTTGACTTACTTTGAAGGCCTGCCCTACCATAACAGCAAAACTGTTTGCTGAAAGGTTCACTTTTAACCATTCTCCATCTTTTGTTTGCACTTCTAGGCCTTCAACTCCATTTTCATGTAAAATTGTCACTATATTTTTATCTACATGACTAAGTAGTCCTGCATTGGGTTCATCCTTCTGGGGAACTCGATATTTCATAACTCTTGTAAGATAACTTGTTAGTTCCATATGTTCATCCATGTATTTCTCCAAATTCAAGCTCTCCAAAACCATGGTCCTCACAATCTCGTCTAGCTCTGCTAACTTGTCTGAGTAGATTTTTATGCACTTGCTGTTATATGGCAACCGGAATACATGCATAAGCATAAAGTCATAAAAATAGAAAAAAAAAAAAAAAAAAAAAAAAAAAAAAATGATTTTAACACTTTAAAGAGCACGTAATGAATTTGTAACACAAATTGCACATATACAGTGACGGAACTAAAATAAATAAATAAATAAAAATAAATCACACTAAAATCTCAACTTTTTCGACGAGTCATGGGGGGCATCGGCCCCCATAGTTATACCATGGATCCGTCCGTGCACATATATTAATCATGGTATATTCAAATTTACTCTTTTTTTGTAAAATAAACATAAGAAATCTTTCATTAATTTTGTATAGTTGAGCATTTGGCGGATGAAATATTATATGTTTCAAACAACGTTAGTTGGCCGATAATGTAATTTCCTTATTGAGTTTGTCTTTTTTCGAAGGTAATAATCAACAAGTTCTTCATCAGTGGGATGGAACCGAAAGCCAGGTGGAACATGTGAAAAAGTGTTCATTTCTCCTCTAACAGAAACTGGAATCTGCAATAATCCAATTTGACGTGACTGATTAACTAAATTTAATTGTTTTGGACCAAAAGTTGATATGGCTAGGAAAAGACGTACTTGTACCCAATCTGATTACCAAGTAAATATCCGATTCATATATGAATCTAAAGATCATGCATCAACTTTATTAACCGCAAAATGATCATCATTATCACTATTTGAATGCTGAAAATTTGTCTTTTTCACTATTTTCATTCTGTATTCTAATCACTATTATCAAATGTTATAGCATTTGAGGCATCAGCTACTACAATTTACATTTTTTATACTCTTAAGTAGTTGAATGTGCATTATACACTGTAAACACAAAAAAGTATATCCAAAGCAAAATCAACAAACAAAGTTCGATGTATGGTGCTATGTTGTCTTAACTAGAATAAGCCAACATTTGGTGATCGATTCTTTTACAAGAACCAGTCTGATCATGTATGAAAGGATAGAAGGAAAACAGTTTTTAATGTAATTTCTCATTTCTTGGAAGTATGTTATTTGCCTCACAGATAGAAAGTCAAACTTTCTTTTTGTCATTATGGAGCATGAAATTCGGTCTCTTTTAGTTTTAACTTTAAAGGCCATTTGGCTCTTGCAAATGGCCTGTTTTGGTTAACCGAAATTTCGCAACAAAAGCATTTGCAAGAGAATTTCGCAACAAAAACTTGCTTGTGGAAACTTACTAAATTCTGTATCGAATTTCAAACTTATTTATGATATTACTCGATAGATGTTGTGCATGTTGTGTTAAGGATGACAAAAGTTAAATCATAGAAACAAAGTTTTGATGACGTACCTAAATTCATCGTTGCCGTTAGGCCACATGAGATTAGAGAAGCTTTCAGGGTCTTCGATTCCCATGCTCTCAAAGATTGGAATCTGCTTATAAGCTATGTAACCGTTATAAAGCTTCTCGCTGAAGTTTCTTACCTTTGTTTCTAAAGGGAGATCAAATAACTCCTTTATGGAAGAAAACACAGCATTTCGAAGATCATGTGAAATCCCGTTGAATGATGCTTCAAAACAACCGAATTCTTGAAGGGCTTCGAACACTTGAGTTTTCGTTGAGTCCCAAACGCTATCTCGATTTTGCTTGTTTATGTTCGAGAAATCTATGGTGGGAAGCCGAGAAAGTGTTTGGGAACCCATTTGGTGTTGTGTTGTTTTGTGTCATTAAGCATGCGAATTTTATAGTATTTTTAATTGTTAATAAAATAATAAGGAGAAGAAATGACGTGGTAATATTAACGCATTGTTTATGATGGTGTAGAAGAGTTAGAACTATATTGAAAAACGAGGTTGTTTATCTTAGCCTTCTAATGAATTTAACTAAACTTTGACACGTAAAGTACGGATTAGGGTAAGTTAATGCTGTGAGATGAGTTTAATTTTATGTTCGCTTTTCTTTAAGTGATAAGAACCCTGTGATGAAAATATTTATCAAAAGCAGGAGGAACGCTCACATGCAATTAGAGTTGAGTGTGTGTTTTATGTGTGTAAAAATGTGGAGAAGATCACTTGGTTTTTCTAATGAAATGCATGTATATATATACGATACATTTAGGTCATGTGTGATCCGTGAATATTGACAGTTCTAGATGACCCACGTGGAGAAGTCATCCTATGGTGGAAAGGTCACTTGGTTTGGACGATAAGCTACCAGGTCAGTTATTGTCTGGAAGTTGATCAGGATGGCGAGACTTGTTACACTTTCGGCTAATATTCTTTTAAGGAGTTAGTTCTCTAGGCGAAATGTATTGGGCTATTTGTTTTGTTGGCCGGCTTTAACTGTATAAAGTTTAGCCATTTGGGCTAAACACTCATACGCTGTCAATATTTATAATACTTTGTGCTCTATTAAAACCCATAACACTTTTGAACAAGGCAACTCAAAATTAGAACAATATCCATACTTTTTTGAAGGGAGAATAATATGTATTAAAAAGGGCAAATCACACAAAAAGGTATCTCATTTTACGTCAATTCAAATTTTAGATGCTAAACTTTTTTTTTTTCTCTCTCTCTCTCAATAAGGTATCAAAGTTATTTTTTGTGCACTACAAGGTTTGAAACTCTTGGTCCTCTTTTTTGAAGACCTGGCGGTTCAACAAGTTAAACGAGTGACTCGGTGAACCGATCATTTGGCCAGGTTGATAAAAAATCATCACATACTAGAGGCAAATTAGAATAAGTAATCATTATAAATTGATTAGACATTGCAAAATATCAATTTACAAAAACAAAACCAGAGACAAATTAGAAAGTAGCTTAAAACAACTAATTAAGCAATGTGCTTATCTGTAACAATAAATAGCATTGACACAAGATGTATCCAGTTTCACTTTCTCTAACCCTAATGAAGTAAGAAATTAAAAGCTGCCAAAAAACAAAACATCGCATACTTGTAACTTGAAAGATAACGAACTAAAGCTTCCCATCTCCTTTTGTGCCAATTAAACACTATAAGGCTATGTTTGGCGCGGAGCTTTTTGAGGCGATGAGCGGTGAGCAATGAGCTTTTTGATTTTTATTGTTCGTTTGGCAAATGAGCGGCGAACATTGCTATTTTTTAAGAAAGCTCATTTTTCTAATGCTTCTTTAAGAAGCTGTGAGCGGTGAGCTGTGAGCCGTGAGCTGTGGATACTGCTCACAGCTACTGCTTACAGCCTACTGCTACTGCTCACCGCTACTTTCACCAAACTCACCCTAAATAAGCTGATGGCCTATCTGTAAAAACAAATGGCATTAACACAACACCTGCTTAGTTTCACTTTCTCTAACCTTAAAAAAAATAAAATAAAAATATAATAAAAAATAATTGTAACTCAAAAGACGTCGAACCGCACCTTTGCACCTCCTTTTGTACCAAATCCCCTTTGCAAATCTCCCGTCCAACCTTATTAGTCAAATAGAATATTCTGATAATGGAAAACAAGTGTAACACATGCAATTAGCTCAAAAAATAGGTGTAACACATGCAGTTCTAGAAATCTCTTACCCAACCTTATTGTTTGAATCCTCTTAGCTGACTGTTTAGCTTGGCTCAGAGTTTAAACAGTGCCGGCTCGAGCCACAGCTCTAAAATACACTTGAGCCATTCTTCCCTGCAGCTACCCTCCTACCCGACGGCCTCACAACAGTACCGACTCCAAACCTCCACTTCAACAAATGATACACAATATAATAACCGTAATTTTTTATTTTATTTTAATTTTTTTATTTTTTTTTTTAGGGTGGCATGACCCCTTCTTCTCTTTCAAAGCTTCCTCCCTACCTACTACATACATGTAGATGATTGTTCACGGATTGTTTGCTACCTTTGATTGTGACTCCAAATCATTAACTTTTGCAAGGAAATCTCCCTTAGGATTTTTTGTATACGAAATAAATGATACTTTAAGAGAAAAAAGGTAATAAGTCGCTATTATATAAATTCATTAACAATAATGTGATGTTTGCTAAATCTTCGTTAGATGTGTTGCTTTTGTTTTTTGTAATTTTTTAAAGATTATAATTATAACCTTAAAATAAGTAATTAAAACGTGTGAACAATATATCAATTTTATATCGTATAATATGATAATTTGGTCAAAGCAATGATATTTCTTTATTACAAAGGGTAAGAGTTAACATATTGGGTGTGGTTGGCATGGAAGTTGTAAGAGCTTATAGAGCCTTGGGGTTAGTTAGCTTAAATAAGTAAAGCCATCATAAGCATGAGGCAGTTGAAATCAGCTTAGCGGGCCTTGTAAGTAGTCAAATTATCTAAATCCCCTTCAAAATTTAATTGATTATCAAGCAAAAGCTGAAAATATATCTAATCTTAAATTAATGTATTATTATTTTACATTAATAAGCTTCAACTTCAGCTAATTCGTCAAACAACTGTATAAGAATATAAGCTCAGCTCTAACTTTCGGCTTACAATATAAGCTCCAGCCTCAACTCCTGTCTCAGCTTTAGCATATTTCGCCAAACATACCCATTGAGTTATATTAATGGATAGACATGTTTAATACTTATAACAATCAATAATCAAACAAAGATAGATTAATTTTCCAAGCATTTTAGAAGAACTATATAAAAGTTGATGCAGACAAAATAATAGCAAAAAATGCACCGGATGGATATCTCATTCTTTTGCCTGAAAGTCAGGGTCGAAAAAAGGGGAATGGTCATGTAATTGTAAAAAGGACTTGTATACGAAGCAAAATATGTTGAAGAATTCCAAAAACAAGCTTGACAACAAAGATAAAGTTGCTGACCAAAAATATCACCTAAATTTTATTAAGAAAGTTTACCGTAACTTTTTTGATAAACAGAAAGAGTGATGACAAAATTCTAATTGAACTTTAAACGAACGTACTAAACAAAATGAATTGATAAAGATGAAAATTTATGCGAATATGTCATTTGAAAGGAAATAATTAACACAATTTTCCGTTTTTAAACTTTTATATTTTCTCTCATTCGCTGTGAATTTAAACGTATTTGATTTTTTTTTTCTTCTTCATAATGCCTATTTGCATTAGAAAGTGATATCATTTTAGTTAATAGAACCATGTTTAATTACTATGTATATAACGTACGGGCAAAAACGACGCAACGCATGTCGTTTAGGCTCCGCAGCTTTTTAGCACAGCCCAATGCAGTTGCCCAGGCCTAGGATGTTAGCCCGTCTCTTTTTTCTTTTTCTTTTTTTTCTCTCAGTTTAATATAGACGATGCCACCGCCTGCGTTTTGATAGTTATCCATCAGTGTTCTCTGGAAACAACTTTGCCGACTTTCGATACTCATCCTCTTTCATCCTTTGGTGATGATGTTTCATGAGGGAGTAACAAATCAAGAAAAGACATATTATTTGAAAGTTGATCGGTATGGAACTACTTTTATCTTTCATGGATTGTAATCAATTTACTAAGTTGATGAAGCTTAATTTTATTTTTTAGCGTTATCATCTTTTTGGGGTTTAATCATACGGAATTGATTTTGGATTTTTATTACTACGTATATTTTAATGTTACTTTCCTATGAACAACAAGATCAATAAGCAGCTGATAATGAACACAGACCTACTTTTTTTTTTCCTTATGTATTTATAATCTATCTGATTTTGTTTTTTATTTTGGTTTTTTTCAAGGTAAACTATAGTTGTGGACCGAGTTGTTGGTTCTTCAGGTATACAAAAAGTATTAGTTTCTTTAGCAAAATTGTATATATATGGATTTTAAGTTAAGTTGCATATTAATTGAAAGAAAAATTGAATCTTTATATAAACCTTTACTCATTTTAAGTTAAGTTGCATATGCATTCGCCGTTTCATGATATGTTAGGTTACGAGTTTCTATGTATCTGGACAGTTGGTATTTAAGTATCGAGTACGTTATCATTATGCTGAATACATTAAGCAATTAGTGGTTTAGCTTATACTGATCCTTAACAATTTGTTGTTGTAATAGGTATTAACAAGCACATACAAAATAGTTGCAGCAAGTCAAATACATATAACACACACTCGCTTTCTATGGCCCAAGGTAAATTGAATTGTTAATACATTTGTGTTCTGGTATTTATATTCATAGTATGCTTTACTGTTTGAGTGTTTGGTAAATTGACTTATTTGAAGTGTGTCATTTATTCGTTTCTCTTTGTTTAACAATTATGCAGAACCGCCATTAGATTATGTGTACCTCGGAGACTGTGACCAGGCCTGCCACCATTGTGGAGCAGGCTTTTGGTACGAAGAACGTGTAAAAGGTTGTGCTACAGAAGGTAACAAATTTGCAACTCGCTGTCAGTTACTCCCGTTTTAATTGTTGTTTATGTCATATGGGTGGCCATTTATGTTGTCGCCAAGTTTCATGTTCTGTTATTTTGGTAGGTATACATACGCCAACTGAAAATGTAAATACTGCTTCGGTGGGTCATAATGATCGTACACATTCAGTGGTTTCGGGCAAGTTAAAATACGATTTCAGTTGCAGCTGACTTGATGCATTTTCGGTATTGATTTCTTTTTTTGTGTTTTGAACAGTAACCAGCTTTTGAATTATCTTATACCATTTCACTGATAGTTGTTACCATTGTAGGTGTAAGCAGATAACTGGAAGCAAATTGTTCCATTTTACATAAGAATAACAGATGACTCATTCAGTTTCTTACTTCTAACTTAATTTGGAGAATGGGCTGCAACTACAATGACTCATTAGTTTGTTTAATATTAACCTTTATTGGCCTTACCTTGGGTCCAGTGAAAAAATATATCCAGGCCCCGTTCCTTTTTTTTTTTCTTTCAGGTTTTTCCTTTAGGATAGACATTGTTGACGCTTTGGGTTTCTCAAAATCTGCATACAGCTTTGACCACCTTTTACTCGCCGACTTTCAGATCTTCAGCTGCAATCGTATGAAGTTGAAGGTAGATGACGGTTTTGTCAATCTTTTGGCTCATGTTTTGTTCATTGATTTTCTTTGAATGGGTGTCTTTTTTGCTTTTGAATTTATGCTAATATGTGTTTTTGGTTTCTTGAATTTGTGCTTTAAATCAGAGGAAAGATTATTGGAACTAGAAGAACAAGATCTTAAGGAAATATTGTCGTTTTGGTTTTGTTTGATACTTATCCGCTTTAGTTTTAGAATTTTTCTTCATTCATACGGTGATGAAGATGCTGAAGGTGATATCCTTTGGTTGCAGATTTATCAAATCTACGGGGCACATGGAAACGTAAAGAAACATGAAATTGAAAGAGTTGGTAAGAGCTCATTCGAATCCCTAAAATCAGTTTAGGTTTACTTACAAGTTTCATACCTGTTTTCACTATTGATTTTGCTTATTGCTTTTAGTAATTTTGGGTTTTGATTTCTTTCTGGCAATAAAGAACCGAATGGAAAAACAGGTTTACTTTTGAGCTTTTATGTAAAGAATTCATGTAAGTGTTGTTGAATTTGCGCGACGTTGAATATAAAAAGAATTCAATTTTTATAAGATTTTTATGATTTTGTGAATTGGATATACAGTTCCTAATTGCTGATTCCGGTCAGCCTATGATACTTCGCAGATGTAATATGACAGAGGGATCTGGAACAAAATAAGAAGTATATCAACTTAACCAGGTTCGTCACGTTCTATGTTTTTTACACTTTCTTTGCATTCTTTATAATAATTTATTTCGGGTTTCATGAATTGCTTATAGGCTTCATTGCATTATGAATTTTTTATGCAGAAAAACAAAGATGTTTTGTATAGTTAGTGGTTTAGGGTTTTTGTTGTCGATGTAGAGTTGTTCAAGTTCTGTCCTGGATTTGAAACAACCAATGGTCTCGAGAATCTAAACTTGAGCATCGGTCTAGGGCGAAGTGACAAGCGGTGATTTTCTTTTATTACCCCATTTTATTTCAGCTTTCGGCACGGTTTCCTATTGCTTAAACTTTTTTTATTTGATCTTACAACATTTTAGAAGCCTTGATATTTCATCCCAACAACAGACTGACGATGTGTATAGTGCATTGCAGGCATACCTTACTAGGAACTCACTTCATCTAAACATAATGGAGTGTATGGATCATGATCATTGTACGTAAGTTCACCTTTAGTATACATATATAGCTTCTATTTTATTCATAAACTTCGATGGTTTTTATAAATGAAAACAATGTTTGTTTTCTTAGGTTTGAATTTGAGCAGCGTGAATCATTTTGCCGTTTTTAAACTGTGTTGATATGAGTTGGGTTGGTTGGGTTAAGTAATATGTCAAAAGGGTTCCTAACAAAATGGGTAAACTCCAAATTATTTTCAATCATATCAGTATTTGATGATGGACTCCATGTCACGAGTATGGAACCGGAGTATTCGTGGACATGCCACGTTTTAGGGTAAACTAATAACCAACTTTTTTGGAATGTCCTCGAGATGGAATTGGTCCTAAGGTTATTTCTGATGCTAAGAATGTTCTTAATCTTGGTGCTTCTATTGAAGGTCTATTATCTATCTATTTAATTATAATTTGTTGTTATTAAAATGTATATATGTTTATGGTTTTAGGATAAACTGCTTATCGGGTTATATTAATGGGGTCTTTGCAAAACTCTTAAGCTTATTTGTAATAAGCGAATGCAAACATACGACACAAAACTTGCTAAAAACTTAGTTTTATACTTTATTATAAGTTGTTTTCCTAAACACCCATTCAAACCTCTTACAGGCCAATACTATTACCACAAGTATGTTTTTAGGCAAGTGTTAAAACTGGGATTTTGAGAATTGCTTTTTGTGCTTCCTTTTAAGCACTTTTATACGATTAGTTTTAAGTTGCTTATTTGAAACTCTTAGCTCGCCCATAAATAAACAGATAAGCAATTTTGTAGCTTTATGTGGCAATGCAATCCGAACGTCATAACTAGATTAGTAGCTTTAAATGATGAGCAGATAAGTAGCTTTAAGTGGCAATCCGAACGCCATGACTAAATAATGATCTTTTGATGTTCTTGCTGTTAGGGATTTAATTCAAGTTCAATGAGAAGCTAATGGGAGTTGCTGCTTTGGATGTGACTGGAGTTCCATTACTGGAGGGAACACTGACGGCTGCCAAGCAATCTGATGTTGTTCTCCTTGGAGCTATTGGCGGGTTCGTACCTAACCTCTAATAATGATTTTCTATTTTAATATTTGATGTATTTATGAAATTACAAAACTATATGTTTATTGGGTAGCACTAAATCTGGGGCCTTAAAAGCCTGGAAAGTTTAAAAACTAAGAAATATCTTTTTTTAGATTTGGAGTCATGTGCACATGATCAATGTATCTTTCTCATGTTACTGTAGGTATAAGTGAGATAAAAATGAGGGACATTTGAAGCCCACGATCAGATTGCTTCAGTTTTGTGATGAAATAGGCACGGATCTATTGATGAGGGAGCAACGGAGTTTGAGGGAGTCGATGAGTGGGTGGATGAGAACATAAACCAAAATCGCACCATGGTCATATTATATATCCGAACCGGTAATACTATTTCTTTCGAACAGTTCAGATATATTGTTACATTTGCAACATTAGGGTACCTCAAGAAGACTACTGAAACTACTACAGATGGTAATGAAACTTTTTTGCCATTTTTGTATTCAGATTGCCTAAAATATTTGACAAAAGAGATGTAATTATAAGTTCTATTTTCTATTTTATCCCCTGCTTCATGTACGTGAGGTCCAAAACAACGTTTTCGTGACTTTAGGTTCAAACCATTTCGTTTAGATGAGGTAAACAACGCCCCGCCGCAACGCGGTGTCCCATCGCCCACCTCGTTTATATAAGTGTAGTAAGCTAGTTAAAAGATAATAGGCTTGGTTATGCTCGTTATGTATAAGTATAGTCCATGTTTAACTCCTTTTACCAAGCCCGACCCATAAGAGGCCTAATCCTCCACTTGTACACTACTAATGCACATTCCATACTCATTCAAGCCAAAAGATCCGTATAGAACCCTAAATGACCATAGATAACCAAACTTGATCTTGTCCGTCCATTTTTTTTTCAATCAACGCTGCAAAAAAAATTGATTTTGTTCTTTTTTTTCTTTTTTCATTTAATCAGAGGGGCAACTTGGTCTTTCCCTCAACTGTAACTGTCATTCTTCTCATTCAATTTCACTCTCATTCTCGTTTAATTTCACTCTCATTCTCATTCAAATCCGTCATAACTTCCGTCATCATCATCACCGTCAAATCCGTCATCATCACCGTTATATAACCGTTTGACGGCAGCGACGATCCACATAAACCGTCAAATCCGTTGCCTAAACACCTAACCTGGCCTAAATTTTACCCCAAAATCTTATGAATAATGGACATACGGGCTGAAATAGCAGCGAGTAAGGATAAAACGAATGTCTCTTCATCTGTTGATTATGGTTATTTTTCTTTATATTACAGTTATTTTTCAGTTTATTATTATTAAAAGCATTAGATATTGAATACAATTGCTTATTTTGTTGCTTATTTTTACGTTTTTAATGGTTGTTTATTTTTGTGATATTAGCAATAGGTGTAGCTTATTTTGTTGCTTATTTTTTATTTTTATTTTTATTTTTTGTAGATTTTGCTTATTAGGCTAAGTGTTTGTTAGGCGGTTTTTCCGTTTAGTGACTTGAATCACATGTGAGACATCTGGCACTACGGAGCTCTTGAAACATGTTAATGGTCTCACGAGTAGCCGTATGCTTATACTGATGTTTTTAGTGCTTATATATAGTTGTGCTTATACTGATGTTTTTAGTGATTATACTGATGTTTTTAGTGCTTATACTGATGTTTTTGTAAAATCATATATGATTATAGTAGAATCATATATGATTCTACTAGAATCATATGTGATTCTTACTAAAATCATATATGATTCTAGATTATACTAATGTTTTCAGTGCTTATACTAATGTTTCAGGTTTGTTCGCTTGTTTTTGAGTTTGATTGGTATTATCTTTCTTATTGAAGGTCAAGTGTTTGTTGGATGCTTTGCAAGCAAATAATAAGTCGTTCAGCCGACTTTTTAGTGAAGCCCCTTTTTTGCCTGAGTCTACTGATAAGATGAGCATAAACGAGTAATTGGAATTCATTATTATTGAGATATGATCTGTTGCGTAGTGATATAAGTTTACAGTAGATTTCGCGCTTTCTTTGCTTTGTTTTAGTTTTATTTTGTAGTATATGTTCGATTTATGTCTAATATCTTAATTGTGAGTGAGATTGCTTGTTAAGACTTATTTACTTTGGCATAGTTGTATTGTGAGTGAGATCTCTTGTTTTCAGAATGTTATGCATTTTAGAGAATAGAATGTTTAAAGTTATGCCATAAACATGAATAAAACTAATAGACTATTTAAAGTTAGCAGAATTTAAGGAAGTAGATATGTGAGATTTGCATTTTATGGACTTCGTTCCGAAGATCCTAATCAACATCTCAAGGATTTTCTAAAAATCATAGATTCAATAGACCTTGATGTTGGAACTTGAGAGACGACCCGATTGCGTCTCTTCCAATTCTCTCTACGTGACCAAGCTAGTCAATGGCTTGAGCGTTTACCCGCGGGATCCATCACCTCTTGGGATGATCTCACCACTCGTTTCCTTGTCCAATTTTTCCCACCGGGGAGAACTACTAAGCTTAGAAATGATATCTTGATGTTCCAACAACGTCAAGGTGAAACTCTCTATGAAGCATGGACTCGTTTCAAGGACTTACTCCAAAAAGTCCCTCATCATGGCATAGATCTTTGGCTCCATGTCCAAATTTTCTACGACCATATCGATCTCTCCACAAGGCGAACCATTGACCAATCGGCCGGTGGCAAGCTTCGTGATCTAAGTGCAGAAGAATCCTGGGAACTCATAGAAGATCTTGCTCTCTATGACAACGAAAGTTGGAATGATCCCCGTCAATGTTCTGAAAGGCTCAAGGCGCACTAAGGCGCAAAGGGGGTCAAAGAGCCTCGAGTCGAGGCGCAAACCAAGGCGCGGGATTCATAAATATGAGGCGCACTATATATTTAGGTTTTTTTTATAACATATGTGACAACTTATGCAGCTTAAATAACACAAAAATATCAATATTTAATGCATAATATCACTTAATAGTTATTACATCTAACAAACCTTGCATTTAAACCAAAATTCAAGCAAGCAACATATCAGAATCCATGAACTATCCTAAATCCCTGAATATACATTACAATATATGAGTTTATGACTTATAAAATGTAACAAATAATCTAGAAGGATTGATGTCCAAATTTATGGCATCTCAAGAAGCCCGCGTAGCTAAGTTTGAATCCGAATTCAATCAACAACAAGCGGAGATGACCAATAAAATTGACAACTTGTTGAAAGCCCTCAACAACCAAGTGCTAACTACACCAAAGAAGGACACTAGGGATACTAGTAGCAGAACCCAAATTAACGACCCCTCATCATCTAAACACGTCCACTTTGTCAATGTAGTTACTATTAAGCCAGTCGATAATAATAGGGAAGAAAGTGATACGGATGAGATTAAGGAAGTTGTGGAGAAAAAGGAAGAGAAAGTTGAGGAGGTAGAAAATGTAGAGGAATACTTTAATAGGTTACCTACCATGGAAGAACGGGAATACCATAAGGATCTATTCAACGACCCCGAGACACCATACATCCTTGGTTCACCAATCATCAAAGCGGAACATACCATGCAACATTGGGCATATGCATGTGTGAAAAGCCTACATCGATCTTAGATCTCCCATAAACATTATGACTAGAACCCATTACAATTGGGTAATGAAGAAGCAACTTGGATATAGGATGATGCCCAACACGAGTTGGATGAGTAACTTTGTAGGAAGGGTGAAAGGATTGCACGTCTTTGTAGGAAACTTCACTTATATTACCGATTTTGTGATTGTAGAATATATCCGTCTGGTAATAGATGGCTGCCTAAGTCAAGTAGTGTTCGGAAAGCCGTTTGTTGAGGCTTATAAGATGAATTATGACCCATCTCTAGGGATAGTTAGGTTTAACGATGAGAACGAGGAGATAGCTTACCAAATGCCTAAAAGATTGAACAATTCCGTCTTCTATCAAACATCGAAAAGGAACACAAGCAAGCGGTCTACTATAGGAATGATGAGGATAGACGTAGAGGAGTAGACTATGTTATGAATAGAATATTTGGTTTCTACAAGGAATGCTTGCAACTAAGTCCAGAATACAAAACCAAGATTGAAGATGACCTAGGAACCGGAACCGATAACGAGGTCACGTAATAGCCCATGACTTTGAGTCTAGCTACAAGACTCGTAAATAAAGAAAAGCGCTTCTTGGGAGGCAACCCATGTTTTATTTGTTTTATTTGTTTTGGTTGATTGTTTGATTTTATTTGTTTCTATATGCATGCTTTATTTTTATTGTTTGTGGATTATGTTTCATACTAAATTGTGAAAATGCTTTATCTTGTTGTTTGTCTTCACTTCATAAAAAGGTATTTCGCAAAAGATAAGTGTAAGGGAAATCTAAATGTGTTTTTAAGAACGGAATTGAACATGACCCACAACAATATTAAATGAACATGTATATTAGTATTTGTTTGAGTTAAATGCTTGTATCGAGTCATAATGATGTTTTGCACGAAATTCCAGGAATTAAGGCGTATGTTTTTCCTGAAATTTTCCGAAAACTTAACATGAGATTTCTGTCAGAACACTCTGACGAAGTCAGGATTAACACCTGACTGCGTCAGGTGTAAAATTCTGGAAATTTTGAAAGTTTTGTTTTTCTAACGGAGTCTTAAAGTTTTTGTTAATTCTTTAGTTTTATAAATTCCAGGAAATCTGCGAACATTCATTACACAAGCATTGTATCCTTATATATATTGATTGCCGCTGATTTTATGCGAGGTTGCCATGATTGTTTTCTCAGGTTTAACAGGTTATATTAGATAAGAAGATGATTTATTATTTCGGAAGGTAAGCTTTCAACGTTCATTTTCTTAGAGGAGGATTTAACCTTATTACCCATTTATCCACACCGAACGATTTAGGGGAGTATTTGTTTTCATTCTTTTACCTTATTTACTTTTACATCTTTTTATTGAACATTGAGGACAATGTTCAGCCTAAGTGTAAGGGGAAGGTAAATGATGATACCTTAGAGAATACAATTACGCTTGATTTTGTTTGTTCAATAGTAGGTGTGTAATAAAACTAAAAGAAATACTTGTTAGTGCAATTTTAACGCCAAATTTAAAATTTTTTACAACATTTAAGAGTGAAACTTTAGCCTTAATGAGCGTCTCATGGATAGGAGTTGTATGACTAGCACAAAAAACCGTACCACTCAAAAAAAAATTTCCACCCAAATATGTGAGGTTTGCCTTTAGATTTGTTAGGAAAAACATTCATTATTAGTGCTTATGAGTGTACCGATAGTACTTAGATTCTAAAACTTGCGTTAGTGATGCATCCCGAGACCGCTAGTGAGACTACATTCGTGTAGTAGGATTTACTACATGATAAAAGGAATTTGGATCACCCCTGTGTTAAACCCATATCATAATTACTTGACCAATGAAGTCATAATTACTTGACTAATAAAGTCAATTAATTTTCCCACACCTTTGCGTTGTACTCATTTTTAGTAGACGATACCCCTAGTACACCCCTCCGAGCCTATCTTTTCGTTTCTAACTTTAAGCATTTTACTTGAAGGAAGAATTTGTTTACAATCCACCCCAAATATATACCCAAATCGCCCTAGCCTTCCATGTATGCACTCATCTTTAGTGCATTATTGTTATTTGTTTAAACCTTTTGTTAATTGTCTAATTAATTACATGGTTGCTAAGTCGAGTCATATCTTGTACATATTGTTTTGGGATGATTGGGACTCGTGATTAAAGTACTATTGTTATGGAGTAATGGGGAAGAACATCATATATTACCCCTATATGTGCGTTAATCTTTAAAATTACTCCAAGTGTTTTGATTATCTTGATTCGAGTCATTAGAATAGTTTATTGTAAAGTATGTAAAAGTTCAAGTGTAAGGGGAATGCAAACTCCCTATCATGTACTGTATTATTTTTGATGGTAGGGTAAGAGTGTATGCAAAAAAAATTAATAATAATAATAATAAAATAAATAAATAAACATACGGACTACCATCTCATTTCCTTTTATGTTTGTTTTATGTTTTTTATTAGTTTTTGATTATCTTAAGTCGAGTCGAGTCTTGGCTTAGCAACGCCACATTGTACATGTAATTAACCGAGATGATTAACTCGCCACCAGTAAATATTGTCTTTATCCAACAAAACCGTGTTTATCCTATCCCTACACCTCACATTATAACCCTTTAAAAGACCTATTTGATAGTTTATCCTAGGTGCTTACGCCAAGTGGTGGAGGTTTGATCCTATCCCAAGCCTATGGTAATCTATTTGCTATGACAGGTAGTGAGAGATGTTTTCCATTTCCATATTGTGATATATACTTTATTACACCCGAGAGATGTGAGTATCTAAAAACTATTTGTGAGGTGCTAGTGTATAATTTCCGTGCTTGTTTTTGGTTGAAGTGGAATGATTATTTGTTGTAATTACTTTTATCTTAGTGTTAAATGACCCCTAACTTGTATTTTGATTAGAATATAAGCGCATTTGTTTGATTACAAGCAAATCTCAAGTGTAAGGGTATTTGATGAAGCGAAAAGTGTACCGCTTTTAGGAGGTCATTTAAGGCCAAATTCGAGATTATTTGATCAAATATTACCCTAAATCATTCCTTTTGTCATTTTAGGTACTTTTGAAAGGAATTTTACAAAAGGAAGTATTTTGGACGTTTTTGGAGCGAAAAAGTGAAGAAAACGACAAAGTCTCAAAATCATGCTGGAAACTGCACTTGACGGCGTCACATGGTGCTAGTGACGGAGTCATGAGTTGACAAAGGGGTGGATAAATCAATTACACGTGATGCGCCAGAATGTTTTGTGAAGGGGTCGTGACGGTGTCATGTATAAAAATGTCAAGGCCATCAAGAGTTAATGCAAAGAGTGACGGCCCAGAACCCATAAAGAGTGACGGCGTCAGAAGTGGATCTATGCAATACGAGTTTATTTTGGCAGCGAGTTGACGGCGTCACACATTACTCTTGACGCCGTCAGGAGACAAAATCTATATATAGTTTTCTAGTTTTCATTCATTGTGTGCAACTTTGAAGGGAGTAAACCCTAGACGAATTTTACAGCTTTTTCAAGGGTTTCAACCCTTTGTTTCTTCATGCTTAATTGAAGATAAGTCTTTTATCAAATCATTCAATATGTTTATGTGTTGTTTGATTATATCTTACGCTTGTCTTCTCTTTAACATGCTAGGCTAGGTTTTTTTTTTGTGTTTGCTTAAATGTAATAAAACTTAGATATTGATTATGAGTTGGTTGTTTGTTTATAATTGTTGTGGATGAATGAATTCGATGTTAGGCTTAAGAAAACTGGCAGACTTTCAATTGGTAACTTGCTTGAACGTCTTAAGAAACATGATCGGAGGTGTACTACGATATATTGGTTGTATTTAATGCGTAGGCAACTACTAATGAGGCCATGTTAGGAGCTAGTAGTCAGCTCGACATAGGAAGAGGTAGAAGCTTATAGAGTTAGGGAAGATCGTACACGGCCCTACTAATAGTATTAAGGAATATAACCCGTCATCCATGCAATTGTAACAAACTAATCAACCTGTAAAAGATAGCTAAGGAGTAGTGAAATATAAGTAAACACAATTTCTCTCATTATTGTTTACACCACAAATTAGTTTAAGTTTAGTTTATTTTATTTTGATTGCATCTTTAGTTAATTGAGTTAGTTGATTAGCAATTAATTCCGCCCACTCCTTCCAAAAACCGAGATTTTACTTGCTTTCTTTAAAATATAAAAATACAAAAAGAATCATCCCTCATCTCCCTAGTTTTAGCGAGTTTTAACCCTAACGAACACTATTCTTTGAGTTGAACGATCAATCCTCCGGTACTTGTCACTATACTATACTACAACGAACAGGTACATTGCTTAGTGGGGATTGCAAGCTTCTCAAGATCCCTTGAGAGGTAAAACCTTTTGCGAGAGCGCAATTCCACGCATCATAAGTAAGCAAGTTTTACTTACACATTTCATTTTAGCATGAAACCAAGTTTACTTAAGTGTGAAGACCATACGCCGTATCCAATATACACTGATACGCTGTATGAATTTACTCTAGAAGATTCTAATATACTGAATATTAAAGAAAAGATGTATCACCATCTAGGTGTATACGCCGTGTACATGGACGACACAAACGTTAACCCCATTTTACACATCAAAAGACTTATGGAGTTTTGACGAGTCTCAAAGTTCTAAAGTTCCCGAAGGTTTGGAGAAACCCTAGAAGACACCATGGGTGAAGGTTTAACACATCATAAATCTTAGATTACCAGTTTTTTCATTATAATTTTGATTATTATGTCTACTCTGAATAATCTTTGTTTAACTTTTGTCATGGAGGCTAAGCCATTTGTGCTTGTCTTATTATGAACCTAATTTATTTAATGATTGAAGTTCTTTAGTTTATTCTATATGTGTTTTGGATGACTTTATGTATTGTTAAATACTTATGCCTTTGCATAGATCATGACTACCTGTTTAGATTTGTTGCCACTATTTAAATATAGAATATGACATGACAATAGTTTATGTAAGCTCATAGTTCCCGAAACTAATCATATAATATACTATTGACACGTATATTCATAGTGAGCTTGATACACCAATAAGCAAAGGAGCTCACCTGGTTAAAAATGGTAGACAATAGGGTGTAAGATTTAATAGCGACATTGGTAACTGACTAATAACAAAGGCTTTTTACACACTGCCAAGAAAACCAGGTGGCCCGGTAAACCACACAAAACGTATGTTAGATAAATCAGCTGAATAAACTTAATGCTTGGAATATTCGTTTGGGTAGCAGGACCTTGTAGGCGTGCCTAGCTTTTAGGAAGATGGTAGGAGGAAAATCAATAACCAAGTGACTCCCTATATCCTTGATTTCACCAAAGCACACTAGTTGAGTGTTACTAGAACTTGATCTTTAATGAATTAGACGATTAGTAAGGCAAACATGCCTTTATCTCTAAATTTTCTTTTCACCAGAACCAATTTATCTTGTATTTTTCTTTATTTTATTTTATTTTATTTTCATTAGTTTAATTAATACTAAAAACGTAATCGGCGGATTTAAAACGTTCGTGACAACCTAAAAAACTGCTAAGAAATTTAGGATCTCTTCGCATCCTGCAAATGACTTGGTCTAGCCGACTCACTTTATTACACTAATCGAATACATTACTCATAAGTGTTGGTTATTGTCTAAAGGATTCGATATACTATAAATTTAAAGCTTAGCAGCATTATATCATTGCCCTATTTTGCAATTTGGGTCATACATCTATATATTTCGTACATATGCTTGCATACTCTTATTTTTCTGTCTTTATGCGTTTAATTGTTTCGTATGTTCTTAACCATATTTGCTCTTTTTTTAATCTTAGTGCCCATACCATTCATACATACACACGACTACATATAAAATTTTTATTTACATATTGCCTAGAAACTTGCAGGGGTTTTTTTTTTTTTTTTTTTTTTTAAACTTCGAGTTGTTGTATGACTATTTACATCTAACCTCCTATATCCTGCTCCGACATGATTGTGTATTGTTGTGATGTCGGTTAGTATGACATGGATTGGTTGGTGTTTCGGAAAAAGGAAAATTACCAAAATAGACCAGTCGCCCGGGCAACTTTTTTGATAGATCGGGTGACCGGGCAACTTGTACAACGAGACACTTGTCGAATTTCATAAGCTGACAAGTGTCTCGTTGTACAAGTTGCCCGGTCTATTTTCGAATTAAAATTACCTCCTGGTCTAAAAAATGACTAACCATAAGGCAACAATCTAGTCATATAATTATCCCTTCGGAAAATCAACCTTTATATAAATTGACTAACAAATAAAGCCTATGATAATTCCAAGGTGTTATGTTGTAAGAAATGCGCTATTTTGGATACAATTTAGTGATTTACAATTTTGTCTTTTGTATTCTTTATTTCTTAATTACATTTATAATACAATTACATAATGTTTGATGATATGAAAATTAAAGGCACACACTGTTAAATATATGGATAAATATTAATATGTAAATGTCTAGTATCGAACCCGAGACCTCGGGATTGCACACTTTACAAACAAGAATAATGTATAATAAATATATATATGTTAAATGTATCGTATATATATATTTATAACACTTAATGGACTAAACGGTCGTTAGTTATTAACCGTATGGACTAACTATCGTTAATTATGAAAGATAAGGACTAGAGTGAAACTTGGGAGTCAAGAAGGATCTAGAACCCCTAAGGGGTGTCCTAGGCCGGTCGATCATGGGGGGAAAGCCCAACCCATGCTTTGCTTGATCACCAAGAAATCAACTAGTATATATACAAGGCCAAGGGTTAGACTTTCTAATCTTTTGTGCACACACTCTAACCCTAAAACTTGGTTTCTTTCTTTTGTTTTCCTTGGTCGATTGGTTCATCCCTCCCCTAAGGGTTTGGATCGATTTTCCAAGCAATAATATTAAGTGTTTCGTTTACTTGCATCAAACCTTTATTCGTTGGTAGTTTGTGTGTACAAGAACGAGGTAACAACATACTTTTGTTGTTATCAAGGGATCGATTAACAAAACGGTAAGGGGTTAATCATTGATCCATATAAACCCTAATTAGGGTTCTTCATATTGTTAAAGACTATTGCTTTTGATTCTTGTTCGGGCTAGAATCACCACGGTACGTTCTTATTTATGTTTTAGTTAATATTTATGTGTTATACTTGATCCTACGCTTCCGCATACGTGTGCACTTTGATTTATATGATTGTCATGGTATTTGATTTCTAACAGTGGTATCAGAGCCATGTATAACATGTAATTGATTACTAAAACTTAATAAAAATCAGATCTTTAAGTGTTTTAGATACATGTTTTGATCTAGGGTTTTTCTTTTTAAATTTTTTTTGAAAAATTCGAAACCCTAACCCTAATTTAGGGGGGGGTCGATTTTCCATGAAACCCTAATTAGGGTTTTTTGGTTTTCTTGGATTATGTGTAATCACTAGAAACCCTAGGTCATTAACCGGTTAATTGATCGTATCTTGTGACCAACGTGCTAATTGTTAGGTTTTAATCCGTGACTTACATGCATGTTCGTCATGGATCTTGTTTTTTTTTTATTTATCACATGTAAGATAGATCTTAAATTGGGGAAGACTCCAATACATATTAAAATCAATTTTATATGCTATGTGGTGTGTTTTTAGCTTTGGCCTACGCAATTGATTCGTCAATGTATGTGACTCACCTCCATTAAGAGGGGAAGGCCTTAGTTGATTACATGCATAATTATACCTAGAATTGATTTTATTAGGATCTTTTCTAATACGGATTGCATGTGGCTAATTGTTTCACTTATTTATTATTGTTTGTTTGATTTTCTTTGATACTTGTTTTATTGTTTTTAGTTGGACTTGATGTAAGCAATAAAAGGGTTGTTTTCATAAAGAAAATTAATACGGACTAATAATTGTGAAACCCTAAAGTGATAAAGTAAGAATCTTGCAAAGGTCTTATGACAATCGTGGTCCGATTCGCACGGTAATCAGCTCCCAGTCGAGACTAGTAAAATTCAAACTTTATTACTATTTTGAGATTGAATCCATAAACTTTTGCTTGAATGATGTTTTGTGCAAATATGCTTTTAAAATTAAATCTTTTAAGATGATATTCATAACCGTGATTTGAAGGCTTAGAAAAGAGCCTTAGAGTCTGCCTTGGTTATCACAATCTTGAATATGTCTTAAACGAATTACTTTTAAAATCATATGTTGTAGAAAGTTATCTTAGGGTTTTGGCATAAACCTCAAGTAAAACTTTGTGTATTAATTTCACGAATTGAATATAAAAAGTTTTTATGAAAACTTGTGTTATAAAGATGAGTGCATGCATCTTTGTACATAATTTTGATTGACATATCAAAAATTAATACCCTTAATAATTTAAGTTACGTGCCATCTATCTATAAGAAACACTTGGAATTTTAATTTAGTAAACGTGAGACCTAGGCTAAATTACTATAACAAGGTAAAATTCTTTTAACGCGTGAGACCATAATTGTAATTTTACAGTTTCTAAGGTAGACGACTTAATTAAGTTGTGCGTGAGACCTAGAACTTAAGGCATGAGATGGGATGAAACATGCTTACAAGGCAAATTGATGAATCAATTTGATGTAAATCCCATAATGATCTAGGAATTGGAAATCTTGTTTGCCAATTATTGTTCGACAGATTACTATCTTTTGTACTTTCACCACTAGCAGATCAACTGATGTGGTGGAATCTATGTAAAGTTGGATCCTAGATTTTCAAGAAATTAGTTGGTTATATGAATATAACCTTGGGTATTATATTTTCTTGGAAATATAAATTATCGAAAATACTAAAATTGAATTTTGTAAATTCTTTAAATGTATAAATGCAACGTTAAAACCGTAAACGTAAGTTATTCTTTTAATTGATCTACACCCGTTTGGGTTTTTGGTTAGAGTCAATGTTATTAAAAGAATAAATATAGTCTTCTTTCCATTACAAGAAGTGTGAGACTTAAATCCTATTCCTTTTCATGAATGAGAAAGGTATAATAGGACGAATAGAATTGTCTAAATTCTAAATACATAACTCATAGCAAACTTTAATAGTAAGAGTATATGCACATATGAGTTATTAAATTAGAAGCTAGACTAATTACTGCATAATGGTAAAAGACAAATTAGATTATTTTATCTAGTTGTTTTGATTTGACCATTTAAAGATACTACATACAATTGTTGGTATGGTAGATCTATACAGGAAGAAATTGCATGCCCAGCTTTTTCAAGTTAATAATTTGGAATGTGATGAATCACATTCATGAAGTAGATTACATCCTTTTATAACCTATATAATTGTTTGAATAGGTTTTCTTAAAAGATGTAGGAAAGTAAATAGTACACTATTTCTTTCACTAATTAATGAAACATTTACAATGTTGTCAAATTTAGTGGGAGTATTGTGTTCTTATGAATGAATAAGGGATTATTATTATGTTCTCTAATTCAGTGGGAGTTACAAGACTTATTGTCTTGATTGTAACTTAGATTATCTTTTGAATATCTCAAGGTAATTACTTTCCAAATATAGACACTAATATTTTCAAGGATAGTCATGTACGTTTCCTTGATTGATTGAGTAACTCTATATCTACTAGTTATGCTAATGACACAAATCATATTGTTCACATTGACAAGCGCGTGCGTGTTGTTTAAATGTAACATGGTGTTGTTCAATGCACAAGTGGGAGAAATCTTTATTGTGTGCAAAGTACAACACATAAGAATATGATTTAAAGGATTCTCTTAACTGCAAGTAAGAGATTATAATTCTAATTAGATTTAATACATCTAATCTAAGAAACACTTGGTGTTATAATTTAGTAAACGTGAGACGCAGACTAAATATTAACAACAAGGTAAATTTCCATGCATGCGTGAGACCTACATGGATAATTTACAGTTTCTAAATTAGATATCTATTAGAACATGTGTCAATATGATAACAAGACAACTTCAACTATAATATTTATGTATTATTGGAATGACATAAATGCATGAAGTAATATAATACTACTTCAATAATTATGTATTCTTAGAATGACATAAATAAACATGATGTAGTGTGTTAACTTGAAAATATTATTGAAACCAAATGATGGTGTTCATGATTACTTTAATTATACATGTTTATACTTTATTGTATAGTTATAAATATGAAGTCTTCTAAGTATTACAAGACTTATAATTAAGTAAGACGTTAGCTTGTTATGGTCTTTTAATTAAGATATATACAAGAAGTCATTGAGTTAATCAATGATAAATAACGTATAGTGGGATTATAACAAGTTTATGTTTTTATAAGACATAAACATGAAGTGACTTGGTCAAAAGTACTTGTGTTATAAAGCATGCAATTGGTTTGGAAATACTATTATACCATTAAGTTGACTTAGTTGGTAAATAGGTATGCTAACTGGAATATGGTTATCTTATATATATTGTTAGATCTTCTTACAATATTAATTCTAATTGAAGTACTACATATGGATAGTATGTTCAGTTAGAGAATCAAACTCTTGTTAGATTGTTTGATTGAAGATAACTATGATTTCTTTTCTTCCAAAAGTTATCAAGGTTAGAAATTGAGTATGACTTGAATATACTCAATTAGACTCCTAGAAGATTAATAAGACGTTATTGAATTATGAAATGTGATGAATCACATTAAGTCTTAAATTGAAGTTCTGAATTTGTTGAGCCACTTATAAGAAGGTTGTTAACAAAAGAATATCAGGAACTATCAATGTGTATTTGTAATGTCCTAAAAGAGAAAATTGGATTGTTGCTCTAATTGCTAAGTACTTATATCCTATATATTACTAAAGGCAAGTGGGAGTTTTATCTTGAAAAGATAGAATTACAAGATACATAATCTTCTAAAACCACACTAGTTAAAATCATGATGAGGCTTAACATGTAAATGATAAACCTCAAGATGATGGAATTATCATTCATAGATCCACTTGGATATCTCATATATTTAATGAATATACTGACGATAATATGATGTAGTATTACCAAAATAATGAATTGGGTAAATTACTCATACTATGAGTGTTATAGATGCTGTTCATAAAGATATTCAAATTTACAATTTGGTTTATCTTAATTCTTAATAGTTAGAGAATTATGATGAGTTTATTCAAAGATAATGTAACCCTAGTGGTTTAAAATCTTTGTGAAATAATCGTATGGACAAAAATTATACACATATCTTAATGAATATCTTATGACAAGATTATTAATCATACTTAAGCAATTAACTATGATTGAATATTCTTTCTTAAGAACATTAAAGATATAAAGATGGTAATTGTCATATTTACATGAATGTGAAACTTGACAATGGAATATCAAAAACTCTTTCTTGAATAATTACTTGAGCGAGGACGATAAGTAATCAAAAAGGAGTTTATGAATTCAAGAAAATCTTTGGAAGTGTACAAAGTGCAATAATCCAGGAATGGATAAATGCATGCATCTACGAGATTATTCTTATGATAAATTATTAAATCTATGTTTAGGTTTATAATTAAAATAAGGTAATCTCTAAGTATTCCAGAAAGCTAGTGGGAGTATTATGTTATTATTTACTAAATCATATATGTTGTATAACATATAAGAGTAACATTCCATATAAGTAAAAGGTTAGACTTAATTTGGAATGAAACGTTACTTGAAAGATTTAGGAAATATAACATACAACCTTGAAACAAAAGTTTATTATTAAATAAACAAGTGCGGTAAATAAATTCTAAATAAAATATGATATATTATTTAGGATGACTAAATGGATATACATATTTGTAAAGATCAAACATGAATAAAGTCTTAAGTTTGACTGAAGGATTTTCATGTGTATTATATTATTGTTGTATCATGCTTAAGTGCTTAAATGATTTGACAATATTTGATATCCAATTAAAAGTTATTATATAACTTGTGTAATAGATATTCTAATGGAAAATGTTTGAAATTAGAATAATGATCCTCAAATTGGAATAGCTCCTAAACATTACATATTGGATATTAAGTTTACGGAAAGTTTAAGAGCATATTGTGTTTAATATACAATGATGCTGGTTTAATTGAGATGACACTCAATAACTAGTCATGGTAGGATTTTATCCTTGTTAATGGCTATGAGAACTAGTTGTGCTTACTAAGAGCATAGTTGCATTACACATTAAAGAATTAGAATACTTTAAACTTTAAAAGGTTTGAAAGTTTGATTATCATAAATTAAGTGATTGAGGATGTCACACCATTTATGAATACTATGTGGCTATATCAAGAAAGTTGGATGAACACATACAAGAATTTTACTTATTGAATTCCTGAATTAAGTATTCTCAAAATTCGGATAGATCTAAGTTAGATGAAATTATGCCATGTCAACAAGTATGATTACTTGAAGCATAATTGTCTTCAAGTTATTACTTGAGACAAGATTCATTAACTAGAATTATCATGCATTGATCTATTTTGGTATTTGGATAAAGGACATTAAGCAATTATTATTTAATAATGAATTAAAGTACTTAGTGCGTTTGTTTTCATTAATAATAAATTGTGTCTTATATTTGCATGTTTAAATCCGTGAATAACTTATGTTGTTCTAAATTGTCCATTGTCGATTAATGATATGGGAATATCATTAAACTAAGACAAATCTGAGTATTGGTTAAGAATATACTTGAAAGTATATTGATGCGTTGACATACCAATTTCACATGATATTAGATGAATTTAATATTGGACTTATCCCAATAATATGATTTAATATTTAATGTGGGAATCATATTTAAAGTTATCCTCAGACTTGAGATACCAGATAAGTGTCATGGATGTAGTGCATTTTTGTGAAGCAATCTACCGCTCACCGTAACAGGGAGTCATAAGTGTTGCAAAGTTCATGGGTTATTCTTGTAGTCAAGAGAGAATTTGTTTCTTCTGATTTGTTCAGAAGTTTAATACTGCTGGGCCCCTCGTAGGGTTGACAAAATGTTTGCGTGGCCACGCCCAAAGTCTATCTGGAATACGTTCAGATGTTTTGGTAATTTTGTTAAATCATAAAGAGACGAGAAACAGAAATTTAATAAAGAATCTCACATCTTTATTAATGTGGTATTAGAAACAAAAGGATAATTATAATGATGAATCATTAAAGGTTTTTTTCCAAAAAACCTAGCTCGGATTGAACTAGGGGCATTGGAGTGTTGCAAGACGCTAACCAATGTCATTTTACTATTAATAGATATCCAAGTGGGAGCTGTTAAATATATGGATAAATATTAATATGTAAATGTCTAGTATCGAACCCGAGACCTCGGGATTGCACACTTTACAAACAAGAATAATGTATAATAAATATATATATGTTAAATGTATCGTATATATATATTTATAACACTTAATGGACTAAACGGTCGTTAGTTATTAACCGTATGGACTAACTATCGTTAATTATGAAAGATAAGGACTAGAGTGAAACTTGGGAGTCAAGAAGGATCTAGAACCCCTAAGGGGTGTCCTAGGCCGGTCGATCATGGGGGGAAAGCCCAACCCATGCTTTGCTTGATCACCAAGAAATCAACTAGTATATATACAAGGCCAAGGGTTAGACTTTCTAATCTTTTGTGCACACACTCTAACCCTAAAACTTGGTTTCTTTCTTTTGTTTTCCTTGGTCGATTGGTTCATCCCTCCCCTAAGGGTTTGGATCGATTTTCCAAGCAATAATATTAAGTGTTTCGTTTACTTGCATCAAACCTTTATTCGTTGGTAGTTTGTGTGTACAAGAACGAGGTAACAACATACTTTTGTTGTTATCAAGGGATCGATTAACAAAACGGTAAGGGGTTAATCATTGATCCATATAAACCCTAATTAGGGTTCTTCATATTGTTAAAGACTATTGCTTTTGATTCTTGTTCGGGCTAGAATCACCACGGTACGTTCTTATTTATGTTTTAGTTAATATTTATGTGTTATACTTGATCCTACGCTTCCGCATACGTGTGCACTTTGATTTATATGATTGTCATGGTATTTGATTTCTAACACACACGTCGAATAGTTAGAAGCCATATTAAAGGATCAAAGAAATTACAAATACAATAACAAACTTGTATTATTTTGTAATTAGTACACATGATAAAAGTATCATATTACAAATATTCTGTTGACACGCCACAATATTTTTCTAAAGCAAATGGATCGTTTACATTTTCTTCCGTGAAATAGAATTTGAAAAACTCTCCGTACACAAAAGGCTTGAAGAGTAATGGATGATCTTCATTGACCATCTCTTCTTGAGCTTTTATGGTTTTTTCATCTTTCGGGATTGAGAAAACACCAATCGAAAACTAACCTTTCTTCATCTCCGCTCAACACCACCCTATGAACCACTGGATGTAATCGTCCATTCGTGAAAACCTATGAATCCATATCAATATTAAGCACACATAACCAAATAACATTTATTACAAATACGACAACATATAGATGGTAAGTCATGTTCAGTTTCAAGTCCTCGATTGGTTAATAGCGTTCTATACATGTAGTACCGTATAGAAAAATAAGCCTATTTAGGTAATTTTGAATGTTTGATAATATGAGTTGAATTACTTTGAAGGCCTGCCCGACCAAAACAGCAAAACTGTTTGCTGAAAGTTTCACTTTTAACCATTCTCCATCTTTTGTTTGCACTTCTATGCCTTCAACTCCATTTTCATATAAAATTGTCATTATATTTTTATCGGCATGACTATGTGGTCCTGCATTGGGTTCATCCTTTTGCGGAACTTCATATTTCATAACTCTTATAAAATAACTTGTTAGTTCCATGTGTTCATCCATGTATTTCACCAAATTCAAGCTCTCCAAAACCATGGTCCTCACAATCTCGTCTAGCTCCTTTAACTTGTCTGAGTAAATTTTTATGCACTTGCTGTTATATGGCAACCAGAATACATGCACAAGCAGAAAGTCGTAAAAAATAGGGAAAAAAAATGTGATTTTAACATTTTAAAGAGTGCGTTCGTAATGTACTTGTAACAAAAATTTCACATATATTGATCATGGTATGTTCAAATTTACTCTTTTCTAGTAAAAAATAAACATAAAAACCATTCATTAATTTTGTATAGTTGAGCATTTGCTGGATGAAAAATTATATGTTTCAAACAACGTAAGTATGTTATTTGCCTTACAGATAGAAAGTCAAACTTTCTTTTAGTCATTATGTAGCATGAAATTGTGTCTCTTTTAGTTTTAACTTTAAAGGTCATTTGGCTCTTTCAAATGGCCTGTTTCGGTTAACCGACAATTTCGCAACAAAAACATTTGTGAGGGAATTGTGTGTTAACAAATACTTTGTTAAACAATAACTTGCTTGTGGAAATTTACTAAACTCTGTATTGAATATCAAACTTATTTATGATATTACTCGATAGATGTTGTGCATGTTCTGTTACGGAAGGCAAAAGTAAAATCATAGAAAGTTAGTAACAAAGTTTCGACGACGGACCTAAATTCATCGTTGCCGTTAGGCCACATGAGATTAGAGAAGCTTTCAGGGTCTTCGATTCCCATGCTTTCAAAGACTGGCTTATAAGCTATGTAACCATTGTAAAGTTTCTCGTTTAAGTTTCTTACCTTTGTTTCTAAAGGGAAATCAAATAACTCCTTTAAGGAAGAAAACACAGAATTTCGAAGATCGTGTGAAATCCCGTTGAATGATGCTTCAAAACAACCGAATTCTTGAAGGGCTTCGAACACTTGAGTTTTCGTTGAGTCCCAAACGCTATCTCGATTTTGCTTGTTTATGTTCGAGAAATCTATTGTGGGAAGCCGAGAAAGTGCTTGGGAACCCATTTGGTGTTGTTTTGTGTTGAGTCATTAAGCATGCGAATGTTATAGTATTTTTCATTGTTAATAAAATAATAAGGAGAAGAAATGACGTGGTAATAATAATATTAACGCAATGTTTATGATGGTGTAGTGTCCGCCAGTGATTTTTACTGTAGGCTCAGGCATTTCAGTTGTTCATGTTCATCTCTCTCTCTCACTTGTGTTCGTCATTAGCAGTATGGCAAATCTTTTAAACAACCAATCGGAATTTAAAATAAAAGATCATCAATTGGCCCTTGATGTACAATCTCCTATTCAAATTCCCCCGAAAAAATGGCGAATCAAATTTCATATTTTTCTACTACTCGAATTTGACACCGGGATTAAGTTCAAGTCATATTCGAAATAGTTCAAGTCGCAAACAACTAACAAATAAAGTCTATATAAGAATTTAATTATGAATTTGTAAGCATTCTCAAAAGCTAAATAAGTAAAAGCAACCAATACTATTAGTCATATTTCTGCAATCTCTAAACACAAGCGTCAAACATTAAGATAAACAATCAAGAATGGTCGTGAAATTAAAAGATCAATGAACATTAGCAACTTCTAGTGAAAGGAAAGAACCAATTTAATGCAGTTAGACGTACTATTGAAATAAGACAATTACGATTTCAATTTCAAAGTGAAACGTCGACGGTCAAAGAAACCTACGGTAAATTTAGTGGAGTGTATGTTAAAAAAATAAAAAATAAAAAATAAAAAAATAAAAAATAAAAATTGCTCTGTACTATGTAATTTTTACCGTGTAAGTATCACTCCCGTATTGAAAAACGAGGATGTTTATCTTAGCGTTCAAGCGTTGTAATGAATTTATCTAAACTTTGATACAGAAAGTACGGATTAGGGCAAGTTAATGGTGTGAGATGAGTCTAATTGTATGCTAGGTTTTCTTTGAGTGATAAGAACCCTCAGATGAAAATATTTATCAAAAGCCGGAGTAATGCTCACATACAATTAAGGCTGAGTGTGTTTTTTGTGTGTCTCAAAATGTGGAGAAGCTCACTTGGTTTTTCTAATGAAATGCATGTATATATTTATGACCCACGTGGAGAGGTCATCCTATGGTTGAGACAATAATGTCACGTGTCATAACATTCTTGGCTCGTGAAGATATGGAAATGTTCGACATGATTTGCACGTACTAACGAAATACCCGTGGTACTACCTCTGCACGAATGAGCTAGCTACAAGCGGCACTAGTACACTAACGATTTGGAGGACAAGCTACGAGAAGTTCATCCTCCAGGCGATACTTGTTACCTTTCTGCTGATATTCTTTTAGGGAGTTAGTTCTCTAGGTGAAATGTATTTGGTTATTAGTAGGCCGGCTATAACTGTATGAATTTTAGCCATTTGGGGTAAAACTCGCATACACTATAAATATTTATAATATTTTGTTCTCTATTAAAACCCATGTCACTTTTTTGAACAAGGAAACTCCAAACTAGAACAATAATATCCATACTCTTTTAAAGGGAGGATAATATGTGTTAAAAAGGACAAATCGCATAAAATAGTATCACACTTTAGGGCAATTCAAACTTTAAGTACTAAACCTTTTTTTAATAATGTATCAAGTTATTTTTTGTGAACTACAAGGTTTGGAACACTTGGTCATCTTTCTTGAAGACCAAAGAGTTCAGATCGGAATAAGTTGAAAACTTGAAATTATAACTTTAAGCCCAACCAAACTGGTTTTAATAATGACCCGTATCTAAACGACTAAACAAAATTTAACGGACAAACAATGTTTTGAAACCCGGATTGGCCAGACCAGTTCAAGTTGTTGATCCGGGAACTTGATTAATCACCAAACCGAAAGTAACCGAGTTTTACCTTGTTTTAGAAACAGATTAATTGTTGGTTTTTACGTGATCATGGTCGAACCGGTGACCCGGAAACCGTCCAATTTAGTCTATTTAGCTTTTTTTTGCAAAACTTTTTTTTTTTTTGTTAACTTATTATCATTTGAAACTTTTAAATACAATGTTACTAAGAGTTTACTCCTTAGACTGTCACATAAAGTTGATTTTCTATATGTGGTCTTGCAATCGACACATACATCATTTCATTACTTCTTTTTTCCAAGGGTAAACTGCAAAAATGGTTACTAATGTATCGTGAAAGTTCCAAAAAGACACCGAGTCATAAAGTCGTGCAAAAAAGCCACTAACGTTACGCATAAGTGCAAAAAAGCCACCGAGAGCCAAATCCCATTAGTTTTATCGTTAAGTGCCAAGTGACTGAGGGTAATATCATCTTTTTCTGTTTATACTTATTAAATTTGCCACCATAATCACCTCTGTGCTTTGTATATCGATGCTACATTACCTTAATGGCTAAATTTGCAAAGTAACTTCAAAGTTTTACACCCATAAACCCCCCTACAACCCACAACTTCTCCATTACGACTCGAGTTCAGTAAAAAAAACATGGTCTCGAAAATACAATCATCACCACCACAATCACCAGACACCGCAATAATCACCACCACCATAACCACAACCACCACCACCAACACACACCAAGAAACATCAACGTTGATCGCTACAACGACTGTTAAACAACCCCCACAACAACTTCATGTCCACGTTGTTATTCTCAAGACACAAAATTCTGTTACTACAACAACTACACCACTTCACAGCATCTTCACTTTTGCCGTAGCTGCCGTACACACTAGACTCATGGTGGCGGTCTCTGGAACATCCCTGTTGGAGGTGGCACTCGAAAAAACACAAAAAAGAAAAAAACCCATGAACCCCACCACCACTTCGGGTTATTGTGATACCACTATTGCTCTGTCGGAGTACCAGGAGTACCAGAGCCTGCTGCCGCCTCCACCAGTGGATGATGCCAGAAATGTGATGGTTCCGAATGAAGGCAATGTGTTTGTGTCATCGTTGTTGGAGGGTGTTTGTAGTGGTTTTCTTTTGTTTGTAGTGGTTTATGTAAACAATCTTTTGGGATAATGGTTAACTCTATGGTTTTGTAAATTTAACTGATCTTTTGGCTAATAGTTATCTTTTCATAGGACCCAGAAATTGCCCAAATTGACAATCATGTTTGACTTTTGCACATGATTGTACATTCACCAAATTACTCAGAATTGCCCATTTTGACATTCATGTTTGACTTTTGCTCATGAGTGTACATGCTCCAAATTACCCAGAATTGCCCATTTTGACATTTATGTTTGACTTTTGCACATGAGTATACATGCACCAAATTAGCCAGAATTGCCCATTTTGACAATCTTTGTCTGACTTTTAACAAAGCAACATAATATAATTAACAAAGCAACATAACATAATTAATCAACAAAAAGATAACTTGATTAACAAAGCAAAAGATAACTTGATTAACAAAGCAACATAACATAATTTTTCATTGATCCTTTTGCATAAACATTATAATTCAAAAGGAACCAAATGCATCATGGTTACCATATTCCAATGACCCAATCACATACTCCTAAGTCCTTTAACAAATGCGTACTTGTTATGAACCTTCAGCTTCGCCTCGGCAATCTTCTGCTTCAATTCCAAAAGCTCGATAACGTCGGACTTTTGAAGCTTCTTAAAATACTCCAAACACTTGAACATCAGCACCGTGGGACACACAAGTTCCACTTCATGTATGTACTTGTTCCTTTGATTAATAATATTAAGCAACTCTCCATATGCCTTTGTCAGATCTTTCGCATACTTCATATCCCGCTGTGTCTCCCTATCAAAATAAACAGTCATTTCGAATGGTAACTCAGTTGAGTTAGCAAGCGCCGCTAGTTCGTCAAGAAGCACAAAACGAGACATTCTTATATCTTTTGCTACAACTTCTGTTTGTGTGTTTTTGTTAATGGATGAATGAGGAAGTTATTTGGGTTATATCATATAAATAGGCGGCACAATTACATATGGAAATATGTTTTAGGCGTGTTTGGGTAATAAATTCTAAACGATTGGGTTACCAACATACACATCTCAAAATTGCCTAGTTTTTTTGGCTTCCATTAGATTACATAAAAGGTTATGCAACCATTGACCCTAGTAAATTATTACATAACCGGTAGATAAACATTAGAACAAGTACATAATGTTATAATCTTCCACTACAACACCATAGAAGAAGTATAACAGCTTAGACCTAAACATAAAAGCATAACCATTATTTAGCATCATCCTTGGGTGTCTTGTTAGTAAACCATCATCCATTAACTCTCCAGGAACAGAAGGGTATGATCCGAAGGGTACGATCTGAGTAACCTAAATCCTCTAACATTTCGCCCAATAAGTCCATGGAGAAAACGTCAGAGTGAATTCCGTCAAACCAATCTTTATCTCCAAAGAGATATCTTCTTCCCGGTGTTGAGGTTAATTCACCATTGTGATGGATTTGAAAGAAAACACATTTTCATTTAAATCTGTGCAACACATAAAACATAAATAACTTCCAACAACAATAACAAGTTTAAATGGAAAACATTAAAATGGAACATAGTATTCTTACAGTTTTACTATAAAGGATTCCTAAATCAGGGATCGGGGTACTGCGTGCGCGATTTTGCCAAAGCTTAACCATTCTCAAGATCTTTACTTGTGAAATTAATGTTCATAGAAGAAATTAAGACACACATATAAACTATTGCTTTAAAGGACTAAATTTGAAAAACAAACACTAGCAATTGAGGTGATTGGTGGGAAAGCAGTAAAAAGATGATACTACCCTCAGTAACTTAGCACTTAACGATGAAACTAACGGGATTTGGCTCTCGGTGGCTTTTTTGCACTTATGTGTAATGTTAATGGCTTTTTTTGCACGCCTTTATGACTCGGTGTATTTTTTGCATTTTCGCGATACGTTAATGACCATTTTTGCAGTTTACCCTTTCACTAGGCCAAAAACGACCTATGGTCACACATGCTCGATTTGGAACAGCCACACATTCAAATATATGTGTGGCTGAAGGTAGGAAAATTAACAGCATTTACGAATAAGTCACACATGAGCATTTCGAATGTGTGACCATAAGACCTCTATTGCCACACAATCGACCCTTATGTGACTAAACGTAACTGGTGATTTTGTTCCAGATCATTTAGTCACATATGCATTTGGAACGTGTGACAATACAAGTAACATTGATGCCATATATGGTCACACTAAACTTATAGTCACATTTGCTTCTAATAGTATGACCAAATGCCATATACGGTCACACAAAACAGTTTGTCACACATTATTTAAGTGTAGCCAAAATCCAGTACATATAGTCACACTAAACAGTTTGTCACACATTATTTAAGAGTAGCCAAAACATGATTTGTGTGACTAAATGTTAACAAAGGCCACACAAAAACCAAATTCATGTGGCAAGTGGATGATCAATAGTCACACAAAATACACATTCCTTTACTTTAAATAGCATATGGTCACACTTATAAACACTTTTGGTCACTTGATGGTTAGTTGTATGTGACTAAATACACTCCCAAAAACATGCTTTGTATGACTAAATGTTAGTAAAGGCCACACAAAAACCAAATTCATGTGGCAAGTGGATGATCAATAGTCACACAAAATACACATTCCTTCACTTTAAATAGCATATGGTCACACTTATTAACACTTTTGGTCACTTGATGGTTAGTTGTATGTGACTAAATACACTCCCAAAAATATGCTTTGTGTGACTAAATGTTACCGAAGGCCACACAAAAACCAAATTCATGTGGCAAGTGGATGATCAATAGTCACACAAACTACACATTCCTTCACTTTAAACAGCATATGGTCACACTTATTAACACTTTTGGTCACTTGATGGTTAGTTGTATGTGACTAAATACACTTCCAAAAACATGTTTTGTGTGACTAAATGTTAGTAAAGGCCACACAAAAACCAAATTCATGTGGCAAGTGGATGATCAATAGTCACACAAAATACACATTCCTTCACTTTAAATAGCATATGGTCACACTTATTCACACTTTTGATCACTTGATGGTTAGTTGCATGTGACTAAATACACTCCCAAAAACATACTTTCTGTGACTAAATGTTACCAAAGGCCACACAAAAACCAAATTCATGTGGCAAGTGGATGATCAATAGTCACACAAACTACACATTCCTTCACTTTAAATAGCATATGGTCACACTTATTAACACTTTTAGTCACTTGATGGTTAGTTGTATGTGACTAAATACACTCCCAAAAACATGCTTTGTGTGACTAAATGTTACCAAAGGCCACAGAAAAACAAAATTCATGTGGCAATTGGATGATCAATAGTTACACAAAATACACATTCCTTCACTTTAAACAGCATATGGTCACATTTATTAACACTTTTGGTCACTTGATGGTTTGTTGTATGTGACTAAATACACTCCAAAAAACATGCTTTGTGTGACTAAATGTTAGTAAAGGCCACACAAAAACAAAAATCATGTGGCCACTGGATGATCAATAGTCATACAGAATACACATTCATTAACTTTAAATATCATATGGTCACACTTATTCACGCTTTTGGTCACTTTATGCTTAGTTGTATGTGAGTAAATGCACCCCTAAAAACATGCTTTGTGTGACTAAATGTTACCAAAGGACACACAAAAACGAAATTGATGTGGCAATTGGATGATCAATAGTCACACAAAATACACATTTCTTCAATTTAAACAGCATATGGTCACACTTATTAACACTTTTGGTCACGTTATCTAGTAAATATGGTCACAAATAGTTTAGCACGGTTATAAAATCATTTAGCACGGTTTGCGGAATCATTGCTAACATGTATTAGCACCATTTTCCGTTACAAATAGTTTTTAGTACACCATCGTATCAACCAATCATCTCATATATGCGCAAATTTAATTCAATAGAAGCCAAAAATAAATTGAACTCAATTTTTATTAATCATCCATAAAATTAAGTCAACATGATCACTTGAATACAATAAAATAAAAACAAATACGTCCAACATCCTTGTAAACCATGGTCTTTAGAATGACAAAGTCATAACTAGAGCTCAATATAAATCACTAGGACAATTTATTACTAACGGAAATGAATAAATCTCAACAGATCACGTCTTAATCTACACCATCTATCCAATTTTTAGCTCTGATATGTACTTTAAATCCTTTGTACGTGTCATAAAACCTGATGGAAATCTGCGTGAAGTAGAAGCATAGAAATATAGAATGATACTTATGAAATATTATTAATCTGAAAACCTTAAAAATAAACAATAAGGATGAGTAGGTGGAGGAGGAGGAGGATATGTCACCTTGAATAAAGTTCATTATAACTTAGACTGCAACCTTCACGTAGAATCAAACAATCAGCTATAGATAAACATTTCACAACATTCTCCATTCTCATTCAGTGAAAACTACTGTCCATATGTTATATAATACAGTTAGGAATTAGTTCTGATGATATTATCTTTTTTAACATATAACATATTAAAAAAATCTCAAGTAGTGACTTATATATAGACATAACCAATTATCGTCTTGCAGCCGTTAAGGTAGACCCCTATTTAAACATGCATTTTGAATGATGATGAATGATAACACAGTAATACATAGGATCCTTAGCAGCAACATATATTTAGATAATCAAAATGCCAGTTCGGTGTAATAGAGTATACCTTCCCCTTTATTTTCTCGAGAACGTTGCCAACAGTGCTCTGTTTGGCCAACCTAATATTGTGAATTACAGGCTGCAGCACAACATAATTCAGCACCCAATCAACATGCCCGCAAAAACAAACACAGTTCCAACTTTTCTTTAAACACAGAAAAGCAATCAGCAAGTATTCCTAAAGTACCTCATCCTTGGTAGTATGGTGAAAAGCAACCTTCAGTGTTTTCAGACCTTGCAACTCTGGGAGAGGAATATCTAATTGTACACAACAGGCAAAGAATTATGAACTTCAACTAGCCATCTGCCATCAACTAGAGTTCCTAGACATAAAGCCAAATGACTAGAAAACTGACATTTATAGGGAAATGTGAAAAGCTATAACCAGGTTAGACATCAAATTTCATATCTAAAAATGGTAACTAGTTTGATCTCATACATATAATTTCTCTGTGCATGGTTTAAGTTATGTGTTCTATTGATATTCCTTCAAACTACTTTCTGTAGACCGTAAGTACAGATACAATGGTACACGTTGATAGACATATAGAGCACAAACAACTTGAACACATAAAAATTTAAAAAGTTACAATATGATATTTTTCTTACTTGTAACTGTAATAGACTATAGATGCAACCAAAAAATCAGCATGAATCTTTTAGACGTTCATGATTTAGCATGCATCATTTAGTCTCTTCACTATTTACATTATTAAATAACTCAAAACAACTTTTTGCAGACAATGCTAGATGGTTAAGTAATAGAAAGTACCACGATTAGTGTAGGATTGTGATTCTGCTATGATTCGTATATATGATGCCTGAAATATGTTGTATCATAAATGTGAAAGTTATTAATGAAGAGACCCGCCCACATAGGTACGAATTGATGCATAATTACTTGAAAACTACCTGTAATAATGGGTTTCTATAGAATAATCACCAAATAAAATGAGCAAAGACCTAACCATTTTTCAACAGCTGCCACTTACCAAATAAAATGAGCAAAGACCGAGAGAGAGCATGATGGACTTCTTGAGTATTACCTAGAATAATTATCTGAGATTTTCCTCTTTTATTGACAAGTATGAGATCCTTAAGTGCTCTAGCACTCATTCCACTGATAAAGTCCAAAATATCTACAAGACACAACAATGCCATATACAAAAAAATCAGCAAAAGTAATAAGATACGGGATTACTCATTTACATACAAAATTCCAAAATATTAACATTTACACTCAAAATAGTTTCAAAGCACTAGAACACAAGTCCCCCTATCATGTGTCCGTTGTCGAATTAATATTCACAGTAAAGGTCCATATTCACTTGATAGAGCAATCAAAAAATTATGTTAATTTTCTCTTGGGCATTTCATCAAACACCTTTCATACATCAAATTTGACAAGGATTAAGCAATCGATTCAACAGAATTCAGGCACTTCATCATTCAAGGATGAATATACCAAAATCTAATCTTATTCACATAAAAACTAGTAATTTTCATCATAGTATACACGAAATGAATGATATATGTAATCTATTACAAAACAACAATGAATATCAGTAATTAATCTGTACCTTCAATTTCTAACTCAAATAAATGAATCTCATCTATTATAATCCGGCAATCCGACAGTGGTGGCGTGCGACGGTGATTATCCACAACAACCATGGTCCGCGGCGGCGGTGGTGGCACTTTAATAACTTGTAATGACGGTGATGCTGGTTTTGGTTGTGGCGAAAGAAGCTGGTGTCAGAATGAAAGTTTGACAATGATATTTATGAATTTTTATAAGATGCGTACTGAAGGAATATCATTTTTGGGGGGAAACAAAACCTCAGGCAAGGTTTTGGGGAAATAGAAAAGATAAGGTGAGGTGGTTTTGGGGGAGTGGTGTGGTCGAGTGTTGGGGGGAAATGAAAATTTATATTGCGTTTTGGAGGAAATGAAAATTTGAGCTTTGGTTTTTTGGGGGCAAAAGATTTTGGGAATGAAAAAAATAAAAGTTTTTTTTTTAATTAAATATATAGATATTTTGAAAAAAAAATGTATTTCAAGCATAAAAAGTGTTTTTATATTATAACGGTTTAAACCATTTTCGTTTGTTTTTTCCTTCATTTCGGCCGTTTTTGTACGTCTAGGACCGTTTTTGCCCATTCTCTAACGTTTTCTTAATAAAACGTATGAAGGCGTACAAAATGTACGAAAGCGAACACAACGTAGAATTCGGTCGGGTTCGGGTCGATTCGGGTTGAGGCTAAAAATATACCCGAACCCGACCCTATTTAGAATTCGAGTTAGTTGGGTTCGGGTCAAATCGTTTGGGTTAATTCGGGTTCGGGTCAACCTGAATATAAGTAAATGAATAAAAAAATTGTTACTTCAATATTTTTACATTGTAAAAGTGTTAGTCGAGTCGGGTTGGTCGGGTTCGTGTCAATTCGGGTTAAGGCTGAAAAACATACCCGAACCCGACCCTATTTAGAACTAGGGTTAGTCGGGTTGACCCGAATAAATTTTTTGACCTGAGTAAACCGGCCCAAATAGGCATAATCGGATTCATGTCGACCTTTTTTACACCCCTAGTGGTCACACTTTCAACACTATCGTTTCATTCTTTAGCACTCTAAACTATCATAATCACATACTTACTATCATGCTGGAGGTGATTCACAGTTCCAACCACTACACTTGACTTAACATAGTGTTTCTAGTTGTCATATTTCATGTTACCAACAGCTTGGCAGTCACCACACATCCATGTCCTTCGATCATAAACGTGAGGTTTGGTAGTACAAATTATTGTTGAATCAGCTACGACCCATGAGAAGAATGCATATCTAATATTGGACTTGGATCGGGTCTTATTCTTGGTTGGTTATGAGCTTGAATTCACAAATGTATAATTAGCTTTGGATTATAATAGGCCTTTTGTTTTCAAATACAAAGTTAGGTTTTTTGTTATTTTTACCGGTGTTGCAAAAAAGGCCTATAAGGACGATTATTCGCTGCCTAGGCTCTACTGGGCCACCAACCTTTTCCATTTGTGTAAATCAGCCAAACAAATCGATCAATCATGGTCAACGGCAGTCAACGACTATCAGCAAAACCCTTATAATTTTATAAAACTCAGCTCACCTACACCTTTTGCACTTGTTTATTTCAACCAAAATGGCCGAAATCGGTCGAATACGGTCGCACTCAGTCGTAGTCAGTATAAAACGGTCTAAATCCGTTGAAATCTGTCGAAAATTGTCAAAATCAGTCGAAAACTTGCGAAATCGGTCAAAATCGATTGAAAACGGTCATAAAGGGACGAAAAACATTACAAACGGATGAAAACGTAAAAAAATACAAAACGTATAAAAAAATGTTGTATAGTATTTGTCTTAGTTTACAAAACCTAATGCGCGTGACCCATGACCCATGTGAATTAGCCATTATCACCGGTCATGCATGGGTTCCATTACACTATAAGCCACTACAACCCAATGCACATGACCCATGACCCATGTTAATTACCCATTGTTGATCACCAGTCAGGCATTGGTCGATAACATGACACTATAAGCCACTACAACCCAATGCACATGACCTATTACCCAGGTTAATTACCCATTGCCAACAATCACAGATGTGTCGTAACATGACACTCTAAGCAACTATAACCCAATGCATATGACCCATATGATGTCAAATACCCATTAATGAATGTGATCAGTGATAACCTAATGCACATGACCTATGTGAATTAGCCATTTATCACTGGTCATGCATGGGTTGCACCGTCTTGGTAGGTGTATAGTTATAGTGTGAAGGTTATATGAATTTTATTTGAAGTTATTAAAGGCGGTCAAGCATGGGTTGCACCGGCTTGTTAGGTGTATACCGTTAGTCAAAGACGCTAAGAAGCAAGTATTCAGGGACCTCCCGATCATTTTATCCGGGATCTAGAAAGTTTGAACTCGGCTTGAGATTGACTCGAAAAGCTCGATTTATTTGTAAATATGTGTTTTCCTACACAAATTAAAATTGAAATATAACATAAGAATCGAATTCAGTTCGACTTCAACTCGAAATGCTCGATACATTCATAAATAAGTAATTACACTTAGTACACTTACATACAAAATATATAAAAAACATATGCTATATCACTTACAAGCTCGAAAACTCAAACAACTCATTAAACATTTCGAGTTCATTTGATAGGCTTGAGCTTGAGCTCAAAGCTCGATAAGAATCAGCTCGATCGAACTCTAGTTACTCGACAAAAGCTCAAATCATTTACGCCTTATCTTTACCTATTTTTACTTAAACAAAAAAAAATCCTATCTTTTCACCAAAATTTCAATCTCCCGCTCAAGATCCCGCCCTCCTTTTTCTCCAAAATAAACCGTCCCTCTATTAGGATAGTAGTGATATTTAAAATCATTTTAATCAAAACCCACGTTTCATCTTTTCCCCCTTTCTCTCCTCAATCTAAACCTAGCTGAACACAGCCGCCGGAATCAAAAATTAGTATGAAAATTTAACAATAATATTTAATCACTTGTTAACCCATTATTTTCCTAATGATCGGTAACCCGTTATTCTCCTTGATCGATCATATATGTAATCAAGTATAATGAAATCTAATGGTGTCGATCTCTTCTATCATCTTGTCTACAATTACTGTAAGTCTTTTAGTCCGATTTTGTTTGTAAATGCAGAAAACAAAAATACCTTTTGTTCTCAAAATTATTTTTTTAATTTATGAATTTGTTTTCAATATGGTAAAATAATTCAGACCATGATTTGGGTTTAATTAGATGTAAAGAAAGGCGAGGTTATTTTATTCTTGTTAATTATTTCTGGTTAAGGATGAATGTGTTACTGATTAATGTCTCATGTTGCAGTTTGAAAAAAGATTGTTGACTGTCGGATGAGGAACTGCTTCTGTCTTGGGTCTCTTCACTTGGAGAGTTTTTCGGGAAGAAGTCCAAGTTGTGATTCATTGTTTATCCTTCGCCCCAGGTTTCGACCACTGTTGTGGAGCCATATAACAGTGTGCTTTTCACCCACTCTCTCTTGGAGCACACTGATGTATGTGTCACTCTTTTTATTACTGTTAGCATTAAAATATTTATATATAGAAGTGATGGTCATTCTTATATTGTAACTTTGTGTCGTTTGTTAAGTTTAGTAATAGTTTAGTCATTCGGCTTTGGACTTGGCAAGCTAATATGTTATGTGATATGTTTCATAAGCCTTGTATCTAATCATGTAACCAAGTCCAAGCCCAAGCCCAAGCCCACCAATGCCTATGTATTGAACTATAAAAGGCACCTTACCTCTCATTTGTAAGGTGTGCTTGTGTGTGTATTGTGTGTGTTTTTAATAAAAGTTCTCTTCATCTTATTCTCTCTTTATATATATTTACGCCATACTTATACATACATCAAGTCACCATCTTCTCTTCATCTTTACTTCATCTAGTGCTTATATTTGTGTTAAAGTTGATAGATATAAGGTCCTACAAGTGGTATCAATCGCCTAACAATGATTTAGGAGTGTTTTTATCAAGTTTTTTGTTAAAAAGTTACACTTTTCATTCATTTTCTGTACTTTTTCTTCAAAAAGTTTTGTTTTTTACGTTTTTTTAGTGTTAAAGTTGTTGTTTTATTGAAGCTTTAGTGATTCTAAGTGTTTTGGGAAAGATTTGATCAATAGAAACAAATGGAAAAAGTGTTTTTGGTTGAAAAAATCAAATTTTTAGCTGTTTTGGCAAGTCTACGCGTAAGATTTTGAGTATAGTACAAGTTACAGCTGTCTACAGTACTGTTTACGCGTAAGTTTAGGCTCAAAACCCTTTTCCTACACATAAGTGAAGATCCTACGTGTAAGTTTGGCCTAAAACCCTTTTTCTACACGTTAGAGTGAAAATCCTACGCATAAGTCTGATTTCCTACGCATAAGTGAAAGTCCTACGCATAAGTCCTACGCATAAGTTCTACGCAGAAGTTCTTACGCAGAAGTTGTACTCAGTACTTCCCTGACTTGGATAAGTTTGTGGAATACTTCGACACGGGATATCTTTCAAGCTTGGATAAGTTTGAGACGTTTGTTTGGTTCTTTAACCTTACGCATAAACTATATCTTACACATAAGATATAACTTACGCGTAAAGTTCAAGTTTACGCATAAACTTTGTGTTTACGCTTAACCTTATTCTTTACGCATAACTTTTAACTTACGCATAAGATCCAAGTTACGCGTAAGATTCAGAGTTTACGCGTAAGATTCACTGTTTACGCATAAGATCAAGGTTTACGCGTAAGAATTTGACTTTTTGACAACCAAACTTCAAACAGCAATAACTTTTGAACCGTAACTCCGTTTTCGACGAATCAGCTGTCAAAACGACCGTGAGACCGAGAAGAAGGACACGTTGAATAATTTAAAGCCAAGCTTCGAGGCCCAAATCCACTCCGAACGGAAGTTATTGAGGTTTTAAGGTTTTAGATCAAATTTTTCACCATAAAAACTTGCATCAACTTACACTAATCACAACTCCTTCGTTGTAACGATCCAAGAATCAACTTTATCAATCTACACTTCATCAATGGCAACTCAGCAAGACATTCATGCAGCTGGTGCGGAAAACCGACCTCCAATGCTTGAAAAAGGTGGATATCTCCCATGGACAAGCCGCATGCTTCGTTACATCAAAACAAAGCCTGATGGTAAATTAATGATCAACTCCATTACAAATGGTCCATTCAAGCCAAGACAAGTTCAGATTGAAGGTAATCCAAATACAACACCTCCTACTCAACCATTCGTGCGTGAACAAACAGAAGCAGATTACACAGAGGAAGACAAGAAGCAGATCGCCGCAGATGATATGGCAATGCATTTATTCCAACTTGGTTTACCACGGGAGATCTTTGCTGCAGTCGACAGCTGTGAAACTGCTTATGCTATGTGGGAACGTGTTAGAAGGATTTGTCATGGAACAGAGATTGGACAACAAGACGTTGAGAACAAACTTCTTACTGAATGGGAGAATTTCACATCCACTAAAGGTGAACAGATTGAATCTTACTACACAAGGTTTTGCACTTTGATGAATGAGTTAATCAGAAACAAGTTGACACCTCGAACAATTGCAACAAACATCAAATTCATCAATAACCTTCCAGAAGAATGGGGTCGTTATGTTACAATTGTCAATCAAACAAAGGATTTACATAAGGTGAATTATGATCAACTCTATGACTTTTTGAAACAAAACCAAGCTGAGGCTAATGAAGTAAGGAAAGAAAGATTGGCAAAGAATCATGATCCTCTTACATTAATTGCTACTACACCAACACCGCTACCAGTGAACACACAACAATCATCATTATCTTCCACTCACAACTACATGCAACCATCATACATTCAACAACCAACACCGGTCTACCAACAACAGTTCTACCCACAGCAACAACATGTTATTCCACAACAGCAATACCAACAATTCCAAGAACCAGAATTCACTGAAAATGATGAAGCAAATGCTGCATTAACCCAAGCATTTGCTTTTCTGTCAAAGGCATTCCAAGGACGCTATTCTACACCAACTAACAACAACCAAAGGATTTCATCGAACACTCGCAACAAGCAGATTGCTCAGCCGAGTTTCAATATGGGCAACGGAGGCCAAATGGTTGGAGTTTATGGGAATCAGCAAGGATATGCTACTGGAATTAACATGGGGAATCAGAATATGCTGAATGCAGGGAATCAGAATGCAGGAAATCAGTATGGTCAGTATGCAGGGAATCAGTTGGGTCAGTTTATTGGAAATCAGAGGGGTCAGAATGTTGGTAATCAGGCAATGGGTAATCAGAATAGAAATGTTGCAGCTCCAGTAGTTGGGAATTTGGGAAATGTGAATCAGGGTAATCCTGTAAAGTGTTTCAACTGTCAGGGTGTAGGTCATATGGCAAGGAACTGTCCTACTAAGCCGAACAAGAAAGACACAGCATACTTGCAGAAAGCACTACTGTTGGCACAAAAGAATGAGGCAGGGTGTCAGTTGAACGCAGAGGAGAATGATTTTATGGCTCTTATGGATGACATGGAAGATAGAGAGGATATCGATGCGAACTGCATATTCATGACGAATCTCCAGGAAGCTAAGTATGACATGGATTCTGATACACTTCCTGTTTATGACACCAATGCACCATCTGAGGTATCCAACTTCAACACATGTCACAATAATGATATATTTGATATGTCTCCTCATGAGGAACAACATTCTGAAAAGCTAGCACCCACTTATGATACATACCTGGACACGCCAAGTAGTAGCAATACTCCTTCAGCAACTCCAGATGTGAATTATAATGGAGGCTTCGTTTCACAGCATGCTGAGAATGATGAGGAAACACGTGCTTTATTTGAATCATTATTGAATAATTGTCGTATTGAAATTGAGAATGTGAAAAAGGTCAATCGCGATGTTAAGGCCGCAAATGTTAAATTGACCGCTGAGCTTGAGAGTTACAAAGAAAACGTTAAAGCTTTTGAATTTCATAACAAAAGATTGTCTGAATTAGAAACTGGTTATCAAAATTCCGTTTCAAGGGAAAAACAATTGCAACTCAAGTTTGATACACTTGATGTTAATTCTTTCAAAAAGATAAAATCTTTAAACGCGGAAATTTCAGATTTACAAAACCAACTTTCTAAACAAAAAACAGCTTATACCAATCTTGAAAAAGAAAGGGATGAGTTGAAAAAGGACTTTGCAAAGAAAGAAGACAAACTTTTGGCCGAAATCGTAGAGTCAGAAAACATGATTGCTCATTTAGAAGAATTAGTGGTTAAATCGGGTCAGTCAATTCAAACAATGAAAATGATTTCAAATCAAACTAATCCGGTTTACCATACGAAACATAAAGTGGCTCTTGGTAACAACACCCCCAGTAATCTCAAGAAAGCTCAGCAAGAACAGAATATTTTGTATAATGGTAATATGATTTACACCAAACATGATCCTCCCGTCGTTCGGGATTCTGTGCAAACGATAGAACATGTCGAAGAGAGCATTACTAAAATGAAACAAAAGGATTTGAAACCCATTGATTACAACAAATTGAACAAACTTTCGGGAATTACTTTTGTTCCACAAAAAGAACCATCTGTGTTTTCCATAAAACGACCATTCTCAAAAATGTTTTCTAAGAAAGTAATTGTTTCCAAATCTCTTTCAAAAATGGAACAAATTTCTTCTAACAACACTTTTAATACAAGTGAGGCTAGAGAAATTTTGGATGACGTTAAAAAGAGAATTCAAGAACTTCAAAATATTGTTGCTTCTAAAACTACAATCAATATTAACAACTGGCATTCCAGTTTTCATATTGAGCAGAAAAAAGTTTTTGAAAACGAAATTACTATCCCACTGAATAACATCAGTGCGAGGGTAATCCATTTTGAACAAGCTTTCTTAAAAGAAACGGCCGACTTTGTCAAGGACCACAAATCCGTGGTAAACGAAGCTAATGATACTCGTGAAAACATAAATGTTTTGGAAAACCTGAATGATTCTCTCTTCGAAGCTGTTATGACCACTGACATTATGTCCATCATTTTACAAACATATTCTGTTCAAGATGATGAAAGACTGAGAGCTGAGACCTCCGAAATTGTTTCAAAATATGAAAATGCTCTTATAAGGCTTGAAAAAGAAAATGTGTCATATTTTAAACAACTTGATCGAAAAAAGGAAGAATGCAAGTATGACAAATTGTCGTATGAGCGTGCCTTAAAGAATATGAAAGAGCAAAATGATCTTTTGAGGGCTCAGCTTGAAAGTCAAAAGGGAAAGGGTGAGGAAACTAAGTTTGCAAAACCATTGACTTCGGAGAAACCAAATGTTTCAAACACGGTTCAAAAACCAAAAATGTCAATTTCACGGTTTGCTCCAAAAGTCGATGAGAAAAAGGATTTGACAAAACCAGTCACTCCAACACCCTTGCCCAAGAAAAGTGAAAATGAAAAAATTGTTGATAAAGGAAAAGCAGTTGTCGAAACACCAAAAGTGATAGCACCTGGCCTTTTTAGGATTAGTCCCACTAGTGCGTCTGCCTCAACATCTAAGACAAATGACAAGTGCATAAAGGCTAATTCTAAAGAATCTAGGGATGCTAAAAAGGACAACAATATAAATCCTAATGTGTGTGCCTTACCTTCTACAGGACTAGAAAGCACCTCTAGGAGCAGCAGACTAAAGCCTAGGAGCAATACAAGGTACAATAGAGTCTCGCCTGTTTCTAAGAGTAGTTGCAAGAATAAAGCTGAAGAAATAGAAGAACACCTTAGGTATTTATCGCTTTGTAATAAGAGACATGTTTCATCTGAATATAATGTCGAGAGTACTATTTCTAATGCATGTAATGACTTTGTTTGTTATATATGCAAGAAATGTTTAATTAATGATGTTCATGATGAATGTGTTTCTAAGAATGTGAATGTTACGCCTGAACAGAAGAATGTTCCAAAAAGACTTAGTGCTAGATCCAGATCTATAGAACGATTAGTTGCACGATTTAGGTCTACCACTAGTAGTCGAATGCCTATGAACTACCTTAAGTTTTGTATGTGGATACCAACGGGTAGAGAGTTCACTCTTAAGGACGGCAAATTAGAAATAACTCAAGCTAAACAAGTAGCAACTGTCTATGAGTGTGATTTAGATCTTACTCCTAACCCCATGGAACCAAATTCAAAACGGTTTCCAAATACAAACTCTTCTGTTCTTGGCAGGTTATTGAAATATGTCTTTGGATCGTCGACTCGGGTTGCTCCAAGCACATGACCGGGAATTTAAAGCTGCTGATCAATTTCGTCTGGAAATTCATGGGAACTGTACGCTTTAGAAATGATCATGTAGCAGCTATTCAGGGTTATGGAGATCTTCAGTTTGGAAATTTTTTAATCACTCGAGTTTACTACGTCGAAGGGTTGGGACACAACTTGTTTCAGTCGGGCAGTTTTGTGATGCAGATTTAGAAGTTGCATTCAGGAGAAACACGGTTTTTATAAGAAATTTGGTTGGTGATAATCTCTTAACTGGTAATCGTGATACAAATTTGTATGCTATCGACATCAACCAAATGGCTTCTACATCACCAATTTGTCTTATGACAAGGGCAACCGAAACTAAGTCCTGGCTGTGGCATAGAAGATTATCCCATCTCAATTTCGACACGATCAACAAGTTAGCCAAAGACAACATCGTCACCGGACTTCCTAAGTTCAAATACACCAAGGAACACCTTTGTCCATCATGCGAACAAGGAAAAAGTAAAAGAGCATCATATAAACCCAAAACCGTACGTAGTTCGGAAGCAAGGTTACATATGTTGCACATGGACTTATGTGGCCCAATGAGAGTTGAAAGCATTAATGGGAAGAAGTATATTCTTGTTATTGTTGATGATTATTCAAGATATACTTGGGTAAAGTTTTTGAGATCAAAAGACGAAGCAGCAGGCATCATCATCACCTTTCTGAAGAGTATTCAAGTTCTACTTCAAGCTCCAGTAAGGATTGTAAGAACATATAATGGCACAGAATTCACAAATCAGGAGTTAAGAACCTATTTTGAAGATGTTGGAATCACACACCAAACATCAGTTGTTAGAACTCCACAGCAGAATGGGGTAGTTGAAAGAAGAAACCGAACTCTTGTGGAAGCTGCTCGCACAATGCTAATCTATTCTAGTGCACCACTATTCTTATGGGCTGATGCTGTAGCCACTGCTTGCTTTACTCAAAACCGATCCCTAGTCCATCCGAGATTCAATAAAACCCCATATGAGCTAGTGAACAACCGTAAACCTGACATCTCTTACCTACACGTGTTTGGCGCTTTGTGCTATCCGACGAATGACAGAGAAGATCTAGGGAAGTTAAAAGCTAAAGGTGATATTGGAATCTTCATTGGATATTCAGAAAACTCGAGGGCATTAAGGGTGTATAATAGAAGAACGAAAAAGATAATGGAGACGATGAATGTGAAGTTTGACGAGATTTCACAAATGGCCTTTGAGAGATACGCTCTAGAACCCGCGCTTAATCCGATGGCTTCTAATCAAAGCGGATTAGGACCCGCACCAAACCAGCAGACTTCTGGACACATCAGTTCAGGACTCGTGCCTCAAGGAGCTCAGTCAACAAACACGGATAAACCTTCAGAACAAGAACTGGAAAATTTCTTCGAGTTAATGTTTGATGAATATTATGGTGGAACTTCGACAAATGAATCTCAACAACATTCCGCTGCACCCGCTCAAAATCATCAACCACCACCACCACCACAAGATGCATCTACAACAATCGAAGCTGAAGCACCAACTACATCAACATCATCTACATCTACTCAAGCAACTCCAGTACTTGAAACTGAACTACCAAGAGTTGATGAGCAAAATCAAAACACAAATTTTCAAGAAGAACCAACAAATAATTCAAACAATGATGCGTTAGAAGAAGAAGAAATATTTGAAAACCCGTTTCCAACAGACTCTGCTGAATCTTCTTCAAGGTTACAAGAACCATCTAACACACATTCGTTACACCCAAGGTACCTTTCTACGTTTCAATGGACAAAAGACCATCCGTTAGTACATGTTATTGGTGATCCTTCAATGCCAGTTCAGACGAGGAGACAACTTGCCACCGATCTCGAATTGTGCATTTACATTTGCTCAATAAGCACCAAAGTACCTAAGAACATTAGGGAAGCAATGGCAGAAAACCCATGGATTGAAGCGATGCAGGAGGAATTTCTTACATGACAGTTGGGAACTTGTTGAACGACCACTTGATAAACGTGTTCTTGACCTCAAGTGGTTGTGGAAGAACAAACTGGATGAGGAAATGATTGTTATTCGCAACAAAGCTCGTCTCGTGGCTAAAGGTCACAAGAAGAAGGGATAGATTTCAAGGAATCATTCGCGCCTGTAGCTAGACTTGAAGCAGTCCGGATTTTCTTAGCCTATGCAGCTCACAAAAACATCACAGTCTATCAGATGGATATTAAGACAGCTTTCTTGAATGGAACTCTGAAAGAAGAAGTGTATGTGAGTCAGCCAGAGGGATTCATCGACAGAGACCATCCAGACTACGTCTACAAGCTTAAGAAAGCCATTTATGGTCTAAAACAAGCTCCAAGAGCGTGGTATGACGAACTATCATCTTTCTTGCTTAAAAACAATTTCACCAAAGGAACGGTTGATGACACCTTGTTTATCAAAAAATTCAAAGATGACATTTTGATCGTTCAAATCTAGGTGGACGACATAATTTTTGGATCAACCAATCCTAACCATTCAAAACATTTTGAAAATCTCATGAAAAGCAAATTTGAAATGTCCATGATGGGGGAACTAAAATTCTTTCTTGGTTTACAAATACATCAATCCCCACGTGGTATTTTTATCAATCAAGCTAAATATACAATAGAGATTTTGAAAAAACATGGAATGGAAAATTGTGATTCTATTGGTACACCAATGGTCACTTCACCAAAAATAGGTGCTGATTTGTTTGGAAAACCCATCGATCCGAAAAAATATCGGAGCATGATCGGTTCTCTCATGTACCTAACTGCTAGCCGACCCGATATTCAATTTGCTGTTTGTTTGTTAGCACGGTTTCAGGCAAAGCCTACCGAACTTCACCTCAAAGAGGTTAAACGGATCTTTCGGTACCTACGAAGCACCATTAACATGGGACTTTGGTGTCCAAAGGATTCGGGGTTTAATCTAACAGCATTTTCAGATGCAGGCCATGCTGGTGATCAAGTTACAGCAAAAAGTACATCAGGTGGAGCACAATTTTTGGGTGAAAAGCTTGTAAGCTGGTCGTTAAAGAAACAGGATTGTACTGCGCTATCAACCACCGAAGCCGAGTATGTGTCTCTATCTGCGTGTTGTGCCCAAGTTCTTTGGATGAGGACACAGCTCACAGATTATGGCTTTACTTTTGATAGAATACCTATGTATTGTGACTCAAAAAGTGCCATAGCCATCTCGTGCAATCCTGTACACCACTCTAAGACGAAGCATATCAAAGTCTGCTACCATTTCATCAAAGAACACGTGGAAGAGGGTACTGTTGAATTATTTTTCGTTAAAACTGATTACCAACTCGCCGATCTATTTACTAAAGCCCTTCCAAAAGAAAGGTTTGACTATTTAGTTCGACGAATTGGCATGCGAAGCCTAACTCCTGAGGAGCTAGAACGTCTTCTCGAATCTTCTTGAAAAATGTTTTCAAAATCGCTTCGCTGTAAATACTTTTGAAAAAACAAAATACAAAATTTGAAAAACAAACAAAAACAAAATACAAAAATATAAAATTTCAAAAAATACAAAAACAATATAAAATCAAAAAATCCAAAAATATTCTTCTCACGACATGTCTCTCGTATAAATCAATATTCTGTACGTTTCTAGAAATGTCATTCAACAATGATACGGATATGTACAGATGCTTGAGCGGGAGTTCTTTAAAATGTTTTTCTAAAACATGTTGTTTCTCAAAAGTTTCTTCACTATGGCTTTCGTATACATCAGCACGTAACCCGTACTTAAACAATGACTTCTGATTATTTTCAAATCAAGGACTCGTACGTTCAATGACGAACTCTTTTTCAAAAAGTTCGAGTCTAAACAAACGAAAAATATTTCAAGCATAAACTCGTTTTCAAACAGAATTCTTGAGCACTTTTTCAAGTTTCTTCATAAGATTTCTCAAAATCTCTCAAACTGAGTGCTCAATATAACTCCCTCTAAACTCTTAATTGATTTTAAATGTGCTATCATTAAGGGGGAGTATAAAAAACTAAAATGTTCCGATTTCATGCAAAATCAAATCTGTCTATCTCTCCAAAAAGCTTTTTATTAATCAGTTGATATCAAAAATATCACGTAATGCTATTTTTGAGGGGGAGAAGACATGATTAAAATGTGATCAAAGATGTTTAAAGTTTGTGACTGAATCTCAAAAGAGCTCGACTCAGTAAGTACCAATGAATTGACGAAGCTTAAAATGTCAGTAATCGAAAAGACTTGTCCTGGACGGGTAATAATTTCAAGCTAGTCTAACTAGTGATGTAAGCGTGTCTCGAATAGGACTTGTCTGAGTAGAATGTACCGTATCGAGAGGCTTTCTTTGGACTTGACCAGGACGGGTAATAATTTCAAGCTAGTCTAACTAGTGATGTAAGCGTGTCTCGAATCGGTCATGTTCACTGAAAGTGGATCAATTCAAAGAGTGCAAACTTCTCTCGCATGTGCAAATTTCTTAAAATTCATGAGCACATGTGAAGTGGGAGTCCTTCAAAATTGCAAAACTCTCAAAGTGATAACTACAATGTGTTTTATTATCATAAACACTTTGAGAGAATTTCAATAAATGGTTTCATGGCAATTATAGGATAGTCATGGAGTTATAAGGTGACTAAGGTTAGGAAAAACCGTCCTATGATCCGCCAGAGCCGGAGGGATCTACCCAAGGACAAATCCAATAGATTAGAATTAGAAGTCCTTAGGTATGATTGAAAAAAGGAGAAAATGAGAAAGGATAAAGAAGGGGTTGAAGAATTAAAAAGAAAAGTTATGAAAAAGGGTGAAAGAAATAGCCCTCCAAATGTTCAACCTTAGGGCAGGCACCGGGTACAATTCGTATGCTACTGGTTGTTACTAAGGTGACACCGGTATTGAAGGCAAAGACGTCATGGACCCAGTGACGCACTGCACTAAACCTTCTTAACCACTCAAGTTCTCTTAAAAGAGCTTGTTTCATTCTCACGGGGAACCGGCATAATCTATCGACCCGTCTCTTAGAGATGGTTGATATTGAAGCAGGAGACCTCTCCCTAATCTCCGCATAGGAAACCAAATGTGCACTTATCGAGTCTAGAGCCCCGAGATTCATCAAAAGATCTCATAGGAACACATGATATTTCTACACTGGTTGTTCATCAATAAGGACGCCAGATGTAAACTTTAGAGTCCTACACAGATCTTAGCAATCTGCCATAACATTTATGAGAGGATTCACTTTTGTGATTATCAGTGATTGAATGGAAATTCCTGCCAGGGTCAACATCAAGCAGCCCTGACAGCAGGTCTCTTCGGTAATTCTTTATGGGTTACGCTTAGTGTTCGCGGTGGTTTCAAACGGTCTACAGTCGTGTAGTGATCCCCAGCGACTCACCCAGTCATTGAGCTACTAAGTAGGTCTTGTAAGCTCTCTCGAGAGTATCTGACATGGGAACGGCCTTGGTAAGGGTTAGAAGGAGTCTTCACACTATGCTGTTGACGATCTCTAATTCTTATCTGTAAGTACCAGATGTTTTATTGCTAACTGTTTATATGCAGGGACACTTCATCTCCATGGCGACAGATTCCACGTGCTCATACATACATCTGGAAGTTAAAGAAAGCTCCCTCAAAGATCTATACAACACAAAGTTCAAAGAAAGATTCTACGCCAAAAAAAAGAATCTACAAAGTATAAAGACTAAAGATCAAAGTGAAAGAAAGGGAACTACGTGCATATGAATATCATAGTCCAAAGATGTATGAGCATGTTGGAATGGCGAACAACCACCACAGACGCAGAAGTGACGAAAGGCAGATAACTCCACATCACAAAGGAACAAAGAACGATGAAAATCAGTTATCGAAGATCACAAAGCATGAAGGAACAAAGACTAAAGACTATTCTACAACGACACACAAAGTTAAAGACAAAGAATACGGAAGACCCACTCGCGTGGAGCATCATTCGAATGACCACCCCTTAGGGGGAGATTGTTAGCATTAAAAACTATGTATTTAGAAGTGATGGTCATTCTCATACATGTAACTTTGTAATGTGTCGTAGATTACAATAGAATAGTCAATGGGCTTATGGTTTGGACTAATCTAATAGGTTATAAGTTATGTATAACAACTAGTCCATACTTAATGTAAAAGTCCAATCCATGACCAAGCCCATCCAAGCCCATTAGGGTGTTACATCTCTTACTATATAAACACCTCAAATGAGTCATTTGAGGTGTGTGCTTGTGTGTGTATTGTGTGTGTTTTTAATAAAAGTTCTCTTCATCTTATTACTCTATTTCTACAAATCTAACGCCACACATATCTCATCAAGTCACCATCTTTCCTTCTTCTAGTTCTTATATTGGTATTAAAGTTGATATATCTAAGGTCCTACAATTACTTATTCAGATTGAGTTAGTACTCGACAAGTTCGCGCAAATAAAAATGTGCTAATATATTGGTTGATATAAGCGGATCTGTTAGGCTTGCAGATTTTGGGTTGGCAAAGGTAAAGATGGGACATTGTTTTCTTCCTTTGTCTAACAGATTATTGTCTTATATGTTGATTATATGTAATATTGTTTTTCAACGCAGGCTAACAAACTAAACAACATTAAATCTTGCAAAGGGACTCCATATTATATGGCACCTGAGGTTTTTCTAATCTCTTGAACTCTGATATTATTTTTTCTCATAACTTATCATATGTAGCGGAGTACAGGACATGACGTATTGTTGATATGGGTTGATTTGCAATAGTGTGTATGTATTGCATTTACCTGGCCAGATTGTATATCATTGTGCTTTTTTACTAGTATAAGACTATTGGTCACTATGTTTGGCTTCAATGTGAATTTCACTATGTGATTTGGTTGCAGTGTGGATTTGAAAAGTCTAGTGGAAAAGAACAGACCGAGTTACATCCAGCCACGCCCAGAATGACTAATTATGTTGTATTGAGATTTGGCAGCACCAAGCATGAGACTATTGTAAGTCTAGTTTGATCTTTTTGTTATCTGCATTAGTTATTTTGGGGGAATTGTCTCTACACTAGCAGTGAACAACTATCTTACATATGTTAACGGTTATGCTTTTTAGGGTTTGGGTGCAAGTATAAGTGGGAGCGACAACAACTATATGGTAGTTTTTCAGTATGGTTCGGTTATCTTGTTCAATTGGTAGTGTATTAGGTCAGAGTATAGCTCTCGACTACTATGTGTGACAGGTAAGTAAATTCTTGACCTATACAATCTAAATTTCTATTAGTAAACGTATAGTTTGGCAATTTGGGTCCATTTGCTTATGAGTGGGTTAGTTTAGGTTTGTTATAGATCTAACATGTCAGATGGTATAAGTCACAGAAGCTGACTAAAAAGGAAACGAGTCAAATGGCTCAAAAGTTTCCCACTAATACATTAAGAGCTGCAAACTAATTTTCTTCACAAAGTTAGCTTTCATGCGAGACAATAATTATTTTATTAAAATATTTGGTTCAATCCGACATGACCCATAGGAAATTGCCTATTTTTACTTGAACCTTTCACCCATAACAAAATGTTGGACTTCCCATTTTGCCATTTTTACCAAGTTTAAATACCCACTACAGTTTCTCATACTTGTTTGTTTTAGGTTGATGGGATGGGGTTGCCGAATTTACTGATATAAATCGTGGCATGGAAAAAACTGGAACATTCACAATGAAAAGGAAGAAACTTTTTCAGTTGGTGGGGAAGGCAAATTCAAATCTTGCTGATGTTATACTTAAGCTTGGACTTTTCGAGAGGTAACATTTAAGTTATTCATTTTCCATCTAGTATAGAATATGACATTTAGTTTATGACAAGGATTGTTAGGTGTCACTTGAAACATGAAGAATTTTTTTGTTTGTTCAGAAACAATCATACTTGACAACGGGTGTCAAATGTTGTTGTATGAATTCTTCATATTTAATTCAATGTTTGATACAAGCGTCTTTTGTTTGCTACAGGTTACACCACCAACTACGTTACAAAAGATTAGTGACAACAATTCTGGACCAAAATTACCATCGAAGCACAAAAATTATGTCTCTATTGAAGCCATGCAAAGGCTAGCTAGGACGGCGAAGAGTCAAAAGTCTTTAAATTATGGTAGTTGCGAATTTTATTATGTACGACATTACAATTCTATATTTGGTTTCGTTATATACATTCGAGTTTTATTCAATTCGAAATTGCTTTTTGTTGTTAATTCTGTTTTATATATATACTAGCAGTGATAACTTGCTCTAGCATTACTAACTTAGTACTAGCAGTAGTAACTCTGCTCCAGCAGTACTAACTTAGCATTAGCAGCAATACTGACATTATTGGTCACTCTTTGTTTAATTCGATGTGTGACTAAATATTACAAAATGCCACACAAACTAAAAATTAATGTGACCATTAGATGAACAATAGTCACACAAAATACACAATTCTTCAATTTAAACAGCATATGGTCACACCTATTACCACTTTTGGCCACTGTTTGCGTAATTGTATGTGACTAAATACCCAAAACCAAACATGCTTTGTGTGACTAAATATTACAAAAGGCCACGTAAAAATAAACTTCATGTGGCCATTGGATGATCAATAGTCACACAAAATATACATTTCTTCACTTTAAACAGCATATGGCCACACTTATTAACACTTTTGACCACTGTTTGCTTAATCGTATGTGACTAAATACCCAAAACAAACATGCGTTGTGTGACTAAATATTACAAAATGCCACACAAACAAAAAATTAATGTGGCCATTGGTTAACAATAGTCACACAAAGCACACATTTATTCACTTTAAACACCATATGCTCACATTTATTCACACTTTTGGCCACTTTATGATTTATTGTATGTAACTAAATACCCAGAAGAAAAATGCTTTGTGTGACTAAATGTAACAAAAGGCCACACAAAAATAAAATTCATGTGGCCATTGGATGATCAATAGTCACACAAAGCACACATTTCTTCACTTTAAACAACATATGGTCACACTTATTCACACTTTTGGCCACTTTATGATTTATTGTATGTGACTAAATACCCAAAAGAAAAATGTTTTGTGTGACTAAATGTAACAAAATGCCACACAAACATACAATTCATGTGACCATTGGATGATCAATAGTCACACAAAACACACATTTCTTCACTTTAAACACCATATGGTCACACATATTCACACTTTTGGCCACTTTATGCTTAATTGTATGTGACTAAATACCCAAAAGTAACATGCTTTGTGTGACTAAATGTTGCAAAAGGCCACACAAACATACAATTCATGTGGCCATTGGATGATCAATAGTCACACAAAACACACATTTGTTCACTTTAAACACCATATGGTCACACATATTCACACTTTTGGCCACTTTATGCTTAATTGTATGTGACTAAATACCCAAAAGTAACATGCTTTGTGTGACTAAATGTTGCAAAAGGCCACACAAACATACAATTCATGTGGCCATTGGATGATCAATAGTCACACAAAACACACATTTCTTCACTTTAAACATCATATGGTCACACATATTCACACTTTTGGCCACTTTATGCTTAATTGTATGTGACTAAATACCCAAAAGTAACATGCTTTGTGTGACTAAATGTTGCAAAAGGCCACACAAACATACAATTCATGTGGCCATTGGATGATCAATAGTCACACAAAACACACATTTCTTCAATTTAAACACCATATGGTCACACTTATTCACACTTTTGGCCACTTTATGCTTAATTGTATGTGAGTAAATATATAAAAATAAAATGTTATGTGTGACTATACAGTGTTTATGGTCACTAATACTGCTTAATCCAACGAAATTTGTACCCAATTAGTCACACATATTTAGGTTTTGGTTACTGTTTTGTAATCGAGACTAAAAATAACTCGAACATGTGACCATAGGTACCCTATGGTCACGCGATCTTTAGTCACACACACTCGAAAAATCGTGTGTGACTATATGTATTTCGTCACACATATTGGGTGTAGCCAAATCCAGTTTTTGTTCTAGTATTTTTTCAATTTACATTTATACGAGTTTACAATTCATAATGAACATCTCAAATCATTTTATTGATTCATGTCTCTCAAAAAATAAATTTACTGTAAACATTTTATGCCAAACCAATTGATTCTATTAATATATAAAAAAATATTGTTTGATATATCTTCATAAACTAAACATAGTTAGTGATATAAGAGTTAACGACACACAAATTACATAAAAATGAATTTTCAAAATGGTAAGGATCCGCTTGGTTCAAATGAGAAAAGGAAAGGGAAAGAGAAACAGAATGCAAAGAAATTAGTGAGGTGGATAATCAATCCCTTACCCCTCCCCCCTCCAATTTACTCTATAATGGTTGATTACCCACTAGGGGGTAATCAATCCTTTTGCACTCACTAACCAAGAACAAAATAATGAGTGAAGTGGGCCCTTTTAAATACTTTACCCATTCCCCACCCTCTTAACCCCTCCAAGCACCCCCTAAGTAATCAAGTCTCATCTCTAAAAGAAGAGAAACATTGCAAATGCAAACAACCAAACTACCTTTAGATTGTTTTTAAAAACCTATGTTTGCATCTTTAAACTCTTTTAAGAAAACAATATTTTGATATTTGAGACTACAAAGCAGGAATATGCCAAATTAGTGAAATCACCAATTGAAACTCATTTCTATAACTTTTCAATGCTTGATGTCTTCACGTTCACTCATAATTATTAACAGTGTGGCAAAAAAAATGTTACAATGCCGATTAATCGCTGCCTAAATGCTACTAGGCCACCAATCTTTCAAACAAGTCGGTCAACCATGGTTAATGGCGGCCAACGATGGTCAAACTACCCGAAAACTTGTATATCATGCCGGAAATAACCAAAATTCGTTGTAAAATAGTTTTAATTACATAAGTCGCTGCTTATATCTATCACAAGATATTTTTTTTGAGGAAGATCTTGTCAAAAATACCCAAAACTCGCTGAAAATACCCAAAACTTGCCAAAAATGCCAATTTGATTAATTAGACAAATTACAAGCTACAAAAGAATTGACCATCTGATTACTAATGATTACCTGTTCACGGTTTTTGTAACCTTGATTATTAATGATCAAATAGTTTCTTTAAAGGAATAAAAACTCCGATAAACACAAACAAGTTAAACAATCACAACTTTACGTTATTGAAATGGGACTATATATAAAGCATGTTATCTATACTACTTATAATACACTAGCAGGGTACCCGCGCGTTGCAGCGGCAGGTACCCTGAAATAAAATTTTTCAATAGAATTTATAAAAATGTCACGGGATGTCATTCCGACACCTAAATTTGCTTGGTCACAGCTTTGTGTATCGAGTCGAGTCTTGGTCACAGGTTCATGTCTAGGTTAAGATTGAGGGTTGTACATTGTGTTTAAATGATTGTAATATTGGGTGTAGGGGTGTTTCTAATGCTATTAATGTAGAATGAGGGTTGTACATTGTGTTTAAATGATTGTAATATTGGATGTAGGGGTGTTTTTAATGCTATTAATGTAGAATGATAGTTGTACATTGTGTTTAAATAATTATGTAAAATTCTAAGGAAAGGGGTCTGAATTTCGATTCATGCTAGTTTTTGTTGTACACAATGCTTTGGTTGTTGTAATTATGAAAATTGCTTGCTTTAAAGTGTTGTAAAACATGCATCATTTTGTGTACATCTGAATTTTTTTAAAGAAAGAGTCCTTTCTCCATTATAAGTAGTATAGATATTTGACCCTCTCTCCTATTAAATTTTTAAGATGTCCTAATATAAATTTTAAGTAAATACACATATTAAAGCTTTATGTACAATTAATTTATGCACAAACCATTTATATTAAACACGTGCAATTAATACTCTTCTTAAATCACCTTTTTACTAAAAAATGCAACTATTTTACCACATAATACAATCTAATCAAGCTACTAATCATCTATTGTTAAAACCCAATAACCCAAGCACTTAAAACACCTGCAAAAAAACATACATACACAATGTAAAAGACGAGCATGTACAACTTAAAGGAACAATATGGTAAAAGTTACTCAAATATAAAATTCTCACAATATATAAAGTTATTATAACAAAAAATATAAAATTAAAATACATTAATCGTCACAAATTTTATTACAAAGTACCCGCCGTCACATCGCACAGATACATCGCGCGGATACCCTGTTAGTCTAAGATAATATATTAAGTTTCCAAAACTTATAATCATTTCACTTTCACATACATTTTTGTTTATGAGGGCACGTACATATGTATCTTCCCCAATTTAATCCCTACAATTTAGGATATGATAATGATAACTCAATAATTGTTTGAGGGGTCCCATGTCGTCACACATATAGATGATTGCAAGGTTTGGAAAATCTCCCTATGATTTTTTGATACGAAATAAATTATATTTTAAGAGAAATAGGTAATAAGAGGATTAGGTGTAGGCTTGCCGTTAGCCTTCGCCGTCCGACCTGGCAACATCAACGGCGAGCCGAAGCTCGCTGCTACATCATTTGAGCCTCGCCGTTCCTCTTTGTTGGGCATCTCCCCGTGGCCACGGCGAGGATATATTCTGACAAAATGGCAGCACGTCTTTCTTTTTCTTTTTTTTTCTGTTGGGTTTTATATCTTTTTTATGTTGGGTTTTATATCTTTTTCTGTTGGGTTTTATTGCAAGTATAGTGTGTGTTTTTAGTATGTGTGTTTGCGGGTGAAAGGTGAAGAAGAAGTTGAGGTGCATGTGTTTGCAAGTATAGTCTTTGTAGTTTTCTTATTAATATTTACAGTTTTGGTCCTTTTTTTTTTTTAAGCAGCTTAAATTTTTTTTAAATATAAGCATAAAATTTTAATTTTAGTTATTTTTGTTTTGAATGAAATAAATTTAATTTGATTGAAAAATGAATAAAAAAATAAATGTGTAAGAGGTGGGGCCTTAATGGGGAATTTGAGGTTTGTTGTTTGGTGAGAGGGGGTTTGTTGTGAAGAGTTGAAGTTGAGGTGTTGGATGATGTGGCAGGAGTGGGACCCGAATGAGGAGGCTTGCCTCCCCAACTACACCTAATGCTCTAAGTGGCTATTATATAAATTCATTAACAATAATATAACGTTTTACTAAATTGTTGTTAGATTTTTTGTTTCTGTTTTTCTACTGATTTAAAGATTACAATTATATCTTTAAAATAAATTATTAAAACGTGTGAACAATGTATCAATCATATACCATGCAGTATGACAATTTGGTCCAAGTAATGATATTTCTTTATTAAAAAGGGAAAGAGTTAAGCCATGGGTTTGTTTGCTACTTTTCATTGTGAGGTTTGGAAAATCTTCCTATGATTTTTTGATACGAAATAAATGATATTTTAAGAGAAATAGGTAATAAGTCGTTGTTATATCAATTCATTAACAATAATATGACGTTTATTAAATCTTTGTTAGATGTTTTGTTTTCGTTTTTTCTAGTTTTAATTTAAAGATAATTATAATTATATCCTTAAAATTTATAATTAAAACTTGTGAACAATATTGAATTTTATAATTGTTAATACTAACAGTTTTCTAAATATTAATACTAACATTATAATTTTATAAATATTAACAATGACTTATGACATTAAACTCAATATTTTATAAATACTAGAAAGGTGCCCGCGTTATGCGGGGGCGGATTGTTGGGGGTGAAGAGGAGGGAGGTGGGGTGTTGGAAAGTGGTTGTTGGGGTGGTTGTTGAGGTGGTTATAAATTGTTGGGGGTGGTTGTTGAGGTGGTTATAAATTGTTGAGGTGATTATTAAGGGTGATTGTTTCCATAATTAGTAAGTAAAAATCTGAATTTTTAAGCTTTTCTAATTATAGATGTCCTAAATACATTATATAGTAGTATAGATAAAAGATACTATCAAGATAGTGCTATGACTAGCTACCATAGAGAAGCACCAATAAATTACAACCATACCATCGAGTAGTAAAGTTTATATACAGAACTACAATACAACATACGTAGATGATACTAAATTAAGTGAAACGAAAGAGACATTTTTTATTTATCATTTGTTTCTAAGACCGCGTTTTCAATTTCAAAGATTTCACCGTAAATGAGGTCGATGAATTAATAACTGTATGAAATAAATTTGCCCATGTATTGAGTACCGTCACCATAGCTATTGGCCTGTTAGAGAATATAAACTATCAAAAGAAGATAATTTCATTAGATTTACATCCTTTAAACAAAGCCAAGTTGCTATGGGTGCTAACTAGCTATCCATGAATATTGTCCTATTGTAATTTTAGTTAAACATATAGTCCTCCAATAAATATATACGTAGTAGAACGGAATATCGGTTTTAGGCAAATAAAACAAGAAAAGATTAGAGCATTCACAATGGATGTGACTGTTTGACTGACGTTCGAGTATACTTTTTTTTAATTCTTTTATTTTTCTTTTCTTTTCTTTTCTTTTTTTCCTCTTTAAAAACTTTTTTTCACATTTTTTTTTTCTTAGCTTAAGTAAAGATTAAATAATATTTCTCTTGCATTGATAATTGTGTTCTCCTCAAGACACAAGTTATAAAACCGAGTTTTTAACAAACTAATTGTCTTTGAAAAACTTATTTACCATTGTGTTGATTTTAAAAATATTTATCATTGTATTGCTCCTATTAAATTAATGATGTGATCGAACAATGGAGGGAGATTTTTTTTTTTTTTTTTTTTTTTTTTTTTTTTTTTTTTTTTAATAGTAAAAGGTACTGGTAAATTGTATATAAATCAAAATAAGAGCAGGCGATAGGGCAAAGCACCAAATCGGCTATATAAACACATGCACCAATTTTGCTTCTAACCAAATCAATAGGGTGACAGACAACTCTAAAGAGAAACTAGACGGAGGTAAGTCATGGGTCATCTTATTGAACAATCCTCGAGAAACATTAGTTAGGGGTGGCAATTCGGGTCGGGGTCGGGTTAGCGGATTCGGGTTCACAAGTTGGCGGGCCAAAAAACTCCAACCCGAAGCTGACACATTTAAATCATCGGGTCAGTTATATCAGCCTTAACTTTACATAACCAGAACCTGACCCATTTAACATATATATATATATATATATATATATATATATATATATATATATATATATATATATATATAGTGTATTTTTATTTTCAGAACACTGTTAAGTGTGGGAACTGCAAGAACTCCAATTTTGCATTAGAAAACATGCATGTTCATATAAAACATGTATCAAATACTTGCTTAACATACATGTTCATATAAAACCCTGTTAAGTGTAACATATCAATGCAAAATGGTTTTATATGAACATGCATGTTACGCAGGTATGTGTATTAAGGTGTATGTAAGAAAACATACATGTTTTATATGAACATACATGTTTTCTAATGCAAAATTGGAGTTCTCGCAGTTCCCGCACTTAACAGGGTTCTGAAAATAGAGCCCCCTATATATATATATATATATATATATATATATATACACTAGCCTTCAAAGCCCGCCCGATGGGAGGGCATGACTTATAAATATCGTTGACAAAGTTTTCTATAGCGAAAGAAGGGTGGTTAATAATGGTTGAAAAGTGTACATCATTTATCCACAATAGCGGTGATCCACACCTTTTTAAATCGAGTCAACTAAGGATATAAAATGACACTTGTCTATTTTGAAAACGTTAATGTTTTCCTTGAGCATATTTGTGTCGATACAATGGGAACATATCTTTCCATATCAACCTAATCTCCATGATGTCCTTAAGGATGTCCATTTTTAATCCGAACACTATTAAGTTGATTCACAATGAAGGTTCGTAGCAACTGTACCGTTTTTTCCACTTCTAACTAACGTAACACATAACCTATAGAAATTTTTAAGTTTTATTAGAGGTGACCATGTCAACATAATAGGTAACGGGTCAAAACAAATCAATTTGTAGTAAAGTTACAAAGTGTTATGCAAGAACAAAGAATACAACCAAATCAACTCAAATATAAAATAAAGCTTCTTTTTATACAACATTTGTTGTTAATTTTGCATAATTACCATCTTTATCAAAAAAGAATCTGCTACCCCTTTATGCTATTTATTCTTGAGACAACGACATATAGTTTTCAATGCGAGAAAACTGCTTATGTAGAAACAACCTTACTTTCGTCAAAGTTTGGCCTCGACTTTTATTAATTGTCATTTAGGAAATTGCCTACGGTGATGCAAGATCCTTCGCTATAGCCGCCTTTCGAGAGATTCGAGCTCGTTGGTACTCAATGAGTCAATTTCCTGACCATATTAATTCCTGGAAGTTAAAGTAGTTAAAACCAACTTCACAGTATACTAAACATTGATCATAAATCTGCTCACCCAACTTCTCGAGTAAAAAGTGTTGTTAGGGATGAGCACGGTACCATTTTTCTGGTACCATACCGGCATCGTTTATAAAGTACCGTATTTTTTCCTGACCAAAATATGTAGTCCCGATCCTAAAACCGTAGGGTATATCCATACCGGTACCGGTACCGGTTCTGGTACCGGGTTCGTGTAACCAGTACCAAACCGAATGAGTACTGTTTAGTATTAAAAGTAATCTCAAATTTGATCCTTTTAGTCACTGAATTCGCTTTAGAGTTCATTCTTTATTGGTTGAGGAAAATGTGCCAAATCTTTTTCTTTAAACCTCATTCTTTAAGCTAATCACCTAGAAATAGCATAAACTAAAAATGCATGGAGTTCATACCTATGTTAGTCAATGAATTCACTGTGAAGTTCATAATTTTTTTTTTTTTGATGAAAAGTACTGATCCTCTTTCTTTAAGCTAATCTACTATAAATACATAAGCTAAAAATGCCATGGAGTTAATACCCATGTTAGTACTCGGTAACTAAAATTTTGGATCATACCAAAGATAAGTTTTAAGTCATGCGTAAAAATAGCAAATACATTTCCGTATGTATACACATGCATTTATGTTTATGCTCATTATACAAAATTAGCATTAGATATTATTTCCATGGTTAATAATGCATGGAACGGGTACAGATCACAAGTTTAGTTAAAAAAACATTTGGCCTCTTTGTATGTGATGAGGCGAAAAATGATCCGTTTTTAGGGGGTCATTTAAGCCCGGAATTGAATTTATTTGATCAAATATTGCCCTAAATCGTTCCTTTTGTGATTTTAGGTACTTTGGGAGTGAAATCTGGAAAAGGAAGAAATTCGGACGTTTTTGGAGCATAAAAGTGAAGAAAACGCCAAAGTCTTAATTTTCCATCCTGGGAACAGTAGGTGACGGCGTCAAGAGTAACTTCCTGACGGCGTCAAGAGCAGAATTCCATGACGACCCAGTACAGATTTGACGGCGTCACAAGAAAGGGCGTCAAGAGTAAAAGTCATGACGGCCTGGAAATGATTATCACATGACGGCGTCAAATGTAGATCAAGGCAGTCCGAGAAGAGTTTTGGCGGCGAGGTGACGGCGTCACAAGTTTAGTCTTGACGTCGTCAGACCCATTTTCCTATATATAGTTTTCTAATTTTCACATTAAAAGAGAGAAGTTTTGGAGAAACCCTAAGTACGATTTTGGTACGAATTTTACAGGTTTTTCAAGGGTTCCAAGCCCTTGATACCTTTCATGTGTAATCGAGATAAGTGTTCTTTTAATTCAATCAATATGTCTATGTGTTGGTTGTCTATATCTTGTTCTTGTCTTAATTCCATCATGCTAGGCTAGATCTATCTTGTGTTTGCTTGGATCTAATGAAACCTAGATGTTAATTATGTGTTGATTACTTGTTTATACTTGTCTTGGATGAATGATTTATATGTTAGGCTTAAGAAAACTGGCAGATCTCCATTTGGTAACATGCTTGAACGTCTTAAGAAACATGAACCGACGCGCACTAGGTCATTATTGGTTGTATTTAATGCATGAGCCACTGTTTACAATCCCTATAGTTGTTCTGGGCATGGTATAGGAGGAGATAAGAGCTCATAGAATTGGGGAGTTAAGTGTGCCACCCCATGAATGGTATTAAGGAATACGATCCGTCATCCATGCAATTATAACAAGTAACGTGTAAAAGATGTCTAGGGAGTAGTGAAATCTAAGTAAACACATTTTCTCCATTTATTGCTCACAACTTTAGTATAATTTAGTTTATTTTTATTTCTAGTATTTTATTTTGATTGCATCTTTAGTATTGGGTTAGTTGATTAGCAACTAATTCCGCCCAAGTCCTTCAAACCCGAGATTTTTAATTGCTTTCTAAAAAAAATATAAAATACAAAAATAATCATCCCTCACCTTTAGAACTAGTATTTAGGTTTTCTAATCCTAGCGACACTATTCCTAAGCTGAATGATCAATCCCCCGGTACTTGTCACTATACTATACTACAACGATCAGGTACACTGCCTGGTGGGGGTTGTAAGCTTCTCAAGATCCCTTGAGAGGTAAAGCCTGGTGCGATTCCCACGTATCAAGTTTTTGGCGCTGCAGCCCGGGGAATAGTTATTGTCTAGGTTAGAATTTCTTTTTATTAGGTCTACTTGCTAGATTCCTTTCTAGTAAGATTTTATTTTTATTTTTTTAGGTTCTCTTTAGTCTATCTTTTTCTTTGTGCTTTTGTTAGTAAATCAAATTCATTGACTATTCCGTTGACCATTATGGAAAACGCGAATCCACCCCTTTCCCCTAGAGAAGTGGCTTTGTTACGTGAACAAATTGAGAGCGAGATTAGGGAACTTAGGGAGCTTAATAGTTTGATCAAGGTTGAGCTCGAACATGCATTTAGTGACCTAGCGACCGCCTTGTATTCAAATGAGGACCTAGGGCCTAATGACTTTGTGAATGTTATTGAGGGACTTGAAGAGGGGGAAATAGATCCGAAGCTTAATGACTATTTTAATCTATACCCCACTAAGGAGGTGATTGCATATTCTAATAATCTTATTGATAACCCGCGATCTCCTTTCACCATAATTGAACCTAAGATCAAGAGAGGCGATCCTGAGAATGCTAAGATACCATGTATGATTGGATATAGGCACATTAGCAATGCTTACATTGACTTTAAATCTCCAATCAACATTATGTCCTCAACTGTTTATAATGATATTGTGAAAAAAAGACTTGAACCTAGAAGAGATCCCAAATACCCCGGTGGAGTTTGTAACTTTGTCGGGAGAGTTAAAGGTTTACATGTCTTTGTTGGTAATTTCACTTTTGTCACCGACTTTATGATTGTGGAGGATCTTGCTAATGTTATTGATTGTCGATTATCCAATGTTGTATTTGGCAAACCATTTGTTGAGGAGTCTAAGTTGGAATATGATGAAATAGATGGAACGATCCGATTTGCAAGTAACACCAATAGTATCACTTATAGGATGCCTAATAGGATGAAAGAATTTCGCTTTATATCCCGTTTTGATAAGGACAACGTTGGTGCTTTTGAGGATACTAATGAGGAGGATAAGAAAAAGGGCATGGATTATGTATGGGAAAAAAGGAGTCTTTATTACAAAGATTGCTTGGCCCTTGGACCAAGGTATAAAGTCGATAAAGAATTTGCCCAAATGATTATGGGGGCGGTTGAGAAAAAGGTGATTGGTTTCTACAAGGAATATCTACAATCAGAAAGTGAAACCAATGATGAGGTCACGTAGTAACCCATGACCTTGAGTCTAGCTACAAGACTTGTAAATAAAGAAAAGCGCTTCTTGGGAGGCAACCCATGTTTTGTGTGATTTTATTTTGTTTGTTTGTTATTTGCTTCCGTATGCATGCTTTATTTTTATTGTTGGTAGATCATGTTTCTAAACTAAATAGTGGAAATACTTTACTTTGTTGTTTTGGCCTAGTCTTAACTCCACCTAAAGGTATTTTTGCAAAAGATAAGTGTAAGGGGAAACCCCAAATATGTTTTCAAGAAACAAACCGATCAGGATTCTCCACAATATTAAATGAACATGTATATTCGTATTTGTTAGAGTCAAATGCTTGTATTGAGTCATAATGAAGTTTTGCAGGATTTTCCAGGAAGTAGGACCAAGTTTTTCCAGAAATTTTCCGGAAACTTAACATAAGAATTTCTGCAGGTCACTTCTGACGGCGTCAAGAGTTTACTCTTGACGGCGTCAAGTGTAAAAATCTGGAAATTTTACCAGTTTTGTTTTTCTAACGGGGTCTTATGGTTTTTGCGAATTATTAAGTTTTATAATCTCCAGGAAATCTGCAAACTTCATTCCACAAGCATTATATCTTATCTTGTTTTCTAGGATTTAGTAACTTATATAGGATGCCCCCGATTTTACGCGAGGTTGTCTTGTCTATTTTATCAGGTTTTACAGGTTATGTATGGCAAGAAGATGATTTATATTCTGGAAGGGAAGCTTTGATTGTTCATTTTCTTGGAGGAAGATTTAACCTGGCCATCTCATTATCCATACCGAGCGAATCAGGGGAGTATTTGATTTCATTCTCTTTACTTTTTCACTTTTACATTCTTTACTTGAACATTGGGGACAATGTTCATCTTAAGTGTAAGGGGAGGGTAAAAAGATGATACCTTACATATGCACTTTCGCTTGAGTTTGTTTTGTTTAATGATAGATGTGTAATAAAACTATGAGAAATACTTGTTAGTGCAATTTTAGCGCCAAATTTAAAATTTTTTACAACATTTAGGAGTGAAACTTTAGCCATAGCAAGCGTCTCATGGATAGGAGATTGTATGACTAGCACATAACCGTATATTCAGAAAAATTTTCCACCCAAATATGTGAGGTTCACCTTTAGATTTGATAGGAAAATCATTCATTATTAGTGCTTATGAGTGTACCGGTAGTATTTTAGATTCTAAAACTTGTGTTAGTGAAGCATCCCGAGACCGCTAGTGAGACTACATTCGTGTAGTAGGATTTACTACATGATAAGAGGCATTAGGATTACCCTTGTGTTAAACCCGTATTATAATTACTTGACCATTTAAGTCATATTACTTGGCTAGTTAAGTCAACTAATTTTTCCCACACCCTTAGCGTTGTACTCATTTTTAGTACACGATACCCCTAGTACACCCCTCCGAGCCTATCTTTTCGTTTCTAACTTTAAGCATCTTACTTAAAGGAAGAATTTGTTACACCCCACTTAAATGTACAACCAAATCGCCTTAGCCTTCCGTGTATGCGCTCATTTTTAATGCATTATTGTTATTTGTTAAACCCTAAGTTAACTATCTAATTGATTACATGGTTGCTAAGTCGAGTCATATCCTTGTACATATTGTTTTGGGACTCATGGGACTCATGGGTAAGTACTTGTTTTATGGAGTAATGGGGAAGAACATCATTTATTACCCCCATATGTATGTTAATCTTAAAAGTACTCCAAGTGTTTTGATTTTCTTAATTCGAGTCATTAGATTAGTTTAATGTAAAGTATGTAAAGATTCAAGTGTAAGGGGAATGTTCATCCCCTATGATGTATTATTTTGGATGGTAGGGTAAGAGTGTATGAAAAAAAAAAAAAAATCAAAAAAATCAAGAAAAATAAAAAAAAATAGAAAAAGAAAAGAGAAAAAACATATGGACTACCAACCCTTTTTATTCTACGTTCACTTTTATGTTTTTGTTATTTTTCATTTATTAGCTTAAGTCGAGTCTAGTCTTGGCTTAGCAACGCCACATTGTACATGTAATTAACCAAGATTGTTAACTCGCCACCAGTAAAACTTCCTTTATCCAACAAAACAGTGTATTTCATATCCCTACACCTAACGTTACAACCCTTTAAAAGACCTCTTTGATAGTTTATCCTAGGTGCTTACGCCATGTGGTGGAGGTTTGATCAATTCCCAAGCCTATGGTAATCTATTTTGCTATGACAGGTAGTGAGAGATATCTTCCGTTTCCATATTGTAATTTACACTTTATTACACCCGAGAGATGTGAGTATCTAAACACTATTTGTGAGGTGCTAGTGTATGACCTCCGTGCTTGTCTATTGGTCTTTAGTGGAACGATTATTTGTTGTAATTACTTTTATATTAGTGTTAAATGACCCCTAACTTGTATTTTGACTAGAATAAAAGCGCATTTGCTTGAGGACAAGCAAATCTCAAGTGTAAGGGTATATGATGAGGCGAAAAATGATCCGTTTTTAGGGGGTCATTTAAGCCCGGAAATGAATTTATTTGATCAAATATTGCCCTAAATCGTTCCTTTTGTGATTTAGGTACTTTGGGAGTGAAATCTGGAAAAGGAAGCAATTCGGACGTTTTTGGAGCATAAAAGTGAAGAAAACGCCAAAGTCTTAATTTTCCATGCTGGGAACAGTAGGTGACGGCGTCAAGAGTAACTTCCTGACGGCGTCAAGAGCAGCATTCCATGACGACCCAGTACAGATTTGACGGCGTCACAAGAAAGGGCGTCAAGAGTAAAAGTCATGACGGCCTGGAAATGATTATCACATGACGGCGTCAAATGTAGATCAAGGCAGTCCGAGAAGAGTTTTGGCGGCGAGGTGACGGCGTCACAAGTTTAGTCTTGACGCCGTCAGACCCATTTTCCTATATATAGTTTTCTAATTTTCACATTAAAAGAGAGAAGTTTTGCAGAAACCCTAAGTACGATTTTGGTGCGAATTTTACAGGTTTTTCAAGGGTTCCAAGCCCTTGATACATTTCATGTGTAATCGAGATAAGTGTTCTTTTAATTCAATCAATATGTCTATGTGTTGGTTGTCTATATCTTGTTCTTGTCTTAATTTCATCATGCTAGGCTAGATCTATCTTGTGTTTGCTTGGATCTAATGAAACCTAGATGTTAATTATGTGTTGATTACTTGTTTATACTTGTCTTGGATGAATGATTTATATGTTAGGCTTAAGAAAACTGGCAGATCTCCAATTGGTAACATGCTTAAACGTCTTAAGAAACATGAACCGACGCGCACTAGGTCTTTATTGGTTGTATTTAATGCATGAGCCACTGTTTACAATCCCTATAGTTGTGCTGGGCATGGTATAGGAGGAGATAAGAGCTCATAGAATTGGGGAGTTAAGTGTGCCACCCCGTGAATGGTATTAAGGAATACGATCCGTCATCCATGCAATTATAACAAGTAATTAACGTGTAAAAGATGTCTAGGGAGTAGTGAAATCTAAGTAAACACATTTTCTCCATTTATTGCTCACAACTTTAGTATAATTTAGTTTATTTTTATTTCTAGTATTTTATTTTGATTGCATCTTTAGTATTGGGTTAGTTGATTAGCAACTAATTCCGCCCAAATCCTTCAAACCCGAGATTTTTAATTGCTTTCTAAAAAAATATAAAATACAAAAATAATCATCCCTCACCTTTAGAACTAGTATTTAGGTTTTCTAATCCTAGCGACACTATTCTTAAGCTGAACGATCAATCCCCCGGTACTTGTCACTATATTATACTACAACGATCAGGTACACTACCTGGTGAGGGTTGTAAGCTTCTCAAGATCCCTTAAGAGGTAAAGCCTGGTGCGATTCCCACGTATCAGTATGCCGGTGCTAAACTCGGGAATTCCCGTCTTGGTACCGTACCATTTTTAGTGGTATCGAAATTTTTTTGAGCTAATTTCATTGTACCGGTACCGTACCGAGTAAAGAGAACCGGTACCAGTACGGGCCGGTACCTATGCTCATACCTAGTTGTTAATAATAACCCCTTATATACTATGAGCAACTCGAGATGAAGTGCTTCATTTCATGTGACCTTTGCAAGACCTTTGTTATGGAATACTTGTTTGATCTTTTACCACACTAATAGCCTTTCAAACTTTGCTTGAAGCCATAACTAAAGTCGTATAAAAACAATTCCAAGTTAGAAAGATCATATTAATATAAATTAGTAGATTCTCAAATAAACACTAAAGTAGTATTCCAATGCATCCCCTGGTTATGGGCATGCCACATATCACCATCTGATCTTTAAGTTAAAAAAAAATAAAAATAAATAAAAAATAAATAAAAAAAAAATAAAAACTCATTATCAGTTTTGACTTTGAAAGTTTGCTGCATTTGACATCAAGTCCTCAAACATCAAAGCATACCTGTTGCATCTCATGGAAGTATGTTTAGAGGAGTGTTCGAAGACGATCAATGTCCAACTTGTAACATTAATTTATAGTTTTTGCTGAAACATTAGGAAAGCCATAAACTTGTGACTTAGAAATAAAGGCATAAACCAAAACTCCATCACCATCATTAGACCATTTGAAAATCATATCAACTAATGCTTGTATACCACCAGCTTATGCAATAGATTCCTGAAAATAAGACTAACCAATGTTAATTATATGAAAATGATTGAACAGTATGTTTATGCCAAACGCTTTAACAGTATGCAACCTTGTGATCTTCGCCAACACAAACATTCCAAAAGTCATCGGCTGCTTCTTGAGCTACCAATATGTTACATGAAATGGTAGAAAATGGTAATATGTTAAGAAAAACATTCCATGTAGAGCAATACCAAACACTCTCTTATAGAAAAACATTCCTTTTTACAGCATTGAACATGACAATTTACAGTTTCAACAAAAAATAATAATAATAGCACAAAGTAGTGAATAGGTTACCTTCCTCCATAAAGCAAGAAACCTAAAACATGAGTTATAAACCATTACCTATAACATGAGTTACTAATGACCTTCAAAGTCGCTTGGGAAAAATCATTTGCTTCAGTGGTCTTTAGTTGCGGGTTGACTAATATCTAAATAACCCTAACACATAAAAACAAAAACAAAAATTAATCGTACATTATTGAAAACTTAGAGTTGTTGGGTGGGTCTTGTTCAAGATTCAAGAACCTCGACAGTACATGGAGAAAATAAGTGCAAAATCATTCCTTCTAAATTACGAAATATCGATTGTGAGCCTGCAAAATCATAAAAAATTAATAACTTAAAACTGAAGCAGTCAGATATTCATTATAGGAGATTAAAACTGACTAAGAATTGAAAAAATAATGACGGACATGATGCTGGAAAAATTATACCAATAAAGTGGTGTTGTTTATTTGAAAAAGAATGACTTGATTTGATTAGCATGTTGAATTGGTCAACTGATGTACCAAGAAAGGTTTAATGAGTTTCTTAAACTGTAGCTCTCATGTGTCTTTTAGTCTTTCTTGAAGTATTTGCAACCCGTTACCCAAACAGCCCACTTGTCAACTATAGTACCCACAGTACTTAAGTTCTGCATATAATAAAATCATATTCCTAACTCAAGGTTTCGACTACGATACTTCTTGAAAGGTACTAAAAAAAGGTTTCTTTATAAGTTCCAACTAAAATACCACGATTTTAGTCACTCGCTTAATGTAGAAACAGCGAGGTCAGACAAGAGCCCATTAGGTAACGGCTTTGGCTTGGTAAATTACTTGATCAATTCCTCCTTGCGCCTCAAGGATTTTGCATATTTCCAAATGACCTAAGCTATATGCATCTGAAAGTGGCTGCAAATAACCATCCAAAAGTCGGTTATAATCAAAATAATCAGCCACATGCTGCATAGTTTTACCTGTTCTTTGTGTTCTTTGTGGAGGGGATTTGGCCCATTTTTACACCTAATATCACCCAAGCTTTCGCAATTTTAACCTCATGGATCACATTCCCATAAAAGAATAGTCCATGCATCGTTTAATAACTGTAATATTTTCCCTTTTGGCAAAGTTAGAGCTAAATATTACAAAAAAAAAAAATCTCACTACTGATTGATGCTAAAAATTATCCACCAAATATTCTCATGTTTAGTAGTTAGTATAGAGCATTTTAAACAATTGCGTTTAGTGACACTTTTTTTTTTTTTAAATATGTCAAACTCAAGCATGGAGAATAAAAATATTATTAAAACTTAAAGCAATGCTGAAATTGAAGTCTTCTGCAGAAAAGTAGGTGTTGTAAGTCTACACCGGATAACTAATGTATTGATAGAATTAACAATTGCTAATACAAACCAATGATTTTCATTACAGGATAGAAAGTTAAAGTCATTACTGAGATATTGTTTTATACCCTACGGCGAATGTTCTAATTTTAATATCAGCATAACAATTGTTCAGGAGAACTTAAGATCATGCATAAAGAGACTAAGAATCTACCAGAATGAAATAAAGATTGATTGATAAAGATTTCACATGAGACATGTCAGCTAAGGTCTCGCATGTATCGTCCCCTATTTGATACGGTATCTTCTGTTGCATCTTGTCTTCAGGGAAGATCACAACTTTCTTCAAGTTATCTAAGCAATTAAGACATAAATTAAAATTAGAACATTCATCGTAGGGTATAAAACAATATCTCAGTAATGACTTTAACTTTCTATCCTGTAATGAAAATCATTGTTTTGTATAAGCAATTGTTAATTCTATCAATACATTTCCGTGAGTGTGGTTCAATGATTCAGTGGCCGGGTCACAACATATTGATGTTTGATTATGTGTGGTTCAGTGGGTGTGTTTGTGCGGTGTGTTCAGGGGGTGAGTTTAATGATTGCGTCAGTGTGTAGGTTCAGGCCTGTGTTCAGGGGAGTGGCTTCAGGCCGGATTGAGGCGGACTTTAAAATGATTGTGAACCTCGAGTTTCATGTAAGGAAATGCTTTTTTGTCAAAGAAAGGATACAAAAAAATGATCAAGTGACCTGAAATATCATCTTCTACTGCCCTTAGAGCACAAGGTGCAAAGGCAAGCTTCACCCTCTTCATTCGGGCCCCACCATGCCACATCACCAAAACACCTCAACTTCAACTAACCACAACAAACCCCCCCTCACCAAACAACAAACCTCAACTTCCCCATTAGGGCCCCACCAAATATTACAATCTCAATATTCAAAGAAAAAAAAAAAAAAAAAAAAAAAGGACGATTGTCAGAAATTTCAGCTCGTCGTCACGACGGCGAGTTTGGCAACGGTGAGGAACGGCGAGCACCAAATGGTGTAGCAACGAGCTACGGCTCGCCGTTGAATCATCCACGTCGGACGGCGAGCACCATTTCGCCGACTGCACCTAGTGCTCTTATGCCAATGCAATAATACATTTCATTTATTCATGACATTACATACAACTACTTTTACCAAAGTACAAAAAATACTTCTTAAGATGGAAATCTCCAAGGTAATTATCAAATAGAATGGAATACCTTAATTAAGGAGCCTTTATAGTAAGCCAATAAATGATGATGAGACGTGTTATCAATAGAAGCATCATCATGATCAGATGAATAGCAATCTTCTTCTTCTTCTTCTTCTTCTTCTTCTTCTTCTTCTTCTTCTTCTTCTTCTTCACCACTGTTAATGCAAATATGAGAATAACCAACTTTCCAAATTTTCTATATTAGATTTTAAAAATGCAACTCCAATCAAACACAACACACAAACAGATAACAATGTAAAAATCCTTCTCACGTAGTATCAAAAAGTTTCTATAAACCTAAAAACACAAAAACACAACGTTTATACAATCGTAACCACTTACTTTAGATGGAACTAAACCTAATACAAAACAACTCATCTTGCATGAAGAGGTCATACACATAACTATACATCCTTTAGAGATATTATTGGAGTACATATCCCATGTTCATGGTTTTGTTTTGACTGCTACAAGGGACTATGATGTTTTCTTTATTTTGTTTCTTAGGCGTTAAAATACAACATATATCCTTGCAAGACATAATCATCCAACTGTTCACTTTAGGGTTTTGTGGAGACCATGCTGAGCACAGTGAACGCAAATTGACTATAATCAAATATAACTGTAGAGCCTTTAACACCTAATCACATGCCAAGACACATTCATAAATGCATCTTGAAGCTGAGAAAAATAACAGTCAACACAAAAAAATATATAAATATTATCAAAAAGAGATCATTAGGGTTTTGAGAAAAGGAGAGGTACGTTTGGTTTATGTCTAACCAAACCACATTGATTGGAAAAAAATGGGCCAGATCTGATTTTTTTTAAGCTTTCTTGATAAGTTTTGCTAATTTCCGTAGTTAGTGGGGTTTATTCAAATTGGTTGGAAAGGTTTATAGGGTTTTCTTTACAAATTGTAAACAAATAACAATGTTGATCTAGTGGTTAATGGTTGGCACGATTGTTAATGGTATTGAAAGTCCCAAGTTCGAACCTATCTCCCTTCATTTTTATATCCAATTAATCTAAAATTTTGTTAATTAATTAAAAAATACGAAGGTGTACACGTCTAATATAGCTCTTTTCGAAATTAATTAAAAAAATGAAAATAAAAATAAAAAATAAAAAATTGCTTACATGGCCACAATGTGATGACATGGCTGATAATGAATTACTGGGCAATGAGGTGACATTACGTGGCATTATCTACGTGTAATGCCTCCTGTTTTATATATATATATATATATATATTGTATATCTTTATTTCAGAACCCTGTTAAGTGCGGGAACTGCGAGAACTCCAATTTTGTATTAGAAAACATGCATGTTCATATAAAACATGTATGTTTTCTTACATACACCTTAATACACATACCTGCGTAACATACATGTTCATATAAAACCCTGTTAAGTGCAACATATCAATGCAAAATGGTTTTATATGAACATATATGTTACACAGGTATTTGTATTAATGTGTATGTAAGAAAACATACATGGTTTATATGATCATGCATGTTTTCTAATGCAAAATTGGAGTTCTCGCAGTTCCCGCACTTAACAGGGTTTTGAAAATAAAGCCCCAATATATATATATATATATATATATATATATATATATATATATATATATATATATATATATATATATATATATATATATATATATATATATATATATATATACTTGGGTTGGTGAGTTAAATAGATTAATGGGTTGAATAAGTTAAACGGGTTTCAGGTTGACCAATTTAACTCGTTTTATATGCAAAGGAGCATATTACACGAGTTAAACATGTTAAACGGGTTTGCGGGTTGACCCGTTTAACCCATATAATAAAATGTAAATAATTTTCAATTTAAGAAAAAAATCTTAAACGGGTTGGCAGGTCAACCCGCTTAATTTATTCCCAATCCAAACCCGACCTGTTTAATAAACGGGTTAGATAGGTCGAATCAAACCCGACCCGAAATCTATTTAGACTCAAGCCGAACCTGTTAATTTTCATGTTGGTTTTAGGTCGGGTTTCGTGTTGGGTCAGAAATTGCAACCCCTAGCACTAGTTTTGTCATGGTTTGATAGAAAGCTGCCTAGTATCCGAATTTGGAATTGTTTTGTCATGGTTTAAGGGTGAGCAAACGGACCGGATGGACCGGACCGACCGACAAAACCGACCGGACCGACCACATTCGGTCCGGTCCGCGGTCTAGGCTTTTCTGCTAATTCGGTCCTCGGTCCGGTCCGGACCGACCAAAAAACCGAAAAAACGTGCCAAAATATGCCTAATTGGACCGGACCGACCGAAGACCGGACCGTACCGAACCGGACCGAGACCGGACCGACCACATTCGGTCCGGTCTCGGTCTATGGTTTTTCCGGTTCTCGGTCTTCGGTCCGGTCCGGTCCGGTTTTTGGACCATGCTCACCCTTATCATGGTTTGATACAAGGATGAGTAGATGACATCGTTTTCTTTTTAATGGCAAAGATTTTATTAAAAACACTAGTAAGAAGCTAGAAAAGATTACAAACTAATACAATTTGGATTTTTTAACCAATAAACCCAATTAATCTTAGACTTAGAACAACTATTCATCCACATATAGGACATTTGCACTACATCATCAAATATAGTCTCCCGACTTTGATGAGAATGACCAAACAACATTTGGTTTCTAAACCGCCAAATAAGCCACCACATCACGTAACAAATGACTTCAAGAAACTCCTTCAAATGCTTAGGCAAATGAATATTGACGAGCCAAATAAGCCACTCATTGTAAGAGTGAAAGACTGTATCATCGAGCTCCCACCAAAGCAAAATTTTCCTCCACACTTGACAAGCCAAAGAACAAGAGAAAAAAATGTGAGAAGTAGATTCCACAGCCAAGTTGTAAACGGGACAAGTAATCGAATGAATGTCGACTCCTCGAAGCGAAAGATTTAGTCTAGTAGGAATTTTATCCAAGTAAACCTTCCAAGCATGCACATTAAACATAATGGGAATGACCTTAATCCACCTTGTGGGAACATCAACTTCAGTCAGAAATTGGTCATCAATTAGAATATAAGAGGATTTAACCGAAAACTCACCTAAGCCTTCTAAACTCGAGCTCCATCGATCAACCATATATGGAAGCACAAAAGCATCAACTTTCGAACAAAGCATGTTAAGAAGCTCATGTTCAACACCCCCTCTTGGCAGGCGACGAAAAGAACGATACATAAAAGGATGGCCCAATTTCTCAGCTACACTAATTGACTTACAAGCCTCTAAAGCATACAACCTTTTATATAAATCTTTAAAAGCCATGTCGCCTAACCAAATATCCTCCTAAAATAAAGTTTTCTCACCATTGCCAATTTTTTTCTGAATAAAATGTAAAAGGTTAATACCTTTTATCTTTGAGCAAATAAATAGCGTGAATTATGTCAAGCCAAGGAGATCTTCTAGACATCGGCGAACTTTTGATTAAAGCCCCATGATTACCGAACATCGTTTTAATGAAACATGACCACTAAGAGGAGTCTTCCATTAGAAAGTGCCACACCCATTTGAAAAGGAGAGCATGATTATGGGCGAAAAAACTAGACACCGCAAGACCACCATTCTTCTTAGAAGCTAGAACCTTGTTCCAACTAATCCAAGTAGCTTTTCTATTAGAACCATCGACTCCATTGAAGAAATTTCGTCGATTGGATTCCAATTTGTTTAACACACCCATTGGAACCTTGTAGATGGACATATGGTAAAGCGGAATCGAGGTGGGAACCGACTTTAAAAGGGTAAGACGACCACCTATGGAAAGAGTTTTTAGCTTCCTTTTAGAAACGCGAAGACACCTTAGAGATAACTTCATCCCACGAGCTAATTCTTGACATTTTACCACCAACTTTGACGCCTAAGTAGTTAAAGGGAGAAGACAAAATAGAACATCCAATTATATTTGCAGCAGATTCAACAACACTCGAGTTAACACCAATCCCCATCAATTTGCTTTTATGGAGATTCAATAAAAGCACTTCAAAACATTCAATAAAGTTTGAATGTTTGTATCATTCATTCCATTCGCCAACAAAAACAACGTAATCAGCGTAGAACAAGTGAGAGATCATGAAGGAGTCATTTAGAGGAATACCTTTGTAGAGACCGGCATTTAAAACTCATAAAAGAAAGATGGGGCATTTCCATGATCAAAATGAAGATAAAAGGAGGTAAGGGATCTCCTTGTTTCAAGCCTTTATAAAATTTAAACTCTGAAGAAGGACTATCTTTAACAAGCACCGAGCCCATGGTGTTATTAAGGCAACCATCGATCCAACCACACCATTTCTGACCGAACCCAAAAACCTTAAGAGCATAATCCAATTAGTCCTATTTCACCAAATCAAAAGCCTTTTCGAAATGCACCTTGAAAATCATCCCATTAAACTTTTTGTGGCTGCACCAAGAAAGAAGCTCATTTAGAATGAAAGGGCCATCGAGAATTTGACGATTAGAGACAAAAGCCGATTGAACATCGCTAATGAGATAAGGCAAAACAAGACACAAATGGTTAGCCAAAATTTTGGCTATGATTTTGTAAACACTTCCAATCAGACTTATAGGACGAAAGTCTTTCACAAATTTGGCATCTTGGATCTTTGGAATAAGAGCTATAAATGAAGAGTTACACCCTCTAGGAAAGCGACCATTCATGAAGAAATCTTTAACAGCCAGAAAAACATCTTGACCAATAAACGTCCAATACTTACGATAAAATTCAAATGAAAACCCGTTTGGACCAAGGGATTTGTTAGTACCACAATCCCATACAGGCCCTTTGACTTCATCATAAAAGACATCACGCTCTAGCTCTTCCACCTGATCAGAAGATAGCCAAGTTGGAAAACAAAATCAATACAGATGCTAGGCGATTGAGGAGGCGAGAATTGCTTCTTAAAATGATTAAAGAATTCGTTCTTGACATTAGATGGATCAGTAATCCAATCACCATTAACAAGAGCCCCCCAAATTGTAAGTTGAGATCTCTTTTTATTAAGGATGCCATGAAAGAATTTGGAGTTTTCATCGCCTTCAAATCTTCAATAGACCAATGAATTTTGGCATTTTGAGAGATCTCAATTGCAGACTTGGAATTAATCTCCTGAAGTTCGTTTATCCAACAAATAACCAACAAAATGGATTTGCTATTGATTTATATATTAACTAGTCTTCATGTGGTGGATAATTAGGCCCAAACCTGATTTGTGAGTTTAGGGTATTAGGGTTTCACTAGTTAATATATAAATCAATAGCAAATCAAATAACGAGTACCATGAAGTATTCAAGTTCCGTAAGTCCTTCTTGTGGACAAAAGCATTTTGCAAACACAAATCTAGAAACCTAACAAATCATAGATACTAATTATCATTTAAGTAAATCAACGCATATTAAAATTGTATATTTAGTGAAGACTTTTTAAATATAGTGATTTTCTTTACATTCATTTTCTCTCAAAATAAATTTAGAGAACACATTGTAACTATTAGCAGCTAAAGAGAGTAAAGCTACGTATGGCATTTTTTCTTTAAGTTTGTGATTTGCTTTTAATAAGAAAATGAAAATATGTCATATTGAATACATTGTATAACTATTAGCAGCTGAAGAGAGTAAATCTACTGTATGGCATTTTTCTTTAAGCTTGTGATTTGCTTTTAATAAGAAAACGAAAATATGTCATATTATTAAATTGGAAAGTGAAACGCTATAATGGTCAATATTTTATAGTAGTAGTAAACTTTACATTGGTAAATAAGTTCTATAAAGGTTGGTCGATTTTATGTATTTCTTATTGATGGTTTTTTTATATATTGTATATAAAGATGAGATCCACAACAATCACCAATCATCTAAAGAACAAATCAATCAATCGTGATCCTTCAGTTAGTTTTCATTCATTTTTTACCTTCTTTTAAAAAAGAACATATTTTGCAAATAGTAAATCTTCAAGCTGTGAAAAATACACAATCGCGATAAGTATTAAATTATTTTCTATATATATGCAATTCTATATACTTTTAGTCTTTTAACAAAAATAAATAAATAAATAAATAAAATCAAAATTTCCACTCAGAAAATGCGGGTGCACCCTTGTTATATTTCTGATTTTTAAAATTTCCACCAAGAAAATCACTTGTGATTTGTAAAATCACTTATGATTTGTTATGTTTCACGAGTCACATGTGATTTTTAAAGTAATAAATCACACGTGATTTTTCTTAATCACATTTTTCTGGGCGAAAATTTTGAAAAACAATGTTCGTCGAAAGTATATAGAATTGCATATCTATAACAGATAATTTAATTCTCGTCGTGATGGTATAATTAAATTTTTGTAACGATTAACGGTTTACGAGATATTTTAATTAAAAAAAAAGGATGAAATGGCTTTTTTTATTTGATGAAAAAAATGAATCGCTAAGATTGCATGGATTGTTCCTTAAATAAGTATTGTTCTATAATGAACTTTTGTCATTGTATATATTGGTATGTTTACATGATATATTTTTAACTAGTTAATGTATGTGTTGTTAAGTCTCCAATAATTGTCAAAATCCTAAACGAGTTAGGTGGGTCTTGGTTGAGAGAAATGATTAAACATTATGTAAAATGCAGATGGAGAAAATAGTGAGAGAAATGAACTATTTAATTTATTATGAAATGGTGAATCATACAATGGACTAGCTCATCATCCTAAGAGAGTTTAGGAGGGTATTTATAGGCTAAACATGTTCTATCTATTACATATTGACAATATGAGTCCTTGTTTTATACATGTACATAATAACTAATACAATTCACGTAAATTTCTTTAGCTCAAAAGCTCACAATCTCCCTTCAGGTGATGACATACGTGAATTTTTTACAATGTTTCCTACAAGTAAAATCAATAATAATCTTTCCAAAGCACAGCAAACTCTCAAGATTTCTTCACTCAAAGCTCTTTGTCTTCCTCATGTACCTCAGCTCCGAGGATATCTTCAATCAAAGTTCTTTGTCTTCTTCATGTACCTCAGCTATGAGGATGTCTTCAATCAAAGCTCTTTGTCTTTGTTAAGACCTCAGCTTTGAGGATGTCTTCAGGCAAACAATGTAATACATGTTGATACGTGGGAATCGCACCAGGCTTTACCTCTCAAAGGATCTTGAGAAGCTTACAACCCCCACCAGGCAGTGTACCTGATCGTTGTAGTATAGTATAGTGACAAGTACCGGGGGATTGATCGTTCAGCTAGGAATAGTGTCGCTAGGATTAGAAAACCTAATTACTAGTGCTAAAGATGATGGAAGATTATTTTTGTATTTTTATATTTTTTTAGAAAGCAAGTTAAAATCTCGGGTTTGAAGGATTTGGGCGGAATTAGTTGCTAGTCAACTAACCCAATACTAAAGATGCAATCAAAATAAAATACTAAAAATGAAAATAAACTAAATTAACTAAGGTTGTGAGCAAGAAGTGGAGAAAATGTGTTTACTTAGATTTCACTACTCCCTAGACATCTTTTACACGTTAATTACTTGTTATAGTTGCGTGGATGACTGATTGTATTCCTTAATACCATTCATGGGGTGGCGCACTTACTTCCCCAATCCTATGAGTGCCTACTTCACTCCTATGTTGAGCCGTTAAAAACTCCTAACATGGGATCATTAGAAATTACTCATGCAGTAAATACAACCAATAAAACCTAGTGCACATCGGTTCATGTTTCTTAAGACGTTCAAGCATGTTACCAATTGGAGATCTGCCAGTTTTCTTAAGCCTAACATCGAAATCATTCATCCAATACAACCATAAACAAGTAATCAACACATAATTAACATCTAGGTTTCATTAGATCTAAGCAAACACAAGATAGATCTAGCCTAGCATGGTGGAATCAAGACAAGAACAAGATATAGACAACCAACACATAGACATATTGATTGAATTAAAAGAATACTTATCTCAATTACACATGAAAGGGATCAAGGGCAAAGAACCCTTGAAAAACCTGTAAAATTTGTCTTAAGTTCGGACCTAGGGTTTCTCCAAAACTTCTCTCCTTTTAATGTGAAAATTAGAAAACTATATATAGGAAATAGGGTCTGACGGCGTCAAGACAAATCTTGTGACGCCGTCATCTCGCCGCCAAAATACTTCTCGGACTGCCTTGATCTACTTTTGACGCCGTCATGTGTTAGCATTTTCCAGGCCGTCATGCCTTTTACTCTTGACGCCCTACTTCGTGACGCCGTCAAATCTGTACTGGGTCGTCATGGAAAGTCATGGAAATTACTCTTGACGCCGTCAGAAATTCGTTCTTGACGTCGTCACCTACTGTTCCCAGCTTGGAAAATTGAGACTTTGCCGTTTTCTTCACTTTTATGCTCCAAAAACGTAAAAAATGCCTTCTTTTCCAGATTTCACTCCCAAAGTACCTAAAATCACAAAAGGAACGATTTAGGGCAATATTTGATCAAATAAATTCAATTCCGGGCTTAAATGACCCCCTAAAAGTGGTTCATTTTTCGCCTCATCATATACCCTTACACTTGAGATTTGCTTGTCCTCAAGCAAATGCGCTTTTATTCTAGTCAAAATACAAGTTAGGGGTCATTTAACACTAATATAAAAGTAATTACAACAAATAATCGTTCCACTAAAGACCAATAGACAAGCACGGAGGTCATACACAAGCACCTCACAAATAGTGTTTAGATACTCACATCTCTCGGGTGTAATAAAGTATAAATTACAATATGGAAACGGAAGATATCTCTCACTACCTGTCATAGCAAAATAGATTACCATAGGCTTGGGAAAGGATCAAACCTCCACCACATGGCGTAAGCACCTAGGATAAACTATCAAAGAGGTCTTTTAAAGGGTTGTAACGTTAGGTGTAGGGATATGAAATACACGGTTTTATTGGATAAAGGCAGTCTTTACTGGTGGCGAGTTAACAATCTTGGTCAATTACATGTACAATATGGCGTTGCTAAGCCAAGACTAGACTCGACTTAAGCTAATAAATGAAAAATAATAAAAACATAAAATGAATATAGAATAAAAAGGGATGGTAGTCTGTATGTTTTTTCTCTTTTCTCTTTTTCTATATTTTTTTTTCTTTTTCTTGATTTTTTTTTTTTTTTTTTTTTTTTTTTTTTTTTTTTTTTGCATGCACTTTTACCCTACCATCCAAAATAATACATCATAGGGGATGAACATTCCCCTTACACTTGAATCTTTACATACTTTACAATAAACTAATCTAATGACTCGAATTAAGAAAATCAAAACACTTGGAGCACTTTTAAGATTAACGTACGTATGGGGGTAATAAATGATGTTCTTCCCCATTACTCCATAAATAAGTACTTTACCCATGAGTCCCAATCGTCCCAAAACAATATGTACAAGGATATGACTCGACTTAGCAACCATGTAATCAATTAGATAGTTAACTTAGGGTTTAACAAATAACAATAATGCACTAAAAATGAGTGCATACACGGAAGGCTAAAGCGATTTGGGTGTACATTTAAGTGGGGTGTAACAAATTCTTCCTTTAAGTAAAATGCTTAAAGTTAGAAACGAAAAGATAGGCTCGGAGGGGTGTACTAGGGGTTTCGTGTACTAAAAATGATTACAACGCTAAGGTGTGGGAAAAATTAGTTGACTTAAGTAGTCAAGCAATATGACTTAAGTGGTCAAGAAATTATAATACGGGTTTAACACAAGGGTGATCCTAATGCCTCTTATCATGTAGTAAATCCTACTACACGAATGTAGTCTCACTAGCGGTCTCGGGATGCATCACTAACGCAAGTTCTAGAATCTAAATGCTACCAGTACACTCATAAGCACTAACAATAAATGCTTTTCCTATCAAATCTAAAGGCGAACCTCACATATTTGGGTGGAAAATTTTTCTGAATATACGGTTATGTGCTAGTCATACAATCTCCTATCCATGAGACGCTTGCTATGGCTAATGTTTCACTCCTAAATGTTGTAAAAAAAATTTAAATTTGGCGCTAAAATTGCACTAACAAGTATTTCTCATAGTTTTATTACACACCTACCATTAAACAAAGCAAACTCAAGCGAAAGTGCATATGTAAGGTATCATCATTTTACCCTCCCCTTACACTTAAGATGAACATTGTCCCCAATGTTCAAGTAAAGAATGTAAAAGTGAAAAAGTAAAAAGAATGAAATCAAATACTCCCCTGATTCGCTCGGTATGGATAATTAGGTGGCCAGGTTAAATCTTCCTCCAAGAAAATGAACAATCAAAGCTTCCCTTCCAGAATATAAATCATCTTTTTGTCATACATAACCTGTAAATCCTGAGAAAATAGACAAGACAACCTCGCATAAAATCGGCGGCATCCTATATAAGTTACTAAATCCTAGAAAACAAAGTAAGATATAATGCTTGTGGAATGAAGTTTGCAGATTTCCCGGAGATTATAAAACTTAATAATTCACAAAAACCATAAGACTCCGTTAGAAAAACAAAACCGGTAAAATTTCCAGATTTTTTTTACCCGTGACGCCGTCAAGAGTTAACTCATGACGCCGTCAGGATTGACCTGTAGAAATTCTTATGTTAAGTTTCTGGAAAATTTCTGGAAAAACTTGGTTCTACTTCCTGGAAAATCCTGCAAAACTTCATTATGACTCAATACAAGCATTTGACTCTAACAAATACGAATATACATGTTCATTTAATATTGTGGAGAATCATGATCGGCTTGTTTCTTAAAAACATATTTGGGGTTTCCCCTTACACTTATCTTTTGCAAAAATACCTTTAGGCGGAGTTAAGACTAAGCCAAAACAACAAAGTAAAGTATTTCCACATTTTAATTTAGAAACATGATCTACCAACAATAAAAATAAAGCATGCATACGGAAGCAAATAACAAACAAAAAATGAAAATCACACAAAGCATGAGTTGCCTCCCAAGAAGCGCTTTTCTTTATTTACGAGTCTTGTAGCTAGACTCAAGGTCATGGGTTACCGTGTATCGCTTATGCTCACATAACCAAGCGTGAGTCATCTAATAGTCGCCTCATCTTTCTTATACTCATCTCCTAACTCTAGACATCCCCGATAGTATCTTTTATTCTTTTCATGAGTATACTTAAACCCTTTTCTCTTATCATTCTCACTTAGCATTTCTATGGGTGGATACCTACTACACTTCTCCATGAAAAAATCCTTGAACCTAGGGTGTGTGCGGGGCATTTGATAGACAAAATCTTCATCCCCATTCGAGAATGTAATTAACCCTTCTATAAGTTTTTCATCGAGGTTGGTCAACCGTTTGAAAGGTCTTCCAAACACAACTTGGGTCAACTTATCATCAATAAATTCTCCTAGATTCTCCATAATCATGAACTCAACAAGATAAACCAAACTTCCTACAAACACATGAAATGGTATTGCCCTAGCAATAATGTTTTCTCCTTTGTATTCTAACTCATCTACCATGATTTTATTATATTCATTACGCGAGATTATGTTCATTGGGAGAGACGAGTTAAGATAGGCGTTAAAGCTCTTAAATCCGATCTTACAAGGAAATTGCATGTTGAATGAACTATCACACTCAATCCTAGTTCTAGGGTCAACATACCTAAGAGGGTTTATTTCCTCTTCCATCCTATTCTCATTAATCACATCACCATCATCAAGATCCTCATCGGAGTCTGAATAGTAAAAAGGACTAGCCCTACGGTCATCATTATGATCAGACTCCTCTAACTCAGAATTATTGTTAAAGTGGTGGTTGGGCGAGAGGTTAGGCGGGTTCTCATTCTCAACTAAAGGGAGTGGGGTGGGCATTTGGAAAATCCTACGACGAAAAACACGAATAACAGGAATCAAACGATCAATGTTATTGTTATCCATCGAAATAGTTTACGAACAAAGGAAACAAAGAAATAAGATAGACTAAAGAAAACCTAAAAAATAAAAATAAAATCTTACTAGAAAGGAATCTAGCAATTAGACCTAATAAAAAGAAATTCTAACCTAGACAATAACTATTCCCCGGCAGCGGCGCCAAAAACTTGATACGTGGGAATCGCACCAGGCTTTACCTCTCAAGGGATCTTGAGAAGCTTACAACCCCCACCAGGCAGTGTACCTGATCGTTGTAGTATAGTATAGTGACAAGTACCGGGGGATTGATCGTTCAGCTAGGAATAGTGTCGCTAGGATTAGAAAACCTAATTACTAGTGCTAAAGATGATGGAAGATTATTTTTGTATTTTTATATTTTTTTAGAAAGCAAGTTAAAATCTCGGGTATGAAGGATTTGGGCAGAATTAGTTGCTAGTCAACTAACCCAATACTAAAGATGCAATCAAAATAAAATACTAAAAATGAAAATAAACTAAATTAACTAAGGTTGTGAGCAAGAAGTGGAGAAAATGTGTTTACTTAGATTTCACTACTCCCAAGACATCTTTTACACGTTAATTACTTGTTATAGTTGCGTGGATGATGGATTGTATTCCTTGATACCATTCATGGGTGGCGCACTTACTTCCCCAATCCTATGAGTGCCCACTTCACTCCTATGTCGAGCCGTTAAAAACTCCTAACATGGGATCATTAGAAATTACTCATGCAGTAAATACAACCAATAAAACCTAGTGCACATCGGTTCATGTTTCTTAAGACGTTCAAGCATGTTACCAATTGGAGATCTGCCAGTTTTCTTAAGCCTAACATCGAAATCATTCATCCAATACAACCATAAATAAGTAATCAACAAATAATTAACATCTAGGTTTCATTAGATCTAAGCAAACACAAGATAGATCTAGCCTAGCATGGTGGAATCAAGACAAGAACAAGATATAGACAACCAATACATAGACATATTGATTGAATTAAAAGAATACTTATCTCAATTACACATGAAAGGGATCAAGGGCAAAGAACCCTTGAAAAACCTGTAAAATTTGTCTTAAGTTCGGACCTAGGGTTTCTCCAAAACTTGTCTCCTTTTAATGTGAAAATTAGAAAATTATATATAGAAAATAGGGTCTGACGGCGTCAAGACAAATCTTGTGACGCCGTCATCTCGCCGCTAAAATACTTCTCGGACTGCCTTGATCTACTTTTGACGCCGTCATGTGTTAGCATTTTCCAGGTCGTCATGCCTTTTACTCTTGACGCCCTACTTCGTGACGCCGTCAAATCTGTACTGGGTCGTCATGGAAAGTCATGGAAATTACTCTTGACGCCGTCAGAAATTCCTTCTTGACGTCGTCACCTACTGTTCCCAGCTTGGAAAATTGAGACTTTGCCGTTTTCTTCACTTTTATGCTCCAAAAACATCCAAAATGCCTTCTTTTCCAGATTTCACTCCCAAAGTACCTAAAATCACAAAAGGAACGATTTAGGGCAATATTTGATCAAATAAATTCAATTCCGGGCTTAAATGACCCCCTAAAAGTGGTTCATTTTTCGCCTCATCACATGTTTAATTGAGTTATTACTCCTTCCCAATTAGTGCGCCTATTTCTTTGCTCCCTCACGAACTGACAATCCATCAGATGTGTTTACGTATGGTAAGTAAATCGGTTTAGAGATGGGGTTGGAATGATTTTGTTGTTTGGTCTCCCGTGTTGAACGGTAAGGACCAGATGAGATTGATAAAGATCTAAAAAGCTCGAGTAACACTTAAACAAGAACCATACTTCACTGCTGTGAGGCAGTATTTGCCCAAGTGTGTAAAAAACTTATGTGATGTTGTGTGTTGCTCTCCTTTTATAAAGATGCTTTGTAGGGTTTAGAGATAAATTCTTTAGGAGTGATCGACGGCTTCCAGGGTGCCAATTGTAGATCATCTAGAGCAAACAAGGAGGACGGATATCATTGGACATTTAGCTCGTAGTGGTGCTTGTCGTGCGTCCCCACTGTGCAATGCCAGATGGTACATCTTAACCGCTAGTGACAGTTGGGGAGCAGTAGCTTTGTCCTTACTCAGTTAGGCCTGGGAGGTCTTTCCAAGCCTACGTGGCTTGGGATTTAAGCCGAGCCTTTATCAAGTGTTGATTGGGCCTTGGTGATGGGCTTGACTCGAGAGTGTAATTGATGTGAGGATTGCGGCCACACAAAAGGTTTTACTTCTCAAGGGATCTTGAGAAGCTTGTAATCCTCCAAGCAGTGTAGTATAGGTATATCCGGAGATTGATCGTTCTCTAGGGGAATATTGTCGTTAGGTTGAAGTGTATGATAATTTAAGCCTAAAGGTGAGGGATGATTCTTTTTGTATTTTTATTTTTATTAAAAGCAAGTAAAATCTCGGTTTTTAGATGGGTGGACGGAATTAGTTGCTAGTCAACTAACCCAAAAGCTACTTATAATAAACAAAAATTACAATAACAATAAAAGTAAATGTGGTGAACTACTTATAGTGATACAAATGAGCTTACTTAGACTTAATTACTCCCTGGTTATCTTTCATTGAATTGTTGAATGTCAAAGTGCAGTTGTTTTAGTTGAAGCATTGTATTCCTTAATATCAGTCGTGGGGGTGTGCAACCTTCCCCAACTCTATAAATATCAATTTCACCTACAACCTGTAACACCCCTAATTTTAAAATATTTGCAGCGGAATAAAGATTGGGTGTTACTTCATAGCTCACAGTTTTTCAGTAGAAAATGATTACCAATTTAGTCATTTTAAAACATTTATCATTCGAATATCAGAGTTTTCAAAATGAGGTCCCAGTGGTTTTCAAAATTGGTTAAATAAGTTTTCGAATGATAGCAAAAATTTATAGCCTTTGTAAGAATCCATGCTCCTCCGTACCATCCTTGCTCATTATGGACCTGAGATAAACACATGCTAAAAGTGTCAACACAAAGGTTGGTGAGTTCATAGAGTTTATAAGTATAGTAGTTGATTTCCAAGAATCAAAAGAGTTTGTGAGTTTATACTATTCGTAATAAACGATTTATTATCAAAATCAAAGTGTGAGTAAAATCCATAGTGTTTATAGTCAAAAGCAGTTGATTTATCAAAATCAAAGTTAACATGAAATAGTTTGTTGGTTTGCCCTAATTGGGTCAACACCAAAATAGTTTGTTTTTGCCAAGAAATAATGATTTTCTGCTATATAGTGAACACAAATTAGTAATTTGATAAAAATAATGAGCTACGTTGTTATACGCCCACAGCACTACAACCTGATTTCCCTAAGCCTCATGACACTCATCCGATTAACAAATCTCATCATAAATGATGGATAATAGTAACAAGGGCCCTCGGGATAGGTTCTTGCCAGTAACCTATTAGATTTCAAATAAAGTGCGTTTGGTAGTTTTCTCCAACGCCCAAACGGGGATTGTCAATCCCTAATAGATCTATCCACAATTATTTACGTTCACCCTACGGGTGACTAAGGCTCATGATATGAGGGACTTTTGGCAATAGTAAACTTAGGAAATAGAAATTAGATATAGCATACAGTTGAAAAGTTACTTGTAAACATGTTTATAGCAGTTATCTCTTCATGAGATATAAAATGTATAAAATGGTGGGCTATGGTCCCACAGTAATTTGTAAATAGTTTAAAATACTTATGAAAGTAAAAGTAGTAGTTGAGCATGTATCTCCCCCAAAACAATTATAAAAACGGGGCTAAGAACTCACCTTAAGTGATACTAGGAATGATGAAAGTAAGTGCGAGTGAGAGTATGAGAATGATTTTGGAAGCGTCCTTAGTACGGAACCTGATAAATAAATTTATCTGAGAATCTAACCAAATACTATTTGGTAAATGAATAACGATTAATGAATAACGATTAATCGTTATGATGAAATGGTTTTGTGGCAGAGGTGGCTTGCGTGGCAAAACGCTTAAGGTTTCATGACAAAGTTATATACCATATAACTTGTCTTTAAGTATAAAGTATCGTTAATGTTTATATTCTTAATATGTTTCATTATTACGTTATATACATATTAATATCTATCTATTGTCGTTTTAGTTTACATATAAAGTTTATACATGTTATTAAATTACAAGTCTTCAAAATATAAAGAGTAAACTACACCGTTCGTCCTTGTGGTTTGTGTTGACCGACGTCCTTCGTCCTTTGACCAAAAAAATTGCACCGTTGGGCCTTAAGTCAGAAACGTTATGCACTGTTTGTCCCTCCATCCAACGGGGCCACTAACGCTCGTTAACCATAAGGGTATATTCGTAATTTCACATCCATTTTAATATATAAACCATTTAATTACTTATTTATTTCATTTTTACACTAAACTCACACACACACTCTTTCTCTCTCTAAACCCACCGGAATCTTCATATTTTCCAGCAGATTCCGGCACCGCCGTCGCCGGAGAATTTTCCGGCGAGACTTTTTATTCGCCAAATTGATAGATCGGGGCATCCCCATTCTTTCTGGAGTGTTTTAGTTCACGGATCCCCCTACAACCACCTCCACACGCAACCACAGTGACCACCGCCACCACCGAGACTCTGCCGCCCCTTCCTCTTTGTTTTTCCGACGGTAATCTACCCCTACGCGCCCCCTATCTTCTTTTTCATTAACATTTTTAAAATAACATATATAGCAACATTCAATTCCTAATATGACATAAACTAAACAAGTTGTCAATTAATCATGTTAATGAGTTTATACAGAAATTGCAAAGTTACAAAACCTCATTTTTTTATAGCTCATAAGCTTCAACATAAACTTATTTCCTGGCTGAAGAGGTTGTGATGTTGGGATTAGGATTAGTTGATTTTGTTGAGGTTGTATTTCATTCGGATGTGGAGTTTGGATTGGTGAGTGAGCCGATTGGGATTTGGATTTGTCACTTGGATTTGGAGTTGAGATTTAGAGTAGTATTTGGATTTGTTGTGTTAGTTTGGATGTGGATTGGTTGTTTGTGTTTGTGTTTGTGTTTCGGATTGAGCGAGGGTATAATTTTGAAACTATTTTTATTAAGTTTTTTTTTTGATAGATTTTTTTATTAAATTTTTGAAAATGAAAAGTGATCATAATATTTACTAGTAAAAATGTGAATATAAAGTTTATTTAAGAATGGATAAAAACGGATAATAATGGAAAAAAAATGAACGAAAACGGGTGACAATGCAAAAAATGGACAAAAATGGGCGAAAACGTAAAAAAACGGAAGAAAGCGTTAAAAAGGGACTAAAAGCCAGACGAAAACGTAAAAAAACAGACGAAAACGTAAAAATATGGACGGAAACGTAAAAATACAGACGAAAACGTAAAAAATGGACAAAAACATAAAAAAACGAACGAAAACGTAAAAAACGGACAAAAACGTAAAAAAATGGCGAAAACTTAAAATAAACAGACGAAAACGTAAAAAAATGAAAGAAAACGTAAAATAAACGGGCGAAAACATAAAAAAATGTGAAAACGTGAAAACCGGATGAAAACATAAAATAAACTGGTGAAAACGTAAAAAAAATGGATGGAAACGTAAAAAACGGGATAAAAACGTAAAAAAAGGGATGAAAATAGGCGAAAACGTAAAAAAAAAGGGACGAAAACGGGCGAAAACGTAAAAAAACGGAAGAAAGCGTTAAAAAATGGACTAAAAGCGAAAAATTGCACCGTTCGTCCTTATAGTGCAAAATGACTATTATACCCTCATAAGCAAACAAGTTAACGAGCGTTAGTCCACCCCGTTAGAAGGAGGGACTAATGGTGCATAACGTTTCTGAGTTAAGGATGAACGGTGCAATTTTTTTGGTCAAAGGACCACAGGCTGCGGTCAACGCAAACTACAAGGACGAACGGTGTAGTTTACTCAAATATAAATTAGTTAGAATGTATTTAAGTTTCTGTAATAACCTTTAAGTTATTTGAAATCTACACTTTTAACCCAAAAGTTAAATACGTTACAATTTTACTCCAAAATTTATATATATTTACATTTTATGTCTACTCTCTTCTAATATTATATATTTTATACTCAAAAGTTTCATAAATTTAGTTTATTACCTCAGATTATCAATACGACAGTTTATACCTTAGGTTTCAAAAAGTTACATTTTTAACCCCTAGTCTTGTAATATTTGCATTTTTAGTCCAAAGTTACAATTTTCAAAGTTTAGCATTTCCGTTTACTAAATAAGTTTGTACCAGTTTATTTAATTTGTAAAATAGCTTGTTAAGTGAAAAAGAGCTTATTTTAGCTTATAGTTTATTATTAGCTTAATGGGCTTTAAGGCCCAATCGGTGAAATTTAAGTATTTTGAAACTGTTTCGATCGTAATTAGCTTTAGCGTCTAAAAAGGTGGTACGTGAGCTTTTTAAGGAAGCCTGTTCACACAGCTTATTAGTCGAGCTTATAGACAATCAAACTAGGCCTTGAGCCCGATAGGTCGTATGTCCAATATGAGATGTGTGAGTCCGATCCTACAGTGAGGTGGTGAAGTATGTTCAGATTTAAGGTTATACCAAATATTTAAGAAGTTAAGTAACATGATTTAGAACGTGATATGTAAACTTGTTATACGTTAGAATTTATTCTACCTTGTTTTTGCCACCTCATGCAAGGCCACGATGAGATTAGATACTACGATTTGAAACTAAAAGATTTATGGCAGAACGAGAAATAGCATGCATGCTAGTCATGATTATGAATATCAAAACAAAACTAAAACTGAAAAGGAAGTAAAAATGAGGAACGTGGCTTACTTCACCAAAGCTTGGTGGTGAGGAGACGAAGTGGAATTGTGAACGAGGGACGAACGAGAGGTGAAGCCAAAACAACTCCATGGCTTCCAAGTCTTCAAATGGCAGAAAGGAAAGGAAAGAAGGTAGTTTGCATGGAGGTGTGTTTATACGTATGATAAGGAATGCATTGCATGGTGTTCTTCTTCTTTCACCTCGTACAAAAGAATCAAAACAAGGGAAGATATTTGTGGTTTGTACTCGTATGGCAGGGGAAACAAGGAAAGTAGTTGATTGATTATTTGTGTGTGTACGTATGATATAGAATTGAAGTGAGGACTTTATATAGGATTTTCACACAAGTTGATATTTAACATTAAATGTGATATGATGAAAAGGAGGGTGGCGTGCAAGCAAAAGAAAGAGTTGAGTGTGTCTTTGGTAGTGTGCAAGTGATTTGTCATAAGGTGTGTAAGAAGGTTTGCAAGAATACCACATGGTTTCCTTTTCTTCCTTCCTAGTCGATCACAGAAAGAACAAAAGAGAATGGAACTTGGTTTTTATGTTTGGGTCTTGTGCATGCATGCAAAAGGTGATTATATATATGAAATTTGAAGTATTTCAGGGGTCATAATTTGTTAGGAATAGACTTTATCATTTCAAGTGTCGGTTATTGAATTTTGTTTAAGGTTGCATTATTTAGTTAATACGTTAGCTATTTTATAAGTTTTATAAAGTTTTATGCTTAGTTTATAGGTTTGGATAAAGTCTAAGGGCTAAGTATGTAATATTGTCTAAGTATGGTGAAGCCCTAATCCATACCTATAAATAGTATTGTATCACCTCATTTGAGGTGGTTGGTTCACTAGTAATATCATTAGTCTCTTATTATCATATTAGGTGTTCCTTCCACTCTCTCTCTCTACTTACTTTCTCTCTCTAGGAATCTTAGTGATTATGTTGTAAAATGGTGACCTAACAAGTGGTATCATTCGCCAAGGGATAATATAGGTTGATTTAGGTTTGATTTGGTAGAAAAACTAGGTGTTAAAATTGATTTTTTAAGCTTAACTGTTACTGTTCATCGCTTTAATATCGAGTTTGGAATTAGTCTTACCAAGTTAGGATTTGTTTTCTAGCGAGTTTGGTTATTTCCATCGAGTTAGAAAATTGTATCTATCGAGTTAGGGCTTTCTGGATCTTAGCGAGTTAGGTTTTCTCAAAACTTACCGAGTTTGGGTTTTCTCTATCGAGTTAGGATCACAATACTTACCGAGTTTGGGACTCACCTTTGGCGAGTTAGCCTTTTACCTTATCGTTTATCGAGTAAGGTTCTTTGTGGCAACTTTCTAGGGGAAACTCTGCTCAAATTTCATCAACATACCGAGTTTGAGTTTTCTTACTTACCGAGTTTGACTCTTATCAGAACTTACCGAGTTAGACTGTTTTAAAACATACCGAGTTTGTAAGTTTTTTATTCTTACCGAGTTTGAGAATTTCAAAGACTACCGAGTTTGACAGATGTGTTTTAAGACATACCGAGTTTGATAATTCTTATAACATACCGAGTTACATAACATACCGAGTTTGATATCAAGTTTTTCAAATCTAATTACAACCTTTATTTATCTTTAAACGATCTAAGTTTACCATAATCACGAAAGATGTCTCAACCACCCAATTACTTTTTTCCTCATTCTTCGCAACATCATCCGTAGTATCAACAATCGTATCAACAACCGTTTCAACAACCGCAACAATCATATCAACAACCTTCACAATCACACTTTCATCAACAACCGTTTAATCCAAAACCACAATATCTCAAGATGCAACAACATCAAATCATTCCTCAACAACAACCATATCAAATGTCTCAACAAAACACTCAGTTTTCCTCCAAACAACCTCACTAGTTTGACAGAATGTGTGAAGTTATTACAACTCAACAATCCCGACATGAGGCAGGATCACTTGAAACACCTTCAATGCTAAGACCTGGGAACTATGTTCAATGGTCAAGTCGATTCTTACGATTTCTTGAACTAAAGAAACCTCATGGGAAATTCTTGAAACAAGTGATACTTGAAGGACCATTTGAGTGGCCAACAAGATTTAAAATTGGTGATCCAACTGCTGATCCTCCACGTCCTCCTGGAGATAGACCTCTTCCAGAATCTCAACTAACAGAAGAACAGAAATTACATCGTGAAGCTGATGAGTATGCAATGGCTTATATACTCCAAGGTATACCTAATCCAATTTATTGAAGTATCGATGCTCAGAAAATAGCCAAAGCTATGTGGGAACATGTTCATCTCCTTATGGAAGGCACTCAATTGAAAAAAGATGATATGGAATCCAAACACTACATGGAATACACTGACATCACAATTGAACCAGGAGAGTCACTTGAATCCTACTATCATCGTTTCACAAATGTGGTCAATGATCTGGAACATCACAAAATCACAGTACCTAGGATCGCAGTGAACTCCAAATTCGTTGGTAGTCTTGGTCCTGATTGGCATAAATATGTGACATTTGTTCGACAAACCAAAAATCTTCATGATGCACCATATGGTTTTTTGTATGATTTTCTGAAACACCATGAACCTGAAGTGGAAAAAAATAGAGCTCTTCGAGGAGGATACTCACCATCACCAATACCAAATTCTTTGGCACTCGTAGCTCAATCTCCCTATGCTCCACCACCTATGTCTAATCATGCATATGTTCAAGAGCAAAACTACTTCAGTTATCCACAATCTTCTACCTTGAACCAAATGGTCCCTTATGATTCATCTCCACATAATACTTCTACTCAACTTGTTCTATTAAACAACAATGATGCAGTGTATTACTCCAACTCCAATGAAGATGACGATGATGACTTTAATACATTGAACCAGGGACTTGCTCTTATTGTTCGTGCTTTTAGCAAATTTTCCAATAAAACAAACAACCGTCAACGTTCATCTTCTAACACAAGGAATCAAGCTGTTGTCAATGATGGAAGAGTGGAAATTCATAATGGTAACTTTGGTCGATCTGGTTCAGGAAGTTCTTCAGGAAATTTTGGGAATGGTCAGAGGTTTAATAACAATGGAGGGTTCAGGAACAACTCAGGCTCTTCTCAGCAAAGGCCTGAACCAGTTGCAACTAGGAACTCAAACTCAGGGAATGCAGTGTGGTGTTATAACTGTAATGAACAAGGTCATATAGCGACAGCATGTCCTAAACCGAGAACTCGGGGTAGTAAGTTTCACAAGCAGGCATTACTCATGGCTCTTCAAGATGAAAAAGATGGACATTTCCCTGAACAAGATAACAACTTCATGGCAAATGTGAACAATGATGATGACATGGAAGATCTGGAAGCCAATGCAGCTATGATGCTTATGGCCAACATGCAGGAACTTCAGTTTAATGATTCAGGTCCAGTGTATGACACTGACGGCTTGTCTCAGGTACATGACCTCAATGCATGCCTAATACATGATATAGCCTCACCTTCTGCTTCTGAATCAGATATGGCGCAAGTTTTTCCATCTGACTCATCTTCATCTTCTCAAACAGATGAACAAATAAGCACAGTTGTCATATTTGATGATGACACAGTTGTTTCATTTGATGATCCTATTGAGAATGATAAACATGATCATATAGAACAACATGAACCATCATTTGATCCAGACCCTGACCTCATATTGTTATCTAAAAAACTGAATGCTCAACAATTGCAAATCATAAAATGCAACGAGAAAAACAAAGCTTTAAAAGAAACAAATACGTCACTTGCAAGAGATATTGAGTGTTATAAAATTCAATTTTCAAATCAGCAAGACAAGATTAAACATGCAAAAAGTTTTGAAAAAGCTTTTCAAGAATCTTACAACAAAGAGCAAGATCTTCAGCACAAAATGCAAGATTTAATTGAGTCAAACGGAAAGTTGATTTCTAAACTTGAAAGTGAAAAATGTGAACTGAAAATGCAAGTTGAATGTCTTCAACGAGAACTTTCTAAAACAAAAACAGAATTGTCCAGTTGCAAAAAGGATTTTTGTGAACATAAAATACGAAAAAGGAAGTATATAGATAACTTACTCGGTGAGATTGTTGATCTTGAAAAACAACTCAAAGAATTTCGTAATATTGTTTACAAACACGGGAACTCTGTCACAACAATTCAGAAATTTACTTTAAAACCGAGACCCGATAAAGGATTTGCACTTGGCGATTTCAAATCAATGTTTCTTCACACAGCATTCAAAGAAATTCCTAAAATTTACAGTATGGACCATTTGCTTGATAATACGATTGTGCGTGCTGTTGTTTTTGATACTGAGGAAGAAGAAGAACTTGAAGAAGAGAGTCGATAAAAAATGAGTTATGTTCAATATTGGACACCATATGATTATTCACAAGCTCCACATATTTCTAAATCTTTTGTTCCTCAAAAGGAATTACCTGAGAAATCATGGTATGTCACTGAGTCATATGTTTCATCCTCTAATGCGGCCCCTGTCCAAACTGTAGCACAAATAAATGGTCCTTTACCATCATCCGGTGAACTTACACCTTTACCGAAAAATTGTCGTGTCTTAAATTATTACAAAACTTTTATGGAAGACATCGAAATTTTGGAGGAAACAATTGAACGTAATTCTGAAATAAAAATTGAAACTTTTCAATCCGCTTACGAGCGAGAAAAGAGAGATATTTTTCAAAAACAAATGTTGCCAATTGTCAAACACCTCCGTCTCTGTGCTACACGTTGGGAACAGGAACTTCAAAACGAGGTCAAAACTATAATAAACGTTTTCAACTCAACTGAAAATGAGATTTTGGTTCAAAAGCAAAGAAATAGAGTTTTAAAAAATGATGCTGATCGACTCTTGGAACAAGTTCTCAATGCTGATATTTATTCTGTTATCATGAATGATCTCTATAAATCTGGTACTTCTATGCTTGTGTATGATCTTTGTGTTGATAATAACTTGTTGATTGTGGAAATTGAGACACTTAAACATGATAATGAAAAGATGAGAATTAAGAATGATGATGTGACAAAACAATTTTCAAAAGAAATTTGTCAACTCAACCAAAGGCTTGAATGGTGTCAAGCTCAAAGTATTGAAAGGGAATTGAAACTTCAAAGTCAAAATATTTCAAACTCTTGTCAGCTTTGCAAAAACAATGAGTCTTTAAAAAGTCTATGTCTCAAATACGAGAAAGAAATTACGGATTTAAAAATTGAAAACGTTGAATGGCAACAAAACCACGATGACATTAATTATTGCAATGTGAAACTTGAGTCTGAAATTCTGGATAAAAATCACATCATCATCGATTTGAAAGAGAAAATTAAGCTACTTCAAAAAGGAAAGATTGTTGACACCACGGTGATAGCACCAGGATTGTATCAATTAGACAAAACTGCTAGAGGAAATGTTGTTCAAAACACTAATGTTGATAACTCCACTTCTACAGGACTAGTCTCCACTAATAGCGTTAGCAGACCCAAGCGAAAAAGTAAAAAGAAGAATAGGATCTGGCAACGTAAAAGAGGATCACTAGAAGCTTAAGAAGTAGAAGATCAACTTAGGAATTTGAATAAATCTCATGTTGCATCAGATTTAGATTCTAATCTGGCAAATTGTAATCAAAATCTAAATGTAACGAATGATGAACCTTTGAATGTTTTGAATATTAATGCATCTTGTGTGTTTTGTCGTAAAAACGTATCATCTGGTGATCATACAAAATGTATAGCTAATTCTCTTCTTAATCATCATAAGAAACGTAGGACACGCATTCCTTCTAAGCCCACTACTGCCTCTAAGTCTATCTTAGGAAAGCCACCTTCTACGGTTTCTAATGAAGTTGAAGTTACCCCCATAAGTGCAGAGAACAAATCTAGGAATAAGCAAACTACTAGTGAATTCACCATTAAGAAAGCAAAAACTAGTTGGAATTGGCAATGTTGGTTACAACATAAAACAGACTTCAAATGGATTCCTAAATTGTTGAATACATGTGCTTCTAACCAACAGGAACCCGCACTTTCTTTGGATTCCACCCTTACTTCTGTTCCATTCGTGTCTTCTTCTTGTGATGCAGGTGGTACAGATTGTTCTCTGGATTGTTGATAGCAGATGCACCCGACATATGACAGGCAATCTCAAACTGTTACACAACTTTGTCTCAAAGTTCATTGGTACTGTTAGATTCGGGAATGATCATTACGCTTTAATCATGGGATATGGTGACTATGTCAGTGGGAACATTGAAATCAGTCGTGTTTATTATGTGGAAGGCCTTGGACACAACCTTTTCTCTATTGGTCAATTTTGTGATGGGGATCTAGAAGTTGCATTTCGTGAGAAAACTTGTTTCGTTCGTGACTTACAAGGAAACGATCTAATGTCTGGCTCACGTGGTTCTAACCTTTATACAATATCAATGTCAGATATGATTGCTACATCTCCGATATGTCTTCTCTCCAAAGCGGAATCGACTAAATCTTGGTTATGGCACAAACGTCTTTCGCACTTGAATTTCAAAACTATGACTGAACTTGCTCGTCACAAACTTGTTGATGGATTTCCAAGATTCCGTTTTACCAAAGATCACTTATGTTCAGCCTGTGAACAAGGAAAAAGTACTCGCGCTCATTTTCCTTCTAAACCTGAGCACAGTACGAATCATGTTCTACAATTACTTCATATGGATTTGTGTGGACCGATGCGTGTTCAAAGTATCAACGGTAAACGCTACATTCTTGTAATTGTGGATGATTACACCAGATGGACTTGGGTTTATTTTTTACGAAGTAAAGATCAGGCTCCTTCAATGATCATCACATTTCTCACTAAAATTCAAGTTCAGTTACGCAACACGGTACGAATAGTCAGAACTGACAATGGAACTGAATTTAAGAATCAGACACTTCGGTCATATTTTGAGAAAGTGGGAATTGAACATCAAACATCTATTCCTAGAAGCCCAGAACAGAATGGAGTTGTTGAAAGACGCAACAGGACGTTAGTGGAAGCTGCAAGAACTATGTTGATTAATGCTCAATTACCAGATTACTTATGGGCGGAAGCTGTTTCAACCGCATGTTATACCCAAAACCGTTGCATGATCACAAAACGCCATCGAAAAACACCTTATCAAATTGTTCACAAACGAAAACCGAACATCGATTACTTTCATGTATTTGGAGCACTTTGTTATCCGAAAAATGATCGTGATGATTTAGGTAAACTTAAAGCAATGGCTGACATCGGAGTGTTCGTTGGATATTGTGAAAATTCTAAAGGTTTTCGGATATGGAATCGTCGAACAAGAGAAATTCAAGAAACCATTCACGCTAATTTTGATGAACTCACACAAATGGCTTCTGAGCAACACAGCTTAGGACCCGAATTCAACCGTCTTAACTCTCCGAACTCTTCGGCTGAACCGTTGCCACTCAACCACAAAGAATTGGAAACCTTGTTTGCTCCACTGTTTGATGATACAATTGAATACCGTTCTATTGAGGTCTCACCCAATTCCGCTGCTCAACCTGATAATATTCCAGTACCTGACTCACCTCAACAAACTACAACAACTGTTGAGAAAAATGGTCCTCCAATTGCATCACCATTTACATCATAACAAACTGTTTCTAACTCCCGCCAATCAGCTGAAGATCCTATACCACAATCAGTTCCACAACCCGCAGAGCATGATCCTGATGCGTTCTTTAACCCGTTTGCACCGGCTCCTACATTTCCTGAAGTAGCTGAGTCTTCTACACGCAATTTGGATCCTGCTAACATGCGAGATACTTATTAACTACACCCTTCGACACACAAATGGACTCGGGACCATCCACTAGTTCATATTATTGGCCATCCAGATGCACCTGTAATGACAAGACAACGACTTCACACTGATGGAGAAACTTGTATCTATGCACTCACAGTTTGTCAAGAGGAACCAAAGAACATTAAAGAAGCAATGACTTATGACAACTGGATTGAATCTATGCAAGAGGAATTTCAGCAGTTCATACGATTAGAAGTCTAGGAATTAGTTGAAAGACCTGACGGAGTCTTTGTCATTGGGTTAAAATGGATTTGGAAAAATAAGCTAGATGCAGAAGGCACTGTCATACATAACAAATCACGCCTGGTAGCGAAAGGATACTCCCAACTAGAAGGACTTGATTTTGCTGAATCCTTTGCTCCAGTGGCTAGACATGAAGCTGTTCGGATCTTTTTGGCCTATGCTGCACACAAGAACATGGTTGTTTACCAAATGGATGTGAAAACAACATTTCTTAATGGAGACCTCCGTGAAGAAGTGTATGTAAGCCAACCAGACGGCTTCGTTGATCCTGAGCTTCCTAATCATGTTTACCGATTAAAAAAGGCACTCTACGGACTCAAACAAGCCCCACGGGCGTGGTATGACAAACTGTCCACTTTCTTGCTGGCCAATAAATTTTCTAAAGGATCGGTGGATCCAACTCTATTTACAAAAACCTACGGGGAGGACTTACTTGTTGTTCAAATATATGTCGATGACATTATTTTTGCCTCAACAAAAAGAAGTTACTCTAATGATTTTGCAAAATTAATGAAAGATAATTTTGAAATGTCCATGATGGGTGAACTTTCGTTCTTTTTAGGACTACAAGTTCATCAATCACCCCGTGGAATTTTTATAAATCAGTCCAAATATGCTCTTGAAATTTTAAAGACACATGGAATGATGAGTTGTGATACCTACAATACACCAATGGTCTATACCACAAAACTAGATGCTGACTTACATGGGACACCTGTTGACCCTACCAAATACCGTAGATGATTGGGTCACTCATGTATCTCACAGCTAGTAGACCTGATATAGTATTTGCCGTTTATATGTGCTCTCGCTATCAGTCCAAACCAACTGAAAAACACCTCAGTGAGGTTAAAAGAATCCTTCGATACATAAAAGGAACCATTAACTTGGGAATCTGGTATCCGAAGGATTCTGGTTTTGAACTAATTGCTTTTTCAGATGCTGATCATGCAGGATGTTTAGACACACGCAAAAGTACATCTGGTGGATTACAGTTTCTCGGAGATAAACTTGTGTCATGGCAATCAAAGAAGCAGGACTGCACATCACTGTCGTCAACAGAATCTGAATATGTAGCTATGTCTGCTTGTTGTGCTCAAGTCATTTGGATGAGATCACAACTTAAGGACTATGGCTACCTATTCAATAAGATTCCGATCTACTGTGATTCCAAAAGTGCCATTGCCATTTCCTGCAACACCGTTCATCATTGCAAATCCAAACACATTGATCTCCGCTATCATTTCATCAAGGAGCATGTTGAAAAGGGTACCGTTGAATTATATTTTGTTGGAACTGAGTACCAATTGGCGGACTTACTTACCAAATCCTTAGCACCATCAAGGTTTGCTAGTCTAGTTCACCAAATTGGTATGCGATGTTTGACTCCAGATGATCTAGAAAAGTTTTTAAACCACAATTGATCGTCAAACATCAAAACTATCTTTGTAAATATTAAAAAAAAAAAAAAAAAAAAAAAAAAAAAAAAAAAGAAAAAAAAAGAGGTTTCCTTGTTCAAGATATGTCGTTCACAACGTTTTTTCTAAAAACATTATTACATGCATATCTTGAGGGGGAAACAAAAATCCTCTTTGTTTAAACTTCGTTATTTTAAATTTTTCTCATCGCATTTAAATCTCATTCTCGACACCTCTTGAACCATTGATTATTAAAATTTTCCGAATTTACTTCTTGTGGTTGGTTCAAGAGGGTGCCACATCGATAATTCTCGTAAGTCGTAAAGTTTTTTTTTTTTAACTTGAGGGACTAAATGTGATTTATTGGTTTATACTTTGATTGGTAAAACAAGTATGGGGACCAAAGGTGTCAATTTATCAAAGTCTCAAGTATATTATTTGGTTTCATCAGATCTGCTTCATTTTTTTTTCTTTCTAAACACCAAACGCGCCTCATTTCTTTTACAAAATCAAGACTTTCAAGTATTAAGATTTTCAGTGATTGTGAGTGTTTATGTTCATTATTTTGTACTCCTAACACTCGCCATAATTTTTCTTTGATCAATATGTTGCTTAATTTGTTCCTAATCAAACTTTAGGGTTTATCATCATTGATTTCAGGGGTTTCTGTGATGTATTGCTTTAGGGTAATTGATTGTTATGGCCAATTGCGGCATGTCCTTATGAACCTATATCCACCTTTGCCTTGATTATTGTTGCTACATTTGTGCGAATATTAGGTGTTTAAGGTTTCATAAGCTCTACTTTTCTATGAATCACTGGGTCTTGTGCTTATTTGATTAATTGGTTTGTTAGGAAGTTGCTTTTGTTAGATATGATGTGCTTATCGAGTTAAAGGGACTATATCTTTGCCACTTTCGTTTTTCAAAGTTTGTATCACTGGCTGGTTTATCGAGTTAGAACCATGATATCTATCGAGTTTGCCTTAGGATGGTTTCATCGAGTTTGAACTTTGCAAATGTTATCGAGTTAGAATAGAGCTTAGATATTGGCTGCTTATCGAGTTTGAAATGCATATCGAGTTAGATACGTAAGGTTATCGAGTTTGAAACTTGCTGTGGCTATCGCGTTTGATGATAGAATGCTTATCGAGTTTGACATTTTTCTTTGGATTATCGAGTTTGGAGTTTACTCTTGTGCTTATCGAGTTTCAACTATGCATGTTATCGAGTTTGGATCTCATATGGTTTCCGAGTTTGAAACTTGAATGGTTATCGAGTTTGATAATTTTGTGTTTATCGAGTTTGAAATTTTTTAAGGTTATCGAGTTTGAAACTTGATGGGTATCGAGTTTGAAAATTTTATGATTATCGAGTTTGGAACTTGATGGTTATCAAGTTTGAAAATTTTGATGGTTATCGATTTTGAAAATTTTGTGCTTATCGAGTTTGCAAATTACTCTGGTTTATCGAGTTTGGATCTATTTACATGCTTATCGAGTTACAATTGATTTTCAAAACTATGAACTTATTTTTGAGGATTGATATTGTTTCATGGATTTTTCACTCCGAGTCAGGAGTTTCAAAATGGAACCATCACGTATGGGTTCTAGTTTTTCCTTTCTTATGAAAAGAAATGCTGCCGAAATTTTTCAAAATTCATCAAGTTTTGAGTATTTTGTCAACATAGAAGGAAATCTGTTCGAATTACATGATTATCTAAATGTTGTGGTTATTTTTTTATGTGGCTCTTGGTTTGATATATCAAGTGTTGTATATGCGATGATGGTTTTGTCTTGGGTGATTGTTTTTCCTGATATTATTCTTTTGTCTAACACTAACGAGCTAATCACCACATGGCATTTGTTGGTTTATGAATCATTTCAGGTCTCAATATGGCAACGAAATCAACACCTAGATACGAATTGATTCAAGGAGATGAAAGAGTAATCGCTAAGACAAACCATAGGATAGATCTTGATTCAATCACATGTCATCCTACTTGTGCTATCATCTTGGAAATCCTTAAAAAACACTTCATTTACAACCTCCTCACCATCACCACTATAGTACCTGAAGTCTATTTAACACAGTTTTGGGAGACTATTGAAATTAGCAAAGATGAAAAGTCAGTGGGTGTTCATCTTGATCACAAACTTGTTATGTTTGATGTACAAACTCTCCGCACTGTTCTCAATTTGCCGAATCTCAAGAAATTCTCTCCTTTGCCATCATTATCAGATGTTATCAGACTTCTTCGAGAACTGCAGTATGATGAATCAATAATCCAACTCAAAAATATATCCCACGTTGACAGGAAATACATTCCACAACCATGGCTCACACTTTACTCAATTCTCACCAACAGTTTAACGGGGAAAGAAACTGGAAATGAACATCCTACTCTAGAAATGATGCAGATTTTCTGGGGGGGTTGTCAAACAAGCTAAACTTGACTATGCTCAACTAATTTGGGTGGACATGGTTAATCACGCAAGACAGTTTCACAAATCGCCTACCTCAAGGATTCCATTCTACAGATTCACAAAGTGTCTCATTGCTCATTTCATGGAGAAATACCTAGATATTGATCGTAGATCGGAAGATAAGAAACACCCCCCCCCCCTCTGTGGATCATACATATTCTAACACCAGGATTCAGAAGACAAACACTCAAAAACAAGGAATGAGAATTCCTGATAATCTTATACCTGATGCTGTTCGTGACACTGAGGCATATATTTTATATGATGAAGCTCAGAGAATTGACAAAGTTGGTTTGACTGAGACAAAGAAGGGGAAAACTTCTAAAAGGAAAACTTCAAAAGTTGTTTCTACAATCAAAACCATTCCCAAATCCAGAACCAAAAAGGTCACAATGGAGCCGAAGAATAAAGTGACAACTATTCATGATGAACCAACGGATGATGAAGGTGATGCTCAGCAGGGAACGGAAACTGATAAGCTCACTAAGACTATAAGTAAGAAGGCAGATAAGGGAAAAGCTTTAGAAACTCAAGAAGAATCAGTCACCTCACCAATGTCAGAATCCGAAGAAGATGAACAACTGCAACTAACCTTAAGAAAAAGCAAAGAATCGGAAGAGGAAAGAATCGCAAAAGTTACAAAGAAAGGTGAAGGTTCTGGTACTCAGGAGCTAGTAAGCCCAACTCCAGAATCAGAAAGAGATGATCAAACATCAGAAGAAACACATTCACAAACAGTATCATCCTCTGAACCAGGTGATGATAACTCTGAAGATGAAGCTGAGTCATCAAGTTTTGATCCAAAAGAATCTGTCGATAAACCGGCTGAAACTGAAATTGAAGATGAAGCTTCAAAAGGCAAAGATGATGAGGCATCCGAGAATGAAGATAGTAGCGATGAGGAAGATAAGTCGGAAAGTGAAGAAGTTAATTATGAAGAAGATGTGAATGATGAAAGTGATGAGGAATCGGATGGTGAGAGAAAGGATAAGCTACTTGATACTAGTCAAGATACCTCTATTGACATTGTAGGAATTGATGAAGGACCACCAACAGTTCAACCACAACAACAACCTTTATCACAACCTCAAAGTCATCCTCTGCAAAACCCTAATACAACTGCTGTGAGACACTATGTCAAAAGGAATCTTGCAGAGATCGTTTCTCAAAGGTTTCAAACTACACCAATCACTGTTCAGACGCTACCGTCAAAACCTTCCATAAGTGATCTCAAAGGCAAATTATTGGAAGCAATTGTGAATGATCCGGATGAAAATGATCTACGCAAGGCACTTATTAAGTCTATCAAGAAAGCTGAAAAGAAAAGTGAATCATGCAAAAAGACTATTGCTACTAAGCGTCGACATGATGATTCCGACCCAGATGATCAGCCACAACTAGAAAAGAGGAAGAAAGTGTCTGGTTCCACCTCCAGATCTCCAACTAAAACCGCAACCGTTAACGTTTCTGCTGATCCAAACCCTCCACAATCAACCGAGGATCCACACCCCTCACAATCAACCGAAGATGCTGATGTAGATATGGATGACATCCCTCCACTTATCACCGAAACCATTACGGAACCACCCAAGGAAGCTCAATTAATTCCAGCTCCTGAATGGATTAACCCCGATGCTCCTTCTTTTAATTGGTTTGATGAAATGGTTGATGCTCACCCAGATGACACTGAAGCTGAAGAAATGACTGAAGGATCTATTATAAGCTTCATAAAAAGAATTAAAAAGGTGATGCAGACTCAAAGACTTCAGCTTTCTGACTTGGTCAAGATTCGCAAAGCAGGGTTCACAGAGTTCAAAACATGCACAACAACTGAACTTGAGTTCAAATACAACGTGGATGAGGTTGCAAGAGCTCTGTCAGAAAACATTACTTAGGAAAAGAGACCATCTTGGGACAAAATCTATCATGGCACGGATCCCCTTGTTGATGAATTCAAATATCAAGATTTTTCTCAACCATTACCCCTCGTTGGTCCTCCAAGTGATCCAAAACTTCCCAAGCAATACTTCTTCAACAAAGATCTCTAGTATTGTATCCATGGGAACACGGATCCTGATCACCGTTATGCTACATCTCTCACAAAGTTCAAAGCTGCGTCATATCCTCTGGAAGAACTTGATGATCAAATGAGAGGATTATACTCCGATTCAGTCAGCAGCTACAACATTGAAGCAGCTTTGTGCAACTCTCACTGGCCAGAGATGCGCCAATGGTTTTACAAATACAAGCTGTCATTCCGATCCAAAAACAGAGTCTTCTCAAATTGTCGCATTCTTACCATCACAGCCATTCCACGAACACAGAAAAGATTTGGGTATAATTTTCTTGATGAAATTGAGGTCAAACGAAACGATAATCAACTTTATAAAATCAGTGAAGCTGACTATCATCGGTTGAACCTCAATGACATTGCTGACAGATACTTACTTAAGGTTCAAGGCAAACTTCAGCACTTGCCCGGCAGCCTTCAGTATGATGTCATCAACTCCATCTTGCTTTTTATGCGTCAAACAATCATCAAAGCAAGAGTAGAAGATGCACAATTGGGAGTCGAAAGTTATCATAGAGCCCTCAACTTTACCGCTCCACAAAAACTTACTCATGCCATCAAGAACCCTCGACCGTTAACCTTCAACAACAAACCCCTTGGAGTTATTTATCCGTTAAGGGATACGTTCAGAATCACGAGATATGAAGAGGTTCATAAGTTTGGGGATCAGACTCTTAAGTATGTCAGAATTCAGTTGAATGAAAAGCTCAAAAACACAACAGTGGGATTAATGTGGGATGGAGTAGAAGAGATGTGAAGGAAGCACTCAAGTTCATGGCTAGGATTGATCAGAAATTAAGGTTCAGGGATCAGATACGCAGATTGGAGAGCTTGATTGGAGCGAGGGAACCGATTCCTGACATTCTCACTTACTGCCGTCCGGATACTCCTCGAGCATGATCATTTTGGTATAACATTAACTTTGTTTCATCATAATATTTTCTTCATCTATAACTATGGTTTGTGCACACATAACAGTGTCCAACCCGTGCTTGTAATTAAAGGACCCTGAGGTACGCATCAGTGCCTCTATCCTTATATAAGGAGCGAAGGCTTCTTACTTTTGAGTAGAATTAATCAAACATTTTCTGATTTTCATAATTCTGCTCAAAAGGCAAGTATTTCACCTCAATGAGTATTCACTTGTTGAGGGGGAGCACTTGAAAAAAATTCATCGTTTGCAATACAAAAGTTCTTGTTGAAATCTCCCCATAAGACTCAAAAAGCATATTTTAATCAAAAGTTTATCAAAAACAACATCTAATATGCTATTTTTTAGGGGGAGAAAAGTGAAAGTGATTAAAATATGAAAGTTAAATGTTGCTTAAAAGTCAAATCTCATGCGAGCTAGACTCAGATTCACCCAGGAATTGACGAAACATAAAAGTTAGTAAATTCGAAAAGACTTTTCCTCGACGAGTAATAACATCAAGTTAGTTACTAGAGCTAGTTGTCACCTAAAAGCTGACAATGAAACTCTTTAACTAGCCACGTAAGCGTGTCTCGAAAAGGATTTGTCTTAGTAGAAATGTACCGTTTCGAGAAACTTTCTGTGGACTTGACCAGGCTGGGTAATAACTTCAAGCTAGTCAAACTAGTGATGTAAGTGTGTCTCGAATCGGTCTTGTTCACTAAAAGTGGATCAATTCTAAAAGTGCTTGCTCCTCCTGCATATGCAAATTTATTAAATATTTATGAGCACATGTGAAGGGGGAGCCCTTCATAAATATACACAAAACTCTCAAAGTGTTAAACAAAATGTTTAATAATCACAAACACTTTGAGAGATTTTCAAAGGTTTCTTGGCTATTGTCGGATAGTCATGGAGTTATAAGGTGATTAAGATAGGAAAAACTGTCCTATGATCCGCCAGAGCCGGATGGATCTTCCCAAGGACATCACCAATAGTTAGAATTAGAAGTCCTTAGGTATGATACGAAAAAAGGAGAAAAGAATGAAAGGGGAAAGAAGGAGTTGAAGAATTAAAAATAAAAGTAAAGAAAAGGGTGAAAAGAAATAGCCCTCCATATGTTCAACATTAGGGCAGACACCGGGTTCAATTCATATGCTACTGGTTGTTGCTAAGGCAACACCGGTATTGAAGATAAAGTCGTCATGGACCCAGTGACGCAATGCACTAAACCTTCTTAACCACTCAAGTTCTCTTAAAAGAGCTTGTTTCATTCTCACGGGGAACCAGTGTAATCTATCAACTTATCTCTTAGAGGTGGTTGATATTGAAGCAGGAGACCCCTCCTTAGTCTCCGAATAGGAAACCTAAGTGAGCACTTATCGAGTCTAGAGCCATGAGATACATCAAAGATCTCTTAGGAACACTTAGTATTTCTACAAGTGGTGTTCTACATCAATGGGCACCAGCTGTAAATTATTGAGTCCTTCGCATATCTGAGCAATTTGCCGAGAACGTTTATGAGAGAATTACATATGTATTTCTCAATGATTGAACGGAAATTCCTGCCAGGGTCAACATCAAACAGCCCTGACAGCAGGTCACTTCGGTAACTCCACAAGGGTTACGCTTAGTGTTCGTGGTGGTTCTTTAGCAATCTACAGTCGTGGAGTGATCCCCAGCGACTCACCCAGTCATTGAGCTAATTAGTAGGTCTCGTAAGCTCCTTCGGGAGTATCTGATATGGGAACGACCTGGATAAGGATTAGAAGGAGTCTTCACAATATGCTGTTGACAAGCTCTAATTCCTTATCTGTAAGTACCGGTTGATTATTGCTAACTGTTTATCTGCAGGTACATCTCCTCCATGATGGTAGATTCCAGCATGCTTATACATACATCTTGAAGCAAATGAAAGCTCCCCCAAAGATCTTAGCACCACAAAGTTCAAAGAAAGATTCTACGCCAAAAAGAAGAATCTACAAAGTATAAAGACTAAAGATCAATGTGTATGCAAAGGAACTTCGTGCTTTCGGAAGTCTAAGTCCTAAGATGTATGAGCATGTTGGAATGGCGGACAACCACCACAGACACAGAAGTGACGATCGGCAGACAACTTCATTACATGATCACCATCACATCAACAAAGAACGAAGAACAAAGAACGATGAAGGATTTTGCTAACTATTTTGAGGACGTCAACTACAAAGTCAAAGTATAGAAGATGATGACGTCGAGCAACCTTTGATGACCAACACTTAGGGGGAGATTGTTGGGAATAGACTTTATCATTTCAAGTGTCGGTCATTGAATTTTGTTTAAGGTTGCATTATTTAGTTAATACGTTAGCTATTTTATAAGTTTTATAAAGTTTTATGCTTAGTTTATATGTTTGGATAAAGTCTAAGGGCTAAGTATGTAATATTGTCTAAGTATGGTGAAGCCCTAATCCTTACCTATAAATAGTATTGTATCACCTCATTTGAGGTGGTTGGTTCACTAGTAATATCATTAGTCTCTTATTATCATATTAGGTGTTCCTTCCACTCTCTCTCTCTACTTACTTTCTCTCTCTAGGAATCTTAGTGATTATGTTGTAAAATGGTGACCTAACATAATTTAATGAGATGGGATGGTAACTTGTACTCAAAAGTCTTGAGGTTGTAAGAAGTAACATGTTCCTCTTTGTTTGTTTCTAGCTAGTCGACATACTCTCTAGTTTAAAAGAAAATGTGTGCTAGAATATTATATATTATGATAGTACGTATGTGTTTTTTTTTAAATATAATTAGTACTAGTCTAGGGATTTTATAATGAGTTTGTGAGAGCATGAAATGGGGAGGTGTATGTCCTTGTGTTTCAAAAGTCTATGTCGACATCCATATAATTGTGTAAAAGAAACGTGTGGGTTTAATTATAAAAATAGTATGGTACGTTTGAGTTTTCTTTTAATATGCATGTAGTACTTGCCTAGGAACATATAATATATGTTTGTGAGTGCATGAAAAGAGGGAGTACTATCTTGTGTTTTTAAATCAACATGTCGACATAATTTCCATGTCCAAAGAAAACGTGTGATGTATATATTTTATGTTAGAATTTTACGTCTTACTTCCTTTTAAAATTCAACATGTACCTTGCCTAGTAAATATTATATGGAGTTGTGAGTGCATGAAATAGGGGTGTACTTCCATTTGTTTAATCATATGTCGACTACCAATTTTATTAGCATACGATTTGGAAATTCATGTAAGACTTGGTTATAGTTGATTAACTTTAGCATTTAAACATGAATTCACGCTAGGATTATTATTAGGAGTTCAAAGAAACAAACGGGGTTTAAAATGGTTAAGTTTTGGATTATGTATAAATCGGATGGTTTGTTTTTGGACCAATCACTTGGCCTCATAAAAATATAGTAAGACTCGATATGTGAAACTAAAATTCGACATATTTAAAGTTGGCTAGGTGAGGAATGAGGAAGTGTGAAAATACGTATGTGTCGTGTGTAAGAATAAAGCGTACGATGGGCGTTCTTGGCTTGGTCTAGTCGTATTTTGCAAAATAATTTTAAGAGATTTGGGCTTAAAAATCGTGTGGGCCGTGAATAGTAATAGGCCGGTTTTGAATTTGGGCTTAATATATAATTAAGGGTCCGTTTGAAGATAATTAGGATTAGTAAGGTATTAATTATGATTATAGAAGTTTGTTTAAAATTTAATGAAACGTTTTCGTGAGTCCGAGAGTGAATAGTGGTTTGTGAATAGTGTTTCATGAATAGTAAAACTTTTGAAAAACATCTCAATATTACTAACCGACTCCAAAAATGATGAATAGTGAAATGATGAATAGTGTTTGGTAAATAGTAACCAATGAATAGTAATTTTGAAAAATGTTCTGAAAATACAGGTTTGTAACGACCAATTTATATAATAAAGAAAATTTTAAATTTTCATGTAAAAATGGTGATTAGAAGTAATGACGGAGATTAATTTATAATTAAACGTTTTTAATTATGAGGAAAATCACGGGATGTGATACAACCGTAAATCAATTACGCAATCATAGGATCATCAACCTCAACTCATGCATTAAATACTACGAGAAAAACATATATTTCACATAAGGTTACATTTTCGAAGACGTTTAAGCTAGTTACACAATGGAAGTCAGGCAGTTTTCTTAGCCTAACGTGAAGCAATCAACTAAACAATAGACAACGCAACAATAATCAATAACTATGTTTCATTAGATCTAAGCAAACACTAAGTAAATTAAGCTAGCATGTTAAAAGGAAGAAAATATAAACAATTAATGAAACAACACATAGACATATTAAATGATTAAAAGAAAACTTAACTTCAATTAAACATGCGTGAAAAGAGGTTGTAAAAGCCTTACAAGAGATGCCAAATTCATCTAGGGTTTGAGTCTCCAAAGTGATACACTAATGAATGAAAAATCGAAAAGTATATATAGATTTATAATGCTGACGGCGTCAGGTTATGGATCCTGACGCCGCCAGACTGCCGTGATTAGGGTTTCTTCTTGTGCAAGTCGACCTTTAGACATCGTCTCTCTTGGTCTTTTGACGCCGTCAGGTTAAGTCTGACGCCATCATTCTTTAAACTTTCTGAGCCGTCTCTCACAACATTAACATGAGACGTCCTTCTTCTAATTACACCTGACGTCGTCAGGTGTAAAGTCCTCAAAAGTTCACTGAGGCGACGTTTGTTAATTTTTCAAGCTCTATATTGCCAAGTGATAGCGTCACCAATTAAGGCGTGACGCCGTCAGGTGTCTTTTCCTGACATTTTTTGCGACTTTGTTGTTTTTTTCACTTTTATGCCCAAAAACGTCCAAAATACTCCAAATTCTAGAAATCACGTCCCAAGTACCTAAAATACGAAAAGAAACGATTTGAGGCAATATTTGATCATATAAACACAATTTTAGACTTAAATGACCCCTTAAAAAGATATCAAATAAATTCTTATCAGTAATTAATGGGCTTAGGCCATTAATATTGATACGCTATCAAGTCCCCCATTCTAGTATTAGATCATGCACTATGAGGTGATGCTGGACTTTATTGTACCTGAGTCTCCCCGGTCCGTGCTAGTGCTACCAGGGTTTCGTTCCCAGGCCCTTTGTTGCAAGGCGGATGCTCGCATTTGTCTTTTGTGATGATAACTAGATGCAAGCTTTTTACATCGATCAGGGTTGTAACCTGAATTGAGGAATGTGTGTATTTGATGTTTTCATGGGGAAGTGTAGGAATATCATGCTTTGGATTTGTTTGCTATCTTTAGGATTTGACGCATCTTTATTGTCTTTGAGACTGTAGACGGCGTCATCCTGATATTTTCTTGAGCAGTGTGTATAACGCGTCCCCTTGACGTACCTGACCTATGTGTTGACATCAGCGGTACTCGCGTCTTGAAGGGTGTTTACGACGCGCTTCATTAAATGTGTTTTGACCTAGTGGGCGTCTACCAAGTGTCACTTATCGATTCGTTTTCTTTGCCTATAAATAGGGCTAGAAAGATGGGGAGGTTAAAACTTGCAACAATTAAAGCCTCCTTTTCTCCCATTTTTTTCACATCATTCTCAAACCCTAAAAGCTCTTTCAAGAAGGTTTTTTTCATAGGATTTTATTTACAAAGGGCATTTTCTCTTCTTTTGGTTTTTGTGTTTCTGAGATGAAGAGTAGTCATTTCGATAGCGAAGACGTTTGGTTTATGGGACCCTTTACCCATGTCTGGGGGTTGGATATGGAGTTATTTGCTCCTCTTCTACCCTTGTCCAACATTGCTATCTCCTGGATGTTTTTTGATCCCAATAGAGTTTTGTAAGTGTTTGTTAGGATAGAATACGTGGAGGGTCTTGCATCAGACTTGATGCGTGGGAATTGCACCAGGTTTTACCTCTCGAGGGATCTCGACAAGCTTACAACCCCCACCAGGAAGTGTACCTGATCGTTGTAGTATAGTATAGTGACAAGTACCGGGGGATTGATCGTTCAACTTAGGAATAGTGTCGCTAGGATTAGAAAACCTAAAGACTAGGTCTAGAGGTGAGGGATGATTCTTTTTGTATTTTTATAATTTTATAAAAGCAATTAAAAATCTCGGTTTTTTAGAGGAGTGGGCGGAATTAGTTGCTAGTCAACTAGCCCAATAACTAAGATGCAATCAAAATAAAATACTAAAAATGAAAATAAACTAAATTATACTAGTGGTGTGAGCAATATATGAGAGAATTGTGTTTACTTAGATTTCACTACTCTCTAGATATCCTTTACAGGTTAATTACTTGTAACAGTTGCGTGGATGACGGATTATATTCCTTAATACCATTCATGGGGTGGCGTACTTACTTCCCCAATCCTATAAGCGCCTACTTCACTCCTATGTCGAGCCGGCTAAGAAACTCCTAACATGGGATCACTAGAATTTGCTTATGCATTAAATACAATCATAAAAACCTAGTACACATCGGTTCATGTTTCTTAAGACGTTCAAGCAAGTTACACAATGGAGATCTGCCAGTTTTCTTAAGCCTAACATTGAAATCATTCATCCATTACAACTATAAACAAGCAACCAACCTATAATTAACATCTAGGTTTCATTACATCTAAGCAAACACATGAGAGATCTAGCCTAGCATGTTAAAATCAAGACAAGCATAAGATATATTCAAACAACACATAGACATATTGAATGAATTGAAAGAGGACTTATCATAATTGAACATGAAAGGTTTCAAGGGGTGAAAACCCTTGAAAATACTGTTACAAATGACCTAGGGTTTATTAGGTTCGACCCTAGTATTCTCCACACAAGTTCCTCCTTTAATGAATGAAAAATTGAAAAGTATATATAGATTTTGTAAGGTGACGGCGTCAAGAGTAAATGTCTGACGCCGTCATCTCGCCGCCAATAAAGTCCTCGGACTGCCTAGATCTGGGTTTGACGCCGTCACGTGTAGTACATCTTCAGGCCGTCACCAGAATAACTCTTGACGCCCTTCTCTTGACGCCTTCAGGTTTTCACTGGGTCGTCATGGATTTTACTCCTGACGCCGTCACAATTCCCTTCTTGACACCGCCAGGTACTATTCTCAGCATGGAAAATTAAGTCTTTGCCGTTTTCTTCACTTTTATGCTCCAAAAACGTCCAAAATGCTTCCTTTTCCAGAATTCACTCCCAAAGTACCTAAAATGAGAAAAGGAACAATTTAGGGCAATATTTGATCAAATAAATTCAATTTCGGGCTTAAATGACCCCCTAAAAACGGTTCATTTTTTGCCTCATCAAGACTCTTTATCTTCCTTTAAGTCCTATCAGGGGCTTTGGTCATCCTGAAAAGAAACTTAAATGTTACACTATATACTTAAGGTAGGATGAAATACAGTGCATTTGATCACCGAGATATGAAGCCTGAGTTTGAAATCTCATGCCCAGTGTTGGTTCATACGACTGACATAGGGCTGCCGACGGTGGGCGCATTGTGGCCTCTTGTAACCCTGGAGGTTTTGGTTGTCGTGCATGCGCCCTCTCTGGATAGGGTTCACCGTGCTACCTAATCCGTTGGCTCAGAGGCTTATGTTGTTTATAGCATTGCTAGAGCCGAGCTGAATGAACCAACTGCAGCGTGAGCTGCTACGATGGTTCATTTTCATTGCTTTGTTCCTCTTTGGCTTAGTTTCAGGTATGGAGTACGTTCGAATGGGCCAAGTGCGCCGTTTTCCTCTCATGTGCGCCGCACTTGCTCGCTCGGTCAAGAAAAGTCAACCGACATTTTTTAATAAAAGTGCGCCGGTTTTGTATTTTATGTGCATCGTACTCCTCTGCAATTTTGAAACTTTGGCGCCAAGAAAATAAATAAGTGCGCCGTACTTACAATCGAAGTACGTCGTACTTCGCCTATCAGAAGCCTATAAATAGAGTTCATTTGCAGGCATTTGAACTCTCCACTCTATAACCAATTTTCCAACGAAGTCAGATAAAAAAGTACAAAGTAAGATCGTAATCCAGAGGCAGAAGCAGTGGTAGAGAGGATCGAACAAGCGGCTAACATACTCTTTGGTGTTGAACTTTTGGTTACTTGTGACACTCGTGTAATCTATTTGATCATTCCAATCCGTATGTCTCTTGTTTACTATTCTATCATTATCGTTATCATGAACTCATTAGCCATGAGAGGCTAAACCTCTTGTGATTGTTTGGATATGTAAATATACTAAAGTGATGTTATGATTATGCTTTGATCTTTATCAATTTCAAATTTGTGCTGTGAACTATTATATCTCTAGTCTTGCTACGTTTATTTATCAAATCTGATTGAGTATAACCTGTTGGATAGGTCGAAAAAACCAATTTGTTATAAGCAATTCTAGAAATTTTTCTGTGTTTTTAGCCTTTGGTTGGAGGAATCCGCTTAAGGGGATTGGTAATAATCTAGACTTGAAATATAATACTATTTAGAGAGAAATCACTTGGTGGATAAATATGAATCTTGAATTGGGCCTAAAAATTTATAAAATTGCTCTTTTGATGAAAATAGCTAAGTTATAAGTTGTGCACCGCATCTATTATCAAACTAAGATCTAGCATAAGCTTTGTCACTGAATTATATAAGCTATCCAAGCAATCATTTGTTTTATCATCTGAATTTTCCCTATTACACTTAATTGCTACTGGTTGAATTATTGTTTTGTTTACTAATAATTTCATACTTAAATCGAACGACCTAAGTCCATGTGGATACGACCTGGTCTTGCCTAAATTCTTACACTACATACGTGGGTTATAGTTTACCCGTGTGTTTGGTTTATTAAAATCGGTAAAACTAGTATTATAAATTTAAAGATTTTCTTACACACCACTATCATCCATCAACTCGCTCATGGCAAGTTATGGGTATGTGTGTACCTTAGAATAGGCTTGCGCGATGAAGTCGTATCCAAGGCATCGTTGGGTGTACTACTTGCTTTTTGACCCGTAGGCACCTTTTGTTCATGAGCATGTTCATAAAGGCTAATTTACGTTCTAGTAAATGTTTGCTTGTGTGAATAGTCAGTTAAATGTAACACTTTGTAAGAAAAGTGTTGGATTTGTCATTGCATATTTAAAGAAATAGTACAAATGAGCTATCCTGGCTGTTAGAAGCCTTGATGAAAGTATAGAAAATAAAAAATGACATAATGTACATCATGTCAATGCAAAATGACATTTTTAAAAATATATGTTACTTAATTTGATAGAAAAAATTAAATTATGAGCAAAATAGGAATTTAGCTCTTCCGTAATTACTAGATCATATACCAAAAACTGTTTCTCTAGATTTATTCATTTTACAACTATCTCTCTTTCACTTTTACTTTTGATGTCTCTTCTTCTCAAGAACCCTAGCTACCTCTCTTTTGATTAGTCTCTACTCTCTACCATAAAAATCCGCCTCCTTCTTTTGCTTTTGGTATTCATATAAATCGATCTACTGTTTAATTATATAAAAATCATTGCTAAGTTTAAAGGTAGATAATTCTTATTAATTACTACTAACTGGAAACGAGATATAACTAATTTTGATCATCTTCCTAGCTTTTGAAGATTCATGAATCTAAATCATAATACAAATTGTGACTAGGCGTAACAACTTTATTCACGTGCCCACCATTGGCAGTGAATACAATAAATTAATAAGTGAATCAAAATAGCATACAAAAGATTACCTACCACGTTTAATGATCCAAAATCCATGATCCATATATTCAAATGTTAAAACCATTATAAAATGATTCACATATAACCCTAAACAAAGAAACACACGATTCATATATGTAAATGCTCTACGTTAAGTTACTGAATGCAGAAAAGAAACCTAAGTTTATATATTATACATATAACCCATAAACAAATGATGAAAATACAAACTGCATATTATAGTAGAGACAAATTTATCTTATGTCCTTTATTTAAATGACAGCGGGCTGATAAACACAACAATAAGCTACAGAGAATAGCTAGTTGCTGATTTGGTTATCCTCATTTTTCTTAGAAAAATGGACATGGAATCCTTTTGGAAAATGAAGGCCTGGAGTTCGTATCATTTCGCCTCCTTTGATCACTTTCCACCTGCAAATACAGAAGTGGAAAATAAGTTAGCATTCCTTTATTGTCTCTAACAAGATAGTAAATATTGTGATTTATCTCTACCGATATTTTGTCACCAAGTTATGAAGAGTGACTGCCATTTCAAGTCTAGCGAAATCTGCTCCTACACAAAACCTTTGGCCACCTCCAAAAGCCATGAAATCCTTTGATGCACCTTTGAAGCCCATCCCCTGATTGCAAACAGTTTGAGAGTCCCAAGAGAAATTTTAGATCATTGGCGCAGTTTTATTATATCTATTATCAATGAATGATATGAGACTAACAAAAAGTTACCTCCCATCTCCATGGATTAAATTCCAATGGATCCTTATAAGTGTCGGGGTTTAAATGAATAGCCGGAGGAGATATCATAATCACCCAACCCGATGGAATAGTGTAGTCTGTTTCATACAAAATTCTCATATCATCACCCGACGACGAATCTTATAACTAATAGGGTATACATTTAAACGCTTAGCTTCATGGATATTTACCTTTGAACGTGAAGTCTTTTATGATTTTTCTGAAAATAGCTGGAACTATATTAGCCAGTCTTACAGACTCATTTATAACCTGAAAATGTAGTTAGTGAATATAGAGTAGTCTTAAAGTCGCTTAAATAGACCATTTATATTTAAGATACTAACAAAAGGCAATTAATTAACACACCTGAAACATGAATTTCATCGACTTATATTCTTCCCACGTAAGTCCAGAATCCGGATTTGCCCGCTCTTTTACAATCTTGTCTTGTTCTTCCTACATTAAATAATATGTATGGGTCGATCAATGGGAGAAAGTTTTACAGGATTAAAGTTAATCTTGTCCTAGATTGACATGTTATTCTCCACAGCTTCAAAACCATGTTGTAATAATTACTCCGTAATTGTTTTCCTAGCTCCTTGCTAGTGTTTTATACGTGTGTGTATATATTATCCCGCACGCATTCAAAAAAGAAAAAGTTTTAACGTACTGTTAATTCCTTCAAAGCTTTGGGATTATCCATCAGAAGCTTGATAGCTACCGTTGTGGTCATAGAAGTTGTTTCATAGCTAGCGAACAAAAGTAGAAACATCATGTCCAGGGCAATCGCTTCTGTAAGGAGGGTATCATCTCGCTTCAGTTCTTCAATAACATAATCGAAGTAATCGCTGCTGACGTTATTAGGATTCCTCCTTCTTTCCTCTAACATGTTGGTAAGCATCTTCATCACCTTCTTTCTTCCCTAATAATTAAATACATAAGTATTAGATGAATCATGAGATAATAGATAGAGGTATGCTTTTCAAGAAACTGGTGATCAACATATATAATGAATGTTGGATCATATTGACCGTCGTTTAAACCAAACTTACACGCATGTTCATATTTGTAAATTGCAGCTAATAACGTTGGTAAGTGGTAACTAATAACACAAGAAAAACGCTAGTTAGTGACCACCCATCATTTCAATAATTTTAAACAGCTAGTGACGAGACATGTACACGTCACTAATGGACGTAAAGGTGTTAGGTCAATCCAGTTAGTGAGGACTTTACTATTTTAGTAAACAATTCAGTGACTAAAAGGGTCTTCACAGCTCAATGGCCACTCTATTCTGGTCACTACATTCGTCGCTGTGTAGGAATATCATCTAATCATCTTGTACTTGTGCCATTTTTTTTTTTTTTTTGCAAACTTGAACACAACTAATTGTGTTCTTTGCCATGTAAGAGAACAAGATCGTCAATATTCTCGATTGGAATTAAGTCAGTACATGTACATATTACCATATGCTACTACAAGACGGCTGTCTTTTAGTGTCAGCTGGCCTTTCGTTTTGGCTTTTGTTTTCAGGGTCTAGATGAAAAGTGTCAATATGAGTTTATCATTTTGCTAACTCTTCAAAGAAAAAATGTATCACGAAACAAACCTATACCCACATTCATTCTGTTTATGTCATTGTGTAGCTTTACTTCTTTTTTTTAACGGCGAATATATTAAAAGAAAACCTAGCAAAAGACTAGATTATAGATAATACTTTCATTGTATAGCTTTACAGCTAATAGCTCGTTTCCATCTCATTTTATGTGTAGGGGCAGTCTTGGTGACATGCATGCAGTCACCAAATAAATGTCTTCTACGTAACTAAGATCCTGATTATTTTCATACCTGTAAACACATGTAGTATGCTGTTCCAGGAATCGCTAAAGGGAATGAAATTAACCCCGTTATAAAAGCTTCAAAGTTTTCCCTCATATTCTCCAATGACTTGTCCAGATCATGACTAATCAATTTCTTCGCAGCGAAACTAAGTATCATCTGCCGAACGCCAAAAAAGACAATATATAAGAATCAAATCATATCATAATTAACGATTAAAATTATTACTTTACTTACATCTGAAGCTGCTGCCTTCACCTCGACAGTTCCTTTCTGAGCCCACCTCTCTAAGTGTATCTTTGATACACTTTCGATTTCAGATAGCATTTCTTTAAGTCTTTCAGGACCAAATTGATTTAGCACCATATTCTTGGTAAATTTATGCAGGCCACCATACAAAGTGCTTAAATTTGTTCTCCCAAATACCTCTGTCATGCTAGATGGCCACCAGCTCAGGAACACTTCGTCCTCTTTCTTGAAGACCAAAGAGTTAAGATCGGAATCGGTTGAGACTATAACTTGAACGCCGACCAAACTGGTTTTAAATATTGATCCGTACCTAAATAGAATTGTACGGAAAGTATATAATTAGTATAATGAAGTAGAAATAAACAAATTTCTATTATATAAAAACTATTAAAGTGCTATATTTGTGTATTTATGTTTTGAAATACTATGATGCAACAAAAAAACTCCTGACTATTACTTCATAACCTATCAAAATAGCTTTATAAAAGGCGCACCTTACACTACTTTTACTTCACTTATGTTAGGACTTGATTACACAATTAACCTTATCGTTATGGGTCACTTTGTCACCTTGATAGTTTATAAGATCTTCTTAAATGTTGCTTCAATTTCATTCAATAAACAAGAGATGTCTACATGACCGGTTTAACTAGGTCGTTTACTACCCATTTCTCACCACTTAATTATGCTTACGTGTCGCTTGAGTATATAATCGTTAGAATACACAAATAGGAAGATTAAAAAGTTTCATGTAACTAACATGAATACGATAAAAAAATTTGGAATAATTTGAATACATTTTGAATCGATTACATAAACTGAATTAACTATTGCAATCGCTGCATTTGTTCTTGAGATTGCTTACTTCTTTATTTACCTGTGTTTTGTGTAAGAAAAACAATAATTTCGAAAAAGTAGACTAGTTACACATTAATAGTTCACCTTTCCATCCTTTGCTTGATAAAGGTAGGAACACCTGGGGTTCGATCAGTGGTAAAGAATTGTATAGTTTCACCGAGTAACGGCCAACCCATTGAACCAGGAGGAAGATTTCCATTACATTTAGGGTTCCTCCATTTGTAAACCCAATGTGTGGAGATTACTACAATCAAAGCTACAAACCATAAACTAATAGGCCACATTTTTTGGGTATAGAAACAAGAGACTTCAAGAAGGTAGAAGGATGTGATAGTGTGAGAAAAACAAGTGGCGAAGGTGCAGTTATATAAGCATGCAGATTGGATTAATAATGTGTCCTGCAATAACAATATATTATCTTGTGTAAAACATGCAAAATTATACAATAAATTTATACCATAATAATTTATACCTAGTGGAGTAGCGATTTATGAATATGCTCATCAATTACTTGTGAAATCAAATCTCGTTTGACATTAGTAATACTAGAAGAGTACTCAGGGATAGCAACAGAAATTTCTAGCGGCAAATAATTAACGATATGGTATATTGTGGTAAGTTTTCGTATAACATTCAAAACCTATGTAGCACCGAAACGGGAACGGCAAAGGGATACGGGAACGATACGGGAACGGGAAACGGCAAAAATCAAAAATTCAAAATACAGTAATGGCATAGATACGACAATAAAAAAATTAACAATATATTAAAGAAAATTCAAAATAGATATATGTTAATGTAAATTGTAAACTCCAAAAATACTACATATTCTAAAGGTAATTAATTATCAATAATCAAATCATTTTCAAATTCCGGTTCATCTAGTGAGAGTTCGGCAAACTCTAAAAACCCTACATCTTTCATTGAATCAAAAGCATCTCCACCCACATCCCACATCTTGGCAAATATGTGGATTTTATACCTACGTGTCTGTTTGGAAAAGTTAATATGGATCACCTCATATGTGGATTTTATACATTTGTTTGTTTTATTATTAAAACAAATTATGGATTGCTTTTCATTTCACGTCATGTGGGTAGGTGATATTAAATTATTTATATTTAGATTTAATGTATGTACTTTTTATCTTTTTATATTTACCACCTCTTTCTTTTTCCATCAAGTCATCTTCTTCCTCATATAGTTCATATTCCACTTTTTTTTTTTTTTTTTTTTTTTTTTTTTTTTTTTTTTTTTTTTTTTCTTATTCCATCTTTGTATACCAGTAACCCAAAAGAAACTGCTTGGAAATGGCAAGGAAATCCAGAAACGTGTATGGATACGGCATGGAATCCGGCTAGGGATACGTCTGAGAAACGTTTCGAGGACGTTTCATTCGCGTTTTCATTCCCAAGCCGTTCCCAAACAAGTGGCGAAGGTGCAGTTATATAAGCATGCAGATTGGATTAATAATGTGTCCTGCAATAACAATATATTATCTTGTGTAAAACATGCAAAATTATACAATAAATTTATACCATAATAATTTATACCTAGTGGAGTAGCGATTTATGAATATGCTCATCAATTACTTACTTGTGAAATCAAATCTCGTTTGACATTAGTAATACTAGAAGAGTACTCAGGGATAGCAACAGAAATTTCTAGCGGCAAATAATTAACGTTATGGTATATTGTGGTAAGTTTTCGTATAACGTTCAAAACCTATGTAGCACCGAAACGGGAACGGCAAAGGGATACAGGAACGATACGGGAACGGGAAACGGCAAAAATCAAAAATTCAAAATACAGGAATGGCATAGATACGGCAATAAAAAAATTAACAATATATTAAAGAAAATTCAAAATAGATATATGTTAATGTAAATTGTAAACTCCAAAAATACTACATATTCTAAAGGTAATTAATTATCAATAATCAAATCATTTTCAAATTCCGGTTCATTTAGTGAGAGTTCGGCAAACTCTAAAAACCCTACATCTTTCATTGAATCAAAAGCATCTCCACCCACATCCCACATATTGGCAAATATGTGAATTTTATACCTATGTGTCTGTTTGGAAAAGTTAATATGGATCACCTCATATGTGGATTTTATACATTTGTTTGTTTTATTATTAAAACAAATTATTGATTGCTTTTTATTTCACGTCATGTGGGTAGGTGATATTAAATTATTTATATTTAGATTTAATGTATGTACTTTTTATCTTTTTATATTTACCACCTCTTTCTTTTTCCATCAAGTCATCTTCTTCCTCATAGTTCATATTCCACATTTTTTTTCTTTTTCTTATTCCATCTTTGTATACCAGTAACCCAAAAGAAACTGCTTGGAAATGGCAAGGAAATCCAGAAACGTGTATGGATACGGCATGGAATCCGGCTAGGGATACGTCTGAGAAACGTTTCGAGGACGTTTCATTCGCGTTTTCATTCCCAAGCCGTTCCCAAACGGGCACACAGGCTTTCCAGGCGTTTCGGTGCATCAGAGTTCAAAATAGTACGTGAAAAAATCAAAATGCAATTGTAAACGGTTGTAACATGCAATAATTTAACACTAGCAAAAAATTCTTAACATGTATCAAACAACATATAAAAATATTTAGTGAAACTTAAAATAAAACATTACATCAGTAACGCGATAATAATTAACGACGCACGTTACTCGTCGCATAAAATTTCTTGATACACACAATGAAGTTTTCAATCGCTGCAAGTAAGCAAACCAATTTTCTAAACGCCACCAATAACCATACCCTCCATATCCACCGGTTGTGCATATCAAGGTGAGAACTGAGAAGTGAAGTCCCGAGATACCCAGAGAAAAGAAAAAATGAGAATTGCATATCTGCCACAAACATAGGTTCAAGATCAATAAATAAGTTGATCGTATAGAAACATTAAAAGTTAAAGCATGGTGTGGAACAAGTGTTTCAATCAATTACCAGCTAGTGCATTTACAAAGAGACCCAGCAAACCCAAGTAAAGAGCCGAATCTCCAAAATGTCAATTCAAACAAAGAATTGATCATGATGCCAATATGTTCATTGAGAACTGCTTGAGGTGGGAAAACGTGCGGTCAGGTAAGGAGTCAAAGCGGGTGGTTTTCGTACAGGCCAGGTCATCTGTCCAACTTCTAATAAAATTGAACAAATTAAATGACTAGTATGTTAAAAGAATAAATCACAGAATTCTACCATTCTAATATAAATCATGCTTCTTCAATAAAAATTGTTTAGGAGGTTTTATGCATTATCAATACATTTGAGGCGACTTTGACACGTCTAACCCATGCATTTGACCTCTTTTTTGTTATGCTCACTATTTTTTTTATGTTTTATCGACCGGAGACAAAACAAAACACAAATCGAACCATTTATAGGTAAATGGTTCAAAATTGTCACCTTTATTCTAAGCAAAGCACATGTCAGATGTAATGAGTGTGTGTTTCATTTAAAAACATTGATACGTTTGTATGTAATAATAGCATGTCGGAAGATACTAGAGAACTTACTGAAGGATACGACTTTAGGATGGAGACGATGACAATGTAATTAAACTAGAAATCACCCGGATGGGGTGCCTCACAATAATGACGGGCGGTGCATATCCCTCTCAAAATTATAAAAATTTCTTGGATGCTTCACCTAGGGAAGTTTAGGGGCAAAATACAAAAGGGTGGGGCCTAAGGAAGTTGAGGGGCAAAGCACCTAGGGGTGGCGCCCCCAAGACTTTGGGGGGAAAAGAATCACTTGATTCTTTGTCTTTTGTCGCCTCTTAAACCCCCATGCTTCATGCGATCTTCCGCAAGCTATACTAGCAAACCTTTTCCTCGTGAGTAGGTTTTGTCAGGTACGCAAAACTTATAAAGTAGCTTACTAAGAAAAGTATCTGTTCAAAAAAAACCAATGTTGCAAAAAACGACCTACTCGGCCTTGTAATCGCCGATTACAAGGTAAACGGCCCTGGAACTTTGAGAGATTTACAAGAAAATCGGCCGATTAATCGGCGATTACAAGGTTTAGGGACGATTAATCGGCGAAAAAATGTTACTCGGCCCTCGACCGCCTGAGGATCGATTCACGATTTTTGCAACATTGAAAAAAACTAAGAAAAGTAAAAATAATATTTTAATAATGATGCATGTCCCAAACACATTCATACTAAGAATCAAATTGTACCAAAAATTAGTATTTATTTTTAGGGGCAATTTCATCTATATAATTAGAAAACTTCAATATTACACTAATATCTTTGTAAAATTTAAAATTACATCAATGTCCTTACAAAATATTAAAACTCTCATATTTATCCAAATAATACATTTTGATCATTAAAAAATAAATTTAATATATGAAATTCATATTTAATACTCTCTTCGTCCCAAAATTATTGTCTAGTTTGAATTTTCAAAGTCAAACTGGTTCAATTTTGACCATAAATATTTTTTTTATTATTATATAATACTTGATGAAAAATTATACCATTGAAAAGTACACTTAAAACCTAATCCGTTTATATGTTTTGCATCAAATATTATATAACACTCACAAAAATATTTAAGCTCAAAATTGAAACATAAAGACTAAAAAAGTAAATAGTGGACAATAAATTTGGGATGGTTGGAGTAATTATTAACAGATTAAATTATCTTTCTACCCTTATTGTTGTTATACAAAGTTCCAAACACACGATATCCTTTTCTTCTTCTTTGAACTGCATCATCTGCATTCATCTTCGAACAAGTTGTTCTTTAAAATTTTAGTTTCAATTCACTTTTAAAATTGGGTATAGTACTACTCATGTTTCTCCATTTTCAATAAAATTTGGGTGCTACTCATGTTAATGAGTGAATGTTGGTTTGTGAAGGGATCTTGTATTTGATCAAAAAGCGATGTGTTTCTCGTTGCTAATTCTTGAGCCGGAAAAAAAATGGAAACAATTACTATCAGCAACCATTAATGGTGACACATTTAAGAATAAAATATAAAAGAAATCTATTAAGTGGTAAACAACATATATGCTTGGCATTTATTCGGAAGAGAAGGGTAGGTAACAAGAAATGAAAATAAATATTTTAATACAGTAAAATTGATTAATTATATTTATATTAATGATTTGGGTATTTATGAGTATTTTAAATTTTTAAAAGGGTATTGAAGTAATTTGCAAGTTTTGTAAGGATATATATGAAATTCTACCTTTTTATAAAACAAATACTAAGTTTCCTTATATATCACTGATTACACACAATCACAAAGTTTTGTTTATTATTCTTTACAGTGGTGTAAGGATAACTTACATATTATACAAATAATCAGTGGACACTGTTTTATTTATAGATGCATATATAAGATAATATATAGTATGTTTTTGTTCAATCATCTTTCAATTCATACAAGCTTCACGCAGACATTGGATCTTTCTGTTTATCTTTTTCAAAGAAATTAACATGAAAGCCATTTGGAAATTGTAGACCGGGAGTTCGTTCAGTTTCACCTCCTTTCACTAGTTGCCATCTGAGAATTTCAAAAGAAAACCACATTGATTAGTAGTTTTCTCGCATTTTAGTATACCTTGTGATTTATATTACCGATATTTGGTCACTAGGAAATGAAGAAAGACGGCCATCTGAACTCTAGCGAAATCAGCTCCAACACAAAACCTTAGGCCTCCTCCAAAAGCCATGAAAGTCTTTGATGCACCTTTGAAATCCATTCCCTGCTTGCAATGAAATATTCAAAAGAAAGACTAGATAGTTTTCGTATTGTTATTTTATCCTTTCTTATTTCACCTGTTTGAAATTGAAGGATGTGTTTACTAGAACAAGTTAATGGTTACCTCCCATCGCCATGGATCAAAGCTGAGTGGATCCTTATAATTGACGGGGTCTAAATGCACAGCCGGGGGGCACACCATTACAACCCAACCAGATGGAATCGTGTAGTCTGCATCAACCCAGTTTCCATATCAACTTCTGCCTATGAACTATATTACATATATTCAAATCACATATTTACCTTTGAACTTGATATCCCTTAGTGCTCTTCTGAATACTCCTGGAACTACATTTGCCAGCCTTAGTGATTCATTTATAACCTGTAATGTCATGTAATTAGCGCATATTTTTCCATTTGGGTAGAAGTCAATTCTTCAAAATGGTTTGCATCGAGGTGTCAACTTTGATAAATTAGTCGATTTTGGTTATGTGTCATCTCTTTTAATGGTTTAAATCAAGAGAATTTTGTTCGTTGTAGATGTATTTTGTGTTGGAGTTTGTGGATAAATATTAATAAGTATATGTCTAGTATCGAACTCGAGACTACGGGATTGCACACTTTACGTATGAGAATTAAAGTTTAATAATTTAATATAAATAGTTATATTTAATTATTAATTACACAAAACAAATAAAGAATGTTAGTAATTGGTGAAAATTGACTAACATACAAAGATAAGGACCATGGATAAAAAATGGAGAACCCTAAACTTGTTCCCTAAGTTTGTATCCTATAAAAACAAAGTCAAGGGTTTAATTTTGTATCTCTTGTACACATATTAAATAAAACCCTTACTTTTGTTTCTTGATATTCGACATTACAGTAACATATATCATGCATGTGCTTGGTATCATATATCTTGTATATGCATGGAATATTAAATGGTTCTTTCTTTGGTTACAGTTCGACAAAACAAAAACACAAAAGGGGTTTGGTGGTTTGTTCTATTTGGATTAATCGATTGTTTTGTTTTTCGTAAAATCAAAATTGTTTTGTGTAATATTAAACTAGCATTTACTTTAATTCGTTAATAGTACGTGTGTGCAAGAACGTGGTGTAAACATACTTTTGTTTACATCTTGGATCGATTAACAAAACGGTAAGGGGTTAATCAATAGATCCCTAATTCGTATAAACCCTAATTAGGGTTCATCCAAGAATTCAATATTGCATACGGTACGTTCCTATTTATGTTTTAGTTAATCTTTGTATGTGTTATTCTTGATCCTACGCTTCCGCATATGTGACTACTTGATATTAGAATATATATATGATTGTCATGGTTATTAAATTCTAACAGTGGCATCACGAGCCATGGATAACATGTAATTGATTACTAAAACTTAATAAAAATCGGATCTTTAAGTGTTTTAGATACATGTTTTGATCTAGGGTTTTTCTTTCTTAAATTTTTTTTTTTGAAAAATTTGAAACCCTAACCCTAATTTGGGGGGGGGGGGGGGGGGTCGATTTTCCATGAAACCCTAATTAGGGTTTTGTGGTTTTCTTGGATTATGTGTAATCACTAGAAACCCTAGGTCATTAACCGGTTTAGTGAACATATCTTGTGACCTATGTGCTAATTGTTAGGTTTAATCCGTGAAGAAACATGCATGTTAGTCATGGATCTTGTTGTTTTTTTTATTTATCACATGTTTTAGATAGATCTAATATTGGGGAAGACCCCATAATTATTAAAATCAATTATGTGCTATGTGGTATGTGATTAGCTTTGGCCTACGCAATTGTCTTGTCAATGTATGTGGCTCACTTCCATTAAGAGGTGAAGGACCTAGTTAATTATATGCATATATAAAAACCTAGAATTGATTATGTTAGGATCTTTTCTAAAAAGGATTGCATGTGGCTAATTGTTTCACTTTATTATTATTAGTTATTTGTTTTTCTTTGATTACTTGTTTTATTGTTATTGTTTGACACGCTTGTAAGCAATAAAAGGGTAATTTTTCCATAAAGAAAATAATACGGACTAATAATGGTGAAACCCTAAGTGATAAAGTAAGAATCTTGCAAGGTCTTAAGTGCCGCTAGTGGTCCGATTCGCACGGTAATCAGCTCCCAGGCGAGACTAGCAAAATTCACACTTTATTACATGATTTTGAGATTGAATCCATAAACTTTTGTTTGATTGATGTTTTGTACAAATATACTTTTAAAATTAAGTCCTTTAAGATGATATTCATAACCGTGATTTGAAGGCTTAAAAAAGAGCCTTAGAGTCTGCCTTGGTTATCACAATCTTGAATATGTCTTAAACGAATTACTTTTAAAATCATAATTGTAGAAAGTCATCTTAGGGTTTATTAAACCTCAAGTAAAACTTTATGGATTAATTTCACGAATTGGTAAATTAAAAGTTTTTTTGAAAACTTATGTTATAAAGATGAGTGCATGCATCTTTATACATGTTTTGATTTTCACATCAAAAATTTATACCCTAAAATTTAAGTTACATGCCATCTAACTATAAGAAACACTTGAAGTTTTTATTTAGTAAACGTGAGACGCAGGCTAAATTTTAATGACAAGGTAAATTTCCGAGTGTGCGTGAGACCACACATGGAGAATTTGCAGTTTCTAAGTTAGACGACTTAATTAAGTTGATGTGTGAGACCTAGAGCTTAAGGCATGAGATGGGATGAAACATGCTTACATGACAAATTGATGAATCAATTTGATGTAAATCCCATAATGATCTAGGAATTGGAAAAGTGTTTGCCAATTATTGTTCGACAGATTACCATATTTTATACTTTCACCACTAGCAGATCAACTGATGTGGTGGAATCTATGTAAAGTTGGATCCTAGATTTTCAAGAAAATATGTTGGTTATATGAATATATCCTTGAGTATTATATATTCTTGGAAATATAAATTATCGAAAATACTAAAATTGAATTTTGTAAATTCTTTAAATGTATTAATGCAACTCAAAACCGTAAACGTAAGTTATTCTTTTAATTGATCTACACCCGTTTGGGTTTTTGGTTAGAGTCAATATTTACAAAAAGAATAAATATAGTCTTCTTTTCATTACGAGAAGTGTGAGACTTAAATCCTATTCCTTTTCATGAATGAGAAAGGTATAATAGGATGATTAGAATTGTCTAAATTCTAAATACATAACTCATAGCAAACTTTAATAGTAAGAGTATATGCACCTTATGAGTTATTAAATTAGAAGCTAGACTGATTACTGCATAATGGTAAAAGACAAATTAGATTATTTTATCTAGTTGTTTTGATTTGACCATTTAAAGATACTACATACAATTGTTGGAATGGTAGATATATACAGGAAGAAATTGCATGCCCGAGCCTTTTCAAGTTAATAATTTGGAATGTGATAAATCACATTTATGTAGTAGATTACATCCTTTTATAACCTATATAATTGTTTGAATGAGTTTTCTTAAAAGATGTAGGAAAAGTAAATAGTACACTATTTCTTTCACTGATTAATGAAACATTTACAATGTTGTCAAATTCAGTGGGAGTATTGTGTTCTTATGGCTGAATAAGGGATTATTATAATGTTCTCTAATTCAGTGGGAGTTACAAGACTTTTGTCTTGATTGTAACTCAGATTATCTTTTGAATGTCTCAAGATAATTACTTTCCAAATATAGAGACTAATGTTTTCAAGGATAGTCATGTACGTTTCCTTGATTGATTGAGTAAACTCTATATCTACTAAGTTATGTTAATGACACAAATCATATTGTTCACATTAACAAACGCGTGCGTGTTGTTTACGTGGTACATGGTGTTGTACCATGTACAAGTGGGAGAAATCTTCATTATGTGCAAAGTACAACACATAAGAATATGATTTAAAGGATTCTCTTAACTGCAAGTAAGAGATTATAATTCTAATTAGATTAATACATCTAATCTTAGAAACACTTGGTGTTGAAATTTAGTAAACGTGAGACGCAGGCTAAATATTAACAACAAGGTGAATTTCCATGTATGCGTGGGACCAACATGGATAATTTACTGTTTCTAAATTAGACATCTATTAGAACATATGTGTCAAATAAAAATACTACTTCAGCTTTAATATTTATGTATTATTCGAATGACATAAATGCATGAAGTAATATAATACTACTTCAATAATTGTTTATTCTTAGAATGACATAAATAAATAAAGTAGTGTGTTAACTTGAAAATATTAATGAAACCAAATGATGGTGTTCATGATTACTTTAATTATACATGTTTATACTTTATTGTATAGTTATAAATATGAAGTCTTCTAAGTATTACAAGACTTATAATTAAGTAAGACGTTAACTTGTTATGGTCTTTTAATTAAGACATATACAAGAAGTCATTGAGTTAATCAATGATTAATAACGTATAGTGGGATTATAACAAGTTTATGTTTTTATAAGACATAAACATGAAGTGACTTGGTCAAAAGTACTTGTGTTATAAAGCATGCAATTGGTTTGGAAATACTATTATACCATTAAGTTGACTTAGTTGGTAAATAAGTATGCCAACAGGAATATGGTTATCTTATATATATTGTTAGATCTTCTTACAATATTAATTCTAATTGAAGTACCACATATGGATAGTATGTTCAGTTAGGGAATCAAACTCTTGTTAGATTGTTTGATTGAAGATAACTATGATTTCTATTCTTCTAAAAGTTATCAAGGTTAGAAATTGAGTATGGCTTGAATATACTCAATTAGACTCCTAGAAGATTAATAAGACGTTATTGAATTATGAAATGTGATGAATCACATTAAGTCTTAAATTGAAGTTCTGAATTTGTTAAGCCACTTATAAGAAGGATTGTTAACAAAAGAATATCAGGAACTATCAATGTGTATTTGTAATGTCCTAAAAGAGAACGTTGGATTGTTGCTCTAAATTGCTAAGTAGTTATAGATAGTCTCTGTATTACTAAAGGCAAGTGGGAGTATTTTATCTTGAAAAGATAGAATTACAAGATACATAATCTTCTAAAACCACACTAGTTAAAATCATGATGAGGCTTAACATGTAAATGATAAACCTCAAGATGATGGAATTATTATTCATAGATCCACTTGGATATCTCAGATATTTAATTAATATGCTGATGATTATATGATGTAGTATTACCAAAATAATGAATTGGGTGAATTACTCATATTATGAATGTTAAAGATGCATTTCATAAAGATATTCAAATTTATAAAAATTTGGTTTATCTTAATTCTTAATAGTTAGAGAATGATGATGAGTTTATTCAAAGATAATGTAACCCTAGTGGTTAAATCTTTGAGTAGAAATCATATAGACAAGATTGTACACATATCTTAATGAATATCTTATGACAAGATTATTAATCATACTTAAGCAATTAACTATGATTGAATACTCTTTCTTAAGTACATTAAAGATATAAAGATGGTAATTGTCATATTTACATGAATGTGAAATTTGACAATGGAATATCAAAAACTCTTTCTTGAATAATTACTTGAGCGAGGACGATAAGTAATCAAAAAGGAGTTTATGAATTCATGCAAATCTTTGGAAGTGTACAAAATGCAATATTCCATGAATGGATAAATGCATGCATCTAGGAGATTATTCTTATGATAAATTATTAATTCTATGTTTAGGTTTATAATTAAAATAAGATAATTTCTAAGTATTCCTGAAAGCTAGTGGGAGTATTATGTTTGATTTACTAAATCATATATGTTGTATAACATATAAGAGTAACATTCCATATAAGTAAAAGGTTAGACTTAATTTGGAATGAAACGTTACTTGAAAGATTTAGGAAATATAACATACAACCTTGAAACAAAAGTTTATTATTAAATAAACAAGTGCGGTAAATAAATTCTAAATAGAATATGATATATTATTTAGGATGACTAAATAGATATACATATTTGTAAAGATCAAACATGAATAAAATCTAAGTTTGACTAAAGGATTTTCATGTGCATTAAATTATTGTTGTATCATGCTTAAGTGCTTAAATGATTTGACAATATTTGATATCCAATTAAAAGTTATTATATAATTTGTGTAATAGATATTCTAATGAAAAATGTTTGAAATTAGAATAATGATCCTCAAATTGGAATAGCTCCTAAACATTACACATTGGATATTAAGTTTACGGAAATTTTAAGAGCATATTGTGTTTAATATACAATGATGCTGGTTTGATTGAGATGACACTCAATACTAGTCATGGTAGGATTTTATCCTTGTTAATGGCCATGTAAACTAGTTGTGCTCTACTAAGAGCATAGTTGCATTATACATTAAAGAATTAGAATACTTAAACTTTAAAATGTTTGAAAGTTTGATTATCATAAAATAGTGATTGAGGATATCACACCATTTATGAAAAATTATGTGTAACTATATCAAGATAGTTGGATATACACATACAAGAATTTTGCTAATTAAATTCTTGAAAAAAGTATTCTCAAAATTCGGATAGATCAAAGTTAGTTGAATAATGCCTTGTCAACAAGTATGATTGTCATTACTTGAGGCATAATTGTCAACAAGTGATTACTTGAGACAAGATTCATTAACTAGAATTATCATGCATTGATCTATTTTGGTATTTGGATAAAGGACATTAAGCAATTATTATTTATAAATGAATTAAAGTACTTAGTATGTTTGTTTTCATTAATAATAAATTGTGTCCTATATTTGCATGTTTAAATCCGTGAATAACCTAATGTTATTCTAAATTGTCCGTTGTCAATTAATGATATGGGAATATCATTAAACTAAGACAAATCTGAGTATTGGTTAGAATATACTTGAAAGTATATTGATGCGTTGACATACCAATTTCACATGATATTCAATGAATTGAATATAGGACATATCTCAACTACATGATTTTACTTTATGGATCTTGTCAGTAAGTAAATCATGAATTTGTTATCCTTAGACTTGAGATACCAGATAAGTGTCATGGATGTAGTGCATTTTTTATAAGCAATCTACCGCTCACCGTAACAGGGAGTTATAAGGGTTGTTTTCAGAAGTGTTGCAAAGTCCATGGGTTATTCTTGTAGTCAAGAAAGAATTTGTTCCTTCAAATTTGTTTTGAAGTTTAGTACTGCTGGGCCCCTCGTAGGGTTGACAAGATGTTTGCGTGCCCACGCCCAAAGTCTATCTGGAATACGTTCAGATATTTTGGTAATCTTGTTCAATCATAAACAACGAGAAACAGAATTGTTAATTAAAGAATGACTAAGATCCATATCTTTATTAACGTGGTATTAGAAACAAAAGGATAATAATAATGATGAATCATTAAAGGTTTTTCCAGGAGACCTTCCTCGAGTTGAACTGGGGGCATTGGCGTGTTGCTAGACGCTAACCAATGTCATTATATTATTAATAGATATCCAAGTGGGAGCTGTTGGAGTTTGTGGATAAATATTAATAAGTATATGTCTAGTATCGAACTCGAGACTACGAGATTGCAAACTTTACGTATGAGAATTAAAGTTTAATAATTTAATATAAATAGTTATATTTAATTATTAATTACACAAAACAAATAAAGAATGTTAGTAATTGGTGAAAATTGACTAACATACAAAGATAAGGACCATGGATAAAAAATGGAGAACCCTAAACTTGTTCTCTAAGTTTTGTATCCTATAAAAGCAAAGTCAAGAGTTTAATTTTGTATCTCTTGTACACATATTAAATAAAACCCTTACTTTTGTTTCTTGATATTCGACATTACAGTAACATATATCATGCATGTGCTTGGTATCATATATCTTGTATATGCATGGAATATTAAATGGTTCTTTCTTTGGTTACAGTTCGACAAAACAAAAACACAAAAGGGGTTTGGTGGTTTGTTCTATTTGGATTAATCGATTGTTTTGTTTTTCGTAAAATCAAAATTGTTTTGTGTAATATTAAACTAGCATTTACTTTAATTCGTTAATAGTACGTGTGTACAAGAACGTGGTGTAAACATACTTTTGTTTACATCTTGGATCGATTAACAAAACGGTAAGGGGTTAATCAATAGATCCCTAATTCGTATAAACCCTAATTAGGGTTCATCTAAGAATTCAAGATTGCATACGGTACGTTCCTATTTATGTTTTAGTTAATCTTTGTATGTGTTATTCTTGATCCTACGCTTCCGCATATGTGACTACTTGATATTAGAATATATATATGATTCTCATGGTTATTAAATTCTAACATTTTGATCCAAACAAGTATACAACCACTAACAATTCTTTATAAAAACTTCTTATCATTGATTGTAAGACTCAGGTAATTAACACACCTGAAAAGTGAATGTCATTGACTTATATTCTTGCCATGTAAGTTCAGACTCAGGGTTTTCCCGATTTCTTAGGATTTTCTCGTGTTCTTCCTGCATAAAATAACAAGTATGCTAATTGAGTAAAAATAATTTGTCACGGATCAATTTTACATTCTTTACATACCGTTAGTTCCTTCAATGCCCGAGGGTTATCTGATAATAGCTTAATAGCTACTGTTATGGCTTGGGAAGATGTCTCGAAGTTAGCAAACAATAGAGCAAACATCAAGTCCAAGGCAACTTCTTCTGTAAGGATTGTATCATCTTGCTTGAGTTCGTCGATTACGTAATCAAAAAAATCAGTTTTAACCATATTTGGCTTAGCCCGTCTTTCTTTTAGCATGTTCTTGAGTATCTTCATTACCCTTTTTCTTCCCTGATTTAATTGTTTAATATATTAATGCCTTATATATGATCGCATTAATAACAATCGTGCTTTTTTTAAAGAAGACGTTTTTTCCTGGTTTTATGCCTTTTGAGTACAACAAAAAGATATCGATTGAACCATAAGTATAAGTATACCTGTAGACACTTGTGGAAAGCAGTTCCAGGAATGTCCAAAGGGAATGTTATTAATCCTTGTATAAAAGCTCCGAAGTTCTCCCTCAAATTCTCAGATGACTTCTCTTGATCATAACTTATCAGCTTTTTCCCCATGAGCTCGAAAATCATCTAATTAAACAACAAATTATTTTTATAAGAATTAGGATAAGGTAACTAGTTATAGTTATTAAAAAAGCCACTACTTACATCTGCAACTGCGGTCTTCATTTCCACTGTTTCTTTGCTAGCCCATCCCTTCATGTTTTTTGTTGCTACACTTTCAATATCTGAAAACATCTTTTTAAGGCTTTCAGGGCTGACTATAGTTAGTATCATGTTTTTAAGAAACTTATGCAAGTCCCCATGCAAAGAACCAAGATTGCGGGTGCCAAATATCTTTGTCAAGCTCTCTGGGTACCAACTTTCGAGCGATTGACCCTCTTGTTGGAATACCATATAGTTAAATTCGGAATCAGTAGAGACTATAACTCGCAATCCAACCAAACTAGTTCGGAATATAGATCCATATCTAAAACATAAGAGTGAATGTCACTATCTAACAGATTACCATGGCGGTAAATAATATAGTTTGAAATCATACTTAACACTTGGATCACACATAAAAAGTATATTTGTAGATTTACGCGACTCCACTCCTTTCGACATACACTATAATGATTACCCATTTCAGGCCATGAAATGGCCCTCTCAGTAGCTAGCGTAGCATGCATGATTTGACACGTAATATATGTTTGCCGATGATTATTGTTTATGGACAGAACTGTATCATGTTAGTTTTCAGAGCTCTCTCTATATCTGACTCCATTATACTGTACCATTTTTATTCTTAAACTCACACTATATATTTGATCTGTAACTTAGTTGTATTTATTTAAATAAGAAAAGCTTTTATGTTTACTTCCAACTTTTTTTTTTTTTTTTTTTTTTTGGAACGGCATTGAAATATAAAAGAAAACTAGTAAGGAGCTAGAAAATATTACAATGGTTTTTTAAGCTAATCTGGCCAAATAAAACATTTAGCAAGGAGCTAAAAAATATTACAATGGTTTACTTCCATTTTTAAATTGATCATCGATCAATAATCAACAATGAGATTTTAGCAAAAGCGGTTCATGCAACCTGTTGAACCGACCAAACCAATCCAATTTTTATGTAGGAAAAGCGGTTCATTCGGAGCTTTTATGTAGGAAAGGTGGTTGGCTGGTTTGGTTTGGTGAAACATAAGACCAAAGTTATTAATGGTTTGGCAGACCGAACCATGCACCTCTCAATATATGCCACCTCTAAAAACACAGATATGATTCACCTTTCTATTCTCTTTTTGATAAAGGGAGGAGTATCCCAAGTTCGATTTGAAGCGAAGAACTCTAGGGTTTCGCCAAGTAGCGGCCATCCCATAGAACCAGGAGGAAGTGTTCCATTGCACTCGGGATTCTTCCATCTATAAACCCAATGAGTAATGCTTACTACAAACAAAGCTGCAATACATATACCAACAGGCCACATTATTGGTATGTTAGAAAGAAAAATAAAACTGCATGTATCGGTATAAGAAATAATAGACGAAAAAAGAAAGGCTTAGAAATAATGATGTGAGGAAAAGCGTAAGGTGAGCATGTAGTTTTATAGGGACATACAAATATTTGAATTTGTATTTTCTCCATCCTTCAAAAGAGGATATCTTAGCTGCAATCCCAGCTTGCAGCCAACTATGTGAATTAATTGTTTTACCAACCAAAGAAGAATGAGAAAAAGAAAACGCTTTTTTTAAACCAAAATTCATCCCAACTATTCAACCCATGGCGAAGCTAGAAAAGTTTCAGTGGAGGTTGGGATCTAATTTTTTTTTCTTAACGCTATTTTTCAAGTAATACCGAAATTTTGGGGGGTCGAAACCGAATATACCGAAATTTTTCTACACGAAAACTATATACCCCCTACATCGCAAAAAAAAATTTCGAAAGGTCGGGCGCCCCTCCCTGCCCCTATGTAGCTGGGCCAATGATTCAACCATGGACAAGAATAGTTATTCATGTTTTTCTTATCAAATAAAATTTGCAGCTAATTTCTAAATAGTAAGTCAACTAGCATGTGGTAAATGCATGTCGTAGTGGCGGCATTGGAAATCTCATGCAATCTTTGAATTATAAGTTTTCTAGCAATTTTCACATTGTAATATGGCCATGCAAGTTGGTCTATAAAAGCATGATCAAATGTGTAGTTCATTCAAAATGTACCAGCCTTCACAAAAGTTTTAAAATAAAGAATATTTCAAGTTTTATATTTTTGGAGTATTAATCTTAGTACTACCATTTTGTCACCTAAACAACATTTAATATTTTGTGTGCGATTTTTTTAGTGAGAGTAACATCTCATATATCCAACATAAATTGGTATCAGAGTTTGTTCGAATCCATTTGGGTTAAACGAGTTCTTACCATTTTTATAGAGCGGTCATGGCACGACGACAAGGTTTTGATTTAAGTCATGTTGTCGTCCCAATTTTTGATGGTGAAAATTATGATTATTGGCGTGTCAAAATGGAGACATTATTTGATTCTTTAGATGTGTTTGTCAAAAACACATTTGAAGAACCCGTTGATAATTAACCGACGAGCAGATGAAAGATTTGAAGCAAAAGAGAAGTCGAAATGCAGCCGTTCTAAGTATGATTCAGCGGGGAGTCACACCGTCAATCTTCCCAAAAATCATGCGTCTAAAAAAAGCAAAAGAAGCTTGGGAGGTGCTCAAGCAAGAATTTCAAGGAGATGTCAAAGTGAGAGCTATAAAATTACAAGCCCTCAGACGAGATTACAAGAACACGAAGATGAAGGAAAATGAGTCACTAAATGACTATTCATCTATATTAACCGATTTGATTAATCAGATCAAAAGTTATGGTGATGAAATTGAAGACCAACATATTGTTGAGAAAATTATCATCAGTATTCCTGAAAATTTTGATCCAATTATAGCAGTTATTGAAAACACCAAAGATCTCAAAACTTTGGGTATTCAAGAATTGCTAAGTTCTCTTAAGTCATATGAGCAGCATATGACTCACCACTCTGGTAAGGTGATCGAAAGTGCATTTCAATCCAGCTTTCAAGGAGACAAGAAACCACCACAAAATTATGGAAGAGGGAGTTCATCTCGAGGTGGTCGAGGAGACAGATATTTTAGAGGCCTTGGACGTGAACAAAGCTACGGAAGTTTTAGAAGTCAAGGCAACTTCGACAAAAGATCATTTGGAGATGGAAACTCTCACAAGTGTTCCATTTGCAAGAAAGACAACCACGAGGAAAAAGATTGTTGGTACAAATAAAAGTATAAATGTACTCACTGTGATCAATTTGGTCATCTAGAAAATTTTGTCGAAAGAAAAACCAACAACAAGCAAATTTTTTAGAAGAAAAACAAGAAGATGGAAATGTTTTCTTTTGTCGCTCAACTAACGTTGAAAGAAGTGACACATGGTTTCTTGACAGCAGTTGTAGTAATCATATGACCGGTGATGAAAGTATTTTTGTCGATATTGACACTGCAGGAAATTCTCAAGTAAATGGGAAATGGAGCAGTAGTACAAGTGAAGGGAAAAGGCAAGATTCCAGTCGAGACAAAAGCAGGTATCAAATACATTAATGACGTTTTACTAGTTCCCGACCTTACGCAAAATTTGCTTAGTGTCGGACAACTTGTAGAACATGGATCTCTGTAATTTTTGAAGGTAAAGGTTGCACTATTTATAATAAAGGAAGAAATAGAGAGTTGATGCAGAACAAAAGTTTTTCGATCACATTTAGATACGAAGAATACTCTGCGTTGAAGGCCACAACAACAGATGAAGCTTTGTTATGGCATAGGAGGCTTGGACATCTAAATTTCCAAAGTCTAAATTTACTCCACCAGAAAAATATGGTTGGAGGTCTACCACAAATTCACGAGATTGAAGGAATTTGTGAAGGGTGTGCACTTGGTAAGCATCACCGGAAATCATTTGTTGGTCCCTTTTACTTGGTTATTAGTGACAAAAAGCTAATGTAACCAAGATATATGACTTTTAACACAGATGTATAATTGATTAACAATAAAGCAACGTAAATATAAGAGACAATATTTTTCAACGTTTAATTCTTTATTAGAAGTTAATCAAAAAGAATCATACCCAAGTGTTTGCGGAATAACACTTGGGATTGAAACGACAAGTATGGTGTTGACTCCTCTCTAAACTCAAAACAATGTTTGAGTGACAACTGAGGTCACACTGAGCTATCTCAGGGACAATGTTGTTCTTTGGAGGAGTAAAAGTGGTTTGTGAATGCTTTGCATTAATTGCACAAACTTGTCAACTTTTACTACTTACTTATGTTGCCTATTTATACACAAATATGAAAAACTCTAATATACAATGGACCTAAGCATTCCTTAATAAAATCTTGATAGATTTTATTCTCTGGCAAGGAAAACTTCTTTGGGTTAAGTCCAAAAGGTGCTTTCTGATGACATACTGGATTTAACCATTTGGGAAAAGTTTGACCTTAAAGTGATAAAGCACTTTAGTGAACCAGTTCAAACTTTCCCGCCCAGTCCCGCCAAATCTTTAGTCTTCAAGTCATCAGTCTTCAGTACCTTGATAGTTGTTGAGGAGTCTTGGGGTTCAGTGAGTTATTGTCATCCTCACTGAACCCATCACCTTCTTCTTGGCTTAGATGTCACTCACTGAGTTTCGCCTCACTGAATGGAGAACCTTTCTTCTTAGGCTCGGTCTAAGCATCCTGAAGATGACTCACTGAGTTACTGTTCACTCAGTGACTTGTTTACACTTAGGTGATTTTACGTTCAAATCCTTGTTAGAAGAAGATTGGGAAATTCAGTGACCTAACAATCTCCCCCTATTTGAACATACAAATAACCTAAGTGTTTCTTGATTCAATGTGAGTTGGCAGGGGTCTTCATCTCTTACTGAATGTTGATATAATTATAAGTAGGACACATAACTTAAACAAAACATCAAATTTTATTAATAGTTATTACAAGTCCTACAAATTACAAAAAATAAAATAAAAAAGGTAGTTGTTGTTGCAGATTAGATGTTCAGGTGGTAACCAAGGGCTTCAAGCTTTGCTTTCTTTGATCTGAGTAGATGTCTTTCAGGATGTTCATTTATCATTACTTCTAAGTCCTGGCAGAATCTTTTGTTCTCAGTACTCTTGATGGGGGACGCCAACATGAGGTACATGAGCATTTCTTTAATTTTTGCCTTTTCTATATCAGACCATCTTTGGAAAGCTAGGTTTCCACACTCATCAGTAAAACATAAGCCTCTTTCAAGTGCTTCAAGGACCGCATTGTTCACAAAAGTGATCCCTTCAGGAAGCGACCTGTCACAGTCCAGCCCTGGTACTTTGATCTTAGGCTCCATCTCAATATGCTTCCTTTTTCTCCTGGAAGCCTTTGATGGAGCAGTCTCTGTTGTTGAAGCAGGAATAAGGGAGGGAATGTTAAGTACTTTAGGCATTGCTTTCAGTATGTCATACCTTTCCTTCAGTGACTTGAGAAGGTTAGGCACCACAACATTGTTCTTCTTGGCAATGATGGGACGAAGCTCATCATGTTCAGTAATGCCAAAGTCAGCAAACCTGAATGGTTTGTGAATGTCCATCACTCTTTTATCTGGCCCCCTGAAGACAGTAACCACTGCAGGATTGGTGTTGCGATGGATTTGAATGTCAGTGATGGTCTCAGGTTTCAGCCTTTCTTTCATCACCCAAGTATACCTTTCATTCCTGGTCTTTCTTATATGAGCGTCCTTCCTGAGCTTCTCTTCCCTTTTCCTTTTGAGAGCACTCAATTCTTCTTCCTGAGCCTTTTTATAGGCTGCACCAGCTTGCTCAGTGGCTAGTGCCTCAGTATCCAATCCAATATTTTCAGCCTCCTCATGAACAACCTGTATAAGAGCAGGCCTGCTCATCCTCTCTTCTTCAGCCACCTTTTGTAGTATCTCAATTCTTTCCATGTAGGCTTGAATTTCAGCATTGGTGAGATGATGTACTACTCCATTGATTTCAAACGGGACTCTGATAGGTTCATCAGGGTCATATCTGACTATGGTTGAGGCAGGCTTGAACACAATTTCAGGTTCAGAGGTGGTAGCAATACTTTTTCCTCTGTCCTGCCTGAGAGTTGAGGAGATGGTTCCTCTTGTGGTGGAACTTCTGTGATTGGAGTGGCCTTAGTGACATGCTCCCCCTCAATGTGAGAGGGCTGTCCAGCTTCTTGTTCTTCAGTATCAGGGGCTTCAGTAACATTCTCCCCCTCAACATTTGCTTGAGCGTCAGTGATGGCAAGTGTTGGAGGTACTGACGAAGAAGTAGACGTACCCTTGAAGGCTTGAAAATTTTCTGTCATCATGGACTTGATTTCCGAAGTATCCTTTTGAATGGTAGATACTTTGGAGTCAAGTGCAGCCTGAGAATTTTCAAGGGCTGTCATCCTGGATCCCATTGTCCATGCTAGAGAAGTGGACTTTAGGGATTGAGCTGCCACTTATTCTTCCAATGTTGTAAAGGAAGATTTGAGAGACTCCACCGTTGAGCTGAGACCCTGAACATTTGATCCCTTTAGCAAGCCAAGCAACTCAGTGAAGGTCACTGAGTTTACCTGATAAGTCTCAGATGCCTGAAGAAGCTTCGTGGTTAGTTCAGGATCATCTTTGACTGAGTCTTGAACAGACTGAACCCCTGCATTCAGCTTGTTGAGGGATTCCAAAAACTGGTTGAGTTGAGAGACCATTTGTGTCAGGGAGTAGGTGACTGAGGAATTCTGTTCCCTGACATCATCATTAAAGTCTTCAACAGCATCCTTGAGTAGGTGATAATGAATTGCTTGCTCAGTGTGCATGTTAAACACTTCATCAGTGACTTCCCTGTTCAAGATATTGGTTATCTTCTTGATGAACTTGGTAAAAACTTTCTCAGTGAGAGGAGCTTGATCATCATCTGAGGAAGCTGATGTGGAGTCAGTTTCAGCAGCCTCAGTGTCAGAGGGTTGAGGAGACTGAGGAATTGGTTCAGGACTGTCTCCTCAACCACCATATCATCTCCAGCTTCAAAGATCTCCTCATCACTGTGAAATTCATCATCAGAGAACAAGGCAGCCTGAGCATCAGCCAGTGAGTGAATCTGCAACAAAAGGTTATCCGGCTCCTCTTCATAATAAGACTTGCCTTCATTGTGGCCAAGTCCTGACCCCTCTAATCCAGTAGATTGGGTTTTATCTACCTGCTCCTTAGAGCCAGTTCCCAAGTAGTGGGCACCTCCGGGAGTGGTTATGGGTTCCATATCAGCGGGTGGTGTTTGTCCCTCTGAATCTTTGTCCCCCATGACCCCTTCAGACACTGATGGGTGTTTTTCAATGTCATCCTGAGGAATCGTAAATGTTGTGTCCCTATCAGCGGGTTGTTTGTTTCCCTCTGATTCTTTGGGATGAGTTTTTGTGCCCTCAGACAAAAGATTTGATTTGCGAATGTCCTCATCAGGTACCTGAGTGGTTTTGCTCCACTTTCCAACAGGCTTGTTCTAGCCTGTCGAAGATTTAGGGGCGAGAACTCCCTGTTGCTTGGGTTGTTATTTACCCGAGCCTTTGGTAGGATGTGAGTTTTTATGGGTCCCCTTCTCAGTGGAGTGGTGCTGCCCCACCGAGGATATAGGACCCCTTGCTCCCTGAGACCCTGGTTTTGATTTCCCAGAGCCTTTAGCAGGATGTGGAGTGTTAATACAAATATCGCCTAAAAACGTTATTTATATTTTACGATCTTTGCTAAGTTTTGTTAATGACAAAGTATGAACTTTAGCTAAGAGTAAATCATCACTTTGAGTGTTTAAGTCTTGTTTGACTAATGTTTACATTTCCTTTTAAACTAAACATTGTTTTTATTTCTTAAATTAGAAAGTGTCTTGTCACATCATACTTATTTCTTAAAATAGAATTGTCACATCACATTTATGGCAAATTTTGTCTATATGTATTTATGGTAAGAAATGTGTTTGACTTGCTTTTGTGTGGCTTACAAGTTTTGTGTTTGACTTGATTTAAGTGATGTGACATTGTTTGGTTGCTAGGAGTTATGAGACAAGACCTTGTTTGGTTTGGAGAGTTATTGCAAAAACCTACTGCAGACCCGGCGGTACCCTGGGGGTACACGGGCGGAACCCATCTGAGGGTTCCGCCTGATCCGCCAGACATGCAGAATAGTTTGCTATAAATACCAAACCATTTGTTTGTTTTGTGTAACCCTTTAGGACTTATTCTCACATATTCTCTCAACTAACTCAGTAACCCTTGACTTGTGTGATTCTCTTATGTAGCAAGGAACTCCACAAGATCATTCAAGAAGTTGCAAGCTTCAACTCTAAAGTTGGAAGTCTTGGTAGCTTGATCATGTATAAGCTTTGGTAGTTTATACTTCATGTGTGTCATGTATGTAGAAGTTATAGGTTAGTATTTTAGGCCTCAAAATACGTAGTGTGTTGGGAGTTGTTGTACCCTAGTAAAAGAACTAACGGGAGTGGTTGTACCCTTGGTAAAGAACTCGACATCTAGCTTTGTGTCGGTAAAAGTGTAAGCGACGAATGGGAGTGGTTGTACCCTTGTAAAAGAACTCGACATCTAGCTTTGTGTCGGTAAAAGTATAAGCGACGTGTAAGGTTTTCTCCGCCGGTGAAAGGAGCTTGTTGATTAGTGTTTATAACTCTCGAGTTGGAAACTCGGGGCGTGGATGTAGGGCAAGGAAAAAGAGTCCTTGTAGCCGAACCACGATAAACTATCGTGTTGTGGTTTGATTGTTTCTTTCTCTACCTTTGCTTATTATATGTTGTTGTTTAGTTAGAATTGTTGATCACATATAAAGCTTTTCAAAGAACAAAACAAGTAATGTTGTTCTTACATCTTTAAACATAAGTAAAGCTTTTCAAAGAACTAAACAAGCAAAGTTAGGATCATTACAAGTAAAGCTTTTCAAAGTATGAAACAAGTTAAGTTGGAATTGTTATTCACATGTAAAGTCTATTCAAAGAATCAAACATATTAAGTTGTGCTTATATCTTTAACCAAACGTCAAGTTCTCAAAGGTTATTTAAGCTAAATAAGAATCGAAAAAACGGTAAACTATTCAACCCCCTTCTAGTTTTCCACAATTGGCATCAGGAGCTACGTTACTCAAGATCTTTAAAATAGAATGTATTTTAAAACTTGGATCAATCCATGGATTTTGAAAATCTCAAAGAAGGGCAACCTATTAAAAACCAACCGCTATTTGAAAAAGAAAACTTACTTGAATGGAAAAGTAATTTTGAAAACTATGTGAAATCAATTGATCAAGATCTTTGGCATATTATTTCTTTTGGTAATTTCAAACCAAAGAAAACAAGTTTTTGAAAACCAAGATAACTATCTTAAACTTGATAAAAATACTAAAGCTAAAACAATGCTTTACAAAGCTTTAGTACCAAATATGAAAGAATGTATTTTTGTCAAAAGGCTAATGATGTTTGGAAAAATATGGTAAACTTTCATCAAGGAATATGTCAAGTCAAAGATGATCAATTTGATCTTACTTATGAATTAGAAGTTTTAGAAAAACTAATTGATAGACACTTAGTAGAAGTTAATACATGTGCTACTAGTTTAAATATTTTAAATGAAGGTACAAGTGAAGATGAGTACGTGTGTTTGGATGAACCTGCTTGCGTATCTTGGAATGTAATGGATGTTGACGAAGACAATGATCCGGTAGTTTATTGTCAACTTATTGATACAACAAGCAAGGTGTAAGTAAAGGTGATTACTCGTGTCAAGCTCGTAGTAGTATTGCTTGCGATTCATGGAATAACTCGGATGAAGATGAAGTCAATCATCCGGTTTGTGATTCTAAACTAGATAAAACATCAAGCAAGGTACACTTCGAAACCAAGCTCTTTTGCTTTGATTAATTTATCCTAGAGTTTTCTAAACTAGAAAATGAGTCTAAACATTTGTGCAACATGGACCTAAAAGCTATCTTCAAGAATGAGTCTTCAAAATCTCTTAAGAATATCTTTGAAAAGGAAAACTTATTAGAAGATAAAATGTCTAGAATTAAGAGTAATGTTGAAATTAATCTAGAATGTAAATTATGTCTAGATTACAAACATGAGATTAAAATGCAAAATGAGAAAGGAAAAATTATTAGTTAAATTTGATGAAAGCTCAAAATCTCTTGAAAGATTGTTGAGGAGTCAAAGTTTGTTTAAAGATAAAACCGGATTAGGATTTAACTCAAAAGCACCATTAACTAATAAAACAAAGCAAGTAAAATTTGTCTAACCTAGAAGAGAGACTTAGAGATAATTCTATCTCTAATAGAAACTCATGATAAAAGAATTAAGATTATCATACTCTATGCTTTTATATGATTGTCTAACCTTCTTGGATACATGAGTTATTGAGTTTCAAAGCATGTCGTCAAACCAAGTTTTTACGCTTAATGCTTATCCGCTTGATATCATCTCTATGCAATTTAAAAGGTACGCATTACTTAAACTTGACTTTGGTTATATCTTGTCTCTAGCATTATGTGCTCAAATATGTGTTATTTGTAATACTCTAGAGTGTCTACCTGCTATTTGTAAACAACTAAGATTAGATTCTATGTAACGAGGAGTTTAGTCTTTAGTACTAGTAGGAGATATAAGGTGTTTTGGTTATTTAACCATCAAGAGATAAACACGAAAAACTCTTGAGTATGTCTCACTCAACTCTTGCTTACAAGTGAGCTAACTAAGAATTTCCTAAGTGTTAAAATGTCTAACACTTTTGTGATGCTTGCAAAACAAACCTTTGTTAAACAATTTTCTCAAACACCATACTTTGAGTCCTTAATTGTGTCTTTCTTCAATCACTCCTTTATGATAATCTCACCTAAAACACACAAGGTAAAATAAATCACATTAGAAAATATTAGGATGTGTGAAAGAAAATAAGTTTTCAACAACTAGGATTTACACATCAAATGTGACACATAGTCTAATGATGTTGTACCTGTTGGACTTTTTAAAATTAAATAGAGTTCATAGTGTCTTAAGTAAGAAAACCTAAAGAGTCGAGGAGTCGTTGAATATGACATTTAACGAGTAATCTCCTCCTACTATGATATCATCTTTGGTAGATGATAACTTAGTCGAAAGTCCAATGATGGCAAGACAAGCATGGAGTAAAAGTACAAAACAACATCTTCTCACCTTGAGTTAAACATTGAATCAAGTAAAATTGACATAAGTTAACAAACTTGATTTATAGGTCATAGTTGTGTCTAAACAAATTCAACAAAAACAATTTTTGGAATTTAGAATAAAACAACTAGTGAAACGAAATTGATATTTCAAAGTAATCAAGTGAGTATAGTGTCAATTTTTGAAAGACCTTTTGATAATAAAAGCAAGCCACAAAAGCAAGGGATTTTAACTTAAAGACATTCCTAGTTGCTCTCTTGTTCTCAATGGTTAAGTTATTGATGACTTATCAAGAATGAGATTAGTAAATCCGTAGGTAAAACTAAACGTAGAGAAATGTTTGGAAGACTACTTGTTATCATAACAATTAGATTCAACATTATGTTTAGCTTTTGTCTATGTGCTCGTGTTAAAGAAGATCCTAAAACAACTCTTTAGTTGAGCCTATTTGGATACATCATAAGGTACTACACAACTAGGATTATGGTCTCCCAAAAGAACGGGAATAGAAACCATAGTGTATGCCAAATGGAATTATGTCGGTAATAAGTTGATAAGAAAAACACAAGTGGTACTTGCTCTTTTATACTTACTTACCCAATGATTCTCCAAAACGCGTAAGATTCTCAAATTAGTATTGGATGGAGAAGCACATCAACAAGCTCCACTTGAACAAGCAAACTCGCATCAACAACAGAATTCATCTTATCAACATTGTTATACCTTCAACAAAGGAAGCATCGACTTCAGTGACAATTCAATCCATTATGTTCTTAATTGACATATTGTGATCCATCATCATCGTCTTGGTAAAAAATGTTCATTGAGGAACATCTTAACTAAGAAAGTGTTATACGTTAACCATTCTATCAACATTTTCACAAAACCTCTTGAATGAGAAGCATTCATCATCCCTAGGCTTAGTCAAGGACTCATAAGACCTAAAACCTTAGTTTTGAACATTAGGATAAAACCACAAAAATCAAGACAATTCCTTTTGAGTTTTCCCTGCAGATCCCACGGCACCCTCAGACCATACGGGCGGAACCCATTTTTTGGTTCCGCCTGGTCCGCCAAATCTACAGGATATTTTATTTTTATTTCAAAACCAAACACCTCTTTACTCACAACTCCAACTTACCATCAGCCCATAAGATTCACAAAATGAGCAAAACTTCAAGCATATTCCTTATAACCTTTCATCACTCGAACCTCAAACAACCAATATGAAATGAGAAACCGAGTTATCCTTTGTCATATCAATATCGAGTCATCCACCATTTCCATGACCTCAAAGAAACCAAGAGTCAATATCATCTTCACCAATAACTCCACCTAGTCATCTTCACAAGAAGATTCCATAATGTAACCAAACAAGTGTGTCATCCCCACTATAACCTAACCTGTTAAGATTAAACCACCTTGCATGATACATAAACCTATGTTCACCTTTGTGTCGCTCTTTGAAACAAAGGGCAATTGTCATATCCATACTCTCATTAACATATTTGTCTATGTCGTCAAAAGTCAAGTGAATTTCATTATGAAATGCGTCTCTTCCACTTTCTAGTAAGTGAAGAACACAAAGAAGATATCCAAGCTTTAAGTGTTGTCAAACAATCACCACCTCATTTCACATATCCACTCTCGGTCGTCACCCATACTTTACCACCGTTCACCACATTGTTAAAACAAATGAAAAACGTCATTGAAACATCACTTGCATTACAAAACATTTTTAAGCATCAAAATGAGTCAAGTCAATCGCACCTCCACATTGTTTTCATATAGGCACACACTAGAACATACACATTATATTGGTCGTTTACTTAAATGTGAAATTTTGATTTTCTAGGAATCATCATGCCTCCTCTAACTCACTACGACCACAAGGACACCATCAAGTACCTACCCAAACACCACAAAACCAAAGGTCTCACTCAAACTCAAATCGTTGTCTTCAAAGCCTTAGAAAAACGATATGTCCCTAAGGGTAGAACCATTGATCCATCCTTCTTAGAAGGTGCAAACCTCTACACGGAATTTGCCACAATCAACTTTGAGTGTGTCTTAGAAATCGACGAGCCTATTTGTTCTAGGTTTATTTTAGAATTCTATGAATCCATCACCCTCTCCAAGGATGAGTATGGTCGCTTGTCTATTAACTTTAGGGCTAGTAGTCATCAATACTCCTTCAACCTCGAGGAGTTTGCTCAAATCCTAGGTGTCCCAAACCATGGTAGTTGCATCTACTCCGACTTGCACTTCCTCTCAACTCTTGACATACTCTTTGACCGCATCTATCCCTATGATACCTCTCTTGTGTCCAAAGATGAACTTCGTGACCACCTCTTCATTAGGACCACCAACACTAGAAGAACTAGAACCGGAAATGAGGTCATCAAGGACCTATATGGAATGGAATTCAATGAACTCAAGCCCCAATTCAAGGAATGGGAAGAACTCCTTAGAGTCAATGTAATTAGCACCATAGGAAACCGGGATCACATCAATGTTTGTCTTCGCTACATGTTCTACTCCGTGTCCGTTAGACAACCCTTCAACCTTGCCTACTCATGATCAAGAAAATAACCGACATTCCCGTGCAAGGCACAACATCTATGCCATATGAAATACTCTTGACCGGTCTCTTTAGGTTCATCTCTCCCATTCCATCAACTCCTAGAGGTCTTCACCTAGACTACTCTCTTATTCCACACTCTTTTGTCCCACTAAGTGATAGGAGAACCTACAAAGCCCAAGGTAAACATTTTCCAATTCTAGGCTTTGCCCAACTCTAGGCTCCCACATCTAGAATACATTTTCCAACTTTCGGATATTCCAAAATGTATCCGAAGAAGTTCAAGCAAACCAAAGGAATTTTCAAGTGCTTTGGAAGGTACATAAGCAAGCTCAAGAAGAGGATAGACCGGTTTTGAGACGATTAAGGAGTGTTTGTCATTTTTTCTATGCTTGTTGGAACTTGTATGCATAATGAAAATGTTTAAGGTGTTTGTCATTTTTTCTATGCTTATGGCAATTCTTACTAAGTATAGTAAAATCCTCGACCTCAAGGTCAAAGTCCCATGATATGTATGTTTACATGTCTAATTTTTGCATTGCCTAACCAGAAATACCTTATCTCTTTGATTTTAGGAATTTTCGAAAATTTTGAAAATCGTCTCGCGGGTCAAAAACGCGGACTGCCTAATTTTTTACCCCTGGCGGATCTGGCGGTACCCGAAATTGGGGTCCGCCAGTGTATTTTCTGGGAATTCCAGAAATGGCCCAACGGACCAGGCGGTACCCTCAAATGGGTTCCGCCAGTGTCTTCTGAGGGTTCCGCCAGACACCTGCAGAAAATTCTTCCATTTTTCTTAAGTCCAAAACTTGTAATGTGTCAAAACCATTATCCTAAGTGAGAAACATCTTCCATTAACTACAATAACCATATTAGAACAACTCTCACTCAATAAAACAATTAGGAAGCCACTTCCCTCCAAAAATTCAAATTCAAACATAACTAACCCAAGGAACCCTTTTAAAGGATCCTTCAAACCATTGAAACATTTTCAACCAAATCACATCCCATGATCACAAAGCATTGAGTGCATACGTTGATCTTTCACTCCATCCTATTCCATTGAATTAACATCAAATGATGTGACATGGTCATGAAAATCATTTGAAACCTCATTCTTTGAATGGTAGAACATCAAATCCAAACACCCATTTCAACACCTTTTCAACCTTATAAATTTGAAAGTTTTGCAACAATTCAAATCACACCATAACCACCAAAATCCTTCTCAAAAACTACTAGGATTAGTGTCAAACCTTGTTGCTTCAACAAAACCGTCAAGTCAAGCTCATCATCTTCAAGTGATGCTTCGCTTAACATTTCTTCATCTATCCAAGATTTCCTTAACCTCACTACCTCAACACCATCCTCAAAACATTTCAATACCAACGTGATCACTATTCAAGATTTGCTTAATCTTGCTACTTCAACACTTACACCAATGGAACTTTTCGATACACCACCAACATCACCACATCCACTATTGGAAACTTTTGAAAACCTATCACCTAAACCATCAAGCCCTCCATTATTGTCACCTTTTAACACCATTTCCGAAATGGAAACCCAACAACAACCAACATTTCAACCAAATGAGTCACTGGATGATGCACCTCATCCACCGTCATTGCTTGAGAGTTTGGCCTACCGTTATGCTAAATCCTCAATTCTTCCAAATGATCAAGGTCATACACACCTACAATCATTTGTGTTTCAACCCCATTCACAAAAACCTTCATGGTAACCATTTACAAATAACCAAGCCTACACCATTTTGTTCAAACAACAACCACCACAACAACAATAACTACCACTACCACAAGAACCTTCCGAACACTTTGAATCTCTATTTTCTTCGTATAAGAAAATAAAAGCATCTCAATGATCTTCCACCAAGACCAACAACAACCACCACCTTTCACAAATGAATAACCAAGGTCATTGCTTAACCAAAATGAGTCTTTCGACCACAACCAACCACCACAACAAGAGTATCATCACCCAAAACCATTGTTGTTTCACCCTATCCAATAAAATGAGGTTTATCCTAAACCACATTGTGGAACGTCTCAAGTTTAGAGTCTCCAAAATGAAACAAAACTGTTTCTTTTGGAAAATGTTGCTCATTAAAACCAACAAACCAAGTTTAGAGTACCAACACCACCTCAAGTTTAGAGTCTCCAAAATGAAACAAAACCGTTTCTTTTGGAAAATGTTTCCCATTTAAACCAACAAACCAAAACCCGTGTCTCCCTCTCAACCTTCAAAATAAAGCCCGCTACAACCACAACCCACATTTTCTTCCTTAAACAACCTTAGCCTTGTTTTTGGAAAATGTTTCTCACAAAGGAAAATGATGATTTCCTTGTAGCTTTTTATGGTCGTAGCTTATTTGTAGCTTTTTCTTTATTTCTAGAGGTAGGATAGTGTAACCAAAATTTCTTGTCTTTGACTTTTTAAGAAGTCTAAATTTTACATGAAATGAATTTCATTACACTACAAGGTTTTCTTTGTTTGTTGACCATTTTAGGTATGATATGTGAACTACACCTTTATATGGTACCATACATAAATATTGTGTTTTAGAAACTAACCTCTCTTTTTGTAGGTTCATTATCCATGTTTTCCTTCCTTGAAACTCCATTTAGGGGAGTAATATTCAAGGGGGAGCATGAGTATTGCATTATTCCGCTTCACAACTCTAAGTTGTGTTTTAGACATGAAATACCTTCATGACTTATCTTGTGCGGAAACTAACGTTTCTTTTGTAGGTTCAAAATCCATGTCTCCTCTCTTGGCACTCCATTTAGGGGGAGTATCAACCAAGGGGGAGGATGGCCATTATTCCGCTTCGCTTCTCTACTTTTTGTTTCGACAAAAAGGGGGAGAATTTATATTAAACTTGTTCAACTTTTGATATTTCCGCTTCGCTAACTCTTTGCAAAAACAAGTTTTAATACTAACTTTATAAGACTTAACACTAAATCTTATGGCTTACTTTTAAATAAAGTTTATGTTTTGTCATCAACAAAAAGGGGGAGATTGTTAATACAAATATCGCCTAAAAACGTTATTTATATTTTACGATCTTTGCTAAGTTTTGTTAATGACAAAGTATGAACTTTAGCTAAGAGTAAATCATCACTTTGAGTGTTTAAGTCTTGTTTAACTAATGTTTACATTTCCTTTTAAACTAAACATTGTTTTTATTTCTTAAATTAGAAAGTGTCTTGTCACATCACACTTATTTCTTAAAATAGAATTGTCACATCACATTTATGGCAAGTTTTGTCTATATGTATTTATGGTAAGAAATGTGTTTGACTTGCTTTGGTGTGGCTTACAAGTTTTGTGTTTGACTTGATTTAAGTGATGTGACATTGTTTGGTTGCTAGGAGTTATGAGACAAGACCTTGTTTGGTTTGAAGAGTTATTGCAAAAACCTACTGCAGACCCGGCGGTACCCTGGGGGTACACGGGCGGAACCCATCTGAGGGTTCCGCCTGATCCGCCAGACATGCAGAATAGTTTGCTATAAATACCAAACCATTTGTTTGTTTTGTGTAACCCTTTAGGACTTATTCTCACATATTCTCTCAACTAACTCAGTAACCCTTGACTTGTGTGATTCTCTTATGTAGCAAGGAACTCCACAAGATCATTCAAGAAGTTGCAAGCTTCAACTCTAAAGTTGGAAGTCTTGGTAGCTTGATCATGTATAAGCTTTGGTAGTTTATACTTCATGTGTGTCATGTATGTAGAAGTTATAGGTTAGTATTTTAGGCCTCAAAATACGTAGTGTGTTGGGAGTTGTTGTACCCTAGTAAAAGAACTAACGGGAGTGGTTGTACCCTTGGTAAAGAACTCGACATCTAGCTTTGTGTCGGTAAAAGTGTAAGCGACGAATGGGAGTGGTTGTACCCTTGTAAAAGAACTCGACATCTAGCTTTGTGTCGGTAAAAGTATAAGCGACGTGTAAGGTTTTCTCCGCCGGTGAAAGGAGCTTGTTGATTAGTGTTTATAACTCTCGAGTTGGAAACTCGGGGCGTGGATGTAGGGCAAGGAAAAAGAGTCCTTGTAGCCGAACCACGATAAACTATCGTGTTGTGGTTTGATTGTTTCTTTCTCTACCTTTGCTTATTATATGTTGTTGTTTAGTTAGAATTGTTGATCACATATAAAGCTTTTCAAAGAACCAAAACAAGTAATGTTGTTCTTACATCTTTAAACATAAGTAAAGCTTTTCAAAGAACTAAACAAGCAAAGTTAGGATCATTACAAGTAAAGCTTTTCAAAGTATGAAACAAGTTAAGTTGGAATTGTTATTCACATGTAAAGTCTATTCAAAGAATCAAACATATTAAGTTGTGCTTATATCTTTAACCAAACGTCAAGTTCTCAAAGGTTATTTAAGCTAAATAAGAATCGAAAAAACGGTAAACTATTCAACCCCCCTTCTAGTTTTCTACATGGAGGTTTAGTTGGTTCCAACTCCAATGACTTGTGTATGTCAGCAGAGCCTTTGGGAATGGGTTCGCCCGAGGACACTGAGTGTGATGTCTCAGTGCCCTCCGTTGTTTTGGGGCCAAAGATTGGCTTATGATCCTGAGGGTGTCAGCTGTCAGTGTCTGTTGTTGTTGCCCCCTTTTGTCAGGCTTAGGGGCAGAGGTCTCAGTGGCGAGTGACTTGGGTTGAGTCACCTTCTTGGACCCCTGTCCCTTCTTCCTCTTCACCTTTTTGGTGGGAGAGGGAATTGGTGAGATTTTGTTGTCACCCTGGATAGCAGTAAGCATATACGTTGTTAGGGTGACAGGTGTAACCTCAATAGGGTCACGAGAGTAATTAGCCTCGTGTAAGACATCAGGCTCAAAGCCTACTGCATCAGGCTTAGCATACTCAGACCCAAGCAAGTCTTGCAGGGCGCAGGAAATGAATCTAGGGTATGACATAAATGTTTTCCTAGACTTCCCATCCAACTTTGATATGAGGTCCCTGAAGATTATTCTCCAAGGTCAATCTTTTTACCCTCTATGAGACAGTACACTATCATTGCTTGAGTAGTGTTCAATTGCTCAGTGGAGGATTTATTTCCCCAGAGGACCTGAATGACAAAGGTCATCAGAATCCTCTAGGGGGCTGGAAATCAGGTTTTGATGATTGGGGCTTTGGATAGAAGGGCCCCTGGTGTCACCTCAGGGTGATTTTTGTCATAGGGCCCAAGTTCCAGTAGAACTTCCTTCACATCCTTTTCAGTAGGTTGGGCAGTGAAGATCTCAGTATAGTCAAGCCCAGTGGCTTTGACAATGGTTTTGTAGTCAAGAGTTAGGAACTTAGTTCCATTCTTTACTAAGAACCTTATTTTGGCCTCCTTTGGTGCATCAGGGTTTTCAACCACCGCTGTGCACCAAAATTCCCTCAAGTAGTCATGATAGATGACTGAGGGGGTCTTTGTGAATGTGGTTGTGAGAAAACAGTTTTGAAGGAACTTCACCACATCCTTGTATTCAGGGAATCCTTCAGGGTAGGCAAAGTTCCCCACCACATTATTTTAGGTAAGGTCTACGCTTTCCATATTGAAATCCACATTGGGTGCGTATTTGATGACTTTAGAAGATGCCATTTGTGTTGAGAAAGGTCTGGTTTTGAGAAAAATTGGTATCAAAGAAGAAACACATGCAGTTTAATCAAACAGATTTTTGAAAAACAATTTTGCAAGAGTTTTGATAAGTTTTTAAAAGCGTGTGTGTTTTTTCTTTGTGGGGGGTATTTATAGGGAATGGATTAAGGTAGTGATGTTGCAGATATCAAAGAGTTTTTGTTATTAAACCAAAATGGTATAATAATGTGTTTGATATCCGCATTAATTATCACGATTCCCATTACCCTATTTTCTCTCAACATGATGGGGTGAACAGTTGTGTGGCTCTGCAAAAAAGGCACTTTTGCAGAGAGATATCATCACAACTATTTGTGTGTGAGAGAGCATTTAATGCTCAGTGGTATTTGGTGAGAAGGATGTGGGGGCCCAAGATGTGGATGCCAGTTGTGTAAACAACATATATTCCTATATTTAATAGGAATCAGTTACCTACCTGGGACATTTACTAACTAAGTACTTAGAGCATTTAGTTAGGGTATTCAATGCCTTTTGACATCTTGAGCCCCCTGAATGATTCTTTTATTCAGAATTAGGTAGTTCAGGAAGGGTGTGATCAGGGACCTAGAGAGTTTACATCAGGATGGAGCACTTTTTGATTAGTTGCCTGATTCAATGTCCAACATGCCCAATTCAGCTTTCAATCTTTTGAAAGTGGGTTCATCCAAGGGTTTGGTGAAGATATCAGCTAACTGATAGTCAGTGGGGATGAAATGTAATTCAATTTCTCCATTCATGATGTGGTCCCAGATGAAGTGGTATCTGATGTCAATGTGTTTGGTTCTTTATGAAACACTGAGTCTCACACCCAGCACCAAAAAGGCTGCTATGGGTGAAGATCAACTCACCGAAGAGTCTGGGCAGAGTAGCCGTTCAACAACTTTTCTGTCAGCCAACATACTCTCTAGCAAAGAACTTGCTCCTAAACCCAGTGACTGGATTGAAAGAATCAATCCTGACAGTAAGCTGCCAAACTTTAACACTGGAAGAATCCTGGAGCCTGATCAAGTCAGGCTATCAAGGAGCTGCTAGGAGTCACTGATGAACTTAGTCCTACTGAGTCCATCGCTGAGTCTAAGTCTGAGTCTGAATCACCACTACCTCCTCTGAAACAACTTCAGGGAGCGGAACCCAATTCTGACCTTGCACCATCAGTCTATCAATCCCATTCTCCCAAGGAGAAATCAGGGTTAGGAAAGACTATTCTGAAGAGACCTACTCCTGCACCCACTGAACACCACACACCTTCAGTGTCTACTGAAGTGAAACCTAAAAGCACTTATTCAAAATTTGATCAGCTTGCTGAACTTGTCAGGATGTTGAGAGAGAAAATTGAGTCCACTGAAAAACCTTCTGACTCAAAATTTAAAACCCCATCAGTATCCTCAAGTTCATCCAAACCAAAAACCACACCCAGACCTTCAGGGAGATGTGAGCTCTGCAATTATCCTAATCATAGCGCTGATAAATGCTACAGAGTCCTGTTCTGCCTGATATGCAAACAAGAGGACCACTTAACTTGTGATCACATCTCTCATACTGCTTCTTTAAAAGCACAAGGTCTATACAATACTCAAGGCTATTAGTATGCCACACCTTCCAAACAGAGACTGAAGGCTAAGCCTTTCTTGCCATGTCCTCATTGTGGTTTCAATGATCATCTTTCGGATGATTGTATGATGAAAAATTGTTGTGACATATGTGGAGATCCCTCCCAAGAAACCAAGGGACATGACAAGATCATTTAGTCAACTGAGGCATCAACCTCCACAAAATGTAAAACATGTGGAAGCTCAGTACACACAACTTCAGACCATGATTCATTAGCTATATTCAAAAATTCCCTGAGGACTAAGCCCACTAGAAGGTGGGTCAACAAGAAAAACTAACCCAGTTTACTGTTTGTGCATAAACACATCAAGGATCCTACTTGGCTAAGGTAATTGGGTTTATATGAGGGACCTGGTTCAATTTTGATACATCAAGGTCCACCCTTATTTTTGTGGTTCAGTGACCTGGGGTTCAGGGACTTGGGTTTAGTTCCTGAGGTTCAAGGGTTTAGGGACTTGGGTTTAGTTCATGAGGTTCAGTGACCAAGTTAGCCTAAGGTGATTAGGTTTATATGAGGGACCTGGTTCAATTTTGATACATCAGGGTCCACCCTTCTTTTTATGGTTCAGTGACCTGGGGTTCAAGGACTTGGGTCTAGTTCCTGAGGTTCAAGGGTTCAGGGACGTAGGTTTAGTTCCTGAGGTTCAGTGACCAAGTTCAGTGGACCCTATTCAGTGACAGGTTCAATAAGGTCAGTGAGTAAGGGTTCAGGGTCAGTGACCAATGGTTCAGTGACTGGGGTTAAAGTCACAACCAGTTCAGTCACTGGGGTTCATGGTCAAGGGGTTCAACAACCAAGTTCAGTGACTTGGTTCAGAGACAAAGGTTTAGTGACTTGGGTTCACTTTAATGCTAAGAGGGACCTGGTTCACTTTATATGCATCAGTGTCCCCTCTTTTTTTTTTTTCACCTCACATCCTCAGTATACTAGCTACAATATCTTCAGTATACAAGGTTACAACATATTCAGTGACCAACAATTTTGATCACATGAGTTTACATTTTATGAGATGCAACATTTATCAACCCCTTTTATCCATCAGTTGTCATTATCATGACAACATCACTAACTCGTACCTGATTCCACTCGTCTGAGCATTATCACTTCCCGATACAACAATCATATATCACTCTCCTTTGCTTTTTTTTATATAAACTTAAACCCAAAAAAAATCCAATTCCACCTAAGTTTTACAGATCGAGAGTGTTTGTTTGGAGTGCGGTTTATCTGGGTTTTCATCTTTTGATGAGAAGTAGATAGGTTTTTGTGATTTTGTGTTGGATATGGTTTATTCACACAGCTGCTACCGCCGTAGTTAGATCTAGGAGTTTGTTATATGATAAATTGTGTGTCGGTTGGATTGAATTGAGTTCTGGGTTTAGATTCGTGTGAGATTTTGAGGTTTTTTTTTTTTTTTTTTTTTTTTTTTTTTTTTTTTTTTTGTGGGTAATCGATTTTTGTTTGTGATGTGGATCTGGGTTTTGTTAGGCAGCGATAGGATTATCTGTGGTGTGTTTTGTTATTTGTGGGAGAGATAAGGTTTATGTGGTGTGGGTGTGGGGTTGGTATATATTGTCACTCATAAATAAATGCATCTCTCCCACTCAAAAATTGCTACAGCAGGAGCAGTTTTTGAAGATCAAACATTTTTTTTTTTTTTACTTTGAAGAATGTTATCAGTAGTCATGAACGGATCTGGATTAGAGAAAAATCCACCCGCTCTAATACCACTTGTTGGTCCATGGAATTGAGTAAAATCTTGATAAAAATAAATAACACTTTCATTGATAATAATTAATAAAAGGTTACAAGATTACTCAAACCAACTAGACTACATGATAACATCTTCAGCTTCTTGATGGGGATAATTTCGGTATATTATCCCCATTAGAATGACAATGAACTCTCATTGATCCAAGCTAATCTTGAGATTCAATGAGAGGGGAATCCTATCAACTAATAATAAGTATTACATTTTAGAATTCTCAACTATCTCCTGTGACATTCAAAACATATATATAGTAAAAGTACAAGTCACATGTGATGATGGTAGGTAGGATAACATGCATGTGATGGATGAGTTATCATCCACTTGTAGTGGTCCCCCTTTATCTTCCTCTTTTGGAAAAGCACCAACCATCCTTTTGAAATCGTCATAACTAGATTCTCACTTCAATGGCAATTTCTTGTACTTGTTTGACTTCTCTTTTTAGAAGTTCCCACCTATATTTATCAGTATGTTCTAGAGATAGTTTCAGGGAGTTAGTGAGTTATTGTCATCACTCACTAACTCCATTATCTTCTTCTTTGGCTCAGGGATCATTCACTGAGTACCGCCTCACTGAATGATTAAGTCTTTCTTTTTAGACCCGGTCTGAACATCCTGAAGGTAACTCACTGAGTGACTATCCACTTAGTGACTTGTTTGTGTTAAAGGTTAAATGTCACTCACTGAAATAGCAATTTACTATTTTATTCAGTGAGTGATTTGGCTATTTTATGTTCAAATACTTGTGGGTAATATTTGGGTAAAATATTGACCCAACACCATTTCCGAAAGGAGTCGCTTGGAGAGCCAAGGAAATTCTCGAGCTAGTACAAATCGATCTTTGTGGTCCGATGAGGAATCCATCTCATGGTAATAATCTCTATTCATTCTATTTATTGATGATTTTAGTAGAATGACATGGGTTTATTTCATGAAAGAAAAATCTCAAGTTTTTGGAATTTTCAAAAAGTTTAAAAATTTTGTCGAAAAACAAATGGGGAGTTTTATCAAAATTTTAAGAAGTGATCAAGGAAAAGAATACAACTCAAAAGAGTTTGACAAGTTTTGTGAGGATGAAGGCATGCACAGATAGATCACAACTCGATACACACCTCAACAAAATGGTGTAGTCGAGAGAAAGAATTAGAAATGGCGAAATCAATGATGCATGAGAAAGGTTTACCAAAAAAATTTTGGGCAGAAGGAGTTTACACGGCAGTATATTTGTTGAATAGAAGTCTAACAAAAGCCCTCGACAACAAGACTCCACTTGAAGCGTGGAATGAAAGAAAACCTTCGGTAAGACATCTTAAAGTTTTTGGGTGTGTTTGTTATTCTCATATTCCAAAGCAAAAAAAATATAAGTTAGATGAGACAAATGAAAAGTGCATTTTTGTAGGCTATAGTAGCAAGTCAAAAACTTATAGATTGTATACCCTAAAAACAAAAAATGTAATAGTTAATCAACATGTAATTTTTTACGAAAATTCTTCCTGGAATTGGGAAGAAGAAAAAAAAAGGAAGGACCATGTTTTCCCATTAACAATATGCAGGATGAAGCACATGTGGAAAGTGATGAAAAACAACCATCACATGATGAAGTACCCAGTGAAGACCCTGATGAAAAATATCAAAGTCCACCACCAAGAAAATTTCGTTCTTTGACAGAAATATACAAGCTAATTTTTGTCATGTAGAGCCAGAAAGTTTTGAAGAAACGATTAGAGAGGAATCATGGAAGAAAGCGATGGAGGACGAAACTCAAGTTATCAAAAAGAACAACACGTGGGAGCTCACAGACAAACCATTGGACAAAGACGTTATTGGTCTCAAATGGGTCTACAAAGTCAAGTACAATACAGATGGTTTCGTTCAAAGAAACAAGGCGAGACTAGTCGCAAAGGGTTACTCACAACAACCTGGAATTGACTACGAAGAGACATTTGCTCCAGTTGCTCAAATGGACACAGTCCGAGCAATCATCTCACTAGCAAGCCAGAAAGGTTGGTTACTATACCAACTCAATGTCAAGTCAGCATTTCTCAGTGGAGAACTCAAGGAAGAAGTTTATGTGAATCAGCCTCAAGGATTCGAGGTTGAAGGAAAGGAAGAAAAAGTTTACAAGTTGAAGAAAGCGCTTTATGGACTCAAGCAAGCATCGCGAGGGTGGTATAGCCAGATCGATGGTTATTTTAAAGAAAAAGGTTTTGATCAAAGCAAGAGCGATTCAACCTTGTATGTTAAAAATCATGGTACAAATGACATTTTAATTGTAGCGATCTATGTCGATGATCTTGTATTCACAGGGAATAACAAGAAAATGATTGAAGATTTCAAGAATGAGATGATGCAAAATGATTGAAGATTTCGAGAATATTTTGAAGAATTTTGATATGTCGGAATGCAAACCGAAGGACACTCCTTTGGTTGTCAATGAAAAGCTAATGAAAGATGACGGTTCAAGTAAAGTGGACGCTACACTTTATCGAAGTTTGGTGGGGAAATTGTTATACCTCACAGTAACAAGGCCTGACATCATGTTTGCCGCAAGTTTACTCTCAATGTTCATGTACAATCCTAGTCAGATTCATATGGGAGTTGGTAAAAGAATTTTAAGATATTTGCAAGGCATGAAAGATTTTGGAATCAAGTTCAAAAAAATGCAAATATAAATTTGCATGGTTTTTGTGACAGTGATTGGGGAGGATGCACAGATGACATGAAAACTACATCTGGATATATTTTTTCACTTGGTTCAGGTGTGTTTAGTTGGTGCTCAAAGAAGCAGCAAACAGTCGCACAATCGTCAGCGGAGGCAGAGTACGTAGCAGCAGCTCTAGCCTCATCACAAGCAATTTGGATACGAAGAATTTTTGAAGATATTAGAGAAAAGCAATTGAAGCCTACAACAATTTTCTGCTATAGCATGTCAGCAATAGCAATCGCAAAGAACCCAGTTCATCATAGCCTCACAAAGCATATCGCTTTGAAACATCATTTTATCAGAGAAGCAATCGAAAACGGAGAGGTGCAACTTAAATTTTGGGGAACAAATGAACAACTAGCAGACATTTTCATAAAAGCACTTCCACGAGAAAAGTTTCAGGAGCTAAGACAAAAATTGGGATTTCAGCCAAAACACATTACGGAGAGAATGTGAATTAATGTGTTTTACCAACCAAAGAAGAATGAGAAAAAGAAAACGTTTTTTTTTAACCAAAAGTCATCCCAACTATTCAACCATGGACAAGAATAGTTATTCATGTTTTTCTTATCAAAGAAAATTTGCAAGGAAAATTTGCAGCTTTCTAAATAGTAATTCAACTAGCATGTGGTAAATGGATGACGTAGTGTCATAGGAAATCTCACGCAATCTTTGAATTATAAGTTTTCTAGCAATTTTCACATTGTAATATGGCCATGCAAGTTGGTCTATAAAAGCATGAACAAATCTGTAGTTCAAAATGTACCGGCCTTCACAAAAGTTTTTAAAGCAAGAATATTTCATGTTTTATATTTGTGGAGTATTAATCTTAATACTACCATTTTGTCTCCTAAACAACATTTAATATTTTGTGAGCAATTTTTTGAGTAAGAGTAACACATCATATATCCAACAAACTAGCTACATATATTTATGTGTTGAAAAAAAAAAGCATCATTCAATTCGTTCTTCGTTATTATACAAAGGGGACATCCATACTCTTGTAATATTTAAATCAAACTAAATACATTATGTGGCTGTAAATTTCATCACCATATCATCGCATTTCTAATTTGAAGTCTGAACTCCCAAGCGTACCTGCGTACGTCTCTCAAAGTGCCTCACACCGAAATAACTGAACAAAACATATATATTAATACTAATGGCACATGTGTCAAATTAACTTTTTCTCTCTACAACCTTCTTCGCAATCAACTTAAAGCATCCCTATTGTGATTTAGTTTATAAATAGGTTTATATATGATGAAGAGGTTGCTAATTTCATAGTGAAACCTATTTCATACTTACTTGGCATAAAAATGTCTAATATATCGAACCTCTTCACGTACAATTTAATGTGTTTGATATATATGTGATGTTTATAAATCTTTAAGAAATTTATGTATACTGTAAATAGGTTTATACAATAAAAAGTTTTAAGAATTAATGATATTGATCAATTATAAACCTTTATAAAAGTCTACTATACTACAGTGGATGCACTTAGTGTAATAAAACGATCGGGATCATCACTTTTAAATTTTTTTCATTTTTATTTTTTTTAACACTAAAATTAAAATTTCATTAATAATTAAAAGACATTAAATTAATAGTTTAAATAATAAAAATTTAAAATTTAAACTGATAGTTTAAATTATATTTCTCCCTTAATAATTAAAAGACAACCATTTAGCACTTTGATTTTGTTAAAATGCTACTTTTCTTAATGCTTATTCTTCGAGCGTCTGAAAACGAAAGTAGCATTAGAAAACAAAATTATAAAACCATCCTACATTAACTAACCTATTTACTTTAGAACATTGGTTTCGTTTATCTTAACTCCTTTTCTTTAAAAATTAAAAAACATTGAGTAATGTGGTTATACTAAAAATATTTTTTTAATTTAAATGCGTGAATTTTAATCGTTTTAAATTTTAAATTTTTATTAATACTCTACCAAAAATGTATAGTTGACTTATGCTTAAAAAGTTATGTGGTTTATGTTTCTGAAACAATAAATGATTAAAAAATTGTTTTTATTTTTTAAATATTTTTATACGTTTTTTGAGCATTTTAAAAATTAATCTTATAGTTGAATTATCATATTGATTGTACAATAAATTGCACGACCAGACTTACGATGATGATCGAAGGGTATGTGGGGTGTTGTAGTTGCGTCAAACTTGTGATTAACCTGAAATAAGAAATACAAAAACACTACATTAAGTGATTGCTCATGAGTTGGACCCTGCGAACCACCTCCGGCGTGTGAAAATGTATTTGGTATGATAAGTTTTGTAAAGTTGTTGTAAAGTAAAGTAGTAGAGATTGCATACCATTAATCCAGCCCGTCCAAGACTATTTATAGGGATCAAAATGGCCTTGGAGAGCTCTTGCACGTTTTTAGGAGATCATGGGAGCGTCCCATGATTTGTGGTAACCGTTAGGGCTTAATGTCTCACTCTTCCTATCTTGGCGGGAAAGCTAAGGAGAAAGAGGACACATGGGTAAGACTTGGTCTTAGCATTGTTCCGTCCTAATATCATCGGAGGTCATACCCTGAAGGGCATAGACCTTCGATTGGCAAATTCACAACTAGTACCTAAATCAAAGATGATTAGTTTGACGCCAATGAAGATTTTAGGAGGCTGACCAAAGCCTTCGAGATGTAGGTTGCGACCAGGTTCGGAAAGGAATCCTTCGACCTGATCGGAGGGTACATTATCAAGCCCCCCCTAGTCGAAAGTTATATATACGTACGATGATATATGGCTTACGAATCACACATAAACTTACACCCTTCCTTTTATCCCAAAAATTTGTACGGAAAAGAAAATGTGCTTTCACTTAAACACGTATTAAATGCGCTTAATTTTAATCCAACCACTTGCATCAGAGCTATAGTGGCTTGATTATCGGTAATCCACAAACGACTTTTTGAAATTTAAATTACCCTTTGGAGTCCGGATAGATGAGATAAAGTCAAACACGTGGACGGTCCAGATTAGTTTGATAGACGGTATAAAAACTCTTCATACCACAAACCCTATTTTACTCAATGGATTTGAGTCTTACACCATCAAACATGTTCGTAGGAATCAGAACAAGAAAGCAGATGCATTGAGCAAGTTGGCTTCAATGCATTTGCTCATTTAACTAAGGAGGTCTTGGTCAAAGTGTTGGCTGAAAGTTCAATCAAAAGAAATGAAGTGTTTGGTCATTGGTGTTATTCTCGAAGAGGGATCCAACTAGATGACCCCGATAAGAGAGTACTTTATAAGTGGTATTCTACCATAGGATCCGAAGCTAGCTTGAAAGGTAAGAATCAAGGCTCCCCAATAAAGGTTGATTGGGGATAATCTTTACAGAAGATCCTTCTTGTCTCCTTGGCTTCGTTGTGTTAGACCAAAGCAAGCTTCGAGCATAATATATGAAATCCATGAAGGATCCTGCAATCTGCACGCAGGACCTCGCTTTGTTGTCTCAAAGATAATGAAGTTGGGATACTATTGACCGTCAATGCACAGGGACGTGATAGATATAACACAAAAGTGCGAAGCATGCCAGATTCATTCAAACGTTCCACGACTACTAAAGCAAGATATGACCTCTGTTACATCTGCATGGCCTTTCTCCCAATGGGGGATCGATATAGTTGGACCCCTACCATTAGCACCAGGAGGAGTGAATTTTTTGGTCGTTGCCATAGATTACTTCACTAAATGGGTCGAAATCAAGCCTTTAGCATCAACAACAGGAAGACACATGGAAAAATTCATGTGGGAATACATAATCTGTCATTTTGGGGTTCCTCACATCATCATCTCTGACAATGGGAAGCACTTTACCGAAGGGGTATTTCCTACTTTTTTTGAAAGGGTTTAAAAATCAAGCAATCATTCACTTGTGTACCACCCACAAGGAAATGGTCAAGTAGAAGTCACCAACAGAGACATTGTCAATGGAATTGAACGAAGGTTAGGTCGAAGCCACCATGGGTGGGTAGATGAGCTACCTCAAGTTCTTTGGGCACATAGGACGCACCCCAAGTCAAACCATGGGGAGACTCTTTTAAGCCTCACTTATGGAATGGAAGCTGTTATTCCTTCGGAAATAAGTGTTGAAACAGAACGTGTTATGAACTTCAAAACTTCATAAAACGAAGAAAAGATTCGTGAAAACCTCGATTTACATGAAGAACGAAGAGAAATAGCCTCTATCAGATAAGCTATGTACAAGCAGAAGAATAACAGAGTTAGACCTTCAACGTTCAAGCCAGGTGAATATGTCCTTCGACTCAACAGTGCAAGCAAAGCTGAGTATCAAGGAAAGTTGGGACCTACATGGGTAGGACCCTACGTTATATTTGAAGCCTATGGCAAAAGAGCCTACAAACTCGCAAACCTCTTTGGAGATGCAGTGGATAGGACTTGGAATGGTACTAACCTTCGTAAGTTTTTAAAATAAGACTTGCAGTTTTAAGACAATTTGTTTGTTTCCATTTCATGTATTGCATTCTTCTCATTTTGGGAAAGAAGCATTAATGGTAGGTTTCCTAGTGTTCATTTCATCAAATGATGTAATCCTCCCTACCCAATTAATGATATAACGTAATTCTCTCAAATCTCTTGTTTCGTTTTAGACAACAAAGATTTATTTAGCCAAGTATTTCAAGTTTCAATGTTCGAAGGATGATTCAAGATACTTATGTCTTGCATAACTTATAAAATCCATTATAATTCACATTAACTTTCCTAAGAGTCTTAGGGTATCCAAAGCCCTTTGCACCAAAAGGACAAAGACGGGGTGGGTCGCAACCCTCCGTCAGCAGTCAAATTATACGGTTGCTAAAAATCTTGGTTCAAAATACACACAATAAGAATATCTATCTAGTATAACCTTAGGTTGTATACTAACGTTGATTAATAATGTTAAGAGAAGAAAAACATGATAACAAAATCGGGATAAACTCCCTCATTAAGTAGATTTAAAATATGCTAACACATGTAGCATATATGTCTGTAGCCCAAAAGATGATAACCAACATTGTCTAGAAACATGTCGAAGCCCCACAAACATAAAAGATAAATTGTTCAAATGTAGGCTATAGCCTACAAGACACTAACTGTCAATATTTAAAGTTTACACACCACCCTTGGGGTCAAATTACTGCCAACAGGGCATCCTTCATGCATTCTAGGATGATTTAGGATCTTCTTGCCGAATGGGAGATGGAGACTTCTCAGGAGTAGTTTTCTTGCTCGAAGATAGAGGCTCCAAAGGAGTAGTCTTGATGCTCGAAGAGGGAGGCTTCACAGGGGTAGTCTTCTTGCTTGGAGTTGGTGGTTGAACCCTACGAGGTTTCTTAGAAAGGAGTACTTCGATGGGAGATGATGGGTCTTTAGTTGCTTCGATGAGGAAAGGGTACTCTGCTGCAGCGAAAGCATTGATGGCATCATCATATTCTCTTTCATGCGTGGGACGGTAATAAGGTACCTTTGACAAGATCACAGGCTCACTAGTCTTCGCAATCTTCTCTAGCGTTGTGCATTTCCCATGATAAATAGCAGCATTCACTAGGCATGTTGTCACCTTTCCCACCTCATCACTGTGATATAGCTCCATCGCTATATAGGGTACAACCTTCGACACAACAACAACTCTATCTTTCCTGAAAGCTTTATGTTTGCATTTTAAGCCATCTAGCTCTTCACGAAGCTTGATTTCCTGTTCCCCGAGCTTCGCCCTCTCAGCCTCAAGACTTTCACACTTGGATCCCAGAGTGGCAACTTCCTCCTTATAACCAACAATTCTGGCCTCCTCCATTCATAGCCTCTTACACTCCAATTGAGCATCCTTTGACTTCTTTTAGAGAACTTGAATTTCAGCTCGAAGGTCTTGAACAAGAGGATTCTTGTCGAGCTCCTCCATGGCTTCCTCACACTTTGCTTTGAGTTCGGCATATTCCTGGTCTCTTTTCTTTTCCTTGACAAGAATAGAATCTATCTTTTCTCAAGCAGCCTTCACTATACGGATCAGGTCTGTTATGTATGTTTTACTGACCAGGTCTTAAATTTATATTGGCTCGATTACCTAAGGTCTACCTATTTGCACTAACGGACAGAGAATCTGATCGCTTGTAGACTAGTAATTGGTAAAACAGAGGTCGTCCCAAGAGCTATGTGGTTTGGATTTTATCTAAGTCTAATATCACAATTTTAACTGTTTTGAAAGGTGAAATGATGATAAGGCGAAAAATGAACCACTTTTAGGGGGTCATTTAAGCCCGAATCCGAATTTATTTGATCAAATATTGCCCTAAATCGTTCCTTTTGTGATTTCAGGTACTTGGAGAGTGAATTCTGGAAAAGAAGCCATTTTGGACGTTTTTGGAGCATAAAAGTGAAGAAAACGGCAAAGTCTCAATTTTCCATGCTGGGAACAGTAGGTGACGGCGTCAAGAGTAATTTCCTGACGGCGTCAAACCTCAATAATAAAATCCGAGAGTTCATGAAGGCGTCAAGAGTTTTCCTGACGGCGTCAAACCCCAAGAATTAAAATCCGTAGTTGATGACGGCGTCACACACAGGGCGTCAAGAGTAATTTGTGTGACGGCCTAGGCCTTGACGGCGTCAGAAGTAGATCAAGGCCGTCCGAGGAAGTATTTGGCGGCGAGATGACGGCGTCACACCTTTGTTCTTGACGCCGTCATCCCTATTTTCCTATATATAGTTTTCTAGTTTTTCACATTTAGAGAGAGAAGTTTTGGGAGAAACCCTAAAGACGATTTTGGTGTAACTTTACAAGTTTTTCAAGGGTTCCAACCCCTTGATACCTTGCATGATTAATCAAGATAAGTGTTCTTCTAATTCAATCAATATGTCTATGTGTTGATTGTCTATATCATGTTCTTGTCTTAATTTTATCATGCTAGGCTAGATCTCTTTTGTGTTTGCTTAGATCTAATGAAACCTAGATATTGATTATGTGTTGATTACTTGTTTATTCTTGTCTTGGATGAATGATTTATATGTTAGGCTTAAGAAAACTGGCAGATCTCCAAATGGTAACATGCTTGAACGTCTTAAGAAACATGAACCGAGGCGCACTAGGTCTTTATTGGTTGTATTTAATGCATGAGCCACTGTTTACAATCCCTATAGTTGTGCTGGGCATGGTGTAGGAGGAGATAAGAGCTCATAGAATTGGGGAGTTATGTGTGCCACCCCATTAATGGTATTAAGGAATACGATCCGTCATCCATGCAATTATAACAAGTAATTAACGTGTAAAAGATATCTAGGAAGTAGTGAAATCTAAGTAAACACATTTTCTCCAATTACTGCTCACAACTTTAGTATAAATTAGTTTATTTTCATTTTTATTATTTTATTTTGATTGCATCTTAGTATTGGGTTAATTGAATAGCAACTAATTCCGCCCACTCTTCCAAAACCCGAGATTTTACTTGCTTTCATAAAAATATAAAAATACAAAAATAATCATCCCTCACCTTTAGAACTAGTATTTAGGCTTTCTAATCCTAGCGACACTATTCCTAAGCTGAACGATCAATCCCCCGGTACTTGTCACTATACTCTACTACAACGATCAGGTACACTGCCTGGTGGGGGTTGTAAGCTTCTCGAGATCCCTCGAGAGGTAAAGCCTGTTGCGATTCCCACGCATCAAGTTTTTGGCGCCGCAGCCCGGGGAATAGTTATTGTCTAGGTTAGGATTTCTTTTTATTAGGTCTACTTGCTAGATTCCTTTCTAGTAAGATTTTATTTTTATTTTTAGGTCTTCTTTAGTCTATCTTATTTCTTCGTGCTTTTGTTCGTAACTCTTTACCATCCGACATCATGGAAGGTGGTAACATCTTTGAACCCATCATCCCACCACAACAAAACCCACCACTAGAAACCCTTAGGCCCCGAACCTTAGGAGAGTATTCCCGACCTAGCCACCAAGGCTACCGAAACACCATTGAGCTCACCGGAGCCAATGTGACCCCCTTGTGATCCGACACCATCCGGTTGGTGCAAAGCGGATGTGCATTCCATGGACTTCGTTCCGAAGATCCAAATCAACATCTTAAGGACTTCCTCAAAATCGTAGATTCCATAGACCTAGATGTTGCAACTAGAGAGACAACCCGTTTACGCCTATTCCAATTCTCTCTACGGGATCAAGCTAGTCAATGGCTTGAGCGTTTACCCGCGGGATCCATCACCACATGGGATGATCTCACCACTCGTTTCCTTGCTCAATTTTTCCCACAGGGGAGAACTACTAAGCTTAGGAATGACATCTTGATGTTCCAACAACGTCAAAATGAATCTCTTTATGAAGCATGGACTCGTTTCAAGGACTTACTCCAAAAAGTCCCTCATCATGGCATAGATCTTTGGCTCCAAGTCCAAATTTTTTATGACCATATCGACATCTCCACGAGGCGAGCCATTGACCAATCGGCCGGTGGTAAGCTACGTAATCTTAGTGCAGAACAATCATGGGAACTCATAGAAGATCTTGCTCTCTATGACAACGAAAGTTGGAACGATCCCCGTGACTTGAACAAAACAGTCAAGGCAATATCTTTGCCTTCGAATAATTCTAGCACTCCCGACCGTAGGATCATGGAACTTGAGGACCAAGTCAAGTTTCTCATGAAATCTTACGAAGCTCCTAAGCCTTCAAGCCAAGTGAACAAAATCACTTCTTCATGCGAATTATGTAGTGGTCCCCACGACACTCGTGATTGTGTGGAACTCCCCGGAACAGCTTTTGCGGACTACGCATCCACGCGTACCGACGAAGCGGGAGATAAGTGGTACACTTTCAAGCCCGAGCCAAACACATACGGTGATTCATACAACCCCTCATGGAAAAACCACCCAAACCTTAGGTGGAAACAAAATCAACCCAATTCTTCCAATCCGCCTAACCATTACCAACCAACCGGTCCACCATCCAACCGTACTTTCAACAACAATCCTTCTAACAACTATGGTAGTACCAACAATCTTGAAGGGTTGATGTCAAAGTTTATGGCATCTCAAGAAGCTCGCATATCTAAGTTTGAAGCCGATTTCAAACACAAGCAAAGCGAGATGACCACTAGAATTGACGCATTGTTGAAAGTTCTCAATGACCGAGAAATGGGAGCACTCCCAAGTGACACAATCAAGAATCCAAAACTAAACGTTAATTCCATATCTTCAGTTTCGTCACCCACTTCATGTCCACAATACTACTCGGTCAAATCAACAAGGACGTGTTTCAAACAAAACCAAGTTCTACCAAAGGACCAATCAAACAAGACACCCAATATAGAACCGGTCAAAAGTATAGTTGAAACACCTCCTACGCAAGACCTTAACGGTGAATTCAAGGAACTTCACCTTGAACGCCCCGTCATTGATGTCTTAGCACGTGCTCCTTACTATAGTGCCCTCCTAGAAAAATATGAGAAGTTCAAACTAGGTAAAAATGGGACCGCCTTCGTTCAAAACAAGTTGCCTAAAAAGCTTGATGATCCGGGTATATTTGTTTTGCCTTGTAAGATAGGAAGATCCGAAGCTTTCGACACACTAGCCGATTTAGGGTCAAGCCTCAACTTGATTCCCTTATCCTTATTCACCGCTCTTAAGCTAGGAAAGTTAGAGGAAACGTAGGTATTGATAGGGCTAGCGGATGGGAGTATTGCCCACCCGGTTGGAATGATTAAAGATGTAGTTGTTCACGTAGGAAAGTTAACTATATTAGCGGATTTTCACATCCTTGACATGGTTTGTGACACTACATGCCCATTATTGGTAGGAAGAGGATTTTTAGCAACCGCTAGCGCCATGATAGATTGTAAGGAGTCTAAGATAGTGGTAGGTGAAGGAGATACTTGGTCGGTATACGATGTAAAGAAGCATAGTTATGATTGTGATGATGAACCGACACCGCATTGGGTAGAGATGAATAGGAGACCATCTAGATACGGACCTTGGATAGAAAGGAACTTCATAGGACCTCAATGCCCATTTTATCTAGAGAAAGATTTCGTTGAAAAGACACATTCGGTAGAACAACTCATAGCTAGAGATGAAGAGCTAGACCCCTTTGAGGACCCGTTAATCTTTAGGAAGATGATTGAGTTATTAAGCGTAATGCCCATCAACATAGAGAGGAATAAATGGAAAAGAGAGGGAGACAAGTGTAAATGGAGGTGGGACAAGCCACCTAAAGAAGGTGACGGGTCATGGCATATTAGAATGACCTTGTATGATCCAGATGGAGAAAAGTTTGAAAGGTCATACCACACTAAGGAAACCGATAGGAAGTTGAAACCTAAGTTTGATCCCAAAGATGTCCTCAATGAGGAACTCACCCGAATCACGTAGTAACCCATGACTTTGAGTCTAGCTACAAGACTCGTAAATAAAGAAAAGCACTTCTTGGGAGGCAACCCATGCTTTGTGTGATTTTCATTTTATTTGTTTGTTATTTGCTTCCGTATGCATGCTTTATTTTTATTGTTGGTAGATCATGTTTCTCAATTAAAAAGTGGAAATACTTTACTATGTTGTTTGGCCTAGTCTTAACTCCAACCTAAAAGTATTTTTGCAAAAGATAAGTGTAAGGGGAAACCCCAAATATGTTTTTAAGAAACAACCGATCATGATTCTCCACAATATTAAATGAACATGTGTATTCGTATTTGTTAGAGTCAAATGCTTGTATTGAGTCATAATGAAGTTTTGCAGGATTTTCCAGGAAGTAGGACCAAGTTTTTCCAGAAATTTTCCGGAAACTTAACATAAGAATTTCTGCAGGTCCATTCTGACGGCGTCATGAGTTTACTCTTGACGGCGTCAGGAGTAAAAATCTGGAAATTTTACCGGTTTTGTTTTTCTAACGGAGTCTTATGGTTTTTGTGAATTATTAAGTTTTATAATCTCCAGGAAATCTGCAAACTTCATTCCACAAGCATTATATCTTACTTTGTTTTCTAGGACTTAGAAACTTATATAGGATGCCGCCGATTTTACGCGAGGTTGTCTTGTCTATTTTTGTCAGGATTTACAGGTTATGTTCGACAAGGAGATGATTTATATTCTGGAAGGGAAGCTTTGATTGTTCATTTTCTTGGAGGAAGATCTAATCTGGCCAACCTATTATCCATACCGAGCGAATCAGGGGAGTATTTGATTTCATTCTTTTTATTTTTTTTCACTTTTACATTCTTTACTTGAACATTGGGGACAATGTTCATCTTAAGTGTAAGGGGAGGGTAAAAAGATGATACCTTACATATGCACTTTCGCTTGAGTTTGTTTTGTTTGATAGTAGATGTGTAACAAAACTATGAGAAATACTTGTTAGTGCAATTTTAGCGCCAAATTTAAATTTTTTTACAACATTTAGGAGTGAAACTTTAGCCATAGCAAGCGTCTCATGGATAGGAGATTGTATGACTAGCACAAAAACGTATATTCAGAAAAATTTTCCACCCAAATATGTGAGGTTCGCCTTTAGATTTGATAGGAAAAGCAGTCATTATTAGTGCTTATGAGTGTACCGGTAGCATTTAGATTCAAGAACTTGCGTTAGTGATGCATCTCGAGACCGCTAGTGAGACTACATTCGTGTGGTAGGATTTACTACATGATAAGAGGCATTAGGATCACCCTTGTGTTAAACCCGTATCATAATTACTTGACCATTTAAGTCATATTACTTGGCTAGTTAAGTCAACTAATTTTTCTCACACCCTTAGCGTTGTACTCATTTTTAGTACACGATACCCCTAGTACACCCCTCCGAGCCTATCTTTTCGTTTCTAACTTTAAGCATTTTACTTAAAGGAAGAATTTGTTACACCCCACTTAAATGTACACCCAAATCGCCTTAGCCTTCCGTGTATGCACTCATCTTTAGTGCATTATTGTTATTTGTTAAACCCTAAGTTAACTTTCTAATTGATTACATGGTTGCTAAGTCGAGTCATATCCTTGTACATATTGTTTTGGGACGATTGGGACTCATGGGTAAGTACTTATTTTATGGAGTAATGGGGAAGAACATCATTTATTACCCCCATATGTACGTTAATCTTAAAAGTGCTCCAAGTGTTTTAATTTTCTTAATTCGAGTCATTAGATTAGTTTAATTGTAAAGTATGTAAAGATTCAAGTGTAAGGGGAATGTTCATCCCCTATGATGTATTATTTTGGATGGTAGGGTAAGAGTGTATGAAAAAAAAAAAAAAAAAAAAAAAAAAAAAAATCAAGAAAGAGAAAAAAAAATAATAATAGAAAAAGAAAAAGAAAAAAAAAAAAACATACGGACTACCATCCCTTTTTATTCTATGTTCATTTTATGTTTTTGTTATTTCTCATTTATTAGCTTAAGTCGAGTCTAGTCTTGGCTTAGCAACGCCATATTGTACATGTAATTAACCAAGATTGTTAACTCGCCACCAGTAATAACTTCCTTTATCCAACAAAACCGTGTAATTCATATCCCTATACCTAACGTTACAACCCTTTAAAAGACCTCTTTGATAGTTTATCCTAGGTGCTTACGCCATGTGGTGGAGGTTTGATCCTTTCCCAAGCCTATGGTAATCTATTTTGCTATGACAGGTAGTGAGAGATATCTTCCATTTCCATAATGTTATATTACTTTATTACACCCGAGAGATGTGAGTATCTAAACACTATTTGTGAGGTGCTACTGTATGACCTCCGTGCTTGTCTATTGGTCTTTAGTGGAACGATTATTTGTTGTAATTACTTTTATATTAGTGTTAAATGACCTCTAACTTGTCTTTTGACTAGAATAAAAGCGCATTTGCTTGAGGACAAGCAAATCTCAAGTGTAAGGGTATATGATAAGGCGAAAAATGAACCACTTTTAGGGGGTCATTTAAGCCCGAATCCGAATTTATTTGATCAAATATTGCCCTAAATCGTTCCTTTTGTGATTTTAGGTACTTGGAGAGTGAATTCTGGAAAAGAAGCCATTTTGGACGTTTTTGGAGCATAAAAGTGAAGAAAACGGCAACGTCTCAATTTTCCATGCTGGGAACAGTAGGTGATGGCGTCAAGAGTAATTTCCTGACGGCGTCAAACCTCAATAATAAAATCCGAGAGTTCATGAAGGCGTCAAGAGTTTTCCTGACGGCGTCAAACCCCAAGAATTAAAATCCGTAGTTGATGACGGCGTCACACACAGGGCGTCAAGAATAATTTGTGTGACGGCCTAGGCCTTGACGGCGTCAGAAGTAGATCAAGGCCGTCCGAGGAAGTATTTGGCGGCGAGATGACGGTGTCACACCTTTGTTCTTGACGCCGTCCTCCCTATTTTCCTATATATAGTTTTCTAGTTTTTCACATTTAGAGAGAGAAGTTTTGGGAGAAACCCTAAAGACGATTTTGGTGTAACTTTACAGGTTTTTCAAGGGTTCCAACCCCTTGATACCTTGCATGATTAATCAAGATAAGTGTTCTTCTAATTCAATCAATATGTCTATGTGTTGGTTGTCTATATCATGTTCTTGTCTTAATTCTATCATGCTAGGCTAGATCTCTTTTGTGTTTGCTTAGATCTAATGAAACCTAGATATTGATTATGTGTTGATTACTTGTTTATTCTTGTCTTGGATGAATGATTTATATGTTAGGCTTAAGAAAACTGGCAGATCTCCAAATGGTAACATGCTTGAACGTCTTAAGAAACATGAACCGAGGCGCACTAGGTCTTTATTGGTTGTATTTAATGCATGAGCCACTGTTTACAATCCCTATAGTTGTGCTGGGCATGGTGTAGGAGGAGATAAGAGCTCATAGAATTGGGGAGTTATGTGTGCCACCCCATGAATGGTATTAAGGAATACGATCCATCATCCATGCAATTATAACAAGTAATTAACGTGTAAAAGATATCTAGGGAGTAGTGAAATCTAAGTAAACACATTTTCTCCAATTACTGCTCACAACTTTAGTATAGATTAGTTTATTTTCATTTTTATTATTTTATTTTGATTGCATCTTAGTATTGGGTTAGTTGAATAGCAACTAATTCCGCCCACTCTTCCAAAACCCGAGATTTTACTTGCTTTCATAAAAATATAAAAATACAAAAATAATCATCCCTCACCTTTAGAACTAGTATTTAGGCTTTCTAATCCTAGCGACACTATTCCTAAGCTGAACGATCAATCCCCCGGTACTTGTCACTATACTATACTACAACGATCAGGTACACTGCCTGGTGGGGGTTGTAAGCTTCTCGAGATCCCTCGAGAGGTAAAGCCTGTTGCGATTCCCACGCATCAAATGATTAATTAAACTAAATCACTGAAAATTAAACAAAGAAGAAATGAAATGAAAGGTTGTGAGCACTAAGATAGAAATGTACTGGTCTAATTAATCATCCTATATTGTTTACGATTACATTTCCTATTAAGCTAATCTCATGCTTCAAGTGGGCAGACATATATCACTAGGTTCATATCTCCAAGTTCCCTAGCCTATCTCCCTCGAATCCTGCCAGGAACCAAAGGCACTACCCCTTGCTAGTAAGCCGATGTACGGTAGACGGGTTTGAGTCATTAAGTGCCACTACATGCTAGATTTATCCTTATGGTCCGTTATCACAATCATAGACCATACTCTAACTGCTTAAGTCTATCTAACCCGAAAAGTGGTCCTATGGTCAATTTGCACACAAGGCGAATGGCCGGTTGTCATCCCAACCATTTCCTCGCAACCTAACTATGCAAGGGTCCTATGGTCAATTCTCCTCGCATATCAGGTATAACCGGTTTTTTTAGACTACCACAACTAAAGGATCTATGATAAACTAGGCATGCACACACTAGAAGCATTATGAAAAGCACGAAAACATAATCATAACAATATAAGAATCATAACTAGGCTAGCACCAAAGGTGCTGAGCCGATCATATTAAATTCAACACTCAATTCAATGTTTACAAAAGCCATGAATTCGAATATCTAAGGGAATATGAAAAACTAAAACTTATGGTGTTGCAGGTGTGATCTATCCCTTGGAAATGCTCTGTACGCTTCTGTAGAATGGCCTTCTAAAAGCTCCCAATGATCTCTGACTTTGTTTATGAGAAAGTTGTATGATGAATGCAAAATTTAGGGTTGTATTTATAGGCCCGTCATAGCTACGGCATAGCTACAAAAGTGTGTTACGTCATAGCTAGTGTAATCTTGAAAAGATCTTATCCAAAAGCAATAGTTGCGGCATAGATGATGAATGTGTTACGCCGTAACTCCAATTAGGGTTTCTTCTACATCGTAGTCCCATGTGTTGTTACGCCGTAGTTTAATTCTTGGATCTTAGATTACTCTCGTAGTCATTTCTACGCCGTAACTCCATAATTATGTTACGGCGTGGCCTCCAATTCGATGGATTCTTCAAAGTCTTAGAATATGTTACGTCGTAACTCAAGAATTGGTTACGCCATAGCTCTTGATCCGCGTTGACTTTGGTTTTCATGTTTGAATTCCTAGCTACGGCGTAATAGAGAGTGAATGTTATGCTGTAGCTTCTTCCAGCATATTAAAATGTTTATCTTTTGCGAGTTCTTTCCAATTTTCATGTCTCTTTAGCTCTTATTCCCATTTGTGACCTGGATACAAAATATAACGAAATCAAAGTGTATATCCATATAATAAATAAAATAAACGAACATATTAGGGGGAAATTGACACTTGAATATCATGATTATTTGACGTCATCAGTCTCTTGTACGGGCATTCAGATGGTTGTCTAGAACTGCTTGCCTTGTATAAATTTTGTCATGCAGATCACACAACTCCTCCATGGACAAGTTGTCCATAGTTCCTCTCCAACTAGCAGGGGTCACCTTCTCAACAAGCTGATGGCAAGCAAAGGCATTCGGAAGCTCTTTAGTATTGGGCAAGCCTGCGCAAAGTAATATTATTAACTGCATGCAGCATTAAAGACTTTTAAGATGTAAAATTTCTACTTACCATGGATGTCAACATAAAGAGACTCGGGAACAGCCTGAACAACCGTACCCTTCAATCCCTTTTGCCATGTAGTTCTGGAATTAGGAGTTGGCAAGATGAGTTTTCTCTTGGAAGTAGCTTTTGCTGCCTTCGCACTCCCTTTTCTGTTTCTAACTCTATCAACAATACCAGATGAAGACCCAACGATCATGACATGCTCATCCTCGGAGGAGGGGTCATCAGAATCAGTAACATTTTCCACCAGTTGCGAAGTCTCCTCTATGTTCACAGGTTTGATGGGCTTTGCAAGCTTAGCAGGTTTAGAAGAAGCTATGGGTTCAATCATTTGTGCATCACCTTCCTCATTGTTCACTGAGACGGAGGGAGAACCAACTCCATAACTGTTTAGGGTCTTTTGGAAGGAAGCTCACTTCCTTCGCACCACCAGACACAACGAAGTTTCGGAACGCCACTTCTTCAAAAAGAAAAGAAAGAATAAATATCATCAGATAAATTGTTTAATTTATTTAAATAAGAATAAACATACTTTGTCCATCACATATTATTTCAGGCTTCAAGGGAGACCCCTCTCAATGATCGACAATACCAGCCATAAAGAGTATGGGCTCAGGGAAAGCTTGAACATCCACGGGATGGCGAGTAAGACGCCAGTTGAGTGGAGTCCTTCATACAGTATATGGCAGTGGGTCATTAAAGCGTTTTTCATCATAATTTAGGCTTCATTCAACAATGTAGGATATTTTGGAGGTATGATTGGTGAGGCGAAAAATGAGCCGTTTTTAGGGGGTCATTTGTAAAACCTCGCAAAAATTTGTATAATTAACTTCGATTAATTTTAGGGGGTCATTTGTAAAACCTCGCAAAAATTTGTATAATTAACTTCGATTAATTAAATAAATAATCTCTGTCATTATTGTAATCACCATTTTTACGGGGAAATTTAAAATTTTCTTTGTATATTAAAATGGTCACGATTACGATATTGCAAAATTCGTCAAACGACAAAACAAGTTCTCGACACAATTAACAAAATATTAATAATTCACTAATCCTAATTAATAATACTAATTACAAAACCAAATGGGCTTTGTTTTTCCCTAAGCCCAACCGGCCCGACATACAAACCCATTTTCCTTAATTACATTTCATATAAATCGACCAAATAAGCTTCAAAATGCCTCGTTTATTCTAAATTCGTACACACGACACCTATATATTTTTGCATCATCTTGTTCACCACCTAGCCAAATATTAATGTGTCAAATCCCAAGTTTATTGGACGACGTTTGATACATTTTAAGTGGCAAAGTGATCGAACAAAAATCAAATCAACCGATTTATATATTATTCAAAACTTAACCGTTTTAATCCCGGTTTATTTCTAAATGATCTTAATAATATTTCTAACATGTTTTCATGTTTAAATATTAATGATGATCAACTATAATCAAGTAGTACTAGATTATGCAAATCGTGTGGGTAATATATAGATGTCGACATGTATATGAATCATCAAAACCGTTTCTCTTGTTTCATGTCCTCAAAATTCAATATAATATGATATACATGTCGATCAATAAGTCCTTGTACTGACGATGCATAGTAATTGTTGTTCCCTTCACACTATACGATTCATTAAATGAAATATATATACGTTCATGCATGTCTCCAATTCTCACAATTCTCAAATTCTCTTACATATTTATTTCCTCCTAAAAATCATCCTTACAAGCCAGGAGTCGATTACTATATGGTTTGGAAGCAAGGAAACTGAAATCGGGTTTAATATGTACGTATAACGTTTGGGTTATACGATTAGACAAGATTTTCTTGTGTTTCATTCATTCCTACTCGACTCTCCACCACCTCTAAGGTGTTGTAAGTTATTTCAAATCATTTCCATTCAAAATCATATGTTAAATTCTAGTCATGCACTATATTTGTTTTTACTCGATCATATATACTGTTATATATAGTTTACGTATACATATTTATATATAGTTCACAAAACGTGACTAGCATCTATCTTGGAAGGCCTATGAGTCACCATGCACACATCTTTCACTTTTATTTTATGTCACATGCATCGTCGAATTTATTTTTAAACATGTTCGATCATATATAAAAACTGCCCAAAAAGACTTAGTTTATTTCAACATAAAAATTCTATAGTAACATGTGGCCAAGTCGCTCACTACATGGACGTGTATCCCAAAATTTTACTTAACGATCATACTATATTTATACACCACCTAATAGACCACCTAGAAAACTATTAATTTGGTTTACACAACTTACAAAAATAATCACGTTTTGACACTACAATCGACCCATTTTGAATCGATACAAACCAGTTTTTCAAGTCCAAATTTAATATAAAAACTTTATATCGTCGAGTGGGCTTATTTAAGGCCCACTAAGATTTTACGATCTAACAGCCCACTGGGCCCATAAAATATATTTTTATAATTACAAAAGAAGCCCAAGTTCAAGCCCAAAACAATTTTCATGCCCTCGCCTCTAAATTTCAAAATGGGCTTTTTGTTTTATTTCGTTAAGGCCCATAAGCTAAAAAATTAAGCTTTTCAGAAAATAAGCTGTTGAAATAAGCTTGAAATTAATAAAAGAATCTACGGAAATTTTTATAAAATTTTTATAATCATTTTTGTAAATTTGGACTAAAAATGTAATGCGACGACACCTAAAAGTACTAAAAATGCAAAACTGTGAAAACTAAGGACTAAAACTGTAAAATTAGAACTATTAAGGTAGAAAATGATTTATTATTAATCTCCAAGCTTAGATTGTAATTTTGGACAAGTAGTGGACTATAAATGTAATTTAGATACGAAAAGGACTAACGGTGTGACGCTAACGCCGTTAGTATAAAAAGTGTAAAAATTGGAACAGGACAAGGACTACACATAATCTATTTGACATTCTTATTTTATTTTTCATTTTTCGGCAACCATCACGTCATATGCATTTTATTACGTTGTATATATATATTATTTATTTTTACGTAAATTATATATATAACGATATATAAAAAGTTAAAACTACGATGGATAATTTAAATAAAGTATTTTATCATATCATCCATGGCATAACAATTTCACTGCACATCATCTATACGTCATAACGAATAATAATTATTCGTTATTCTTTCGTATTTACCAAATAGTATTTGGTTATATTCTCTGATAAATTTATTTATCAGGTTCCGTGTTAAAGACGTTTCCATAATCGTTCCCATAAATCTCATCCTACTTTACTTTTCATCATTTCCAAATCAATCCAGGTGAGTCATAGCCCCATTTCCAATAATTATTTTAAATCATTGGGGGAGATACATGCTTACATATACTTTGATAACTTGATATGTATATGAAATAAAATACATGATTCAAATCAATTTCCTAATTGATATTAAGATAATATAAATTGTGATTTAAAATGTGATATATACAATACATGACAAAATAATTAATTGAAATACTGATACTCGTAAGATATTGTTTTCCATTCAATTATTGTGATATGTGATATATATAATTTATTGATGAATTACTTGACTGAAATACTGATACTTATATGATAATGTTTTCCATTCAATTATTATGGTGTGTGATATATATATTCTACTTACTTGACTGAAATATTGATACTCTGATGATAATGTTTCCAATTCGATTATTGTGATATGTGATATATATATGTTACTGGCGAAATACTTAAACTGAATTTCTGATACTTAAACGATAATATTTTCAAACTGAATTTCTGATACTGAAATGATAATATTTTCAAATTGATTACTGTGATACGATACTTGATTACATGATGTTATGCAAAATGAGCCCATTAGTCCTTGATATTGCCTAAGTTAGCTTATCGCCATATAGTCCCTCAATCATGAGCCATTAATCACTGTAATGTGAGCGCGAATATAGTGAACAGATTTGAAACCTGTTTCGGATTGACCTCCGATCCCACTAATACTTGACGGAATACCATTATGCATATGGTTAGTCGTATTAGTCGTGATACACTATATTTGAGACAAATAGGAATTGGCAAATCACCTATGATTAGAGGGCAAAATCTATCATTGATTTGATAGAACACCCCCTTTGTTAACGTATTGCGTGTCATGAGGCTTGGTGCAATATCTATAAAGGAAAAATGTATGTTTTCAACATATATTTAGATACAGCTGTATAGGTTTGACCATACGTGAATTGTATATCTGATTGATTTAGTATCATGAGTTTCCAGCTCATGTTAGGGTTATTGATTCTTTATTTGAATGTGATTGAATACTTATATGATTTATTTGTGAATATACTCGATACTTGTTTCATTACTGTGTGTATTTTATCAATACCAAATATTCCTGAAATCTAACAAAATAAAGGGATTTTCCTAAAACTCTATGAACTCACCAACCTTTGTGTTGACACTTTTAAGCATGTGTATCTCAGGTAATTTAACGGAGCGGGACAAGACAAGGAGTGGGCATTTATTACTCTGATAAATTAAGATGGTGTAATAATCAAATTTGTCATTTTTACAAGCCTTTATATCTTTTCATAAGATTTTAAATCAAATGGTTCATCTTTTATCAAAATTATTATTTGAATGACAAATAACTTTCAAAACGTTTCTTTTAAACCATTTTATGTGGTTAAAACTTCGATCCTCACCATAACACCCAAATTATTTTTCCGCTGCGACAAACTTAAATTTGGGGGTGTTACAGATTGGCATCAGAGCTACAGTTATAGAGAATTAAATGTTTTCAAACATTAAAACTATAACTAAATTTTCAAAATAATGATTTTACACCATAACATTTTATGCCCTCCGTGTCTGCAGACTGCCGTGCTCTATACTTTATCTGTTGAGATTATCTTACATGCTTAATAGTTACTCATATACAATTGTTATTTCATCTGTACTGTTATATCTTTAACATACAAAATACTCATAAAATATTATTCTCGGTTACTACTGTAGCATGTCTTCAGGAACGCCCGTGAATGTCAAAACAAATATTCAAAATACTAATACCTCATAAATTACCTTGTCGATTAGTATGGATGTTAAGTCAGAATCTTAATATGATTTACAATGTCTTAATTTGAATGGATTGGGACGCCCTTTTATTCAAATCAAGAAATTTTACATCATTGAACCATGAGTCTATATTTCTTTAGTTACATAGTTTGGGACGCTTCTCTATGTAAATAACGAAATATAGATAAATAGGTTTAATCATATCTGAAATAACAAGCATATGAAACCAAGAACCACTAAATTTCATTAAAAACTCCATATATTAATACACAACGATACAATTAACATTCGTAATGCTATTGTCACAAATACCATTAGGTAAGGCAGGAATAACCAATTGGTTGACTTGCCAAGCCAATGAAAAATATCACTATCTCTTACCTCATAATTCATCCACACTAATAACCAAAACCAAAATTTGCACAAGAAGTGCTATAATCAAATCCAAAAACTCCAAATCTTCCTTTGGAATATGAGCCAAGAAAATGTCTTCAACAACATACAAAGTTATTGGAAACGGTATGGGTGTATAACATTTTAAATCTTTAGATGAAAGAAATATGAGTGGTGAAGAGGAAAAGGTGAGATATGTAAGGCGGTAGCCGTAGACTACTATCCTACCCACAGACATTCTCTATTCACTACACAAAGACAAAATGACTTTCATCATTCCCAAAGGCTGAAAATCCGGCAATTTTACTCTACGTCCTTATCCAAAATTTTCTTTGTAAAAATCTGTATCAACAAAGCTCTTTGTTTAACGGGTAGGTTACCCGCACAGATTTTTATAATTTATGATAAATATCTAAAAGCGACATCTAATGAGTTTTCTTCCAAATTATGTTCACAACGCAAACATTCAAACAACATATTATTAAAAATATACTTAACATTACAAACAATACTGAATTAAAAACACCTAACAAACATAAACCTAAAATTCAAAAAAAAAAAAAAAAAAAAAAAAAAAAAAAAAAGGTTGGATAATCCCAAATCTGAGAGTTGTTGGAGTCACAACCATCATCTTAAGGATCAAGATTCACCAACCTCTCTTCCTCTATCTGAGCCTCCCACCTGCTCAGCTCCCACTCCATGTCAGAAGTCCAATCACCATCACCAACATCCACATTTTCCTCGAAGCTAAACTGAAAGTGATCTAGATGAGGCAATTGTTGTTGTTGATCAACAACTCTTGGTGCGGATGAACTTGATGCACCATAATGGGGTTGTTGTGGTGGTGGTGGATTTTGTTGTTGTTGTTGTTGTTGTTGTTGTTGTTGTTCAACCCTAACAACACCAAAATTTTCTTCAAAACTCCAACGAATTTTATTGGAGATTTGGGCCTGAGTCTGACCGACACAAGCCCGCAACGATTCAATAACAGCGGCGTGCTTGCGGCACTCATCCTCCAAAAATTTATCAATCGCCTGTCTTCTCTCCGCCGATATATCTGTGCATCTCACATAGCGTCCTCTAAGTTCTTGATACAATTGTCTGGCCATCTCATATTGATTAATGGCTTCCACAATAGTATTTTGGCTATCCACATCGCTATTTTCAGTTTCCGCCTTGATAAACAATCGAAATTGTTCAGGGGTATGTGGAAGTCTGCAAGGCATCGAGTGTTTTGTGTGTGTGTGTGTGTGAAAAACCCAAGTATGCCAGTGGTATTTAAAAGGATTTGGAAATATTTTCCTTTATCTTATTTTGGTAGACATGACCGTTAGTATTTACTGTTCACTAGCCGTTATTCTACTATTCGTGATCACTCTTCTCAATATTTACATCTCTTAAATACATCAGTTATTTTATCTTGTCGAGTACAGGTAAATCTAACTGAATCCCGTTTCCTTAATTTTAGAAATAAAAATCTCTCAACAACCTCTGTTCAAAAATTCTTTACTCAAGTAATCACATTAAATTTGAATTTCGGGACGAAATTCAGAATGACATGTGGGTACTGTAAAACCTCGCAAAAATTTGTATAATTAACTTCGATTAATTAAATAAATAATCTCTGTCATTATTGTAATCACCATTTTTACGGGGAAATTTAAAATTTTCTTTGTATATTAAAATGGTCACGATTACGATATTGCAAAATTCGTCAAACGACAAAACAAGTTCTCGACACAATTAACAAAATATTATTAATTCACTAATCCTAATTAATAATACTAATTACCAAACCAAATGGGCTTTGTTTTTCCCTAAGCCCAACCGGCCCAAAATACAAACCCATTTTCCTTAATTATATTTCATATAAATCGACCAAATAAGCTTCAAAATGCCTCGTTTATTCTAAATTCGTACACATGACGCCTATATATTTTTGCATCATCTCGTTCACCACCTAGCCAAATATTAGTGTGTCAAATCCCAAGCTTATTGTACGACGTTTGATACATTTTTAAGTGGCAAAGTGATCGAACAAAAATCAAATCAATCGATTTATATATTATTCGAAACTTAACCGTTTTAATCCCGGTTTGTTTCTAAATGATCCTAATAATATTTCTAACATGTTTTCATGTTTAAATATTAATGATGATCAACTATAATCAAGTAGTACTAGATTATGCAAATCGTGTGGGTAATATATAGATGTCGACATGTATATGAATCATCAAAACCGTTTCTCTTGTTTCATGTCCTCACAATTCAATATAATATGATATACATGTCGATCAATAAGTCCTTGTACTGACGATGCATAGTAATTGTTGTTCCCTTTACACTATACGATTCATTAAATGAAATATATATACGTTCATGCATGTCTCCAATTCTCACAATTCTCAAATTCTCTTACATATTTATTTCCTCCTAAAAATCATCCTTACAAGCCAGGAGTCGATTACTATATGGTTTGGAAGCAAGGAAAGTGAAATCGGGTTTAATATGTACGTATAACTTTTGGGTTATACGATTAGACAAGATTTTCTTGTGTTTCATTCATTCCTACTCGACTCTCCACCACCTCTAAGGTGTTGTAAGTTATTTCAAATCATTTCCATTCAAAATCATACGTTAAATTCTAGTCATGCACTATATTTATTTTTACTCGATCATATATACTTTTATATATAGTTTACGTGTACATATTTATATATAGTACACAAAACGTGACTAGCCTCTATCTTGGAAGGCCTAGGAGTCACCATGCACACATCTTTCACTTTTATTTTATGTCACATGCATCACCGAATTTATTTTTAAACATGTTCGATCATATATAAAAATTACCCAAAAAGACTTAGTTTATTTCAACATAAAAATTCTATAGTAACATATGGCCAAGTCGCTCACTACATGGACGTGTATCCCAAAATTTTACTTAACGATCATACTATATTTATACACCACCTAATAGACCACCTAGAAAACTATTAATTTCGTTTACACAACTTACAAAAATAATCACGTTTGGACACCACAATCGACCCATTTTGAATCGATACGAACCAGTTTTTCAAGCCCAAATTTAATATAAAAACTTTATATTGTCGAGTGGGCTTATTTAAGGCCCACTAAGATTTTACGATCTAACAGCCCACTGGGCCCATAAAATATATTTTTAGAATCACAAAAGAAGCCCAAGTTCAAGCCCAAAACAATTTTCATGCCCTCGCCTCTAAATTTCAAAATGGGCTTTTGTTTTATTTCGTTAAGGCCCATAAGCTAAAAAATTAAGCTTTTCATAAAATAAGCTGTTGAAATATGCTTGAAATTAATAAAAGAAGCCACAGAAATTTTTATAAAATTTTTATAATCGTTTTTGTAAATTTGGACTAAAAATGTAACGCGACGACACCTAAAAGTACTAAAAATGCAAAACTGTGAAAACTAGGGACTAAAACTGTAAAAATAGAATTATTAAGGTAGAAAATGATTTATTATTAATCTCCAAGCTTAGATTGTAATTTTGGACAAGTAGTGGACTATAAATGTAATATAGATACGAAAAGGACTAACGGTGTGACGCTAACGCCGTTAGTATAAAAAGTGTGAAAATTGGAACAGGACAAGGACTACACATAATCTATTTGACATTCTTATTTTATTTTTCATTTTTCGGCAACCATCACGTCATATGCATTTTATTACGTTGTATATATATATATATATATATATATATATATATATATATATATATATATATATATATATATATATATATATATATATATATATATATATATTATTTATTTTTACGTTAATTATATATATAACGATATCTAAAAAGTTAAAACTACGATTGATAATTTAAATAAAGTATTTTATCATATCATGCATGGCATAACAATTTCACTGCACATCATCTATTTGTCATAATGAATAATAATTATTCGTTATTCTTTCGTATTTACCAAATAGTATTTGGTTATATTCTCTGATAAAATTATTTATCAGGTTCCGTGTTAAAGACGTTTCCATAATCGTTCCCATAAATCTCATCCTACTTTACTTTTCATCATTTCCAAATCAATCCAGGTGAGTCATAGCCCCATTTCCAATAATTAGTTTAAATCATTGGGGGAGATACATGCTTACATATACTTTGATAACTTGATAAGTATATGAAATAAAATACATGATTCAAATCAATTTCCTAACTGATATTAAGATAATATAAATTATGATTTAAAATGTGATATATACAATACATGACAAAATAATTAATTGAAATACTGATACTCGTAAGATATGTTTTCCATTCAATTATTGTGATATGTGATATATATAATTTATTGATGAATTACTTGACTGAAATACTGATACTCATATGATAATGTTTTCCATTCAATTATTATGGTGTGTGATATATATATTCTACTGATGAATTACTTGACTGAAATATTGATACTCTGATGATAATGTTTCCAATTCGATTATTGTGATATGTGATATATATATATGTTACTGGCAAAATACTTAAACTGAATTTCTGATACTTAAACGATAATATTTTCAAACTGAATTTCTGATACTGAAATGATAATATTTTCAAATTGATTACTGTGATACGATACTTGATTACATGATGTTATGCAAAATGAGCCCATTAGTCCTTGATATTGCCTAAGTTAGCTTATCGCCATATAGTCCCTCAATCATGAGCCATTAATCACTGTAATGTGAGCGCGAATATAGTGAACAGATTCGAAACCTGTTTCGGATTGACCTCCGATCCCACTAATACTTGACGGAATACCATTATGCATATGGTTAGTCGTATTAGTCGTGATACACTATATTTGAGACAAATAGGAATTGGCAAATCACATGATTAGAGGGCAAAATCTGTCATTGATTTGATAGAACACCCCCTTTGATAACGTCTTGCGTGTCATGAGGCTTGGTGCAATATCTATAAAGGAAAAATGTATGTTTTCAACATATATTTAGATACAGCTGTATAGGTTTGACCATACGTGAATTGTATATCTGATTGATTTAGTATCATGTGTTTCCAGCTCATGTTAGGGTTATTGATTCTTTATTTGAATGTGATTGAATACTTATATGATTTATTTGTAAATATACTCGATACTAGTTTCATTACTGTTTGTATTTTATCAATACCAAATATTCCTGAAATCTAACAAAATAAAGGGTTTTTCCTAAAACTTTATGAACTCGCCAACCTTTGTGTTGACACTTTTAAGCATGTGTATCTCAGGTAATTTAACGGAGCAGGACAAGACACGGAGTGGGCATTTATTACTCTGATAAATTAAAATGGTGTAAAAATCAAATTTGTCATTTTTACAAGCCTTTATATCTTTTCATAAGATTTTAAATCAAATGGTTCATCTTTTATCAAAATTATTATTTGAATCACAAATAACTTTCAAAACGTTTCTTTTAAACCATTTTATGTGGTTAAAACTTCGATCCTCACCGTAACACCCAAATTATTTTTCCGCTGCGACAAACTTAAATTTGGGGTTGTTACATCATTTAAGCCCGTATTTGAATTTTTTTTAATCAAATATTGCCCTAAATCGTTCCTTTTGTCATTTTAGGTACTTTTGGAGTGAATTCTGGAAAAGGAAGCATTTTGGACGTTTTTGGAGCATAAAAGTGAAGAAAACAGCAAAGTCTTAATTTTCCTTGCTGGGAACAGTACCTGACGGCGTCAAGAGTCCTTATGTGACGGCGCCAAGAGAAAACAAGAGGTGGAAGTGGTGACGATCCAGAGAAATCGTGACGGCATCAAGCTTGGCCGTCATGGTTCAAGATGTGGTGACGGCCTACAACTAAATTACACATGACGGCGTCAAACTTGGATCTAGGCAATCCAATCTCATTATGGGCAGCGAGTTGACGGCGTCAGAAATTCCTTCTTGACGCCGTCACCTTGTAAAATCTATATATAGTTTTGCAATTTTCATTCATTATATGTAACTTTAGAGGGGGTAACTTTGGAGAAACCATAGCACGAATTTTACTATTCTTTCAAGGGTTTTTACCCTTTGAAACCTTTCATTTTCAATTGAGATAAGTATCCTTTCAATTCATTCAATATATCTATGTGTTGTTTCAATATATCTTACGCTTGTCTTGAATTTAACATGCTAGGCTAGATTTATTGTGTGTTTGCTTAGATCATGTAGTGAAACCTAGATGTTGATTATGGGTTGATTGTTTGTTTATAGTTGTTACGGATGAATGATTTTGATGTTAGGCTTAAGAAAACTGGCAGACTTCCATAGGGTAACATGCTTGAACGTCTTAAGAAACATGAACCAATGCGTACTAGGTTATTATGGTTGTATTTAATGCATGAGCGAATTCTAATGATCCCATGTTAGGAGCTTCTTGCAGGCTCGACATAGGAGTGAAGTAGGAGCTTATAGAGTTGGGGAAGTATGTACGCCACCCCACGAATGGTATTAAGGAATATAACCCGTCATCCACGCAATTGTAACAAACTATCAACCTGTAAAAGATATATAGGGAGTAATGAAATCTAAGTAAACACAACTCTCCCCATTATTGTTCACACCACTAGTTTAATTAGCTTTATTTTCATTTCTGATTTTTATTTTGATTGCATCTTAGTTATTGGGTTAGTTGATTAGCAACTAATTCCGCCCACTCTTCCAAAAACCGAGATTTTTAATTGCTTTTATAAAAATATAAAAATACAAAAAGAATCATCCCTCACCTCTAGACCTAGTTTTTAGGCTTTCTAATCCTAGAGACACTATTCCTGAGTTGAACGATCAATCTGTCACACCCCCAGAATCGGGTTCAGCGGAAGCATACATGTAGCTGGGGTGTAACTCAATTGGTATTACAGCACAAGTACAAAATTGGTTTTCACTTCAATCATTTAGAATAAAATCGTTTAACTACAAGTATTGAATTTACATTGTTTAAAATTAGTGCGGAAGTATGCCCTTAAAATAGTTTAAAAACGGTCCCCATAAGATTATCAGAGTCTTCTATGACCATGCCATGCCCTGCCAAAACCTCCTGTAGTGTGCCATTGCTTAAAACCTGAAAATACATGCTAAAATGTCATCATAAAGCTGGTGAGTTCATAGTTTTAAGTAAACAAGTATTTTCCAGAAATCAAGTATTTCCCGTAAACAAGTATTTTCCAGAAATCAAGTATTTCCCGTAAAAAAGTATTTTCCAGAAATCAATTATTTCCCGTAAACAAGTATTTTCCAGAAATCAAGTATTTCCCAGCAAAGGCATCGTAAATCCACTCAGTTACAAGTCCCGCCATAAGAGACTTGTAACCTGTGTGTTTACAACCCACTGCCAAAAGTAATATGTTTAAGTAAACAAGTCATTTGCGGAACACGAGATTTTCAGTAGCAAGACAATATAACAAATACAATGTCACAGCTAAAAATAAGGTATACAGTGCCTAAAGCTCATGACCCCGAAGCTCAACGTAATCGTATGCAATCAAGCATAAAATGCCCCAATTAAGTGTTTGCCAGACACTCGGAAGTAATCCGAATGATATGCGTCCGTTTGACAGGTTGGCGCGACCAACTCGGACGGGGTGTCAACCCAAATAGATCTATCCACAGCATTCGCGCTCACACGCATGTAATTAACGTTTCATGATAAAGGGGACTTCAGTGGCAGTATTAGGTAACTCAGGCAAAGTAACAGTTTTATATTTATGCCTTCAAAAGCAAGAACTTGTGTTCATAAGAAAGAAATCAAAGATGGAATAAGTAATTCATAATGTATTCAAATAATCAATCAAGTATTTCAACCATCCAGTAATGTTTGAGAAAATAAATCGCTTTCAAGTAAAACAAGCATTGAATTTAAATAGTAACGAGCATGTATCTTCCCCCAAAACAGTTGTAAAACAAGTAAAAGTAGGGGTTATGAACTCACCTGGTGCAATAGCTACGATGACAACAATGAATACACAGAAATGAGGCACGATCTCTAACCGCAACCTAATATGAATGATATGATCTAATGTAAGAGATGAAATGACGCTACACATGCAAATACGTATGTTATCGATACCACTCATTAGTTTTGAAAATAACGTTTATCGTTGACAAATACGTTTTTGACGTCTCGTTAGGTTAATAACCACTTTTCATGGAAATAGGTTGAAACGGTACTCCACGATCCTTGTTTGGTGTTCTATCGGCAAATATAAGGTTTTCGTCGCAAAAATAACATTTTCCTTAATTGAAAATATGCCCAAAATGGCCTCGCAAAACAAGTCACGAAATGTTGTACGTTAAGGGTTAGTGATGAAACTCGGCGTTTTTGAAAACCTTGTAACAATATCTTGAAGTCGTGTCATATAACTTTTGGCGATACGGGTCTTGATCGATGAGAAATTCGACTCTTATTGTTGCTACTTGAAAGTATTATGTTCAACACTTAGAAAATTTCATTACAGTAAAAGCTGTCAAAATATATATAGTTTATCGGGTATATAGATGAGGTCGTAGTTTATTTGTTATAAGTCTATTCGACAAACGGCCAATTGATTTGAAAAGCTTGTTGGAAGATCTTGATTTCATAAAACTACGGCTCGGACTCAAACTGAACCGATCATAAAGAAAAACAGCTGAGAAAGTGGTGTCTCGCAAATACAGTTTTGCGGCAAAAATAATAATAGAAAGCTGATGGAAATATATATACATATATATATATATATATATATATATATATATATATATATATATATATATATATATATATATATATATATATCGTCTAAGTTCAAACGCTTGTATCTATTTCGTTATAAGCTTGTTTTCTACGTTCTTTATATCCCCGGAATCGTGGGATGGCATACTAGTAGATTTTTGTTATGTCGGGACGGCTAGATCAAGTTTTAGGCCTCAAAACAGTCCAAGAAAATCGTGGGACAGCAAGTATTTTTTTTTTTCAGAAAATAGTTTTCGTCGTTAATATTGGAAATATCATAACTTTTTCGTCGTAACTCGGATTTTATCCCCGTTTTCGGCCATAGTTTCGTCTCGGAATGTATTTTCTAAATCTTTGGTCCAAAGTTACCCAAAACCCACTGATTTTCCCACGTTTCATGTTTTTGGACAGAACCTTTATATAGTTTGTAAAAATCAACTTTTCTAGTTCAAAACTTGTTTAGATCTTACCCAAACTATCTCAAATCAACTCCACAAGTACCCAATCCTACCATACACCTTCTTAGGGTGTCATGGGGTCCTAAACATCACCAATCTTAGTGGATCTAATGAGATTACTAGTGAAATTTATAGATCTATGTTTATAAACAAAAATAAACAATAAGTGGTATGGATCATAGTATATTTGCATGTTTTTGTTACTAGATCATAAAAATATATAAAGTAGATGTTTAAAAGAGTAAGAAAGATTATTAGTACTTACTTGAAGGTTTGATGAGTTTTTGGAGATGATTATGTAAGAAACCTTGGGATTTTTATTTCAAAATCCAAGCAAGGAGTATAAATGAGACTTGATCATGACTTGATCTTCAAAATTTTATGATTTCTTCCATGTTGTTGTTCTTGGCCAAAATTTTAGAGAGGAGAGAAAAGATGAGAGAAAAAAAAAATTTTGGCTAGTTCTTTGAAGTATATGAAAGAAATGGGAAAATAGATACAAGTGTATATATATTTTGGTCTTTGGTCAAAGTTTGGTCCAAGTAATTACATATTAGGATGCAAGATCCATAAAACAAGGAGGCTTAGGGTGGCTTAGGGGGGGCTCATTAAAGTTCTTGTCCCCAAAACACATGTATTGGTTAGATATTTTGTATTTTAGGTGTTATCGGGTACCGAGTTAACTAAAAATAAATGTTAACGTGGTAAAATAAAATACGAAGAAGTTGTAAAAGTTGTAAAATAATATTCCTTGCAAGAATCAGGTGTTAGAAAAATTATTGAATTAAAATAACGCAAACCGACGAAGTAATAAGCTCCGACCGTGAAATATAGTAATCGGTTTCAAAACACCGGGTAAATTAATAATATAATTTTTATATTATTATAATGAGTATTAAAATATATTAGGATCGTAGTCGGGAGTGTCGGGTATATGTTAGTAGTAAAAACTGAGTGGTAACGTTAATTACAAATTAAACATACGTATATAAAAATAATGCATATCCGTGTAGGTTCTAAAGTGATGACGATGTGTAGACTACACTAGTCTATATGACGTGTCGTTAATGAATGATACATGAATTCGCAGGTAAACCACATTGGTTACGCGAATTTGAAGACTCGTAAACTCAGTTTACGTAATGGTGAATGATGATCATGAATAGTGATTCCCTTCGGGAATGAATAGTGTCACATGAATAGTAAAGTTTCTGAACGCTTCTCAAAATCACAAACCGACTCCGAAAATGATGAATAGTGACCGGTGAATAGTAACTGATGAATAGTGAATAGAAGAAATGCCTTGAAAATGCGGGTTGTTATAGTCTCACCCCCTTAAAAGGAACTTCGTCCCGAAGTTCAGTTTGTGTTGGTCTCTGGAGTTGTATTGGTGAAAAGATGATGATACTTATCGTGTAAGCTACTGAGCCCTAATGGGAGTTCAAGTCTGTAGGCCACTAGACCCATACTGTCTGAAATATTGAATGGTCCAATGTATATCGGGTTTAACTTCCCGAAGTTTTCTGAATGGTATCATGCCTTTCCTAGGCAGAACTTCAACATAATCATGCCACCAACTTGAAATTCTAAGGGTTTACAACTTATCGAACTTGTAACTGATTCTTGATTTGTAGGAAATTCCTGGTTATTTCATGAATGCTTACGGGACTAGTAAGTTGGGCTTTTCCAAGTTTTGATCCATCAATGGATGTTGACACTTCGACCATAGAGTGCTTCGAATGGTGTAGTCTCTATGCTCGCGCGATAACTATGGTTGCAACTGAATTTGGTTTATGGTAAATGGATAGTCCGACCATTTCTAGTGTCAATCACACCCGATTTGGGCATATCTCCCTATGTTTGAATCAATCTCAAATTCTGACCATTGGTCTACAGATGATAGTCGGTGTGGTTCCAAAGAAGTCTTTATTGTAATCGCTAGAAGTTTGAGGTGAATCAAATTCCTCTATTAGGAATAATTGAAATGGGTATCATGAATCTTGTTTTGAAAGACTTACAGGGTTAAATCCGTAAAAGGGTGTTGTTGAAAAATAATAGATTAGGATAAGGTTGTGATCCTCCGCAGGATGTCAAGAATTGAGTCTTTCTCCACCTACGGTGCTTAGTCTCCATTACTAAGATTTTCCCCAAGTTATAGGTCATCAACTCACAACTCCTAAAGGTATGAGTGAGGTAATATAATGATTGATTTTCAAAGTTTGTTTTGAGATTGTGTTTTGTTCATAAACCTTCCCCGAATAAATGAATTTACAAGTTTAAGCAAACGGCTTTTTAGGTAACATCCTTCTTGATGTTTCAAAATTTAGTAGTTATGCAATATAGGAAAATTTTCAACATAAGGTGGATAGTATGATTTACCAAAGATCGATGTTTAAAATTTTATAACATTCAATAGTTTTGTAAAAGATTAGCCAAAAGGAATTTGCTTGTCAAAATAAGTGCATCAGAAAAGTATTTCTTACAAGATATATGTTTTGTATAACGGTAGTTTTGGAGAAAATCCATTTAAAAATGAAAGTATTAAGAGGATAAAATAGCCAGGTATGTAGGTCTGCACAAATGCATAGGTGTCTAACATGTTTGAATAAAGGCTATTGGTGAGATCATGTTCAGTTTATAGTCTTGGTTAAGAGGTTGGATTTATCTCTATGGTGTTGCTTAGTGAGCACTCGTATCTAACGAATTTTATAATTCAGTCAAGCCAATACTTTCCAGATGATGGAATTTTGTGATCAGGCCAGTGATGGTGGTTCGAATGGTTTTGTGATATCTTGAGATTTCTGTTGAGTTTTGATTGGTCTTAATGTACCGAGGGATCATCCTCATAGAAGGTATGGAAAGTCTTTCCTAGGGAGGTCATTGATAATATCCACTTATCAATATAGGGAGTAGTGAGTGATGAGTGACATAGGAATCTATAAGGTGTCACCTAATTCTTTATATATATATGGGGGTGGGGAAAGGAAATGATAGTGATGGTAAGAGGGGAAAAGACTGTGACAACTGCAACATAATGAGATTGTGATGAAAGAAAAATACGGTGATGTAAGTGTATCATGCATAGACGTGAATGTTCATGAGATGAAATGACCAGTTGACATGCTTCCAATCGGTGGTTAACGAAGTGATGAAAAGTATGAATGTTCCAACAACGAGGGTATACACATACATGAATGAAACATTTTAAAATTGAGTAGAGGATTCAATCCAGACATAATCTTATTATAACCATTCTCAGTGTTGCAAAATTCACTTCTGAGTCAGACATAGGTGGTCAGCCTATATCTCACTATCCCGGGTCGAATATAGATGACCAGTCTACATTCCACCGAGGTTCCATGAATTTTGAAATACTCAGTTCAGTTATACTAATACCATGTCCTTCAAAAATACCAAGAGGTTCTGAAAGACAAAAGCAAGTGACCAAACCCGAGGTCAAATGATAAAACTGTGCAAGGAAAGACATAACATGGTGACATATATGATACGTGAACATGCTTATATGAAGACAATTATAGTAATCAACTATAATAAATGAATATAATATATCAGATAATGAGACACAAATCTCATCACCTATGTCAGCAACTAAACACAAATGAGGCTTCAGCTTGGCAGGCAGGCACGTGACGGTCATAGGGTTAAGTTTTCGTAAAAGTAGCTATAGTCTAGGTTTTAAAAACACTTAGTTCGCTATAGCCAAAGCTCTGATACCAATCTGTCACACCCCCAGAATCGGGTCCAGCGGAAGCATACATGTAGATGGGGTGTAACTCAATTGGTATTACAGCACAAGTACAAAATTGGTTTTCACTTCAATCATTTAGAATAAAATCGTTTAACTACAAGTATTGAATTTACATTGTTTAAAATTAGTGCGGAAGTAGGCCCTTAAAATAGTTTAAAAACGGTCCCCATAAGATTATCAGAGTCTTCTATGACCATGCCATGCCCTGCCAAAACCTCCTGTAGTGTGCCATTGCTTAAAACCTGAAAATACATGCTAAAATGTCATCATAAAGCTGGTGAGTTCATAGTTTTAAGTAAACAAGTATTTTCCAGAAATCAAGTATTTCCCGTAAACAAGTATTTTCCAGAAATCAAGTATTTCCCGTAAACAAGTATTTTCCAGAAATCAAGTATTTCCCATAAACAAGTATTTTCCAGAAATCAATTATTTCCCGTAAACAAGTATTTTCCAGAAATCAAGTATTTCCCAGCAAAGGCATCGTAAATCCACTCAGTTACAAGTCCCGCCATAAGAGACTTGTAACCTGTGTGTTTACAACCCACTGCCAAAAGTAATATGTTTAAGTAAACAAGTCATTTGCGGAACACGAGATTTTCAGTAGCAAGACAATATAACAAATACAGTGTCACAGCTAAAAATAAGGTATACAGTGCCTAAAGCTCATGACCCCGAAGCTCAACGTAATCGTATGCAATCAAGCATAAAATGCCCCAATTAAGTGTTTGCCAGACACTCGGAAGTAATCCGAATGATATGCGTCCGTTTGACAGGTTGGCGCGACCAACTCGGACGGGGTGTCAACCCAAATAGATCTATCCACAGCATTCGCGCTCACACGCATGTAATTAACGGTTCATGATAAAGGGGACTTCAGTGGCAGTATTAGGTAACTCATGCAAAGTAACAGTTTTATATTTATGTCCGCAAAAGCAAGAACTTGTGTTCATAAGAAAGAAATCAAGGATGGAATAAGTAATTCATAATGTATTCAAATAATCAATCAAGTATTTCAACCATCCAGTAATGTTTGAGAAAATAAATCGCGTTCAAGTAAAACAAGCATTGAATTTAAATAGTAACGAGCATGTATCTTCCCCCAAAACAGTTGTAAAACAAGTAAAAGTAGGGGTTATGAACTCACCTGGTGCAATAGCTACGATGACAACAATGAATACACAGAAATGAGGCACGATCTCTAACCGCAACCTAATATGAATGATATGATCTAATGTAAGAGATGAAATGACGCTACACATGCAAATATGTATGTTATCGATACCACTCATTAGTTTTGAAAATAACGTTTATCGTTGACAAATACGTTTTTGACGTCTCGTTAGGTTAATAACCACTTTTCATGGAAATAGGTTGAAACGGTACTCCACGATCCTTGTTTGGTGTTCTATCGGCAAATATAAGGTTTTCGTCGCAAAAATAACATTTTTCTTACTTGAAAATATGCCCAAAATGGCCTCGCAAAACAAGTCGCGAAATGTTGTACGTTAAGGGTTAGTGATGAAACTCGGCATTTTTGAAAACCTTGTAACAATATCTTGAAGTCGTGTCATATAACTTTTGGCGATACGGGTCTTGATCGATGAGAAATTCGACTCTTATTGTTGCTACTTGAAAGTATTATGTTCAACACTTAGAAAATTTCATTACAGTAAAAGCTGTCAAAATATATATAGTTTATCGGGTATATAGATGAGGTCGTAGTTTATTCGTTATAAGTCTATTCGACGAACGGCCAATTGATTTGAAAAGCTTGTTGGAAGATCTTGATTTCATAAAACTACAGCTCGGACTCAAACTGAACCGATCATAAAGAAAAACAGCTGAGAAAGTGGTGTCTCGCAAATACAGTTTTGCGCCAAAAATAATAATAGAAAGCTGATGGAAATATATATATATATATATATATATATATATATATATATATATATATATATATATATATATATATATATATATATATATATATATATATATATATATATATATCGTCTAAGTTCAAACGCTTGTATCTATTTCGTTATAAGCTTGTTTTCTACGTTCTTTATATCCCCGGAATCGTGGGATGGCATACTAGTAGATTTTTGATATGTCGGGACGGCTAGATCAAGTTTTAGGCCTCGAAACAGTCCAAGAAAATCGTGGGACAGCAAGTATTTTTTTTTTTTTTTCAGAAAATAGTTTTCGTCGTTAATATTGGAAATATCATAACTTTTTCGTCGTAACTCGGATTTTATCCCCGTTTTCGGCCATAGTTTCGTCTCGGAATGTATTTTCTAAATCTTTGGTCCAAAGTTACCCAAAACCCACTGATTTTCCCACGTTTCATGTTTTTGGACAGAACCTTTATATAGTTTGTAAAAATCAACTTTTCTAGTTCAAAACTTGTTTAGAACTTACCCAAACTATCTCAAATCAACTCCACAAGTACCCAATCCTACCATACACCTTCTTAGGGTGTCATGGGGTCCTAAACATCACCAATCTTAGTGGATCTAATGAGATTACTAGTGAAATTTATAGATCTATGTTTATAAACAAAAATAAACAATAAGTGGTATGGATCATAGTATATTTGCATGTTTTTGTTACTAGATCATAAAAATATATAAAGTAGATGTTTAAAAGAGTAGGAAAGATTATTAGTAACTTACTTGAAGGTTTGATGAGTTTTTGGAGATGATTATGTAAGAAACCTTGGGATTTTTATTTCAAAATCCAAGCAAGGAGTATAAATGAGACTTGATCATGACTTGATCTTCAAAATTTTATGATTTCTTCCATGTTGTTGTTCTTGGCCAAAATTTTAGAGAGGAGAGAAAAGATGAGAGAAAAAAAAATTTTGGCTAGTTCTTTGAAGTATATGAAAGAAATGGGAAAATAGATACAAGTGTATATATATTTTGGTTAAGTAATTACATATTAGGATGCAAGATCCATAAAACAAGGAGGCTTAGGGTGGCTTAGGGGGGGCTCATTAAAGTTCTTGTCCCCAAAACACATGTATTGGTTAGATATTTTGTATTTTAGGTGTTATCGGGTACCGAGTTAACTAAAAATAAATGTTAACGTGGTAAAATAAAATACGAAGAAGTTGTAAAAGTTGTAAAATAATATTCCTTGCAAGAATCGGGTGTTAGAAAAATTATTGAATTAAAATAACGCAAACCGACGAAGTAATAAGCTCCGACCGTGAAATATAGTAATCGGTTTCAAAACACCGGGTAAATTAATAATATAATTTTTATATTATTATAATGAGTATTAAAATATATTAGGATCGTAGTCGGGAGTGTCGGGTATATGTTAGTAGTAAAAACTGAGTGGTAACGTTAATTACAAATTAAACATACGTATATAAAAATAATGCATATCCGTGTAGGTTCTAAAGTGATGACGATGTGTAGACTACACTAGTCTATATGACGTGTCGTTAATGAATGATGCATGAATTCGCAGGTAAACCACATTGGTTACGCGAATTTGAAGACTCATAAACTCAGTTTACGTAATGGTGAATGATGATCATGAATAGTGATTCCTTTCGGGAATGAATAGTGTCACATGAATAGTAAAGTTTCTGAACGCTTCTCAAAATCACAAACCGACTCCGAAAATGATGAATAGTGACCGGTGAATAGTAACTGATGAATAGTGAATAGAAGAAATGCCTTGAAAATGCGGGTTGTTACACAATCCCCCGGTACTTGTCACTATACTATACTACAACAATCAGGTACACTGCCTGGTGGGGGTTGTAAGCTTCTCGAGATCCCTCGAGAGGTAAAGCCTGGTGCGATTCCCACGTATCAAGTTTTTGGCGCTGCAGCCCGGGGAATAGTTATTGTCTAGGTTAGGATTTCTTTTTATTAGGTCTACTTGTTAGATTCCTTTCTAGTAAGATTTTATTTTTATTTTTAGGTTGTCTTTAGTCTATCTTATTTCTTCGTGTATTTGTTCATAACCTTTACCATCTGCCATCATCGCAAATGACGATTTCTCTAACCTTAGAATCACTAGGAGTCGTAGTTCCACTAGAGACCTAGTTTTGCCTTATGTAGAACCTAAAAGAGAAATGCGTAGGCTAAGACGATCTCTCTCAACACCTGAACCATCCAGCATAGCTATCAATTTTGATGAGGCCCTTTCTGAAGAAAATTCAGAAAATCACCTCACACCCCTAGCTCCCAATCCAACAACGATATGAGTACCCTTGAAACTCCCATTCTTAAGCGCCTTAAGGACTACTCCTCCCCGAATCCTCATGGCTTCTCAAATGCCATTGTCTTCCCAAACGAACACACCGATGAGGTCTTACGTGCAAGCGATGTTTGGCTTGTCCAAAGTGTGTGTGAGTTTTGCGGACTAGATGATGATGACCCGATTCAACACATCAAGGACTTCTTGAAAATAGTTGACACCCTCCATACGGATGGGGCCACTAGAAACACGTCCCGATTACGATTCTTCCCTTTCACTCTTTATGAAAAAACCAAAGAATGGTATGATAGACTCCCCTCCGAGTCTATTTTCACATGGGAGAAACTTATATCCAAGTTTTATGAGAAGTTCTTCCCAGCAGCGAAAACCTGAGTATTTAGGGATAGGATCCTCCGCTTCCAAAAGGGAAAGGACGAACCCATCCATAAATCGTGGATTAGATTCAAGGATTTAATAATACAAATTCCCTATCATGGCATTGAACTTTGGCTTCTGGTCCAAATCTTCTACGACAATGTCTCCTTAGACGACCAGAACGGAATCAACAATTCTAGAAAAGGGAAATTAGCCAATCTTAGTGCCGAGGAAGGGTGGAATAGGATTAAGGAATATGCTCAAGACCAGGATGACACTTGGGATGAACCTGAGTCAACTGCTAGCATGTCTGAAATCACACAAACACCCTCAGATCGGCTAAGAAAAATTCACAAAAGAATGGAATACCTTGCGGGGTCGCGAACAACTAAACGACTTTCAAATCCTTACTTGATATGCGACTACTGTGAGGGCCCGCACAAGGTAGAGGAATGCGGAGGAGAACCCACAACCGAACATGCGTGTTTGTCAGGACATGACATCTACGCTGACCCTTCCCTTTTTTCCTTTTTACCAAAACGATGATTATACCCTTTGGGGAAATCTGGTGAAAAGAAAAGAAGGGGAGGAAGGCCCTGAATATAAAATCAGGAGCACTTTTGAAGATGACCTTGGTCACTTCACTCAAGAAAAAGGCTTACAATTGAAAGGTCTTGATGAGCTCATCGCTGAGCAACAGAATGACATGAAAGAATGGTTCAACAAGCTTAACTCCACCCTTGATGACCAAGACAGGCCATCAGTAACCCAAAAAGACCCCCTGCTCGTGGTGACTACTCGAGCTGGAACAACAACCAAGGACCCCCTTATCCGAGCTCACATCCTATCACCATTGATCCAAGCAAGCCCCACGAGGAGGAAGGTAATGTGAGCAGCGAGGCTCCCGAACAACCTTCCCTGGTGACCCCATCCCCATCAATTCCACCTAACCAACCTGTCAGAATCCCATTCCCATCCCGCCTTAAGAACCAAAAAATTGAGAACGATAATAAGAGATTCTTGTCATATCTAAAAGATTCAGTGGTCACCATACCTCTCCTTGATGCTTGCTATCACATGCCAAAGTATAGCTCATACTTTAAAAAATTACTCGCCAACCGAAAGAAACTCGAGGATCTTGTGACTCTGGGGGAAGAATGTTCGATGGTGACCCATCGAGGGCTACCAAAAAAGGTAGACGGTCCAAGCAGCTTCACCTTGCCCTGTTCCATAGGATCTCTATTAATAAAGAATGATCTTTCCGATTTAGGGGCGAGTATCAACCTCATGCCTCACTCCATGTTCCTCAAACTAGGATACTCCGGACTAAAGCCTACCCGTATGAACATCCAACTAGCCGATAGATCGGTCAAATATCCCGTAGGGATATGCGAGAATGTGCTAGTCAAAGTTGGAAAATTCAAATTTCCGGTTGACTTCGTGATCTTGGAGATGGAGGAGGATGACTTGGTGCCCATCATCTTAGGGAGACCATTTCTTGCTACCGCTCGTGCTGTCATTGATGGTCATGATGGCAAGTTAACCTTACGAGTAGGAACTGATAGCTTAACCTTCGACATTAAAGACACTATGAAACTCTCTCTCGAAGCAGCTAACCGGCTCTATTTCATCGGAGAGGTCGATGAACTCACGGATGTCATTGACAACTGTGTTGATGAACAGATCGAAGAAGGTTGGTTACGGGATGAGAGTTTCCTCCCCTTATTGGAGGAAGAAAAGGTGGAGGGCGTTAGAGCAGTCTCCTTCTACCCTAGACAAGAGACCACTGAACAGCTCGAACTCCGAAAACCCGAAAACAAGCTTAAGCCTTCTATTATCAAGCCCCCTAAGCTAGAGCTTAAAGAACTCCCTAACAACCTAGAGTATGCCTTCCTTCAGGGAGAGGATCAACTGCCGGTAATTATAAACTCTTCCCTCGAACATGAACAAAAAGGTAAGCTCTTAGAAGTCCTAAAGAAATATAAGGGATTCCTTGCATGGAGCATAGCCGACATTAAGGGAATTGACTCAACTTTTTGCACGCATAAGACTCTTATGGAAGAAAACTACAAACCTATCATGCAACCCCAGAGGCGGGTGAATCCCAACATTAAGGAGGTAGTGAAGAAAGAAGTCATTAAACTTCTGGATGCAGGACTGATTTACCCAATTTCGGATAGCCCGTAGGTTAGTCCTGTACAGGTTGTACCAAAGAAAGGTGGAATGACTGTGGTGAAAAATGACAAAGGTTAGATGGTACCCCAGAGAATGGTTACTGGCTGGCGGGTATGCATCGATTATAGAAAACTCAATGATGCCACAAGGAAGGATCACTTTCCCCTACCATTCATTGACCAAATGTTGGAAAAATTATCTGGGCACGAGTATTACTGTTTCTTGGATGGGTTCTCGGGATATTTCCAAATCCCCATAGCACCTGAGGACCAGGAGAAAACCACGTTTGCTTGCCCTTATGGAACATTCGCCTATAAAAGGATGCCTTTTGGGCTGTGTAACGCTCCCGCCACCTTTCAGCAATGCATGACCGCAATCTTTCACGAATTAATGGAAGACAACATGGAAGTTTTCATGGATGACTTTTCGGTCTTCGGGAACTCTTTCAACCGCTGTCTTGCTAATCTAGAAAAAATGCTCAAACGTTGTAAGGAAACCAACTTGGTCTTAAATTGGGAAAAATGTCATTTTATGGTAAAAGAAGGGATTGTGTTAGGACATAAGGCTCAGGGAATGGGATTGAGGTGGACCAAGCAAAAGTGGAAGCTATATCTAAATTACCTTATCCCACGACTGTTAAGGCAATACGAAGCTTCTTGGGCTACGCCAGGTTCTACCGGAGATTCATCAAAGATTTCTCTAAAATAGCTCGACCAATGACTCAATTGCTGCTGAAAGATGCCCCTTTCAATTTCTCTCAAGAATGCAAGGATGCATTCGATCTCCTGAAAAAGGAGCTCACGCAAGCCCCAATCATGGTTACACCCAACTTGGAGTTGCCTTTCGAAATCATGTGCGATGCTAGCAACTCTGCTGTCGGGGCAGTATTAGGCCAAAGGCGTGACAAGCTATTCCAACCTATTTACTACGCTAGCAAAACGATGAATCCCGCTCAAGAGAATTATTCTACCACCAAAAAAGAATTATTAGCCGTAGTGTTCGCCTTCGACAAATTCCGTCAATACCTTGTCCTTTCAAAGACAGTCATTTTCACTGATCACTCGGCTCTCCGATATCTTTTTGCTAAGCAAGATGCTAAACCACGACTAATTTGGTGGATCTTGTTGTTACAATAATTTGACATTGAAATTCGTGATAAAAGGGGGCGGAGAATTTGGCTGCTGATCACCTCTCTCGTCTTGAAAATCCCCTTAATGAGCTTGATAGAAGCGAGATTCGGGATTCATTCATGTCAATGATAGATTCTGAGCCTTGGTACACTGATTTTGCTAACTATCTTGCGAACAGACTCATTCCGGAACACATGACTAAATACGAAAAGAAAAGGTTCTTTGCCCAACTAAAATACTACTTTTGGGACGAACCATTTTTATTCCGAAGGTGTCCTGATCAAATAATCAGACGTTGTGTTTCGGGAAATGAGGCAATAAAGATCATGAAAGAGTGTCACTCTGGCCCCTCTGGGGCCATCATGGGATAAACACCACCACACGAAAGATTTCTGATGCCGGATTCTATTGGCCCACGATATTCCGTGATGTAAAGAAATGATACAAGCATGCAATGCATGTCAACGGGCCGGGAATATATCAAACAGAGATGAAGCACCTCAGAATTTTATACAAATATGTGAGGTTTTCGACGTCTGAGGAATCGACTTCATGGGACCCTTTCCATCTTCAGGGGGAATTAATACATTTTAGTTGCCATCGATTATGTTTCAAAATGGGTAGAGCCACAAGCCCTTAGGACCAACGATGCTAGGGTAGTTATTCATTTCCTGAAAAAGCTGTTCGCTAGGTTCGGCATTCCTAAAGCTCTCATTAGTGATAGGGGGACCCACTTTTGCAATGCGCAAATGGAAAGGTCATAAGGAGATATGGAGTGTCCCATCGATTTTCCACCGCCTATCACCCACAAACCAATGGTCAGGTCGAAAACACCAACAGGGCAATTAAAAGAAGACTAGAAAAAATGGTTAGTCAAAATAAAAAAGACTAGTCATTTAAACTCGATGAGGCCTTATGGGTATTCCGAACTGCCTACAAGACACCTATTGGAACAACCCCGTTCCACATGGTTTATGGTAAGGCATGTCACCTTCCGGTCGAACTAGAGCATAAGGCTTATTGGGCGCTTAAGGCATGTAATTTGGACTATACAATTTCCGGAACAAATAGGTTCTTGCAACTCCATGAGCTTGATGAGCTAAGGTTAGAAGCGTATGAATCTTGCATTACATATAAGGAGAGGGCGAAAAGATGGCATGACCAGCGCATTAAGAAACCTAAGGAATTTTTAGAAGGGGACAAAGTCCTATTGTATAATTCTCGGTTAAGGTTATTTCCCGGGAAGCTCAAGTCTAGATGGTATGGGCCCTTTACGGTGAAAAGTTCCTCTAAAACTGGAGTTGTTGTGTTAATAGACAATGAAAATAGAGAGTTTACTGTCAACATACAGCGTGTAAAACATTATCAAGAAAGTAGTAATGAGATGATCAGTGAGGAGGATGTAACATTTGAAGAAGAGGTCACGTAATTGCCCATGACCTTGAGTCTAGCTACAAGACTCGTAAATAAAGAAAATCGCTTCTTGGGAGGCAACCCATGTTTTATGTGATTTTTATTTGTTTGATTGTTATTTGTTTCCGTATGCATGCTTTATTTTTATTGTTGGTAGATCATGCTTCAAAATAAAATTGTGAAAATACTTCATTTTGTCGTTTGACTTCGTCTTAACTTCATACAAAGGTATTTCGCAAAAGATAAGTGTAAGGGGAAACCCCAAATTTGTTTTTAAGAACAATATTGATCATGATTCTCCACGATATTAAATGGACATGTGTATTAGTATTTGTTAGAGTCAAATGCTTGTATCGAGTAATAATGATGTTTTGCAGGATTTTCCAGGAAGTAGGACATAAGTTTTTCCAGAAATTTTCCGGAAACTTAACATAAAGATTTCTGCAGATCACTTTTGACGTCGTCATGAGTTAACTCCTGACGGTGTCATGTGTAAAATTCTGGAAATTTTGCTAGTTTTGTTTTTCTAACGGAGTCTTGAAGTTTTGGTTAATTCTTTAGTTTTATAAACTCCAGAAAATCTGCAAACATTCATTACACAAGCATTATATCTTAATTTGTTTTCTAGGACTTGTTAGTATATATAGATTGCCGCCGATTTTACGCGAGGTTGCATTGTTTGTTTTCTCAGGTTTAACAGGTTATGTATGACAAGAAGATGATTTATTTTTCTGGAAGGGAAGCTTTGATTGTTCATTTTCTTTGAGGAAGATCTAACCTTGTTGACACACTATCCACACCGAACGAATCAGGGGAGTATTTGATTTCATTCTTTTACCTGTTTTACTTTTACATTCTTTAATTGAATATTGAGGACAATGTTCATCTTAAGTGTATGGGGAGGGTAAATGATGATACCTTATAGGATACACTAGCACTTGAGTTTGTTTGTTTGATGGTAGGTGTGTAATAAAACTAAGAGAAATACTTGTTAGTGTAATTTTAGCGCCAAATTTAAAATTTTTTACAACATTTAGGAGTGAAACTTTAGTCTTAGCAAGCGTCTCATGGATAGGAGTTGTATGACTAGCACAAAACCGTACTATTCAGAAAAATTCTCCACCCAAATATGTGAGGTTCGCCTTTAGATTTGATAGGAAAAGCATTTACTATTAATGCTTATGAGTGTACTGGTAGCATTTAGATTCTAGAACTTGCGTTAGTGATGCATCCCGAGACCGCTAGTGAGACTACATTCGTGTAGTAGGATTTACTACATGATAAGAGGCATTAGGATCACCCTTGTGATTAAACCCGTATCATAATTACTTGACCATTTAAGTCATATTACTTGGCTAGTAAAGTCAACTAATTTTTCCCACACCTTAGCGTTGTACTCATTTTTAGTACACGAAACCCCTAGTACACCCCTCCGAGCCTATCTTTTCGTTTCTAACCTTAAGCATCATACTTAAAGGAAGAATTTGTTACAACCCACTTAAATGTACACCCAAATCGCCTTAGCCTTCCGTGTATGCACTCATCTTTAGTGCATTATTGTTATTTGTTTAAACCGTTAGTTAATTATCTAATTGATTACATGGTTGCTAAGTCGAGTCATATCCTTGTACATATTGTTTTGGGACGATTGGGACTCATGGGTAAAGTACTTGTGTTATGGAGTAATGGGGAAGAACATCATATTATTACCCCCATATGTGCGTTTATCTTAAAAGTACTCCAAGTGTTTTGATTATCTTAATTCGAGTCATTAGATTAGTTTATTGTAAAGTATGTAAAAATTCAAGTGTGAGGGGAATGTTCATTCCCTATGATTTATTATTTTGGATGGTAGGGTAAGAGTGTATGCAGCAAAAAAAATAAAAAATAAATAAATAAATAAATAAATAAATAAATAAAATAGAAAAAAGAAAAGAGAAAAAAAACATACGGACTACCATCCCATTTTATTCTATGTTTGTTTTAAGTTTTTGTTATTTTTCCTTTATTAGTTTAAAGCAAAAAATGAGCCGTTTTTAGGGGGTCATTTAAGCCCGTATTTGAATTTATTTGATCAAATATTGCCCTAAATCGTTCATTTTGTCATTTTAGGTACTTTTGGAGTGAATTCTGGAAAAGGAAGCATTTTGGACGTTTTTGAAGCATAAAAGTGAAGAAAACGGCAAAGTCTTAATTTTCCTTGCTGGGAACAGTACCTGACGGTGTCAAGAGTCCTTATGTGACGGCGTCAAGAGAAAACAAGAGGTGGAAGTGGTGACGATCCAGAGAAATCGTGACGGCATCAAGCTTGGCTGTCATGGTTCAAGATATGGTGACGGCCTACAACTAAATTACACATGACAGCGTCAAACTTGGATCTAGGCAATCCGATCTCATTATGGGCGACGAGTTGACGGTGTCAGAAATTCCTTCTTGACGCCGTAACCTTGTAAAATCTATATATAGTTTTGCAATTTGCATTCATTATATGTAACTTTAGAGGGAGTAACTTTGGAGAAACCCTAACACGAATTTTACTATTCTTTCAAGGGTTTTTACCCTTTGAAACCTTTCATGTTCAATTGAGATAAGTATCCTTTCAATTCATTCAATATGTCTATGTGTTGTTTGAATATATCTTACGCTTGTCTTGAATTTAACATGCTAGGCTAGATTTCTTGTGTGTTTGCTTAGATGTAGTGAAACCTAGATGTCGATTATGGGTTGATTGTTTGTTTATAGTTGTTACAGATGAATGATTTTGATGTTAGGCTTAAGAAAACTGGCAGACTTCCATAGGGTAACATGCTCGAACGTCTTAAGAAACATGAAGCAATGCGTACTAGGTTATTATTGTTGTATTTAATGCATGAGCGAATTCTAATAATCCCATGTTAGGAGCTTCTTGCAGGCTCGACATAGGAGTGAAGTAGGAGCTTATAGAGTTGGGGAAGTACGTACGCCACCCCACGAATGGTATTAAGGAATATAACCCGTCATCCACGCAATTGTAACAAACTATCAACCTGTAAAAGATATCTAGGGAGTAATGAAATCTAAGTAAACACAACTCTCCCCATTATTGTTCACACCACTAGTTTAATTAGCTTTATTTTCATTTTTGATTTTTATTTTGATTGCATCTTAGTTATTGGGTTAGTTGATTAACAACTAATTCCGCCCACTCTCCAAAAATCGAGATTTTTAATTGCTTTTATAAAAATATAAAAATACAAAAAGAATCATCCCTCACCTCTAGACCTAGTTTTTAGGCTTTCTAATCCTAGCGACACTATTCCTGAGTTGAACGATCAATCCCCCGGTACTTGTCACTATACTATACTACAACGATCAGGTACACTGCCTGGTGGGGGTTGTAAGCTTCTCGAGATCCCTTGAGAGGTAAAGCCTGGTGCGATTCCCACATATCAATGATGGTGTCTTGTATATAAAAGAACTCACCTTTCCAGTTTCTAATATTTGAAAAAGGTTTTGTGACTAAGTACGGAACATCACATTCTGGCCTTTTCTCTAAAGTCAACCAATCTCCACCAGGATATATGTTCAGAAAACCCCTAAGCACTGTCAGTGTAGGCTCATAACCATAAGGTTTACACATAACAATGTATGTGGTAAGTTTGGAAAGGCCAAAAGGGTTGAAACTAGATATATGGACTTTGATAACGCCGTAATTATACATATTCTCGGGCATAATATTATATGTTTTATGATCATTTAGTATGAACTTTCGATACTTAATAGCATGAAATGAATGCAGGTTCACTCTTTGATGCTCTAAAGCAAGAAACATCCAAAGCACAACTATTTCAGCAATCGAAGTAAATAAATAAAAAGTCTATTATATTAGTCCTTTCTTCCAAGCCAAGTGTGCTGGTTTTCCAAGTCATGTGTGCCGCACTTGTTCTCTCGGTCAAGAAGTAGTTTTTAATAAAAGTGTGCCGGTTTTGTATCCGATGTACGCCATACTTCCTCTGCATTTATGAAACTTTGGCAATAAGAAAATAGCTAAGTGCGCCGCACTTACAATCAAAGTACGCCGTACTTTGCCTATCAGAAGCCTATAAATAGAGCTCATTTTCAAGAATTTGAACTCTCCACTCTCTAACCAATTATCACTAAGTTAGGTAAGAAGTACTCTGTGATCATGAGTCAAAAGCAGACGTGAACGAATTAGACAAGGACGTTATATACTTGTTGGTGTCGAACTTTTGGTTACTTGTGACACTAGTGTAATCCATTTGATCATTCCAATCCGTATGTCTCTTGTTTACTATTTAATCACTTCTGTTGACATGAACTCATTAGCCATGAGAGGCTAAACCTCTTGTGATTGCTTGGATATGTTTTAATAATAAAGTGAATTATGATTATGCTTTGATCTTTATCAATTTCAAGTTTATGCTGTGAACTATTGTGTCTCTAGTCTTATTACATTTGTTATTGAAACTGGTTGAATCTAACTTGTTGGGATATGTCGAAAGAACAAATTTATATGCAATTCTAGAGACTTGTCTGCGTTTCTCGCCTTCGAAAGGAGAAATCCACCTAGGAGAATCGATAATAATCTAGACTAGATATATCATACTATCTTGAGAGAAGTCTCTTGGTAGATAAACATAAATCTTGAATTGAACCTAAGCATTGCTCTTTTGACGAAAATGGCAAAATAATAAGTTGTACTCTACTCATATTATCAAACTAAGATCAAACATAAGCATTGTCACTAAATTATCCAAGCAATAATTCATTTTATCATTTGAATTCTCCATATTACCTTTATCGCTATTTGTTAACTATTGTTTTGTTTACTAATCATTTATACTTAATCCGAACGAACTAAGTCCCTGTGGATACGGCCTGGTCTTACCTAAATCTTATATTACCAACGAGGGTTATACTTTACCCATGTGTTTGGTTTATTAAAATCGGTGAAACTAGCATTATAAATTTAAAGCTTTTCTTACACATCAACGTTTTTGGCGCCGTTTCCGGGGACTTAAATATGTTCCTTAAGAATTTTCAAAGTGAATCTAGCAAACAAAACCATAATTTCCCTCAAAACAATTACACTCTGTTATCTCTGTTGCAGAAAACACACCGCACAAACACTCTTGTGCGCTGCACTTATTCATAAACACACAAACACCGTCGTACTTGTCACCAAGTACGACGCACTTATTTAAATCCGTGAGGTTATTCATAAAACTTCACAATATCTTTATAAAAATTCAAAAAAGAATCATCTTCTGATCATCAGAATCACTATCTTTCTTTAAAAAATAAATAAATAAAAAATCTTCTCGGTAAAAATAACACCGCCGTACTTTCACTCTAGTACGCCGAACTTATCACTTTTATACAAGTACGCCGCACACCTTGTCGTGTACGCCGGACTCACTTACTCAGATAACGAAATTTGTCTCACTGATTTTAATTTCGCTCTCTAAAATTGGATGCACACTCGTTCCTCTGAAACTGATCCCATTTCACCTCTGTCAGAACCTGGAAGAACTTTAAACAAAATAAATCGTAATAACAAAACAGTTCCTTATTCTCAAAAAGACGAAACACTCGAACAACCTCATGTTCGCCACGTACCTATTGACGGTATCTCGAATTTCTGATTTTTCATTAAGTTAATCAAATTATACGATCCAATGGATGACGCTGATAATGAACCTATGTAGGCTAACGATCATATCGTTGCACCTACTCATGGACCAGCTATTACCATTCCTGAAACCGCAAATGAGTTTGCCATAAAAGGAAATCACTTGGCTCTTGTCAAATGCAATCAATTTGATGGTCGAACCAAAATTGATCCTTACAAACACATTCATGAATTTCTTAGAGTTTGTGATATGTTCAAATATGGAGCTAGCGAAATCAAAGCGGTAAGACTCATGATGTTCCCTTTATCTTTAACGGGAGAAGCTAAAACTTGGCTTGACGAACTCGACGAAGGAACCATTGAATCCTGGGACGAGCTTCGCACTGCTTTCGTTAGTAGATTTTTTCTGCCAGCTCTATTCGATAAACTTCTTGGAGAAATCTGAGGATTCTCACAACACGAACTTGAAAATCTCACCGAAGCTTGGCTTCGAATGAAAGAATTGCTAAGAAACTATCATGGACACGGTCTAACAAAAGGCAATATAATCAAAATCTTCTACCACGGTCTTGATGAAATAACTCAAGAAGCTTTAAACGTTGCAGCCAGAGGTATACTTCTCTATAAAACACCAAATCAAGCTTATCAACTTCTTGTAGACAAAGTCTTACTCAAGCTCGATTGGGCTAAAGATGAGAAACCTAAAACCACTCTTCGTAAAACTGTTGCTTTCGCCGATGAAGGCAGTAGTAATTCTGATACTGACAAAATTATGGCCAGAATGGATGCCATGACTATCAGAATGGACGCTCAGTATAAAGAAATGAAAGAAAACGTGAAACTTGTAATCATTGTGGCGTAAATCATTCAATTGCAAATTGTAGTGATGATGACACACCTATGTCTTGTGAAGAGGAAGCCAAATTTATGAATACATTTCAACGTACTCGTTTTTATGACAACTATCATGATCGCGATCATGATCGTGATAGATCGAGACCTAATATAAGAGCCGAATACAATCGAGAACCTTTCAAACCAACAAACTCTGATGAAAAAACAGACGTACAAACACAACTGAATGCCTTTATTAAAGCACAAAAATCAACAAACCATTTTATCAAAGAAACATTCATGGACCTCAAAGACAAACTTGAGTCTTCAACCAAGAGTCACCAAGCCTCGATTCAGAATTTGGAAGCTAAATTCGAATGGAAGTAAACCTTATAAACCACCACAAGCTCGACATGAGCATGTGAATGCTATTACCACAAGAAATGGTACCTCATGTGAACCACCACCAGATCCCATTCAAACTCAACCTGTCATTGAAGTTTTCACTAATGACAAAGAAAAAGATGAACCTATTCATCAAAAGAAAACTAAAACAACAATTCCTGAAACACCAATTCTTAAACCTTATAAACCTAGAATTCCATACCCTCAATGCTTGAGAAAAGAAAGAATGGAAGCCCAATACGGGAAATTCCTTGATATAATTCTAGCCTTTTGAATCAATGTTTCTCTTGTCGATGTTTTAGCCGGTATGGCCAACTATGGGAAGTTTCTTAAAGAACTAGTAAGTAACAAAAGTAAGCTCGAAAAAATTTCCGCAACTTTTCTTAATGAAGAATGTTCTGCAATTGTTCAAAATAAGATTCCACCAAAACTCGGAGACCCCGGAAGTTTCCTAATACCTTGTACCTTTAGTAAAACATTCTCATGTAATGCTTTAGCCGATCTTGGTGCTAGCATTAATTTGATGCCATACTCTCTCTATGTAAAATTATCTATCGAAATGCTTAAACCTACTAAAATGAGTATGAGGTTAGTAGATCGATCCTTTCAATATCCTATGGGGATAGCCGAAAATATGCTAGTCGAAGTTGGAAAATATACCTTTCTAGTAGATTTTGTTATCTTAGAAATGAAGGAAGGTAGTAAAGTTCCTTTAATCTTAGGAAGACCTTTTCTACACACAGCCGGTGCAATGATTCGAGTAAAACAAAAACAACTCAACTTAGAAGTTGGTAAAGAAAGAATGATTTTCTCTATTGACACAGCTATGAAACACTCTTACTCTAATGATGATACATGCTTTAACATTGATGTTATCGATGAAATTCTCGAGCCTGAATGAATTCAATCAATTACTCTACTCAGTCGATGGAACAATCCTTGAAGACGAAGTCTTTGCTGAATATGATCAATTCATGGCTATAACTGTCAAGGATAATGATGAAAGTTCCGATGATGATGATGATGATGATGATGATGATGATGATGATGATGAAGAAACCACGTTCGAAAAACTAGTATTCAATACTTAACACAAAGTTAGAAATCTCTTGAAGAACCACCTACCGATCTCATTCTCAAACCATTACATGACCATTTAGAATATGCTTTCTTGGAAGAGGAATCCTTACTCCCAGTAATAATCTCATCTAAACAATTTGAGAGAAAGAAATTGAAGTTAATCTTAGTTCTCAAAAATCACAAAATAGCTTTTGATTGGAAAACAAGTGATATACCTGGAATTTCTCCATCATTCTGTAAACATAAAATTCAGTTGTTGGATGATAAGAAACCAGTTATGCAAAAGCAAAGGAGACTTAATCTGAATATGAAAGAAGTTGTTAAAAAGGAAGTAGTCAAACTTCCTGACTCAGGCATTATCTACCCAATTGCCGATAGCCCATATGTAAGTCCTATTCATTATGTACCCAAGAAGGGAGGTATCACAGTCATAACAAATGAAAATGACGAACTTGTCCCAACTAGAACTGTCACTGGTTGGCGCATGTTTGTAGATTATAGAAAATTAAATGAAGCAACCGCAAAAGATCATTTTCCTCTCTCATTCAAGGATCAAATGTTAGAAAGATTAGCGAGAGATGAATACTTTTGTTTTCTAGATGGATTTTCTGGTTATTTCCAAATTCCAATGGATCAAGAAAAAACAACGTTTACATGTCCCTTCGAAACTTACGCTTATCGACGTATGCCATTTGGTTTATGTAATGCACCTGCTACTTTTCAAAGGTTTATCATAGAAATTTTTCATGATATGATTGAAGAATCCGTGGAAGTCTTCATGGATGATTTTTCTATCTTTGAAACTCTTTTGATAAATGCCTAAGTAATTTAGATAAAATGCTTTAACGTTGCGAAGATGCAGATCTTGTCCTTAGTTGGGAAAAGTGTCACTTCATGGTCAAAGAAGGAATTGTGCTCAGACATAAAGTGTCATGGGCAGGACTAGAAGTTGACAAAGCAAAAATTGATGTAATTTCCAAACTTCCACCTCCTACTAATGTGAAAGGCATTAGAAGTTTTTTTAAGACATGCAGGATTCTATCGACGATTTATTAAGGATCTCTCAAAAATTGCTCGTCCTTTGACTAAACTTCTTGAAAAATACATCACATTCGAATTTGATGACGAATGTCATAAAGCTTTTGAAACTCTAAAAGAAAAACTCACATGCACACCAATCATAACAAGTCCAAATCGGAATCTGCCATTTGAATTAATGTGTGATGCAAGCGATTTTGCAGTCGGAGCTGTTTTAGGACCAAAAAACTGGTAAACACTTCCATCCTATCTACTTTGCAAGTAAAGTGCTCAATGCTGCTCAACAAAACTATACGGTTACTGAAAAATAACTCATGGTCGTAGTATTTGCATTTGACAAATTCTGTACATATCTAGTTCTATCTAAAACTTTAGTATATACCGATCATTCCACTCTCAGATATTTCTTTAAAAAGCAAGATGCTAAACCACGTCTTTTTCGTTGGATATTGCTTTTACAAGAATTCGATATAGAAATCAAAGATAAAAAAAAAAAAAAAAAAAAAAGGTGCTAAAAATGTAGCAGCTGATCATTTGTCTCGTATAGAAAAAGAAGACGAAGAAATACAAATTGAAATAGATGACAACTTTACTGATGAAACTCTTAATGCAATTAGTTCTCCATAAACGCCTTGGTTCGCGGACATTGCAAACTATTTGGCGGAGAATGTATTACCTAAGGGAATGACTCATCAAGAGACAAATAAATTCTTTTCAGACTTAAAGAAATATTTTTAGGATGAACCAGACTTATTCAAAATATGCCCTGATGGAATAATCCGTAGATGTGTATCTAGACACGAAACGCGGGCCATTCTTGATAAATGTCGCCATGGACCTACCGGTGGACATTATGGTGCAACCACTACGGCTAAAAAAGTATTTGAATCGGGATTCTATTGGCCTACGATACTTGATGGATCTAAACACCTTTAACTTGTGTTAGATTGATACTTTGAATTATATCACTAAGTATGCGGAATCTACTTAGTAACACTTAGAAGTTTGATTGTAAGTAAGACAGTTGTATATAAACAATGTATGTAAACAAACTATTAGCTCTAATATTATTAATGATAATAATACGAGTGATCTTGATATCACTAGGGTTACACCTTGAAGCTCTAGAAATGTATATGACAACTTATTATCAAACCTTTAACCTAGGATCTCCTTTTATAGTACAAGGAGTCCTCTTCTACAAGATAAGTATAAAGCTAATAGAATAAGATATACACAAGATCTATTCTATATTTATCTAGACGCGTTTCCTAACAGTTATCTAATAAGCAGTGGTAATATATTGTTCTTGCAGTGGTAATGAGTTTCCACTGCAAGTACAATCTTCTGCAGTTGTAACTTCTTCACTATCCGTGGTAACTGTTAGTATAATTCCCAACAATCCTCCCCTAACTTATGATTAATACATAAATCAATAAATTTCTTCAAGTATTCAGTAAACATGAGGATATGGGAATTCTTCCAAACACTTATCTTTATCTTCTTAACTCTTTATCAGCTCTCACACTTTGATCATGAATCCTTTGTATCAAATCATCTATGACTTCAGTTCTTTCCAAACATCAAAGCTTTTCTGTCAACGTCACTTTCAATACTCCAGCTCTCAATGGATATTCTTTCTCAACCAGCATAAAGACATCAACTCCATCTTGAGTAGAAACATGATGTACAGAACTTGAATCATAGAATTTCCACAAAGTTCTTGTACCATGAGCTTCAAATCTCCAATACCTATCACTTGGGTCAGGTTCATATAGCCTTTTGAAGTGAACCCATAACTCCTTAGCTTTGACATCAACAAGATCTTCCTTCTTAAACTGATCTTGAACAATTCTCCACAAAGTATCCAAATCTTCTCTATCACAACATCTAACAATATCTTCAAAGTCTCTGCAAATGTTTGTGACATTTCCAGTTCTGATGATCTTCCAAGCAACACCAAAACTATCAGAAAAGATCTCCCAATTAACAATTGGATAATTTGCTTGTAGAGGTTCAATATTAAGTACATCAGTCTCTATAAACAACATATTTGAAACTTTCTCTTCAGTCAACTTGCTAGGACCCTCTGTTGCTTGAGACAATCTCTGAGTCTTCAACTTCTTTGTATCTTTAGATTCAAGACTCACTCCAGTCCTTTTTGTCTTCGTAGATAATGGTTCTTGATCCATTGGAATGAATTTACTATCTTGTCTCTTGATTCTGTAGTAAATACCTTCAACCTGTTCATGTGACATTCCTTTGAATTGAGCCATCTTCATGTTACCAACATGACAACAAAAAGTCTTCATCTCAGCAATAATATGTGCCTTTGTAAGCTTTCTTGGCTTCTTTTGAACTTTTCTAGCATCCCCAATGATTTCATCAAGAGCCTGCTGATTCTTCATTTGAATGAAATCTTTAAGTTGAGCAGACCTTTGTTCTTCATTCAAGGTTGTATTTGCAATAAGTTCAATGGCCTTCTTCCTGATTACTTGATCATTGTTAATCAAATATCCAATCTCTTCTTCTGTAGGCACATAAGTGAATAATGGAGGTTTCTCATGTATGACAGTTGGTGAGATACTTCAAAAATAGGTTCTGCCATAACAGCTTCAAGTTTATCCAACCTAGTTGCTTCCATAAAGCTAGCAACTTCATCTTCTTTAAGCTTTTTCTTTCTTTCCTTCTCTTCAGCTTGTTGTTGCTCTGCTAATCTTGCATCAAAGTTGATCTAAGCTTGTTCTTTCTTAGAAATCTTTCTTCTTTGCTCTTGATCTGAAGCAACCACAATAGCTTTTCCTTTAACTGATCTTCTTTTGGCAGCTTCTTCCTCTGCAGTGGTAAATTCTTGAGTAGCAGTGGGAACATTTTCACTTGCAGTGGTAATTTGTTGATCAGTGGGAACTTGTTCTGCATCAGTGGAAATTGGTTGAGCAATTCCAACTAAATCATCAAAGTTAAAACCTGCATCAGCATCCATATCTTCAAAGTCCAATTTCCTCCCCTCAGTCTCAGCAACATCATCTTTTGCTTGAGCATCATCAGAATCACTTAGCTCAGCAAAGTCTTTTCCAAAGTTTTTACTCCTCCCCTTAAGCTCTGCATCTATTTTCCTCCCCTGTTTGGAAGAATCTCCCAAAACTTTAGTAGAACTTGCAGAAAACTCATCTTGAGGTGAAGATGATGATGATACAACCTGAGATCTTTGCTTCTTGAGATTCTCAACTTCATTCTGCAATTTGTGAATCTCATCCTTCAATGTCTTCAGCTCTGTGGCATGTTGTACTTTGGTCTGTGCCAGATCTTTCTCCAGAGCTTGAACCTGCTTGACTAATTTGGTACAAATATCCATCAATTCATTTTGTTGCACACTACCTTCATCACTTCCAACTGTGTAACCTGCTGGGAGAGGTGAATCATGAGGCATGGTTTCAAGCTTTTCCCTAGTTGGACTAGAAATAAGCCTTGAACCACCACTGCTTGTTCCTAAACCAAAAGGCTCAGCAACATGCAATGTTGAGATGCGAGAAGTTGGCTGTTTAGACCTTCTCTCATAAGTGTGAGTGACTGCAGGGGTATGGTGAATTGGTGGAACAACAATATTGGGTGTGTTTTGAGATGCAGCTGGGATTGTTGCATCCTCACCCTGTACTTGAGAAATTTTAGCAAGCATTTGAGGGAAAAGTGGATGAACCTGCCCATTCCAAAGTTCTGAAGCCTTAGACATATTTTGAAAAACTTTTGGCTTAAGAGTGGAAGGTTCATAAATTCTTTTGTGAGGTCGCAGTTGGAACTCATTTAACACTGCTTGCACAAACCTTGGATACATCAAAAATTTATATTGACTCTTTACATTGCCTTTCATATTATTGAAAATAAACTTTGAAAAATTGAAAGTCCTATCTGTTGCCAAACAAACCAAAGGATAAGCCATGGTTGATGCAAATTGTTCATAAGATGTTTTCTTAGGACTTAGACAATGTAAAAGAGTATGAATCAAAAATCTCCAATGGGGACAAAAACATCCTTTTCTAAAAGTAACTTTTTGTTCTGATGTATCATACCCCATTAAAGCAATATTAGTGAAAATTTCTGAATTAGGTAATGTGATGATATCATTGAGATCATCCAATTGGAGAATTCTCCTCAAAGATGACTCAGTAACATCAATAGTTACCCCATCAATTGTGGCTCTTAGAGCATCCACATATTCTTGTGTGTCTCCCTGTTCAAGAGTTATGGACTCCACAGTGTTCCAGAACTGTTTGATATGAGAGACATAGATTGTGGGATTAATAGTTAAGGCATTCCTTATATGAGTTGTGTTTAGAAAATCCACAATCTGATGAAAAACAGGGTCACTCTTCTCGTTTGACTTTTGTAAGTAGGCCACTTGGTTGTGCTCCTCGACAAATTTTAGAATCGCCATGATGTTTGTGAAAAAGAGAATGAAAGTGTTAGTAATCAAGATAAAAAGCAAGCCGTATAATAATCAATTTATACTAATAGGGTTTGAGGAGGTTGCACAATGTGAATTATCTTTAGTAAGAATTATCTTTGGAAAAAGAATAATTTAAAATAAGTAAGTAGATAATTCACAAAAAATTTTACCCTATTAATAAGGAATGACGGTTATTTTTACAACGGCTAGTAAAAAATAGATTACTGACACAACAGTTGTAACGGCTAGTCATCAGTGGAAAAAAAATACTCTTGCAGTGGTAACTGATGAACTAGCAGTGGTAAAATTTTCACAAAAATATCAAAGAGCAGTGGTGAATAAAACATGAAAATATGTTGCTCTTATCATAATTTTTAGCAAACTACCAGCTATCAATGGATTTGATATGTCTTTACCATGAGCCGTTTGCTATGGACTAGCCAACTCTTGATCACATGGATGTATGGTGAGTTGATAACCTAGTTTTTGGTAAACTATCAACCATAAACGGATTTGACAAGTCTTTACCAGTAGCCGTTTGCTCTGGACTAGTTGATTCTTATGTGGATTAGACATGGTGAATCAATAACCATTTGTTGTGTGTTCATGATACACACCTTATTACTCCAATGATATGGGTTGAAAGCTGCATCACAAGATAAACCTCAACTTAACCCATAGAGATTAACCCAAAGTAACTTTTTAACCAAGTTACTATTTACAAAAATATCTTCCCAAAAAGTCAAACTGATAATAACCAAATTTACTCCTCCAACCTACCAAAACAGATAGAAGTAAATATCCTTCATTAATTATAATCCGACCTTGACTTTGCATATAAAAGGGGGATCAACATCTTTTATCTTTCATCAACAATCTTCTTCAATAAACACAAACCCTATAAAGCATCATGAGCTGGTTTCCACTTATCTACATCTCCTCTGATGATTCTTCTGATGAGGAAATCATCTACTATTCAGATTCTGAAGAACTTTCTTCTGGATGGAGTGGATATTTTCCACCAAAGTCTGCAACTTCCACATCTTCAAGCATGAAGCCAAATAAGAAGATATCAGCTGATCCTACTCCATCTCTTGAGTTTTATTCTAGCTCTTCATCAGATGATGACAATGATCCAACCTTTGATCTTTCCAAGGAACTCCCAAAGGCTCTCACCACAGCATTGACAACTGCAATAAACAACATGAAGTGGCCAGCTGTAGACAAGCCTACTCAAGCACCAAGACCTCTCAAGCAAGTTCTTGGACTTGCTTGTCCAAGGAAACAACTCTCTTTTGATGACAAGAGAAAGAAAATTTCCAAAGGCAAGCATCAGTATGAGGGAAAAGGAAAGAAACCTATGGAGTAGGTGTTAGGTTGTAGGTTCATGTCAGATGTAATGGTTTTCTTGTTTGGTGACAATATTTTGTTGATGGATGTGATGTACTTCTTCTTAATAATTAATAAAAGTACTCTTTTCTGCTTGTCATTATCACCAATCTTTCCACTGTTGTATATGAATTACCACTGTGCTCTTGATAACTCTGCATACAAGTTAGTAGAAAACCATACATACAATACAAACAATATTAGTACCCAAAAGTATCCTGCAACACTGAAACTCATGTAGACATTAAAAGTTTATGGATTGAGCATTCCAATACCTGTTACCAAGTATTGAAACCTACCCACATCAAGCCCTTTTGTTAATAAATCAGCATAATTGTCATCAGTATGAATCTTGACAACATTAATAAGCTTTTTCTCAAAACAATCTCTAATAAAGTGATGTCTAATTTCAATATGTTTAGTTTTAGTGTGTTGCACAGGATTTTTAATAATGCATATGGTACTACTATTGTCTATATAGATAATGGTGTTCATGAAATTGTACCCATAGTCCAATAATTGATTCTGAAGCCAAAGGATCTGAGCATAACAACTAGCAGCTGCAACATATTCTGCTTCAGTGGTTGAAGTAGCCACCATAGTTTGCTTCTTGCACTGCCATGACACCAATCTACATCCAAGAAATTGACATCCTCCAGTAGTTGATCTTCTATCCAAACTTGCACCAGCATAGTCACTATCTGAGTATGTGATCAATTTCATTGGAGAGTCTCTTGGATACCATAATCCAAGATTAGGATAAGTCTTCAAGTACCTAAAAATCTTTTCCACTGCTGTCATATGTGATGTCTTTGGAGTCACTTGAAATCTTGCACAAGCACATACAGCAAACATAATGTCTGGCCTTGATGAAGTAAGATACATCAAAGAGCCAATCATAGATCTGTAAGTGTGAACATCAACATTAGCACCACTTGCATTCTTCAACAATAAGTGAGTGGTCTTGTCAGCACGGGTATTGGAAGATTTTGCATCAGTAAACTTAAACTTCTTAATAATCTCAGCCACATACTTGTCTTGGCTGATAAATATGCCTTCCTTACTCTGTTGTACTTGTAGCCCCAAAAAGAATGTAAGTTCTCCCATAGAACTCATTTGAAATTCATCTTTCATCAGCTTCTCAGATTCTTTGCACATCTCTTGTTTAGTAGATCCAAAGATAATATCATCAACATATACTTGCACAAGTAGAATATCACCCTTGTCTTTCTTGATGAACAAAGTTTGATCAATCTTACCTCTATGAAATCCATTATTCAACAAATAAGTTGCTAAGGTTTCATACCACTTCCTTGGAGCCTGATGTAAGCCATAAAGAGCCTTAACCACTTTGTAAACTTTATTTGGGTGTTGAGGATCTTCAAAGCCCGGAGGTTGAGAGACATATACCTCCTCATTAATAGTTCCATACAGAAAGGCACTCTTTACATCCATTTGATAGACTGTAAAGCCCATAAAGGATGCATAGGCTAAGAACAATCTAATAGCCTCAATCCTTGCAACAGGAGCAAACACTTCTTCATAATCAATACCCTCCTCTTGAGTGTATCCTTGAGCAACCAATCTAGCTTTGTTCATGATTACAATGCCTCTTTCATCTTTCTTGTTTCTGAAAACCCATTTAGTACCAATGACCTTCATACCATCAGGCAAGTCACAAAGAACCCAACCCTTTTGAAGTTTAAACTGCAACAACTCTTCTTGCATAGCTTCAACCCAGCTAGATTCTCCTAGAGCCATATACACATTCTTAGGCTCAACCTATGAGAGAAAGCAGAAAAACAAACACTCATTCTTCTTACTATGTTTCTTGGACTCATACACTTCACTTATGAACCCATGAATATCATCTTTCTTTGCCTGTCTTCTAGTCTTCACACCTGATTGAAGTTCACCAATAACATTATCAAGTGGATGCACTTTATGAATGGTAGACTGTGATGTGCTAGGAATATCATATGTTGTAGGCATGTTTGAGATCTCTACATCATCACTTGGTGATTCCTGAGAAGTATGTTCCATATTTAGGCTTACAGTGGAAACTTCTGGTGTAGCAGTGGGAATTGAGTTACCACTGCTAGTAGGAATTTCTTTAGTCACACCATCCGCATCACTTGGTTTTTCAGAATTATCACCAAAGTCCCAAAGTGGCATAACAAGTTGATCTTCATCATCTTTGCAAGCTTTATCTTCATCAATGAATTCTTCTGAATCTTCAAGATCTTTGTCTCCAGTACTTGAAGTGAGAGGAACATAATTCATTGTATTTGATAATGTTTCAAGATCAAATAGCCAATATGGTCCTGAACCTGCCATGTTTGCTTTATTTTCAAGAAACTGAACATGCAAGTTCTCTTCAATCTTCTTTGTTCTTAAGTTATAGACTCTAAATGCCTTGCTAACCATAGAGTATCCAACAAAGAAGCCTTCATCTGACTTTTCTTCAAATTTGCCCAGATGATCAATGGTATTGAGAATAGTAACATGACACCCAAATGGTCTCATAAACTCCAAGGTAGGAGGTCTTCCTCTGAACAACTCATAAGGTGTCTTGTTCTTTGTTTTGACCACTAAAACCCTATTCTGAATGTAACAAGCAGTGTTAACTGCTTCAGCCCAAAAAGTCACTGGAAGCTTGGAATCAGCTAACATGGTTCTAGCAACTTCAATTAGTGTTCTGTTTCTTCTTTCTGCAACTCCATTTTGTTGAGGAGTTCTTGCAACACTAAATTCTCTTTTAATACCTTTGTCTCTGCAGAAATCATCCATAACTTTATTCTTAAACTCTGTCCCATTCTCACACCTGATGATCTTGATTTTCTTTTCAAATTGATTTTCAACTTGAGTGATGAATGTCTTAAGAACGCCAGTAGTTTCATCCTTAGTACTTAAAAAGAAAACCCATGTGAATCTACTGAAGTCATCACTTACAACTAGACAATACTTCTTCAAATTGATGCTGCTCACAGAAGTAGGACAAAACAAGTCCATATGCAGCATAAAAAGTGGATGATTGATTGAATTGAATGCCTTGGTCTTGCATGAAGCTCTGTGTTGCTTTCCTTTGAGACAGGCAACACAAGTTTGGTCATTTTCAAATCTTTTCTCTGGTAGTCCTCTGACAAGTCCATCTTTCACAATCTTGTTGATGGTCTTGAAGTTAACATGACCAAGTCTTTTATGCCAAAGCATTGATTCATCCAAAGTGGCTTTAGCAAGCAAGCAAGTAACATCATTATTAGCCACTATGTTCTGCATGTCAATGCTATACAAATTTCCTTTTCTAGGGATTTTAAGCAAAATGTCACATTCATCTGGAAGCTTATAATCCTTAGATAAGATATAGCATTCATCTTCTATGAATATAACTCTATGCTTTTTGTCACACATCTGTGATACACTAAAGAGGTTGTACTTGAGTTCTTTCACATACTGCACATCTTCAAAATCAATGTTTCCAGCCTTGATTGTTCCTTTGCCAGAAACTTTGCCACCAAATCCTCCTCCAAAGCTGACAAATTGTCCATCATAAGGTTGAAAGTCTGAAAGATAGGACTTATTGCCAGTCATGTGCCTGGAACATCCACTGTCTGAGTATCCTTGATCATTATTGGTCTTTGAATGTCCCTGCACACAAAATAAAGGAATTAGTTCCTTTTGGGGACCCAAGCCACAAATGACTTGGATCTGCCTCGTGTATCAATATAATTATATCTATCAAAGGTCATTGATACACCATTGGGATTGTTTGAGGTGATGGTTTCTTTTGGTTTCCATTCCCAACGAGCTGAGGCCTTAACAGCATTTCCCACATTTACCATTTTCTTATTAACAGACCTACCAGTGGTAACCTTTGGCCTTGCAGTGGTAACTGCTGCCTTAGCAGTGGAAACTGCTGGCTTAGAAATTTTAGGTACCCACTTCAGATTATGGTTAACTTTCTTTTCAAAATAGGTCTTTTTCCCTGTTTGAGTAGATTTAACAAAAGTAGTAACAAGGGGCTTAGGGTAAACTCTGTTTTTGTTTCTGGCAGTGGCAACTGCTGGTCTAGCAGTGGAAACTGCTGGTCTAGCAGTGGAAATAGGTTTAATGCCAGAATGAAGCAAAACAGACCTGGGAATCATCTTGCTAAGTGGATTTGGGTGAGTTAAGTTATTAGCATTGTATCTATTCACCCAAGTATTCCCAAACACTTCCCTTCTTCCCAAGTGGTAGGTACAGCCTTTAGCTAAATGGTCAAAGCTACCACATATATGACAGGGTTTGTTATTGAACACAAAGTCACTACCAAATTGCCTAGATTTGACATGATTCCAACTCCTCATATTGCCTCTAGGAGTTGGTGACCTACTTCTGTACATCTCTGCATATCTAGTAGTGGGCCTAGTGAATTTAGGTTGTGACCTAGGCTTCTCTTTGACTACCTCAGGAATACTTTTCTTAACCTCCACTTTAACATTTTCAGGAGTACTAGGTTTAGACTCAACATTCAAATTATCATCTTTAAGAGATGAGTCACTAGCACTATCAAATACATCAACCTCAACCTGAACCTTTTCAGTTTCAACTGGTTTAACAAATTTTGGTCCATAGGTCATAGGTAGATCCTGAAATTCTTCTAAACCTGTGTGAGCTAAGTCAATGCCAGGAGGTGCTGGAACACCTCTTAGAGGTGGTGGAACAGTTTTGTATCCAAGACCTGATTTAGCTTTGCTCACAATTTGGGCTTCCTAAATTTTATCAATACACTTGGATTGATGATCCAGTGTTTGCTTAGTTATCATTATATTCTCACTAGCCACTTTAACCTTTTCTAGTTCTTCTCTAAGAACCTTATTAACAGCAACCTGATAATCTAAGTCTCTTCTTAATACTGCAATATCATCATTGAACTTAGATTCATTTGCCCTATAATGCTCTAATTGAGTTTCTAAAACACTTAGACCTCTTTTATGATTTGATAAATTATAGTTAGTGTGAGTTAACTCTATGTGTTGCTCATTAAATTGTGCTTTAAGTTTCTCATACTCTTTTAAGGCCTTACAAGATTTAGAACAAGCATTATCAATTTGTACCTCAGAGTCAGAAAAAGCCATTAGTACCACCATTGCAGATTCTGAATCATCATCCTCTTCCTTGGTCATAAAGCTCCAATCAAAGCTCACTCCATCAATGGCCAATAGCCCCTTTGTCTCATCAGTAGTAGGTTCCTTCTTCTTGTCCTGCTTGTACCAAGTTGACCTGTTGTCAGACTTCCTTGGCTTCCTACACTCTCTGGCAAAGTGCCCCTTCTTATGATAATTGTAGCACTCCACCTTCTTCTTGACAAAACCTACTGTTTCATTGCCACTGATGTTGATCTTTCTTCCAGTCTTCTTCCAAAACTTCTTTGTCCTCAAGCTTAGTAATGCCACTTGCCATTTAATGTCCATCTCCTCCATATCATCTGCATCAATTTGATCCAGATCCTCATGATTGAGGATTGAACCACCCACTTGACTTGATATAAAAGCTTAAAAAGTAGTATCACTAAGCCCTGCAATCTGTCTCTTTGAGCTACCAGTGGAAACACTTCCACTAGCAGTGGAAACAACAATGTTAGCACTGTCATCATCACTATCACTTTCTTCATCTGAACTATCATCAAGAGATGATGATATAAGTGCTACACTTCCAGAACTTGAGCTTATTTTTCCAGCTTTCTTCAATCTTTGTTCAATAACCTTGAAGTTATTGTACAAGTCATTAAGTTTCATGGTCTCCAACTCTGGCTTATCTTCCCACACAGCAACATTGGTTCCAAACTCAGAGGGTAAGCTTCTTAAGAATTTTAGATTGAGGTCTTCCTTTTCCACCTCAATTCCAAAAACAGTGAGTTGAGAAACAATCTTTTGTAGCCTTGTGAAGATGCTATCAAGAGATTCATTACTTGTTGAACCAAAGTTTTCATAAGTTTGCTTCAGCAGAGTCTTTTGAGTCTTCTTGGTAGAATCATTACCACCAAAAACTTCACAGATCTCATCAAAGAGAATCTTTGCAGTCTTGAACTTGCTGAATGCTACAACTTGATCTCTTGGAAGTGTCATCAGCAACAGACCTCTGGCCTTCAAATCATTCTTTAGTTGAAGTCTTTCATCATTAGTAACAGGGCCAGTGTTGACCTTAATTACTTCCTTGCCACCAACCATCTCTGAAGTAGAGCCTGGTTTGAAAGAATTTCCAACCATGATGATCTCCCAAAGTGTGTAATCTTGGACCATAAAGAATTGTTCTATCATTAGCCTCCACATCTCAAAGTCATTCAACTTAAGCTTTGGAAGCTTAGCAGCAATGTTTGAGTTACTGGTTTCTGTCTCCATTGAATCTTCTGAGTGAACTTGAGTCTTCTAAATCAAAGTATCAAAGCCTGGCTCTGATACCACTTGATGGATCTAAACACCTTGAACTTGTGTTAGATTGATACTTTGAATTATATCACTAAGTATGCGGAATCTACTTAGTAACACTTAGAAGTTTGATTGTAAGTAAGACAGTTGTATATAAACAATGTATGTAAACAAACTATTAGCTCCAATATTATTAATGATAATAATACGAGTGATCTTGATATCACTAGGGTTACACCTTGAAGCTCTAGAAACGTATATGACAACTTATTATCAAACCTTTAACCTAGGATCTCCTTTTATAGTACAAGGAGTCCTCTTCTACAAGATAAGTATAAAGCTAATAGAATAAGATATACACAAGATCTATTCTATATTTATCTAGACGCGTTTCCTAACAGTTATCTAATAAGCAGTGGTAATATATTGTTCTTGCAGTGGTAATGAGTTTCCACTGCAAGTACAATCTTCTGCAGTTGTAACTTCTTCACTATCCGTGGTAACTGTTAGTATAATTCCCAACAATACTAAATGAAGCTCATACTCTAGTTCGCCTTTACGAAGCATGTCAGAAAACTAGAAATATTTCTAAAATGGATGAAATTCCCATGAATTACATTCAAGTATGTGAAATTTTTGACATCTGGGGTATGGATTTTATGGGACCTTTTCCTAAATCATCAAAATTCGAATACATACTAGTCGCTATCGACTATGTCTCAAAGTGGGCAGAAGCCCAAGCTCTTCAAACAAATGATGCCAAAGTTGTTATAACATTTCTCAAAAAAAAACTCTTTTGTCATTTTGGTATGCTAAAAGCTCTTATAAGCGACAGAGGAACTCATTTTTGCAATAAATTGATGGAAAAGAATATGAATATGGAGTCAATCATCGATTCTCTACATCTTAACACACTCAAACAAGTGGTCAAGTTAAAAATACTAATAGAGTTTGATGAGGCGAAAAGTGTACCGCTTTTAAGGGGTCATTTAAGCCCGAATTCGTGATTATTTGATCAATTATTGCCCTAAATCATTCCTTTTGTCATTTTAGGTACTTTTGGAGAGAAATCTGGAAAAGAAAGCATTTTGGACGTTTTTGGAGCATAAAAGCGAAGAAAACGACAAAGTCTCAAAATCCTTGCTCGGAACAGTACCTGACGACGTCAAGGCTTTACACATGACGGCGTCAAGAGTGGCAAAAGAGGTGGAAGTGGAAAATACACGTGACGATCCAGAACATTTTTAGGCTATTTGGCCTGACGGCGTCACCAAGGCCGTCAGGGTCCAAATACATGTGACGGCCCAGAGCTTATTTCTACATGATGGCGTCAGAAGTGGATCTAGTCAATACGAATTTCATCTTGGCGGTGAGTTGACGGCGTCAGAGGCTAATACATGACGCCGTCAGGATGCATAGTCTATATATATTTTTCCAATTTTTCATTGTAAGTGTGGAACTTTTGTAGAACAAGTTGTGCAAAAATCCTAGGTCGAATTTCCTGCATATTGAAGGGGTTTTAAACCCTTCTTTCTTCCATGTTTTAATAAAGATAAGTACTTCAATAATCATTCAATATGTCTATGTATGTTTAATTCTATCTTATGTGTATCTTTCTTTTAACATGTTAGGCTAGGCTTTTATTGTGTTTGCTTAGATGTAGTGAAACCTAGATGTTGATTATTGATTAATTGTTTGTCTATAATTGTTAAGGATGATTGTATTCGATGTTAGGCTTAAGAAAACTGGCAGACTTCCATTGGTAACTTGCTTGAACGTCTTAAGAAACATGATCGGAGGTGTACTATGATTTTTGGTTGTATTTAATGCATAAGAGAATTCTAATGATCCCATGTTAGGAGCTTCTAACGGCTCGACATAGGAGTGAAGTAGGATCTTATAGAGTTAGGGAATATTGTACACGGCCCTACGACTAGTATTAAGGAATATAACCCGTCATCCATGCAATTGTAACAGGCTAATCAACTGGTAAAAGATATCTAGGGAGTAATGAAATCTAAGTAAACACAACTTTTCTCATTATTGTTTCCACCACATTAGTATATTAGTTTAACTTTCATTTCTTTTATTTTATTTTGATTGCATCTTTAGTTAATTGGGTTAGTTGGCTAGCAACTAATTCCGCCCACTCCTTCAAAACCCGAGATTTTACTTGCTTTCCATAAAATATAAAAATACAAAAAGAATCATTCCTCACCTCTAGACCTAGTTTAGTAAGCTTTCTAATCCTAGCGACACTATTCCTGAGTTGAACGATCAATCCCCCGGTACTTGTCACTATACTATACTACAACGATCAGGTACACTGCCTGGTGGGGGTTGTAAGCTTCTCAAGATCCCTTGAGAGGTAAAACCTGTTGCGAGGGCGAAATTCCCACGTATCAAGTTTTTGGCGCCGCACCCCAGAGAATAATTATTGTCTAGGTTAGAATTTCTTTTTATTAGGTCTACTTGCTAGATTCCATTCTAGTAAGGTTTTATTTTTATTTTTAGGTCTTCTTTAGTCTATCTTTTTTTTTGTGCGTTTGTTAGTAAATTAAATTCATTGACTATTCCGTTGGCCATTATGGAAAACGCGAATCCATCCCTTTCCCCTAGTGAAGTGGCTGTGTTACGTGAATAGATTGAGAATGAGATTAGGGAACTTAGGAAACTTAATAGGTTAATTAATTTTGAGCTCGATCATGCATTTAGTGACCTAGCGACCGCCTTGTATTCAAATAAGGACCTAGGATTGAGGTTGTTGTTGAGGAACTTGAGGAAGGGGAGATGGATCCGAAACCGGATGATTATTTCGATCTATATCCCACTAAGGAGGAAACTGCGTACTATAATAATCTTGTTGATAATCCTCGACCTCCTTTTGCTAGAATTGACCCTAAGATAAAGAGAGGTGATCCTAAGAATGTTAAGATACCATGTATGATTGGGTATAAGCACATTGACAACGCTTACATTGATTTTGAATCCCCAATCAACATTATGTCCTCAAGTGTTTATAATGATATGGTGAAAACAAGACTTGGACCTAGAAAAGATCCCAAATACCCCGGTGGAGTTTGTAACTTTGTCGGGAGAATTAAAGGTCTACATGTCTTTGTTGGGAACTTTACTTATATCAATGACTTTATGATTGTTGAAGACTTAGCTAGTGTTATTGATTGTCGCTTATCCCATGTTGTATTAGGTAAGCCATTTGTTGAAGAATCCAAGTTAGAATATGATGGGATAGAAGGGACGATCCGATTTACTAGTGAAACTGATAGGATCACATATAGGATGCCCAATAGAATGAAGGAATTTCATTTTGTGCCTCTATTTGATATGGATAACATTGGTGCTTTTGAGGACATCAATGAAGAGGATAAGAAAAAGGGCATGGACTATGTATGGAAGAAGAAGAGACTTTTCTATAAGGATTGCTTAACTCTAGGGCCAAAATATAAAGTTGATAGGGAATTTGCCAATAGGATTATAGGAGAAATTGAGAAAAAGGTGGTTGGTCTCTATAAAGAACATTTACAATCGGGTCCGGAATACAAAACTAAGATTGAGGATGACCTAGAGAATGAGACCAATGACGAGGTCATGTAATTGCCCATGACCTTGAGTCTAGCTACAAGACTCGTAAATAAAGAAAAGCGCTTCTTGGGAGGCAACCCATGCTTTGTGTGTTTTTATTTGTTTGATTTTTTATTTGTTTGGTGTTATTTGTTTCCGTATGCATGTTTTATTTTTATTGTTGGTAGATCATGTTTCAAACTAAATTGTGAAAATGCTTTATTTTGTCTTTAAGTTCGTCTTAATTACATATAAAGGTATTTTGCAAAAGCTAAGTGTAAGGGGATACCTAAATTTGTTTATAAGAACGAAAATGATCATGATTCGCCACAATATTAAATGAACATGTATATTAGTAATTGTTAGAATCAAATGCTTTTACCTAGTCATAATGATGTTTTGCAGGATTTTCCAGGAAATAAGGCATAAGTTTTTCCAGAAATTTTCCGGAAACGTAACATAAGATTTTTCTAGGAACATTCTGACGGCGTCAGGAGTTACAACCTGACGACGTCAGGTGCCAAAATTTTGTGAGTTTTGTTTATACCGGACTCTTAAATTTTTTGTTGATTCTTTAGTTTTGTAAACTCCAGGAAATCTGCAAACATTCATTCCACAAGCATTATATCTTAAATTGATTTCTAGGATTTGTTAGTATATATAGATTGCCGCCGAGTTTACGCGAGGTTGTCTTGATTATTTTCTCAGGTTTAACAGGTTATATATGACAAGAAGATGATTTATATTTCTTGAGGGAAGCTTTCAACGTTTATTTTCTTGGAGGAAGATCTAACCTTGTTGACACACTATCCACATCGAACGAATCAGGGGAGTATTTATTTTCATTCTTTTACTTGTTTTACTTTTACATTCTTTAATTGAACATTGGGGACAATGTTCATCCTAAGTGTAAGGGAAGGGCAAATGATGATACCTTAAAGGATACTATTGCACTTGAGTTTGTTTGTTTGATGGTAGGTGTGTAATAAAACTAAGAGAAATACTTGTTAGTGTAATTTTAGCGCCAAATTTAAAAATTTTGACAACATTTAGGAGTGAAACTTTAGCCTTAACAAGCGTCTCATGGATAGGAATTGTATGACTAGCACAAAACCGTACCATTCAGAAAAATTTTCCACCAAAATATGTGAGGTTCGCCTTTAGATTTGATAGGAAAAGCATTTATTATTAGTGCTTATGAGTGTACCGGTAGCATTTAGATTCTAGAACTTGCGTTAGTGATGCATCCCGAGACCGCTAGTGAGACTACATTCGTATAGTAGGATTTACTACATGATAAGAGGCATTAGGATCACCCTTGTATTTAAACCCGTATCATAATTACTTGACCATTTAAGTCATATTACTTGACTAGTAAAGTCAATTAATTTTTCCCGCACCTTAGCGTTGTACTCATTTTTAGTACACGATACCCCTAGTACACCCCTCCGAGCCTATCTTTTCGTTTCTAACTTCAAGCATTTTACTTAAAGGAAGAATTTGTTACAACCCACCCAAATGTGCAACCAAATAGCCTTAGCCTTCTGTGTATGCACTCATCTTTAGTACATTATTGTTACATGTTTAAACCCTTAGTTAATTATCTAATTACTTACATGGTTGCTAAGTAGAGCCATATCTTGTACATATTGTTTTGGGATGATTGGGATTCATGGGTAAAGTACTAGTGTTTTGGAGTAATGGGGAAGAACATCGAATTATTATCCCCATATGCGCGTTAAGCTTAAAAAATACTCCAAGTGTTTTGATTATCTTGATTCGAGTCATTAGAATAGTTTATTGTAAAGTATGTAAAAATTCAAGTGTAAGGGAAATGTACATTCCCTATGATGTATTATTTTGGATGGTAGGGTAAAAGTGTATGCAAAAAAAAAAAAAAAAAAAAAAAAAAAAAAAAAAATCGAAAAATCAAGAAAAAGAAAAAAATAGAAAAAGAAAAAGAGAAAAAAATATACGGACTACCATCCCGTTTCATTCTATGTTTGTTTTAAGTTTTTGTTATTTTTTATTTATTAGCTTAAGTTGAGTCGAGTCTTGACTTAGCAACGCCATATTCTACATGTAATTAACCAAGATGATTAACTCGCCACCAGTAAATATTGTCTTTATCCAACAAAACCGTGTTTTCTATATCCCTACACCTAACGTTAAAACCCTTTAAAAGACCTCTTTGATAGTTTATCCTAGGTGCTTACGCCAAGTGGTAGAGGTTTGATCCTTTCCCAAGCCTATGGTAATCTATTTGCTATGACAGGTAGTGAGAGATGTTTTCCATTTTCATATTGTGATATATACTTTATTACACCCGAGAGATGTGAGTATCTAAACACTATTTGTGAGGTGCTAGTGTATGACCTTCGTGCATTGATGAGTGTGTAAATACTCATCATTTTTGTCTTATTTTAACTGCCAAAACACGTGAAAATACTCAGAAATGCACCAAAACACTAAAAATATCCCAGTGTCGTGTTTTATATGCAAAATGATTGAAAACAAATGAAAAATGAACAAAATGTTGCATAATTGGTAGTTTCAGTCCCTCAACTTTCAAAACTTGTCAAAATCAGTCCCTAGCCACTTAATTTGTAAGGAAAATCATCAAAGGTCCTTTGAAATCAATAAGTTGTCATAATTAGTCCTTTGGTAAAAAGTTTCAAAGGTTTGCAAAATAGGCCCCTGAACTTTGCAAGATTGTCAAAAATGGTCCCTTGGATTAAAATTTTGGAAAAATATCAATCATGGTCCTTGTGTTAATGAACTTTTGCAGAGATGATCCTTGGGTGAAGAGTTTGGAGAATTTACACTAAGGTCCCTCAAGTTTTAACAATTGTCAATTTTGGTCCCTGGGTGATTAAATCAAGGAATAAATCATTTGAGGTCCTCAGGAAATGAAAGGTTGTCAAATATAGTCCTTGAATGAAGTTTGAAATATTAGCAGGATTGGTCCCTCATAAATTCAGAATTTACAAATTGGTCCTTGGGTTTTGATATTACAACCAAACGGATTCCCTTAAATTTAAACCCAAACATAAACAAAATCCACAACCAACCCAAGTCTTAAACCCTTGGCCCATTATTCCATCAGCCCAACACCCATTCACTAATAAAAACGTCTCCAGGTTTTTATCAGTTTGACTTGGTCAAACGAAACCCCCAATCAACATGTCTTCCCCAACCTCCTATTAACCACCATACAACCCCCCTCCTCTACTCCACCTCCTGCCACACTCCACCCCCATCAAAAGCATCCCCATCTCACTCCCTCCAATGAAGAAATCACGAGATACCAAGCCAAGTCACCAATCCACAACTCACATTTGGGCGCCAAAACCAACAAAGGGTTGAGATGATTTTTTATTTAATCCAAAGGCTAGGATTCGTTCACAAGAAGCACAAGATGGTGTTACAGCTATTTTCACACTGAAAAGAAGCACAAGACAGAAGCATCCAATGAAACCCTAGCTTGTTCCATTATAAATAGATTAGATTATAAGCCTTTCAAAGGCATTAGGTTTTAGTAGAAGTCAATTAAGTAGGTTTTTAGTGTCAAATGTTAGATTTATTTTAAGTTATGTACTGTCTTTTTGAATCAGTGCAAGTCTTCATTTAAACTTTTCTTTTCAAATTGCTTATCTAATTCTGCTTATTGTAACACTTTAATTTCTGTTCATTCATGCTTATTTAATATAAATGCAGTTTAGTTAAAGTTTCATATTAAGATTTAGTGCCAAGAAATCTATTTCTTTCAAAAATCACATCAGACACCCTTGTAAAGGGGTGTTTGGCTCAACTTTTTCTTAGCACAAAAACTTTGTTTTTACCAAAAACTCTACTTAGGTTAGCTTAAGTTTCGGATATTTAGCATTTTTAAAGTTTTTATAGCTAGTTTTAGAAGGTTCTTAAATCACTTGCTTAGTTTCTTTTTTTTTTCCTACCCCTGTTATATACAAAATAGATAGGTTAGACTTTAAGCTTAAGTATCTTAGTTGATGTTTTTTTTGCACCAAATCAGTCCCTTGGTTGTTATTATAAATGTTCAGTACCTGGTGGTTTACTTTCACAGGTCAAAATCCTCACTTTTGACCCATTCTCACCCAACAACAACTGTCCCAAACAGCCTTAGAGAAGGATTTTTCATTGCTTCATTTTTGGTCCTTTTGCCCTAGAAATTGGTTTACAATGAATTTGACAGCTTGTCTCTTAGGTAGTATTTTTACTTTATTTTTTATATTTTTCTTTCCTAGCTTTTTACTGCCCCAAAGTTAGCTATCTGTCACTATTTTCTGCTGCACTTTTTTCTTTCTTTGCTAGTTTATGCTAATTAATGCCAATTGGGATCCTATTAACTGCTTATTTATGTACTCCTTTAGCTTATTTAGGATCTCCCTTAGCTGCCATTAGCTTATTTCCCTTTAGGACTACTTTTTGGTAGATTGTGTATAGCCTTGAGAGCTCTTAGTTGACCCATTTGACTGTTTTGGCCACCACTGCCTGTTGTCCAAACACACCCACATCAGCGTCACTATAAGCTTGATATAAGCTCAAACTTGGCCCACTCTTGTTCTCTGGTAGATTATCCCCAGGTTTGTGAGCTTATTGGCCCCTTTTGCTCATTACCAGTAGCTTATTATTTCCCCAAACTTGTCCCTCTAGGCCTGCAACTATTTAAGATCTAATCTTTTAGTTTTGATTTTCAATGATTGCTTGATTAGACATGATTAACTGTTTGATATAGCTTGCTTAGATTTTGTTGGAATATTTTAAGATCAATTGTCCCTTTAGTTTTAGTTTTGGTTGCTTTAGCTTTTCGCAATTTCCACCTCTCTTGTAAATTGTTTGTTTGTTAAAAGTTTAACTTGAGCTCATCTCTGTTTAGTTTGTTTGAATTTGTTGCAGTTTAGATTTCCCTTCTTGCCTTTTATAGATTATTTAAGCTTAATTAAGAAAGTTCCAGTTTCACATCAGCTTATGAGTAGATTGTTCTTAATATTTTTCCAACTTTGTTCACTGTTATGTTCATAAGCTCTTTACAGCTCATCCCTTGATTTTCAAAAACTGTTTTAGTTATCAAAAGTAGTTATTTTCATTAGTATAATTAGTTTTTAAATTATATATATATATATATATATATATATATATATATATATATATATATATATATATATATATATATATATATATATATATATATATATATATATGTAAAAAGGGTGGAGCCAGGCTCAAACCTGGGTCTCCCACCTCACACAGACACCACACAAACACCACGCCCCTACCAACTGCTCTAGTGTTAGTTTTTTGTCAAGTTTCCTTTTATTGAATATTTATATTAAACTTGTTTGCTTGCTTATTATACATTCAGCTTTTGTATTGCTTATTATTGCTTATTGTGCACTGCTTATTTCAAGTTTTCATTTTTCCTAGCCTCTTATTAGTATATTAGAGTTTCCTAAAAATTTTCATAATTTTCCAATTAGTTTTACTATTTTTCTAGGATTTCTTTTATTATTTTAGTTTTTAATTCATTATAAAAAATATAAAAATCTAAAAAATATTTTTCTTCTTTCAAAAATTTTCTTTTAGCCTTTAGAACGTAGAAAAATAATTTTTACCCCCGTAGGATTAGCGTAGCATTAAAATCACTTTTTATTTCGCCCACTCGCGTTTTTCTTAAATTAACTTGTACGTTTTTACAATTAATTTACGTTTAGGGTTCTCTAGCTTCCTAATTTCCATTCCCGTAGAATTCTAATTAGTTTTTAAGTTTTAATTTTTGTTCCTTGTTCGAATTCATGTTTTAGTTGCGTTTATTTAATTTTTCGTTCGTTATTTGTAATTTCCCGTAATGTAAAAGTTCCACAATACCAAATAATCTCTCATCATCCATGCAAGCATTTTAATCTCCAAATCTCATACGATATTGCCAATTCACACCTTGTTGGGACACGACCCGGGTAATCACTTGCCCGGTATCACATATATATGTTGTATTCACGAGTTTTTGCAAGTTAACCTTTTCCTAAAGGTTAATTAGTAAATTCCACTCACGTCTACTTTGTATATTAGTTTGATACGCACTCAAAAACGATTATCATGCATGTTTTTGGTTTTTAGTGGAATGATTATTTGTTGTAATTACTTTTATATTAGTGTTAATGACCCCTAACTTGTATTTTGATTAGAATAAAAGCGCATTTGCTTGAGGACAAACAAATCTCAAGTGTAAGGGTATTTGATGAGGCGAAAAGTGTACCACTTTTAAGGGGTCATTTAAGCCCGAATTCGTGATTATTTGATCAATTATTGCCCTAAATCGTTCCTTTTGTCATTTTTATTTACTTTTGGAGAGAAATTTGGAAAATGAAGCATTTTGGATGTTTTTGGAGCATAAAAGTGAAGAAAACGACAAAGTCTCAAAATCCTTGCTGGGAACAGTACCTGACGACGTCAAGGCTTTACACATGGCGGCGTCAAGAGTGGCAAAAGAGGTAGAAGTGGAAAATACACTTGACGATCGAGAACGTTTTTAGGCTATTTGGCCTGACGGCGTCACCAAGGCCGTCAGGGTCCAAATACATGTGACGGCCCTGAGCTTATTTCTACATGACGGCGTCAGAAGTGGATCTAGGCAATATGAATTTCATCTTGGCGGCGAGTTGACGGCGTCAGAGGCTAATACATGACGTCGTCAGGATGCATAGTCTATATATATTTTTCCAATTTTTCATTGTAAGTGTGGAACTTTTGTGGAACAAGTTGTGCAAAAACCCTAGGTCGAATTTCCTGCATATTGAAGGGGTTTCAAACCCTTCTTTCTTCCATGTTTTAATAAAGATAAGTACTTCAATAATCATTCAATATGTCTATGTATTGTTTGATTCTATCTTATGTGTATCTTTATTTTAACATGTTAGGCTAGGCTTTTATTGTGTTTGCTTAGATGTAATGAAACCTAGATGTTGATTATTGGTTGATTGTTTGTCTATAATTGTTACGGATGATTGTATTCAATGTTAGGCTTAAGAAAACTGGCAGACTTCCATTGGTAACTTGCTTGAAGGTCTTAAGAAACATGATCGGATGTGTACTACGATTTTTGGTTGTATTTAATGCGTAAGAGAATTCTAATGATCCCATGTTAGGAGCTTCTAACGGCTCGACATAGGAGTGAAGTAGGATCTTATAGAGTTAGGGAATATTTTACACAGCCCTACGACCAGTATTAAGGAATATAACCCGTCATCCATGCAATTGTAACAGGCTAATCAACCGGTAAAAGATATCTAGGGAGTAATGAAATCTAAGTAAACACAACTTTTCTCATTATTGTTTCCACCACATTAGTATATTACTTTAATTTTCATTTCTTTTATTTTATTTTGATTGCATCTTTAGTTAATTGGGTTAGTTGGCTAGCAACTAATTCCGCCCACTCCTTCAAAACCCGAGATTTTACTTGCTTTCCATAAAATATAAAAATACAAAAAGAATCATCCCTCACCTCTAGACCTAGTTTAGTAGGCTTTCTAATCCTAGCGACACTATTCCTGAGTTGAATGATCAATCCCCCGATACTTGTCACTATACTATACTACAACGATAAGGTACACTGCCTGGTGGGGTTGTAAGCTTCTCAAGATCCCTTGAGAGGTAAAACCTGTTGCGAGGGCGCAATTCCCACGTATCAGAGCTCTTACAAGAATACTTGAAAAAACATTGAAAGACAACCCTGCTGTTTGGTCGAGGAAACTTGATGATGCTCTATGCGCTTATAGAACTGCTTACAAAACACCAACTGGAACAACTCCATATAAGCTAATATATGGTAAAAACATGCCACCTACCCTTTGAAATTGAACATCGTGCATACTGGGTACTCAAAAACTGTAATCTAGATTTAATTGCAGCCAGTGAAAAACGTATGTTTCAGCTTCATGAAGTAGACGAACTACGCCTTCAGGCTTTGAAAACTCTCGTCTTTATAAAGCTAGAACAAAAGTTTGGCATGATAGAAAATTAAAAATCAGGAAAGAATTCAAGAAAGGAGACAAAGTCCTTCTATTCCAATCAATATTCAAAATCAAACGACCAAAACTTACAAGTCGTTGGCTTGGACCTTATACGGTTAAACACCAATATCCATCCGGATATGTTGAATTGTACGGACTTGATGATAAAAATTTTATAGTCAATGGTCACAGACTCAAGTTGTACCATGTGGAAGAAAGTTTCAACGATAGAAGGGAAGAATCAACACCCTTTTTCCGCAACAATTAAATCATCCCAATCCCATGAGTCGATCTATAGACTTTGAAATTAGCGCTTGACTGAAGGAAACCCGCTTCCTTTGTAATTTGTTCTCCACTTTGTCAAACTTAAGTGTGGAGAATTATGATTAAAAAAAATATTTTTTTGTGTTTGTTTTTATTTTTGCAGATTATTATTATGAAGTAGAAGACCACATTTGGGATAGCTCTGCACTACATGCTTTCTCATATTGCCGGGAAGTTTCTTTCCCGTTAATAGTTATATTTTTCCTATTTTCATTTTTATCCAGATATAACATTGAGGGCAATGTTCAACTTAAGTATGGGGGAGTCAAATAGTAAAAATCTTTATCCCTAAAAGTCAATTATCCGATATAATCATTACTTTCTAATAAAATATAAAAATTGTATGTTTTTGTGTGTTATTAAGGCAAATCCACTTGGATTGACACTCTAGCTAGACACAATTTCATTCATAAAAAAATTGAGATAATCATAAGCCTTTATAAGTGTATATCTGCCGCACTTCCTCCAAAAATATATGAGTGTGCCGACAATCTAAATTAGCTCTAGAACTTGCACTTATACATCAATAACGAATGCCGCAATGAGATTGCATTTTATGCTTTATAGACAATTTTATATGATATTGAGGCAAACTTAGGATTTACACCAAATAGCCATTCTTTGCATATTGTAATCTAGTCAACTACACTGGTCACTAGTATGTTCCAGAAAATAACCCTCTAGCGCTCATTTTTAGTGCTATTGCCACCTAGAACAACATGTTGAGCCTTATCCTTTCTCTTTGTTTTAACCAATTATCTATGTTCAAAAAGAATGAAGTATGATCGATTATTGCTGCTGTATGAGAAAAGTATGAAAAAGTGAAGTTATATGTCATATATGAAAGAAAAGAATGTTGAGAAACAATATATGTTCAAAGTGGAAAAATATTGACGAATAATGAAAAGAATGAAAAAAATCTCTAAATAATCATTATGATGCTTAGCAACTTACTAGTGTGTCACTTTATGAACTTATTTAAACAAAGAAAAATCTATCCATGTCTCATTCATACCCTCAATCCTTAAAACAACCCGAAAAATTCCTCATTGATATCATTGTCTGGTGCTTACGCCTTGTCGGAGTTGTCTTTGTGCTTTGTGCAAGCCTATGGTAGCTATTTAGTCGTGTCTATGCAAATTGAGTGGCTTTATCCCTATTGAGTGAATTGTGTGAATCATTAAAATAATCCTTCATGAGGTGTCTTGGTTACATGTCAATACCTTTTTAGCCAATAATAAATCTTGATGATGTATCTCCATGTTCACAACAAAACAAATTTTCTCGCTTTGATTTCTTGAGGGAAAGCAATAGCTAAGTGTGGAGGTATTTGATAACACCATAATTATACATATTCTCGGGCATAATATTATATGTTTTATGATCATTTAGTGTGAACTTTCGATACTTAATAGCATGAAATGAATGCAGGTTCACTCTTGAATGCTCTGAAGCAAGAGACATCAAAAGCACAACTATTTCAGCAATCGAAGTAAATGAATAAGAAGTCTATTATATTAGTCCTTTCTACCAATCCAAGTGCGCCAGTTTTCCAAGTCGTGTGCGCTGCACTTGTTCTCTCGGTCAAGAAATTCAAGAAGTAGTTTTTAATAAAAGTGCACCGGTTTTGTATCCAATGTGCGCCGTACTTCCTCTGCATTTATGAAACTTTGGCGCCAAGAAAATAGCTAAGTGCGTCGCACTTACAATCGAAGTACGCCGTACTTTGTCTATCAGAATCCTATAAATAGAGCTCATTTGCAAGCATTTGAACTCTCCACTCTATAACCACTTATCACTAAGTTAAGTAACACTGGTACAGAAAGTGCTACTGGTCACGCCAAAAATGTGTGACGATATGCATATAGTCACACACGTTTTTTTCATTGTTTGTCACTAAAGGTCCCGCCACCATAGGTGGCATATGGTCACATTGTTGAGTTCGTGGCCTTTTCCATCGAAAAAGAGTGACCAAAATCCCGAATATGTGTGACAAATTAGGCACAAGTTTTGTTGGATTAATCAGTATGTGTGACCGTAAACACTTTATAGTCACGCGAATGTTTTTTTGAGAGTAACTATTGTTCGTCCTTTGGCCACATAAATATATAATATATGTGACATTTGAGATGATTTATTCAAGTAAATGTGTATTTTGTGTGACTATTTCCGTCCAATGGCCACATGAATATATAATAAATGTGACGTTTTGTGATGATTTAGTCACACAATGGGTGTTGTTTTCTTGGAGTTAGTCACATATAATTAAGCAAAAAGTGGCTAAAAGTGTTAATAAGTGTGACCATATGCTGTTTAAAATAAAGAAATGTATATTTTATGTGACTATTGTTCATCCAATGGTCACATGAATTCTTAGTTTGTGTGGCCTTTTGTAATATGTAGTCACACAAAGCATGTTTGTTTTTTGTATTTAGTCACACACAATTAAGCAAAAAGTGACCAAAAATGTTAATAAGTGTGACCATATGATGTTTAAGGTGAAGAAATGTATATTTTGTGTGACTATTGATCATCCAATTGCCATATGAAATTTTTTTGTGTGGCCTTTTGTAATATTTAGTCACACAACGAAGTAAGCAAACAGTGACCAAATGTGTTAATAAGTGTGACTATATGCATCTTTTAGTCACATTTAAGAAATCAATATAAACGAAAACAAATTCAAATATATATAAAAACAAATTCAAATACAATAAAACTGAAGTGTATATAACTTAACCAAATATAAAATTGGGCCTCCTTTTATACACCAAGGAGTCCTAACTATATGAACCAATAGTTCTAAGTTATAATTAACAGTTGTAACTAATACACTGGCAGTATTAACTTCGAGCAGTAACTTTCACTAGCAGTTGTAACTTTTGTACTAGCAGTAGTAAATACTTGGCACATTTTTAGAAATTGACACCTGAAGAAGCACCAGTAGCACCACATGGTTGTTGAAGCTTGGCCCATTTATCCAACTTTAAATAAGTAACATCCATAATGGACGAGCCAAATTCATCAAGGTTGGTCCCTGACCATATGCCACTTGCTTGGTGCACACGACCCTTGCCAATCTCTTCTCCTTGGGCTGAAGACGGGGATGAGTTAGAGAATTCAACAGCACCCAAGAAGTAAAGTTAAGAAATGATACCAAGAGTTAATAATACATAAAAGAGTGGTCAACTTTCGTAAATGATTCCAGGGCAGTTGTGAGACTATTTGCATCATCAATCTCCAAGCTGAGGTCAACTGAAGGCTCATAGTTATCAGATATGTGATTGCAGTTGCAACACCTTAGCTGGAATTCAAGTACAATGGAGAAAACAGAAATGAGCACAAAAAAAAGTTGATATGGGGATATTAGTGAAAGAGATAAAATCGATTAAATTCTTACTTTGCTAATAACACGACCTCCAAAGACTTGCTTGACTAGATTGTCACTTTCTGAAGGGAGAGCATCATCCTTTACTTTTGAATTAATTAGAGAACTTTCGAGTCTATCAAGGAAGCATTGAAGAATTCATGAGCATCTTCCTGTTGATACCTTTGAAATGACGATGAAAAATCTGATAGAAGTGTGGTTAAGGATTATAAATATACTGACTGAATAAGAAAAAACTAGCTGATATGCAAAACCGGGGGGAAGCATCGTTAAATATAACTGTAATTTATGTAAAACCAAAGGATACAACTTAAATGATGTGTTTATGAAATGTCGTGTCTAAGATACATTTTTTGTTTGTTTAGTGTATGATTTGAAGTTTGTGTGTTCACAGATAGCATTGAACGGTTCTGCTTGATCTGTGATTTGAAGGAACAAGTTGAACTTTCGTTAACATCATTTGGAAAAATTGTCTCCCCTTGGTTTTACATAAATTACAGTCACATTGAGTTACCAAGTATGTTAAAAATGAAGACTTGAAGAGCTGATTAAAAGATCAATAGTGCAGATTATATGACATTTTGTCAGTCACAATAAAAGCTTATATCTAAAAGGATCAACTTATTTTGTCACTCAAATAACTACTAAAAAGTAGAGTTAAAAATGGACAGGTTGGATAAAGGGTCAAAATAGGTCTGGGTGGTTGACCCAAAACACTTGTGCCAAAATAATTAAGATAACTGAATATATCAAGAGTGTTATATGTGATTACAAACATTAGGTTTTTCCAATAAAAATAAAAATATGTAATAATAAACAAACAATCTGAAGGGGAAACCATACAACTAGTCTCCTTGGGGTGCCAAACACATGTACTTCACCATGAGTCAATCTTTGTTTTCCAAGTAATTGCACAATTAGATCATTAAGCTGAAATAGATATATTATAGTTAGTTAAACGTAATTATAAGCAACTTATAGAACAATAATCAAGACTGAATTAAGATACTTGCAAAAGATGAGAGAAAATTTTGGGCCAATTAGATGTAATGAAGAACATACTTGCTGGCCTGCGCGTAAGCTGAAATTTGAGGATGTGGAAGATCGTTGGTTTTGTTTCGTGTGTGTATTTCTAAGGTTGAAGGAGGAGAAGAAGAACTGTAAAGAAAGGTCGAGACCTGGTGTGATAGAACATATGCGAGTGTGGTGGTGGTGTGGTGCAAGCGGTGCTAGTGTGGTAGAAGAAGAAGAAGAAGAAGAAGAAGAAGAAGACCAGATCTATGTGAAAAGTTGAGAGGGATATTTGGGATGGTTAATGAAATATTTAGGAATTTGGGATGGAGGGCAATTTGATTTTGGGGAAAAATTTAGGCGGGGCTTGTGAAAAGTTGAGAAGAAGGAAATTTTATTTTGGGAAAAACTAAGTGTTGTACATGTATATGATTTAGTCACTTTTAAATAATGTGTGACAAACTTGACTATATGATTTAGTCACTTTTAAATAATGTGTTACAAACTTGAGTATATGATTTAGCCACATACACAATTACTTCATGTGACCATATATGGATTTTGGTCACACTGTTCAATTGTGTGACCTATATTTGTCACATATGTATATATATATAATGTGACAAATGTTTCAAACTTATTTGTATCCGTCACACATCCCAAAGTATATGTGACTAAATAATCAAAAAAAATTACAAGATACCTCTAGTCACGAAAATATTCGAATGTGTGACTGTAGCCTCAGTTGGAAAGACAAAATGGTCACACAAATCAGATCAAGTGTGGCTGTTTATTTTATTCTGGTACATTTAGTCACATAAAAAATTTATTGTGTGGCCGTTCAAAAAACAGCATGCGTGACGAAATCCTAGTTTTGTACTAGTGTAAGAAGTACTCCATTATCCTGAGTCAGAAGCAGACATGAAAGAATCAGACAAGGACGTTATATACTTGTTGGTGTCGAACTCTTGGTTACTTGTGACACTAGTGTAATCCATTTGATCATGCCAATCCGTATGTCTCTTGTTTACTATTTAATCATTTCTGTTGACATGAACTTATTAGCCATGAGAGGCTAAACCTCTTGTGAATGCTTGGATATATTTTAAAATAAAGTGAATTATGATTATGCTTTGATCTTTATCAATTTCAAGTTTATGCTGTAAACTATTGTGTCTCTAGTCTTATTACGTTTGTTATTGAAACTGGTTGAATTTAACTTGTTGGGATAGGTCAAAAGAACTAATTTGTTACATGCAATTCTAGAGATTTGTCTACATTTCTAGCCTTCGAAAGGAGAATCGATAATAATCTAGACTAGATATATAATACTATCTTGAGAGAAGTCTCTTGGTAGATAAACATAAATCTTGAATTAAACCTAACAAACTATGAAATTGCTCTTTTGACGAAAATGGCGAAATTATAAGTTGTGCTCTACTCATATTATCAAACTAAGATCAAACATAAGCATTTTCACTGAATTATCCAAGCTATCTGATAAGGAAATATTTGTTACGCTTTTAGGGGGTCATTTAAGCCCTAAATCGTGTTTTTAACGATCAAATACTATCTTAAATCGTTTCTTTTGTCATTTTAGGTACTTGGGACATGAATTCTGGAAAATGGAGCATTTTGGAGCTTTTCGGACGTTTTTATGCTCAAGTATGAAGAAAACAAGAAAAGTCATGAAAAGTCGGGAAATCACACCTGACGGCGTCAGGCTTTACATGCTGACGCCGTCACCTTATACTGGAATGATGGTGGATTTTACAAGTGACGCCCTAGAAACCAAATTTAGGTGAACACCTGACGGCGTTAGGTGTTCCAGGATCAAGGTCACCCCTCTTTAGCTCTACACGAGATGGCCCAGAACCCTTATAAAGGGACGGCATCAAAAGTGAATCTATGTGATCCAAGAACCCTAAACACGGCGATCTGACGGTGTCAGAGGCCAAAGCCTGACGCCGTCAGACTTGTATATCTATAGATACTTTTTGATTTTTCATTCATAAAGTGTGTAACTTTTGGGAGATAAAACCCTAGATGCATTTTACTGTAACCTTAGAGTTTCCAAGCCCTCTTTTCCTTCATGTTCAATTGAAGATAAGTCTTCTTTTTAATCATTCATATGTGTTGTTTGATTGATTGTTTATCTTGTCTTTCTTTTAACATGCTAGCTTAATTCTTCCTGTGTTTACTTAGATCTAATGAAACCTAGTTATTGATTATTGGTTGTTGATTTGTTATTAGTTGATTTGGTTGATTGATTTTCACGTTAGGCTTAAGAAAACTGGCCTTACTCCTACATGGTAATAGGCTGGAACGTCTTAAGAAACGTAATCAAATATGTACTATGATGTTATTGGTTGTATTTAATGCATAAGCAACTGTTTACGAGGCCTGGATAGGAAGAGATAGAAGCTTATAGAGTGGGGAAGGACGTACACAACCCCGTAACTGGTATTAAGGAATACAACCCTTCATCCAAACAACTGTAATAAATCAATTAATCGGTAAGATAAGAGATAACTAGGGAGTAGTGAAATCTAAGTAAATACGTTTTTCCCATTATAAGAAGTTCACCACAATTTACTTTTCTATTATTTTATTTTATTTTATTTTATTTTGCATTTGTAGTAATTATGGATTAGTTGACTAGTAACTAATTCCGCCCACTCTTCCAAAACCCGAGATTTTTACTTGCTTTCATAAAAAAAATAAAAAATACAAAAAGAATCATCCCTCACCTCTAGACCTAGTTTAAGTATCTTTTAATCCTAACGACACTATTCCCCGAGAGAACGATCAATCCCTCGGTACATGCCACTCACTATACTACATCGGTCAGGTACACTGCATGGTGGGGATTGCAAGCTTTTCAAGATCCTTTGAGAAGTAAAACCTTTTGCAATGTTGCAAAACCACACATCACTATCCAAGAAATCATTCATTTTATCATTTGAATTCTCCATATTACCTTTATCGCTATTTGTTAACTATTATTTTGTTTAATAATCATTTATACTTAATCCGAACGAACTAAGTCCCTGTGGATACGACCTGGTCTTACCTAAATCTTATATTACCAACGAGGGTTATACTTTACCCGTATGTTTGATTTATTGAAATCGGTGAAACTAGTATTATAAATTTAAAGCTTTCCTTACACATCAGACCTTATAATACTTAAATAGTTCTAGAATCAAAGGAAGTATTGGTATCCTTAGATTGGACTGAGTGAATGCATGTGTGTATAGCCCTACATAGCCATTTGGGGCAACAAACACATTTTGGTTTTTGCTCGGAAGCATAACCTTGTACTCTTCAGGTATGGGATAATCATTAAGGAAGTCAGATAACGCATCTCTTGTTAATGTACATTTCTGCTCCTTAATAATGAACTTTGCATTCATACTTATAATGACTATAGAGAAATAGCACGAGAAAATAATAATTGGTGACGAAGAATCTTACTTTTTGATCGGAGGGATTAAAAACGCACAGTATTGTGTGTAAATTTCGGGTGGCTTGTTAAAGTAAAATAGGGTTTGTGGTATGAAGAGTTTTTATACCGTCTATCAAACTAATCTGGATCGTCCACGTGTTTGACTTTATCTCATCTATCCGGACTCCAAAGGGTAATTTAAATTTCGAAAATACATTTGTAGATTACCAATAATCAAGCCAATGTAGCTCTGATGCAAGTGGCCGGTTGGGTTAAAATTAAGCTCATTTAATGCGTGTTTAAGTGAAAGCACATTTTCTTTTCCGTACAAATTTGTGGGATAAAAGGTGTAAGTTTATGTATGAGTCATAAGCCATATATCCTCGTATATATATATATATATATATATATATATATATATATATATATATATATATATATATATATATATATATATATATATATATATATATATATAACTTTCGACTGGGGGGCTTGATAATGTACCCTCCGATCAGGTCGAAGGATTTCCCTTCGAACCTGGTCGCAACCTACATCTCGAAGGCTTTGGTTAGCCTCCTAAAATCTTTATTGGCGTCAAACTAATTATCTTTGATTTAGTTACCTGTTGGGAATTCGCCAATCAAAGGCCTAAGCCCTTCGAGGTATGTCTTCCGATGATATTAGGACGGAACAATGTTAAGACCAAGTCTTACCCATGTATCCTCTTTCTCCTTAGCTTTCCCGCCAAGATAGGAAGAGTGAGACATTAAGCCCTAGCGGTTACCACAAATCATGGGACGCTCCCATGATCTCCTAAAAACGTGCAAGAGCTCTCCAAGGCCATTTTTACTTTACACCTTATGGTTTATGTCTTTTTTATATTAACTTTCAAGTTTTATATCTAAACTAGTGCAATAAAAGGTTTAAAAACATTGACAGTTTCAACCCGGCTTTTAAAAAAATATTACAGGTCTTATACATTCTGAAATTATAGAATATTTTATGTATTGTCAAAAAGAAACAGGATAAAATGAGAAACCCTGGGAATTTTTTTTATAAACCTGAGAAATGCATATGATCAAGATGATTCATAGTTTTATATGTAGTTAGTGTTTTTTTTTTTTTCTTTTTTTTTTTTTTTTTTTTTTTTTTAGTTCAATACAGATCGAAAATTCACTTAAATTTCTAAGTCAATTCAAAATTTGGCATTTATATTTTGCAAATAATTTGAATCAAGGACATGCGGAGAAGATGATGAATTTGCCTCATTTTCACTTTACAACTTATGGTTTATGTCTTTTTTTTTTATCTTAACTTGCAAGTTTTATATCAAAACTAGTGCAATAAAAGGTTTAAAAACATTGACAGTTTCAACCCGGCTTTTAAAAGAATATTACAGGTCTAATACATTCTGAAATTATAAAATATATTATGTATTATTAAAAAGAAACAGGATAAAATGAGAAACCCTGGGAAATTTTTTTATAAACCTGAGAAATACATATGATCAAGATGATTCATAGTTTTATACGCAGATTTTTTTTTTTTTTTTTTTTGGTTCATACAAATCGAAGATTCACAATAGCTATTTTAGAGTAGATTCACTGAAATTTCTAAGTCGATTCAAAATTTGGCATTTAAATTATATTTTTCAAATATTTTGAATCAATGTGGAGAAGATGATGAATTAGCCTCATTTTCACTTTATACCTTATGGTTTGTGTCATTTTTATCTTAACTTGCAAGTTTTATATCAAAACTAGTGCAATAAAAGGTTTAAAAATATTGACAGTTTCAACCCGGCTTTTAAAAAAATATTACAGGTCTAATATATTCTGAAATTATAAAATATTTTATGTATTGTCAAAAAGAAACATGATAAAATGAGAAACCCTGGGAAATTTTTTTATAAACCTGAGAAATGCATATGAACAAGATGATTCATAGTTTTTATACGTAGATTTTTTTATTTTATTTTATTTTTTTTTTTTTTGTTCAATACAAATGGAAGATTCACAATAGCTATTTTATAAGTCGATTTGGCATTTAAATTATATTTTGCAAATAATATGAATCAAGGTTACATTTTGAAAACTTTGATTCACAAATTTGTTTCTAATTAACTAAAGAAATACTTTTTACGTAAAAAATAAAAAATGTTGTAGAAAAACATAAATTAAGGCTTCAATTGCGTTTTTCATGATTTCTTAAATTTCTCAATTTCTCACTGGAACTAGAGTATGTCGAAAAAGGTATACAAATTGGTACAATAATATCAATGTGACAGTTTTTAGACCATTATCTTTTCTTGAAAGCTTAGATTCTACTAAAACAACTTTTTGCAGACTTTAAACATATGCATAAATTTCCAGTGTTAAAGACGTTGTTGTAAATTTGTAATTTTGGCACAGGGCCTTTAAAAATTACCGACCTTATCTGTCGCTATAAAATCTCGTTTTTATGCGCAAATACTCGCTAATTTCTTTAAATTTGTGTCCTACTTAGTAGTTGATAAAATGTGTCAGAGTATAGTTAAGTGGACCTTCTAATTTTATTTTATATACTAACGTGTACATTGTCGACAACTTCTTTTTTTGGGTTATCTGGATTTCCGACTTGACATTGCAAACGGACTAATCCCAAGTCGATTACCTTTTCGGATAGTCAGGAGTCAGCACAAGTGAACCTTCGTGGCCACAAGAGGATTAATTTTCTCCCCGTTGGATTCGAACTCTTGACCTCCTTTTTGGAAGGCTAATATTGTTACCGTTGGGTCAACCTTATGAAAACAAGGGCCTTTTCCATTATTTATTTGACAAAAGGAATAGAGAGAATCCAAAAATTCAAAATATCATTCTCATTCCACAGTATTCATTCTTCAAAAAATGTCCAGAATAGAGAGAATCCAAAAATTACACGCATCACATTCACGGTTCATTTCCATGTAAGAATCACGAAATATTGAAAAACCCTATCAACATCTCTCTTTCAATTGAATTTTTCCAGATCTTCTTCATGTTTAGCTCACCCCATCATCGGATCTAAAGTTGTTTTATATTCTTATTTGTTGGTGTGACATCATTACCATCTCTCCCACTGATCTTTGTCTGAGCAAGTTACGGTTTTTACAACTTGATGTTCATATCAACATAACACCTCTGTTCAAAATTGTCAGAATATGAACACTCATGAAAGTATGGAGGTTTAAAAATCTTAGTTTCCTTAAACATCTAAATTGAATTTCCTAAGTTAGCATAGCAATATTATGCTTCTTCAAAATCTGACTTGAGGTTTTTTCTATTCGTGCTTGGTGCCTAGAGTACATAGTATAAGAAGTATAAAAACAAGTCGAATATATGTTTTTTTTTTTTTTTTTTTTTTTTTTTTTGGTGCAGACAAGTCGAATATATGTAATTACAAAAAAATTGGAAGAAATTAAAGGCCCGCTTGGTTCAAAGTATCGAAAGAGAAAGATAAAAGGAAAAGGAAAGGGAATGCAAAGGAATGAGTGAGGTGGGTAATTAATCCCTTACCCCTTAATTTACTCTATAATGGTTCATTACCCACTGGCTACTACGGAGTAATCAATCCCTTACCCCCACTAACCAAGCACATTTAATGAATACCTTACCCATTCCCCACCCCCTTAACCCTCCCACCAAACACCCCCTGAAAAACCATGGATATATATCAGATGGAGATGTCAAGATGCAAATTAAAGCTACTCAATCACTGATGGGTTAATTATTGTATCCAACGTAATGTATGGGCTATTATGTGTTTATGAACAAATTGTAGTTACGTTTTTTGTTAACTCATATTGGAAAAATTGTTCAAATGTAGAATTTTGTTAAGATAAAATTTGTTACAGCATATGAACTTTTTAAGAAATGTATGTAATAATCAATGGTTGAGAAATGTAACTGCAGTAACGTAAACATTTTCATTCCGCTACAGTCGTACTAAACAAAAGTATCAACAAGTTAATGTAATTTTGTGTTCGATTCTTTGTTGGTAACAAACGATGGAATTCATTTTCTTTTTTTGAAGTTATTCCTTTCTCTGCAATTCTACTCTACTAAGATTCAATTCTGTTTGATTCAGATCCAGTCGTACCAAACACCCCCTTAATATCAATATTCGAACAAAACACTATTCATTCATACTCACTTGAGTAAACTGCAAAATACATCTCTGTGGTTTGCAACTTTTGAGACCTTACATCTCTGTCAGAAACTATTGGCACCTTATATCCTTCATTAGTCAAACGTTTACCATTATACATCCCTAAGGACGAACGGCGCAAATATTCTTTCGTTAACTGCTAACGGGAGTCTAATGGATGGTTGTTTTGGTCTTTTTACTTACAAGAAGGATGTATTTTGCAGTTTACTCTTTTACTTATAAGAGGGATGTATTTTGCAGTTTACTTTTATACTTTACTAATTATTATTATTATTATTATTATTATTATTATTATTATTATTATTATTATTATTATTATTATTATTATTATTTACTCTTATTATATTTTCTTACGTTTTTATCTATTTTTGTTCATTTTTTATTGGTTTTTGTCCTTTTTTTCGCATTCGTCATTTTTTATACGTTTTCTTACGTTTTTCTCCGTTTCCATAAGTTTTAATACATTTACGTCCGTTTTTCTCCGTTTCCGTACATTTTAATCCATTTTTATATGATTTCATAAGTTTTTATACGTTTTCGTCATTTTTTTCCATTTTCGTCTATTTTTTCCCATTTACGTCTGTTTTCTTACATTTTTATTCGTTTTCGTCATTCTTTATACATTTTCGTCCGTTTTTATAAGTTTCGTCCGTTTTTATACGTTTTCATCAGTTTTTATACGCCTTCTTACCTTTTTTATCCGTTTTCATTAGTTTTTATACGTTTTTGTCTGTTTTTATATGTTTTCTTACGTTTTTACCCTCGTTTTTATCCGTTTCATTTTTAGATTTTTTTCCATTAGTTTTATACATTTTTAGATTTTTTTTCTTTCATTTTTGTCCATTTTTTGTTTTTTCTGTTTTCATCTATTTCTTCTCAGTTTCGTCCGTTTTTATACGTTTTCTTACTTTTTTATCCGTTGTTATCAGTTTGTATATGTTTTCATCCATTTTTCGTTTTCGTCCGTTTAAGTATGTTTTATCCGTTTCATAAGCTTTTACCCGTTCTCATCCGTATAAAAATGGGTAAAGACGTAAGAAAACGTGTATAAACGGATATAAACGTATAAAAACTAATGAAAACGGATAAAAAGGTAGAAAGACGTATAAAAACGGATGAAAACGTATAAAAAACAAATGAAAACGTATGAAAACTTATAAAAACATACGAAAACGTATAAAAATTGATGAAAACGGATAATAACGTAAGAAAACAGACGAAAATGGACGAAAATGTATAAAAGTTATGAAAACTGATAAAAACGTATAAAAACTGAGATAAATGGAAGAAAATGTATTAAAACTTATGAAAATGGATAAAAGCGTATTAAAATGTATAAAAAGCGGACGAAAACGAAAAAATTGATGAAAACAAATAAAAGCCGGACGAAAACCGATAAAGTAAAAAAATAAAATAAGAGTAAATAATAATAATAATAATAATAATAATAATAATAATAATAATAATAATAATAATAATAGAGTAAATGATAATAATAATAATAATAATAATAATAATAATAATAATAATAATAATAATAATAAGTCGTATAAAAGTAAACTGCAAAATACATCCCTTTTATAAGTTAAAGAGTAAACTGCAAAATACATCCATCTTATAAGTAAAAAGACCAAAACAGCCCTCCATTAGACTCTCGTTAGCAGTTAACGAAAAAATATTTGCGCCATTCGTCCTTAGGGATGTATAATGGTAAACGTTTGACGAACGAAGGATGTAGGGTACCAATAGTTTCTAACAGGGATGTAAGATCTCAAAAGTTGCAAACCACATGGATGTATTTTGCAGTTTACTCTACTCACTTCATAATTTTCACTTTTAACTTTATACTTTAACAATATTTGACTTTCAACAATTTTTTATATAAATTAGAATTTGCCACATGATATATGTTATAACCACTTATAAATTACAATTTTACCATATGTATTATTTTAATCTTGTCACAACGCGAGCGCAATAAAAACCTTGTTCAGATCATTTAATGCTAAAGGGAGCCTTTTGATAGTCGTAAGCTGCAGCTTATTGTAGGTGATGGCAATCACTATATAGCCATATAGGTGTAATTAAGAAGAAAGAAAATATAACCCTATTTATAGATGTCACATATGCCTATGGGTGTCATGCTACCGAGCAAACTCGGTAAGACTATAATAAACTTTGGTAAGTACACAATTAATATGGCGGTGAGGCGATGATCATGATATTTTTCAAAGTATAAAAATAGATTAGCACACATTCTATTCTAGCACCCTTGATTAATTAACTTGAAATTGAGAAATTGACCGAATATTATGTTGGGTTTAAACTTATACAAACTTCGAATTAGGGGTGTCATATGGGTCGACTCGAACCCGATAAGGCCTTATAGGGCCGGGTTGATTCGGGTCCAATATATCTTATCGGGTTTATAGGGTCAAGCCGATAGACCCGATAGCCTTATAGGGTCGGGTTAGGGTTTTAGCTAATTTGTTATCGGGTTAACCCGATTCTTGTTATATATAAGACCCACTAAAACTCTTGCTAGCTTTTCTGTTTGAAGTTGGTGCATAGGTCTCTTTGTCTACACAGGAAGTATTGTACAAAGAAATATGCTAATTATTCTTCAAGACACCAAACTTCATGTTGAGTCTTGCAGAATTAACTTTGAGAATCGAGAACATGATTAAATGGAAGTAAAAGTAAACGGAAGTTCTGGGGCCAAAAATAAACAGTAAGTCATGAAATAAGGTCTTGCATAATTATAAGAACACACTTGTTATTCTTATATCTAATATATCCCCTAGTCTCTTGATATGTAAAGTTTTAGGAATGAATCTCACATACAGAAACAATACAATTAGCATTAGCACCTACATCTCATCAACTATGTTATGAACAACATTTAACAAAACAGTAACTACACCAAGTATCCCATCTCGTTGAAAATAATATCAATCCTTGCTCTATTTTTTATACCTTAGCTTGAGAACTTATTATGTTTATTTAATTTTGGTATTGGGCAACATGCAAATCCCACTTCAGTTATCATTTTTATACAACATTTTAAGCTTGATTAACTATCTAACCCGATAACCCGATAAGCCCAACCCAGTAACCTGACAACCCAATAGACCCAAACCCAATAACCCGATTCCTTATAGGGTCGGGTTGCGGGTTAATTTTTATTTTTCAAAAACCCGATAGACCTGACCCGATAAGCCTCTAACCCGATTTGACACCCCTACTTCGAATTAATCAACCAAGTGAATATTATATAACATTTTATAGTGATTTGTCATGTTTAAAAAGAAACATTATCTGGGATAACTATTTTCAAATGCAATTTCGAAAATACATTAAACCATCATAAAAAGTTTGTTGAATCTAAGACAAGATGAGGAAAAATGTCTAGCAAAATTTGTAAGGATCGACGTTGTTGCCATATTGATTGATTTTGTTGACATATTTTGAGACTTTTCTTCAAAAGATTAAAATTGACGGGAACATGATCTCGTTGCACCTTTTTTGGTTGCCGACCGACCATTCCACAAAGACCGCCCTAGACAAGGAGTGTTTGTGTAAGTGACCATCAGCAAGGATTTGAGATTAAACCCATGACTTATTTCTTCAAATCCCTCATTGACCGGTCAACTAAACGTTTATAGTAAGAGAATGATATCACTGAGCAATGCCCCAATAGTCATATTTAGGGACTTTTAATTGAAGGGTTGTTCCGCTATACAATTTCTTTATCATCATAATAAATGAAATGTAATGACTTATTTCATAGCTAACTAATATCATAGCAGGACCATTTTTTGCAATTTACTCAAGAATTAATGCCACATGGATGGCAAAACCTAAACCATGAACTTGAAAACATTATATATCACACTGCGTCTAAGTTCTAACTGTTATAAATTCGTCCTACTCATCTACTGCAAGTTTGATCATGCAAATTACAAGATACTAAGGAACCCATATGTCAAAAGAAAAATAATTTCAAAAAAACCTGTTAAAAACTGCATATTACCTCTTAATAACAATCTTCTGGGACTTTGTTATAGAATCCTTGGTTTGTATTATTGTACCTTTTTTTCAACTGTTGCAGTACCTCGCTTTAGAGCTCTGTCATGGTTGAGCATCGAACTAACACTCTCGACCACCAAGATAATCTATGCAATTGAAATAATAGACTGAGAAACTGTTTTATAAACAACGGCAAACAGTATACACGTAATTTCTTCAGTCAGATGTCCCATGAAGATTGGAATATTTTGATTTTTTCACAAAATTTGAAAGTTAGATTAATGTAGCTGCTCATTATCATCATTACTACTTAATGCTTTTAAAATTTAGTCCACAGGATTCATTTAATTTGTCAATACTAGAGGGCGATTAAAATATTTTCGAAACCCAAACCACTATCATCGTTTTTTGTAATTGGACATATATGATTTATAGAAGCATAACAGATAGTCAGATACAGTAAGTCAAATCACAAAAATTGACCAACCTGAAAGCAAGCATATGCCATTGCAGTAGCAAAGTAGAAATTTGCATTTCCTGTTCCCTGCAAATTCCAAAAGGTCACAACTTAATCAAGTGACAAAGCAAGTAAGCAAACCAATTTTACAAACGCTAACAATAACCATACCCTCCATATCCACAGGTTGTGCATCACAGGGCTGAGAAGTAAAGTCCCGAGATACCCAGAGAAAAGGAAAAATGAGAATTGCATATCTGCCACAAACATAGGTTCAAGATCAATAAATAAGCTGATAGTATAGAAACATAAAAAGTAAAAGCATGGTGTGGAACAAGTGTTTCAATCAATTACCAGCTAGTGCATTTACAAAGAGACCCAGCAAACCCAAGTAAAGAGCCGAATCTCCAACCTGTCAATTCAAACAAAGAATTGATCATGATGCCAATATGTTCAGTGAGAACTACTTGAGGTAGGAAAACGCGCGGTCAGGTAGGGAGTCAAAGCGGGTGATTTTCATACAGACCAGGTCTTCTGTCCAACTTTTAATAAAATTGAACAGATAACTAGTGTGTCAAAAGAATAAATCACAAAATTTTATCATTTTAATATAAATCATGCTTCTTCAATAAAATTGTTTAGGAGGTTTTATACATTATCAATACACTTGGAGCGACTTTGACACATCCAACCCATTTGACCACTTTTTATTATGCTCACTATTTTTTTATGTTTTATCGACTGGGGTCAAAACAAAACCCAAATCGAGCCATTTATAGGTAAATGGTTCAAAATTGCCACCTTTATTCCAAGCAAAGCACATGTCAGATGTAATGGGTGTTTGTTTCATTAAAAAACATTAATACGTATATATGTAATATTGGCATGTGAGAAGATACTAAAGAACTTACTGAAGGATATGACTTTAGGATGGAAACAATGGCAATGTAGACAAACGCCAGAAAGCAAGGTCGGTGGTATAGCCGTATAGCAAGTGGTAATACCATGAAGAAGATGTTTATATGGAATACTATCAGGAAAAAATTTCTGAAAAAATCAAAAACTTCTGCAAAGAAGTACCTGTATCCACATTAAAACATTGGAAGAACTTTAATAACGTGATAAGTTCATGAACACTAACCACCACAAAATATGCCTTTCTAAAAAAAAAATAATAATAATAAATAAATAAATAAATCTGTACTTACCACATGACACCAATGTTTGGAGATAAATCTTCCACACTAAGAATAAACCCATATGTTCTGCCAGTAGCAATTCAAATAAAATGAATATGTTGACAAAAGGATGGACTGATGATAAATTTTAAAATATATTGAAATCTAGGTTGTACCTTTTAAACATTTCCCCAAGACCACTGTATTCTTTTAGTGAAATGGCACATAGGATTAGCACATACAATGCCCAAGCTGAAGCCCATAAAAAGAAAACAACAACTCGCTTCCATGAAAATGTGCTCACCTTTAGTGATAGGTTTGTGGTTTCCTTGTGATCGTCACCATGTGTCTGTTGCAGAAATAGTTTCTTTGGTGGTGTATCGAGACCAGAACCTATTAAGAGAATTATCTGGAACAGAAAAACGCAAAGAAGTCACATTCATATGTTGAAGATTGATGTACTAACGGAAGAGAATAGGGATAAGTATGGGCATACTGGTATGACTAGAATAACAGGATAGAGTGACAAATGAGATGCAACCACCCATCCAAACGCAGCCAGTGGAGCTAGTCCTGTTATGGTTACAATTAAGAGTCAATGGATCTGTCAATATGCTTGGATTCATTCTATTTATTACTACTACATGAGAAATGGTTAAATGGTTAAGGTGGCTAATGGTTCGAAATTGGTCATTTCTACAAAGGGTCAGGTCGGTTTGGACCGACCCACAAACATCTTTTAGTGTTGAAGGCAAAGAATATGATGCCACTTCTAAGGATATGTATCACTTTTAACAAGCTAATATAAGATTTGTCATGAATAGGAAAAGGCAGACAAGCTCTTACTCATGCAAGCCCCGTATAAGGACAAAACAATCATAAGATTTTCAACTGGGGATGTTGAATATCCCAGACAGGTGATGATGGTCAAAGGATTCCATAAGTACACAAGAGCCGCAATATCACCAGATGCAAAATTTTCTACATAATACAAAGTTCATCAGCTATTTTTCGATTAAAGGAACATAAACGACAATTTAAATTAACAAAGTGACAGGAAAACCTGACAACTTTGACAGTCCAACAGCTCCTAACAGCTTCAAACTCTGGATATCAGCCGCTTGAAGAAGCTGACCAATTCCACGAATAAGCATTGCAGTGATGAAATCTGCTAAGACAAATGCCAGACTGTATCCAAAGAGATGTTGTATATCAGCTAGTAGATTAACAAATATAAGTACTCCATATATAACTGTGCAAAAAATATGTATTAAGCACTTGAACTTTTGAAGTCCACAGACCACAGTCAGTGGTTAAATGACCATCTTTCTCAAAATATAACTTGTTATCATCGAAACGACCACCTTAACCACATCAAACTTCATTCATACAGAGTTTAAATATATACGAAAATGTACACATTTATAACCACTTTCATGTTGCAGTATTAAATTAAACATGACAAACTTTCACCTAAACCGCTAAAAGACCTCTCTGATCAAGTCACATCAAAATTCACGCCCTTCACATACCCTTGCATTGATATGTCGTCTATGCTTAATATGCCTATGCCATTTACGAAATTTCCTCATACCATACTATATCAGGTCTTCAATCACATATTAATGCCCTCTTTGAATGTAAGATTTCACTCCGTTTACCAATTGTTCCTACATCCTGTATATTTGTATTAATAGTAGCTATTACACCATGGTCATGCCCAATTTATACCCCTCCAAATTCAAACACTTGCTTCAATTGCAAAGGAAAAAAAAGACAGAATAGGAATTTTACCCGCATAAAAGATTACTTGTCTGCCCTTCACCTCTGCAGACACAGAAACAAACATTTATGAGTACATCAATGTCATATCATACCACAAGCACAATATCGCTACTCCCAAATAAAGATAGTCCAACACCAAACTCAGCTCTGAATTAGCGGAAACAAGAAATTCAGGTGTGCAATTTTAAAACCAAACACACTATATGTTGATCATAATATTTTCTATGGTTTTTACATAGAAAAACACAAATATGCACATAACTGAAAAAACAACAATAATGCTGCAAACACTAACATTGAAAACTAATAACTACACTATAGTATAAATCATCATTTGGTTTTGTATTCGTAATCAAACAGACTAGCTTTCTAATGTAATAAATTGCATTAAACTCTATAAACAACACTAGAAATAGATCACACTTGATGCAAGATCAAACTGTACGGATTTTATCACATCCAATAGAAAACATTGAATAAACTGTAAACTTATATACCTACTGACAGTAAGCGGCCCAAAGATAGATAACAAAAGTGGAGATCCATGGTACATTGAACCTGCGAACAATCAAACATAATAAATCAGTAAAGCTGAAGTGCTAAACACATACACATACAATCAAATGTGTGTGAATACAAACCAGCATATGGTGACATCGAAGCCTGCTTCAACCAATAACCTTCCGCAACTGCAAACATCAACACATACAGACCTTAATTACTCATTAAACGACAAATTGAAAAACGTGTGTATCGTAGTGATCGATTTAATACATAACACTTCGCAAGAACAACATATACAGCCTTCACTATTCAACTAATTCAAAAAAATTCACCGAAACTGAATATCGCTGAACCGACAAAGTAGATAACAGAAATTCAAGTGCGTAAACATTTCGCAACTGCGTTTTATGGACCTAAACTAGTTATTTAAGCTAAACGATAACGAAAACTAAACGCGTGTATCTTAGTGAATGCTAGTTACTCAGCTGATCCAATAAATAACAGAATTACTAAATCATTTCATTATGTAGCAGTAATTAAAGCGCGTGAGTGCACGCGCGTGAGAGAATGAGTGTGCTTACGTCGACGAAGGCTGGTGACGGGAGTAGAGACTTCAGGACGTGATGAGAAGTTGAGAGTGTTTGGGAAATAAATAATGAGAACGAGTCTGAGTAAAACTGAAGCTAGTGCTGACGTCCAGAACCATGGCTGATGTTGATGTTTCGTCATTTCCGATCGGAGACTGGTGGCCTGGTGATGGTGATGGGGTTTTTGTTTATCTTTTTTTTTCAAAATAGTGAAACGATGTCGTTTCAAGGTGTTAATAAGTGGAATAAGTCATTCATGAATGAGTTAAGGTTCAAACCTAACATGGACATTTGGGGGTGCTACATTTGGGTGGTTAAGATAGAGTTGTTAGGGGTGGTAAACGAGTCGTGTTCAGGTTAATTTATTCGGGTTGGCAGGCTGGTGATGCGTGGGAATCGCACCTTGCTTTACCTCTCGAGGGATCTCGAGAAGCTTACAACCCCCACCAGGCAGTGTACCTGATCGTTGTAGTATAGTATAGTGACAAGTACCGGGGGATTGATCGTTCAGCTTAGGAATAGTGTCGCTAGGATTAGAAAACCTAATTAATAGTTCTAAAGGTGAGAGATGATTATTTTTGTATTTTTATATTTTTATGAAAGCAAGTAAAATCTCGGGTTTTGAAGGAGTGGCGGAATTAGTTGCTATTCAACTAACCCAAAACTAATATATAATCAAAATAAAATAATAAAAATGAAAACAAACTAAATTATACTAAGGTTGTGAGCAGTAATTGGAGAAATTGTGTTTACTTAGACTTCACTACTCCCTAGATATCTTTTACATGTTAAGTACTTGTTATACTTGTATGGATGACGGATTGTATTCCTTAATACCATTCGTGGGGTGGCATACATAACTCCCCAACTCTATGAGCTCTTATCTCCTCCTACACCATGACCCAGCACAACTATAGGGATTGTAAACAGTGGCTCATGCATTAAATACAACCAATAAAGACCTAGTACGCCTCGGTTCATGTTTCTTAAGACGTTCAAGCATGTTACCATTTGGAGCTCTGCCAGTTTTCTTAAGCCTAACATATAAATCATTCATCCAAGAACAAGAATAAACAAGTAATCAACATATAATCAACATTTTGGTTTCATTAGATCTAAGCAAACACAAGAGAGATCTAGCCTAGCATAATTGAATTGAGACAAGAACAAGAGATAAACAACCAACACATACACATATTGATTGAATTAGAAGAACACGTATCTCAATTACAATGCAAGGTATCAAGGGTTTGGAACCCTTGAAAAACCTGTAAAAGAGGCACCAAATTCGTCTTTAGGGTTTCACCAAAACTTCTCTCCTCCCTTTTTAATGAAAAAACTAGAAAACTATATATAGGAAAAGTAGGCTGACGGCGTCAAGAGTTACATGTGACGCCGTCACCTCGCCGCCATATACTTCCTCGGACGGCCTTGATCTACTTATGACGGCCTATGTGACGCCGTCACCGACCACGGTATTTTATTCTTGCCACTTTGACGCCGTCATGAAGGCGTTTGACGCCGTCACCACCTTCGGTATTTTAATCTTCATGTCTGATGCCGTCAAGATATTACTCTTGACGCCGTCACCTTGTATCTTCAGCATGGAAATTTGGTACTTTACCGTTTTCTTCACTTTTATGCTCCAAAAACGTCCAAAATGGCTTCTTTTCCAGAATTCACTCTCCAAACACCTAAAATCACAAAATGAACGATTTAGGGCAATATTTGATCAAATAAATTCGGATTCGGGCTTAAATGACCCCCTAAAAACGGATCATTTTTCGCCTCATCATATACCCTTACACTTGAGATTTGCTTGTCCTCAAGCAAATGCGCTTTTATTCTACTCGAAAGACAAGTTAGGGGTCATTTAACACTAATATAAAAGTAATTACAATAATTAATCGTTCCACTAAAGACCAATAGACAAGCACGGAGGTCATACACAAATACCTCACAAATAGTGTTTAGATACTCACATCTCTCGGGTGTAATAAAGTAATATAACATTATGGAAATGGAAGATATCTCTCACTACCTGTCATAGCAAAATAGATTACCATAGGCTTGGGAAAGGATCAAACCTCCACCACATGGCGTAAGCACCTAGGATAAACTATCAAAGAGGTCTTTTAAAGGGTTGTAACGTTAGGTATAGGGATATGAATTACACGGTTTTGTTGGATAAAGGAAGTTTTACTGGTGGCGAGTTAACAATCTTGGTTAATTACATGTACAATATGGCGTTTCTAAGCCAAGAATAGACTCGACTTAAGCTAATAAATGAAAAATAACAAAAACATAGAATAAAAACGGGATGGTAGTCCGTATGTTTTTTTTTTTTTTCTTTTTTTTTTCTTTTTCTATATTTTTTTTTTTCTTTTTCTTGTTTTATTTTTCTATTTTTTTTTTCCATTTTTTTTTTTTTTTTTTTTGTGCATACACTCTTACCCTACCATCCAAAATAATACATCATAGGGGATGAGAATTCCCCTTACACTTGAATCTTTACATACTTTACATTTAACTAATCTAATTACTCGAATTAAGAAAATCAAAACACTTGGAGCACTTTTAAGATTAACGTACATATGGGGGTAATAAATGATGTTCTTCTCCATTACTCCATAAAATAAGTACTTACCCATGAGTCCCAATAGTCCCAAAACAATATGTACAATGATATGACTCGACTTAGCAACCATGTAATCAATTAGAAAGTTAACTTAGGGTTTAACAAATAACAATAATGCACTAAAAATGAGCGCATACACGGAAGGCTAAGGCGATTTGGGTGTACATTTAAGTGGGGTGTAACAAATTATTCCTTTAAGTAAAATGTTTAAAGTTAGAAACGAAAAGATAGGCTCGGAGGGGTGTACTAGGGGTTTCGTGTACTAAAAATGAGTACAACGCTAAGGGTGTGGGAAAAATTAGTTGACTTAACTAGCCAAGCAATATGACTTAAATGGTCAAGTAATTATAATACGGGTTTAACACAAGGGTGATCCTAATGCCTCTTATCATGTAGTAAATCCTACCACACGAATGTAGTCTCACTAGCGGTCTCGGGATGCATCACTAACGCAAGTTCTAGAATCTAAATGCTACCGGTACACTCATAAGCACTAATAGTAAATGCTTTTCCTATCAAATCTAAAGGCGAACCTCACATTTTTGGGTGGAAAATTTTTCTGAATATACGGTTATGTGCTAGTCATACAACCTCCTATCCATGAGACGCTTGCTATGGCTAAAGTTTCACTCCTAAATGTTGTAAAAAATTTTAAATTTGGCGCTAAAATTACACTAACAAGTATTTCTCGTAGTTTTATTACACATCTACTATCAAACAAAACAAACTCAAGCGAAAGTGCATATGTAAGGTATCATCTTTTTACCCTCCCCTTACACTTAAGATGAACATTGTCCCCAATGTTCAAGTAAAGAATGTAAAAGTGAAAAAGTAAAGAGAATGAAATCAAATACTCCCCTGATTCGCTCGGTATGGATTATAGGTTGGCCAGGTTAAATCTTCCTCCAAGAAAACGAACAATCAAAGCTTCCCTTCCAGAATATAAATCATCTTCTTGTCAAACATAACCTGTAAATCCTGACAACAATAGACAAGGCAACCTCGCGTAAAATCGGCGGCATCCTATATAAGTTACTAAATCCTAGAAAACAAGATAAGATATAATGCTTGTGGAATGAAGTTTGCAGATTTCCTGGAGATTATAAAACTTAATAATTCACAAAAACCATAAGACTCCGTTAGAAAAACAAAACCGGTAAAATTTCCAGATTTTTAACTCCTGACGCCGTTAAGAGTAATACTCTGACGCCGTCAGAATGGACCTGCAGAAATTCTTATGTTAAGTTTCCGGAAAATTTCTGGAAAAACTTCGTCCTACTTCCTGGAAAATCCTGCAAAACTTCATTATGACTCAATACAAGCATTTGACTCTAACAAATACGAATATACATGTTCATTAAATATTGTGGAGAATCATGATCGGTTTGTTTCTTAAAAACATATTTGGGGTTTCCCCTTACACTTATCTTTTGCAAAAATACCTTTAGGTTGGAGTTAAGACTAGGCCAAACAACATAATAAAGTATTTCCACATTTTAATTGAGAAACATGATCAACCAACAATAAAAATAAAACATGCATACGGAAACAAATAAAATCAAACAAACAAACAAATAAAAATACACAAATAAAGCTTGGGTTGCCTCCCAATAAGCGCTTGTTTTTGTTCGAGTCACGAGCCTGACTCTACCCTTATTTAACGGAAATAGGTGAGGTTTTCCCTACACTTAAGATTAAGTGCGGGTGAAAGTAGCGATACACACCCTTAGGGTGTAAATATGCCTCGTGAGGAAAGAGTGGTGGATGAATTGTATGCTCAAAGGGGTGTGCTCCTATCATCATAACCTTACCTAATTCAATTGGGTTAATGGGTGGATTAAGATTTTCCCCTAGAAAGGGATCATTTTCTATCAACTTCGAGAGACTCTTAGTTGGGAATCCATCTTGACCTAATAAACCCGGCTTAAACCCATAATGTTTCTTATGATCAATCATGAATGGGTGATGTAAGCATGTAAGGTCATTTTCCACTCCTGTGTCAGCTTCCTCTCTACAAGGCTTAGAATCCACTACCTTTATCCTAAGACTACCCAGACTATATGGTTTGATGGGTGGATCGGGACCTATTTCAATTCCTAAATTTTCATCCAAGGATGGAAGATTAGGTAACGGTTTTGGTTGAGGCTCCGGTTCATCAAAACTAGGAACTTCCCTAGAACTAAGAGTAAGGTTATCATTATAAGTATTCAAACCTATATCCTCTAGTTGTATTTGGTCCAAGGGTTCTACCTCTATTGGGGTTCCTATAGTCTCTTCTACTTCTTTCGGGTAAGCCACGGGCGGTGTGTGTGCCTCAAATGATGGTAGGATTTGTGGGGTACTTGGTGGGCTTACGTTACTTACCTCATCCTCCATTTTATCTAGATTACCTATGTGTTTGCTTTGTACTATGGCTTTAGGTGACATCCACACAGGTATCCCTAAGTAATCATCCCCAGATAAACTTCCTGTTTGCTCCATCAAACTTGTTTTTGATTGATTTGTGATGTTGTTTGTTGGGTTGTCTACTCTATAATAATATTGGGCACAGTTTTCTATGGTATCCCATGCTTCTTCATCATTTAATTCCCTAGGGCCCCCATTGGCAAAATCATCGATGCACATTTGGTCACATTGGCCGACACGATAGTAAAAGGTTTCGGTTAGGGATGCTAAAGAGAAACTATGATGAGGGAATTTTCGAAGTAAAATTTTAAAACGAGTCCATGCATCATATAGGGGTTCATCTTGATATTGTTTGAAATTCAAGATGTCAACAGGGTAGAATGGCCTTTTTGGTTGGTGGTATGGTGGATTCGCGTACTCCATAATGGTGAACGGAATAGTCAATGGAAATTACGAACAAACACACAAAGAAAAAGATAGACTAAAGAAATCCTAAAAAAAATAAAAATAAAATCTTACTAGAAAGGAATCTAGCAAGTAGACCTAATAAAAAGAAATTCTAACCTAGACAATAACTATGTCCCCGGGCTGCGGCGCCAAAAACTTTATGCGTGGGAATCGCACCTTGCTTTACCTCTCGAGGGATCTCGAGAAGCTTACAACCCCCACCAGGCAGTGTACCTGATCGTTGTAGTATAGTATAGTGACAAGTACCGGAGGATTGATCGTTCAGCTTAGGAATAGTGTCGCTAGGATTAGAAAACCTAATTAATAGTTCTAAAGGTGAGAGATGATTATTTTTGTATTTTTATATTTTTATGAAAGCAAGTAAAATCTCGGGTTTTGAAGGAGTGGGCGGAATTAGTTGCTATTCAACTAACCCAAAACTAATATATAATCAAAATAAAATAATAAAAATGAAAACAAACTAAATTATACTAAGGTTATGAGCAGTAATTGGAGAAATTGTGTTTACTTAGACTTCACTACTCCCTAGATATCTTTTACATGTTAATTACTTGTTATACTTGTATGGATGACGAATTGTATTCCTTAATACCATTCGTGGGGTGGCATACATAACTCCCCAACTCTATGAGCTCTTATCTCCTCCTACACCATGACCCAGCACAACTATAGGGATTGTAAACAGTGGCTCATGCATTAAATACAACCAATAAAGACCTAGTACGCATCGGTTCATGTTTCTTAAGACGTTCAAGCATGTTACCATTTGGAGATCTGCCAGTTTTCTTAAGCCTAACATATAAATCATTCATCCAAGAACAAGAATAAACAAGTAATCAACACATAATCAACATCTAGGTTTCATTAGATCTAAGCAAACACAAGAGAGATCTAGCCTAGCATAATTGAATTAAGACAAGAACAAGAGATAAACAACCAACACATACACATATTGATTGAATTAGAAGAACACTTATCTCAATTACAATGCAAGGTATCAAGGGTTTGGAACCCTTGAAAATCCTGTAAAAGAGGCACCAAATTCGTCTTTAGGGTTTCACCAAAACTTCTCTCCTCTTTTTTAATGAAAAAACTAGAAAACTATATATAGGAAAAGTAGGCTGACGGCGTCAAGAGTTACATGTGACGCCGTCACCTCGCCGCCATATACTTCCTCGGACAGCCTTGATCTACTTATGACGGCCTATGTGACGCCGTCACCGACCACGGTATTTTATTCTTGCCACTTTGACGCCGTCATGAAGGCGTTTGACGCCGTCACCACCTTTGGTATTTTAATCTTCATGTCTAACGCCGTCAAGATATTACTCTTGACGCCGTTACCTTGTATCTTCAGCATGGAAATTTGGTACTTTGCCGTTTTCTTCACTTTTATGCTCTAAAAACGTCCAAAATGGCTTCTTTTCCAGAATTCACTCTCCAAACACCTAAAATCACAAAAGGAACGATTTAAGGCAATATTTGATCAAATAAATTCGGATTCGGGCTTAAATGACCCCCTAAAAACGGATCATTTTTCGCCTCATCAGCTGGTATAACATCTATTAAAAAATGACTTATTTATTAATCGTGTCAAGAAATTCAATCCTAACACAGGTAACCCGCTTGTAACTCGTTTAACATGTTTAAGTAAATAGGTTAATAGGTCACGCGGTGAAGAAGGTTGGTGATTTGTCGATTCAACTAGTTTAAATTGATATAACAACTTAAAAATTGATTAAAAAATAAATAACATATAAATAAATATACAACAATTTCAGTATTTACTATAATCGTAATTTAATGTCATATATTAAGTATATAAGAAAATATATTTAAATAAAATTCTTTACATAAAATTCAATTTATATATTTATATGTTTGAGAGGCTTATATACTTAAACAAATTCACGTGTTGACATGTTTAAACAAGTTCAACCCAAACACGACCCATTTATTAAACGGGTTATATGGATGACATTTTTTTACCCAAACATGTTTATCCTCTAACAAAGCCTATTTAACTTCATTTCGATTATCGTGTCGTGTCAAGAATTGTCACCCCTAAAGGTCTGACACAATCATCACTTACCTTTAGTTACACCATATACAACAAAAACAATAACTAGTCCCGTCTAACGAGGAGGTGCGAGGGAGGTGAAGTGTAAACAGATCATACATTCATGGCCCTACCATGAGGTAAACTTGAGAGTAGAAAGTTTGCTTCCATGAAGACCTCGGCCAACTATTAGTTCATATACATCTGAGTTAAATATTCGCTTTACTCGCATAACATGAATAGAAAAACCTCATCTGTTTTAATCTGCATTTTCAAAAAGTTGGCTAATGATGCATTCTAAAAATGTTTATTTAAGATGTGTACTGATACAAGCTTATGTCAAGTCAAAAGGTTTTTGCTCATAAATTTAGTTAGCTTAAATAAAAATGTTCACTAACAAGGGGTTTTGTGAGCACCTGGGGCCTTTGGTCTAGTGGAATGTGAGTTGCCCACCAACTTTGAGGTTGTGGGTTCAAGCCTTCTTTGAGGTATTTGTGAGATATATTATGAGATAAGTGGTATAAGGCGTGAAAAATTACCGTTAATTTTTTTTAAGCACTTGGATATTACTTCTAACAGTAAGTTGACGTTCATTGTTTCACGTGAGTGGAAACCTCCATTCCGATTGGTAAGTGCTGATCTCAGTTCCAACATGATTATAAATGGATTTCCACAGTGACTCCGAACACAAAAGAAACTAATACGTTTAAGGTTGTCTAATGCTAGCATTACATGACCTTTACCTACATGTGTTGGACCCTTTTACTTAGTTAGTCTTAACTAAGAAGTTAATCTAACTAAGTTTCACGGTTTAGCGATGTAATGATTAATAACCAAAAGTAAATAAACGTAAAAGATAGGAAACAAGATTTTTCAACGTTTAACTATTTATTAGAAATTAATCAAAAGAATTATACCCAAGTGTTTGCGGAACAACACTTGGGATTGAAATGACAAGTATGGTAAAAACTCCTCGCTAAACCCAAACTAAGTTTAAGTGACAACTAAAGATCCAACTGAGCTATCTTAGGGATTGTGTTATTCTTTGGAGAGAGTAAAGATTTGTTTTGTGAATGTCTAAGCATTAAGTGCACAAACTTAATCTTTACTTCTCTCTTATTCTCTATTTATACACAAGTAGATTCTAACAGTTATCTAGAAGACAAAGGCTATAAGATAAAGATTACATCAGCCTATATTGGACAAAATACATAGGTATTTTGTCCCTGTTACAAATTACTATAACTAGTAAAGAGTAGGGATGCTTTCTGATCTTCAGTGTTGACAACATTCTTGGTTTTATACCCATTCAGGGAAAGTTGACCTTTGCTTGATAAGGACCCTTCCTTATCCATTCAAACTTGTCCCGCCTAATCCCGCCTTTACTTCAGTCTTTGTATCTTCAGTCTTAGTTCACTCAGTCTTTTTAGTTGGTGAGGAGTCAGGGGGATTCAGTGAGTTATTGTCATCACTCACTGAATCCATCATCTTCTTCTTTGGCTCAAGTATCATTCACTGAGTACCGCCTCACTGAATGGTGAACCTTTCATCATAGATTCGTCCTGAGCTTCTCGAGGATGACTCACTGAAGGACTATGCATTCAGTGACTTGTTGAGTGTTTACGGTTATCAAACACTTATGATATTTTATGTTCAAATCCTAGTTTTAGGAGTTTGGGTTTTAACAGACCCAACAACATGGTTGTAGAAGATGCCCATCGTTGATTTCTTAGATCTCTCTCATAATAAACTCAGTAGACCTTTAACAAACCTTCGTAATGAATGAACAGTTGGACTAGATAGTTGATGAGGCGAAAAATGATCCGTTTTTAGGGGGTCATTTAAGCCCGAATCCGAATTTATTTTGATCAAATATTGCCCTAAATCGTTCCTTTTGTGATTTTAGGTACTTTGGGAGAGAAATCTGGAAAAGGAAGCAATTCGGACGTTTTTGGAGCATAAAAGTGAAGAAAACGCCAAAGTCTTAATTTTCCATGCTGGGAACAGTAGGTGACGGCGTCAAGAGTAATTCTCTGACGGCGTCAAGAGCAGAAGTCCATGACGACCCAGTACAGATTTGACGGCGTCACGAAGGTAGGGCGTCAAGAGTAAAAAGTCATGACGGCCTGGAAATGATTAAGTCTTGACGGCGTCAAATGTAGATCAAGGCAGTCCGAGAATAGTTTTGGCGGCGAGGTGACGGCGTCACAATATTGGTCTTGACGCCGTCAGACCCATTTTTCTATATATAGTTTTCTAATTTTCACATTAAAAGAGAGAGAAGTTTTGGAGAAACCCTAAGTACGATTTTGGTGCAACTTTTACAGGTTTTTCAAGGGTTCCAAACCCTTGATACCTTTCATTGTAATTGAGATAAGTGTTCTTTTAATTCAATCAATATGTCTATGTGTTGGTTGTCTATATCTTGTTTTTGTCTTAATTCCATCATGCTAGGTTAGATCTATCTTGTGTTTGCTTAGATCTAATGAAACCTAGATGTTAATTATGTGTTGATTACTTGTTTATACTTGTCTTGGATGAATGATTTATATGTTAGGCTTAAGAAAACTGGCAGATCTCCACTTGGTAACATGCTTGAACGTCTTAAGAAACATGAACCGACGCGCACTAGGTCTTTATTGGTTGTATTTAATGCATGAGCCACTGTTTACAATCCCTATAGTTGTGCTGGGCATGGTGTAGAAGGAGATAAGAGCTCATAGAATTGGGGAGTTATGTGTGTCACCCCATGAATGGTATTAAGGAATACGATCCGTCATCCATGCAATTATAACAAGTAATTAACGTGTAAAAGATGTCTAGGGAGTAGTGAAATCTAAGTAAACACATTTTCTCCACTTATTGCTCACAACTTTAGTATAATTTAGTTTATTTTCTTTTCTAGTATTTTATTTTTATTGCATCTTTAGTATTGGGTTAGTTGATTAGCAACTAATTCCGCCCAAATTCTTCAAACCCGAGATTTTTAATTGCTTTCTAAAAAATATAAAAATTCAAAAATAATCATCCCTCACCCTTAGAACTAGTATTTAGGCTTTCTAATCCTAGCGACACTATTCCTAAGCTGAACGATCAATCCCCCGGTACTTGTCACTATACTATACTACAACGATCAGGTACACTGCCTGGTGGGGGTTGTAAGCTTCTCAAGATCCCTTGAGAGGTAAAGCCTGGTGCGATTCTCACGTATCAATAGTATTTTCACATTACTATTGATAAAGATTTATTTGGTACTTTTTTAAGGGGTCATTTAAGGCCAAAATCGTATTTATATGATCAAATATTGCCCTAGATCATTTCTTTTTGTATTTTAGATACTTGGGACAGAAAATCTGAAAATCAGCATGTTTTGGGCTTAAAACGACAAGAAAGAGAAGAAAACGATCAAGTCTTAGATCTGTCATGAAAGGGATCGGGACAACGTCACACTTTACCAAGTGACGCCGTCACTTGTTACTAAAGATGGATTTTCGGTGGAAAATTAACAAGCCACACCCCAGAAGAATTTGAAGACTCTATAACATGACGGTGTCAGGTGTATTTCAAGACCAAAGTCACGTACAAAGTTAACAAGAGACGACCCAGATGATTTACTAAGGGACGACGCAAGGCATTCATGACGGCGTCAGAGATCATAAGTGACGCCGTCACAACGGCCACTTGCACAAGACGAAACCCTAATAACGGCAAGCTGATAGCGTCACAACCTATAAGGTGACGCCGTCACAAGTGTACTTACAAGGCCTACTCTACTATAGATATGGAGTGTACTCACAAGGCCGAATCCATGATCCTCGAGTCTCAGTTTACATGACTAGATGCGATGAACTTGGCTAGAACGTTCTCCTATCATAAGGGAATTTCGTAGTTTAATTAGTTAATTAGAAATATCAAACTGTGGAAATCTCTCATATTGAACCCCCGCTTTAATAGTCAGGATATATAATCAGAATACCTTTAGATGTAGCTTTAGTTCACTCAGTCCTTATGAACGACCCGTACTTACCAATAACTTGCTACAACTGATCGGGTACATTGCCTATAAGTGTTAGTCTATAGGTTAGTCGGCAATTACAAATTTAAAACATGATAGGAATCTTACACCTAGATAACACACATCAACAGTGGTGATTAGTGGTGAATATTGTGGTGGTCAGTGGTGATGGTGATAAACAGGTTGTAGTTTGAGAGAGTTTTTGTTGGTTTCACACATAAAATGTATGTGTGTGTGTGTGTGTGTTTTAAACGTGATTTGAATATCAAGGATCGAATCAAAGACTTGTTCAAAAATCAGAAAACGGTCTAGCATGCTTAGTTTAGTACCTGATTTGTTCATCCAAGTGTAAGAATGACCACCCAAGGGTAAGTCAATAAGACCAATATCATTGATAAAAAGAATTAAAAACATTTGCTTCATTACTGGAGAAAACGGATCCATAACGTTCTTGTTCGCTCTTACTTCATTCATATCACCGAATAACACGTATATGGCCCTATGAGATTGCATGAAGACCCAAACTCTACTCCACAAAGCAACTTTAGGCAAAGGGTCACGAGGGCCATAAAGATTAACCATATAGCATTCGCCAACCATGTTTTTCCAACGACCTTTCACAATGATAAACTCGACATCACACCAAATCTCTTCTTTCACAAATATGTTTGGTCCCATATGGAAATTAAACCTACTGATCTACCATGAGCCAAGCTACAAGCAAAGTCAAAAGTGTAATTACCCCACATGGATTTAATATGAAAGAGTTCCAACCCTGTCATCTTAGATTCTTGAACACCTAGAAAATGAACATTGTGCTTAATACAAAGATCCTTGATCCAAACACGTTTTTGCCTTTTCTTTATACCACAAATGTTAATGGATAAGACATTCATTTATCAACTATGTGCAGTCCTACTCCATTAATCATTTTATTGAGAGATTTACGACATCTTGCAAAGGAAGAAGAACATTTGCCAGATGATCCCTTTTTAAGATGCTCGAATCCCGGTGGACAGTTTAAATCAGCTGAGATCTCTCTTTTGTGGGCATAAAGTCAGAAACATTGTCATCTTTCAGATGCACGTAGCAGTCTTCAACATCATTACTAGAATTCTTGTCATTACCGTATTGATTTCATCTTCCCCTTTGTCTTATGTAAAGTCTTTAATAAGGTCATCTAAACCGTCGACTAAGTTATCATCAACTGAGTCTGCAACCTTTTCAACCTCACTTACCTCCTTTGTACACGGTGAATCGTGGGTTTCATCTACTATGTTGATGCTCCAAGAACCTAACTCGTGTACTAGAACGTCAAAAAGCTCCCCATGAATTTCAACCTTAACTGTTTCCGAAATAAATTGGTGTGATTTGGTATAAATACAAACTATTCCCGTACACATGGCCGCCGATTGTTCAAATTCAAAGAACATAAATTTACCAAACATGCAAGCTACTTTCTTAAAGGCGTTTGATCCTCGTGCACAAAGTGGAAGGTCGCTAATTACAACCCAAATCAAAAGTTCGTCCACTTTAAAGGAAGGAGAGACAGATTTGAACGAAGAAGAAAGGCGTTTCATGCTTTCATTTGACTGGAAAGCTACACAAGCAGACGCCATAGGAAATTAAATCCAAATACATAATCTACTAACATGGTGGATTTTGAGATCCACAAAACCTTCATTTCTGAAGATCTACAAAGCCCTCATTGAGAAATTGTTTTTGATAGTGTACAAAACATCTCCTTAGAATATGTAAATCTAAATAAAATGATAAACATACCTTTATAAATATTCAAAAAAAGAAGAGTAAGTTAGTTATCCTTCAAATAATATTTATGAGTATGTTCGAAACAAAAGCTATATAATTTTAAAAACAAGCACAACGTCATTTAGGTTTACACGTGTCATATTAAAACGACTCTGCAAACAAACAAGTTTCAGTATTTAGTATATGGACTAATTATCTTTTGTTGTTAGTTTGGTTTCAATGAAATATTGTTCTACTATGATGCAGACCTCTAATGCTAAAATCTTATTTCTTACCACATAGTATAAAATGCATATATGATGTTGCACAAGTGACCTGTTTGTCTCTTCGATGCAATCTTGCTTTGATCTCAAAACTTATGTTGGTCTTACATCACATCTTAGTCGTTCAAGTTGATGTAACAAGATTAAAGTGACATTTGATTTATAATTCATCACTAATGTTGCTCGCATGATAGGAGTAATCATGCTATGTTCATAGCTGAATTAGAGAGAATATTTTACTATTCAATGAAGTACAAATTTTGAATTTCATATGAGATGTATGTACATAATGAAAAACGCGTTCAAGAAACCTAGTCTAAAACCTAACTTAGTCCGTGTCTAAAAATATGTCTCTGCAACCCCGAAATCGTGACTCCCACTACACCACACGTTGTCTCAAAAACAAGACCCTAACCGAGACATCAAGCCTCATACTTTCCCCTTTGTGTTAGCAACAAAATCACTTCACAGAATCTTGAGTCTGTATATGAAATTTATCAAAACATTAATGCTCAATTCTCAAAAAAAATTTAGTAAGGAAAAATAAAGAAATAAGAAGTAAATATTTTCAGCCTAATTTTCTGTCATATGTATCTTTTAAGTGATAATCAAGAAAACATTTTTTTTTCACTTAATTTTCTTTCTTTAATTGATACTAAAAAACATAGAATAAATTTCAGAACCAGTTCTAAAGTAACAAAACACTAGAAATAAAACTACACGGGCTAAAAATGCACTTCTCATAGTAAACACACTTTTATAAATATCTATTTCCTCACCAACAACTTAAAAAAAGAAAAGAAGATATAAATAAATACTACTAGTACCCTAAAAAACTTTTATAAAATAAAAATAAAAATCATAATCAGTTGTTGTGTTCTAGAGAATTCTATTCGATTAAGAATGGCAACACCAAACCAAGAATCAATCGAAACATTCATGAGTATAACTGGTTCATCTGAATCTGTTGCTATACAAACACTCACGGTATTTTTTTTTCATTTATTTGTTTGATGATGGAATGTAGGGGTTTTTCTGTAATTTTGCCCTAATTTTTTTTGAGCTAGGGTTTTGATTTTTGGAAATAGTGGTTTTATGCTTAACATGTTACAATAAGAGCTAGGGTTTTGATTAGATTGATTTGTGGTGATTATTGGTAGTGTGAATTTGTATTTGTATGGTATCGCCGTATCGTAATTCGTAAAAGCTAGGGTTGTTGATTTAAGGGTGTTAATGAATGTATAGCGTAGTCATTTTGGTGAATGACTTGCGGTTTTTTAACCACTCAATTGAAAGTAGGTTGTCTATATTGGTATTCGAGAAAGTAAGTTATTCAGCATTGAAAGCCGAAATGCCTTGTTATTTATTTATAGAATTTACCCGTGGTTGAATGATAGAACGTACGGTATTTGAGAAAGTAAGGGTTATTCAGAATGGAACGCCGAAATGCCTTGTTATTGATTTATAGACTTTACCTGTGGTTGAATGATAGAATGTATTACGTGAATATGCTGATTGTTTATAGGTGTAGATTTGTTGTCATTTGTTGTTTAAGGGTGTTAATGAATGTATAGCGTGGTCATTTTGGTGAATAACTTGCGGTTTTTTAACTACTCAGGGCGGTAAAAGGCTCGTGACTATCATTATTAAAATGTGAGAGGTCTCGAGTTCAATTTCAGTTAGGTGCAAACAACTTTGAAGTGGTCGCGCCAACCTTCCCAAAAAAAGGGGAGGGAGCTGACTAAATGGTTGGAAACCATGGGCTTAGATTCTAGTACGAATAACTCGTACTTTAAGGAATTCGTCTCCATATGAATAATTTTGCTGACGTGTCAACACTTGAAAATTATCATAGTATAACACGTGAGCAAAATTAGTCATATGGATACAAAATTTGAAAGTAGTTTGTCTATATTGGTATTTAAGAAAGTAAGTTATTCAGCATGGAACGCCAAAATGCCTTGTTATTGATTTATAGACTTTACCTGCTATTAAATGATAGAATGTATGGGTTACGTGAATATACTGATTGTTTATAGGCGTAGATTTGTTGTCATTTGTTGTTTAAGCTTATTTTTGGGCTTACGAGCAAATGTGATTCCGGCTTATGCTTTAGAAGCCCATTATGCGGCCTATTATTGGGCTTATGAGCAAATGTGATTCTGGCTTATGTTTAAGCTTATTTTTAAGAAAATGTCTTCTTAGAGTTTGTTGGCATCTTACGTGAAAATGTTGTTGGCATCTTAATAGGGATGATACTTCCAGCAATCTTTGTGTAGGGCTTTTCAATGTGTTTGTTTTTTCATGTATATTTTGTGAAGATAAACTCGTCACTTCTCGTTGATTCAGATGGTTTTTGTTTGCTCAAGCTTATCTTATTTTTGTTTTAGCCTAACAAATGAAGTAGAAGTAAGCACACCATGCCATAAGAGCATTTTTTATGAATATTTAGGAAACTGAAAAATCATGTATGATAAGGTGTTCTTTCTTTAGTGTATGAGAAGATGTCTTCTAAGAGTACATTCGAGGTGCACATCTGACAGTGAAGCAGATAAAGTGTATAGTGGAGCTAGGCATGGCAGGCATGCTGTAGATATTGGTTAAGGCATACACCATTTGATTTTGCGCATTCCATAATGGGGAGTTTGGGGGAGGGTGATGGAAGAAAGTAAACTATTCGGACTGAGAAACATAAGAAGACAGCCTTAATGGGAACTTTCTGTAAAAAGGGAAATCAGAATACTATACTAGTAGAATATATAAGAAATGAAACTTGGAAAACATGTTCATTCAGCACAATCTTAAAGTTGATAGCCAATGTGACCGAGGTTAACTGAATGGGGGATTGTATTATGTGTTTCATTCTGATTTATGTTAATGGAAATGTTAATTATGTTGCAAATATCAACGGCAATCGAGTATTGATGGTCAACCTATACCTATGATAAAATTGATGTAAGCATCATTGTTACACTATTACTGATGAATCTATATTATGTGTGTATAATGTATAAGTAGTATACACTACCCATTCTAGTTGTAACTCGTCTCTAAAGTTCTTTATACTTTCTATTAATGATAGGTCGTAGGGGGACCTTTGCGCTGCAATGCATGAAACTCGAGTATATGTTAGATTGATGACAAAGCTATTACCAAATATATATGTATTTACAAACTTACATAATTTATTGCCTAGGATTTACTGCCTTTATTCGATGCATCAATCAAAGAGTTTATTATTTAGATGTTCTTTTCATTTATTCGTATTCTACCTCCTGTGTGGATCTAAATTTTACTGTTATTATCAGGAGCATGGTGGTGACCTTAATTTAGCTGTCAATGCACATTTCGCTGAAGGAGATGGAAACATGTAAGTTGTCTTTATTAGTCACTTAGTAAAGTTGTATGACACAAGAAGAAGAAACACGGGTCATTTATTCCATTTTAATGTCTGATACATTTTTTGGATTTTATTTCTTTTAGTAGACGTAACCCAACCGTAGCTGCTCCGCAAGAGGATTTGATGGACACAGATGATCTAAGTCATATTGCGTCTAACAGACCTTCCTCACTGTTCCCTTCAGCTATGAACCCGTTCTCTTTGCTTGATCCGAACTTCACCAGAAGTATATTTGATAGTGGGCCAGTGTTCAGGGGTGGTGAACCATTTGTATCCCATCCAAGAGAAGTGAGGCAGATTCCCATTGAGGTCAAGGATGGGCCCAGTACAGAATCAGATCATTCCGGACGTGCTCCTAGAATCGAGGATGTCACAGAGACTGCAACAGAAAATGACTCAGAAACTCCCGGGGTCGTGATTATTGATGAAGATGACGATGACGAAGATGATGATGATTATATTCCAACTTACCATCGTGCCGGACGGAGTGCACGTGAAGGTGTACGTGACACTCGTTTGAGACCAAGTGCTCCAGAAGTTGGTGATTTACCCGATTATGGTATAGAAGAGGAGATGATTCGAGCTGCAATTGAGGCTTCCAAGCAGGATTCCCAAATTGGTCAAAGGAATGATGCTGTATCGCAACCGAGGACATCTGGGTTGGAAGATCCTGAAATGGCACAAGCAGTCTCTTTATCTTTGCGGGTTTGTCTTTTTACCATGTTTGCATTATATATAGAAATACACATGTTAAAAAACGTACTTGAATTGGAACATAATGTGTTCTTTTTTTTGTCTTTCATGAATATTGCAAATAAAAAAGCATGGTGTTTTCTTTTCGTCTTAACATTGTTCCTTTTCCAGACTGCTGAGCAAGAGAAAGCTCGCCAATTAGGATCTGAAGTTGGACCATCTGAACCGAGAGATTCGAAGATGGTTCAGTCAGAAGAAATGGAGACATTGGCATCATCAAATGGAAGGTAAGGTTCAAATCCTTTATAGTATTTTGTCCAGTTATGCGGACCTGTCTTTAACCTGAGCAATTCATCTAAGCCAAACTGGAGATGGTACTTCACAAAATGTCTTAAAAACTGTGTATAAGACAAAGTAACAAACCATTCCGCAAAGTTACTTTTCGGGACTAAACACCTTTATGTGGACCTTATTTTCTTTTCAAAATACCCAAAATATTTAAAAAATAATTCAATTTTGCAAAATAGTCAAAATTTATCAAAAGAGAGTTCTGAAAAACTTCCTCAAAGAAAAAGTGGCTGGCAATTATTTTTACAAAATTGATGTCTATTTTGGATATATATAAGGAATGTTGGAGTTAATTAATATCAAAATGATGATCAATTACAGTAATTTTAGAGATGAATAATGTTCATTAAATGTATTTTTTGATTTAAAAGCAATTGTATATGGCTATTTTTGATGGATTTCTCTAGTATCCCAAGGTGGGGATCTCAATCGCATCCTCATTTTTGTGACATTGGAACTGGACCCACAAATTAATAATGTTAATTAGTGTCGTTCAAGTTGGAAGTATTTCTGACAAGAGCATGTAAAATAATATAGGTTGGATGTGGGGAGCTCATCGTTTCCAGATGAAGCTGAAGATGCAGAAGAACAACCTTTAGTTAGAAACAGGAGTCGACTTGTGTCCTCCAACTCTCTCAACTCCGCTAAAGACATGGAAGAAGTTGATGAAGAAGATGAGAGTTTACCTTTGAGTCCTCAACACCCACCAAATATCAATCGTCCTGTGAACAACGCCACTGACTTCCCTTCTGATGAAGTACCTTTTCTTCTTTATGGAATAATTTCATATCTTGTTCTTTTTGTTTTGAAAAATAGATTCCAGGCTACCATTTTATCCCTTGTCATTGTTGGAAATAACTTGAAGGCACCGGCTTTGTCTAAACATAAATTATAAAAAATTAATTTAAATATGTTTATACTAATAAAAATAAAATCTTTACTTTGTCTGTATCACGCATTTTAACAAATGAATAATCTAGGCCAGATTTTGAAAATATGCATAAACGACCCTGATACTTAGTTTAGCATCAAATACACTCTTTTGGAAAGTATTTCAGATATATGACAAATGTTCTTACTGTTTATTCACAACTTTAAGTTTACATCTTTGGGTCGTTTCTATAATTAATAATTTTCTGTAGTGGGGAGGCATGTCATCTCTGGAGCATGATGAAGCAGTCATGCTTGAGGCTGCAATGTTTGGTGGAATTGCTGAAGGGAGTGGATATCGCGTACCATATGCACCCCATCAATATATGCGAAATGGGTTAGATGAAAATCTTGGAGTTTATGCCAGACCAGCTCCACGTCCTCCATCACCTTCTCTCATTGCACAGCGTTCAATAAGAGAACAGCAGGTTAAATATGAATTAGTTTTTAGTTTAACTAACCAAAATCACGACCCAACTTTTCAAAAACTATGTTTTTATCATTATTGACATTGATTTATTTATTTATTTATTTATTTATTTTTATTATTATTTTTTTTTATCTGGCGTGTAGAATGAAGAATATCTTGCTGCATTGCAAGCTGATAGAGAAAAAGAGATATTAGAGCAGTCAGCTAAAGAAGCTGCTTTGGAAGAAGAAAAGCGAAAGGAAGAAGAGGCACGCCTAAAATTAGAAGAAGAACAGGTGACTGATGTTTAAATTCTGTTTTACTTGTAAACTGATTGAATTCAAAGAAATAAAAATACGATTATTGCACTAGGAAACTGACTGAGTTCCCGAAATGGCGTCGCTAGTTCCGTGGTTATGGGCATAGTTGGTTATAGCCTAAACTAGCAAAATATAAAATAGAAACTATTTTAGTTTTAGGCTTACTTGGTTATAGGCATAGTTAAACTCGTACGAGTTGACTCAACACATAAATCTAGGCAACTTGTAAACCTGATGACTCGTGAATAACTCGACCTAGTCGAATTGTTCAATAACTCGACTGAGTCAGAGAATAATGAAGAGGGATTAAAACCAGTGCCTGTTTTTTGTGTATCACTGTAACAAATGGTATATAGGAACAGTCAACATTTGATAGTGGACTAGAAGCATATGAAAATTGGACTAAAATCAGATGAAGATCGTAACTCGTAATCAGAAGCAAGTGAAAGATCTATTAAGAAGAAAAAGACAAATGAATAAATAGGATACAAGAAACCAAAAGGACTTAGCCTAGCTCTATACGTTTAGATGCTCCCCAAGACTCCAACCAAGTGGTTGTGGGTTTAAGTCCAGTCTGGATAATTATGTGAGATATTTGTAAATGTTGTGAGATTGTTAGTTTGCCTTGCAAAAAGAAAGTAGCATTTGAGAAGGCTCAAAGGATTTATCGTTCTTTGGTCTTTTAAACACACATCTACAGTTCTTTCCTGTTTTCTCAACATAATATCGATTGTATGAGTACTTATACTTGATTTTTCCCTTTCAGGAAGTAGAGAGGCAGTTAGCAGCAAAAGAAGCGTCTCTTCCTCAGGAGCCAACATCTGATGATGAAAATGCTGTGAACCTTCTTGTGCGGATGCCTGATGGAAGCCGTCGTGGTCGCAGATTTCTCAGAACTGATAAGTTACAGGTAAGAATTGGTGCATTAAAAATCATTAATTTATCGTTGTTATAAGTCTAGTTATCAGCATATTGGTAACCAAACCATCATGTTTTCTGTAAGGCTAAAATTAGCAGGCCAAGTTACTCCTAAGAATAACATTACCAAAGAGTATATTACAGATTTTGTCATATGACCAAAGGACTTATAACCTAACAGTACCCATGTGGTGTGAGAATGCTCCCAACCAAATGGTTTTGGGTTCATGTCCCGTCGGTGACATTTGTGATAGGCTGATAGATTTGTGATTGTATGTAGTGTGAGATAGTTGACTGCCACCAGACGAAAAAAAAAATAAATAAAAAATTGGCGTACCTTGTAATGGGCATGGTTGTGCTCCTTCCCAAAAATGCCAACTTCCAAACCTACAAGTTGAAGATTATACACTTAACATCCAAGCCAGTGTGCTACAGTATCATATCCATTGAAGGATGATTTAGTAAATAATGCTCTTGTTATGAGGCATTTTAGTGTTTTCGCATTGTTACTGTAGGATGATGCATATCCATTTTTTTTTCTCCTAATTTGGTGGTGGCTGTAAGATTCCTTAAGATGCTAATGGCTGTCTGCTACTTTTGCTAGAAAATTGATTGTTTACTTTTTCTTTTCTTTTTTTGTAACTGTAAATTTTATTTTTGTCATTTATAAAGTATGCCGGTCTGCTTGTATCAGTTTTGGTGTTATTATAGACTAAAATGTAACGATTCGCTTAAGCAAGCGTTAAGTTCATCTGATCATGCTTTTGGTGCTTTTTTGCACATTTTAGAAAGCATGGTGGTTGTAAACAACAGCCACTTACTATTAATTAACTTATTTAACCTTTTTGGTTGGCAGTATCTTTTCGACTTCATAGATGTTGCCCGAGTGATCAAGCCTGGCACATACAGATTGGTAATTTTATCCATTCTTCTCAAGATATAATCAAAGTTTTGTTTTTCCTTTTATAACATCGAGCATAGGTTAATTATTTGATTACTTTTATGAGATGACATTCCCCCGCATACTTGTTTCGTCCTGCTTGTAGCCTTGTAGGTGATCTTTAGACCATCGAAAATACTTTGCACACCAAAAAATTCGTGTGTGTGTTGTAACATCTGCTTTGTATTCTTTTGCTACTTTTTGGCGTGCGAAGTAATATTGAAGGCGTAAACATGACCTCCCTTTGAAACTGACTTGTAACACTAACATGTGCAAGTGCCAATGTCAACCCATTTACTTATATGGGTTGATTTAGCTTTATGTTGTATGTCTGATGGGTAAAACGGATTTGAGACACTAAATGTTCAATTTCAAATCTAAAAATTTGTACCAAAATATTTTTCGGCAAAACCCAACACCACCTAGACCAAATACCATCGTGTTTGACATGAACCTGCTCTGACCCGTTAACCAAAATGACTGACCTACCTGTTTTGCCACATATTGTAACAGGTCTCTAAAGTGGCTTTAATAAAATATCAATTTACATGACAGTCTGTTACTTTTGAGCGTGACTTGTGAAAGTAAAATCTATTGAATTTGTGCCTGAAGTCCTGAACATTATTGTGTTGCTCTTACGCAGGTGAGACCCTACCCTCGCCGGGCTTTCAGTGACGGTGAAAGTAGCTTATCGTTGGAGGAACTTGGTTTGACTAGCAAACAGGAGGCACTATTTCTCGAGTCTATTTAGAATATGGTCGTCAAATATGGTATCAAAATAGTTTATTTGCTCAGAAAACTAGACCTCATCAAATTACATATACTGTAACTGTGTGGTTCGAGTGTCACGGTCTATTGGTCCGCTAGATGGTCTGCTTTTGTTACATGGTGGGTAAAGAGGTTCTTGGATGTTCTGGTTGTGTTGAGTCTGTCATAACATTTATAGTTACCGAGTTCAATATTTAAAACCATTTGTTCCATTTTATTTGTTTTGGTTATGATTGCGATCCATCTGCTTTGTCTGTTGGTTCAAACAGCCTGTTGATCATTATTGCTATGTGATATTGATCTGTGAGTGGAAACGCTAAATCAACACCAGCATGTATGCATGCGTAGATGCCTATAATGGTTTTGTTTTATCAGAAGATACGGCTAGGTCTATTTATCGGATTTGAACTGGTTCAAACTGATTTTGAACATACGTCATAAGTTAAACCGAAATATGCAAATCTCAGTCTGTTAGTCTGGTTTACTGCCATTTTGATTCTGATTCAGAACAACCAATACCGTATGGGATACTTAAGACTCGATACAATCTCTCCCCTCAATGCTTGCTCATTTCTTAGAAGACTTTGCATCATTGAAATTTCCCCAAGCGTGATTTTATCTCTATAAAAACTGAAATAATTTACACATAATAGCAATTCGACTTACTTTTTATACTTGCTATAGAATTGCATGTTTTATAACCTTTGCTAGTCATTTAGAATTTTAGATTGCAGAAGTTAGTTTTATGGTACACTTGAACCAAAAGAGGCAAAGGACATGCTTAAGCATGCTGGCTTGGACTTGTTTTAGTGACAATACAGAAAGCATAACTTGCATCGGTGATCAGTTTGAAGCTAAGGGTGACATGCTTGAGTTATTTTGTTTTCAAGTTACGATAAGCGAACAAAATTTGAATGGCGACGTGATATGCTGCGAAACTTGGACCGGCCACCTCAAGAAATGGCATAAACGTCAATTGTGGGATGACTGTGCAAGGGTATCTATCACAAATCAATTAGAGATCATGCTTGGTGCCATTTGTGTTTTTCACTTTTGTTACCCAAAAATATATGGCTTTAACTGTTAGACCAGTCACATAAAGCAAGTGGAAAAACTAAAGTAGCCATTGCTAATATGCTATATAGCCTATTAACCGTTAAAACTTCTTTATCTCAACATAAAGACTTTATTGGTGTGTGAACATACTGTTTATAGATTCCTTTTGTAAAAAAACTATCTATATGTTAACAAAAGAATATACAAATTTGTTGTGGTTTATGGGGCCTTTTGGAAAACAATGGGCATTTGGTTGAATAGATTAAGGGGGCGCTTGGTTCGAAATGGGGAATGGGAAAAGGAAAGGCAAAGGGAATGCAAAGGGAATGCAAAGGAATGAAATGAAGATTATCATTATCTTTGATGGTGCTTGGTTTAAGAAAAACACATTAACCTCCAAGGTGATGGTGGCTGGTGGTGGTGGCGACTGGTCGTGGTGGTGGCTGGTGGTGGTGGTGGTGGTGGTGGTAGTGGTAGCTGCTGCTGGTGGTGGTTACTGGTGGTGATGGCGGCTGCTAGTGGTAGTGGTGGTGGCTAGTGGTGGTGGTTGTGGCTGATGGTGGTGGCTAGTGCTGCTGGTGGTGGTGGCTAGTGGTGGTGGCTAGTTGTGGTAGCTGGTGGTGGTGGTGGTGGTTGTGGCTACTGGTGGTGGTGGTGGTGGTTGGTGGTGGTGGCTGGTGGTGGTGGCTGCTAATGGTGGTTGCTGGTAGTGGTTGTGGCTAGTGGTGGTGGTGGGGGTGGCTAGTGGTGGTGGCTGGTGGTAGCTGGTGGTTGTGGTGGTGGCTGGTGGTGGTGGTGGCTGGTAGTGGTGGTGGTGGTGGCTGGTGGTGATGGTGGTGGTGGTGGCTGGTGGTGGTGGTGGTGGTGGCTGCTAATGGTGGTGGCTGGTGGTGGTGGTCGTGGCTACTGGTGGTGGTGGCTACTGCTGGTGGTGGTGGCTGCTGCTAGTGGTGGGTAATCATTACCATACCTCCCAATTTACTGGGTAATGCCTCATTACCCCATACTAAACAATGATTGCATTCCCTAGTCATAAACAGGCACGTTTAATCATTATCTTTCCCATTCCCCACCCCCCATTATCCCCAACCAAGCACCCCCTAAGTATTTCTTAAGAAAGAAGGACGCAAGAATGGTAATCTAGACATCACACTAAGAGAACACGGTGCAGTACCGAATAACGTGTTATAGGTGCCATTTTGGCACCTATAATGCCCCTATAAGTTTTATACTACACCGCCTCAATATATTATATGTGCCAATGTCATTCTCTTCACATTCCGTTATGCGGTTTTTGTGTGTGTGTATGTGTGTATGGATTTTTGGTGGTGTGTTATAGGAATTTTATTAGGGAAGATGTTTATGTTATAGAAGTGTTATAAGATACATGCTGATGTGACAACGCCTATGAAACTTACATAGTGCATAAGGTGCCATTTAGTTTCGAGAAGTTACTTAAAGAAAGAATTTCATAGATCACCATCTTTTTCATCAATAATTTCATATATACCCATAATACAACCATTGAATGTATTATGTACAATGTTTTTAAAGCATGATTTGGGTATATATATATATATATATATATATATATATATATATATATATATATATATATATATATATATATATATATATATATATATATATATATATGAAATTTTCATGTTTTGGGAGGTGAGATATGAAATTGGCCCTTACTTAATTTGTCAAGTATGTAAAAATTTGTTTGTTACAAACTTAAAAAAAAATAAAAATAAATAAATAAAAAGATAAAAAATAATAATAATAAGGAATGTATTTTTTTTTTCTTTTTCTTTTCTATTTAGACTATTTTATAACTTCAGGCATTTATTATCAACAATTGCTTATTCATAAACACATCTGAATACAAAATAAAAACAAACAAGCCCTACTCGAATTAAGTTGCTCAATAACTTTAAGTTTAACACTTTACATTATTGAATAAGTTACTTTTTCTTATGCTATGATTTGAATGAAACATGCGAGAATTCTTGAGAACTAAGAAAAGTGGACATGTGAATATAGTGGAGTTAAGTGCTTGTGGGATCTTATTCTTGTCATATTGGAAGCATGCAATTAGTGATTTGACACCCACAGATTATATGGTCGTAAATGTGATACCAACCACTTGATGCACCTTTTTGACAAAATTAACCCACGTCTCAAAAATTAACAGCACAAGGTTCTTGGAAAAGGTTTGGGACCAGTTGTGATCTGTTTACGACTTTAAGTGATGGTGTTTGGTGAAATAGATTAAAGTGCATGTAGTAGAAGACTACAAGATCGACAAAGAACAATTCCCATTTGGGCTTTTAAGATCCACTCACGCAAACTTACCAATCATCAATATTTTATGTTTTTCTATTTATATTCATCTATTAACTGATAAGTGTATGATGATGTGTCAAGCCTTATGTTCCTTTACTTATGATTAACTTAGAAGTAATAATTTGAGAAGCCACTATGTAAGTAGGAAGTGTCCAAAGCTTGTTATCGAGAATTGTTGATGGTGGTTCAATGGTATGGAGACATATAATTAACACAAAACGAATATTATTGTTTCATGCGTGTCCTTTTAGGCTAGTGCAGTCGCAGAGCTACACCAAATATTATGGGAAGGCCATCGATGCAATTCTTGTATAAAGAGAAGGTCAAAAGCTAAACTATATTTTTTTTACAGATAAAAAGCATGCAAAATACATGTACTACAAGAAGTTCTAAGAGGACCACCACGCTCTTTAGTCTTCATGTAACTCCGCCCTTGGTCTAGTGCTACGTGAATTAGCTCTCTTATGTTGGTCGCAAGACCAGTCGGCAAGGAGTGCCTGAAATTGATTTTCTTACTTTAGTACTTACTAAAGATATATGAGTAAAATAAATTGAATTATGTTATATTGACAGTTTCTCAGTTAGACTCGAAACTATATAGCCACGAAATTTTATATTGATAGATGGACATTTAGAGAATTAGAGACCAAAAATGAAAATGTGGTTTGTAGTTATACGCGTTTGATCGTCATTATTAAAACTCAACATAATCCATCTGATTTCATATAAATACATTATCTTGACATTAGAATATCAATCGACATTGTATTAAACATTATAGAAAACAACAATCGTGTGCATATTTGATTTACTTGGTCGACAATTTAATATACTCCTATGTCGACTGATGATTATTTTACTAGCTCAAAAGATAGTGCAAAACATTTGTGGAAAGAACTCTATTGTGATTATCATTCTAATTACTAGTTTAGTACTACAATCCAAAATATTTGCGAATGACCTTTTTTATGGTCATGACTGTAACTAACACTACTGGTTTTATTGAATTAATAAAAACTCCATGATTGTGGTTTTATAAAATTATAAAATTATGTTCATTGATTTTGTTTACATCGATCATAAAGTTATAAGGATAGTAGAATACATTTGAGCAAAATATAGCAATACCCGGGGGAGTTTCCAATACTTGATGAAGGTAACTTTTGTTACAACTGCTGATGTAGCTGTTGATAGAGTTGAGAGTATGAAAAATAAAAAATAAAAATTATTTTGTAAATTACATAAAACAATATTTGATTTTAAGAGATTATAAAATATTATTTTTTAAAATCTTTGATAAATTTTGTTAGTCAAACAAAATTTATATTTTAAGTAACTTGTTTTAAAAAAAAAAAAGCATAATCTTCTTATAATCTTGACAAACATATGTAGAAATAATTTATTTGATCTACGAATATCATTAGAAAACCTTTTGGGGCTGTTCTGTTTGCGGAATTGAGAGGGATTTCAAATTTTGATAAATTGAAAATACCGGAAATTAAAAACATAATTGAAATTCTGTCACATGTTTGGTTTTATGTGTAAGAATTCAACTGTTTTGACAACAAATGACATAATTGCTCTTTAATCATAAAATACGGAGTAGATAATTTGCAAACTTTATATACACACATAAATGATAAATGATAAAATGGATGATTTACTTATGTGCTGAAATGAAAAGTTCTTTATTTTTGTAGCATCATAAAAGTTGTTATTTATTTAGGGTTTTGGTCGTAAAATAGTAAAGTATTTTTTCAAATGTACCGAGTTAGTACGTGTACTATTTTTTGTTCCACTTAATGTAACGTACTTTCATGTTTTGTTCAAATTTAGTACGTGATGAAGGCGTGTCACGTTATAAATGGTGACATGTGTCAGACTTTCAGGTATGTCATTTCATCATCACGTACTAGATTGAAACAAAACATGAAAGTACGTTACGTTAAATGAAACAAAAAATAGTACACGTATTAACTCGATACATTTAAAAAACTACGTTGCTATTTTACGACCAAAATCCACTTATTTATTATATACATATTACTTTAGCACAAACAAATATACTTCATGTATAAAGGAAAGAAAAGGGACGTACAAAGTGATGGAACAAATTTGAAAAGAAGTTGTAAACGAAAGGTATCTTTGTCTAATCCCTTCTTTCCTGAATAAACATGAAATTGAAATCTCCCACTCCTCTAAAAAAATTGTAATTCCCCAATTCTACCAATTTCATGTTATTAAAAATTCCGCCAAGGTTTTTAAGATCAGAATTTTACTTAAGATCGTTTTTGTCTTTGCAAAATCTTGATCGTAAGAATCGCTATCATAAGATCATACTATAATATCATTTTTTTAATGGTCTTTGTAATATTATCCAAATCTACAAATTATTATATATAATAAATACGAAATTACATGAAAGTTTCATGAAAATGTTGTCTTAAATTAAGAATATTAAATGTTTAAGAAGAATCACAAGTTGTTTATTAAATTATATAAAAACATAAACCATAAATTTGTAGTTTTGTAGTTTGCGGTTCGAGAAAAGTAAGATTGGATCGGAGTAGATTTTAAAATCATATGGTCAAGATCGGGATCTCATAAGATCTTAAGCTTGTTAAGATCCTACATAGGATCCAAATCTTTTTTGCTTTGTAAAATCGTAAAATCCTAATAACAGGATCGGGATCTTAACAATTATGCCTGCAACCAAAGTTGGCCCCTCTTAGCGATTTTAAAGTAGTACGGAGTATCTTGTTAGGTCTTTTATTTTTTTGTCGTTGAAAAAGATTCACAATAAATGTGAAAACAGAAACTATAGACACACGGATAGTTAAAGTCGTAAGTCATAACAATGGGTGACATTCTATCTAATACATGAAAACGAAAACTTTTGTTGCTAAGTTTCTCCGTATACAATTTTCTAGTTATGCTTAATTTGGTTAAAAAATAAGATTTGGTATGATTCTTACATATACTTTTAGTTTTTGTTCTATTTGGTGAAAATGAAAACAGAACAAGATTAATTTTATGACCGGTATATAGATAAAACCAAGGTGCTTCCGGAGTTTGTTTAGCTTAAATAGACTTACGAGACTATACGACGCCGTCTTATATTTTATGCATTGGTTGAATGGTCGTGTAGAAGTAAACAACTGTTCTTCGGATTAAGCACATGTAAGTTCCTCCGGACTTGGTAAATGACGTCCTTTGAGCATCTAACACAGATGAAAGAAACGCGTTAGCCTCGTTTTAGGTTTGACCCCAAGACTAAGCTCCGGCGTGAAAGTAAGTATGGGCTTAAGCCGGGAGGCCGAGTAATAAATGTAAGCGTAAATGCGTAATAAATAAGTTAGTTTAGCATTGAATGAGGTCGGACTATTGTACCTTGTTTAGCATTGAATGAGGTTGGAGTATTTATACTCCAACTACTGTAATTGAAACATAGGAAAGTAGTGAGACGAGCTATGCCTAGTGCTAGGCGTTAGATTCACGTGAGGAAAAGTATCCTGTAATATACAGGTTAGGCGGCTCACGCTCGGTCCTTTGTACATACTGTTGGATAAACGGATCTTCTGTGTGTAAGAGAGTGTTTACCTTTCTACACGTGACTCTTACCAAGTCATCTATTCGTTGCAGGCATTCGGTCAGTGACCAATGTCTTTCGAACACGCGAGGGCGTTTGTCTTCCAGCACGTGTCCTTCGGAGTTCGGACACATACGTTCAACAAGTTGATTTGCACTTATTTTAGCCTATATTTTAGTTTATAAACGCATTTTTTATCTTTAAAACATAATGAGTTCATAAGCCAGATAATTTGAGCTTTTGATATATTAGACGAGTACCCGTGCATAACAACGAGATTTTTTATAGCGGTAGATAGTTTATTGATAAAAAAATTTATAGGTTATAAATGAAAAATAATAAAAGTTTGAAGATTTGGGAATTAAACATAATGTTTTGAAACCCGGTTCGACCCGGGTGGTTCAACCGGTTGAACCGTTCCGGGTGAAAAATGAGTCGATTTAAATCTGGTCAGCTTGCTAGGTTAGGTCAAAAACGGGTCAAATTAAACTGGGTCAACCCGTCGGGTTTGAAGAGTCCCGGGTCAACCCGGTTTGTGTTTTATTTGGTTGTATTTAATTTGATAGATTTGTTTTTAATTGGTTGTACAATGTAAATAAATAATTATACTTTTAAGTAATGGATAATGTTTTGAAACCCAGTTCGACCCGGGTGGTTCAACCGGTTGAACCGTTCCGGGTGAAAAATGAGTCGATTTAAACCTGGTCAACTTGCTAGGTTGGGTAAAAAACGGGTCAAATTAAACTGGGTCAACCCGCCGGGTTTGAAGAGTCCCGGGTCAACCCGGTTTGTGTTTTATTTGGTTGTATTTAATTTGATAGATTTGTTTTTAATTGGTTGTATAATGTAAATAAATCATTGTACTTTTAAGTAATGGATAATGTTTTGAAACCCGGTTCGACCCAGGTGGTTCAACCGGTTGAACCGTTCCGGTCGAAAAATGGATCGATTTAAACTGGGTCAACTTGCTAGGTTGGGTCGGAAATGGGTCAAATTAAACTGGGTCAACCCGCCGGGTTTGAAGCGTCCCGGGTCAACCCAGTTTGTGTTTTAATTGGTTGTATTTAATTTGGTAGATCTGTTTTTAATTGGTTGTACAATGTGAATAAATCATTGTATTTTTAGGTAATGAGATGTTTTAATAAGAGTATTAATTACATTTTATTTTTCTCTCTCATTTGATCATTATTGAAAACTCAAAATTTTTTGAAAACTCAACATTTTAATTGTTGACCATTTTTCCATTATATGTAGTAAAGATAAAGTGTAGTCATGAGTTTATAAGCCTGTATATGAAGTTATGAACTGTTAACTTTAACAAACACTCTCAAAAAGTTGTGATCCCAAGTTTTATTAGTTTAGACATGTGCATTATGATTACGATGGTTTACGTGTCCAAAGATTGCCTAAAATAAATGTATGTCAATTATTGTTCTTCTTAAATTTTCAGATATTTTTTTACCACTTAAGAAAGCAATAAGGAATTTGAGTGCTAATAAGAACCGTCGGAATTTAGATAAACATATCGATAACATTAGGTCATGACATAAAGCTATATTTAAAAAATTATCAAGGATGACATTTCATATAAAAAGGTACGTAGAAAACTTGGAATCGTCATACAAGTTGGTGTACATTTTTTTGGCCTTATTGTATATTTTAATGGTTCCCGAAAGTACCTAAAACAGAGTAATTAAGTTGAGGAAGAATATAAAAAAGTACTTCGTTTTTTGTTGTTTCAACTTCTTTAATATAAAAAGAGTGCATAATCATCGCGTATAAGTTCGTTGTTTGTATGCAAAATACATTTTAAGAACGTTGTATGTGATAAATGTTACTATAGTTTTCATCCACCGTTGTTTGTACACATTTTCTCTTTCTTCTTGCACCATTTGCAAACCATGATTAGCAGGGTGAGCGCGATTCGGATTTGTAATCCACTGCAATCACAAACTCACGATAGTAGATTGTACGATAGTGGTATATGACATAACTTTGTTTTCCGCATACTACTCATACTTTCAAGCAATCAAACTCAAAATGAAGGATCCGATAACAACTTAATTTGATGAAATGACGACCCTTCAGTCTTCGTGTAAAACGTTGATCGACTAGCCCACACGTCTCACTTCAAAACAATACGTGAAAGACAATGTTTTGAGTAACTCAAGGCCTCGCTGTGGAGAGTGTTTATTCATCTGGTGTGAAGAATGTAACAATTTTCTTCCGAAGTCTTTTCATTATGAACCAACTATTTAAGTTACGCACGGCACCTAACAGGCAATCCTAAAGTTGATGCATGTGAGGCTTAGTATTACGAGAGTAAGATTTGGTACAAGCTAGGTAATGCAAAAGAAATGTACACAACACAAAAAAGGATACAGTATATTTAGTAAAGAAGTGACTTACATCAAAGGCCCTCTCCAAATCAGTGATGCTATGAGACTCCCACATGCGTCTCACTTCATATTAGAATCCATCACTCAACAATAATTATTTTGTGAATATAAAACCTTTCATGTTACATTGTTATCTGAACTCATGGAGATATATAAATCTGTTTGAATATAAAGTAACTATTATTTTCGTTAGAGAAAGCTACATTTTGTTATTTTAACAATGTAATTCCATGTTAACTATATATAAATCATTTTGACTATTGTTAAATGTTGAATTTTCAAAAAAAATGACTAACATGCCCTCTATTAGTATGCCCTTAGTTTAATATGGCCTCTAGATTTGTTAATGTTTCAACACAAAAGATATTAAACCATAGAAATTGTTCCAGATGAATATAAAACTAAATCAAAACTCTTCTATGTCTACAAGCCCAACACACCAGTATTTACCGTCAAAGTCTTTATCACTTTACGTCATTGCCAACCACCGATACACTTTCATAACTCATAAAACATATAGATAATTAAATAGTAGCTGTAAAGTTATGTTACACGTAATACAATTATAAATGCATCCTTTTTTTTTTTTTTTTTTATATTCATCATCATAAATTTTTTGGCAACACCATTAATAATTTATTGTCACGAATAATGTATAACCAAAAAATATTTGCCTGCGAGAAAATTTAGTTACACGAGTACTCAGTGCTGCAGCACGCATGTACCTAGCAAATTACTATGTCAGTTTAAGCACAAAACTAGACATGAGTTTTAGACTTCACAATCATTTCTCGTTATAAATGTTGATATAAATATTTAAATAAACAATTATACACACGATAGTTACATGAGCGTTATCACAATTGACACATTTGGAATATCATACATTTAGGAGAACGACAAGTCCACGAGACAATCAACATAGCACATGTCTGGTTCGATAACAATTTGGACAACTAAACATGACTTTAATTTGTTCATTCGGGACAGTAACACCATAAAAAGCCACGATGACTCGACTTTAAGGATGCAACCATGCGATAAATACATACCATTAACTCATTAAGACAATTACTTATCATTAGAGTTTTTTTGCACTTTTATATATAGGGCTGAGCATGGTCGACCATACCGACCAAGATCGTAGCGGATTGAAAACTGATTTGGTCCAAAAGTTTGGACCGAGGATCAGACCGAATGTTCGGTCTAGGTCCGGGTCGGTCCGGTCCGGTCCGTTGATCGGTCCAGTCCAACAAGGCATAATAGTCGGTTGTGCACAAAACCGGACCAGACCGAAGACCAAAACGAGAAAAAAGAGTGAACAAAGGATTGGACCAAACTATGTTCAGTCCGGTTCGGTCCGATCTACGGTCTATAACGCTCGCCCCTACTTTTATATGAATCCGAATAGTCATAGTCGATTCAATAGAATCATCTAAAACATAGTAGCACCTTTTAGTTCATGCATCGTCACACTTCTATAGGTCATAATTGCAACATTGCAATATCACATTCTTCCTATACATCCTATTCATTATTTTTCTTATCAAAAACCCTATAGTCAAAGAAAAATAATTGCCATCTTTGTCCAAAACATCTTCGTTCATGCAATCATCGACATACCAATTACATATTATTAACACCATAACAACTGCTACAAAATGATTCAAAGAGGCTCTAATTTCTGAATGCAGATGCACAGTTGACAAGTCAAAGATTTGATAACACCAAATGAATCAAATAACTTTGGGTTCAATGTCAACTCCCGCCAAAATATCACTACCACCATTGCTGAACATTACCCATGCACAACCCTTTATGAGAATCAATTAGTACTCATGTGCATATAGGGTTTGAGTTCTCAACCGATTGAAACATTTAAAAACCACTTAAAAAAAAGGTGAAAAAAATGCCTTGCGTCTTCCACACAAAATAAAAACTCGCACCCGTTAAGGACTTAAAACTTAACAACAACAAGAATACTCAATCCTGTCTGAATGAAGTATAAAGGAGGTAAAGTATAGACAGACCATACCCCTACCTTAAGGCAAACGCAAGAGTAAGAAGGCTCAAAACTTAAAAAAAAAAAAAAAAAAAAAAAAAAAAAAAAAAAACTTGCTTTTGTTTTTGTTTAAAAGAAGGGAATTTGCACACATTAATTATTGATTGGAACACCCAAGGCCTTTGGTCTAGTGGTGTCACACCCCCAAAATCGGGTCCAGCGGAAGCATACATGCAGCTGGGGTGTAACTCAATTGATATCACAACACAAGTACAAAAATGTTTTCACTTCAATCATTTAGAATAAAATAGTTTAATCAAAAATGTTGAATTTACAATGTTAAAAGTAGTGCGGAAGTAGGCCCTTAAAATAGTTTAAAACGGTCCCCAAATGAATAATCAGAGTCTTCTATGACCATGTCATGCCCTGCCAAAACCTCCAGTAGCGTGCCATTGATTAAAACCTGAAAATACATGCAAAAGTGTCAACACGAGGTTGGTGAGATCATAGAATTTGTTTAACAAATAAAGTCTATAGAAAAAATGATCACACAGCAAAGGCATCGTAAATCCACTCAGTTGCAAGTCCCGCCATAAGAGACTTGTAACCCGTGTGTTCACAACCCACTGCTAACATATATAGTATGAGTAAAACATGTATAAGTTCATCACAACAGTTAAGCAATTAGTCGTGAGTCTACACTTCATCTCCGAAGACCTCACGTTTGTATGTATGTCTCAATGGTCATCCAGCAACTTAATCTGGAGCCACTGGCAGTCTCAATGGTCATCCAGCAACTTAATCTGGAGCCACTGGAAGTTTCACAATCATGTATGTATGATTACTGGGTGCCATTTCCCAAAGTATAAAAGTTTAAACGTTTCAAGTATCAAGTAAGTATTTGTGCATGTATCAATCATGTATGTATGAAATCAAGTATAATGCAATCAAGTATAAGTGTTATCAAGTATAAATGAAATCAAATATAAATGTAATCAAGTATAAGTGTTATCAAGTATAAATGTTTTGAGTATCTGTACAAGTAAGCAAGTAGTTGAGCATGTATCTCCCTCAAAGAGTTAAAACAAGTATAAAAAGAGTATGGGTTATGACTCACCTGAAGCTGATGTTACTGTGATGAAGTGAAATGAACAACAATGAACGGTAAGCTGCCGCAACCTAATATGAATGATATGAACGATCTAATTTAGATCATGAAATGATGTTGGAAATGTCCATGCACATGTTTCCTATACCACTCTGCTCTTTGAAAAATACTTGTTGTTATAAAAAATATACATTTCCAAGACTTAGGAAAATATGGCTATTAGAAAAAATAAAGCTAGTTGCAATATATATGCATATATATCGTATGTATCAATGTTAGTGTTGAAATCCTCGGTTTGAAATCCTTGAAATAACTCCTTGTAGTGATAAAAATATACTTGTAATCACTAATACTTCGTTAGTTATGAAATTGGGTACTTGGTATTATTTCTAGAAAATCTAGAATTTAGTACGTAGTGTTATTATTATTTCTAAAAGCTGCCAATTATAGAGGATTTTTGCCGATATTGAAACGTGAATATCTTTGTCGTTATAAGCCTGTTTTACTTGTTCTTTATATCCACGGTTACGTCTTATTATGTAGTAATATATTTTGGAAAGCTCGGCTCCTCCGGGTTACATCTAAAACCTCTTTTTGTCCGAAAAAAAACGTCCAACAGCATGTATTTTTCCGGAAAATAGTTTTCGTCAATAAACTTGCAAAAATCATAACTTCTTCGTTATAAACTCTTTTTAATCCGTTCTTTCGCCTACGGATTCGTTTTTGAAAGTATTTTCTAAAAATTTTGCCAAAGTTTCCTTTGTTTTTACTAATTTTCCAGAATTTAACAAAATGGGACAGCATGTTTATATAAGTGTTACAAATCCATTTCCAAGGTTCAAAACTAGTTTCAACCTCAACCAAAACTCTTGCAAACTCCACAAATCTATACTAATCCTACCATACACCTTCTTAGGGTGCCATGGGTTCCTAATGACTAGTAATCAAGTTAATTTAACAAGGGAACACCTAAATCACAATCTAGGGTTTGTATGTTCAAAAAGTATACAAAAATAAAGTGGTATAACTAGTTTGTGCATGAAATTATGCATGAATACTATAAGATACATGTGTTAATTAGATAAAAACATGAAAATAAATTTGAATACTCACTTTGAAATAATAGATGATGAGATGATTAGAAACCTTGGATTACTTGTGTTTTTGAGGTATGATTCTTGATTAGGCAAGCAAAATGAACAACTTTGATGCTTTGTACTTTGGAAAATCATGGATTGATCATGGATCTTGGGGGAAAGTCGTGGTTTTGGTGATGGGAAGGATGAGAAGAGCCTTTTTGATTATCAAATTTTATGTATGTTTTGTTTTTGTGGTTTATGTAATTTAGTAACAAGTTTTAATGTATTATAATCAAGCATAAATGCCAAGGGTTAAGAAGTGGTATAATTTTGCCTAGTGAGGACTTTAGGGGCTGGTTTCAATGTATTAAAGAGTAGCCAAATCGGTTTTGATCACTTAGAAAATGTAGGGTAATATTAGTTGTAGTTTAGTGTAAGTATTAGTTATAATCGGGTACCGGGTTTTGCTAGAAATAAATGTTAACAAAGTTAACCGGGACTTAATAAAGTCATAAAAATGTTAAAAATATGTTGGGTACAATTACTGAGTGTTCGGGTGATTATTGTTTAGTTTTCACGAAAACCGTCGTAATATTCATAAGCTCACGTTATAAATAAAATAAATTTCCAAAATACTGGGTAACTGAATGTTATAACTTTTATGATGATAAAATGGATATAAAAATATGTCGGGACCATTGTGGGAATATTTAGATATATTCGTCGTGTATAAACCGGGTGTTAACGTTTATTATAAATACTTATAAGGTAAACGTTAAATGTATCAAATATATAAATTTGAAAATCCTAAGAGTGGTATAACATGGAAATGCTGTTATGATGATATGCAGACTGTCTCTAGTCCGTATGCAGTGTCCTTAGCACTAATGAAATGAATTCGCACCTAAACCAATCCGGTTACGCGAATTTGAATACCCGTAAACTAAATTTACGATGAAATGTGTAATGCAAGTGAATAGTGAGAACTTTTCCGGCAATGAATAGTGTTTAATGAATAGTAAAATTTTTGAATGCTTCTCGGAATGTCAAACTGACACAAAAAATGATGAATAGTAAACTGATAAATAGTATTTGATGAATAGCGTTTTTTCAAAGTTTGGGAAATAACCTGAAATGGTGAGTTGTGACAAATGGTATGTGAGTTTTCTATTAACGTAGAGGTTTTGGGTTCAACCTCGCTGGAGGCGTTATTTGTGAAATATGTGGTATATGGTGTGAAAAAAATTGGCGTTGCTATTGATTCAGAAACACTTTAACTTACGCATTAGATTCTTATACATTATTAATATTCTGTTTTAACTATTTATACATTTGAATATGTGCGAATAAAAAGATAAAGATACAAATCTCTCCTTTAAAATAATTAGGCCAAAAGAATTAACATAAAAATCAGCATAAACTTTAAGGACTAAACACCCCACATCCCATCATTATAAAACACCACAATCCCCATAAAAATAAAACTCAATTAAATAAACAACACCCACTTTCTTCATCCACAACCAACCCAAACTCATAACCAAATTCAACCCACATACCAAATCTTACCCAAAACCAAATTCTAAAACCAACCCATTTCCCAAAACCAAATTTCCTATCTGGGTTCTGATTATGGGATCTGGGCTGTCATCTTTTTTACTCATGTGCAACATCACCACCGGAGCTCCGGCGAAGTCACCGGAATCTGGACTGGGAGACTTGCCGGAAAGTGTAGTGGGTTCTGTGCTGGTGTATTTGAACCCACAAGATATATGTAGACTTGCTTCTTTGAATAAGGCTTTTAGATATGCTTCATCTGCTGAATTTGTTTGGGAATTGAAGCTGCCTAAAAACTATGAGATGGTTATGTCTAGAGTTTTTGGTAATAAAGTTTGTAATTTGGGCTTGGGGAAAAAAGAGATTTATGCTATGCTGTCTAGGCCTTGTGTTATTGATGGTGGTACTAAGGTATTATTTTTTTATATAAAAGTTTTTAATTTTTAAGATTTTTTATATAAAAGTTGTTGTTTTTATATGGGAACTTTTGTATATCAAAGATGTTATATTTGTTGTTAATTGCTTAGTTTGTGGTATTAATTGATAATAAGTTGTGATTTTGGTTCTTGATGAATTATAAAGATGGTCGTACTAAGTTATGATTTTTATAAAAGTTATGATTTTTTTGGTTCTTGATGGATTATAAAGATTGGTGCTTTGATATGTGTGGTGGAAGATTGATTATGTGGGTATGTGCTTTTGTGTATTTGATATGACTTGTGGTTTTAGTGGATTATAAGTTGTCTAGATTCTAGACCATGTGTGATTGATGTTAAAAAGTTGTGATTTTGGTTCTTGATGGATTATAAAGATTGGTGCGTTGATTTGTATGGTGGAAGATTGATTATGTGGGTAGGTGTTTTTGTGTGAAATTAGGTTAAATTATGTTGCTTTATGGATTTTTTAGGTTTAATAAAAAAAAAAAAAAGTCTTGAATTAAATATGTATGTTACTAATTGATTTTTATGAAGTTTTATCATTTTTAATTTTTTTTCATTCGTAACCATAATTTCCGGCATCAAACCAGTTCGGGGGTTGGCATGACCATGTTAGGATTATTGTTTGCGCCATGTTTGATTCGAATTTGAGACCTCTCACATTTTAGTGATGATGGTCACAAGCCTTTTTAGTTTTGAGTTGTGTAATTTGTGTTTTTATGGATTATAAAGTTGATGATTTGGTAATTTGTGTTTTTATGGATTGTAAAGTTTGATGATTTGGTTTATAATGTGGAAGTTAGATATGTGGGCATGTGTTTTTGTGTGAAATTATGTTACTAATTTGGAATTACCGGTAAAATATTTTCCAATATATATGTGCATGTGTTTATGTGGTAATTAGAGCATGATATGTCACTTTCTGCCGTTTTATAATTTGGATTTTTGATAAAGAACAAAGTTTGATCCATAAAGTGTTGTGTTAGATATGTGATTATGTGGTTATGCTCTTTTTGTGTGAAATTAGGTAAAAAACAAAGTTTGATAATGACGCAAGAAGTGTTTTTATGTGTTAAGTGGAGGTTTTTGTTCTGAATTAGGGTCCGTATAAGAAGCTATATATCTGTGAAGACCTCGAGCATAACTGACAGACTTACAAGTTTGCATTGTCTAGTAGATTATTGGTTGATCCTAAGCCTTAGGTTGATTAGTGACTAAGGTTTTGCTTGAAACAAAAGTTGTTGAAGTGGAGTATAATTTGTTTATGCTTGAAAGTTTTGTATCAAGTATTGCAATCAATGAAGATCAACCATTTTCATTGTGGTGGTGTTGGTTTAAAAGCAATTCTGATTGGGCTTTTGGATGTGCTTTTTCTTAATGATTATTGTCACTTGAAGTTAGTGATAGTTTGGTTATTTTACGATAATCTGTTCTTTAACAACTCCTAAATGGTTGCTCTTAATATAATGACACTGATAGTTTTAACGAGTGTGCTATGTCAAACACTCTATAGTGACTTGAAGTAGCAATAATAAGTTTACACGCAAATCCATACACCTGTCAATCATGATATGAAAATTAGTGTTCATACTGAATCAAGTTCAATAATAATAATCATGGAGCCAACTTTGGTCTTTTTTAAAAATGGATTCTTGGGTTGTGATGGATTTTACTGATACGATTCAAAATTCTTTTTACAGAAAGTTTGGTTAGATAAAGCCACAGGAAAAGCTTGTGTGTTGATATCGTCCAATGGATTAGCAATTACGGGCATTGATGATCGTAGATACTGGAACTGGATTTCTACTGAAGAATCCAGGTGATATTTTACATCTTTTTATTCTTTTAATTAGATGTATCCTTTTATGCTTTATGAGTTTTGTGTGGTTGACACTTACTTGACAAAAAGAACTTTGCATTCCCTAAAATATCTTGTTTTGTAGTGGTAGGATATTCCCTAGCGGACAAACTTCATGTTCATGTTGATGGAAATCCCTTTTGTTTTGTATATGTCATTATCATTTATTTTTACATCGACAAGACTGGACTCTCAATCACATTTTCAAAGTTTCTGATACCACACAGTAAATGACAATACAATGAATTATCATTTTTGTACTTTTGTTGGGTAGGTTCCGTTCAATAGCTTATCTCCAACAAATTTGGTGGTTTGAAGTCGATGGAGAGGTCGATTTCCCTTTTCCCTGTGGAACCTACAGCCTCTACTTCCGCCTACAACTCGGGCGGTCGAGCAGACGTTTTGGGCGGCGAGTCTGCAACTCGGATCACGTCCATGGATGGGATATAAAACCCGTGAAGTTTCAGCTGTCGACTTCAGATGGTCAAAAGGCAATAAATCAATGCTATTTGACAGATCCTGGAAAATGGAATCTTTATCGAGCTGGTGATTTTGTCGTTGAGGATTCAAAGGTACCAATGAAGATCAAGTTCTCAATGACACAAATTGATTGTACACACACTAAAGGTGGACTGTGCGTGGATTCGGTTCTCATACGTCCTAAATGATGATTGAAAGTTTTGTTTGAACAGATTTGAGTGGAGGTTAGAAGCAATTTTTTTTTTTTTATTTGCATATAACCTTTTGTATAGTTAATACGTAGTACTTAATAGTAGTGAGGTGAGATAAAGAACAACTAATTAGTATTAGGGGGTGTTTGGCTAAGCTTGTATGATGGGCTTATAAGCTTATTAGCTTAAATGTGTTAAATAAGCTTAAGTTAAGTGTTTGGCTAAGCTTATATGAGTGGGCTTATGAGCTTATATCAGGGGGTTTTGATAAACTTAAACTTTATGGTTTATTTAAGGAGGGGAAGGCTTATATAAGGATATTATATAAAGATTATACCCTTATTTAATTATTACACTTTTTTAATGTTCATTTTTTTTTTTTTTTTTTTTTTTTTTTTTTTTTACCTTGTTAATTATGATAAGTTAAGTAACACATTTAGCAAGGGCTTATAGCTCATGATATATAAGCCATAAGCCGCTTATATAACATTAGCATAAGCCTGATTAATAGGTTAACCAAACACCCTCTTAGTACTGTGTACATCATGTTTTGCCTCTTAATAGTATCGTGTACATTAAATGGTGGTGGTGTGTTTTTTTTTTTTTTTTTTTTTTTTTTTTAAATTGTATTGTACAAATCATGTATTTTTTGAATGTATTCTGATGAATATGAATCCGTAAATGTTTGTGTGTACATGGATTGTACGTTCATGTCTTAATAAAGACAAATGTGCGAGCAGTTGGCAGCTAAAAAGATCAGAGATCAATCAACTTCACTGTGTACATTATATGTTTTGCCTCTTATTAGTATCGTGTACATTAAATGGTGGGTTTTTTTTTTTTTTTTTTTTTTTTTTTTTTTTTTTTTTTTTTTTTTTTTTTTTTTTTAATTGTATTGTACAAATCATGTATTTTTTGAATGTATTCTGATGAATATGAATCCGTAAATGTTTGTGTGTACATGGATTGTACGTTCATGTCTTAATAAAGACAAATGTGCGAGTAGTTGGCAGCTAAAAAGATCAGAGATCAATCAACTTCTGTGTATTGTCGATTTGTTACATGTGATGTTTACCTAAAAGTGCATAAAAAGCTCGTTGTCTGGAAGATGGTGAAAAAATGACCGGCTTGTTCATTTTGCGTGTTGGATATTGGCTTTAAAAGTAACATCAACGCGCATTTCCGATGGTATGAACTAAAATTAGAGACAAACATTACTTACCGGTTCTCATAAAACCAGATATTTTCATGGCAGACAACTCTAACCTAATAAGCAGATTGTCGAAAATCAAATCGCTGTCCACCTCCACTCAGCAACTTAGTTTACACCGGGCCAGTGACAAAATGCTACTTAGCCGACATTCATGGGTCAGAAAGAACATCATTTGATTTTCTAGATCAAATGTATCTACTACATACAACCTTGTCACATTCATGTACCAAACTATTTATTAGAAAAAATATAACCTCACTTGAAATTCAAGGGAAAGACATCTTCCAGAAAAATTGCTAGAATCATCTTAACATTCAATGAATATGCTTGAATTTAAGGTTATGTCGATGAAAAATGTTAAGCCAACACAAACTATTACAAATAGATGTGTCACCTCAGCATAGCTGGCTTTTCTGTTCTCAAACAACGAAAATGACATTTTCGCTAAGGGGTTAAATGACAAGTTGGGTACTTTTGATTTTTCGAAGGCGACAAGTTTGGTACTATAAGAGTCATGCAACAAAATCATAACAATTGACAAATATGAGAAATGATGTTTCTCCAACACAATCAGAATTAAATTTCTAACTAGCAGAATTTAAATATCAATGGTGTGACAATTGACAAACAAACATATAAAGTTAGCTAAGGTCACTTCTAGAATTCCATAATACATCACTCAAAGAACCAAACGAAATCTTGTATGGTCCACTTCTTGGCCCATGATGTTTTTTTTTTTTTTTTTTGGATAACCATGGATTTCCGACTTTTTGATAGACTAATACATGGGATTTAAGCCTACCGTCACACAAACTCAAACCAGGTAAAACCGTCTCTTTTTCAAGAAGGTTAGCGTACCTAGCAGGAATTGATCTGATTTCAATGAACTAATTTGTGTAGAAAATTTCAGTGCAGGTTAGGTTTAGGTTGCACACACTAAATAAAGTAAGAAAAAAAAAGGTTGTAATCATAGTAGAAACAAGGTATTCGCGCTCGCCGCGTTGCGGCGGATACTTTGAATATAGATTAATCAAATTCTTGACATCACTGGAAAAGAACTTGAGCCGTAAGCATCAAGGTCAAACCTTCCGGAGGAGAGTGAACGGATGTCTTTGTGTGGAGGTGTTGGCCCCTTATAGTTTTAAAAAAATTTAAGATAATTTTTAAAGTTATTTGAAAAGTTAAGGGCGTATTTTGAAAGTTCTTTTTACTTAAAAACTATATATACTAAACTTCAACATTTTTTATAAAACCGTGCGTACGTAAAAAACATATCAATATTGAGCTTGTTCTGTTCGCTATCGAGAGGGCTTTTTGCCAGTATTTTTTTTATTCACGAAACGACCAGATATCTGTTAGGTATTTGGCAAACAAAGTTTGTTATATAAAAATATTGTAAATATTAAAAAGTCCAGGGTATATTTTGTAAGTTTTTTTTTTTTTTTTTTTACTAATAAAATTTATTGTTTTTTATTTGAAAAATTAATTTTTTAACCCGACACGGATGTCGAGTCTGTGCCCCATAGTATACAGAGTAAATAACTATTCTTGTCGATAGGGAAAAAAAATCCATGAAATTTGATTAGGACATTCATCCCTAATTTCCCAAAAAGCCAAAATTTAAGTAGGTTCAAAGGTACATATTACCTGGCAAATGACAAAGACAAGTTTTCCACGTACCTTCGAGTAAAACATAAATCATTATCGGCTAAATTAAGTTTCTAGAAGAACTGCCATAATCTTAAACATTAAATAAACCACATAAGACAATCACTCAATTGTACATGAAACTTGAAAAGTAAATAACTGACGTATCTAGCTTTCTTGTTGGTTGTCGCCGGGTCGACGATATGGCATGAATCTGTGGTCTTTTGCTGCGTTTTTCCTTCTCTTTTTCTCGATAAAGGATGCAAGCTTTCCGGATGCCTACAGGGAATAAAATGTTATATTAGCATTTATAATCTTCAATATGTGTCATAGTTGAATGAAAAGACTGATGGAGCATGGTGTTTCCATGGTTTAAAGAGTAGTTTGCATGTGTGTTGGCAGGATTTCATTATTCGATTCAAATTTGAATCAAAGCGCATTCTATATAAGAAAAACGTCACCTTCCTTTCTAGAGAAAATAATAAGTTAATCTGAAGTTCTGAACTATCAGCTGTCATAACTAGAGGTGCCAATTTCAGCTCCTTACTTATAAATAAGTCAATCTATGTATGATTTATCTCTAACGGTCTAATATGAATTAAGCTAAAGGACCTCTAACTAAAAACTGAAACAAAGTTAAATAGACTGAAGGTGATCAGAAAATTTATTCAAATGTATAAAAATCTCTCAAGTACCATTATTTGTGGGTATAGCCCAATCCGAAACAGTCCGTTTTTAAGCAGAAAGCGGCACTTAAAAATTTACCCATTCTGACTAATGGCCCAATCCAGCCAACCAGTAGTTAAAAATCGACCATTTAAAACCTTACCCAACCTGCTAATTTTGTCACCTTTTGTTAATAAAAAAAAAAAAAAAAAAAAAAAAAAAAAAAAAAAAAAAAAAAAGAAGAAAAAAAGAAAAAAAAAAAAAGCTGTTTTGAATTGATTTGATCACTTAAGTACTATGCATTCATCGAGGTTTTTTCCTTCCATTTGGTAAAAGGATATATCAAAAAGACTATTTTGACTTTTGTAACCATATTAACAAAACTAAGATAAAAATTAACTCTATAAATTGCAAAACTGATCGATTTTGGGAGAATAAGAAATATAAATTAACAAAGTAACCATCATATTTACCATTTCTAATTCCAAAATCTACCAATTTCAGTAGCTGGTAGTGTTGTTTATTCACAAATTTAAAGTCAGGTATAATGGTTTAACAGGTCTATCACTGAAAGGACTACATTAATTGGTAACTAGTACTGAAAATATTATGAATAGCTACCGTGACGAAATATATCAAATTAAGCCAACGTTCTCTGTTTGACATCAAAAGTCAAAGCTTGCAGAGGATATTATGCATATGCGTACCTTGAGCTCCTTGAATTTCTCAACCAGCTCTTGTTTCCGGATTTCAGCTGCAAAAAGACAAAGAACATAGTTGATAAAGATGTTCATCAATGTACTTGTGAATTACTATAATAAAACTCAATGAATCCTAAGTTGCAAACCATCATCTTTTATATTTCCTTAAATTTCACCTACAGATTCTTATATTGCATTTTGTGCAAACAAACTAACATTCCCACAGAGAGATAGAGAGAGCAAAAGAGTTTACATTTCTTTAAATAATAAGGTTGTTTCCCTTGTTTGGTTGCTTCTCTTTCCTTCTTCTTGTGTTTAACCAAATATTCCTTATCTTTATGCTTTGTGGATGATGCTGATTTCAACTGCTTGTCCTGGCACAGAGTCATAAACTTAGTATTATGGCAAACATTATTGTTAACATGACTCAAATGTGAATAATTAAACCACTTACTATCCACGCTACTTGCTCTTTCAACCCACTAACGACTTCTGGGTCCTTTGCTTTCTTCATCTGGTTCTTCAATCGCTATTGAAACCATAAAAGAATATTCAACAACAAAACGATATACGGAGTATGAAACAATATCACGTATAAAGGTACATGGTTTTGAACTCTGTAAAAGCACCTCTTTTTCAGTAGGAAGCTGACCCTCGTAAAGAAAGTTATATCTCTTCTTGTGCCCATCTTCATCATATGTTCCACATAATGATTCAAAACGAGGATCACGAATAACCTGATTACAACAAAGACAAATACAGAAGTTTAAAATCATTGTTTTGTTGGAAATTTATTCCCTTGTAACACCTTATATAAGAGTATAAGACTGTTAGATAAAGATAATTATAACATTATTCACCTTTTTAGGAGCCTGAATGACTTCTCTAAATCTACCAACTGGCTTTTTGCTACTGATCTCCATTGGCCTGAAAAGATAACCATAGTCGACCATTAACAACTTTGTAAAAAAATAATTTGAAAGAAAAAAAATAGTAACTTGCCAAGCTTACACACCTATTTTTATTCTCTCGTTTGCCCTTTCTCTCTACTTTAGGCTTTTGATTAACTACATGTGACCCATCTGAGCGTGCCTTCAGCAACTCCTCGAATGTAACGTTCGCAAGCACCTCTTGTATTTCTGTCTTCTCGTCCTAATAACACATCCATACACGGTTACTTGAATATAACAAACCAATACCGGGTACAAGTAATTCAAAGTAGATACATACAATATATAAGGCAGACAAACACATCGTCAACACATATTTTTCTTAGTAATGGTCTCCTAGACAGGTACAATGGCAAGTTAGTACTTCTTGCTGGTAAATTCTTATTAAAATGATGATATAGTGTGTGTTACAAGTCTAAAACACATTACCTTCCTCTTTGTGCTGCTTATCATCATAGATTTTACATTATACTATTTATCTATATTTTCGCTAAATCAGAGTTCAGATCTACTTTCAGGTGAAAAGCGAGAATGTACGTGTCCTTCTTCTTCAGGGAGCAACAGCCATAGGAGTACATAATATAAAGACCTATCACTACAATGCCCCTATATAGATAAAGACTAAACGGAGAGAACAAGGGTTTTCCATGAGACAAGAAATGAAAAAACATTCGCCCCAAATGCAGTGTGTGAGTAATAGAGCATCTCATGTATGCGAGAAGTATTTGTCTTCTTGCGGAACGGCATGTAATGAAAACTCCTCTTTTTCTTAGATGACTAATATAGATCTGTACATTCACTTTGTTTAACTCTTGGTTTAACTTTTAAGCCTATAATAATAGAATAGTTTCACTAACACGTCACAGAGTTTCAGCACCTATTGTTTTCTTGCCAATCAGGTAGCTAAACTATTAGTTTCCAATCAGATCAGTAAATGAGTGAGGCTATCTTGTACATAAATGTGTTTAACCACTAATTAGTAATATAACAGCAAGTTTGGTGATCTATTTACCAAAAAAATTATAATGAAAATTCAAGATATAGATGCGTATAACACAACTCACATCTTCGGAAGCAGATTCTTCTTCATCATCTTCTTCTATTTCTTCATCGCTGTCTTCAAATCTAATTTTGCTCGAAGTAGGCATATCATCTTGGCGAATCTTCATATTGATATATCTTCATTTGCATACAACTCCATTAGTATTTGACCAAGTTTATTTATCAGTTTACACATAAAACCTCAAACCTTAAATTAAGCCTAACTGAATGCATCAAAACTTCATAATAACAAAAATCACAGACGTTATAATTTACTCTACTTTATCTTTTTCTCGATGTTTAGTTTAGTTGTTAACGTTCCCGTATATATTGTGGTGGTCAAAACAAGAGATACTACTATCATATGCACAATTTGTGGGTCAAAAAATGACATACTTCAAATGGATCCGCTTAGTATTTACTACATTTTCACTATCTTGTCATTACGAAATTTATTGATTACTGAGTTAGGCTTTATAATCACATAGTGCACTTGCTACTATAATATCTGATTGCTACTCACTTCTTTAAATATTAATTGTTCACAATCCGATAAACTAAATTCATAAAATAACACATATAAAATCACAAATTCACCATTAGTAGTCCAAAATCAGCAATTAGGCAGCAAACAAACAGAACTAACACAAACGGGTCTTAAAATGAAGAAACTTTCTTGTTTATGGGGGTGTTTGTTTAAGCTTATTTATGGGCTTATCTCATTGGCTTATATTCTCATAAGCCCAATTTTACCAGCTTATTTTGAAACTTATGCGCTTATATAACAAGCTTATATAAGGCGGTCAAAAAATGAGCTTATGAAAAATAAGCCGAAACGAGATATAAGCTTTTAAGGCCATAAAAAAAATTGTTCTTTTTCATAAAAAACGTTAAACTAATCTTAAATAACAAATAATCATAGAACCTAAATGAAGAAACAATTTTGAAATTATTAGCATCATTAATATGCCTTAATATCAACTAACACTAACCTTATGCGCTTAGAGTTACCAGATTGAAATTCGAGTTGTTTGGAGGCCAGAAAGAGTCAAAGACGGTGGGTGTTATCGTAGGAGAAGTGGCTGATGACTGCAGAGAGGCCGGGTTAACACGATTTTCACACACAACTCTTCTATGTGTGTGTGTTTGTGAATATGAAATTTCGTGTTGGGCTAAAAGTTCTATTGAGCCCAAATGAGTGTTTAAGGTTCAATGGTTTTATATTGAGCCCAAATATTATTGCTTGTTAAAATCCCGATTTTAACATTTTACGATTATTTTAGCATCTTATGATTTTTATATTACTTCCTGCTATATTAAATGTCCAAATTTGACTTATCATTTATTTTATTATTATTATTTTTTATCAACTTTGACCTAAACATATTTGCTTGCGTTATATAATATTTGCTAAAAGTTATACGCAATGAAAACATATTTAAAACTTAATCCATTAATATACTTTGTATCAAGTATTATATTACACAAATAAAAATATTTAAGGTCAAAGTTGAAAAAGAAAAACTTTAAAAAGTCAAACATGACATTTAATATGGGACGGAAGGAGTATAAAACATAGACACGTTGATCGTGTAGGAATTTTGCAAGTGAATAGTCTTAGGGTGCGTTTGGTGTTTGGTATGGGTATATGAGAATTGGGTTATGGGTTTCATAGTGATTAAATATGTTTGTTTGGTGGATCCATGAATGAAATGAGTATATCATAGACATAAATTCATTACTCACTAATTTGGTGTCTATGAAATCTATTCCGCGGGCCCTTCTCTTTCATCACAAAATTCAAATATTTATACACTTTTTCATATCATATTTTGTCATCCAAACATAAATAATCGTAATCATACACTTTTTCATATGCATTATCATTCTACCCTATATCAAATCTGATACCCATTGTGATTCCTGGCAACAAACCAAACGACCCCTTAATAGAATTGGGTTTTGTCCGTACAACAGCTGTCTACTTTCTCAAATGTCCCAATATGGTACGTGTACTATTTTTCGTGCCAATATGGTACGTCTACTTTCGGTTTCATGTTAATATGGCCATTTTTTCAATTCTTTACCTGTTACTAATGTTATTGCTGATGTGGCATGCCCAGTCAGCTAATAGAACCATTGCCCCACTTTTCCCCTTTATATAACCACCTTTTCCCCAAAAACACTAACCCTAATTTTTACCAAATCTATTAATTAACACCGTAAACAAAACAATGTCTTCATCATCCTCCACATCCAATTGTCTTCGACATATACCCACCCATTGCTTTTGTGAGTTGCCTGTGGTTGAAAGAACATCACGCACTGCTATAAACCCAGTGTGGGAAACTAGAAGGGGGGTTGAATAGTTTACCAATTTTTGGTCTAGTTATAAAAGTTTACTTTGTAAAAAACTTTGATTCGTATGTAAATGAGATCAACTAACACCAATATGAACATAACCTTAAACTAACACTAACAAGCAATAGAGATAAGTAAAGAGATAGAGATGGAAAGATCAAACCGAGACAACTGGTTTATAGTGGTTAGATCACGAAGCTATTCTTCACCCCCCCCCCCCCCCCCCCCCCCAGTATCTAACTAGAGAGTTATAAGCACTATGTCAGCAACCTCCATTCAGGCGGAGAAAACCATACAACGTCGTTTACGTTATTTTCCGACACTAAGCTAGATGTCGTGTACTAATCTTAGCTAGTACCAATCTACTACGATCCAAACTAATCACACGATCTACATGATCCTAACCTTTCACACGATCAACACACAATTTACACACTCTTCAATCTACCTTGATCCACTTGATCAACACACAACCACACTAGCTACAAGAGATCCCCAAGATCTCAACACGATCACAATGATCCACACAAGATAGCAAATACAAGATTACAACACTTGATGTATATCAAGATACAATCAAGCAAATACTTGGTAATGCAAGTGCACTACTCAAAGACTCTAACACTTTGTGTCTTCTTGACACCTTGTGTTCTTCTTTTAACTAGTAGAGGAATGTAGGTGATCTTTGGTTGGATGAAAGAATCACTCTTTAAACAAAAGAAAACTAACTAATGATCTAAGAGATGTAACTAAAAAGGAATGATGTAATACAGAAAGTTTTGTGTGAAAAAGGACGAACAAAAACTTGGAAGTGAGGTGGTATATATAGAAATTGAAAATCTGACCGTTATTGGAGGACGGTACCACCAAATAGCACACGGTACCACTAAATTTCGTGGTACCGTGCCAGACAAAAACGCTCCATTTTTCGTTTTTACTGGTGAAAGTTTATTTTGGGAAGTTTGGAGCTAATTGGGGGGGGGGGGGGGGGGGGGGGGGGGATCGCTGTTAACTATTTTTGAAATCATTTTCTTAAATAAAACATTTTTTTAAAATTCAAAAATAATATGTAAAATATATTCTTGAAAAGAATGTTTTGTCACCTCACAAATTTAAAGTTTAAAACACAAATTCACTTTTTAGATCGTTTGTCAGGTGATCACTTTGTTTGTTCATACCTAGAGTGATTTGCGTAGAAATCGGATATTTCGATTAAAAATTTGTTTACGTTAACTTTGACGTAAAATGTTTTCACGTTTTGTTGTCATCAAAACGTAGAGATATCGAAAGATAGAAATAATGTTTTTAGACATTATTTGCATCAAAAATATATGGAACTTAAAGCCTTTTTGATTCTGATAAGAAAGATGTTCAAGGAAAAAAAATTTGAATCTAATAAAGGAGATGGTGCAGATAAAAAGGATATTGGTCGTTTTGCTGATGTATCGGTTGTTGATGCGGAGAAAAAAGATGGTGCAGACAAAAAGGATATTGGTCATTTTTCTGATGTATTGATTGTTGATGCGGAGAAAAAAGAGACGAACAAACGAAAACATCCATACGATGAGCCTTATGATGAAATGGATCCATATTTACTTAGAAGTATATTGGAGGAGTGCTGTTTTTGTCCTGTTTGTTAAGGAACTTTCAAATGTCCACCTGAAAATTATGAATGCTCTTATTGTTCACATCCCACACCATAATTATTTATTTTGAATTGCTTATGTATTTTTATCAGAAAATACTTTTTGTTTCCATTCGATCTATTGTTTTGGGACAATGTGTTATATTAATTATATTATGTTTTATCTTAAGGAGAATTATCTTTGAATTTATTATTGCATAATATTTGCGTTTGTATTTTTATCAGTGACTTATATAATTTATAATGAGAATAAAAGACATTTTATTTATTAATATAATTTAGTTTATGATATTGTTTGGCAATTCCTATCCTATTTCATAACAATATTGAAATGAAATTGTATAATTTTTAACCTAAAATCAATATAACAAAAAAGTAAACCCAAAGCCCCGTGCGTGCACGGGGTTCTAAAACTAGTAAAGAATGTTATTCATCCATTCCTGATGTGAAGACCAAAGTCCATTATTAACCATATCAGCAATAGTTGTATTGGCCTTCTGCTTAGCATCAAAAATCATTCTTCTGCTGATGAATTAACTTAAGCCAATCTACATTCTTTGTGCCATATCACACAAATAGATGATATGCTGGATGTTAAAGAGACAAAACGTATGATACTGTTAGCTTCGCTTTTTTATAAAGATAACGTCACACATGTTAAATGGACTAGATTAGTAACAAGTAGTACCTTTAGGGACTATTATTGTACACTAGGCAAAGTAATGTTGTAATGAGCCTATAAATACCCCTAATAACTCTCCATGAGGGTGTGAGAAAGTGTGTGTAAGCTTCACTTCATTTCATATTAATAAAACACATAGTTCTCCATCTTTCTCTCTCTACTTTCTCTCTCTAGAATAATGATGTATTTCGATCAACCGCGACCTCCGGAACGTGTTTCTTGGTCATAACAGATACAAAGCTCGCTAATTACAAGAGTAAGCTGTTCAATCTTCAAAACATAGAATTGTCAATGTAAAGATGACATAATCCACTTCTTTACTAGCCGAAATATAATAAATATTAGTAGTATATTACAGATACACCTCATACAATCACACTAACACAAACAGACCAAAGTCAGACACCATAAATTTGGATCATGTTGTGTCCCATAAACCAACTTATGGCACTTTCTGAAAGGTGCACTTTTATTGCAAAGCATACATTTCTTGAGCTTGAAGAGGAACATCAGATCATACATAGAGCAAAACATATCCACCAAAAGACCTGGTACCCATTTCAGACCATCACGGTATCGTACGAAGACTGGAACTTAGGTTTTATGTTGTAAAGCATACGTTTCTTGGAATTGAAGAGATAGTGAGAATCATACGTAGAGCGGAACATATCAATCAAAAGAGGAAATTGTAATACAGCAAACACGATGACTGGTACTGCAGCAAATGTTGCAATAAGGATTGGCACCCATTCCAACCTTTGATTGTATAATACGAAGAAGCTAGCACTGAAAGTGACCATCATGGCCACTACTGAGATGAAAAGTGCTAGTAGACCTATCATCAGTTTTCTGGGTAATGAGTAAAGGAAATCACGTTGACCGTGGCGTGAAGTTAGGACACCCAAGAATACTAGGAGTGAAATTGTGGAAAAGAACAATGAAATAGCATCTGCTATAACAAAAATTAAGAAACTAGTGTCATGAATGAAAAAAGGAAACCCCGTTTCTTGTCTGTAGCCACCAGGAACTGTAAAGGCTACTGCAAACGCAACGGTGACGATAAGTGTGGCCACGACCATACAGTCTTTCATCCATTTTAATCCACTGGAAACTAGATCTTCATTTTCCTTAGAGAATAACTCGTACGCTGTTTGACCATAGAAATTCTTCTGTTCTGTGAGACTACGTGGCATTATCTTCTCTACTTCCTACAACACAAAAAAAAAAATATATATATATAAATAAATAAATTACAGAGAATAACTCGTATGTGCTTAATAGTTGTAGAATTAATTAGTATTTAATCCATAAAGCAATTAATTAAGCAATTTCGGTAAAAAAGAAATACCTTAAACCACAATAATTCTCGTTGCATTAGCAGAGATGCTCCAGCCATCTTTGTTGTCATCTCCTTTGAAGTCTTCCCGACTAAATGATGCATATAATTGCCCATCTGATCTCTTGCTAGGCGTATATCATGGTTCATTGAGGGACCTATCTCGAACATTAAGTTGTAGATACCTTGATGACGGTGCATTACTGCTATATGAAATATAGTGAGCCCATCCTCATTTTTATCAAGCATAAGATCTGGATAGGTTCGAAGAAACTCAGCTATAAATCTGGTATTGCCCCTTTCTGCAGCTACAAATAATATCCTAGGAGGCCCTTTCAGCATATCCTCAATTTCTTCAATGTCCGCTGTTTCACAGACACGCCTCCAAATGATTTTCAGTAATTTCAATGCATCAGTATCCTCCTCAACCATAGGTTGTACTTTCATACGGAATACTCTACGAACTAGAGAAGTAACTACCAAATAAGGAATAGCCAAATAGTCAAATACCGCATAGTATAGGAAAGCCTGGGTCTTCATTTAAGTATAATAATGCTTACCTGGATTTATAATTTTCTTTTCTGATGTAGCAAATGCATCAGGCTTTCTAGCCAAGACTTGGAGTAAAGATGCAGTTGCAGCAAGTTCTGGACAGTCGTTCACAATTTGGAGTGCAACATCTATATAGGTTATGACACAATCACTTCATGTGTGACATAAAGAAAACAAATGAAACAGAATATACAAATTTTAAGCAAGGTACTTTTCAACACTTGTTAAGATGCTTGAATTCCAACAATTTGTGACAAATGTTGTATGATGTCAAAGGTCATTTTATTTCTAAATAAACATAGCATATGATATCTTTTCAATGTTTCAATGAATACTTCTTCAATTGGCCATGATATGAAATCGTACGGCAATGTTATTCCTTTGACATAATACAATATATATTTTAGAATGGGTCTCGAGATCTCCACAATTGGATGGGCACCTAACTGTTTATAACTAACTTAAAGTTAATATCGTGTTTTAATTTTGAAAGGGAATGGAGGTGGTGGCATTGAAAGTAAGCAGGGACGTTAACCAATTGATCCGGATGGATCATGATTGATCCAAGTAGTGACCCGTCTTAATGGATCGGTCTATTGAATCCTTTATTTAATTCATGGATTTTTAATTTCTATATATTGGTCCTCATAAAGGAGTTGAATGGGATCGGATCTGATCCATTGACAGGCCCAGCCGATGACCAAGCACTGGATCACTTGCTCATTGACATGTGCAAACTGCAAAGTAACTAGTGATAAGAAACACCAGAATATTATGAGTACCAGATTACTTACCAAATAACTCACGCTCCACGCAATTCATAAGTACCGATTTCCTATCTTCATCTGTCCAAGGATAACCAGTCATCTTCTGAGATAAAGCATAAAGATACTTCACTGTTCTGTCTCTCCCTTCTAAAGCACATATGGACAGTGGCAAATAATAAACACCACGGATGTGCTGCAGGCTAGGGTTCTTTTCCAGCATAATCATAGCCATATTCACATTTCCATTTGCAGATGCTATCCAAAAGGCAGTATTGGAAAATTGATTCTGCAGTTCTAACTCCTCTGCGGTCATCATACTTACCAGATTCTTCACAAACTGTATGGTCAGCTTGGTCTCGTCTGCAGACACTGCAATATGCAGTGCTGTGCCGAGTTGCCTACAGAGACCAAACCTTACCAACTCTGGGCGTTTGTCAAGGATTAACTTGGCAGTTCCCCAATCACCGTTTAGAGAAGCTTCGTACAATGGAACACCAAATTCTAAGTAGTCGTCTCTATTTTCTACAAAGTAATTATAAAACATACTGTTAATAATCATTTTCATTTATTGCAATAACTTTAATTAATTAAGTAAATTTCAAATAAAAACAGTCAATCCAACATCGTGTGATGAAAAGTACGTACTGAAAAGTTTGTTTGAAATGAGCAGAATGTAAGTTGGTTTTCATGCTTTAATGCAACTAAAGTTAACATGTAAGTTGGATTGTTCATAGTAAGAGTGTACGTCCATTGTGGGCCGACTGTAATAGCAATCCAGTCATTGCTTGTGATGTTACCTTATAATCTCTTTTAATCTCTAGCTCCTTGCTAGAAGCTTTATAAAATAATCCGAAAAGAAACATGTAAGCTAGAAATAGATGTTACCAAATAGATATTGAAGGGAGAGATGACTGTGAAGGTATATTGAATCATCATCGCTTGTGGTGTTTTTCATGGAACCCATGTTGAAACTTTCCGAACTCTTCCTTTTAACTAGTTCTTTGCTTGAAGTCTCTCCCACTTCTTTGCTTGTCGAATTTATCTCTCCCCCTATTTCTTCCATACTTGCACTCTCTCCGGCTATTTCTTTTACTGTTGATGATCTTACCTCTGCTCCTATATACTGTACTATTTACTACCCTGCACAATCAGAGCATAAGATTTAAATTGAATCAACACTAAATATGAATGAAGATTAATTGTGAACATAATCTGAATATCACAGACAACCACGTTCTTAAATCTCAATTCATGTATCAACAAATCTCAAAAACTAATATAAAGCAGACTAAACCAAATCTTAATCAGGTGTATGTCATATTGTCATACATCTAATAATTTTTATTTTTATTTTTTTTCATTTCGAACAACAAGTGCATTATAAGACTAGCAAGGAGCTCGCTAGAGAAAATTACGAGGAAGAGAGGGCTTTACAAGGGCTACTAGCCACTCAAACTAATTAAAGGAGAAAAACAACTAATTAATGAACGTGCTATTGCAAACTTTAATCAACAATCACATAAATCTAATTAATGAAAGCTTTCTGTGTGTTTGTTTTAGAGAGACAGCTGAAAAGATGTACTATAATTAACCCCCACGTAAAGCTGACAATTTTTCTAAGTAAGAAAACTTCTTGAGGTTGCATTTGTGGATGATCATCGTTTGTTTTAGTAGTCACATAGCTTATGTATATGTTCTCACAATGTTTGTTTTATCCAAGTTAAACTAAAATAAGAACCTAATTACTAACAACATGCACAAATCAAAAACTTAAACTTAACACACCAAAGAAATAATTTAACGAAAACATAATAGAACTCTACCATGACAGTGGCGCGTTGACCACCCGTCAATGTAGATTCAAGCAAATAGTAAAATAAATCAAACTAGTATATATAAATTCCTGGGAGTTGTGATCAGATCTGAGGTTTTTACCCAGAACTCAATTATCACACGTGCATCAAAGGGTAAAAGTAACTAACTTAAAAACCACTAGTTTAGTAGAATGTAAACAAAACAGCAAGTAATTAAATATCAACTAAACGTAAAACCCGCAGGCTCACCGGGAAAAAAAAAAAAAAAAAGGCGAAGGTGCGATGGTCAACTGAAAGGTAGCAACAGTGGCGTTAATGTCGGATATACGAGACGTTACTCTCGCTAAACTTGCTCACAAAATACTTTTGGTGAACATATTACACACTTTTAGAAACGGATATCACTCGAACATAAACTTTTATCAAATTCGGAGACTCACAACTTTCTTTAGGAGACAACACAATAGTGTTACAAATAATACTCCAATTCAAATACATTTAAACAGTCTTTCTTTAAAAACTTTATACACCAACTTGGCATGGCCATATGACAATGTGAAAGAATAAAAAATTACTATGATTTAAAGATAGTTTGAGATCTTTTACCGACACTTCCACATGCATTTACCTAGAGGGGCGCATATGCACGTGCCTACGTAAATTTTTATTGGTGTAAAAAATTGTTTTTCTTAAAAAGTAACAACAAAATACAATAAAAATGTTGTAGTGTAAAAAATATTAACTTTAGAGCTATTTATGGAATTTGCCCCCTCAAAGTAGTTACCTTAATTTGATAAACTGAAGGTGAAAATAAGAGAGCAGGTTGGTTTTGATATGACGGAATGAAGAAGATGAAGTTGAGAATGGAAATAGGGAAATACATTATCATTAACAAATAAGAGAGCAGGTTGGTTTTGATATGACGGAATGAAGATGAAGGTGGGGTGAAAAAGTTAGCAGAGATTTTAAATTTTGAAAAATAAAAAAGCAAGGTCGTTGACATATTAACAAATGAGCATAAAAGACAGTAATATCGTGTGAAACTGTACGAATTCAATGGTTTCACATGTCTTAGATTAAAGTATTAAAAAAGCAATCTCTCGAGTCTTTGTTTAGTGTTGAAAGATTGATATTCCAATCTTAGAAGTACTATAAATTACGTGTAGTTGTATAAAACTGATTTATAAAAGGTTTCACACAAGGCTGTTAAGGTCGATATCCACTTGAGATCGTTTTTGTCTTTGCTAGATCGATATCATAAAATCGGATTGAGATCGTAAGATCCTACAAATATGTCATATTTTGTAAACAAATAATAAAGGAGTCACACTTTTTACATTTTCACTCAACGCCAAAGATAAATTCAAGTTATGATCGTAAATTAACAATTTAGCAGAATAATAAAACACAAACAATTAAAGTTATGATGGTAAATTAACGATTTAACATAATAAGATTATATAACATGAGTTATAATGCAGCCAAGCAATGAGCACAATTATAACATGAGTTATAAACATCTCAAAACATACGAGCCAAATACCAAAAGATTCATACATAGGCATCACCAATCAATCTATTTTATATGTATCGCTTTTATTTTTGGATTTAAGCACAAATGGATGTGCTAAAAGATAGAAAAAAATAATAAATATGGGCTCAGGTACGATCTTATATCGATTCTACACGATTTTAACCAGTGAGCATGTAAAATCGTACGATCTTACTAGTTTATATACGATTCCACGATCTTACGATCCTACCCCGTATACAATCCTATATTGATCCTACACGATTTTAGCCGGTGAACATGTAAAATCGATGATTTTACGAGTTTACTTGCGATCTTGACAACATTGGCTTCACATGTCTTGAATGTATCTGGACGTATATGTAACGAGTGGTTTACTGTAGAATCTGGTCGTGGTGTTGGAATCGTCCTGTAGAATCTGGCCGTACGGGATCATCGTTGATTCAATTAAAGAATGAAGTGTCTCAGCTTTCATCTCTTTTAGGTACAGATTCTTGGCAATGGTTGATCGGTAATGATAGCACTTTCACAGTCTCGGAGACTCGGAAGCATATTGATGATATTATTCTCCCTTCACTGCAAGTTAGTACGAGATGGTGTAAAGCTCTTCCTCGGAAAGTTAATATATTTATGTGGCGTTTAAGATTGGATCGATTACCACATCGTTTGAACTTATCTCGAAGAGGCATCGATATTAACTCAATCTTGTGCTCAGTGTGTAATAAAGGTATGGAATCAAATGATCATCTGTTTTGCTCGTGCGAAGTAGCTTTTAATGTTTGGAGTTTAATCCGGTCATGGTGTGATGCCCAATTACCGGTCTTTAATTCAGTTCTAGAGGGGATCGAGTGGATAGATGCTATGAGGAAGTCAAATGTTCTCAAAGAAAGGATGTTCGTGATCGCTGCTTCTACTTGGTGGATGCTTTGGAAATTTCGAAATAATATCACGTTCAATACTCATTCTATGAGAAAAAGTGATATTTTTTATTCTATTCGTCTTTTTTCTTTTTGTTGGTTAAAATATAGGCGATCTAATATCTCATGTTGGAATGTTTCTTGCTAGTTTTTGTTTCTTTTATATAATTTCCTTTTGCTGTTCAAAAAAAAAAAAAAAAAAAAAAAAACGAGTGGTTTACTGTTGTAAGCTAAAAGTCAATGAAAGAACTTTTCAAATTGAGATTTTTGATAAAATAAAAGTAGCAATAAACTTTCTTAAAAGTTCATTTATCAGTTAAGTATCTAAGGGGGTGTCAACGTTACCTAAAGGTTTATGAAGTTTAATTTTAATTGATCAATAAAAAGCATGCAACACATTTTTTGCCTAAACATGCTTAAAGTTGGTTTTTTAGTGGCAATGTCATGCCTAAGCATGCCTAATAATTAAAGAGTTTTTTTTTTTTTTTTTTTTTTTTTTTTTTTTTTTTTTGAAAACCTTCCAAATGGTAACAAGAGTAAATGTCCAAACGGTCAAAACATTAAATGTATTCATCTCACCGAATCGGTAAACCTTACCGAAATCCTTGCCGAAACTATGATGCCGAGAAGATGGCATTGTTGATGCGGAGCATCACCGAGCCATGCCGACCATTGCCGAGTTACGTTGCCACCCCCTAATGAAGTATCACAACTGTAACACACTGGAAATTTTTAACAATAAATCGTATTTATTATTTCATAAATTTCACTTTTTGAACATTTTCGAACTTTTCCAAACCAATTTGAACTTGAATACAAGAGTTATCTCGTTAAACGTGAGCAATTTCATATAACACACATCGACAACAACCCAAAAACGCGTTAAACCATTTAATATATGATTTATTTATTTACGAGAAAAACTATACGTGTGAATACTTAATTTTATCAGAAAAATTATTTGAGACTTAATGGCGCGAGTCCATATTTTAAAACGCAAGTTTGATACAATAAATAGGGGCCACAGACTTTTATTGAAAGATTACTTAAATTTACAAAACTGGTCCCTATGGAAAACCTTACTTAGCTGCCCCCTTAACTTTTGAGAGTTACATTTTCTACCCTATGTTTATTTTACTACTAATAAAAACACACTAGGGGCTTTATTTATATCATTATTGAGTAGTGCTATTTATACCTACAACACAAGCCTAAAAACATGTCTAATGCATAAATCACTTGTACAATTTTATTATATATTTTCTCTCTCTAAATTTTCACCAATCATTTTTTGAAATCAACCAATCAAATCATTAGGTACATTTGTAGACTTGATTAATAGGCACAACAACCATTTTTCTTATTATAATACACCCACAAACCCTACTCTCTCTCTCTACCTCCCACAACTCAACCACCCATTTTCCTTATTTTTTACACCGATTATAATAAAATTTGTTAAAGTTTTCGTGGATTTAAAATCGTTTGTAAGCAAGTCGTTAATGTTCGTGGTTGAAAAATGGATTTAATATGTGTTTTAAATCGTTTGTGTGGTAGCAGTTAACAAAAGGTTGTTTGGATTGTTGTTTTGTACTTGTCGGGTCAACCCGATTTATGTCACAGTTTTGGATTCAAGATTTTTTTAATACTGGTAATGGGTTTATTTTGTGGTCATGATGCTTAGGTTAGTTGGGAGTCTAACAACAAAACACCAAAGAGGTATATTATGTATGTGCTGTGTTTGTGACTTCTACTAGTGTAGGGTACGTTTGGTCTTTGTCGGGTTGAATATATTTTGCACGTCGAGTTGGGTTTATACCCGGTTTGGGTTCGGGTCGTGACCCTAGTCAGACACAGCTTGAATTTGGACTAGCTCACCAAACTAATTTACTTATTTGTTATTTTGCTTTAAGTAGTTACTCGATAGTGTTTTAGGGATTTAATGCAAAAGATAGTGATAGAAACTGAATTAATGATTGAGTGTCAAGAAATGATTACGTATGTTTTTGATCCCATAGCCGAATATCGGCGCAAAACTCCGAAAGGTTTGCCCCTTAAAACCTGCGCGACCAAGCTGTCTTCTTTTCTTCTTTTTGTTTTCTTTTCGTACGGCACAACAGAAGCACAAAAACCTCAATTATGAATTGATATTTTAGGGGTGGCAGTCATGATCTCATGTCTCACCACCTACCAATAATATCCTGCCACTTCATTCCATGCCTCTCTCATGTCTTACCATACTTTTTTAGTGGCAACAATGATTCCAGGCCTCACATAATTTTATTTTTTATTTTTTATATTCATAATTATATTAAACAATTTAATAAAAATATAATATTTCGTTAATAATTAAAAAAAATTACATAATACTAAGAAAAAAAACATACTTATATCTAAAAATCGCAACTCCATCCATATTTCTCCGCGAGCTAATGTTTTTTGGCAAGAGTGAACGCTAGCATATTTGGATCGGTTATATGATTGTGCGGTTGGTTGTAGAACTTCATCACCCAAAATAAAGCCTTTTCTTTAACACTACGGATTTGTGCCACCAACAACTTTTCGACCAATTCATCCTTTGCAAGTTTTTTCTCCACCACCGTCTCCAATAGTTGTGTTTTCCTTGCCGTGTAGGTGTCGAATCTCGCAACAACACTTTCCTTTGTTGACAATTCGTTATCCGTCTTTTTGCTTTTTCTTTTTCTTGTTGGAGTTGTGTCGTCATTCAGATCCGGAATAACAGACTCAGCATTGTCATTGCTTCCCAACTCGTAGTAGCTCGATTCTGACGACATTCTTCGTTTGTTGGAATTAGACGAAGATGCCTGACCCACACATGATTGTTCCAACCATTTGTTTGCTTGCCTAACAATCTCGCATGCTTCAATATGACTAAAAGACTTTCCGTTTGTTTTCTTATCATAATCGACCAAGGCATTTTTTCATGATGTCAACATCGCTACACCCACTCTCACGAAAACGGTTCTACAATTATAAAAGTACAAGTATATAAATTAATACAAGTATAGAGTTTAAAAATTACTTGTTGGATGAATAACCCGTTAAAGACACTCATGGCGGAATTCATATTTTGCCACTTTGTGTTCAAGCTATGATGAGTTCGAGTAGTATCTTTCACGTTTTCCTTGAAATGTTCTAGAATTCTTTTCCAAAAACAATCTCTACTTTGTTCATTCCAGACTTTTGGACATGTCGAGATATGAACGCACGCTTTTGCCAAAGCCACCTCTTCGGCCGACGTTCAATTTTTTTCCGCTTTATTTGATTGTCTTTTTCGGATATCGTAGTTTTCTTGAACTTCTTGAACATTTTCATCATTTTGTGTTTGGCCTCCTACATCGTAGTATAACAAATAAAATTATAACAAGTATAACAAATAATAGTATAACAAATAAAATTATAACAAGTATAGCAAATAATAGTATAACAAATAAATTATACCGATTTGAGTTTGTGGTTGCGTTTCGGCAACAAAATCAACTTCATTATCCTTGTCAACATATAGCGGTAGTTCTCGTTCGACACTTGGTTCACGCCGCGAAGGACCGTCACGGATGTCATTGAACGGGTCGAAGTCACGTGTAAGGTTAATCGTGTATTGGTTTGGATTCATCGGTGGAGGTTGGGGATAATATTGATGTTGATAGAATGGTGGAAAAGCCATTTGAGGATAATAGTGAGTGGGTTGAGGACTCATTTGAGAAACGTATCGAGCGGGTTGTGATTGAACTTGAGGACGAACGAGTTTAGATCGAGAGCCCCGTCCACAACCTTTGGATGAGGTTGAAACACCTTTTGATTTCTTTGAATCCATGCTTAATTTTTTTTTTTTAAAGTATGAGAGTTGAAAGGAAGTGGTAATGTGAATTGGAAGTGGTTAAAAATGTGAATTGGAAATAGTTATTTATAAAGGGATTTTTTTTAATTATTATTTTTTTAAAAGGCCCAAAGTTACAATTTCTAGTCGTTCAACGGCTATAATTTTGCTTCCTATCTCCATGCCTCAACGGCAATACATGCCGTGCCTATTCATGCCGAATCCATGCCGAGCCAGTGGCGGCGGTGTTGCGGAGCGGCATGGAGCCATGCCGAGTGATACCGAGCTTCATTGCCACCCCTTATTAATATAAATAAACCTCATGCGTAGGTCATTAAGGGGGTGGCAATGTAGCTCGGTATCACTCGGCATGGCTCCATGCCGCTCGACAACACTGCCGCCATTGGCTCGGCATGACTAGGCACGACATGTATTGCCATTGAGGCATGGAGATGGGAAGCAAAATTATAGACGTTGAACGGCTAGAAATTGTAATGTTGGGCCTTTAAAAAAAATCCCTTTATAAATAAATATTTCCAATTCACATTTTTAACCACTTCCTTCCAACTCTCATACTTTTTAAAAAATTAAGCATGGATCCAAAGAAATAAAAAGGTGTTTCAACCTCATCTAAAGGTCGTAGACGGGGCTCTCGATCTGAACCCGTTCGTCCTCAAGTTCAATCACAATCCGCTCCATACGTTCCTCAAATGAGTTCTCAACCCGCTCACTATTATCCTCAAATGGCTTCTCCACCATTCTATCAACACCAATATTATCCCCAACCTCTACCGATGAATCCAAACCAATACACGATTAACCTTACAAGTGACTTCGACCCCTTCAATGACATCCGTGACGGTCCTTCGCGGCGTGAACCAAGTGTCGAACGAGAACTACCGCTATATGATGACGAGGATGATGAAGTTGATTTTGTTGCCGAAACGCAAACCACAAACTCAAATCGGTATAATTTATTTGTTATACTATTATTTGCTATACTTGTTATAATTTTATTTGTTATACTATTATTTGTTATACTTGTTATAATTTTATTTGTTATACTACGATGTAGGAGGCCAAACACAAAATGATGAAGATGTTCAAGAAGTTCAAGAAAACTACGATGTCCGAAAAAGACAATCGAATAAAGCAGAAAAAAATTGGACGTCGGCCGAAGAGGTGGCTTTGGCAAAAGTGTGGGTTCAAATCTCGACATGTCCAAAAGTCGGGAATGAACAAAGTATAGATAGTTTTTGGAAAAGAATTCGAGATCATTTCAAGGAAAATGTGAAAGATACTACTCGAACTCATCATAGCTTGAATACAAAGTGGCAAAATATGAATACCGCCATGAGTGTCTTTAACGGGCTATTCATTTAACAAGTAATTTTTAAACTCTATACTTGTATTAATTTATATACTCTTACTTTTATAATTGTAGAAGCGTCTTTGTAAGAGTGGGTGTAGCGATGTTAACATAATGAAAAATGCCTTGGTCGATTATGATAAGAAAACAGACGACAAGTCTTTTAGTCATGTTGAAGCATGGGAGATTGTTAGGCGAGCAGACAAATAGTTGGAACAACCATGTGTGGGTCAAGCATCTTCGTCTAATTTCGACAAACGAAGAAAGTCGTCGGAATCGGGCTACTACGAGTCGGGAAGCAATGACAATGCTGAGACTGTTATTCTGGATCTGAATGACGACATAACTCCTACACAGAAAAGAAAAGGCAAAAAGACCGGTAAGGAAAACACAACTATTGGAGACGGTGGTGGAGAAAAATCAGTGTTCTAAAAGGCGCGCCTTGGCACCGCAAAGGCACGAGACGTCACCTCCACGCCACGCAATAGACCAAGGCGTCGTCTTAAGACTTGACATGAGATAAGGCGCGATAAGATGTACTGGTATTTGAGACGTTTAGGGGATTTACTAGTAATTGGAATTTGGACATCGTATTTGAGGTTTACTGGTATTTGGTGTTTAGGGGTTTACTATTATTTGAAGAAGATTATAAATGTATAGAGAGTTTCTTGACTTTATTGGTTATGTATAACACTTTTTGTAAACTCGATGTATATGAAATATGATATACTTATGAAATATAATACGTAGTATAAATTTATAAATACTTTTTGCCGCCTTAATTCAAACCTTAAAAATGCAATGCCGCCACGCCTCACGCTAAGACTTGAGGCTTGACCTTGCCGCCACGCCACGCCTTACGCTATTTATAACCTTGATGAAAATACTACAATTATATTTTTGATGTTATTATTGAATAATTCTTACAAAACTTTGATAAACAATTATAGTTTTATAGATCGTGTTTTTGTACAGAAAAGTGTGTTTTGCTTGAAACATGTTAAATTTAATTATTTCACACTTTTGTTGCTGCCATTTCCCATTTGCACGACGGTTGAACCAATTCTTACAAAACAACCCGACGGTTGAAGTTCTTTAGCAAAACAACCCGTTTGCAACGCTCGGGCTAAACGACTCAGAAGTTGATAGAATATGAGACATAGTTGCTGCCATTTCTAATTTGCAACACTTACTAAACGCAACGTAAATTGCTTCTTTAACAAAACACCCCGCCGCAATGCGCGTGTTTCCCATCTTGTTTATTTTGGGTATTGGGATAGGAGTTAAGTACGTTGTAGAAATATTTATAAAGTGTAGTTTGTGGATTTACTAATGATGGGTTAATTGAATATTTACACGAGACAAATTAAGACAATTTTATATTTAGACCAGGTATATATATGACATCTTCAAAGTAGTGGACTTTTGTTGTCTTTATCCAAACCCGACCCAATTTGTTTATTAGGCTAAAATAGTAAAATGACATTGTTCGATATTTTATTTAACAACTTTTATTGCTCGTTGCCCCGCGCGATGACATTTCCTGGTTCCGCCACTGCTTAGACATTTAAATCTTTCATGTTTTTATCGTATATTTGAGGTTTTAATACGAATGACACCATATATGACATTAGAGTAAAATCTTTCGATTTCGATTTAACCCTATGTTTCTGATCTTGCGAGCATAGAAACACAGTAAGATCTTATAAATTAAACAACATTGGTTTTGAGCATTAGTACTGAACCAAACAACATAAGCTAATTATAGTTAGGTTTTCTGTGATAACCTCCTATATGGCTATATCCACTAGCTTTTTAGCTCATTTTGGTAAGTGTTTATGCTTACTTATAGTTTTATCCAATCTTACGACTTTGTTACTCCCATTGTTAGTCTTTTTTGGCCATTTTAACATTACCACATTACAACTATATCGCGTGAGCTTGCCTAAAGGCTTTCTCCTATCTTTTCTCTGTCATTGACTTGAATTTTGAGTACTAGAATGTCATTAAATGTGATAGAAACTCATATCACATTATTGCTGCTTTTGCAGTCATTTTTGTTGTCTTAAGTATCATCAATAAAAGAACAACCATAATACGAGCTCCATATTATTCAACCATAAAAGTGTACCTTGATTATCATCGAGACATTAACGATTGTATTCATTGATTCAAATTATTGGTATAGTCATTAAAAGATGAACTCGTTTTGGCTTCTACACAACTCGCCTCATCACTACAAAAAACTAGTTGAGTTCTTCACATTTTAAAGATCAAATGACCATATTTAAAAATGTGTAAAATTATTGATTCCACACTTTCTCATGTATGGTAATAATGGGTGTGACAAATTTTCCTACACATATAAGTGTAGAGATATTATCTAAATGTTTATAGTGAAAAGTGTGGAAACATTATTTGAATTTCCACACCTAAAAGGGTGGCAAACTTGCAAAAAATTTCAAAAATAAGAGTAGACATTTGCTACACCTACAAGTAGGGCTGAGCATCGGGTCGGAACCGACCCGAACCGAAAAAACCGAGAACCGAAATTCATGAAAAACCGGAACCGAAACCGAACCGATGGGCCGTCGGTTCGGTTCGGGTTTGTCGGTCCATGTGTATTTTGACATGTGTTTGTCGGTTTTGGGCCGAACCGAAATCATGTGAAACCTGAAACCGAAATCGAACCGACGGGCCGTCGGTCCGGTTCGGTTTTTGTCGGTTCGGTCGGTTTCGTCGGTCCAGTTCGGTTTTGAACATTCGGTGCTCAGTCCTACGTACAAGTGTAGCTTTATTGTAATGACACCTATAAATGTAGCAAAGTTTTTATTCATATAAAAGAAAGTTCACAGTTGTCCATATATACCGTAGCAAAATAAGTATGGAAAATAGCACTATTTTTTATAGTGATATTTAAAAACTACTCATATTCATTTTGACACAAGTCTATACCCTAAACCACTTATACCCTAAACCACTTATGTTATTAAAATCGTATCAGTAAAGTCTTTTAAGATTTTCATTTTTCATTAAACATCTTTTGTTACTAAAGAATGAGTGTAATCCTCAATTATGTTTATTATTTATGATTGAGCCTTCTCGTGTAAATTATTAAGGCATGTTTTACAATCTAGCTCGAGCTTATTTGAGCAATGACGGTTTAGGAAAATTAAACTATGATATATCAATCTGAGTGGTCCTTTTTGAAAATAAATTTAATCGGTGGCATTGAATCCATTGATGGACAAAAACATAACTTAAAGAATGAGCAGGAAGTAGTTGCAAAGTGAATAAATGGGTATCTTAAAGAATGAGCTAGTTGCCAATGTTCTTAAAATGTATAAGCAGACAACTTTTTTAATAATTACTTCAAAGCTTATAATTAAAATACAGTATGTTTTTTCCCCTAATAATTTTCTTTTACTTTAACATTATTTTTCTTCGCATTAATAAAATCCTTAGAACGATGGGTGCAGTGGCGCTGAGCCTTCGCCAAACCAACGTGACGCGTGGCCAAAAAAGCCCCCTCGCCAAGGTGTGAGTGACCCAACTGGCTTGCACCAAAAGTCCAAAACGATTTCCCCCCCTCTATTAAACGTTTGAAAATGTGTGTGGGGTGTGTCAATGAAAAAGATTATACATGTAGGTGTTTTTTTTCCTCCTGGTGTATTAGGACTTTGAAAATGTTTTTTTTTTTTTTTTTTTTTTTTTTTTTTTTTTTTTTTTTTTTTTTTCTAAACTTTAGAAAGTTGTATAGTTAGTCACAATTTTTAAAAAATTGTAAAGTAAATCCAAGTTAAATGTATACCTTTTTTACTCCAAAATCTTCCTTTCAATTTTAGGATGATTGTGAAGGAAACCGATCTTAAGAACATCAAACAAATTATCTAGTTTCTTTCCTTTTTTTTATTTTTATTTTTATTTTTTTATTTTTAAATAACTCAAGAACACAATGTAAGGAAAGAGTTTTTGAAAATATGAGTGATAAGGAAAGTTGGAAAAAAAGGTTTTGCTAAATAATGTCCACTAGGAAATGCTTAATTTGAATCTGAAAGGTAATTTGAATTTTGTTAAATAAAAATAACATATATCTATGTTCATTTTTATTTTCATTTATTGTGCATTAAATGCATAATTACTTTAAATATGAAAAAAACAGATTGTTTAATGTTTAGCCAAAAAAAAAAAAGAAGGTTATGAGATTTATAGTCTATATTACCTTATAATGTATTTAAGATATCGATATTTAGACGTATTAAAATGTTTAAGACTAAAAATATTTTTTTAATATGAAAGATGTATGTACACCACTTTAATATACATAATTTTCAGACTTACAAGATAAGAAACATAGTGTACACCATTTTAATGCACATATTAAAAAAAAAATCACATTAATAATATTTAATGTAGTCAATTAATTAATTGATCAATAAATACAATTATTAAAATACCCCTTACATCACAAATATAAATTATTAAGTATATTGTACAACCAAATTAAACACAATTCCTACATTAAATGTCACTAATACAAATAATAAAGCACATTATACATATATTCATGCCAAACGGGCAACGGGCCAAATGGGCTTGAGCCCGAACAGGTGCGGGCCAAACAGGCTCGAGCCCGAACGAGCACGGCTTAAACAAAATTTTTGATATCCGTAAAATTATTGTCAAAATGAAAATAATAAACTAAAATAAATAAAATACCCGGAAAATTTAATTTCGGGTACCCGCGCTACGCGGTTACCCTGCTAGTTTACCTTAATAAAAACACGATAATCGAAGCCCAAGATTCACTCACCACTTTCCAATGCCCAAACTAACGACCAAACTCTCCTCCAATCACAACCACCCACGAGTCATCCACGTCATCTTCTAGACCGACCCATTCCAACTTCCTTTCAACTCCCATATATAAACCATCGTTTTTGACTTTTTGTATATCTTTTTTACATTTTTCACACGTAACATAAAAAAAGAAGCCAAAAACATAAACATGGACATGGAGTCAACGGCTTCATCCATCGGAGTATCCGTACCTGTACTTAGATTCCTCATATGTTTTGTTGCAACAATTCCTGTCGGGTACTTCCACAGGTTTGTCCCTGGTGGGCCCACTGGAAAACATGTCTACGCTGCTTTGACGGGTGCCATGCTTTCGTATTTGTCGTTCGGTTTTTCGTCGAATTTGCATTTTTTGGTTTCCATGTTGGTTGGTTATGGGTCAATGGTGGTGTATAGGAAAAGATGTGGGTTGGTTACGTTTGTCTTGGCTATGGGATACCTCATAGGATGGTACGTTATTAAGTATTATTTTGTCCATCAGCTTGCTTCTTATCAATATAGATTGTAGTATGAAAATACTACAATTATAATTTTGATGTTTGTTTGATGTTTTTATAGACAGTTATTGAATAATTCTTACAAAACTTTGATAAACAATTATAGTACGATCATGATCAATTACTAAGGGTTATGTTTAAAAGTTAATGACAAGTTTAAAATTTTGTACTATAACTACCTTGAGTAGTTATGGTTAAAGCACAAAATTCGAAGAGCTATGCTTAGTATAGTTTGTATATTGTTTAATCAAGCTAAAGGTTAAAATTGAGGCTCAAGTCGAGTCTGAGATTGGCTCTGTGTCGACTTGCACACTTGGTTCAACTCCACGGGCGGAAAGGGGGGGGGGGATTTTTCTTGCGTAGTATGAACTTGGTCCTTTATTTTTTGGTTACGATTATTTGTACTTTTCATAAAAGGACTAAGTTTGTAGACACGCAACATACTTTCTCAAAAATATCGAAATACGTAACCTACTAAAAATAGTCCTTATATCGCTAACAAACTTTCAAACTTGGCTAAAGATACGTAATGTTGACCGGATTTTTAACTGGTTGACCGGTTTGTAGGTAAACATTTAAAAAAAAATACATTATTGGTCCCTGAAGTTTGCGTATGTTTTCACCAGTCATCTTTTAACTTTAATTCAGTTATAAAAGTTACAATAATGGTCCTTGTCGTTTAGGTTGACTTTCATCTTTAGTCCATTGACTTTATTTTCACTCTTTCGCCCGTGTACACGTGTAAAGTTCGTTTTTGCACGTTTTCGTCCGTTTTTACAAGTTTTCGTCCGTTTTACACGTTTTGGTCCGTTTTACACGTTTTCTTCCGTTTTTCCATTTTATAAAAAAAATCAAATAAAATTTTATAAAAAATATTTTTCTAAAATATTTTCGAATAAAATATTTTTTCTAAAATATTTTCGAAAAAAATATTTTTTAGAAAAAATATCTTTTTTCGAAAAATTTTTAGAATTTTTTTTTCTAAATTTTTTTTAGAAAAATATTTGAATAAAAAAATATTTTTTCGAAATTAAAAAAAATATATATATTTTTTCGATTTAAAAAAAATATATATATATTTGAATAAAATATTTTCGAAAAAAAATATTTTTTCTAAAATATTTTTTTTAAAAAAATATTTTAGAAAAAATATTTTTTTTCGAAATTTTTTTAGAAAAATATTTTTTTTTCTAAAATATTTTTAGAAAAAAAAATAAAAATATTTTAGAAAAATATTTGAATAAAAAAAATATTTTTTCGATTTTTTTTTAAATATTTGAATAAAATATTTTCGAAAAAAATATTTTTTCTAAAATATTTTTAGAAAAAATATATAAATTTTTTAGAAAGATATTTGAATAAAAAATATTTTTTTTTGAAATTTTTTTAGAAAAAATATTTATTCGAAAAAAAATTTATTCGATTTTTTTTTTATAAAATTTTATTCAATTTTTTTTTATAAAAATGGAAAAACGAAAGAAAACGTGTAAAAATGGACCAAAACGTGTAAATACGGGCGAAAGAGTGAAAATAAAGTCAAGAGACTAAAGGTGAAAGTCAACCCAAACGACAAAGACCATTATTGTAACTTTTATAACTGAATTAAAGTTAAAGGATGACTGGTGAAAACAGATGCAAACCACAGGGACCAATAATTTATGTTTTTTTAAATGTTTACCTACAAACCGGTCAACCAGGTAAAAATCCGGTCAACATTACGTATCTTTAGCCAAGTTAGAAAGTTTGTTAACGATATAAGGACTATTTTTAGTAGGTTACGTATTTCGGTACTTTTGAGAAAGTATGTTGCGTATCTACAAACTTATTCCTTTATAAAATGACCTGATGACTATTGGTCCCGGGTGCGCCACTGTTAAACTCGTTTGCACAACTCTGCTTTTTCTTTGAGCTCAATGTGCAATTTGAGCGTCATTTAAAATCCTTTGAACTTCACATTGGAAGAATTAAAGAGTGAAAGTTCGACTCAAAGAATTGATATTTTCTTTTGACTATTTGGAACTAATGCAGCCATGTATATTACATGAGTGGGGATGCATGGAAGGAAGGAGGCATTGATGCTACGGGTAAGCCCTCTATCCACCTGCTAATTTGAGCATGTTTAGGATTTGCTTATATTTAGCTTATTGCATCGTTTATAACACTTTTGAGTGTCTGGACAGAATTTAATGCTTATTTTTGGGTTAGATACACACTTTTATTATGTGCACCATTTTAAAGGTGCTAATTTTTAGACAGCTTCAAATAAGCTGTTAAGTTTGTTTTTCAGATTTTTCAAATGTGATTTTGTCGATATAGGTCATATATAGGGCTGAGCAAACGGACCGGATGGACCGGACCGACCGACAAAACCGACCGGACCGAGACCGACCGGACCGGACCGACCACATTCGGTCCGGTCCTCGGTCTAAGCTTTTTGCCAAATTCGGTCCTCGGTCCGGTCGGTCCGGTCCGGACCGACCAAAAACCCGAAAAAACTTGCCTAATTGGACCGGACCGACCGAAGACCGACCGGACCGGACCGGACCGAGACCGGACCGACCATATTCGGTCCGGTCTCGGTCTATGGTTTTTCCGGTTCTCGGTCTTCGGTCCGGTCCGGTCTTGGTCGGTCCGGTCCGGTTTTCGCCCGATGCTCAGCCCTAGTCATATATTTGGGATTAGAACTACAACATATGTACATAGCTATGTGCCCCATGTCCCTAATGAATCTATTAACGTATGAGACGAAAATAAATCTATTAACGTTTGAGACAAAAATAAATCTATTAACGTATGTGTTGATGCATAATCTGGCGCGGACTGATTCAACGACTCTCCTTGGGCCGTTAGTCGTCTTCTCAAGCCCTAAGTAGACCTGTCAACAAAGAGAACCCGTTAGGAGTGGACCCGAGGCCGTAGCCCCGGGATCCACCTTCTGTTGGAAAATTTAGTGCTCTTGAGGGATCAATTCACACCTGGTAATGGGTTTGGAGGTATGGAGTATACACCCATTTGGTCACTGAATCCCCTGACTCAATAGTGGTTATGTATTGATCAAGGTACTGCTTGATCAAGGTACTGCTAGTAGACTCTGCTGCTAGTGTTGTGAATCTGCTGCTAGGATTCTGCTGACAGCTGATTCTGCTGCTAGCTGATCCTGCTGATAGTGTGATTCTGCTGCTGGCATTCTACTGCTAGTGTTTCCACTGATGTGTTTACGTTACCACTGCTAGGGTTATTGTTTCCACTGATAGTGTTAACATTACCACTGCCAGAGATAATGTTTCCACTGATAACCACTGATCCCTATTATTATGGAAATTATTATGATATAATTAATGGGCCGTTAATTATACATAATACCATGGGCTAGGGTTTTGAGTATTCTCTATTATAAATAGAGGTCACATCATTCTGAATGGAGATACGTTTTACAATACGATTAACACAAAACCCTAAACACTTCTATACGCATCTGGTTCTTGGTTTGTGCCTAAAGCAAGAACATCACTTGGTCTTATCCCATAGAGATATTCGTGTAACCCAGGCATAGGGTCGAATAGTTTCTATTGGAAAGTGATACCACGATTTCAAGTGAATATCCGGTACCTTTATTGATTATCTTTACCCTAATCTGGGAACCGTTATACAAATAACAACCAACAATCAATAGAAACTATTAGTGATAATCAATGGCAGCTGCTATGAGACTAATGGCTGCTAACTTTTCCAAGTTGGAAAAGTTTGAAGGTGTTGATTTCAGAAGATGACAAAAGAAGATGCACTTCTTGTTGTCAAGTATGAATGTGGTGTATGTTCTCACGACTGAGATTCCAGAAGATCATGGAGATGATGCTACTATGGATCAGATGAGGGCAAGGAGTAAGTGGGAGAATGATGACTACATATGCAGAGGTTTAATTCTTAATGGTATGTCTGATTCTCTTTTTGATATTTATCAGAATGTTGAAACTTCTCAAGAACTATGGGATTCCTTGGAAGCCAAATATATGGCTGAGGATGCATCAAGTAAGAAGTTCCTTGTAAGTAATTTTAACAATTACAAAATGGTTGATTCTAGACCTGTCATGGAACAATACAATGAACTTCTTAGTATACTTGGTCGATTCACACAACACAAGATGAACATGGATGAGGCTATTTCAGTCTCTTGTATCATCGATAAACTGCCTCCTTCTTGGAAAGAGTTCAAGCATATGCTTAAGCATAAGAAGGAGGAGTTAACTCTTGTTGAGTTGGGCAGTCACTTGCGCATTGAGGATTCACTCAAAGCTCAAGATATTGACAAGCCAAAGAGTAGCACTGCTACTGGTCCATCAGTTGTCAATATGGTGGAGCATAATAACTCTACCAAGTACAATGATAACAAGGGCAAACGTAAGCATCAAGATAACACCAAATCTGATCTTAACAAGAAACCTAAGGTGACTTGTTGGAAGTGTGGGAAACCAGGACACTTCAGGAAAGATTGTAAGGGTGGTAAAGTTGGAAACAAATCCAATGGATCAGGCACAAGTGGAGGGAATGGTAACACCAATTCTCTGAAAGGTCAGAATGTGTTTAATAAGTCTTTTAAGATTTATTATGTTACATATATATCTGACATTTACTTTGTGCAGGATGATGATGTTGCGTGGTGGGTTGACTCTGGAGCAACAATACATGTGTGTAAAGATAGAAGCTGGTTCAAGACCTACAAGTTAATGAGTGATGGTTCTATTCTTCACATGGGAAACGAGTCAACTGCCCTGGTGCATGGAAAAGGATGTGTTGATTTGAAGTTTAGTTCTGGAAAGATTGTTTCTTTATTTAATGTTTTACATGTTCCTGATATTAGAAAGAATTTGGTTTCTAGTAGTGTTTTAAATAATTGTGGTTATAAACAGGTTATTGAATCTGATAAGTTTGTTTTGTCTAAAAATGGTGTGTTTATTGGTTTTGGTTATTTGTGTAATCAAATGTTCAGACTTAATATTGTTCATGATAATATTGATTCTGCTATCTACATCTAAACTTTATGATTCAAACCTATGGCATGCAAGACTTGGCCATGTACATTTTAAAAGAATGCAAGATATGTCTAAGGATGGGTTAATTCCAGCCTTTGATGTGAACACTGAAAAGTGTAAAACTTGTATGTTGAACAAGATAACTAAGAAACCTTTTCAAGGAGTAAAACGTGAAACTAAAGTTTTGGAGTTAATTCACAGTGACCTTTGTGATTTACATGCTACTCCCTTTTTGGGGAATAAAAAATACTTTGTGACTTTTATTGATGATGCTTCTAGGTTTTGTCATGTTTATTTATTACATTCTAAAGATGAAGCATTAGATAAATTTAAAGTATTTAAAACTGAAGTTGAATTGCAACAAAGTTCCCTGATCAAAAGATTAAGGACTGATAGGGGAGGTGAGTACATGGATACTCTGTATTTTCAGTCTGTTGGTATAATCCATGAAACAACTGTTCCCTATACTCCTCAGCAAAATGGTATTTCTGAAAGGAAAAATAGGGTGCTGAAGGAGATGGTTAATTCCATGTTGTCCTATTCAGGGCTGAGTCAAGGGTTCTGGGGTGAAGCTATGTTAACAGCTTGCTATTTATTAAATAGGGTTCCCAACAAAAGGAACAAAGTTACCCCTTATGAACTTTGGACTAAAAAGAAACCTAACCTTAATTATCTTAGGATATGGGGTTGTAGGACTGTTGTAAGACTCCCTGATCCAAAGCAGAAAACTTTGGGTGAAAGAGGCATTGAATGCATCTTTGTTGGATATGCTGAGCATTCCAAGGCATATAGGTTTTATGTTATAGAACCTAATGAGTCTGTTTCAATTAACTCAATAATTGAATCAAGGGATGCACTCTTTGATGAGAACAGATTCTCATCTATCCCTAGACCAAGTCAAAGGATTCCTAATGGAACCAATGACAATGGTGTTTCAGAGGTTCCTACTGATGAGGTTCCTGCTGAGGTTGTGGAACAACAACCTGAACCTGAGCTCAGAAGGAACAATAGGGTTAGGACTCCAAAGTCATTTGGACCTGAGTTTCAATTATACTTAATTGAAGGTACAAGGAGTGAGGTCTCTGACCAATACTCCTATTGCTTCATTGTGGAGGATGATCCCAAAACATTTGAAGAAGCAATGAAGTCCCAGGATGTTGCTTTCTGGAAAGAAGCAATTAATGATGAGATGGACTCTATCATGGGCAATAACACTTATGTGTTGACTGATCTACCACCTGGTTGCAAACCTTTAGGTAGCAAATGGATTTTCAAAAAGAAAATGAAGGTAGATGGAACTGTTGAAAAGTTCAAGGCAAGACTAGTTATTCAAGGCTTTAAACAAAAGTCAGGAATATACTACTTTGATACTTATGCTCCAGTGGCACGTATCAGTACCATAAGATTGCTAATTGCTTTGGCATCAATTCACAATCTGATTATTCATCAGATGGATGTGAAGACAGCTTTCTTGAATGGTGATTTAGATGAGGAGGTTTACATGAACCAACCTCAGGGCTTCATCATGCCTGGCAATGAAAACAAGGTGTGTAAACTGATTAAGTCTCTTTATGGACTAAAACAGACACCTAAGCAATGGCATCAAAAGTTTGATGAAGTGGTTTTGTCTAGTGGTTATTTACTTAATCAAGCTGACAAATGTGTATATAGCAAATTTGATGAATCTGGTAAAGGAGTCATCATTTGTCTATATGTTGATGACATGTTGATCTTTGGCACTGACCAAAATCAAGTTGATCTTACAAAAGAATTTTTGTCATCAAAGTTCTCCATAAAGGATATGGGGGAGGCAGATGTTATCCTTGGCATTAGGATTAAACATGAAAGTAACAAAATTTCTATCTCTCAGTCTCATTACATTGAGAAGGTGTTAAAGAAATTTAATTACTTTGATTGTACTCCAGTGAGTACTCCCATGGATACAAGTGAGAAGCTAATGCCTAATACTGGCAAAGCTGTATCTCAACTTGAGTATTTTAGGGTGATTGGCTGCTTGATGTATGCCATGACTTGTACAAGACCTGATATTGCTTTTGTTGTGGGTAAACTGAGCAGGTATACTAGTAATCCTAGTGCTCATCATTGGCAAGCAATTCAGAGGGTCTTTAAGTATTTGAAGAGAACTATGAATTATAGTCTCTCATATACTGGTTATCCTTCAGTATTAGAAGGATATACTGATGCAAGTTGGATCAGTAACACTGAAGACAATTCGTCTACTAGTGGTTGGGTATTCCTACTTGGTGGAGGTGCAATTTCTTGGGCATCCAAGAAACAAACTTGCATTACCAGTTCAACCATGGAATCTGAATTTGTGGCTTTAGCTGCTGCTGGCAAAGAAGCTGAATGGTTGAAAAACTTGCTTCTTGAGATTCCATTGTGGTCTAAACCTATAGCACCTATTTCTATCCGTTGTGATAGTGCTGCTACATTGGCAAAGGCTTATAGCTAGATGTACAATGGGAAGTCTAGACACTTAGGTGTTAGGCATAGCATGATTCGTGAGCTTATCATGAATGGGGTGGTATCTATAGTGTTTGTTAAATCTCAACAAAACTTAGCTGATCCCTTGACGAAAGGTTTGGCTAGAGACTTGGTTTTGAAGTCTGCTAAAGGGATGTGTTTAAGTCCAACTAGTCATTGAATGCAAGGATACCCAACTCCCTTCTAAGGAAACTTGGAAGCTGAGTTCAATGTGGAAAGCTGATCATTTAGTGGACTGAAGCACATGTATCACATACATCCCAAGGTTGTGCTTGTTACCTGCTGAAAGGGGGGATGAAGTCTTCACTTCTTAATGGTTAATTTTCTTTGAAAAAGTGCTAAGCAGGAGCATGAATTAAAGATGAACCACCTATGTAAATGTTGAAGTTTTGCCGCTTCAGGAAGCTTTGGACTTTTAACTTTTACAACATTTATGAATTGGATATGGACACATGGCTTATATAGTGTCAGGAGTATTTTAGTGTTTGAAAACTTGTGTGTATTTATCATCAGGTATTCAAATGGGTTGAAGGGTTCAATTCTTAGAACACCCTGATTCTCGAATATTTGAAAGTATATGTACTAATGTGGAAATTCAATCCTCAGGATATTTTCATTTATGCACTTGTTTTGTTTTTGTGTTTGATTTTTCATGCAAAGGAAGAGAACTAAATTTGGGGAGGATTGTTGGAAAATTTAGTGCTCTTGAGGGATCAATTCACACCTGGTAATGGGTTTGGAGGTATGGAGTATACACCCATTTGGTCACTGAATCCCCTGACTCAATAGTGGTTATGTATTGATCAAGGTACTGCTTGATCAAGGTACTGCTAGTAGACTCTGCTGCTAGTGTTGTGAATCTGCTGCTAGGATTCTGCTGACAGCTGATTCTGCTGCTAGCTGATCCTGCTGATAGTGTGATTCTGCTGCTGGCATTCTACTGCTAGTGTTTCCACTGATGTGTTTACGTTACCACTGCTAGGGTTATTGTTTCCACTGATAGTGTTAACATTACCACTGCTAGAGATAATGTTTCCACTGATAACCACTGATCCCTATTATTATGGAAATTATTATTATATAATTAATGGGCCGTTAATTATACATAATATCATGGGCTAGGGTTTTGAGTATTCTCTATTATAAATAGAGGTCACATCATTCTTAATGGAGATACGTTTTACAATACGATTAACACAAAACCCTAAACACTTCTATACGCATCTGGTTCTTGGTTTGTGCCTAAAGCAAGAACATCACTTGGTCTTATCCCATAGAGATATTCGTGTAACCCAGGCATAGGGTCGAATAGTTTCTATTGGAAAGTGATACCACGATTTCAAGTGAATATCCGGTACCTTTATTGATTATCTTTACCCTAATCTGGGAACCGTTATACAAATAACAACTAACACCTTCGACGGTCAAGTTAGTATTGATGCGCGGAGCATATGAGAATTAGGTTTAGGGTAACCTGTTTGGTCGTAGTCAATAAGGAGACTCCAGCCATGTATTTATAGGACATGGATTATGGTTTAGGCATAGAGTGGGCCGCTGTCTACCGGGCCTGGCCCATGTAGGGTCCAGTCCGGACCATACGTCCACAAGCCCCCCAAGTTTAGTATGACATAGTGCGTGGCTATGTTATGCTAAACTTAAGTTCTGTTCATGGCCGCGTAGGCCCAATCAACCATGACGGCATGGCCCATGTGTGCGTAACTTGTGTGCACATGGGATGGATCATACTGCGCAGCCCATATGCGACAGTGCGCACTGGGATTGCGATTGTGATTGTCTCACAATGGTGAAGGTGGATTCCGCATGCGGTATCCTGGGTAAGGGCGTACCTTTTGTACCAGTAGCGATGCAACATGGCGCAACAGAAGACGTGCTTCCGTGGCAGAAGTGCGCGCTGTGCGAAACAAGGATGTGCGCAGTGCGCAACAAAGGTGCGAACATTACATTCGTCTTTACAACCGACAGAGGACGTCTCCCCTGCGGCGAGATGGTGCGAATATTTAAATCCGTCTTTGTACCGTGCTTGCAATACCTCTTACGTACGATTTGCTTCCAAATATACCTGCGTGACTTGTACGGAAACAGTGGTAGGATATACCCTGGTAGCCCCCCAAGTTTGATGGTGCTACTCGTGTAGGAGCATTAAACTTAGTTATCCTGAAAAACACTTAATGCAAATATTAAAAGTATATGCCGCGAATCGCGACATATAAAATCGAATGAAATAAAAGATTAGCGTGAAGCAATATATAGCACATGGCATGTGAAAGTAACACATAAGAGAAGCAGTAGTATAAAGTACACCTATCGTGAGGTTTTACAAACTACATAAAAGAAGTAGCACGTAGCTAATAATAAAAACAGTGCGCGCATGGCGATTAATTGATCTTTTTGTTTTTTATTATAATAAAAACAATGGCGCGGATGGATGTACTATGACTGCGACGAATAGTTTCGCACGCACAGACGCAGATAGATTTATCGTGACCGCATAGACTCTAACGTTTTGTGGATGATCGCAGAGGACCACGGCTTTCGTCCAGTGCGCTCATGGCGATTGACTAGCATCGTGGTGCCTGTACGTGACAGTGCGCTCATGGCGCCAATCTGCGAAGATTTCTCTTACGTACGGCCTAATGCGGTTAGATTTATCGTGACTGCGTTGTTCGCGGCTAAAAGATAAAGTAGGTCTGATCGTGCGGACTTAGTACATTATAGGTAAAATCGTGTTTACCAAGTTAAAAGATTTATGTAAAATCTTTTCAATATTTAAAAAGTAATATATCTTGGATCGTATATATAAAAGAGGACATTATACAAAAGAATAAGAATTATAATTCATGCTATATTCGTTAGAACAAAACAAATATATGATCTGTGATTCTGTGTAGATGTCTACCGCAACAGCTTTTGAGTTTTGACCAAGGAAATAATGGAAAGCAATTAATGCTTTTAGGTATTAATTTTGTGTCAGTGAATAGAACAACAAAAAAGTACGATAACAATTCTTGCTGTTTTGTCTTTGTCGAATCGCAAGGAAAAGAAAACAATGCGATTGTTTGTGAGCCGTATATCTTTGACCACAAGAAAACATAATTCGTGGAACACAGCCGTATAGTTGTGTGTATGTACAAAAAATAAAGTTACCGACTTTTGAACTCAATGGTTGCTTTCCGGTAATGTGAGAACACGAAACTTGTCGTAATCATGTCCCACGGATGGCGCCACTTGTTGATGCATAATCTGGCGCGGACTGATTCAACGACTCTCCTTGGTCCGTTAGTCGTCTTCTCAAGCCCTAAGTATACCTGTCAACAAAGAGAACCTGTTAGGAGTGGACCCGAGGCCGTAGCCCCGGGATCCACCTCCGACGGTCAAGTTAGTATTGATGCGCGGAGCATATGAGAATTAGGTTTAGGGTAACCTGTTTGGTCGTAGTCAATAAGGAGATTCCAGCCATGTATTTATAGGACATGGATTAGGGTTTAGGCATATAGTGGGCCGCTGTCTACCGGGCCTGGCCCATGTAGGGTCCAGTCCGGACCATACGTCCACAGTATGAGATGAAAATAATGTACTAACGATACCTTTGACTAATGAATCTATTAACGTATGAGACGAAAATAATGTACATTTATGTTGATTGTGCATTAGTTTAATTTGCTTCTTTATATGGCTGTAGCCACATGGTTAAAATTAGTTTGAAGTTTGCAAGAGTTGCAAACAAAAGACATATAACGGAACCTATTTTTTCATATAGGAGCTCTTATGGTGTTAACATTGAAAGTAATATCATGTGCCATTAATTACAACGACGGGTTGCTTAAAGAGGAAGACCTCCGTGAATCCCAAAAGAAGAATCGGTTACTTAAACTACCCTCTTTAATCGAATACGTGGGATTTTGTCTTTGCTGTGGAAGTCACTTTGCAGGTCCAGTATATGAAATTAAAGATTACTTAGACTGGACAGAAGGAAAGGGGGTAAATAATCCAACTTTATTGTTTTCTTACGTTTCTCGCAGTTTTATTATAAATTTTTTGCTGATGTAATTTAAAAATAATAATAATCCAGATTTGGATGAAGTCCGAGAAAGGTTCACCATCACCTTTTGGGGCGACCCTTATAGTTATTCTTCAAGCTGGTTTCTGTATGGGCTTATACTTATACTTGGTACCACATTATCCATTATCGAAATTCACTGAACCAATATACAAAGAGTGGGGATTTTTGAAAAAGCTGGGTTATCAGTATATGGCTGGTTTTACTGCTCGTTGGAAATATTATTTCATATGGTCTATTTCAGAAGCTTCCATAATTATTTCTGGATTGGGTTTTAGCGGATGGACCAATTCTTCTGCACCTAAGGCACGATGGGACCGTGCCAAGAATGTTGATGTTTTGGGTGTTGAGTTTGCTAAGAGTTCAGTGGAGATACCGCTTGTATGGAATATACAAGTCAGCACATGGCTTCGTCACTGTGAGTCTTCATTACTCGCCTCCCATGTATGTTATGTTGCTAGTAGGGTCACCATGTTGGTGGATCGGGTATTAGGTTAAAACGGGCTGAAATTAAATATGTACGTAGAAAATAGACTTTGGGCAACTTTCAACCAGTTCCCCTTTTTAGCTGAACTTGTTCTGACCCGTCTGAGATAAAACACATCACACGTTGACAGGGGCGGATGTACGTGCAAGCCAGGGGTAGCGGTCGCTACCCCTGAACTTTTACCCGGTAGTGGAATTTTTGGCGATTTTTGGCCATTTTTTGGCGAATTCGCGACCCCTGAAACAAATTTTCGCTACCCCTAAACAAATTTTCGTATTTCGCTACCCCTAAACTTGGCTCATAGTTCCGCCCCTGCACGTCGACACATTTTTAACTAAGGTGGTCGATTTTGCTACATCTGGTTTCTACTCTAATAATCATCTAATCCCCATTTGTTTATTTAGATGTTTATGACAGACTAGTTCAAAAGGGTAAAAAAGCTGGTTTCTTCCAATTGCTTGTAACACAGACAGTTAGTGCTGTATGGCATGTAAGTTTACACACTAATTTATATTTCCATTAAATCATTCCAATTGAGTGATTATTTGATTGTTTAAATCTAACATAACAGGGGTTATATCCGGGGTACATCATATTTTTCGTTCAATCAGCTTTGATGATTGCTGGTTCTAGAGGTAATAAAATGTCCTGCACATTTCTTATGTAAAATGTGCTTACATAGTTACATGGATATGTTAAATACTTGAATCACAATTGTATCGTGTTACCTTAATGTTTATATTTGTTTTGTGCAGCCATTTACAGATGGCAACAGTCCGTTCCCCCAAATTTGGGGTTGCTTAAGAAGATCTTTATGCTTGTGAACTTTGCTTATACACTTCTCGTCCTGAACTACTCATGCGTTGGTTTCATGGTTAGTAATATTTGACTTTCCAAAAATAGTGTCGCGTTAAGCGACTTAGATGTCAACATCTCTTTGAAATAGCGATGCAAACAGCGACAAGAAATACTGAAGTCGCAAATTTACAGCGACTTATTTTATGAAGTCGTTATACTAGTCACTCTTTTTAGCGACACAGGTCACGAGTCGCAAAAAATTTGCGACTCGTTTACAGCGACCCATCACCTAAAAGTCGCCATCATAAAATACGTCGCTAAGAAAGTCGTTAAATGGTTTTTTTCTTGTAGTGACGCAACATATATATTCTAGAGTAGACTATAAGTATTAAAGGATACAACGAAAACGATAATCCATTTTGAGCGGGTTATGGAGGAGATGAGATATAAATATAGTCGCACCCTCATCAGAGGTAGAAGGACTGCTTCCGGAAAAATCTTAGGGTTTTATAATGAAACTTCTATATCAATATGATACGATCAGAGAGAGTAATTAAATTTAAGTTTCTATATATCACATGCATACGTACATTTTCCGTTAGAAGAATTTCTTTTGTCATATCCATAAGAAGGCACACACCATATCGTTTGAGAATCCATAAATCTTAAGAACTAAATAACTTAATGATATCTTTAACATTCAAAACTGTATTCATGAAGGAAAAATACATAATACCCTATGATTCTAAAACAATTACCGACCATAGTACATCAAGACCAAGGATCAAATGAGAAGAAAACTTAAAATAAGAAGGATGAGAAATAATTATAAATACACATTTGAGATGCATCAACTTGAATTAGATGCATCCCTAATCTTTTAGATGCATCATAATATATTTTCTATCAAAAAATTAGATGCATATACATATATTAGATGCATTTTATCAAGTTAGACGAATCCTATACATTTTTCGTCCTCTGCGGGTCAAATTTGATTTTAGTACTACTTTGCATCGTTTTCACTTCAAAATCACTTTAGAAACTAATTGGGATGCATCTAAATGAATAGAGATATATCTAAATCAAGTCGATGCATCTCAAATGTGTGGTTATAATTATTTCTCATTCTTCTCATTTTAAGTTTTCTTCTCACTGGATCCTTACCCAGTACATCAAATTATAAAGATTATAACCTGATCGATTGCAATAGGGTAGATCCAAAGATGATAAACAAAGAGGATGAAAAACAATCTTAATAATATTGTGAAATTATGAATTTATTTTCACATAATAAAATAAAAACTACTTTATTGCATTATATGGTCCTTGCCATGTTCTTTTACATTCAAGTAATCACACGTACACTTTTATTATTATTATTATTATTATTATTATTATTATTATTATTATTGTTGTTGTTGTTGTTGTTGATACAAAAGTTGGGCTTACCTTGTTTGGACTTCTGCTCTCGTACCAATTAGAACTTTAGTGCTTGTGAAACATGCGCACTAAGAAAGCAAACAACACCGTTAGGCTTATCGTCTCACGATTAGACTCCGGCGTGAGAGTAAGTAATCGGTTTAGGGTTTAGTTGAAGTGTTAGGGATTGTGTAAATCGTACCTTTTAATGAGAATATATGATTCTATATATAGGGCGCAGAAACCGTGTAGGTATCTTGCTCCTTACTCTTCGCACTCGTGGTGCTTATCCGGGGTAAGGATATCTATTCCGTAAATAGAAGATCCTTATCCTTTAATCATGCGTTTTGGTTGGGCTTTGGGCTTCATGAGCCCAAGCCGTTGGTATTAACGGCCCAAGTCATTTGTCATGATAGCCCACTCGTGGTGGGTTTGGGCTTAGTAATGTCTATAATTTGGGTTCGTGGCCCAACTATAGGCTATACGTCATCATGTCTCCCCAGTCGAGTGTACGCGGCTCGTAGCCGCGTATACTAGACTATTGAGACTAGCGGTAAGCGTGGCGGTAACGAGCCAAATATTTCCCGCCCAAAAATTGGAACAATGTATCAAGTCCCAAAAATATCATGATGAGTGCTTCGAAAAACGGGGAGGGTGTCCACGTGTGCCTCGAGAAAAGGGGAAAAGTGTTGTACCTTTCGCCTCCCAGCCACACGTTTTGTTAGTGGGATCCACGTGGCGTCCCTTTTAGGGTTTTGGATGCATATAAAAGATACCGCCTCCATTCACTGTGGATCACACGGTAAAAATATTTCCACCATTTCCAAACTTTTCAAAGCTTTTCTTTCTTCAATCTTTCGTTTTTACTAGGTAACCGCGCGTGCGCAATTAAGTAGATATTGTTTATCGTTGAAAAATGGTTGCTCAGTTACATGAGTTCCGCTCCAGGTTGGATGAGGATGACGTACGTCAGTTTTCTTCTGACTTCTTCATTCCTCTCGATGTCCACCCGGAAGCACCAGACGTGGATGCGTGTATTGCTGATTTCCCCGATGGGAAAATCGGTTTGTATACACGCTTTTTTGATTACGCGAATTATCGCGTACCCATTTCTGTCTTTTTGAGCAACGTGCTCAATCATTACCAGCTCCATATCTCACAGCTGCACTGTATAGGTGCGGCTAAGATATCAAATTTTGAGATTAATTGTCGGTTATTGGCTATCAATCCGACAGTTGACCTATTTCGTGCGTTTTACCACACAACGTGGTCGCATGGATGGGTTTCTTTTGCCAAACGCGCAGGGCGCCTTCAATGCTATGAAGAGAAGGTAGATTCCTTACGGCATTGGAGAGAGTACTTCTTTTGGGTAGATGATGTTGTGTTTTCGTCGCGCTTTGAGTTCTATACTCAAAGGTCGTTGCCGAGGGATGAGCGTCCTATCCCTGGTTCTTACAGTGCCGCGGATGCGGACATAATTGATGCTAACCGCATTCCCATTAACTCCTATCCTGAGGAGTTCTTGGTGCATATGGGGCTGAGCCAAAATTATTTTGATGGTGCGAACGAGGTTCCAACCTTCCTCGATGAGAACAGCCAGGGTGGGTGCTCATCCTTTTACTGGATCTATAATGTAAGTATTTTGCTTTTTATCATTTGAATAACTAACTTTGTTCTTTGTTGTTTGTCTTTTGCCTGTCGCAGAAATGGATTTGTTCTCTGTCGTGAAGCTGAAAGAACCTAAGCGCGTGACGGTGGGGGTGCGTCCCCTGAGGGAGGGTGAGCAGCCCATATTGCAGGCCACGGCGGGACATCTGACCGTTTTCGGGCCTGTTGAGCGTCCGGATTCTCCCCCTGCAGCTGTGCTTGTTGCGCTAGTGCAGGTTGTCCCTCCTACTGATGAGAAGTCTCCCGTGGAGGAAGAGACGCATGTGGAGTCGTCCAACAGTGTGGAGATTGTGGAGGTTCGTAGGGAGAAGCGCAAGGAAGCGTCTTCTGGTGGTTATGTTGGTACCTCCAAAAGGAGGCGCCGCCTGATTGGCGAGGATGAGTCAGATGCGCCAGATGGGATGTCTGCCACTAGCGCGCAGAGGAACCAGGACAGATCTCCACCACTTGTGTAAGTGTTTATGCTTGTAACTTTCTTTATTTGGTGTATTCGCGTATTAATTGCATCTTCTTCATTTCATAGGGACCATGCTGTAGGGGGTGATGCGGCTTTTGCTGATCATGCCGCATCGCCTAAGGTTGCAGATGTGGAGGAGCCTTTGAAGGCTGCGGCGCAGATGTCTGCGCAGGAGTTGGTTGAGGAGCTTGCTGATGTTGCTGCTCGCCAGGCTGAGTTGGTCACTCAGCTGAAGGCGCGAACTGTTGTTGAGGAAGGTAGCCTCGCTCAGAGAGATGAGCAGATTGCGCAGCTCAAAGCGCAGTTGGCTGAGGCTCAGGCAGAGGTGTTGGCTGCCGATGAGCGCGCTTGGAAAGCAACTGAGGAGAAGCTTGTGTTTATGGCTGAGCTGCAGCGTGAACGTGGGGAATCGCAGCAATATAAGGCTGACCTTGCCTGGGGGTAAGATACCTGGAGGAGAGAAAGAACGAGCTATGCGGTCAGCTTGCTCAGTTTGGCAAGAAGGTTGAAGACTCTGTGGAGGCGCAGGAAGAGAAGCTGCGCAGACTGAGCATAGAGTATGATGAGGAGTTGTATCCTCATCTTATGTCTACTATTGCGGAGCGCGGGTACGTGTTGTACGTTCCTCTTCAATTTTTGTATATTGTTTGTTTTTCTAATGCGTTTGTTGTTATTTTTGCAGGTGGTTGATCAGCCACGGTTTGCGCCTGGCTGCTATGGGCACACTGGAGTCTTCAGAGGTCGTGACTGCCTTTGGGAAGGTGGTGGAGTGCGCCGTTGCTCGTGGCAAGGCGCAGGCTGTGGAAGAGTTGGCTGAGGCGCAGCTGCTGAAGGTCTCCCCTTCGGAGGTTCCTGAATATAATGCGGGTACCTACGACGAGCTTGTGCAGGCGATGGGAAAGATGAGGCTCTTTGAGCTTCCACACATTGCGCAGCTGGAGCGCGACCAAGATTATCCCATCCGAGTGATCATGCAGGGATTAACACTTGGGAGGCATATATCAGAGAATGCGGAGGCCGAAGCTGACATCTTCCTAAAGCCCGATGAGTCCCAATTGCAGGTGCCAGTGTTCGCGCGACCGCGTGACATCCTGAACCCCTTCGCTCTTGAGACGGAGGTGCCACTGAAGGAAGTTTTGGAGCGCCATGCAGAGAGGGCGGCCAAGAAAAAAGGTCTTACAGGGAAGGCCACTCTCTGCGGTGTGGGTGCTGCACATCTTCCCCGATCGGATGGTGTTGCAGTCAGCGTGGCAACCGTGTCACCAAAGGATGCTCTCTTGCTGAAGAAACTTCAGGAGGCGGGGAGCTCAGCTGTGCTAGAGCCTTCCCCTGAGCGTGTTCATAGTGTATAGATATGTATAACTCGTAGTTATAGCATTGTAAAAACGCATAGTTTTTTGGTAAATAAAGTTATGGAACTCTTTTGTGCACATATGTTGTTTCGTACTTAGATTTTTTCTTTTGTCTTTATTATGTGAAAGACTTATCTAGAGTTACGATGTGCGTATAATATCTTGTTTTTGAGCCCAAAACTTGTGCATTAAGTCCGTAACTTAAAAACGTTTGCAGTCTATAACCTTAAATGCGTAGCGTACTACGGTTATCATTTTTTTGTAACCAGGTGTCTTGGTTTATTAGTTCGTTTCAAACTTGTTGTGAGATGCGTACGAAAGTCATAAGCTTGTATGTACGAATTTAGGAGTCAATTGTTTTGAATCCATGTGGTGGAGTGCAGCGTACTGCGAATTCCACTATGTAGGAATCAATTGTCTTGAGTCCATGTTTTGTTAAACGCGCACCGTGTGCGATAAAGTGCATCCATGGTGGGGTGTACTTATGAACTTACTCCAACGTCTTGATAGTAAGGTGTTTAACATGGATACGTGACCCAGTGTTGATGGGTTTGCAACCCTCTTACTCAACGAGTACTTTAGTAGGTTTACTCATCCTGTCCGCCCTCGTGTGGTCTTAATATGTGCATTCACGCCATGTAGGCAATGATATAAACAGAATTGAAACATAAGTGAATAATGCAAGCAATAATGTTGAAATGTGTTGTGGAGTTAGCTAGAAACCACAACGTTTTATTAATTGTTGCAAGTGCAAAAAGACAATTTCCTAAGAAAGAAAAAAATAAAAATAAATACACCAACATTTATTGAGTGCTTACTAAAGTGCAGGTGTGTCAGTGTGTGGGCCGTGCCCTAAAGGTAGCATCTCTTGAGATTGCAAATGTTCCAGGTGCGTGGTAGCTCGTGGCCTTTCATGTCGCGCACTCTGTACGCACCGTCGCCTAATGCCTCTGTGACCTCGTAAGGTCCTTCCCACTTGGGTCCGAGCTTGCCCGTGTCTTCTGCGTGGCTCGCATCGTTGGCGCGGTATACAAAGTCCCCTGGTTTGAAAGAAGTGTTTTTGACTCGTGCATCATAATACTTCTTCATCTTTGATTTAGCTTTTACTTCGCGGATGGCCGCCCTTTCGCGCCGTTCTTCCAACAGATCTAAGTCAATACGCTGTTCATCATCGTTTGTTGTGACATTAACTTCCGATGTACGGATTGTTGGCATTCCAATTTCTGCTGGTATAACAGTTTCTGTCCCGTAGACAAGAGAAAAATGCGTGTCGCCGTTGCTGACTTTGATTTCTGTGCGGTGGGCCCACAAAACATGCGATAATTCATCCACCCATCTTCCTTTATGTCTGTCCAAGCGCGCCTTAATTCCTTCACACAGGCTACGATTCGCGCGTTCTACTAATCCATTTGTTTGTGGATGTTTAACTGATGCGAAATGTTGTGTGATGTTTAACTGCGCGCACCAATCTTTGAATGGGTTATCACAGAATTGTTTTCCGTTATCCGAAATAATTTCGCGCGTTCTACTAATCCATTTGTTTGTGGATGTTTAACTGATGCGAAATGTTGTGTGATGTTTAACTGCGCGCACCAATCTTTGAATGGGTTATAACAGAATTGTTTTCCGTTATCCGAAATAATTTCCCCAGGTAGGCCAAAGCGGCATACAATGTTGTCCCAAACGAATCGTTTGACCTGGTTGCCTGTGATACTTGCCACTGCTTTTGCCTCGATCCATTTGGTAAAGTAATCAATGGCGACAATGAGGAACTTGAGTCCTCCTGGTGCGACTGGAAAAGGTCTTGCAATGTCAATTCCCCATTTATGGAATGGCCATGGTGAGGTGATGGGTGTTAACTCATGTTGTGGTCGACGCGGAATTGGTCTGTGAACTTGGCAGTCGTTGCACCTTCTAATCATGTTTCGCGCGTCGCGGTGCATGGTAGGTGTCACACCCTCAGAATCGGGTCCAGCGGAAGCATACATGTAGCTGGGGTGTAACTCAATTGGTATTACAACACAAGTTCAAAAATGGTTTTCACTTCAATTATATAGAATAAAATCGTTTAACTAAAAGTATTGAATTTACATTGTGTAAAATTAGTGCGGAAGTAGGCCCTTAAAATAATTTAAAACGGTCCCCATATGAATATCAGAGTCTTCTATGACCATGCCATGCCCTGCCAAAACCTCCAGTAGCGTGCTATTGCTTAATACCTGAAAATACATGCTAAAACGTCAGCATAAAGCTGGTGAGTTCATAGAATTTAGTGTAAAATGAAATACATTGGATTTAAATGAAGATTTCCCGGCAAAGGCATCGTAAATTCACTCAGTTGCAAGTCCCGCCATAAGAGACTTGTAACCTGTGTGTTTACAACCCACTGCCAAAAGTAATATGTTGGTTTGTGTAAACAAGTATTTCGCGGAACACAAGATTTTCAGTAAGGATAACCATTATAACAAATACAACGTTAACCCAAAAATAAAATACAATGCCTTAAGCTCATGACCCCAAAGCTCGACGTAATCGTATGCAATCAAACATAAAATGCCCCAAGTAAGTGTTTGCCAGACACTCGGAAGTAATCCGAATGATATGCGTCCGTTTGACAGGTTGGCGCGACCAACTCGGACGGGGTGTCAACCCAAATAGATCTATCCACAGCATTTGCGCTCACACGCATGTAATTAACGGTTCATGATAAAGGGGACTTCAGTGGCAGTAATAGGTAACTCAGGCAATGTAACAGTTTTGTATTTATGTCCGTAATAAAGTAATGTACTTGTATCCGTAATAAAGTAATCAAGGATGGAATAGGTAATTCATAATGTATTCAAGTATTCAATCAAGTATTTCAACCATCCAGTAATGTTTGAGAAAATGAATCGCGTTCAAGTAAAACAAGCATTGAATTTAAATAGTAAGGAGCATGTATCTTCCCCCAAAACAGTTGTAAAACAAGTAAAAGTAGGGGTTATGAACTCACGTGGAAAAATCGATATGATAACCAAAAAGGAAAACACACGAAAATCGAGACACAAACGCTCTAACCGCAACCTAAATGATTCATATGTCTTAGGTTCGAAAACAAGGTCAAGCATGCAAGTCATACACTACATTATCACTTGTACATGTCGTTGAAATTTTTATCGTCAAAAATGTAGGTAATCAAAGTGATCTATTATTTAAGTCATCCACCTTTTTAGAAAACGTAATTTGTAAATCTTATGACCGAACATTAGTCGTCTTGTAATTATGTACTTTGAAAACCTCTAACGTACCTAATAAGTATACATAATGCTTTACCATTTTTATTTACGTCATTTTAGCCAAATTACACTCTAAAGTGTCCAAAAATCCATTATATATATTTCCATCAGCTTTTGTTAGTTGAACAAAAGCTGTCAAAATCCATAGTTTCGTCGCAACTTTCCTAGGCCATAACTTTTGCGTCGTAGTTCCGTTTTTCAAGTTCTATATATTCCCGCGAAGGTATTCAAGTATACTTTAGGTTTTTCAAGGTCTCGGCTAGTCTAGATATCATTAAATCTCAGTTTCCTAGCTAGAAAAATGGGGACAGATTCAATATTTCAGAAAATATAGTTTTCGTCGTCAATCTTGAAAATAGCATATCTTTTTCGTTATAAGTCCGTTTTAACTCATTCAAGCGGCTATGTTTTCGTTATTAAGTCTATTTTCTATATTTCTATCCTATTAGGGCCACCAAGGTACTGATCTATCTGTAGGAGGTCGAATGGGACAGATTTGACATCAAAAGTGTCAAACTATTTTTCCTAGTGTTTTATTTATTATTACCACTTGACAACAACTCCAAATCTAGTCCTAGTTCATCCATCAACTTCTCAACTAGGATAAGGTGATCTAAACATATCTTAGCAATATTCAAGGTCCATGTACAAGATCATCCAAGTATTTAAACTTCATATCTACTAACATATATGTATATATAAAATTTTCATCATTTTCTTGTAGAGATTATTACTAGCAAATTTTTTTGTAATCAAAACTTGTTCAAAACATATTTTCTTGCTAAGAGATCAAAGTGGATGTAAAGATTTTTTAACATGTACCAAGTGATAATCAAGTATATATACTAGACAAGCATAAAAATCATGAAAATCATGAAGTATTAGTAGTGTAAAAATTTACTTACAAAGAGGTTAGTGAGATGAGATTTGTAAAACACTTGTGTAACCCCCAAGATTAGTATCCAACCCTTGTTAATCTTGCCCTAAGTACTCTTGAAAGTAACCAACAAACTCTCCTTCCTTTCCTTGCTCCTTGGTGGATCGATTTATATATAAGAGTGGGAGTAAAAATATGTATTGGGTATTAGTTTGGTAGTTAGCGAAAGTTATACGTAATTAAACGTAAGGTGTAAAGAATTTAACTTGGACGTCGGAAAATATTCTTGGGACTTTTGTAATAATTTTGGAAGTATAAAAATACTCTAAAAATAATTGTTGAGAAAATCGGGTATGTCGAGTATTAAATTCGTGAATAAAAATTAACGTTTGTTGAATTTAAAAACCGTAAGTATTTAAAGAATAGGAATTTGTTTTGTTGTATAAAATTGTGAATTGGAGAAGGAGCAAGGTACCGGAGCATTCTGGACTAAAATTAGCCTAAGTCCTAGAGTTCTTAGAATTTATTTAAAAATTCGCGTCGATTCAAGTAAAAGAACTCATGCGAATTGTTTTAAATTAAATGTCGAGAATTTTAAATTCGAGTTTAGAAAATAGTATTGACCTGGGTAATAGCGGGTTGTGATATTAGCTGCGAATTTGGAGACCCGTAAACTCAGTTTACGTAATGATGAACGATAATCATGAATAGTGATTTTCTTCCGGGAATGAATAGTGTCATATGAATAGTAAAATTTCTGAACGCTTCTCGGAATCACAAACTGACTCCGAAAATGATGAATAGTGATCGGTGAATAGTAAATGATGAATAGTAACTGATGAATAGTGAATAGGAGAAATGTCCTGAAAATGCGGGTTGTTACAGTAGGCCAATAGTACCCAGATCGCAAAGCGCGCGCTACAACGGATCGTGGTCCTGAGTGCATGCTGCAAGAGCCAGCGTGGATTTCCCGGAGTACGTAATCTGCCTGAAGAGGTCCAACGCACCTGAGCCATGGTTGTAGGAATGAACGCCGATATAGGATACCGTCTCGAAGTTCGAACCTCTGCGCTGTGCGCCGTATCTGTCGAGCGTCCTTTTGTTCTTGGGAGAGTGTTCCCTTGCTAATAAAATCCATGATGGGTGTCATCCATGTAGGATGTTCGTCCTCTATCACTGTGGACACTTCCATATCAGATATGGATTTGTTCTTCAAGGTTTCCACCAATACCTGCTTTGATAGGTGTGCAAAGCTTGTGGATGCGATTTTACTTAGCACATCTGCTTTTTTATTTTCTCCTCGTGGGATTTGTTTGATGGAAAACTTGTCAAAATTCTTGATCAAGGATTTGGCTTTATCGAGGTATTGGATCATGTGTTCTTCTTGAGCAACATACTCCGCGAATCCACATTAGCTTCTAGGTTGCGTACACCCATTTGATTTGCTATGCGTAGTCCAGCTAGTAATGCTTCATATTCTGCCTCATTGTTTGTGGCTATGAATTCAAAGCGTAGTGCGTAAGTGTGCTCTGTCCCATCTGGGCTGGTGAGGATAAGGCCTGCACCTGATCCTTCCGCGTACGAGGATCCGTTTGTAAATAGAACCTATGGTTCTTGTAATGGTACTTCAACCTTTGGTGATGGAGTATCATCATCCGGCTTCTCGTTAATGAAATCAGCCAATATCTGTCATTTGATCGCGGTGCGCGGCCTATAGGAGATATTATGTTCGCTCAATAACACACTCCACTTCTGAAGCCGCCCTGATGCATCAGGTTTAGAGATAACCTGCTTGATGGGTTGGTCCATGATTACCGCTATCGGATGCTCTTGGAAGTACCTGCGCAGTCTTTTAGCTGCGAATACTAGAGCTAGGACCAGTTTCTCCATGGCAGTGTAGTTAGTCTCTGTCTTCTTTAGAGCTTTGCTTACGAAGTATATAGGTGTTTGAACGGAGTTTCTGTCTGTCAGTAGTACCGCGCTGACTGCTCCATGGGTCGCTGAGAGATACATGATCAATTCTTCCCCTTGTCGGGGTGCGACAAGCTTTGGTAGCTCTGCTAGGTTTTGTTTTAGCTGGTGGAAAGCTTCTTCCGCTTCTGGAGTCCATCGAAAATCTCCCTTCTTTGTGCACTTCGTGAGTGTTTTAAAGAGAGGAAGTGATTTGTCCGCTGATTTGGACAAGAATCGGTTCAGCCCGGCTAGCTTGCCATTTAGTGACTGGACTTCTTTTAGTGTGCGCGGTGAAGGTAGTTCGATGACCGCTCTTGTTTTTTCTTGACACGGTTTAATACCATCGGGTTCTATTAGGTATCTAAGAAACATGCCTTCTGTTGCTCCAAAAGTGCACTTCTTGGGATTCAACTTCATGTTTATTCTTCCCAATGTCTTAAACGTCTCCTCTATGTCACGCACCAATTCTTCTTCCGTATGGCTTTTTATGACCAGGTTATCGACATAGACCTCCAAATTGCGGCCTACTTGCTTCTCGAATGCGTTATCCACTAACCGTTGGTATGTGGCTCCTGCATTTTTTAAACCAAAGGGCATCTTTGTGTACCAATATACTCCTTGACTTGTGTGGAAAGCTGTTTTTTCTTCATCTTCCGTGGCCATTTGAATTTGGTGGTATCCTTTGTACGCGTCTAGGAAGCATTTAAAGGGATACCCGCACAGGGATTCTACTTTCCAATCGATTTCTGGTAGTGGGTAGCAGTCCTGTGGACATGCTTTGTTGAGATCGGTGAAGTCCACGCACATTCTCCAGCTACCATCGCTTTTCTTTACCATTACTGGGTTGGAAAGCCAATCGTGGTAATAAACCTCTCGCATGATCCCTGCGTCCACGAGCTTGTGTACTTCCTCTAAGTTAGCTTTTGCGCGTTCTGGGGCTTGGCCACGTTTTTTCTGCCGTATTGGAGGATATCCTTGTCGGATGTCGAGCTTGTGTTCAGTAATGGCTCTTGGCACTCCGGTCATGTGTTTGGGTTCCCACGCAAAGATGTTTAGGTTCTTTTGCAATAATGCGCACACAGCTGCTTTGCCCTTGTCGGACAGTGACCCCCCAATTGATATCTCTTGGTCAGGATAATCTGGGTGGATTGCAACTTTCAGGTTTGTTACCTTGGTCGTGTGCTGTTCTGGAACGCGTGGGACTTCATCTGTCACTATTTTGCATTCTCGTGGAGGTGCGGTAGTGTTGTAGAGGGTAACGATTCATCCTTCCACTAGGAATTTAAGCATTCCATGTGCTGTAGATGGAACTGCGCGCATGGATGATATCCCTGGTCTCCCAATGATGTCATTGTACGACGAAGAGGACCTGATTATCATGAAGTTCATCCAGGCTGTCGTGGAATGGTATTCATTACCGATTACCACAAGTATGCGTAATTGTCCCATGGGCCAAATCTTTTCGCCTGTGAATCCAGTTAGCGACGTTGTGGCCGGAATTAACTGGTTTCGTATCTCAGGTTTTAGCCTTTTGAAGCAGTGTTCATACATGATGTCTGCAGACGCTCCTCCATCGACATACATGCGGTGGATCTCATGACCTCCCGCTTGTATTTTGATGGTGAGTGGTTCTATTACTGCGTTGTCCGCAGTGAGGGTGGGGAAAGAGATATGGTTTCCTTTGGAAAATCTTTGGCTGACTTTTTGCTTCGTACTTCGCTGCCATGATTGTATCATGTATATTATATCAGCTTTATTTTTTGGTATCTCTTTTTGGCCCCATTCCTTTGTCTATCTTTCCCTTCTTTGATGTTTTTAACGAGGTGGTCCATCTTTCCTTCTCTTACTAATTTATCAATTAGCTGACGTAGTTGAACGCACTCGTTAGTAGTGTGACCCTTCTGTCCATGGTATTCGCAGTATCCTCCTCCGATGCGCTTTTCTTCTGGGGTTAGCATGGGTGGAGGTTTTGGAAAATTTGCTCCCTCTGTCGTGAATATTTCCTTAGGGGTTTTTGTGAGTGGGACGTACTTGTCGTTATCCCTTCCACTATTTTGGTTGCGGTAATTCCTGTTACGGTTGCCACTTTGGTCATTGGATTGTCTCCTTGACTGTTCTTGTGGTTTAAAGGTTGAGTAACCTTTTTTGCTGTCTGCCGCTGCCGCTTCCCCTTGAATGAAAGATCTGGTGCGCTTTGTTAGCTCATCAAAGCTTTGGGGTACTTTATCATTTAGCTTTCGTATCAGCTCTGGGTTATTGATCCCGTTCATGAACCCTGAGATTTTTAGTACCTCGGGGCATGCCTTGACTTGCATGCATTCATCCTTGAAGCGCTCCATGTAAGCGCTTGTGGATTCCCATTGGCGCTGTTTTACTCTGGCTAGTTCCACAGGGTTCTTTGCGCACTTCTTTCGTTGCGTGAAATTTAGGCGGAATGCTTTCCGCAGCTCTTCAAACCCATTTATGCTTCGTCGTGGAAGCTTACTGAACCATGTTCGTGCATTCCCCACTAAAGTAGAGTTGAACATATGGCACCACACAGGTTGTGGCCAGTTTTCGATAGCAGCTGCTGACTCAAAAATTTTTAGGTGATCATCAGGATCACCCGTGCCATCGTATGTCTTAACATTGGTGGGCATGCGCCTTTTCCTGTCATCTGAGAAATCCGTGTGAACGCATCAACTTTTTGGCGACGCCAAGGAAGGGAAATATCCTCATCCTCGTCGTCCCGGCGTCGGTTCTTAGATTTCCAATGTCCCGTCACTCTGTCCTCGTTGTCCGATGAGCTGCTTGAGGGGGAGTTGTTTCTCCTGTGGCGTTTGCGCCGTTTTTCCTCGGAGTCCGAATTTGAAGGACTCGTGCTTGGGGAGTAGTGTTTCCCCAGTCTATCTTGGATTCTTCTGCTTCCTGACCTTGAGGTGCTTACGCATGGTGAGCATTGTCGTCCAAGTCTATCTTGTATCCTGCGGCTACCAAGCCTAGCATGGACACTGGTGTGCTTCGCATTGTCTTCGTAATCCTCCGAGTATTGAGAGTTAGATGCTGTACCAAGTCTATCATGGACGTTGGTGCGCCTCTCACTGTTTCTGTGCTCATGGTGGCGCGGTGGAGATTTTTCTTGGTTTAGCCGATTTTGCAGGTTGTGGCTTGACCTTCTCCTTGCCTCCTCTTGCATGAGACTAGTTAAGGTCTCGTAATGTTGGGACACGAAATCGTTTAATGTCACCTCAGGTGCATCCTCTTCTACTGTGAGGATGTCTATCTCCGCATGAGGTTCCCTCTCTCTATTAGGCGCTCCTGGTGGCACAGTGTTGTCCACTATGGATGCCACCTGATGGGGAGTGGTAAAGAGAGTGCGCTGAATATCCTCAGCGCTTGAGACTACGGTAGTTGTTCGGGTTGTCCCCAAGGGCAATTCTACCGCGGTAGGGATTGGAGTTACATTCGACTCACGATGAATAGGCGCACTGGTTGTTCCAGAGGTCGGCTTAGAATTCGAATCTTGATGCTTCTTCCTATGTGAATCATCACGTGTTTTCTCCGGCTGCGGAGTCCGCTGACCTGAGTTCTTGTTTTTCGGCATTCTGGTCTTGAGTTCTTAGTGTAGGGTCCCACGGATGGCGCCACTTGTTGATACAAAAGTTGGGCTTACCTTGTTTGGACTCCTGCTCTCGTACCAATTAGAACTTTAGTGCTTGTGAAACCTGCGCACTAAGAAAGCAAACAACACCGTTAGGCTTATCGTGGGATTGTCTCCCACGATTAGACTCCGGCGTGAGAGTAAGTAATCGGTTTAGGGTTTAGTTGAAGTGTTAGGGATTGTGTAAATCGTACCTTTTAATGAGAATATATGATTCTATATATAGGGCGCAGAAACCGTGTAGGTATCTTGCTCCTTACTCTTCGCACTCGTGGTGCTTATCCGGGGTAAGGATATCTATTCCGTAAATAGAAGATCCTTATCCTTTAATCATGCGTTTTGGTTGGGCTTTGGGCTTCATGAGCCCAAGCCGTTGGTATTAACGGCCCAAGTCATTTGTCATGATAGCCCACTCGTGGTGAGTTTGGGCTTAGTAATGTCTATAATTTGGGTTCGTGGCCCAACTATAGGCTATACGTCATCAATTATTATTATTATTATTATTATTATTATTATTATTATTATTATTATTATTATTATTATTATTATTATTATTTATTTATTTCAAACATGGGTGGCTCAAAATTAACTTTCATTGAAATGAATCGATAAATAGTTCAGAGATAAAAGTAGTTAACTTAAAGTACGCGACTACGTATAATAAAAGTATAAAACGCTAAAATTTCCCGTAATTTGTTTATCACACAATAAATAAAATAAAAGAAAGAAAAGTATATATTGAAAAAAAAAAGTTAAGAGAATAATTTTCAACTTTACGGCTATATTATTTATTTATTTTTATGTTAAAGCTATTTAATAATTTATCTGTTTGCTATAATTTTTGATGATTAGAGCAAAGGATACCATAACTTGAGTTGAAAAATAACTCAGCGTCACGTCAGCACCACATTATCTCAACACCAAATAACACAACACCAAGAAACACCAGGAAACCATAACACCCAATAACATCACTTTTTACAAATTTACAAATTCTACCTTAACAAATTCATTTATTAAACATTCAAACTCTATATTATTAAATATATATCCCGCTCATATTTGAATTTGAATTTTAAATATATATCCCGCTCATATTTGAATTTGAATTTTAAATATATATCCCGCTCATATTTGAATTTGAATTTTAAATATATCTCGCTCATATTTGAATTGGAATTTTAAATATATCTCGCTCCTATTGTTTTAAACGGCTATAAATAGCATTCCAATTTACAAATTTTTTTCAAACTTCAAACATTCGAAATGAGTAATTGTTGGTCAGTAGAAGAAGAAATCTTGCTAGCTCAAACTTGGGTTGCAGCCTTTCCAACATAATGCATACTCTTTTTGGGACCGGGTTGTTATCATTTTCAACAATCTTTCTGATGGTGTCAATCGAAACAAAGATATGGTCATGAGTAAATGGAGCAAACTCAACTGTGAATGTGTTGTATTCAATGGTATTTACCGACAGTTGCGGAAAACAACCGGGGACGATCACACTGTTTTTCTCAAGAATGCAATGAGAAATTTTAAAGATCGCTATGGTGGGAAAAGCTTCAAATATGTTCAAGCTTGGGAGTTTTGAGAACCCACTCCAGATGGGCCGAATAAGATACTTAACGGTGTTATATGTCTTGTTTCTCGTATCGTATCTGTTATTTGTGTTGTATGTCTTGTTTCTCGTATCGTATCTGTTATTTGTGTTGTATGTCTTGTTTTTGTATCGTATTGTAATGTTTTTTTTAAGTAAATGAATTTATTTAAAAGAAACATACTTAATAGAAATACTTAAACATTACATAATCATAAATTAAAAACGATACTAAATTAAAATATCACATAAACCTAACTTCAGTTGTAGTCCGGGTGATCCCAGGTTTGAGAGTTGTTTGAGTCGTAACCATCGTCGTAAGGATCCCAGCTCGCGAACTTCTCTTCTTCTAACTGAGCTTCCAACCTGCTCAGTTGCCGCTCATCCTCAGAGTTCCAGCCATCATCAGCAGTTTTCACATTTTCCTCAAAGCTTAGCTGAAAGTGATCAAGATGAGCTTGTTGTTGTTATTGTTCCTCAACAACTCTTGGTGCAGATGAACTTGATGCACCTTGCACAAATTGTTGTTGTTGTTGTTGTGGTGCATCAGCAGCTGCCACATTTTCCTCAAAACTCCAACGGATCTTATTGGATTTTTCATTCTCTATCTTCTGCACACAACCCCACAATGTATCAACAACAGCAGCGTCTTTGCGAAATTCAACGTACAAAAACTGGTCGATCACAAATTTTCTCTCGACAGAGATGTCTTTGCACTCTGTGTATCGTGTTCTCAGGCGTTGTTTGCATACCTTTATGAGCTCAAACTTCTTAATAACTTCGACAATTGCATCTTGGCGTTCCTTGTCGTCTATGTCGACTTGTTTTTTGACATAGTTTTAAACTTGTTCGACAGTGTGGGAAAGCTTACAAGCCATTTTTTTGTGTTTGATTTGTTGTTTGAATTTAAAAAAGTGTGTGATCTGTTGTGGTATTTATAGTGTGTTAATTTTTACTTTAAAAAGGTTTAAAAAAAATTATTTTGAAAACTAACCTTTTGAATTCAAATGGTAACTTGCAATTTTTTTTTTTTTTTTTTTTTGGTTTGAAACTAACGGCTAGTAGTAGTTTTGGGGGTTGGTTTGTATATTTTTTTTAACCTAACATCACGTTGCAACGCAAGTTGCTGACTCAACGTGCGTTGAAATGAAAGGCCAACGCGAGCTACTAGGAAACAATTGCAACGTGTTAACGCAAGAAATGTAACATAGGATTAACGCAAGCTTTGCGTTATGACTCCCTACACTGTTATTGTATTTCCAAATCATCTAAGAATAGTTTATTTGAGATGAACAATTAATCTTTCAAGAAAGAAAAAACAAAAGACAAAATTAAAATATTTTTTAGTTCACAACTCAATGATACAATTACATATAATTAAATACGAACCATCTAACACTGCCCACTACGTTTAGAAAATGAAAAGATGAAAATTGAGCCATATCTGGCTTCACGCATGCAACCACTAAAAATGGGATATGCCTTCACATTTGCACGAGAATCGATCCTCATGCATGATTGGTGGATCAACAACTGTTAGTATCCAATTAACATTCGGAATATATCATAATCTCGATCATTTATCATTTTCTCCTGGTCATTTATAGTTAACGATCCGCCATTAATCTCAAATTTCCTCGGATCAAACTTGGCGTATTTTTGAACTTTGCAGCGTATCTTTGAAAACGAGTAAAGGAGCATTGGCTAGGTTTTTCTTATTCTCATTCTTTGAAGTTTGTCACATACGAGAGTTGGAATATCTGGACGTTTAGAATTACGACCTCGTTCATAATCACAATATTCTGTGGCGAATCGTAAATAATCTTTGATGATGCGATTCTCGATATCTGTTCGATTTTGAGTTCCAACTGGATATTTCTCATCAAATTTATCAGATGAAACAACATAAAACTCGATTCCATATTCCTTTGTCATCATCGGAACTTGATAATCGCCTGTTGGATTGGTTTCACAGGTTTGGCTTGGAGCCAATTACGTTTGAGAATTTGGTTATAATTCACCATGGTTCAAGTTTGAATAAAACAGTAATGGTAAATCAAATAAGAACTTGATAATATAAATAAGACTTTCATAAAACTGTAAAAGGTGTTTACATTGACTCGATTCTAAACCTTATATACTAGGATGAAACGTTGTGACTATACATTGATCATTGCAACGTTTCAACCATAACTGTCATAACCATAAATAACTGTCATTTAACTAACGGGATGTTTGGGTTAAGGTTTAACCCAGCCCAAACTAAGACCTATTTGACCCATACGATTTAAATACATACAATACATAAATAACATAGTCTAAACAACATTCTAAGTAATTATTTGTGCTACATCTCCCTCCTAATTACTGAATGTTGAAGTTTCCATCTTGCTGTGCTTGATTTTCTTCAAATGATGACAACAAAGTCATCACTTTCTTCTGTGCATTCACTTGATTTGTTGCTCTCTTTCATGACTTCTTCTATTTCAATTCTGATTCTTTTCTTTGGTGATTCATCAACTATATCCATTGCATCTTCCAAATCTGCATCCGGCTGTGGTTTAATGTCTGCAGCATCTCTGCCATTTTCATCACTTTCTGCCTTCCCTAGATTTGCTCTAAGTGCATCTTCATAATAAATTTTCACCATTCCTATATACTCTTTGTAACATTCTTTAACTGCTTCTTGTTCTTCATCTACCAATCCTAAGAGTCTTGCAACTTGGTACCATTGATTGTTGAGAGTGATATTCATATACCCACCCAGATCATCAACAAACTTATATAAACCTAACATGTCCACTTTTATCACCCCAATGATGGGTGGTAATTTTCCTAATGCACATTGCCTCATAAATCCCAAATAAAACCATTCAAGCATTTCTAAGAACCTTTTACTCAATACTTCCCAATTTTCAAATACTAATTTATCTATTTTGATCAAATCCAGAAAAGCAATAAACCTGGGAAAAGTATTGACCTTCATTGCATACAAAGTGCCATTCAAACTCATGTAGTCATGATCTATGTAATCATGATCTTCCTGATGATCCATTTTCAGTTCTTCTAAACCTTTGATCAGTGAGCATTCCTCTTCAATATCCAATTATTTGAAGTAATCATCCAAGAATTTGTGGTGGCTTGTGATTATGCTTTCATCATCTTGTTCTTCCAACATAACATCTTCATTTCCATGATTCTCAAAACTATCAAACATGTACTTCAACTTGCATCGATCTGTCCCATATGTCACTATAAATCCTTGCTCTTCAAGTTGTTCCATACTTAGTACATTTAATGTTATCTCTGGAGTGTATAACACGTTTGCCATTATGATCTCTCCATCTCCAGTGCCCACAACTGCTTCTCCCACACCATAGGAAACAATAAATTTCCTTTCATCCTCTTCTACACCTTCCACTTTGAATCTCTTAAACATTCTTTTAAACAGATGTTTCATTGGAGACATGTGTCGTTTGTATGCAGAACTGACATACCAAATGTTGTCCCAACTTTCTTTTTCAGTTCCCTCAACCATGTAATCTGTGAGAACATGTACTTGTTCTTGATATTTTGCCTTTCCATGATTCTGTGGGTACGAAGGGTTCATGTTTGATGAGATATTGGAAGTTTCTAAAGTGTTTTGATTTATGTGTAGTTTTTCTAGTTTCTTTGGACAGTTTCTGAAAATATGCCCACGTTTCCTACATGCATAGCATCTTGGCCTTTTATCCTTCTTCTTGTAACTGCCATCATCCCTTCTTTCTTTCTGCAATTTTGTAGTGTTGTAGGACACGATTTCTTGTACCTTTTCTTTCGACATCTTCTTTCCTTCAGGGGAGATTTTCTTTTTAGTCTTGTTCCAAGACATCAAATCATTCTGCATGGGTTGTTTGTTTGGTGTGCTTGTGGTATCATTTTTTGATGGCTCCATCCAGGAATCAGAACATGAGCTCTGATACCAATGTTGGATTGGTTTCACAGGTTTGGCTTGGAGCCAATTACGTTTGAGAATTTGGTTATAATTCACCATGGTTCAAGTTTGAATAAAACAGTGATGGTAAATCAAATAAGAACTTGATAATATAAATAAGACTTTCATAAAACTGTAAAAGGTGTTTACATTGACTCGATTCTAAACCTTATATACTAGGATGAAACGTTGTGACTATACATTGATCATTGCAACGTTTCAACCATAACTGTCATAACCATAAATAACTGTCATTTAATTAACGGGGTGTTTGGGTTAAGGTTTAACCTAGCCCAAACTAAGACCTATTTGACCCATACGATTTAAATACATACAATACATAAATAACATAGTCTAAACAACATTCTAAGTAATTATTTGTGCTACATCGCCAACATTCTCTATTAAATATGGAGGGGAATGAGTCATAATGAGGACAATTCCACTTGCAAACCCTAGAGCAAGAAAGAGATAGACATAAACTATTGGAGCCCATCGATCACAAAAAGCGTTCCATGACTGATCACGCGCATCCGATTGTTCCATTTTACATTGATTATAGCGTCTCTTTGAACCCTCATTACTAGAATTATTCTTATTAGGAAGCGGCTTGAGGTGACTTGGTATTGATCGATAAGGATTTGTGGTCCTTTTATATGATACCATTAAAGGTTGATTAGGGTCGTTTGCGTTCCAATTAAATAACTTGTGAGCATGTTCATCGTTGCCAAAAGCTTTCGACTCTATTGGAATGTCGATACATGTTCCCACGTAATCCTGATCGTCACCACCCATAATGGTTCAAGAACTCCTGTTCAACAAAGAGACAATACATGTCGAAATCAATATAATGTACGTGATTAGGGATTAAAACATGATGAAGGCATCAACATCTGATTAGTGTTGCATGCAACAAAGATTAACACGTACTACTAATCGTCAAATCTTAATAACTTGAATAAGTTTCTAATAATTCACAAACATTAAAAATGTTCAAGCTTCTATCATATCACATTGTACGGTACAGATAATTAATTGGTTCGATCTATCATATCTGTAAATATTTCCACACACCAAATCATTTGTGAATCGTTAAAAATCAAGAACCAAAAGACTTAATGTCTTAATGAGATCATAAACACAAGAAATTATATGGATGCATGCATGCCAAACATGCAACAATACACTAAAATTCTACAAACTATGCATGAAACAATCTATATTAAAATGTCAAGATAATAACCTGATAGAACGAAGGATGAAACTCATGAACGACAAATTAGAGGAAGATCTGAAATAAATGTAAATTATGAAATCATTTTCACAAAATAATAAGAAAGTTACTTTTATATATTTATATTTTAACATTGCAAATATTTCATCATCGGCTTACACGTACGATAATTTGACCCTTGAGATATATATATATATATATATATATAAAACATTTCAATTAATCATGGGCTTGATCATCTAAAAATAGTCTACGTAACAACTAACATATATCATTACTTAATACTTTTAAATATTTGGAGCATGTTATTTTCTTTGCTGATTGAATTAATATGATTTTACACTTAAAAAGAATATTAGTTAGTTAAAGAATTACCATGCTTCAAACATCTATAGATAGTAATACTGATATTACGTGATTGTGTCAGGTCAAATACGAATGTGTTAGTCGGTATTATTAGACTAGTGCTAAGCACATGTTGGCTTATTATCAGGTATCATGGGCTTATTAACCGATTCACCTTAGTCATAGAATTATCATCTGTAACCTGTATAATATGAGTGTATTTGGTAAAAATGGCAGGAGCACTGAGTAATAGCAGAGTGAGCAGTAAATGCATTTTTATCTAATAAAACGTTTGGTAATGAACTGTAACTATAATTATAATGTGTAAAATAATTCATAAATGCTACTTTATAAAACGTTTGAAAATGAGCATTCTGAGGAAAAAAAAATTACTTGTCACTTGCCAATCTTTTTTGCTCTGATTACCATATTATAATATATATTGCTACCGCTACTGAGAGAAAAAATGATGACGTGGACAACTTTTTCAGCCATTGGATCATGTCAATATAAAATCATAGCCACATAAAACAAAAATAAATCATTTGCCGTCCCATGAATGACCTAATTTAGAGAAGCGATAATATATAACAAACTTATTCTACAATTAGGGAAATGTATTTTTACCCTTTCAACAAAAAGAGATAAGCTAACTATTGACATTCAATTTTAAATTTCAAAAGTACATTCTTTTGGCACGTGTGTTACCCCATTGCGTGTATTGCAGCATAGATTTACCCTATTTTTGTACTATATATATGATGGGTCACTTTCAATTTTTACTTACAAAATACAATCAAATATTAGTAGCAAAATGGCAATTGAAAATGTGTACATATTTTGTGTTCTTATTAAATCATAATATCATATATACTACTTTTTAAATCATGCATCCTAATCTTCTATTTTAATCAGGAGCTTGCTAAAATCATCCATTCTATGATGGCAAACAACCACAACAACCAGGTGATAGGTTTTATAAATAATGCATTATACTAATCCTCATGCCTCAGTTGGTGCCGTGGTGGTAGAGATGGAAACAAAAAATGAATACTAAAATCATTATATAAGATTTTTATTTAAAGCTCATGCATCACGAAATAGCATGAAGTGCATACATATAAACCCAAATGAACTTTTAAAGTTCATATGTACTATCAGAACAATTTGACATGCTTATCTTAATTGCTCACAACAACAACTTGACATGTTGATCAGAAGTGCTTTCAACTTTTCGACAGCAGGGAACACTTCACTCTACGGATTTATCAACAAGGAGTCATATACATCTTTTGGTCTTAGATGATATCAAGGATCTAATATGTCTTTTAATAATTTAATATCTTATAACACTACAATAAGTGATTTACTCTGAGTATATAAGTTCAGTTGGGACCTATGGTGACAACTTATGTATATCAGTATGCAAATGTGAGGTATTGTTTGTTTTTTTACTGATCATGTGTTTGAATATAATGTTTTGTCTACATACATATATATGAAGAGTGATGGTCCATGCTTGCTAATATCTGTCGCATGATTTACTAGATTGGTAGGCCATGGTTCATTTTTTATATTGCATTATGGGATATGTCAATTTGTTTAGTTTCATGTATTTTGATTGTGGTTCCAGTTGTATCTCCCAAATATATGGGATGTATGCTAGTTGTCTTTCTTTTGGGTCTCTTTTTTCTTAATGAACTTGATTGAGAAGTCCATATAGGAGTTGGTCTAACTCATTTATGTTGTCAATAACCGAGACTTTTGTTTGTTATTTGTTCAGTTTTTAAGAATAAGTTTCTTAATTTTGTGGACGTTTTCACACACAAGTGTTTACCTTCTTTGTGGTTGCTTGACAATTGACATGCTATACAGGCAAACTAATTAGGGTACGTGTATTGTATATATCAACTTCTTTTATACTGACAAAAGTACAAATTAACTAAGAATTAAACTTTAACAAAGTTGAAAGTTTAATAGATAAACTATTTGAAAAGTGATGTGTATCTCAATTGTATGGCATTTACTTATATCTTTTAACTTTATATATTCAAACTCTGTCTAACTAATACAAGTGTAAAAAAGTAGTATATTCGGGCAACGTACGGGTATTGCACTTGTTGAAATACTAATTTGCTTGCCATTCGTTAATTCAAAATTACAACATATATCTAAGATTATTAAGCTAAATGGGCTAACTCAAATAACAATAAAGCTCGAAGGCCATAACAACAATCAACTAACGCAACGTTAGCGCACCACTTTTAAATGCTCCTTAACACTCTACGTCATACACACCCTATGTTTGGTGATCATTCAAAATAAGTAAGCTAATCATTCTTCCAATATAATGAACTCACGTCACATCTGAATACTTCCCTAGTAACCTCGATTCATTGCTCAAAGAACATGCACGCTCCTGCACATATGGACAATTTTAGTACACTAATCAACTTCAAACATCAGAAAGTAACAAGTACACGTAATTTTAAATTATTCTCATCACATTAGAAAGTAACAAGTACACATAATTTTCACATTAGAAAGTAACAAGTACTATACACATAATTCTCATCACATTAGAAAGTAACAAGTACACATAATTTTCAAACAAGGCTAAAATTTTCAATATTATAGATTATTCTCATCACATTATAAAGTACCAAGTACACATAATTTTAAGAGTTAATTCTCAAAAGGGAACTTTTTTTTTTGGCTCGGTGTTTTTACACACCACCCGTTTGGTAAATCCACACCATCTGACACCACTCAATCATTAGACCCAATAAATATATACGAATATATTTTCTCTCTCACACACTATCATATCATCTCTCACAAATTCTCAAATCTCACTCTCTTTCTAAAAAAATTAAAAAACTAACACCCGAAAAAACCAAAACTCTTGCAAAACGCCAATTCAAATCGCTAGCAACAGATCTGGTTATGGTTTTTTTTACGAAACACGAGTCGAGCCGTTTGGGTTTGCGACGTTTCCGATGATGAACAGCGGCGGAGGATGAACAAGAGTCGGGCCGTTTGGGTATGACGAATCTGCAACTTAGATCGGCCTTAGAAATGTGGGAGGAGCATCCACTCGCCGAGAGTAGTGTTCCAAATGTTGTCAAGATCGCCGGAAAATGAAATACGAAATAAGGTTTTCGACAATTTTCGCTGGCGCGTGTCAGTGCGTGACCGTACCTATGGTGGTTTGGTTAGTGGGGTTTTGGTCGGGGTTGAGTGTTAAAGCTGGTGGTTGTATTTGGTTGTTCAAAAAGGCTCCGGTGATGGTCCGTTTGGTCGGGTTTAGGTGGGGAAGATGGTGGTGGTGAGATCGGAATTTATATTTATGGTGGTGTTTGTGGTGATCGGAATTTATTTTTTAGGGTTATAGCATCATTGTGATTTCGATTTTGTAAACTACAAATCCGGCTATGATGTTTATATTCTGAGATGAGATGAGATTTGTTTATGTTTATATGTTAAGAAGACATGAAAGAGAAACTTATGTCTTGTGACTGTTTTAGTATTGGTAAAATAAAATAATAAAGTAATAAAAAGTTACTGTGTCTGCTTTATGTGTCAGCTTTTTAACATGGGGATACACAAATATAAATTAAGTGGTGTGTGAAGGACATTGACTTTTTGTTTTCAATTTCTCGAAACGGTACAAATCCAACATGATTTCCCATTTTGGTCATGTGCTAACGTGCGAATGTGCGATTCCAGCAGATTTTTGACACGTGTCTACTTTTCTAATAATAAAAGTACATTTGATTTGATGTTTTGTCTCAACTTTGACTTTGATTTTTTTTTAAATGACAAATATATCCCTCGTTAATATAAATAAATACCAATAAATACCACTCCTTATCTTTTTTATTTTCCTTCATCTCCACAACCACCAAATCCGGCCAGCCAGCCACCACCTTCCACCACCACCAGATCCGGCCAGCCAGCCACCAGCAGCAGATCCGGCTAGCCACCACCTTAAACCACCACCACCACAACATAAGAGTCAAACCCAAACATACTAATAACCACTACACTTTCTCTCTCAGCCACCACCTTCCACCACCACCATCAGATCCGTTGCTCGACCACCACCACAACACAACCATCTTGTTCATCTATCTCAACTCACATCAAATCCTTCAGATCGAAGAATTTTACCGGCAGACCACAGAATACATATGGATCAAAGAACTTCTAATGCTTTAGAAAATGGAGTAATAAAGTAATGATAAATTGATAACATATAAAATTTAGGTGTGGCTATAGAGAAGATGGAAGAGGTACCGGCTACCCCACACGAATGGATGAAAGCCAAGCCAAAAACCCAAGCTGCCACAGAAACCATGTGCTCCCTTCCTTCTTGTATTAGTTATTTGGCGTTAAAGGGTGTTGACATGGAAAAAAGTACTAATTTAATGAGTAATATTACTGGATGTTATGGATTAAATATGCTGGATGATGTAAATAAAGTGGTATGTGTTAAAATCATTGATGTAATTCGGAGGGTATGATGGAATTATCGCCGGAGTATCGCCGGAATCTGAAAATAAGTGAATTCGCACATTCGCACATTTAAGTGGTAGTACAATCGCACATTTAATTGACTTATATAGAGATAAGGGTAAATAAATAATTTTGTAATAATAAAAAAAGAATATTTGAAAAAATACTCACCTACCACTGTACTTTATTATTAAAGAAATGGACATTTGTCGCACATTTAATGAAATCGCACATTCGCACGTTAGCACATGACCAAATTGGGAAAACATGTTGGATTTGTACCGTTTCGAGAAATTGAAAAAATAAAAGTCCTCTTTTGGGAATTAACTCTAATTTTAATTCAATACATATATAAGACTAATGCTAATGGCAACCCCATTTTCACAAAAGCAACCTCGCCACGTCAGCGCCACCTCAGCTTTCTCTCTCCACAACTCCACCCCAACCACAATTAGCTAGTGGTGACCACAAAAGCAACCCCAATTATTATATATATATATATATATTTTTTTTTTTAATTTTTTTTTAATTAAGAAATAAAACAAACTTTATTTTGCAGAATATTTAAAAATTATAAAAATAAAACAACAATATTTCTATAACATATTCCAAATCAAAATCTAGCTGCCCAAATTTTTTTAGAAGCCCAAATGTCACCGGCCCAAAATTTGTTTCGTTGTCTTCTTCCACTCCAGCCCAATATTTTGCAGAATATTTAAATAAACCCTATCATAAAATATTTTCCTTATCTGTTGTCTTCTTCCACTCCAGCCACACACCTGCTAAACAAAAAAAAACCAAGACAAAAGGTACTATCTTTTTCTACATTTTTTCTTAAAACCAAGCCAAACGGTCAAAAAAATGGGGTTGCATGTTTAATTCTTTCGGTTGCTCAAGCAACCAAAACATTTGTTTCGTTGCCAAGCGACGCGTTGCTTTTGTTCCAGCTAGTGGGGGCGGCGCGTCGGTTTGCTCGGTTATGGTTGGGGTGCAACGCCCATTAGCATTAGTCTAACAAAAAAGGAGGTATAGAGATCCTGATGATTAGTTATTGGCTTTTTATGAATACATGTATAACAAAAAAGGAGATATAGTACCAAAAAAAGCATCAAGCTTTGTCCTATCGGGCCTTGATAATGTGCAAGAAAAAAAAATTAAGTTTTGTTCTATTGGGACTTGATAATGTACAAGAAAACATCATATATCATGACCACATGTAAAGGCATTTGGCAATCCTCCTTTACTATAGATATTTTTTGAACGGCGTTCTGTATTAAAATCTAGCAAGAAACTACAACGTTGCAATAAGATGTTACAAAAAGAGATTGGATTAGAAACCCAATCGATTCAAAGAAGGATGAAAATGTTTTCTTCTATTTCAAATCCAAGAGAGAGACAACGATTTTATCTCACCATCTAAAGTATCTTTCCTAGAGGTTTAGAGTCTAAACAAACTTGATTCCTAAAATCCCATATGACCGATAGTGTTGTTTGAATTACCACGTCAAAGCATTCTTTCGTTAAGGAATGAAAATTAGGGTTGTCCACAAACGATATCAAGCTTTCCATATTTTTTTGGTAATCCGAGAGACCTCACATCATAACTACCGAGGACCAAAGTTTCCGAGCAATAATACAGTCGTCAATGAAGAGATGTGAGGTAGAGGAAGGAGTTACTATTTATTTCATATATTTTACATTTGCCCTTTTAATTTTGCACCACTTTCTTTTTCCCTTAGAACTTATATGACAAACATAATTTTTATATTTTCACTTTTGCGTGGCTTACTTTGCCATTTGTATCGATACAATTTTTTGCTTACAATAGTGATTTATTCCAGTTATATAACATGCGAGCAATAAATCATTATTGGCAACATTTGCCACTAAATTACGTAACGAATATTTCAACATTATTCTTAAATCATCATATGGTTTGGTTGATACATCAAATATAACCAAGTACTTTCTTATCAGATTAGAAGTTGTTTTCGTACCTGAAGTCCCTTCGAGGTCGTAGTCTTTTTCAGATATAATTGCACACTACACTTTTTGTACTGTAACCGAGCAGTGAAGCAACTGGTAACTATGGATGCATGTATGTCCAACAGTATTTTATTAATATGATTTCGTTAATGCTGAGATTTTTATGTGGTTAATTATGTCCGTACGTGGTTACAAGGGTGAAATTTTTGCAAACGAGCATTGAAATGCCTTCAAGGTTCTAGACTTTCAACTACGAATTGAATAAAGTTTGCACACAATTTCGTGCAGATATGATGATATTTATATACGGGATTAAAGATCATTTACATATTATGTGTGATTTAACACTAGTATCACATGTGATATTACATATTATGTGTGATTTAACAATAGTATCACATGGATATTATTAGAATATTCAAATTAGTTTTTAATCACATGTGATTTTTTTTATTTAAATTTCAAAAAAAAAAAAAAAAAAGTGAAAAAACGTAAAAATATGTGAAAAACACACAAAATAATAATAATAATAATAATAATAATAATAATAATAATAATAATAATAATAATAATAATAATAATAATTTTTTTTTGTTCGAAAGTATATCAAGAAAGATTATTAAATGCTCATCGCGATTATATAATTAATTTTGCTTAACGATTAACGATTTAAGAGATATATAAATTATAAAAAATATGTGAAATATTAAAATATTTTTAATCTCAGCAATTGATTTTTTTTTTAGATTAAAGGTGGAGATGAGTCCTTTTTATGTGAGAAAAATATTGATAATTATTATGCACCAAGACTTTTTTTTTTTTTTTCTTCTTAATAGTACCACTAATGAACCCCTAATAGCCTTGATTTTGCCAGACATCATTTTCAGGGAAAACCCTTAGTTTCAAAAGTGTTTAGCGATATCAAGTTTCACCATAATTTTGGAACATACTTGACGTTCTCCAAAACAAAACTCGGCCTAACACTCATGCGTACTCGAACCTTACCCGTCTCCCGTACAAGGTAGTCTCTACTATCACTCAGCAATACACTACCACCGTCATAATCCTTAAGCTCAACCTAGTAATCTCTCTTGTATTCCATATGGTAATAAGCCTCTCGAATCCATGGTCCAGTTCAACAATTGTTCAACACTTATAGTAATCATCACATAAGCACTGTCATACCTGTTAGCTCTATAACTGGATACATAACCTTCATTTCTTAGAAAACCTTTCAGATTCTTGTGAATATACATGGGACAATCCTTATTCAAAGGCTCTTCGGACTAAACATATACTCCCTCCATCTCAAAATTATAGTTCGAAGACAAAAATTACACAGTTTAATAAAAATGAGAGCACTATAACTTTCAACCATGTAAATAGAATATTTCCTCATTAAATTTCATTTTTATCACTTAAAATGGTAAATGAACAATTAATTTGAGATATCCTAAAAAGAAAATACGGATCATTATTTTAAGACGGAGCACCCTAATCTATTGCTTCTACCCCGTGACATTGATCGCACACTACCTTTACCATGTTACATATGTTAAATGTTACGTATAAACATTAATATGTAAATGTCTAGTATCGAACCCGAGACCTCGGGATTGCACACTTTACAAACAAGAATAATGTAAAATAAATATATATATGTTAAATGTATCGTATATGTATATTTATAAACACTTAATGGACTAAATGGTCGTTAGTTATTAACCGTATGGACTAACTATCGTTAGTAACGAAAGATAAGGACTAAAGTGTAACAAGGAGTCAAGAAGGATCTAGAACACCCCTTGGGGGTGCCTAGGCCAGTCGATCATAGGGGAGGGGAAGCCCAACCCACATCCAACTTGTCCTCCAAGTTTACTCTAGTATATATACAAGGCCAAGGGTTAGGGTTTCACATCTTTTGTGAACACACACTAAACCCTAAAATCTTTTCTCTCCTTGTTTCTTTCTTGGCCGATCGTCCAACCCCCCTCCAAGGGTTCTTGGGTCGATTTTGGTTAAACAAAATTAAGTGTTTTTGTTTACTTGCATCAAACCTTTATTCGTTGGTAGTTTGTGTGTACAAGAACGAGGTAATTACTTACTTTAGTAATTATCAAGAGATCGATAAACAAAATGGTAAGGGGTTTATCATTGATCTATTTGTACAAGAATCAAGGTTAATTTGAAGTGCATCGGGTACGTTTACTATTTATGTTTTAGTTAATATTTATGTGTTATACTTGATCCTAGCTTCCGCAATACGTTCTATTTAATTGTTAAACTCTAACAGTGGCATCACGAGCCATGTATAACATGTAATTGATTACTAAAACGTAATAAAAATCGGATCTTTAATTGTTTTAGATACATGTTTTTGATCTAGGGTTTTTCCTATTTTTTTTAAATTAAATTCGAAACCCTAACCCTAATTTTGGGGGGGGGGGGGCGTTTTTTCCATGAAACCCTAATTAGGGTTTTGTGGTTTTCTTGGATTATTTGTAATCACTAGAAACCCTAGGTCTTTAACCGGTTAATTGAACGTATCCTGTGACCTATGTGCTAATTGTTAGGTTTTAATCCGTGACTTACATGCATGTTAGTCATGGATCTTTTTTTTTATCACATGTTTAAGATAGATCTTAAATTGGGGAAGACTCCAATACATATTAAAATCGATTTATATATGCTATGTGGTGTGTTTATTAGCTTTGGCCTACGCAATTGATTCGTTAATGTATGTGGCTCTCTTCCATTAAGAGGAGAAGGCCTTAGTTGATTACATGCATTATTATACCTAGAATTGATTTTATTAGGATCTTTTCTAATACGGATTGCATGTGGCTAATTGTTTCACTTATTTATTATTGGTTGTTTTGATTTTCTTTGATACTTGTTTTATTGTTTTAGTTTGACTTGTTGTAAGCAATAAAAGGGTTGTTTTTATAAAGAAAATAATACGGACTAATAATGGTGAAACCCTAAGTGGTAAAGTAAGATGATATTCATAACCGTGATTTGCACGGTAATCAGCTCCCACGCGAGACTAGCAAAATTCATACTTTATTACATAATTTTGAGATTGAATCCATAAACTTTTGCTTGATTGATGTTTTGTACAAATATGCTTTTAAAATTAAGTCCTTTAAGATGATATTCATAACCGTGATTTGAAGGCTTAGAAAAGAGCCTTAGAGTCTGCCTTGGTTATCACAATCTTGAATATGTCTTAAACGAATTACTTTTAAAATCATAATTGTAGAAAGTCATCTTAGGGTTTTGGTATAAACCTCAAGTAAAACTTTGTGTATTAATTTAACGAATTAGATATAAAAAGTTTTTATGAAAACTTATGCTATAAAGATGAGTGCATGCATCTTTGTACATATTTTGATTGACATATCAAAAATAATACCCTTAATAATTTAAGTTACGTGCCATCTATCTATAAGGAACACTTGGAATTTTAATTTAGTAAACGTGAGACCTAGGCTAAATTACTATAACAAGGTAAAATTCTTTTAACGCGTGAGACCATAATTGTAATTTTACAGTTTCTAAGGTAGACGACTTAATTAAGTTGTGCGTGAGACCTAGAACTTAAGGCATGAGATGGGATGAAACATGCTTACAAGGCAAATTGATGAATCAATTTGATGTAAATCCCATAATGATCTAGGAATTGGAAATCTTGTTTGCCAATTATTGTTCGACAGATTACCAACTTTTATACTTTCACCACTAGCAGATCAACTGATGTGGTGGAATCTATGTAAAGTTGGATCCTAGATTTTCAAGAAAATTAGTTGGTTATATGAATATAGCCTTGGGTATTTTATTTTTCTTGAAGATATTGATTATCGAAAATACTAATATTTGAACTTTATCTGTAGATATGGCTCAACCCGATAACCAAACTGTGATTTCTGCTTTCAAGAGTCATCTTGAGAGAGACAAACTGACTGGAAAGAATTTCAATGACTGGCACCGTTCGCTCAGAATTGTCTTGAGGGCGTCCGGAAAGCTAGACTATGTGACCGAGGAATGCCCAGCTGAACCTGCTGCTACTGCAACACCAGAAGCAAAGACAGCTTGGAAGGTGACTAATGCTAAGTATAATGAGGTTGCTTGTTTAATGCTCACTAGCATGAGTGCTCAGTTACAAAAGAAGTATGAGTACTCTTCTCCTAAAGCTATGCTTGAATCACTCAGGCAGTCTTATGAGAAGCCACCTGCAGTTGAATTGTATGATGAACTCGACAAGCTACACAACTGCAAGCATGGTGATGGTAAACCAGTAGCTGATTATGTGGATGAGATGAAAGATTCGTTTGATCAACTTCACAGAATTGGTTTTGGTTACCCCGACAATGTGCAAGTGCACTTGATCAACAGGTCCCTTAACAGGGATTTTGCTGGTTTTGTGCAGAATTACAACATGCATTGCTCGGGGAAGACAGTCTCAGAATTACTCGCATTGCTTGTTGATTATGAGAAAAGTCTACCAGCCAAGGTCAAGGCTTGATGAGGCGAAAAATGAACCACTTTTAGGGGGTCATTTAAGCCCGAATCCGAATTTATTTGATCAAATATTGCCCTAAATCGTTCCTTTTGTGATTTTAGGTACTTTGGGAGTGAAATCTGGAAAAGGAAGCAATTCGGACGTTTTTGGAGCATAAAAGTGAAGAAAACGCCAAAGTCTTAATTTTCCAAGCTGGGAACAGTGCATGACGGCGTCAAGAGCAAATCCTTGACGGCGTCAAGAGCAAATTTCATAAATTTCCATGACTACCCAGAAGAGTTTTGACGGCGTCACGTAGGAAGGGCGTCAAGAGTAAATGAGTCGTGACGGCCTGGAAGTACTTAAGTCTTGACGGCGTCAGAAATGGATCTAGGCAGTCCGAGGAGAGTTTTGGCGGCGAGGTGACGGCGTCACAAGATTACTCTTGACGCCGTTAGCCCTATTTTTTTATATACAGTTTTCTAATTTTTCACATTTAAGGGGAGAAGTTTTGGGAGAAACCCTAAGTACGATTTTGGTGTAACTTTACAGGTTTTTCAAGGGTTCCAACCCCTTGATACCTTGCATGATTAATCAAGATAAGTGTTCTTCTAATTCAATCAATATGTCTATGTGTTGGTTGTCTATATCATGTTCTTGTCTTAATTATATCATGCTAGGCTAGATCTATCTTATGTTTGCTTAGATCTAATGAAACCTAGATATTGATTATGTGTTGATTACTTGTTTATTCTTGTCTTGGATGAATGATTTATATGTTAGGCTTAAGAAAACTGGCAGATCTCCCAATGGTAACATGCTTGAACGTCTTAAGAAACATGAACCGAGGCGCACTAGGTCTTTATTGGTTGTATTTAATGTATGAGCCACTGTTTACAATCCCTATAGTTATGCTGGGCATGGTGTAGGAGGAGATAAGAGCTCATAGAATTGGGGAGTTATGTGTGCCACCTCATGAATGGTATTAAGGAATACGATCCGTCATCCATACAATTATAACAAGTAATTAACGTGTAAAAGATATCTAGGGAGTAGTGAAATCTAAGTAAACACATTTTCTCTAATTACTGCTCACAACCTTAGTTTAATTAGCTTAATTTCATTTTTAGTATTTTATTTTGATTGCATCTTAGTATTGGGTTAGTTGAATAGCAACTAATTCCGCCCACTCTTCCAAAACCCGAGATTTTAATTTGCTTTCTAAAAAATATAAAAACACAAAAATAATCACCCCTCACCTTTAGAACTAGTATTTAGGCTTTCTAATCCTAGCGACACTATTCCTAAGCTGAACGATCAATCCCCCGGTACTTGTCACTATACTATACTACAACGATCAGGTACACTGCCTGGTGGGGGTTGTAAGCTTCTCGAGATCCCTCGAGAGGTAAAGCCTGTTGCGATTCCCACGCATCAAGTTTTTGGCGCCGCAGCCCGGGGAATAGTTATTGTCTAGGTTAGAATTTCTTTTTATTAGGTCTACTTGCTAGATTCCTTTCTAGTAAGATTTTATTTTTATTTTTAGTCTTCTTTAGTCTATCTATTTCTTTGTGCTTTTGTTCGTAACCACCCGACACCATGGACAACGGGAACATCTTTGAACACGTAATCCCACCACAACAAAACCCACCACTAGAACCCCTTAGGCCCCGAACCTTAGGAGAGTATTCCCGACCTAGCCACCAAGGCTACCGAAACACCATTGAGCTCACCGGAGCCAATGTGACCCCCTTGCGATCCGACACCATCCGGTTGGTGCAAAGCGGATGTGCATTCCATGGACTTCGTTCCGAAGATCCAAACCAACATCTTAAGGACTTCCTCAAAATCTAGATTCCATAGACCTAGGTGTTGAAACTAGAGAGACTACCCGTTTACGCCTATTCCAATTCTCTCTACGGGATCAAGCTAGTCAATGGCTTGAGCGTTTACCCGCGGGATCCATCACCACATGGGATGATCTCACCACTCGTTTCCTTGCTCAATTTTTCCCACCGGGGAGAACTACTAAGCTTAGAAATGACATCTTAATGTTCCAACAACGTCAAAATGAATCTCTTTATGAAGCATGGACTCGTTTCAAGGACTTACTCCAAAAAGTCCCTCATCATGGCATAGATCTTTGGCTCCAAGTCCAAATTTTTTATGACCATATCGACATCTCCACGAGGCGAGCCATTGACCAATCGGCCGGTGGTAAGCTACGTGATCTTAGTGCGGAACAATCATGGGAACTCATAGAAGATCTTGCTCTCTATGACAACGAAAGTTGGAACGATCCCCGTGATTTGAACAAAACGGTCAAGGTAATATCTTTGCCTTCGAACAATTCTAGCACTTCCGACCGTAGGATCATGGAACTTGAGGACCAAGTCAAGTTTCTCATGAAATCTTACGATGCTCCTAAGCTTTCAAGCCAAGTGAACAAAATCACTTCTTCATGCGAATTATGTAGTGGTCCCCACGACACTCGTGATTGTGTGAAACTCCCCGGAACAGCTTTTGCGGACTACGCATCCACGCGTACCAACGAAGCGGGAGATAAGTGGTACACTTTCAAGCCCGAGCCAAACACTTACGGTGATTCATACAACCTCTCATGGAAAAATCACCTAAACCTTAGGTGGAAACAAAATCAACCCAATTCTTCCAATCCGCCTAACCGTTACCAACCAACCGGTCCACCATCCAACCGTACTTTCAACAACAATCCTTCTAACAACTATGGTAGTACCAACAATCTTGAAGGATTGATGTCAAAGTTTATGGCATCTCAAGAAGCTCGCATAGCTAGGTTTGAAACCGAATTCAACCAACTACAAACGGAGATGACCAACAAGATTGACAACTTGTTGAAAGCCCTCAACAACCAAGCATTAGTCACACCTAGGAAGGACACTAGGGACACCAATAACGGAAACCAAATTAAGGATCCCTCATCATCTAAACAGGTCCACTTTGTTAATGTTGTCACTATTAAGCCGATAGATAAGGAGATAGAAGAGAGTGACAAGAATGAAGTTAGGATAGAAGCCGAGACTAAGGATGAGAATAGGGAAGTTGAGGTTGATAATAGAGAGGAATTAGAGGAGGTAGAGCCTATAGAAGAATACTTTGATAAGTTGCCAACCAAGGAAGAACGGGAATACCATAAAGATTTATTCGATAGTACCGAGAGAACATATATCTTTGGCGACCCCCTTATCAAAATGGGAGACCCCTCTAACATCAACATCCTGTGCAATATCGGGCACATGCATATATGGAAAGCTTACATCGACCCTAGATCCCCCGTGAACATCATGACTAGGACTTATTACAATTGGGTGATGAAGAAGCAACTTAATTTTAGGATGATGCCTAATAAGAACCTGATAAGTAATTTTGCGGGAAGAGTGAAAGGATTGCATGTGATTATAGGGAATTTCACCTATGAGATCGATTTTATGATAGTTGAGGACACTCGTCTGGTGATAGATGCTTGCCTAAGTCAAATAATATTTGGGAAACCATTTGTTGAGGTCACTAGGATGAGTTATGATCCGACTTTAGGGATAGTTAGATTCAAGAAAGAGAATGATGAGGTTGCTTATCAAATGCCCTACAAGATTGAGCAATACCGCCTTCTCTCTAATTTCGAAATGGAACACAAGCAAGCGGCTTATTATAGGAATGAGGAGGATAGACGTAGAGGAGTAGAGTATGTTAGAAATAGGATGCTTGGTTTCTACAAAGAGTGCTTGCAACTAGGTCCGGAATACAAAACTGGTTTAGAAGACGACCTAGAGAGTGGAACCAATGATGAAATCACGTAGTAACCCATGACCTTGAGTCTAGCTACAAGACTCGTAAATAAAGAAAAGCGCTTCTTGGGAGGCAACCCATGCTTTGTGTGATTTTATTTGTTTGATTGTTATTTGCTTCTGTATGCATGCTTTATTTTTATTGTTGGTAGATCATGTTTCTAAACTAAATAGTGGAAATACTTTACTTTGTTGTTTTGGCCTAGTCTTAACTCCACCTAAAAGTATTTTTGCAAAAGATAAGTGTAAGGGGAAACCCCAAATATGTTTTTAAGAAACAAACCGATCATGATTCTCCACAATATTAAATGAACATGTATATTCGTATTTGTTAGAGTCAAATGCTTATATTGAGTCATAATGAAGTTTTGCAGGATTTTCCAGGAAGTATGACCAAGTTTTTCCAGAAATTTTCCGGAAACTTAACATAAGAATTTCTGCAGGTCCATTCTGACGGCGTCAGGGGTTTACTCTTGACGGCGTCAGGAGTTAAAATCTGAAAATTTTACCGGTTTTGTTTTTCTAACGGAGTCTTATGGTTTTTGTGAATTATTAAGTTTTATAATCTACAGGAGATCTGCAAACTTCATTCCACAAGCATTATATCTTATCTTGTTTTCTAGGTTTAGTAACTTATATAGAATGCCGCCGATTTTACGCGAGGTTGTCTTGTCTATTTTGTCAGGTTTTACAGGTTATGTATGACAAGAATATGATTTATATTCTGGAAGGGAAGCTTTGATTGTTCGCTTTCTTGGAGGAAGATTTAACCTGGCCATCCTATTATCCATACCGAGCGAATCAGGGGAGTATTTGATTTCATTCTCTTTACTTTTTCACTTTTACATTCTTTACTTGAACATTGGGGACAATGTTCATCTTAAGTGTAAGGGGAGGGTAAAAAGATGATACCTTACATATGCACTTTCGCTTGAGTTTGTTTTGTTTGATAGTAGATGTGTAATAAAACTATGAGAAATACTTGTTAGTGCAATTTTAACGCCAAATTTAAAATTTTTTACAACATTTAGGAGTGAAACTTTAGCCATAGCAAGCGTCTCATGGATAGGAGATTGTATGACTAGCACATAACCGTATATTCAGAAAAATTTTCCACCCAAATATGTGAGGTTCGCCTTTAGATCTGATAGGAAAAGCATTCATTATTAGTGCTTATGAGTGTACCGGTAGCATTTAGATTCTAGAACTTGCGTTAGTGATGCATCCCAAGACCGCTAGTGAGACTACATTCGTGTGGTAGGATTTACTACATGATAAGAGGCATTAGGATTACCCTTGTGTTAAACCCGTATCATAATTACTTGACCATTTAAGTCATATTACTTGGCTAGTTAAGTCAACTAATTTTTCCCACACCCTTAGCGTTGTACTCATTTTTAGTACACGAAACCCCTAGTACACCCCTACGAGCCTATCTTTTCGTTTCTAACTTTAAGCATTTTACTTAAAGGAAGAATTTGTTACACCCCACTTAAATGTACAACCAAATCGCCTTAGCCTTCCGTGTATGCGCTCATTTTTAGCGCATTATTGTTATTTGTTAAACCCTAAGTTAACTTTCTAATTGATTACATGGTTGCTAAGTCGAGTCATATCCTTGTACATATTGTTTTGGGACGATTGGGACTCATGGGTAATTACTTATTTTATGGAGTAATGGGGAAGAACATCATATATTACCCCCATATGTACGTTAATCTTAAAAGTGCTCCAAGTGTTTTGATTTTCTTAATTCGAGTCATTAGATTAGTTTATTGTAAAGTATGTAAAAATTCAAGTGTAAGGGGAATGTTCATTCCCTATGATGTATTATTTTGGATGGTAGGGTAAGAGTGTATGCAAAAAAAAAAAAAAAAAAAAAAAAAAAAAAAAAAAAAAAAAATAGAAAAATAGAAAAAGAAAAGAAAAGAAAAAAAACGTACGGACTACCATCCCGTTTCATTCTATGTTTATTTTATGTTTTTGTTATTTTTCATTTATTAGCTTAACTCAAGTCTAGTTTTGGCTTAGCAACGTCATATTGTACATGTAATTAACTAAGATTGTTAACTCGCCACCAGTAAAACTTCCTTTATCCAACAAAACCGTGTATTTCATATCCCTACACCTAACATTACAACCCTTTAAAAGACCTCTTTGATAGTTTATCCTAGGTGCTTACGCCATGTGGTGGAGGTTTTATCCTTTCCCAAGCCTATGGTAATCTATTTTGCTATGACAGGTAGTGAGAGATATCTTCCATTTCCATATTGTAATTTATACTTTATTACACCCGAAAGATGTGAGTATCTAAACACTATTTGTGAGGTGCTAGTATATGACCTCCGTGCTTGTCTATTGGTCTTTAGTGGAACGATTATTTGTTGTAATTACTTTTATATTAGTGTTAAATGACCCCTAACTTGTCTTTTGAGTAGAATAAAAGTGCATTTGCTTGAGGACAAGCAAATCTCAAGTGTAAGGGTATATGATGAGGCGAAAAATGAACCACTTTTAGGGGGTCATTTAAGCCCGAATCCGAATTTATTTGATCAAATATTGCCCTAAATCATTCCTTTTGTGATTTTAGGTACTTTGGGAGTGAAATCTGGAAAAGGAAGCAATTCAGACGTTTTTGGAGCATAAAAGTGAAGAAAACGCCAAAGTCTTAATTTTCCAAGCTGGGAACAGTGCATGACGGCGTCAAGAGCAAATCCTTAACGGGCTCAAGAGCAAATTTCATAAATTTCCATGACTACCCAGAAGAGTTTTGACGGTGTCACGTAGGAAGGGCGTCAAGAGTAAATGAGTCGTGACGGCCTGGAAGTACTTAAGTCTTGACGGCGTCAGAAATGGATCTAGGCAGTCCGAGGAGAGTTTTGGCGGCGAGGTGACGGCGTCACAAGATTACTCTTGACGCCGTCAGCCCTATTTTTCTATATATAGTTTTCTAATTTTTCACATTTAAGGGGAGAAGTTTTGGGAGAAACCCTAAGTACGATTTTGGTGTAACTTTACAGGTTTTTCAAGGGTTCCAACCCCTTGATACCTTGCATGATTAATCAAGATAAGTGTTCTTCTAATTCAATCAATATGTCTATGTGTTGGTTGTCTATATCATGTTCTTGTCTTAATTATATCATGCTAGGCTAGATCTATCTTGTGTTTGCTTAGATCTAATGAAACCTAGATATTGATTATGTGTTGATTACTTGTTTATTCTTGTCTTGGATGAATGATTTATATGTTAGGCTTAAGAAAACTGGCAGATCTCCAAATGGTAACATGCTTGAACGTCTTAAAAAACATGAATCGAGGCGCACTAGGTCTTTATTGGTTGTATTTAATGCATGAGCCACTGTTTACAATCCCTATAGTTGTGATGGGCATGGTGTAGGAGGAGATAAGAGCTCATAGAATTGGGGAGTTATGTGTGCCACCCCATGAATGGTATTAAGGAATACGATCCGTCATACATACAATTATAACAAGTAATTAACGTGTAAAAGATATCTAGGGAGTAGTGAAATCTAAGTAAACACATTTTCTCTAATTACTGCTCACAACCTTAGTTTAATTAGCTTAATTTCATTTTTAGTATTTTATTTTGATTGCATCTTAGTATTGGGTTAGTTGAATAGCAACTAATTCCGCCCACTCTTCCAAAACCCGAGATTTTAATTTGCTTTCTAAAAAATATAAAAACACAAAAATAATCACCCCTCACCTTTAGAACTAGTATTTAGGCTTTCTAATCCTAGCGACACTATTCCTAAGCTGAACGATCAATCCCCCGGTACTTGTCACTATACTATACTACAACGATCAGGTACACTGCCTGGTGGGGGTTGTAAGCTTCTCGAGATCCCTCGAGAGGTAAAGCCTGTTGCGATTCCCACACATCAAGGCTCCTACCCTACAAGTGTTGGCAATTCATGGGGAGAGAATCTAGAAGAAATCGCATGTGAACAAAGGCAAAGGTAAAGGTGATAAAGGCAAGCAGGTCATGGCCTATCAACCACAACCCAAGATGAAACAGCATCAGCCTAAGCAGAACAAGACAAATCCTCCAAACAAGAAGGATCAGGCTTGTCACCACTGTCATGAAAAGGGCCATTGAAAGCGCAATTGTCCTCTCTACATTCATGACTTGCGACAGAAGAAGCAGGGTAATGAAGCTGGTAACCCCAGTACTTCAGGTGCGTTCTTTATGATTGAATTATTCACTCTTACTCCTAAATTGAATTCATGGGTATTTGATACGGGATGTGGCATTCATATTTGCAATACCTTGCAGGGGTTTAGAGTTGAGAGAAAGCTGGCCTATGGACAACAATTCTTGCACGTTGGTAACGGAGCGCATGCAGGAGTTGAAGCTATAGGAGTTTTTAATTTAGTGTTGCCTTCGGGCTTAGTACTATCTTTAAATGATTGTCATTATGCACCGTCAATTGTTAGAGGTGTTATTTCATTTTCATGTTTGTTAAACCTTGGTTTTCATCATACTATTTCTAGCAATGGAATTTCAGTTTCTTTAAATGATGTTTTTTATTTTAATGCTATTGCTGTGAATGGTGTATGTGAAATTGATATGAATAATAATGATAATGCTTTTGTTACAAATAATTCAATGTATAGCATCAACAATAAGAGAATCAAGAAAGGTCTGGATTCGTCTTATCTTTGACATTGTCGACTTGCTCACATTGGCAAAGATCGCATGAAAAAGCTGCAACATGATGGGCTTTTAGATAAGATCAATGATGAATCATTTGATAAATGCGAATCTTGCATTGCTAGGAAGATGAATAAGAAACCCTTTAAAAATAGGATTGAAAGGGCTAATGATCTACTTGGTCTTATTCACACAGATGTGTGTGGACCACTTAGACATGTGTCAAGGAGAGGTGCTAGCTACTTCTTAACATTTACGGATGATTACAGCCGTTATGGTTATGTTTATTTACTTAAACATAAACATGAGGTATTTGAAACATTCAAAGTGTTTAAAGCGGAAGTAGAGTTGCGACTTGGAAAGAAGATTAAAGCTCTTCGATCTGATAGAGGTGGTGAATACCTGAGTCAGGAGTTCATAGATTATCTAGCAAAGGAGGGAATTGTCCAGCACCTTACTTCTCCATATACTCCACAACAAAATGGTGTATCTGAGAGAAAGAATCGTACATTGCAAGACATGATACGATCTATGTATAATCTAACAACTCTTCCTTTCTCGTTTTGGGATTATGCCTTAGAATCTGCGGTTCGCATTCTAAATATGGTTCCAACAAAGAAGGTTGATAAGACACCATATGAGTTATGGACTGGAAAAGCTCCTAACTTGTCTTATCTTAAGGTCTGGGGTTGTGAGGCGTATGTTAAACGTAACTCAGCAGACAAACTCCAACAAAGATCTGTGAAGTGCATCTTCGTAGGATACCCTAAGGAAACTATGGGATACTACTTTTATTACCCACCTGAAAACAAAGTATTTGTTGCAAGGTATGGAGACTTCCTTGAAAAGGAGCTCATATCTCAAGAATTCAGTGGGAGATATATGATCTGGAAGACGGTCAAGAAGATGTAGCACCTTCTGAAAACGCTAACCAACTTCCGGTAGAACCTGAAAGTTTAGGTCCTCCACCTGAAGTTGAAGTGATTCCCATTCGTAGGTCAACAAGACCAGTAAAAGCTCCTACTCGTCTATGTCTTAATGTAGAGAGTGATGAGAATTTACTGGGTGATCTTGATGAGCCTACAAGTTATAAAGCAGCCATGAATGGTCCTGAAAAGGCCAAATGGAAAGTTGCTATGGATGGGGAAATGCAATCCATGGAAGACAATGTAGTCTGGGAAGAAGTAGACCTACCTCCGGGTGCCAAACTAGTTGGGAGTAAATGGCTCTTCAAGAAAAAGACTGACATGGATGGCGTTGTACACACCTATAAGGCCCGTTTGGTAGCTAAAGGCTATACTCAAACTTTTGGTGTTGACTATGAGGAGACCTTTTCTCCTGTAGCTGACATAAGGGCAATTAGGATTCTTATATCCATAGCCGCTTACTATGACTATGAGATTTGGCAAATGGATGTAAAAACCGCCTTCTTAAATGGTCGCCTAGATGAAGACATCTATATGGCGCAGCCTGAGGGGTATGTAAATCCAGAATTCCCAAATCGTGTATGCAAGCTTAAAAGATCCATTTATGGATTGAAGCAAGCATCACGACAATGGAATAAGAGATTTGATAGTGAAATTAAAAAGTATGGATTCACTCAAAATCTTGATGAGCCATGTGTATATCAAAAAGTTAGTGGGAGTAATGTAATTTTCCTTATATTATATGTTGATGACATATTGATCATGGGAAACGACATTCCAAGTTTGCAAAAGGTTAAGGCATATCTTGGAAAGTGTTTTTCTATGAAAGATTTAGGGGAAGCTGCATTTATTCTGGGAATCAAGATATATAGAGATAGATCTCAGCGATTAATTGGATTAAGCCAAAGTGCTTACATTGATAAAATATTGAAGAGATTCAATATGCAAAATTCCAAGAAAGGATATTTGCCGATGCAAGAACAACATGGCTTGAGCAACAAGGTTTGTGCTTCAACACCTGCAGAGGTGCAACGCATGAAGAGAGTCCCTTATGCTTCGGCTGTGGGATCTATAATGTATGCGGTGAAAAGTACAAGACCTGATGTGGCGTTTGCTCAGAATTTAACCAGTCGATATCAGCAGAATCCAGGTGAAGCTCACTGGACTGCTGTTAAGAATATTCTTAAGTACCTTAGGGCTACTAAAGATATGTTCTTGGTTTATGGGGGTACTCCATCAGCAGAACTTGATGTTACAGGTTACTGCGATGCTTCTTGGAAAGGTGATAAGGATGATACGAAGTCTCAAACTGGTTATGTCTTTGTCATTAATGGAGGAGCTGTGGATTGGAGGAGCAGAAAGCAGAGTGTACTAGCGATGTCTGCTACAGAAAGTGAGTATATAGTTGCTTCAGAAGCTGCAATGGAAGCTGTTTGGATTAGGAAGTTTGTTTCAGGGCTAGGAGTTATGCCTTCGATTCAAAGACCTATTAAAATGTATTGTGACAACTCAGCTGCAATTACATTTGCCAATGAGCCTGGAATCATGAAAGGCACCAGACATTTCCCGAATAAGCATCACTATGTTCGAGAACAAGTCGAAATAGGCAAAATCGAAATGCTCAAAGTTCACACAGATGATAACTTGGCAGATCAATTAACAAAGCCTCTACCTAGCACCAAGCTTTACAAGCATGCTGAAGGTGTAGGACTTAGATTAGCTGAAAGTTTCATGCCCATTTGTGATTAGTGTTTGGATAAAGGATGTAATGTACAATTATTATTTAATGAAATAAAATATGTTTTATGTTTATTTATTCATTGTCTTAATAATATATCCTATATTTGCATGTTTAAAATCCATGAATAAATTATTATTCTAAATTGTCCATTGTCGATTAATGATATGGGAATATCATTAAACTAAGACAAATTTGAGTATTGGTTTAGGATATACTTGAAAGTATATTGATGCGTAGTCATACCAATTTCACATGATATTCAATGAATTGAATATTGGACTTATCCCAATAATATGATTTAATATTTAATGTGAGAATCATATTTAAAGTTATCCTCAGACTTGAGATACCAGATAAGTGTCATGGATGTAGTGCATTTTTGTGAAGCAATCTACCGCTCACCGTAACAGTGAGTTATAAGGGTTGTTTTCAGAAGTGTTGCAAAGTTCATGGGTTATTCTTGTAGTCAAGAAAGAATTTATTCCTTCTGATTTGTTTAGAAGTTTAATACTGCTGGGCCCCTCGTAGGGTTGACAAAATGTTTGCATGGCCATGCCCAAAGTCTATCTGGAATACGTTCAGATGTTTTGGTAATTTTGTTCAATCATAAAGAAACGAGAAACAGAAAGTTAATAAAGAACCTCACATCTTTATTAATGTGGTATTAGTAATGAAAGGATAATTATAATGATGAATCATTAAAGTTTTTTCCAGGAAACCTAGCTCGGATTAAACTAGGGGCATTGGAGTGTTGCAAGACACTAACCAATGTCATTTTACTATTAATGGATATACGAGTGGGAGCTGTTAAATGTTACGTATAAACATTAATATGTAAATGTCTAGTATCGAACCCGAGACCTCGGGATTGCACACTTTACAAACAAGAATAATGTAAAATAAATATATATATGTTAAATGTATCGTATATGTATATTTATAAACACCTAATGGACTAAATGGTCGTTAGTTATTAACCGTATGGACTAACTATCGTTAGTAACGAAAGATAAGGACTAAAGTGTAACAAGGAGTCAAGAAGGATCTAGAACACCCCTTGGGGGTGCCTAGGCCGGTCGATCATAGGGGAGGGGAAGCCCAACCCACATCCAACTTGTCCTCCAAGTTTACTCTAGTATATATACAAGGCCAAGGGTTAGGGTTTCACATCTTTTGTGCACACACACTAAACCCTAAAATCTTTTCTCTCCTTGTTTCTTTCTTGGCCGATCGTCCAACCCCCCTCCAAGGGTTCTTGGGTCGATTTTGGTTAAACAAAATTAAGTGTTTTTGTTTACTTGCATCAAACCTTTTTTCGTTGGTAGTTTGTGTGTACAAGAACGAGGTAATTACTTACTTTAGTAATTATCAAGAGATCTTTGGAAAACTAGAAGGGGGGTTGAATAGTTTACCGATTAAAATCTTTTTATACTTGTTAAGTTGGCTTTGAAACTTTCCGTTTGATCAAAGATATATGCACAAACACAATATATAACATGCAAGGAAATGAAAGAAATGATCAAACCACAACACGAGTATTTATCGTGGTTCGGCTACAAGGACTCTTTTTCCTTGCCCTACGTCCATGCCCCGAGTATCCAACTCGAGAGTTTCTTTCACTAGTCAACAAGCTCCTTTCACCGGCGGAGAAAACCTTACACGTCGCTTATACTTTTACCGACACAAAGCTAGATGTCGAGTTCTTTTACAAGGGCACAACCACTCCCGTTTAGTTCTTTTACTAGGGTACAACAACTCCCAACACTCTTTGTATTTTGAGGACTAAAATACTAACCACTCACTACAGAATATACACAAACAATTGACGTGTAAACAACAAGAGTTTACACAATACTAAGCTAACAAGTCTTGCAACGTTGTGTTGGAAACTTGTAACTTTTGACGACCTTGTGAGCTTCTTTGCTACAAAAGGAAACTTCACATTTACAATGTTAAGAGGTTAGAAGAAAAGATGAGTGTGTGTGTGTAAAATATGATCTCAAGAGGTTAGCCAAAAATCAAGTTATGGCTTGGTATTTATAGCACAACATTCTACATGCTTGGCGGATCAGGCGGAACCCTCAGATGGGTTCCGCCCGTGTACCCCCAGGGTACCGCCGGGTCTGCAGTAGGTTTATGCAATAACTCTTCAAACCAAACAAGGTCTTGTCTCATAAATCCTAGCAACCAAACAATGTCACATCACTTAAAAACAAGTCAAATGCAAAGCTTGCAAGCAACAACAAAGTTAGTCAAACACATTTCTTTCCATAAATACATAGTGACAAAACTTGCCATAAATGTGATGTGACAATTTCTAATTTAAGAAATAAACTTGTGTTGTGTTTTATGAAATGTAAAATGTAGCAAAAGTCTAGTTTATGCAAGTCTTAAAAAGTAAGATTATGTTTTGCTTAGAAACAAAGGTTTACATTTTGTCGTTAACAAAACTTAGCGAAAATCGTAAAATATAAATAACGTTTTTAGGCGATATTTGTATTAACAATCTCCCCCTTTTTGTTGATGACAAAACATAAACTTTGTTTTTAAGTATCATGCAAAATCTTGGTTTTCAAGACTTAAAAAAAATTATATTAACCTTGTTTTACTTAATTTATGAAAATCATATTAAGTATTGAAAGTTCAATATATTTCTCCCCCTTTTTGTCGAAACAAAAAGTAGAGTAGCGAAGCGGAATAATCGCCATGCTCCCCCTTGGTCGATACTCCCCCTAAATGGAGTACCAATATGGGAAACATGGATTTTGAGACCTACAAAAAAATGGTTAGTTGGTGATATATATAGTCAAGCTTGTAGTTACCACACACATTGCAACCACAATGACAACACAACATTGATCAACCAACAATGCACAAAAGTAAGTAGAAGGAAATTTCATTCCAAGTAAAATTTTGACTTATAAAAGTCAAAAGACAAGAAATGTTAACTATTTTACTACTTAGTAACCAAAAACTAAGAAAATAACCAAGAAAATAAAATAAAATCCTACAATCTTAAATTGTGGCAAACGGCCTCCAAGGGTTGTCTAGGATTTGTTGGGGTGGGAAAGTGCATCCAAACGTTCAATGACATGTTGGAATGCAAACCGGGTTTCATTTTGGAATTGGTGAAGCAAGGTTTTGATGGTTTCACCCATTTGCTCACAATTTGAGCAAGCATGGGGATGAGTGGGTTGAAATGGGTTGGTTTTGGTTTCTTGGTTTGAGGGTTGGTTGGTTTGTGGTTCTTGGGTGGATGATGGGTTTGGTATTGAGTCAAGCAATGTGGTTTGAAATTCCATTGCTTAATGGAGATGGTTTTCAGCCATGTTTTGGATATCCTCATAAGAGGGAAATAAAGACTCAAAGGTTTAAGGTTGAGGGTGTAGTGGATTTGGGTGATCATGGTGTTCAAAGTTTGGTTCTCCATATAGAGGACCATGAATGTCATGGTAGATGGGGTGAAACAACAATGGTGTGGGTGGATGGTACACTTGTTGTGATGGTTGGTTAAGGTTAAGATCCTCATCAAGGTCTAGAATTGACCTTGGTGATTGATTTGCAAAAGGTGGTGGTTGTGTAGGTCTTGGTGGAAGATCATTAAGATCTTGGACAAATGGGTGTGGTGATGTGGGAGGAGACCCAAAGAGTTCCATTGGCTCAATTTTGGGTAATGGTGATGGTGATGAGGTTTTGGATGGTTGAGTTGGAGCACTTGGTGGAGTTGGGTCAATAGGTGATTTAGTTGGTGGTGGAGTGAGCTCATTTGGTTGATTGGGTGATGGTGATGGAGATGCAAGGTTCAAAAAGTCTTCATTTTTGATGGGTGATGTAAATTCATCCGAGGATGAGGAGGTTAGGTTGATGGGTTGATTGGACCATAGTGGTTTAACACTAATCCGGGCGGTTTTCCGGATGGGTCTTGATGGTTGAGAGGTGTTTGTTGACTTAGTCATGGTTTATAAGGTTGAGAAGTTTGTTGAGGAAGGTGTGATTTGATGGTGTTGAGGATGGCTTAATTTATAGTGTTGATGAATTATGGAAAGGAGTGTTTGGATTTGATGTTAGTCCATACAAAAATGTAGGTTTCTAATGATTTGGAAAACTAATTGTGGGTTGTCATGTCATGGGAGTCAATCTAATGAAAATGGTGAAGTGAGAAGACAAGTTTTGCACTAAATGCTTAGTGGTTTTGGTGGATTTGTGATAGTAAAAATCTGAGGGATTTCAAGGATCCCTTAAAAGGGTTCCTTCCTTAATGTTTGAAGGGTCCTTGAGGTTGTTATGGTTGAATTTGAATTTTGGCGGGAAATGGTTTTGGTTAAGTTTATGGAAGAAGGAGTATCCTATTTTGCTAAACACATTTCAAGTAATGGTTTTCTACCTAAAAGGATTGGATTTTGGTGTTTGGATGTTGAAATTGTGAAAATAAAAACTAAAATTCTGTAGGAGGCTGGCGGCACCCTCAGAATACACAGGCGGAACCCATTTGAGGGTGCCGCCTGGTCCGTTGGGCAAAATCTGGGATTCCTAGAAATTGTACTGGCGGAACCCAAATTTGGGTACCGCCAGATCCGCCAGGAGTGAAAAAAGTGGCAGTCCACGTTTTTGACCCGCGAGACGTTTTTCAAAATTTACGAAAACTCCTAAAATCAAAGAGATAAGGCATTTCTGGTTGGGTAATGCAAAAATTGGACACGTAAACATGTATTTCATAGGACTTTGACCTTGAGGTCGAGAATCTCACTATATTTAGTGAAAATATCATAAACTTGAAAATTTGACAACTTGCCAAAAGTTGTCTCCCTGCATCATTGTTAGTTGAAACATGTTCTAAAGTGTATCAAACATTGTACTAACACACAAATACATCACAAAGATTGTTTAAACTACCAAATTGTTCCAATAGCACCTTGTGCCAAACACTCCTAACACACCCGCACTCATTGACGGTCGATCTTGTTCTTGAGCTTTCCAAGGAACCTTCCAAGATTCTTAAACATCCCCTTTGTTTGCTTGAACTCCTCCGACTCATTAGGAATATCCGGAAGTTGAGAAAGGTATTCGAGAGGAGGGAGCCTAGAGTTTGGCAAATTGTCATCTTCGCTCATTGAGGAAGACGAAGATGAGGTAGGAGGATGTGGGCGTTTTCCTTGGGCTTTGTAAACTCTCTTATCACTAAGTGGAACAAAGGTGTGTGGAATGAGAGTGTAGTTAAGACGAAGACCATTTGAAGTTGGTGGAATGGGTGAGATGAACCTAAAGAGACGGGTCAAGAGCATTCCATATGGCATAGCCGTTGTGCCATGCACGGGAATGTCGGCCATTCTCTTGGCCATGTAGTAGGCAAGGTTGAAAGGTTGCCTAACGGACAAGGAGTAGAGCATGTAGCAAAGGCAAAGGTTGATATGGTCACGGTTCCCTATGGTGCTAATGACATTTTCTCTAAGGACTTCCTCCCATTTCTTGAATTGGGGCTTAAGTTCGTTCATTTCCATTCCATATGGGTCCTTATCGACCTCATTCCCCGAACGGGTTCTCCTAGTGGTGGTGGTCCTAACAAAGAGGTGGTCACGAAGTACATCTTTTGAGATAAGGGGTGTGTCATAAGGGTGGATACGGTCTTGGAGGTTGTCAAGAGTTGAGAGGGAGTGCAAGTCGGAATAGAGGCAAGTACCATGGTTTGGGACACCTAGGATTTGAGCAAACTCCTCAAGAGTGAAGGAGTATTGATGACCGCTAACCCTAAAGTTGATAGACATATGACCATAGTCATCCGTGGAGAGGACGGAGGATGCATAGAACTCTAGAATGAACCTAGGACAAATAGGCTCGTCGATATTCAAAAGACACTCAAAGTTGATTGTGGCAAAATCGGCGTAAAGGTTTGTGCCTTCTAGGAAAGATGGGTCAATGGTTCTACCCTCATGGACATAGTGTTTTTCTAGGGCTTTGAAAACGTTTACTTGATTTGCGATAAGGCCTTTGGTTTTGTGGTGTTTTGGTAGGTACTTAATGGTGTCCTTGTGGTCGTAGTGGGTTAGAGGAGGCATGATGATTCCTAGAACAACAAAATTTCACATTTTAGTTTACGTAAACCACTATTATAATGTGGAAGTTCTAGTGTGTGCCTATATGAAAACAATGTGGAGGTGCGGTTATCTTGACTCATTTTGATGCTTCAAAATCGTTTTATGCAAGTTTTGTTATAAAACAAAAGATAACCCAAACGCTCCTAGTTCAATGTAGCTTCGTTTGAATGTACCCGAAAATACATATTGATTATGTATTCTCTTTAGCATTCAAGAGACATTATGCAAGTGATGTTTTAAGCATAACGTTTTGATTTTGTATTCTCAATGTGAGACGAAAAAATATTTGTCCTACTTGTGAGAAATTTTTGAAAAGATTTGACATGGGGTGTTTTAGCAAACATGTTTATACTAATTAAAGATGCAATTCCTAACTATGGGAAACATGATTAGTTTTATTAATTACCTAATCTCATGCATGAATTTCTTAAGTTAATGCATAACCCCAAGTTTTTATTTTTGTGCAAGAAATAGAATTCCTAGACTCAGATCAGGATTGTAATCATGTTTAGAATACTTACAATGATGATTGATTAGCAATGTAAATGAATGGAGGACCAAGAATTCGTAGGTGTGGATGAGTGGTAAAGTGAATAGTAGCAGTTTGGAAGTGGTGGTATGAGATAATGGGTGTTTGGATTAATATAAACAAAAAAATGATTCTGCAGGTCGACGGACACGGCAGAACCCTGAGGTGGGTTCCGTCCGTTATGGTTGAGGGTTCCGCCGACCCTGCTGAGAAAAATGGTTTTGGATTTGTTTTGATTTTTGTGATTTTTGTCTAATGTTCAGAACTACAATGTAGGTTCCATGAGTCCTAAGCCTAGCCTAAGAAGATTAAAAGGTTCACGTTTAAGAGGTTTTGTGAGAATGTCGGCTATGTTATCTTCGGAAGAAACTTTCTCAATTGAGATATTTCCTTTTTGGACGTTGTCACGAAGGAAATGATGACGGATTTCAATATGTTTTGTACGAGCATGTTGAACCGGGTTTTTGCTAAGATCAATGGCACTTTTGTTGTCACAAAGAATTGTGATGTCGTTGAGTTGAATTCCGTAGTCGACAAGAGCTTGCTTCATCCAAAGGGCTTGTTGACATGCCTTTCTGGCCGAAACGTACTCGGCTTCCGTTGTTGAGATAGCAAGAGCCGTTTGCTTCTTAGAGAACCATGAGGTGAGACAATGTCCAACAAAAGTACAAATACCACTTGTGCTTTTTCTATCGACATAGTCACCGGCATGATTCGAGTCGGCATACACTATGATGTCTATTCCCGTTCCTTTGGGATACCATAAACCTAAATGTGTAGTGCCCTTAATATACCTAAAAATCCTTTTAACGGCTTCGAGATGTGTAGTTTTAGGATCTTCTTGAAAACGAGCACATAGACAAACACTAAACATAATGTCGGGTCTACTAGCCGTTAGGTAAAGTAGACTACCAATCATACCTCTATATTTAGTGCTATCTACAGATTCACTTTCCTCATCCTTGGTGAGTTTAGTTTCCGTGGACATGGGAGTTTTGATAGGTTTCGAATCTTCTAGTCTAAATTTCTTAAGCATGTCCTTAATATATTTAGATTGGTTAAAGAAGATACCATCTTCAAGTTGTTTGATTTGGAGTCCTAAGAAAAAGTTGAGTTCTCCCATCATACTCATTTCAAACTCGTCATGCATGATTTTTGAGAAATCCACACATAATTCTTGACAAGTTGATCCGAATATAATGTCATCAACATAGATTTGGACTATGATAATATGTGAATCTTTCTTCTTAGTGAAGAGAGTATTATCAACTAAGCCCATGGTATACTTATGGTCAACTAGGAATGTTTTAAGTCGATCATACCATGCTTTTGGAGCTTGCTTAAGTCCGTAAAGAGCCTTTTTAAGTTTGTAAACATAATTAGGTTTTTCAAAATCGATGAAGCCCGGTGGTTGAGCAACATACACTTCTTCATTAATGACTCCGTTTAGAAATGCACTTTTGACGTCCATTTGAAAGAGTTTAAAATTATGTGCACACGCATAAGCAAGTAATATTCTAATTGACTCGAGCCTAGCTACCGGAGCAAAAGTTTCATCGTAATCAATGCCTTCTTGTTGATTATATCCTTGTGCTACTAGCCTAGCTTTGTTTCTAGACACAATTCCATTTTCATCCATTTTATTACGAAAGACCCATTTTGTTCCAATTATTGTTTGACTCTTTGGTTGAGGAACTAATGTCCATACATCATTCCTAACAAATTGGTTTAATTCTTCTTGCATTGCAATTACCCAAGATTCATCTTTAATGGCTTCATTAATGTTTTTCGGTTCAATGGTTGACACGAAACAAAAGTAGTTGCTTTCATTTTGAACTTTTGATCTAAGTGTTCTTTCGTTAATGTTGCCTATGACACGGTCTAATGGATGACTTTTAGATTCTTTGACATTGACAAGTTCTTTGTTTAATAATTCATCTTCCTTGTCATTACCTAAGATTTCTTGACATTCAATTGCTTGGCTTTCAACTAAGTCATCATCTACCAAAGGTGATGTCTTAGAGGGAGGTGGACTTTCGTCAAATGTTACGTTTAACGATTCCTCGACTCTTAAGGTTTCTTTGTTCAAAACAATGTAAGCTTTACTATTTTGTGAATATCCAAGAAATACACCTTCAAAAGACTTTGGGTCAAATTTGGTGAGATAATCCTTGGTGTTAAGAATGAAGCATTTACTCCCAAACACTCTAAAGTATCCTAATGTAGGCTTTTTACCTCTATAAAGTTCATAAGGAGTTTTATTCAAAAATCGTCTAATTAGGACTCGATTAAGAATGTACGTTGATGTGTCAACGGCATTACACCAAAACTTTTGTGGAATAGTTTGTTCATTAAGCATTGTTCTACTCATCTTTTGTAATGTCCGGTTTTTACGTTCTACTACACCATTAGATTGAGGAGTACGTGGAGCCGAAAAGTTATGAGTAATTCCATTTTTATCACAAAAGTTTCCAAATTGAAATTCATTATCAAATTCACGACCATGATCCGTTCTAATAGACACTATATTAGACCCTACTTGATTTTGAATTTTCTTACTTAGAATCTCAAATTTATCAAAAGCTTCATTTTTACTTTTCAAAAACTTTGTCCAAGTATAACGTGAGTAATCATCTACTATGACCAAAGTATAGAAGTTACCTCCATAACTTTGTATAGCGGATGGACCAAACAAATCCATATGCAAAAGTTCTAGACACCTAGATGTAGACACCATGTTTTTAGCCTTATGGCTACTATGGACTTGTTTACTGACTTTGCAAGCATCACAAAAGTGTTGGTCATATTTCAACTTGGGTAGGTTTCGAACTAAGTCTTTGGAGGAGAGGTTTTGGATTAGTCTCATGTTAGCATGTCCTAAACGTCTATGCCATAAAGTTGAAGATTCATCTAATGAGGTAAGACAAAGTTTGTCTCTAGATGTTGAATCCAACTTCATGACGTATACGTTGTTCTTAAGGACACCTTTTGCTACGGTTATACCATCTTTAAGGATTTTACTACCGTTTTCACTAAAAAGGACATTATACTTATTACGAAAAAGTTGACTAATACTAAGAAGATTAAATCCTAAGTTATCAACATGAGCAACATCATCTATAGAAAGGGAGTCATGAGAGATTGTACCTTTTCCGATGATTTTGTTCTTAGCATTACTACCAAACGTAACATTACCTCCATCACATTTGTGATATGTTGAGAAGAGGCTTTTATTACCCGTCATGTGCCTTGAACAACCGCTATCTTTAATCCATTCATCTGGATCCAAACAAACTTTGAGGCACACCTATTTTATGAAAAACACTCAAACATTTGGTCCCCAATTTCTCATGGGTCTATTTTGGTTAAGCATACCATTAATTCGTTCCAAATAGGAAAATAGAGCATAAGGGTTCCATGGCATGTAGTTTGAGTTTTGGTAATGTCCAGGAGTGTTTTGATTCCAAGCGTGTTGGTAGTTTGGTCGAGCATTGAAGTTGCTCTTTGGAAAGGGGCGTTTGGGAATTGGAGTCTTAGGTCTTGGTTGAGTAGTCTTAGCTCTAAATTCACTTTTACTAAGTCCTACTCCAGTTCTAAAGGCAGGTTTTGTTCCATTTTTATATGTAACTTTAACAAATTTTGAACGATCCGATGTGGATGGAGTTACTGCTACAGCAGTCCTGGCGGATCCCTCGGGGCCAACGGGCAGAACCCTAATTTGGGTTCCGTCTGGTCCGCGGGCTGCTGTAGCAATTTTGTTTGTTTCATGTGTGTTCTTTTCTTGTTTCGTTTGTCCCTTAATGATTTCTACTTTCCTGAAACCTAGACCTGTTTTATCAAAAGGTGACTTTTGAAGTTTCATAATTTCATCCGCATATGAAATGCTCTTATCGAACTTTTTGAACTTTGTGGTTTGTTTGATTAGATCATTTTGAGTAATTTTAAGTCTCTCAACTTCAAGTTTAAGTTTTTCACATGATTTGCATGAGGTGTCAATATCTTTACCCTTTTCTAATCTCTTAGCTTTTTTCTTTTAACTCATAGACTTCATTTTCTAAAAACTCCTTTTTAGTTTTCAAAAATTTATTTTTGTTTATGATTTTTAAGCTTAACTCACAAAGTTTGTTATATTCATTTTGTAAAGTATCATCATCTATAGAGGAGTAAGATGAGTCGGAGAGTACCTCATTTGAGTTGTGAGCCATGAGAGCAATATCATCATTCTTTGGCTCATCATCATCTCCTTCATAGTCACTCCAAGCACCACCCATAAAAGCTTGTTGAGGTTTGCTCTTGGGTGGTTTTGGACATTCTCCTACAATATGACTTGTGTCTCCACACTTATAACATTTTCTTTCAACTTTTCCTTTTCGATCATCACGATCTTTCCGGAAGGTTTTCTTGTCATCTTTAGGTTGCCTTACAAACTTTCCTCGCCTACGAAAGAACTTCTTGAAGTCTCTCACGGCCATAGCATATTCCTCATCATCACTATCCGAAGTAGATTCTTCATCATCACTTGATTGGACTCTAGCTTTCAAGGCAATGGACTTAACTTTTTCTTTCTTGCCTCTAACTAGTTCCGAATCTTTTTCCATTACCATTTCATGAACTTTGAGGTTTCCAATAAGCTCATCAAGTGACATGCTTTAAAGATCTTTGGATTCTTCAATTGCCGTCACTTTTGCTCTCCACTTCGGATGGAGTGCTCTAAGAAATTTCCTGACAAAGTTCTTACTACAAAAAGATTCATCAAGTGCTTTAAGTGAAGTAATAATAGTGTTAAACCTAGCAAAGGCATTATCAATAATCTCATCTTCGGAAATAACAAATTGTTCATATTGTTGAACGAGAAGATCAATTTTGTTATCTTTAACTTGTGAGTTTCCTTGATGAGTGACAATTAAAGATTGCCAAATATCTTTGGCGGTTTTACACAAAATGAATCTTTCATATTCTTTCTTAGGCAAAGCATTATAAAGCATCATTTTAGCTTCATTATTTTTACCTATTAATTTCTTTTGATCATCATCTTTGATGTTAGTAACTACGTTATCACCATCAATAATTATATACCACAAATCTATATCTTTAGATTTCACGTAAGTTTCAAAACGGTTTTTCCAATATATAAAACCATTTGCTTCAAAGAGTGGTGGTCTTTGCATAGATTGCCCTTCTTTGTAATTTTCAAAATCCATGGATCGTTTCAAGTTTTAAAACACAATATATTTTAAAAGCTTGAGTAACGTAGCTCTTGATGCCAATTGTGGAAAACTAGAAGGGGGGTTGAATAGTTTACCGATTAAAATCTTTTTATACTTGTTAAGTTGGCTTTGAAACTTTCCGTTTGATCAAAGATATATGCACAAACACAATATATAACATGCAAGTAAATGAAAGAAATGATCAAACCACAACACGAGTATTTATCGTGGTTCGGCAACAAGGACTCTTTTTCCTTGCCCTACGTCCACGCCCCGAGTATCCAACTCGAGAGTTTCTTTCACTAGTCAACAAGCTCCTTTCACCGGCGGAGAAAACCTTACACGTCGCTTATACTTTTACCGACACAAAGCTAGATGTCGAGTTCTTTTACAAGGGCACAACCACTCTCATTTAGTTCTTTTACTAGGGTACAACAACTCCCAACACTCTTTGTATTTTGAGGACTAAAATACTAACCACTCACTACAGAATATACACAAACAATTGACGTGTAAACAACAAGAGTTTACACAATACTAAGCTAACAAGTCTTGCAACGTTGTGTTGGAAACTTGTAACTTTTGACGACCTTGTGAGCTTCTTTGCTACAAAAGGAAACTTCACATTTACAATGTTAAGAGGTTAGAAGAAAAGATGAGTGTGTGTGTGTGTAAAATATGATCTCAAGAGGTTAGCCAAAAATCAAGTTATGGCTTGGTATTTATAGCACAACATTCTGCATGCTTGGCGGATCAGGCGGAACCCTCAGATGGGTTCTGCCCGTGTACCCCCAGGGTACCGCCGGGTCTGCAGTAGGTTTATGCAATAACTCTTCAAACCAAACAAGGTCTTGTCTCATAAATCCTAGCAACCAAACAATGTCACATCACTTAAAAACAAGTCAAATGTAAAGCTTGCAAGCAACAACAAAGTTAGTCAAACACATTTCTTTCCATAAATACATAGTGACAAAACTTGCCATAAATGTGATGTGGCAATTTCTAATTTAAGAAATAAACTTGTGTTGTGTTTTATGAAATGTAAAATGTAGCAAAAGTCTAGTTTATGCAAGTCTTAAAAAGTAAGATTATGTTTTGCTTAGAAACAAAGGTTTACATTTTGTCGTTAACAAAACTTAGCGAAGATTGTAAAATATAAATAACGTTTTTAGGCGATATTTGTATTAACAAGATCGATAAACAAAACGGTAAGGGGTTTATCATTGATCTATTTGTACAAGAATCAAGGTTAATTTGAAGTGCATCGGGTACGTTTACTATTTATGTTTTAGTTAATATTTATGTGTTATACTTGATCCTAGCTTCCGCAATACGTGCTATTTAATTGTTAAACTCTAACAACATATACCTTTCATTATATTTACACCTCACATACAACTCTTCACCCCATCACCCTTTGTTTCCCGTCATCTTATAAAGTTCCCTAAATTTAAGTGTCGCGAGCATGTCATTACCTTGCTTCTACCATGTGACATTGATCGCGCGCTACCTTAACCATGTTGAACATACCTTTCATTATATTTACACCTCACATATAGCTCTTCACCAATATCACCCTTTGCTTCCTGTCATCTTCTAAAGTTCCCTAAATTTAAGTGTCGCAAGCACGTCATTAGCTTCAAAGAATCCCAACCATACCCCAAAGTCTCCACGAAATTCCCATAAGACGATGGTAAAGATGTGAGCAACCATGATATACGATCCTCATCCGATATAGCTATAGCCGTTAAATCACCCACGAGCTTGTAAAACTCATCAATATGCTTAGTCTAACTTTTACCTGAATCCATGTAGAAGGTGTTTAACTTCTTCTTGCCGATCAAACAAAATTGGATGTTTTTTAAGACTTGTGGTATAAGGTGTTTGTAAGTGACTTATTTATTGTATGATAAGATTCCATTTAAGGATTAAAGAAGGGCAAAGCTACATTTTTCCACCATTGTTCTCTTATATTTTTTAATCTTCCATTTTGACAAAAAATTAAATATCCCATGAACAACTTTTATTGATCTAAATTTCGCAAACAATCAAATAACCTGATCAATCTTGTCAATGAAAGGTAAGGCTGTCTTACAACAATCGTAAGAGTATATTCTGTCCGACCATGAGTAGTTCTACGTTGCAATCCATTGAGGTACCCGACATTAAAAACCTTAAAATAATCAAATAAACTGATCAATCTTGTCAATGAAAGGTAAGGCTGTCTTGTGTCCCATGTGCAAAATGCTAAATATAAAGCAAAACTCGTGGCCTATCCAAGGACGCTTAATTAGCTACACATGCATGTTTTAAGTACAACTTGTCTTTCTATTCCTGTTCAACATCATAACATTAAAGTTCCCATTGTATTCTTGTTGTTAGAGAAGCATGTCAAATCATATTAAGAAAAAAAAATATGTTGTTTGGTATGACTACAAACAAATAGTATTAGATATTTAGACTGCTCAAACAGGCTTGTTTAGATTGATCGGGACTTCAAGTGGTACTTAGGCCTAAACTACGATATCTATATAGAGTATACGGTGTATACACATATTTCGTTACTCGTCATCTTTTGTCAACCTGTGGCCAGTTACTCTCGCCATTTGTCAAACACTCTGTTGTTCAAACCACAAACAAGTTTTCGCTTCCTTTTTTCTTTGTTAAAAGTGCGGAGAAAAACAATGTTTTAAAACCTGGGTTGACCCGGCTGGTTGAACCGGTTGAACCGTGAACCGGTCGGGTAATCGGAAGGTCGTTTTGCATGAAAACCCGGTTGAACTGTGACCCGATAGCTAGGCCGGGTCACTTTTGTTTTTAAAACATTATTAGTCGTCACAATTGATGAAACATAACAAGAGAAATTGGTCAGACAATTGTGAAAAGGAAAAAGTAACTTGCCATTGATGTGCCATCAGTGGTGAGCAACGGTGAATCAATACACACCTGATCATGCTTTAACGGAAGGACCGAAACAATTGAGAATGACTACACTTATGGTCGACTAAAATATCTGGATCAAGCTGTGAAGAATTGTGACTGATAACAACACTCATGCATGTTCCATGAGATTTTTTTTTTCTTTATTATTATTATTTTTTTTCTTCTATTGATTGATTATAAGTACTTTTTTTATTCCAAAATAATGCACATAAATGATTGGATAGACCGATAGAAGAACTTGATCATTATACTAAAGGTAGTCGTAACACCCACTCACTTTTTACATTAGCATCACTTGAGTTTTATTTCTCATCTCACTTCTTCTCATACCCTCTTACCTTTCAATCCCAATGGTTACACCACTCTCTCAACTTTTATTAAAATACAATTTTATACAAATATACCTTATTAAATATAGAAAACGGTGTACACTTTTATAAAATCATATTACAAAGAATATAATAAAAAGTAAACAATAACAAAAAATTAAAAGCAGACAGAAAGGGATAGAAGCAGAAGACAAACACTATATAACGATAAATAAACGAATGCAGTAAAGGTCGGTCAAGACACGAGGCTCGTGTTTAACACGATTCTCTTAAAACAGATTCATCGTCTGTTTCTCATGGTACAATGGCCAAAGCTGATGTACAGCCGGATTTGACAAACTTGCCTGAAAAATCATGGAAGTAACTTGTGCTTCTTATCGAAAAGATTGCTGGAATTCGATTACTATGGAGCTGCATTTTTCTGTGTCAAAACCGAATGACACATGGGTTATATTTATACTGAAAACCCATCTTACTCACCAAGACAAGATAACTGGTAAATATAAACCGATTTGATATCTTCCATACAAATTAGATTCATCCAACTTATAAAGATTAGAGGAAGTGTATGTAAAATCTTGAGCAAAGTTAAAGATTAAAAATAAAAAATAAAAATGGTGCAAAGAGATTTGGTGGTCCACAAATACCATTTAATGAGGAGGTCCACCAAAACCTCTCTTTCAATTAAGTGGCACATATGGCAATATGTGCAAGCCACTTAATTTAATAAACAAGCCTTTAGACTAATATAGTGATATTTGCAAAGAAAAAAAAATAACCTGTGTTTACAAGCTAATATGAAAATAGCACCATTTTTGCAAAAAACTCATCTGTGCACACATGTACATATGCAACTTCGAACTTTCACTCTCCTTCAACCGATGCATATAGACATATACTGAATTGTATCTCTTGGAGAGAGGCGCAGAAGCTCTCCCTTTGACTCAGGCCTATATGCATTTATGTACATGGGCACACATATACGCATTCGCAGAAATTGACTTGATGCATGCATACAAACAAAGCGTTAGGATATACTCTCTCCATCCCAAAATAATTTTCATCTTTCGACTTTTGGAATTTTTTTTCTCAATATTGATCTTAAATATTTTTGTTTGTGTTATATAATAATTGATGCAAAATATGTGAATTGATTGGTTTTTAAATGTTTTTTCATTGGTGTAATTTTAATAAAGAATTATACAACACATACAAAATAGTAAAGATTAAAGTTGAGAACTTAAGACATTAAAATGTCAAATGACGATAATTATTTTGAGACAGAAAGAGTAATAAAAAGTCTTCCTTTTTAGAGGCACTTTATTTTAGATACCTTTATTTTGGTGTATACCAATGGACAAATCCTCACCATTCATCTATTTTGATCTAATGGTTGGGATAAACATAAGATTAAATATGGAAATATAAGTCCATGTTTTTTTTTTCTTTTTCTTTGTCATTTTTATTATTCTTTTTTTTTTCTTTCTTTCTTTTTGGTTTTTTTTGTCACGCATATTTTTTTTCTTCTTTTTTTGTTTTTTTGTTTCTTTTTTGTTTTTTTATTTATTATTTTTTTGTCTTTCCATTTCCATGCTACTTTTTTTTTCTTTCTAAATCACCTTTTCCCCCTTTTTTTGTCTTTTTTTCTAATAAATGTTTTTTCGTAATACACGTTTTTTTCGCTTTTATACGTTTTCGTTCGTTTTCATACGTTTTTGGCTGTTTTCGTACGTTTTCGCCCGTTTTCATATATTTTTGTCCGTTTTCATACGTTTCTCGTCCACTTTCTTACGTTTTCGCCAGTTCACGTCTGTTTTCATACGTTTTCATCTGTTTTCTTACATTTTCGTTCGCTTTTTATACATTTTCGTTCGTATTCAAACGTTTTCGTTCTTTTTAATACGTTTCGTCTGTTTTCTTTTGTTTTCGTCCATTTTTCATACGTCTTCGTCTGTTTTCAGACGTGTTTTTACGCTTTCATACGTTTTCATACATGTTCGTTCGTTTTCTTACGTTTTCGTTCGTTTTCATACGTTTTCATCCGTTTTCTTTCGTTTTCGTCCAATTTTCAAACGTTTTTGTCCTTTTCATACATGTTTTTATAATTTCATATGTTTTCTTCCGTTTTCATACATTTTCATTCGTTTTCGTTCATTTTTAATTGTTTCTGCAATTCCCAGACGTTTTCATATGTTTCTAAATATCGCAAGTGATATTCTGAATATCACAAGTTATATTCTGAATATCACAAGTGATATTCTGTGATATTCTAAACATCACAAGTTATATTCTGAATATCACAAGTGATATTCAGAATATCACAAGTGATATTCTGAATATCACAAGTGATTTTCTGTGATATGCAGAATATCACAAGTGATACTATGATTACCACAAATGATATTCTGGATATCATAAGTAATACTCGTCCATTTTTCTTACGTATTCGTCCTTTTTCAGACGTGTTTTTACGCTTTCATACGTTTTCATCCGTTTTCATCAAGTTTTCAAACGTTTTTGTCTTTTTCATACATGTTTTTACACTTTCATACGTTTTCTTCCGTTTTCATACATTTTCGTCCGTTTTTAAATGTTTTTTTTCCCATTTTCAGACGTTTTCATATGTTTCTAAATATTACAAGTGATATTCTGAATATCAAAAGTTATATTCTGAATATCACAAGTGATATTCAAATCATCACAAGTTATTTTCAGAATATCACGAGTGATATTCTGAATATCACAAGTGATTTTCTGTGATATGCAGAATATCACAAGTGATACTATGAGTACTACAAATGATATTCTGGATATCACAAGTAATATTCGTCCATTTGTCAAATTCAGAAAATCACTTATGATATTCAGAATATCACTTGTGATACTTTGAATATCACAGAATATTACTTATAATATCCAGAATATCATTTGTGGTACTCATAGTATCACTTGTGATATTCTGCATATCATAGAAAATCACCTGTGATATTAAGAATATCACTTGTGATATTCAGAATATAACTTGTGATATTTAGAATATCACAGAATATCACTTGTGATATTCTGAATATAATTTGTGATATTCAGAATATCACTTATGATACTTTGAATATCACAGAATATTACTTATAATATCCAGAATATCATTTGTGGTACTCATAGTATCACTTGTGATATTCTGCATATCATAGAAAATCACTTGTGATATTCAGAATATCACTTGTGATATTCTGAATATCACAGAATATAACTTGTGATATTTAGAATATCACTTGTGATATTCAGAATATAATTTGTGATATTCAGAATACCACGTGTGATATTTAGAAACATATGAAAACGTCTTAAAATTGCCAAAAACATTTAAAAATGGACGAAAACGAATAAAAAATGAACGAAAACGTAAGAAAACGAATGAAAATGTATGAAAACGGAAGAAAACGTATGAAAGTGTAAAAACATGTATGAAAAGAACAAAAACATTTGAAAAATGGACGAAAACGTATGAAAATGAACGAAAACATAAGAAAATGGACGAATATGTTTGAAAACGGACGAAAACGTATGAAATTGTAAAAACATGTCTGAAAACGAACGAAGACATATGAAAAACGGACGAAAACGAAAGAAAACGGATGAAAACGTATTAAAACGAACGAAAACGTATGAAAATCGACGAAAACGTATGAAAACGAACGAAAATGTAAGAAAACATATGAAAACGTATCAAAACAGACGTTAACGGGCGAAAACGTAAGAAAGCGGACGAAAACGTTTGAAAACGCACAAAACGTATGAAAACGAACGAAACGTAAGAAAACGGGCGAAAATATATGAAAACGGGCGAAAACGTACGAAAACAAATAAAAACGAACGAAAACGTATGAAAACAGACGAAAATGAATGAAAGCGAAAAAAAGTGTTTATTAGGAAAAAAACGTGAATTAGAAGAAAAAAAGAAAAAAAAAAAGAAAAAAGAAAAAAGAAAAAAGAGAAAGGATAAAAGAAAAAAGAAAAAAATACACGTGGAAAAAAAAGGCAACAAAAAAGAAAAAAAAAAAAAAAAAAGAAGGAACATAAAAAAAAAAAAAAAAGAAACAATAATGAAGCGTGAAAAAAAAACAAAAAAAAAAAAGAAAGAAAAAAAATGAATAATAAAAAAAATAAAAAGACAAAGAAAAAGGGGAAAAAAAACATGGACTTATGTTTCCCTATTTAATTTTAGGTTAATCCCACCATTAGATCAAACTAGATAGATAGTAAGGATTTGTTCATTGGTATGCACCAAAATAAAAGTATGCATTTGAATCAACATGTGACATCAATTATAGTATTTGACTATTTTCATCTGAAATTTTTTTCACAATAAAAGGGAGACAAAACTAATAAAAGTTTTTTTTTTTGTTTGTTTTTTTTTTTTTTTTTTTTTTAATTTTTAAATCAAGCTTAATGGCCTAACATATTTTCCTTACGTTCATCAAGTGATTGTTTATCAATTACTTTGTTCCTAAATAAATGAAGTAAAAGATTTTTTTTTAGTGATTTTCTATTTCCTTAACTCACATTTGTTCTCATTTTTCATAGATACGTAGAGTACTTTGAAGACTTTTACTTGAACAAAACAATTGATGAATGGTATAATAATAACGAAAAAAGTTGATGAACTCAAAAGTTTGAGTAAAGATCATTTGAGGACCAAACTTGTTTTACATACCAAGGGACTAATCTTCACGCTTCATCTTCACTCCATCTTTATTTGATCTAATAGATTAGATTAATCCAAACAATTTAAAAAACCCACTTTCATCATTTTTTTTCAAATATTAATATCTTTCAAACCATTAATCGTTAAGCGAAAAAAATATACCGTTACGACGAGCATTTAATTATCTTTCTATAGATAGGTTAATTGATATATTTTCGACAAATTTTTTTTCGTTTTTTTCACGTTTTTTTTTCGTGGCCGAAAAAATCATATATGATATTACATATCATATATGATATTATATGTAAAATCATATATGATATGCAATATCATATATGATTTTACATATAATATCATATATGATATTATATGTAATATCATATATGATATGCAATATCATATATGATTTTTTTTCTGGTCACGAAAAAAAAACGTGAAAAAAACGATTTTTTTTTCTTTTCGAAAGTATATCAAAGTGCCCGTCTATAGAAAGATAATTAAATGCCCGTCGCGATGGTGTAATTATTTTCGCTTAACGATTAACGGTTTAAGAGATATTTAAATTATAAAAAATATGTGAAATAATAAAATGCTTTTAATCTCAACCATTGATTTCCTTTTTAGATGGATGGTGGGGATGAGTCCCTTGGTATGTGAGGAATGTTTGGTTTGTAGAATAACTCGACTCCAAAAGTTTACGTATTTTTATATCAAATTTATTTTTCAAAGACTTTTATATATTTTGTATCAGCTATGCTAAAGGAAATTTAGATCTTTTGGATATCATTTTATTTTTAGTTTTAATAGAAGATACTCGTCACATTTTTCTTACATTTAAACTTTCTAATGACCTGAAAAAGCTATAGAAAATAATGACTTTTGACTTGATAATTTTCTTACGTGCATATGTACGTAGTGTGGTTATTCACGTACAGTAAGAAACTATTTATAATACCCGTGCACGCGCGGGGTTTTATAGAAAAAATTAATTATATAGTATTATCGTTTAAAAAGAGAAAATCTTATGTATATTTTAAAAAGTTAGAGCATCAACATGTACGAAAGTAAGAAAAATAGTTAGCAGAAATTGTAAATATAACCGTGTCATCGAACTTGTATTGGATTCTTGAGCATGTTTCCTTATAATGTTATTGGGCCAAAAGTTCTTTGATTACATTAGTTTACACATTATTTTAAAATTTTTGTTTACTATATAGATATATAAGAATTTACCCGTGAAAATTATGATATAAGTACAACTAATAAATATGCATGAGTTTTTCATTATGTATTAATATCAATTAATATTTTGTAAAAGTTTTATTGGATGAAAGATTTAACTTTGTTTAGCTGACATATATGTTAATGTTGAGGTTGATTTTGTTGTTTAACTTAAACTATTGATATCATATTGTACAAAATGTGCGAGTTTAGTAGAACATAATGAGCGTTGATAAAGTTTTTTAAAATGTTTTTCCGGATATCCGTATATAAACTTTAAATAATAATTACATAAGTCGTTATAAGTACAATCGCGTATATTTATTTTCATATCACAGCAACTTGTACTTGCCATTTGATATTTATATTACAATTAATAATAATTTAACTGTATTTAATATTCAAACCCGTGTACGTATAGATTCAGCTTTTAAATAAGATAACATGAGTTTTTATTTATATTTAACGTACATAGTAAAAAGATATTTTAATAAATAAACGTTTGAAACTAATATTTATTTTAAAAGTATTTAAAGTATATTAAAATAATTCGTACATTTATAAAATTTTGTAAGTTTAATGGATAGAAGTCTCAAATCATTACTAATTCTCATGTAATTGTAAACAAAATTCATATTATAAAGTGTAGGGGGTATAAAGTGTAAGGGGTTATTTGTTTATTATCTAAAGTTATAAAAAAATCATGAAGATTTATAATTTTACACTTAACTCCACATAATATAAATAAAATTTAACCACTAATGTTTTATTAATTACCTTATTTTATTTATTTATTTTTTAAGTTTTTATTTTCATAAATGTGACACCTATATTTTTATGTGTTTTTTTTTTCTCATATCAAATTCTCCACCAAATTTGTTAATACAAATATCGTCTAAAATCGTTATTTATATTTTACAATTTTTGCTAAGTTTTGTTAACGACAAAGTGTAAACTTTAGTTTTTAGTAAAACATGATTTTAGTTTTAGTCTTGCATAACTAGACTTTACTTGCTACATTTACATTTCACATTTAACATAACATTTTCATATTTCTAAATATAGAAAATGTAACATGTGCATTTATGAAAAGATTGAGTGTTTGACTTTCCATAAGACTTCTTACACATTGTTCTTACACATTATGGATGGTATTTTACTCTATCTATTGTGTGTTAACTTGAAGACGCTTGATTTGATATTGCTAGATATGGAAAAATTTCTTAAAAGCTTTGACTGTCAGACACTGGAGGAACCCTGAGGTTACAAGGGCGGAACCCTTGTTTGAGTTCCGCCAGATCCGCCAGTGGTCTGGTTTGTTTGGCTATAAATACCAAGCCACTTGCAAGAAATCTTTCATCACTTCTCATATATAATTTGCACATACATATTCATATAATTCATCTAACTCATTAACATTTCATTTGTGTGAAGTTCTCTTGTAGCAAAGAAGTTCACAAGTTCATATCAAAGTTACAAGTATTCAACACAACGTTGCAAGACTTGTTAGCTTAGCATTGTGTAGACTTCGTGTAGTCTATACTTCATTTGATTGTGTATATTCAGTAGTAATCGGTTAGTATTTTAGGCCTTAAAATACATAGTGTGACGGGAGTGGTTGTACCCTTGTAAAAGAACTCGACATCTAGCTTTGTGTCGGTAATCTTGTGTAAGCGACGTGTAAGGTTTTCTCCGCCGGTGAAAGGAGCTTGTTGACTAGTGAAAGAAACTCTCGAGTTGGATACTCGAGGCGTGGAGTAGGGTAAGGAAAAAGAGTCCTTGTAGCCAAACCACGATAAACTATCGTGTTGTGGTTTGATTGTTTCTTTCGTTACTCTTGCATATTATATATTGTCTTGTAGTTTAGATCTTTGATTAAACGTAAAGTTTCACAAGATAATTAACTTAAAAGCCAGTAAACTATTCAACCCTCTCTTCTAGTTTTCCACAATTGGCATCAAGAGCCACGTTGCTCAAGCTTTTAAAATATATTGTGTTTTAAAACTTGAAACGATCCATTGATTTTGAAAATTAAAAAGAAGGACAATCAATGCAAAGACCACCACTTTTTGAAGTAAACGGTTTTATATATTGAAAAATCCGATTTGAAACTTACGTGAAATCTAAAGATATAGATCTATGGTATATAATAATTGATGGTGATAATATAGCCACTTTTAAGGATACTTCAAGTATTAAAGATGATGATAGTTCAATTACTAAACATAATGAAGATCAAAAGAAACTAATTGCCAAAAACAATGAAGCTAAAATGATGCTTTACAATGCTTTACCAAAGAAAGAATATGAAAGAGTTTTTATGTGCAAAACCGCTAAAGAAATTTAGGAATCTTTAATAGTCACTCATCAAGGAAACTCACAAGTAAAGGATAACAAAATTGATCTTCTTATTCAACAATATGAACAATTTTCTATTCCCGAAGATTAGAGTATTGATTGTGCATTTGCTAGGTTTAACACTATTATTACTTCACTTAAAGCACTTGATGAATCTTTTTGTAGCAAGAATTTTGTCAGGAAATTCCTTAGAGCACTCCATCCGAAGTGGAGAGCCAAAGTGACGGCGATTGAAGAATCTAAAGGAAATGCTTTAGGTGTGGAGACACAAGTTACCTCATAGGAGAATGTCCAAAACCACCCAAAAGTAAATCTCAAAAAGCTTTTTTAAGTGGTGCTTGGAGCGATAGTGAAGATGATGACGAGGAGCCAAAGAATGACGAAATTGCTCTCATGGCTCATGACTCAAATGAGGTACACTCCGACTCATCTTGCTCTTCTATTGATGATGACACCTTACAAAAGGAATACAATAAACTTTGTGAACTAAGCTTAAAAATCATAAACAAAAACAAATTTTTGAAAACTAAAAAGAAATTTTTAGAAAATGAAGTTTATGAATTAAATGAAAATGCTAAGAGATTAGAAAAGAGTAAAGGCACTAACACATTATGTACATCATGTGAAGAGTTTAAAATCGAAATTGAGAAACTTAAAATTACTCAAAATGATCTAATAAAACAAACCACAAAGTTTAAAAGGCTCGATAAAAGTATTTCTTGTGCGGATGAAATAATGAAACTTCAAAAGTCACCATTTGATAAAACAGGAATAGGTTTCATGAAATTAGAAACTTCAAAGAGTCAAACGAAACAAGACGAGAAAGCTCAAGAAACTAAAAAAAACGGCTGCAGGCTCCCACGGACCAGACGGAACCCAAAACAGGGTTCCGCTCATTGAACCCAAAGGTTTCGCGGGGTCTGCAGCAGAAAAGATTGTGTAACACCCCGAAAATTTGATAAGCAGCGGAAGTCTAATCGGGGTCATTACAGTTTAGTACACAGTCATACTCATAGAAAACAATTCAAAAGATAGTCAATATCATTCCATGAAAACTCAAATAGTCAGAGTTACAAACATTTTTCCAAAATGTTAATTGTTTCGCAAAAGAGGTGATGAGTTTGTAAAGAATGATATCATTATTGAAATAAAAAGGGAGGTCCTGTGTGCCCTTTTGCTAGCTCCGTGCCACCATGCCTGCTAATTTCCTGAGATAAACATGCTTAAAAAAGTCAACACAAAGGTTGAGTGAATCCATAGTAGTTTAAATAGTAATAGTGCGAACACAAGTCAAGCATTTGAATTAAACAAGCCAAGATAGACAGGTCTTGACTAAACTGGTGAAATATTGCTCCTAAGCCTCACGAAACGCAAGCCTTAACATCGATTCGACATATCATAAAGATAATAACAATCACCTACACCACAGAGGATGTAAATGACAAGGGACCCTCGGTGACAGGAAATGTGCCAAATTTCCATGGTACCTCGAATATAGCACACCTCCTGCCAAGTGATCACCTTGACAGAGGTGGGCTGCCATTCCAATAGATCTATCAACTATATTCGCGCTCACTCGCAAGTGATTAAGGTTCGTGATATGAGAGACTTGTAGCACAGGTGTCAACTTAGGCAATATCAGGTTGTAACAGCATACAGAAAAATACTTGTGTTCGATTTATAGCATGTATCTCCCCACGGGGTTTAAAAACAATTAAAAATGTGGGACCATGAACTCATCTGACAGGTGTGGGTGAATCACAACGGTGCTCAAAAGTGATGGTGTATTGCTACGACTAGCAATGAAATTCCTCCGACTTGCGATCTAAATAATACATTGTCATCGGTGTTTTAGATTCGTTTCGTAATTGACATGTGATATGTCTCGTGTACGGTGATATCCATTCGGATGTCTTAATATATTCCAAAATAACTTTACGTAGTTATTTGTATCGTTGATACGAACCGGTGTTCAATAAATGTTAATTCCTTTGTGAAAATAATATCGTTAAAAATATTTATAATTAAATACTTTTAGTAAAGTTACATATTTATTTTTAAGTTACAAAGTATATATATTTATATATGCAAGATTTAATTATACAAAATAATTATCTAATAAAATATCTTTGTGCAAATTTACCCTTAACTTTAAATAAGTTACACTTTTTACCCTTTGGTCAAAAACGATTACATTTTTAGTCCTTGTTATAACTTTTTACACTTTTACCTTGATCTTTCGAATTTTACAGTTTCTACCCTTCAATTTTAGTCAAAATCAACAACTTCTAATTTAATCTGAAAGTTTTCATGATTTGTCACTTTTAGTCCTTTAACGCGACTTTTTGCAAAAATAGTCCTTGGTTAAGTTTTTGAAAAACAAACTTTTTGGTACAATAAAAGTAGCATTTCATCTTAATTGTATTCCTCAAAATCAGCTTTTAAAGTTTTAAAAATATTTCGAATTCCTATTAGTTTCAAACCGAAATTCCCTTTTGAATTCGTACCTGGGCTCGTTAGCCCATTCTTGGCCCAAGTGGCATTTGTAATTGAAATTAGAGGTGCTCGACATGGATTTAGTTTAGGCTTAGTTTTTGTAGTATTAGATCGAGAGTGTCTTGCATGTGACGTTAGTTTAGTTAATCGTGAGTCAAAAAATTAGAGTGTCGAATAATATACGTATGTTGTACGTATAAAAATGAAATGGTGAGCCCTTTCCTAAGGGTGTCGAGGTGTTGGTGTTACATGTGTTTAAGTGTTTCAAAGTAATATGCAACGTGTGAAATGCGTGATATGCATGAAATAGGTAAAGTAGAAATTGAAAAGAGAGGTGATGACTTACAACACCAAAGATGGTGGTGAAGAGTTCGTGTGATACGAGACAAGTAAACGAGCAAACGTGGTACTTCTTCGTGTAGTGACCTTTGTTCCAAAACTTAGTTACCCAAATAACTATTAACCCCAAATCTTTCTCGTGCGCCTAGATCCTCTCGACAGTAGCCAAAGGAGATAGAAGAGTTTTATGCTTTGAGTTCTTTGTGAAGTTTGAAAGTGTGAGGTTAAAATGCATTAAATGTGGTTTATATAGGGTAGTGATGGTGGTTCGAATGTCTCCATGTGATACTACATACTCCGAGTGTCATTTCTTTTCTCGACAAAGTTGTCTAGGCTTCCCTCGTATGATCTTGTCGATTGTAAGAGTTTGGAGGCTACCAACTTATTTCAATGCTAGGGCTTTAGAGGATTTTAGGCATGCGTGTACTATAAAACTTAGTTTAATGTTTGTGTTAGGAGTTTAAGAAACACATGATCTAGTGGTTAAAGAGTACTTAGTGTGTAATATTGTTAACCATGGGTTTGACGGCTCCTTTGGTCAACTTGGTGTTTGGGTTTGATTGACCTCACATTCATGAAACAAAGTCAAAGGGATTGCATGCTTCTTGTCGAGTTTATAGGGAACCAAAGAATACGTGTGTAATATTATTGTTGTACACGAGTTGCATGATATGCTACGCAAAAAGAAGAAAAACATAAACAACCATTTGGTTTGGGAATACACGGCCCAAAGAAACAAGGAAATAGAATGAATTTGGGTGGGCTTATGGTGTGCTCGGCCCAGCAGTAGGGCAAAAAGAAAGAAAGAAACATGGGCTAAGGGTGATATACGGCCCATCATAAAAGATAGGGTGGCGGTGACTAGTGCTTTCGTACTTTAGTTTCGGTATCGGTGTTTAATACGTTCATTGCTTTATTCTTGGTGTCAGTGTCGGTGTTGATTCGTGTGATTCTCATAAGTGTAAACGGTGTCGTTCCTAGGTATATATACTCATATATATACATAGTGTGATAATAATTCGTAATAATATAATATATCGGTGTCTAATCAAGGTGTTGGGTCGCAAGTGGGAGTTACCGGTGTTAACCTCATTGGGTGACATCCAAGAGTAACAATCGGGTGATACCAGGTGACAAAACATAATCAGGTGTCAAACAAACGGTGATCAAAATAATCGGGTGTCTAACAAACGGTGTCTCATATAAAAATTTCAAATTAGCCCGCAAAAATGGCTTAGTTTAGAATAGTATCAAAATTAGCATTATTAAATGACCTGGGATTTTACGGAGTATTACAGTACCCACCCGTTAGATTGGATTCGTCCCAGAATCCAAAGTTGAATCGGTGCTCGAGGTTGTCTCATCAAATAGTTGTGGGTATTTGGCACGAATTTGATCCTTGCGCTCCCAAGTGAACTCGGGTCCTCTCTTAGAGTTCCATCTGACCTTAACAATGGGAATTCGACTATGCTTAAGTCGTTTGACCTCCCTATCCATAATCTCAACGGGTTCCTCAATAAAGTTCAACTTATCGTCGATTCTGATTTCCTTCAACGGAATCACGAGTGTTTCATCCGATAAACACTTTTTCAAATTTGACACGTGGAAGGTGTTGTGTACTCTACTGAGTTCCTCAGGTAGTTCAAGTTTGTATGCCACGGGACCAATCCTTTCAATGATCTCGAAGGGTCCAACGTATCTTGGGTTTAACTTTCCACGTTTTCCAAACCTAATCGTCCCTTTCCAAGGTGATACCTTAAGCATGACCTTGTCTCCAACTTGAAACTCTATTGGTTTCCTTCGCACATCGGCATAACTCTTTTGCCGATCCCTGGCGGCTTGTAATCGTTGCTTAATCTTTACTATTTTCTCATTGGTTTCAAGAATCAACTCGGGACCTGAGAGTTGTACATCTCCAGTCTCAGCCCAACAAACTGGTGATCGACACTTTCTTCCATAAAGTGCTTCAAACGGTGCAACCTTAATACTAGCGTGGTAACTGTTGTTATATGAGAATTCCGCTAAAGGTAGGTGTTTATCCCAGCCTTTTCCAAAATCAATCACACATGCCCTCAGCATGTCCTCTAGGGTCTGTATAGTCCTTTCACTTTGACCATCAGTCTGTGGATGGTAAGCGGTACTCATATCTAACTTAGTTCCCAAGGCTTTCTGTAAAGATCGCCAAAAGTTAGACGTGAAACGGCTGTCTCGGTCGGAGATAATCGAAATCGGCACTCCATGCCGGGAAACTATCTCCTTTAGGTATAAACGTGCAAGAACGTCCATATCATCAGTCTCTTTGATTGGCAAAAAGTGTGCTGACTTCGTGAGACGATCAACAATAACCCATATAGTGTCCAATCCACTTGATGTCTTGGGTAATTTCGTAATGAAGTCCATTGTAATCATTTCCCATTTCCACATTGGTAGCTCGGGTTGAATCAAAAGACCGGATGGTTTTTGATGTTCAGCCTTTACTCTTGAGCAGGTCAAACACTTGCCGACATACTCTGCAATGTCAGCTTTCATGTTTGGCCACCAATACAACTTCTTTAGATCATGATACATCTTGTCCAAGCCAGGATGAATGGAATATTTAGACTTATGAGACTCGTGCATGATGAGGTCTCGTATTCCTCCATATAATGGAATCCAACTTCTGTCCTTGAAACACAGCCTTCCATCTGGTTTCTTGACAAATCCATTCGTGCTTTCTGGCATGCCGTAAATCTTCTCGTGCGGTCTATTCTCTTCCTTAAGGGCCTCAGCTTGAACTTCAAGAATTTGAGACGGAAGTGGTGATCTAATAGTCATACCCAATGATCTAACTTTGAGGGGTCCAAGTCGTTCCTTTCGACTTAAGGCATCTGCTACAACGTTTGCCTTCCCCGGGTGATAACGAATCTCACAATCATAGTCACTTAGTAACTCTAGCCATCGACGTTGCCTCATGTTCAACTCCTTTTGATCTAAAATGTGCTGAAGACTCTTGTGATCGGTGAAAACCGTACACTTGGTTCCATATAGGTAGTGTCTCCAGATCTTAAGAGCGAATACTACCGCTCCTAATTCTAGATCATGAGTAGTGTAGTTCTCCTCGTGGGGTTTAAGTTGTCTAGAAGCGTAAGCGATTACTTTAAGTCTTTGCATCAATACGGCACCCAAACCTTGGATTGATGCGTCACAATATACCACGAAGTCCTCACTTCCTTCGGGTAGTGCTAATATCGGTGCTTCACAAAGCTTCTGCTTCAAAAACTGAAATGCCGATTCTTGCTCCTCTCCCCAGTCAAACTTTTTCTTCTTCTGTGTTAACTCAGTCAAAGGTTTAGCAATCCTGGAAAAACCTTCGATAAACCTTCGATAGTATCCGGCAAGACCTAAAAATTGGCGTATCTAGGTAGGACTCGTAGGTGACGCCCAATTTTTAACAGCTTCGATCTTGGCGGGATCAACATGAATACCCTTACTGTCGATAACATGCCCAAGAAATTGTACTTTCTCAATCCAAAAATCACACTTGGAAAATTTGGCGTATAATTTCTCTTCTCTGAGCAGTGTCAGTATAGCCTTTAGGTGTTCTGCGTGCTCTTTCTTACTACGTGAATAGATAAGGATATCATCGATGAATACAATCACAAACTTATCCAAATAGGGTTTGCACACTCGATTCATTAAGTCCATAAATACAGCGGGTGCATTTGTTAGACCGAATGACATTACTTGGAATTCGTAGTGACCGTATCTTGTCCTGAAAGCCGTCTTAGGGATGTCTTCTTCCCTAACTCTCAGTTGGTGATAACCCGATCTCAAATCAATCTTCGAGTAGACACTCGATCCTTGCAGTTGATCAAACAGATCGTCAATCCTTGGCAACGGATATCGATTCTTCACCGTAAGTTTGTTCAACTGACGATAATCGATACACATCCTGAAGGTTCCATCCTTCTTCTTTATAAACAACACCGGGGCTCCCCACGGTGATGAACTAGGGCGAATAAATCCTTTATCTGACAATTCCTGCAATTGCCCAGATAACTCCTTCATTTCCGACGGTGCTAGCCTATAGGGTGCTCGTGCTACGGGTGCTGCTCCTGGCATCAAGTCGATTTGAAATTCCACTTGACGAGTCGGCGGAAGGCCAGGCAAGTCCTCAGGAAAAACTTCTGGAAAGTTCCCGACTACTGGCACATCCTCGAGTCGCTTCTCTTCTGACTTCTTCTCGGTGACTTGAGCCAAAAAGACTTGACATCCTCATTCGATGTACTTCACAACTTTGACGCAAGAAACAATGCTTAGACGTGTCTTACTTCGCTCGCCGCGAACAATCAGGGTTTCGTTATTCAGGGGGATGTGAACGACCTTTTCGTCACAAATGATCTTAGCGCGGTTCTTGGATAACCAATCCATTCCTATAACGACGTCGAAACTACCAAGTCTAATAGGCATAAGGTCAATGACAAATGGGGTGTCTAGTAGTCGTAGGGTGCAACCTCGGAGTATAGTGTTAGTGCTCACTAGCTTTCCATCAGCTATTTCAATCTCATATGTGGTGTCTAGTTTGGTCGGTGTAATATTAAGTAGGGGTGCAAGGTAAATAGATACGAAACTTTGATCGGCTCCAGAATCAAATAAAACTTTAACTAGGCGGTTGTTTAAAAAGAACGTACCCGTGACCACGTTCGGATCTTGCTAGACAGTCCCATCTCCCAAGTCCCAACACGTACGCTCTCCCACGTACATTGTTATCCTTATTTGGGCACTGACGCCTGTAGTGTCCTTTCTCCCCACAAGCATGGCATACTACAACCACGGGTTGCAAGTTAGCTCCTGTAGCGTTGCAATCTTGTGTCTTATGTCCAGTCCTTGAACATTTCCCATATTTAGCATAGCAGGGTCTAGTGTGATGCATCTTACACTTGTCGCAAAATGGAAGAGGTCCAGCATACCTAACATCCTTAACTGGTGCGGCGACATAAGCTCTGACAGCTTCCTGTCGTCGGTTCTGTTGATTGTGGTGGGTGTTTCTGTCATGGTGGTAGTTACGGTTGGGGTTACGGTTGTTGTTATTGCTGTTGTTGTTGTTGTTGTTGTTGCTGTTTGTCTTCCGATCATCAAACTTCCTTTTGTGATCGTTGTTCCCCTGAGCAGAGTTACGCTTAATCTCCCTGTCTAGCAGTGTTTGGGCAATAGTCATTGCTTCTTCCAAAGATTGAGGCTTTGACGAGGTGACGTTTCCCTCAATGCTCCTGGGTAGTCCCTCAATGTACCTCTCCAACAACTTTTCCAAATCGGGAACCCTTGAAGGGCAAAGTGTGGCAAGCTTCTGAAATCTCCTATCATAAGCCCTGAGATCATTTCCTTTCACGAACAACGTGTGAAACTCATCTTCTAACTTCTTGATCTCACCTCTAGGGCAGAACTTCTTCAGCATCTTCTCCTTAAAGTCAGCCCAGGTAATCTGATAGGCCTCCTCCACACCTATCTTCTGAGCAGTTGCGTTCCACCAAGACAACGCGTCTTCCAACAATGTTCCAGTAGCAAACGAGACTCTGCTTTCAGCGGCACAACCGCTCCTCACAAACACAGTCTCAGTTCGCTCAAACCATCGAGCAAGTTCTGTCACTCCTTCAGTCCCTTTGAAGTGAGATGGTTTACAAGCTATGAAGTCCTTATAGGTACATTTCCGAGTCGCAGCAGACTCGCTTTCTGCAGTGGCTCGGTTATTGCTACTAGTTCGTGCCATTGCGGCAGCCTGCTCTTCCAAAGCTGCAGCAACACTGTTGGCAACCAACTTTCTGATAGCAGCCTGGGTCATAGCGGGTGACGAAGTAGCAGTAGCGGTTTTCCTTGGGGCCATAAATCTATAAAATCGCAAGTGTATAAGTACAAATCCCAAACATCGATCAATAATAAGAGAAATAATGCAACCAAACTCATAATAGTCGAGATCATCACAAAGAACATATCACAACCACACCACGAATACATACATCAACATAAACCATATCATTCATAAATAATCATCACGTCATGTAACAACACACATGGAAATTATAATATGAATCTCAATATGGGAGCATAATAAAAGATCAGACAACTAGAACATCATAAATCAATATCAATACAGTACAATCATAACCAACATAAAGTTTTAATAATTTTGAATTCATTGTTACAAAACAATAAGATACAACATTATTAATGCCACAGGCGGCAAGTTAAGATGTCTCTGAATGTAATGATATGTCATAGATCTATGAAGGTCCAGGTGCGCCTCCTGATCTCCTCTCCAGCTCTCTGATGATCCTGATCATCTCTAACATCTTCAAATCCCTGGATCTCTCACGGGCCTGAATCTCCTCAATAGTGGCTGAAAGAGTGTGGTTGGTAGTACTAGATGCGGCCAACTCCTGTGTCTGATGCTCCAGCATCTGCTGTGTGATGATCACTATCGCTCTCAAATCCTCTATCTCATGCCTCTGAACTTCTAGTTGATGACCAAACTCGGTGATGGTAGCCTGTGCCTCCTCGATCTCTGTCCCCATCATCTCAAATACCATCTCTAAAGCTGTCCTATGTACCACGAGGTTCTTGACCTCCTCCTGCATACCCTCTATCCTCTCCAAGGATATATCCTCAATAACGCCCAACAGCTCATCAAGACGATCCTCATGTCTAAGTAACCTAGCAGCCAAAAAAGGGATAGTATGGTGTATCGGCTCCCCAGTGACCGGTAACACCGCTGAAGAGCCATCTCCAAGCTCAGCAGCCCTAGGTGATCCCTCAACCAACCTCCATCTACGAATGTAATCCAACAAGAACGACCATCGGCGGGCATCAACCAATCTATGAATGCCGGGTGAGGTGGGGGGTCTTAGTGGGAACAGGTGATGGTGATGGAACAGGTGATGAAGTAGGTGATGGTATCGGTACGGTAGTAGTCTGAGAGTAGAAAACTGTAGGTGGTGGCATGGGTGGCAAAACCTCAGAAGAGTGGGGTGCGGTGTAAGTAGGTAGCATGTAAGGATGAGGCTCAGGTGGGGGTGATACGGGTGATGGTGAAGGTGCTGGTGATGCCACAGGTGTCAGCTCTGGCATAGAAACAGGTGGTAGTACAGATGTGGGTGATGGTACATATGTAGGTACAGGTGGTGTAATAGTAGAAGTAGGCAAAATACAGACTCGTTTCCGAGCCGTGCATTTGCGGGTAAAGTCTCCCTCATGATATCGAAACAACTCTCCGAAAGGCTCAGGCTCATAGGGCTCAAGAATCCTCACTCGCTTGCGCCGACGAATTGGTGCAGGCGAGGATGGTGGTGGGATAGAAGCAGCAGTGTCAGAAGTATTGGAGTCAGAAGACTCGTCATCAGCATCTGAACTGGTTTGGTGACTAGCAGGTGGTGTAGGACGGTCATCAGCCGCAAAAAACTGCTGAGACGTAAGGTACTGATCATAAAGGTACTGCCCCTGTGTCATAGGTCCACAGACAGGGCGAAAAAGAGGCTGAATAGCAAAAGAATCAATGGGTGTAGAAGTAACCTCACCCTCCTCAAAGGACTCAGTATCAGCAGATGGGTCTCCAGATGGAACATGAGATGGTATGGCAGGTGATACAGGTTGGGTGTCATGGTCAGAATCATGGGTGTCTCGGGTGTCATAGTCAGATAGGTCAATGGTGGGATAGGTGGATGATGCCGGCACGACGTCGTCACTGTCGGACAAAATAATAACCGGGGGCGACATGGTACTTTAACATCCCAAAATAGCAGTAATTTAAGTAATTTAGTCTACATAATGCTACATGCATAGTGATCATAGTGAGCTAAATGCAATGGGTGCTAAAATCAAACCTTAAAATATGGCGTTGGCAAGCGCTGGCACGGAGGGCACTTTGGTGATAAATAGTTTGTTTAGAAATCCGGTGAGGTTATAGTCCAATGTTTTGAAAAATCATTTGGTTCTCTATAACCATGGCTCTGATACCAATCTGTAACACCCCGAAAATTTGATAAGCAGCGGAAGTCTAATCGGGGTCATTACAGTTTAGTACACAGTCATACTCATAGAAAACAATTCAAAAGATAGTCAATATCATTCCATGAAAACTCAAATAGTCAGAGTTACAAACATTTTTCCAAAATGTTAATTGTTTCGCAAAAGAGGTGATGAGTTTGTAAAGAATGATATCATTATTGAAATAAAAAGGGAGGTCCTGTGTGCCCTTTTGCCAGCTCCGTGCCACCAAGCCTGCTAATTTCCTGAGATAAACATGCTTTAAAAAGTCAACACAAATGTTGAGTGAATCCATAGTAGTTTAAATAGTAATAGTGCGAACACAAGTCAAGCATTTGAAATAAACAAGTCAAGATAGACAGGTCTTGACTAAACTGGTGAAATATTGCTCCTAAGCCTCACTAAACGCAAGCCTTAACATCGATTCGACATATCATAAAGATAATAACAATCACCTACATCACAGAGGATGTAAATGACAAGGGGCCCTCGGTGACAGGAAATGTGCCAAATTTCCATGGTACCTCGAATATAGCACACCTCCTTCCAAGTGATCACCTTGACAGAGGTGGGCTGCCATTCCAATAGATCTATCAACTATATTCGCGCTCACTCGCAAGTGATTAAGGTTCGTGATATGAGGGACTTGTAGCACATGTGCCAACTTAGGCAATATTAGGTTGTAACAGCATACAGAAAAATACTTGTGTTCGATTTATAGCATGTATCTCTCCACGGGGTTTAAAAACAATTAAAAATGTGAGACCATGAACTCACCTGACAGGTGTGGGTGAATCACAACGGTGCTCAAAAGTGATGGTGTACTGCTACGACTAGCAATGAAATTCCTCCGACTTGCGACCTAAATAATACATTGTCATCGGTGTTTTAGATTCGTTTCGTAATTGACATGTGATATGTCTCTTGTACGGTGATATCCATTCGGGTGTCTTAATATATTCCAAAATAACTTTACGTAGTTATTTGTATCGTTGATACGAACCGGTGTTCAATAAATGTTAATTCCTTTGTGAAAATAATATCGTTAAAAATATTTATAATTAAATATTTTTAGTAAAATTACATATTTATTTTTAAGTTACAAAGTGTATATATTTATATATACAAGATTTAATTATACAAAATAATTATCTAATAAAATATCTTTGTGCAAATTTACCCTTAACTTTAAATAAGTTACACTTTTTACCCTTTGGTAAAAAACGATTACATTTTTAGTCCTTGTTATAACTTTTTACACTTTTACCTTGATCTTTTGAATTTTACAGTTTCTACCCTTTAATTTTAGTCAAAATCAACAACTTCTAATTTAATCCGAAAGTTTTCATGATTTGTCACTTTTAGTCCTTTAACGCGACTTTTTGCAAAAATAGTACTTGGTTAAGTTTTTGAAAAACAAACTTTTTGGTACAATAAAAGTAGCATTTCATCTTAATTGTATTCCTCAAAATCAGCTTTTAAAGTTTTAAAAATATTTCGAATTCCTATTAGTTTCAAACCGAAATTCCCTTTTGAATTTGTACCTGGGCTCGTTAGCCCATTCTAGGCCCAAGTGGCATTTGTAATTGAAATTAGAGGTGCTCGACATGGATTTAGTTTAGGCTTAGTTTTTGTAGTTTTAGATCGAGAGTGTTTTGCATGTGACGTTAGTTTAGTTAATCGTGAGTCGAAAAATTAGAGTGTCGAATAATATATGTATGTTGTACGTATAAAAATGAAATGGTGAGCCCTTTCCTAAGGGTGTCGAGGTGTTGGTGTTACATGTGTTTAAGTGTTTCAAAGTAATATGCGACGTGTGAAATGCGTGATATGCATGAAATAGGTGAAGTAGAAATTGAAAAGAGAGGTGATGACTTACAACACCAAAGATGGTGGTGAAGAGTTCGTGTGATACGAGACAAGTAAACGAGCAAACGTGATACTTCTTCGTGTAGTGACCTTTGTTCCAAAACTTAGTTACCCAAATAACTATTAACCCCAAATCTTTCTCGTGCGCCTAGATCCTCTCGACAGTAGCCAAAGGAGATAGAAGAGTTTTATGCTTTGAGTTCTTTGTGAAGTTTGAAAGTGTGAGGTTAAAATGCATTAAATGTGGTTTATATAGGGTAGTGATGGTGTTTTGAATGTCTCCATGTGATACTACATACTCCGAGTGTCATTTCTTTTCTCGACAAAGTTGTCTAGGCTTCCCTCGTATGATCTTGTCGATTGTAAGAGTTTGGAGGCTACCAACTTATTTCAATGCTAGGGCTTTAGAGGATTTTAGGCATGTGTGTACTATAAAACTTAGTTTAATGTTTGTGTTAGGAGTTTAAGAAACACATGATCTAGTGGTTAAAGAGTAATTAGTGTGTAATATTGTTAACCATGGGTTTGACGGCTCCTTTGGTCGGCTTGGTGTTTGGGTTTGATTGACCTCACGTTTATGAAACAAAGTCAAAGGGATTGCATGCTTCTTGTCGAGTTTATAGGGAACCAAAGAATACATGTGTAATATTATTGTTGTACACGAGTTGCATGATATGCTACGCAAAAAGAAGAAAAACATAAACAACCATTTGGTTTGGGAATACACGGCCCAAAGAAACAAGGAAATAAAATGAATTTGGGTGGGCTTATGGTGTGCTCTGCCCAGCAGTAGGGCAAAAAGAAAGAAAGAAACTTGGGCTAAGGGTGATATACGGCCCATCATAAAAGATAGAGTGGCGGTGACTAGTGCTTTCGTACTTTAGTTTCGGTATCGGTGTTTAATACGTTCATAGCTTTATTCTTGGTGTCAGTGTCGGTGTTGATTCGTGTGATTCTCATAAGTGTAAACGGTGTCGTTCCTAGGTATATATACTCATATATATACATAGTGTGATAATAATTCGTAATAATATAATATATCGGTGTCTAATCAAGGTGTCGGGTCGCAAGTGGGAGTTACCGGTGTTAACCTCATTGGGTGACATCCAAGATTGACAATCGGGTGATACCAGGTGACAAAACATAATCAGCTGTCAAACAAACGGTGATCAAAATAATCGGGTGTCAAACAAACGGTGACCAAAATAATCGGGTGTCAAACAAACGGTGTCTCATATAAAAATTTCAAATTAGCCCGCAAAAATGGCTTAGTTTAGAATAGTATCGAAATTAGCATTAATAAATGACCTGGGATTTTACGGAGTATTACAGATTGTTTCTACGTCTGATTGTACAAAGTTTGTTAAAGTCACAAATAAATCCAAAGCTAGTGCAAATGAAACAAAATTGAAACCAGCTATTAAAGTTGGAGTAGGACTTGGTAGAAATGAATTTAGAACTAAAACCACTCAACCGAGACCTAAAACTCCTATTTCAAAACGCCCCTTTCCAAAGAGGAACTACAACATGCAACCAAACTACCAACATGGTTAGAACCAAAACACATCTAGACATCACCAAACTCCAAATTACATGTCATGGAACCCATATCTTCCATTTCCATTTATGAATAAAGTTAATGGTATGTTTAACCAAAATGGACCCATGGGATATTGGGGACCAAATGTTTGAGTGTTTTGTATAAAATAGGTGTGTTTCAAAGTGAATTTGGAACCGGATGAATGGATCAAAGATAGTGGTTGCTCAAGGCACATGACGGGGAACAAAAGCCTCTTCTCATCTTATCAAAAATGTGATGGAGGTAATGTCACGTTTGGTAGCAAGGCTAAAAGCAAAATCATCGGAAAAGGTACAATCTCTCATGACTCTCTCTATATAGATGATGTAGCACATGTTGATAACTTAGGCTTTAATCTCCTTAGTATTAGTCAACTTTGCCGAAATAAGTATACGCTCTTTTTAGTAAAAACGGAAGTAAAATACTTAAAGATGGCATAACTATAGCTTGAGGCGTGGAGTAGGGCAAGGAAAAAGAGTCCTTGTAGCCGAACCACGATAAACTATCGTGTTGCAGTTTGATTGTTTCTTTCGTTACTCTTGCATATTATATATTGTCTTGTAGTTTAGATCTTTGATTAAACGTAAAGTTTCACAAGATAATTAACTTAAAAACCAGTAAACTATTCAACACCCCATTCTAGTTTTTCACAATTGGCATCAAGAGCCACGTTGCTCAAGCTTTTAAAATATATTGTGTTTTAAAACTCTAGTTGCTTGATAAAAACTTGGCTTGATTACACCCCCTATTTGAGGGTAACTAATGTGTGCATATCTAAATACTATTTATAAAACAAAAATGGTTAAGTGAAAAATCAATAAAGTGAAATGTAAAATAATTAAGAATGAAATATTGAAACAATTAATTATGAGCAAGTAAAAACTTGAACCTAAAAAAGGAAATGTTGAAAAAATATGTTTCAAAAGGAAACTATTAATATTGAAAACTGAGTTGACTCGGGACGCTTTAAATACGATAGGTTGATCCGGTTTAATTTGATCCGTTTTGACCCAACCCATCGGGTTGACCCAGTTTAGATTGACCCAGAACGGTTGAACCACCCGGAACGGTTCAACCGGTTGAACCACTCGGGTCAAACTGGATTTCAAAACGTTATGTTAAATCACCAGATATTCAAATTTTTATTATTTTTTTTAAACACATAATTTTTTTTAATCATTAACACTATTTGCCGCTATAAAATTCCGTTGCTATGCACTGGTACTCGTCTAGTAATCATAAATGTGAGTATTTTTTTCTTGTTTCTCTCATGTCCTTCCACGGTTGTGTTGAATTTTGCTACTTGTGTTTGACGAACGACCTACGATCTAATGTTTCCGCGTATCGTACTTGGGGTTTTGTCGTAATTGTCAAACATTCACAGTTTTCCTTACCCATGTAAATTCCATCAACTGACCTACACCTTTTTTAGCATCGTACACATAACATAATTAAATGAATACAGAAAGTCGGTTATCCGTATATATGCATGTATATATATCATTTACCCTCATCAATCTATCATACACCAATCAACTCTTTCTAAACCACTACCATGAGCACCTCCACCAACACCCGCGGACCAACTGCCACAAGAAAACACCCAATATACCGCGGCATTCGTTGGCGTAGCAGCAAGTGGGTGTCTGAGATACGTGAACCACGTAAAGCCACGCGTATATGGCTTGGGACATACCCAACTCCAGAAATGGCAGCTGCCGCCTATGATGTGGCTGCATTGTCACTCAAAGGCGGCGACACAATGCTGAATTTTCCAGACCTTGCAGGGTCTTACCCAGTCCCACCAGTTCCTGAGCCTGTGTTTATCAGGAATGCAGCGGAGGCTGGGGCGGATATGGTGATGTTATCTAGTGGTGGGAGTGGTGGGAATAATAATACGGCTAGTGCAGTAGAGTTTATGGATGAAGAGGCGATTTTCGGTATGGAGAATTTGTTGGTTGACATGGCAGAGGGGATGATGATTAGTCCACCGCGACAGTTTGGGTATGATGATCAGCCCCCGGCGGACTCTTCAGGTTCGGATAATCTTTGGAGCTATTGATTTGGAAGAGGGATCTTCTAAATTTGTATCGTTTGTTTGTCAAAAGGACTTGAGAGCAAGTATAGTGTGCATGCGTGATTAAAGATTTGAGTGTGAGTGTTTAATTAGTTTTCTCTAAAATACAAACACCATATATATACAGTAAATAGATAAGTCATTTACATTTATGATTTATCATGTGTCAAACTAGAGGCCAATATTTGATGTGTTTTATGAACAGGTTCGGTCCGATGGAATGGACCTATATTCGTTTTGTGTTTTACTATCATGTTTGTTTGATTTAATTTGTATGAACAAACTTGATAATTAATTCAAGTATGTTGTTTGATATGTAAAAGCGGGTATATGGTACTTGTTTTTTTAGAGAAGGAAAGAAAAGTAGGTACTTATAACAGACATAGATTTTTTTGAAAGAAAACAACGCAAACTGACTATTTTATTTCATAAGCAATTGTAGTTTAAACTAGGTTTTGCAATTTACAAACGCCACAAAATGCTATTGTTATCTTCAAAGATTGGCTAACACCATATATATATATATGGATGACATTAGTTTCAAAGTTCCAACATCGTACGTCACGAAAAATCTAGTCGTTGTTGCGTTTGTTTTTCCAGAAAACAAACGAAAAATCTAGATAGAAGACACGTGTAAAGAAAGACGCTGCGTGGGTTTGACAGTACCAACTTGCGCATGAGTGACAGGGTGAGTCCGAGTAGGTTGTGTCGTGGTTGAGGTGGACGAGGGAGCTGGAGAGGTTGGGTTATTTGGTTTGATAATTAATGGACAAGGGATGGGCGTAGGTGGTGCATTGAGCTGGATAAGTGACGGGCTAGGTAGGGGTGTAGTTGGTATATTGGGTTGCTGATGTTGGGATTGAGTTGGGTTGGTGCCGTGGATTGAGCTTGTGTATTATTTGTGGAGGTATCAAGAGAGTAGATAAGATGGCGAGTGATGTGGGATGGTGAAGTGTCTAGAAAGTCATAAGACGAGGTTGAGGAATTTGGCAATGAGCCGTAGGGAAATTGAGCTTCATCGAAGGTTACATGTCGTGAAAGTATAATTTTGTTGCTGGAAGGGTCAATGGTAGCCTCAATGATAAGCGGGGTACCCCAAAAATATGCATGGTGTGGCATGAGGGGTTAGTTTGTGTGGTGAGTACAGGTGTGGGTAACAAAGACATCCAAAAGTATGAAGATGAGAATAGCTGGGTTCTTTATTAAACAACTTCTTGAAAGGTATGTCATTGTTGATGGCAGACGAGGGTAGTAAGTTTAGTAAATATGTGGCCATGTGAAGGGCTTCTACCCAAAATGTACGGGGAATGTGTGCTTGAAATAGGAGGGTACGAAGCATGCTGTTAATGGTTTGGATCATTCGTTCCGATTTCCCGTTTTGTTGGGAAGTCTTGGGGCAAGAAAACCGGATCTGAATGCCTTTGGTATCTGATACGACCCGGTTAGGAGTTGTATCGAGATAGGGCACCACTTCAAGCGGGCGCGAGCTCCTTAAGAAGAAGATTGTAGAACTAGAATATTATTGATTGAAAACTTGATTGAATGATAAACTAAAATATTAGAAAGAGTATTTATAAGACAAAGTAAAACCCTAATAGCTAAATGAGCCTTGGACTCGAGCCCAAGCGTATCATTCCTCACTCTTTCAAAACCACCTTGCCCTCAAGGTGTTGTCTTGAAAAATTTCTCTTGATTCCGGGATCCCATATCTTAGTCCTATCTTCCACTCCCATAGTTCTCTTAATGAAAGCACCAATTGATACGACCCGGTTAGGAGTTGTATCGGGATAGGGCACCACTTCAAGCGGGCGCGAGCTCCTTAAGAAGAAAATTGTAGAACTAGAATATTATTGATTGAAAACTTGATTGAATGATAAACTAAAATATTAGAAAGAGTATTTATAAGACAAAGTAAAACCCTAATAGCTAAATGAACCTTGGGCTCGAGCCCAAGCGTATCAGTATCAAACAAGGTAAGGAGATTGATGTTATCGAACTAATTACCACCATGGTGACATTGAAACGCATTTAAGTCAAAGTGGTTTTTAACATAAATTCTAACTTCATTCACTATTTCAATAAAAAAAATTAAGATTTTATATAATTTATTCGAAATGACAAACTCCACCAATTATTTCAATAAAAAGTTAAGATTTTATATTATTTTCTCGTATGGGCAAAGTCCAACCGGCTAATTTTTTCATTTAACCGGAAGATTTGCCAATCACGAAAACGTAATACTAATCTTGACAGGTAGTACTCATATACGCCATGTCTATTGATATATCGAGCTAATTAAGAATTCTAATCTTCTCACATCTGATCCTTAATTAAAAAAGAATATCATAGTATCGTGTTTAATTTTACCACAACCCTAAATTTCAAAGTGTAGTTACAATAACTGTTTTCTCTAACATGAGATTATTTAGTTCAATCGATTTTTTTTTTTTTTTTTTTTTAAATATTATTATATACGAAGACACTACCAAAAAAACCAAAAAAAAAAAAAAAAAAAAAAAAAAAAAAAAAAAAAAAAAAGTTGATATTGTTTGTCCTGGATTTAAGTTCAATCCCCTAAAAAAAAAGTGTGTGTTTAGCAATCTTTTCTATTCAAGTATGTGATGATGTGAATATATCAGAAAGAGTACGTAATACACATTATTTAAATTGATCAGTAGAAGAAAATTAAAATACAAGAGATTTAATGAAATGGGATTCCTGTAAATCCAAAAAGAATATAACATAGCATATACCTCTCTGCTACTCCATGAATCTTACAATTAATCAACAACCTTTGCATTCAATATTATTTACTCTTTGTTTCTTCAAATTGTGAGTTTTTGAGTCATAGTAAAGATAGTCAAGTGAGTAATAAGCAAATAGGTTGTAGGGCTTCTCTCCTTTGGCATATAGATATCGTAACCCTAATAGCCCAATAGGAGCTAGCTTCAAATCGGGACGTTGTCAAATGAATTTTGTGTGTGAATGTAGTAGCGGATATTGGTAAAATTTTAAAATGACAGTGGGGTTATGCTTACCGAATTACAAAGGATCACAAAGTCATATTGGTAATTCTGTAAACTTTTTTCTTAGGTAGTACGTGTTTGATTTAGGGTTTATGAATCAAGGAATGATTTGTATTCCCAATATTACATGGGCATGCATGGTTGCTAAAATTTGCTATCAAACCCACAGCTATATGCATATTCCAAATCCACAAGGTTGGCGGTTTTTCTCCCTCTTATATATTTACTCATTTCCATATCCATGCCCAAATTACCAAACACCTCCTTCATTAATGTAACTTTTTTTTAACAAATGTAATTTCACGTGCCCATAGTTCACATGCCTTGTATGTAGAAATGGGTGTAGGGAGTTATTTGCCATAGGAGAGTTGCCCTGTAACTAGTTTGTTTAATTTAAGACAAGAACATATATGAATGAAGATGTCATTTTGGTCATCCTAGGTGTTCAATGATTTTTGGTCACAAATTCTTGCTAGCTACGTACCTGATAACATTGGTGTTGTCAAATGTTGAAGCATAATTCCGTCGGGCAGGTCTGGACGCAGGGGCGGATGTACATGCAAGCCAGGGGTAGCGGTCGCTACCCCTGAACTTTTACCCGGTAGTGGAATTTTTGGCGATTTTTGGCCATTTTTTGGCGATTTCGCGACCCCTGAAACAAATTTTCGCTACCCCTAAACAAATTTTCGTAATTCGCTACCCCTAAACTTGGCTCCTAGTTCCGCCCCTGTCTGGACGGCTCTCACGTGCCATCCATCCTCCTTCCCAAGCGTAGAAGTGTGTTGCAAACATAAAACAACCGGTTAGAAGCTGGAGCTCCGGGACCACCCTCCGACGGTCAAGTCATTGCTCTATTGAGAGAGTATGCATATAATATATGTGGTATGAGTGTAGGCATAATATAGGTAGGTACGATGTGTCCTCCGGGAACCTTCTACCTCTCTTTACTTTCTCTCTCTAGAATTACTCGCAACAGGAGGGTGCGTCCCCTCATGCTTGGTCTTCCATCCGGGTCCTTCATGCCCGGCCCTTCATGCCGGGGGACGCATCCTTCCTACCTATATCATGCCTACATTCATACCACATATATTATATGCATACTCTCTCAAGTAGAGCACTGACTTGACCGTCGAAGGGTGGTCCCGGGGCTCTGGCCTCGGGACTCCTAACCAATTCTTTTATATTTGCAGCACACTTCTACGCTCGGGAATGAGGATGGGTGGCACGTGGTCAAGACCTACCCGACGGAATTATGCTTCAGCATCAAACATAACACAACTCTATGGATTCATAACGCATGTGTTATTAGTCGTCAAACATAACACAACTAGCAAGAATTGTTTTATCTTTTAGGTAACATTGGTTTAGGCACTGCGAATTGCTTGAAAAAACATTGGTTGGTACGACCAAAGTCTTCAACTGTTTATAAGCCTTTTACAAACAAAGAAGGAAGTGCAGAGTAACATTGGTGTTGTCAGATGGATAGCAATCGCGTAATCCAATCCACGCCCAAGACTTGGATATTCCTCCAGACCGTTACAACTATTTCCACTTGTTAGCCTAGGTACGGACGAAGCTCCACTTAGTTCTGGAGGAAGCTCCAAATTTATATTCTTTTTGTTTATTTACTTAGTTTTCACCTGTACTTCTTTTATGAAGCTAGGCAGAAAAGCTTTATTGAAACTTTACGATGGGAAACCAACAAATGTGTCACCATGCCTAAAAGAAAACCCACTCAATCAAGGAAAACAATTAGTTACTCCGTATAATTGAACACCCAATACACATATTAGTACACTTGAAAACTTAGATCATTTAGTATCTAGACACTTTTAAGGGTGTGCAGAATAATAATTCAAATTTGAAAAATATAATTAAAATTACGATTACCCTATAGTAATTTACTCAATAATTAATTAATTATTCAAAAATTAGGCTTTAATACAACTATTTTTAATTTTTCTGAACTCGAAATCAAATACTACGTTCAATCAGAAATTAAACAAAGAGTAATCCCTGAATCATCTCGTTTAATCAGAAATTAAACAAAGAACATGTCAGAATAACCAATGAAGCGATTTTTTAATTATTTACGTTCAAAAACAATGCAAATGCATGTTTAAAAACCATGCATCCAAACACTGGTTTAGCGTTAAGCTAAAAACAGGTTATTTTGTTGGGGAAAATGGAATTTCATCCATATCTTTAAAAAAGCCTTTATATCAATACTAGCTTCAAGGCCCGCCTGATGGGCGGCTAGCTCCAAGATTTTTTTAAGATAACAAATGGAGTAAAAACATTGATACAATCACGTTAAAAAATAAACAAACAATAAACTAATTTTTTATTAAAAACCGTAAGATTCCTACATATAGTTGATTGCGAAAAAGAGAATAGCAAATAAAAACACACTTATAATCTATTAGGACTTTGTAGACAATGTTGTTTGTGGAATTGTTGTAGTTTTCATCTGTCACAACATAGCACTTTTAGACCCTTATTGTTTTTACCCTTGAAACAACTATATATAGTTGCCCATGTGAAATATGGTAGTTCCAAATATAGTCCCAACTTTGACAAAGCATCTTCTTATTGGTTAATCCATTGTATGGGTTGTGTTTGGTCCCGTCGAGCCAAAGTGTCTTCGTAAATAACTAAGTATAGTATGATAAGAAATTAAATTTAAAATCTTATAAAAAGCAAATGCAAATAGAGAGATACTATAAATTTTCATTACTTGAACTACAACCACCATTCAACAATAACATCATCTTCATAATGAGACTAACTCACCTAAGCCATCTATATACTTTATCTTTATTTTAGCTACCAATCATGTAATAGTCTTTAAAAGGATAAAGTAATCCAACTTTTGATACAAATCTGTCTCTAACGCAACTTAGGAGGTTGAATGCATTAGATTACAACCCGTAAAGGCCAATCTCACATGTTCCCCTATTAGCCATAAACTTTATGGGATGATAATTGCCACCTATGTCTGATATATGTGCTACAAAAGTTCGAAACAAAATGTAGAATTGTTCATCAAAACTAGCATAACTTTCATATAACTTTCGCCAACGGTTCATGTTATAGTTCTTTAAAATCTATAATTTCAAGTATATTAAAAAAAATGTACAACCAATAACATGCTTAAAAGGTCAAAATGATGCTTTTCTCTAGACTTTTAGTCTATACCTTATCTTTTATAAGCCGCTATAGACATAGTCTGGACAGAACACTCACCAGTGTTTAATATGTATAAATCATCAAAATATTCTTCAACATAAAGATCCCCCAAAGATAAAAAGTCTTTTGCCAATAAGTGTGAGCCTTCTCGTGCTTCAGGGCCATCTAATGGTGCCATCCATGTCTTTGTGGCTGACAATACAAAATCATATCAACAATCAGATAATACATTTGGGTCATAATATTAGCAGTAGTCCAAAAGATATAATGATCAACATTAAATATGTGCAAAATGCAGGAAGGTACAACTCACAAGTGTCCAAAATATGCAAATCCTTTAGAGGAACACTCCTATCAGTACCTCCAAATACAAACAACTTATCTCCAACTGTAGTGCAGTTGTGGTTGTCTCTTGGCACGGGCAGTGTACCTTGCATATCAGGTTCACTCCAAGTCCTTGCAACTTAAAAAAATAAATAAAGGGTAATGATCAAATTCTAACATTAACCATTGAATCAACTCTATAATTTATTTTTAACACATATGACAGATAAAAAGTTAATGTCACTTGTGTTGTAGTATTTAAACAAACATAAAATACACGGGCTTCAACAACTCATAAAACATTCTCCTTTTTAGTGAAGCTTAGTCATGGATGTGATACTGATTCAAATCTTTAGCTCCATGCCAAGATAATTCACAAAAAATATATAATACGGTTTATGTAAGAAAGGAACCACTGCTATTTGTAAAACTAACGCCTTCTATGAGGGTGTTCAGGATTGCTTAAAATTCTTAACAAACTTCTATAAAAAAGTAAACTATCACCAACAATCATCATACCCAATAGCAAAACTAATGCCTTCTACGAGGGTTTTTTTTTATTTCTGCTTAAAAGCTTACTTCTAAGTAGATTGAAGTGCTTATATAATCCAAACTGCGTATGATGTATGCTTTTTGGGGCAAAATAAGCACGTTGAATGAGTAGGTACAACTTCGGACATGCTTAGTCCAAAGTGCTTAATGAAAATAAAATTACTCTTTTACCATCATATATAACCTAAAATCCGTTAACAACAGATTAGAATGAAATTTCTATAAGAGATTGGTCTTTTATAACAAAATAAGTAAATACATTATTTCTTAGAGCGCTTATCTAAGCAGCAGCTTAAAAGTGCTTACTTAGAACAAATGAATGAAAAAAAATTCTATGTAAGTATTATGCATGTTGTTACAAAATAATGATAATCAACAAGAAGTATAAGCTAGAAGAATAGAGAGATTGTGGAATGCATTTTATTGATGATTACAAACTACAAATGAATCTCTATTTATAGGGTTCTTACAATCAAGGTGATAATCAAGATAAGAATAAATCTCCTACTAATCATACTTATCTTCCTACTAATCATCCTAGTCACCAAGTGATATGATAAGATTTTATGGAGGTTAAGGTGTATGGATAGACACACATTAATTATTCATAATACTCCCTCTTGGCTATCCATCATTAGTTGTCATACGATTAGATTTGCTACCTCGTTAAAAACCTTGCTTGGAAAAACCCGGTGGGAAAAAACCATAGCTAAGGGAAAAAGAGTGCAGCCTGTGTGGTCTCCCTCTGATGATTAGATTACTGAAGTTCATTGAGTCTTCGCATTCCAATGACGTGAACCAACTTCTTAAATGTTGCAGTAGGAAGTGCCTTGGTAAACAAGTCTGCTAAGTTCTCGCTTGAACGGACCCTTTGAACAATAATATCGCCGCTCTTTTGTAAGTCATGAGTGAAAAAGAACTTCGGTAGAATATGTTTGGTCTTGTCACCTTTGATGTATCCGTCCTTAAGCTGAGCAATGCATGCTGCATTATCTTCATACATGATTGTTGGAGCTTCCTTATCTAAAGAAATACCATATGATTCACGAATATGTTGTACCACATTTCTTAACCATACGGATTCCCGACTCGCTTCATGGATGGTCAAGATCTCTGCATGATTTGATGAAGTGGCACTCATTGTTTGCTTCACGGAACGCCATGAAATGGCAGGAACTTGTGAAAACATATCCAGTTTGGGACCGATCGGTATGGGGATCAGACAAATAACCTGCATCTGCAAAACCAACTAGATTTCTTTCGGATGAGTTGGTATAATATAATCCCATATCTTTTGTACCTTGAAGGTAGCGAAATATTTGTTTCACCCCATTCCAATGTCTCCTTGTTGGACACGAACTATATCTTGCCAATAGGTTTAGTGAAAATGATATATCGGGTCGTGTATGACTCGCAAGAAATAACAATGCCCCAATGGCACTTAAATAAGGTACTTCAGGACCAAGAATTTCCTCGTCGTCACTTGGAGGTCGAAAAGGGTCCTTTTCAACATCTAAGGTCCTTACAACCATTGGGGTGCTCAATGGATGGGATTTTTCCATATAAAATCTTTTTAGCAACTTCTCTGTGTATGCATTTTGGTGGACAAGGATTCCATTCTTTAGATGTTCAATTTGTAATCCAAGACAAAACTTTGTTTTTCCGAGATCCTTCATTTCAAATTCTTTCTTGAGGCATTCCACTGCCGTTGGAAGCTCCCCTGGAGTTCCAATGATATTCAGATCATCAACATATACAGCAATTATGACATATTCAGATCCAGACCTCTTTATAAAAATACATGGGCAAATAGAATCATTTCTATATCCTTCCTTTAATAAATATTCACTAAGGCGATTGTACCACATTCGCCCAGACTGCTTCAACCCATACAAAGATTTATTCAGTTTAACTGCATATTGTTCTCGAGAACTTGTTTTACCTGATTCAGGTAGCTTAGAACCATCTGGAAGCTTCATGAAGATTTCTGTATCAAGTGAGCCATATAAATAGGCTGTCACAACATCCATTAGACGCAGATCGAGTCCTTCTTGTATTACCAGACTAATTAGATAACGAAAAGTAGTTGCATCCACCATAGGAGAATATGTTTCTTCGTAATCTATACCCGGTCTTTGTGAAAATCCTTGTGCCACCAAGCGTGCTTTGTAACGCATAATTTCATTTCTTTCATTTCGTTTTCACACAAAGACCCATTTATACCCAACGGGTTTTACACCTTCAGGTGTACGGACTACCGGTCCAAAAACTTTTCGTTTTTCAAGAGATTTTAATTCTGTCTCAATTGCGTCTTTCCATTTTGGCCAATCACTTCTATTTTTGCATTCCGAAATTGACTTTGGTTCTTGATCCTCATCATTTTCCATAACTTCTAGCGCTACATTATATGCAAAAGCATCATCGACGTCGATTTCATTTCGGTTCCATACCTTTCTAGACATGATATAATTTATTGAGATCTCTTCATTTTCGGGTACCCGAGGTTCATCTTGAACCGTCATGTCTAATGTCTTTATAGAGGACCCTTCTGGTGTTTCTTTAACCTCAACTTGACCATCTTGATTATATGCTCCCTTTTTCTTTCGAGGATTTTTATCTTTGGAACCGACTGGTCTACCACGCTTTAGGCGTGCCTTAGACTCATTAGCAATTTCTGAATGTTCTTTCGAAACATCAATTTTAACAGGAGCATTAACAGCTGGTATATGTGACTTGGTTACTCTTTTAAGGTCAGTAAACGCGTCTGGTAATTGATTTGCTAACCCTTGTAAATGAATTATCTTTTGAACTTCTTGTTCACATTCTTTTGTTCGAGGATCAAGATGAGATAATGATAATTCTTTCCAACTTATTTCACTTCCCAGCTGTTTCTTTTCTCCCCCTAATGTTGGGAATACTGTCTCATCGAAATGATAATCAGCAAATCGAGCCGTAAATAAATCCCCCGTTGATGGCTCTAAATTTCTAATTATAGATGGTGAATCATACCCAACATATATTCCCATTCTCCTTTGAGGTCCCATCTTTGTGCGTTGTGGTGGAGCAATTGGGACATATACTGCACAACCGAAAATTCTTAGATGGGAAATATTTGGTTCCTGACCAAAAACCAACTGTAATGGGGAGTAAGTATGGTGACTTGTTGGCCTGATACGAATTAGTGTTGCTGCATGTAGAACAGCGTGGCCCCAAGCAGAAACTGGTAGTTTCGCTTTCATAATCATGGGCCTTGCAATCATCTGAATTCGCTTGATAAAAGACTCAGCAAGGCCATTTTGTGTATGAACATGAGGTACTGAATGTTCTACACTTATCCCAATAGACATACAATAATCATTAAATGTCTAGGATATAAACTCACCAGCATTGTCCAAACGTATTGTCTTTATAGGATAATCTGGAAAATGTGCTCTCAACCTTATTAATTGAGCAAGTAATCTCGCAAACGCCATATTGCGACTTGACAATAGGCACACATGTGACCATCGAGTTGATGCATCGATTAAAACCATAAAATACCTAAATGGTCCACAAGGTGGATGTATAGGCCCACATATATCCCCTTGTATTCTTTCCAGAAAATTAAGGGATTCATTCCCTACCTTAGCTGGTGATGGGCGTGTGATTAATTTTCCTTTTGAGCAAGCAACACATGTAATATCTTTTGTTTCAAGAATCTTATGGTCCTTTAATGGGTGTCCTTTGGAATTTTCTATTATCTTTCGCATCATTAATGATCCGGGATGGCCTAGCCGATCATGCCAAACGATAAATTTTTCTCGGTCAATAAGTTTTTTATTTATGACCACATTTGTTTCAACAATATTAATCTTAGTGTAATACAACCCGGATGAAAATGCGGGTAACTTTTCTAACACTTTCTTTTTACCCAAAATTACGTTCGTAATATGAAGGTACTCATCATGTCCTTCATTTGTAGTCTCAATATGATATCCATTTTGACGAATATCTTTAAAACTTAATAAATTCCTTTGAGACTTGGGGGAAAATAGCGCATTGTCAATTTTAAACATTGTACCTTCAGGTAATAATATATGTGCTTTTCCATAACCTTTTATTAGCTTTGCACTACCCGAGATAGTACTCACATTTGATTCTTGTATGTTTAAATGTGAGAAATATTTCTCCTTTTTAAGTATCGTGTGTGTAGTTGCACTATCCACTAGACATATGTCTTCATCATCAATAATAAGTTGTGCTACACGATCCATATTCTTCAAAATAAAAACACATATTATAAGTAGAATGTTTAACGGATTAATTAAAAAGGAAATAACATGTTTTATTAAGCCAAGTGAATAATTATAAATAAAGTACGTCTCATAGGACAACATAGGTAAACTTGAAAGAAAATAAACAAAACAAACAAGATCATCATCGATATGAAGATGTTTTATTCTTGGCTTTATTGACACTTTGCTTATGGATCACTCATTTATGAGGAAATCACTGACATCCAAATGAGTGTTATCATTTGGGTCTTCTGGAACACCAAGGTTGTCAATACCGAGGCTATCGATATCAAGGCTATCAATTTTCCCTTCATCATATGCAAAGTTAACTTCGACCCCTTTTCCTTTGGTCTTTTGGGATCGTTGGTAGAGTTCCACCAAATGTCTGGGTGTGCGACATGCACGGGCCCAATGATTAGTACCGCCACAACGATACCATACATTTTCAATGGCACCTTTTGTTTTTTCACCTCCATCATTTTTGATCATCTTACCTTTATCTTGCCACTTTTTGTGACCACTTGTATTTCCAAACTGAAAACCATGATAATTACCTCGACCAATACCGCGCCCTTGGCCACGTCCACGACCACGGCCACGTCCTCGTCCACGGTCAGATCCACGACCGCGACCTCCATTTACCATATTTGCTTCCAAAAGTGGAGCGGATCCAGTTGGACGTGATTCATGGTTTTTCATCAACAATTCATTATTTTGTTCCGCAACAAGTAAACATGAGATCAAATCACAATACTTTTTAAAGCCTCTTTCGCGGTATTGTTCTTGAAATAGTAAGTTTGAGGCATGAAATGTAGAGAATGTTTTTTCAAGCATTTCTTCATCAGTGATTTTTTCTCCGCACAAAGTTAATTGTGAGGTAATTTTAAACATAGCAGAATTATATTCACTCACTGTTTTAAAATCCTGGAACCTTAAATGAACCCAGTCATAGCGGGCCCTTGGTAAAATCACTGTTTTTTGATGTTCATATCTGTCTTTCAAATGATTCCATAGGACAAGTGGGTCCTTAACAGTGGGATATTCATATTTTAAATTCTCATGGAGGTGATGGCGCAAGAATATCATTGCCTTAGCCTTTTGTTCAACAGTTGTTGTTTTTCCCGCTTGGATGGTATCACCAAGGCCATTAGCAGCAAGGTTCATCTCGGCATCCAAAACCCAAGACAAATAGTTTTGTCCACTTATGTCCAAAGCCAAAAATTCAAGTTTCGCAAGATTCGACATGACTAGCTATATCATCAAATATATGCAAGTTAATATTTACTCAATTTGCAAATTAACACAATAAAATATAACATACACATGAATATATCGAACACAAAACAGCGAACAACAAATATAATGCTCATCATCATAAATTGTACGAAATTATTGTGTTTGTTATGTATTCAATTAAATAACTATTGAAACACATAAAAGCACATGAAGGCACAACATGATATGTATAAATATAAATAAAGAAACAATAAACAAAGTACCATTCACATTATATAACAGGCATGAACAACAAAACACAAGAACCAAGACGAAACAACTAAAAACATATGACATAATAACACCCGAACACTAAATAAATATAAACAAAAATTATATAGAAGGCAATATCGAAGCAAATGCAGTAGTACATCGACCATATTAGTAGATATTTCAAACAGAAACATCATAATTGAATAAGTAAAGCACATAAATAATTAGCACATAGACGTACTATACGATACGCAAAGATCATAAACAATATACGTATAGAAGAATCAAGATAACATCTAAAATTCTAAACACATATGATTAATATTTAATAATGCTAAATGGAACAAGAAGTAAAAGTAATACAACAAACAAGTAGGGCCAATGATCAATTAACAAAATAATACATGCATGTAACAAAACAGTTTAATGTACGATAGTATATAAATAAAGATGTTACACATATACAACTTAAATCAAAGTCGATGATGACAAAAAACAAAACTACGAATACCATAATGGGAAACATAATCCATATCACGAGAACAATGACAACAGTATAGCAAACACATACAGTATTAGTAAATAAATGGATATCAAGACATACCGATCAAATGAAAGATTGCAGTTTGAGACTATCGTGCTGATAACGTGTTACAAAATAATGATAATCAATAAGAAGTATAAGCTAGAAGAATAGAGAGATTGAGGAATGCATTTTATTGATGATTACAAACTACAAATGAACCTCTATTTATAGGGTTCTTACAATCAAGGTGATAATCATGATAAGAATAAATCTCCTACTAATAATACTTATCTTCCTACTAATCATCCTAGTCACCAAGTGATATGATAAGATTTTATGGAGGTTAAGGTGTATGGATAGACACACATTAATTATTCATAATACATGTATATTTGTTATAAAATCCTATAGAATGAGCAATAATTAGTTATTTTGTACAAATCAAGCATTTCACAATATACAAAATCCTATAGAATAAGCTAAAAAATGTAACATCATCCATGTGTTTGTATTCAGGTGCTAACATCATACGCAAATTGGATTAACATACAATAGTATCAAGATAAATTCAAAAGAAAGAAAATTGCTTACTTACTGAGATTTTCAAGTTTTCACTCTTGAAGGGGTTCAAAGTTTGAATTATCTCCAGGTACACCCTCTATAGAACACATTATGTATACACGTATCAAAGATTGTCATCACATCGGGTTCATAGCTCCATCATTGTTATTGTTTTATATATTTTTTGATATAACAAATAAAGACCATTGACGCAAATCAGATGTCATACCTGTAAGAAACCCGAGAAGAAGCATCACATTCGTTTAGAGAGCTTTCTGAACCTGTCTGCTAACAAAAATTTCAATGTCTAGAGGTTGGATCATGTCTTATTGAGTGTGATTAAGCCTTAATAAGTTACCTTTGGTGATATTAAAATGTCGTAAGTCGTAACTATTGATTTTTGTAGTAATATTATTTATGATCATAAATGTTGAAAAAGGCGACGCTACTTTTATTTTGATATAACCATACCAAAACCTGAACCATTAGTTTGTTCATTAGATTACAATTTTCAGCATGTATGATGAATACATACCGTCGTGTTTTGTTATCAAGCCGCTTTATGGTGCATGTAAACTCAGCCGATGCCTCAATTTTCAAAATTGTCATTTGATGCTTCATGCATTTCTTGAAATACTGTTCCCATGTCTTTTTTGGGCGATTTATTAATCTACATTCCTGCAAAATTCCACGATAAAAACTCACCTGTTACTTGGTCATACAATGGATCAAAACGAAAATGCATCATATACACGTTCTTGTCTATCAGTATTGATGTTGTATTCCCATCCTAAGACCTAAGGGATGCTAAATGTAATGAAATACTTTGAAAACAACGCATTATCAAAGTTCTATTCAAGGGCTGTTTAGATGTGCACTTTATACCAAATTTCATTGCATCCAATATTAAGCTCGTTAAGTCATTTGTAAATAATCGGATATTCCATAAGCAGTAGTCAATTTCAAGTCACAATGTTAATAATCAGTTTCATGATGGATACCCCACATACCTGTAAGTGATTTTATATGGAGGACTAACAATGCAAATCAGTAGGACATTAGGAAAATTATGAGTAACTATGAGCTATAGACCAATAAACCAAAATCATAATCGAAATAATTGGAATCATGTACCATGACAAAAGGTTTTTGTAGAAATTAATGAATAACTTACCCTGGAACCATGGGGTAATTCGACATTCCAATATCATCTTTTATTTGGAGTAGACTAGTAGCAAACATCGCAATATATAAAGTTCATTAAACACATTCCTGGATCTTGTATTCCTACAGATTTCTAGCTAATAGAATTAGATAACTTGGCAGCATCCTCAAAAAGCTTCCTCATTTCAGGATATGAAGCCCTGGCATTGACAGCAGTTGCACGAAGGTTATGGACCTCATCTAATATTTTGTACCACTTATTTAATTTATAAACAAAAATGTTCCCAACCCATTATAACCGCTAGTTGATGTATAACTAACAAAGCCAAAACCTCGAAACCTATCAGAATCACGGTCAACAATAACTTTGGCGAGAAAAATTAGATCAGTCGTAGTGAGTCTGCATTATATAAAATCAACAAATAAAATCCGAGTTATCAAATTCCAACCGTTTAACACAGATTTAACATTATGCGTTGATTACGGTAAGTTATAAAATTATACCATGTCCACTTCGCCATATTGTTGGAAAGCTTCTTTTAACCCCATTTCAGTTGCATATGCAAGTCCTGCATAATATATACAGATTTGATATTATGAACATAACTTTGTAAATATGCACACCTCAATATACGGCATGAAAACAACCGGATAATGTACCTCCAACGAAGAGCTTAGCAGATGGCATGCTTCAAAGTGGTGAGCTTGAGGAAGACACGTGCTAACATTGCTTCCAGATTGGTTACCAAACTACCAATTCTACTAATAAAAGCCATTTTGAAAAGGTACCTAAAATAAGAAGTAAATATCACTAACGAAAAGATAACAATTCATGCATTAGCTTCAGTATATAGTCAGCGTATATAACCTTTAAACTATTCATAGGACAAATAATTTCTTAATAAATTTAGCATATAAAAGCACAACCCATGTTTTTGATATTACTCTTTCGGCATTGTCATTGGTCGTGTGAAAACAAAAACTCTATGCCATTGTTATGCAAATTCAGGTTTAGCAACTATCAATATTTGTTAGAAAACCATAAATTCAAAACCTTTATTATGCAAAATTGGGCACATTAGAATGTAACGACCAAAGACTTATATATCTTAATTTGTGTAGTAATTCAAATGACACATTTATATGATAGGACAGATACAGATCCCACAATGTATCGAAATAAAAGATGTCAGTAATGTGAGGGAAACATGAAAGCAAATTCCATTGGCCCTTAATTAAAATGCCCTTGAAACACCAAAGAGAACAATGTAATATCTAGAAACAGTCGATAGCAAATGTTTTCATTTAATTAATGCAATTCATCACATATAGCCTCATAACTTACATGGATTATTTTTTTATTGATTTATCATCATCTAACTATATTTTGAGTAGACCTCCAAATACAAATTAGATCATATACATTTGGTTCTTGATTTTTGTAAACATGCAAATAACAACCAACCGAAAAATATTACAAATAAAAACATTGCCTTTTTAAAAAAGCCCATGACTCTTAACCTCTTTCCACCATTCAATAAACAATAGCAATAAACTAAGTGGGTGTTCATGTCACATCTCGCCAAGGCAGAAACGCGAGTGCAGCATCATGGATATCATCACAACACATGGTCTCTATATAGAGAATTTCTACATGCAATAAAATATGGCAAAGTATAAACACAAAGTGTCATAACAATACCCGAAAGAAAAACAACGAAAACAAATCTACAAAATATATCTCCAATAAAACATAAAAATACTAGTCGAAAGACATAATAGTATCTCGATCAAAATCGAACAAATTCATATCCAAACATAAAGATAATTCAATTTCAATGCAACTAAAGTCTCTTCTAGTCACTTCCTTCTATCTTATCCTTATAATGCTCACCTGAAAATGATGCTTAAAACGTCAACATAATGTTGGTGAGGATCATATGTTTAAGACACACAATATATCTCAGGCAACAAGTTCACTATGATTATAAAACATAGCAAGACAATAAGACTAGTTATCATACAAGCTACCATGTAATCTCAATCAATCAACCAACATAGGCAACTTAAGAGACATAAGGGACGGAACGTGCCCATGATCCAAATAACAATATCAAGCATCAATTGGGACGGAACGTGCCCACGATCCACATAATCAATAATGGGTATCCATCACCCTTTGATCAGACCACACAGAATAATAGTGAGTAAGACAACTTCCCTCCCATTGGAGTTGCTCATACGAACAATGGAAGCATAACTACTCTCCAAACAAGCCACGCAAAATATCCACACATTTATAACATAGCATGCAATACACGTATAATAACACTTACAAGTCCATGCATTTATGACCACATAATCACAGTAACTTAAAATCATAATTTAACACAAGCATCATTCCCATCCCAAGTTTAAAACAATATAAAAATGGGACTATGAAACTCACCTCAGTCTTTGCAGCTTCCAAATAAACAATCACAAATCTATACAACAAAATAAACCCACATTACACACGACCAAGCTAAAAGCTATAGTCCATGTAACACACATATGATGGATGTCTAAAGATCGTATAAACCACTATGGTTCACCTAGACTCCATACCAAACACTACCAATCACTTACACTCACTAAATCCCTTGCACAAAGGATTACTCCCCTTTACCCAAAATAAATCCCTTGCACAAATTATATCAGAAAACGCAGAATTTTGGGGCACTTTTACCCACATGAAATCATGACAAAAATAGATCCACAACTCACACAAAAAATTCACTATGGTCTCTTATAAGCATAAAAGCTATTCCCAGAAGGCCATGCTCTAAAAACATACACAAGTATTCTTAATAAAATTAAACTTGAAAACTATCCAGATTCAGATCTGAACGCACACCAAACAGTTTTTACCTAAGAATCATATTTGTACAACTTTTTAACGTCCCTCCTTCGCGTGGAAGTCAAAGGGAATATAGGAATCAACTCTATCAGAAGGGCTAACCCTAATTCTACTTTCTAACCCACTTTTAACTTCAATACTTTTACCCTAAATATGTCCCGGTTTAACAGCTTTGACACCTTTTCTCGCAAAAATCATTAGACTGCCTTCCGGAACTCGAAATCGATCGTGGCCGGACTTTTTGGAAAGCTCTTTCACCGAACTACAATTTAGACTCAAGATTCATGTTCTAACTCATATCCATCTATTAAATGTCTTCGTATCTTTACAACCTTACAAATCTGTCAAAACCCTAACTCATTAACTAACACATTTTATCCCTTAATTCTTTCACCAATCATCATAATATCACTAATTATTGATCCCAACATGTTTTATATCAATAATTTACAGAAGTGAGACTAAACCCTAATCCACCATGTCTTTGTCACATGAATTATAATGATTAATTAAGTACAAGAATTGAAAATTATACCTTGATCTTGATTTTTATGCTTCAAAAATAAACCCTAAAAATTCTCTGCTCTACCTGCTCTCTTTGATCGACCGTATATCCCAAAAGAATGGGTTGGGGTCGTTCCTAGGGATATATGGGGTGGAGAATTGGCTTGTTTGGGTTGTACTAGGATTCCTTGTTTGATAAATAAAATAAACCCAAAACCCTTATATTTGTTTTAAAGAAAATCGGCCCAAATAGGCCATAAGTAATCTTTTAATATTTTTTATGTTAAATATTTATTTACTAATAAAACCTTGTGTCTTGTTATTTTATAAAAACCTATACCGAAAACTAACACCTTACGCGATAAACCTTCATTTTTACGACGACTCGAAAAATTATCATTTTCAAATCAAAGTTTCCAAAAATAGAATTTCACACTCTCTATAAATATAACCCATAAAAATAACCACCACGTAACTTACTAACGCTCAAATACTTGAACGAAAACTTGTTACGCAAAACCACAAAACACCAAAACTACATAAGTCACTTTCACGCCACTAAGGCAATAAAAATGAACTTTCCCAAAATCAATATTACTCAACTCACAACGATAAAACCACGCAAAGGGATTTAGTGGCAACACACACTCATAACATACATATATCACACATACATCACACATATATCACTTCAATCACCTAATACACACCAAACAAACGCCAAGCGAGTCAAGATTATCAGTTAAACTGAACTGCTAAAATCACGGTTGGTACAGTTTAGTACCTCCACCTAGGAATCAAATTGAAAATATTGGGAATAAATTGAAAATATGAAGATCAATAAAATTAGGTCTAAATCCATAAAATTATTGGGAATAAATTGAAAATATGAAGATCAATAAAGTAAATCTTGTGACGTTTACCTTGAGCAGATTGTAGGGAGGGTTTCTTTTTCTTTTTTTTTTTTAATAAAAAAACGTTTCTTTATCGGCCGATCATCAAAAAATCATTTCTTTAATAGGCATGTGTTGAACCTTTGATGATGAAACAACATTTTGCTCCAAAAATTTGGTGGTGTCGTGTTTCTGGTTTCTCCAGATCAAGATCCGGTGTACCAACATTAGGGATTTGGGAATGGATATGCCGCCATAATTTTGATTGTAGGCAAAAGTTAGGGATTTTGATATTGATGTGGAATTTTTTATGGATCTATAATTGATTTGAATGGAGATTGGTTTTAATTTTAGTTTAGGGTTTTAGAAAGAGGATCTCGAGAGAGAGAATGGTGTGAGTGTTTTTAGATGGATTGTATCAAATGAAAAAATTTTAGTGATGCCGCCAAAACTTGCTCCCATTCAATATTCCACATTAAATGTTTTTTTAGTGAAATGCAATACTAGCCGTTGATTAAAGTTATTATCCAGGTATCGAATTTAGATGTATTTTGGGCTAGAAATCACTTTTCAAAACCCTTCTATATATAGTTAGTAGATTTTTGCAAAATTTAAAATTACATCAATACTCTTGCAAAATTTCAAACACTCATATTCATCCGAATGTAAAATTTAATAAATTAAATGTTTTCACAACATACTATTTATAAGAGGGCTGGGTATGGTGGCACCCATCCCATGCCAATCTAACATGTCATCAAAACTAGCAGTGCCACTATATGGAGGTGAGTTGAGTGAGTGTGATCGATTAAAAGAAGAAAAGAAAACAAAAAATAGTCGTGTGACTCTCAGTGAAGAAAAAAAAGGATGACTAGGACCCTTTTGGAATATTATGAGGGAGGGAGGTATTTTGGTGTGTGAGTGGGTTGAGTGAGTTGGTGATGTAGCATTGAGATGGCAAACTGGCACTTGTGAGTTGGTGTCATGGTACTTAGTGCTCTAAGTCACGTGCACGCACGAGGTTCGAAAGAAATTTAATTTAGATTTCACGAACGAATACAACCGTTTAACCAAAATAGCCTAAGAATCAAACCGAAAACCGATTAAAAATTAAAAACCGAACAATAAAGCAAGCAATTTTAGTTATGAATTTGTAAAAGGCCGAATATTCGGTTTTGGTTTTGCAAAAAAAAAAAAAAAAAAAAAAAAAAAAAATCGACTCAAACCAAACCATGCAAACCCCTCCCAATAACAAAAGGCTTATAAGTGATATGTAAGTGAGTTTTCTTTAAAAGCTATAATTTATACCATATATTCGCCATAGGTTTTGCTATATTTAGAGCAATGGTTTATCTCTACTACTTATAAAGGAGAAATGGTCAATGTTGAGTTTTCAAATGGTCAATGTCAAATTGTTGAGTTTTCAACCTGCTATTGATGGAAACGAGTAATTTAATTAATACTTTTATTAAAACACCTCATTACTTAAAAGTACAATGATTATTCACATTGCACAACCAATTAAAAACATGTCTCTCAAATTAAATACAACAATTAAAACACAAACCGGGTTGACCCGAGATGCTTCAAACCCGGCGGGTTGACATGATTTAATTTGACTCGTTTTCGACCCAACCTAGCAAGTTGACCCGGTTTAAATCGACCCATTTTTCACCCGGAACAGTTCAACCGGTAGAGCCACCCAGGTCGAACCGGGTTTTAAAACATTATGTTTAATTCCCAAATCTTCAAACTTTTATTATTTTTCATTTATAACCAATAAACTTTTTTTTATCAATAAACTATCCGTCGCTATAAAATCCCGTTGCTATGCACGGGTACTCGTCTAGTTACGTAAAATAGTTTGCGATAGATGTCGATATGTGCCGATAGTTAACAGATATTAAGTGATGGATGCGAGAAACATGCCGTGAAACCAACATGAGAAAGGTGGAAACCAATCATAAGGAATCGAGATAAGGTCGACGACTCTCGATATAATGCAATATCTTTATAATAAAAATGAATTTGAAAATCATCCATTAGCGTGATTGTGGAAATCGTAAAGGGGGAGTGAATACGTTCCCATTTTAAAACTTAAATCTTTTGTAACAAATAACCGATCAAGCGTGACGCAATATGAAAAGTCTTAATAATAGATCAATAACAACTAAAGATTGTATAAACTAAATTACAACACAAACACAATATAATCATCAAGCCATTACACAAATATAATCAACATAATATAAGTACCAAACCACATAATGCAAATATAAATGAAAAGTGATAAATGCGAATATAAACATAAAGCATTAAGTAAAAGAAAGCGCAAACCAGACACAATGATTTATAGTGTTCAGTCACGAAACTCCTCTTCGCCTTACTCTACTCTCCGAGTACCTTACTCGAGAGTTACTTCACTAATAAACAAGTTCCCTTCTCGACGGACAAAATCTTACAACATCGCTTACACTATTTTCCGACACTAAGCTAAATGTCAGGTTCTTCTTAGGGTACAACCAAACTCGTTATGTTTATGGCCCAACATAGCAAACCTTTACGTAACCTACTATATTTTCCGACACTAAGGTAGATGTCGAGTTCTAATCAAGCTAAAACCAATCTCTCACATACACGTATTTTCAGGACTAAAATACTAACCCGATCACAATCTACCTGATTTACACGATCAACATGATCAACACAATCTACATGATTTACACAAAGAAGCAAGTATGGTGGTTGTACCAAAGGAGATCCAAGACATGATAGTCAAATGGATCCAGGTGCCTAATCTAAATATCACGAACTCTAAGCTTGATATGGATGAACTTATATTGACAAGAAGCCTTCAAGGGATGAAGCTCACAAATGCACTAATCTTGTTGTGGTAGATCTTCATATGTGTGTGAATAGCAAGATCTCTAAGCTTGCTTGGATGGATCATAAAAGTATGCTTATAACAAATGAGAGTTAGAAGCATTATGATCAAGGGTTTATGGTGGTTTTAAGAACATGAAAATGTGTTAAAGATAGCCTAAAAACGGATTTGAATGTATGTAAAAAGTGATGGTTTGAAGTGTGCAAATGAGACACTATCTAAAGGAAGAGTAATTCTCTATGTGACCCAGTCACCCAAAGTCTATACTTTTTCTAGACAAAAAAATGACTTCTCAAAATTTCGCAAGAGACTTGAGCAACTTATCCCCACCCATTTAAATGTTGACAAGTGTCCACATGCAAGTACAAGTCGCTCAAGTTTCCTGGGGACACTTGTCAACATTATTACAATTGTATGGGACACTTGTAAATATATAAAAGGTGGAGGACAAGTCGCCTAAGTCTCCTAGGGCATTTTGAGAAGTCATTTGTATTTTATTTTTTATCTAGAAAAGGTATAGACTTTGGGCGATCGGGGTACATAGAGAATTACCTCTTAAGGAAAACAAAATCTATTCGTTACAGACGACGGTACCCTTAAATATTTAAGGGTACTGTCCCTGAAAATTAAGGGTGTCGTACCTGTGTCAGACGTGCCTTTTTGTCTTTTTGTGGTGGCTTATTTATCTAGTGAAGGTGGTAACTTTTTTTTTATTCGGGGGGGGGGGGGGGGGGGATTCAAAATTTTAATTATATATCTATTAAAACATTTTCTAAATAATAGAAAATAAGTTGTCTAATTATTTTGTGTAAATGTTATCTCACATTTAAAAATGTGAAGTGTAAGACACTAAAATATTTTATTGATCATAAATCAAGTTTTATGGTACCGTTATTTTTACCTTACATGATTTACGTCAAATGGAAACTTTTATAAAAGTGTTTAATGATTTGATCATAATGCAACATAGCAAAAATATTCAAACCTTTGTTGAAGCATACATGAGACGTCGAGAGATGTTGATGTAAGTATGCTTTGATAACTTGTGGTTACGAGTAATTTGCGCATTTTATGTTATATATTACAATTTACATGTTTGTCGTTATTAAAACCAAAGAAACTATTTAGTTTAAACATCACAATATTTGCAATAACAATCTCCGCCTTTATGTTAATGACAAATATGTAAACCGTAACACTTAGTAAAATGTAAAAGTTACTCGTTTACACTTCCTTCTCCCCCTTTTGTCAAAGCAAAAAGGTGTGTGCTCCGAGTTCTCTACTTCTATCATTGCTCCTCTAAAGTAGGTGCTCCAAGTTTGTACCTCCTCCTACCCTTTCTACGATACCTTCCAATCTCTCCAAAAAAGGCGAGATTGCATCATCCAAGTGAAGTCTTCTATCAAACAAATCCACCTTATGTACTTAAATATTCCCGAGCTCCCCCAACTCATTGCTCTCCTAAGATAATTGAATCCCCTTGTTTATATACATTCGTTTATAAAGAATCCATGGATCAAATTATTACAACGGCTTTTCCTACATCAAGTGTTAGTTTCGTGCAACATTATATATAAAAGAACTGGAATAACATTATAGGGATAGAATACACATAGCAGGACATGCGGGAATTAGACTAGGTTAATCATAGCTTCTTAGGGAGTATAATTATATTGGTGAAAAAAAAATAATAAAGTTTCACTGATGTATGTGAGCATATTAAAATATGCTAGAGGTTAGAAACATGCTGAAAGTATGCCAAAAGGATAAAAAGATGTACATGTGATCCTATTGAGGGTGAATATCTCTAATGCCAAAAGGATAAAAAGATGTGCATATGATCCTATTGAGGGTGAATATCTCTAACGGTGTTGAGGTAATGAAGTTATAAAGTTCTAGTTTCAGATGATCCTAGTTGTGTGTTAGAGATAATTTGGTGCATGAAGAATTTCGTGTGATTGTGTAGTTATACACTTTTGGATATAATAATTGCGGGGATTGAAGGTTATTGAACTAATTATCACTATCAAGAGTGAAAGTTACTACCAAACACATATTTTTAGAGAGTGTTAGTCATATTAAAACAAAATAGAGAGTATGTTACTTATTTGTAGACTTTGCCCAATTTTTTATTCTAGCAAACAGGCCATTTATTAAAAAATATCTAATATAATTATTTAAAAAAATATCTAATAACAAGAAATACTTTGTTAACTCATTCCAACATTACCCTTTGACTTGAAATAAAAAATTACGCATTTTACCTAGAATGACCTATTACTCAATCCAATCTGATGGATCTAAACACCTTGATCTGTGTTAGATTGATACTTTGAGTTATATCACTAAGTATGCGGAATTTACTTAGTAACACTTAGAAGTTTGATTGTGAGTGAATGAAACAGTTGTTAATGAATGAGAACATTGTATGTAACAAACGATTAGCTCCAATATTATTAATGATAATAATACGAGTGATCTTTGTATCACTAGGGTTACACCTTGAAGCTCTAGAAACGTATATCTAACATTTAACCTAGGATCTCCTTTTATAGCACAAGGAGTCCTCTTCTACAAGATAAGTATAATGCTAATAGAATAATATATACACAAGATCTATTCTATATTTATCTAAACACGTTTCCTAACAGTTATCTAAATAGCAGTGGTAATATATGTTCTTGCAGTGGTAATGAGTTTCCACTGCAAGTACATTCTTCAGCAGTTGTAATGTCTTCACTAGCCGTGGTAACTGTTAGTATAATTCCCAACAATCCTCCCCTAAACTTATGATTAATAAACAAATCAATAAGTTTCTTCAAGTAATCAGCAAACATGAGGATATAGGAATTCTTCCAAACACTTATCTTCTTCTTCTTAACTCTTTATCAGCTCTCACACTTTGATCATAAATCCTTTGCAGCAAATCTTCTATGACTTCACTTCTTTCCCAACATCTAAGCTTCACTGACATCATCATAGTCAATACTCCAGCTCTCAATGGATATTCTTTCTCTGCAAGCATAAACACATCAACTCCATCTTGAGTAGAAAGATGATGTACATCACTTGAGTCATAAAATTTCCACAAAGTATTCATGTTGTGAGCTTCAAATCTCCAATGTCTGTCACTTGGGTCAGGTTCATATAATCTTCTGAAGTGAACCCATAACTCCTTAGCCTTAACATCAACAAGTTCATCCTTCTTAAACTGATCTTGAACAATCCTCCACAAAGTATCAAAGTCTTCTCTATCACAAGATCTAACAATGTCTTCAAAATCTCTGCAAATACTTGTGACACTTCCAGTTCTGACAATCTTCCAAGCAACTCCAAAATCATCAGAATAGATTTCCCAACCAACAACTAGATATTTTGTTTGTAGAGGTTCAGTATTAAGTACATCAGTCTCTATAAACATCATGTCTGTAACTTGCTCTTCTGTCAACTTGCTGGGACCCTCTTCTGCTTGAGATGACTCCTGAGTGTTCAATTTCTTTGCATCTTTTGATTCAAGACTCACTCCAGACCTTTTTGTCTTCATTACTATAGGTTCTTGATCCATTGGAATGAACTTACTATCCTGTCTTTTAATCTTGTAGTAAATACCTTCAATCTGATCATGTGACATTCCTTTGAACTGAGTCATCTTCATATTGCCAACATGACAGCAAAAATTCTTCATCTCAGCAATGATCTGTGCCTTTGTAAGTTTTCTTGGCTTCTTTTGACCTTTTCTTACATCCCCAATGATTTCATCAAGAGCCTGCTGATTCTTCATTTGAATGGAATCTTTTAATTGAGCAGACCTTTGTTCTTCATTCAAGGTTGTATTTGCAATAAGTTCAATAGCCTTCTTTCTGATTATTTGATCATTATTAATCATGTATTCAATATCTTCTTCTGTAGGCACATAAGTGAACATAGGAGGTTTCTCATGTATGACAGTTGGTGGAACAGCAGAAAGTGGTTCTGCCATTACTGCTTCAAGTTTATCCAACCTCTTTGCTTCCATAAAACTAGCCACTTCATCTTCCTCTAGCTTTCTCTTCTTTTCATTCTCTGCTGCTTGCTTTTGCTCTGCCAATCTTGCATCAAAATCAATCTGAGCTTGATCTTTCTTAGAAATCTTTCTTGTTTGCTCTTGTTCTGAACCAGTCACAATTGCTTTACCTTTGACTGTTCTTATTCTGGCAGCTTCTTCCTCTGCAGTGGTAACATTTTGACTATCAGTGGGAATGTTTTCACTTGCAGTGGGAATATTGTGATCAGTGGGAACTTGTTCTACATCAGTGGAAATTGGTTGAGCAGTTCCAACTGCATCATCAAAGTGAAAATCAGCATCAGCATCCATATCTTCAAAATCTAACTTCCTCCCCTTAGTCTCAGCTGCATCTTCCTTTGCTTGAACATTATCAGAATCAGTTAACTCAGCAAATTCCTTGTCAAAATTAATTCTCCTCCCCTTAAACTCTGCATCAAATTTCCTCCCCTGTTTGGAAGAATCTCCCAAATCTTTACTAGAACATGTAGAAGACTCATCCTGAGGTGAAGATGATGAAGAGAACACAACTGTAGCAGGTCTTTTCTTCTTGAGACTCTCAACTTCATTCTGCAATCTTTGAATCTCTGCCTTCAGTTGATTCAGCTCTGTGGCATGTTGTACTTTGGTCTGTGCCAGATCTTTCTCCAGAGCTTGAACCTGCTTGACTAATTTTGTACATATATCCATCAATTCAGGTAGTTGCACACTGCCCTCAACACTTTCAACTGTGTTACCTGTTGGGAGAGGTGAATCATGTGGCATTGATTCAGGCTCTTCCCTAGTTGGACTAGGATTAAGCCTTGAACCACCACTGCTTGTCCCTAAACCAAAATGTTCAGCAACATGCAATGTTGAGATGAGAGAAGTTGGCTGTTTATGCCTTCTCTCATAAGTGTGAGTTACAGCAGGGGTATGGTGAATTGGTGGAACAACAATATTGGGTGTGTTATGGGATACAGCAGGGATGGTTGCATCTTCACCCTGTACTTGTGAAATTTTAGCAAGCATTTGAGAAAAAAGTGGATGAACCTCCCCATTCCAAAGATCTGAAGCCTTACTCATGTTTTGAAAAACTTTTGGCACAAGACAGGAGGTTTCATAAATTCTATTGTGAGGTTGCAGTTGAAACTCATTTAACACTGCTTGCACAAACCTTGGATACATCAAAAATTTATATGGACTCTTTACATTGCCTTTCATATTATTGAAAATAAATTTTGAAAAATTGAAAGTCCTATCAGTTGCCAAACAAACCAAAGGATAAGCTATGGTTGATGCAAATTGTTCATAAGATGTTTTCTTAGGACTTAGGCAATGTAAAGAGTGTGAATTAAAAATCTCCAATGGGGACAAAAACATCCCTTTCGAAAAGTTACTTTTTGTTCATATGTATCATACCCCATTAAAGCAATGTTTGTGAAAATTTCTGAATTGGGTAATGTGATGATACCATTGAGATCATCTAATTGGAGAATACTCCTCAAGGATGACTCAGTAACATCAATAGTTACCCCATCCACTGTAGCTCTTAGAGCTTCCACAGATTCATGTGTGTCTCCCTGTTCAAGAGTTATGGACTCCACAGTGTTCCAGAACTGTTTGATATGAGATACATAGATTGTGGGATTAATAGTTAAGGCATACCTTATATGAGTTGTATTTAGAAAATCCACAATCTGATGAAAAATAGCGCCACTCTTCTCGTTTGACTTTTGTAGGTAGGCCACTTGGTTGTGCTCCTCGACAAATTTTAGAATCGCCATGATATTTGTGAAAAGAGAATAAAAGTGTTAGTAATCAAGATAAAAATCAAGCCGTATGATGATCAATTTATACTAATAGGGTTTGAGGAGGTTGCGCAATGTGAATTATCTTTAGAAATAATTTTCTTTGGAAAAGAATAAATTATAATAGGTAAGAAGATAATTCACAAAAGATTTACCCTATTAATAAGGAAAGACGGTTATATTTACAATGGCTAGTAAAAAATAGATTACTGACACAACAGTTGTAACGGCTAGTTCATCAGTGGAAAAATTATTCTTGCAGTGGTACATAATGAACTAACAGTGGTAAAATTTTCACAACATATTAAAGAGCAGTGGTAAGTAAAACATGAAAATTAGCTGCTCTTATCATAGTTTTTAGCAAACTACCAGCTATCAACGGATTTGATATGTCTTTACCATGAGCCATTTGCTATGGACTAGCCAACTCTTGATCACTTGGAGTATGGTGAGTTGATAACCATATAGTTTTTGGTAAACTATCAACCATAAACGGATTTGATAAGTCTTTACCAGGAGCCGTTTGCTCTGGACTAGTTGATTCTTATGTGGATTAGACATGGTGAATCAATAACCATTTGTTGTGTGTCTATGATACACACCTTGTAACTCCATTGATGCCAACAATATGGGTTTGTATACTTTTCAACTTAACCCATAAAAATTTAACCAAAAGTAACTTTTTAACCAAGTTACTATTCACAAAAATATCTTCCAAAAGTCAACCCGATAATAACCAAATTTACTTCTCCAACCTACCAAAACAGGTAAGAGTAAATATTCTTCATTAATTAGAATTCGACTTTGACTTTGCTTATAAAAGGGGGCTCAAAAACCTTTATCGTTCATCAACAAACATCTTCAATAACACAAACCCTTGACTAACATAATGAGTTGGTTCCCAATTGTCTACATATCCTCAGATGAATCATCTGATGAAGAAATCAGCTATTGCATAAACTCAGAGGAACTTTCTACAGGGTGGAGTGATTACTTTCCTCCAAGTGCTACCACATCCACAGCATCCAACATGACATCCAAAAAGACTGAAGCTTCTCCTGCTCCATCCTTGGAGTTCTATTCCAGTACTTCCTCTGATGATGATAATGATCCAACCTTTAACCTTTCCAAAGAACTTCCAAAGGCCCTTACCACAGCATTGAAGTCTGCCATAAGCAACATGAAGTTGCCTGCTGTTGAGAAGCCTGCACAAGCACCAAGACCTCCCAAGCAAGTTCTGGGACTTGCTTGTCCAAGGAAGCAACTTTCTTTTGATGACAAGAGAAAGAAAGCTTCCAAAGGCAAGCATGATTATGAGGGCAAGGGGAAGAAACCTATGGAGTAGATGTTAGGTTGTTGGTTTATGTTTTGTGATGTTTTTCTGTTCTAGTGACAATATGTTCTTGATGGTTGTTATGTACTTTCTTTATGCATCAATAAAAGTACTTTTTCTTTTTATCACCAATCTTTCCACTGTTGTATGATTATTTCCACTATTCTTTTGATAACTCTGCATTCAAGTTAGTAGAAAACCATACATACATATACAAACAATACTAGTACCTAAAAACTATCCTGCAACACTGAAAAGTATTAGACATCAAAGATTTATGGATTTAGCATTCCAATACCTGTTACCAAGTATTGAAATCTACCCACATCAAGCCCTTTTGTTAATAAATCAGCATAATTGTCATCAGTATGGATTTTGACAACATTAATAAGCTTTTTCTCAAAACAATCTCTAATAAAATGATGTCTAATTTCAATATGTTTAGTTTTAGTGTGTTGCACAGGATTTTTAATAATGCATATGGTACTACTATTGTCTATATAGATAATGGTGTTCATGAAATTGTACCCATAATCCAATAATTGATTCTGAAGCCATAGGATCTGAGCACAACAACTAGCAGCTGCTACATATTCTGCTTCAGTGGTTGAAGTAGCAACCATAGTTTACTTCTTGCACTGCCATGACACCAATCTACATCCAAGAAATTGACATCCACCTGTGGTTGATCTTCTATCCAAACTTGCACCAGCATAGTCACTATCTGAGTATGTAATCAATTCCATAGGGGATTCTCTTGGATATCATAATCCAAGATTAGGATATGTCTTCAAGTACCTAAAAATCTTTTCCACTGCTGTCATATGTGATGTCTTTGGAGTCACTTGAAATCTTGCACAAGCACATACAACAAACATAATGTCTGGCCTTGATGAAGTAAGATACATCAAAGAACCAATCATAGACCTGTAAGTGTGCACATCAACATTAGCACCACTAGCATTCTTCAACAATAGATGAGTGGTCTTGTCAGCAGGGGTATTTGAAGGTTTTGCATCAGTAAACTTGAACTTCCTAATAATCTCAGTCACATATTTGTCTTGACTGATAAAGATGCCTTCTTTACTCTGTTGTACTTGCAACCCCAAAAAGAATGTAAGTTCTCCCATAGAACTCATTTGAAATTCATCTTTCATTAGCTTCTCAAATTCTTTGCACATCTCTTGTTTAGTAGACCCAAAGATAATATCATCAACATATACTTGAACAAGTAGAATATCACCCTTGTCTTTCTTGATGAACAAAGTTTGATCAATCTTGCCTCTATGAAACCCATTATTCAGTAAATAAGTAGCTAAGGTTTCATACCACTTCCTTGGAGCCTGATGTAAGCCATAAAGAGCCTTAACCATTTTATACACTTTGTTTGGGTGTTGAGGATCTTCAAAGCCTGGAGGTTGAGAGACATAAACCTCCTTATCAATTGTACCATACAGGAAGGCACTCTTAACATCCATTTGATAGACAGTAAAGCCCATAAAGGATGCATAGGCTAGAAACAGTCTAATAGCCTCAATCCTTGCAACAGGAGCAAAAACTTCCTCATAGTCAATACCCTCCTCTTGAGTGTATCCTTGAGCAACCAATCTAGTTTTATTCCTGATTACAATACCTCTTTCATCTTTCTTGTTTCTGAAAACCCATTTAGTACCAATGACCTTCATACCATCAGGCAAGTCACAAAGAACCCAAACCTTTTGAAGTTTAAACTGCAACAACTCCTCTTGCATTGCTTCAACCCAACTAGATTCTTCTAGAGCCATATAAACATTCTTAGGCTCCACTTGTGAGAGAAAACAGAAAAACAAACACTCATTCTTCCTTTTATGCTTCTTGGACTCATACACTTCACTAATGAACCCATGAATATCATCTTTCTTTGTTTGTCTTTTAGTCTTCACACCTGATTGAAGTTCACCAATAACATTATCAAGTGGATGCACTTTATGAATTGAATTCTGTGATGTGCTAGGTATATCATATGTTGTAGGCATATTTGTGATCTCTACATCATCAGTAGGTGATTCCTGAGATGTATGTTCCACATTTGGGCTGTCAGTGGAAACTTCTAGTGTAGCAGTGGGAATTGAGTTACCACTGCTAGCAGGAATTTCTTTATTCAATACATCCAAATTCACACCATCTGCATCACTTGTCTTTTCAGAATTATCAACAAAGTCCCAAAGTGGTATAACAATTTGATCTTCATCATCTTTGCAAGCTTCATCTTCATCTGTAAGACCCCCAGTTTTGAAAACATGCAGCGGAAATTAAATTGGGTGTTACTTCATAACGCACAGTTTATTAGTAGAAAATGATTTGTCATTTTAGTCGTTTTAAAGATCTATCATTCGAATATAAACACCAGAGTTTTAAAAGAGGTCCCCATTTGTCCCAAAGTTTATTAAATCAGTTTTCGAATGATAGGAAAATTTATAGCCTTTATAAGTATCCGTGCTACTCCGTGCCATCCTTGCTCATTATGGACCTGAGATAAACACATGCTAAAAGTGTCAACACAAAGGTTGGTGAGTTCATAGAGTTTATAGTTTCGAATATCGATTTCCAAAATCAAAGAGTTTATGATTCCATAGTAGTTATAATAACAACTGATTATCAAATTAAAGTGTGAGTAAATCCATAATGTTCATAGCTTAAATCGTTGATTTATCAAAATCAGAAAATGAGTGATTTCTTTATTAATTCAAAAATAGTCCGTTGGTTTGCCCTTCACCGGGTCAACACCAAAAATAGTAGTTGGTTTATAAATCCATTGAACACAAGTTTTGAGATTTGCGCCACGTTGTTGTACCCATAACATAACCAGTGGGCCACGTTGTTGCATCCATAACATAACCAGTGGGCCAGTTGTTAGCACCCATAACATAACCAGTGGGCCACGTTGTTGCACCCATAACATAACTAGTGGGCCAGTTGTTAGCACCCATAACATAACCAGTGGATACTTGTGTTCATGGTGGTAGTATGTATTTTCTTACGAGATTGAAAATATAAGTTTATAGTAGTTCGTAAAGGTTTAAAACACCTTTGTATGTAAAAGCAAGTAGTTAAGCATGTATCTCCCCCAAAGAGTTTACAAAACAATTATAAAACAAGTAAAAGTAGGGGCTATGACTCACCTGAGGATTATGATAGGCATAAATAACGTAAAGTCAGAGGTAGAATGGAAATGACTTCGAAGATAACCTGAATGATATGGAAGTCCGAGATAAGTTTGACTTATCGAGAATCGTGATTTGAATAGTGTTCGATGACAAAATGACTTTTTGTGGCAGAGGTGGCTTGCGTGGCAAAACGCTTAATAGTTCAAGAGCAAGTTATATACTATATAACTTGTCTTTATGTATAAGTATCGTTTATTATTTTATATTTCTCGTCATGAATTTATAATATGTATCGAAAGTTGGTGAATGATAAATTATAGTAATTGCAAGTTTATGCCCGATGAGTTTTATTGTAGGAATAATCATTGCTTAACGTGTGCTCAAGTTAACCGATAATAACGTCAAGTTATATAATTTACGTTATAATTTATATATGTATATTCAGAAATATATAATTATTCATAATTATTACTTCATTATCTCCTCAAAATGTAGGTTTCTATATACGTCATTATGATGTCGTCATATTTATATTTATCATTTTTGTTAGGTTTCGAGGTGTGGAAATATATAAAGTATATATTTATTAAATTCGTGATAATATATTAGGACTAATATATATAGCTCATTGTTTACGTTGATGTGGTTGCCAAGTAAAATTAGTGTTAACCATATTTTCATTTAGACGAAGATTGGTAAAAACTATATACGTTCATATTTATAAAAGTTTTAGGTGAAAAATGTCACGTATTAGAATTCAGGTGCTGAAATTGTAACAATAACATAAGAGTTTAACAATTGTGAAACTTTTTAGAAATGTGACAAGTAGAGTATAGTTGAGGGGTTGAAACTGTTAGAATGTGAAAGTTGTAAAAATCTAACAAAATGGCAAAGCTGCCTTTGCCAAGGCTTGAACTTGATACCCCTTGTTCACAACCCATACATCACAACCAACTGAGCTAGTGTGATACTTGGTTATAGTATGCCTTTAACTATATTTGACGTCGCGTTCCTACGTTTCATATTGTTTTAAATTTTATTCAGCAAAACTGTGTTGTGGGTTTGCATGCATGTGTAATGTTTATGTTTTCTTCTTCACTTCCTAACTGATATATGTCATTCTTTTAACAAGTAACTATCAGGTTTAACAACACTCACAAGGATGAGACCAAACAAGCTCAAATGAGTCTTGACTTATTTGAGTTTATTCGACTTAAGGTTCCATATGTGACCAAATGTTCAACCAATTTTTATAGGCGAGTATTATGTGTTCGAAATGTTTTACGGTTTATTTTAAAGTCTGATGAGATGAGAAGCTATAAGCTTTGTGAATGAGTTATATTATTTGATAAATAAGTTATACGAGCTACTAGCTCTATAGCAAGTCGAGTAGTGCAAGACTATGCTAGCCAAACAGTTAACTTTAAGTTTCTTCTATATTTTAAGTTGTTTAGGATTTTGCAAGTTAAGTAAACTTTAACTCATCACACCAGTTATCATGATACATTAAGTTATTTAGGATCGTTAATTACAGGAAGAGTAGAAACATGGTTCAACTTATGAGCTTGTCATTTGTGTCTTTAAAATGGGTTATGAAAACTTGTTTATCAGTAGTTATATATATATATATATATATATGTTAACTGTTATTGTATATTAGTAATCTTTTTGTTTGTTAAGTCTTTAACCACACAAGACTTCTCATGATACTCTAAGTTGTTGGGGTTTCATTTTATACGTGGCATGTGTGAAATAAAACAAGTTTAAAGGTTTGCCACACAAGCTTAATCACTAACTAAGCCATATTGTATGCATGTATGTGGTAACAGTGAATGCACTAATGTATGAAAAATGAAAGAAGGACTTACGACACCAACTGAGGTGGTGGGAAATGAAGGAGGGACGATCAAGAATTAAGAACTTTATAGCTTCTAAGCTTTCAAACATGTCTCGTACTAGGGCTAGTGATGTTTTAGAATTTGAAAACTAAGCCACGACTTGCTCACTTCTCCTTTTCTTCTCGACAGCAACAACAAGAGTAATAATTTAGGTTTATGTTTGGTTCAAGGATAGTGAGGGATGTGGAAGAGTGATGGCGTATAGCTTGGTTAGGGCTCATTCATGAACCAATATTAGTTCCAAGTTTCCACCGTCTTGCTTTCTCTTCCACCTTGGTTCGACAGTAAAACTACAAGTATGTATGTGATGTGTGTTGTGATCAGCATGTAGCCTATAAGTACTAATCTGGAATGCGACAAGTGACAATTGGAGCAGGAAGGTGATATAGGAGTTGCACATGGTTTCTTTAGGTTATACTTGAGGTAGTAACAAGTGAGGGAGGGTGAAGGTGTGAGTTAGCTGCCATTTACATGTCGCCTCCTTCCATGACCAATCGAGATTTAACAACAATCATGAGCAAGGGAATGTGTAGGGCATGTGCTTGAATATTCCTGACAGCTGACCATGTGTTTAGTATTCGTCTTGTGATGATTGGGGAGCAAGGGTGGCTGGTGTAAGAGTTGCATATGGGTTCTATTAGGTTGTATTCGAGGTAGTAGTATTCAAGGTGAGTCCAGGTCGTATTTTACAGATAACGGCCTAGTGTTACATTTTTGATTTAAAATCTCGCGAGTCTAGACGTAAAACATTATTTTGGACAACTTTCGTGCTTTACACTTTTCTTGGTTCGGACCAGAAGGGCCTTAAAATTGGGATTTAAATTCGTTACAGAAAGTTAGTGGTTCATTAGAATTTATATGAATTGTCATTCATGGTTCTTAGAAGTATAGAGTTGTGAATTAAAAGAGGTATGTTGTGTGTAAAAGTTATGATCAACTGAGCCAAAGCAAACATGTACTTGTAACTTGTAAAAATAATAGTTAGAGGTGTGCTTGAGCTATGGAGCTTGGTTAGTTCGTTAATGAATTAGGTCCAAAGGAAAGGGGCCAAGAATAAAGAGTCCGTTATTATTAGTGAGTACGCATGGGAATTATGTAGGCTCGGGATTTATATAAATTGTATTTGGTAATTATTGGAACGTATAATTATTAAGTATCAACGTTTTAAGTTATGTATGGTATCTAGGTTATTAAGGTTCAGGTGTAAACGTCGTTTCAAGGTAAGAGTGAATAACGTTGTAATTGACAAAGTATATATATATATATATATATATATATATATATATATATATATATATATATATATATATATATATATATATTGTTATGGGTAAAAATGGTTAATTTATGTTGTAATAACGTGTTAATCGTAGGAAAATTTTACGGGATGTTATATTACCTACCTGTTAAACTGAATCCCGTCCCGGGATTCCAAGATAAGGTAGTTGTTGGAAGACTTTTAATTAAACAGTAAAGGTGAGTGGAAGAGGTGAACAAATAGTCATTCCTAACGATCTAATCCCTGAGCGGTTTTTAGTTGTTCTTTCCAGCTTAACGTATCTACTACTACATTAGCTTCTTCTTTTTAATTTTTCTTTCCAGCTTAATGTATCTACTACTACATTAGCTTCTTCTTTTTAATTGTTCTTTCCAGCTTAACGTATCTACTACTACATTAGCTTCTTCTTTTTAATTGTTCTTTCCCGCTTAACGGATCTACTACTACATTAGCTTTTTCCTTGATGATGACGGATCTTAATATGATTTTTAAAGAAAAACTTGGGGAACTTTAGTCCAAAAATATAATTGTTACGTGGCAACATTAAATGTAGTTTTTAAGGTGTAAACAGTATTTTACCACAGTGGTGTATAGTACCCAATTCTTTTTCCCTTTAAATCTCCACTAGTGAATCCCTTTTCACCCAAAATAATCTTTCTTATTTTATCATTTTCTGTCGACATGCTGCACTTCATCACTATTCTTGCGATCTTGTATTTCATCGTTGCTGCTATTTATCTGGTGTATGTTTCGAACGAAGATCGTGCTATGTTAGCCGGAATCTTAATGTTTCTTGTACCACTCGTGGTTCTATCGATCATCATTGACAAGTTCTGGAAGTGAGGAATAGTATCGTAGTGTAGTGGTAGAAATGTTGAAATAAAGGTTTGTTGTGTTTCCATGTAACTTCTAGTGTATGAATAAACTTTTCTTTGTTTTCTGATGTTGTGGTTTATGTTGATTTTTCGCTTGTTTTTATTGCTTATGAATCGTTAGATTTGTATATTATGTGTCAAAACATTGGTTGGTTTGATTGTAGTTAAGTTTACAAAGGTGGGTTTTAATGAATTACAACCGATACAATATATGGAAGTTTGTTTGGCTTCGAATACTTAGATAAATATGATTTTTGGTATAGTTGACTAGTTTGGAAGAGGTACAATTCGGGTTAAGCTTTGATGATAACTTGACCATCAAATGATCGATTAATTTGGAAAAGATTCTTCACATATGATTCTTAGGTACATGAAAATTCGAGAAGCACAAGAATATTGATAGGGTGTTTAGAAAATGTCACGGAAAAATGGTTCGAAACTATAGGTCATGAGTTGGTTTGGAGTAATATTTAGGTTTTGGGCTTGAGCAATGTCGGGCTCAAGTTGGTGATCAAGTCCAATGGTGTGTTAGGTTACTGAAATCTCAAGGCCCAAATGTGTGTCGGCGCACAGAAGCAGTGGGTTAAGGTCCAAGTTAAGAAGGTGTATTTGATTTGGTTTTTTCGAGTATGTTTCATCGACATATGTTTTATTATTCTAAGATACATGAGGTAATGAGTTGATTTGAGATTCGTTGAGGTATCGTATAATGTTTGAGAGTTTGTAAATATTATTGATAATTTCATAATTTCTTAGAGGCTGAGGGGTTAATTCGTGTGGGAGTGTATTATTCATACGTGGCGCGTTCGTGATTTAGTTATGGTGTTACATGTTTAACGTGATCTGTTCCTGCCACTTGTGTTGAGATGCGAAAGCCAAGATAGAATTTTATCACATATCTCAAAATTTGTTGCTAATTTTAATAGACACAGACTTTTGAAAATTTTACCGTTTGACTACAAACGGTTATATTTCTCAAAATAAAATAATTGAAAAATATTTTCCAATTCCCTTATAAATATCATTTGTACGTTTGTGTTATTCTTACACACACACACAAAAAAAAAATCAATGGCTAGCAAATAGAAGAAGAGAGGTTGGCGAGCTTCGACCCTTATGATGATGGATATGATTCTAACAATTCTCAGACTTGGGATCACCCAGACTACCGCTGAATTGTGGTGTTTTAATTAGGCATCGTTTTTAATGTTTTAAGTATCTATGTCAAGTCTCTTTTTAATAATATGTCGTTTTAAATAAAATCCCTTGTGATCATAATTTGGATGAGAATTTATTTATTCTGTTGTGTTTAGATTTTCTTCATAATTTACAATTACAGAAATCTGTGCAGGTAACCTACCCGTTAAACAAAAGAGTTTTGTTGATACAGATTTTTACAAAGAGAAGAGTGTAGAGAAAACTCTTGAATTATCAGCTTTCGTGGATAGAAATTTAGTTTGGGGATAAGTGAATGCACATGGCATTAACGTTTCATTGTGTGGTTTTGTTGTACAGAGTATTCGATGTATTACATCCAGTCGTGTTCTTGCACTCATAGGAGTGGTGGCATTTTTCATTAGTTTGATGGATCAATCGTTTAGTAATGTTAAGGTTTACTTAATGATCTTTGTAATGTTAGCATTACCGATGCTAGTTATATTGTTGTGTAATATTCATGGTTTTGAGATTTAGTGGTTCTTGGTTTCATATGCCTGTTATTTCAGAAATAATTAAACCTATTTATCTATATTTCGTTATTTACATAGAGAAGCGTCCCAAACTATGTAACTAAGGAAATATAAACTTATGGTTCAATGATTTACAATTTCTTAATTTGGATAAAAGGGCGTCCCAATCCATTCAAATTAAGACATTGTAAATCATTTTAAGATTCTGACTTAACATCCATACTAATCGACAAAGTAATTCTTGCGCGGATTTTCCGAGAGTACAAAAAGAGTATGTCATACGCATCTATACTCATGAGAGTGAGATAATTAAGGAGGATTGGTATAGTATTCATAATAGTTGGTGAGCATATATATATATATATATATATATATATATATATATATATATATATATATATATATATATAATAGAGTGTTGTTGTAGCATAAACTATCTAAAAGTCACATAATCGTCTGGCGGATGGAAAGCACGGAGAGCGTAAGGCTATAAAATGTTTTGTTTGTAAAACCGGTTATAGTTTAGATCTAACTTAGACCCGTTTCGCTATAACCAAGGCTCTGAATACCAATATGTAACACCCCCAGTTTTGAAAACATGCAGCGGAAATTAGATTGGGTGTTACTTCATAACGCACAGTTTATTAGTAGAAAATGATTTGTCATTTTAGTCATTTTAAAGATCTATCATTCGAATATAAACACCAGAGTTTTAAAAGAGGTCCCCATTTGTCCCAAAGTTTATTAAATCAGTTTTCGAATGATAGGAAAATTTATAGCCTTTATAAGTACCCGTGCTACTCCGTGCCATCCTTGCTCATTATGGACCTGAGATAAACACATGCTAAAAGTGTCAACACAAAGGTTGGTGAGTTCATAGAGTTTATAGTTTCGAATATCGATTTCCAAAATCAAAGAGTTTATGATTCCATAGTAGTTATAATAACAGCTGATTATCAAATTAAAGTGTGAGTAAATCCGTAATGTTCATAGCTTAAATCGTTGATTTATCAAAATCAGAAAATGAGTGATTTCTTTATTAATTCAAAAATAGTCCGTTGGTTTGCCCTTCACCGGGTCAACACCAAAAATAGTAGTTGGTTTATAAATCCATTGAACACAAGTTTCGAGATTTGAGCCACGTTGTTGTACCCATAACATAACCAGTGGGCCACGTTGTTGCATCCATAACATAACCAGTGGGCCAGTTGTTAGCACCCATAACCTAACCAGTGGGCCAGTTGTTAGCACCCATAACATAACCAGTGGGCCATGTTGTTGCACCCATAACATAACTAGTGGGCCAGTTGTTAGCACCCATAACATAACCAGTGGATACTTGTGTTCATGGTGGTAGTATGTATTTTCTTACGAGATTGAAAATATAAGTTTATAGTAGTTCGTAAAGGTTTAAAACACCTTTGTAAGTAAAAGCAAGTAGTTAAGCATGTATCTCCCCCAAAGAGTTTACAAAACAATTATAAAACAAGTAAAAGTAGGGGCTATGACTCACCTGAGGATTATGATAGGCATAAATAACGTAAAGTCAGAGGTAGAATGGAAATGACTTCGAAGATAAACTGAATGATATGAAAGTCCGAGATAAGTTTGACTTATCGAGAATCGTGATTTGAATAGTGTTCGATGACAAAATGACTTTTTGTGGCAGAGATGGCTTGCGTGGCAAAACGCTTAATAGTTCAAGAGCAAGTTATATACTATATAACTTGTCTTTATGTATAAGTATCGTTTATTATTTTATATTTCTCGTCATGAATTTATAATATGTATCGAAAGTTGGTGAATGATAAATTATAGTAATTGCAAGTTTATGCCCGATGAGTTTTATTGTAGGAATAATCATTGCTTAACGTGTGCTCAAGTTAACCGATAATAACGTCAAGTTATATAATTTACGTTATAATTTATATATGTATATTCAGAAATATATAGTTATTCATAATTATTACTTCATTATCTCCTCAAAATGTAGGTTTCTATATACGCCATTATGATGTCGTCATTTTTATATTTATCATTTTTGTTAGGTTTCGAGGTGTGGAAATATATAAAGTATATATTTATTAAATTCGTGATAATATATTAGGACTAATATATATAGCTCATTGTTTACGTTGATGTGGTTGCCAAGTAAAATTAGTGTTAACCATATTTTCATTTAGACGAAGATTGGTAAAAACTATATACGTTCATATTTACAAAAGTTTTAGGCGAAAAATTTCACATATTAGAATTGAGGTGCTGAAATTGTAACAATAACATAAGAGTTTAATAATTGTGAAACTTTTTAGAAATGTGACAAGTAGAGTATAGTTGAGGGGTTGAAACTGTTAGAATGTGAAAGTTGTAAAAATCTAACAAAATGGCAAAGCTGCCTTTGCCAAGGCTTGAACTTGATACCCCTCGTTCACAACCCATACATCACAACCAACTGAGCTAGTGTGATACTTGGTTATAGTATGCCTTTAACTATATTTGACGTCGCGTTCCTACGTTTCATATTGTTTTAAATTTTATTCGGCAAAACTGTGTTGTAGGTTTGCATGCATGCGTAATGTTTATGTTTTCTTCTTCACTTCCTAACTGATATTTCATTCTTTTAACAAGTAACTATCAGGTTTAACAACACTCACAAGGACGAGACCAAACAAGCTCAAATGAGTCTTGACTTATTTGAGTTTATTCGACTTAAGGTTCCATATGTGACCAAATGTTCAACCAATTTTTATAGGCGAGTATTATGTGTTTGAAATGTTTTACGGTTTATTTTAAAGTCTGATGAGATGAGAAGCTATAAGCTTTGTGAATGAGTTATATTATTTGATAAATAAGTTATACGAGCTACTAGCTCTATAGCAAGTCGAGTAGTGCAAGACTATGCTATCCAAACAGTTAACTTTAAGTTTCTTCTATATTTTAAGTTGTTTAGGATTTTGCAAGTTAAGTAAACTTTAACTCATCACACCAGTTATCATGATACATTAAGTTATTTAGGATCGTTAATTACAGAAAGAGTAGAAACATGGTTCAACTTTTGAGCTTGTCATTCGTGTCTTTAAAATGGGTTATGAAAACTTGTTTATCAGTAGTTATATATATATGTTAACTGTTATTGTATATTAGCAATCTTTTTGTTTGTTAAGTCTTTAACCACACAAGACTTCTCATGATACTCTAAGTTGTTGGGGTTTCATTTTATACGTGGCATGTGTGAAATAAAACAAGTTTAAAGGTTTGCCACACAAGCTTAATCACCAACTAAGCCATATTGTATGCATGTATGTGGTAACAGTGAATGCACTAAGGTATGAAAAATGAAGGAAGGACTTACGACACCAACTGAGGTGGTGGGAAATGAAGGAGGGACGATCGAGAATTAAGAACTTCATAGCTTCTAAGCTTTCAAACATGTCTCGTACTAGGGCTAGTGATGTTTTAGAATTTGAAAACTAAGCCACGACTTGCTCACTTCTCCTTTTCTTCTCGACAGCAACAACAAGAGTAATAATTTAGGTTTATGTTTGGTTCAAGGATAGTGAGGGATGTGGAAGAGTGATGGCGTATAGCTTGGTTAGGGCTCATTCATGAACCAATATTAGTTCCAAGTTTCCACCGTCTTGCTTTCTCTTCCACCTTGGTTCAACAGTAAAACTACAAGTATGTGTGTGATGTGAGTTGTAGTGAGTTGTGATCAGCATGTAGCCTATAAGTACTAATCTGGAATGCGACAAGTGACAATTGGAGCAGGAAGGTGATATAGGAGTTGCACATGGTTTCTTTAGGTTATACTTGAGGTAGTAACAAGTAAGGGAGGGTGAAGGTGTGAGTTAGCTACCATTTACATGTCGCCTCGTTCCATGACCTATCGAGATTTAACAACAATCATGAGCAAGGGAATGTGTAGGGCATGTGCTTGAATATTCCTGACAGCTGACCATGTGTTTAGTATTCGTCTTGTGATGATTGGGGAGCAAGGGTGGTTGGTGTAAGAGTTGCATATGGGTTCTATTAGGTTGTATTCGAGGTAGTAGTATTCAAGGTGAGTCCAGGTCGTATTTTACAGATAACGGCCTAGTGTTACATTTTTGGTTTAAAATCTCGCGAGTCTAGACGTAAAACATTATTTTGGACAACTTTCGTGCTTTACACTTTTCTTGGTTCGGACCAGAATGGCCTTAAAATTGGGATTTAAATTCGTTACAGAAAGTTAGTGGTTCATTAGAATTTATATGAATTGTCATTCATGGTTCTTAGAAGTATAGAGTTGTGAATTAAAAGAGGTATGTCGTGTGTAAAAGTTATGATCAACTGAGCCAAAGCAAACATGTACTTGTGACTTGTAAAAATAATAGTTAGAGGTGTGCTTGAGCTGTGGAGCTTGGTTAGTTCGTTAATGAATTAGGTCCAAAGGAAAGGGGCCAAGAATAAAGAGTCCGTTATTATTAGTGAGTACGCATGGGAATTTTGTAGGCTCGGGATTTATATAAATTGTATTTGGTAATTATTGAAACGTATAATTATTAAGTATCAATGTTTTAAGTTATGTATGGTATCTAGGTTATTAAGGTTCAGGTGTAAACGTCGTTTCAAGGTAAGAGTGAATAACGTTGTAATTGACAAAGTATATATATATATATATATATATATATAATTGTTATGGGTAAAAATGGTTAATTTATGTTGTAATAACGTGTTAATCGTAGGAAAATTTTACGGGATGTTATATCATCAATGAATTCTTCAGAATCTTCAAGATCTTTGTCTCCTGTACTTGAAGTAAGAGGTACATAATTCATTGTATTGGTTAATGTTTCAAGATCAAATAACCAATCTGGTCCTGAACCTGCCATGTTAGCTTTATTTTCAAGAAACTCAACATGCAAATTCTCTTCAATCTTCTTTGTTCTTAAGTTGTATACTCTGAAAGCCTTTCTAACCATAGAATATCCAACAAAGAAGCCTTCATCAGACTTTTCTTCAAATTTACCCAGATGATCAATGGTATTGAGAATAGTAACATGACACCCAAATGGCCTCATAAACTCCAAAGTAGGAGGTCTTCCTCTGAATAACTCATAAGGTGTCTTATTCTTTGTTTTGACCACTAAAACCCTATTTTGTATGTAACAAGCAGTGTTAACTGCTTCATCCCAAAAAGTCACTGGAAGCTTTGAGTCAGCTAACATGGTTCTTGAACTCTGTCCCATTGTCACACCTGATAATCTTGATCTTCTTTTCAACTTGATTTTCAATTTCAGTGATGAATGTCTTAAGGATGCCAGTGGTTTCATCCTTGGTTCTTAAAAAGAAAACCCATGTGAATCTACTAAAATCATCAGTCACAACAAGACAATACTTCTTCAAATTGATGCTGCTCACAGATGTAGGACCAAACAAGTCCATATGCAGCATAAAGAGTGGATGATCAATAGAATTGAATGCTTTGATCTTGCATGAAGCTCTGTGTTGCTTTCCTTTGAGACATGCAACACAAGTTTGGTCATTTTCAAATCTTTTCTCAGGTAAACCTCTGACAAGTCCATCTTTCACAATCTTGTTGATGGTTTTGAAGTTAACATGACCAAGTCTTCTGTGCCAAAGCATGGATTCATCTAAAGTGGCTTTTGCAAGCAAGCAAGTAACATCATTATTAGCCACTATGTTCTTCATGTCAATGCTATATAGATTTCCTTTTCTAGGGATTGTAATCAAAATTTCACTTTCATCAGGGAGCTTATAATCCTTAGATAAGATATAGCATTCATCTTCTATGAATAGAACTCTATGCTTCTTGTCACACATCTGTGACACACTGAAAAGATTGTACTTGAGTTCTTTCACATAGTGCACATTCTCAAAGTCTATGTTTCCAGCCTTGATAGTTCCTTTGCCAGAAACTCTGCCACCAATTCCTCCTCCAAAGTTGACAAATTGTCCATCATAAGGTTGAAAGTCTGAAAGGTAGGACTTATTGCCAGTCATGTGCCTGGAACATCCACTGTCTGAGTATCCTTGATCATTTGTAGTCTTTGAATGTTCCTACACACAAAATAAAGGAATTAGTTCCTTTTGGGGACCCAATCCACAAATGACTTGGATCTGCCTCGTGTATCAATATAATTATATCTATCAATGGTCATTGATACACCATTGGGATTGTTTGAGGTGATGGTTCCTTTTGGTTTCCATTCCCAACGTGCTGAGGCCTTAACATCATTTCCCATATTTACCCTTTTATTGTTCACAGACCCACCAGTGGAAACCTTTGGCCTTGCAGTGGTAACTGCTGGCTTAGCAGTGGAAACTGCTGGTTTTGAAATTTTGGGTACCCACTTGTGATTATTGTAAACTTTCTTTTCAAAATTGGTCTTTTTCCCTGTTTGAGTAGATTTAACAAAAGTAGTAACAGGGGGCTTAGGGTAAACTCTATTTTTATTTCTGGCAGTGGCAACTGCTGGTCTAGCAGTGGAAATTGGTCTAATGCCAGAGTTAAGCAAAACAGACCTGGGAATCATCTTGCTAAGTGGATTTGGGTGAGTTAAGTTATTAGCATTGTGGCCATTCACCCTAGTATTCCCAAACACTTCCCTTCTACCCAAGTGGTAGGTACAGTTATAAGACAAATGGTCAAAGCTACCACATATATGACAGGGTTTGTTGTTGAACACAAAGTCACTACCAAATTGCCTAGATTTAACATGATTTCAACTCCTCATATTACCCCTAGGAGTTGGTGACCTACTTCTGTACATCTCTGCATATCTAGTAGTGGGCCTAGTGAAATTAGGTTGTGACCTAGGCTTCTCTTTGACAACTTCAGGAATACTCTTTTTAACCTCCACTTTTACATTCTTAGGAACACTAGGTTTAGACTCAACATTCAAACTTTCATCTTTAAGAGATGAGTCACTAGCACTATCAAATGTGTCAACCTCAACCTGAACCTTTTCAATAACAGCTGGTTTAACAAATTTTGGTCCATAGGTCATAGGTGGTTCCTGGAATTCTTCTAATCCTGTGTGAGCTAAGTCAATGCCAGGAGGTGATGGAACACCTCTCAGAGGTGGTGGAACTGATTTGTATCCAACTCCTGATTTGGATTTGATCACAACTTGGGCTTCCCAAATTTTGTCAATACACTTGGATTGGTGATCCAGTGTATTGCAAGTTATCTTTATATTCTCACTAGCCATTTTAACCTTTTCTAGTTCTTCCCTAAGAACCTTGTTTACAGCAACCTAGTAATGTAAGTCTCTTCTTAATACTGCAATATCATCATTGAACTTAGATTCATTTGCCCTATAATGCTCTAATTGAGTTTCTAAAACACCTAGGCCTCTTTTATGATTTTCTAAGTTATAATTAGTATGATTTAACTCTAGCAATTGTTCATCGTATTGTGCTTTAATTTTCGCATACTCTTTTAAGGCCTTACAAGTTTTAGAGCAAGCATTATTAATTTGTACCTCAGAGTCAGAAAAAGCCATTAGTGCAAGCTCAGTAGCAACCATTGCAGACTCTGAATCATCTTCTTCATCCTTAGTCATAAAGCTCCAATCAAAGCTCAGCCCATCAATATCCAATAGCCCCTTTGGCTCATCAGTTGTAGGTTCTTTCTTCTTGTCCTGCTTATACCAAGTTGACCTGTTGTCAGATTTCCTTGGTTTCCTGCACTCCCTGGCAAAGTGCCCCTTCTTATGACAATTATAGCACTCCACCTTCTTTTTGTCAAAACCTACTGTCTCATTGCCACTGATGTTAATCTTTCTTCCAGACTTCTTCCAAAACTTATTTGTTCTTTATCAATTTGATCCAAATCCTCATGATTGAGAATTGAACCACCCACTTGACTTGGTATAAAGGCATAAAAGGTAGAATCACTAAGTCCTGCAATCTGTCTCTTTGAGCTACCAGTGGAAACACTTTCACTACCAGTGGAAACAACTATGTTAGCACTGTCATCATCACTATCACTTTCTTCATCTGAACTATCATCAAGAGATGATGATATGAGTGCTACACTTCCTGAACCTGTGCTTAATTTGCCAACTTTCTTCAATCTTTGTTCAATAACCTTGAAGTTATTGTACAAATCATTAAGTTTCATGGTCTCCAAATCTGGCTTATCTTCCCACACTGCAACATTGGTTCCAAACTCAGAGGGTAAGCTTCTTAAGAACTTTAGATTGAGGTCTTCCCTTTCCACCTCAAATCCAAAAACAGTGAGTTGAGTAACAATCTTTTGTAGCCTTGTGAAGATGCTATCAATAGATTCATTACTTGTTGAACCAAAGTTTTCATAAGTCTATTTCAGCAGGGTCTTCTGAGTCTTCTTGGTGGAATCATTACCACCAAAAACATTACAGGTCTCCTTAACAAGAGTCTTTGCAGTCTTGTACTTGCTGAATGCTAGAACTTGATCTCGGGGAAGTGTCATCAGCAACAAACCTCTGGCCTTCAGATCATTCTTCATCTGAAGTCTTTCATCATTAGTAACAGGTCCAGTGTTAACCTTTATTACTTCCTTGCCACCAACCATCTCTGAGGTAGAACTTGGTTTGAAGGAATTACCAAGCATAATGATCTCCCAGAGTGTATAGTCTTGCACCATAAAGAATTGTTCGATCATAAGCCTCCACATCTCAAAATCATTCAACTTAAGCTTTAGAAGCTTAGCAGCAATGTTTGATTGACTGGTTTCTATCTCCATTGATTCTTCTGAGTGAACTAGAGTCTTCTAAATCAAAGTATCAAAGCCTTGCTATGATACCACTTGATGGATCTAAACACCTTGATCTGTGTTAGATTGATACTTTGAGTTATATCACTAAGTATGCGGAATTTACTTAGTAACACTTAGAAGTTTGATTGTGAGTGAATGAAACTGTTGTTAATGAATGAGAACAATGTATGTAACAAACGATTAGCTCCAATATTATTAATGATAATAATACGAGTGATCTTTGTATCACTAGGGTTACACCTTGAAGCTCTAGAAACGTATATCTAACCTTTAACCTAGGATCTCCTTTTATAGCACAAGGAGTCCTCTTCTACAAGATAAGTATAATGCTAATAGAATAAGATATACACAAGATCTATTCTATATTTATCTAAACACGTTTCCTAACAGTTATCTAAACAGCAGTGGTAATATATGTTCTTGCAGTGGTAATGAGTTTCCACTGCAAGTACATTCTTCAGTAGTTGTAATGTCTTCACTAGCCGTGGTAACTGTTAGTATAATTCCCAACACAATCCAATAACGAAATCCTAGAATGACATTGAGGATTTGGTTACAATTACTCTTTAACATATAACTTTGGTTACAATCCCTATTAGACAAAGTTAAAAGTTATAAGAGTACTTGTAACCAAGCTTGGACAACTAGACAATTATCGAAAAACGAGTCTGAAACTATGTTGTATATATCTGATCTTCCAGATTTTATATCTAGTAAAACAAAACTATAACCTTTTAACATCGGTTAGGGGTGTGACTGTCCACATCCTACCTAGCCATACCTCCTGTCAGCAAGATTGGGTAAATGTAGAAAAGTCATGAAACACAAGCACAGAACCATTGAGGATTCTGCAATCTTGCGACTGCAACCATGTGGAGCGACAGGTCCCACATGGTGTGGTTGACATGGTGAGGTGTGAATATGGCAGATTTTTGGGTGGTGTTGGTCAAATAAATCTTATAAACTAGTGACATTGGTCAAATAAAAAGTTAAACCGGCTAAAAAGGGACACGGGATCGAAATGGGTGGCATACAGTTAAATATGTCTTACTTTCCATGCATACAATCAATGATCAACTCATATTACCGATAGGAATGACCAAGAAAATGTTTGTGTAGAAAACTAGAAGGGGGTTGAATAGTTTTACGTTCTTTTTGTGTTTATTTTCGAAAAACTTTTGTAACTTATTAAAACTTTGATTCGATCTTATGTGAATTCAATTGTTAACAAATATGAGCAAATCTAAACAAGTATAATCTAATAATGCAAGTATTGTAATGAAATGAAATGAAAGATAGAGATAGAAAGATTAAACAACAACACAGGAATTTATAGTGGTTCGGCTACAAGGACACCTTCCTTGCCCTACTCCACTCCCCGAGTACCACACTCGAGAGTTTTCTTCACTATGTCAACAAACTCCTTATGGTGGAGAAACCTTACACACCTTGGCTTACACCGATTAACGACACTAAGCTAAATGTCGAGTTCTAATCCTAGCTAGAACTAATCTCATGAATTCTTCACAACTTCACAACTTCTTTACGATAGCTCCACAACTTCTTCTTCACGTCTACTTCACACCTTCTTCTATGCACAACTAATTCACAACTTCTACCATACTTATCAACAAAACCAATATCTACAATATACTAAAGCACACAACACTTTACAAATAATCTAGCACAACTACAAGATGATATTAACTAATCACAACACTACTACTTTGTATAGATGTTGAAGGAGTGTTCTTCTTTTTGCACTTGTGTGGATGAAGCTTTGGATCACTTGGAAACAAAGACTTATGAATTATATGATCAAAGGTTTTTATAATAGAAATAGAGATGAGATCAGAAAGTTTTTAGTGCAAAGAGGTGAGAAAAATCTGTGAAATGAACCAATATTTATAGGCATGAAAATATTGTTCTGGAGCGTGGCCGGTCCCCTTAATTATTAAGAGGGTCGCCTAAGGAATTAAGGGGGGCGCCCCCCTCTAGAACGTTGGACTTATTTGTCCTTTTGTAAGGAAGGTTTTTCTGGATTATATTTGCCCTTTTTTGGTTGAAAATTTGAATTCATATATTTATAATGAGTTAAACATATTTTTTTAATTCCAAAAATGTTTTTTTAAAAGTTATAAAATGTTTGATGTCATTTTGTAAAATGTCTTGTGTTTAAGAAAATGCTTCTTTAATCATGTAATGCATTAGTCACTTTGTTTATTCATACCTTAAGTGATTAGATGGTAAAAGTGAATATTTACTACTAAATACTTGTTTATGTCATAATTTTCGATTTAATCTAGTTTACATTTTGTGATTATCAAAACGTAGAGTTATTGAAAAATATTAATAACGTTTTAAGCATTATTTATATCAACAATCTTCCCCTTTTTGATGATTACAAAACTTAAACTCATTAAATCAAAAATTAGTTTTTAGACAAGTAATTCAGTGAGTTTATATTTACTTCTCCCCCTTTTTGTAAAATCAAAAAGGTTATGCCGACAAGTTTCAATGATGAAAAAATTGACGGGATGAGAACTCCCCCTTGATGTGTACTCCCCCCTCGTTCGGGGGCACCAACGAGACGAGCTATGGAATGCTTGCAAAACAAAAATATTAGAAGCACAAGTATATATACAATTATATATAAAGTGACAAAAATATAAGCAAGCATCATTAAATAAAAGCATTCATTTTAAAGCAAAAGTTGTGTAAAAATACACAATATATGTAACATTAAGAAAGGTTACAACTAGAATAACAACTAGAGAATACAACAATTAGAATAGTACTTCATCATGCAAAGAGTACATGAGCTTCATAGAGCTTGCAAATAAAAGGGTTGTAAGAGCTTTATTTATTAAGCATAGCATATGCTTAATTTGGAGAGTATGATGGTGATGGTGGAGAAATAGGTGAAGATTGTGGATGTGGAATAATAGGTGAGGATTGTGGAGGTGGTGGTGGTGGTGGGTTGGTTAGCAAGTGTTCAATATATGAAAACATATATTGAATTTCATCTCTAAGACCAAAGATGATGGTTCGGGTGTGGATGCAACAAAGGCAAGTATCACCATGAGCTTCAAGTAAGCTCCAAGGTATGGGATTGACAAAGAATGGTGGTGTGATTGGTGGAGATGAGACATGAGCATCAAGTGGTGTTATTGGTGAAAGTGAAATGGTAAGTTCGGTGGAGAGGGGTTCTTGGGTAGGATGTGGTGATGATGCTTGTGGTGATGATAAGTGTAAGTTTATGTAGTCATTGATTGATGAGGTTGTAGGTATGGAAGAGGAGGATGTTCCATGAGTGGAAGGTGTTTTAGATGGTGCATTTGGTGCACTTGGGGATGAGAATTTAGGTGGAGGTGATGGATTTGTGTTGTCTTCATTAGTTAAATCAATGAAGAGTTGTTTTGGAGGGATAATGACAATCTTTTGTTTCTTTGAGGCCTTAGAGATAGAGGTGCTTGGTGAAGACATGATGGATTAGGTTGATGGAGTTGAAGAATGATGAGGTGAAAAGTTTTCATTTGGAGGGAATTTATAATATGAAAATGGTTGGTTTAGGTAAGTTTTTGAAATGGTTTAAGGAGATTCCAATATCAGTTGGGTTATAAGGAGAAATGGTAGCTGATACTAGAGAAAGGGGTCACAAGATGCAAAAGAAAATAGTAAAACTCAGTTTCAGATAGCCGGTCCCCTTAATTGTAGGCCGGCCCCCTTAATAATTAAGGGGACTGCCTAGGAACATTAAGGGGGACGCCCATCTGGTGTTTTCCCAGGCGACAAGAAATCAAAAATTTGCAGAAATGGTTTGGTTTTCAAGTGTGTGTTTTCAGCAAGCTCTATTTGGAACATATACTCTTGGAATGATGAAGTATAATCATATAAGAATAATAATAAAGCATGCATACAAATTAATATATTGTAAACTAAATATAAAGAAGCATACTTATAACATTAGATAAAAAAACAAGATCCTAGCATAATAATAGTTAATAACTAAACATCATTCAAGCAACAAACAAGATGAAACACAAGTATTTCCGAATATATCAGACAAATAACTAAACACATAAATTATCTAAGAAACAACCCATAATGTCTTAATAAAAACTACATCCATAGCTCTACTTCTTCTTTCCGGTAAGCTTTCTAAACATCTTTCCTATGGACTTGAATCCGCCACGAATTTCTTCATGCATTTGTTGATTCCTGTTTAATAGTGATGTTTGACGTTCAAAGAGAAGTTCATCGGTACATTGGTGAGGAAGAGGAATTTGATATTCGGTATGATCGACATCGGGAAGATTATCAACAAAGGTCGTGGGAGATGGAGTATTAACATGTGAGGTGTTTTCCTCCTCCTCATCATCATCTCCTTGATAAGATGACGAACCACGAGATGTAGAGAACATAGGGCCACGAGATTTCCCTTTGTCTCTTCGAGATTTACGAGTACGAATGAGAGTAAGTTGATTCAAGGTTGGATGAACGAGCTCATAGATATCACTCCTAAGATCTGGGTAGTGTTCCATGACATGACGATAAAGTCGAGTGAGAAACATACCGTAAGGAAGGTTGGCATTTGGAGTGGTTTTGGCAGTCATGATTGACAAAAAGATAAGCCAAATTGTAGTTTTCTTCAGCAACTACACAATACAACATGTGGGCGATGCTAGCCATGAGATGATCACGGTGACCGCCGGTACCAAACACATTCTCGCTAATGAGTTCTTCCCAATTTTTCATGTCGGGGCTTAGCTCTTTGAGAAGGATTTGATTTGCATGAATATCGACATTTCTTGACTTGATTTTACGACTAGTCGTACCATGTTCTAGTTCAAGTAGTCGACGAATGTTTTCAGGACTTGGAATCTCATAATAGTATGGACCATCCTGAGGTCGATTTTGTTCAAGAGATGAAAGATCCCATTCATTTGATTATACGGCTTGGCCGTTGTATGGGATTCTGAGGATTTGTCCAAACTGAGCAAGAGTAAGAGTGATGAATTGATTCTGGATGATGAAAGAAATAAGGAGATGGCCATAGGGATCAGTTTGCACCGTTACTTGGCTATAGAAGTCGAGGATAAAGCGGGGAATGATTGGTTCGTTGATTTTGAAAAGACAGTCGAGACGAACATTGGTGAATATTCGTTTGATTTGATCAGATTTATAAAAGGATGGATCGACAATTCTACCCTCGTGAATGTTTCTATTTTCAATAGGACGCTAGAAACATGCAACGGAGGGAGACATGCCGGGAGTGGTGGAGACTTTGGGAATGTATTGTTTTGTTTTTGAAACATCACCAACCATGGTATTAGGCATTTTCACCTAAACAATATAACACACAAAAACTAAAGTTAAGATAAAAACAGTTATCATGCATATGTTATATAAATATATGCAATGCATGTTGAACCGAAGCCTACTTCGACCTAAAAATATATCCTAGAAAGTAGTTTCACAAAGTTCATTGATTTTAATTTTTAACTCGCTTAAAATGTATCCTATGATGTCAAGATGTAATTGTGGAATTAGTTTGATATAATACCAAGACTATCCAAATGGCTCTTTTAGGCATCATAAGCCATTTCGAAATATGGCTATATATATATTAGATTATATATCTTGCTATCTTTTACGAGTTTGACTAACAATAAACTTGTTGAGGAAGTGAAAATGTGAATTTTGATTTTCAAAATATCTTTTTCTTAATTAAACCAAACGCTCCCTTAACTAGATTAATATCGACTAAAACATCAATATATATATATATTGATTATATATCTTGATGACTTCTATAGACTCGTAATGTGTTAATAAGTTTAACAAAATAGTTTCAAGATTTAAATTAACTTATTTAAGTACACTTTGTTCATGAACCAAACGCCCATGTTGTTTTCATGAACCTTTTTACAATGATTCGAAAAGTATGTTTTTGATGTTTAAGACATTACATCACAACAATGTAGTGAGTTTTAACTAGTTTTTAATAATTATATCAACAATGTACTTTTTGAAAAACAATCTTAGTAAGGGTTTATGGGCGATTAGAAATTTTGACAACATAATGTGTTAAACTTAGTTTGAGTAGCAATACTACATTCTAATCCTATGGGGAGCATTTATTTATGCAATTTCTAGACTTAATTTTACTAAAATTCGGATTTAAATAAATTTTAATAAAATACCTAATTTTGATTAGACACAAAATTTAATGAAATTAAACGAAATGTATATTGGGAAACTTACAAGAGATGTTGTTATATGTGTAGGTAACGTTTGCCCCTTGCGAAACAAGCCCGGATTGGTGATTTGGTGAAGGATTTTGATGGTTTTTAGGTGTTGTGGTTCGTTTACAGCAGAAAGGTAGGGGAAATGTTTGAACAAATGGAGTGTTTGGCAAATATTTTAAAAGGAAAACGAATTTGGAAGTACCAGTAGGCCGGCCCCCTTAAACATTAAGAGGACCGCCCTCGATAACAAGCCGGTCCCCTTAAACATTAAGGGGGCCGCCTGCCAATTTTTGATTTTTCGCGGTTTTGTTTCTGACATTAACATATTAATACGTATATAATTAGATTTATAATATATTAAAAATGCGTAGGAATATATTGGCACGATGATGAAATACTTGAAATTTTTTAATTAACGTTTCGTCAATTTAAATGTATCTTGACAATTTTGAATAAAATGATCAAGACGTCAAGTTAATAGAGGGTTTGAGAAATGTTCGGGAATATGTGTGTGTGTGTGTGTGTGTGTGTGTGTGTGTGTGTGTGTGTGTATATTATGTGTAAGTGTGAGGAAATGGTGGGTTATTAAGCGGAATTGAGAAATGATAAGGAAATGACGAAGATAAGTGTTTGTCGGCGAAGTGTTCATCATCATGAGTTTTCTAATAGTAGACATAAAAGATTTTTGAGTTGAACGTTAAAGTTCAAAAGGGGCACCAGGGGGAAGTAAAAGGTTCGAGAACGAACAATTTCCTTAATGACGTATCTAGGTTATGTGCACGTATGTATATATATATAATACTATAAGTATAGGGATATATATATATATATATATATATATATATATATATATATATATATATATATATATATATATATATATATATATAACAGGAGGCATTTGAAGAATATATGTCACCTCATTGCCCAGTCATTGCCCAGTAATTCATTATCAGTCACGTCATCACAATTATTGTCCACGTAAGCAATTTTTGGATGTAAATTTCGGATTAATTAGTTAAAAAATGACAACTGTGGGATTCGAACTTGGTTGTTTGCAATATTAACAAACATGATATCCAATAGACCAATAGATTTTTTTATTATGTATTGAAAATCCAAATCTATAAACTCATATTCGGAATGGATTTCAATTTTGATATATATTTAATCCTTAATTATAGCAACAGACTTATATGTTAACCTAATACCATCATTCACTGAATCGCAAAAGACCTCCTAAGCCCATAATAAAACAATACACGATGATACAATCAAATTTCTCAAAACCCTGATATTAGATCATGATCATTACATAAAACCACGTAAGAGTTTATTTGTTTAATGTTTTAGTTCGCTTCTTCTATAACCACACTCATCTGTATTCTTTTCTTCCTTTTAACAACATTCGGATGTTCTTGAGAATTTGACTCCATCTGTTAGGAAGAGAGTTGAGGTTTTGAGAGGCATCCAGGTATCGATCTTTATTTACAGTTGTTAATTACTATTGATATGTTCTATTATGTTTAAGTTGATGTATATTAGAAGATTGCTACGGTGTTTAATTATTGAGGTTTTTTTTGTTTATTTAGGATTTATGTATTCTCATTGTAATTATTCATTTGCATTTATGTATTTACAATAGTTTAGTTCATTCATAATGTTAAACACAATACTCATTTGCATTTATTTGATTGTAAGATACTGATTGCACCATTCAAACCATTGTAATGATATATCAGTATATGTCTTGGTATAAAGATACTTTAAGTTTGTTTACTACATATATATTAGATTATTTTTTTCGTACCATTTAATTTGTGAATTTAATATTATAAAGGTGCAATGATGTAGCATGTAGTTTATTTATATTGTTCACACTATCATATGCAAAACTACTATATATTTGTGTGTTTGATTGCAGTACACTGCATTTCATCAACTGAAACAAAGACAACTGGATGGAAAAATAGGTAACCCGCAGTCACTTTATGCAATCAATGCTTTTCTGTTAGGGGCAGCTTCAAAGTGTTCTGCTACCTGCTTGACTTACCCTGCTATCCGGTATAATCTTCTTTATGTGGCTAATGGCATAAACAAATAAGCTACTTTTTGTGTTAATGTATACCATTTGATTTTTTAGGTCAAACTGTACTTCCTAATTCAAAGTTGATACAATATTATTCAAGCTTTCCTTGATATGGCAGTTAGAGGAATGATGTATTATCGTAAAGCTTTGAAGCTTCAAGCTTTCCTTGATATGGCTGAAGATTAGGGTATGTTGATATGTTGTCAGTATACAATTTCACTTTTATAGATATGAATTGGTTGTCTGTTATTCTCTTATTGGTTGACCAGATCAATCTGATGAAAGGGTACAGGTTTATAGTGGTGATCAATGCAACTGTTGAAGACTTGGATTATGTAAACATTTGTATATGTGTTCGTATAGCCGTATACATGGCGTACTTGGGGTGCGACGTGTGAGTTTTGGATTCGTTGTGACATTTATTCCATGCTAAAATTACAGTATGAAATTATTTATGCAAAAATTATTCATGATATAACCCTCACGTACTATAATTAGATGCTATAATATAAACATAGATATTACAACAATCATTAAGATGTAACTTTTTGTTTTATTAATGCAAAAATAGTTACTTTAATTTGTTGTCAATGAAAAAAAAACGAGGTGAATGCATTTGACTTAACAAGAAGATATATTTTCCTAATAGCTTTTGATGCATTGTTGTGAAAACAGTAAGTTACGGAGTAATAAGTATAAGATGCAATTAAATGCTCAAACATGCAAGTGGTTGCTCATATGAAGTTTACATATGAAGTATCATGCCATATATATGGCACTTACAAACGAACTGGGCATATGCATGCACAAGATATTTTGAGGCTTATGACTGAGTGTGTATGTGAACTCTTTTTATTTAGTAAATTAAAGTAATATGTATTCCTTAGTACTTACTCACAAATGGTTATGACAAATACCCGTCCCTTCACGTAGCCTACATCGGTAAGGTTGAGGAGCGCAACAGAAATACTAATAATAACCTTTGCATACTCAGAATGACGGTACTGTTGTGAACAGATCGTTATTTTGATTGTCGTAAAGAGCTACGTGGAACATGTATTAGTATTAGGACAATGATGCTCGGGCATAACCATGTGCAAACTTTAGCCAATGAGTATCAGTAGGCTGAAACAAATATAACAAATACATACAATATGTATTTGCACCTGTTTGTGGATAACTATGTTCAAACTAATGCGTGTAAAGATTAATGGGTTAACTTGATAGTTTGAACATTCGTATGTAAAGCATTTTTTCATTATCTCTTGGTTGCCCATAAAAAATAAACCACCATTTGGTTCCTACCCTATAAATAGATAAAAAGGTGATGGCTATAAATGGTGATGATCACTATGTCTGATGAGGTATGTTTCGTAAACAATGCTTTGAATTTTTTTTTTTTTTTTTTTTTAAACATATGTTTACATATTGGTGTGGACATGTTTTCAATATGCTTGACATTTTAAGTAAAATATTGGAAAATTAAACGTTTTTAGCTTGCCCAATCCTTTTTACTGAGTTGCACTTGGATGAATTATGAATTTATTCTTGAATAATAATGATTTCAGTTAGACTTTTTTTTTTGCCAGGGACACTAAGCCATGCAATGCTAATGTATTTTGAACCAACTTTCAGTGAAAGGGCGAAAGTTTGAACCAACTTTCCTTGATGAAAGGATGATTGGGAGTTATCGCCCAGTGTTCCACCCGAGCTGATTCATTAGTCTTGCTTTATGTGCACATATTATTATGCTCTTTATAAGTGTATTTTCATTAGTCATTATTCCATATCAGTTTTACTATACCAAACACTTTAATAGTTAAAATTAGTTTTGATTTCTGTTAACTTTTTGATGAAGTTTGTTTCTGTTTGTGTTCTTTTTTGTGATGGCAGGCAAAGTAGACGAAATGGATGTTGTGTATGTTATTTTGTGTCACAGTGGAGAAGTAGAAGACTCCTTCATTGCTGATTTGTCTGTGGGTTTGGCAATGGTAAATAATCAATCTTTCTGTAAAAAAAAAATTATATATAGCAATAAGCATCTCTGAGGCAGTGTGTGATGTAGATTATATAATATAATTACACTCAACAAGCCCAAATGAAGGCCAGAGTACCAATGTGGCTTTGGAGCGTAATGCTATAAATTTAAGTCGATGCCAGGTTGGAAGTTTTAGCTGTGCAGTTAACCCGTTTCACCAATTGTACCCGTTAGCGATAAACCATAACCGATGTTGATTTATATTAAGTTAATCGGTTGAAATTTCCCCTTTTATCCTTTTTCTTATAATCTTTCTTCGCACTCTTATCTTTTTATAGGTCATTTTCAAATTTAAAGTTCTAATGTCAGCCTCCAATGATCCCGATAGTGACTCCAATTTGTTGGATGACAATTCCGGGTATATTTACAAGAAAATTATAAAGGTTCATTTTTCTTTCAACACCATATCCAAGAAGTGTTAATGATTATTATTATTCCTAATTGCAGCATGGCCTCACAAAATTGAAACCGAAAAAGACTCATCTGAACTTGATATTTTGTTTAGATAGTCAATTTGGCAACTTTGACTGAGCTTGCAAAGTCGCACTTGGGCCTTCAATAATTAGATAGCTCGAAGGTGGTTAACAAAAGATATATGTTAAGTAAATTTTTTGGATACTGCTATAACCCAAGAAGATCATTAACGATGTAAGTTTGTGTAGTCATAATCTAGCATAACGACCCGTTAGCGAGTCTCTTTATATTAATGGTGACTGACTCTGGTACTCTTTGATTTTGTAGCTATTTCGCACGTGTTAGCTTTCTCTCTTTGGAAATAATGTCATTCTTGATTTTTAAAAATTGAAAATTGACAACTTCACATGTTTTGTCTCTTACAGATTTCTTATTTATCATCTGGTCTTTTACTAAAGCAACAGAAAGTATGAATAAACTGAAACATCCACAGGGGCAAGGCACGAATGACACATCTTTCGTAGCCTCTCAATCTCGAAGGGGAAAAGAGAAAGTTTGCCTTAATGACATAATAGTTTATTATTAAAAATACTTCCTGAAATATCAAATCTCATCCATCAAATCCCAAAGGTCTAAAAAAGCCTAAGTTTGGGAATGCTCCTTCACATAATGCTACAAAGCCAGGTACCTTTTCTCATGTTGTCGAGTCTCTTCTTGATACATTTGGGATTGATAAATAGAGCATTTTCTATCAGAGTATTGAAGAGCGGGAGTATTTGCAACACCTTATGAACCAGGAAACAATGAGTATTTCCTGCCTGGAAACAAGCAAAACCTGATTTCTGTAAAGACCAGATTGCGGCTACCCTGAACATTATTTCAAATTCACCGCATACAATGAACTTGAAGCAAGAGCATATGTCGCAACTGCCATACTCACAGGTATATGAAATTACTACTTACATTAAATGCAAATACACACTGAAATATCTATTGATCGTCTTAACATATTATATCAGTTGTATTCAAAGATTCGGATAACTAACTGTATCAGGCGATGCCACTACACGCTGAATCATACAAAGAGTTATCAACATCCAAAACCTACAGTAACTTAACTGACATACCTTATATTTTTCATGCATATACAAAAATTTTAACTCCAAATATGTGCATTTGACAGCGCGAACACAATAGGTGGCATTATATGGAATGAGATGGCTACAGTGTTTGATATGGAAGCATATGAAGCCATAGATTTTGGTATGTTTTTATTCATATAATTAGTTATGGAGGTGTTTGGATCAGTACTATAAAGTGATACTCTACATAAAAATAATACATTAAGTAGCTTTATTATAGAAACTCGAAATTGATTTACTTCACAAGGTGTTTGGATTGGCTTATTTGGATAACAGTGGAAATGCTCAGGTAGAGAAAATAGTAGCTGCCGTACTGAAAGCGGATCGGGTAGAGAAAGTGGTTATGGTAATGACTGGCGTAGTAGCGGACAAAGTGGTTATGGTAACATTAGCTGGAATAGTGAAAGAGGTTATGGTGTTAATATTTTAGTGTGAGAAAAAATACCATGTTAGTTGTTTAAGAGAGAGTGGAAGATGTGATTTAAAGGTACGCTATAGAGTCGTTGCTTTCATCTGATTACTTGATGTATTTATAGGCATCTGAAGGTTAATCAATGTTTATTAAATTGTAACCAGGCACTCCCGCCTGATAAGTAGTTTTGTTGTGATCACTGTGATATGATCCATGGTGCTATTCAAGGCGTGGTTGCCAACGGTGCAGCTGTAATTTCAGGTTGAGTTTTGAGCATAATTAACAAGAAACACATAGAGAAAGGACTAATCTATGGAGTCTCAAAGCAAATTAGATGGCGGATGTTAAGCGGGACGAGCTGCTATCCTGAACATTTCCACTGTTATCAAGGGCTGCTGCCATATTCCGGGTATATTTAAATATAATAAATGTTTTCAGTTCTCCTCCATATATGTTTTTTGTAAGGTTTTGGGAATAGAACTTTACATAATATTTGGATCTTTCTCTATTTTCTTGCATGCTTTATAAATAATAACCGAAGTCACACATGGATTAATGGTCATAAAAGAATGATGTTAGAATCAAATTGTGAGAATAATCCCGCATGCATCATTTGTTAATACATTATATCATTGAGAAGCTATGGTTTATGCTGAAATTATGTTGTATCCGGAATAAAGGTTAGTTTTATACAGATACATGTTTTCACCTGTGTAATATGCAATGTGCTTATAAACCTTTATTACATATTTGATATATATTATTCGGTATAAACTTTTAGACAAACAATATTTATTGAATTACTTTTGCAGACATGGTGACTACATGTCGTCCATCCTTTTCTACAACCTTTTCACAATTGCATCAATTTATTATTTATATATACGTTCTTTGGTCATCTCATATTGCCTCTTACAGCTAGACAATAAAAGATCACACTAATGATACATAAAAGTAATTTCCTTTTTCAGGCTTATTAGTCATTGATGTGCATGATTTCCAATGAACATGAATGGCATGCACTGAAGAAAAAGAAACCGGTACGCAGTATCGCTTGAAAAACCACAACTACAAAGAGTTTTATGCAGGGATATGATGTTTAGTACTTATGAATTGTATATATACAGTATTTTCCGTGACCTAATACTATCTAAGGAATAATTACAAGTCAAGCCCGCCCATCGGGCGGGCTTCGAAACTAGTATATATATATATATATATATATATATATATATATATATATATATATATATATATATATATATATATATATATATATATATATATATATATATATATATATATAGTGATGTATTCCATGCAGTACCATTCTTATATACAGTAATTTACAGTACCATTTAAAACAAATCTGGGCTATTGGATAAGTTAATCAAAGGACAAAATTAAATATGCCAAAATTGTAATTAAAAAAAAGATTAAGGTTTTCCCATTCAATTAAACAAAAGTCATAAAGGGTAATTTGGGGAATTTACTTTTATGCAATTTAAAAACCATCCCTATTATCTCTCATTTTCTCATCTCTGCAAACCTAGTAACCCACCCCAAAAGTTAACTGCCGCCTCTCCTAAATCAATTATTATCCGGCCAACCAAGAAAAAAAAATAAAAATCACATTGTGTAACCCGCGATCTAAACATCGATCGTTTTTGTTATTTATGTTTTGGAATTGATGTTTCGAATGAGCGACTTTTGATATAAAAAGGTGAGATTTGGAATGAAATAATAAAGTCTATAGTCAAGATTGATTATTATAAAGAGATTGGACTCATGGATGGTGTGACATATATTTAGGTATCCTTCCACCTCTAATAATATCGAGGGTTTTGTAATTGTTTTGTCAAAAGTAGCCATATCATATATTATTTTTAAAAGCTTCTTGATTTATGTTTCGAAATTGGTTAGTATCTGTATTAATTTATTTATGCCATTTGTGTTAGTGCGTATATGTTGTGGTGTCTATAGTTATTATGTCATAAATTTTTAATATAATGTATTCTATATGTGTTGCATTAAGTAAATGTTTGTTGTTGAATTCTGATTGTTTGTAATGGATGCGTTTTTTTATATCTGAAGCAAGTAAACATAAAAGAATGATTAAACATGTATATTCAAAATATACATGTTCAAAACATATATGCGAGGCTTTTTTAAAACATGTACGTTCAAAACATACATGTTTAAAACATATATGTTTTAATTAGTGGGATCTAACTAATGAAAACCATATATGTGTTTGAGAACATGATTTTTTAAACATGTATATTTAAAACATGTATGTTTTAAACATGTCTGTTTCATGTGTGCTTAAAAAATGTATGTTTTGAAAATATGATTAAAAATTAATTTCCTATTTAGTTGAGGTTTAATTGTTTTCTGGTATGTTTGTACCAGATTAATAAAGATGGCGATATCAATGAAGATCTAGAAGTGGATGCACACATAGATACATGATTATAATATGCGGCATTTGAAGAAATACGATTATTGAAGGCGCGCATATATGTTCGGCTTCTAAAAATGTTGATAACAATGAGTTGCACATATGTCCGTTTGCGTTAAATATTATTAGTGCATACATGTATAGATCGATTAGATTCAAGTATTTTTTTTTTTCTTTTTAGAAATTTGTATTTTAATCGATATCGACTTTTATGTTTAACATATATGTTCTTATGGTTTAACATATATGTTCTTATGTGCAATTATCATTTTAAACAAAATAGGTTTGACAAAACACATATGCACTTTAAGAAAACATGTCTGTTGGAAAAAAAATAAATAAAAAGTCCAAAAAAATTGCATTTTTTAATTCCAAAAATTAAGGGGCTTATAAAAATGTTTTTAAATTAAAAATTACAAAAAGAAAGTAAGAAATGTGTTTTTACTAATTTACCCTTTTGAATTAATTAAAAATATTTAATAATACTCAATTCTTATTGGTCTAAATGGTACTGTAAAGTACTGTATCTAAGAATGGTACTGCATATAACACGCCCATATATATATATATATATATATATATATATATATATATATATATATATATAGTGAGACTTTCTTGCGAGAACCATTTTATCTGCGAAAACTGAGAGAACCACCAAAAAACATACATCCACACCTTCAATAATTGTAGTTTTGCACATATGTTCTAAAAACAACATATATGTTTTAGAAAAAAACATAGTTGTTCTAAAGAATTTGATAAGAAATTGGAAATACAAAAAAATTCTTTGAAGGTGTGCATGCATGTTCTTATAAGGCGTGCAACGACAATATCGCGGCCGTGTGTAAGGTTTTTATGAAAAAAGTGGATGAATTCATGATGATATTGAAGAACATAAGTGGATACTTACGATTATTGGTGATTTGCATGTATTTTTATTTTATTTTAAAAGGCGTGCATGTATATTTTTAATGGTTCTCTCAGTTCTCGCAGATAAAATAGTTCTCTTAAGAAAGTATATATATATATATATATATATATATATATATAGGGGGGCTTTATTTTCAGAACCCTGTTAAGTGCGAGAACTCCAATTTTGCATTAGAAAACATGCATGTTCATATAAAACATGTATGTTTTCTTACATACACCTTAATACACATGACTGCGTATTAAGGTGTACGTAAGAAAATATACATGTTTTATATGAACAGACATGTTTTCTAATGCATAATTGGAGTTCTCGCAGTTCTCGCACTTAACAGGGTTCTAAAAATAAAACCATTTTGCATTGATCTATTGCACTAAATAGGTTTTTATATGAACATGTATGTTATGCATGTATGTGTATTAAGGTGTATGTAAGAAAACATACATGTTTTATATGAACATGCATGTTTTCTAATGCAAAATTGGAGTTCTCGCAGTTCCCACACTTTACAGGGTTCTGAAAATAAAGATACACTATATATATATATATATATATATATATATATATATATATATATATATATATATACATGTATGTATTGATGATGTACCCTCCGATTAGCTCGAAGGACACCCCTTCGAGTGTAATCGCAACCTACATAATCGAACACTCTAGCTAGCCTCCTAAAACTTTCCTTGGCGTAAAACTAATCATCAATGATCTAGTTACCAAGTTAGAATTCGCCAATCGAAGGATTAAGCCCTTCGGGGTATCTCTTGATAAGTTTTATGGACGGAACAATGCAAAGTCCAATATTGGGGAGACCAAATCTTACCCACGTCGCCTCTTCCTCTTTAGCACCCCCGCTAAACCCGGAGGAGTGGGGCACTAACCCCTAGCGGTTACCACAAATCATGGGACGCCCCCATGATCTCCATCAAACGTGTGACCACTCTCCAGGACCGTTTTCTTCACCTATAAATAGTCCTGGACGATGACAAATCTGGTATGCAATCTATCTCACCTTACTTTACTACGCATACACTTAAACTCTCATACCAATCACTCATTCACACGCCGTAGGTGGTTCGCAGGGTCCAACCCCTGCGCAATCACTTAACGTAGTGTTTTAGTATTTCTTATTTCAGGTTATATCCAAGCTTGGCGCAATCACAACACCCCTCATTTTCCTTTGATCACCATCGAAGGCCTGGTAGTGCAAAATATTGTACAATCAGTGGCGCCATCCGTGGGACCCGCTACAATTAGTCCCGTTATTTCCAAGCAAAATAACCAAGTCAAATACACTCGCTATTATTCCGGCATGAATTCAGAACGAGAAGTTACACCCCCACCGGATTTCTCGTCCTTAACCCCTTTACCCGTAACAGACGCCAACAACCTGCCGCCAATCACGGTCTCCACCTTTACTACACGATCTCATCCTGAAATAACGCCCAATCACCATGCATCCACTTCGGCCAATCCAGAACTCATCATTAGCCCCGCCTTTGTCGACGCTAATTATGAAGAGTTAGAGTCCTTGCTAAGGGCTCGAAGGAGAAAAATCAGAAATACGGAGATGCGTAGGGAGTTAGAATATTCCAATGATGAATATGATGAGGAGATCGAAATGGAACCGAGACCTTCAATCCATAGGGCTCACTACCCTATCCTCTGCATTGGGTCACCTGCAAGTAGAAGGGTCGAAGGAAGAAGCGTAGGATTCGAAGGAGTTCCCGAGAGAACACCCACGAGGAGGGAAGGAACTGTCGCCGAAGGCTCTAACGGAAGGAGTCAGCAGAGGGAGAACACGGAGGTAAACCTACCCCCATTATTAGCAGCTCACTTAGGAAGGACCAAAGGAGGAATTCCTCTGCAGCCCTCCCACGCGTCTGGTGTGGAGGGTAACCTAGGCCCAGTCAACATAGGAGGGAGTCTTCCCCCCATTGGCCTGCATCCTCAATTCCCGGTCCAGAGTTACCCTCCGATTCTTTATCCCCAAATCAATGGGCAGCCTGGCAATCAGTATCCTTCACAACCGTTGTGTCCTACAATCCTTCCACGGTATACCCCCCGTATACCATGTATACTGGTTACACTCCAAACACGAGTACGCCTCATCCTTTCTATGTTAGTCAGCCTTCTTTGGGAGTACCCCCTCCTATTAATAAATACCATACTGTTCCAATGAACGTACCACCGTATGCCCATCCATATGCTGAGCCCGTAGGCCCCACTACACCCTTCGTGAGATGGATCGAAGATTATCCCTTGCCGGATGGTTTAAAGATGCCTTCGCATATAGGCACTTACGATGGGAAGGGGGATCCAGATAATTTCCTACATTTATTTGAAGGAGCTATAAGAATGCAGAAATGGGCCATGCCAGTAGCCTGTCACATGTTCACATATTCCCTCCGAGATTCAGCACGCATTTGGTGGAATGGGCAGAAGTTAGGAAGCATTATCAACCTTGACGAATTGAAGGCTAAGTTTCGATCTCACTTCAGCCAACAGAAGAAATTCACAAGAATGCACCTCACGGTGCACAATATCAAGCAGAAGGAGAACGAAAGCACAAGAAACTTTGTCACTAGATACACTGACGAAACCCTGCAGATTCTAGGCTTACACGAAGAGCAACGTATTTCTGGTTTCGTCCATGGCCTACGCAACCGGACTCTTGTGGAATTCTTATCCACAGATCTTCCAGCAACATACAAAGGCCTGATGGAAAAAACATATACATGGATAGAAGCTAAAGAGGTATCCACCAATGAACTCCGGTGGAGAGCAATAAAGGAATAAAATCGACTTCATGGGAAGGGTCGAAGAACAAACACAAAAACCATAATATGTTTACTGATGAGGCGAAAAATGAACCACTTTTAGGGGGTCATTTAAGCCCGTAATTGAATTTATTTGATCAAATATTGCCCTAAATCGTTCCTTTTGTGATTTTAGGTACTTTGGGAGAGAAATCTGGAAAAGGAAGCAATTCGGACGTTTTTGGAGCATAAAAGTGAAGAAAACGCCAAAGTCTTAATTTTCCTTGCAGGGAACAGTAGGTGACGGCGTCAAGAAGGAATTTCTGACGGCGTCAAGAGTATTTTCCATGACGACCCGGTACAGAAATGACGGCGTCACAAGGTAGAGCGTCAAGAGTAAAATGCATTACGGCCTGGAAACACATAACACATGACGGCGTCAGAAGTAGATCAAGGCAGTCCGAGAAGTATTTTGGCGGCGAGATGACAGCGTCACCAATTTGGTCTTGACACCATCAGACCCTATTTCCTATATATAGTTTTCTAATTTTTACACATAAAGGAGAAGAAGTTTTGGAGAAACCCTAAGGCCGAACTTACTACAAATTTTACAGGTTTTTCAAGGGTTCTCAGCCCTTGAACCCTTTCATGTGTAATTAAGATAAGTGTTCTTTTAATTCAATCAATATGTCTATGTGTTGATTGTCTATATCTTGTTCTTGTCTCAATTCCATCATGTTAGGCTAGATCTATCTTGTGTTTGCTTGGATCTAATGAAACCAAGATGTTAATTATGTGTTGATTACTTGTTTATGGTTGTATTGGATGAATGATTTCGATGTTAGGCTTAAGAAAACTGGCAGATCTCCAAATGGTAACATGCTTGAACGTCTTAGGAAACATGAACTGACGTGCACTAGGTTTTATTGGTTGTATTTAATGCATGAGTAAATTCTAATGATCCCATGTTAGGAGCTTCTTAGCCGGCTCGACATAGGAGTGAAGTAGGCACTCATAGGATTGGGGAATTAAGTGCGCCACCCCATGAATGATATTAAGGAATATAATCCATCATCCACGCAACTATAACAAGTAATTAACGTGTAAAAGATATCTAGGGAGTAGTGAAATCTAAGTAAACACAACTTCTCCACTTATTGCTCACAACCTTAGTTAATTTAGTTTATTTTCATTTCTAGTATTTTATTTTGATTGCATCTTTAGTATTGGGTTAGTTGACTAGCAACTAATTCCGCCCAAATCCTTCAAACCCGAGATTTTTACTTGCTTTCTAAAAAATATAAAAATACAAAAATAATCATCCCTCATCTTTAGAACTAGTATTTAGGTTTTCTAATCCTAGCGACACTATTCCTAGATGAATGATCAATCCCCCGGTACTTGTCACTATACTATACTACAACGATCAGGTACACTGCCTGGTGGGGGTTGTAAGCTTCTCAAGATCCCTTGAGAGGTAAAGCCTGGTGCGATTCCCACGTATCATTTACCCCTTACAACAAGGGTCCGAACCATGGTCTATTAGGAAATCTCACGAAGTCTCCAAGGGAGATTTTAGCCACAGAGAAGGCTGCCAAAGCCTTCAAACCACCCCCTCGCATATTGGGGAAAAGCAGGAACAGAGATACCACTAAATATTGCCACTTCCATGAAGACATTGGTCATGAAACAAACAGCTGTCGAGAACTGAAAAAGTAGATAGAAGAGGCAGTAAAATCCGGGCAATTAACACATCTGGTGAAAGGGATAAGAAAGAGCAAAGAGAAAACTACCGATACGCAACTGGGAAAGGATAATACTCCTCAGGAAGCTCCTATCCTAATGGTTCGATGGGATTCCTCTCGATTGAAAAGAAAGATCCCTGAGAGAGAAGCTCACGATGCAAGAGAAATAACGTTCCCGTCTATAACAGGAGACTTTCCTTCGAAGGATCCAGTGGTCATTAAGGCCATAGTCACCAATATGGAGGTGAACAAAATTTATATGGACTGCGGAAGTGCCTGCGAGGTAATCTACGAGCATTGCTTCAAAGAGCTCAGCCCTACGATCAAATCTAAACGGGTAGAATCGAAAATGCCCTTGATAGGTTTCTCAGAGGAACGATCTTGGCCCTTAGGAGAAATACCTCTAGAAGTAACACTCGGAAGTGGAAGGCTCGCAAGAACAGAAATCTTTAATTTTGTCATCGTAAGATCGAAGTCACTCTACAACATGATATTCGGACGAACTGCCATGCAAAAAATGGGAATCGTGGTCTCTACAGTGCATGCAACAGTGAAATTCCAAACAGCTAATGGTATTGGTACTGTATTCTCTAGCTATCACGAAGAAAAATACCAGGAAGCACACAAGGACAAGGGAGAAGATAATCAACGGCATACGAGGAACGCCATAGAATACTCTGATTCCAAAAGGCATGCGTCACTAGACGAGTCCCATCTAGTACGAAAGGTGGAAATAGGGAAACGGCTCCCTACAATTTTCAGGGAAACATTGAAAAAATTACTCGAAGCATATGAAGATGTGTTTGTAGGAAAATATTCAATGACAATAGGAGTTCCAAGGTTGCTCACAATCAACGGTAAACCCTTTAGCACGGAGCACAAGCTAAACGAGTTCAAACACGTCAAACCGGTCAAGCGGAAGCCCCACCAAGTGACACCTAAACACAGGGCAGCAATTAAGTACGAGGTCAACAAACTCACAGCTTCAGGAATACTTCGAAGGGTAGAAAACCCAACATGGGTAACTAACCCAATGGTAGCCCTGCGAAGAAATGGAAAAAAGTTACTAGAGGTTGACTTTAGAGACATCAACAAAGCTTGCCGAAAAGAAAGCTATTTGCCAGAAGGAGAAAAGCAACCGACACCTGGAGTTCATTGGGAATGCTTCCTTAATGCAAACATGGGATGCCACCAGATAAAGATGGCAAAAGAAGACGAAGAAAAAACGTCCTTTCATGTAGAAGGAAGCACCTACTGCTTCACGCGTATGCCCTTCGGTTTACGAAATATCGAAGCCACTTACAGTAGGCTGATCCGAAAGGTCTTCGAAAAACAGATAGGGAGAAACCTGAAAATTCACGGCGAATACTTAATCACCCAGAGCAGGACAGAAGAAGATCTCCTTCATGATGTAGAAGAGACCCTCATACAACTGAGAAAGATCAACCTAAAGTTGAACCCAGTAATGTGTTCCTTTGGCATTGAAAAAGAAGAATCAAACGAACACCCATTCGCAAAACAAATGATTAAAACCAAGCCAACCAATGAAGAGACCTCATCAGAATTGCAAACGCGAAGGGGGACTCAAGATCTAAGAAGTAACTTGGAAACATTAAAAGCATTTCTGTCGAAGGGTGTTAACAGATCTTCATCTACCTACAAGGTTCACAATGAAGTCATCAATGACTTATCATATCAATGGAATAAGGAAGCCGAAACATCCTTCCAAAGATGGAAGAATTGCATGGAAATCATACCAAAAGTTGCACCCCCAACCAGAGGAGAGGTGTTGTTCCTACATATAGCAATGTCCCCTGACGAGGTTGGTGCCATGCTTTTCGCGGAAAGAAGACATCTACAAATACCGATATATTTTGTGAGTAGAGCCTTACCATATGTGGAACGAGGCTATGCGGCATCAGAAAAGCTAATCTTAGCTTTAATCGATGCCACAAGACGTCTCCGAAAATATTTCAAGGATCATACCATCAGAGTACATACAGATAAGCCATTCGAAAGGTTGCTCCTAAACCCTGACAGAACAAGGAGAATGGTAAAATGGGCTAAGGAGCTGGAGGAATATAACATAGAATACGGGGAAAACGATCCTTTCGAAGGACAAAGTAACGAACCAGCTGAAACATGCGAATCAAGTATGTCCTCCAACAAAAAAGTTTCTCGAGCCAAACAAAAGGAACACCACATAAATGATTCAAAGATACATTTGCTTTCACGCAATCAAGAGCATCTCGAATCCGGAACGGAGCAACAGGCTTCAACAAAATAACAAACCCGCTACACATAGAATCGCAGGCTACACAGAAGCATGCGTGGAACGAGTTTTATTCAAACGTAGTGACAGTTTCATCATCAGCAATCCTCCGTCAGCATACGAAGGGCTTGCCACATCTTATCTAAGTCAAGACTTGCAAATTTTTCTATTATGTATTCAAGTTTTCTCTCGTTGGGAAAGAAGCATTAATGGTAGGCGTCTTAGTATTCATTTGTACAAATGATGTAATCCTCCCCTACCCACTTAATGATATCGCATGCTTCCCTTGAATCTTTTTGTTACATCTACCAAACAAATATTTACTCAGCCAAGTAATTACAAGTTTAATGTTCGAAGGATGGCACAAGATACTTATGTCTTGTAAGCAACTAAAACATCCAAAATTCACATTAACTTTCCTACATAGTCTTAGGGTACGCAAAGCCCTTCACACTTAAAGGATGAAGACAGAGCGGGTCGCAACCCTCTGTCAGCAATTAAATTATACGATTGCTATAAAACCTTGGTTCAAAATACACACAATAAGGCTTAGTTATTCTAAGCTTTAGGATGTATAATAACGTTTATTTAAATAAACGAGGAAGAGAAAAGCATACATAAACAAAGATGGGAAATACACCCATTAACATTTAGTATGCAGCATCGATGTTGCTCAAAAGATGATAATTGTTTACGTGCAACAGAAACATAAATTGTTCAGAAACCACAGGGCATAAACAGACATTGTTTTAAAGGGTACATACCACCCTTGGGGCCAAATAACTGCAAACACTGCAGCCTTCACTTACCAGGAGATGGGAGTTTTTCATGCTGAACTTGGAGGGCTTCAGGACTGACCTTGTTGGGGGAAGCTTCTTTTGAATCAGTCTTCGGAGAGGATGGCTGCACAGCAGAACCTTTACCCGGAGACTGAGGCTTCTCGACGGCCAACTTTGGAGATGAGGGCTCCTCAGGAGCTGCTTTCACAGATGCAGGCTTCACAGGAGTGCTCTTTTTGCTCACAGCCATAGGCTTCACCCTGCGCGGTTTCCTCGAAAGAAGCGTCTCAACCGAAGCCATGGGATCTTTGGTAGCATCAACAAGGAAGGGGTACTCTGCAGTTGTGAGGAGGTTGCTTGCATTATCATACTCTGCTTTATGAGTGGAACGGTAGTAGGATATCTCAGATAAGTCCACCGGCTTTCCAGTTGCAGCAATTTCCTCCAAAGTAGTATATTTCCCATGATAGATGGCAACATTTACAACATCACCTATCATCTTCCCAACCTCATCGCTGTGATATAACTCCATGGCTATGTAGGGGATGGCCTTCAAGACAACAGCAGCCCTATCTCTTTTAAGTGCATTGTATTTGCGCCTGAGGCCATCGAGATCTTCACGAAGCTTGATCTCCAGCTCACCCAGCTTCGTCCTCTCTCCTTCGAGGTCCCCACACTTGATCTCCAGCTCAGCAATTTCTTCCTTGTAACCTACAACCTTTGCCTCCTCCTTTCGAATCCTCTTATACTCCACCTTCATTTTGTTCAATTCCTTCTCCAACCCTGCTATATCAGAACGAAGGTCTTGTACAAGGGGATTCTGCTCAATATCCCTCAAGGCTTCTTCACACTTAGCTTGAACATCTGCAAACTCCTGATCTTTCTTTTTCTCTCTTGCCAGAATCTCATCCATCTTCTCCCTAGCAGAAGTAAGGGTTTGTACCACTTCCCTTGTTCGAGATTTGAGATGATTGTCCAGAACAGCCTGCCTCGTATAGCTTTTGTCGTGTAGATCACACAACTCCTCAATAGGCATGTTGGTTAGCACAGACTTCCAGCTCGGAGGGGTAATATGCAGAGCAAGGCGATGGCAAGCAGAAGCATCAGGAAGCTCTTTGATATTTGGAAGACCTAAGGAATATATAATCAATTAGAAGACATATACACATATCCCTGTCAAATCAATAACACATATACTTACCATGGATATCTTCATCCAACGCTTCAGCAGCTTTCTTGGTAATAATCTGACCTTTCTGCATGGTGTTCCTGGAGGGAGGTGTTGGCAAAATCAATTTCCTCTTGGGAGTAGGCTTCATAGGCTTGGCACTCGTACCTTTCCTGTTTCGAACCCTGTCAGCTATGCCAGAAGAGGAGCCAATAATAGTCACCTGATCATCCTCGGAGAGAGGGTCATCGAACTCAGCAACATTCTTCACCAACTGAGAAGTCTCCTCTGTCACCATAGGCTTCGATTTTTTGTCTGGTTTGGAAGGCTGCAGGGAAGCCAGGGGCTCAACCATCTTTGCATCATCCTCTTGATTATTAACTGACACGGAGGGTGAACCAACCCCATAGCTGACTTCCTCAGGATTCCTTGGAAGGAAGCTCGTCTCTTTAGCACCATCGGCAACAACGAAATTTCGGAAAGACATTCCTGCAACACGAAGGAAAACAGATAAATATCATCAGATAAGTTGTTCAAATTTATTTAAATAAAGAGTATACATACTTTTTCCATCACAAACAATTTCAGGCTTCATAGGGGAACCCTCCCAATGGTCAACAATCCCAGCCATGTACAGAATGGGCTCGGGGAAAGATTGAACATTCACTGGATGACGAACAAGACGCTGGTACAATGGATTCCTTCGGACAGTGTAAGGCAACTCATCGTTGAAACATTTTTTATCAAACCTGTATGCTTCGTTCACCAAGGCAGGGTACTCTGGAGGTATAATTGTATCTTGTATATAAAAGAAACTCCCTTTCCAATCTGTTATGTTTGTAAAAGGCTTTAACAATATGGTTGGAACATTAGGGTCACCTCTTTTTGCCAAAGTTAACCAATCCCCACCCGGATAAAAGTTTGTAAACCCCCTAAGCACTGTTAGTGTAGACTCATACCCATAAGCTTTACACATCACAATGAATGTCGTCAACTTAGCCAGACCAAAGGGATTAAACCTAGAGATGCGAACTTGGTAGTACTGCAGAAACTCTAAAATCAAAGGGTGGATTGGTATTCTAAAGTTTGACAACTTAAAGGTATGGGTGTATAGACCTACATATCCCTCATGAGCATCAAATATAGCTTGATTTTTACTAGGGAGCATAATCTTAAATTTTTTTGGAATGGGATAATCTTCAAGAAAAGCACATAATTCATCTTTTGATAAAGTACATTTCTGTTCTTTGATCACAAATTTGTTATTTTTTGCCATATTGTTTAACGAAGACTGATACTTCTACGTATAACAAGGAAGAAATTTACTTTTTTTCTTGCAAGAGTTAATGACAGATGTTACTATGTGTGTTTTAATCGCACGTAGTGAGGAAGATGAATTTTGGGCGCAGTGAAAAGTTAATTAGGGTTTGGAGGAGACGAATTTATATCGCTTTTTACTTTGTTACTCACCGTACACGTGTCCTTCATGATCAAATCTATTCGGATTTCAAATTGGGTTTAAAAAAGTGACGGGACGTATGGGATTACCGAGGTTTTGGCAAGTGGGGATATAATGCAAGTTAGTTAGAAGGTATTTAAGCGCATTTAATGCATTTTTTGCGATACTAATTTCTTTTGCAGGGTCCTACGAGCTAACATGGTTAGTTTACATTACGATAGAGTTGTAAGCCACATATTCTTGTGTGCATATCTGACTTTCAACTGGGGGGCTTGATGATATACCTTCCGATTAGCTCGAAGGACACCCCTTCGAGTGTAATCGCAACCTACATAATCGAAGGCTCTGGCTAGCCTCCTAAAACTTTCATTGACGTAAAACTAATCATCAATGATCTAGTTACCAAGTGGGAATTCGCCAATCGAAGGATTAAGCCCTTCGGGGTATCTCTTGATAAGTTTTATGGACGGAACAATGCCAAGTCCAATATTGGGGAGACCAAGTCTTACCCACGTCGCCTCTTCCTCTTTAGCACCCCCGCTAAACCCGGAGGAGTGGGGCACTAACCCCTAGCGGTTACCACAAATCATGGGACGCCCCCATGATCTCCATCAAACGTGTGACCACTCTCCAGGACCGTTTTCTTCACCTATAAATAGTCCTGGACGATGACAAATCTGGTATGCAATCTATCTCACCTTACTTTACTACGCATATACTTAAACTCTCATACCAATCACTCATTCACATGCCGGAGGTGGTTTGCAGGGTCCAACCCCTGCGCAATCACTTAACGTAGTGTTTTAGTATTTCTTATTTCAGGTTATATCCAAGCTTGGCGCAATCACAACACCCCTCATTTTCCTTTGATCACCATCGAAGGCCTGGTGGTGCAAAATATTGTACAATCATATATATATATATATATATATATATATATATATATATATATATCATACTATATTATAATGGAGGAAGGCCTACTATTAATTGAAAAATACTTAAAATTAAGCAATATAACTTCTAAAGCTATAAGTACAACAACCAATGCTACTTATAGAAATTCCCCTCATATTTAATTCTAATATACAATTAATACTAAGATTAATACAATAAATAAATCATTATATACATTAAATACAATTAATTAACTGGTCAATAAATACAAATAATGCACTTATTAAAACACCCCTTACATAAGAAATACAAGTTATCAAGCATATTGTACAAACAACTTAAACACAATTCCTGCATTAAATGTCACTAATACAAATAATAAAGCATATTATACAAATATTCAAGCCCGAACGGGCAATGGGCCAAAAGGGCTCGAGCCCGAACGGGCACGGGTCAAACGGGCTCGAGCCCGAACGGACACGAGCCAATGAGCTCGAGCCCGAACGAACACAAGCTAAACGAAATTTTTGATATCCGTAAATTTATTGTCAAAAAGAACATAATAAACTAAAATATGTTCACATACTGTACAAACCAAGCAAACTACTAAACAAAAAAAATATAAAATAAATAATAAATAAAATAATACAAACTAACCAAAATTTTATCAAACTTTTGCTTTAAAAAATAATGAGTAAAACTATTGCAAAAAAAACGTACAAATAAAATAAATTATTATCCGAAAAAAATAAATTACAGGGTGCCTGCAGCTGCATCGCGCGGAGACCCTGCTAGTACATATAAAAGAAAAGAGACAATTAACTATATCTACTTAAACAAAGCAACAAAGCAAGAGAGAGTTATCTAAGCATGGCAATGAGTTGTGAAAGAATGGCGTACCTGGCGGTCTTCAATGACATTCTTCTAAATCTTCAAGATGATTTATAGACTTTGCAAATGTCTATGGTGAAAAAAAAAAAAAAAAAAAAAAAAAAAAAAAAAAAAAAAAAAAAAAAAAAACTTGAAGGTAGTCTTAAGGAATGTTGATCTAGCTATTCGGTCCCCATTGCCTCTTTGGTCCAAAGTTGTTTGGTCCAAACATGTTTAACATTTGGCTAGGATGCATGAAAGGTGGTAGTATTCCCCAAGGATTATAACTTGGTTGATAGTTCCACATTTGATTGCTAGTGTTATTGTAGTTTTGTCTATTTTGGTTTCTTCTTGGTTGAGGTGTTTTAGATCTTGGATAAGAGTTATTTAGCTTCCTGGGTGGTGGAGTTTTAGATCTTGTTTTCGGTTTAGAGGATCCTACTTCGGTTTTTAAGGATGGTTTATAAAAAAAATTTATTACTTTATCCCTAGCAAGAGGTATTTTCTTATCATTTATAAGTATGTATTTGGGATGTGATTCTAAATGTTTTAGTTTACTAGGTTCGCTTTCAAACTTAACATTTTTTTTGTTTCACTAGTTGAAGCTTCGATTGGGTTAAATCCTAAGCCGGTTTTGTCTCCGGATATTGTTTGAATGCTTATTATTTTCTTAAGTTAGTTACTACTATTTTCAAATTTGTCAAGTTTGCAAATTTCTTCTCTAAGTATTTCATTTTCACTTTTAAGCTCTTGACATAATTTACATTCTTAAAAAATTTCTTTACCTTTTTCTAATTTATGTATTTTAACTTTTAGTTCTAGTATTTCATTTTCTAATTGGTTGTTTATACGTTTTAGTGATTTGTTTTTATTCATTACTTGTTGTCCTAATTTGCATAGTCTATTATACTCATTATCTAAATCATTTTCGTCTAATGATAGATTCTCATCACTAAAGTATTCGGTTTCGGAACGTACCTCTCTTGATGTTTTTGCCATAAGACACTTTTCCTCCTTTGTCGTTTCTTGCTCATCTTCATCGCTATCACTAAAAGCTCCTCCAACAAATGCTCTTTGATTTTGATCTCTTGACATCATTGGACATTTTCCAATGAGATGATTTGGATCACCACACTTTAAGCACTTCCTTTCATTCTTGTTATTCTTGTCATCTTTATTCTTTTGAGATGCTTTCCTTTCATCATGTGGTTGTCTCACGAATCTTCCTCGCCTTTTGAAAAATTTCTTGAAATCTCTTACGGCCATGGCATATTCTTCGTCATCACTGTCGAAAGATGATCTATCTTCGTTATTGGATTCCTTTCTAGCTTTCAAGGCGATTGACTTGCTTTGCTCTCGTTTTCCTTTGACCATTTCGGAGTCCTTCTTTATTATTACTTTGTAGACTTTCAAGTTCCCAACTAATTCATCAAGTTGTAAAGTTGACAAATTCTTTGATTCTTCAATAGTCGTCACTTTAGCTCGCCATTTTGGGTAAAGAGCCCTAAGAAACTTCCTAACAAAATTCTTACTAGAAAAATTCTCATCAAGTGCTTTTAAACTTGTGATGATAGTGTTAAACCTCGCAAAAGCATTATCAATTGATTCCTCTTCCGGAATTGCTCATATTGTTGAACAAGTAGATCTATTTTGTTATCTTTGACTTGACTATTACCTTGGTGATTTATTATTAAAGAATTACAAATTTCTTTTGTGGTTTCACACATAAAGATTCTTTCGTATTCTTTACGTGATAACGCATTGTAAATAATCATTTTTGCTTCATCATTTTTAGCAAGTTTTCTTTTTAAATCATCGTTTTGTTTTTCAAATGGTACGATTTCATCTTTCTTTGTTTCAGGATGATTTTGAATAGGTAAAAAGCCACCATTAGTAATAATATGCCAAAGATCTAGATCTTTTGATTTCACATAAGTTTCGAATCGATTTTTCCAATATAAAAATCCATCACTTTCAAATAATGGTGGTCTTTGCATAGATTGCCCTTCTAAATATTTTTCAGATTCCATAGATCGTTACAAGCTTTAAAGTACAATATATTTTAAAAATCTTGCTAGACATGGCTCTTGATACCAATTAATGGTTTTTGTTGAACTGATTTCAAGAGTATCAAATTTGTTTTTCCATTCCCTATCTTTAACAAGTAACTTCTTATAACCAATTTCAAGTTCTAACTCGCGTTCTTTGTGAATTTGAAAACTTTTTGAATTTTCCTTGTATCTCTCAAGCTCAGTGGTCAATTTGTCATTCGTGGCCTTAACTTCGCGATTGACCTTTTCAACTTTCTCAATTTCTATACCACAATTGTTCAATAATGATTCAAGTAAAGCACGTGTTTCCTCATCATTCTCATCATGTTGTGAAACGAAGCCTCCATTAAGATTCACATCTGGAGTTGCTGAAGGAGTATTGCTACTACTTGTCGTGTCCATGTATGTATCATAAGTGGGTGCGAGCTTCTCCGAATGTTGTTCCTCATGAGGAGACATATCAAATATATCATTATTATGACATGTGTTGAAGTTAGATACCTCAGATGGTGCATTGGTGTCATTAACAGGAAGTGTGTCAGAATCCGTGTCATACTTAGCTTCCTGAAGATTTGCCATGAATATGCAGTTCACATCGATACCCTCTCTATCTTCCATGTCATCCATGAGAGCCATAAAATCATTCTCATCTGCGTTCAACTGAAACCCTGCCTTATATTTTTGTGCCAATAGTAATGCTTTCTGCAAAAACTATGTGTCTCTCTTGTTTGGCTTAGTAGGACGGTTCCTTGCCATATGACCTACACCCTGGCAGTTGAAACACTTTACCGGATTTTCCTGACCCCTTTGATTTCCAACAAACTGACCCATCTGATTCCCTGCATACTGACCGAACTGATTCCCTGCATACTGACCCATCTGATTCTGCATATTCTGATTACCCATGTGAAATCCAATAGCATATCCCTGCTGATTCCTGATAACTCCAAACATTTGGCCTCTATTGCCCATATTGAAACTCGGCTGAGCAATTTACTTGTTGCGAGTGTTCGATGAAATCCTTTGGTTGTTGTTCGTTGGTGTAGAATAGCGTCCTTGGAATGCCTTTGTCAGAAACGCAAACGCTTGTGTCAAGGCTGCAGTAGCTTCATCATTGTCAGTGAATTCTGGTTCTTGGAATTGTGGGTATTGTTGTTGTGGAATAACATGTTGTTGTTGTGGGTAGAATTTTTGTTGGTAGACGGGTGTTGGTTGTTGAATGTATGATGGTTACATGTAGTTGTGAGTGGAAGATGATGATGGTTGTTGTTGTGTTTTCACTGGTAAAGGTGTTGGTGTATTAGCAATTAATGCTAGAGGATCATGCTTTTTAGCAAGTAGTTCAGCCCTTACTTCATTAGCCTCGGTTGATTTTGCTTAAAGAAGTCGTACAACTGATCATAAGTCACTTCATGCAAATTCTTTGTTTGATAAACAATAGTGACTTATCTTCCCCATACTGGTTGTAACTCATTCAGAAAATTGGTGTTGTTAGCAATGTTTGTCTGACTGAGGTTGTGTCTTGATAAATCATTCATGATCTTACAGAACCTGAGGTAGTACGACTCTATGGATTCACCAGGAATTGAAGTAAACTTGCGAAGTTCCTTGAGCAATTGTGTTTCCATTTCCTATTTCCCGATGTCTGTCCCATACACTAACCTCTTGACTCTTTCCCAGACTGCATGAGCACTTCCTTCACTATCAACAGTAGCATATGTTGTTTTAGGTAGACCAAGAACCACAAGATGAAACGCCTGATCATCAGCTGCAATATGTTGTATGTCTTCCTCAGTGTACTCAATCTTATTCTGATCTCTGTAGTATGGTTGTACTGGGGGGTTCCATGTGGATCACCAGGGTCTATTACTTGTCTTGGTTTGAAGGGTCCTTCCATAATGGATTTGATAAGAAGTTTTCCATTTGGTTTGCTCTTAAGATAGTGCATCACACGACTAGCCCATTGTGAGTATCCACCCTTTGACAACATGGGAGGTCGGTTTTTGGCACCGGCAGCATGAATATCTTGTTGAGTTGCCATGATTTGAATTCAAAGTGAAAAGTTGTTCTTAGGATCTTTTGAAAGATAACAAAGGTTGTTGTTGTAGATTAGATGGTTTTGGTGAAGTTGAAAATTCGTTCTCAGTTAATCTGAGTGATTTTGTATTTTCCCTCCAAAAATAGAATTTGAAAATTTTCTCTCCCAAAATTTGAAAATCACTATGAAATGCAATTCTAAGGTTACTAGAAAATTTTGAGTTTTAAAAATTTTGACGCCAAATTTTACCGAAAAAATTTGAATTTTGGCCTAAAAATTTGAATTTTGGGCCAAAATTTTCAACGTTATACCAAACTTTGAATTTCGCGTAAAAATTGAATGTTTAGTCTCCCTTAGAAAATAATTTTTTTTTTTGCTTACTTGGTATTGGTTAGATTACTCGATACACTAGGTTTCCTTGCTCGATAGCTATAACTTGATAAGCTTACTCGGTAAAGAGTGTTACTGATGAGTATGTAAATACTCATCATTTTTACCTTTTCTGAGCTGCCAAAACATCTAAAAACACTCAATATTGAATCAAAATAGTGAAAATATCCCAGGAATGTGTTTTACATGTTTCAAATGCAAAATAATCAAAAACAAATGAAAAACGTACAAAGTTAGCAAAATTGGCAGATTCAGTCCCTCATCTTTCAAAATTTGTCAAATCTAGTCCCTGGTTGTTCTTAAAACTTGAAAAAGTCACCAAAGGTCCTTTCAAATCAAAAAGTTACACATTTAGTCCTTTAGTGCAAAGTTTCACAAAATGTCAAGTTTAGTCCCTGAAGTTTAGAAAATTGTCAAAAATGGTCCCTGGGATATTAAAACTTTGAGAAAAACAAATTTTGTCGGTGTACTTCTCATATATGGCAGGATTGGTCCTTGGTGGAAAAGTTTGGTGAAATTACATAACAGGTCCCTGAAGTTTCAAAGTTTGGCAAATTTGGTCCCTGGTGAAATTTAAATGGAAAAATCAACTTTGGTCCTTGAACTATTCATCATTTGGCATAAATGGACCTTGTGAACAATTTGGAAGATTGCCAAAACACACCCCAAACTTTCGGTAAAATTACAAATTTAGTCCTTGTGAAATTCAATACCAAACCGGACCCTTATTACTATTAAAAACCAAATCCATGTCCAATCCACAACACCTCCAGCCCACTTCCCTTGTTTTTTTCCCTAGCCCAATTCCTAAGCCCAAACAAAACCCACCCTTTATAAATAACCGGGGGTCAAACATTGACCTTTGGTCAGTCGAAGTCAAACAACCACCCCTACCCCCCTTCCCTCTCAAGTTGCACCCTGCAACCCATCACCTCACCTCCCCATCTTATCCCACCGCCCAAACCACTCACCCTCACCATGTATACCTAACATCCCCTCCACATTTAATGCACCACCCCCCCCCCCTTGTCTGATTATCAGAACCAATTGCAAAAATCATTTTGCCGCCAAAATACAATCAAGAGCCAGGATCACTCTACTTCACAATTGATGGTTGGGATTTAATCAGGAGGTCAAGTGGAAGCTAGTGGACCATTTTTTATCTCACAGAAGAAGCACTCAAGGAAGAAACCCTAGTTTTAGGAAATCAGTATAAATAAACAAATCATGTAAGCCATAAAGGCATCTCTCTTTTTTCTTGTATTCTTAGTTAAATTAAATGTAACATCCAGTGTACTCTTAAATTTTTCAAGTTAATGCAAGTGTTGTTCAAGTTTTATGAAATTCGTATTTTAGTTAAAATTTAAATTCCTTGTTATTTGTTTCACAAGCAACATATTTAGTCTCAGATTGAATCTTTAATCTTGTGAGAGTTATTTTGAATCAAAAGAAAGCAAAACTCAGAAAAAGAAAAAAAAAATAAAAGGGGAAAATAAAGAAAAATCAAAAAAAAAATTGAAAGTAGCAGAAGAAGGTTAAGCAGCAACAGGGAAGGAAGTGGAAAATGGTTTAGAGTCTCATGGGAGACAATAGGTGGTTCTCTTGGTTCTATGATCTCAGTAACTAGTGGACATGGATGTCAAGTAAGCTTTTTAGTATCATTTTGCTATAATCTGTGTTCTTTAGTAGTTGTTGTTAGTAGTTGATTAAACTTGTTTTAATAGACTCATTTCAGCTTAATATAACTTAGTTTATAAGATTAGTGGACTGTTTTAATCATTTGCCTTATAAATTTAGTAAATCAGTTGCAAATAGGGGTGTTTGGTTTAGTGGATTGTTGTGGTATTTAGTGGTCATTATGCCTTGATAGTTGTTCCTTTAGCTTGCATTAGGTGTAATTAGGCTTGAACAAACATAAAACTAGCACTTATAATAGAAAAAGTCAAAAATCCAAAGTAATCACTCCTACAGTCAACTGTGTGGGGATTTTAGATCCATAAACCCAAGGATCTTAGTTTAAGTTGGAGTTACATGCTTATTTGGTATCACTTAGGCTTATAATACATTTCTCAGCTTATAGGATTGGATCAAAACTCACAATAGTCAACTAAGGAACAAAAAGGTAAAATGTCAAAATTGCATGTCTTAGTTTTTGCAACAATGGGAAGATTATTTGTCATTTTTGAGTAAGGATCTAGGCCTTATAATTTCTAGGATTAGTAGCCCCCCAGCTCTTCTTTAAGTTCTCATCTTTCTTTGATTTTTGTGGATTTTATTGTGGACCCCACACCTAGCCAAACACAATTGCAGGGGGACTGACCTCCCCTACATCAGCACACCACCACTACACCACCACCTTTGGTGGCTGTTGTAGGCCACCTCAGTGGGACCCAGTGATCCACCTTGGGTTTTCCCAACCCCCCTCCTACCAGGTTTCAAGGTTTGACCCTTAGTTTGACCTAGGAACCAGTGGACCCCACCTAGAATTATTGCTTAAGTTTGACCCATTTCTGAGTTTAGCTCAAATCAGCAAGTGCTTATTTTGATTCTTATTAGCTTATCAGTGATTGTAGTTTGTTGTTTCTAGCTTATTTAAGTCCAAGTAACTTATTTGAACAATAATTTACATCAGTGGACCCCACATATAGTCATTTGAGCTTAATTTGCTACTTGGTCAAAGTTAGTCAACTGTTTTGCTTAAGGGGGTGCACACAGCTTATTTTTAAGCTATATAAAAAGTTGTTTCAAAAAAGTTTCTTATTTTCATCTCATATTTAGCTGTCAAAAAGAAAAACACCAAAAACGCAAACATAAAATTAGTGATAGCTTCTATTTAATAGATTCTATCTTTTTCATTTTTCATTTCATCTTATTTATAAGCACTTTTCCATTTTTATAATTTTCTTAATTTCCTAGTACCTTTAAGTATTTAAAATAATTTTCTTAGATTTTTCCTAGTTAGTTTACTATTTATTAGATTTAAAAGTAATTTAATTAATTAAATAAGTAATATTAGTAATTAATTAGTTTTCTTAAATTTTAATTAATAACAGTAGGTTTTTATAATTTTTCTAAGTTTCATAAATTAGTTAAGACTTTTAGAAAATATAATTTTAATTTCTACTATTCATTTTCCATTTTTCTTATTTTAATTATTTAAATTAGATTTAAGTTAATTAAAAGGTAAATAATTAGTGGAATAGCCTAAATATAATTTTTAGAAGTTTTATAATTTTGTAGGATTCCTATGATGGTTAAATAGTTTTATAAATTTTTCCATAATTTTCTAAGTTAATTTAGTAATTTAAAATAGTTTAATTAATATAAATAGTTTTTAATTAATAAAAAACTCATAAAAAGACAAACATATTTATTTTTATTTTTTATACTTTCTTCAAGTTCATTTTTAAGTTTAGAAATTAGTTTTGCAAGTTTTTAGTTTAATTTGTAATCTTTATAATTTTTAGTTAATATAAATTAGGTTTAAATTAGATTTTAAATAGTTTTAATTAATTAAATAATATTTAAATATTAAAATAATCATTTTTATAATTCCATTTTCATTTTAAATTTCCTTTTAATTTTAAGTTTTCAAAAGTTTCACTTGCACCCCCTGTAGTTTGTAATTTGATAAAACCCACTTTTCTGTATGTTACCTGATTCCTAATTGTGAATTTGTGCATATATCTGTATATCTGTGAATATTATTGTGTAAATACCAAAATATCAGTAACAAAACAAATTCCAAATCATCTTGGCTACTGTCCTCAGTGCCACTCATTCCTAAACGATTTCCAAAACACCATTTCGATCTCGCTGGGACTTAACGACCCGGGGACACACTATACTATCACCGGAGAATTGGAACGGAGCTGTCTTTGACTTATTGACCTTGGTCAATAATATCTGACCGTTTCGGGACCAATCAAAATTTGGCGCCGCTGCCGGGGAGGTTGTTGCGTGTTTTTTCGTTTTAAGTTTAGTGGTTTTTCAAAACCCTCCCTGTACAAATTTCACACAAATTTGTAAAAATATAATTATATCAAAAAAGTTTATTAACACTTTTCCTGAAGTGTTAACAACACCACCAAAAAAAAAAAAAAAAAAAAAAAAAAACAAAAAAACTGTGAAGTTAAATTACTTCGTTTTCTTTAAGATTACAACCTGAAACAGTTGGTTTAAGGTAAGTTCTGACATTAAATTGCGAACTGAAGAGGAAACCTATTTACTTCCTCCCGCCAGCCTGCGAGTAATCTTAAAAGAACGATTTCGGTTAACGAATCAGTTCCAAAAATATAATTCCCAAAGTTTTCTGCACACACACCCATAAGCCTAAAACAGTTTTTCAAATTAATAAATACATAAAATCTTATCACCGCAAACCAAGGCTGAACACCTATCAACTGGGGGTGTGGACATAATAAGTTCCCAAACTTAAGATTAAAACTTGCCTTTATATCCCTGTGAGTGGTGTACCGTTTTTAAAGAAGCCATTCACTTGTGATTATTGGTTTAAGTTCACTGTGGTTTTGCCTCGATCTTGTTTTGAAAAATTGTTTTTAGTGCATGCGCCCTCGGTCACAAACAAAACGTAAACATCAGAAAAATGTACCCGAGCTACGTACTGTTACAGAAGAACCAAAAACCGAAATGGCCGATGGGCCACCACCACCATTACCACCCCTGACCCTCCCAGGTATGAGCCAGCTCCCGATCTCCGAACGATGGAGGAGTTGTGCCAGCCTACCATGCAAGAGAGGGGCGGACCTATTGCACCACTCACTATTGAGGCTACGGACTTTGCCTCAAGCACCACATGATCCAACAAGTCCAAAATTTGTGTCAATTTCACGGATTACCGGGTGACGATGCTAACAAGCATCTTGATAAATACCTTACGGTCACCCAAAGCATGAAACAGCATGGTGTCACCGATGATGCCCTCCGGATGTATCTCTTCCCCTATTCTCTCACTCATCATGCCACTGCATGGTTTGACCGAATCCCAAAGAATTCTATTCGTACCTTTGATGAAATGGTAACCAAGTTTTTAGCAAAATATTTTCCACCTTCCATGGTTACCAAGTTACGAAATGATATCAGCAACTTCCGGCAACGTCCCGATGAGTCTCTTTTTGAGGCTTGGGAACATTATAAGCTAGCTATTGATCGGTGCCCTAACCACAATATGTTACAAGTTACCATCATAGACACCTTCTATAATGGTTTGACATTGAGGCACCGGGATATTCTCAATGCTGCTGCTGGTGGGACCTTTATGAAAAGGCGTCCCGAAGAATGCTATGACTTGATTGAGAACATGACTGCCCACCATAACTTTTGGGATTCCTCTGCGGAGAGTGATGAGTCATGTAAATCAGTCATTCCTTCATCATCATCTCCTGAAATAATTGCTCTCACAAAAAAGATGGATGATATTTCTACGGCTGTGTTGAGAATGAACCAAACGATGCAAAATCAGGTTCAAATCAACAAGTGAAAGCTGTGGCCCGAAGTTGTGAAACTTGTGGGGGCCCACATCTTTATTCCGAGTGTCCAGCTACTGCTGGTTTTCCTCAAGAGAACGTTTATGCTGCTCACGGTTCCTACAACATGGGAGGTAATTCTTACCAACCACAAGGGGACCGTAATCTCTTAAGCTATCGTTCCAACAATTTTCTCGGACCTCCCGGTTTTAACCAAAATCAAAACCGTAACTCGAATCAGAATTTTAACCAAGGTCGAAACTCAAATTTCCAAAACACGAACCAAAATCAAGGTCATTTTAATCAAAACAATTTTCAAAATGGCAATCAAAATCAAGGTTTTCAAGGAAATTTTCAAAGAAACCAAAATCAAGGAAATTACAATCAGGGTAATTTCAATCAGAGAAACAATTTTCAGGGTAACAACAATCAAAATCAAGGGAATTTTCAAAACAACCGTGTTCAAAATCTTCTTAATCAAAATCAAAACGTTGTTCCAGCCTCGTCTTCCTCCGATGAAGTGCTAAAACAATTCATGAAAGCACAAGAGGAAACGAATCGGTTATTGATCAGCAAGATCTCTGAGCTTCAGAAGTCTTTAAATGATCGACCCTCGGAACCGGGTACACTACCGAGCAACACGATCGCTAACCCGAGGGGCGATGTCAAAGCGATCACTACCCGAAGTGGGGTATCATACAATGGACCCGTGATTCCCTCTACCTCTTCTTCTCCTCCTACTAAGGTAGCGGAACGTAAGCCTGAGGTTACCACGGACACGGTACTTCCTACTAATAACGGAGGTACCAACAACGTCCACCCTCAAGTTGTCCCGGTCCCGACTCGTAAGTCGAAAGTTGTATTTGATCCCCCTGTGAGATCTGATGAAATTCCAAAGAATGATCCTAAGCCTTCAATTCCATATCCTTCACGTATGAATGATCAAAAGAAACGCGAAAAAGCTAACCATCAGATGGAAAAATTTTATCAAATTTTCCAAGAATTACATTTTGATATTAGCTTCGCGGATGCTCTTCTTCTCATGCCTAAGTTTGCTTCAACAATAAAAAATCTGATAAGCAACAAAGAAAAACTCTGTGAGATGGCAAAAACTCCTCTTAATGAGCATTGCTCAGCAGTGCTCTTGAAAAAGCTTCCCGAAAAGCTTGGAGATCCCGGGAAATTTCTCATTCCTTGTATTTTCTCGGGGATGGTTGAATGCTTTGCCTTGGCCGATCTTGGTGCAAGCATTAACCTCATGCCTTACACAGTCTGGAAAAGACTCTATCTTCCTGCTCTCACCCCTACGTGCATGACTCTCGAGCTTGCAGACCGTACTATATCCCGTCCTCTCGGCATTGCCGAAGATATCTTCGTGAAAGTAGGAAAGTTCCATTTTCCAGCAGATTTCGTGATTGTTGATTTCGATGCTGACCCAAGAGTTCCTCTCATTCTCGGGAGGGGGTTATTAAGAACGGGTCGTGCTTTAATCGATGTATTCGAAGAAGAAATCACTCTACGTGTTGGTGGTGAAACCATCACATTCAATCTTGATCAGACTTCAAGATACTCCTCCAACTATGACGCTGAAACGGTTAACTGAATTGACATAATCGATGTTGCGTCTGAGGAGTATTCTCAAGAAGTCCTTGGTTTCTCAGCAAGTGGCAGTACCACTCCTTCTACTAATCCTATCATTTCCGACTCTTCCCCTTCTCTCACTCCGTTTGAGGGAAGTGACTTCCTTCTGGAAGAGGTCGAGGCTTTTCTTGCTCAGGATAGTTCAATCCCTCATGGGGTTGATGAAAACTATCTTGACCCGGAGGGGGACATTCTTCTTCTTGAAAGATTGTTAAATGACGATCCTTCACCCTCTCCGTCTCCAAAAATACTTCATAAAGCGGAAGTCAAAAATGTTGAAATAACTGAAGACTTTCCCGAGGTTGAGCTCAAGGACTTACCTCCTCATCTAGAATATGCATTTCTGGAGGGTGATAATAAATTGCCTGTCATTATTGCTAAAGACTTAAAAGATGAGGAAAAGGCTGCACTCCTAAAGGTTCTTAAGGCAAACAAACAAGCAATTGCTTGGAAACTCTCCGACATTAAGGGCGTAAGCCCGGACTTTTGTACACACAAAATCTTAATGGAGGATGACTTTAAGCCAGCAGTGCAACAACAGAGAAGGGTAAATCCCAAAATCCACGAAGTTATCAAACAAGAGGTTCTAAAACTTCTTGATGCGGGATTGATTTATCCTATATCTGACAGTCCTTGGGTTAGCCCAATTCATTGTGTTCCTAAAAAGGGTGGCATAACCGTTGTCACCAATGAGGAAAACAAGTTGATTCCAACTCGTTTGGTCACGGGCTGGCGAGTATGTATTGACTATCGAAAGTTGAATGAAGCCACCCGTAAAGACCATTTTCCTCTCCCTTTTATGGACCAGATGCTCGAAAGACTTGCGGGGAATGAGTACTACTGCTTCCTCGATGGTTTTTCGGGTTACTTCCAAATCCCCATTGATCCACAGGATCAAGAGAAAACTACCTTCACATGCCCCTACGGAACTTTTGCTTACAGACGTATGCCTTTCGGCTTATGTAATGCACCAGGCACGTTCCAGAGGTGCATGATGTCTATCTTTTCCGAAATGATCGGGAAAACCATGGAGGTATTTATGGATGACTTTTCAGTCATCGGGGAATCATTCCAGTCTTGTCTCTCCCACTTGGAACAGATGCTTAAACGTTGCAAAGAAACGAATTTAAGTCTCAACTGGGAGAAGAGCCACTTTATGGTCAAGGAGGGCATTGTCCTCGGCCATAAAATTTCAAAGAACGGGATTGAGGTTGACAAAGCCAAAATCGATGTCATTGCTAAATTACCTCATCCCACCACTGTTAAAGGTGTTAGGAGCTTTTTGGGTCATGCCGGCTTCTACCGTAGATTTATCCAAGATTTCTCTAAGATTTCCCGGCCTATGACCCATCTCCTCGAGAAGGATGCTCCTTTCATCTTCTCTCCTGAGTGCATCGAAGCTTTTGAAACATTAGAGAAAAAGCTTACCGAGGCACCGATTCTTGTTGCCCCCGATTGGGACCTGCCTTTTGAGCTTATGTGCGATGCTAGTGATTTTGCCATAGGTGCGGTCTTGGGGCAACGGAAAGCAAAATACTTTCAGCCTATACACTACGCAAGCAAAACTATGACCGAGGCTCAAGGTCATTACACCACCACTGAGAAAGAACTCCTAGTTGTGGTGTATGCCTTTGAAAAATTCCGGCCATACTTAATCCTGACTAAATGCGTAGTGTATATGGATCACTCGGCTTTGAAGTACCTATTTGCAAAGCAAGATGCAAAGCCGAGGCTACTCCATTGGGTTATCCTCCTCCAAGAATTCGATATCATTATCCGTGATAAAAAAGGAGCCGAGAACCTTGCTGCTGATCATCTCTCACGATTAGAAAACCCTCACCAGGATGTGTCCGATAAAAAGAAAATAAATGAAACATTTCCTCTCGAGACACTCAATGCGGTTGCTTTTCGTGGTGACTCTACTACCACATGGTTTGCCGACTTTGCAAATTACCATGCGGGTAACTTCATTGTGAAGGGGATGACGTCCCAACAGAAGAACAAATTCTTCAAAGACGTTAAACATTACTTCTGGGACGACCCCTATCTCTTCAAAATCTGTGCCGATCAAGTCATCAGGCGATGTGTATATGGACAGGAAGCCGCTGATATTCTCAAGGCTTGCCATGCTGGACCCACCGGGGGCCATCATAGTCCTAACTACACCGCCAAAAAGGTGTTTGATTCCGGTTTCTATTGGCCCACGATCTATAAGGATGCCCACGAGTTAGTCAAAGCTTGTGATTCTTGTCAGCGTCACGGGAATATTTCACAAAAGAACGAAATGCCACAAAATGCCATTCAAGTTTGTGAAATCTTTGACGTCTGGGGCATTGATTTTATGGGGCCATTCCCATCTTCTCGTGGGAACAAATATATTCTCGTGGTTGTTGACTACTTGTCAAAATGGGTTGAGGCCAAGGCCTTACCCACCAACGATGCCCGAGTTGTTGTGAAATTTTTGAAATCCCTCTTTGCTCGTTTTAGAACTCCACGTGCCATCATTAGTGATCGCGGCACTCACTTTTGCAATGATCAATTCGCAAAAGTTATGCTTAAGTACGGTGTTACTCATCGTCTTTCTACCGCGTATCACCTACAAACAAGTAGGCAGGTGGAGGTTCCTAACCGTGGTATTAAACGGATTCTTGAAAGGACCGTAGGTGAAAACCGTGCTTCCTGGTCAGATAAACTAGATGATGCACTCTGGGCCTTCCGTACAGCTTACAAAACACCCATCGGGTGTACTCCATACAAGCTTGTATACGGGAAGGCGTGTCATTTACCGATCTAGCTCGAGTACAAAGCCTACTGGGCCTTAAAACATGCAAACTATGATCTTCATAAAGCAGGTGATCACCTTAAGGTTCAACTCAATGAATTAAACGAACTTCGTGATCAAGCCTACGAGAACTCTTTGATCTACAAAGAAAAGACAAAGAAGATTCACGACTCTAAGATTAAGAACCGCGTTTTCAACGTCGGTGACAGAGTCCTTCTTTTCAATTCGAGGTTAAAGATCTTCTCGGGGAAATTAAAAACCCGATGGACTGGACCATTCACTGTTGCTAAAGTATATCCATACGGGACTGTTGAGTTATCTCAACCCGAAGGTCCCAACTTCAAAGTGAATGGTCATCGTTTGAAACACTATTTTGGAGAGGACATACCACCCATGGTTGTCCCGAATCTCCAAACTTTCCCCATGGACCAATGAATTCGGGGATCGAGTCAAGCTAGTGACTCGGTGAACAAAAATTAGCAAAATATATGGGTTTTCGCCCATATTTCTGACTTCTTTCTACTTTCTGCCACTCTAGTGTGGGGGAGTGGTCGTCCCCCACCTTTTGAAAAGTAAATATGTATATAAAGTTTCAAATTCAAAAAAAAAATGATGAAAATATTTATATGTACAGAAAAATAAAGTGAAAAATAAAATCAATATTTCCACAGTTAGTTTCGAATATTAGCTTTTTCCGTTCAGAGATTCGGCATAATAGCCGGGACTTTGAATATTGAGGACAATATTCAATTCTAGTGTTGGGGGGGGGGGAATTCTTACGAATTTCATCACAAAATACTTTCTAAGTACCCCCATTTTAGACCTAAATTTTTCACTTTATTTCAAAAATTTTGTGGTAATCAGTCCGCCATGTCTAATGACAAATGGATTGGCTAGTCCAGGAGCAAACGGCTCTTGGTAAAGACCTCTCAAACCCGTTGATGGCTTGCAATTTGCCAAAAATTGTATGGTAAATCAACTCGCCATATCCCATAAAGCGAATGAGTTAGCTAGCCCACAAGATTATGGCTTGTGGTAAAGGCCGTGGAAAACCCATAATTGGTAATCAGCTCACCAAGATGTTGACTTAGTCTATCAAGAGTTGGCTAGTCCAGAAGCAAACGGCTTTTGGTAAAGACTAATCAAATCCGTTGACAGCTGGTGATTTGCTCAAAATCACATAGTTTTTCTCAAAAGATTGCTAGGGACTAGCAATGTTTTAGTGTGAGGGATTGATGAGTATGTAAATACTCTTCATTTTTAACTTTTCTGAGCTGCCAAAATATCTAAAAACACTCAATATTGAATCAAAATAGTGAAAATATCCCAGGAATGTGTTTTACATGTTTTAAATGCAAAATAATCAAAAACAAATGAAAAACGTACAAAGTTTGCAAAATTGGCAGATTCAGTCCCTCATCTTTCAAAATTTGTCAAATCTAGTCCCTGGTTGTTCTAAAAACTTGAAAAAGTCACCAAAGGTCCTTTCAAATCAAAAAGTTACACATTTAGTCCTTTGGTGCAAAGTTTCACAAAATGTCAAGTTTAGTCCCTGAAGTCTAGAAAATTGTCAAAAATGGTCCCTGGGATATTAAAACTTTGAAAAAAACAAATTTTGTCCGTGTACTTCTCATATATGGCAGGATTGGTCCTTGGTGGAAAAGTTTGGTGAAATTACATAACAGGTCCCTGAAGTTTCAAAGTTTGGCAAATTTGGTCCCTGGTGAAATTTAAATGGAAAAATCAACTTTGGTCCTTGAACTATTCATCATTTGGCATAAATGGACCTTGTGAACAATTTGGAAGATTGCCAAAACACACCCCAAACTTTCGGTAAAATTACAAATTTAGTCCTTGTGAAATTCAATACCAAACCGGACCCTTATTACTATTAAAAACCAAATCCATGTCCAATCCACAACACCTCCAGCCCACTTCCCTTGTTTTTTTCCCTAGCCCAATTCCTAAGCCCAAACAAAACCCACCCTTTATAAATAACCGGGGGTCAAACATTGACCTTTGGTCAGTCGAAGTCAAACAACCACCCCTACCCCCCTTCCCTCTCAAGTTGCACCCTGCAACCCATCACCTCACCTCCCCATCTTATCCCACCGCCCAAACCACTCACCCTCACCATGTATACCTAACATCCCCTCCACATTTAATGCACCACCCCCTTGTCTGATTATCAGAACCAATTGCAAAAATCATTTTGGCGCCAAAATACAATCAAGAGCCAGGATCACTCTACTTCACAATTGATGGTTGGGATTTAATCAGGAGGTCAAGTGGAAGCTAGTGGACCATTTTTTATCTCACAGAAGAAGCACTCAAGGAAGAAACCCTAGTTTTAGGAAATCAGTATAAATAAGCAATTCATGTAAGCCATAAAGGCATCTCTCTTTTTTCTTGTATTCTTAGTTAAATTAAATGTAACATCCAGTGTACTCTTAAATTTTTCAAGTTAATGCAAGTGTTGTTCAAGTTTTATGAAATTTGTATTTTAGTTAAAATTTAAATTCCTTGTTATTTGTTTCACAAGCAACATATTTAGTCTCAGATTGAATCTTTAATCTTGTGAGAGTTATTTTGAATCAAAAGAAAGCAAAACTCAGAAAAAGAAAAAAAATAAAAGGGGAAAATACAAAGAAAAATCAAAAAAAAAATTGAAAGTAGCAGAAGAAGGTTAAGCAGCAACAGGGAAGGAAGTGGAAAATGGTTTAGAGTCTCATAGGAGACAATAGGTGGTTCTCTTGGTTCTATGATCTCAGTAACTAGTGGACATGGATGTCAAGTAAGCTTTTTAGTATCATTTTGCTATAATCTGTGTTCTTTAGTAGTTGTTGTTAGTAGTTGATTAAACTTATTTTAATAGACTCATTTCAGCTTAATATAACTTAGTTTATAAGATTAGTGGACTGTTTTAATCATTTGCCTTATAAATTTAGTAAATCAGTTGCAAATAGGGGTGTTTGGTTTAGTGGATTGATGTGGTATTTAGTGGTCATTGTGCCTTGACAGTTGTTCCTTTAGCTTGAATTAGGTGTAATTAGGCTTGAATAAACATAAAACTAGCACTTATAATAGAAAAAGTCAAAAATCCAAAGTAATCACTCCCAAAGTCAACTGTGTGGGGATTTTAGATCCATAAACCCAAGGATCTTAGTATAAGTTGGAGTTACATGCTTATTTGGTATCACTTAGGCTTATAATACATTTCTCAGCTTATAGGATTGGATCAAAACTCACATTAGTCAACTAAGGAACAAAAAGGTAAAAAGTCAAAATTGCATGTCTTAGTTTTTGCAAAAATGGGAAGATTATTTGTGATTTTTGAGTAAGGATCTAGGCCTTGTAATTTCTAGGATTAGTAGCCCCCTAGATCTTCTTTAAGGTCTCATCTTTGTTTGATTTTTTTGGATTTTATTGTGGACCCCACACCTAGCCAAACACACTTGCAGGGGGACTGACCTCCCCTGCATCAGCACACCACCACTACACCACCACCTTTGGTGGCTGTTGTAGGCCACCTCAGTGGGTCCCAATGATCCACCTTGGGTTTTCCCAACCCCCCTCCTACCAGGTTTCAAGGTTTGACCCTTAGTTTGACCTAGGAACCAGTGGACCCCACCTGGAATCATTGCTTAAGTTTGTCCCATTTCTAATTTTAGCTCAAATCAGCAAGTGCTTATTTTGATTCTTATTAGCTTATCAGTGATTGTAGTTTGTTGTTTCTAGCTTATTTAAGTCCAAGTAACTTATTTGAACTATAATTTATATCAGTGGACCCCACATATAGTCATATGAGCTTAATTTGCTACTTGGTCAAAGTTAGTCAACTGTTTTGCTTAAGGGGGTGCACACAGCTTATTTTTAAGCTATATAAAAAGTTGTTTCACAAAAGTTTCTTATTTTCATCTCATATTTAGCTGTCAAAAAGAAAAACACCAAAAAAGCAAACATAAAATTAGTGATAGTTTCTATTTAATAGATTCTATCTTTTTTCATTTTTCATTTCAGCTTATTTATAATCACTTTTTCATTTTTATAATTTTCTTAATTTCCTAGTACCTTTAAGTATTTAAAATAATTTTCTTAGATTTTTCCTAGTTAGTTTACTATTTATTAGATTTAAAAGTAGTTTAATTAATTAAATAAGTAATATTAGTAATGAATTAGTTTTCTTAAAGTTTAATTAATAACAGTAGGTTTTTATAATTTTTCTAAGTTTCATAAATTATTTAAGACTTTTAGAAAATATAATTTTAATTTCTACTGTTAATTTTCCATTTTTCTTATTTTAATTATTTAAATTAGATTTAAGTTAATTAAAAGGTAAATAATTAGTGGAATAGCCTAAATATAATTTTTAGAAGTTTTTATAATTTTGTAGGATTCCTGTGATGGTTAAATAGTTTTATAAATTTTTCCATAATTTTCTAAGTTAATTTAGTATTAATAGTAATTTAAAATAGTTTAATTCAAGGTTGTCAGGATCGGGATCCTACCTAGGATCGTTTTCGGCTTCACAAGATCGGGATCGTAGGATCGGATCGGGATCGTAAGATCCTATGAAAATGTATATATTATTGTATAAGAGTTGTAGTTTTGTACTTTATAAAATATTTTATATGATAAATGAATTTAAATGAATGATAAAAGAAAAAACAATAAGAAACATGAGCTTCTAGTAGGATCGGATCGTTCACGATCCTACGATCCTGTGTGCGATCCTACGATCCTACAACCATCTTGCTCCCCTCAAGATAAAAACATGGGCTTGTAGTAGGATCGGATCGTTTATGATCCTACGATCCTGCATGCGATCCTATGATCCTATACCGATCCTGATAGAATTAAGATCCCACTACGATCCTGCTCGTTTTTTATATGTAGGATCGTACGATCCTACGATCAGGATCGCGATCCTGACAACCTTGGTTTAATTAGTTTAATTAATATAAATAGTTTTTAATTAATAAAAAACTCATAAAAAGACAAAAATATTTATTTTTATTTTTTATACTTTCTTCAAGTTCATTTTTACGTTTAGAAATTAGTTTTGCAAGTTTTTAGTTTAATTTGTAATCTTTGTAATTTTTAGTTAATATAAATTAGGTTTAAATTAGATTTTAAATAGTTTTAATTAATTAAATAATATTTAAATATTAAAATAATCATTTTTATAATTCCATTTTCATTTTAAATTTCCTTTTAATTTTAAGTTTTCAAAAGTTTCACTTGCACCCTCTGTAGTTTGTAATTTGATAAAACCCACTTTTCTGTCTGTTACCTGATACCTAATTGTGAATTTGTGCATATATCTGTATATCTGTGAATATTATTGTGTAAATACCAAAATATCAGTAGCAAAACCAATTCCAAATCATCTTGGCTACTGTCCTCAGTGCCACTCATTCCTAAACGATTTCCAAAGCACCATTTCGATCTCGCTGGGACTTAACGACCCGGGGACACACTATACTATCACCGGAGAATTGGAACGGAGTTGTCTTTGACTTATTGACCTTAGTCAATAATATCTGACCGTTTCGGGACCAATCAGTTACTCGATAATCTTGTCTTACTCGAAAGGTTTTCTAACTCGATAGGAATTCCTTACTCGATAACCAGTAATCAACTAAGTAGAGTTTCCCCTTATTCGATACTAGTAAAGAAACCTTACTCGATAACGATAACGTGTGTTAGCTAAATCGCTAATTGGCTAACTCGCCAAGTGAAACCTTACTCGATACAAACCCTTACTCGATACAAACTCACCCTTACTCGAAACTGTCTTGCTAACTAGATAGCCTTACTAGATAGACCAAACCCTTACTAGGTAACACAGTCACTCTTACTCGATAATCCGAGAATCTCGCAAATCCTTACTCGGTAAACACCTTCCTTACTCGATAAACATCAGATGAACAGTACCCGAATCTTAAAAAAACCAATTTTTCACCCAAAAAATGATCTAAAACAAAATTATCCCTAGGCGATTGATACCACATCCAGGACCATAGAACAACCTATTTCACTAGCTAATCTTGCGTTATTCTAGAGAGAGAAAGTAAGTAGAGAGAGAGTGGGTAGAACCCCTAGTGTGTGAAATAATGAGACAATGTTATTACCAAGAGCACCAACCCCTTCCATGAGGATTACAAGAGTATTTATAGTGGTTGTCTAGGGCCTCACATATCTTTGACATTATTACATAACTAGCCCTTAGACTTTATAAAATCATGAAAACATTAGTAAAACTTCATCATAATAATATTCTAAAGCAACCTATTACATAATATTAATGACCGACACTTTCTATAAATAAAATACGATCCTAACACTTTCGTAGGAATCACGGTTGCATTTAGCATATGCAACAAGCCTTTTAAAACACTTGGTGTCCCAAGTAGACGAGTGAAGTCTCGTGAGGGTTTACAGTGAACACACCCATAAAGTTCATTTAAAAACTAATACAAGGTTTATGAATGTTTGTACTAAAAATCTTTTCAATTTAGATAGTACAAGAGAAAACTACGGCGTAGTAGGAATTGTAGCTAAGTCGTAGTTGGAAAAATCTTACAGACTAACACCTGGAGGGTGCTACGGCGTAGTCATTCAGTGGGCTACGCCGTAGACTTTTCCTGGGGGAAATTTTTGGTGTAAAAACTCCAAAATCAGCACGTATAATCGTCGATCCCCTTCTCTTTTACCTGCAAAAGCGAGTAGAACTAAACATACAAAACCCAACTATACTAATAAAAATGAAAAACAAAGGATAATTCGGGTTGTCTCCTAAAGAGCTCTTTTGTTTATTATCGAGTCTTTAAGTTAGACTCACTACCACCTTAACCATTTGGAAAGATGAGCTTCTCCGCCTTTCCTTTGTCAAAATTAGCGTATGTGCTACTCTAAACTGTCGAAGGGATGTAAGGTATGGATCAAAGAAAATCATCTCTTAAAAAGTTTGCTTTTGCCCATTCGCTCCTATACTTCATTTTATTTGCTAGGTTTAACTGAACTTCACCAAATTTCACTTCCATCCAATCTTCAAACGAAATTCCCTTATAGCCGACTTCTTTTCTCATGTGTTCGTTGAAACAAGCCCACTCATACCTTTTTAACAAGAGGTTCAGTGAGCTTTCCCCCATTACATTTTCTTCGAAGAGGATCAAAGGTAGGCCAAGCATGCGTAGATCCGTCTTGTTTTATAATTGCTGGCCTACAAAAATGAACTGTCCATTCTATCTCTTCTCCCGAATTAATCCTATTAAAATAATTTCTTAACCATGGGCTTTTATCAAAACCAGGTTCTTCATAACATGGCCAAACGTTAGCTTCCCTTCGCAGATGTCTTAATCTAATCATTCCTCCACTGTTGCAAGATTTATTGAAGGGAGAACACGAAGGTATAAGTGCTCTCTTTCCATCTTTTATGCTTTCTTTTGGCTCACAACTGTGACTATAATTGGTTTTTCACCTTGTCATGGGTCGAATGAGCTATCCTCTTCATTACTATCTTCTTTAGAGGAGTCTTCACTGTCATCCCTTAAGTCCGGATTTACATCATGTGCTATTTTTAAACATCAAGGTGTCATATAGTTAAAGATTTCACCTAAGATTTCAAATGTGTATGGCGGATCCTCCTTAACAATGCTATTAGCTATACATGAATTGGCTATCTCCTTGTACCTTTGCATATTTTTCTCTTCCATGTTGAAAACGATTCTTTCGTTATAAAGCTCAACTCCCACTGATATCTTTTTCTCAAAGACATTGATACAGGCTTGAGATGTTGCTAGGAAAGGTCTTCCAAGGATGAGGTCCTCCCTTGGAGTTTTTGCCATATCAATCACAACAAAGTCAACAGGAAACAAAAACCTGTCAACCTTAACCAGAACATTATCGATGGCTCCAATTGGGATTGCCTTCGTCATATCCGCCATATCGATCACTAAACTTGTTTTCCTGAGGCTCGTTAGTTTAAGTGAAAGAAATAAAGATAGAGACATTATGTTGATGTTCGACTCTAAATCAGCCAATGCCGATAAGTTAGAATTACCAATTGTGCAAGGGAGAATAAAGCTTTCCATGCTATCCTCCTTATTTGGAAGCTACCAAGGCGTTGTGTCGTGGTCCTTTGGCTCCTCTCTTTGAAGAGTTTCTTCACAAGATTGATTTTCTAATCCATTGGAATTATCTTCTTCTTTGTTTTCGGCGAACATTGCCACGCATGCTCCGACTGCTTTCTTGCTTTCCTCGATCACGTTCTTCTCATGGATATCCTCAGCCAATTTTCCTATCATTGTTTCAAGATTCTTGAGGGACTCGTCATGATTAGCAAGGCTCTTGTTAGTGGCTTCTTGAAAGTTTTTCAACCACTCATCTTGCTCTTCTTGTTTCTTCCTTGAGTCTTCAAGATATTTGTTGATTGTATCTTCGAGGTCAGGTCTTTTTTCGCCATAGGGTGCTCGATTATATCCAGTGCGATAGTCGTTACTATTGTAGCCTTGAAATGGTCTCCCTTCCCCATATTTTACCTCTTCAATCTTTTCATCGTCCTCTTTCAAAGGACAATCTCTAGCCAAGTGAGCTCCTTCACAAATTTCACATCCCACTTGAATGGCATGCACATTCTCCTTAAGATTCTTCATATCACATCCCAAGCTTTCAATCTTATTAGTGATTAGAGTGATTCCATCTGTGTTTCCAGCCATGCTCCTACTGCTTCCATCATTATGCCATTTTTTAGAGTGGTCCGCCATGTTTTCAATGGCCTCTAAGGCTTCAGCATGTGTCATTCTAGGGATCGGTCCCTAAGAATCAAGCATTTGTCGGGTAGAAATGTTTAACCCCTTGTAGAAGATATTCACCGTTTGTTGCTTGTTGAGGTCATGAGTTGGGCACTTGAAAAGAAGGTCATTGTACCTATCCCAAGCTTGGTACAATGATTTGTCACCATCCTGTTTAAAATTATGGATTTCTTCGAGTTGTTGAGCCATTCTTGAAGGAGGGCAATACCTTTGGATGAACTTCTTCTTTAACAACGCCCAAGTATTAATGGTTCTCACAGGCAACCTATCAATCCATCTCTTGGCTGCACCGGTAAGAGTCATGGGAAAGACTTTAAGCATCACCACATCGTGAGATACTCCAGGAATGTTGAACAGACTGACAATGTAGAGAACATTCTCAATGTGCTCGTGAGCATCTTCGGTCTTTGCTCCTGAAAAGGGGTCTTTCCGCAACTCCTTTATGAACTGGTTCTTGATTTCAAACTGAACTTCTGCTCCAATAGCTGGCCTAACCAAACCAGGCCCTTGTTCATCACGTGTAAGAGCTAGGTACTCTTCAAGAGTGAGAGTATCGATATCAACATCACCCATATTTCCTGAAACTAGAAGAGAAATCGTGAGAACTTAAAATAAAATTTAAAATGCAAAACTTAAATAAAATCCTAATAACTCCCCGGCAGTGGCGCCAAAAAATTGATGCAGGATTTACCGACCAGGTTTTATATTTATAATAGTTTCATCTACCTAAGGTCTACCTTATGCACTATTGGGCAGTGTACCCGGTCGTGTGAGGTATAGCTAGATGGTAAAGCCGAGGTCGTCCCAAGAGCTAAGGGGCGGAAAATATCTAAGTTCTAATGTCACAAAATAAAGGGTTTTTTTTAATGATTTAAATAATTAAACTAAATAAAACAAAAGCAAATAAATAGTTAAGGGAAATCAGTAGGAGAAAGTAGTGTTAACCTAATTACTACTCTTGTTATTAACATGACAAGTTTTCTAATTAAGCATCCTATTGTTTTATCTGAGGGTTCGATTCAATAGAATCAGATGGTCAAATCGCATATCCTATCCTACATCTCGCCCTATTCTTCCAAATCGATTGAAAGAGTTCGCTGGCGCGAAATGCAAGAGTCCTTAAGCACATCTACTAACTTAGACTAGTCTAACGAGATGTATTGTCACTTACACCTCCCCTCTAACTTCTTAAGTATATCTATTTGGTAAGTGATCATATGGTCAATTCGCACGTGTATGGGGATATTTCTACCACCAAGTCACATCCTTCTAATGAAATGTTGGCACGGTCACAACACACATTCCCCTCGAAGGACTACCAAATATAAATACCCTTAAAGCTAGAGTGTCCTAAGACAAGCTAAGAAAGTATACAAATAAAACAACTAAAGATGCGAGAAAACTAAATCATATTAATAACAATTTCATAATAAGGCTAACACAAAGAAGTGTTTAGCCACTCATGTTCATAAATGCAGGAAAACAAGTGTTTAACATAACAAATGTAAACATTGAATTAATACAAATGTAATAAATGAATAAACTTATTATTATGGTGTGAATTTTCCCTTGGAATTGACTTGTATGCTAATGGAACTTCGTTTCTCTTATTCCCTGAATTCCTCCTGACTTCTGTGTGGTGAAAAGTGTGTGATAAAACTTGGAATTAGGGTTGGTATTTATAAGCCCGACTTTGCTACGGCGTAGCTCTATGGTTGGCTACGCCGTAGCCTTTGTTAATACCATCTACGCCGTAGCTTGATCAAGTACTACGACCGTAGTTCTTCATCTGTCACTTCCACGGCTTAGTTGTATTGGGAACTACGCCATAACTTCTTCCTTGGCCTCGAACGTTCTCTACTGCTTGATTTTGAGGTCTACGCCGTAGGTGGAGAGAGGCTACTCCGTAGAACCCTTTGATGTGCTACTACATCGTAGTTAAGGTTGAGGCTACGCCGTAGTCTTCATGGATGAGTGCTACGTCGTAGGTAGATGGAACATCTACGCCGTAGTTAATGCAGAATACGTATACTTCAATGATTTTCGTATAAAACATTCCAAATCCGCGTCTTTTCGTTCCTTTGCTCATCTTTACACTGAAAACAGAATATAAACGAATAAGAGTACATATCCTAACATACTAACATAAAAGATGAGCAATCTATGGGGAAATTAACACTAAAATATGGGTACTATTTGATGTTATCAGGAGTCGGGATGGATTTTTAGCATTTTCGAGATTCGGGACGGGCCAAAAACCGACAAAATACAAGCAAAAACCGACTACTTTCGGGACGGGCCAGGACGGGCCAAAAAATCGACTACTTTCGGGTCGGTATTCGGTTTACGATTTAGGTGACTTTCGGGATCGGGATTAGTTGGGACGGGTCGGGTCGGGGTCCGGCCCGATACTCAGCCATAATGCATATAAACATAGTGTTAGGATATAGGTTGTGTTTGGTAAAAGTAGCAGTGAGCAGTAGCATTTTCGTTTTATAAATACGTTTGATAGAATAGTTGTAGGTATAATCATAATGTGTAAACAACTACTAAATGCTCAACGCCGCTAAATACTATTTCGTAAAACGTTAGAAAATGAGCATTAAAAAATCACAAGTATTAAAAATCAGAATGCTCACCGCTTATCGTTACTAAATATTTCGCGCCAAACACATCCAAAATAAAAGGTCTTGCTTTTTCAAAAAAATAATTAAAATAGGTTGTGACACATGGCATCGATTAACAAACCAAAAGGATAGTATTTTCAAAAAAAAATAATAAATAAAAATAAAAATAAAAATAAAAATAATCATAACAAGCAAAGGGGAGACAAAATTATTACAAAGATTTAAAAATAAAAAATGAATTCTCTCCTTTTGTGTTTATAAAATGTGTAAAGTTCTTTTTTCATCAATCTAATATTAATCAAGCTAAACAGTCTAACATATTTTCCTTATGTTCATAAACTGATTGGTTATCAATTCTTTTTGTTCATAAAATATATGAAAGTAAACTTTTTCAGTGATTTTCTATTTCCTTACGTCACGTTTGTTCTCATTTTCCATACATGGAATATTTTGAAGACTTTTTCCAACAAAACAATTGATGAACGATATAGCAATAACGTAAAAACTTGATGAACACAAAAGTTTTTATAGTATCAAATTTATTTGTTGACAATTTTTATATATTTTGTATATCATTTTATTTTTAGTTTTAATTGAAGATACTTGTCACATTATTCTTACGTTTAAACTTTTTAATCACCTGAAAATGCTATAGAAAATAATGACTTCTGATTTGATAATTCTCTCACATGCATAAGTATGTACGTACTGTTGCTATTCACATACCGTAAGAAATTAGTAGTAAACATAAATAAAAAGAAATTACTTAAATGAACCTTTTATACAAGTACTTTACGTATATAAACATCGCACAGAAAATTATCCAAAATGAACGTTTTAGATATTATCCGTTAGATCTATTACTAAATTAGTTTCTAACCGTACACGTGTATAAAAAGAATACCGGGCGAAAGATGGGCGAGGCATATCAATATACTTTACGTATATAAACATGGGCGAGGCCTAGGCGAGGTGAGGGTTTAGGGCGAGGCCTAGGCGAGTGATGGGCGAGGTGAGGGTTTAGGGTAGTTAGCATGTATTCGACTCTTGGGCGAGGTACATGCGAATATCTGGGCGAGTTAATTTGCATGTATACGTCCAAATTGTCTTCTGGGCGAGGTACATGGGCGAGGTTAAGAAAACTTTCATAATTCAAACTAGCTGACATTTCATTGTATACAATTTTTATTGTTTCGATGATCCTTAAATTACATTTAAATTGTGACATTGCTTTTGTCTTGATATGGCCAATCAATAAGGAGACAAAGACACCTAATAATTTTATGAACACTTATTCAATAATAAAATACAAAGAAATTTTGCTGGGAACAAATAGACAAAAGAGGATAATAAAGCATCGTATATTTAATAAAGATATGTTTCACTTTATGCCTATATCAATCTTTCAACCCCATGTTGGAGGAATCAAATTGTGGGGCGAGTGTTATACATATCCGGGTGAGTATATACGCGAATTAAAAGTGAAAAGGTTGATTGTGACGTATTTTGATCATTTTAGTAAAGTATGTAAAAAAAGGTTTATTTTTGTAAAACCACTCACTATAACGTTCATTCTCATAATTACTTTAAACTTAAATATATGCTGTAATATTGATTAGGAGTAAACTAGGACCACGATAATTAGCTAGCTTGAGGTGCAAGTCGCTAAGCTTTATCAAAGATCAGTTATGAAAATCCTTAAGCGATAAGAAGAATTAAGGTTTCTACCCCCTCATCTCTATAAATAAAGGTGAGGGGTTCTTTACTCGAATTGTAAGCTTTATTGGTTATAGAAGGGGTCTTCGAGGGTAACAAACATGTGCATATAATCATAAACGTGTGTATTATTTTATTGCTTCTCTCATGTTCTTCAATGGTTGAGTTGAGGGTTGCTACTTGTGCTCGGCGAACGACCTACTATCTAGTGTTATTTCTGCGTATCATACTTCGGGTTGTTGTGGTAATTGTCCAACATTCACAGTTAATTTCCTTACCCATGAAATTCCATCAACACACCCGGAGGTGACAATTTGAGAACCATTGTTTAAAATGAGTCTAGTTGGGTAAATATTTAGTAGGAGATGATCCTAGTTGGGTCTCCGGATCTAAGTGGGTCAAACTTTTTTTTTTTCTCATCTTTTATCAAAAATAATAATAATAATAATAATAAAAATAAATAAAAAAAATCTTTCGACTGGAAACCCATCTAGAGTTCTAGACCCAGACCCATTTAAACTCGTGTTTTTAGAAGACTTGTCTGGACCGGACCCGTCTAGACCCAAATCTATCTAGATCCGTGGCCCAAACGTGACCCGACCAACCTATTTTGCCGCCTCTAAACACACCCACTGCACAACTTTTTTTAGTATCGTGCATAACATAAATGAATACAGAAAGTTGATTATCCGTACATGTGCATATATATCATTTACCCTCATCAATTTATCATACACCAATCACCTCTTTCTAAACCACAACCATGAGCACCTCCACCAACACACGCCGTCCAAGCGCCACAAGAAAAGACCCAATATACCATGGCATTCGTTGGCGTAGCGGCAAGTGGGTGTCTGAAATACGTGAACCACGTAAAACCACGCGTATATGGCTTGGTACTTACCCAACTCCAGAAATGGCAGCTGCCGCCTATGACGTGGCTGCATTGTCACTCAAAGGCAGCGACGCAGTGTTGAATTTCCCTAGCCTTGCAGGGTCTTACCCAGTCCCGCCAGTTCCTGAGCCTGCGTTAATCAGGAACGCAGCGGAGGCTGGGGCGGAAATGGTGATGTTATCTAGTGATGGGAGTGGTGGGAATAATAATACGGCTAGTGTGGGAGAGTTTATGGATGACGAGGCGATTTTCGGTATGGAGAATTTGTTGGTTGACATGGCAGAGGGGATGATGATTAGTCCACCGCGACAGCCTGGGAATAATGATGACCAGCCCCCGGCAGACTCTTCAGGTTCGGATAATCTTTGGAGCTATTGATTTGGAAGAGAGATCGTCTAAATTTGTATCGTTTGTTTGTCATAAGGACACGTGAGAGCTAGCAAGTATAGTGTGCATGCATGATTAAAGATTTGAGTGTGAGTGTTTAATCAGTTATCTCTAAATACAAACACCATATATATATATATATATATATATATATATATATATATATATATATATATATATATATATATATATATATATATATATATATATATATATATATATATATATATATATATATATATATATATATAAGTCATTGACATTTATGATTTATCAAGTGTCTGAACTAAGATCCTATAAAAGGAGATAGATAATAAAACTAGAGGGGTAATATTATTTGATGTGTTTTATGAACAGGTTTGGTCCGATGGAATGGACTCGTTTTGTGTTTTAAATTTTTAATTACTATCATGTTTGTTTGATTTGTATGAATAAACTTGATAATTAATTCAAGTATGTTGTTTGATATGTAAAAGCGGGTATATGGTACTTGTTGTTTTAGAGAATTGAAGGAAAGAAAAGTCGGTACTTAACAGACATAGATTTTTTTGAAAGAAAACAACGCAAACTGAGTATTTTATTTCATAAGCAATTGTAGTTTAAATTAGGTTTTGCAATTTACAAACGCCACAAACTGCTATTGTTATCTTCAAAGATTGGCTACCATGATGACATTAGTTTCAAAGTTCCGACATCGTACGTCATGAAAAATCTAGTCGTTGTTGCGTTTGTTTTTCCAGAAAACAAGTATTAACGAAAAATCTAGATAGAAGACACGTGTAAAAAAAGACGTTGCGTGGGTTTGACAGTACCAACTTGCGCATGAGTGACAGGGTGAGTCCGAGTAGGTTGTGTCGTGGTTGAGGTGGACGAGGGAGCCGAAGAGGTTAGGTTATTTGGTTTGATAATTGATGGACAAGGGAGGGGCGTAGGTGGTGCATTGAGCTGGATAAGTGACGGGCTAGGTAGGGGTGTAGTTGGTATATTGGGTTGCTGATGTTGGGATTGAGTTGGGTTGGTGCCATGGATTGAGCTTGTGTATTATTTGCGGAGGTATCAAGAGAGTAGATAAGATGGCGAGTGATGTGGGATGGTGAAGTGTCTAGAAAGTCATAAGACGAGGTTGAGGAATTTGATAATGAGCCGTAGGGAAATTGAGCTTCATCGAAGGTTACATGTCGTGAAAGTATAATTTTGATGCTGGAAAGGTCAATGGTAGCCTCAATGATAAGCGGGGTACCCCAAAAATATGCATGGTGTGGCATGAGGGGTTAGTTTGTGTGGTGAGTACAGGTGTGGGTAACAAAGACATCCAAAAGTATGAAGATGAGAACAGTCGGGTTCTTTATTAAATAACTTCTTGAAAGGTATGTCATTGTTGATGGCAGACGAGGGTAGTAAGTTTAGTAAATATGTGTCCATGTGAAGGGCCTATACCCAAAATGTACGGGGAAGGTGTGCTTGAAATAGGAGGGTACGAAGCATGCTGTTAATGGTTTGGATCATTTATTTCCCGTTTTGTTGGGAAGTCTTGGGGCAAGAAAACTGGATCTGAATGCCATTGGTAGCAAACAAGGTAAGGAGATTAATGTTATCGAACTTAACACCGTGGTCACATTGAAACGCATTTAAGTCAAACTGGTTTTTAACATATATACAAGCAGAAGTGAACAAACTTTTGGAAAACTTTAGATTTACTTAGTGCGAAAAATGATCTAAAAACAATACATAATATTTAAACCCACCAGCACTAATTAACAATATATAGATACATAAGATTAGTCTACAAGCAAGCAAGCTAATGCGGGTTAAGCCCATGATAAATAATGAACGGGCCAACATGGCCATACAATATGTCGACTAACAATGAGAAAGAAACGAGCGTTAGGGTTTTGGATCCTCACGGAAGAAAAATCAAGACTTCGGGTTTGTTTGGTGTAATTATTGAAAGCTAGGAATTGTATCGCATTTCGCCCAAACCTTGGGTACAAATGGGGTAATTTACCCAAAAAATTACCTTTCACTATACTCAATCTTTCTCTAGTGAGCATATTTGCAACTAGTAAGAATTCTAATCTTCTAACATCTGATCCTTAACTAAAAAACAATATCATAGTATCGTGTTTAATTTTACCACAACCCTATATTTCAAAGTGTAGTTACAATAACTGTTTTCTCTAACATGAGATTGTTTAGTTCAATCGACGTTTTAAGTAAAAATCTTTAAAATAAAAAAACCTCCTTATATTATTATATACGAAGACATTAAAAAAATAAATAAATAAAATGATATGTTTGTCCTGGATTTAAGTTCAATCCCCTCCAAAAAAAAAAAATAAAAAAATAAAAAAAAAAATAATAATAAATAAATGTTGTGTGTTTAGCAATCTTTTTTATTCAGGTATGTGATGATGTGAATATATCAGAAAGAGTACACTTTTAAATTGACCGGTAGAAGAAAATTAAAATACAAGAGATTTAATGAAATGGGATTCCTGTAATCCAAAAAGAATATAACATAGCATATACCTCTCCAAAAGTCCAAAGACCATATCAATCTCAATCTTATACATCTTCTATAAAAAAAATCTCCATTATCTTCTTCACAAACACATCATATTGCTACTCCATGAATCTTACAATTAATCAACAACCTTTGCATTCAATTATTTACTCTTTATTTCTTCAAATTGTGAGTTTTTGAATCATGGTAAAGATAGTCAAGTGAGTAATAAGCAAATCGGTTGTAGGGCTTCTCTCCTTTGGCATATAGATATCGTAACCCTAATAGCCCAATAGGAGCTAGCTTCAAATCGGGACGTTGTCAAATGAATTTTGTGTGTGAATGTAGTAGCGGATATTGGTAAAATTTTAAAATGACAGTGGGGTTATGCTTACCGAATTACCAAGGATCACTAACTCATATTGGTAACTCTGTAAACTTTTTTCTTAGGTAGTACGTGTTTGATTTAGGGTTTATGAATCAAGGAATGATTTGTATTCCCAATATTACATGGGCATGGTTGCTAAAATTTGCTATCAAACCCACAGCTATATACATATTCCAAATTCACAAGGTTGGTGGTCTTTCTCCCTCTTATATATTTACTCATTTCCATATCCATGCCCAAACCAAACACCTCCTTCATTAATGTAACTTTTTTTAACAAATGTAATTTCACGTGCCCATAGTTCACATGCCTTGTGTGTAGAAATGGGTGTAGGGAGTTATTTGCCAAAGGAGAGTTGCCCTGTAACTAGTTTGTTTAATTTAAGCTAGACAAGAACATATATGAATGAAGATGTCATTTTGATCATCCTAGGTGTTCAATGATTTTTGGTCACAGATTCTTGCTAGCTAGTACCTGATAACATTGGTGTTGTGAAATGTTGAAGCATAATACCGTCGGGTAGGTCTTGACGGCTCTCATGTGCCATCCATCCTCATTCCCGAGCATAGAAGTGTGCTGCAAACATAAAAGAACCGGTTAAAAGGAGTCCCGAGGCCGAAGCCCCTGAACCACCGTCCGACGGTCAAGTCAATGCTCTACTTGAGAGAGTATACGTATATATAATATATGTGGTATGAATGTAGGCATGATATAGGCAGGAAGGATGCGTCCCCAGCATGAGGGTACGCACCCAACCGGAAGAACCTCCTACCTCTCTCTACTTTCTCTTTCTAGAATTACTCCCAATTGGAGGGTGCGTCCCCTCATGATTGGTCCTAGCTCCATCCGGGTCCTTCATGCCCGACCCTTCATGCCGGCAGATGCATCCTAGCTTCCTACCTAATCATGCCTACTTTCATACCACATATATTATATGCATACTCTCTTAAGTAGAGTACTGACTTGACCGTCAGAGGGTGGTCCCGGGGCTAGCTCCGGCCTCGGGGCTCCTTCTAACCGGTTCTTTTAAGTTTACAGGACACTTCTACGCTCGAGAATGAGGATGGATGGCACGTGAGAGCCGTCAAGACCTACCCGACGGAATTATGCTTCAACATCAAACATCAACTCTATGGATTCATAATGCATGTGTTATTAGTCGTCAAACATAACACAACTAGCAAGAATTGTGTTATCTTTTAGGTAACATTGGTTTAGTCGTCAAACATAACACAAGTAGCAAGAATTGTGTTATCTTTTAGGTGACATTGGTTTAGGCTCTGCGACCTTCAACACCTATTTATAAGCCTTTTACAAACAAAGAAGGAAGTGCAGAGTAACAATGGTGTTGTCAGATGGATAGTGATCGCGTATCGTGTCACCCAGATCCGATCCACGCCCAAGACTTGGATATTCCTCCAGATCGTTACAACTGTTTCCTCTTGTTAGCCTAGGTACGGACGAAGCTCCAACTAGTTCTGGAGGAAGCTCCAAATTTATATTCTTTTTGTTTATTTTCTTAGTTTTCACCTATACTTCTTTTATGAAGCTTTATTGAAACTTTAACATATATAATAGCAAATGAGGGGATCCCCGCGATGGGAAACCAACAAAATGTGTCACCATGCCTAAAAGAAAACCCACTCAATCAAGGAAAACAATTAGTTATAATTGAACACCCAAGGCACATATTAGTAATTTAGTAAACTTGAAAAAATAGATCATTTAGTATGGACACTTTTAAGGGTGCAAAATAATACTCCAAAAATAATACTCCAAAGTCCAAATTTGACAAATATAATTAAAATTACGATTACCATATGCTAATTTACTCAATAATTTATTATTCAAAAATTAGGCTTTATTACAACTATAACTTTTTTCTGCCCTCGAAATCAAATACACGAGTAATCCTTGAATCATCTGGTTTAATCAGAAATTATACAAAGAAAATGTCAGAACCAATGAAGCGATTTTTTAATTATTTATGTTCAAAAAGAATGCAAATGCATGTTCAAAAACCATGCATCCAAACACACTGGTTTAGCGTTAAGCCACTTGAAAACAGGTTATTTTGTTGGGGAAAATGGAATTTCATCCATATCCTCATAAAAACTTAATATCAATATTTTTGCAAAATTTGGAATTACATCAATATTCTTGCAAAATTTCAAACACTCGTATTTGTCCAAATGTAAAATTTAATAATTTAAATGTTTTCACAACATATTAGTTATAAGAGGGCCGGGTATGGTAGCACCCAACCTATGTCAATCCGACGTGTCATCAAAACTGGCACTGCCAGTTGAGTGCCACCATACAGGAGGTGAGTTGAGTGACTGAGATCGAGTAAAGGAAGAAAACAAAACAAAAAATAGCCATGTGAGTGGAAAAGAAAAGAAAATAAAAAAAAAAAAAAAAAAGGTTTGGAGGAACCTTTTGGAATATTATGAGAGAGGGAGGTATCTTGGTGTGTGAGTTGATTGAGTGAGTTGGTGATGGAGCGCTGAGGTGACAAACTGGCATTTGTGAGTTGGTGCCACGATACCAAGTGCTCTAAGTCACATGCTCGCACGAGGTTCGAAAGAAATTTAGTTTAGATTTCATGAATGAATACAACCGTTTAACCGGAATAACCAAAGAATCAAACCGAAAACCGATTAAAAATTGAAAACCGAACAAAAAGAGTGAGCAATTTTAATTATGAATTTGTAAAAGGCCGAATATTCGGTTTTTCAAACTGTCTTATCTTATCCCTTCTTCTTTTACCCCGGCCCGAGCTGGTCCTTCAGTTCAGTCAAGTTCATATGCTTTCCAACGTGGGAGTAAAGGGAGTTGGTAGCATTCCTCTGGCTTTCCATTGGTTTTGAAAAAAAAATGACTCAAACCAAACCATGCAAACCCCTCCCGATAACAAAAGGCTTATAAGTGATATGTAAGTAAGGGGCGTTTCTTTTTTACTAGATGGGAAAAGATAGTGGGTTACACTAATTTAATAGTATTATTTTTTTAAATGAGACCCACTTTTTTTTATTAATGAGTCTATATCCACAAAGCAAAATAACTCAAGACTTCCCCAATAAGAGGCTTATATAGGAGTAGGTTCAACTATCCTTTCCCATCTGGTAAAAAATATATATGGCCTAAGTGAGTTTTCCTTAAAAAAAATTTTTTTTTTTTGATGATGTTATCAACTTCGGCACCAAAATTGGTAGTAATAAATTGCTACATAGTGGAGGCATATAAGAAATGAAAATTTGATGAAAGGTGTTCTACTTATGGTTCTAAAAGGTGTGTTATAGCAGCGTTAAGGTGTTAGGCGTAACCTATATGTTACGAAATATGCCAAAGCGTCGATTCTAGGTGTGACGAATTTTTTTGATCCAACTACGATATTTTTTTTTAAATGAATAATATTACCTGTAAGGATAGTTCCTTAACCTTATTCATTATGTACAACGCTTTTTGAAAAGTCGATATATATGAAATATGTTATAAATATATAAATATTTTCATATTTTGTGCCGCCTTATACCACACCTTAAAACGTAAAAGCTTCGCCTTGGCGACTAAAGCGTGAGGCTTAATCGTCCCACCACGCCAGGTCTCCCGCTATTTATAACCTTGGTTCTGCTATACACTTTTCATGATACACTGATACACGTGTCCGCAAAGTGAAACTTTTTAATAAAATTAAATAATAATAATAATAATAATAATAATATCGATGCCCCTACTTTTTTCTCTCTTTGAACACATACACTTTCTTCCCTGTAACCAAAACTGCGAGAAAACATCTGGATTTTAAAAGCTATAATTTATACCATATTAACATACACATTGTACTCTTTGATTTGAGCTCCATTTCGCCATATTTTTCGCTGTATTTAGAGCAATGGTTTATTACGTAAAATAGTTTGTGATAGATGTCGATATGTGTCGATAGTTAACAGATATTAAGTGATGGATGCGAGAAACATGCCGTGAAATCCAACATGAGAAAGGCGGAAACCAATTATGGGGATTCGAGATAAGGTCCAATACTCTCGATATAATGCGATATCTTTAGAGGGAATTTTCAAACCAACATGAATTTGAAATCATCCATTAACGTGATTGTTGAAATCTTAGAGGGAGAGTGAATATGTTCCCCTTTTTAAATTTTATATCTTTTCTATCAAATAACTGATCAAGCGTGACGCAATATGAAAAGTCTTAATAATAGATCTATAACAATTAGAGATGGTATAAACTAAATTACAACACAAGCACCATATAATCATCAAGCCATAATCAACACAATATAAGCAACAAACCACATAATGCAAATATAAATGAAAAGCGATAAAGGCAAATATAAACATAAAGCAATAAGTAAAAGAAAGTGCAAACCAGACACAATGATTTATAGTGGTTTAGTCACGAAACTACTATTCGCCCTACTCTAATCACTAGTACAAATATGGGATTTCGTCACACATGCTGTTTTTTGAACGACGACACAGGCAGATATTTATGTGACTAAATGTAACAGAATAAAATAAACAACCACACTTGATCCGACTTGTGTGACCATTTCGGAATTTCATTGTCTCACATTTGAATATTTACGTGACTAGAGGTAACTGTTATTTTATTATTATTATTATTATTATTATTATTATTATTATTATTATTATTATTATTATTATTATTTTGATAATTTAGTCACTTATAATTTGGGACGTGTGACAGATACAAATAAGTTTGAAACATTAGTCACACTATATATATACATATGTGATAAATATATATGTCACACAATTGAACAGTGTGACCAAAATCAATATATTGTCACATAAAGTAATTATGTATGTGGCTAAATAATATAGTCAAGTTTGTCACACATTATTTAAAAGTGACAAATATATGTCACACACTTGAACAGTGTGACCAAATATCATATAATGTCAAACTAAACCATACATATCCATGATCTTCTTACACAAGCCCCGCCTAAATTTTCCCCAAAATCAAATTGCCCTCTCAACTTTTCATAAACTTTTCACAAACTTTTCATAAGCTCCGCTTAAATTTTTCCCCAAAATCAAAATGCCCCTCAAGTCCTCCACCCATCTTTTATCTTTTTTTTTTCTCAGATCTCCCATCATCTTCTTAATATCTTCTCCCCAACTAATTTTCTTAATCTCTCACACCCCCTCTCCACCGCCACCCTTCACCGCCTCACACGTCGCCTCCCCACTAACCACCATCTCCACAGCCGCCTCACGCTGTCGAAGTCTTTCAGCAATTAGGCTTGATGCTGGTGAATTAGTTTTTTTCAAACGAAAATGATAGCTTAAAAGCATTAGATGAAAGTCTAGAAAGCAATGATGAAAATCTGCCGAAAGTTTCCCCGACAGAGCAAGTTGAAAAGGATGAATATGAGTTCACGGAAGATAATTTAAAGCCTTCGATTGAATTAGTAAAAGGAAAAAATGAAACAGAGAAAGCTTAATATGCTAAACGCCTAAACTTTTCAAGATCCTTACAAGGTAAAGCATTTGTGTATTAATTTCAATTAAGGGTTGTTTGGATGTGCCTTTTTAAACCAATTATATTCCCATTGCAATTTCAACTAGTAGTAATAATTTTTATCAAGTATTTGGGTAGTTACTACTTTACATAAGCTTATGATGTGAATATATTGGGGTCTTTCATACTAGCTGCGACAAACTGATTATCATAAGGTAGAGACGTAGAATTAAGTTAAGTGTATTCCTTTATTCTATTCATTGTTTCCTTAATCCTTCATCATGAATACACTCTTTGTCTTGGATATATCCCACTCAATAATCCTTAACGAGGTGAATACCTGCATTTGAAAACCAAACAAATGACAGTTTTGTATAGGTAGTAGCAGAAAATATTTCACAAACAGGATAAGAATTGATTGACAAGCATCAGAATAGAGTAAAACAAATGAGCTGGTTTGGCCTGTTAGCTTGCTAATAGAAGTGACAACCATCAGAATACCAGGTTGGCTTGCTAACATCTTAGCAAATTTGATAAAATTTATGTACTATAGTGATTGAAAAACTATAGTAAATTTTAAGCTATTTTTTTCTGGTTGAAATAAAGTGATGTATGAGGTTTTAATTATTTTATACACATGACTCGTTTGACATGTTTGACCTATTGGTGCATCTCCTTTATATGTTTTGAAAGGTCACCTATTTGGGTTGTTGTAGATATCCCAAATTATAAGCATGGTCGTAGATAGCAGCTCATTATTAACCAATGTAGGCATATGCATGAAGTATTAGCCTTCAAGTTTAGCCTTTTTTTTACTTGATATTTATCACTTGAAAGTTTCTCAACTTCCATATTCTAAGAACAATTTGTACTGCCTTTTACTTATCAAGTTATCTGGTGCAATCTCTGTCATAAAGTTTTGCTTAACAAAGTTTATTTTTTCTTCAGCTCTGCTTTCATGTCAGTAGCTAAAATATTCCTGCCCAAAATCAGGAACAAAGAACTTAGTTTTCATGATGAGTTCGCAAGAAGCCAAGAATCAGTTGCAAGTACTTCATGTCCTGATGCCTCTCGAACCACTGAACCGGTGCAAGACAAGTTTTGTGGGTCACGACTAAACAAGAGAAAAGGAGAAAAGAGAAAGAAAATAAAGAAAAAGCAAGAAACCGAAATTGACTGGGAAGAATTAAGGAAATCTTATTGCTTTGTTTGTGATAGGTTGACACAAACGTTGCTCGGGTGGCCACACGTCTAGGTTGGGTCCCACTCCAATCCCTCCCTGATCATGTACCAATACATCTTTTGAATGCGTAAGTATCTCACTATCTTGTAACTTATGAGAAAATATCACGGACCTGGAGTATTAATTTTTGATATTTTATTCCAGGTACCCTCCATACAACAACATTCAGAAATACCTCTTCCCGCGGCTATGCACTCTTGATAAAGAAAAATTGTAAGCTTTATCTTTCTGCATTCCCAGTTATTTTCATGTATACATATATTTTGTTCAGGTTCATGGCACACTTGCTGCTTCCAGATCTGATGGTGCCAGATTAACTTCGAAGATGAGAAAGGAGAAAAGGCTATGGTGTGGCAGAACTCATGGGCTTATAGCACAAGAAGCGTAATCAATCGATTTTTTTTAGCTTTTGTAAAAACGTGTTGAATAATATATAACTGGTTTTAATTTTTAACTTGCTTTGTTTTCAGATTGGTGTAAAAGCTAAGACAAAAGGGGAGGTCCAACATACAAGTCCCCCCTTTGGTTTTGCTACAACAGGTCTCTATGTTCGAGCCCTTTAGGTTGGTTAATATTCAAGAACTTGTTTTCTCTGTGGAGTTCTGTCACTTTCATGACCAACACATCTATTTTACTTTGCAGCACTATAGTGAATTGCCGAATATCAAACGTGTCATTGTGAACACTCATGCAATGGAGCCACAGGTCTTTCATTTTGTCTTACTGATCTTTGTGTACTACACCTTAATATATGTAATTTACTTGTAGCTGATTATCTTCTGTTTCCAGTCTCTGGTAGAATTCTTTGGAACACTATCTCAGAAATGGGCACTAGAGTGCATGAGAGATTTTTTGATGGTCAATGTGAGAGGAAACCTTCAGATTATAGTGCAGGTAAAGTTCATTTGATCTAAACATTTATCTTCCGGTTTCATCTTAGCGATTTTGGAGGTTGTATCATGTATGGATTAATAACTCTTTGCGATACTCTTAAGCCGTTTCATTTTTAGCTAAGTTTTCTGATTTGGCCTGCTTGACCCGTCTAGGATAAAACATTCCCCAAATCTACCCATTCGTAAGAAAATGGGTCGAAATGGTCACATCTAATTCTTTATTATTCACTTTGCTGAATTTGTGAGTGTAGGTTGCCAAAGAATATTGTGAGCAGCTGGGAGTTGATGCTTGCATTCAACTATTTGAGCAATTCAAATCCTATGAAGGCATTTACTTCTTCTTGGGATCGTATTTGAGCTCCAGGTACTTTGAGTTACTTATAATGTGTTACTGCCTCGTGTCATATTTTTTTCTCACACTGAGTTGTGCATGTTGTTGTAAAGAGGAACCTGAAATCCACTTCAAGTACATTGAGGCAGCTGCCAAAACAGGAGAGATTAAGGAGGTCGAGCGTGTAACAAGAGAATCAAATTCCTATGATGCTTAAAAAACCAAGAACCTTGCAAATGATAGATATGAACCAAGTATGTTTTCAACTTTTGCTTATATTTCTATAAATTTGCTAACAACATTAATACCTCCCTGAACTTGTATTCAAACGTCTATTGTTTTTTAATAATTCATATAAATCTATTGTTTTTGATACCTTTCTTGAAATATATTTGCATGATTTATCAAGAACAGCTTATCGTGTAACATCAGTGACACTATTTAGCAATCACTGCAGTATGTACAGATTGAGATGATTTTAAGTAAATATTTTCAGTTTTAATGAGTGTTGATTAATGGTTAGTTTGTCGAGATGGAGAGGCTTCATCACACACTACAACAGCTCGAGATTGAGTTGGCTGAGACAAAAGAAAAGAGTGGAAATAATTCTGGTGGATCAAGAACTACTCAACCAAATGGAAAAGATTTATCTCATTTAGTACTGCTAGTGTATTAGTTACAACTGTTAGTTATAAGTTAGTACTGTTGGTTCATATAGTTAGTACTGCTTATATGATATGTATTAGTAGTTCAGTTATATACATTCCAATTTTATTGTATTTGAATTCGTTTTGATATATATTTGAATTTCTTTTGATATATATTGATTTCTTAAATGTGACTAAAAGATGCATATAGTCACACTTATTTTGGTCACTGTTTGCTTAATTCATTGTGTGACTAAATATTACAAAAGGCCACACAAAAAAAATTCATGTGGCAATTGAATGATCAATAGTCACGCAAAATATACATTTCTTCACCTTAAAAATCATATGGTCACACTTATTAACATTTTTAGTCACTTTTTGCTTAATTGTGTGTGACTAAATACCAAAAACAAACATGCTTTGTGTGACTAAATATTACAAAAGGCCACACAAACTAAAAATTCATGTGTTGGATGAACAATAGTCACACAAAATACACATTTCTTTATTTTAAACAGCATATAGTCACACTTATTAACACTTTTAGCCACTTTTTGCTTAATTATATGTGACTAACTCCAAAAAAAACAACACCCGTTGTGTGACTAAATCATCACAAACATCACATTTATTATATATTCATGTGGCCATAGGACGGAAATAGTCACACAAAATACACATTTACTTGAATAAATCATCTCAAATGTCACATATATTGTATATTTATGTGGCCAAATGATGAACGATAGTTACTCTCAAAAAACATTCGTGTGACTATAAAGTGTTTACGGTCACACATACTAATTAATCCAACAAAACTTGTGCATAATTTGTCACACATATTCGGGTTTTGGTCACTCTTTTTCAATGACAATGGTCACGAACTCAACAATGTGACCATATGCCACCTACGGTGGCGGGACTTTTAGTGACACACAACGAAAAAAACGTGTGTGACTATATGCATATCGTCACTCATTTTTGGCGTGACCAATACAACTTTTTGTACCAGTGAATCCTCGAATACCCAACTCGAGCATTACTTCACTAAACCACAAGTTCCCTTCTCGACAGAAAAAATCTTACAAGATCACTTACACTATATTCCGACACTAAGCTAGATGACAGGTTCTTCTTCGGGTACAACCAAACCCGTTATGTTTATATCCCAACATAGCAAACCTTTACGTCACCTACTATATTTTTCAACACTAAGCTAGATGTCGAGTTCTAATCAAGCTAGAACCAATCTCTCACATACACGTATTTTTAGGACTAAAATACTAACCCGGTCTAGTACAATCAACCCAATCTACATGATCTACACAAATTGAAACAAGTATGGTGGTTGTAACAAGTGAGATCCAAGACATGATAGTCAAATGAATCAAGGTGCCTAATCTAAATATCAAGAACTCTAAGCTTGATATGGATGACCTTCTATTGACAAGAAGCCTTCAAGGGATGAAGCTCACAAGTGCAATAATCTTGTTGTGGTAGATCTTCATATGCGTGTGAATAGCAAGATCTCTAAGATTGCTTGAATAGATCATAAAAGTATGCTTACAACAAACGATAGTTAGAAGCATTATGATCAAGGGTTTATGGTGGTTTTAAGAACACGAAAATGTGTTAAACATAGCCTAAAAACGGATTTGAATGTGTGTAAAAAGTGATGGTTTGAAGTGTGCAAATGAGCCACTATTTAAAGGAAAACAAATTTTTCGTTACAGACGACGGTACCCTTAAATATTAAATATTTAAGGGTACCGTCCCTGACAATTAAGGGTGTCGTCCCTGTGTCAGACTAGGGCCGGCAATTTTGACACGAAACCTGTTAACACGACACGACACGACCTGTTCTTAACAGGTTTCGTGTTTGACCTTAACAGGTTTCGTGTCTTAACAGGTCAGACCTGTTAAGACCTGTTAATTTTCGTATCTTAACAGGTCATAGACCTGTTAACCTGTTATGACCTGTCAACCGACTACCTACTAAATAATAATATACTCTCTCTGTAATCAGTATACCTACCCACCACACAACTCAATCTTATCTTATTCTTATCATTTCATCTTATATTCTTTTACTCATTTCATCTCTTCCCCATAATATACTCCCGCCTCTCACTAAACCCTAGCCGCCACCACATCACTGCCACTCACAACGCCACACCACCACCACCAAAATACTCACCGCGACCTCTTCTTCAACTATCTCTACCACACGTGCCGTCAAAACGATCTGTATAAGGAGATCTCGGGTAGGTTTTGTTTGTTCATTTTTGTTTCTTGGTTATAGATCAGTAATGGATCTATTTTATTCTTAGTTTCTTACTCATTATTTTATTATACAAAAGATGTGGATCGATTTATATTATATGTCTCAGCGGAAGCAAATCAGCAATAATAAATTGTAATCGTTATTGTGGTGGTTGTTTTTATTTTGAGGACTGGGGAGGGAAAGACGCTTGTGGCCATCTTACCAGCTTATTTAAATGCATTAACTAGTAAAGAAGTTCATATTGTTAACGTCAACGATTACGGAGGGACTGTGAATGGGTTGGTCAAGTTGCTCGTTTTCTTGGACTCACGGTTGGCCTAATCCAGCGTATGCCTTACTTCTTTTATAATTTAGCGTTAACTTTAATGTATGTTGTATAACCTTAGATAGATGGACCAAAAATTCCTGATGGGTATCGACTATTGATTAAGAGTATATGCTTAGCCAATGTGTTCAATTTGATGCGAAAATGGTTATAAATTTTTGAATATTTTGTTAAAAATGGTAATATCTTGCATTAACCTTTTTGTTTTGCTAAATAATTCACTTTTACTTAACTAAGCATGAGCCTAACAGTGAGTTATTTGGGCAGAAAATATGACAAGTGAAGAAAGGAGGCAGAATTACTTATGCGATATCGATGTGGTTGATTCGATAATTATAGATGAAGCAAGAACTCCTCTTATTATGCCTCAACGGAAGCAAATCAGCAATAATAAATTGTAATCGTTATTGTGGTGGTTGTTTTTATTTTGATTCGAATTTTGATTGTAATCGTTATTGTGGTTGTAATTGTTATTTTGATTGTAATCGTTATTGTGGTTTTGTTGATGCCGAGAGATTAGGACTACAAATTGTGGAAATTGTGGATTGATGATTGGTTGTATTTGGTGCCAGAAAATATAATCCTTAAAATTCCCTAAAATCCTAATATGCATGTTAACATGTCGTTAACAGGTCTTAACAGGTGCACCTGTTAAGTTTCGTGTCGTGTTCGTGTTTGAGAAAAATGAGACGATTAGTTAACAGGTCGTGTTCGTGTTTGACCTTAACAGGTTCGTGTCTTAACAGGTTTGTGTCTTAACAGATTCGTGTGACCTGTTATGCCAGCCCTATGTCAGACATGCCTTTTTGTCTTTTTGTAGTGACTTATTTACTAGTGAAGGTGGTAACTTTTTTTTATTAGGGGGGATTCAAAATTTGAATTATATACCTATTAAAACATTTTTTAAATAATAGAAAATAAGTTGTCTAATAATTTTATGTAAATGTTATCTCACATTTAAAAATGTGAAGTTTATGACACTAAAATATTTTTTTGATCATAAACCAAGTTTTATGGTACCGTTATTTTTACCTTAAAAGATTTACATAAAATGGAAACTTGTAATAAAAGTGTTTAATGATTTGATCATAATGAAATGTAACAAACATATTCGAACCTTTGTTGAAGCATACCTGAGACGTCGAGAGATGTTGATGTAAGTATGCTTTGATGACTTGTGGTTACGAGTAACTTGCGTATTTTATGTTATATATTATAAGTTACATGTTTGTCATTATTAAAACCAAAGAAACTATTTAGTTTAAATATTGCAATATTTGTACTAACAATCTCCCCCTTTTTGTTAATGACAAATATGTAAACCTTAACACTTAGTAAAATATAAAAGTTATTTCTTCTCCCTCTTTTGTCGAAGCAAAAAGGTGTGTGCTCCGAGTTCTCTACTTCTATCATTGCTCCTCTAAAGTAGGTGCTCCGAGTTTGCACCTCATCCTACCCTTTCAACGATACCTTCCTATCTTCCCAAAAGGCGAGCTTGCATCATCCCGTGTGAAGTTTTCTATCAGACGAATCCACACTATGTACTCCAATATTTCTGAGCTCCCCCAGCCATTGCTCTCCTAAGATAATTGAATCCCCTTGTTTATATACATTCGTTTATAACGAATCCATGAATCAAATTCTTTCAAAGGCTTATCCTACATCAAGGGTTAGCTTCATGCAACATAATATATAAAATACAAGAGCAGCATTATAGGGATAGAATACACATAGCAGGACATGCGGGAATTAGACTAGGTTAATCGTAGCTTCTTAGGGAGTATAATTATATTGGTAAGGAAAAAAAATCGCTGAAGTATGTGAGCATATAAAAATATGCTAAAGGTTAGACACATGCTGAAAGTATGCCAAAAGCATAAAAACAAAGGAAAAAGACAAAGAAAGGTAAGCGACATAAAAATTATGAATGCATATTGCAATTCAAAGACTCTTGAGGGTCACAACCCGACCGACATCCTTTTGTATAATTGTTCAACCAATCACACCAACAAAAAAGAGATTTGTTCATTGACTGACACATAAAATTATGGGAATGACTTCTTCCAAGTTGTCATTGGGAAGGCAAGTTCTAACAAACATTTTAAAACGACATTATCATCTACCTAAGAGGCTAAGATGATTGGTATTAAGGATAGTTTGTTGATAAGACATATTCTAAATGAGGTGGATATATGTCATTAATATTATGACAAGTCATGTCATAATATAGACTCGACAGAAGTTATACTACAGCAAAGATGACAATGAGAACGATAAGCACCTAGATGTGAATGGAACTGATTCCATAAGATGGGAAATTGTTGGATTTGACCTTTGAGAAATGGTTGGCAAAGACGATTTAGATTAATATATCGTTTGTGCTGACAATAAGATGCATGATGTATTTCAAAGGAGAAAAAGATGTGCATGTGATCCTATTGAGGGTGAATATCTCTAACGCTGTTGAGGTAATGAAGTTATAAAGTTCTAGTTTTAGATGATCCTAGTTATGTGTTAAAGATAATTTGGTGCATGAAGAATTTCGTGTGATTGTGTAGTAATACACTTTGGATATAATGATTGTAAGGATTAAAGGTTATTGAACTAATTATCACTGTTAAAAATGAAGGTTACTACTAAACACATATATTTTTAGAGAATGTTAGTCATATTAAAACAAAATAGAGAGTATTACTTATTCGTAGACTTTGCCCAATTTTTTATTATAGCAAACAGGTCATTTATTAAAAAATACCTAATATAATTATGTAAAAAAAATATCTAATAACAAGAAATACTTTGTTAACCCATTCCAACATTACCCTTTGACTTGAACTAAAAAATTACTCATTTTACCTATAGAATGACCTATTACTCAATCCAATCCAATCCAAACTAACACTCCTCTAACGCTGTGTTCTTGAGATTCTTATACAAGAGAAAGGAAAAGATTTGGAAAGATACTAAAAATAATCGTGTTCTCAAGATCTGAAAAGGGGAAGAATATAAAAGATCAGGAAAGAAAGAGGAAGGAATTGCAGTGTGTTTTTTGGGTATAGATGGTTCCGCCCAATTTTGGGAAGAAAATGAGAGAATAGAAGTGATTCTATCTTCTCTTCTTTTCTTTTATGAAGAAACAAAAAAACACAGCGTAAGAGTTCTAATGGTAATTAATAAACGGGCTTGCAGTTTAATAATACCTTATGTGTAAAAATACATTTTAACCAAATGATTGTAAGTTCAAATACTACGTAAGACACTTGAGATAAATTTGTAGTTTATAACTTTATATCTATCGTGATATAGTTAAATTGTATTAAAAAAATTTAGCCTGACCCTCATCGACATGTATAAAAAATGCAGAACATGTGTGCAACAGAAAGTAAACATGACAAGATATTTATGGACATGCACAAAGTTAAAAGTTAAAGGGTACTTGTAATGGAGAGTACAACACTAAAGACCTTATACTAAGGGGTTGGATTTGAACCAAGCATGGAAAACTAGACAATTATCGACAAAAGAGTCTGAAACTATGTTGTATATATCTGATCTTCCCTACGAGATTTTATATATAGTAAAAACAATCTATAACCTTTTAACATGGTTAGGGGTGTGACTGTCTATATCCTACATTGCCATACCTTGCGTCGGCAAGATTGGGTAACTATAGAAAACTCATAAAACACAAGTACAGAACCATTGAGGATTCTGCAATCTTTTGACTGTAACCATGTGGAACAAAAGATCCCACGTCATGTGGTTGACATGGTGAGGTGTGAATGTGGCAGTTTTAACCCATTTTTGGGTGGTGCTTGCCAAATAAATCTTATAAACTAGTGAAATTGGTCAAATAAAAAGTTAAACCGGCTAAAAAGGGACACGGGATCGAAATGGGAGGTATACAATTAAATGTCTACTTTCAATGCATACAATCATGATCAACACATAATACCAATTAAAATGACTAAGAAAATGTTTGCAAGTCAACATTCCATAGAACATGAAGGGATGCCCTGGTAAATCCGAAGCCTTAAGCGATTCCACAATCAAATGAATATAAAACTTGTATCATTTCCAACAATTTAATTCATAATCAAAACAATCCAGACACAATACAGCAAAAAATACACTATCCTGTAACGAAATCCTCAATGTAATTCATGCAATCTGAACATATAACAATAACATTATCAAGAAAAGAGTGCAAAATAAAGCAACTCCAAACCTTAAGGTTATCAAGCTGCAACTGGTGTCTTTCGGTTTGGCTTGAATACATACTTCACAAGTGATTCTTTGATCGACAAAAGTTCAGGAAACTCAGTTTTCAACTGGGTGGTGTCAAGCTCATTGTTGCTTCTTGGTGCAACTATCACCTTCGCTTGCTCCTCAAGATTGAAGTTCTTCCATGTGAAGGTTGGGTCAATGTACTCACGGTACAATTCCAAGACCTCATTGTGGCTAACACAACCAGGGTTTGTGAAGTTGTAGATCCCAGTGAGGTTTCTTTTCGCCATTTCTATGGAGATTGGAAGAAGTTCATCAAGGATCGTCATGGAGTTTGGGATGTTTACCACTTTCTCATAGCGGCTGATCTTTGTGATAAAGTTTCGGGGGTTTGAAAGATCAGAAGAAATAGGCATTCGGACACAGAGTGTGCATACGTTCTCATAGTTTTTGAGCAACTCCTCTACCTGTGGGTCAAACAAACAAGAAGGTAAGGTTTGACTTTCGCCAGGACTATTTTTTGACTAGGGAGGTTGAAAATGAACTTTCTTTATATGTGTAAAAATCTTGGCAATACACCTTCACCTCATTTTATGAGCAAATTCACACATACTATATGGTAAAAACACAAATTCAAACAAAACATCATGATAACACAAAATCATTACAAATATCTTCTAAAATGTAATGAAGTTAGATAGATTTGAAATAAACATACCAGGGTGTCTCTAAACTTCAGTATCGGTTAAGTTTCAATTTAAAAAATATCATTTTATGACTTGAATATATAAAGGTCCTATACCAATGAAAATATGTACCACAAAACAACAAAGGAACCTAACTGATCAGTATAATATAAAACATGGATTTTTTAATCCATTAAGATCTTAGATCTATCGCTTCCCCATGAACGAATAAAAGACAAAATAAGCAAGAAAATAGAAGTTCCATCACAATGTAAAATGCACAATCCCTTAGTATTGTGCTAAAGCTCGTTTTATTGCGGTTTATTACCCGAACCATCAACACCCCTAAATGATACAAAAAAAATACATCAATCATGGTTTAACCGCACATTTCTTTACCAACTTTTTTGTTGTGACGAATATTTTAATTTATACATAGAACTAATTTTTTTTAAAGGTTTATGATGGGCCAATTTGACTTTGATTCTGTCCACTTCAAACTTCTTGTCCATTTTTAAGAAGTCCATAAACTTTAGAACTATGTCACATAACATAAGCTACATGCTGCCAATATGTATACAACAACTTTCATAAGTGGATTTTGCAAGGAATCTGTTGGGAATTATAGATTTGATGATTACAAAACTACATGTTCTTATATGAAGATGAATGAAAGTACTTTGAATGAAAGTATTGTTGATCCAAAGTACTTTACCAAAGTACTGCTAAACCAAAAGTACTTTGAATCAAAGTAGCTCTGCTGCAGTTTATGAACAAGAATGAAACATGAAGGACTAGCTTGCAAAAGAAGATTTATTTATAAGTCCTTCGTAGTATTTTGTAAACCCTAATCCTCTAGTATATAAAGAGGACATGGGTCATTAGGTTTAGGGTGCACATAAAATATGTAGTCGACTTAAAGGTGTGTGTGTGTCTAGGCGTCAAGTTCCTACAATGGACGTCTAGGGTTTATTAGTTAGTTAGTTTATTAGTAACAGATCGATCTATGTATTAGTTAGTTTAGCCTCAAGGATCTTTTGATCTTGGGGATATAGTGAATTATGAAAACCTTGTTTAATAACATTATTGTTCTTTATATTCCGCTGCGTGTTATTAATGTTATTTGTAAAACGATCCTATATGGGCTTAAACGATTCTCTATAGAATCATTCATAAACACTACTCAAGTACTCAACTTTCTATTAAACTAAAGTATTAACTTAAGTTACAAAAAGTTATAGTAGTACATATCATCTCAACTAGGAGTAAAGTTTTATGGTGCATGTCCTTCTAAAAGTTCTCTGCTACACATGTTTACTGCTTTTGAAAGTTCTTTATTGCAAAGTGTTGGTAACTTTGCCCCATCGTCTGTTAGTACGTGCATGATCTAACCGTAATCTTTGCGTGTTGTATCTTTCTACCTTCCTGGTGCATGTCCTTCTGAAAAGTTTAAGTCAAGCATATTACTTCTACTTTTTTTAAAGTCCAAACATTTATCAAACCAAATAGGGCAGATTGGGAAAAATAACTGACGTGGTCTAGTCAAATGTTACTCTTGGGGCCAATTAATTAGTTTTCACACTCCAAAAAAGGATTTAACATCCATAACCTTTTAAATAAGACAAAATTGTCAATAACTTATGCACAATACCTTAACCATGTATAACAGCCCTTGATTGAAACAACTATCTCCCATAGCAGACTTGTATCTGAACTTCACTTTCATGAAATGAACATGACTAATGCAACAACCATAGTACAAAGTGGCTTGATCTTAAAACATACTCTATAAGAATTAGTTATCATAGACTAAATGAAGAAATAGCAAACAGGTAAGTGCATTTTTTCAAGTAAGGGAGTCAAAAGGGCCAAATCAATATGAACTTGAAAAAGCCTTATAGGGTCGGGTGTAACCGGGTCTTGAGATGTTATCAGGTTGTGAGAACCTGACCCGATGAACCTGAATGTTTGAAATTAGGTCCTTATCTTTTTCTTATCGATCTATCATATCGGGTCAACCCAATTATGCTTGCTTGCATTATGTCGGTAGCTTCTTAAGAAACAAAGTGACGACAACTATCTTAAGAAAAGATTAGACATACTAATTACCCTTTCTATTTCATAAGCACTTCTGTGTAATAAACAAAGTGAACTCACCTGAATAAAGAGGATGGTGTGACTACTGTAGATGGCATCAGGAACCTCGAATTCAACTGCGCATCCTAGTCCAATAGCCTTTTTAAGAGCCAAAGAGACCTGAATTTGTGAGAAGTTCTGAGAGCCTGCCCAGCAACACTTGCAGACATATTCCTTCTCATTTCTTTGGCTTTCATTTTTGGATTGGTCAGTATTTCATCCCATATATGTTGACTTCTTGTTTTCCAGATTCATCTATTTGAGGGGGGGGGGGGGGGGAATACTCAAGTCCATAACCAAAATAAATCCGGTCCAATAACTGGACCCTATCTAATCTTCAATAGAAAAGTTCAAAAAACTATTGATGAAAAGGCTATAATGTATCAGGAAGTGAGTGCATGCACTACAACAAATATGTAGTTACTTTTTATTTTTGAACGGCAAAAATATGTAGTTACTTGGACACGTCAGGATAATGAACTTATGTCTTCTACAAAAGGAGTTGCCTAAAAATAGTTTAGTACTTATAAGTTTATGAAAATAGTATAAACTACAAACTTATATCATTCCTCACAGTTGTTAATAAAGTTGCACACTATTACAGTTCAAAAAACTATTGATGAAAAGGCTATAATGTATCAGGAAGTGAGTGCATGCACTACAACAAATATGTAGTTACTTTTTATTTTTGAACGGCAAAAATATGTAGTTACTTGGACACGTCAGGATAATGAACTTATGTCTTCTACAAAAGGAGTTGCCTAAAAATAGTTTAGTACTTATAAGTTTATGAAAATAGTATAAACTACAAACTTATATCATTCCTCACAGTTGTTAATAAAGTTGCACACTATTACATTTATGAGGTGTGTAGGTTAATTAGTACCATACAAATCTAAACGACATGCTGCTCTAATTAACTGGGAGAAAAAAACCCGAATATAAGGATATATTACATACTGTAGTTGAACTCAGAGGCCACTTTGATTAATCTATTTTCATATCAGCACTATAAATTTACCCGTTTTAACCTCTTACTCATCCCGATCATGCGTATTTTCTGACGCGCGCAATTTGCTCTAACGGGACAGTGGTACCACTAGACGTAACACATAAGTACCCAATTCAATGCGTTCGCCTAACATGATATCCTCCTGCACGTTCGCTCGTAACATTTTTTTACCATTGTTAAATTAAATTTTGTAGATCCAAAATTTATTGTTACAGTATTTGCTATGTTAGACCCATTTGAAATAATTGCTTTATACGTAAATTTATTTGATTCACATTTGACCCATTATAAAGTTCAGGAAGTTACCCTGCTATCTTGTTCTATCAAGTTGAAATGTACTAAGATGATACGCACCCCTATGAGTGCACTCATAGTTTAAGCAGCATTGACTGATTTATGCATAGAAAGTTACCTCCATTTGATTTGGCGAGCTGCCATCATCATCAAGCCCATGTTTCTTTTGTTCATAGCCACTCATAGGTTCACCTCCCACAGATTCTCGATTAGGTAGTGATGAGTGTGTAAATACTCATCATTTTTAGTCAAATCTGAGCTGCAAAACGATCAAAAACACTAAAAAAATGCACCAAAATACGAAGGAAATCCCAAAGATCATATTTTATATGTTTCTGATGCAAAACGAGTGAAAACAAACGAAAAACGAACAAAATTTTCATAATTGGCAGTTTCAGTCCCCCAACTTTCAAAGTTTTACAAAACTAGTCCCTGGTCAGTCATTTCAAAGAAAAGTCAACCCAAGCTCTTTAAAAGTCAAAATAAATCATAAATGATCTTTGGGTAAAATCTTTTGGAAACAACAATTATGTCCTTGTACAAATGAACTTTGGCAGGAATGATCCCTTGGTGAAAATTTGGTGAATTTACATGTTTGGCCCCTGAAGTTTCAGAATTGGCAATTTTGGTCCCCAGGAATTTCAATGTGAAGAAAAATTCTCAAAATAACCTTTGGAATTCAAGACTTAGCAAAATTAGCCTTTGGAAATACTTTAGAAACTAGGTAGATTCAGTCCCTCAAAAATCAGCAAAATTACAGATTTGGTCCCTGGGCTTGTTTACTTACTACATCAAATGGACCCTTGTAATAATCCAATTCCAATTTAATACCCTATACTCTCACCAGCCCACCACATCCTCACCTTGGCCCAAGTCAAAAACAGACCCCAAACCCAAAACCTACCTTGTACGTTTTATTAATAAAAACGTATACAAACCATTGACCAGTCCACCATATCCATTTCTTTCACTCAAACCCTCCCCCGTGACTGCAACCCTCCAAACCCCCATCACCATCCTCCCATCACCCTCAAACACAACCCCCAATCCCACTACCTTCCTCCACCTCTCACAAATTCCTACCTAACCCATGCCAAGCTGGAAATCCACTTCCTATTTGAGCGCCAAAAGTAAATAGAAGGCTGTGATGAGTCTAAGTTAATCCAACGATTATGGTTTGTCCAAAAAAAGCACACAAGATGCATCATAAGCTGTTTTCACTCACCAAGAAAGCACACCACAGGAAAGGACAAAGAAGAGGCCAAGTGAAGCCCTAGTATGATGAGTATAAATAGATTTTATGTATGCCATTATTGGGCAGTCCTTTTTATTAGGTTTTTATTAGCAGTCAAAAATTAGATTTTAAAAGTCAATTTTAATTAGGTTTTGTTAGCAGTCAAGTATTTCGGGGTCAAGTAGCAGTAATTTAGTTTTTCAAGTTTAAGTATTTAAAGCTTTGTAATTTTCAATTTATGAATTTCTTGTACTCAAAATTTTAGATTAATACCAAGTCGAATTTCTTTTAAATATGCCATTTATTTATTGCTTATTATAGATTTGATACTCTTTAGCAATTGTTAAAACCCTTTTTAACTTTTGTCTTTGAGCTCCAAAGTTTCCTTGCCATACTAGGTTATGACCCAGTTTGATGCATTATCTAGTCTAGTTTAAGCGAGAATTTAGGTGTCGAAATGAGTCTTACTGTTAGGTTGTAAGTTTACCTAACTTAGTTTGAGTTTATTTTGGTATTTACATCTTATTTGTGGCTTAATGTTGTGGCTGCCTAAGCCTCACCTACACTGCACTTCAGAAGCCACTTAGCCGAAATAGCCTCAAGCAATTTTTCAGCCCGCAAGGTCACCCCCCATAGGCCTGTCTTACCCATTCAGCCCTGCATCAACTCATAACAGTAATCTTCAATTCTTATTTTCGTTGTGTTTTAGTTAGATTTAGGTTCAGTTTTTTTTATTGCACTAATAGTTTATAGGTTGCACTTTTTGTATTTCAACTTAACTATAGGACTGCTAGAATGTATGATGAGCCTTGGAATAAATTCTGCTAAGTGCTTTGTAGTTTACGCTTTCCAAAACTGAGCTCATGTGGTGTTTCAAAAATCATTTGATTGGCATAAGTTTTGGCTTGCAATCCCATTCACTTTTTGGCCCGCTTTGACCTGCACCACATCAGCTCCCAAGTCACCATTTTAAGTTCATGAAAGTCAGTAGGTTAGAATAGGAATTGAGGTCTGATGTTTGTAGTATAAAATTTGTTTATGTTAGCTTGTTTTGCATTTCAGTACCCATGTTCTTGTTAAATTAAAGGCTGCAATTTCCCCCATTTTGGGTCTTCTACTTTAGCAGCTCAATAAGTTCCCAGGGGTCTGATCATTGGTTTTCTATTAAGTATTGGCTTGTTAGTTTTTTATGAACCTTCCAGCTCACCTTGTTGCTTGTTTCATGGCCTGCAAGAGCCCGTTCACCCGTATTGTTTCAGTTATCAGCTGATCCAAACACCCCTAGTTCAGCTCTAAATTAAGCCCATTTAAGCTCCTAGTTTTCTAATTGTTGCTTTACTTGATAATTCATAGTGTAGACTCTTTGTGTTTTCATTTTTATAGATTAGCTTTTAGATTTGATAAGTTTTCTAACAGCTTTTGAGTAGCTTCTAGCAGGCTTATTCAGTTTAGGATCGCTTAGTTTATTGTAGCTTATATTTGCATTTCAAGGTTTCTATAATCCCTTTACAAAGGCCTTGCCTAAACTGCTTATGAATTATGCCTTTTCTGTGCTTTTTAGTAACATTCACAAATGGTTTTGGTTTTGTAAAATGTTCATCGTTAGTGGTCAAACTAGTTTCTAAAAAAAATTCACGAATGTAAAATAATTTTTGCAAAAAGGTCACCCAGGTTTCGAACCTGGTACCTCTTGGTAGCAAACAGATCTCAAACACAGCACCACTATACCATCTGTGCTACTCTTTCTTTTTGGTTATTACTTTCCTTAATTGTTTATTTAATATAGTATTAGTTTTGAATTGCTTATTACTAGTCTAGTTTCTATTTTGCTTAAATACTGCTTAATTCAACTGCGTATTTTTTTTGTTTTTATTTTTCTTAGGCTTATATTAGGTACATTTAGTTTTCAAAAAAGTTTCAGAATTTTTGGAATAGTTTTAATATTTATTTTCAATTAACTAGTGTAAATTAGTTATTAATTCATAATAAATAGAGTTTTTGTTAAAAAGTTAATTTTCTTTTTTCTAAAATTTTCTTTTGTCTTTTAGTACGTTAGAAAATTATTTGTAAACCCGTAGGACGTTTAGAACTTAAAATTCGGGTTTTTATTTTGCGCTCTAGCGTAATTTCTAAACAACTTTCGCGTTTTTAATTTAGTTAACGTTTTAGGATTCCCGATACCTAATTATGTTTTCCCGTAGTGTTTTAGGTTTTTCCTAGTCTATTAGTTGCCTTAGATTAATTTACTTTTACATTCGTTCGTTAATTTTCAAATTCGTTAGTTTAACGTATCGCAAAACCAAATAACCTTTCCAATCATACAAGATTTTAATCCCAATCTCATTCGAAGCTTTCCATTCACACCTCGTTGGGGTACAACCCGGGAAATCACTTCCCGGTCTCACAATTTGAATATCACTTTCACAAGTTTTGCGAGGTAATCGTTTTCCTAAACGGTTTACTCGTATTACTTCACATTTATTTGTCTCACGACAAATTAAACTTCACGTTTGTTGATATTTTGATAAATTGTTGTTTACACACACCAAAACACAAAGAACCAAATGGCGCCGCTGCCGGGGAGGCTGTGTGTCGAAAGTCTCGATAAGGTTTAGATGATTAGTCTTGTAGAACCTTCGCAAGAAGTTACGCTTTTATAAAACTTATAAACAACCAAAAATATTTTTCTTTTGTTTCTAGTATATATATTATATCTATAAAAGTTAAGAAAAACACAAAAAGATTTTCCCGTTTCATTGTTTAATAATTACAATATTAAAATCTTACCACCGCAAAGCAAGGCAGAACACCTACCAACTGGGGGTCTGACCATAATAAGTTCCCAAACAAAAGATCAAAACTTGCCTTTGTATCACTTGCGTTTTGGAAAACTTTTAAACGAGAAACACACTTTAAGAGGAGTCGAAACGGTATGTGGCGATCCAACGAACTTCGCCCAGTGAGAGATCTATTCTTCTCTCCCGCTCCTTTGTGCGTTTTTCTTTAGAAGTCGACCTTGCGTTTGTGATTATTGGTTTAAGTTCCCCTGTCTTTATGAGTGGTCTTGTTTTAATTGTTGTGCTTTTCAAAAAACCCAAAAATAATCTTCGTCTCCTACCGTTTAATTCTTCCTTCTCATCCCTCGTTAATGTTTAATTCTTATGTCATCACTCGACTATCACTGTTTTCATTGTAAAAGTCCGGTGGATGACGATCTTCGTTGTTACAAGTGTGGGTGTGAACGGTGTGGAAGTAATATTAGAGACGGATTTTGTAAATGGTGCAAAGCATATCCGAATGCTTTCACTGATTCTCAAAATTCTTCCGACTACCCCTCACATCCCGAGAAACGTGCTGTTAATGGCAAACCGTCAAGAGTGGATCCACACCTCTCACGATTTACGATTTGAAGTTTATCAAGTAAACGTACTGAGCTTAAAATGGTGACTAAAATAAACGACTTGCCTGATCATCACGTTTATCAAGAACAAAAACCGGGGACCATAACGAAAGTGGTAGAAATTCCTAGCTCTCAGAGCACACCACTTGTCCCACCCCCGGATTTTTCAAAATGTTCTTCGAGACATGATAATCATTCGAATTATTTTGTGGATTCTTTGAATGTTCTGATTCCTTCTCTAAGGCAATCGTTTATTCCTTGCGTCGGTTGTGGTGAGCCACTTTTCGGTCTACCATGTCGTTGGTGCACGTGTGAACGATGTGGTAATGATATTCAAAACGGAAGTTGTTTGTTTTGTGGTTCGAGTAATTCATTCGCTTACGATTCTAATCCGAGCTTTTGCAATGAGCCACAAAACAATTTCATTTCATATGAGCATAATCCGTGTTATCAAAATTTCAATGCCGAATTGTTTCAAAATGCACCAACTTCACAACAATACGGTTGTGAGTATTGTGGAGGTCCGCATTTTAGCACCGATTGTCAAACTAGGAATCTTTTTCCTTGTGACAACAATTATCAAAACCAACCTCCACAGTACCAATTAATTCAAGCAACCCCTCATGAAACTCAGCAAGACCTTTGTCTAAAGGTTCTTGATGCATTTAAAGAATTTAAGGAGGGGTTAGCTACTACATCGTTTCAAGATTCTCGTGAGAAATCAATGGCAGAATTACTTGCTGAAGAACGAGATGCTAGAAAAGAAATGAGCATGGAAGAATTACTTGCTGAGCAAAGAGTAGCTAAAATACGTGCCAATCTTCGCTATGCTGCTCTATATGATGACGATGATGACAGTGATGATGATGAAGATAACATTGTCATTATTCAAAAAGATTCATCAGTTGTAATTCCTTCCATTGAAAATCAGGGAGAAAATAATGTGACGGAGAAATTACTAGCAGAAGATCAAATGGAACTTGTACAATCCATGAATGCTGGCTCCTCTCAACTCCCTCAGCCTATTGATATCACACCCGAAGTTCACACTCACTCTCTGAACATGGGGGATGAGCATCTTAGCACTGTTCCTGAAACGGAATCGGACGAATTCATAAAGTCTAGTGTTGAGAACCTTGTCCCAATCCCAGGAGAGTCACATGGAACTTTTGATCATATGTGTGATTCGCCTTCCCCTCCTGAAAATCCAAAAGATCATTTTGAAACTTTCTCCGACTTTGATGATGATTGTACATCTTATGGAGGAGTTGAGTATGTAGAGGCATCACTGCCTCATTCTAATGTTAACCTTCTCCTTGAGGAGTTCACAGACGAACTTACTCACATCAATCCACTTCCATTGGGAAGTGATGATGATCTATTTGATTTCGAAGCCGATCTGGGAGAAATTGAAAACCTTTTAAATTCTAATCCCAGCATCGAGCTTAGTACTTCACATACTGATGAAAATTCTTTATCTTCTGGAAACATCAGTCATGTGGAAGGATCACCTTCTGAGCTAATCAGCTTAGAAGAAGAAAATGATGAAACTAACACTGAAATCAAAGATGAAGCACTTCGTGCAACATTATTGAATGCCAGTTTTCTCATTTCCAAAATCGAGGCTTTCAAATAGAAACCTATCTCATCTCCTATCCCCATTAAGGATAGTGACATTTTTTCCGATGATTCTATACCGGAATTTGAAGCCTTTACGTTTGATCCTATGGGAGAGGAGATTAGTGGCAGTACCACTTCTCATTCTCATAATTCTCTCCCTGATTATGAATCATTTACCTTCGATGAGTTCTCCTGTGAACTCACTCACATCGATCTCGAATATGATTCATTCACCTTTGATGAGTTCTCTTGTGAACTCACTCATATCATATCTCCACCGGAGTATGATAACTTCTACTTTGATCTAGACACACCCAGGATATGTGTTGATCACATGAGCTTAAATGATGAGATTCATGATGATGAGTCCATGAATCCTCCTCCTGATGATGATGAGTTAGTCAAGATGTTTATCATGACTTTCTTTCTCTTTTTCACCTATCGGGTGACTTCTCCTATTTTTCATTCATTCGGGAATGAAGACATTATCTTTGACCCCGGCATCACCGCTTATAGTTTATACTATTTAAAGCCGGGATTATATCTCATCGGTGTGGAACTTTCACGTGCTTCAAATGTTTGTCCAAACATCTTGAATGAAAGTCCGATGGAGATTGTTTCTTCCACATCTTGCTTCCCCAAGAACCAATGAATTCGGGGTCGAGTCAAGCTAGCGACTCGGTAAACAAAAACAGTAGCGTCACATGGGTTTTCACCCATCTTTCTAAACGTCTCCCTCTTTTCAAAAAACTAGTGTGGGGGAGTACCCGTAAAAAAAAAAAAAAAAAAAAAAAAAAAAAAAAAAAAAAAAAAAAAAAAAAGTGTGTTTGTATAAATAAAGTGAAAAATGCAAAATGACGTTCCCACACTTAGCTTTTAATATTCTCTTCTTTCATTCAAAAATTCGGCATAATAGCCGGGACTTTGAATATTGAGGACAATATTCAATTCTAAGTGTGGGGGAGGGGAAAATTCTAGCGAATTTTATCAAATTATACCGTCGAGTACCCCCGTTTTTGGCCAAAATTTTTAAAAAAAAAATTCACTTTATTTCAAAAAATTTTGTGGTTATCAATCCGCCATGTCTAAACGACTAAATGATTGGCTAATCCAGGAGCAAACGGCTCTTGGTAAAGATAGCTCAAACCCATTGATGGCTTGCAATTTGCCCAAAATTGTATGGTTCCTCAACTCCACATGTCCTCAATAGTAAATGAGTTGGCTAGCCCGCAAGATTATGGCTTGTGGTAAAGGCAGTGGAAAAACCATAATTGGTAATCAACTCACCAAGATGTTGACTGTTCCATCAAGAGTTGGCTAGTCCAGGAGCAAACGGTTTCTGGTAAAGACAAATCAAAACCGTTGAAAGCTGGTGGTTTACTAAAAATCCCATGGTTATCGGATGGACCATAACTCTTACTTGAACCCAAAGCATCCGGCTACTCCAAAAGTGATGGCTTTTGATAAAGAGACTTCAAATCCATTAATTTTTCTCAAAAAGATTGCTAGGGACTAGCAATAGTTTAGTGTGGGGGATTGATGAGTGTGTAAATACTCATCATTTTTAGTCAAATCTGGGCTGCAAAATGATCAAAAACACTCAAAAACGCACCAAAATACGAAGGAAATCGCAGAGATCGTATTTTATATGTTTCTGATGCAAAATGAGTGAAAACAAATGAAAAACGAACAAAATTTGCATAATTGGCAGTTTCAGTCCCCAATTTTCAAAGTTTTACAAAACTAGTCCCTGGTCAGTCATTTCAAAGAAAGGTCAACCCAAGCTCTTTAAAAGTCAAAATAAATCATAAATGATCTTTGGGTAAAATCTTTTAGAAACAACAATTATGTCCTTGTACTAATGAACTTTGACAGGAATGATCCCTTGGTGAGAATTTGGTGAATTAACATGTTTGGCCCCTGAAGTTTTAGAATTGGCAATTTTGGTCCCCGAGAATATCAATGTGAAGAAAAATGTTCAAAATAACCTTTGGAATTCAAAAATTGGCAAAATTAGCCCTTGGAAATACTTTAGAAACTAGGCAGATTCAGTCCCTTAAAAATCAGCAAAATTACAGATTTATTCCCTGGGCTTGTTTACTTACTATATCAAATGGACCCTTGTAATAATCCAATTCCAATTTAATACCCTATACTCTCACCAGCCCACCACATCCTCACCTTGGCCCAAGTCAAAAACAGACCCCAAACCCAAAACCTACCTTGTACGTTTTATTAATAAAAACGTATACAAACCATTGACCAGTCCACCATATCCATCTCTTTCACTCAAACCCTCCCCCGTGACTGCAACCCTCCAAACCCCCATCACCATCCTCCCATCACCCTCAAACACAACCCCCAATCCCACTACCTTCCTCCACCTCTCACAAATTCCTACCTAACCCATGCCAAGCTGGCAATCCACTTCCTATTTGAGCGCCAAAAGTAAATAGAAGGTTGTGATGAGTCGAAGTTAATCCAACGATTGTGGTTTGTCCAAAAAAAGCACACAAGATGCATCATAAGCTGTTTTCACTCACCAAGAAAGCACACCACAGGAAAGGCAAAGAAGAGGCCAAGTGAAGCCCTAGTATGATGAGTATATATAGATTTTATGTATGCCATTGTTGGGCAGTCCTTTTTATTAGGTTCTTATTAGCAGTCGAAAATTAGATTTTAGTAGTCAATTTTAATTAGGTTTTGTTAGCAGTCAAGTATTTCGGGGTCAAGTAGCAGTAATTTAGTTTTTCAAGTTTAAGTATTTAAAGCTTTGTAATTTTCAATTTATGAATTTCTTGTACTCAAAATTTTAGATTAATACCAAGTCGAATTTCTTTTAAATGTGCCATTTATTTATTGCTTATTATAGATTTGATACTCTTTAGCAATTGTTAAAACCCTTTTTAACTTTTGTCTTTGAGCTCCAAAGTTTCCTTGCCATACTAGGTTATGACCCAGTTTGATGCATTATCTAGTCTAGTTTAAGCGAGAATTTAGGTGTCGAAATGAGTCTTACTGTTAGGTTGTAAGTTTACCTAACTTAGTTTGAGTTTATTTTGGTATTTACATCTTATTTGTGGCTTAATGTTGTGGCTGCGTAAGCCTCACCTACACTGCACTTCAGAAGCCACTTAGCCGAAATAGCCTCAAGCAATTTTTCAGCCCGCAAGGTCACCCCCCATAGGCCTGTCTTACCCATTCAGCCCTGCATCAACTCATAACAGTAATCTTCAATTCTTATTTTTGTTGTGTTTTAGTTAGATTTAGGTTCAGTTTTTTTTTATTGCACTAATAGTTTATAGGTTGCACTTTTTGTATTTCAACTTAACTATAGGACTGCTAGAATGTATGATGAGCCTTGGAATAAATTCTGCTAAGTGCTGTGTAGTTTACGCTTTCCAAAACTGAGCTCATGTGGTGTTTCAAAAATCATTTGATTGGCATAAGTTTTGGCTTGCAATCCCATTCACTTTTTGGCCCGCTTTGACCTGCACCACATCAGCTCCCAAGTCACCATTTTAAGTTCATGAAAGTCAGTAGGTTAGAATAGGAATTGAGGTCTGATGTTTGTAGTATAAAATTTGTTTATGTTAGCTTGTTTTGCATTTCAGTACCCATGTTCTTGTTAAATTAAAGGCTGCAATTTCCCCCATTTTGGGTCTTCTGTTTCAGCAGCTCAATAAGTTCCCAGGGGTCTGATCATTGGTTTTCTATTAAGTATTGGCTTGTTAGTTTTTTATGAACCTTCCAGCTCACCTTGTTGCTTGTTTCATGGCCTGCAAGAGCCCGTTCACCCGTATTGTTTTAGTTATCAGCTGATCCAAACACCCCTAGTTCAGCTCTAAATTAAGCCCATTTAAGCTCCTAGTTTTCTAATTGTTGCTTTACTTGATAATTCATAGTGTAGACTCTTTGTGTTTTCATTTTTATAGATTAGCTTTTAGATTTGATAAGTTTTCTGACAGCTTTTGAGTAGCTTCTAGCAGACTTATTCAGTTTAGGATCGCTTAGTTTATTGTAGCTTATATTTGCATTTCAAGGTTTCTATAATCCCTTTACAAAGGCCTTGCCTAAACTGCTTATGAATTATGCCTTTTCTGTGCTTTTTAGTAAGATTCACAAATGGTTTTGGTTTTGTAAAATGTTCATCTTTAGTGGTCAAACTAGTTTCTAAAAAAAATTCACGAATGTAAAATAATTTTTGCAAAAAGGTCACCCAGGTTTCGAACCTGGTACCTCTTGGTAGCAAATAGATCTCAAACACACCACCACTATACCATCTGTGCTACTCTTTCTTTTTGGTTATTACTTTCTTCAATTGTTTATTTAATATAGTACTACGTCCGTCCCATAATTATTGTCCAGTATTGACTTTCAAAGTCTTTACTTCACAAGTTTGACCTTAGATATTTTTATTTGTCGTATACGATACTTAATGAAAATTATACCAATGAAAATACATTTAAAATATAATCTATTCATATATTTTTCATCATGTAATATATAATCCAAATAAAAATATATAAGGTCAAAGTTGAGAACTAAAGACTTAAAAAGTCAATTGTGGACAATAATTATGGGACGGAGGGAGTATTAGTTTTGAATTGCTTATTACTAGTCTAGTTTCTATTTTGCTTAAATACTGCTTAATTCAACTGCTTATTTTTTTTGTTTTTATTTTTCTTAGGCTTATATTAGGTACATTTAGTTTTCAAAAAAGTTTCAGAATTTTTGGAATAGTTTTAATATTTATTTTCAATTAACTAGTGTAAATTAGTTATTAATTCATAATAAATAGAGTTTTTGTTAAAAAATTAATTTTTTTTTTCTAAAATTTTCTTTTGTCTTTTAGTACGTTAAAAAATTATTCGTAAACCCGTAGGACGTTTAGAACTTAAAATTCGCATTTTTATTTTGCGCTCTAGCGTAATTTCTAAACAACTTTCGCGTTTTTAATTTAGTTAACGTTTTAGGATTCCCGATACCTAATTATGTTTTCCCGTAGTGTTTTAGGTTTTTCCTAGTCTATTAGTTGCCTTAGATTAATTTACTTTTACATTCGTTCGTTAATTTTCAAATTCGTTAGTTTAACGTATCGCAAAACCAAATAACCTTTCCAATCATGCAAGATTTTAATCCCAATCTCATTCGAAGCTTTCCATTCACACCTCATTGGGGTACGACCCGGGAAATCACTTCCCGGTCTCACAATTTGAATATCACTTTCACAAGTTTTGCGAGGTAATTGTTTTCCTAAATGGTTTACTCGTATTACTTCACGTTTATTTGTCTCACGACAAATTAAACTTCATGTTTGTTGATATTTTGATAAATTGTTGTTTACACACACCAAAACACAACGAACCAAATGGTGCCGCTGCCGGGGAGGCTGTGTGTCGAAAGTCTCGATAAGGTTTAGACGATTAGTCTTGTAGAACCTTCGCAAGAAGTTACGCTTTTATAAAACTTATAAAAAACCAAAAATATTTTTCTTTTGTTTCTAGTATATGTATTATATCTATAAAAGTTAAGACCCATTTGAAATAATTGCTTTATACGTAAATTTATTTGATTCACATTTGACCCATTATAAAGTTGAGGAAGTTACCCTGCTATCTTGTTCTATCAAGTTGAAATGTACTAAGATGATACGCACCCCTATGAGTGCACTCATAGTTTAAGCAGCATTGACTGATTTATGCATAGAAAGTTACCTCCATTTGATTTGGCGAGCTGCCATCATCATCAAGCCCATGTTTCTTTTGTTCATAGCCACTCATAGGTTCACCTTCCACAGATTCTCGATTAGGTAGCCCAGTGAGTTGGTAATCAATGCAATGCTTTCCTGCAACATTCCTTATAAAAGGTTCAACTGCTTCAAGAGTTTTAAGTCCCTTGCAAAAGAAATTCAACTGCATCCAAGGATAGAAGGAAAAAAAGATCAAAATCTTGTCCTCGTCTCATGAACTGTCAAGGAAGATCAGATACAGCGACAGCTAAACTGGTCATTAGGGGTAAAGATGTAACCTGTGCAGCATGATGGCGAGCAGCTTGTGTTACAGACTGCGGCATTGACCTTCCTTCAGTGATTTTACACGGAATACACATAGTCTAGTCACTTCATCATATTCATCCTGAGCTTCGAGCAGCTTTTGTGCAATATAACTTTCAACTTTTCTATTTCTTAATTTTCCCTTCTCAATGTGTTGTGTCATCATGTATTCATACACCTCTCTGCATAATATTCAATTATTCATAGGGAGTCAATGAAGTATCTTCATTTAACAAGTTTACAACAAATTTAAGCCACATCCTACCTTTTTTCATCACACTGAAGTTTCATCTTTTGACCAGCTTGATGTTGTGGTCAAATGACATTATGGTTCAAGAAGTTATCTAACTTTGGCCAACGTTGCATCCACTCCACTACTCCTTGCAAATTCTTCCTTAAACCCGAATGTTAAGTTTTTTGTGGACTGAAAAAGATCCAAAAACACCCATAAACTCTTTAGAAAATAATTAAATGCATATAACCATGTAAAACTCAAAATATCCCAAATATAACCTTGTAACAAACCGCATATTACCATTCTTTAGTATGACGTAACGATTTCATAACACACATCTAAACACCCAAAAATTCACTCTTAAAGCTACACAAAAACATGAAGCATTTCAATGAACAAACCAACGTGCAAAGCGTGTATGTCATATATAACTAAGCTAATAGGATCACCTTTCGATATAGTAATATTTGAGAGTATTCTTTCCATTTTTAAAGCACATGCTGGAAAAAACTCCCAAAATCAGTTTGTTACGAACATAACTTCAGAGACATTTCATCAAATGAATAAGAAAATTATAGAAACTTCACAAAAAGGTGATTGTTTAAGAAAAAAATGGACTTCAATTTAATCTAGACTAAAACTTACTGTGAATTGGAAAAGCCTATTCAAAGCTTCCTGCAAAATCAAATGATATATGATTAACCTAAATTAAAAATTGTTATATGAATACTATTTGGTGATCGAGATTAGTTAACATAGATTTAGAATCAAATGTAAGAAAAAAATAGATATCTAACTTATTGAGGAGAAGAATATGAAGAAGCAGAAGAAATTACCTCATGCAAGATAGTTGAGATTGGGAAGAATCAAAGCTGAAAATATTTGTTCTATTGTTGGGGATTGATAAGAAGGGTGAAAATATATGGGAAAACAATAAATGTTTAGTTCATAAATACAACTTAGGTCTATAATTAGTACTCAGTAATTACTTACCTGTATTGGATAACGGGTTTCCGATGCCAAAACATAGGATTGGCTGACCAAGCTATGTTTTGGCATCGGAAACCCGTTATCCAATCCAGGTAAGTAATTACTGAGTACTAATTATAGACCTAAGTTGTATTTATGAACTAAACATTTATTGTTTTCCACACTTAAAACATTCAGTGTTTTCATTTTCTTTTGCATTAAAAAAGGTTTTGTTTCTTTTAATAAAACATTTTGAGTTAGCAAGGAGTGCACTTTCTTGAAATTCAATTTGCAAATCTTTGAGATACTCCTCACTACTCATCTCATCAGCCTCATCAAAGTTTTCTTGAAAATCCTACACAACACCATTAGAATAGAAAGCAGTGGATATAGGTTATATGGTCAGTACCTTTTTGGTCTCTTGAGCTTTCTTAGAGTCAGGGTATCTCCTAGATATTAAGTTGTCCTCATAGAGAAACTTCCCATAGATCTCAAGAAGCTCAAGGTTTTAAAGGTGATTAGCATTTCTCAGACCCTGAGAGAAGTTTAACCACTTCCCAGGGAGACTATTAATAAAGCCAACATTGATTTCATGCTTAGATAGGATGACACCATCATTGGTCAGTTCATTAAGAAGGGTTTTGTAGCGGGTATAGGTCTTTGAGAGACTTTCAGAGTCTTTGGCCCTGAAAGTGTTATACTCAAGTTTCAGACCCATGATCCTATTTTCCTTGGTATCTGAAGGACCTTCATAGCTATGAACCAAGTCGGTCCAAGTTTGTTTTCTAGTTTATGACTGAATCCATTATATCGTCAGATAGACATGATATAATGTTGCTTTTTAGGTGTTGGTCTTGGTTGACTACCCTTCTCTCATCAGGAGTCCACTCAGCTTCAGGTTTGACTAAACCTTCAGCAGTTTTAGGAACATATGGACCTAATGAGCTTAATGTAATAAGGTTCCATCCCAGTTAAGTAGCAAAGCATGCACTTTTTCCACTTGTTGAATTTTCCAACTTCAAGTCGAGGAGCAGGAGCAGTAGCAGTATAGCTTCATCTCTTTTTGTCGACTAGTTGGGGTACATTACTGTCAGCCATGGTAGGATATTGATTTTAAAAAATTTGAGCACTCTGTTGTTTTAAAAGTTTTATAAACCAAAGGCTCTTATACCACTTGTTGGTCCTGTTTACACGGATATAATTAACTATAAGTTAATCTAAACATGCACCATGCTTAAGTAATGTAATAAAGTTCTTTGATAGTAAAACGTATAAGTAATTTGACAAGATATTTTTCAACGTTTAATTCTTATTAGAAATTAATCAACGAATTATACACAAGTGTTTGCGGAATAACACTTGGGATTGAAATGACAATATGGTGTATAACTCCTCACTAAACTTAAGCTAAGCTTAAGTAGCAACAAATAAGTACCAACTGACATATCTTAGGGACGGTTGCTATCTAGAGAGAGAAAAAGTTGGTTTGTGAATGTCTAAGCATTAAGTGCACAAACTTGTCAACTTTTACTCCTCATTATGATCCTATTTATACACAAGTAAATTTCAACCGTTATGTACAAGACAAAAGATGACCTAAGCTAATTAGGACAAAATACTGATGTATTTTGTCATTGTTACAAGAACCTATTTTGGGTATAGGACAATAATACTTTCTGAAAAACAGTGATGACATTGTCCTGACATTTTGCCTTTTAGAGAAAGTTTGACTTCTGCCTGATAAGGACTTCTCCTTATCTCTTCAAACATTTCCCGCCTTGTCTCGCCTTTCTTTCAGTCCAAGGTTCTTCAGTCTTTGGTCTTCAGTCTTCAGTCTTCAATCTTCATTCTTCATACTTGTTGAGGAGTCAGTGGTTCAGTGAGTTATTTTAATCACTTACTGAACCCATCACCTTTTTCTATGGCTTAGGTGCCACTTACTGAGTTCCGCCTCACTGAATGGAGAGGCTTTCTTCTTAGACTCGTCTTAAGCATCCTAAAGGTAACTCACTGAGCAACTGTTCACTCGGTGACTTGAGAGTCATTTAAGGTTTTCTAACACTTAGGTTATTTTCTATTCAAATCCTTGTTTAGGGAAGCTTGGATACTTAATGGACCCAACAACTTGAGAGTGGTGAATGCCCTTTATTTATATCATGGTCGTTTTTGTCGGTTTTTTGGGATCACGTACCATGATGATGGCGACGTTTTTAGGCGGAAAACCCCAAATCCTTCTACACTCTCGTTCTTGTCTTCTTACCGTGAGTGGCAGTTCCTTCGGAAGAGGATTGATGTCTTTCCTGTTTGGGGTCTGCCATTATCAGCTATATATAGTAGCTGATAATATTCCTTACTCTCTTTGGGTTGATCCGTGGTCCCGACCTTTGGATTTGCCCCGGACCTATGGTTCTACCGCGGCAAGGTTGCTAAGACGTAGCTCCTCTTAGTGAGGTATTCTTGTCTGGCCCGGCTTGGTGAAGCCAGAGCCTAGTATGGTCCGAGTTGTCTGTGGGTCGGGGTTGTTTATCATATGAATGTGCCCGGCCCGACATGTTGGGTCCGGGGGTACTAAACATGATCAATCATCTTCTTAATTATTTTTAAAAGCACATGTTTTATTAAATAAAAATTTAGAATTAATTACATAAATCGTCCTTGTGGTTTGCTGATTTTTACGGATCTTGTCCCTATGCTTTTTTTTAAGCGGGTTTGGTCCCTGTGGTTTTAGATTTTTACAGATCATGTCCAAATTGTGAACCAACTCTTACGATCGTTAAAAAGGACCTAACTTGTAACGTGAGGACTAACCTTGTAATTCAGGTTTCCCTCTCAAAATACAAACCACAAGGACGATTCATGTAATTTACCCAAAAAAAAAAAAGAAAAAAAAAAAAAACTTATACTAATTTTATTATACGAATTTTTTTAAATTGAAATAAAAAAAATTAATTAAAAAAATATAATTTAAATTTAAAAAAAAAATTATAATTTATTTTTTTTTATTATAGGAAAATTTTAAAATTTTTTTATTATAAAAAATTTTAATAAAAAAAGTAAAATTAAATTTGGGCTTATGTACTAAACGATTTCGTACGTTTTTAATTTTATTTAAAAAAAATAAAATTTAATTATTATAAAAACTTTTAATAATGCGTTTTCATTAGTTTTTATACGTTTTTGTATGCTTTTTTACGATTTTTGTACGTTTTTATACAAATTTTTTTCCATTTTGGATGTTATTATACGTTTTATCTGTTTTATACGTATGAAAACTTATAAAAACGGATGAAAACCATAAGAAAATGTATGAAAACAACGTACAAAAACGGATGAAAACGTCCAAAAACAAAAAAAAATCGTAGAAAAATGTCCAAAAATCGTATAAAACATACAAATGCGTATCAAAACGGATGAAAACATATAAAAACAAACGAAAACGTATAAAAATGGATGAAAGCGTATAAAAAGGACGTTTTTATAATAAAATTAATAAACGTCCTTTTTAAAAACGTCATTTTTATACGTTTCCGTTCGTTTTTATATGTTTTCGTCCGTTTTGATACGCATTTGTATGTTTTATACGATTTTTGAACGTTTTTCTACAATTTTTTTCGTTTTTGGACGTTTTTATCTATTTTTGTTCGTTGTTTTCATACATTTTCTTATGGTTTTTATCCATTTTTATAAGTTTTCATACGTATAAAATGGATAAAACGTATAATAACGTCCAAAAAGGAAAAAAAAATTGTATAAAAACGTACAAAATTTGTTAAAAAGCATACAAAAATGTATAAAAACTAATGAAAATGTATTATTAAATTTTTTATAAAAATATAATATTATATTTTTAATAAATTAAAAACGTACAAAATCATTTAGTACATAAGCCCAAATTTCATTTTACTTTTTTTATTAAAATATTTTATAATAATAAAATTTTAATAATTTCGTATAATAAAACTAAAACAAATTACAATTTTTTTTTTAAATTAAAATTATATTTTTTTATTTAAATTAATTTTTTTATATAAATTTAAAAAATTTCGTATAAATAAAATTAATATAAGTTTTTTTTTTTTTAGGTTAAATTACAAGAATCGTCCTTGTGGTTTGTATTTTGAGGGAGAAAACCCAAATTACAAGGTTAGCCCTCACGTTACAAGTTAGGTCCTTTTTAACGATCGTTAGAGATGGGTCAAAATTTGGACAGAATCTGTAAAAATCTAAAATCACGGGGACCAAACCCGCTTAAAAAAAGCACAGGGACAAGATCCGTAAAAATCACCAAACCAGGACGATTTATGTAATTAACTCAAAATTTAAAGTACCATGCTCACCAGAATAATCCCTTATAACTAAAGATCCATCGCTCTCCCTCCTTTTTCTCTTTCTATCAGTTTCCAAAAACAAATCGGGGCGGCACCTATTATGGACGTAGATAGCGTTCCACCAAATCCTTGTACACACACACCTCCAACATCCGATCACAAAGGTACTTGTACTGTTTTTTCTAATAAATATAAAAGCTTACCTTAACTGTGTAACCAAGGAACATGTAAATTTGGTGATCGTTGTAATTTTATACATGACGGGATTGGTTTTTAATAAAAACACAAGGAGTAACCATACATTTATTATTATTATTATTTCTGAAATTAGTGGGTTTGAGAACTTATGTTATATGTTTTTGCCGTTGCAGACTCTCATCTGAAGAGTAATGTAGGCAAACTCGATTTTGAAGATGCTAAATTTGCTGATTCTCCTCGTTCCGAAGAATGCACTTTAATTCTGACACAAGGGGGTTATGCCACACATTTTGCTGTAAGTTGTCTTGCTTGTTCTATGACATATTTGGATTCGTGTATTCACATAAACAATATTTAATACAATGTTATTGTTTGCAGATGTCTGTATTATCTGTTTTGGGCAAAGATAAATATGCCGTGTTTCCTTTGAATGGTAAGTTGCTCAATGTGAGGGAAGAAGATCCTAAACGATTTCTGAATAACGCTACAATTCAAAAAATTATTAAGATTCTTGGCCTCCAAGTTGGTAACCATTATCAAGATGTTAAGGAATTGAGATATGGACACTTGATGTTTATGGTTACGCAGGTGTGTACCAATAACTGTGCATTGCCAATATCAAGTATCTGCCTTTTTATTTATTTGTTTATGCTTATAGAACAACATTACATGTGTTTTGTAGGGTCATGATGGTTCACACATCCTAGGGCTATTGATCAACTTCCTTTACCACCACGTCCCATCTTTACTTAAGGTCAAAAAATTTATGCGAATGTTCATAACACCATTGGTTAAGGCTGTTCACAAGAAGACTAATGCAGTGTTATCGTTCTATACATTGTCCAAGTATGACGACTGGAGGGAAGCATTGGGAAACAAGGCAACTGATGAATATTACTATAAGGTTTGTTTATGAAAATTTTGAATAGCAACTATACATAATTGTTGTTTTTGCAATTTTTAATATTTTTCATTATCTCTAGGGGTCGGAAACTATTGAAAGTCCAGAAGAATCAACGTATTTTTTTGCTGATTTTGATCAGCACATTAAGGACTTTTATTGGTTTGATTTCATGGATGATGATGCAATTAAGTATGCCTTCGGTACGAATATTGACGCGAGAAACCACTACTTGAAAGAGGCTGATATAAGCTACTTTGGTCGAAGACCTCAGGTTTGGTCATTATTATCAGCTTTTGTCAACTTAGTTATAAACAGTTATGGCGTCGAATGTGATTGATAGAATATCATTGTGTTTAGGTCAAAAGATATCATTTAGTATGGTTGAACTTTATTGGACCAGAAAACACTTTGAAAAAACGTAAGAAATATGCAGTGCCTTAAATACTTGCAGGTTGTGCTCCAACCATGATTTTTTTTAGCATTTGTCAAACCACTCAGTTGACTCAACTTTCAAAATCTTACTGAATAAATAGCTGATGCATTTAGTTATGATTACAAAAAATATTACTCCATAGGCAACTTTCTGTTTGATGTTAAGTGTGCCCCAGTTTGACCCCATTTACATGTGAATGGGTTGAAATTGCCATCTCTACAACATAGTAATCAGGGAGACATGACATGAATTTCATTACAATCATCGTTTCTTGATGCAGGCTGGTACTGATGAGGATAACAGCATCCGATACCTCGACTTCTTCAACAAAGAGTTCATGCAATATCTAGAGGCTGATCGCCAAAGATCAATCCCATCAATAGTGGATGGCTTGACACTTGGCCAAAGAAAGATCATATCCCATGCTTTCAAGATGCCCATTACTCAGGAAATTGATGTTGGTCAGTTCAGTGCTTATGTGTTTGAGCACTCTCCTTATGATCATGGTGATCATGGTGACGCGATCAGTCTAGTCAATACCATTATCGGCATGGCCCAAAATTATGTTGGTAGTAACAACATAAACCTTCTTCAGCCGATTGGGGTATTCGGTACACGTCTGAGGGTGAGATATTCAATTTAAACATTTACTGTTTTGCATACATTACATATTCTAAAGTCCTATTATTCCTTTGCAGGGTGGTAAAGATCATGATGCAAGAGGTAGCTATCTTTCCACTCAGCTCTCTCCTATCACACGATATCTTTTTCACAAGGCTGATGAACGTATTTTCAAATACTTGAGGGACGATGGTCAATCCATTGAGCTTGCATGGTAGTTTATAATCTATGTGTATTTTTTTAAGTATATGATATTGTTTATATTGGTTGTTATAATGATTCATTTTTTTTATTTTAAAAAAAAAAAAAAGGTTTATTCCAATAATCCCAATGGTTCTGGTAAACGGATTTAAAGGAAGCGGGACCGAATGTAGTTCGTTTATTCCAAAGTATAATCCACGAGACATTATTGCTAACCTAATTCGCCTACTGAGAGGTAGAAAAGTGTTACCTATGGACCCATGGTACAAAGGCTTCAATGGAAAGATTAAGAAAAAAACATCATATGATTTCACAACAGAAGGACTTATAGAAAAGGGCAAGAATGGTTCTACTATCACTGTCACTGAACTCCCAGTAGGGATGTGGACTGAGAATTACGAGGAACTTTTGAAGGCAGCTTCAAGGTGTGGGGACCACATTAAGGTACGTATATTGTATTTTTAGGGCATGCTTGGTCGGAGGTATTAAAGGGCAGGGAATAGGAAAGGTAATCATTACGTAGGCTTGGTTTTACTATTATATGAACCATTACCCAAAACAAGGTAATGGAGCATTACCCTACAAATTGAGGGTTATAGAATTTATTACCCATGTAACTGCCAACCCACCTCCCTTTGATCCCTTTTTTTTCAAAATTTGTTTCTGTTTCCAGCTTTTCTTTGTTCCGGAAAGTTTTTATGTCTCCGTATATTGATCTAAGTTTGCTATCTCATTATTAAAATTAAAATATATAGATAACTAGCAGTTTGTTTACCAAAAAAATACCTTTTCGTTGTATGTGCATAACTGCATATAACGGCAAAGCATTTGATTAAAACAGAGATTTAGTTTTTATATTTTTTGTAAAAAACAATAATATTCCTAATTATGAGTAATTGGTACCGATGTTTTTTTATATTACCAATACCAATTGTTTCTTGTGGATTTGTCATGTATGTTTTTTTTCCCTGTTCTTTTTGCAGGCTTACAAGGATTACACTGATTATTATAATCCTGATAAGGTGCATTTTGAAATTACCATGGCTTATCAACAAATCAAAAGTGCAAAACAAGAGGAGTGGTTCTTGAATAAATTTAAACTGAAAACTACATTAAGCACATTTAACATGTATCTGCTTGATGAAGATGGTTTACTAAGGAAGTATACCACCCCTGAAGAGAGTAAGTATCCATGAACAAAAGATTGATTTATACTCCTAATTCCTAGTTTGTTCACCGACTGTTCATATTCTTTCTGTGTACAGTTCTTGTGGATTTCTTTCGCATTCGTCTTGACTTTTATGAAAAGAGGAGGGTAAGTTGGATGTGGCTTCATTTCATTTCCTTGTGTAAGACTGTGTACTAATCCAAATGTGGTCATGGCTAACAGACAGCTCTGCTTCGCGAGCTCAAGATAGCTTCAGGGTTACTGAAAAACGAAGTGGAGTTTATCGGTAAAGTTCGTAAGAGAGAAGTTCCTTTGTTCCCTTTAAAAGGGAAGGACGACTGGTGTGCTGAATTAAAGACCAAAGGTATCCAATCTTTACCATCAATTGAACAGGCGGTTGATAATGGGGAAGCAACTGAAGAGAAGGAACCCGGAACAGGTTATGATTACTTGTGGTCTATCCCCATTGAATGGTTCCAAGATGAGAAGTTTAAGGAGTTAGAGCGAGAAAGTGATGAAAAGATTAAAGAGTATGAACAGCTCTCAATAAGTACACCCGAGTCTTTATGGCTAAGAGAGCTTACCACTCTTGATCTCCAACTTAATGTGAGAAATGAAACCTTCTTATCTTTGCTGATTTATGACAATGACCAGTGATTATGTGAACTAATAAAAATATTGCTTGCAGAAAGAAGAATATACTGTCAAAATCAACTCCGAGGATGTCGATTCTGAGATAGCAGAAGGTAAAACCATTCTTAAAATGATTTATGCATTACAACCGTTCAGTCTTGGCATGTCAAGTTTGTGACTAACATAAGTTATTTAAACAACAGAAGCTCCAAAGATGAAAGCACGAGCAAAACGACCTGCAGCCAGACCACAAAGGGCGAACAAGAAGAGATTGAAGAAATAATGTGTTTGGTTCAAAAGTGGTGGGAATTATGCTTGTTTTCTTGAACCTTTTAGTTAGAATGTGTTGTAATGTTTGACTTGCCATTGACTTCATGAATTTCAACTTTGTAGTAGGTATTTTGTAGATCCATTGCTTTTGGACTGCAATTCTTATCTTCCATTTATTGTCTTTGTTATAGTTTTTTCATCTGTTAACAAAATTTCATAACTAACCTGATTCACCTAAACCTAAAAAATTTCTTTGACTATAAACAAATTTTACGTATTAATGAAATGACTATCCAACAAAGTACAAAAAACATTTAATTCAAGAATAAACATGTGTGAAGAAAAAGCCTGTTTTATTTCTTAATATAATCTTTGAATGTGTTTAATCTCGTATCTTTCTTGTTATCCTTTGACGCTCTTTTCTTAATGATAGGTTCTCTAAAATGTTGCAAGTATATGACAATCAGCTACCGGCTTTTTACAATTTTGGGCCACGCCAGCAGAATGTTGATTAGAGTGGACAACTTGGGCTACATGGACAATATATCCGCGGCCTTTTGTAAAAAGTTTAGGCTACTGCAAAGTTTTCGGCAGTGGCTGGTTGTTGGGGAAATTACCGTATAAATAGTAGTTGGCTTTTGGGTAGCACACGAAGTTGGGCTCGAGACTATTTACTAGTTGTGGTAATTGTTGCTTATGTGAATGAGCTTACATGATTCCAAATTGGATATAGTAGCATTTCTTGCATAAACGGTATATGTGATACATCATACATTTGATATGAACTATATAATAATAGGTATAGTTAAGGTTGTAATAGTAGCACTGGCTTCAAGGTAATTAGCTTGAAATCTAGTTTGCTGTTGAAATGTTTTAGAATTGTGAGCAGAGCGGTTTTTAGAATTGCTCTTTTTGATCTAAAGTTATTTCAGTAACTTTCTTAATCTCAAAAAATGCTCAAATGCTTCTAAATAGGCTGAATGCAACATCAAAGCTTTAGGATTACACCCCTGTTGTTCTTTGTATTGTGGAGATTTTAACTCTACCCCAACGGTGTGGTCACATCTTTTTTTCTTTTCAATCTTTCCATTTTACATATCAACGGCTTTTAGATTAAGTATTTCTTTGACTTCTCATATAAGTCTTTTCTTATTTTGCATCAGAGTTGATTGTACAACTTCATATAAGAGCAAAAGGTTAATAGCTGCTAAGTTACCTCATTTTGACCTTATATAAGTCTTTTATTTTATTTTTTTTGACCTCATATAAGTCTTTTCTTCTTATTCAATACCTATTACTAACCCCAACCCCCGTTAAACTTTATATGTCTACTCATTATACGTCATTCATATTATTGTTCAAACTTTATTTTCTTAACTTTAAAATGAATGTTATTGCACCCGTCGCAACACACGGGAAAATAAAAGCTTGTTGATTACTCTTTCTGACTTGACCGTTAAAGGATGGTTCAAGAGGCTTCAGCCTCGGGACCCCTTTTAACCGGTTCTTTTATGTTTGTAGTACTCTTTGAGCTCGAAGGATGATGATGAACAACATCATAAGGGTCGTCAAGACAACCCAGCTAAATCATGCTCAAACAAGATCTATGCGGGATAAATAACTACTAGTCGGCTAATATAACTCATCAAATTTTTTCTAGAAAGTGTGTTTCAGTTGGGTTCCGGATAGAATCACCTAAGTAAGCACGCCTAACATGTTTTATCCATTGTTTTCATCAAATAAGTATGTAATATAGAAAACACAAAGCAAAAATATTATTTAAAATGTGTACATGATACTTCACATTCACCTTTAAAATGTGTACATAATATTTCACGTTTCACCAAGCATATCATATTATTGTAACATGTGATATATCAATGACATGTCAAAGGATATTACTGAAACAACCGAAGAATTGCAATAGTACTATCTTCATGTAAACTGCTTTAAGTTACAATAGTTATGCTTAAATTGGAATATATTTGTTAGTACTAACTTCTCGCTAGTTTTTTAAGGTGCTAATTATGTCGGGAGTCATATCCAAAAAAGTTGCATATATGTTCTGGCAACAAAACATAAATATCAGTATTACTCTTATTAATTAGTGATATGGGAACTACTATAACTCGTAAGAGATTGGTTTACGTACTATTCTAGGCAAATTAATCTATTGTCACACTCCCCCCACCCCCCCCCCCCCCCCCCCCCCTCTCTCTCTCAAGAAAGAACATCGGGACATCCACATTAACAACTTGTCAACAAATGCCAAAGTATTTGTTCACTTTTTGTCCACTTGCAATTCGTCACTACATCTGATATGGCAACCATTGATCTGAGAAAACATACAAAAGTTAGTCAAGTTGTATACGTAGATGGTTATTCCACCAAACCAAACTGTAGAAAACTCATAAAACACAAGTACAGAAACATTGAGGATTCTGCAATCTTTCGACTGCAACCATGTGGAGCGACAGGTCCCACATCGTGTGGTTGACATGGTGAGGTGTGAATGTGGCAGTTTTAACCCATTTTTGGGTGGTGCTTGCGAAATAAATCTTATAAACTAGTGAAATTGGTCAAATAAAAAGTTAAACCGGCTAAAAAGGGACACGGGATCGAAATGGGATGTATACAGTTAAATGTCTACTTTCAATGCATACAATCATGATCAACACATAATACCGATAAAAATGACCAAGAAAATGTTTGCAAGTCAACATTCCATAGAACATGAAGGGATGCCCTGGTAAATCCGAAGCCTTAAGCGATTCCACAATCAAATGAATAAAAAACTAGTATAATTTCCAACAATTTTATTCATAATCAAAACAATCCAGACACAATACAGCAAAAAAAATACACTATCCTGTAACGAAATCCTCAATGTAATTCATGCAATCTGAACATATAACAATAACATTATCAAGAAAAGAAGGCAAAATAAAGCAACTTCAAACCTTAAGGTTATCAAGCTGCAACTGATGTCTTTCGGTTTGGCTCGAACACATACTTCACAAGTGATTCTTTGATCGACAAAAGTTCAGGAAACTCAGTTTTCAACTTGGTGGTGTCAAGCTCATTGTTGCTTCTTGGTGCAACTATCACCTTCGCTTGCTCCTCAAGATTGAAGTTCTTCCATGTGAAGGTTGGGTCAATGTACTCACGGTACAATTCCAAGACCTCGTTGTGGCTAACACAACCGGGGTTTGTGAAGTTGTAGATCCCAGTGAGGTTTCTTTTCGCCATTTCTATGGAGATTGGAAGAAGTTCATCAAGGATGGTCATGGAGTTTGGGATGTTTACCACTTTCTCATAGCGGCTGATCTTTGTGATAAAGTTTCGGGGGTTTGAAAGATCAGAAGAAATAGGCATTCGGACACGGAGTGTGCATACGTTCTCATAGTTTTTGAGCAACTCCTCTACCTGCGGGTCAAACAAACGAGAAGGTAAGGTTTGAATTTCGCCAGGACTATTTTTTGACCAGGGAGATTGAAATTGAACTTTCTTGATATATATGTAAAAAATCTTGGCAATACACCTATACCTCATTTTATGAGCAAAGTCACACATATATTATATGGTAAAAACACAAATTCAAACAAAACCTCATGATAACACAAAATAATTGCAAATATCTTCTAAAATGTAATGAAGTTGGATAGATTTGAAATAAAAATACCACGGTGTTTCTAACCTTCAGTTTCGGTTAAGTTTCAATTTAAACATTTTATGAATCTTGAATATATAAAGGTCCTATACCAATGAAAATATGTCCCACAAAACAACAAAGGGACCTAGCTGAATATAATATTAAAATTGGATTATTATTTTTTTAGTCCATTAAGATCTTAGATCTACCACTTCCCCATGAACGAATAAAAAACAAAATAAGCAAGAAAATAGAAGTTCCATCACAATGTAAAATGCACAATCCCTTGTTATTGTGCTAAACCTCGGTAACTAGAAAAACTTGCAACAAAAGTAACACATTATCTTACTAGAATGTAAATATTGTTTTATTCTTAGTTGCACGTCTTCATCTTATGTGTCCCGAATTCATGGCGATCTAGATCACTTTGTAGGTAGTTTAACAAGAAGCAAGTATAGATCTCATATATCAAAAAACCACAAACTTATTAAAAGGATCATTGCTAAAATCTTCAAAGTTCAAAAAGAAAGGAATCTTGGATCGATATGTGTTCTTTAAAGTTAAAACAGTTTGTCATAGCCGTATCCTCGGATTGTTACTTTCATTTCATGACTCATTCAAGAAAAGGTAGTGTGGACCAATATTGACCAAAGAAAGTCAGAACGTTTCAATAAGCACTTCAAGACCACAGATCCACCACAATTTCATCAACAAAGTTCACATAAGATTATCAAAACACGAAATCATCCGATGGCAAAAATGCACATATATTCAAAACTGTAGTGAAGATTAATAGAACGGAAGCTTGAAGTAGATACCGTGTCTTTTCACAATTTACAGTAGCTTAACCATTACGATTAAAAATTTCATTTCATTGGTCCCAAGATATAATGCTCATTTAAGTAAAAAGGTAGTATGGTCCCACGATATGAGACACACGATAGTATAAATCAATGACAGCTCACATGTTTGCTTCAAAATTGCACTAAAATACCTTACATCCACCACACCTAATAAAGAAATTCACACAAAAATATCATAAAAACACATGCATAAGAGTCCTTGCATAAACATTGGACATGTTACTAAAGTTTAATACAATGGAAACTTGAAGCTTCATAATTCCTTACTATTTACCATAGTTTTAGCAGTCTATTGTTACGACTAATAATTACATTTTACATGTACCACACTATAGGGTCTTGCTGAAGTAAATTATGCAGTATGGACCCATGGAATGAGACACTACAAGTGTAAGAAAACAAAAGCTTCTATAATGCATATCAAGATTTCAGATCCATCACATGTTCATCAATAAATCTACACAAAATATCAGTATCACAAGGGACGTTGGACAATTTTCACATTGTTCTAAACTCCAATAACAATGTATACTTGAAGTAAATAACAATTTTTCTAACACTATGTAGTTTACTCCTGAGTGGCTCCATATGCACAATGAAAGGTTAGATTTTTATCTGAGATGCACATCAAGTTGACCTTAGATCTACCACAAAGTTAGTATCAACAATTTTACACAAAAAATATTATCATAAAAACACACTAAAACTTAAATAATCAAAAAAATCTTGAAATAGACACCAAGTAATCTCTTCTTATTTTATGGATTCGAATGTAACAAAACCAAAAAGACCCATAAAATTAGGCATATAATCCTATGATTCTTATCTTCAACCACTATCAATATCCTAGATCCACCAAACCATCACACAAATCACAAAACCTTACAAATACTATAATAAAAATCAAATCTCAAAAAAAATACAAACTTTTCTCACCAAGTTCACACAAAAACATTACAGGAACACACAATCACTTAAGGGTCATCACACAAACAATCAAAATGCATAAATACTAAGATCAAAGTGGCAATCTTGAAACACGTATTCCAACTTTCATTAGATCCACCCTCACTTCTCAAGAAATTCATAAGAAATACATCCTAAAAACACAAAATCGGCAAAAGGTTCATTACAAAAAACCATAAAAGTGCAAAAATATAAATAAAAAAACAAATCCTGAAACAAAAATACAAACTTTCTTCACCATATTCACACAAAAACATAACTGCTACACTAAATCACCAAAAGGGTCATCACACATATCATCAAAATGCACAAATGCTAATATAACAAAAGGTCACATTTCGTTAGATCCACCCACATTTTACAAGATATTCATACAAAACCATCATATAAACACCAAATCACCAAATGGGTCATTACAAAAACCATCAAAATCCACATATACTAATACAACAATCATCAAACTTTTCACCAAATTCACACAAAATACCACAAGGGCCATCACAAAAACCATCAAATTACACAAATATCAAATAAAATACCAGCTTCGATTAGATCCACCCTCAGTTTCCAATCATTTCACCCAAAATCAACAAAAGGGTCATCCCAAAAAACATCAAATTACACAAATATGAAATTAAATAGCAACTTCCATTAGATCCACCCTCACTTTCCAATTACTTCACACTAAATCACCAAAAGGGCCATCACACATATCATCAGAATGCACAAATACTAAAATAAAAATGGTAACTTGCACTAGATCCACCTCATTTTTTCACCAAATTCACACCAAAACATCATAAAAACACAAAATCACCAAAAGGGTCATCACAAAAACCATCAAATTGCACAAATATCAAATAAAATACTAGCTTTCATTAGATCCACACACATTTTCCAATCATTTCACACAAAATCACCAAAAGGGTCATAACAAAAGTAATCAAATTATACAAAGATCATACAGAAATCAACTAAAAATCCAAATCTTAAATTTCAAAAAACATACCATAGCTTTAGTCTTGGAGTAAAAAGATCCAATGAAATTAGCACTATCCTCCTCCTTAAACCCAACACCAGACCCAAGTGGATGGCCTTCATCATACTCAAAAATACACCCAGTGGCATAATTAATCAAAACCAAACCCTTCTCACGACACACATCAGCAAGAGTCAATGTCCCAACAACATTAGTCCTAATAGTTTCAACTTTATGAGTCTCACACCAGTCAACGTTTGGTCTACCAGTAACACCAGCTGCGTTGAACACATGAGTTGGGTTTATGGTATTGATGTCGTTTATAAGTGTTTCACGTGACTCTAGTCTGCCTGAACCGTATGTGTAGGGGATGTTTTGTTGGGTGCAAAGCTGGCCTAAAAGACCACCGATCCAACCGGTTTTGCCGTAGATTAGGAAGTTGTAGGAGGGTGTTTGGGAGCCGTTGGATGTGACCATTTTTGGTGTTTGAGTTGGGTTGGGTTTGGTTTTGGTTTTGGTTTTGGTTGAGGAGTTGACTACAAGAGGATGTGTTGAGAGTGTTTGTGTGTTGTGTTTTATAGGAAGTGGTTAAGTGAGATGAGATGTTGTGGGACGGTGGGAAGGAGATTCGACAGCTGTTTTTTTTATTTGTGTCGGTTTGTAGTAAAATGTAAGTTGACATTTGGAGTGATTAAGTTTAGAGTATTGATTGGCACACTCATATTTTTGATTCGCACACTCAAATGTACAACCTTTAAAAGCAGCATGTGATAAATATACAACTGTGTAAAGCACAGCTTTGAGTGTGCAAATCAAAATTGGGAGTGTGCAAATCATTAGGGATTAGTTAATAAAAAAGTTACTGCACTAAATTTTTTGAAAAATTTTCCATAGTTTATTTGGGTCACTAAATTATTACAATATACTAAATCCTAAAATTTGGGGCGTTTCACAAAGTTGTAACCAACAGTGTTTCAAACAGTAAAATGTGCTCCAAATGATAGTACCTTTATGTAAAATGAACAGTTACTTTAGTGTAAATGAACAGTGCCAGCCACAGAGTTATCTCACTTTCATTGGCACCTGCACAAAAGTTTCTCTATATCTCTCTCGATTCTTCCCGTAACTCCCATATCTCACTTTCATTACATCAAATTTCCAGATGCATCTCAAATCAACACAAAACCGATGCATCTCAAATCAACACAAAACCATTACCCTCTCTCAAAATATAACACCAAATCCGGTTTGTCCTTCATCCTTCTCTCCCTAAAAAGTTAACCAATATGACGGTAGTGTGACGGTGGCTGACCGGATTTTTAAGGAGAGAAGATAAAAAAAGATTTGACAATCGCATGGTACCACTGCTCCTAGAAACAACTATCGATTGTTAAATTTTGTATTTTTTATATGATGTTCTTGGGATATGCTCATATTCCGGCCACCGGAATCATTTCCGAATCATCCACCAAACTCCTCTGACCACAAGGTACCGTCTATTTATTTAATTTTTTTATGAGATTGTGTCTATGTTTGGATTTGATGATACTTTTGTGTTTTAAATTTGTTACTTTCAGGCGAAAGGGGGTTTGCATTAGTTGGTATTTTTGTTACTGCTTTTCAATTTTGTTTGTCGTTGGCCTTTTGATTTTGTTAATTTATATGATGAATTAAGGTATTAGTTATATTGTTTAGTATATATGCATACCAGATGTTTGTTTGTATGAGTTAGTGAAAAAAATGCTTACTATTTTTTTAGTTTATTTATTTATTTATTTATTTTTATTTATTTATTATTTATTTATTTTTTTTTTTTGCGTACTTAGAATTTGTATTAACAGTAGTTTGATTTTTTGTTAAAAATTCTTGGTTTTTTGCATCAGATCCATGTATTACTACTTTTAGATGTAATTTAATTTATAACAATTGTTGTTTTGTGATTTTCTTTTGTAACATAAACTATGTATCTGATTATGACTTTTATATGTTTCAGGAAATTAAGGCTTTGTTGGGAGGATTTTTTCATTTGTTTAGATGGAGGATATGTCGCTCTCGAAGGATGATGTTTCCTTGGATTTGATAGTTCAACACAGTAAGTTTGTTTCGTTATCTATGATACATGGTTTTATAAGTCAATGGTTCTTGAAGAGTTTATGCTTAGTTGTTTGCTCGAGTCAACTGATTAGTTTTTTTGGATTGGGTTCTATTTGAAAAGAGTTTTAGGCATTTTTTTTTTCGATTAGATTTTCTTTATATAGTTAAATATTGTGTCGTAAGACATTGTGACTGATTGGTCTCAAACGGTCAACCTAAACTAACCAGGTTAATGGTCAACTAAGTCAAACGTCTCAGACCAAATCTCCGCGGAAGTATAGGGTTTCCCCGGGTCGTTATGTCCCGACGAGGTGTGATAGTAATCAAAACGGGTTTGTGATTGGGTGAATTTGGACAGAAAAGGGGTTTGAGTGATTTGAATGATTATGCTAAGGAAATGTAAAGAAAATGATTCAAATAAACAATATCAACAAATACATAAAACAAAGTTATCTAAAAACGTTTAACAACCTAAAAACGTAAGTTTAAATTTAAAATAAACGTAAACGTACGGAATAAAAAGTGAATTTTAAGCAATATTAATCCTGCGGTGATGAAAATTACTTTTTTATAAACCTAATTATAAAAGAAACTTTTAGGAAAAAGAATATATATATATATATATATATATATATATATATATATATATATATATATATATTGCTTTTTAATTAATTTTTTTTAATATGAATTTTATACTAAAATAATAAAATAAATCCTAGAAAAATAGTAAAACAATTTGTAAAATTATAAAAAAATTTGGAAAGTTTATTACAGAATCAATAAGCTAGGAAAAATATTAAAGTGAAATAAGCAGTTTGAATAAGCTGAAATAAGCAATTACTAAAAGCTGAAATAATAAATAGAAAATAAAAGAATACTATAAATAACAAAAGAAAGAATTCCTAACAAGAAACTATCACTAGAACAAATGGTGGAGGTGTTGTGTTGGTTTTCTGTGCTACGAAGGGGTGGTGACCAGGGTTCGACCCTTGGTTGCACCCTTTTTAAAACTTTTTTTTTTCAAGTTTTATTTTACAAACTTATTAAAAACATAAAGGTGAGCAATTTTTGAAACTGACACATTTAGTGAAAAGCAATGGATAAGCAGATTAAAAAGAAAGTGGAAAGCAATTTACTCTAAACTATGTAAAGAAAATTTTTGAATCTAAAAGCTATGCTAAAGCTACTAAAAGCTAATCCTAAGGCTGAACAAAACTAAAGGGTACAATGGGGACTTAAATAAGCACTAAGGAATAGATAATAAGCAGTTGGGTAAACCTATAAAGCACTATAAAGCTTAGAACAATAGGCTGCAGCTTACTACTTAAGTTAAAAAGGGAATTAAAGATTCTAAAAGCTAATCTAAAGCTAACATAAGCTACACTAGGGGGAAATAAGAAAAGGCAATTAAAGGGATCTTAAAATAAGCTATGGGACAGAAATAAGCAGTTTAAACTAAGCTAAAAAGTACTAAATAAGCTAAAAGATACCTAAGGGGCTGCAGAAAAAATGGCTACCGGGGCAACTTTGAAGGCCTAATAAGCTATCAAGAAAAACTACAAAAAATAAAATAAAAATACTAGCAACTAGCCTAGCTACCAAAGAAGCTCCGTAACAAATTTTAGATCAATTGAGTGAAAAATGAAGAAACTAAAAATAAAAGAAAAACTGGCTGTGCATGGGTCAAAAATGGGTAAAAAGGGCAGAAAAGCTGCTAGAATAAAATCTAAAAAATCCAAAAAAAATATAGACAACTAGATTACCATCCAGTTAACTTGCGTACCAAATTTCGGGTAAAAAGGACTTATAACGAACGAATGAAAAATGAAAAACCACTTCTGGTCTGCACGTTTTCTTGACTGATTCGGCTCTAAACGGGCTAGTTTGGGCTAATTTTTAAGCTAGTAATGGTAATACTAAGGTGTAAAAGCTATGGCATAGTATGGACAAGCAACTAGAGAGATGATAAAATCAAAAATGAAGCAATTTGGACTAGTGGATAAGCCAATAAGTGATCTAGAAAAAGCCACGCTGGGACAGCAGGGCTGCTGAACCAGTGGGTTAAAATGGGTCACAAATGGGATTTTTTTACTAACAAACCTAGACTCCCGGATGGTAAATAACTTCTAAAACCTATAGTGAACAAGTTCCAAGTAAAACTAACAACTAGACATTGCCTATTCTGAATCTACACTATCTATTTTAACATAACAGTAAAAAAATATATTTTCTAAAAACAAGTAACAAAGCTTGAAAATTAATTGAAACAAGTAAATCTTACTTAAAAACCATTTCTTAGACTATTGTAATGTTGATCTAAATTTAACAGTTGGAACAAAAGAGGTTTTGGCCAAAAAAAAGGGTCTTGAGCCAAACACTCCTTTAATTTTCAGATTTTAGGAAACTATGAGTTCTAGGAGAATTCAAGCCATGAACTCCAAGTACACATAAGCACTTATGGTATTGAAACTGAAATGAGCACAAAACATAAAACAATAAGTACTAGTGTCTAGGAATTAAGCACAACAGTTTATAACTAATATTTTTTATTTTTCTTGTTTTTTTTTAGCTAAGTGTAAACAAGTTGCTATTAAAGCCTGAGAAAAGTAAGAAAACAATAAGCTTAAACTAAATAAGCATAAACAAGAACAAATAAGCACAAAAATACACTAAATAAGCAGAACTAAGCTAGAATCAAAAATTGAGAATGGAACTTGACATGGATTAATCTGAAAAGCTGAGTATATTGAAACTACAATAATCTTTTTAAAACTGAAACTAAAGAGATAAACACTTAATCTTAAACTAAAAATACTACCTACTAAAACCCACTTAATCTACAGTTAACTACTGCCTTTTAAAATGGCATACAAGCAAATTATTTATACTAAAAGTGTGACAAGGGATTTCTTGCTTTGTCATCTTCTTTTGTGTTTCCTCTGAGAGTGAGAAGACAGCTGGAGCACTTGTGCTTTCTCTTGGCCACTTTGAGCCGTTTGATTTCTCTGGTCCCAAAGGCTTTCAATCTCAGCTGTTGGATGGCTTTTGGAGGCTTGGATTGCCAACGTAGCACTTGGAGGGGGTATCATGTGAGTGGATTTCTTGGAGGTTGTAGGGTGGCTGATAGGTGTTGGGAAGAGGAGGGGGAGACAAGCTTGTTGGAGATGGCAGGGTGTTTGTCTGGTTTTGGTGGTAAAAAGGGGGAAGGGAGATGGTTGACTTAGGTTTGACCTGGACGTTTTTATTAATAAAACGTGGGTGAGGGTTTTGGGCTAAGGGTGGTGTTGGGCCAAGGTATATTTGGATCGGGTTTTATGTTTTTAGTTTTATTGGATTGGGTATTTATTTTACAAAGGGTCCATTTGGTGTAGGCTTTAGTAAAACACAAGGACCTTAGTTGTAATATGCTGAAAATCAAGGACCATTTATGTCATTTTCCAAATTCACTTCAAGGGACTTAACCTGCCATACACAATAACACAAGGACCAAAATTTGTAATTTTCCAACATTTTAAACTCCGAGGACCTTTTCTGCCAATTATGAAACATCAGGGACCAATTGTGTAATTTCTCAAAATTTTTACCCAAGGATCGTTTTTTGATAGTATTTGACTTTTAAAAGCCTTGGGTTGACTTTTCATTCATAAAAACGCTCAGGGACTAGTTTTGTCATTTTTTGAAACTTAAGGGACTGAAACTGCCAATTGTACAAACTTTGTTCGTCTTTCATTTGTTTTTAAACATTTTGCATCTAAAACGTATAAAACACAATTTTGGAATATTTTTAGTATTTTGATGCATTACTGAGTGTTTTTGGACGTTCTGGCAGTTCAGATACGATAAAAATGATGAGTATTTACACACTCATCAATCCCCCACACTAAAACATTGCTAGTCCCTAGCAATCTTTTGAGAAAAACTTGATGGATTTGAAAACCTCTTTACCAAAAGCCATCACTTCTGGAGTAGCCAGGTGTGAGAACTGTGGTACACCTGATAACCGTGTGATTTTAAGCAAACCACCAGCTGTCAACGGATTTGATTAGTCTTTACCAAAAGCCGTTTGCTTCTGGACTAGCCAGCTCTTGATGGAATAGTCAACATCTTGCTGAGCTGATTACCAATTATGGATTTTCCACTGCCTTTACCACAAGCCATAATCTTGCGGGCTAGCCAACTCATTCGCTTTATGGGATATGGCGAGTTGATTTACCATACAATTTTGGGCAAATTGCAAGCCATCAACGGATTTGAGATATCTTTACCAAGATCCGTTTGCTCCTGGACTAGCCAATCCCTTTTGTCGGTTAGACAAGGCGGACTGATAACCACAAAAATTTTGAAACTTTAGTGAAAAATTTTTAAAATTTTTGAAAATTTGGCCAAAAACGGGGGTATTGGATAGTAAAATGTGATAAAATTCGCTAGAATAGCCAAATACCCCCCCCCCCCCCCCCCACACTTAGGATGAATATTGTCCTCAATATTCAAAATCCCGGCTATTATGCCGACATTTTGAACGTAAAAGGGCAACATTACAAGCTAAATGTGGAAACACCATTTTTGCTTTTTCACTTTATTTGTAACCATTGTGGGGTAACTCCCCCACACTTAGGGTGAAAACCCTATAAGCATGCTACTATTTTTGTTTACCGAGTCGCTAGCTTGACTCGACCCCGAATTCATTTGTCCTTGGGGAAGCATGATGTGGAAGAAACAATCTCAATCAGACTTTCATTCAAGATGTTTGGACAAACATTTGAAGCACGTGAAAGTTCCACACCGATGAGATAAATATCCGGCTCAAGATAATGATACATGAAAATACCGGGATCAAAGATGGTGTCTTCATTCCCGAAGGAGTGAAGAACAAGAGAAGTCACCTTATTGGTGAAGAAAAGGAAGAAAACCATGATGAAAATCATGATAAGATTTTCTTCCTCGAGAGCAGGCTCCGTAGCCTGAGTTTGGATTTCAAAGGGTAAGCTCAAAAACATCCCGGGAGGGTGGGTGGGAATTTTCAAATTCTCATGATTGAGTGCATCTCCCCCCGGGCTATCAAACTCCGGAGGAGTCATGATATGAGTGAGTTCACCGGAGAACTCCTCATGAAGAGAATTATTCACAAGATGTGAATCTGTGAATTCATGTTCCGGAATAGACTCATCACAATCCTCATTCTGAATATCAAAGAGTGGATTATCAGAAATCAAAGTGAATTCAGATTCGAATTCAAATAGAGGATTAGTGAGAGTAGTATTAAATGCTTCAGGAACAAAATGATCAACATTCTCTATTGGACTGCTGGGATAAGAACTGAGTGGTGGATCATGATATAGGAGACTTTCAATTTCTCCTAGATCGGCTTCAAAGTCGAGGAGACCATCATCACTTTCCAGTGAAAGTGGATTGATGTGAGTAAGTTCATCGGCGAACTCCTCAAGAAGATGATCAGCATCAGAATGTGGAACTGATGCCTCAACATACTCGATGTCTCCATGAGATGTACAATCATCATTAAAATCTGAGAAAGTCTCAAAATGATCGTTTGAACACTCAAGAGGGGAAGGTAAATCACAAACATGACCAAAAGTTCCCTGTGACTCTCCTGGGATTGGGACAAGGATCTCAACACTAGACTTTATTAATTCGTCCGATTCCTTATTAGGAACAGTGTCAAGATGCTCGTCCCCCATGCTGCAGAGAGTGAGTGGGAACCTCGGGTGTGATAGCAGCCGTTTGAGATGGAATCTCAACTACCGGGGTATCAACTGATGAACTTGATGGATCTTTATAGAATTGAAGAATATCAAGTGTATCTTCATCATCATTGTCATCAAGAATAAAACGGAACAAAGAGCTAGATTTGGCTGTTTTTTCTTTTGCAATGGATTCCCGAATAGATTTTTCATAGGCATCTTGGGAATTTATTCTAGCAGCCTGCTCTTCAGCTAGCAATTCTTCCATGGATTTTTTATGAGTATGTCTTTGGGCAAAGTCTTTAACTAAACCCTTAAGCTCATCAACGATTTTCATCATATTTTGCATTTCTGGAAGAAGTGCTTGATTCATATCGTACTGTGGAGGTTGGTCATAATAAGGTGTGTCAAAATTGTCACAAGGATATGAACTTCTCGTTTGACAATCTGAGTTGTAGTGTGGACCTCCACAGTAATCACAACAGTAAAACTGTTGAGTCTGGACTGGTGAATCATATGAGTATTGGTCATAATCAAAGTTCTGAGCATCTCCGGAAAACTGTTCATAGACAAACGTGTTTCCAGCTTGACACTCAAATCCTTGGTGAGGACCACCACAAAACTCACACAAATATGTCAGTATCTCATGATGTGGTGGCTGGTAGGATGAATCAGATATGTCATGGTAAGGATAGGGAGCTTGGTTATAGACAGACCCATCTCCTGACTCTACCATGCTACAGCTGGGACAATTCCCACCATTATGTGGACCACCACACCATTGGCAACGAAAATGGTGTGGATACGAAATAGAAAGAATCAAAGGTTTACAGAAGGGTAGGGATGGAGAATCAAATATATGAGAGGGTAAAGGTGATTATTTTTGGATTTTTGAATAAACATTTTGTACAAATAGGAAAGAAAATATTTTTGTGTTTTTTGTGTTCGTTGAAAACTGAGTTTAAAATGTTTTCGGGAACGGTTTTGTTTTGATAATAAGAAAATATGAACAAAGGATGATAAATATACAATGAGTGTATATCCAGATTCACTAATCTGCAAAACCGTTTAGAAAAGCGTGCACAAGCTCCCCGGCAGCGGCGCCAAAATTTGATTGGTCCCAAACGGTCAACCTAAACTGACCAGGTTAATGGTCAACTAAGTCAAACGTCTCAGACCAAATCTCCGCGGAAGTATAGGGTTTCCCCGGGTCGTTATGTCCCGACGAGGTGTGATAGTAATCAAAACGGGTTTGTGATCGGGTGAATTTGGACAGAAAAGGGGTTTGAGTGATTTGAATGATTATGCTAAGGAAATGTAAAGAAAATGATTCAAATAAACAATATCAACAAGTACATAAAACAAAGTTATCTAAAAACGTTTAACAACCTAAAAACGTACGTTTAAATTTAAAATAAACGTAAACGTACGGAATAAAAAGTGAATTTTAAGCAATATTAATCCTGCGGTGATGAAAATTACTTTTTTATAAACCTAATTATAAAAGAAACTTTTAGGAAAAAGAAAAAAATATATATATCCTAGAAAATAAATCCTAGAAAAATAGTAAAACAATTTGTAAAATTATAAAAAAATTTGGAAAGTTTATTACAGAATCAATATGCTAGGAAAAATATTAAAGTGAAATAAGCAGTTTGAATAAGCTGAAATAAGCAATTACTAAAAGCTGAAATAATAAATAGAAAATAAAAGAATACTATAAATAACAAAAGAAAGAATTCCTAACAAGAAACCACTAGAACAGATGGTAGAGGTGTTGTGTTGGTTTTCTGTGCTACGAAGGGGTGGTGACCAGGGTTCGACCCTTGGTTGCACCCTTTTTAAAACTATTTTTTTTTTCAAGTTTTATTTTACAAACTTATTGAAAACATAAAGGTGAGCAATTTTTGAAACTGACACATTTAGTGAAAAGCAATGGATTAGCAGATTAAAAAGAAAGTGGAAAGCAATTTACTCTAAACTATGTAAAGAAAATTTTTGAATCTAAAAGCTATGCTAAAGCTACTAAAAGCTAATCCTAAGGCTGAACAAAACTAAAGGGTACTAGGGGGACTTAAATAAGCACTAAGGAATAGATAATAAGCAGTTGGGTAAACCTATAAAGCACTATAAAGCTTAGAACAATAGGCTGCAGTTTACTACTTAAGCTAAAAAGGGAATTAAAGATTCTAAAAGCTAATCTAAAGCTAACATAAGCTACACTAGGGGGGAAATAAGAAAAGGCAATTAAAGGGATCTTAAAATAAGCTATGGGACAGAAATAAGCAGTTTAAACTAAGCTAAAAAGTACTAAATAAGCTAAAAGATACCTAAGGGGTTGCAGAAAAAATGGCTACCGGGGCAACTTTGGAGGCCTAATAAGCTATCAAGAAAAATTAAAAAAAAATAAATAAAAATACTAGCAACTAGCCTAGCTACCAAAGAAGCTCTGTAACAAATTTTAGATCAATTGAGTGAAAAATGAAGAAACTAAAAATAAAAGAAAAATTGGTTTTGCATGGGTCAAAAATGGGTAAAAAGGGCAGAAAAGCTGCTAGAATAAAATCTAAAAAATCCAAAAAAAATATAGACAACTAGATTACCATCCAGTTAACTTGCGTACCAAATTTCGGGTAAAAAGGACTTATAACGAACGAATGAACAATGAAAAACCACTTCTGGTCTGCATGTTTTCTTGACAGATTCGGGTCTAAACGGGCTAGTTTGGGCTAATTTTTAAGCTAGTAATGGTAATACTAAGGTGTAAAAGCTATGGCATAGTAAAGACAAGCAACTAGAGAGATGATAAAATCAAAAATGAAGCAATTTGGACTAGTGGATAAGCCAATAAGTGATCTAGAAAAAGCCACGCTGGGACAGCAGGGCTGCTGAACCAGTGGGTTAAAAATGGTCACAAATGGAGTTTTTTGACTAACAAACCTAGACTCCCGGATGGTAAATAACTTCTAAAACCTATAGTGAACAAGTTCCAAGTTAAACTAACAACTAGACATTGCCTATTCTGAATCTACACTATCTATTTTAACATAACAGTAAAAAAATATATTTTCTAAAAACAAGTAACAAAGCTTGAAAATTAATTGAAACAAGTAAATCTTACTTAAAAACCATTTCTTAGACTATTGTAATGTTGATCTAAATTTAACAGTTGGAACAAAAGAGGTTTTGGCCAAAAAAAAAAGGGTCTTGAGCCAAACACTCCTTTAATTTTCAGATTTTAGGAAACTATGAGTTCTAGGAGAATTCAAGCCATGAACTCCAAGTACACATAAGCACTTATGGTATTGAAACTGAAATGAGCACAAAACATAAAACAATAAGTACTAGTGTCCAGGAATTAAGCACAACAGTTTATAACTAATATTTTTGATTTTTCTAGTTTTTTTTTTAGCTAAGTGTAAACAAGTTGCTATTAAAGCCTGAGAAAAGTAAGAAAACAATAAGCTTAAACTAAATAAGCATAAACAAGAACAAATAAGCACAAAAATACACTAAATAAGCAGAACTAAGCTAGAATCAAAAATTGAGAATGGAACTTGACATGGATTAATCTGAACAGCTGAGTATATTGAAACTACAATAATCTTTTTAAAACTGAAAGTAAAGAGATAAACACTTAATCTTAAACTAAAAATACTACCTACTAAAACCCACTTAATCTACAATTAACTACTGCCTTTTAAAATGGCATGCAAGCAAATTATTTATACTAAAAGTGTGACAAGGGATTTCTTGCTTTGACATCTTCTTTTGTGTTTCCTCTGAGAGTGAGAAGACAGCTGGAGCAATTGTGCTTTCTCTTGGCCACTTTGAGCCGTTTGATTTCCCTGGTCCCAAAGGCTTTCAATCTCAGCTGTTGGATGGCTTTTGGAGGCTTGGATTGCCAACGTGGCACTTGGAGGGGGTATCATGTGAGTAGATTTCTTGGAGGTTGTAGGGTGGCTGATAGGTGTTGGGAAGAGGAGGGGGAGACAAGCTTGTTGGAGATGGCAGGGTGTTTGTCTGGTTTTGGTGCTAAAAAGGGGGAAGGGAGATGGTTGACTTAGGTTTGACCTGGACGTTTTTATTAATAAAACGTGGGTGAGGGTTTTGGGCTAAGGGTGGTGTTGGGCCAAGGTATATTTGGATCAGGTTTTATGTTTTTAGTTTTATTGGATTGGGTATTTATTTTACAAAGGGTCCATTTGGTGTAGGCTTTAGTAAAACACAAGGACCTTAGTTGTAATATTCTGAAAATCAAGGATCATTTATGTCATTTTCCAAATTCACTTCAAGGGACTTAACCTGCCATACACAATAACACAAGGACCAAAATTTGTAATTTTCCAACATTTTAAACTCCGGGGACCTTTTCTGCCAATTATGAAACATCAGGGACCAATTGTGTAATTTCTCAAAATTTTTACCCAAGGATCGTTTTTTGATAGTATTTGACTTTTAAAAGCCTTGGGTTGACTTTTCTTTCATAAAAACGCTCAGGGACTAGTTTTGTCATTTTTTGAAACTTGAGGGACTGAAACTGCCAATTGTGCAAACTTTGTTCGTTTTTCATTTTTATTTTAAACATTTTGCATCTAAAACGTATAAAACACAATTTTGGAATATTTTTAGTATTTTGATGCATTACTGAGTGTTTTTGGACGTTTTAGCAGTTCAGATACGATAAAAATGATGAGTATTTACACACTCATCAGTAACGCATATTTTGCATTTCGTATTTTTTCTTATATCTTTGAAAGACTATGATAGAAGTGGGTTCTCTAAATTACATGAAAATAATATGCCTACACGTTGACTCACACGAGGTGATTCGCTTATTTATTGTCGATCACATTCATTCACTGCTGTTTGCATTTGCCCTTTTCATTCATGTAACTTTTATTTTTTAATGTACATAGCCATCAGAGTGTAACTTGGAAATTGTGATCAAGTATGCCAACATTGTGGCGCTTTGTGTTGGTACGATTAACGAATTGCAGGTGGTGTAGTTGATACATTCATAGCATAGTCATTGAAATGGTCAATCAAGGATGCACAACTACCCAGAGGTACATGACCGTTTCACTCCGTAATATACAAATACAATTGCTGACTGTCAAATTTTGGTTATTATTAATACAGATTTTGAAATTAGACTCTTAGGCCAGTGGACCAGACAATTAAAATTTACATTTGTTTCGAACATGACAGGTCCAGAAAGACTAGCTGATATGAAGGGAACAAGCGAGAATCAAGTAGAGATGGGTTCAGGAGACGCGGTACAGGGCAAAGCGTCTCAGATACGTAGAAATATATCTCGCCACTAGGATCTGGTATTTCAAATTATTAAATACTCCTTAAGTTATAAAGACTTCAGTTACTATATTTATTAAATTTTCTCATATGCGTGTTTTTTAGATCAACCACCTTTTTGCGTTATTCTTGGATGATATGATAGCATATTCCTGCATAATATTCAAGGTAAGAGTTCGGAGTCTAAATGCTTTCGTTTATTACTTCTATATAACGATAGTGGAAATACATATTGTAAATATATTGCATTAGGAAAAACCACGGTCACCTGTTGACAAGTTCATGTTGGGTCGGGAACAGGTTACAAAATACAAATACTAGATAGTCTCGCACTCATGCTTTACAGGTCGTGAGCATGTAAACAGAAGCTCTGTAATTGGAGAATTGTTAAGCTTATTGATTAAAGAAAACTACTAAATAATTGTTTCACTTAAACCGCTGCAAAGATTCGCATTTATTTTTAGAATGTAGTATTGAATTGGTGAAATAGGGGTTGAAATGTGGGTTTGGGTGCTTAAATGGGTCAGTTTTGGGGCTGAAATGATTGTGGGATTAGATGCTGAAGTGGGAGCTAAAACCGGTGCTTTTGGGTCCTGAAATGGGGGCTGAAGTGGGTTCGTATGGGGGCTGAAATGGGTGGGTGTCAGTCATGAAATGAGGCTGAAATAAGTGTCTTTGCGGGCTGAAATGGGGTTTCAAAAGAGTCAGTTTGAGGACGGAAATGGGTATTGGATTGGGTGCTGAAATGGGGTCCAAAGTGGGCGCGTTTCGGTGATTAAATGGGTAATCTGCCAATACGGGTATATTTTTGATTTTGCTTTCATTGATTAGGAAAAGATGAGGACTGCGATACAAGGCAAGTTTTACATGCTCTTATAATCAAATTTCACTTATTAATCCATCATATACTCTTTTTTATTGTATGCTCATAACATGATTTATGCAGACACACAAAGTGGGGACTATAAGATTCGCAGAATGTTGGCTCAACTATAGTCTAAAACTTCTTTGCCTTTTCTATTTGTTCTCATATTCTGTAGTTGTTGTTTGAGTTCTAAGCTTTGTAATTTTGATTAGTTGCAGATGTTTCCAACACTTTTTAATGTTTTGTAATAGAATGATAAGACAACCTTTTACCAGCTTTTTAAATTAAGGAGTGTACCAGTTTCTTTTTAACATGCTTATAACAATCACAGTTGGCCTTATGTTGGATGTAGCTTTGTACCATTTTATTGTTAGTAATGAGTAAGTCTCAACAAACCCGCAGCAACGCGCGGGCCTACCCGCTCATTTATAAAAAAGAGCAACGTAAAAGAGCCTATAGATAACGCAAAGCAAAAAAAAACAAGAGGAGCCACAAAATTCATTGAGCCTAAAGAGAGCTAGCTATGGGGCTTTATATCTAAAACGTAAAGGGTAAGGCTACTAAGAGACACCTATATGGCCTAAATGCAACAACTACCTCATACCCTCGAACAACCAAACTCAAACTACTCACAAATTCTTATCTTATCTCTCCACGCATTCCTATCTGAGATCATGTTCTCGGACAAGAGAAGCTCCTTCATGTCTTGCTTAAGACCATCCTCCCACCTAAGTTTAGGCCTACCCCTCATTCTCAAACCGTCGACTATTAGCGCTTCGACTCTCCTTACAAGCGTTGAATGCAGCATCCTCCTAATACTATGAAACCATCTCAACCTTCCTTTTCTCATCTTCGAGATAATAGATTCGACTTCAAGTGGTGTTCTGAAGACTCCGTTCGAAATCATGTCAAAAATGGTTTTACCACAAGTCATTAGAAGACTCCAAAAGGATGCACTCTTGAATCCCTCATGATAACTCATCAAGAATTAAGGCGAAGAGGTAAGGGCTAATGGCTGATCGCTTTTGAAGTCCTACTTTCACAAGGAAGAACTCTATAATCCTCACTGTGGATCATACGCGGGTCTTCACCCCCTTGCACATATCCCTAATGACACTTAAGTTAAGTATCTTGTTAATTAGTAATGCAACATTTTTCTATTTCACAAGGAAAAGAAAAAAAATCTCTACTCATCTCTTCTTAGATGATAGATTTCCGCCCATGGGTTCTAGATAATTACAAGCTGATAACATTTTATAAAATAGAATAAACGAGGTTTTGAACCCGCGCGTTGCCGCGGGATTTTTGTATACGCAAGTTAGCACAAAAAAGAGAGGGACGAAAAAGCCAATTTGTAAATGTCCAAAATGTATTACAAATAGGTAATAATATGCAATTCCAAACACCCGTAAACTATTTATCTCCGTCGAAACCAACTACAAATTCACCACCACTGAAATGATCCCATATATCAAAACGACCCGTATAAGCTGTACATTAAACACTGACAAACCATTGAGCATGGAAATCTTAAAGTAAATTTGAAAAAAAGGTTAATAATACATTTAGATATTCCAAGAGAGTTAACATCAATACACAAAGAATATCAATACATTCGTCCCATTTAGTCAGGAAGCAGAAGTAACTAAAAGTCTATAACAATCTGAATGTGAAGGCATTATTTGGAACAATATTAATTTAGGATACATAAGTACTGTAATTGGTTAGCAATTTTTCTTGTGTATTGATACGCGGGGGATTGCGCCCTCGCAGCAGGTTTTACCTCTCAAGGGATCTTGAGAAGCTTGCAATCCCCACCAGGCAGTGCATCTGATCGTTGTAGTATAGTATAGTGACAAGTACCGGGGGATTGATCGTTCAACTCAAGAATAGTGTCGCTAGGTTTAGAAAACCTACTAAACTATGTCTATAGGTGAGGGATGATTCTTTTTGTATTTTTTATATTTTATAAAAGCAGGTAAAATCTCGGGTTTTGGAGGAGTGGGCGGAATTAGTTGCTAGTCAACTAACCCAATTAACTACAAATGCAATCAAAATAAAATAAAAGAAATGAAATTAAACTAATGTGGTGGAAACAATAATGAGAAAAGATATGTTTACTTAGATTTCATTACTCCCTAGATATCTTTTACCGGTTGATTAGCTTGTTACAATTGCATGGATGACGGGTTATATTCCTTAATACTAGTCGTAGGGCCGTGTACAATATTCCCTAACTCTATAAGATCCTACTTCACTCCTATGTCGAGCCGACTAAAAGCTCCTAACATGGGATCATTAGAATTCACTTATGCATTAAATACCACCAAAAATCGTAGTAAACCTCCGATCATGTTTCTTAAGACGTTCAAGCAAGTTACCAATGGAAGTCTGCCAGTTTTCTTAAGCCTAACATCGAATACAATCATCCGTAACAATTATAAACAAACACTCAACCAATAATCAACATCTAGCTTTCACCAAATCTAAGCAAACACAATGAAAACCTAGCCTAACATGTTAAACGAAAGATAAGCATAAGATAGAATCAAACAACACATAGACATATTGAATGATTATTGGAAAACTTATCTTTATTCAAACATGGAAGAAAGAAGGGTTTGAAACCCCTTCAATAAGCAGAAAATTCGACCTAGGGTTTGTGCTCTGATTTAATTCGTTTTAAGTACAAGATTTATTTAACCGAAGAAATACTTGTGAAAGTATTTCCCGGGTCGTTCCCCCAACGAAAGTTGAATGGAATCTCGAATTATCGATACGTGAACCGTGTCGTGAAAAGTGAATAGTGAAAATAGTGATGATGAAAATCAAATTATGATAAGAAATAATGAATTAAGCAGAAAGTACAAGTTAGGTATGCACAAATGTTAAAAATCTAAAAACAGAAATTCAAACGCGATTATTAAACGTAACGTACGAAATTAAACGTAACTTTTTAACTAAAAATGATCCTACAAATGTGAAACAATTTTCTAAAAATCTTAAACTACTTAAAATAATTTTGAGAAAAAGAAAAATATTTTTTTGACTTTTTATTTATTTTCTAGGAATTAATTTCTATTTTTGGAATTAAAAAGTAATTAAAAATTAAAGAAAATGTAAAAATTAACGAGAAAATTATAAAATCAACTTTGAAAAATCTAAAATATTATAACAGAATTATCTAAAATATTTTTGTATTTTTAAAGGCTTTTTCTGATTTTTTATTGATTTTTATTTATTAAAAAGTATTAAGAATAGAATTTAAACTAAGAAAAATTAAGAAAAATAGTAAATCAATTCAGCAAAATCTGAAAAAATTATAAAAAATCTAAAATATTAAAATGAACTTGAGTAAAAATTTTGAAATGAAAATAAGCAGTAAAAATGCAAAAACATCTTATTACAGCTTATTTCAAGTGCTTATTAATAAGCACTTGCGATAAAACTATGCCAAACTGAAAACACGGCCTAATAATACTAAAATAAGCTTGCAGAAACTCAAATCAAACCAAGATAAGCATAGTGACAATAACAGAGATCAATAAGCAGTTTATACTAAGCACTCTAATAAGCAGTTGTAAACCAAAATAAGCCAAAGGCTCAGAGATCATGAAACACACATAAGCTAACATCAGACATGCTCATAATTCACAACCAAGCTCAAAGATCTAATCAAATAGCTTAACAGCTGGCACAAACTAAACTCAGCAAACAGGTTCTAAAACCTCAACTAACAGACCTAATTAATCACTCTTAATAAGCACTATAGTGAAATGTAATGGGGCCAAAAGCTAGACTACCATACTGAGATAATAGAAATCCTAAAAGCCCTATCACAAACTATCAAATGCTCACTTAGAATTGCCTTATATCATGTGGCAGAAAACAAATATCCAAGTAAACTAATGCAAAAAGTTGACTTTCTAACTGTATATGAACTTTGACTTAAACTAATTTGAATGGATTATTACTACTCCTAAACGTAAAATTAACATGTATAACCACTAAAATCTCAACCAGGAACACTAATTGCAACAAATCAATCTAGAATGCAGGATCAGATTAAAAGAGTAGCAAACTAAAATGAAATGATAAGCAACCTTGACTTTAATGTAATAAACTACCACTAATATTCTATAACTAATCTATTCTAACATGTAGTGGGATAATCATGTAGAGCAAACAGTAAAACAACAATTCTAATACTAACGTATAAGCAGATCCAAACACCCCTATAAGCCACAGATTATACTACAAATAGCAAATTTGAACCATTAATCTCATTACACTATAACAATCTGACTGAGGAATCACTATTAGAAGCTAGATGAACATCAAATAACAGCAACAATCAACCATAGCACATTATCACAGATCTATCCTAAGAGAAGCTGTTAAATGGCATAACAACACAACTGAAATAATCAAGCACAAACACTTTCAAATCTACTAAATCAAGATGAAATAAAAGCAATCAAGCAGCAATTACTACACTATTACAAGTCTAAACTAAAAGCTGATATAATAAAATGTTGAACTAAAGAGTTAAATGAGATCTTACTATAACACCTTCAGCTGAACAGAAGGTTCATTTAATCCTAGCCTATCTTTAGATAGGCCTCAATAACACCAGTAACATGAATTGAACACTAGAATCCCCAGATTCACCATCCTGTATCTCCTTTAACTATTGTTGACCAAATCACCATTAACCATTTTAAGCAGAAACTTAACTACCTTACTCACTACAAGCTATTGATAAGCTTGAATTAGCTAATGAAAACAAAGAATGAAAGCTTGAAACAGATTTAAAACAATAATATGCTTGAAAATAAAGTTGCTAACAATTTAAAAGGAATCTAACTTTTATTAATACTGAAATTTAATACAAAGCTTTAACCCTAGAATTACAATAAGCTAAAGCTTGTTACTACACTACTCCTAAAGCTACTCTAAGCTTAATCTACTCCTAAGCTAACCAACCCGAAATTGTGAGTGAGGAGTGCTTTTTATAGCCTGAGGAGAAGCTTGGGTCTCAATTGCCATGCTGGCGTTCCGAGTGCAAAGTGTGCTTTCTTGAGCTTCATCAAAACCGTACAAATTAATTCCAATCCATCATAGCCGTTTGATCATTCCAAACGAGGTGTCATGTCCAATAAGATGATGCCACGTATCCATAGGTGTGCTAGTTTAAGTCTGAAAACTTCTGACACATCTGAGAGCTTCTAGAAACACTCGGATTTGACCCTTATACCCTTAATCTCTGTAATTTGATGTTAAGGTCAATTAGGGCTTGTGTGAATAGTAACAATTGGGGGGCGGGTAATATTGTTATGTTTGACCGTGGGTTATTTATTGGTTGACTTGGGTATTTGTTGAGTGGATCCGGGTATAAGTATAAATGGAATGGGCTTTAGGTATATTTTGTGTAAGTTGGGCTCGTGGGTTTATGATGTAGCAGATTTAGATTTAGGATTAAGGATGGTTTCAGGATTAAACTATAGGGACCAATGTTGTAAATTTATAAAGCAAAAGGGCCAATCTTGATAATCTCTGAAATGTACTTCCAAGGGCTAAACTTGACACAATATGTGTAAACTCCCGGAAATTTCCCTATAAATAGTAAAAGTAAATCAAAGACTAATATATCATTCGTTAATTAATAACGTTTTCACCAATAACATTTTTTTTTTTTATTTTTTTTATCAAATATGCTATGTTACTTAAAAATCACTACGATATTCATGATCTCATTTTGCTTGGAACGATGCTCACACATGTACCACTATAGTCTAAAATCGCGAGAATATTAAAATTTTCTTTTATTCGTTACGAACCTGCATTTTCAGGACATTTTTCAAATCTACTATTCATCGGTTACTATTCATCATTTCACTATTCATCGTTTTTGGAGTCGATTAGTGATATTGAGATGTTTTTCAAAAGTTTTACTATTCATGATACACTATTCACAAAACACTATTCACCTTCAGACTCACGTAAACGTCTCACTAAATATTTACGAGACATTTCACTAATCACAAATTTATTATTTACTAATCCTAATTATATATAATCGGACCCTTAATTACATATTAAACCCAATAACTATTTTGGCCTATTACTATTCACGGCCCATGCTTTTTAGGCCCAAAATCCTCTTAATTATTTTGAAACATGCAACTAGACCAAGCCAAGGAACGAGCCTCGTACTCCCAACTCTTACACACGACTCACACATATTTTTGTACAATCTTTTTTCTCACCTAGCCAACTTTGAGTGTGTCGATTTTTAGCCTCCCATGTTGAGTGTAAATACATTTTTACGAGGCAAAGTATTTGTCCAAAAACAATTTCATATGTTTTACAACTAATCCAAAACTAAACCATTTTAAGTCCCGTTTGTTTCTATTAAGTCCTAAAACCATTTCTAAACTAAATCTCACGTTTAAATATTACATTCTATCAACCATCACCGAGCCTAGCCAAAAGTTCCAAATCGTTGCATAATAAAAGGATGAGTCGACATACATTTTAAAACAAAGATGGTACCTCCCTATTTCATGCTCACACAATGATTATTTTAAGGTCCTAGGAAAGTACCATTTGATTTTTAAAACAAATTCACACGTACAATTCTATATATAATAATCATCCACATGTTTCTTTTGAAAGTTAAGGCATGTCGACACACTAGAAACCAAGACTTTGAGTAACATGTTACTTCTTACACTTAATGACTTTTGAATGCACGTAAACATCCCATCACATTTAAACTTTGGCCACTAGGATACACTAAGTTTCATATATAAAGGCCATGTGATGAGGCGAAAAATGATCCGTTTTTAGGGGGTCATTTAAGCCCGAATCCGACTTTATTTGATCAAATATTGCCCTAAATCGTTCCTTTTGTGATTTTAGGTGTTTGGAGAGTGAATTCTGGAAAAGAAGCTATTTTGGACGTTTTTGGAGCATAAAAGTGAAGAAAACGGCTAAGTACCAAATTTCCATGCTGAAAATACAAGGTGACGGCGTCAAGACCATCAGCTTGACGGCGTCAGACATGAAGAATTAAATATCGAAGGTGGTGACGGCGTCAGACGGACTCGTGACGGCGTCAAAGTGGCAAAATTAATATACCGTGGGTGGTGACGGCGTCACATAGGCCGTCATAAGTGGATCAAGGCCGTCCGAGGAAGTATATGGCGGCGAGGTGACGGCGTCAGAAGTTACTCTTGACGCCGTCAGACTGTTTTTCCTATATATAGTTTTCTAGTTTTTTCATTAAAAAGAGGAGAGAAGTTTTGGTGAAACCCTAAAGACGATTTTGGTGCCTCTTTTACAGGTTTTTCAAGGGTTCCAAACCCTTGAGACCTTGCATTGTAATTGAGATAAGTGTACTTTTAATTCAATCAATATGTCTATGTGTTGGTTGTTTATCTCTTGTTCTTGTCTCAATTCTACTATGCTAGGCTAGATCTCTCTTGTGTTTGCTTAGATCTAATGAAACCTAGATGTTGATTATGTGTTGATTACTTGTCTATTCTTGTTTTGAATGAATGATTTATATGTTAGGCTTAAGAAAACTGGCAGATCTCCAAATGGTAACATGCTTGAACGTCTTAAGAAACATGAACCGAGGCGTACTAGGTCTTTATTGGTTGTATTTAATGCATGAGCCACTGTTTACAATCCCTATAGTTGTGCTGGGTCATGGTGTAGGAGGAGATAAGAGCTCATAGAGTTGGGGAGTTATGTATGCCACCCCACGAATGGTATTAAGGAATACAATCCGTCATTCATACAAGTGTAACAAGTAATTAACATGTAAAAGATATCTAGGGAGTAATGAAGTCTAAGTAAACACAATTTCTCCAATTACTGCTCACAACTTTAGTATAATTTAGTTTAATTTTATTTTCATTATTTTAATAGCTTTGGGTTAGTTGAATAGCAACTAATTCCGCCCACTCCTTCAAAACCCGAGATTTTACTTGCTTTCATAAAAATATAAAAATACAAAAATAATCATCTCTCACCTCTAGAACTATTAATTAGGTTTTCTAATCCTAGCGACACTATTCCTAAGCTGAACGATCAATCCCCCGGTACTTGTCACTATACTATACTACAACGATCAGGTACACTGCCTGGTGGGGGTTGTAAGCTTCTCGAGATCCCTCGAGAGGTAAAGCAAGGTGCGATTCCCACGCATCAAGTTTTTGGCGCCGCAGCCCGGTGAATAGTTATTGTCTAGGTTAGGATTTCTTTTTATTAGGTCTACTTGCTAGATTCCTTTCTAGTAAGATTTTTATTTTTATTTTTAGGTCTTCTTTAGTCTATCTTATTTCTTCGTGCCTTTGTTCGTAACTCTTTACCATCCGACATCATGGAAGGTGGTAACATCTTTGAACCCATCATCCCACCACAACAAAACCCACCATTAGAACCCCTTAGGCCCCGAACCTTAGGAGAGTATTCCCGACCTAGCCACCAAGGCTACCGAAACACCATTGAGCTCACCGGAGCCAATGTGACCCCCTTGCGATCCGACACCATCCGGTTGGTGCAAAGCGGATGTGCATTCCATGGACTTCGTTCCGAAGATCCAAACCAACACCTTAAGGACTTCCTCAAAATCGTAGATTCCATAGACCTAGGTGTTGAAACTAGAGAGACAACCCGTTTACGCCTATTCCAATTCTCTCTACGGGATCAAGCTAGTCAATGGCTTGAGCGTTTACCCGCGGGATCCATCACCACATGGGATGATCTCACCACTCGTTTCCTTGCTCAATTTTTCCCACCAGGGAGAACTACTAAACTTAGGAATGACATCTTGATGTTTCAACAACGTCAAAATGAATCTCTTTATGAAGCATGGACTCGTTTCAAGGACTTACTCCAAAAAGTCCCTCATCATGGCATAGATCTTTGGCTCCAAGTCCAAATCTTCTATGACCATATCGACATCTCCACGAGGCGAACCATTGACCAATCGGCCGGTGGTAAGCTACGTGATCTTAGTGCGGAACAATCATGGGAACTCATAGAAGATCTTGCTCTCTATGACAACGAAAGTTGGAATGATCCCCATGATTTGAACAAAACGGTCAAGGCAATATCTTTGCCCTCGAACAATTCAAGCACTCCCGACCGTAGGATCATGGAACTTGAAGGTCGAGTCAAGTCTCTTATGAAATCTTACGAAGCTCCAAAGCATTCAAGCCAAGTGAACAAAATCACTTCTTCATGCGAATTATGTAGTGGTCCCCATGACACTCGTGATTGTGTGGAACTCCCCGGAACAGCTTTTGCGGACTACGCATCCACGCATACCGACGAAGCGGGAGATAAGTGGTACACTTTCAAGCCCGAGCCAAACACATACGGTGATTCATACAACCCCTCATGGAAAAATCACCCAAACCTTAGGTGGAAACAAAATCAATCAAATTCTTCCAATCCGCCTAATCGTTACCAATCAAACGGTCCACCATCCAACCGTACCTTCAACAACAATCCTTCTAACAACTATGGTAGTACCAACAATCTTGAAGGATTGATGTCGAAATTTATGGCATCTCAAGAAGCCCGCATAGCTAAGTTTGAAGCCGATTTCAAACAAAATCAAAGCGAGATGACCAATAGAATTGATGCATTGTTGAAAGTTCTCAATGACCGAGAAATGGGAGCACTCCCAAGCGACACTATCAAAAATCCGAAACTAAACGTTAATGCCATATCTTCAGTTTCGTCACCCACTTCGTGTCCACAATACTACTCGGTTAAATCAACGAGCACGTGTTTCAAACAACACCAAGTTCCCCAAAAGGACCAATCAACTAAAACACCCACTATAGAGCCGGTCAAAAGCATAGTTGAAACACCTCTTACGCAAGACCTTGACGATGAATTCAAAGAACTTCACCTTGAACGCCCCGTCATTGATGTCTTAGCGCGTGCTCCTTACTATAGTGCCCTCTTAGAAAAATATGAGAAGTATAAGCTAGGTAAAAATGGGACCGCCTCCGTTCAAAACAAGTTGCCAAAAAAGCTTGATGATCCGGGTATATTTGTTTTTCCTTGTAAGATAGGAAGATCCGAAGCTTTCGACATACTAGCCGATTTAGGGTCAAGCCTCAACTTGATTCCCTTATCCTTATTCACCGCTCTTAAGCTAGGAAAGTTAGAGGAAACGGAGGTATTGATAGGGCTAGCGGATGGAAGTATTGCCCACCCGGTTGGAATGATTAAGGATGTAGTTGTTCACGTAGGAAGGTTAACTATATTAGCGGATTTTCACGTCCTAGACATGGTTAGTGACACTACATGCCCATTATTGGTAGGAAGAGGATTTTTAGCAACCGCTAGTGCCATGATAGATTGCAAGGAATCCAAGATAGCGGTAGGAGAAGGCGATACTTGGTCGGTGTATGATGTTAAGAAGCATAGCTATGATTGTGATGATGAACCAACACCGCATTGGGTAGAGATGAATAGGAGACCATCTAGATATGGACCTTGGATAGAAAGGAACTTCATAGGACCTCAATGCCCATTTTATCTAGAAAAGGATTTCGTTGAGAAGACACATTCGGTAGAACAACTCATAGCTAGGGATGAGGAGCTAGATCCCTTTGAGGACCCCTTAGTCTTTAGAAAGATGATTGAGTTCTTGAGCGTAATGCCTATTAATATAGAGTTGAATAAATGGAAAAGAGATGGAGATAAGTATAAATGGAGGTGGGACAAGCCACCTAAAGAAGGTGACGGGTCATGGCATATTAGAATGACCTTGTATGATCCGGATGGAGAAAAGTTTGAAAGGTCATACCACACTAAGGGAACCGATAGAAAGTTGAAACCTAAGTTCGATCCCAAAGATGTCCTCAATGAGGAACTCACCCGAATCACGTAGTAACCCACGACTTTGAGTCTAGCTACAAGACTCGTAAATAAAGAAAAGCGCTTCTTGGGAGGCAACCCATGTTTTGTGTGATTTTTATTTGTTTGATTGTTATTTGCTTCCGTATGCATGCTTTGTTTTTATTGTTGGTTGGTCATGTTTCTCAATTAAAATGTGGAAATACTTTATTATGTTGTTTAGCCTAGTCTCAACTTCAACCTAAAGGTATTTTTGCAAAAGATAAGTGTAAGGGGAAACCCCAAATATGTTTTTAAGAAACAAACCGATCATGATTCTCCACAATATTTAATGAACATGTATATTCGTATTTGTTAGAGTCAAATGCTTGTATTGAGTCATAATGAAGTTTTGCAGGATTTTCCAGGAAGTAGGACAAAGTTTTTCCAGAAATTTTCCGGAAACTTAACATAAGAATTTCTGCAGGTCCATTCTGACGGCGTCAGGGTATTGCTCTTGACGGCGTCAGGAGTTAAAATCTGGAAATTTTACCGGTTTTGTTTTTCTAACGGAGTCTTATGGTTTTTGTGAATTATTAAGTTTTATAATCTCCAGGAAATCTGCAAACTTCATTCCACAAGCATTATATCTTACTTTGTTTTCTAGGATTTAGTAACTTATATAGGATGCCGCCGATTTTACGCGAGGTTGCCTTGTCTACTTTTGTTAGGATTTACAGGTTATTTGTGACAAGAAGATGATTTATATTCTGGAAGGGAAGCTTTGATTGTTCGTTTTCTTGGAAGAAGATTTAACCTGGCCAACCTAAAATCCATACCGAGCGAATCAGGGGAGTATTTGATTTCATTCTCTTTACTTTTTAACTTTTACATTCTTTACTTGAACATTGGGGACAATGTTCATCTTAAGTGTAAGGGGAGGGTAAAAAGATGATACCTTACATATGCACTTTCGCTTGAGTTTGTTTTGTTTGATGGTAGATGTGTAATAAAACTACGAGAAATACTTGTTAGTGTAATTTTAGCGCCAAATTTAAAATTTTTTACAACATTTAGGAGTGAAACTTTAGCCATAGCAAGCGTCTCATGGATAGGAGATTGTATGACTAGCACATAACCGTATATTCAGAAAAATTTTCCACCCAAAAATGTGAGGTTCGCCTTTAGATTTGATAGGAAAAGCATTTATTATTAGTGCTTATGAGTGTACCGGTAGCATTTAGATTCTAGAACTTGCGTTAGTGATGCATCCCGAGACCGCTAGTGAGACTACATTCGTGTGGTAGGATTTACCACATGATAAGAGGCATTAGGATCACCCTTGTGTTAAACCCGTATTATAATTACTTGACCATTTAAGTCATATTACTTGGCTAGTTAAGTCAACTAATTTTTCCCACACCCTTAGCGTTGTACTCATTTTTAGTACACGAAACCCCTAGTACACCCCTCCGAGCCTATCTTTTCGTTTCTAACTTTAAGCATTTTACTTAAAGGAAGAATTTGTTACACCCCACTTAAATGTACACCCAAATCGCCTTAGCCTTCCGTGTATGCGCTCATTTTTAGTGCATTATTGTTATTTGTTAAACCCTAAGTTAACTTTCTAATTGATTACATGGTTGCTAAGTCGAGTCATATCCTTGTACATATTGTTTTGGGACGATTGGGACTCATGGGTAAGTACTTATTTTATGGAGTAATGGGGAAGAACATAATATTATTACCCCCATATGTACGTTAATCTTAAAAGTGCTCCAAGTGTTTTGATTTTCTTAATTCGAGTCATTAGATTAGTTAATTGTAAAGTATGTAAAGATTCAAGTGTAAGGGGAACACTCAAACCCCTATGATGTATTATTTTGGATGGTAGGGTAAGAGTGTATGCAAAAAAAAAAAAAAAAAAAAAAAAAAAAAAAAAAAAATAGAAAAGAAAAAGAGAAAAAACATACGGACTACCATCCCGTTTTTATTCTATGTTTATTTTATATTTTTGTTATTTTTCATTTATTAGCTTAAGTCGAGTCTAGTCTTGGCTTAGCAACGCCAACTTGTACATGTAATTAACTAAGATTGTTAACTCGCCACCAGTAAAACTTCCTTTATCCAACAAAACCGTGTAATTCATATCCCTACACCTAACGTTATAACCCTTTAAAAGACCTCTTTGATAGTTTATCCTAGGTGCTTACGCCATGTGGTGGAGGTTTGATCCTATCCCAAGCCTATGGTAATCTATTTTGCTATGACAGGTAGTGAGAGATATCTTCCATTTCCATAATGTTATATTACTTTATTACACCCGAGAGATGTGAGTATCTAAACACTATTTGTGAGGTGCTTGTGTATGACCTCCGTGCTTGTCTATTGGTCTTTAGTGGAACGATTATTTGTTGTAATTACTTTTATATTAGTGTTAAATGACCCCTAACTTGTCTTTTGAGTAGAATAAAAGCTCAATTGCTTGAGGACAAGCAAATCTCAAGTGTAAGGGTATATGATGAGGCGAAAAATGATCCGTTTTTAGGGGGTCATTTAAGCCCGAATCCGACTTTATTTGATCAAATATTGCCCTAAATCGTTCCTTTTGTGATTTTAGGTGTTTGGAGAGTGAATTCTGGAAAAGAAGCTATTTTGGACGTTTTTGGAGCATAAAAGTGAAGAAAACGGCTAAGTACCAAATTTCCATGCTGAAAATACAAGGTGACGGCGTCAAGACCATCAGCTTGACGGCGTCAGACATGAAGAATTAAATATCGAAGGTGGTGACGGCGTCAGACGGACTCGTGACGGCGTCAAAGTGGCAAAATTAATATACCGTGGGTGGTGGCCGTCATAAGTGGATCAAGGCCGTCCGAGGAAGTATATGGCGGCGAGGTGACGGCGTCAGAAGTTACTCTTGACGCCGTCAGACTGTTTTTCCTATATATGGTTTTCTAGTTTTTTCATTAAAAAGAGGAGAGAAGTTTTGGTGAAACCCTAAAGACGATTTTGGTGCCTCTTTTACAGGTTTTTCAAGGGTTCCAAACCCTTGAGACCTTGCATTGTAATTGAGATAAGTGTACTTTCAATTCAATCAATATGTCTATGTGTTGGTTGTTTATCTCTTGTTCTTGTCTCAATTCTACTATGCTAGGCTAGATCTCTCTTGTGTTTGCTTAGATCTAATGAAACCTAGATGTTGATTATGTGTTGATTACTTGTCTATTCTTGTTTTGAATGAATGATTTATATGTTAGGCTTAAGAAAACTGGCAGATCTCCAAATGGTAACATGCTTGAACGTCTTAAGAAACATGAACCGAGGCGTACTAGGTCTTTATTGGTTGTATTTAATGCATGAGCCACTGTTTACAATCCCTATAGTTGTGCTGGGTCATGGTGTAGGAGGAGATAAGAGCTCATAGAGTTGGGGAGTTATGTATGCCATCCCACGAATGGTATTAAGGAATACAATCCGTCATTCATACAAGTGTAACAAGTAATTAACATGTAAAAGATATCTAGGGAGTAATGAAGTCTAAGTAAACACAATTTCTCCAATTACTGCTCACAACTTTAGTATAATTTAGTTTAATTTTATTTTCATTATTTTAATAGCTTTGGGTTAGTTGAATAGCAACTAATTCCGCCCACTCCTTCAAAACCCGAGATTTTACTTGCTTTCATAAAAATATAAAAATACAAAAATAATCATCTCTCACCTCTAGAACTATTAATTAGGTTTTCTAATCCTAGCGACACTATTCCTAAGCTGAACGATCAATCCCCCGGTACTTGTCACTATACTATACTACAACGATCAGGTACACTGCCTGGTGGGGGTTGTAAGCTTCTCGAGATCCCTCGAGAGGTAAAGCAAGGTGCGATTCCCACGCATCACCATGCATGCATGTTTCCTTTTTACACGTTCATGCAAACCAAAAACTCACCAAAAATATTAAGTCCTTAGTCTAGTTCTTGGGTCGAAGCACTTAGGTAGGATTTCAAAGTAATCGGGTGGTGTTTAGGAGGAACAAATCGTTGTTTGTGAACCTTGGTCGAGTCTACACTCACGTTACACACTCATTCTACACTCTCCTCGACTCTACGTCTCATTTTACCCCACCATTTTGGTGTTGTAAGTCTCACACAACTTTTTCCATTTATATTTAAAACGTACATTTGATTATTTTCGTATAAATCACAAACACTTGCACTAAAACTCTCCAAATCTAATTAAACAACACCTAAGTATTATACTTTCGTCTAGATATTTACTACCTTAGTAATCAAGTAATATAAAGTTTCGAACCTAAAAAGTTACGTACAAACTATTTTTGGATACCTTTCTAACGTATAAAAACAAGTCATGTAAACTCTTAAAATTTTTCTAAGTCTTTTTACTTATAAAAACTCGTTCCATGCAAGCCTAAAACAAACGTATATCTTCAAAATTAACTTAACGAGCACATGATTTTATTTCACAAACTATTTAACCACTTGACAAACTATCATTTTTGTGTATAACGCTGGTAATAAAAATTACGTCTTGACCCTTTAAATGATGCAAAACATCGCGACTTAAAACCTTTTTCTGAAAAACTAGTAAATATCGATTGGGCCTTAAGGCCCAATCCTTTAAAAATAAGCTAACAAATAAGCAGTCTTGGAACATTTTTAGCATCCTAAAATAAGCCCGAAACCAAGCCCAAAACTTTCGTAAGCCCATTGGATTTAAAAAGCTTAACGGGCTTAGTCTTTTTCGTTAAAAAGCCCACTAAGCTATAATAAGCTATTTTCGATAAATAAGCAGTTTTGAAAAGTTCAAATAAGCTAATTTTAACTTATTTGAGAAATAAAAACACTAATTTTTTAATTTTGTGAATTTTGGACTAAATTTGCAAAAATTATAATTTTCGGGTTAAAAATGTCACTTTTATAAACTTTAGGTAAAAATTGTCATTTTACAAACTTGAGGATGAAAAACTGATTTTATAAACTTTTGGGATGAAAAATGTAAAAATTATAAAGTTTTGGACGTAAAACGTAAATATATTTTACTTTGGACTAACGACGTAACGCTAACACCGTTAGGGTAAAAAGTGTAAAAATCTGGAAAAGACAAGGGCCGTATAATGTAATTAATATTTTTATTTTTACTTTTCATTTTACGATTTCACATCACGACGTTTACATTTTATTTCAAACTATTATTATTATTATTAAACTTTACGTTATATATCTCTATATTATATATAACAGGAGGCGTTACACGCGTATTGCCACCTCATTGCCCAGTCATTGCCATGTAATTCATTTTCTGCCATGTCATCACATGTAAACAATTTTTTTTAATTGAATTTCGTAAATTTTTATATTATATACAATTTTAATATTAGGCGTGTGCATATTATTAGAAATTTTTAAAATTTTAATATTGTAATTAAAAAGTTGTGTTGGTGAGGTTCGAACACAGGATTCTATAAGCAAACATAAAGATGCATGTTTACCAATGGACCAATACAACTTTTGTTATTTGTTTTACAAGTCAAAATATATAAAGATTCATATTGCATGGAAGGATAAGTATGGAATCCCTGCAACTTAGATGTCCAGAAAATTTATTCGTATCCCTTTCTTCAAGCCACACAAAACCCTAAAACAAAAGTGAGACCGCCATATCATCGTATTTTTGCAGGTTTGTATAATCAGCTACGTGTACCTGATTTAGATGTTGTGGCTTTGATTTATGTGTAATATCAATGGATCTATAATATAGGGTATTCGTTCAAAGAAAAAACAATACCCTAAAAAACCTAATCTCAATCGATCATATATCTCTCAGGTCAAAAATCAATATTCTCACAGGAAAGTCGATCTTCTACCATGGCCGAGGTATGTATATCATCTATATATAATATATCTTTTGTGTATTTTTATGGAATTTCAGTATCTAACTAACTAGGGTTTTTTTTTTTTTTTTTTTTTTTTTTTTTTTTTTTTTTTTTTTTTTTTTATCAAGTTTCATTGATATGTATGGACACTTCTTTTGCATATTCTATTTTTGTTCATGTTAATGTACTTTCTTTCTATGAATGTGTATAGGTTGCAAAAACTGAAACTGAAAAGATGTTTATTCAAATGGTGGAAGCTGAGTTAGAGATCAGGAAAAAATAACATGGTAAATATAAGAAGGAATTCAAAGGACATCCTCACTTTTTTGTATGGACTGAAACGGGCGGGTCAAACACTTTTTTTCCAAAAAAGCTAATATGTTACGAGGAGTTTAATTTATGTGTTTATAGCTTGAATTGGTTGGTTATATTATAATGGAGTTTATTAGGATGTATAGTTATAAAAAAAATTACGGAAGAAGTTGTGGAGTTGGAGTATAGGGAATAATACGAAGGTTAATACGAAGTTTTAGTTGGTGTAGTTGAATGAGAGGTTGTAAGTGTTGAGGGAAATGGATAAGAATGAGATCGAGAACAATATATATAGTTCTAAGTAAGCACTTCCGCTTACTTAAATATACGTTAAGTTGCCTTTATGATTTTGCTTATCAAGAGAAGCGAGAATTGTATATGAAAAGCATGTCATATGACAGTGACATATAGTGCATTTTCTTTTTAGAAGACAAAGCAATTTGCAGACGAAGCGAAGAGGCGATTGAAAGTTGCAAGGTATGAGCAAATATTCGAAAGGCGAGATTCGAGTTTACAAGCTTGAAAGAAGTATTTCGTTACAAGGAATTACTCTATTATTGTTTTGTTTGTCATTGGCAAAAGGTATGTGATGAGTTTTCTACCTTTATATGTTAATGCTACATACAAAGTTGGTATGCTTAATTTAATTAAGTATTTTACATTAGTATTTTTTTTTTTACTTTTCATAATAGAGAGAAAAGATTTGAGTTGTGTATGTTTACAAGATGTGGTTTAGTGACTTTTCATTTAAAGATTATAAAACTATGATTGTTTATAAACTTATTGCAGATGACAGTTGAAAATGAAGACCCGTAGACATCACATATTCATAAAGTAAAGGCGCACACTGGCTCATACTTTGTACGTGTTTCTGTTTTCAATTCTTCATTTATTTTATACTCACTTATGATATATTTTTGGCTAATGCTTTCTGCTGTTTTTGTAGCTTGCAACCGACTCCAAAACAAACATGCCATGATTTTTGAGAAATGGTTACATTTTCATCCTAATTTTAAAAGTAACTGACATTACATGTTTAGCTCTTTTTATAGGCTAATTTATTAGACCATAACTCTGACAGGAAGTCCTTGAATTTATGACCAATATCTTAGATTGATTAGTTGTCACCAAGTATTTGGTGTAATTACAGGCATGTCGAATGTGTTGGGTTTTAGGTCAAAACTGGTAAGTTTTTAAAGCATGTCAAAATTGATTAGGTTGGTTTGGCTAACCTCAAATTCTTTTTAGTCCAACTATTATAGTTTTTTTAGTAAGTATTATCTTAAGTATGATTAAGATTATTTTCTATAAAAATATTTTTCGTTGTGAAGTATGACCTTCACTACCAACTATTTAATCTTTTTCAGTTAATAAATATGGACATCGTGTTTGTGAGCCACTGGTCGGACCAACATGTTGCCAGTGGTGTTGCTGCAGTAGCTCAATCAGCCACTACTTGAAATGCTCACGTCACGTGAGAAGACGATAAAACCAAGTTGAGCGAGATTCTAGCGGTAAGTATGTGGCCTTCTAACATTTATGCAATAATTCGTCAAATTAGGATATACTTTTTGCATACAAAATAAGCATATACTTTTTTAATTCTCAAGTTTTAGTAGTTGAAATACAATAGAGTTATTAAAAGATAGCGTTCGTTCCTGTTTGGATTATTTTGTATCATACTAAAGATAAATAGAGCTTGCCTAAAGGTGCACCGCCCAAGAAGCATTTATGCTTTCCAAGAGTTATGCGCTTGGAATAGGGGTGAAAAGATAAACATTTTTAGGTAATGTCACATAATTTAGGACTCTGGGGGAATTGTTTTAAGGTATGGATATGCAAGACTTAATGGGTAACTAACAAAGTATCTGAATTCGAAAAAGATTATATATCTTTGATCACGACCGACGGGTTGAAAATCACACATGCGCACAATTTGTACTGTTTGACTTACTTTGGTATGTCTTGGTTAGTATGCTGCAAGTATTGTCCTTAATAGTAGGCACTAAGAAACTAAGAATGAATGACTAAAGACCAACCAACATATGCATGTTTACCATTAATTGATTTTTTCTAACTTATTATTAACACACACAATAAGACAATAGTTTAGGAAATTGATGAGTTGATTCGGCAACTATTAAATCGGCGCAAATTCAAATTCCATATGACTGATTTGTTATGTTAGGCTGAACCATGCACAATTATGCAGACCTAGCTTGCATACTAATTAATGCTCATTCATTTTGTGGTTATTCGTTCACCTTAAGATGCTTTCATGGATTGTATTCTGTAAGGTCGGGTCGAAAATGTTCAATTTTAAAGCAAACAAGGAGAATTTGATGGGAAGTTGTAAAGTGCATCAGGAACTTTAAAAAAATGATCCATTTTAACTTTAACCAGTTTTGGCTGGATACCTGACAATGAGTGGGCTGATTTAGATGATAGTATATTTGTAATTTTATATGGGTTGTTAGACTTTATATAGTTGTTTTGTCTTATTATATATTTCATTATGTATCGTTAAAAATGCAGCAAGACTTTCAGTTGAAGCACTCAGAATCTGAAACTGACACCAGTGAGAGTATCATAAATCTTCAATCAGAGATTCATGGGAAGGAAGAGGAAATAGAATAATAAGCAGTTACATATTTGTTTTTTGGGTTTGAAGTTATCGCGAGAACTGAGTAGGGTGTGAGTGTAGCTGTGGAGTGCGTTGGAAGGCAGTTTTATGGGTTGCAATACTATCATGAGGTATAAGATTTCTTATTTTGGTTTATGTTGCGAAATTGAGCCGTTTGTTCGAAAATGTTTGTTTAAGATTACTTTTTGGACTTAAAAGGTAATATGAGTTTCAGTAGAGGTTTTACGTGCTTTATGCAGCACAAAATTTGGACGATGAATAGTTTATGCAGTGGGTGGGTGCGAAGAGATTGGTAAGTAACATTTATTTTATATTTTTGGCGGGTGAAGCGTTATGTCTACCGTGAAAATTCCTGTGAATAAGTTGTGTCTTTATCGACTTTTTTTAGTATGATTAATCAGGTGTGGTAAAATTTTTGCAGATATGCTAACTTATTACCCACAATATTTTGCGGATATAATATCTTATTTACAGAGCGTGTTGGGTAATGGGTCTAAAGGGCTGATGCTTCCTTGCGTTTGACGATGCTTGCTTTGCTGATGTTTTCGGTTGTGTCGCATCTGCTGCACTCGGGAAGGGATGGGAATAAGTGGAATGGTAAGTGTACTTGACACATAACAGTTTGCTCGCCTAACTTGATTTACCAGTTTGAATAACTCAATGTGATTGAAAGGAATAGATACATTAGGCGACATTTTCCAATTATGCTCACAAATGATGTTCTATTAAATTTTTTTTGCCATTATACTTAATTTTGGTGTCAGACTCTTAGACATCGTAAGCCAATACAAAGATTGTAGACTTAGCATTTTATAAGGCATTTAAAGTCTAAACCATATTGCCAAAATCATGGGCATTTTCTACGATTGGGTATGTCTTTTTATAAGTACTAAAGAGGGCAGCATGAATGCATCTATAAGTATGTTTTACGAGCAAGTAGCAGAGTTAATATAGGCTAACCTGAGTTCATTGTCACGCATCAAACTTGCAACTGATAATGAAAATGAAAAGCAGCAATTGCAGCGTTTTTCCAATGCTTGCAAAGGGATTCCTCAGGTATAATCATCTTATTGATTCATAAATTTCTACAACAGTTTTGCTTAAATATCCAACCTCACTTTGTAGCATTTATTAAAGGTGGAAAAATGGCCAGGACAAACATCTTGAATATCACTTTGTAGACGGGTCAAAAAGGGCAATTACGTTTAACATACTTAATTCAATGTAATCCTTATATTAGTTGGGTGTCAGGTCCCATTTTTAGCAGCTTTGACTTTGACCATGTCGACCTTTTTCAGACATGGCATGTGGAGACCCGTTAACTTAGTAGTTACCATTTGAGATTTTAATAAATTTAAGACTAAAGATTAATAACTTTGTTCTGTTGAACCGATTCCACCAAACATTTGAATGCTTCTATACAAAGAAGTATGAACATCTTGTCCTTCGTTCTGTTACCAATAACAAAATAAAACTTGCTTCACAGGTGTGTGGTTTAGCAAATGCGGATTTTTATGATGTCCAGTCGTTATTTATTTCTGTATTTCTGTTACTGTTCATTTAGGATGCATCATATATTATATTCGGTGGTTGTTGAGGACTTACTATGATTATGTAGATAATATTAATTAAGTTTTTTGTGCCAACTTGCAACTTAATATTTTACCTAAGATGCCTTTCAGATTAGTAGCTATTACTGGTAAACAAACGCAAATAGATTAGCCCAAGATTATGTAATTTTGGCCTTTTTAGGAGTATTGGAGCTGGTCACCAGGCAAATAATCCTATGACTTTAGTATTTTTTGTGCATAGTCTTAAGTTTCTGAATACTTAGTTTAGTTTTACTTGACGGTTAGTGTGGTTTGGACACATTTATGCAACATATAATGATAACATATGAAGCTCAAAAAACAGGTTACCGGCATTTATGGTATTCATGTTGGTATTAATTTGATATCCAAAAAGATACAAGGTGTATAGCTTATCTTAATTATACTTTTCGCATAGTATATATACTTGAAATATGGAATGAGAACCATTTACCAAATGCTCATTTATTGAAGTAGACATCAACTACGAGAATAAAAATGGAGCAGAAACTTTTAGGAAAATGATATATTCCTAACCTATTTGAGCATCGCTTTAATGAACTCACTTTCATTAATGTTGTAGGTGAAACCTCTGTAATTCTTGACAAAGTGAATTCAAGATGGTGGAACCGAAGTTGTCCAGGTAAAGCTGATTGCTTTTATATAGAAATGACAATGAATTGGTGGGACGGGTTGGGCAATGGGTCAAAATACATATAATCTATTCATTGGTCGAGACTGGGCGGACTTGCTTGGCCCATGATACTTTATATCAGCAACGTGGGATCTACACTTGGTACAGGTGGTGATCTCATTTGTGCAATTTCAGGTGTAGATCTCAGTTGTGCAATTTTGCATTAATATACTTGATTTAAACACGTACATGTAAATTATTTTGGACGAAAAGAGTTCCGTTGAACCCACCCTGACCGTACCAATTACATCTAGAAAAAGTGACAGAAAGTTTACATTTAAAATTTTCTGCTGGAAGCATTTTGCATAAATGTTTGTACTACTTGGCCCATATATTTTTTTAATAACTGCATATGCTTACATGCATGTCCCTAATAGGACTTTTATAACCTGATTGCCCTCTGTTATCTCCATGATAGTTACTAATAGACATTTGACTTCAAAAGTAGGCACTAACTACATCAAGGATCATATAAGCCTTCACTACACTGTTTATTCATAAATTTTCATTTTATTTTTGAACTTTATTGCCCGTTGGTTCCACTCAATGACAGTTTAAGCTTCTTAATTTTTATATTCAACAAAGTTGCAATAAATTACTTGACCATTGTGACAACTAAAACCCAAAATTACAGGCCCATACTGATAGGATATTCAGGAGTTTGCGGCTGATGGTATGATCATTTTATACAAGTCTTACCTTTAGAATCCATGTTGAGTAGTTATGTTTCAAAACACACACATTTATTCATGGCTAAGAAGTTTACCCGATAAGCTTGTAATACGGAGTACTATTCTGTCTAACAAATGTTCTTTTTTGCTTGTCAGGTGATACAGCTGTCAAGGGATGCATGAAAGACAATAGTTGTGCAAAATGGTTTAAAGAGAGAACTATGATGTATTGCAGGAAATGTTTTTTTGTTATGTTCATGTAGAATGAGATAATGATTTTAATACTTTAATGTTGAACTTATTTTAGCTTTTACATTCTGTGTTTTTGTTTTTACGGTTTGCCTCATCCTCTTCACATGTGCTCGAATTTAGCATCACAAATAGTTGTTTATGGTACATAATAGGAGTCATATATTGTGATCCTATAACTGACTGCCTTTATTGCACCATATAGGCTATACATCACTTTTTGGGTTGTAGCTTTAGGCTTTATATATTCTAAATCTCAAAATCCTTAAGTGCCCATATTGTTTACGGGTTTGGTTACTAGAGAATATTGGGATAGCCTGCCTTTTGAAGGTGGTAATTTGCAATGTTTTAAAACCCGGGTTGACCCGGCCGGTTGAACCGGTTGAACCGAGAACCGTCTCGGACAACGGGCCGGATATGACCGGGTTTTTGCTTCTTTGAGAACTGAATTGAACCACCGGTTTTTTGTTGACCTGGGTTGACCCGGTTTGATAAACTCGGCCGGGTCATGACTTTTTATTAAAAATTTTAACAAAATTTTTTTTTGTATCAATCTTTCTAAATTTAATTGACAATTTGAAGTGATGAATGCTAATGTTAGTTAAAATTTGTAAAATAGTAAATTGGAGTTATAAATTATCTTAGAAACATTAACTAATATAGTTTTAATATAGATTGTTATAATTAGAATCATAAATTTATTGTTGTTGCAAACTCGGCTATATTATTATGCATATAGAACTTAAAAAACAAAGCTTATGCGTAAAATCTCAATCTTTTTCATTGGTTAAATTGAATGTAAGAATAAAATCGGATAAATTATGGAATAATGGAACACTACATGTTAAATATAGAAAAAAAAATGTACATATGTATAGAACCGGTTTGACCCGACGGTTCAACCGGTTGAACCGGTGACCCGGCCACTAAACCGGGTCGGTAAAAAAACGATTTTTAAAACATTGGTAATTTGTCCTACAAGTTTACAACAAAGGTAATTGATAAAAAGTTTAATACTATTCTTTATCATACAATAACTTTCAGATCTTTATTTGGTTTGTTTCTTATTAATATTAATTTTCATAAGCACGGAAGTTAAAGAGTATGAATATCATAAACTAATTTTATATACGGTCATGGATCATATTTGTTTATTAGTAAATGATCGATATATATGTGGTCATGGATCGTATTTGCTCATTTATATAAATATGCTTAAACTAAGTTTAAGAGTTGTGTAAGAGGTGAACATTTTCCTCTCTTCAGTCCCTGAACATTAAAAATTTGATGATTAGTGATGATATGGCCAAAATGTATTATCCTTTCTTTAATGAGTAAAATCTGTTTAAAATTGCAAGTGCTCCATCTTTAAATCCCATTAACCTTTTTCACTTTGTTTGATAAACAACATCATTGGAAAATAAAGTCGTTACATTTAGAAACGTACCACTTTTATTGCTTACTCTTTGAATTTTGCACAATCATTAATATGTCATGGGAGGAAAAGGAAAGTGGGTAATCGAAAAGTCAAACCTAACGTGATAATTCTTTTATAGCCCTCAACAGCTATTGATTATCATAAAGACATTCGAGTGTTGGTTATACCTATAGCTTATTTTTCTTTAACTAAAGTTTTCTAACGATATTTATAAGACTTGCTCGCCAATCGAACGAGCTATAATTTGATAATCAACTACTAAAGCTTCCTATAAACAATTTTACTTTAACATTTGAATTATTTCTTCTTAAGAATAAATTGGTGCCTTTTAACCGTTCAATAGTTAATAATGGTTAATTAATTTCCACTGTTAACGCATACAAGAAAAAAACCACTCTTTAATATCTTTTATTCGTTAAATATTACCTTCAAATGATATTTAAAAGTCATGCCCGCCCATCGGGCGGGCTTCGAAAGCTAGTATATATATATATATATATATATATATATATATATATATATATATATATATATATATATATATATATATATATATATAACTTATTTAAAAACTTACGATACTTTATCAAACCACCAGTTTTACTATCGTTAAATCAACAACTCACGTATTCAAAACTACTCGCGATTAAACCATTAGGACTATCAAACACTAAAACTTGCCATATATTATCTAGGTTGTGTGTGGAGCCGTTCCCTTATTGCAAACTGAATATCGATATTTTTATCACTATACCACTAAGGTGAGTTCATAGCCTCGCCTTACTTATTTAAATGTTTTATAAACCTCGTGAGGGGGATACATGCTAGTTTTTACAAACTGAACACAAGTATTTTTCTTGGCATGCTTTACCTGATATCGTTATTGCTTAAGTCCCTTATTGCCAAAAGCCCCTTATATCATGAGCCTTAGTCACCCAGAGGGTGAACGTAAATAATTGTGGATAGATCTATTAGGGATTGACAATCCCCGTTTGGGCGTTGGAGAAAACTACCAAACGCACTTTATTTGAAATCTAATAAGTTACTGGCAAGAACCTATCCCGAGGGCCCTGTTACTATAATCCATCATTTATGATGAGATCTGTTAATCGGCTGAGTGTCATGAGCTTAATGCAATAACAACTGATTTTTAAATTATAATTGTATACCGGTGCAATTATCACTTATAGCTTGTGTTCAACTATTAAACTTAAACCTATGAATATCACTCAACTTTTGTTGATTTTTAGCATGTTTATCTCAGGTCTATAACGAGCAAGGATGGGACGGAGGAGCACGAATTCATTTCAAAGGCTATAAAATTTTTATTATCATTCGAAAACCTATTTAACAAATTTTGAAACTACTGGGACCTCTTTTTTTGAAAACCCTGATATTTATATAAATTCGAATGATAAATGTTTTAAAATGACTAAATTAATAATCATTTTCTACTGAAAAACTGTGAGCTGTGAAGTAACACACAAATCTTTATTCCGCTGCAAATATTTTAAAATTGGGGGTGTTACAGATTGGCATCAGAGCTTTGGCTATAGCGAAACAGATCTAATTTAGATCTGAACTATAACCGTTTTTACAAACAAAACATTTTATAGCCTTACACTCTTCGTGCTTTCCGTGTCTGCAGACTACCTTGCTCACTACATTACCTGTTAAGATTATTCTGCATGTTTAGAAATTGCGCTTACACAAAACTATTATTCACCCGCACTATTATATCTTTAACGTAAAAATTACTTATAAAATACTATTCTCGATTACTACAGTAACATGTCTCCAAAAATTTTCGTGAACGCCAAAACTACTCTCCGTAATACTAATACATCACCTATCAATCAAAATTCTCCGAATACTGAATATCCCTACGTACAAATATCACAGCCCCAACTTAATATAGAAATCACTCATAGATCACTCCCATCGTCACCTATTTGTTCACCCCTACGTCAAAAACTTAGGAGAGCTACTGAATCATATGAAGATATGATTGGTGGTCAGGCAACAGTCGAAGTTGGACAAAGTTCACGTCAAGAGATGTCGTGGAAGAATGTTGAGCCAAATTCTCCGCTACCTTACACTTCAGATTCCCCAATACCCGATATCCCAAATAATTTATCCTCACCTAATTCTCCCAACTACAATATAAGCACTCCTGATTCAATATGGACTCTTGTTTATCGACAAGACAGCATATTAGAGGCTCACACTGAACAGCTAATGTAACAACCCGCATTTTCAGGACATTTCTCCTATTCACTATTCATCAGTTACTATTCATCATTTACTATTCACCGGTCACTATTCATCATTTTACTATTCATCATTTTCGGAGTCAGTTTGTGATTCTAAGAAGCGTTCAGAAATTTTACTATTCATGTGACACTATTCATTCCCGGAGGGAATCACTATTCATGATCATCACTCACCATTACGTAAACTGAGTTTACGAGTCTTCAAATTCGCGTAACCAATGTGGTTTAGCTGCAAATTCATGCATCATTCATTAATGACACGTCATATAGACTAGAATAGTCTACATATCATCAGAACGTCATCGGCACGTTAGATCTTGCGCGGATATGCATTATTTCCATTTACGTATGTTTAAATTGTAATTAACGTTACCACTCAGTTTTACTACTAACGTATACCCAATACTCCCGACTATGATCCTAACATATTTTCGTATTTATTATAATGATATAGAAATTATATTATTAGTTTACCCGGTGTTTTCAAATCAATTACTACATTTTACGATCGGAGCTTATTACTCCGTCGGGTTGTGATATTTCAACCCGATAATTATTTTAACACCTGATTCTCATCAGGAATGTGATTTTATAAATTTTACAACTTTGTCATATTTTATTTCAACACGTCACGATTTATTTTAGTTAACTCGGTACCCGATAACACCTAATGCATACATAAAACTAACCAATACTTACAAATGGGGACACAAGTATTAATTAGCCACCAATCTTCCTACCTCTCCCCATTTTCACGCCACCTTGCCCCCTTAAGTTCAAATTTCACTTGATTACATAGCCTAAAATATCTACTTCAAGATTTATCACATGGAATACTTCTCATTTTATACCAACAACTAGTAAAACTTTCTCTCTTTCTCTCTTGTTCCATGCCACGACCAAAGGGAGAACACCAAGAAGAAATCATAAATTTTTGAAGTTCAAGTTATAATCAAGTCGCATTTACACTCCTAGTTAGGATTTTGAAATAAAAATCCCTAGGTTTCTTATACATTTTCATCCAAATCATCTCAAATCTTCAAGTAAGTTACTAATGATTTTTCCTACTCTTCTAAACATTTATTTGATGTTCAACTAGTAGATCATGCAAATATATATGTTATATATACCACTTTATACAATAATACTCTTTAATCTTAGATCTATAATTTTTATTAGCAATCTCATGAGATCCACCATTTTGGTGAAGACTAGGAACCCATGACACCCTAAGAAGGTGTATGGTAGGATTGGTACTTGTGGATTTGATTTGAAGTAGATTGGTTAAGCTTTGAACAAGTTACAAACTAGAAAAATGAGTTTTAAACACTATTAGAAAGTTGTTGTCCATTTTTGCAAAACGTGGAAACATCAGGGGTTCCTGGGTAATTTTAGCTTAAAGATTCAGAAAATAATTTCAAAAACGAAGCCGTGGGCGAAAGAACGGATTAAAACGGGTTTATAACGAAGGAGATATGATTTTTCCAATTTTAACGACGAAAACTATTTTCTGAAAATATACTTGCTGTCCCACGATTTTCAAGGGCAAATCTGAGGTGTAAAACTTGATCTAGCCATCCCGACTCATCAAAAATATATTAGTATGTTGTCCCACGATTCCGGGGATATAAAGAACGTAGAAAACAAGCTTATAACGAAAAAGATACAAGTGTTTGAAATCCGACGATATATATATAATTTCCTTCAGCACTATTATTATTATTTTTGCCACTAAACAGTTTTTGAGACGCACCACTTTTTCGGTTGTTTTTCTCCATGATTGGTATGGTTTGAGTCCGAGCCATAGTTTTATGAAATCAAGATCTTCCAGCAAGCTTTTCAAATCAATTGACCGTTCGTCGAATGGACTTATAACGAATAAACTACAGCCTCATCTTTTTACCTGAAAATCCTTTCAAAGTTATTATTTTGACAGTTTTTACTATAATAGAATTTTTCTAAGTGTTGAACATTATATTTTCAAGTAACGACATTGGAAGCAATATTTCTTAACCGTCGAGGCGCGTACGATCAAAAGTTAAATGAGACAACACCTAGATAATGTTACAAGGTTTTCAAAAACGCCGAGCTTGACTATTAACACATAACGTACAATATTTCGCGACTAGTTTTGCGAGGCCATTTTGGTCATATTTTCAAGTAATGAAAATGTTATATTTTGCGACGAAAACCTTATATTTACCGATAAAGCACCAAACGAGGATCGTGGAGTACCGTTTCAACGTATTTACTTGGGAAGTGGGTATTAACTTAACGAGACGTCAAAAATGTATTTTTTGACGATAAACATTATTTTCAAATTTCACGAGTGGTATCGTTAACATACATATTTGCATGTGTAGCATCATTTCATTACTTACATTAGAGACTATCATTCATATTAGGTTGCGGTTAGAGATCGAACCTCATCTCTGTGTATCCACTTTTGTCATCGTAGCTATCGCACCAGGTGCGTCATAGCCCCTACTCTTTTAATCGTTTTGCAAACTCTTTGGGGGAGAATACATGCTCGTTTTACTAAAACGCATTACTCGCTTTACATGGTTGATTACTTAAATATTTTCAGCTTTATCCAAATACTTGTTGATTATCCGAGTATAATACTATTCACTTGCTACCTACTTGCTATTTACTCATGCACATGAGTGCATAAATTTAAACTATTTACCGATTGCCTAATATTGCCTAAGGTAAGGACCGGTAGCTACAATTTCCTAGGTATGTTTGATTACCTAGAAGTTCTTGGGTATGTTTGATTACCTACAATTTCCTAGGTATGTTTGATTACCTAGAAGTTCTTGGGTATGTTTGATTACCTACATTTCTTGGGTATGTTTGATTACCCACATTTCTTAGGTATGTTTGATTACCTACATTACTTGGGAGCGTAACCTCCTACATATAGCTAGAAAACCTTTTCTGTGCCTTGAACTTAGTGCAATCAATAAACTATTTATGCGTTTTGCTTACGGTCAGATTCATTTTTATGGCGACATCGCCATGGCTACATTATTACTCAAATCATATTTGGCAGTGGGTTGTGAACACACAGGTTACAAGTCTCTTATGGCGGGACTTGCAACTGAGTGGATTTACGATGCCTTTGCTGGGAAATTTTCATTTAAATGCAATGTATTTCATTTTACACTAAACTCTATGAACTCACCAACCTCGTGTTGACACTTTAGCATGTATTTTCAGGCATTAAGCAACGGCACGCTACTGGAGGCTTTGGCAGGGCATGGCATGGTCATAGAAGACTCTGATTATTCATATGGGGACCATTTTTAACTATTTTAAGGGTCTACTTCTGCACTACTTTTAACAATGTAAATTCAACATTTTTGATTTAACTATTTTATTCTAAATGATTCAAGTGAAAACCATTTTTGAACTTGTGTTGTAATACCAATTGAGTTACACCCCAGCTACACGTATGCTTCCGCTGGACCCGATTCTGGGGTGTGACAGCTAAAAGGTTTACGACCAACAAAATTTGAATGGTACGACCGTAACCTTGACACGTTGTTCAAAAGAGCGGATGCTGAGAGACGAGCAATATGTGAATTAGGAATAAAGATTAATGAGATAAAGGACAACACCAACCAGGAACTTGGAAGTTTGGATTCCAGGGTCCGTTCTGCAAGAAGAGAACGCGGCCATACACATGGTAGAATTGAAGACATTGAAAGGACCCTATGGATGGCCAGAGACATAGCAAGAAACTAGAGTCAAAGGATTGCCGCATTAGAGACTATGCTGGCTAATCAAATGAACATGTTTCAGGAACGTTTCTCAAACATGGGTGCAGCACAACTTGAACTTGAGAAAGAGATTAGATATTTACGTCAGAGGCGTAACTAATTTTAAGTTTACAAGTATTCCTGTTGCAACTACTAAACCAGACAGACTTGGTTAGTATTTCATGTAATGTTCAATAAATCTGAACCTTTCAGAATTTATAACCAAATCATAATATATAATAACCTCCTCTTTCGTTACATCTCTCTGTTATGAATCAATCGTTTCTTTCATATCAAGCATGCATACTATGAATCCTCATACTTTCATGTAAAAATCTCATCAATTTGTTATCTCCCTAGATAAACAAATAACTCCACGTAGATCCATGACATATTAATAAGAGACCTTGTACTAATCGTTTTACAAAGACGATTAGTCAAGTTATTAATATTATGATGACTTCTACTATACTATTCAAATCTACCGTAAGATTTCTTACAATTGTTAAGACTTCTTAAACATACTATAATTCACCAAAAACCAAAGGATTGTCTAAAAATAAATTTTCAAGAGAGAATTTGAAAAATGGAGAGAAAATTTATTTTAGTGGACGAATCGGTTTGTTCCTTAGTAATCTCATATCAAGAGTTGATTATCTATCTATGATACAACACAGACATATCTTGAAATTAGATTACAGTAAGGAGTCAATTAAGTCTATCATCAATGAAATAATTAGAATTCATTATTTGAATTATTTTGACATCAGAAGGATTCTAAGTTAAGTTTCATTAATGATTTCAGAAGATGGACAACGTAAACAATACATGTACTCCATCATCATCAAAAATCACCATGACTACTGAAGATGTCAGGGAATTGATAACCAACATCGTATCAGTAGTACTTAAAGGGGCCACCATAGTTTATCCAAGAGGAGAGTCGGATACGCCTGACAAGCAGGAAAACTACATGGAATATAGGCCAACCCACTTTAAAACGCCAGAAGGAATGCCTAACCCCTACCATCACCCATAACCAAGGAATTAGGCAATGAGTTATACCTAATGGAAATAAACAAAAGTGAAAACTCTTAGAAATGAGGAACCTTTAAAGACTTCGATAGTATCAAAGGAATGATGACTAGCTTGAAGCAGATGAATAAATTCCTGTTGTAAATAAATAAATCCTAGTTCGACAATTTCCTGAGATTGTATCTCTTCCCCGTATTTTACTTTAAGTTACGATAGATGTAACTTAAGTATAACAATTATCCTTCTACCGTATCGAAAAATCTAGCTTGTAATATTTCCAAAATAATTATAATCTACGTCAATTTCAATTCCTATTCCATTAACAGTATACTGTTATTACACTAGAAATTTCTGACTCATCATCATAGTATGAACAAGAATTTCCTACTTTAATCTTAAAAGAAATTACATGTTATATTATAAAAACAACACGTTGAACACCATCTAAAACAACTTAAAGAAAAGCATAAACACCATTGTGACTAAACCAAACATCACATCATTTAGTTCTCAATTAAACATAGCCTGATCAACTATGTCTAATTTAGGAAGAATCATGTTATGAAGGAACAATCATAATGTCAAATTTTCTAAATAACAATCTTCATGTAAAAGCAACAAATAGAGATAAACTGAACTATTCATAAATTTTACAAACTACAAATAAATACCTATCTTATTCCTTCGTCATTAGGACGATAAGCCAACAAAGGTACAATTAAAAATTAGAAAAACCCTAAAGACTAACAGAAAACTCCAATAACGAAAAATTTATCCAAATCCATGGAAATTAATAAATAAACAAATAATTAGCATCGGAAGTGCTAACATCACAATAATTACAATATAAACCATAGAATCTTCAATAGGTTGATCCGCTATGACAACAAAAACCCCCACCAACAAAACCATAGCAAGAGCCACCACAGGATGAATCACCTTAATTATGCTGAAAGATAAATATAAACAAATAAAAAAAATAATAACAAGACAAATTCCTAAAAACAAAACAAGTTTTATTCATTATTCGTTAAAAGTACATAGAAACACGACAAAGGCTTGATTTTAAACAACCCTAGCTCAAGACTAGTGCCTCCATGCCTTATCAACAACATATGATAGAACCGTGAGTGGTATTAGGAACCCCAAAATCACGACCAAAACTACATAATTTTCATCCGTAACAAAAAACAAATAGGTGATGGCAACAACGATATATACCATTATGATAATAGTAATTAGGCTCGGCATTTTCGGAAGTATTTAATGAGAGAAAAGGGTTAAGAATAGGAAATGTGAAATGATAGGAAAATGGTTGACGGAAGAAATGGAAATTTGAAAGGGGTATTTGTAGGTGGAAATCTAGCCGTTAGTTACTATTACAGACCGTTAGGAATCACTATTCCCGACCGTTGGACACGGTACACCTAACCGTTAATTTACTATTCATAACCTTTACACTCAATATTCACAACCCTTAAATACACCAGTTACTTGATCTTGTCTAGCACAAATAAGTCTAACTAAACCACGTCTCCTAAATCTTAATAATAAAAATCTCTCGACAACCCTCTGATCGAAATTTCCTAATACAGGAATTTTGTTAAACTTGAATTCCGGGACGGAATAAAGAATGAGGGGTAGGTACTGTAAACTCCCGTAAATTTCCCTATAAATAGTAAAAGTAAATCAAAGACTAATATATCATTCGTTAATTAATAACGTTTTTACCAATAACAATTTTTTTTTTATCAAATATGCTATGTTACTTAAAAATCACTACGATATTCATGATCTCATTTTGCTTAGAACGATGCTCACACATGTACCACTATAGTCTAAAATCGCGAGAATATTAAAATTTTCTTTTATTCGTTACGAACCTGCATTTTCAGGACATTTTTCAAATTTACTATTCATCGGTTACTATTCACCAAACACTATTCATCATTTCACTATTCATCGTTTTTGGAGTCGATTAGTGATATTGAGATATTTTTCAAAAGTTTTACTATTCACAATACACTATTCACAAAACACTATTCACCCTCGGACTCACGTAAACGTCTCACTAAATATTTACTAGACATTTCACTAATCACAAATTTATTATTTACTAATCCTAATTATATATAATCGGACCCTTAATTACAGATTAAACCCAATAACTATTTTGGCCTGTTACTAATCACGGCCCACTCTTTTTAGGCCAAAAGTCCTCTTAATTATTTTGAAACATACGACTAGACCAAGCCAAGGAACGAGCCTCGTACTCCAACTCTTACACACGACTCACACATATTTTTGTACAATCTCTTTTCTCACCTGGCTAACTTTGAGTGTGTCGATTTTTAGCCTCCCATGTTGAGTCTAAATACATTTTTACGAGGCAAAGTATTTGTCCAAAAACAATTTCATACGTTTTACAACTAATCCAAAGCTAAACCATTTTAAGTCCCGTTTGTTTCTATTAAGTCCTAAAACCATTTCTAAACTAAATCTCACGTTTAAATATTACATTCTATCAACCATCACCGAGCCTAGCCAAAAGTTCCAAATCGTTGCATAATAAAAGGATGAGTCGACATACATTTTAAAACAAAGATGGTACGTCCCTATTTCATGCTCACACAATGATTATTTTAAGGTCCTAGGAAAGTACCATTTGATTTTTAAAACAAATTCACACGTACAATTCTATATATAATAATCATCCACACGTTTCTTTTGAAAGTTAAGGCATGTCGACACACTAGAAACCAAGACTTTGAGTAACATGTTACTTCTTACACTTCATGACTTTTGAATGCACGTAAACATCCCATCACATTTAAACTTTGGCCACTAGGATACACTAAGTTTCATATATAAAGGCCATGCATGCATGTTTCCTTTTTACACGTTCATGCAAACCAAAAACTCACCAAAAATATTAAGTCCTTAGTCTAGTTCTTGGGTCGAAGCACTTGGGTAGAATTTCAAAGTAATCGGGTGGTGTTTAGGAGGAACAAATCGTTGTTTGTCAACCTTGGTCGAGTCTACACTCACGTTACACACTCATTCTACACTCTCCTCGACTCTACGTCTCATTTTACCCCACCATTTTGGTTTAGTAAGTCTCACACAACTTTTTCCATTTATATTTAAAACGTACATTTGATTATTTTCGTATAAATCACAAACACTTGCACTAAAACTCTCGAAATCTAAATAAACAACACCTAAGTATTATACTTTCGTCTATATATTTACTACCTTAGTAATCAAGTAATATAAAGTTTCGAACCTAAAAAGTTACGTACAAACTATTTTTGGATACCTTTCTAACGTATAAAAACAAGTCATGTAAACTCTTAAAATTTTTCTAAGTCTTTTTACTTATAAAAACTCGTTCCATGCAAGCCTAAAACAAACGTATATCTTCAAAATTTACTTAACGAGCACATGATTTTATTTCACAAACTATTTAACCACTTGACAAACTATCATTTTCGTGTATAACGTTGGTAATAAAAATTACGTCTGGACCCTTTAAATGATGCAAAGCATCGCGACTTAAAACCTTTCTCTGAAAAACTAGTAAATGTCGATTGGGCCTTAAGGCCCAATCCTTTAAAAATAAGCTAACGAATAAGCAGTCCTAATAAGCAGTCTTGGAACATTTTTAGCATCCTAAAATAAGCCCGAAACCAAGCCCAAAACTTTCGTAAGCCCATTGGATTTAAAAAGCTTAACAGGCTTAGTCTTTTTCGTTAAAAAGCCCATTAAGCTATAATAAGCTATTTTCGATAAATAAGCAGTTTTGAAAAGTTCAAATAAGTTAATTTTAACTTATTTGAGAAATAAAAACACTAAGTTTTGAATTTGGTGAATTTTGGACTAAATTTGCAAAAATTATAATTTTCGGGTTAAAAGTGTCACTTTTATAAACTTTAGGTAAAAATTGTCATTTTACAAACTTAAGGATGAAAAACTGATTTTATAAACTTTTGGAATGAAAAATGTAAAAATTATAAAGTTTTGGACGTAAAATGTAAATATATTTTACTTTGGACTAACGACGTAACGCTAACACCGTTAGGGTAAAAAGTGTAAAAATCTGGAAAAGACAAGGGCCGTATAATATAATTAATATTTTTACTTTTACTTTTCATTTTACGATTTCACATCACGACGTTTACATTTTATTTCAAATTATTATTATTATTATTATTAAACTTTACGTTATATATATATAACTTATTTAAAAACTTACGATACTTTATCAAACCACCTGTTTTACTATCGTTAAATCAACAACTCACGTATTCAAAACTACTCGCGATTAAACCATTAGGACTATCAAACACTAAAACTTGCCATATATTATCTAGGTTGTGTGTGGAGCCGTTCCCTTATTGCAAACTGAATATCGATATTTTTATCACTATACCACTAAGGTGAGTTCATAGCCTCGCCTTACTTATTTAAATGTTTTATAAACCTCGCGAGGGGGATACATGCTAGTTTTTACAAACTGAACACAAGTATTTTTCTTGGCATGCTTTACCTGATATCGTTATTGCTTAAGTCCCTTATTGCCAAAAGCCCCTCATATCATGAGCCTTAGTCACCCAGAGGGTGAACGTAAATAATTGTGGATAGATCTATTAGGGATTGACAATCCCGTTTGGGCGTTGGAGAAAACTACCAAACGCACTTTATTTGAAATCTAATAGGTTACTGGCAAGAACCTATCCCGAGAGCCCTGTTACTATAATCCATCATTTATGATGAGATCTGTTAATCGGCTGAGTGTCATGAGCTTAATGCAATAACAACTGATTTTTAAATTATAATTGTATACCGGTGCAATTATCACTTATAGCTTGTGTTCAACTATTAAACTTAAACCTATGAATATCACTCAACTTTTGTTGATTTTTAGCATGTTTATCTCAGGTCTATAACGAGCAAGGATGGGACGGAGGAGCACGAATTCATTTCAAAGGCTATAAAAATTTTATTATTATTCGAAAACCTATTTAACAAATTTTGAAACTACTGGGACCTCTTTTTTTGAAAACTCTGATATTTATAAAAATTCGAATGATAAATGTTTTAAAATGACTAAATTAATAATCATTTTCTACTGAAAAACTGTGAGCTGTGAAGTAACACCCAAATCTTTATTCCGCTGCAAATATTTTAAAATTGGGGGTGTTACAATACGGAATTTGAGGGTCTTTGATGATTAAAATCTTCCCCTGCTCCGGATTTTCACGCTCTTTCCATTCTCTCGTGCTCGTGTTTTATTGGTTTTGCTTTTATTTTATCAAAATTTCTCAATATCCGCACCTGCACAATCACAAACACAAAAACAACAAATATTTGGCATTTATTGTCGGGTTTTTGGTCTTTTGGTCCGCTTATTAAGGTTAAAAGTATGTGTAAAATAACACATACCAAAATCCTCAGACTAAGGTATTGCGTGTCCTCACGCAATGTAATCACATCACGCTTTTGAGATAAATAATTTCGATACTCTTTCTACTAACTTTGAAAAGTAGTAAGGAGTTTCAAAAGAGATTACAAAATCATTTATTCCTGCAAACGCTCCGTTTTCCAATTTTTTTTTAATTCCACTTTCACTTTTATTTTTGGACTTTTCATACTTCATACATGTGACGGTTTGTTGAACTTTCATTATTTTGCAATAACTTTTAGGGTCGACGAGTAGAAACACTTCTCATGGAAAAATGACCATACGGATAAAAATCGCCATCCTTGATTTTTCACAAGCCCCCAAACTAAGCGTACAAACGAGATCACAGCTTATCTACAAGTTAGATGCTAACACTACTCATAATAGTTACTTGTGAAACTTCTTACTCCCATGTCCTAAGTTTATGAATCTCAATATTTTACTTTTGTTGAGAAATGAATTGCTTCATATTTTCTCGTTTCAATACTTTTTAGTCCGATAGTGATACCAAGTTTAAACGATAAGTAGTTTTCCATTTTCTCTCAAGAACCACTGCAATAGAAATTCGGTCCACATCAAGGAATTGGGTACATACAATCTCAAACATAAGTTACGGAGTACTACATGTGCACCTCATGTGTCCAATTCAGAATCATCCACATGCACCTCACGCGCCAACAACTTATTTACGTTCAAACTCTTATTCATCATAACTTCCAACTTTCACTTTTTTCATTTTTCACTTTTCTCATACTTTTTCTCATATTTTTCATATTTTTCTTTCTTTCTTTACTTTTTCTCATAACATCAATGGAAGCTTATCGGGTAGCTCCAAAACCACATACATAATCAACTTTTGATTTTTCTCATTTTTGCTCTTATTTTTTATGTTCCTTGATATGTACCCAACTTCTAAAGCGAAGATTCTCTTAAGAAAATAAAGAACTAAATATTATCCAAACCTAAATACCACTAATTAACCTAGAACATCTATTATGTATTGGTGACGTATTTTTATGGGAGTAAAAAGCCACAAGTACCTCTCATGAGCTCTAAAGAGAACCACTACTCCACGTTTAGCATCTAACTTCTAAATAAGCTCTATCATTTCTCGCTCTTCGCAATTTAAGATTCCAAATAATGAAACCAGCGAATACTTAGCCGATAATCAGCCACGCATATATAAAGTCAGTTACGGAAACTTGCAAATTCTAGAAGAAGAATTCGCGTTTTCTAGCTTCTGATGTAAAAGACTAGCGAAAGCTTTTAAGCTACGCATGTATAAAGTCAAGTACGGGAACTTGCAAATTCTTAAGAAAGGATTCACATTTTATAGCTCCTTGTGTACAAGACTAGCACAAGCTTATGTGATTATCATTGGTTAAGGGAACAAGCTAGGGCTCATCACGCCCGGTCAAGTCAAAATATTCATTCCTACTCTCTCCAGCAAGAAAGTCAACAAGGTGTCAAAACACTTATTTAAACTTTATTATGTTTTTACACAACTTTTTCAACTTTTCTCATTTTTTGTGCTTTTCCATGACTTTTTCATTGATTTTTCTTCAAAATTTTTGAAATTTTTCAATTTTTTCATTTTTTTTTTCGATTTTTTCATTTTTTAGGAAAAACGGAGTTGCGAGAGTTTACGACAAAGTGCAAGGCTAAAATCAGATTGAAAGATCACCCCCCCCCCCCCAGACTAAAATGAAACATTTTCCTCAATGTTTAAAAGGTAAGGGTTCTCCTACATAAATCTAAGGCCGTTTATTAATTATGCCAAAAGATAAATGTTAGTCGATAATATTAGGATATATGGAGAAGCAACGAATGATGAAACTCGAGTAGAGACAAAACAACGAGCACGAGAGTCTTCATTATTCGGGCAAATCCTGGACATTCACAAACAACCACGAAACACGATATATGGAAGAGGTTGCCCTCCTCACGTCACATTATTAGAAATAAGAAATTGAAGAAGATGAATGGATAAGCATGGGGTGCCTCCCACAAAGCGCTTGTTTTTGTTCACCGAGTCACATAAGCTTGAATCGATCCCCGAATTAATTCGTCCTTGGGGAGAGCAGATAGAACGGACACCCGGCACGATAAACGGAGATGTCAGGGTCAAATACAGTATCCTCACTCCCGGTGGAGTGGAAAGGTGAAGAAATGATGGGATAAAGATAGAAAGGGTGAAACACACGGATGGTAAAAGCATAAACATCATCAGAATCATGGGTGGGTTGGGTGGGTAAAATATCAAACACGAGATCATCATGATCATAAGTCTCATCCACCACTCCAACAATAACTTCATTTACATCAAGCTCAAAATCTTCGTCCGGTGGTTTCGCGGGTGGACGAGAAGACGGTAAATCGAAGAGAGATGAAACAACATCGGAAGGTAAATCACTATTATGTAATCCTTTAGTAAGCACACTTCTTTGCAGGTCATTTTCGTCATTCTCTATACCCAGAGAAGAAATGATATGAGAATGTTCATCGGAGAACTCCTCGTGAAGAGAATCAATCAAATTATGTGTATCCTGAACCTCGGGTTCCATTTCGGACTCATCACAAGGAATATCGAAGATTGGATTATCAAGAGTCAATTCCAAATCGAAATCAAATAACGGATTTGTGAAAGTCATATTGAATGTTTCGGAAACCCTTGGAACAAGGTCATCAATATCTTTAAGATGATCGAATTCAACTTCGTTTTCGACATTATTCTCTTCTTTTAAACCGACGAGCTCAGAAGGTATTTCGTTCACATAGTCGATGTCTACACAAGATATAGAATCGTCATCATCAGAATTGGAGAACATCACAACACGATTATTTTCAACAAATTGATCAACACAGTTAGAAATTCCCCCGGACTCACCTGGGATTGGGACGAGGTTCTCAACACTAGATTTATTGAATTCGTCCGATTCCGTTACCGGAATAGTGTTTAGATGCTCGTCCCCCATTTTTAGAGAGTCCTCGGGTTCAACGGAAGGAGAGATAGATTCTTTTTTAGGGTTAAGAACGATCGTAATCATGGAATCAGCATCGTCGTACATACAACACTCACAGAATTTAGCTTTTCTTTCTTCGGCAAGAAGTTCTTCTATTGATTTCACATGAGGCTCGGGAGTATATGTTTCACGATTAGCCACCAACTCTTTTAACTTCTCGATAACGGATTTCATCTCAGCAATAAATTCCATCGGAACTTGAAACTTGTCGGGAATTTGTTGGGGTTGGTTAAAACCATTAGAATCGAAACATGAATTCGGCTCATAATGAAAATTTTCAAACGATCCCTCACAATTTTCAAAATTTGATTAATTCTGGAATGAATTACCATTAAAATATAGTTCTTGTTCATAAAAGTTTTGAGAAGGAAGATTAAAATCATTTTGAGGATAATTATCAAAACTTGTATCACAAGCATAAGACGTTTCAGCACTCGGGGCGTAACATATACAATTCGCGTATCCACATTGATTACAAAAACATTGCCCACACGGTAATCCTTCGTCAGATGGATTTCCACAATTAAAGCAAGTGAACGGAGACGACGGTGGTGTTGGATAGTAATCGGGATCGTTTTGAAGGATTGCTCTTTGAACATACTCGGGAGAATTACAAAACCAACAAACTCCATCATGAATATCACTACCACATTGTTCACACGTACACCAAACACAAGAACCTTCAAAGAACGGTTCTCCACACTTAACACAAATCGGATCCATAAGAATTAAACATATAAGGGAGAAAGTGAAAGAATTATCGGTTTAGAGGGTTAAAGAAAAAGAATCAAATGATAAGAGGATAAGATAATTATTTTTGGTTTTTCATATCATAAAATAAATCAAAATAAAAGTGAAAATCAAATATGAAAAGGAAAAATATTTTTTGGATTTTTGTTATTTATTGAAAAACAAATCTCAAACTTTTATTTTCTTTTCTTTTTTTTTTTCAAACGTTACGTTAATCGTAATCGTTTCCTTCAAAACTACTCGTGACGAAACGAGAGAAAAGAATTTTCCCGCTTAATCGGTTGTGGAATTGAAGTAATCCGATAAACAACTAATTTCACGTTTTTCTTATGTTGCAAGGCTTATTTGGTTTACAACGCCCTCCCTTCCACGGGAGAGTCGAGGCTGTAACTTTATTTTTGTATTTTTGTAAACACTTTAGGAAAAGTGTTTTGATTTTTTGAATTTTTATATTTTTATAGAAATATATACAAAATAGAGGAAGGCTTATCAAAACACGATTTTTCAAAACGAATATTCAAAAACTCGCTTCAACCTTCCCCGGCAGCGGCGCCATTTGATTTAATTCGTTTTAAGTACAAGATTTATTTTACCGAAGAAATACTTGTGAAAGTATTTCCCGGGTCGTTCCCCCAACGAAAGTTGAATGGAATCTCGAATTATCTATTCGTGAACCGTGTCGTGAAAAGTGAATAGTGAAAATTGTGATGATGAAAATCAAATTATGAAAAGAAATAATGAATTAAGCAGAAAGTACAAGCTAGGTATGCACAATTGTTAAAAATCTAAAAACGGAAATTCAAACGCGATTATTAAACGTAACGTATGAAATTAAACGTAACTTTTTAACTAAAAATGATCCTACAAATGTGAAATAATTTTCTAAAAATCATAAACTACTAAAAATAATTTTGAGAAAAAGAAAAATATTTTTTTGACTTTTTATTTATTTTCTAGGAATTAATTTCTATTTTTGGAATTAAACAATAATTAAAAATTAAAGAAAATGTAAAAATTAATGAGAAAATTATAAAATCAACTTTGAAAATCTAAAATATTATAACAGAATTATCTAAAATATTACGGTATTTTTAAAGGTTTTTTATGATTTTTTATTGATTTTAATTTATTAAAAAGTATTAAAAATAGAATTTAAACTAAGAAAAATAGTAAATCAATTCAGCAAAATCTGAAAAAATTACAGAAAATCTAAAATATTAAAATGAACTTGAGTAAAAATTTTGAAATGAAAATAAGCAGTAAAAATGCAAAATAGCTTATTACAGCTTATTGCAAGTGCTTATTAATGAGCACTTGCAATAAAACTATGCCAAACTGAAAACACAGCCTAATAATACTAAAATAAGCTTGCAGAAACTCAAATAAAACCAAGATAAGCATAGTGACAATAACAGACATCAATAAGCAGTTTATACTAAGCACTCTAATAAGCAGTTTTAAACCAAAATAAGCCAGAGGCTCAGAGATCATGAAACATACATAAGCTAACATCAGACATGCTCATAATTCACAACCAAGCTCAAAGATCTAATCAAATAGCTTAACTGCAGGCACAAACTAAACTCAGCAAACATGTTCTAAAACCTCAACTAACAGACCTAATTAATCACTCTTAATAAGCACTATAGTGAAATGTAATGGGGGCAAAAGCTAGACTACCATACTAGGATAATAGAAATCCTAAAATCCCTATCACAAACTATCAAATGCTCACGTAGAATTGCCTTATATCAGGTGGTAGAAAGCAGATATCCAAGTAAACTAATGCAAAAAGTTGACTTTCTAATTGTATATGAACTTTGACTTAAACTAATTTGAATGGATTATTACTACTCCTAAACGTACAATTAACATGTATAACCACTAAAATCTCAATCAGGAACACTAATTGCATCAAATCAATCTAGAATGCAGGATCAGATTAAAAGAGTAGCAAACTAAAATGAAATGATAAGCAACTTTGACTTTAATGTAATAAACTACCACTAATATTCTATAACTAATCTATTCTAACATGTAGTGGGATAATCATGTAGAGCAAACAGTAAAACAGCAATTCTAATACTCACGTATAAGCAGATCCAAACACCCCTATAAGCCACAGATTATACTACAACTAGCAAATTTGAACCATTAATCTCATTACACTATAACAATCTGACTGAGGAGTCACTATTAGAAGCTAGATGAACAACAAATAACAACAACAATCAACCATAGCACATTATCACAGATCTATCCTAAGAGAAGCTGTTAAATAGCATAACAACACAACTGAAATAATCAAGCACAAACACTTTCAAATCTACTAAATCAAGATGAAATAAAAGCAATCAAGCAGCAATTACTACACTATTACAAGTCTAAACTAAAAGCTGATATAATAAAATGTTGAATTAAAGAGTTAAATGAGATCTTACTATAACACCTTCAGCTGAACAGAAGGTTCATTTGATCCTAGCCTATCTTTAGATAGGCCTCAATAAGACCAGTAACATGAATTGAACACTAGAATCCCCAGATTCACCATCCTGTATCTCCTTTGACTATTGTTAACCAAATCACCATTAACCATTTTAAGCAGAAACTTAACTACGTTACTCACTACAAGCTATTGATAAGCTTGAATTAGCTAATGAAGACAAAGAATGAAAGCTTGAAACAGATTTAAAACAATAATATGCTTGAAAATGAAGTTGCTAAGAATTTAAAAGGAATCTAACTTTTATTAATACTGAAATTTAATACAAAGCTTTAACACTAGAATTACAATAAGCTAAAGCTTGTTACTACACTACTCCTAAAGCTACTCTAAGCTTAATCTACTCCTAAGCTAACCAACCCAAAATTGTGAGTGAGGAGTTCTTTTTATAGCCTGAGGAGAAGCTTGGGTCTCAATTTCCATGCTGGCAATCCGAGTGCAAAGGGTGCTTTCTTGAGCTTCATCAAAACCGTACAAATTAATTCCTATCCATCATTAGCCGTTTGATCATTCCAAATGACGTGTCCTGTCCAATAAGATGATGCCACGTATCCATAGGTGTGCTAGTTTGAGTCTGACAACTTCTGACACATCTGAGAGCTTCTAGAAACACTCGGATTTGACCCTTATACCCTTAATCTCTGTAATTTGATGTTATGGTCAATTAGGGCTTGTGTGAATAGTAACAATTGGGGGCGGGTAATATTGTTATGTTTGACCGTGGGTTATTTATTGGTTGACTTGGGTATTTGTTGAGTGGATCCAGGTATAAGTATTGTTGACATAAATAATGTGTGAAAACGTTATTCATATCTTTCGATATCTCTATATTTTGACGATCCCAAAATGTAAAATCGTCAATCGTATAATTACTACGTAAACAAGTATTAAGCTAGTTTATATCACTATATCCAACTTAATCACTTAAGGTATGGATAAACAAGTGCTTAATACATCTCATGATCAAAGGGGTAGTTAATTAATTAACACAAAGTTTATTTAATCATATAAACATATTATATATTTTTGAAAAACACTTTTGATAATAAAGAAAAATGTTTTAATCATACTAAATATATGATTTCAAATATTTAACCAAAATCAGTTAGTTTTTCACCAAATAAACTATCTCCACTAAAAGACAAGTTTTCTGGCCGTTACAGTTGGGCGGCCCCCTTAATTATAAGGGGCGGTCCCCTTAATTTTAAGGGGGCCGGCCATGATTTAAGGGGACCGGCCAGGCTCCCCTGTCAGAAACTGTCAGAATTCTTCTCCTATAAATACCACCTTAATTCTGGAATTTTTCCCCACCTTTTGCACGAAATTTTCAGATCTGTAACTCTCTAAACATTCTCTAAAACCCTTTGATCATTAGTATATTAATCCTTGTTTCAAGTGATTCAATCCCTAATCATCCATTCTCATTCAAAGTGCAAAAGAAGAACACTCTCTCTACAACCAAGCTCAAGAGGTGTTGAAGAATAGTTGTGCATAGTGTATATATATATATATATATATATATATATATATATATATATATATATATATATATATATATATATATATATATATATATATATATATATATATTCATTTGTGAATATTGTGTTGTGCTTGTGATTAGTTGTGTAGATAATAGAAGTTGATAAGTAGTGAAATATGATAGTTGTGAAGATAGGTGTGAAGTAGAAGATTGGTGTGTAGTATATTGGTGTGAAGAGGTTGTGTAGAAGGTGTGACTTAGGTGTGACGAAATTGTGGTGTGAAAAGTGGTGTGTAGATTGGTGTGTAAATTGGTGTGTAAGGTTTTCTCCGCCAAAAGGGAGTTTGTTGACATAGTGAAGAAAACTCTCGAGTAGGTGACTCGGGGAGTAGAGTAGGAACAAGGAAGGTGTCCTTGTAGCCGAACCACTATAAATCCTTGTATTGTGGTTTGATCTTTCTAACTCTTCTCATTACTTATTTATTTACCTTTACTATATTAGTTTTGTTAGTTAGTTACCATACAATTGTTCATATAGTGCAAGTTTTGAATTCACATAAACTAGAATCGAAGTTTTTAAAACAAACTTGTGTTTATAAATTTTAAAAGGACGTAAAGCTGTTCAACCCCCCCCTTCTAGTTTTCCACAATTGGTATCAGGAGCCACGTCTAGCAAGATCTTTAAAATATATTGTATTTTAAAACTTGTAACGATCTATGGAATCTGAAAAATATTTAGAAGGGCAATCTATGCAAAGACCACCACTATTTGAAAGTGATGGATTTTTATATTGGAAAAATCGATTCGAAACTTATGTGAAATCAAAAGATCTAGATCTTTGGCATATTATTACCAATGGTGACTTTTTACCTATTCAAAATAATCCCGAAACTAAGAAAGATGAAATCGTACCTTTTGAAAAACAAAATGATGATTTAAAAAGAAAACTTGCTAAAAATAATGAAGCAAAAATGGTTATTTAGAATGCGCTACCACATAAAGAGTACGAAAGGATCTTTATGTGTGAAACCGCAAAAGAAATTTGGAACTCTTTATTAATAACCCACCAAGGTAATAATCAAGTCAAAGATAACAAAATAGATCTACTTGTTCAACAATATGAGCAATTCATGATTCCGGAAGAGGAATCAATTGATAATTCTTTTGCTAGATTTAACACCATAATCACAAGTTTAAAAGCACTTGATGAGAATTTCTCTAGTAAGAATTTTGTTAGGAAGTTTCTTAGAGCTCTTCACCCAAAATGGCGAGCTAAAGTGACGGCTATTGAAGAATCGAAGAATTTGTCAACGCTACAACTTGATGAATTAATTGGTAATTTAAAAGTCTATGAAGCTATAATAAAGAAGGACTCCGAAATGGTTAAAGGGAAACGAGAGCAAAGCAAGTCAATCACCTTGAAAGCTAGAAAGGAATCCAACAACGAAGATAGCTCATCTTCCGAAAGCGAAGACGAAGAATATGCCATGGCCGTAAGAGATTTCAAGAAATTCTTCAAAAGGCGAGGAAGATTCGTTAGACAACCACACGATGAAAGAAGAACATCTCAAAAGAATAATGATGACAAGTATAGCAAGAATGAAAGAAAATGTTTCAAGTGTGGTGATCCGAATCACCTTATTGGAAAATGTCCAATGATGACAAGAGATCAAAATCAAAGAACGTTTGTTGGAGGTGCCTGGAGTGATAGCGATGAAGATGAGAAAGAAACAACAAAGGAAGAAAAGTGTCTCATGGCTAAAACATCAAGTGAGGTACGTTCCGAAACCGAATATTTTAGTGATGAAAATTTATCATTAGATGAAAAAGACTTAGATAGTGAATACAATAGATTATGCAAACTAGGACAACAAGTTATGGCTAAAAACAAATCATTAAAATACATAAATAACCAATTAGAAAATGAAGTACTTGAACTAAAAATTAAAATACATCAACTTGAGAAAGGTAAAAAAACTTTTGAAGAATGTAAATCATGTCAAGTACTTAGAAGTGAAAACAACAAACTTAAGGAAGAAATTTGTAAACTTGATAAATTTGAAAATAGTAGTAACTCACTTAGTAAAATTATAAGTTTCCAAAGAATATCCGGAGATAAAACCGGTCTAGGTTTCAACTCAACCGAAGCCTCAACAAGTGAAGTTAAAAATGTTAAATTTGAAAGCAAACTTAAGGAACTAAAACCTTCAAAACCTAATCCTGAGTATATACTCATAAATGATAAGAAAATACATCTAGCTAGTAATGAAGAAATAAAACCATTTTATAAACCATCTTTAAAAACCGAAGTAGGATCGTCCAAAACTAAAACAAAATCTAAAACACCACCACCTAGGAAACCAAATAACTCTTACCCTAAACCTAAAACACCTCAATCAAGAGTAAACCAAAGTAGACAAAACTTTAACAATAATCAACAAATGTGGAACTTCAATCCATGGGGAATGTTTCCACCATATATGCACCCAAGTCAAATACATAACATGTTCGGGAAAAACAACTTTGGTCAAATAAGACCATGGGGACCAACGTGAAAACTTTCGCCACTCATACATGGAAATCTTTGATGTCACCTCGTGTTCGGACTTTCATTTGAAGATTTTGAAGTTTAACACATTGAAGACGAAAGGTACACATTTCCTTTTATTTCCTTGTAAACAAATACATGCTTAGTTTAGTATCTAGCTTTTATGAGATTTTGATTGGTTCATTATTCTCTCTAGTCTTTACTTCTATACATATATATACTCATTTACTTATACTATATCTTAATATATATATATATATATATATATATATATATACACTTAATTATATCTAGGATCTTATAACCTAGAAAATTCATTTGTTGATTTTCTAGAACTAGAAATTTTTCGTTTACGAACCTTTTCTTTTCCCCACTTGCCTTATTGAACTTAATTGTTCAACAACACTCATGTTGATGAAGAGAGATGAGTCAAAAAATCTATGGATGAAACAAACTCCCGGCTTCCGTTGCATTCGTCTCCTTCTTTTATTCTCGTCTTATAAGCCCATACTACATATATATATATATATATATATATATATATATATATATATATATATATATATATATATATATATACACACATATACTTATTAACCTTCCACAACGTTCTCGTGTACTTGACAACTTGATAAATTTCATCCGAAACGATCAAGAAAATTTAATTGGCAAATTGTCGATTAAAAGTGTCAAGTAATTCCTTTCGTGCGAATACCCTCCAACGTATTTTTGATTAAATATAAATCTAATACATACATATGAATAATTTTTTGCTCCTTCCAGAACCCAAAATCACAAAAATCGATTTTTGGAGGGCGGCCCCCATAATGTTTAAGGGGACCGGCAGCCAAATGAAGGGCGGCCCCCTTAATGTTTAAGGGGCCGGCCATCTGATTGTTCAAATTCATTTTTCTCCTTTTTCCTTTTGCCAAACACTCCACATTTTCATACCCCCTTCCACTGCTTCTGCTGTGACGAAAACATAAACCCAAAAACCTCTCAAATCACTTCCAAATCACATAATTCGGGTTAATTCGCAAAGGGCAAATTCATCTAACACAATCACCATTACATAATGTAAGTTTTTCATAACACATTTCATCTAATTTCATCTTATTTGATCATACTCATGATTATGCATGTTTTATAAAATTCGTCAAATTTCATAATTTCTTTCGAATTAAGCCTTAAAACTTCATAACCAAATGCTTCCCCTAGGATTAGGATGATTGATCAACACTAGAAACTAGTTATTATAAACTATCATGTCGAAAATTTTTGAAAAATTTCATACACTCCTTTTCAAAATTTTTAGTAAACTTATTGTTGAATAATGATTTGAAAACGTGTTAAAACTAATCACATTATACTTGTGTAACTTGTAAAACTTGAAATTACATTTTCGCAACTAAGAAAAATTATATTGGTTCACAATATAGGGGTGTTTGGATTATGTCCAAATAATATCGAAACATAGTCATTATAATTTTTATAAAACTTTGTTATAATTATAAACCTTAAAATTGTTTATCGAACTCGGCAAGATATATAATTCATATATATATTGACGCACTAGAGGTATAAGTCACTAGTTAAGGAAGCGTTTGGTTTATTACTAAAAATGACATTTTTAAGTAAAAATACAAACCATCTTTTTCAAAAACAAATCACATGCATAAGAAACTCGCAAGAAATAGCTAGTTTTACAATCTAATGTAAATCTAGCAAATTTCATGATATATTAAGATGTTTAAAGGGGCGTTTGGATTTGTCCATAACCACTCATTAAACTTCGTAAAATATATCTAGAACAAGTTAAAAACAATATTAAGGAACATGGTAATCTACTTCTTAGGATTAGTGACGAAGTATGTTTACGTTCCAACATAAGCCTTGACAATAAACATATACTTTTATCTTTCTTTATATTTATTTTGGTCTTTTTGTATTGTTGATGTGTTTAGGTGAAAATGCCCAAAGCAACTACCGAAGATCTTTCTCACACTAAAAACTACATTCCCAAAGTTTCTCAACTCCCTACCACATCTCCTTCCATTGGACTTATCTATCGTCAAATTGAAGATAGAAATATTCATGAGGGACGTGTAGTAGATCTTGCTTTTGCTCAATCCGAGTACATAAATCGCTTGTTCTCAAGCATCAACTTCAATTGTCTTTATGAAATAAATGAACCTATTATTCCTCGCTTCATAATGGATTTCTATAGCCAAGTCACCGTCCAAACCAATGATCTTGGTTTCATCACCATCTCTTTCATGATTCAAAATGAATTTATCACCCTAACTCTCGAACAATTTGGTCATATCCTCCAAATTCCATTTAGAGGTCAAGCAGTTTTCTCAAACGAGTGGGACCTCGAATCTCTTAATCGCTATCGACCAACCTTCGGTCCCTATCTCGACAAAATTCCTCATCCCAACGAAATTCGTCAAGTCCTTGGTATAGATCGTGCCACCACAAGTCAAAAAATAAAATCCAAAAACGTTCAAATCTCTCCATACCAACTTCTCCTCAAAGAATTAAGCCCTCACATGAAGCGTTGGGAAGAACTCATTCGTGAGAATGCGTTTGGTACTGGAGGTCACCGGGACCATCTCCCGGCTAGCCTTGCTCACATGTTGTATTGTATAGCTGTCGAAAAGCCGTACAATTTGGCCTACTTCTTTATCAAACGGATTGAGTGTGCTAGAAAAACTCCCAAAGCCAACCTTCCATATGGAATGTTCCTTACTCGTATCTATCGTCATGTTATCGAGTACTACCCCGATCTTGACAATAGTATCTATGAGTCCATCTACCCCACTCTACGTACTCTCGCTCTAAAACAAGCTCGACGAACTCGAAGTGACAAGGGTAAAACTCGTCGTCATAGCTTTCATGGATCATCCTCAAGGCAAGACGATGACGATGAGGAGGAATACATCCATGATGCTAGTACCCCTTCGTTTTCTGAGTTCGTTGACGATTTAGAGGATCTTGACTATCCCAACTATTCTACTCCATCTCCAAGTGATCAAACTAAAGAAGTGCTTCATGAACGAACTACCGAGATGCTTAGAAAACAAAAGAGCTTGCACGAAGAAGTTAGAGGTGGCTTCAAATCTATTGGGAAGACTTTGAAGGGTATCTTCGGGAAGAAAAAGAAATGATATGCTTGAATTATGTTTGTTAAACAATACTTAATTTTTATGTCTTGTGTGCTATTTATCCGAAGTTTATTCGGAAGTACTTGTTATTTGAATATTTGTTTAGGATGCTTACTTGATGGTTATTATACTTTTTAATGCATGCTTCTATTAAACTATATATATGTTTGCATGATTAGTTAATATTTAAATTACTATGTGACATGTATGCTTTCTAATAGACCAAAACAAATATGAAATGTCCAAATAGAGCTTGCTGCAAATACAAACCAGAACATAACATTTTTTCCAGAAAATTTTTGAAAATTTTGGTTTCTGGGTCGTCAGATGGGCGGCCCCCTTAAATCATAAAGGGCGGCCCCCTTAAAATTAAGGGGACCGGCCTCCATTTAAGGGGACCGGCCATCTGGAACAGTTTTTACACTGTTTTCTTTTGCATCTTGTGATCCCTTTTGCTAGTCCCAACTACCATTTCCCTTAAAAACTAAACTGATTTTGGAATATAACACTACAATTTCAAATTAATTCCATTTCTAAACATATTTTCCCACTATATAATCTCCATGCATGTTTAATTCACATTCCATCATCCTCAAACATTCATCAAACATCATCATGTCATCACCAAGAACCACCTACTCAAACAATGCCAAGAAACAAAAACTTGTCATCATTCCACCTAAACAACTCTTCATTGATCTTACAAATGAAGACAACACCACTCCATCTCCACCACCTCAATGTTCATCTCCTAGTGCACCAAATGCACCCTCCAAAACACCTTCAACAAATGGAAACTCCACTTCCTCCATACCATCCACTTCATCCATAAATGACTACATCAACACCCACTTATCTCCTCTAACAATTGATCAACCATCACAACCTACCAATGAGAACACATCTCTTGCACTCACTCTCTCATTATCACCATTAACACCTCTTGATGCACATTTCTCATCATCTCCTATCAACCCACCAACCTATAACCCCGTCCCATGGGGCTTACTTGAAGCTCATGGAGACACTTGACTTTGTTGCATTCACAACCGAACAATTGTGTTCGGATTAAGAGATGAGATCCAATACATGTTTTCTCATATTGAAAACATGTTGCATCAACCACCAACAACAAACACAACACCCCCACCACCATCAACAAACACACCTCCACCATCACCATCTCCATGTTCACCATCCATTCCTCCCAATTAAACATGTATGGTGTTTCACAAATAAAATTGTGTTAAACCCTTTTGGATGGCAAGCTCTAGAGAGGACTCTCATGTTTGAGACTTGGTCTTTTATTTTAATGTTGTTTCTAAACCTTTAAGGCTTTTGTTATGCTTGATGTAATTTTTTTTTTATCATTAATATTATGGTTATGTTTAGTTTTTATTCTTGCATGCTATATCCATATATATGTTGCTTGCCACTAAATATTTTTGCAAGATATCCATATCTCGATTCCTTTTGGCCTCAAAACGAGGGGGAGTATACTTCAAGGGGGAGCTTCCATCAACATGGGAAAGCCTTTTTGATGCTAACAAAAAGGGGGAGAAGTGATATAAACTCAAAATAATACTTGAATATATACTAATTTTCGATTAATGAGTTTAAATTTTGTAATCATCAAAAAGGGGGAGATTGTTGACATAAATAATGTGTGAAAACGTTATTCATATCTTTCGATATCTCTATATTTTGACGATCACAAAATGTAAAATCGTCAATCGTATAATTACTACGTAAACAAGTATTAAGCTAGTTTATATCACTATATCCAACTTAATCACTTAAGGTATGGATAAACAAGTGCTTAATACATCTCATGATCAAAGGGGTAGTTAATTAATTAACACAAAGTTTATTTAATCATATAAACATATTATATATTTTTGAAAAACACTTTTGGTAATAAAGAAAAATGTTTTAATCATACTAAATATATGATTTCAAATATTTAACCAAAATCAGTTAGTTTTTCACCAAATAAACTTTCTCCACTAAAAGACAAGTTTTCTGGCCGTTACAGTTGGGCGGCCCCCTTAATTATAAGGGGCGGTCCCCTTAATTTTAAGGGGGCCGGCCATGATTTAAGGGGACCGGCCAGGCTCCCCTGTCAGAAACTGTCAGAATTCTTCTCCTATAAATACCACCTTAATTCTGGAATTTTTCCCCACCTTTTGCATGAAATTTTCAGATCTATAACTCTCTAAACATTCTCTAAAACCCTTTGATCATTAGTATATTAATCATTGTTTCAAGTGATTCAATCCCTAATCATCCATTCTCATTCAAAGTGCAAAAGAAGAACACTCTCTCTACAACCAAGCTCAAGAGGTGTTGAAGAATAGTTGTGCATAGTGTGTATATATATATTCATTTGTGAATATTGTGTTGTGCTTGTGATTAGTTGTGTAGATAATAGAAGTTGATAAGTAGTGAAATAGGATAGTTGTGAAGATAGGTGTGAAGTAGAAGATTGGTGTGTAGTATATTGGTGTGAAGAGGTTGTGTAGAAGGTGTGACTTAGGTGTGACGAAATTGTGGTGTGTAGATTGGTGTGTAAATTGGTGTGTAAGGTTTTCTACGCCAAAAAGGAGTTTGTTGACATAGTGAAGAAAACTCTCGAGTAGGTGACTCGGGGAGTGGAGTAGGAACAAGGAAGGTGTCCTTGTAGCCGAACCACTATAAATCCTTGTGTTGTGGTTTGATCTTTCTAACTCTTCTCATTACTTATTTATTTATCTTTACTATATTAGTTTTGTTAGTTAGTTACCATACAATTGTTCATATAGTGCAAGTTTTGAATTCACATAAACTAGAATCGAAGTTTTTAAAACAAACTTGTGTTTATAAATTTTAAAAGGACGTAAAACTATTCAACCCCCCCTTCTAGTTTTCCACAAGTATAAATGGAATGGGCTTTAGGTATATGTTGTGGAAGTTGGGCTCGTGGGTTTATGATGTAGCAAATTTAGATTTAGGATTAAGGATTTAACTATAGGGACCAATGTTGTAAATTTATAAAGCACAAGGACCAATCCTGATAATCTCTGAAATGTACTTCCAAGGGCTAAACTTGACACAATATGGAATTTGAGGGTCTTTGAAGATTAAAATCTTCCCCAGCTCTGGCTTTTCACGCTCTTTCCATTCTCTCGTGCTTGTGTTTTATTGCTTTTGCTTTTATTTTATCCAAATTTCTCAATATCCGCACCTGCACAATCACAAACACAAAAACAACAAATATTTGGCATTTATTGTCGGGTTTTTGGTCTTTTGGTCCGCTTATTAATGTTAAAAGTATGTGTAAAATAACACATACCATTCTCTAATATTCTACAACTTGTTCCATACTTTACAATGAAAAATTGGAAAAATATATATAGACAAAGCATCCTGACGGCGTCATGTATTAACTTTTGACGCTGTCAACTCGCCACCAAGTTAAGAGTCGTATTGCCTAGATCCAGTCTTGACGCCTTCGTGTGTAAATCTACTCTGGGCCGTCACTTGCATTTTGACCCTGACGGCCTTGGTGACGCTGTCAGGCCAATTACATTGAAAATACTCTGGGCCGTCATGTTATAATTTCCACATCCACCTCTTTTGACACTCTTGACGCCGTCATGTGTTAAGCCTTGACGTCGTCAGGTACTGTTCCCAGCAAAGAATTTGAGACTTTGCCGTTTTCTTCACTTTTATGCTCCAAAAACGTCCAAAACACTTCCTTTTCCAGATTTCTCCTCAAAAGTACCTAAATGACAAAAGGAACGATTTAGGGCAATAATTGATCAAATAATCACGAATTCGGGCTTAAATGACCCCTTAAAAGCGGTACACTTTTCACCTCATCATGTATGCAAGTCCAGCTTCATGCTTGCAGGTCTGGAACTAAACCTTTCAAGAATGTATGTTCTGCCGCGGGGTCCTTAAACAAACTCTCCCTGTTGTTAAAAAAAGGTAGCCTTGACAACAACTGTTAAAAGGACATGATTTCCAGTAGTCAAATATGACAATTAATTTCTTAAAAAACCACAGTTGGAAAACAATCACGCACACATAGAAACGCGTACACACCTGGATATCAGTTTAGTAGATGACACAACCATACATTAAAGATTTTCTTGTTGTCGCTCTTTTGTTGATTGCCCTTGCATCCATGTAAATCTGATACAACAAAAGAAACACACCAAGTTCAAACTTATTGATAAATATAGTAAGTTTAGCACAACGCTAGAAAACAACAAATGCTTATCTACTTAACATGGCTGCTTATTACTTGCATATTTTAAAAGAAATAAGATGTCGTTCAGGATTTTTTTTTGTTTTCCTCCAAATGGCATTGCTACATGGATAAGGCATTCTTAATGACACATGTAAGCACTGATATGAAAAGAATGGTAACTTATCATAACACAACTACTTCCATTTGAGGTATTAATTCTATAGTAAATCTGAGGTGCTTAGTTCAAAAGTAAATATACACAGAGGTAAACTATGATAGCAATAAGGATATCATGAAACATTCTTGCATTAAGTAAAATATTCAGTATATTTTTTGTCTAGGGATGCCTCATTAGGGTGTTTGTTTTTTATGTTCAAGTTACTGTTGCTTTTCATTTGCCCTATTATTTTTTGTCTAGTTATAATGATAACATGCTGAAAATTTAAAGCCAATGCAAGTCAGGCATCCTCTATTTTTCAGTAGGTGCATGCATGTGATTTTTACTTGGATTGTTCGGCATGGGTTTTAGTATTTACAGCAGGGGTATGAGTTATGTATATTTATACTTTGTCTTTCAGTTTGCACATAATTAAAAGAAATAAACTCTATGGAAGGACTTTAAAGGTGTGCGGAGCTGCGACAGGCCTCTAATTCTATTGAATGGGATGAGATGATGTTGTTGTACTGTCGCAGGCCTATAATTGAGTATTAACGGTGTGTTGCCATTTCAAGATTGATGATGGAGTGGTGTATGTTGAGGTCTGCTGCTGTGTTTCCAATAAAGGTGTTTTGGCATGTGCTTGCTTAACATAAGTGTATGTCGTCTCCTGTCACGATGTGTTTGTACTTATGTTTTTATGTTATTGGGTCGTAAAACTATATGGTATGCTTATTCTAGTAGGTTGTATGATATTTTGCTCAATGAAAATGCATGCTTGTATTAAGTAAAGTGTGTCTTTGTACCTTTTTGTTTCTTTATTTTTCTTGGTTGATTTGGAAAGAGTGGCCTTTTCACTTTTTTGCTTTTCTTTTCTAAATCCGTTTTTGGTTGTTCCTTCTGTTGTTGTACTGTTGGGGTGCTGGTGTGGGTGTTCCTGATTTTCATGATTGGCTAGAATATAGTAATAATTATTATTTGCAAAAACTAATGTTGGTCGTAGTCGTGTAATAGCTATTGTTACCTAGAAGCTGTTTATCGGGTGTGCTTGTTCCTTCGCTGTTTTTTCTGGCCGCAGGGGTGTGGTTCTTAACCAACTGCTGGCATGTGTATCCTGTGATATCACCCGCTACTGGTGTGAAAAAAAGTTATTAGTGCTGTTGCGGACGTATCTGTGATTGACCCTTTAAAATTATATCTGCATTCATGTAACCGGGCGGTTATGTTGACTAATTTTTTTAAGTATAAAAGGTTGTAAGAGTGGGTTTCATCAACAATCACCTGTGTAATATGGTTTTGACTGTTCACTGTGGTCAACGCTTTTGTAGATGTCGTTTTCCTGTGTTACTTTCCAGCTGCATTCGTTGCATGATATATAGCACCAGCTTTTGCTTTTGTCGATGTTGGTAATCTTTGCGCCGCTAGTAAATCTTACCCCCTTTAATTATTGGAACATGTAGTTAGCCAAAGCATGCATGTTTCAATAAAGGGTGATATGTGTTTGTTTGTTACTTACAAAAAAATTATGTAGTCGAAATCTTACCTTGTAGGTATTGGGATTTTGTTTGAGAAGCGTTTTCAGTGGGTATCTGTTTCTATTCTTCTCTTGGTCAAGATCCAGAAGTACCACCATAAGACGGTTAGCGCAAGTGTGAAGAAGTTCCTGAATCTATCATGATGAAGAAACCTAATGTCAGAAAGGGGACATAATTATTTTTTGGTTCAATCCAATGCAGAACACGCACCTGTGGACATTCGACCATGTTGCCTTTTATGCACACCATATGGTCTGTTGACCCGGGTACTCTCTAGTTGTTGCTGTCTGGACGCCATATGGTTCGGGACACAGTCAACCTATCCGATGATATATTAGCACATTCGTTGCACGACTGATGGTAGCCTTCTTGTCAAGCCTATAGGCAATAGCAGCTGCGGATGGGTCATTCATCAAACGTAGAACATCAAGACCATCAAATTGAAAGACAAATACATGCTTGCGTAAGATTGTTTACGAAACGAAACAAATGAACCCACTGACTTCAAGATGACGTTCTCAGCTAGCCCAATTTGCAACCCTGTTCTCATGTTTTTGCTTTTTGACATTTCTTTATGTGCCAGATATGTACCATGACATTTACTTCATAAATCGAAGTGTTTTTCATAGAACTCAAAACACAGCAACATAAACATGGTGTGGCAGTTATATACATGATGTTTGGAAAAGTTTTTTTTGTTGATGATGTGTGGGAGTTGTTTGTATCGTATTTAGATGATGAACTCTGTGCAGGTGGAGGAAGTGTTATTCGATAGCTTCATTCCTAAGAGGCATAGTATACAAAGATTATAACAAAAAAGATACATAATACTATCACGATATGTAGTAACATGCATAATATACCTTTAAGCTAATCTCAAATATTGATTTAGTTGCCTTTTCTGTTAACATTATTTCTCATGTTAATTCAGTTTGATTAAGCAAAAAGCAACAAAACCTCATAAGCCCAATATATAATTATCTAGTGTTTTTCAGCTGAACGTAAGATAAGCACCTAATTAGTACCGAGAAAGAAACCAAATTTGATCTGTGGCACATACTTTTTGATCTCGACTCCAGTACTTCATGGTTTCACTTTAACTTGCAAATACGTACCTGGTGACACATCTTTTCTAGTTCATAAGGACGACACATTTTCTGTAAAAAGTCAAAGTAGTTTTTTTATGCTCTGCACGATACGGCCTGCAAATGAAATCAAGATTCAGCAGCTCCAACCACAAAAAAAAAAAAAAAAAAAAAAAAAAAAAAAAAAAAAAAAAAAAAAACAGAAACGTTACTCTACTACTATTTGATGTGTGGGATTGTACCCTCACAAAAGGTTTTACCTCTCAAGGGATCTCAACAGGCTTGCAATCCCCACCAGGCAGTGTACCTGACCGATGTGGTATAGTGTAGTTGCAAGTACCGGGGGATTGATCGTTCTACTTGAGGAATAGTGTTCGTTAGGATCAAAACTTAATTAAATTAGATCTAGATGTGAGGATGATTCTTTTTGTATTTTTATATTTTATGGAAAGCAAGTAAAAATCTCGGGTATTGGAAGAGAGGGCGAAATTAGTTGCTAGTCAACTAACCCAATTAACTATAAATGCAATAAAAATAAAATAACAAGAAAGTAAATGTTGAGAAAAACAATAATGAGAGAAACGTGTTTACTTAGATTTCACTACTCCCTAGCTATCTTTCATTAGTTGAATAGTTTGTTACAATTGCGTGGATGACGGGTTATATTCCTTAATACCATTCGTGGGGCCGTGTACGAACTTCCCCAACTCTATAAGCTTTTACCTCTTCCTATGTCGAGCCGAAAACTAGCTCCTAACATGGCCTCCTTAGTAGTCACTCATGCATTAAATACAACCATTAAAATCGTAGTACACATCCGATTCATGTTTCTTAAGACGGTCAAGCAAGTTACCAATTGTAAGTTAGCCGGTTTTCTTAAGCCTAACATCAAAATTATTCATCCACAACAATTAATAACAAACAATAAATCAACAATCAACAGCTAGGTTTCATTACATCTAAGCAAACACAAACAAACCTAAACTAGCATGTTAAAGTAAAGACAAGCATAAGATAGAATCAAACAACGCATAGACATATTGAATGATTATTGGAAGACTTATCTTTATTGAAACATGGATGAAAAAAGGGTGAAAAACCCTGTAAAATTCGACCTAGGGTTTATCCCAATGTTCTCCCAAAATTTCTCTCTCAAGTTCTATCCAATGAATGAAAATTAGAAAACTATATATAGAGATTACACGTATGATGGCGTCACGTTGTAATTCTGACGCCGTCAACTAGCCGCCAATACTCTCCTCGGATTGCCTAGATCCAGATCTGATGCCGTCACTTGTAAATCATCTCTTTTCCGTCACGTGTTAATTTGCTCTTGACGGCCTTGGCCTCCCAAAGCGTGATGCCGTCACTCTTTAAATCCCAAAAACATTCTGGCGCGTCTCGTGTAACTTTTTATCCACCTCTTTGCCAACACATGACGCAGTCACATGCAAAGTGTGAGGCCGTCAAGTACTAATTTCAGCTCGATTTTGGAGACTTTGCCGTTTTCTTCACTTTTCGCTCCAAAAACGTCCAAACTGCTTCTTTTTCTAGATTTCTTCTCCAAAGTACCTAAAATGACAAAAGAAACGATTTGAGGAAATATTTGATCAAATAATCACGACTTAGGGCTTAAATGACCCCCTAAAAGCGTAACACTTTTCGCCTCATCACTATTATTTTATATTCTAGCAATATATAGACAATAGATCAAAAGGAAAGTTACCATTTGCCATTGCTACTGTCTTTGAAAGAAGATTTAGCATCTCACCACTTTTTACGGTTCTCGGCTACAATAATCGCCTCTATGGCTGAAACCGGCTGTATTTCATTTGGGATTTCCTGTTACAAAAGAATAAACCCGTTACGAAACAAAACCCCTAATAATCTCAAATACTCACCACAGCCTGAAATTATACTACTTTCACAGAATTTCACTAATATATATATATATATATATATATATATATATATATATATATATATATATATATATATATATATATATATATATATATACTAGGCGAGTACCCGTGCATAGCAACGGAATTCCTAGCGGCAGATAATTAACGATTTGTGATATTGTGGTGAGTGTTTTGTGTAGAGTTCAAAATAGAACGTGAACCGATCAGAATGTAATTGCAAACGGTTGTACTACACGATAACTAAAATATAAAAAAAAATTCTTAACATCTATCAAACAACATATAAAAACATTTAATGAAATTGAAAGTAAAACGTTACATCAGTTATGAAATAAAAACTAACAACACACGTTACTCTTGATAAATGACATTCGAGGTGTAGATTCCTGCTTGACGGAACTCTTTGACTGGATTAACCAATACCTTTGTTGTTCTACGGGAAATCCCTCTAGATAATGCCACATAAAGCTGGTCATGGGAGAAAACAGAGTCAGGCAAATAGACACCCACATTTGGAATTGTTTGGCCTTGAGCTTTATTAATAGTCATCGCAAAGCTAAGGCGAATAGGGAAGTGTGTTCTCTTTAGTTTGAAAGAGAACATGTCTTCTTCAGATGGAGCAAGAGGAATTCTTGGCAAGAGCACTCTAACTCCAGCGTGTTGCCCGACAGCAATCTCGGCGTTGATGACATTAGGGTCAAAACGTTTACATATCAACCTCATGTCATTACATAATCCATTTTCTGGATCGAGATTCCTTAAAAGAATAATCGGGCATCCTATTTTCAAACGCAAGCAATGAGGGGGCAACCCGCAAGCAACGAGATTTTATAGCGACATATAGTTTATTGATAAAAAAAAAGTTTATAGGTTATACGAAAAATAATAAAAGTTTGAAGATTTTGGAATTAAACATAATGTTTTGAAACCTGGTTCGACCCGGGTGGTTCAACTGGTTGAACCGTTCCGGTCGGAAAACGGGTTTGAAGCGTCCCGGGTCAACCCGGTTTGTGTTTTAATTGGTTGTATTTAATTTGGTAGATATGTTTTTAATTGGTTGTACAATGTAAATAAATCATTGTACTTTTAAGTAATGAATAATGTTTTGAAACCCGGTTCGACTCGGGTGGTTCAACCGGTTGAACCGTTCCGGTCGAAAAGTAGGTCGATTTAAACCGGGTCAACTTGCTAGGTTGGTTCGAAAATGGGTCAAATTAAACTGGGTCAACCCGCCGGGTTTGAAGCGTCCCGGGTCAACCCGATTTGTCTTTGAATTGGTTGTATTTAAACTAGGTCAACTTGCTAGGTTGGGTCGAAAACGGGTCAAATTAAGCTGGGTCAACCCGCCAGGTTTGAAGCGCCCGTGTCAACCCGATTTGTGTTTGAATTGGTTGTATTTAATTTGGTAGATATGCTTTAATTTGGTTGTACAATGTGAATAAATAATTGTAATTTTAAGTATTGGGGTTTTAATAAAAGTATTAATTACAATCCACTTTCTCTCTCATTTGATTATTGTTGAAAACTCAACATTCCACATTAACCATTTTTACATTAAATATAGTATATATATATATATATATATATATATATATATATATATATATACACACACACACATATATTGAAAACTACAAAAAATAAAACTACCTGAAATTATCATAAATTCCATCATATCATACAAAGATTAGTACTTGACATAATTGGAATGTCCTTTTCATTTCTAGAATAAAAAAGGTTGCTTCTTCCTCAATTTATATGTTCATTTTTCGTTTTGCAATTAAGTTCTAATAGTAAAGAAATCCACAAATTACAAACGAATGCATCTATATTGACAAAAAAACAAAAATAAAACAAAAAATAAATAAATTAAAATTTTGTTATACCTTTGCCATCTCATAATTTTTGCCCAGTTCATACTGAGAAAAAATAATTTTAAAAAAAATAAAATTAGGCAACATTTATACCTCATAAATTTTCATCATCTCTTCCTTCATACTGCCATAAAAAAAAATTAAACCATCAATAACAATCTACAATAATAAAAATCATAAACCCCAAACAAATCAAAGAAAGAAAAAAAACGAAATTAAACAAAATCGTTAACCAAGATTTAAAAAAAAACATCTTCAAACCACCAATCAAACAAAATCCGTATCATAATTTTGAAAAACAGAAAGGAAAAAAACATGATAATATATATGAACCCCCAAATTAACAAAACCCCCAAAGTAACAAAATCCTAATTTGAAATAACGATTTTTTTTTTTTTTTTTTTTTTTTTTTTTTTTTTAATCTGGGATCTGATTAATGTGTGTGTGTGTGGAAGAAGCTTCAAGAACACCCCCGTTATTTTTTTTGGTTGTTTATTAATATGTGTGTGTCTGTGTGTGTGTGTGTGGAAGATGGAGTTTGGGAGGCAGCAAAACACTGTTGCTAACCCTGTACACATACACCCATATGCACTGTATCAACTTTAAAAAAGTCTGTGGGAGAGCAATTTTGGTAGTAATGCATGCTAATGTGCTTGTACCATTTAACAAAAAGTCTGTGAAAGCAATTGGGGGGAGCAGCCCTCTCTTTAGTATATTGATATAATAAATTTGATCATATAATGGTGGATGTCATAGAATGGCAGAACTTTGATTATGCGATTAGCATGCGGTGGAAATGAGAAACCATGATCTTTCACGTTTGATCTTTAAAATGTGTTCTCTCACGATACAGTATATACATTATAGGTTTTGGAAATGAATAAATACGTGGACTGCGGTCTTAAAGCAGAAATATATAGATCATATTTTCATGTCGATTTTAGTCGTAAATTTCCTATCATATCTTGAAAACCAAGCTTGATATACATTGATATCTATACTTCTATAAATACACAATTACAAAATTTTTTTTGAACGGAAAATAAGATTATATTAAAAAGAGCTAGAAAGAAACTAGCAGTACAAGCTACACGCAAATCGATCCAATAGACCAAAGAGATTAGGGAACTAAATAAGCTCTAATGAAATAGGACAGACACGCAAAAAACCGATGGCAACTAGAATCAGACAGGAGATGCCACCATGGCGTCAAAAATATGACCTCCCGTGAACGAAACTGAACACCCGTTGCATCATACCGCAAATGCAAAGCGATATAACCGGCATCCTTTGTTTGTCTCGTTAAGGCGTTGTGTAGAAAAATAGCTTCTTTAACGTTGCCATAATAACTCCAAATCTGAAGATCGGTAGGAAAATAATCTTTCCACATACGTAATTGCGCGAGAGAGAACAACCCATGAACATTCCCATTTGGGTCTCTATAGCTCCAGCGTTTTTCAGAGTCTAGCTCGCCGCTAATTAAAGGACCAACATAATCAAGCCATGTAGAGTCAGACTCGTCAGCAAGGTTTATATCATTACCCCGGGGTGTAGATGGAGACACAATGTTGGGATCCTTTGCAGGAGCATTAACTGACTCAAAATGTTCTCCAAGAGTCTCACCTTCCACCTTATTAGACATATTGTTATTAACCTCCTCACATTTCTCATTAACACATTTATAACAATCTTGAATATCTATATCAGCATTGTCTTCCAATTTCTTTTCCATACAATTCTTAACACACCTATCATTATACAAGACCGAATCACCACAGATCTCACCTTCTTCAATGGAGTCAACAAGATCACTTTCCACCCCATGAACATCCTCCTCTCGCAAAAACCGACTAGTAGCTGATAAATCACTAGACGAACCCGAATCTTTGCTGTCATCATTCGACGAGACTGAATCACAACTAACACCGTCCAAAGGCACCTCATGTTCCAATCCTCCCTCCAAACTAGGACCTTCATCATCCTTTCTTTCAAAAGAAACAGTTACGGAATTAACCTCCGTTGATTCTATATTGGACTCTATATTTGGCGCCCAATATGCAAACTCAGTAGCGATAATACGATAAGACCGATTACGATACGAAACTATAAAGGACTCTAGCACTCGATGTAAAGACTCAGTAAGGACACAAACCTTCCCATGAGACAATGGTCCGTCTTTTACCATGTCAGTAAACACACTACATCCCCACCGTGCACCCAACTTCTTATAAACCTCTGGAGCCCATGATGCCAATGGCAAACCCACCAAGTCTATCCAAACACATCTTTCGTCCGGAATAAAGTCGTGAGAAACATCTTTGAACTCCAAAAATATCTCATTTAACACCTTTGAAGTCTTGACACTTTCCATGTGATCCATAGAATCAAATTCCAACCAAACCCAACGTCCCCCAACGTATCTAAGACCAACATCATCGAAACCCTCAGAAGACATAATTTTCAGAAGATCCGTAATGACACTTAAATCTTTGACTTTAGCAAGAATACTACGCTCCATACCATCCAAATCTATACAATCATCTACCGAGATAGACATCACCACTTCATTACCCAACTCCTCGTTTACCTTATTACAAATCGACACCCCCACAGATTTTGCTCCCTCATTATTTGCATCATTATTACCCGACATACCCGTTGATTTATTACCCAAGACCACTTTAGCATATGAGTTGAAAGACTGAAAAACGTTTTTCTTATCACTAACAGGTTTAGAATTCAAACCTTCGTTGGGTTTGCAGTCCCCAGATCGTTCCTCAATATTGTTATTAGTTCGGCCATACTTCTCCACATCAGCAAATAAGTGGAAACCACCCATCCATGCCGTTCTTAGATTAGAAACTAACAGATTGATGTCATTAACGTTTTCAAACCGTACAAAACCAAACCGGTGACCCGATTTGGATCGCTTTGCTGCAATGTATACATCGATCACCACACCCCATTTGTTACATGTATCCCAAAGATCTTGGACCGTCGCGTTCCATGGGATATTAGAGACAAAGATTGATGAATACGACTTATGAACCTCACGAAAATTAAGGTTGGAATTGTTGTGAATACCTTTGTTTCGCTGCTCATGGTTACGATTGTTAACATGTTGAACGTTCCTCTCTTGGTTTCTGAAATGCTATTTGTTCCGTTTGCCATCGTTGTTATGGGTGGAAGACGCCAATCATTGATGTGGCGGCTAGGCAACTTGAAATTTGATCACACTACATGTCGAAAGAAATGATTTGTAAAAATGAGTTGGGCTAACAAAATGTGGACGGCAAATACACAATTACAATTTATTTGAAGCTAATTGATATATTATTTTAAAAGGAAAATGGTTATTAGTTTTTAACCTTATGCATACACGAGTTTATTAAATAAAAACTTTTAATAAATTATGCAAATTTTTTTATAACTATATAGTTCACACCAGTGCATGTGTGTGTTTTTACTTTATGTATATACCAAGTTGTTAAAGAAAATGTTTTTATAAAATTATGTAAATTCTTTTGTACTTATATAGTTATAATACATGTGCAAGCATGCGTTTTTAAATAATTTTTTCATTGTGTATTAGCATTGATTAATATTTGTATATATTTTTGTTAGACGAAATATTTGACTTTATTTAACTGACATGGTGTTGAGTTTCAAGTTGATATTGTTTACATTTAACTATTGATATGTTTTAGACATCATATGTGTTTAATAGCACGTAATGACATTTGGAAAAAAAGAAAAAAAAAAGGTAACTTTATTTAAAATTTAAAGAAGAAATACATGCGTCGTTACTATATGTATAATCTCATATATTTATTTTTTTATATCACAGTAAACAGTGAGGTCGTGCCTTTATTTGATGTTTTATTCATGTTAATAATAAATTTAGGCGTATTTAATATGTGTACACGCAATTTTAACTTATAAAGAGAAACAACGTGAACCGTTATTGAACACCGTTAGTAAAAAATACTTTTACGTACACATCTTCTTACTTAATCTCATAAAAAGAATAACATCCCTCGTTCGTGTGAATACAATCTTGTGTATTTATTTACATATTATAATGACTATGCTTTCATTCGATATTCATAATTTAATGCATACACATTAATTTAATATATAATGATAACAATATTTATTAATAACAACAATGTATATGTTTTTGTTTAAAATATATATATAAATTCTATAGGATTTTTGTTAAATTTATATTAAAAAAATGAAAATTTATATGTTTACTTAAGTCTTAATAAATTATTTAAATTTATAATTGAAATCTCTTATTAATTACTATAACTAAAAAATCTATTTTTACATTTTGCATCTTCTTAAATGTTATATTCTTTTTTGTGCCCGTACTATAATTTTTTAAAGAAACACCAAGACTATATTTAAATTAGGTTGCGGTGGGAACAGAACATTATGCGTACGCACGATTTGATTATTATAATATGTTTATATGTAGAAATAAACATAGACTATTCGCAATTGGTGGATCACCACATGGTTTGTGCATATAAGAATTAATTAAAATGCATAGAAGATATTTGTACATGATACACGTATTACTGGACGGTTATTCGCGTATAGCGGTGATAATGTATAATAACGTTAATCTGTGTGTGTAACTTTTTTTTATGTGTGTATGAGTGTAAAATAAGTCAGTGAATAAGTTAGTAGTTTGTAATTAAATATTTAAATATTTATTAGATTGCATCGTTTTTTTATAAGTGGTGGTATTTTAATTCTCATAACATTATTTATTTTTCGAGTTTTTAAGTTTTAAGAAAATACGTTCTCTCTTTATATGTGGTATAAATAGCCGTTTTCTTTGCATAATCATAGTCAAATGCCAAGTTACGCGTATTGTAACTTTGTAAAGTTGTTTTCATATCGGCAATGTAACTACTAATATAAAAATTCAACATTGTGATGTTGAAAGCGTAGGGGAAAGTATACGTAATCAGAAAAATACAACAAAAATGCAATACAGTACAACCATAATTATATGAACGAAAACTATGAACACAATGTAAAAGGATGAACCAGAAAGTGGATGAAACCGATTCAAGAACATTACCGAAACACGTGTTTGACACGCTTTCCTTAAGATAGATTCGACATTTATTCGTCGTCTATTTGGGTAGTTTTATTCCGTGATGTATGTGAAAGGATTCATGTAATGTACGTGATGTATGTGAAAATAGTAGTTTGGTTGCGACAGGGAGACAACCGGTTGATACTGGATCAGAACACTTGGGGGATACTCAAAGGGTTGTTGAGGTGCAAGTGGATGAAACCAAAGAAACAGTGGCGTTGGGGCTTGCTTTGGGTGCCGAAAATTTGGGTAGTTTTATTCCGAATGTTAAACAGGTTTTGAGGTCCGAAGGGTATCAAGTGGGTGAATTATGAATTTTTTGTCTTGGAATATTCGTGGGTTGGGGAATGTTAGTAAAGCGGACTGGATTCGTGGTGTTAGGGTGAAATATGAGGTGAATTTCATGATGTTCCAGGAAACTCAGTTTTCGTCTTTGGATTCGGTGGATTTAGGAAGGTTTTGGGGTAATAATGATTTCATGTTTGAATGGGTTCCTTCGGATGGCAGATCGGGTGGGCTTCTTTCTATGTGGGATCCTAGAGTTTTTAGTCGGGAGGGAGTGGTTAAATCGGCTAATTGGTTGTTAGTCTCGGGTAAATTTAAAGGGGGTGGGGAGGTGTCTCATGCTCTTAATGTATATGCTCCGCAAACTCTTGTGCATAAGAGGGTTCTCTGGTCGGAGATTGGGGGGTTAGTGGGAGATGGGATGGGGTTGTGGTTGGTGGCGGGGGACTTTAATTCGGTTAGGAGTGAAAGTGATAGACGTAATTCGGTTTTTTCTCCGGCAGATGCAAACGAATTTAATGGCTTTATTGACGACTCAAACTTGCATGAATACTCCTTGAAAGGGAGACGTTATACTTTTCTTGCAGGTAACAAAATGAGCCGTATTGATAGGATGTTTGTCAATTGGGGTTTTCTCATGTCTTGGCCGAGTGCGGAGTATGTTGCCGTGGAAAGACATATTTCCGATCATTGCCCTTTAGTGATGAAGACGGTGTCGAGAAACTTTGGTCCGAAGCCTTTCAGGTTTTATAACTCTTGGCTTGGTCGTGAAGGTTTTCGAGATTTGGTAAATCAGGCGGTGGAGTCGGGGAGTTTTGTGGGGGATCCGGATTATATTTTGGCTCAAAAATTAAAGTTGCTTAGAGAGTGCATTAAGCCGTGGGCTGCAGAGTGCAAGAAAAAAGATTTGGAGGAGCATGCTGTGTTGGAACAAGAACGTAAAGAGTTAGAAGACATTCTTGAGGTTCGAGATCTTTCGGAGGAAGAGGAATGGACTTTGGTTGAAAGTAAGAAGAGATTAAAGGAATTAGATTATGCTCGCCAAAGTGATTTGAAGCAGAAAGCTCGGAGTAATTGGGCTTCATACGGGGATGATAACACGAAGTTTTTTCATGGTTGCATTAATAAGAGGAAAGCGGCTAATTATTTTCCGGGTCTAATGGTTAACGGGGTTTGGGAATGTAATCCTCATGTGATTAAAAGGGAAGTTCTTCGGTTTTTCAGGGACAAGTTTAAGGAGGATATGATAACTCGGCCGATTTTGAGGTGCTATGGGTTGAAGAAGGTGTCCGCATCAGAGGCTGCGTTACTGGTGGATTCTTTTTCGGTCCAAGAAATTAAAAGGGCGGTGTTTGATTGTGGTGTCGATAAAGCGCCAGGGCCTGACGGGTTTAACTTTCGTTTCTTTCGTGCTTTTTGGGATGTGTTCGAGACTTACTTTGTGGATATTTTGAACAAGTTTCACGTCACTGGTAGATTCAGTTCGGGTGTGGCTTCGTCGTTAATCACGTTAATTCCTAAGGTGGGGGACCCGGCGGTGCTAGGTGACTTTAGGCCGATTAACCTTATTGGGTGTATTAGTAAGGTTGTTTCAAAGACCTTGGCTAATAGGTTAAGGTTGGTTATGGGTAACATAGTTTCAGAGCATCAATCTGCATTTTTGTCAGGGAGGTACATTTTAGATGGGCCATTAATGACTAACGAGATCATCTCATGGGCTAAAAAGAGAGGTAAAAAAATGTTTCTGTTCAAAATTGACTTTGATAAAGCTTATGACAATGTCAATTGGGAATTTTTGTTATCGGTTATGTCCCAAATGGAATTTCCCCCTTTGTGGTGCGAGTGGATTCGTGGTATTCTGGTGTCTGCTAGATCCTCCGTCCTGGTGAATGGTTCTCCTACTTTTGAGTTTGGATGTCAAAAAGGGTGATCCAATTTCGCCTTTCCTTTTTATTATTGTGATGGAGGCGTTTTCCGGGTTGATGAAAAAGGCATGTGATATTGGTGCTTTTGACGGTTTAATGCTCCCCAATGATGGTCCGATTATTTCCCACTTATTGTATGCCGATGATGCTATGCTGATGGGGGAATGGTCATCTTTTAATTTCAAGAATATGAAGCGGATTCTTAGGATTTTTTATTTATGCTCTGGATTGAAGATAAATTTACATAAGTCGACTCTATTCGGTATAGGTGTTAATAGTGAAGAGGTTGGGATTGAGGCGGAGGTGTTGGGTTGTAGATTCGGTGATATTCCGTTTGTTTACCTGGGCATCAAGGTAGGCGCTAACATGAATAGAGTTGCAAATTGGGAGCCGGTTGTTAATACTTTTAAGAAGAGATTATCGAAGTGGAAAGCTAATACATTATCGATTGCCGGAAGGTTAACTTTGATTAATCCGTTCTTGATAGTTTACCCACTTATTATTTTTCTCTTTTTAAGGCGCCCAAAGCGGTTATACAAGTTTTAGAAGGGTTGATGAGGCGTTTCTTGTGGGGAGGCTCCGAAGAGGTTAGAAAGCTTAGTTGGGTGTCATGGGATAATGTTACAAAGGGGATTAAATATGGCGGGCTGGGAATTGCTAAATTGGAGGTGAATAACAATGCGTTGTTAGCAAAGTGGATATGGCGATACTTAAATGAAAGGTTAGCAATGTGGCGGAAAGTGATAGTTTCTTTACACGGGTCCAGTCGTGGATGGGGTATGGTCCCGGTTAATTCTTCTTTTACGGGGGTGTGGAAGAGCTTGGCCAAATTTTGGAACTCGTATAAGGTGGATGGGTTGGGTTTAAATACGTTGATCACGGCCAAGGTGGGGAACGGAAGTAACGTGAGGTTCTGGCTTGATACTTGGATAGGTTCTCAACCATTAAGGGATGTGTATCCGGAATTATTTAGTCTTGATCGGCATAAGCGAGTGCTGGTAAAAGACAGGTTAGTGGGGGGAGGACAGGTTCGGAACATTAGATGGGATTGGTCTCGAGCTCCTTCAACAGATTTGGAGATCCTTAATAGGCAGCAGCTCGAGGATAAACTTGTGCAGGTGACTTTAAATGAAGCAGTGGATGCGTGGAGATGGGAGGAGGGGAATGCAGAGGGTTTTTCGGTTCGTCAGGTTAAGAAGTGGTTGCTTAGTTTGGTCAATTCGGGGGAGAGTTTTGGCTTCACATGGAGTAAGTGGGTTCCAAATAAATGCAACATTTTTATGTGGCGGGCTTATTTAGATCGTCTCCCGACTAAGGTGGCTCTCATACGTAGAGGTATTTCGGTTGATAACTCGATGTGTGTATGGTGTGATGATGTTCAAGAGTCTACAGAGCATATTCTCACAGGGTGTTGGTTTGCTACCGGGGTGTGGAATGCGATAACCAGTTGGTGTAGGATCCCGGGGTTCTATGTTTTTCACGTGAAGGATATAGTGGATATGCACGAATATTATGGGTTGGTGGGGAACAAAAGGATGGTTATTCATGGTTTGTTGATTATTGCTTGTTGGAGGTTGTGGAAAGCTAGAAATGAAAAGATTTTCGCGAGTAAAGAGTCGAAGATTACCGATGTGGTTACCGACATAAAGATTTTGGGGTTTTTATGGTACAAGAATAGGTTTAAAAATGGGGTGGTAGATTGGGATAGATGGAGCAGATTTGAGATTATGTAATTTTGGCTTTCTCGTTGTATGGTTTTCGACTTCTATTTCCGTCTTGGAGATAGTTAGTCTGTGTTTGGTGGTTTTTTATAAAAGTTAATTTTCAAAAAAAAAAAATCTATTCGTCGTCTATTTCTCAGGGTACAACAATCAAAGCAGTTGTACTGCCGAAGATGAAAAAGATGTCTGAAACTCCACGTGTGTATTTATATATTGTGTTACTTTGATTTGAAAAAATTGAAAGAGGACAATGATGTTTTGCGTGTTATGATGTTGTATCTCCTGTCTTTTGCTACAACTCAACGATTGTACTTATATACACCTAACATAGTAGCCGATTTTAATGACAATGATAGACATGCCAATTGCCCATTAAAACAATGTTACTATTGATAAAGACAGGTACAATGACACTAATTGTCGATTTAATTTTTGTTACAACATCAATTAAAAGGAAGATGTCTTTTATGAATTCAAACACCCTCTTGTTCCACTCTAAATCAAAGTATTTTAATGACAAATGCATATGTATACTTCTCAGACTTTTAAGATCCTCATAATTTAAACTCGTCGGTTATATATTTGGGGTGACAAGAGATATATAATTACAAACCAAAAACAGATACAGATAGTGAAATTTCTACGGCCCAGCATCTCACCAAGTCCAACATATAAGCTCAACTGAGGTTTTATTTTAAAACCAATTGGTGATAGAAGGAGTAGCCCACCAAGCTTATAAGTTAACTTTGAGATTATAGTAAGGAGTAGCCCACCAAGCTTATAAGTTAACTTGGAGATTATAGTTCTACCGATGTGGGATTAGGTTTGTACAACCAACAATCCTCCCCTCAAACCCAAACCACCATTGGCCTCCCCTTCGACTATAGTCACGATCCCACCTTTTTCATACCGCCGACCTTTACTATCGGAACACACCGCTTTTTACCGGCTTCCTTTCGGTACAAGGTTTACCGGGATCCACTAATACCGTCGAACCGGGGTCAAATCGAGGGAACACCATCCACATCATCACTGGGCCAACCTGGCTCTGATACCACTTGTGAAATTCCTAGGGCCAACATCTCACCAAGTCCAACATATAAGCCCAACTGAGGTTTCATTCTAAAATCAATTGGTGATAGAAGGAGTAGCCCACCAAACTTATAAGTTAACTTTGAAATTATAGTTCTACCGATGTGGGATTGAGTTTATACACCCAACAACTAGTTTAGTTGCGTACAACTTAATCATAGACTCACCGTCTCCGGATAATGTGAACAATAGATAATCAGCAAAGACTTAATGAGTTGATTACATGTATGACCAGCTCAATGAAAATACTCATTAATGCATATTATTTTAGAACCCACGTTCCATGCTGTTCAATCCACGTGAAACTCCCATTAGCCATATTCATTTGTTTATTCTCTGTCAAGATTTTCATTATATAATTCGATGATTTTACTTTTGGACCGAGCACATAAAATTATAAAAGGTATTTCATGAAGATTTGTAGCTACAAAATCTGAGATATGACCGCCTTTTTAAGTACATGACTTGCTCATAAGTCATAACTCAAAAAAATGAAATGATAATAACAATCGCATATACATCATGAAATGAATATTAATCTCTAAGAGATTGGCTTCACCTTTTTTTTTTTTTTTTTTTTTTTTTTTTTTTTTTTTTTTTTAATTTAATTTAATTTTTTATTTTTATATAACTAAAAAAGAAATAAATTTATATATTTATTTTATTTCAAGACAACCAAAGTTTTTGTCACCTCAAAACTTTGGGATCAATAGACAAGTTTTATATTCCTTTTCTTTTTTTAATCTGGTATATGCACAAAGGGTAGATCCAGTCAGATTTAAAGCAAGATCCAGCCCATTTTAATTTTAGCTACAATACACAAATGACAAACAATAAACTGTTCTTGTGTTCTACTAAAATCCACCTTGTCAAGCAAAACAACTTGTAGCCTAGGCGTACCATGAAATGCTTATCAAAGTTGTTGTAAGTTCAAATCCTATGAGAAACAAATGTCGTGTATTTTTACTGCGCATAGTTAGGGTGTGTAATACTACTTTGGCTTTCTAAAAAAAAATCCGTCTTGCCAGAAAAACATAAAAGAATGACAAATGTTTTTAAAATCATCTACAACCATGTACTTTAAATTTGAAACACCATCCAAAAGTTATTCATCTCCAACCATTTACTCCAAATATGAAATATTCAGTGAAAAGTTTAGAAGATAACTAATATACTATATAGAAAAAACCAGATTAAATAATATTTGGAAAATAAATAATGATCTTTTAAATATGAAGAATATTGATCAGTCCTTCAAAAAAATCTCCAAATAAAGATAATTGGAGATGGATTTTGTGTCCATTCTTTACAACATGGAGAGAAAAAAGGTGTTCGTAGGAAATAGTTTCAAGAATTCTAGGTGCAGTGTGGGTTATAAGTAAGTTATACGCATTGCCATATTAGTTTTTATCCTATAACACAAAACCTGTAAAACACCAAGGGTGACTCAAGGGTAAAACTACTAAAGCAATCGTTTTAGGCCCCTAAATTTTTAAGGACCTCGATTTTCTTAAGTACCATCATGTATATAGTCACATATATTCTTTAGCATTGCCTTTAGGGCCCCAACATTTATTTTTAGGCCCTCGGTTTACTAAAATACAAGTTAGAATTTGAGGCCACACTTAGTTTTATATTTATTCTTTAAGCATACGGACAATCAGACACCAAGTCCATCATTTTAATTTTATAAGACAAACCAAGATCATCTTTTAAGGTAATGAAAAATAAATGAATTATGCTCATTTTTGTAATCCAATTCTTAAAGACTAGAGTAATAGATAGAGTTGTAAATGAACTAAAAGCTCGACGATCTCTTTGCGAATTGTTCTTATGCTCTTTTGATCATGTATTTTTTGTACTTTTTGTTTAGTGTGTTAATAAATGAATACGAAGAAACTTTTTTCTTATACAATGAGCACGAGCATAATATTTCTTTCATTTAATTGTTTTAACTTTTAAGTATTCATGTATGGTTTGTTTGATTAAATGTTCATGGAAGAACACATACAAGCTGTAACACCCCCAAAATTCGGGTCCAGCGGAAGCATACATGCAATGGGGTGCTACGAAATTGGTATCATAACATAAGTACAAAGAACGGTTTTTATTTCATTTATTGAGAATAAAATGTATTAACAAAAACGTTAAGTTTACATTTTATATAAGAAGTGCGGAAATAGGCCCGTAAAGAAGATAAAGCGGTCCCAAATATATATCAGAGTCGCCTATGACCAATGCCCCTTGCCAAGCGCCTTCAAATAGTGAGCTAACGCCTTAAACCTGAAAATACATGCTAAAACGGTCAGCTTACGCTGGTGAGTCCATAGAGTTTTAGTTAAAACAGTATAGTTGAACCAAAGGGTTTTCGAGTTCAAATCATCCTTTTCAACAAGTCAAACTTAACGTAGGCTTACACAGCTTAAATCACTATTCCAAATCAAATAACCACAATCAACTCAAAATCAAACAACTTGAATCATAATCAATCACATAGATACTACACTCATATAGAGTCACACAAAGTTACCCTGTTACGCTGGCTAAGTCAAACCACAAAAGAATTCCCTATAGTCCAAAACAAATCAAATCAATATGCATTCGCAAGGATGCGACATGCCCAACATTCGTAAGAATACGACATGTTCTTGCATACGTAAGAATACGACATGCGATGCATTCGTTAGAATACGACATGCTCTACAACTTACCTAGTTCGATAAGCATAGCAAGTTTTACTCTTACTAGCTAGACTAGGCCTCGTTCCACTAAACCAATTCAATCTGCATACGCAAGGATGCGACATGCCCTTAGCCAGCTCATGTAACAGTTTCATAAACCACAATCGCAAATCTCATATCACATAAATAAACAAGTAATCACATAATGCATTCAACTAACCAAATCAAATATTCCAACCAAACAGTCAAATCTTGGGTAAACAATTCACGTATCCAAAATAAGTAAACTTGAGTTTAGTTGAAAACGAGCATGTATTCTCCCCCAAAAATAGTTTAAGAAAACCGTTAAAAAGTAGGGGCTATGAACTCACCTGGGCCACAGTAACGCAAAGATCACGATTGACACAACTGGCATCTAACAGATTCATAATAGCATCAAAGAGGCAGTAAATCGATACGGAAAATGGCGAAGCCTTCTATATGCAAGACTTATTCTAACACGAGATCCTCAGCGATGAACCAAGTCTTCCATAAGCCATCTACTTCCAAGTAATACCCAATCTTCTATCTCCAAATCTCTCATTATCCATTTATTTGTGTTTGTGTTTGGTATCATGGTGTGTGTAGTGAGAACACGACATATAATCAAGTGAACTCACGCCAAAGACTAAACAAGCGAAGTCAACAAGAATCGAGACAAGACTCAAGAGTACTCACGCCAAGAGACAAACAAGGACAACTTCTTCAAGAAAACTAGACGAAGCTTAATACAAGACAACCGGGTCAAACTACATAATCCACCCGAAGCAATCATACTTAAATGGCTACTAAGTCAACCTTATGGTCAAAGTCAATCTTGAGAAACCAAAAGTTTAACAAGGAAATGGTACGAATTATTGAATACTTATCGTATTTGCCAATACGATAATTTCAACAATTCATACAATACACTTGTTAATCCAAAGTTACTCATACCTAATAAAGATATAGTAAGTCGTAGGATGGGTCACCCATTAATATTGTCCCTCGACACGTTTGTCGACCCTAATTGGGTTTAGTACCCCAATTTGTTCGTTAATCGTGTCGGATGATTATATTAATGTTAACCAATCCGTAACTCGGCAAATACTAACACGAACCTTAATAACTCCTATAGGGTAAGCCTTGATAAATGTGCCCTCAAAACGCTTAGTGACCCGTCCGTTTTCATATTCAACCTCGTTGCATTTATTATTTCTAATAATAATTATTAGATAACGTATTCGTCGTTACTTAACGATCTCGTATTAATTACAGAAATATTAACGAACGAGCTCAACGTTTATTAATATTTCTTATTAATCTTGCAAACGTTAACTAGCGTACTTAACGTATCTCAATATTTATTATTATTATTATTATTATTATTATTATTATTATTATTATTATCAACTTACAAATATGAAATAACGATTATACGTCGTTACTAAATATTTAAAAGTTAACTTTATTTATATATAATAAAACTCATATCGTTAATATTTAACCGTTATTATATTTTCACAGGTCACATTCGTTTCAAGTCATATTTATCATGGGTCAAAATGTCAAATAGTCAACAATAAATCATACGAGTCCATTTTGGCACGTCGAGATCACACGGGACTAGGAAGTCTCACTGACGCTCGACACGCCCTAATCATCACAAATATCTATCACTAAGTCCGCATCACATATATATACCGCAATCACAACTTCAACAAGTGACGGCCGACTACGTCACATCAACTAATCCTACTCCCCGTCACCATATTAACAACACAACATCAAAACAATATCAATACTTTGCCGAAACTCTAGTGGTCTCGGCTTCTATCCCCTCGGCACCAAACCAACGACAACAACACAACTATATGGCAACAATACAACTACCCAGCAACAATAACCCCAACAACTCAACATGACCAGAACAACAACAGGGACAAACAACGGTAACACCAGTAACCATGAGCATGCCGAGACCCTAATGGTCTCGGCTTCCACCACTCGGCTAACAAACGACCACACGGACCCTCATGGTCACGACCAAACACAACAATAACAACAACACTGAAGACTACAACAATTTGAGACCAAATCGAGTCCTAACCCTCGGCCCCATCAATCCACATCCAACACCACTTCCAAATTGATCCTTACTCTAAACCCATAACTAAATCAGAGCACAACCAAGATTTCAACCATTTAAAATGAATCAACAACTCTCAGCCGTGAGTCTAGGACTCACGGCATCACCTCGAATGACCCAAAAACACAAACACCAGGACCAATGATACCAAACCACTTCCATTAAGCTTATTTTTATCATTATATTTCATTATTAATATGAAACCTTCGAAACCCGTAAGCTTGTAGTTCGAATCGAAGCACCAACACCACAAAATGGCGAGTTATCACCACCTTGGTGGTCGGATGCATCAGAAATACGAAAAGAGGTGATGGTGGTGATGTTTCGAGGCTGGAACTCGAATGAAAAATGTGATTGGGTGGGTTTTATTGCGCGTGGAGTATGTCAAACGAAAGAGGACGAGACAAGGGTGATTGTGGTGGTGGCGGTGTAATACCACTCCTGGTGGTGTGGCCGGAATACGGCCGGAGATGGTCGGAGAAGAAGAGGAAGGGTGGAGCGGCTGGTATCTTTGGAAGTGGAGAGTGAACCCTAACTTTTTTTTTTTTTTTTTTTTTTTTTTTTTTAATAAATATGTTTAGTTGTGAGCTTATATAGGGGTAGGTTAGGATTAGTAAATTAAGGGACCATTTAGTAATTATAACAAAGTTTTTTTTGGGTAAAAGGTCAAATAATTATAACAAAGTTAAGGGGGTGGTGGGCAGAAAATACCACGGGGACCAAAACTGAAATTCACAATATCTTTCATAAAATAAGGCTCGAGATTTATTTCGACCAGTAAACGGTGAATTTAAGATGAGAGAATTTCACTCACGTGATCAGAATAAAATTCCCCATTAAAATGACTATAAACATGTATAGCTTCTCACGAGTAATACCGAACTCAAAATAATTGATTGTTTCTCCAGATAATATATGACGGGAAATTTGCGGGTTGTCACACAAGCGCACTCGTGTTAGTTCAATTCTGTCGTCTTAGCCGTACTTCTAGATCATCGGAAAAACCATGTTTGGTTCCTCTATTTGTCTTTTATCTTTCAATCATCAACTGCCACTTAATCTACTAAGCGTTCTTGGGTTATCTAGATAGACGTTATATAGAAAATTTTACTAAATTACAGAAAATAATCGAAAGGCCCTATTTTCAAACTTTGCTTTAGGCCTTAGTAAGAATTGAGCCGCCCTGAACACCATCTCCAGCTATAATATGTTTATATGTACATGTGGGTCTCAATTATTATTATTATTATTATTATTATTATTATTAAGAAGTAAGTGGGAAGCCGAGATGCTAACTGGGCTCCAACTCCTCTATCTATAGAAAAACTAATCATACTAAAGATATGAGCAGCAACACGTGCTCTAATATCTCGGGTCATCGAAAAATTTCGGATTCACTTCACCAGGATTAAACTAAAATTCAAACAGGATTAAAGTACAAGTTACATTGAATCGAAACTAAAATATGACGCGATATTTTGCTCACCATTAGAGCATTGCTCCAATGCTATCATTCCCCCACCGCAAATGTTCAGTTGACCGGTCAAGGAGGGCATTTGTAGAAATAGGTCATTGGTTCAATCCCAACTTTTGGCTAAAAGGTAACTGGAACAGGTGCTCATAGCTTGGGTCTTGGGGAAGGCAGTCGGCACCCAATTGGGTGCACGAGGTCATGGTTTTCCTGCCGATTTAAACCCTCTGAAGGAACGACATTTTTCTCAAATCTCTTATTTCATTTGGTTAATCAAAACAACATATTCCCCTGACATCCCGCGGTGCTAGTAACAAGAAACCAATTCTTTGATTTTTTTTGGGTCGCGATGAGGTCATTTTTCTTTGCACGATCTTGTGGCATTTCCTGTTAGACCATTTCTTTGAAAGTTTCTCTATATAACGAGGATCCCGCACTTGCGATTGAGAACGATTTTTGGCTTTTGGTTCTTCTTGGCTTGTCGGGATGTCGTGAAAGTGAATCGTCTCGAAATAGCTCGTTCGGGTCTTTAAGATCCATATCCGTTTGGTGTCCTCTTCTGGGAACAACGGGTTTGGTAGGACTCTATTTTGAGATGTGTTTCAAGACTTCCCATACACTAAAGCGAACAAACAAATGGGCATACAAAGTCTCAATTTTTTTTTTTTTTTAAAATTTTTTTTTGTAAACAACGAGTTTGCCACTTGGAATCGTTTTCACCGCTAAGACTTTCATGTCCGCCAATAACACCCACCCATATGTTACATTCACGTGTCAAAGTTGACCATTTTCCCGTGATCATATCCATGTTACGTAAAGGGATGCATGTGAGTTGTATTCGTGAACAATTTGTTACCAAAACCTTTTTGAATCGCATTCGACGGCAAGTCTTGGTCCCCGGATAATGTATCCAAGTTTCACCAAAAATTTTCTTCATCTTAAGTCCAAATCGTAGGTACGATGTTGATTGTGTTTTTTTTTTTTTTTTTTTTTTTTTTTTTTTTTTTTTTTTTTTTTTTTTTTACGATATGGAGGAGGCTCTATTTCATGTGGTGGTGAGTTTGGTGGTGACTGTGTTGTTTTAATTGTAATATAGCAAAATTAAAATTCTATTTTTGTCGACATTAAAGCCTTAGATAATACAAATTTTCCAAATAATGTGTTGTACGTGAGATACGATAATTTCCAAAAAGGGAGAGCGACTATTTAAGAAAAGAACAATAAGAGGATAAGATAAGGCTATGTACAATGGAACATGAAAAATCGGTTGGTCACCAAGGACGACCGATTTGCAAATCGGTTGAGCCCATTGTGGAAGTTTGGGCAACAATCGGTCGAGGGATCAAATTTGGCACAATCGGTTGCCTCTTCAACCGATTCATACTACACAAAACAATCCTATTTTCAAAAAAACAAAGTTACCGTTTGAGATTAAAAAAAAAAAAAAAAAAAAAAAAAAAAAAAAAAAAAAAAAAAAAAAAAGGTCGGTCACCACTGTGGCACTTGGGTCATGTCTGGTCGTTGGAGAGAAAAATCTGATGTGGCAGCCGGAAAGCAGTGTCATCCGAGGTATCCCTAGTATGTGTAGGGAAGATGGGTTGACTTCGTCCATAAATGCAGCAGTTTTGTTCTTAATTAATGTACTTAGCATCCAAATAAGAATGATAGGCTTATCATTAATTTATAAACTTTTTCATATTATAAACTTATTTCAGTATAGATAAACTTATTCACAAAGCTTTTCAAACCATAAAACACAATAAACACTTTAAATAGTTTCACTACAAGAAAAAGTAGCTTTAGTGACGAGAATTTTTTTTGGTCACTATTTAGATGAAAATAGTGACGATATAATTTTTGGTCATTATTGTTGGTCATCGGTAGAAAATCAGTGATGAATCTTATAAATGGTCACTATTTACTCACTAAATTACATAAATAGTGACGAGAAATTTCGTCATTAAACATTAGTGACGAATTTTTGGTCACTATTTCGCACGTTGCTGTGTGTGGATTATATAATATAATTAAAGATAAGGCCAATTACATACATACTTACTAAAGCTTCCATATTCATATATTCATCAAAAAATTTGTAAATACTGTTACACATTATGAATGAAAAACTTGTAACACAAAATTGCAGATATTTAACTTTTGTGGTGCAATTCTCCCTTAAAGATATTATTTGAAACATAAACTTACAAATACAATATTATATTTTACTAATATGCAAGGAAAAAAAACTTGGTAAAAAAACTGAACAAATAAATATCAAGCATGTATTCAATAAATGTAACGCATATATTATCAAATTTTCATTGTATAACGAGCAATGAAACTTGTTTAAAAAAAACTGAAAAATGAATATTAGCTTTAACCCGTCATTCACAAACTTCCCCTTTACATAAATATCTCAAATCCAAAAATTAAACCCTAGCAGACGATCGTCGGCGATCTCCATCATCATCTTCGTTCCGTTACTATCACCGCCATCATCACCGTCACCATCACCATCACCAGCGTCGCGACATCGAGATGTCGTCACTTCACCATCGGCGTCGTCACACCGTCACCTTCACAATCACCGTCGTCGTCTCCGATCAGAGACATCTGTAAGGTTAATTTCTGATTTTACTATCATCAATTATCTCTGTTATTTGTAACCTGTTGTTCAATTGAGTTTGTAACCTGTTATTTGGATTCTGAAATCAATTGAGTGCTAATATTAGGGTTTTTAAATCTAATTATTATATTGATGTAGGTATGTTTGGCAATGAGCTTTTAAGAGCGTTTAGAAACATTTACTTTAGGGTTTAAAATTTAGCGTTTAGAATTGAGAGCACATTTGGCAAGCATCGATTAGCATTTTAACTTTTTATCAAAACACTACTTGAAGGAGCGTGAAGTGTTTAGCTACATTACGAAACACTTCAACTACTGTTGTTGCTTGCCACTATTGCTAATTGCTACTACTAATTTTGCCAAACATATCCGTAAAGTGATTACATTGCTGTAAATATGCTTTTGCTAATGCGAGTGCAAGTTAATTTCATAATTATATGCTTATGTTAATGTGGTCAGTGATGTTTTTGCCCCTCGTAATAACCAAAAAGGTCGTTTGCCTAGAATTAGCTCTACGAATGCAATGGAGGCAAAGATTAATAGATTATTGAGTAAAATTTAAGAAATCATACTGATCAGAAGTTTGAGAAAAATATTAGGGCTAGAACGTTACAAATTGATCATAGTTTTTATCTTTCTGTTGTTTAGTCTCTTGATGGTGCGTAAAATTGAGCATGCTTTTGAGATAGAAAATCACTACTTGTTTGTTAAAGAAGCTGTCATGGTAAAAAAGGTCACACGTGTTTGTATAACCATGAAACTATGAAAGTTGATATTTTGAATTTGAATTTGGAAGTGAGTTGTAAAACATTAATGTTAGTATAGTTACAAGGCATGACACAATGACATATATTATGGGTAGAAGTAGCAAAACTGGTGGCTTTAATATGGGCATTATGGGTATGGGTCAAGTTGCGACTGAATAATTTCGTTCAAACATTTTTAACTTTTTACGAAGTATTAGTGTGTCCGAAGTAATTACTGATGAGTGCTCAAATACTCATCATTTTTGTCGTATTTAAACTGCCAAAACATCCGAAAACGCTCAGAAATGCATCAAAATACTTAAAATATCCCAGGGATTGTATTTTATACGTTTCTAATGCAAAATGAGCAAAAACAATGAAAAACGAACAAAGTTTACACAATTGGCAGTTTTAGTCCCCCGACTTTCAAAAATGTACAAAACTAGTCCCTACGCATTTGCTTTGAAAGAAAAGTCAACCTAAGGCGTTTAAAAGTCAAAAGTCATTAAATTTAATCCTTAGGTAACAATTTTGGAAAAATTACACTTTTGGTCCCTGTAGTTTGGGAAATTGGCAGAATTAGTCCCTGGGTACTTTTTAAATGGAAAATATCTTTTGTGACCCTTATGTTATTGGAATGTGACAATTATGGTCCCTTGGAATACTTTGGAATGTTGGCAGGATATACCCCTAAACTTTTAGTAAATGACATTTTTGGTCCTTGTGAATTTCACACTAAAATACCAAACGGATCCTAATGTTTTTAACACCCCATTAATCCAAATACAACCCACCCAACAAGATAGTCCAACACCCTTTCTTGGCCCATCTCCAAGCCCATCTCACGTTTAATAATTATACAGGGTCAAACATACAAGTCAACCCCACCTCCCTTTTGCTTTCTTCCCCGCCAACACCAGACAAGCCAGCCCCCACCACCACTGCACTCCCAACATATTTGTCTCCCCCCTCCACTCTCCAACACACCTACCCAGCAGCCCTAAACCCTCCACAAGTCAACCCTAATTGTTACAACTAATTGTCCCCCTCTCATATAGCACCATCAAAGAATCAATGGATGAGATGTTGGGAGCAACAAATCAATGGTGGGATGTTCCCAATGGTACACAGCAGGCAAAGACAACACAAAGACAGAAGACAAAGAGGAAAAAGAAGAAAAAGCCTCTGGTTCCAGTTTTCTTTTGTATTTTCTTAGTATTTATATATAATCAATTATAAGCCATTTTTTTGGCAGTAGAAGATGGTAGTTAACAGTAGTAGTAGCAATACTTAGTAGGTTTTAGTTAGTTTTTAGTTTTAAGTTTTCAAGAAAAAATCTTTTGTACTCTTTACTTCAAACTAATGCAAGTTTAAATTTTTTTTTATTGCAGCTACTCAGTTTCTTGTTTATATAGTGTTTATTGTTAAGCTTAATGTTGTTCATTTAGTGTAATTAGAGTCTGTTTTACAATCTTTAAGCTGGGTTTTAGCTTCCAAATCTGTTGGTCTGTTGACAGGTATTCCCTAAGGGACTGTTTGGTTTAGGTTGCATACCTGTGTTCTAATTGGGTTTAGGAGTAATATCTAGTTTAAATGGCTTACCTTTGTTCAATATAGTGTAGTGCAAAAACTAAGTTGGTAGGGTGTTAATAGAAAAGTCAATCTAATCTCCTCATTATTTCTGTGCATAACCGTTTGGTCTCTAGTTCGCATAATCTGAATGTTAGTGTTAAAAAAGTAGTTTAGTATGCTTAATTTAGTCTTCTTCCAGTCCAGTAGATTATAATCAGTTAATTAGAAGTAATCTAAATCCAACTTAGTCAACTTTTCTTAAAATTTAAAAAAGCAAAGTCTCATATCAAATAAATATAGAACGAAACGCCAGATCCTGTGTAGGCTTAGATTTTGCTTGGGAATGATTAAATCTTGTTGTTCCATGTTCATTTGGTGCGTGTAAATCTGAATCAACAGAAAAATTTAACTTTTGAATTCATTTGCTTATCGAAATTTAGTTACAAAGTTACTCATTTGGTTGTTTGTCTCCCCTGCATCAAAGCTTTTTGCTTGACTGACCCATTTTCCCCAAGCCATAACTAGTCCAAATTGTGAGTTCTCTGTTTGACGTTTGCTGTTTCGGGGAGGCCACAGCACTGGCTTGTTGATTATGTAATTTGTTTGCACTAAATTGCTCGTTTGGTTAGCTTATTTCTCCCATCAAGTTCCCCCCCTCACAACTGTTGCCTCAGCAGCTCAGTTGCCAAAGAGTCCCTTTTTAGTTTCATTTTTTAGATAGCTAAGTAGACTTTAAGCTTTGATTTCTGTTTTGCTATTAGTTTATATGTTAGTAATTGTGTTTTGCAGCTTAACTTAGGTTTATGATCTTCTTTACTAGCTAATCTTGAGGCTGCAAAACAGGTCCAAACCCTCACCATTTTTGACCCTTTTTCACCCACTGCTCAGCAGTCCCCATGAGCCCTTCTCTTGCTCTTATTTTTGTCTAGTTTAAGTAGAATTCTAGGCACGTTACTGAGTTTGCAAGTAGTTAGGAATGTGGAGATTGATTTTGCACGCTCTTTATTGGATTTTGAGCTTGCTTGTTAGCTTATGTGAGGGCTGCAAAAACACCCTCATTTGGCCTGCTCTTAATCTGTTGCAACAGTCCCTTTTGGTCTTGAATGTTAGTGATGATTAAGTAGGACTTAGAATTGGATTTTGGTTTTATTAGAAATTAGTAGTATAGAATTTTTAGTTGTATCTTTGGATTGGATTTTCATGCTTATTTGTGGCTTAATTTTGAGCCTGCATCCTAGCCATCAGGGCTGCATAGCCCATGTGTCCAAACAAGCCCCATCTCAGCTGTTTCATAAGCTTGACATAAGCTCTAATTTGGCCCAATCTTGCTCTACTTGTTCCCTGGTAGAAAATTCCCAGGTTTGTGAGCTTATCGGTCCCCTTTGCTCATTGCTAGCAGCTTGATTTTTTTCCCCAGATTTGCACCACTGTCCATTGCTTATAGCATTTGATAGGTTTGCTCGATTATTGCTAGTAAAAGCTTGTTTGGCTTAATCTCTGCTTATTATCTGTTTCCTGTATCTCTTTAGGATTCTCCTCGATTCCATTTTGCTTAATCTCCCCTTAGTTAGCTTCTTAGTCTTTAAAAACCTTCTTTGGTTTAGCTTATGCTTTCACTCCTTATCTTGCCACTTTTTACCTGCTTATTCATAACTTTTCAGAAATAGTTTTAGTTTATAATTTTGCTTACTCTTATGTTCTTAGTATATTTGTGCAAAAAGAATTGAAAAAAGAAAATAATTTGCAAAAGTGTTGGTTGTTGGATTCGAACCTGTGACCTCTTGGTCAAACAGGTCAACACCAAACCAAGGCCGTGCACCATCTGCCCTAAGTGTTTGTTAGTGTTGTTTATTTTCAGTTTTATTTATATACTAGTTCACTTTCTCTTTTAGCTTATTTGCTTAGCAGCTTATTTCTCAGCTTATTTTTAAGCTTTTCATAACTTTTGTATTTTTCCTAGCTTTAGTGTACCACTTAGTATTTTTACAAAAAGTTTTAAAATTTCTACTGTTCATTAAGTATTTTTTATAATTTAAATTAGATTAAATAGTATTTAATTAGTTTTTAATTAATAATAAATAATATAAAAGTCAAAAAAATAATTTTCTTTTTTCTAAAATTTTCTTTTATCATTAGGTCCGTAAAAATATAATTTTCATGTCCGTAGGGTTTGCGTAGCGTAAATTTCACTTTTTATTTCGCGCACTCGCGTTTATTTTTATTTTAACTCGCGTTTTATTTAAGTAACTTTTACGTTTGTAAATTTAGGATACGTTTGTAAAAGTAGTTTGTAAAATAAGAAAAACCAAATTTAAATAAAGTGATAGCTTCTATTTAAGCCATTTGGCTTATTTTTCTGCTTACGTATAAGCAATTTCTGATTTTAAGTTTTCAGTTTACGTTTTAGGTTAATTAGGTTTCGCGTTATTGTTAGTATAACTTGTTTAAATCATTCTCATCCGTATTTCCTTAGTGTAATCACAACTCACTTAAACCCCTTTTCCTATCCAAAGTCACCCGATCAAATAACCGTTTGTTTACAATTCACACCTCGTCGGGACATACGACCCGGGGAAACCTTATACTTCCGCGGAGCATTGACTCTGAGCTGTCTGACTTTGTTGACCATTCCTTGGTCAATATAAGTTAGGTGGTTTAGGCTCAATCAAAATTTTGGCGCCGCTGCCGGGGAGGTTGTGCGCGTTTATCTAAACGGTTTTTCTGATTAATGTCTTTGGAATTCGTTCCATTGTACATTTATCCATCCCTTGTTCATATTTTCCTATTTTCAAAACAAAACCGTTCTCGAAAACTTTGTAAAATTAGTTTTCAACGAACACAAAAAACACAAAAACATTTTCTTTCTCATTTGTACAAAATGTATTTCCAAAAACCCAAAAATATTCATCTTTACCCTCCTACCCTTTTGATTCTCATTTCCTCACCCTCTATACACATTTGATTCTTTCTATGTCTCATCCACACTTTCTGGTTTGCCAGTGGTGTGGTAGTTCTCATAATGGTGGTAATTGCCCCAGTTGTGGCATGGTAGAGTCAGGAAACGGGTCTGTCTATAACCAAGATCCCTATTCTTACCATGACACGACTGATTTATTCCATCAGCTGCCACACCATGATACTCAGCAGTTTTACTGTTGTGAGTACTGTGGTGGTTCACACTACAGTTCTGATTGTCAATCGGGAAACACGCTTGTCTATGAGAAGTTTCCTGATTACAATTATGACTCTAGCACATACGACTCACAGCCTCAACAGTTTTACTGTTGTGATTACTGTGGAGGTCCACACTTCAGCTCAGATTGTCAATCAGGGAATCCATATCCTTGTGACAATTTTGACACACCTTGTTATGACCAACCTCCACAGTACGACATGAATCAAGCACTTCTTCCAGAAATGCAAAATATGATGAAAATCGTTGATGAGCTTAAGGGTTTAGTTCAAGACTTTGCCCAAAGACACACTCATCAAAAATCCATGGAAGAATTGCTTGCTGAAGAGCAGGCTGCTAGAATAAATTCCCAAGATGCATATGAAAAATCTGTGAGGGAATCCATTGCAAGAGAAAAAGCAGCCAAATCTAGCTCTTTGTTCCGTTTCATTCCTGATGACAGTGATGATGAGGATACACTTGACATCCTTGAATTTTATAAAACTTCAAGTTCATCAGTTGATACCCCGGCAGTTGAGATTCTATCTCAAACAACTGCTATCACACCCGAGATTCCCACTCACTCTTTGATCATGGGGGACGAGCATCTTGACACTGTTCCTGAAAGGGAATCGGACGAATTAATAAAGTCTAGTGTTGAGAACCTTGTTCCAATCCCGAGAGAGTCACAGGGAACTTTGGATCATGTATGTGATATTCCTTCACCCATTGAGTGTCCTAAAGATCAATTTGAGACTTTCTCAGATTTTAGCGATGATTGCACATCTTATGGAGACATCGAGTATGTTGAGGCATCAGTTCCACAAACTAATGCTGATCATCTTCTTGAGGAGTTCGCTGATGAACTTGCTCACATCGATCCACTTTCATTGGAAAGTGATGATGGTCTCCTCGATTTCCAAGCCGATCTGGGAGAAATTGAAAGTCTCCTATATCATGATCCGTCACTCACTTCTGATCCCAGCAGTCCAACAGAGAATAATATTCACTTTGTTCCCGAAACATTCGATACGACTCTCACCAATCCTCTATTTGAATTCGATTCTGAATTCACTATGATTTCTAATAATCCAATCTTTGACGAGGATTGTGATGAGTCCACAATGGAACATGAGTTCCCTGATTCACATCTTGTGAATGATTCTCTTCATGAGGAGTTCTCCGGTGAACTCGCTCATCAGTTTGATATCCCGGGGGGAGATGCTCTCAATTATGAGAACTTGCAAATTCCCACCCACCCTCCCGGGTTGTTTACGAGCTTACCCTTTGTAATCCAAACTCAGGCTATTGAGCCTCCTCTTGAGGAAGAAGATCAAATCATGCTTTTTATCATGGTTTTCTTCCTTTTCTTTACCTACAGGGTGACTTCTTCTCTCCTTCACTCCTTCGGGAGTGAGGACACTATATTTGATCCCGGCATTTTCATGTATCATTATCTTGAGCCGGATACTTATCTCATCGGTGTGGAACTTTCACGTGCTTCATATGTTTGTCCAAACATTTTGAATGAAAGTCCGATTGCGATTGTTCCTTCCACATCATGCTTCCCCAAGGACAAATGAATTCGGGGTCGAGTCAAGCTAGCGACTCGGTAAACAAAAACAGTAGCAGGCATATAGGGTTTTCACCCTAAGTGTGGGGGAGTCCCCCATGCTATGGTTACAAGAGTGAAAATACAAAATGGTGTTTTCCACGCTTAGCTTGTAATGTTGCCCTTTTACGTTCAAAATGTCGGCATAATAGCCGGGATTTTGAATATTGAGGACAATATTCATGCTTAGTGTGGGGGGGTATTCGCTATTCTAGCGAATTTTATCACATTTTACTATATAATACCCCTGTTTTAGCCAAAATTTCAAAAATTTTAAAAATTTTTTCACTGGTGCTTCAAAATTTTTGTGGTAATCAGTCCGCCTTGTCTAAGCGACAAAAGGGATTGGCTAGTCCAGGAGCAAACGGCTCTTGGTAAAGACATATCAAATCCGTTGACGGCTTGCAATTTGCCCAAAATTGTATGGTTCATCAACTCCCCGAAAACAAATGAGTTGGCTAGCCCGCAAGATTATGGCTTGTGGTAAAGGCCGTGGAAAATCCATAATTGGTAATCAGCTCACCAAGATGTTGACTATTCCATCAAGAGCTGGCTAGTCCAAAAGCAAACGGCTTTTGGTAAAGACTACTCAAATCCGTTGACAGCTGGTGGTTTGCTCAAAATCACACGGTTATCAGGTGTGCCACAGTTCTTACACCTGGCTACTCCAGAAGTGATGGCTTTTGGTAAAGAGTTTTTCAAATCCATCAAGTTTTCAAAACAGTATTGCTAGGGACTAGCAATAGTTTAGTGTGGGGGATTGATGAGTGCTCAAATACTCATCATTTTTGTCGTATTTAAACTGCCAAAACATCCGAAAACGCTCAGAAATGCATCAAAATACTTAAAATATCCCAGGGATTGTATTTTATACGTTTCTAATGCAAAATGAGCAAAAACAATGAAAAACGAACAAAGTTTACACAATTGGCAGTTTTAGTCCCCCGACTTTCAAAAATGTACAAAACTAGTCCCTACGCATTTGCTTTGAAAGAAAAGTCAACCTAAGGCGTTTAAAAGTCAAAAGTCATTAAATTTAATCCTTAGGTAACAATTTTGGAAAAATTACACTTTTGGTCCCTGTAGTTTGGGAAATTGGCATAATTAGTCCCTGGGTACTTTTTAAATGGAAAATATCTTTTGTGACCCTTATGTTATTGGAATGTGACAATTATGGTCCCTTGGAATACTTTGGAATGTTGGCAGGATATACCCCTAAACTTTTAGTAAATGACATTTTTGGTCCTTGTGAATTTCACACTAAAATACCAAACGGATCCTAATGTTTTTAACACCCCATTAATCCAAATACAACCCACCCAACAAGATAGTCCAACACCCTTTCTTGGCCCATCTCCAAGCCCATCTCACGTTTAATAATTATACAGGGTCAAACATACAAGTCAACCCCACCTCCCTTTTGCTTTCTTCCCCGCCAACACCAGACAAGCCAGCCCCCACCACCACTGCACTCCCAACATATTTGTCTCCCCCCTCCACTCTCCAACACACCTACCCAGCAGCCCTAAACCCTCCACAAGTCAACCCTAATTGTTACAACTAATTGTCCCCCTCTCATATAGCACCATCAAAGAATCAATGGATGAGATGTTGGGAGCAACAAATCAATGGTGGGATGTTCCCAATGGTACACAGCAGGCAAAGACAACACAAAGACAGAAGACAAAGAGGAAAAAGAAGAAAAAGCCTCTGGTTCCAGTTTTCTTTTGTATTTTCTTAGTATTTATATATAATCAATTATAAGCCATTTTTTTGGCAGTAGAAGATGGTAGTTAACAGTAGTAGTAGCAATACTTAGTAGGTTTTAGTTAGTTTTTAGTTTTAAGTTTTCAAGAAAAAATCTTTTGTACTCTTTACTTCAAACTAATGCAAGTTTAAAATTTTTTTTATTGCAGCTACTCAGTTTCTTGTTTATATAGTGTTTATTGTTAAGCTTAATGTTGTTCATTTAGTGTAATTAGAGTCTGTTTTACAATCTTTAAGCTGGGTTTTAGCTTCCAAATCTGTTGGTCTGTTGACAGGTATTCCCTAAGGGACTGTTTGGTTTAGGTTGCATACCTGTGTTCTAATTGGGTTTAGGAGTAATATCTAGTTTAAATGGCTTACCTTTGTTCAATATAGTGTAGTGCAAAAACTAAGTTGGTAGGGTGTTAATAGAAAAGTCAATCTAATCTCCTCATTATTTCTGTGCATAACCGTTTGGTCTCTAGTTCGCATAATCTGAATGTTAGTGTTAAAAAAGTAGTTTAGTATGCTTAATTTAGTCTTCTTCCAGTCCAGTAGATTATAATCAGTTAATTAGAAGTAATCTAAATCCAACTTAGTCAACTTTTCTTAAAATTTAAAAAAGCAAAGTCTCATATCAAATAAATATAGAACGAAACGCCAGATCCTGTGTAGGCTTAGATTTTGCTTGGGAATGATTAAATCTTGTTGTTCCATGTTCATTTGGTGCGTGTAAATCTGAATCAACAGAAAAATTTAACTTTTGAATTCATTTGCTTATCGAAATTTAGTTACAAAGTTACTCATTTGGTTGTTTGTCTCCCCTGCATCAAAGCTTTTTGCTTGACTGACCCATTTTCCCCAAGCCATAACTAGTCCAAATTGTGAGTTCTCTGTTTGACGTTTGCTGTTTCGGGGAGGCCACAGCACTGGCTTGTTGATTATGTAATTTGTTTGCACTAAATTGCTCGTTTGGTTAGCTTATTTCTCCCATCAAGTTCCCCCCCTCACAACTGTTACCTCAGCAGCTCAGTTGCCAAAGAGTCCCTTTTTAGTTTCATTTTTTAGATAGCTAAGTAGACTTTAAGCTTTGATTTCTGTTTTGCTATTAGTTTATATGTTAGTAATTGTGTTTTGCAGCTTAACTTAGGTTTATGATCTTCTTTACTAGCTAATCTTGAGGCTGCAAAACAGGTCCAAACCCTCACCATTTTTGACCCTTTTTCACCCACTGCTCAGCAGTCCCCATGAGCCCTTCTCTTGCTCTTATTTTTGTCTAGTTTAAGTAGAATTCTAGGCACGTTACTGAGTTTGCAAGTAGTTAGGAATGTGGAGATTGATTTTGCATGCTCTTTATTGGATTTTGAGCTTGCTTGTTAGCTTATGTGAGGGCTGCAAAAACACCCTCATTTGGCCTGCTCTTAATCTGTTGCAACAGTCCCTTTTGGTCTTGAATGTTAGTGATGATTAAGTAGGACTTAGAATTGGATTTTGGTTTTATTAGAAATTAGTAGTATAGAATTTTTAGTTGTATCTTTGGATTGGATTTTCATGCTTATTTGTGGCTTAATTTTGAGCCTGCATCCTAGCCATCAGGGCTGCATAGCCCATGTGTCCAAACAAGCCCCATCTCAGCTGTTTCATAAGCTTGACATAAGCTCTAATTTGGCCCAATCTTGCTCTACTTGTTCCCTGGTAGAAAATTCCCAGGTTTGTGAGCTTATCGGTCCCCTTTGCTCATTGCTAGCAGCTTGATTTTTTTCCCCAGATTTGCACCACTGTCCATTGCTTATAGCATTTGATAGGTTTGCTCGATTATTGCTAGTAAAAGCTTGTTTGGCTTAATCTCTGCTTATTATCTGTTTCCTGTATCTCTTTAGGATTCTCCTCGATTCCATTTTGCTTAATCTCCCCTTAGTTAGCTTCTTAGTCTTTAAAAACCTTCTTTGGTTTAGCTTATGCTTTCACTCCTTATCTTGCCACTTTTTACCTGCTTATTCATAACTTTTCAGAAATAGTTTTAGTTTATAATTTTGCTTACTCTTATGTTCTTAGTATATTTGTGCAAAAAGAATTGAAAAAAGAAAATAATTTGCAAAAGTGTTGGTTGTTGGATTCGAACCTGTGACCTCTTGGTCAAACAGGTCAACACCAAACCAAGGCCGTGCACCATCTGCCCTAAGTGTTTGTTAGTGTTGTTTATTTTCAGTTTTATTTATATACTAGTTCACTTTCTCTTTTAGCTTATTTGCTTAGCAGCTTATTTTTCAGCTTATTTTTAAGCTTTTCATAACTTTTGTATTTTTCCTAGCTTTAGTGTACCACTTAGTATTTTTACAAAAAGTTTTAAAATTTCTACTGTTCATTAAGTATTTTTTATAATTTAAATTAGATTAAATAGTATTTAATTAGTTTTTAATTAATAATAAATAATATAAAAGTCAAAAAAATAATTTTCTTTTTTCTAAAATTTTCTTTTATCATTAGGTCCGTAAAAATATAATTTTCATGTCCGTAGGGTTTGCGTAGCGTAAATTTCACTTTTTATTTCGCGCACTCGCGTTTATTTTTATTTTAACTCGCGTTTTATTTAAGTAACTTTTACGTTTGTAAATTTAGGATACGTTTGTAAAAGTAGTTTGTAAAATAAGAAAAACCAAATTTAAATAAAGTGATAGCTTCTATTTAAGCCATTTGGCTTATTTTTCTGCTTACGTATAAGCAATTTCTGATTTTAAGTTTTCAGTTTACGTTTTAGGTTAATTAGGTTTCGCGTTATTGTTAGTATAACTTGTTTAAATCATTCTCATCCGTATTTCCTTAGTGTAATCACAACTCACTTAAACCCCTTTTCCTATCCAAAGTCACCCGATCAAATAACCGTTTGTTTACAATTCACACCTCGTCGGGACATACGACCCGGGGAAACCTTATACTTCCGCGGAGCATTGACTCTGAGCTGTCTGACTTTGTTGACCATTCCTTGGTCAATATAAGTTAGGTGGTTTAGGCTCAATCAATTACACTTATTAAATTATTCTAATATTAATTTAATTTTTAATAATACGATACAGCCATACAGGAGGCCTTTGCAAGAAAAATATACTTTGGGTAACTTTGGATGGTGTTGACTCTGAAGATCGGAAGAGTAAAATAGAGAATGCTGTTATGACATATTAATGTTATATATTTTGCAGACTTGTGCCCGGGGTTCTTCAGTGTGCAGAGGGGTAACATTTGACAGTAGATGAGACACCGTTACAATCAGGGACTCTAAACAATAATGGTGTTGAAAATGCACGCTTGCTCAAGGATCTGATGGACTTCCAAAAGTTACCTTTAAAACCATATCATGCTTCTCTGTTTGGGTAAACGGGTAAATACAGATGCAGGTTTGGAATGTGTCATTGTTTGTATGACCCAATATCATATGTCAAAGATAAGTTGGGCGAATCACAGTATCTTGTTTCTGCAGAAGATGATTCATGGATAATATCAAGTGATGGTCTAGAAAATGCTAAAGATGCCACCACTGACAGGAAAGGGGATAGACACTCACTTGAATCGTTTGATTTATCAAAGCTTCCACCTGGTTAGTATTTTGCTACATGTTATGAACCTAAATAATTTTATTTTTAAAAAGATGTTGAACTGCACTTTCAAGGTTAAAATAAAGCCGAATTGATGACATCACAATCCCAAGAAATCTTTTGGACTACAAATTCATAGATGAGAATGTTAGATTCTACTAGACGTCCAATCTCATCCGTTTACTTGTGAATTATATTAATATTTTTATTTACTTGTGCTTTCATAGTGATGCAAGCTGGTTTATCTTAGACCAATCCTGATCCAAGCAGGGAAAAGTTTAACATTTTTTGGATTAAATCAAATTTATTTAACTTCTCTTCTATCTTTTATATCCGTTTTGCAGATTAGATCAGTATGCTATTGCAAAGTTTGCTGAGAGCTTTGAAATGATACCTAAGACATTTGATTAAAGCTAATGACACAAATGTCTTGCCGAGTTACCTTCCACATACGTGCTCTATGACCAACTATAAATATGAAGAGAACAAGGTATATTTCTTTTTAGCTTATTAATCTTTTCCCTATGTTTATAATTATCCTTACCAGTTATGGTGCATTGTTCCGTTCCTCACCAAGCTTTTAGAGAGTTGTCAAGCTACTACTTTTATGGGATTCATATCTTTGACTTGAATACTACTGCTTACTAATTTGCTGATTTTTATTGTATGGACAGAGAAGACTCCCCTGTAACAGAAGTCGAGCAATATATCCCATTTAATATTAATCCATCTAAATGCAATCTGTCCTCATTACCAGCTATCGATTGGGTTTTCCTGCTCTCGTGGCAAGGTTCGATAAAATCACTGTTCTAATTGTTTATGTTTATGTGATTTTCTTGCAAACTAGTTCCCACCCATTTTGATTCATGGCTGTTAAATTTTATTTTGCTATCACATCCTAATATGGAGCATTGTTTGCAGCTTCTTTACTTCACGATTTTGGACAAGTGTGAGAGAGATCCTAAATCTTGAATCATCTCTTGGAGCAACGCCGTGGGTCTACTATACAATCTACGCATTCTTCATTTTCGTTTTCAACATATTTGATATTGTAAGTAATGTTTCTAATATCTGTTTCCATCTTTAGCATTAATATTGATAAATGCATGGGTGGGGTAATGCCGTTATGGGTAAAAAAAGGGCTGGTTCGGGGCAGCTTGATCTGAACACCTGTTTACCTTATCATAATCATTTGAGTAAATTGCATAAACCGCTCCTGTGGTTTGGTCAAAATTATATGAATTGTTCCTGTGGTTTGGTCAAAATTATATGAACTATTCCTGTGGTTTGGTCAAAATTTGTGTTGAATGCTTTCACTTTTGGTCCTCGATACTATACATTCTACTCTAGCCTCAGGTTCAATATGTTATATTCATTTCAGGCCAACATGCCCAAGGAAATTTCCGATTACTTAAATAAGATGGGTGCTAGGATACCAAATATGAAGCCAGGAAAAGCACACACAAGTCTGGCATTTTAGGATTCACTATACATTGGCAATATGCTAAAAACCAAGACGCAACTGTTATTATTTATATGTTCAAGTATCGTATAGCCAGTTCCTAAAATTGGAATACAATATCATTTTGGCATATATGTCATATAAATTTGCAATCATGTCCTAATTGAACTTTAACTTCCAGATTCTAGTGATGAAGCTGTTGAGACTGCAAAGCAATTGGCACCTTAAGAAGGCTTGTTAGTAAGTGTCTTTTATTGTTTTAACATAAATTTTATATTTATATGTTCAAGTATCATATAGCCAGTTAGCTGTACCCCTAGTACAACTGATTATGAACTATGAAAAACTTGTCTGCTTGGATTTCATATGCTACTATATCTATTGCGTTATAAAGGCAGTGGATTAATTTGTTGTAGCATATGGGAAGGTGTTGCATACGCTACTATACAGTATGTTGACCTGTTAGTATTAATTTTTTTTAAGGTGGGCATATCCTCTGGAGCAGCAGCTGCTGCTATCAAGGTTGGAAAGAGACCTGAGAATATAGGAAAACTTATTGCGGTATCTTTCACTGTCTTAGCTGCACACATATAATCACATAATATGCATACTGATGTTAAAAAAACCAACCATAGTTGATGGTAATGCTGGATGATTAATGTGCATATTTATTGTTAAAATGGTTGCAGGTTGTATTTCCTAGCTTTGGTGAGGAATAATTGACTATTCTTTTCCAGACAATTTGGGAAGAGTGCGAGACAATGCAAGCTGAGTCATGAAAATGTTGAGATTATTGGTTTTATACTAATGTTAAATGTTTTAACATTATAAGTGTTAAAAGGCATGTTTGTGATGATTAGTGAAGAAATCACATGCCAGATGAATTTGATAGGTTATGGGTTATGTTTGTGTTGAATTTCGACCACGCATTTGGGTTTTGTGAACGATGTTAATATGTTAAATTTGTGTTGCTACAGATATATAGATTTTAGTTCATTTGTATATTGAAAATTGGTACATATATATATATATATATATATATATATATATATATATATATATATATATATATATATATATATATATATATATATATATATATATATATATATATATAGTGAAACGTTCAAATGAGAAGCCTAAATTTTGTGAGAACGCGAGAAGCAATCCTAGCCACTCTTTTTATCCTTCTTTAACTTTAATCTAATGGCTAATATTAGTTAATCAACTTTTTGAAAATTTCTTAAAAAATTCGAAAAAAAAAAATTTTCGAAAATTTTTTTTTCGAAAAATTTTTTTCGAATTCTTTTTTTCAAAAAATTTTTTTTCGAAAATTTTTTTTTTTCGATAAATTTTTTTTCGAAATTTTTTTTTTCGAATTTTTTTTTTCGAAATTTTTTATCGGAATTTTTTTTTTCGAAATTTCTTTTTCGAAAAAATTTTTTTCGAAATTTTTTTTTCTAACAATTTTTTTCGTCACATGTGAAAAAAAATTTGAAAATTTTCACGAAATTTTTTTTGTCACGTGTGAAAAAAAAATTTCGTCGCATGTAAATTTTTTTTTCGTCACATGTGAAAAAAAAATTCTGTCACATGTGAAAAAAAAATTTCGTCATATGTGAAAAAAAATTTGGAAATTTTCACGAAATTTTTTTGTCACGTGTGAAAAAAAAAATTCGTCACGTGTGAAAAAAAAATTCCGTCACATGTGAAAATTTTTTTTGTCACATGTGAAAATTTTTTTTGAAATTTTCACGAAATTTTTTTTGTCACGTGTGAAAAAAAATTTCGTCGCATGTAAATTTTTTTTTCGTCACATGTGAAAAAAAATTCCGTCACATGTGAAAAAAAAAATTCGAAAATTTTACGAAAAAATTTTCGAAAATTTTTCAAAAAAATTTCGAAAATTTTTTGAGAATTTTTCAAAAAAATTTTTGAAAATTTTTCTGTTTTGAAATTTTTTCAAAATTTTTTGAAAGTTTTCATAAAAAATAGTTGGCTAATAATAGCCATTAGATCAAAGTTTAAGGAGAATAAAATGAGTGGCTAGGATTAGTTCTCGCGTTCTCACAAAAATTAGATTTCTCACATGAATGGCCCCCTATTATATATATATATATATATATATATATATATATATATATATATATATATATATATCTATTATATATATATATATATATATATATATATATATATATATATATATATATATATATATATATATATATATTGGTTATATGCTCATGACCACCTATTTGGTCTCTAATAGCAAAAAACATTGACGATTTTTTTGTCACTATGAGCTCTGACGATTTTTTTCGTCACTAAGAGGGTTAAAGAGTGACCACTCATCTCGTCACAGATTAGTGACGCTGTAAAGTTTCGTCTCTAATTGACTTAGTGACGACTCGAGTTTGGTCACTAAACAACTTTGTGATGACTTTTTGCACTGTGAGTGACCAAACTCTTTTCGTCACAAAAGGCCGATTTTCTTGTAGTGTTTCGACCTCTTCAAAATTGTATAGCTATTCATGCCACATAAACTTGAAATATACATCCACTATGATTTGCACATTTAATTTATGAACCTTTTTATTTTTTATTTATAATTAAATCATTTCACAAACTACCATAGTGGATGCTCTTTGTTTTCGGCTAAGTACCCAATACTCCGTATGTTACAAAGTATTAACAACAACCCGTAGCAGTTTCAACAAACTTATCTCAAATTTTCAATCCGGTATATGCCAAAACATATAGACTAAAAAGTACTCCGTATACTGCTTGGGCATTGGCAATCTACATGCATGTGAGTATGTGACATACAGGGACATGCCCCTAGTTAAATCAGGTTTATTTGGATAAACATGCTGCATGTTGTACAAAACAACATGAAAACTTACCAACAAATTCCACAATCATATAAATATTGTGTTACTAATGGCTTCCACCCTTAAGTGAATTTGTTGTGTATTTCTAATCCGGGTCTACCGTAGTGTTAAATCCAGGATATATTTAAGTGCAGGCGGGCAACGGGGAGCCGCACAGGCACCTATTGTGAAAATACTCGTTGCTTGTCAAGCGTTGCAAGTTTCCACCTTTGGGAATCTGTCCACACAACCTATTATAACTCACATTCAAAAACTGGAAACTAATTAATCCAGATTGTGGTATGTTCCCAAAGATCTTATTATGATTCACATCTAGCGATGTCAAACTTTCAGGAAAAACCACCTCTGACATATTAAACTCGAAATTATTCCTCGAGAAATCAGCAGAGTAAATAGTCTTGTTTGGTCTGAAAAACATGCTAATGTCCCCCGTGAACTGGTTTCTTGAGAAATCTATCACACTGAATTTTAAGTACCCTAGTGATTTAGGTATTGTTCCAGTAAGTTGGTTATGTGAAAGATAAAGATCTGGGATAGATCCTTTGAATGAACCGAATGAATCTGGTATGACGCCAGTTAACATGTTTCTATCCAAGTGTATAGCACGAAGGTTCGTTAAAGAAGCGAGTTCTGGTGGGATAGAGCCCGTAAGATGATTAAATGCAAGATCTAGAAAATCTAGGTTTTTGAGTTGGCTAAGGAACGAAGGAACTGGCCCGGTTAAGTTGGTCCAACTTAACCGTAGCATAGTTAGGTGTGTGAGTTTAGTTATCGCGGATGGGATTGTTCCCGTGAGGTTTGTTATTTTTCGGAGGATTAATGTTTCAAGGAATGGTAAATCACCAACAGCATTCGGGATTTGGCCCGAAATATTGGCCTGGAATATGGTGAGAGCAATTATACGGCTAGTGTTTACATCGCAATCGACATTGTACCATTTGCAGCAATCTAGTGTTTTGTCCCAAGAGGTTAAATGATAAGGGTTTCCTAGGGATTTTTTGATTTTGAAAAGGACTTTTTCATCATCTTTGTTGCAAACTTGCTTGGAGAGAGATAGGATAGGGAGAGTGAGTAAGATCAAGACAGAAACTGTGAACAATGATTTCCTCATTTTGGTAGTTTGTTTGTGTGTGGTTTTGAATATATTGTGTTAGGATTGCTTGTGTATTTATAGATTTTGGAGAGGCAAAATAGATTACGCCTATAAAATAGGTAAAATGAGATAATGTCGACAGGGGACCGCTGATACTACCTTCACCAATGGATCCAACCCAAGAGACGTGATGGGTTTCTATCCCATAAATTATAAATCTATAACATTCACCAAAATTAAAAACTGTGGGCCAAAATTGTTTATGGCAGATATTAGAGGCTTAATGGGGGTTTAGTTAAAACAAAGCCCACATTTAGAGGTCAAAATTGGGTTACTGTTCACAAGTGTTAGTTTTAAAGGAATCTTATCAGCCAAAGAATTGTGTTTACGTCTCATGATTCTCGTGTGTGAGTTGTAGAAGTAAACATAACGAATTTTGAAAGGAAGAAAATGTAATTTTATCATTCACTATTTAATACCCGTACATGATGGTGTAGCGCGCGGGTTGGTTTCTACAGGAATAAGTAGGGTGAAGAATTAGAATTCGCGGATGATGGTGTAGCGGGTTGTGGTGAACTCAAATTACCGGAATAAGTCTGGTTGAATGCATTGTTTTAGCCATTCATTGTTTTGGTTATTCATTTTGAATGAAGTGATTGAAAGTATACGTGAAAATGTCTGAAATGGGTAGAAATTTGATTGTGCTCGGTTGTTTGTATGGTAAAAGTAGGTAATTATTGAATAAAAAAGGATTTTTTTTTTTTTTTTTTTTTTTTTTTTTTTTTTTTGTGGTGCCGTTAGAACTAGCTGTTGGATTCAAATTAGAAGAAAAAGAAAAAGAATACGAAAAACGAGCGTTCTGACCATGCCATGGTACCTATAACGCACCGATAATGCATGATCCGGTGCAGTTTGGCGCCATTATAGGTACCAAACTCAGCCTATAATTAGCTTATACACCTCTGCACTGTGCTCTCTAAATTATAATTCATATCTAGCACATTTGCCATAAAAATTTATACAATAATTCTTCAAAAACACATAACTATAAGAAGTATTCAATACAATGTACTCAAAAGTTGGTAGTTTCAAATGGTGAGGTTTTCTTGAACAGGCATAAAACTACCCACAATGCTGCCACCCATATCTGGAAAATTTGGGCAGCCTGGCAGGGGGTTCACATGACCCTTGTAATCGACCTCCACCGGATATTTAAGAAGATGGGATGTCATTTCACTTGGTTCATCAGCTGCATATTGGTTCCAGTTATGTTTTGCCAACAACCTGACCCTTCGCACACACTCGAGAGACTCTGGTTGCTCAAAACTGCTCTCTAGTTTACCAATGTGTTCTGCCCATAGTGACATCCTGTATCCGAATACCTGTAAAATATATATTAATAACATAAATAAATATGTAAAAAGAAAAAATCGCCAAACTAACCATCTGGAGATGAAACCACGTCATTCTGACCAGCTTTTCTAATATATACCAAACTTCTTGGTGTTCCAAGTGAGATTATTCAATGTCGAAAAAGTTAATTTGCGAGAAAAAAGGTGTTAGTTTGTGATGTGAGTTTCCATTGTCATAATTTCATGGCACACGTGACACGTCAAGGGTGTCAGTTTAATATAGATTAATAAAAAGTGGCGAGAATGGCATAGGTCTGCCCAATAACAAGAGGGCTATTTGGCGATTTTCCCTTATAGCGCAGATGCTTATAACCTTTTGGCCAGAAGTGCTTTAAATATATATGGAATGATTTTTGGAAATCAATGAGTAACCTGTCCAGTTGGATTAGAGCCCTTGCGAGCCCAAGTTTGATGAGGTTGATATGCACCCATAGCGATTTCAGTGTCTCTAGTGCCTTCTAGTGAACGTTGATTGATGTTTGCTGAACCCAACAACACAAACTCGTCATCAACTATCATTCCTTTTGAATTCACATAGATCATAAAACGTCCACTCTTTCTACCAAGTGCCTATTCATTGCAAAAGATCATAAGTTAGAAGATGACCAGCCATATCTTATTATGCGGTCCTATTAGTAAAATGACGATTAAAGGTAGAAAATTTTACCCATTTACTTAACGGGCATAATGTAGAATTTAGCCAAAAAATTAAATGTGTCAAACAGGTCAAAAGTCGCCCATCTTGTACTTCCTTTTTATTTCATTAATAAGGTTTATTATCGAATATAATATCATGTTTTGATAATAGTTAAAACTCTAGTCAAGTATAAAGAATGTAAATATATTCAAACATAAAAGGGGGAACCCGCAGCCCGTATAAAAACCACCTGCTTTGACCCATTAATCATACATCTATACTGCAGGACCAACTGACTTTTACTACTTCTGATGAAACTGTTAAGTGATTACAGTAAATATAATCAACCACTGACAGCTAAAAGGGTCGTACTTGTCGCATATTTGGTGAGTTTGAGTCTTTTCCATTTATTCGTGGTACATTGTTTTCACGAGCGCCAAGACAGAAGAAGTTCAAGTAGTCTTGAGGCTCGAATTCATTTTCGAGTCCTACCTCTTCTAATGCATTGTAGATGACTTCATACATCATCTGCATAGTTTTATGCTGCAAAAAGATTTAATATGAGTAACGAGTGATTATATAAATCAAATAACGAAAACCAAAACTATTGTCTTGTGATGTATTGTTTAAATTGATTGTGCATTTTGCGACTAATATGATAATAGATAATCAAAGAAGATTAAAAGTAAATACTCTTTAATTATGTTAGAAGAAAAGGTTAGTAAGAAATATTTATTTACCGGTAGATAAACAAATTTGTTGCAGATTGTATGAAACAAAATATCTAGCCTCAAACTATCATAAACAATTTTTTTTAGCCAAGCATCCAAAACAGATTATAACCTGCCAATACAGAATCCGTTGAGTAGCACAATTCGTTGGGTTGCCCTCTGGCCACATTGGAATGATAATATATACAGCAAACCTCTCTTTGACTCGAATTTTATTTGCTACTTTTAGAGCAATTTCCATTGGTATCAAATTGTTCGCTCCTGCAAAACAACAAATATTTTTATGATATTTACATCCGAGATCACATTGTAAAAAAAAAAAGTTAGTTCTAACTTACCTAATCCTTTATGATCATTCCAGTTATAAGAAGAACCAAGAAAACACTCGTTTTCAATATAAATGAAATGTTGAGCCGATCGAATGGCTGTCAGATATGCTGTGTGTATACTCATGTCAATCAACACATTCTTCCCACATACCAGGTTCTGTCACATGGTAGCCAATGTTAATAAGTGTAGTCACACACGCTATAATAATTGAAGAAAATGAGTGATCAAACACAGTATTTATGTGGCTGACCAATTTGTTAACATTTATTTGTTGTTAAGATATTATTTTGTCATTAGGAATTCAGAACATATATATAAGAAGGCTAATATAATGGGCAGACCAATGAAAGCCGAGGTATGCATGTTGCATACCTGATACCTTGCAAAAGTTTTTGTAGCATGTGTTAACTATTTTTAAAAAATGTTACTGCATTGCATCCCATAAGAGAAACTCGTTATGGGCTTATTGTAATATCTACAAATTACAGAATGTCACTAGCCAGACGCCATTATAAGTAAGATCAGACAAATACCCACATATTGCCTTAATTGTTGCTTGTAATCATTTTTTAACACTGTTGGATCCTTGAAGTTGTGATCCGGTATCCCGGCCTAGGGTCTAACTCAAACACAATATCCATCAACTGACATTTTTTCTTACCTTGCTTGCAGCTTCTTTGAAGTCTTTGGGAAAACCCTTAACAGAGTTGGAGTCAATTGAGCGGAACACCTGCATAGAATGTATATTAAGAAATCACTTTGTATCCGTCATGTTCTTGTAAAAACACTACTTCATCCTTCGAATAAAGGTGCATGCCCTTCAAGGGGAAGTTTGAGATTTTTTTTTAATAAATTATGGGATTTGAAAAGGGAATAACCAGTTTAATTAAGCTACTCTCAAACTGATAAAATCGACCATTTCAGCCTATTGTTCCATGACTTCCATCCAAACACTTAAAAATTGATTGTATATGATATAAAAGGCAAAATTCATATAATCTATTCTAAAACGCAATCCCAAACACCCCTTACTTTTCTATCGAATCATTATCAGCTTCAAGACTGCTCTACAGTTGTTATATAACATAAAAATAGGTTTCATTTTTATTTCTTTTAATAAAAAGACGTGAACTTTAAAGTTTGAGTATTGGATTAGAAGTGTTGTGGTTCGGCACTAACCGACCCGCTTTGAACCTCACTTAAAGGTCACTCGTCTTAAAATGTTGCCCAACCCGTCCATGTTGCCGTTACTTGTTACTGGAACCGGAAGATCATGATATCAAGTTAAACATGTCCCTCATATAATCTCAAGCTTTTCAAGGACTAACATACCTGAACATGCCAACCCTCCGGGTCCTTTTCACTAGAGTAACGAGCATCAGTGATTCCTAGAATGTCAGGAATCCTGTCTACTTTAAGTAAAACATCATCAGAAAATTTGTTCATTTTTGAAAGGCCACGAGGCTTAGAAGCCCTTAACCACCTCTCCTCAAAGTTCTGAAGTACATCATATGCTGCTGGGCCTTCGATTCGACAGTGCAAATCATGCCACGGTTCTCTTGGACAGCCCACAATAGACCCCTGGTCAAGTGACAAGTTAAAACTCGACAACATAAAAAGATAGAATTACGTAGCAGTCGAGTTGAATTAACTAGGAACACGTTATATCCAAAATGATAGAATTATGAGTAAATAAATTATGCATCAGATAGCTAACAAAAACTATATCATTTTACAAATTCCTTTTTTTAATAAAAAGATATACGAGGTTTTATGCATCAAGTTTCACTTTGCACAACTTTCAATTCATTTGGCATGTTGCCTGTTATGCTATTTTTACCCGTTGGTCATGTTAGATACAGCGCAACCGAATCGACCCAATTATAAGTCAATGAGTTGAAGTTGTTACTTTTATCCTTGAGCTCTAATCTTTTGAAATAGTCATCTTAATTTAGTGCATAATGTGGCTTCAGAAATGCAGGGCATATAAAGAACATAAGCAACAGAAAAGTACTAGAATGTTTACCTTATAGTTTGGATTGTGATAATCATCTTTGTGTAGCGTATGTAATGTGCTGAACAGAGAATGTTCTGGAGTATCATATCGTCCCCTGCATAGATCAAGACCTCCAACAAAAGCCGTTATCCTTCTTTTGATACCTGCATCAGCATCCACTATAACAGAATTCTGATGATGTGTATAGATTGTTTCACCCTCCTGCAAGTTAAAACCAATTTTGGTCACCCACCAAATCTTCACAATTCGAAAGACATCCCAAGAACTAATATCTCATATAGGTCCTAATCTCGAAGGCAGACATTGTAATCTAACCTTCTTGGTCCAGCTACCCTTCCCTGCAGAACGAGGACAAAGTAATACTTGAACTTTAGAATATTTGAAAAACATCCGAGTTTCTTCATCATGAGTTTGCATCACCCCTTCCTACAAGTTGCAAAGAAATTTATTACTTCAAAACATATAAATAATTGTTCTTCTTTTATATAATCGCACATTTATAGTACTTACAGTCTTGTATCCTAAAATGCTCTTAGAAGTAGGATCATCCCAAACAAGAAGCAACACTCTAACACCTTCTTCCGATTTACTTTTAAGAAGCTCACCTAAAAAACTATCTCTTGCCTTTGCTCCATAACGAACAAGCTGCACCTTATGGTTAATAGACCATCCCGCAATGTAAATCAAACGACGAGCCTGTCTAATGGCATCACAAATATCACGCCAACAATCTTTTTGTACATACTTTAAACCTCGGTCAAGCTTAAAACTTGGAACACTACCATCAACATGGGCATCCTGATAAAGGGTAACTTTTCCACCTCTCCTAAGCGGAAAATAAGTCCCTGGAACACCTTTAAGCCCTGGATCAGACCCCACTCCGTCACGATAAAGAGCCATTTTCTCTACTGGTGTATACTGAATCGATAATGTTAAAACAGCTCCCAGATTACATGGATGTCCAGAAGCATTTAAAATCGGGAAAGTCCCCTCAACAACCGAATCAGTAACCAGTAATCCAGCTGGAACCCCAACTGCACCTATAAGTTTAGAACCAATAACATCACTGTCTTTAACTACAAAAAGCACTTCAGAAGTGTAATGAGCTACATGAACATTAAACCGCTGCATCCATACAGGGTTCTCACTGTTATTCACAACATACGTCCTTCCAATTACAGCATTAGCCACAGATATCGTCACGTAAGGGTCACTCGTTCCCAAAAGCGGCTTGAATTTCTCATTAAAAGAACCCATTTTAGGCAAATGACTTGCTTTTTTTACACATATATCAAGATTTCCATGTAGTAACACCACCTTAAGCGACGCATGAGGCGTTCTAAATGGAACAACTTGTACACCTTGCGAATGACGTGATCCTTCATCCACGGGATCAGCCATATTAATTTCAGTCATAACAAATAACTCACTTTCGAAAAATGGTAGCTTTTTATGCAACAAAATATCTATATGTTGCATTTTGAAACGACAAGGACAACCATATAATGTTGTAGGAGTGTGACATGAATTAGGATCTTTTTGTTTTGACATTGGTTGACATGAAGTGAATGTTCTTGATTACTACGTTGGATGAACATAGATTTAAGGACACGTGGCAGACTGGCAGATGTTGTGATCTCCAATCTGAGATCACTATGGACAGCATGGAACTGTTTTTAATTTGCTGTGTTCGCGCCAAAATGAAGATATTTTGATTGGAATCTGGGCTCTACATAGAATTGGCCTCATTAGGCTTATCCTTCGTTCACCAATTTTACTAGTTTAACAAACATACAATATTTGTGAATACATTTCTTAAACACGCGTAACGACGATGTATAATGACAAATAATTATATTTGCGAAATGTGTCCTTTAATGCAACTCATAAAGGTTTAATCATTGTAGCCATTGCAAAAAAATGTGAATAGATTAAATAAGAAAAATGATAAAAGTTTGAGAATTAAAATATATTTAAACTATTAAAATAGTAGATGTTACGGAGTATTACCTTTTCTTTAATCGAAGGTTTATCAGTAATTTTTTAGTTTTCATTTTGCAAGTTTTTTAAAAATCATGCTTTCTCTTTACATATAGTTAAGACTTTTTTTTTTTTTTTTTTTTTTTTTGAACGGCCAAGCTTTTTATAACTAACAGCCTCACAAAGGAGGAAGAAAACCATTAAAATGTAGATCTACAAGAAAGAAAATCTCCAAAAGAAAGATTACAAGCTAAAAAACAAAATAACCCAAACAGCTCAAAAAAAAGCCTGCCAAGCTACATCAATGGCGTAATATAGAAATCGGGCTTGACTTCCAAGTGATTCAATTGATGAAACTCTTATCCAAAGCAATAAAAGAGGTTGGGACTAGAAAAAGGTATTTGATTTAGTGTAACTTTTTTATGTTGTCTAACAGAAAATTTCAGTTATGAAATCGGATGTATATTTCTAAATTAACTAAAGTAAATAAATCATTAAGGAGTGAAAATTTATGTTTCATAAAGAATATATAATAATATTTTATTTTTTATGAAAAATTGTTTTTTCTGCTTGTAAAACAAAACTTAAATGTGTAGAGATTACCACGCGTGAAGAAAGTTTTTTTTGGGTACTACGGTACTACCACATGTGGTCTTTGTTACAGCATGTGTTTTTTCACGCGTAAAGTTAAAAGAAAACAAGAAACAGGTGGTGCAGTAAGGAGGGTCAATCTTTCCTATTTTTTCTGCCATATCAGCTTCTTCTCGTCGATGATTGGGTGCCTTAGTAAAACGACCTACACTACAAAAAACATACCTCACAAAAATACGTTTTCTACACACACACACACCAAGGAAAAAAAAAGTGACCTCGATTGCATTTGACCCTCATCCACAAAATAAGAGGGATTGATTTTGTCCCACAGTAAGGGGATCGACGAGTGATCGATCGATTCAATTGATCGTGTTTCCTTACTGCAAGTAGCCTAAAACTTAGAAATTACATTATATTTTTACAAAATTTGTTATGATATCAATATCCTTTCTAAACTCACAAAGTACTCATTTGTATCTAAATATACAATTTAATTAATAAACTACATGGTACAAATGAAACAAACTATTTGAATAAATTTTAAATACTTGCCTGAAACACATTAAAACAGTTCTGAAATTAAATAAATACAACATATATAAAAAATTAAATGACATGTCTATGTTCTTTACAATTTACCTAAACATAATACAGTCTGTCATCGTTTAAAATTACTAGAACATAAACTTTTCGTTTTCTGTAAAGTTGTCGTCACGAAAAAATTATCAAAAAACATTGTTTGTCAAAAATTCTAATTATAGGGTACCCGTTGCCAGATTGAGCCGATGTGTGTGTGTGTGTGTGGGGGGGGGGGGGGGTGTAGGGTGTTGGCGGCTGGAGGGTGCTAGGCCACCCCCAACTGGTCAAACTAGCTTACCTACCGGACGAGCTGGGTTGCGGTTTTGTTTTTTTTTTTTTTTTTTTTTTTTTTTTTTTTTTTTTTTTAGAGAAGGTGGAAAAAGAAAAGAAGATAAAGTGAGTAGTTAGTGGCTTTATGTCCTTTGATTTTGTTGTTTGTAAAGTTTTACCTTTTCTTTTGTATTTTGTTATTTTTTTTGAACTTTTTTCATGTTTATTTGCAGTTAGTGTGGGCGGTTTTGTTTTGGTAGTTATGTGGCTCGAAATTACTTTCTTTTAGGCTGCACAGTGGTGACTCATATTCATCCAACTTTCCGGCTATCACGTCAATTTTCTTTCTCCAGCAACCAGACACAACCCAAGTGCCAAAAAAGTGAACTTTTGTTTTTTTTTCTTTTTTTTAATTCAAAATTTTTTTAAAAATTAAAATTCATTAAAAATAAAAAAAAAACATTACCAGTGTTTTAAAACCCGGGTTGACCCGGCCAGTGAACCGTGAACCAGTCGAGTGACCGGAAGCCGGTTTTGAGCAAAAAACCCGGTTGAACCGTGACCCGGTGGCTCGACTGGGTCAATTAAAAATCCGGGTTTTAAAACATTGAACATTACAATAAAAACATTATAATACTAAATTAAAAACTTAAACATGACAACACTTAAATAAAACTAGTAATCTAATTGGTAGCGTGCCTTGATTGCTGCCTTAAGCTACAAACTTTCTTGTAGTTGTCGTGGTCCTAAATTTGGATCGATTGCCGAATTGTAGAAAATCAAGTCTTGCTCCTTTTTGTGAGGTCCAAGATTTTCACTTGCCTTTGTTGGAGTTTGATTTTCTCTCTTTTCATCGCTAGCTCTTGTTCCATTTTCTCTCTTTTCATCGCTAGCTTTTGTTCTTTCAATGATTTCCATGACTCTTCAAACTCTTTATTTTTCGCCGATTTTGACGGCTTCAACCTGAAAAAGATTGATGCTAGCGAACTAACAAATGATGTTGGTGGATCACGAGAGGAGGAGGATGATTTCTTCATGGCTGCGTCACGACATTGTGGTCGTGATTCTCTAGTATCATCTTCCGCATCATCATCGTCATCCAAGTCTTGGAAATTCGCGGGACCTTGTTGACCCCGAGGTAGTTGTAGAACCCTTTGATTTCTTCCGACTATTCGATTGGAAAAGAGGCATCTCCCTCTTCCAAGCATCATGACCCCTCAATACTTTCCAACACTCCAACAAATTGAACTCATGACTGTAACGTACACGATACTCTATAAGAGCTTTGTCTTTATCGTCTGCATCATTCTTACCACTTCCATGAGTATACTGGACATTATCCATAATAGCACAAAAATTCGCAACCCTACCACGAATCCTAGTCTTCCATTTGGACATGATTGAGTCGTATGTCCGGTCTGAACCAGTTTCCTTTTGAAAGTACGCTATCACCAACTCCCAAAAGCGGTGCCTGTTCATAGCGTTTCCTTTTTTGTCATTTTTCGAAATAAAGATGAAAGCTCTACAAAACGCGATCTCTTCCACCTGTGCCCATGGTTCGACCTTTTTGTTCGGTTCGGGTTGTTTGCCTTTGTCCTTCGCCTTTGTAGCACGCCTCGAAGGCTTCTTTGGCTTGACGTGTGATGTCTCTTTGACATAATCATCTTCATCAACGGGCATGGAACCGTGGAAAGAACCGTGGTAAGAACCATGACCCGAACCTTGCCCCATCGAAGCATCTTGACTCGGGTAGTTTTGGGTCGAGTATTGTGGAGTCGGATAGTCTCCCCAATCATCCAAATTCATATCAAGATTAGTACTACGAATCGGAGAATAATCTTGATACGGTTGAGAACAATGCAAGAATCCATGTTAGGACGATACGACGACCCACTTGGTTCTTGGTGATAATCCGTATTAGGACGTTGCGGTGGGACAAATGGTTTATTAACGTAAAACGGGTTTTCATTTGAATTAGGTTGTGGTAGTCGTGATGAGCATTCAAAAGTGGGTGCACGAAAGTGAATACCTCGTTGTTGTGGTGGTGTTAAGCCGGTTAATTAAAAGTTGTTTTGCGAAGAGAAATTCATATTTGGTGCATTTTGGGGTAGTCGAGATCGTCGGTTTTTTGATTGTAGAGTGTTTTTCTTTGACATTATGAATATTTATGAGAATTTGGTTGAATTGTGTGATCACCCGTAAAATTTCCCTATGAATAGTAAAGTTAATCAAAAATTAATATATCATTACGTTAATTAATAACGTTTTTACCGATAACAAATTTTTTATTTATTTATTATTTATTTAAATATGCTATGATCACTACGATACTTAAAAACCTTTTCTCTTCGGAACGATGCTCACACACGCCTCAGTATAGTCTAATAATCGCGAGAGTATTAAATTTTACCATTTACAAACTTACGTAACACATTTTAGTAAAACGCGTCCGACAACGTAAAAGTCTCACTAATTAATTACTAAACTAATTACTAATTAAAATTTATAATTTTTACTAATCCTAATTAACACTAAACCAGACCTTAATCTCCCTAAGCCCAAATAAACTCGGCCTGCTACTATTCGAAAGCCCAAAACCAAATTTAGCCCAAGTTCCTTGTGTTATTTCATTTTCACTCGTCTAGGACATTTAGAAACGAGCATGGTAAGCTCAAATCCTCCACACGACACCCCTATGTTTTTGCACGTACTCATACCTCACTTAGCCAACAATTAGGATGTCGAATATTAGCGTTTCACATTGAGTCTAGGCATGTTTTTAAGAAGCAAAGTAAATGTCCCTAAACCGATTTTCTCAAATGTCAACTTATACAAAACTAAACCATTTTGACCCACGATTGTTTCTAAAACCTCCCAAACTCATTTTAAACTCAAGTTAATATCTAAGTTTTACTAAGTTTCCAAAACCCATGAGTCACCACCGATTTACAATACGGTTTCACTATAAAATGCAAATCGACATACATATATTTCCAAACAAAAGTGTACTTCCCTAAAACAAGCATGCACACTTCCTTCTTTTACTCCCTAGTGAAAGAATATTTGCCCTTTATACTATACATCCTAGTACCTTTCGTGTACATAACTTTCCCATGCCCACGTTCACTTAGAAATGGTGTAGAAATCGACACATGAAAACAAAAACATTGAGTGTTAGTACAACCCTTACAAATGAGACTTTTGAGAACACGTAACTTTCCCATCACATTAAAGTTTGGATACAAGAACACCCCTAGGACCTTATATATATACGCATGCATGCATACTACTTTTCCCACACCCATGCAAACTAAACTTCACCAAAAATATTACTAAGTAATGAAATAAGAGTTAGGTCGAAGCTTTGGGTAGGATAAAAGGAGAATCGAGTGGGTTTAGGAGAAGCTTTGGGTCGTTTGTGAATCTTGGTCTAGCAAACTAACGTGCTACGTAGTCATCTCACTTAGTTCTCGACTATACGTCCCTCTTTCCCCACCAATTGGTGTCGTAAGTCCCTATAGACTCATTTCAATTCTTGATAATATACATTTAGTTGCATTGCATTGTCACACGACACACACAAACACACCTCGTCATTTAAAATCTAGTTAAACGACCTATATATATTATACGACCTCCTATATATTTGGCACCCTAAGAAATGAGATACGTAAAGATTTGAAACTAAAATACAACGTATAAACTATTTTTAAGTAAGTTCCTAACGTACCCCGAACCATTTGAAAAACCAAAATATTTTCTAAGTCTTTTAGTTACCAAAGTCGTCCAAGGCTAGTCCAAAACACACGAGTATTTTTACAAATTGCTTAACGAGCATAACTTTTTATTTCACAAACCAATAAACCTAGTGTCATATAATTAATTTCGTATAGAAACTTTATGATGAAAGTCACGTTAAAACTTAGTAATCGAGTCAAAGCAATCGAGCATGAAACTGTTTTTGCAAAACCAAATAATACCGATTGGGCCTTAAGGCCCAATCCTTTCACAATAAGCTAAGGGAATAAGCTGAGGGTGTGAGCTTTTGGACAGCTTATTCACGGTCCAAATCTAGCCCAAAGCGAAGCCCAAAAACCTCGTAAGTCCATTGGACCTAAAAGTATTAACGGGCCTTAAAATCTCGTTAATAGGCCCATAAGCTAAACATGAAATTTTTCGTACAAATAAGCTGTCGAAATAAGCTTTATAAGCTGAGTCGAAACTATTTAGAAAAAGAAAACATTAAGTTTTGAAAATATAAATTTTGGACTAGATTTGCAAAAGTTATGAACTTCGGGTTAAAAATGTAAACATTTCAAACTTTTGGTAAAATGTGTCATTTTGTAAACTTTAGGACAAAAATTGATTTTATTAAACTTTAGGGTAGAAAGCGTAAGAAAAATAAAGTTTTGGACTTAAAATGAAATTATATTAACTTTTGGACTAACGGCGTAACGCTAACGCCGTTAGGGTAAAAGTGTAAACTTTTGAAAATACAAGGGCCATATACTAAAAATTGATATTTTCACTTTCATTTTTATTTTTACAAGTCCCGTCACGACGTTACATTTATTTTCAAACTAGTATTATTATTATTATTATTATTATTATTATTATTATTATTATTATTATTATTATTATTATTAAACGTACGTCTATTTTCAAACTAATATTACTATTATTATTATAAAACGTTACGTCTATTTTCAAACTAATATTATTAGTATTATTAAAGTGTTACGTTTATTTACAAACTTATAATTATTATTACTATTATTACTAGTAAGCGTCACGTCTATTTTCAAACTAATATTACTATATTACCAAACTAAACATATATTATAAAACCAAAAACCTTACTAAAAATAAATTCACAAATCATGCATTTAAAAACCTACTCGCGATTAAAAGATTTAAGACTATCAAACACTGAAAAATTGCCAAACATTATCTAGGTCGTGTGTGGAGCCGTTCCCATTTTGCAAACTGAGTATCGATTATTTTTATTCACTAAACCACTAAGGTGAGTTCATAGCCCACTTTTATAAAACGGTTTTCGTGGGGAGATACATGCTTAAAAACCTGAACACAAGTATTTTCTTATATTATGCCTGAAATTGTTATTGCTTAAGTCCCTTTTTGCCAAAAGCCCCTCATATCATGAGCCTTAGTCACCCAGGAGGTGAACGTAAATAATTGTGGATAGATCTATTAGGGACTGACCATCCCCGTTTGAGAGTTCGAGAAAACAACCAAACGCACTTTATTTGAAATCTAATAGGTTACTGGCAAGGACCTATCCCGAGGGCACCAGTTACTTTAATCTATCATTATGATGAGATCTGTTAATCGGCTGAGCGTCATGAGCTTAATGCAATAATAAATGATTTTAAACTATAATTGTAATTCGATGCAATTATCCCTATCGCTTGTGTTCAAACTACCAAACTTAAACCTATGAATATCACTCAACTTTTGTTGACTTTTAGCATGTTTATCTCAGGAAATTAATGCGAAGGAGCTCGAAGCATGGAGAGGGCATTAACCCTTATAAGGGTGTTAAATAAAATGTTTTGTCATTCGCTTTCAATAACTCATATCTTCTATGACATGTTAAAACAAATGGAACAACTTTGTATTTGGAAAACTTGCTTTTAAATGAATGATAAACATAATTTTTAAAACGTCTTTTTGAGTCGTTTTCTATGACTTGACTTCGATCCTCTAAGTAATACCCCGCAAAGTCTTCCGCTGCTCTAGTTGAAATTTAGGGGGTGTTACAAATTGTGTTTGAAATTGTGTGTTTGATGTTGGTATTTATAGTATGAAAAGTGGTAAGTTTTTTTTAAAACAAAAAAAAAGTTTTTTTTTTCTTTTTTTTATTTTTTTTTACAAACGGTCAAATTTTACAAACGATCGAATATACAAACGGCCAAGTTTTTTTAAAGTTTCAAAGGGTAATTAAACTAGTAAAATTGAACCTTTTTGTTGTTTCATTCTCGGTCGAAAACACAACCCATAGCCGAGTTTTTTGATCCACGACCGATGTTCGACCAAATCATCGCAATGGACTCGACCGATATTCAAATTGGTTATCCGTCAACCTCGACCAAATTTTAACGGGCCACTGTGCCCGGCCTTAGAAATGAATTGTTTGAAAACTATTCAATGATTCAGTTTCATGGTTACTTTACATCATTGTTTTAAATCATTAAAGAATAATTGCTAACAGATATAATCGTTACAAGGTATAAATGTAGCTTTAAAATGTGGGTCGATTTCAAATAACCTAAACACGAGGTATAAATGTAGCTTTAAATATCATTGAACCCGAATGTCAAACAATTAAAACTTCAATCCAACTTCTAAAACAAGGAATTGTATGTTATTATCGTAAAAAAAATAATAATTTTGAGCTCCCTTTAATACAAATTTCTGACTCCATCTCTGCCCGCTGCAATACGCGGGTAACTTATAGTATAGTTGTAAAGCTAATGATACGCAACATATTTCTTCAAATAAACACAAGTACGCAACGTACTTAGTAAAGTATCAAACGTACGCAACATATTTTCAAAAAATCGTCGATCTACGCAATATGACCTGCTGGCAGCAGGTTACCAGGTTACCTCACTTTAAAAGTTACACCTTTGATCCCTAAAATGTCTCATATCTTGCGTACATGATCCTATTTTAGTCCTATTTACCAGCGTTACACCGTTAGTCCCCAAACGTTACACTGTTAGTCCTATTTACCAGCGTTACACCGTTAGTCCCCAAACGTTACACCGTTAGTCCCCAAACGTTACACCGTTAGTCCCCAAACGTTACACCGTTAGTCCTATTTAGTTACACCGTTAGTCCCCCAAACGTTACACCGTAAGTCCTATTTAGTTACACCGTTAGTCCCCAAACGTTACACCGTTAGTCCTATTTAGTTACACCGTTAGTCCCCAAACGTTACACCGTTAGTCCTATTTAGTTACACCGTTAGTCCCCAAAAATATATATATAGAAAAAATTCCAGATTATTTAAAAAAAAAAAAAAAAAAAAAAAAAAAAAAAAAAAAAGAAAAAAAAATTCAAGATTTAAAAAACGTATATATATAAAAAAAATTCCAGATTATTAAAAAAAAAAAAAAAAAAATCTTTAAAAAAATGTACAAAAAAGTTTATCGATTTTTTTTATTTTTTTTTGAAAAAATTTAAATCTGAAAAAAAAACACTTATTGTAGATTTTTTTAGAGTTTTTTTAAAGTGTTTTTTTTTTTTTTTTTTTTTTTTTTTTTTTTTTTTAATTATCTAGAATTTTTTTGATATATATGTTTTTTAAATCTTGATTTTTTTTTTTTTTTTAATAATCTGGAATTTTTTTTATATATATAATTTTGGGGACTAACGATGTAACTAAATAGGACTAACAGTGTAACGTTTGGGGACTAACGGTGTAACGTTTGGGGGACTAACGGTGTAACTAAATAGGACTAACAATGTAACGTTTGGGGACTAACTGTGTAACGTTTGGGGAACTAACGGTGTAACGCTGGTAAATAGGACTAAATAGGACTAACGGTGTAACATTTGGGGACTAACGGTGTAACGCTGGTAAATAGGACTAAAATTGGATCATGTACGCGAGATATGAGACAGTTTAGGGATCAAAGGTGTAACTTTTAAAGTGAGGTAACCTGGTAACTTGCTGCCAGCAGGTCATATTGCGTAGATCGACGATTTTTTGAAAATATGTTGCGTACTTTTGACACTTTACTAAGTACGTTGCGTACTTGTGTTTATTTGAAGAAATATGTTGCGAAGGAAAAAGAAAAGAAAAAGCAATTCCAAACACCCTCCTAAAACTCCATTATTATTAGTCTATCATTTATGAGTATGATTACACCCTAGAAAAACCCTCGTTATTCGCTTCAATACCCACAGTACAACTAAATCACACCCTTCATTTCACGCTTCACACCGGTAAGTGTTATAGTCCACCCAATTTAATCCAGCTGCTTTTAATTTAATTAAACTAGGGCCTTATTTGTTTGTTTGCATTTTCTTGTCTGTCTGTGTAGATAAAATAATTGTTGTTTGTTGAGTAAATAGAGATATCAGTGACTTGGGGGGTGTTTGTTTAATCTTATGTATGGGCTTTTTTTTCCCTCGAGACTTATGAAGATTTTTTTTTTTTTTTTTTTTTTTTTTTTTTTTTTTTGGTGTGTGTGTGTGTGTGTGGGGGGGGGGGGGGGGGGGGGGGGGGGGGAAATTAAAGGGTTACCCCGGTTTTTATTAAAAAAAAAAAAAAAAAAAAAAAAAAAAATCCAGAAATGGTTGGAGCTTATTAAAAGCTCATGAGCCCATAAATAAGCTTAAGGGGGTGTTTGGCTAAGCTTATGAATTGAGTGTTATATAAGTGGCTTATGACTTATATGTCACGAGCTCATAAGCCCTTGCTAAGTGTTTGGCGTAGCTTATCATTACTAATAAGGTAAAGTGACAAAAAGTAGATGAACATTAAAACAGTGTAAGTGTAACTATTATTAAATTAAGGTATAAAAGTCTTTTTATATAATACCGTTATATAAGCCCACCTCTCATCAAATAAGCCACAAAGTTTCGGCTTATTAAAGTCCCCTTATATAAGCTTATAAGCCCATCATATAAGCTCAGCCAAACAACCCCTTAACTATATTAAGTAATTTTTCCAATTAAGATACTTAAGGGTGTGTTTATTTTTTCAAAAAAAGGTACTTTTTCAGTTTTTTGCCACTTTTAGCTGCGAGCGGAAGATGAAATGAAAAAGTGTGTTTGTCTTTTCCAATTATGTCTGTAGGCAGGATGATGAAAATGAAAACAGTGCCTACGTTTTTTCCTCTTATGTCTGCAAACGGGCATGGGGAGATGTTTCCTAAAACGATTGTTTGTTTTTGTTTCTGACATAAGCGGTAAAAAGAACTTTTTTCTACTACAATTTTGAAGATTTTTTAAAGTCTGATCGCCGCTTCTTATTTTTTAAAACCCTTTTTTATGACAAATGGACATTTTTTAGATCCGCATCTTCTCTCGCAGATGTGGTATTGCAGCTTAGATGTAAAACATCTGAAAAAACAAATTCAAAATCAAACTGTCCCTAACAATTCTTTTGATCTTTGTAGGATATAATGAGTGAACAAGCTGTTCAATCGGACCCTCCAACTGACGACAACAATTGGGGCTATTGTACAGAACAAGAACTAGAACAACTGATGTTAAAAAAACTCGAAAAAATATATGAAGAAGCTATCGAAAAGCTACTTAAACTAGGTTACCATAAAGACTTTGTTACAAAAGCTATATTAAAAAAAGGCTATTGTCACGGCAATGATACTCCGTTAAACAATATTGTTAACAATGCTATACCTTATTTGAACAAGTTAGTTATTGGTCGTGGGACCGGTTTTTGGTTAGATGATACTAAGCAATGTTTCGATAGTTTGGAGAAGTTGAGGGAGTTTTCATTAGCGTGTTTGGTTTGTTTGTTGAGACGGGTTAGGATTGGGTTGAGTAGAGGTGATGCTATGTGGTGTTTGCTTATGTGTGAGTTGGATGTTGGGAAGGCGAGTGTGATGGATGTTGTTGTGGATGATAGCGAGGGTGATGGTAAGGATTTGCTTATGAAAAGTAATGTGGCAAAGTTTGGGGAGGAATATTGGGCGAATTTGAAGAAGAAAGAAGGTGACTCAGAAGTGGGTCCTGGTGATATGTCAAGTCAGGGTTTGTCGGGTGCGGATGAAAGTGTGGAAGTGTTGAATGTGAAGAATCAAGCTGGGACGGATTCAGTGTTGAAGAAATTGGGCGATTTGAATCTCGAAGGTGATAAGGATGAGAAAGACGCGAAGCTTTTGAGTTTAGTGCATGAGATTATGAGTCTTGAGAAAGAAGTGAAGGAGAGGAAAGAGTGGGCCCATCAAAAGGCAATGCAAGCAGCGCGGAAGCTATCTCATGATCTCACTGAGTTAAAGATGTTAAGAATGGAAAAAGAGGAAAACCAACTAGCTGAGGACAAGGAGGAGAAGCTGGATGTTGATGACCCGACGATGCAGAGGCTTTCTGATATGGAAACCTCTTTGAAGAAAGCAAGTAGTCAAGTTGACCGTGCAAATTTAGCAGTTAGGCGTTTAGAAGCAGAGAATGCAGAGATAAGAGCTGAAATGGAGGCTTCGAGATTAAGTGCTTCTGAATCTGTGACTATGTGTTTGGCGGTTGCTAGAAGGGAAAAGAAGTATCTTAAGAAGCTTTTGGCTTGGGAGAAACAGAGGACGCAGCTGCAAGAGGATATTACAACTGAGAAGCAGAAGCTTATAGAGTTGCAAGACGAAATGGTCAAAGTTGAAGCAGCTAAGAAAACTGCTGAGGTATGATCTGTTTAATGTTATTATTGGATATAAAATGCTAATAAACTATTGTTATCTGTTATATAATGTTGATGGTGTTGTGATTATCTAATAAAGATAGCATGTGCTTATTTGTGCAACACCTGGATGAATACAATCTTACAGTTCAGCGTTGCCTCTTTTTGTCTGTAAACAATAGATAAAAGTGCTAGAAAACTAAAACAGTTCCGTGATTACTTTAGTTTACAATTAGATTGATCCTGTGGTGATTTACTGTGGTCTTTATGGAGATCAAGAAGTGCACAAATAGTTTGTGATTGCTGATATGATGATAGTAGGCGACTAGGCATAGTTACAGATGTTTGAGCAGTGAGTTAACCCAATCAAAATGTTCATACTTTTTTTTGGGTAAAGGGATTACCCCGGTAAATATAAAATGTTCATACTTTTCTCTATCCTGAACCTTTTTTTGAATCCCTGTCTATATATACATTTTTTATTAGTAAATTAAGTTTTAGGGAACGTTTTCGGGTAAATCTCTTATTCCCTTTGAATTGCTAGTATACAATTTGAGGATATGTTAATGATACATGGCGCACCCTTCAAGATCACCCTGATACTATAAGGCCAAGAAAGACCCATGGTTCCTAAGTTTATAGAGTACATAATGAAATCAAATCAAATACTTACAAGAAATAAAAAACTTTTACTATCTACTATTTAGTATTTACATTACAATAATGTATTTGCATCTTCTAATATAAGAATATTATGTTCCAGTGCGAAAGTCGTGGTTAGTAGGCGTAAAGCTAATAGAGGAAACAGAATTTTGATATATGTCTATTTTCGTTTTATTGTTCTACATGATATTGTAAATGTTATTAAACTGAGGGTAGCTTATGCTACAAGTGAAATTAGTTTGTCCATATACGTGTATACCATTGTTAACGTGTGATTTCAGTTATCTAATATTATATACAAGGTTGCAAAAATCGTTGGCGGCCGGGTACCGCCTAGCGATTAATCGGTTAGGCGGGGATTAATTGGGGATTAATCGGATTGGATTTTTTATATATAAAATTACAAAATTTTGAAACTATATGCCCGATTTGGCAGATCTAGCCGATTTTTTCCGAGTTGGCTGATTTATGCCTGATTTGGCCGATTTCTATCCATAACCGAGTTGGCCGATTTATCCGATTTTGTCCGATTTGGCCGATTTATGCGATTTGGCCGATTTTTATCCGATTAATCGGTATGTCGACCGATTTTTTACCAAACCAATTAATAAGGCCGATTAGTGAAAATCAGGGCGGTTAATCCCCGCCTAGCGATTAATCGCCGATTAATCGGCCGCCTAGGTCAACTTTTGCAACACCGATTATATATACTTGTATTCCTTTTCTTCCCACAACATGCTTAACTGAAATCTTGACATACAGATAAGTCAATGAATGCAAGTGTCATAGTAAGTTACTTGGTTGATTGATGTCTCGTTGCTACAGAAAGCTCGTGAGTTTAAAAGTATATTGTATTTTCGTTCATTTTTGGGATTGGCATCGTACATTCCCTTGTTTCTTTATTCATCTGATATCTATTCATACTGATTTCTGATACCCTCTGTGTATAAACGCCTTGTGGCTTTTATATTCATCTCATAGCCCACTATATGGTAGAGAAAGAATTGCTGTTTGTTTTTCTGGTATGAACGTACATTAGGAATCTCTTTAAGTTTTCCATACGCATTGATGCCAAAATTGGACCTACTATTATAAGCCTAGTCGCCTACTGTTATCATATTCAGTAAATGTCCTATTTGACCCCAAGCAACAACTACAATACCCAATCCCGCTGTAGTGGATATGGGGTCCTATTTGACACTACCACCTTTTCAAATGATAGGAATTTTCATTACCTTTTATTTCAAAAGATGGTATATAACATCTTTGATCAATTTTCTGTTACAAAGGTTGAACTGTAAATTCGTCAATCCATCATCAATTTATGCTTGTTTATTTATCTTAAATTTATGCAAAACAGGCAAAATGGAGGAAGGAGCAGAAAGCTAAAGAATATGCTCTAGCACAAGTAGAGAAAGAACGAAGCCTCAAAGAAGCAACGGAAGCAAATAACAAAAGAAGTATGGAGTCTTTACGATCCAAAATCGAGATGGACTTCCAACGCTACAAAGACGACCTTCAAAGACTCGAACAAGAACTCTCACAAATTCAAACATCCACCGACCCAGATCAGCAATTAACTTATTCATACGGATCCCGCCTTCATACTGAAACAATTGCTAACCTGCTTAATGAATTGGATGACCTTGATGTAGAAACTGAGATTGATCGTGCATGCATATTTTGTCAAAAAGATGAAGTTTCTATTGTTTTCTTGCCGTGCGCCCATCAAGTTCTTTGTGGTAGCTGCAACGAAGAGTATGGGAAGAAAGGGAATGCAAAGTGTCCAACTTGCAGAGTTGTGATTGAACAGAGGATTCGTGTTTATGGTGCGAGCTCTTAATCTTAGATCATTACAATCTATAAAGGTATCTAACTATGTTATTATCTCTAAGTAGATGAAAATATGTGTTTTTGTGACGTTATGAACTAAAAGAGGCATTTACTGGTCAAAGCTGTGTTAAGGCTAAGCATTTTCATGACCAAAATGAAAGAGATATGGTTTATGTTAGTTGTGTTTTGCTAGCGTTTTTTTCCCTTTCCTTCTGCTTTTCCTACATCATGCATGGAAAATATGTGGGTTGTTAAGTGCTGTGTGTTTATGCTCTTTCTTGATTCCTAATAGACTCTTATCAAAATAAATTTGGTAGAGATGGCAATTATTGTTAGAATATGGACATTATTTTAGTAGACGTATGTTAGGATCGAACTCGAGATCACGGGATTGCACACAATACGTATGAAGAGAAAAAGTAATAATTATTTATAAAATGTTATAATTAATTATTAAACACAAAATAAATAATAATAATTAGTATTATTGATTAATGACTAATTATTTATTAAACGAAGATTAGGAAAGTAATACTAGACAAAACATGGAAACAAGAGAAGGTTCCGGAATCCCCTAGGGGAGTCCTACACCGATCGGCCAAGGAAGGTTCTAACCTCCTTATGTGCCTTGTGCTCCAAGTATTGTGTAGTATATAAGCAAACCCAAGATGTAGGTTTTTCTCATAACTTGTACACACACATCTTGGTGTTTTTCTCCTCTCCTTCTTTCTTGGTCGATTTCATAAAAATCAAACCCTTAGGGTTTCGATTTTATTGATCTAAAATAGTTTTGTGTTTATTACTTGCATAAACTTTTTCTTGAATTAGTACGTGTGTACAAGAACGTGATTCAAACACATTATTGTTTGATTCTTGGATTGAATTACAAAAAGGTAAGGGGTAATTCTTATAATCCTTATAAACCCTAATTAGGGTTCTTGGTTCCGGAAGATTGCGTTGATTCTTGTTCGGGCTAGAATCATAAAGGTATGTTTACTATTTAATTTAATGATTAATTAATTACATGTTATTCGATCTATTATAATTGCTTCCGCTTATGCTCACTTTGATGTACTTGGTTTATTTATATGAATGTCATGATATTATAATTCCAACAGTGGTATCAGAGCCGTTATAATGTGTAATTAATTATCGCAACGCATAAAAAAAATTGGATTTTGATTCGTATAGTTACATGTTTTTTTTAGGGTTTATGTTTTTATCCCTAACCCTAATTTTTGGGTCGAATGACCTAAGGGATTTTAGGGTTTTGCTTTTATTTTTTTATAAAATCTAATTAGAAACCCTAAGATGTCATGTAATTGTTATGCGTTTTAGTAAACGATCTTGGTGCAATGTGTTAATTGTTAAGCTAAATCCATGAAAAAAGTGCATATTTGCATGGATTTTTATTGTGTATATTTAAATTGTTTATATATATTAATGGTTAAGTTATATTGAAACATGTAAATTTTTTAATAGATGTCGAATTGGGGAAGGCTCCAATATTAAGTAATCAATTATGTGCTATGTGGTATTTATTTAATTTTGGCTTACGCAATCGATTTATCGATGTATGTGGCTCTTTTTCCAAGAAAAAGAAAGCCCTAATTGAATTAATACGTTATACACCTAGATTTGATTATTAATAGGACTTTTGAATAAGATTTGCTTGTGGCTACATGTTTTATACATATTTAATTGTTATGATTATGTATATGTGTTTATTTAGTTGTTTTATTTTTTATTGCATATTACTTGTTTTGTTTATTTATTGTGTTAGACATGTTTATTTAAACGAAAGGGTAATTTTTTGAATAGAAAAATAATACGGACTAAATAATGGCGAAATTGTTTTGGTTTTTAAGAGTTAAAATTTCCAAGAATTGGTTGATTGATGTTTTTGTACGTAATGGTTAAATAGGCTCGACCGAAGTTTACACACTATAAGATGGGTATAAGGATGGCAACGCATTAAATTGTGGCCTTAGATAGACAACATTCTGTCTTAACGCTCGTTTGTGTGTAAATTAGACTTACCGAACAACCATTACATGTACATTGTCATCTTAAGGGTGAATAATCCACAATTCCGCAATGATTATCCGAAACACTAAGCTTTCGGGCTTATGCAAAAGTACGATATAGTGGACGATAATTGATGGTTATTCTTTAATTGGTGAACCCGATACCTCAATCAAAACTTTGTTATTTTACTCTTAGCAAATTGGTAATAAAAATGTTTTGTAAAACCAATGTTATGAAGTTGTATGCATGCTTCTTCATACATTATTTTGATTACACATCAAAATTTAATACCCTTATAAAATTAAGTTGAATGCCATCTAATTAAGAACACTTGAAGTTGTAATTTACGTCATAGTGAGACTTGGCGAGATTGCAATGGAGAGGTAAATTTCATAAATTCATTGCTAGCAGATCAACTGATGTGATGGATTTGTGAGTTTACAGTTTTTAAGTTAGACGACTTAAATTGAGTAGGAAGTGAGACTTGGACTCAAGGCATTAAGATGGGGATCAAACATGCTTACATTACAAATGTTTTGTGATTGTAAATCCCATAAATCTAGGAATTGCAATATGATATTGGCAATTATTGTACGACAATTACCTTGTTGAATACTATCATTACTAGCAGATCAACTGATGTAATGATACTATGTCAATTTAGGATCTTAGCTTTAAGAAAATACTACGGTTTATATGAATATTTACCAATGGGTATTTTATTTTCTTAAAGATCTAATTATCGAAAATACTGAAATTGAATTTTGTAATTCGTTTTAATGTATTAATGCAACGTTCAAACCGTAAACGCATTTTGGGCTTTGGTAAATTGATCTCGTTCTGTTTTCAAACAAATGTTTGATTAAGAAATATTTACTTGAAAGACAAAAGAAGTCTCCTTTCTATGAAGGAAGAGTGAGACACAATCCTATTCCTTTTCATAAATGAGAAAGGATAATAGGAATATTAGATATGTCTAAATTCTAATATAACTCATAGCAAATTTTTAATGGTTAAGAAAATTGCATACATTTTTCATAGGAATTTTATCATCCTCATTCGGTGATCAAATTCTTAGTAACAAATATGATATTTGGTTAACAGAAAATTATGTATGACATTTTATGAGTTATTAAACATAGAAGCTAGACTAATTACTGCAAAATGTTTAAAAGACAAACTAGTTGTTTTGACTATTTTAAAGGTGCTACATACATTGTAGGATGGTAGACCTATTAAGGAAGAAATTGCATGCCCAATTTTTCAAGTTAATAGCATTTGGTGGATAGTCCATCATTCACGTAGTAGAATACACTTTTTAATGCATAAGTAATTGTTACGTATGGACATTTAAAGGTGTAGGAAAGTTAAAAGCACACTATTTTCTTTTACTGGATATGAAACATTTACAATGTTGTCAAATTCAGTGGGAGTATTGTGTACTTATTACTGAATAAGAAATTATTGTAATGATCTTTAATTCAGTGGGAGTTACAAGCTTTGATATCTTGGTAGCTAAAGATAATTACTTTCCAAGTGTAGACACTCATACTTTTAAGGATAGTCTTGTACGTTTCCTTACTAGACATTGTTGTTCTACATCTACTTGTTATGCTAAAATCTATGACACAGTCATATTGAACACATAGACAAATGCATGGCATGTTGTTTATCAACTATATGAGGTTGTTCCATGCACAAGTGGGAGAAATGTTATCTTTAATGTGTGCAAGAAACAACTCATAAAGATATGATTTAATGGATTCTCTTGACTACATGGTAAGAGAATAATGTTCTAATATTAATTCTAGAAACACTTGGTGTTACAATTTATGTTATGTGAGACTTAACTAGATTGCAACAACAAGGTGAATTTCATATTTCCATTACTAGCAGATCAACTGATGTAATTGAACTATGAGAATTCACGGTTTCTAAATTAGATATCTATTAGAACATGTGTCAATATGATATCAAGACTACTTTAATTTATAGATTTATGAATTCATGGAATGACATAAATTAATTAAGTAATCTAATGCTGCTTCAATCTGAATATTTATGTGTTCTTGAAATGACATAAATAAATGAATAAATAATGTTGTTTACATTATTGTGAAGTAATATATTAACTTGAAATTACTATTGAAACCAAAAGATGGTGTTCATAATTACTTTAGTTAAACATGTTTATGTTTCATTGTAAAGATATAAACATAAAGTCTTTTAATTGTTACAAGACTTATAATAAAGTAAGACGTTATCTTGTTGTGTTTTTTAATTAAGACATATACATGAAGTTATTAAATTGTTAAATGACTTATAACGTATAGTGGGATTATAACAGTTTATGTTTTCTTGTAAAGACATGGACATGAAGTGACTTTGTAAAAAGTACTTGTGTTATAAAGCATGAAATTGGCTTGAAAATACTATTATACCATTAAAATGACTTAGTTGGTAAATAGACAAGTCAAGAGGAATATGATTATCTTAAATATTGTTAGATTGTCTTACAATATTAATACTAATGAAATACCAAATGTTTATGGTATGTTCAGTTACGAAAATCAAACTCTTGTTATATTGTTTGATTAAAGATAACTATGACTTCTTTTCTTCCAAAAGTTATCAAGGTTAGAATGTTGAGTATGACTTGGACATATTTAATAAAACTCCAACATAGAAGATTAATAAGACATTATCATATGATGGAATGTGATGAATGAGATGAATCACATTAAGTCTTAAATTGAAGTTCTAAATTTGTTTAACTGCTTATGAAGAGGTTATTAACAAAGTAAAGTTAGGAACTGTCAATATGTATTTGTAATATCCCAAAAGAGAACATTGTATTGTTTCTTTATTTGCTAAGTATTTAAAGATAGTCTTTAAATTGCTAAAAGCAAGTGGGAGTTTTGTTCTTTAAAAGATAAAATTACAAGATACATAATCTTCTAAAATGCACTAGTAAATATCAAGATGATGTAATTATCATTCATAGAATAGCAATATATCTCAGATATTTGATTAATATGCTGAGGGCTATGATTTACAGGATTATTGTAAACCTGATAATCATTATGATACATTACCAAATATGAAGTTGGGTAAAGTATACATGATATGAATGATTAAGATGCTGTCCATAAAGATAATCAATTTTGAAATTTGATTTATCTTAATAGTTAGACTAGAAAATAAAGATGAGTTTCTTCAAAGATTAGATAACCATTGTGGTTTAAATCTTTGAATAAAAATCATATGGACAATGTTGTACACGTATTTAATGTATGTTTTATGACAAGATTATTAATCACATTTAAGCAATTAACTGTGATTGAATATTCTATTATAAACACATTAAATATATAAAGATTATGATTGTCATTGACAATAGAATATCAAAACTCTTTCTTGAGAGATTACTTGAGCGAGGACGATAAGTAATCAAGAGGAGTTTATGAATTCAAATAAATCTTTAGAAGTGTACATAGTGCAAGAATCCATAGATGGATAAATGCATGCATCTAGAAGGTTACTCTTATGTTTAATTATTAAATTCATGTTTTGATTTATAATTGAAATAAGATAATTTCTAAGTATTCCTAAAAGCTAGTGGGAGTATTATGTTTAATTTCTTAAATCATATATGTTGAAGAACATATAAAAGTAACATTCATATAAGTTAAATGTTAAGTCTTAGTATGGAATGAAACTTTACTTGAAAGATTTAGGAAATAAGACATATAACCTTGGATTGAATGTTTATTGTTGAAACATGTGCGGTAAATGAATCTAATATAACATGATATACTATTTAGAAAGTCTAAATGGATATGAATGACATGAATAAAATCTAAGTATGACTCATAGATTTTTCATGTATATCATGTTTTGTTGTATCATACTTGATTACAAGATGATTTGGCATTATTAGTATCTAATTAAAAAGTTATTAGATAACTTGTGTAATATTCTAAAAAGAATATGTTTGATTATAGAATTACATCCTAAAATCTGGAATAGCTTCCAAATTCTATAGATGAACAATTTTTCAATGGTTGTGAAAATTGTCATAGCTAATAAACTTGAAAGTTTGAAGGGCATCAAACATTACACAATAGATATTAATGTTTACGGGAAGTTTTAATAACATATTGTTGTTGCATACAATGATGTTAATGAAATTGAGATGACACTCAATGCTAGTTATGGTAAGGATTTCATCCTTGGCTATTACTAGTTATGCTTACTAAAAGCATAGTTGCATTATATATTAAAAGAATAAGAATACTTTAAACTTTAAAATATTTGGAAGTTTAATTATCATAAATTGGTGGTTAAGGATGTCTCACATTTTATGAAATATGGCATTGTCAAAATAGTTGAGTATGCACATATAAGAATTTCAATAGTTGAATTCTTGAAATAAGTATTCTTAAAATTCCGATAGATCAAAGTTGGATGATTTATGTCTTGTCAACAAGTATGAATGTCATTGCTTGAGACATAATACATCAACAAGAGTTATCATGCATTGATCTATTTAGTATTTGGATAAGGGATGTTAAACAATTATTATAATAAATTGAAATACATGGTATGTTTAATTTATAATATATTGTATCCTATATTTGTATGTTTAATCTATGAATAAATGTTATTTTAAATTGTCCGTTGTCAGTTAATGATATGGGAATATTATTAAATTAAGACAAATCTGAAGGTTGGTATAATATACTTAAAGTATATTGATGCGTAGTCATGCCATTTCAGATGATATTCAATGATACTGAATATAGGACTTATCCCAACTACATGATGTTACTTTATGGATCTTGTCATTAAGTAAATCATGAGAAGTTATCCTCAGACTTGAGATGCAAGATAAGTGTCATGAATGTAGTACATTTTTGTGGAACAACTTAACGCTATACGTAACTGGTAGTAATAAGGGTTGTTTTCAAAAGTGTTACAAAGTTTGTGGGTTTTGCTTGTAGTCAAGATAGAATTTGTTCCTTCAAATTAATTTTTGGAGTTTAATACTGCTGGGCCCCTCGTAGGGTTGTCAAGATGTTTGCATGGCCGTGCCCAAGATCTTCCCTGAATATGTTCAGAAGATTTGGTAATCTTGATCAATCATAAACAACGAGAAACAGAATGGTTAATTAAGGAATGACTTTAATCCATATCCTTATTAACGTGGTATTAGAAACAAAAGGATAATAATAATGAGAAATCATTAAAAGGTTTTTCCAGGAGCCTTGCTCGAGATCGTACTAGAGGCATCGGCGTGTTGCAAGACGCTAACCGATGTGATTACACTATTAAAATATGTCCAAGTGGGAGCTGTTAGAATATGGACATTATTTTAGTAGACGTATGTTAGGATCGAACTCGAGATCACGGGATTGCACACAATACGTATGAAGAGAAAAAGTAATAATTATTTATAAAATGTTATAATTAATTATTAAACACAAAACAAATAATAATAATTAGTATTATTGATTAATGATTAATTATTTATTAAACGAAGATTAGGAAAGTAATACTAGACAAAACATGGAAATAAGAGAAGGTTCCGGAATCCCCTAGGGGAGTCCTACACCGATCGGCCAAGGAAGGTTCTAACCTCCTTATGTGCCTTGTGCTCCAAGTATTGTGTAGTATATAAGCAAACCCAAGATGTAGGTTTTTCTCATAACTTGTACACACACATCTTGGTGTTTTTCTCCTCTCCTTCTTTCTTGGTCGATTTCATAAAAATCAAACCCTTAGGGTTTCGATTTTATTGATCTAAAATAGTTTTGTGTTTATTACTTGCATAAACTTTTTCTTGAATTAGTACGTGTGTACAAGAACGTGATTCAAACACATTATTGTTTGATTCGTGGATTGAATTACAAAAAGGTAAGGGGTAATTCTTATAATCCTTATAAACCCTAATTAGGGTTCTTGGTTCCGGAAGATTGCATTGATTCTTGTTCGGGCTAGAATCATAAAGGTATGTTTACTATTTAATTTAATGATTAATTAATTACATGTTATTCGATCTATTATAATTGCTTCCGCTTATGCTCACTTTGATGTACTTGGTTTATTTATATGAATGTCATGATATTATAATTCCAACAATTATGGCTTCGGGAGTTCGGGTTGAAATTCGTGACTGTATAGTTGAAAATGGTCGGGTTGAATTTGTTTATTAAATAAATAATTTAAATCTGATTACAATACTAATTAACATTTTGGAAGAAAACTACTTTTGGTAGAAAACTACTCAAATACATCTTGTCCATTCAACCTTTTTAATCCTATCGAGATAAAACACACCTCAAATTATTTTAGATTCGAGGGTGCAACACATGTGCCTTTTTACTGTATGCATTGATCAAATGATCATTGACCATAAAGTTCATGGGATATGAAACGGGCAGTTTTGGTTTTATTAGGAAAAAATTGAAAATTTAGGGGTTGCAAGATTAGAACCAAGGCTTAAAAAAAAATAGGAAATCATGAGAGTTGGTCAAAGAAAAAGCAAGACAGCAGTTTAATATGTGTTTGTTTATAGAATTTTGCCTTGTTTAGGGTTTTTACATATATATCCTTCCGAAAATGCATAATTGCATATATATCCAAAGCATGCATAAAAACCATTGTATTATGTGCATAAAAAACTTGTACAAAGGATATATATGCAATTATTCACTTTGGGAGGGATATATATGCAATTTTGTCTTGTTTATATGAATCCTGAAATAGCATCTCAATAATTAATTTACTTTTGAAAGTGTGCAGTTAGTACTCCTTAGCCTCGTGAATTAATAGGAATATATCACTACATGGATGCAAAACGTTTTAATCATTTCAGTACAAGGGTGTCTTTTTCTTTAGCTCTTAGTGGGTTATGATTAGTGAAGCTCATTTAGTGATTTACCCAACAAAGTGTACCTAATTGTTCGCTACAGGAAACTTTGAAGGAAAAAGGAAAAGATAGTATTTCACAGTAAATATATTCCATGAATGAAGCTTGAACAAGCAGCGATTTATTCGACCCCTTGTCATGATCGATAATAGTGATCTTACTAAGGGGCCTTTGCGTATTTTACTATGTAGTGTAAACAACAATTATAAACCCACCCCCTTAAGAGCTAGCATTAGGAACCACAAACTCTATTTCCATGTGTTTGACTGCCTTCCAATAACTAATGTTCAACTGCCTCCATAAAACTCGTATGGAAAATGATCTTCGTTTCCAAATATGCCTGTAAAGTTTTCGTTTCCTGAATACATGTAGCCAAATTGTCGTAGATCATCAAAAGGTTCAACTTCCTCTGTAAAATTTGAGTATGATGAACTTGGTGAAATCTCTAACTGGTGATACGGTTGCCATGGACTCATTGGGTTTAGAATCTCGTTTTGGGTTAAATACTCGAAATGCCCTTCTTGTCCTTTTGGCTGTTCCTGTTCCTGCATTGTCATGAAGATCATGTTGGAATTTAGCGCCTCAACTATGTGTGAGTGATACTAGAGGTGACAATGTTAGAGCCATTTAGTAGTGCGTTAATTATGTACAAAAAGTTATATAAAATGGACAAAAAATGTTTGCGGGTCAATCAACCTGGTCTGGCTCGTTTTAACCGATACTAAAGTTGACCCAGTTTGACTCACTATTGCCACCTCTAGTTAATTTAACAGTATCACCGAGGATTATTTTGTGGCATTGGCTTAGAATTAAATTATAGGATTTAAACTGACTGGTCATTTACCTTCGAAGAGTCAAGAATCAAATCAGGTGAGACCCAAAATATCGAAGGTTTATTAAGGCTTATTGATGAAGTTGGTTCATTCTCAGAAGTAGACATTTTCTCATAAGATGTAAGGGGGCTCGATAAATTACTCTCGTCACCCATTCGGGTACTTGTTTGAAGAACCAAAGGCTCATTGATAGCTTCATTAGAACTATATCCAACTTCCTTCATCTTTGGTTCACTAGTCACATAACTCGTTCTCGTCTCATTCTTTTTCATCACACGACACAAAGCAAACGGCCCCTGTATGAATGCATACCAGTCAGTATTAGTCTCATTACTACATCATTTAAAAAATAAAAGCACAATTTTTCTTGGTATTCTTACATGAAAACTTGGTGTTCCACTTGAAACATCATCACATAAACGATATTCATGCATCACCCAATCGGTCCGATCACCCATTGGTGCTCTACCACGATAAAAGACAAGGGTCTTACGATACCCTGCTAAAGAAGATTGGCACGTCACTTTTCGGTCTTTACCAGTTGCTTTCCAATAACCGGCTTTGGTAGCTCTATTCGTGCGTGATCCATTTGGGTACTTGCGATCACGTGGAACAAAAAAGAACCATTCCATATCGCGCTTTGGAAGGAAAGATTTATCTGTAATCAACACACTAGTTAGAAAGTATACCATAATTAAAGGTCATTGATATGATGCTTTAAAGATAAAAAAGAAAGATTCTATAACAAGATTATGGTCTGAAAAGTTTCATGATCTCACTTATGTATCTTTTCTGAAAAGAAAAAAGAGTCACTAAAGCTTTAAAACCAATCAATTCATACAAGTGACTTTGATAATTTTACTTCTATATTTTTGAATAAGCAGAATTTTGTTACAAATAAGCAAATTCAAACACCATTTCTTGTATTGCATTTTGTTACATGTGAATTATGTGATTCTACTTGATTAAAAAAGAACAAGTGGATTTAAATTGCAAACCTTTTTTAAGCATTAGAAAGCTTCAAATATAGTTCAAATAACAAAGCTCACCAGGCAATTCCCATGGATCAAACTTATACAATTCGACAACCGGAATCACTTCAAGTTCAATTTCAAGACCTTGAACTTTCCTTTTAAGGTAATATCCAATCAATTCCTCATCAGTAGGATGAAACCGAAACCCTGGTGGCAACGATGACCCGGCCATTAATTATCACTAACTCTAGGATTCAAAATTCACAAACGAAAAAAGAAAGAAAAAGATTAAAAATCGCTTAGAACAATGTCAATATATATACTCGTTAAGTAGGCGTGTTATAACTATTGAAAATTTGAAAAATCCAAAAATAAAAACTTTTTTCAATACACAATATGTTTTCAAGAGTTGCAACTAAGTTCCATAGCGTGCTTCCATTATTCAACAAGATCATTTTATGAAAAAACCAAATCGACTCGAACCAAATGAACCCGACCCTTATCGAATTCTCTATATATTTTCAAAAATGGTTTTGGAAATTTGGTGGGGAAGAAAATGTTGTTGATTGAGGGAAGAGGGGAAGTATAAGCTTGGGCATTGAGATGGTTTTTATACAAGTTTTTGGGGGCAAAATGGTCCATAATTTGTTTAGAAAATATATGAATTAAATATACGTATAAAGAATGAAAAGAAGAAAAAACACCGAAAGTGGAATAGGGTATGTCTCAAGTTAAAATAAAATTCCACAAAAAGGGCCATTTCGTTCACACCTAAACGGTTTTCCCCGCCAAAAAGCTTATCATTATGGCCGTTGGTTTAGGATGCAACTTTTGTTGCATAATATACCAAAGTCATTATAGCACAATCATGTTTCATCATCTGAAATTTGTTTGTTGGTACATGTTTAGCTATGCAGCGCTTTTGATCGGATCTAGTCTCTTTGAATTTGCTAGTATAGCCACGGAGGTTAACTTATGCCGACTTCGGGCTATCCAAAAATTTTGTCACTCTATGATCAGCAGGCTCGCAATGTCGAGTAGGAAGCTTATATAAATAAAAAATATAAAAATAAAAATTGCTAGTACAGATGACGAGGTGTTAAATCAGATAGTATAATGAATCAAAGGTTCAAAACGAGTATTACCCCAAAAGTAGGGTTGTAAACTAACTAAACGTTCAGTGAACATTTCGTTCATATTCATTTATGTTCGTTTATTTATTAAATGAACGAACATGAATAATATTTTACGTTCGTTTAGTTAAATGAACAAACATGAACAAAAGTCGCGTCCGATCATTTATATTCATAAACGTCCAATTATGAGTTTGTTAACTTTCGTTTATGTTTATTTATTTGTTTATATTTATAAAATCATACATTTTAATTGTAAATTTTAAAAACTGGTTTTTTTTTAAACAAATCAACACTTATAAAGCAAAATAGTATGCATAATTTAAGAAAGTTTATGCTTGTTTTTCTACGTTCATTTATTTTCGATCGTTTATGTTCGTTTAGGGTTCGTTTAGTGTCTTAATGGACGAATCTAAACGAGCATGAACAACTCATTTTCTTAATAAACGAACATGAACAAGAAAATCCGTCTGTTTAAGCGTTCATGTCCATTTATTTGTTCGGTTAAAAATAAATGAACGAACATGAACAAGGCTCGATTCGTGTTCGTCCGGTTCGTTTACAGCCTTACCTAGAAGGGTTCGGGTTGGTCCAAAAACACCTTTTCTATCCATTTTTGAATTCTATTGCTAACTAATTTCTTCAAAATCTTTGCTAAAATTTTATTAATGAACAATTACATGTTTTTTCTGTCTTGCTATGTTAAACATGTTATCAATAAAATAACGGAATTAAATCTCATATATATGAAGGGATGAATTGTACTTGTACGTTATATGAAGATTTGATGAGCCAATCATTGTTTCTTCTACTTTGCCATATTATAGTAGAAGGTACTAATACTATACCTTACTTTTATAAGGGTAAACTTCTTGTCACAATCTTGTAGTATGAACACACATCCATAATCCTTTTATTTCCCTTTTGGAACTTGTAAAGGTAGTGCAACACTAATTTTGGTTCTTGTTGTTATCTTGTGTTGCGTCCCAATCAGTTTTGCAAAAACTAAGATCCAATGGTCATAAAAAGGTTTTCAACCCATTGATCTTAATAAAGCCGGAAGTTAATGAATAATGACTAATAGCATACATTTCCGGGTTGTGGAATAAACGATGATAATATATATATATATATATATATATATATATATATATATATATATATATATATATATATATATATATATATATATATATATTTTATTATTATTATTATTTTTAATCCTCGTGTATGTGAGTTTGTAACGATGCGTGCATGACACTCAAAAAAATTTGAGATTTTTCCTTTTGCTTATGGATTATGCCCAATGAGATTCGAGAATCAGTTCAAAGTTTCTTCAATACGCCAGAAAATCCACGCGTAGAGTTGATCACGGTCCTCTCATTAACATGTATCATCCCATATCACAATCCTATTATAGTTGCATCGTTTGGTGACTTGGTCTAGTTTCAATACTTTTGCATTATTAGATGACAATAACAAGGTTTGTACACACTACCTTGCAATTTTCCATTCATAATTAGGTATATGCATGATGTTCATCTTCTTGTGATCAATAGACAACTAAAACTGAACTGATATATCAGTATGTCAAGTTAGAGTGACCGCCGTAAAAAAAATTATGTAATAACAATGTGTAACTATATATAACCTTCAAGACTTACATGATTAGTTAAACTAGTAGTTTAACACTTAACTTAATCAAGTGGGTTCAATTATTAGTGATAAATAACTCAACTGTAATGCAAATTACGCGTCAAAATATTTTTTTATCAATACACATCAGCCTGAGTCAGACAAAATCACTTTTTTGGCCTTTAGCATATTATTGTAGAAACTTAAAGTTGATGTTGTCATCAGCATCTACTCATTATATATCAAACCCTAAAGTGCTTCTTCAGTTTATTTGCAACTTTTGTGGACTGGTAAAACCTTATTTCCACACCAATAAACCCTAAATCCAAAACACCACCATCATATTGACTTGTAAGATTTTCATTATAAGTAGTATTTCACTCTGGATTTAGTGATCTTGCCTCTAGATGTCAAAATATTGGGAATAACATGAAGCTTGATGATGATAGCTTCAAACTTTTTGCAGTTGTATACTTTTTTCTTCATTTCACACATGCTTTCAAGTCATCAAAGTGCTTATAACCCTTAAGTGGTCCCTAGATTTCTTTTAACTCGATGTTTAACCTTTAAAGATGTTCGGAAGACCTAAATTTCAAGTCTATGATGGGACAATAATGTCTGATTCGTCTTCCATGATATTACGGAATATATAATACAAATGACTAAAACGATTCAAAGTGTTAAGTTGTACGAATGAGCCACGGAACAAAAGGTAATTCAAGGGATGATAAACTTAACTCAAGTAGCCCGTATAATGTTGGGCGTTATATGTACTTTATGATACTAGAAAGTTGTCTAAAGACATTGTCATAAGTCATGTCATATCCCACAATAGCACAATTGCACAAATACAAAATGCATTCCACGACATTTATGGTGTGTGTGGTTTCACTCAACTCATTCATGTCTTTGATACAAAATGCATTCCACGATATTTATGGTGTGTGTTGCATCCAAATTTATTTCTCACTTGGGCATTATTCAACTTTTCATTCGACTTTGAATGCATAATGAAAGAGAGGCAAACGTTTCACTCACTTGGACTTCTTTTTCTGAATCGCATAGAGAGAACACCTTGGCCTTTTTAGATATATTCTTTAAGGGCAATTCCATATTTACTCAACTTAAACATCATAATTCCATATTTTCTTAAAACATGCTTTAAAAACATTGTACTTATGCACTAAATATAAATATAAATGGTGGCACTAAATATAAATGGTGGCGTGTCTTAATCTTTGTGTAATCTTATCGTTATTATGAAGTACTCCGTATAAATTAAAGAATTGATTTCATGGTGGAATCAACTTTTGGACTTAAAAGTTACGGTTCATTCTAGTGATACAATGATTTTCTATAATTTATGAACATTAATTTATTTTAAGTAATGAGAAAGTTAGCCATTGAAACTTGTGGGCTTATCTCTCTTTTCAAAATGATACAAAGTTTAGTATTTGTCTTGGTAAGAGACAAAAAGTCATAATTAACCAAAGATATTGGAGATAAACTAGAGGTAGAAAAAGGTTAATAAAGGGGAAAAAAGGACCATGACTCAAGGCTTTAGCAAAGACTTGGGTTTAAGCTTATAAGCCAATGATATAGACTTCTACAATCTTTTGAATCAACCAAAGGACACAACTTTAACAAACTAATATACTTTTGTTATTTGAAATTTACACTATACTTGTATAAGAATATCTAGCTCCATCCAAAACACTATGATTTCTGGTAGAAAAGTGGTTTAACCCGGATTGGCATTTTTTCTTCTTTTGAACAACAATTAATTGTCTCAATATATATATATATATATATATATATATATATATATATATATATATATATATATATATATATATATATATATATATATATATCTATCACACATGTCTCAACCATGACTTGAATCCAATGGTGAGTTTCTCACACAATATGAGACACACTAGCACACAAGTTATTTGATGACAATTTCAGTGTTTGTGTTTTGCTAGAATATCATATTTCTCTTTGTGACCATTGTAAATATGCTATGATTTTCGGCTAGAAAAGTGGTTTAATTACCCGAATTGACAATTTTTGTGTTTATGTTTCTTAGCTTGTAAATTATACATTTACAGGATGTTGTATGATGTTTGCAATATCGTTTTACTTATCATCTAAATCATCCTCTCAATTTTACGATGCAAGTCATTCAAGATAGTGTGAGATGAGATAGTAGATAATTTTTAAGGCACATGATGACATATGAAATTAGAAAAAAATAGAGAGAACGATTTATAGGTAGAAGAATATATTATTTTTAGTAGCATCATGTTTAGTAGGCGATGGTGCTAATGTTTCTTTTCTTCAATATGCGGATGATGTTATATTTTTCGAAAAATGGTCGTTACGTAATGCCTGAACCTTGGTTAAAATCCTCAAATGCTTTGAAGATGATTATGATCCTGAGGTTAATCTTGCAAAAAGTAAAATATATGGTATCGGAGTTCCGCATGAGGAACTGGCAAATCTTGCTAGTTTAACTCATTGTTGCTTCGACTCTCTCCTATTTATATACCTAGGTCTCTAAGTTGGTAGAGATATGAGCAAAGCTGGTAGTTGGTTTGAGGTGATCGATTCTTTCACTAGGTGCCTCTCTTCATGCAAATCTAAATGCCTCTTTAGCAGGGGTCGTTTGGACCTTAACTAAGGTGGTGCTTGGAAGTCTTCCTATGTATTACACTGAACGTTCTAAACAAACTAGAAAGCATTCGTAGCCATTTTTTGTGGGGTATAAAAGACGAGGAAAAAGAATTACTTTGGTTAAATGGAGCAAAGTTTGCTAGAGTCTTGATTTTGGAGGTTTGGGTATTGGGTCGAGTTGAGCAAAAAAACCTTGGTTTGCTAGGTAAATGGAAGTGGTATTTCTTATCAGAGAGTTACGCTTTATGAAGGCGTGTCATTAAAGTTTTACATGGTGACTTAGGTTGTTTTGACACGACTTAATCTCACGGTTTAAACAAAAGGCACTTGGCCTGGGATCACTTCGAGTTTCATGGCGGTCGATAACCTTGGTATCCCATTCATCAAGTCCTTTTACATCAAGGTTGGTAATGGTGAAAGCACTCACTTTTGGTTAGATCCATGGCACTAATCTGGCTCTTGCTTGAAAATTCATTTCCCCTGCCTATACGCTCTAGAAATGCATAAAGATTGTAAGTTTAATGATAGATGGGTGGTAGATTTTGGTGTTTGGTACTACTGATGGAATTGGAGGCTTCCAACTCGTGGAGGCCCGTTAGAAGATGTCATGTCCTTGACATCTCTACTTTGTTCCATGTCCCTATCTGGTGATACGTTTGCTTGTTGGCAGTGGATTTTACATAGCTCTTGGAAATTCGGTGTTGTCGTGTTGACAATCTTTCGACTATAATACATTACCGTATTTTAGACTCCTCGAACTTGGGTAGGAAATTCCCTTGGAATAGCTAGATCTCAAAAAAGATCAACATTTGCTTATGGCGTGCTTTTCTTGATAGGCTGCCATCAAATCCCAACATTTTTTTTTTTTTTTTTTAAATTTTGGGTAAAAGGTCAACGACCCGGTAAATATATTACTCCAAAAAACGTTTAAGTACAACGGATATGGGTGAATCCCATATCTCAGCCCGTTACATAGGCGAAAAGCTTACATAACAAGATACTTCCTATTTTCAAAACAAGAAAACAAACCATTACTCACATGATAGTAGTGACTCTGAGAAAAGATAAACTACTTCCTACGACCTTGGAGATTAAAACCATAAATGGCATTAAGAGCATCCAAGTCCCCTGGAAGATCATAAATTTGCTTCGAGTAATCATCATAGTCATACTCATCCTCACGCTCATGAGCACCACCAAAAAGATTTGCTGATTCATCAAACGTGTTAAGAACCTCCTCTTCTTCACTATCCGAAACCACAACCTCACCCACCTTAGAAAATGGGTTAGCCCTCTTAGTGACAGAGGTAGACGGAATAGGATGACCAGCATCATCCACAAGAGTAGCTTTTCCATCGATCAACAGCTTTTCAATCTTACTAATTTTCTCAACAATAGGAGTAGAACCAACTTCCATTGTTCCCATAGAATCACTCACAAGCGGTTCTTGCGTATCACTCACAAGAGGGACTTGTGAATTAGTACCAGTCGTAACCGACTCATCCTTATTAACTTCCTTTGTACTGCCAGCATCCACATCCTTGTTAGTAACAACCTTAGGAATACCAAAACCATCAGTATCATCCATATTAAGAGCATCAAACTGATTAGAAGTAGTGATCTTGGTTCCACTCGTACTAGCCACATCAGAAGCCTTCTTCTTACTGACATTAGGTTTCTTTGATTCAGGAAGAGTCTTTTTAGGCTGATATTCAAAATGCTTACCCACCACAGGTTTGGTAAAACCTCCTCGACCCGAATTCGAAGCAACATGCTTTCCCTTCTTCTTATTGTTAACAGGCTGGAAACCATCACTTGCATTCATTTCCTTTAGGGGTGCTTCGGCCTCGTCCACTCTTTATCCCCTTTGTAACTCAGAGATTGATCTTTTAGATCATTGCCTCGTCAATTGACCTTTAGTGAAATCGGTTTGGGCTAAAATAGGTAGCTGGCGGGGTGTTGATTTGTCGGGGTTAACTTTTGTTGACTTTATCTATGGGTCCAAGATCTCTTTCGCTAACAAGTGACCTGCTAAAGCTTTCTGTGAGGTTACTTGGTCCTTTGTTCTGAAAGTTGTGGAATGAAGGGGTTAATGCGTCTCTAGATGATGTGCCTTCTATTCTCTATTAAGATCTTTTTCCTTAATCTCCAACAGATGGCTCAATTGTGGGTTTCATATAGATGCTTTAAAATTAGTGTTGACCGGTGGCCATGCGGATGTTTTCTCCTACTTTTTGTTTTACTTAGCTTGAGAACAATTAGGGTATTAGTCTTGGTGTTATGGCTTGTTGACTTTTATTTTCTGTTTTCATTTTGTTTTCTTTGTCTCCTGCTTATGCTTCCGATGTGTTATTTCAAAAAATAAAAAATAAAAAATATATGAACAAAATAACGTGATTTCGATATAAGTCATAGGTCATCATGAAAATACCTTTTGACAAAGTACAAATCAAAAGTGGTTATAGGATTTTACATAAATACATTGATTCAATATAAAATTGATTTTCTATGTGAATGTTTGAACAACTTTAGGACATTAACAAGTATTTTTGGAGTATTTTATGTGTATAATTGTTGGTTTTGAAGGGGGCAAAATGAATTACTTTAGCCAACCAAAAGCTACAATGGTCAAGCCCTCCATACGGGTAACAACCTTTTTTCTCTTTTAATTTGTCTACACTTTTATTTTAGTTACGTAATATTTAGTATATTGTATAATTTATTTGGAAATTCTAAAACTATTAATACTATGTTATCAATATGAAACACAATGTTAATTTTGGCCCTTTACTGTTTAGTTAGCGTTTATTAACGTTGTACTTTTTTTTTCGAAATGCTATAGAACGTTGTACTTATCTTTAGTTTCTACAACAACAACATCTATTTTTGCCAAAGTGTTTACGTCATTATATATGCAATGTTTTAAACTTAACGCGGCTTGTTCAACCTATGAAACCGGTGACGAATTTTGTTATCGGAAAATGTTTTTAAGCAAAGAAACAGTTTTTAGAACAATGATTATATGTACTTATCTTGATTTTCAACTCATCTTCTTTAGTCAGTTTTTTCGTTTTTCATTTAACCTGTTTTCTTTATTAGTTACTATTGCTTCACTGAAAATTTCCACTCTTAAACATAATCACTAATTTTAGGGCTTACTAGTTACTACTGTTTACTAGTCTTTTGTTACTTTAACAAAATAGGGTCAAACGCACCTATGGCTGCTATGCATGCGTAAATCTTTTTTCAACGCTTAACTATTAACGTCATGGTAATAGTCACTTACTTTATTTCATTTTTAATAATAAACGCACCAACTTTTTCTCGTTAGGCCAGATTTTAACAACCCCGTATCTTTGAATTTTCAGAATAAAACACATGACATTTATAGAGTTCAAAATTATTTAAATACTTCATTGCCGTCATAAGTCAGTAGTAACATTTTAAAACATTACATAGGTGATAAAAACAACATAAATATATGTTCGGATTTCCAACTTTTGGTAACGACTTAACCATATATAAAATTTTACCTTGCTTATTATGCTCTTATCCTATAAGAAAACCTTTACTTATAAACCATATATCAAGATTTAAACACCCTGTTTAGACAAAATAGGGTGTTTAAATCATCTGAATACCCGAAGAGCTTATAGAACAAATTAAGGGGGATTCCTAATGGTAAAATGATGAGACAAAAGTTGTGTTTTTATAAGATTTACTTAGTTAGTAAAGCATATACATATAAGTTTCGAAAATACTTTTATTAAAGCAGTATGTTTGACAAAACTAGTTGAAACTGTAAAGATAAAGTTTTTATTTTTATTAATTTTTATTTATTTTTTTTAAAGAGAAGAAATTGCAAATATATTCTGCTGAAAGTAAATAATTTCATATATATCTTCTATACAAGTTTTTAATACCAAAATATAATGGTTTTTATACATGTGCCGGATATATATATGCAATTTTGCATATTTGAAATGATATATATGCAAATGTTCCTTCTTTTTATAAATTACTCGAAGCACAATTTGATTTTTTGGGCTTATTTTTTGAACATGATAAGATTTTAGAAAAACTCTCATGATGTTTATTGACAAAGCAAAGCTTATTTCTAAAGAAGCTCATCTAACTTCTTTTATCTTAAGTTTCTTATAAGCTTTTGCGCCAAACATGCTCTTAGTATAAGGTTATAAAAACTACTCTGTATGGTTTTTAATTTAGCTTCTCCAAGTGTGATATCATGATTCATAATTTGGTCGAAATAGTTGACTTGTTGCTTATTTTGTTGGTGTGAAATGAGTTAGGAAAAAAATTGGTGTATGTTGTTTTTAAAGGGAAATTGATGATAAAAAGGATAGAGATAAGGTTATCGTTGGGTGTCTTGTCTTTTGTTGGGTCCAATTAGTACTTTTCGACTTATTGTCTACGAATCCAACCCAAAAACATGGGTCTCGCACTCTTAATTAACGGTTGGTTTGCTCATCAAAATTCAACCCATTAATAGTTTTATACTATATAGTCAAGTGATGTCATTTTCTAATTATGTGTTTCTTATGCGCATTAGACTCGTGCACTAGAGAGAATGAAAAATAGAAGATTAAAAGATGAAGAAAACTTGTACGCTATTCATGATTTATTTTTGATGGATGAAATCATTTTATTTTATGATTGGGTATTTAAACTACTCGTGTTAAATAAAGAGCTAATCACTTATAAATGTATTTTACTTGTCCTTGATTTTTTTCAGGTAGTGATTTTTTTTTCCTCTTCATTATCTGAGTACTAATCTTTCAAATTCAGTCTTCTTGAGTATTTTGTGATATTTTTGCCCCTCAAAGCTACTAGGAGTTTTAACAATTTGAACTTTGAAGGGCAAAAATATCACAAAGTACCCCAAGAAAATTGAATTTGAAAGATTAGTCCTCGGATAAGAATTAAAAATAAAAAGTTTGCTACCTAAAAAAAGATTCGATGACAAAATACATTTAAATCGCCCTTAAATAAATCATAGCAAAGAGTTTGAAACTACAATACACACTAAACCACGTTTTACATCTTTGACCAAAACGACTCCAAAATGAAAACAATCTAAGGCCCCGTTTGGTTCGTTGTAATCAGACGTAATTGGATGTAATTGTAATTCGATTACATTACGTAGGGTGTTTGGTTTGTATAATAGATGTAATTCTAATTTAAATTACATTACGTAAGCTGTTTGGTTTTGCAATGTAATTGTAATTCAATATTTTCAATTACATCAAGGGAGGGAATTCAGATTACATAGCAAGTTAGATGTAAAGTTTTGAATTACGTGATAATTCAGTATTTTATAATTAAAAGCATCAGTGTTCATAAAAAATTGCTATTATTATTATTATTATTATTATTATTATTGTTATTTAATAATAATATTATTAATAATATCATTTATTATTATTATTATTATTATTATTAATATTATTATTAGTTTATTAATTATTTAATAAATAATATTATTATTATTTTATTATTTAATAATTTATTAATAATATTATTATTTTATTATTTTTATTATATTATTATATTATATAATTATTTTATTATTATATTATTACTATTTAATTATTATTATTATTATTATTATTATTATTATTATTTTATTAATAATATTATTATTTTATTATCATAAATACTATATTATATTATTATTATTATTATTATTATTATTATTATTATTATTATTATTATTATTATACTATTATTTTTTATTATTATTGTTATTGTTATTATTATTATTATTATTATTTTAATATTATTAATAGGATTAATATTAATAAATAATATAATTATTTATATTATTTTAATATTTTAAATATTATTATTATATTATTTCTCATTTTATAAATAACATTATTATTAATTTAATAATTATTTAATAAATAATATTATTATTTTATTATTGAATAATTTATTAATAATAATATTTTATTATTATTATTATTATTATTATATTATATTATATTATTAATATATTATTATTATTATTATTATTTTATTACTAATATTATATTATTATTATTATTATTATTATTATTATTATTATTATTATTATTATTATTATTATTATTATTATTATTATTATTTTTTCTGAATTACATTACCTTGCGAGTAAACCAAACACATTGACAGATTTCATCAATTACAATTGCAACACATTACAATTTCAACACATTCGAATTTTTTAAATTACAATTCCTTTAAAAGATTACAATTCCTTCAAAAACATTCTGCGAACCAAATGCACCCTAAGGGTGTGTTTTGTTCGAGTATATTGGATGCATTTCATGGCATTTGCATTTTAATTTCCTTCAAATATTGTGTTTAGTAACTCAAGTGAAGGAATTTAAAATTTCACAAATTGCTAAAATTGAGAGAATTAGAATGCCTCTAAAAAGTGAGGAATTTTAATTTACTTGATTTATAAACTTTTTTCTTATTGTTTTTGTTGCATTTTTTTTATAAACTTTTTTATAATAACTTATTTTTTGTAATTTTTTATAAACTTTTTTTCTTGTTGTTTTTTTATTATTTATTAAAAAATTTTCTTATTGTTTTTTATATTTTTCATAACTTTTTTTTATAAACTTTTTTTTATAATTTTTTTTCTTGTTTTTTTTATAATTTTTTTACAAACGTTTTATTTTTTACAATAATAAACATAATGACAGATTTCAAAATATTATAAATTTCTGCCAACCAAACATGTGAAGATATTTTAAATTTTCTAGAATTTAAAATTAACGGCACCTTATAGAATACAATTGTGAATATCTAATAATCGAGGAGGAGCCCCGCCGTCCGTACTTAACCTTACATAACCCACTTGAAGGCAATCCCGGATCAAAAGCATGGTTTATATGAAATGATTGCAGAAAATTATGTTTAAATTATTTAAGTGACTAAGCTTATGCACATGGAATTTTACGAGTATTTTGTATAAGTTCACTGTTCGTATCAAGCAAGGACGGAATCACGAATAGTAACTGAGTGTACAAAAGTTTTTGAGATTTTAATTTACATTGTCATAGGGCTGTTACTAAATTTTAAGTTTATTTTTTATTTATAAGTATACTAACTAAATAATATTAGAAACACATTTCGATAAACTGAGTGTATTTAAGATGCATTTAGAAAAAATCGAATTAAAAGAAAAGAAAAAAATCGAAAAAATCCATGGTGTCCTCGAAACCCCCTGGTTCCGTCCTGGTATCAAGTAAGGATCATATATGTTAATATGTGTACCACTATCGTCGTGTTTTTTAAGCTAGGGGTTATTACATATACATCCTCATGAAAGTTCAATATTACATCAATGTCATTCTCATTTTTGTAATTATTCAATATCATTCTCAAATTTTTGTAATTATATTAATATCCTTTATAAAATTTTAAATTCTCATATCTTGTATCACTCGAGGCCAAAAAGTATACCTTTTTTTTTTTTTTTTTTTTTTTTTTTTTTTTTTTTTTTTTTTGGGAAAGATTGCTTTATTAAAACAAGAATAAGGCCATAAGCCAATACACAAAGGAGGCAAACAACATCTATACAACAACAAACACAACCTAAACAAAGCCAATTTATGGGCATTCTCACAACCTTCTAGCAAGAATATGCGAGAGGAAAAAACAAAACCAACAAACCAATAACTACAACAACAACAACGTGAAAGAGTTAAAAATAAAAAAGATAAACCCAAGAGATGTGTGACCCAATGGTGAAACCTGCCAACTCGGACCAACCTTCACTCTTCTTTCAACTTAAAATGACTCAGTCGTCCTTCTATATAGCTAGAGGAGATGTTCGAAAAACCCTATTTTTAGCCAATTTATCGGCATCTAAATTGCATTCCCGATGAACATGAACAATCGAATGACTTGAGCAACTTGATAAAAATATGTTTACCTCCTGAAAGAAATATAATAACCTCCATGGTCTCTTGATTGGAGTACGCGCCCATGAAACCGCATTCAAATAATCACTTTCAATAACGATGTTTACCAAGTTGAACTCCACCTATTGTTTAACATCTTGCACGCTTCTCTTATGGCTAACACTTCTGCAATATTAAAATCCTTAACATCAACCGGAACAGAGAACAAAGCAACAACAACCTCACTATTGCGTAATAAACCTCCTATGCCCGCCAAACCCGGTTTACCCTTTGCCGAACCGTCTACATCAGGCGGGCACCATTGAAAAGGCCTTTCAACCTTACAGACATCATTGAAACAAAATGAAATTGAGAATATATTCACAAAGAGATCCAATAAAGAATACGAGCACGCAGGAAAGAAAGCTTTGATCCAACCCCCAGTCCTAAATTTTTCTAGATCTATTATCTGAGACGAAGAGACTTCCTTTTTTTGAAAAAACTGACTTATTTCAAGCTTCCCAAATGTTACACAAAACATAAAAGAAAGATATAAGCCAAACTTCTTTACATTTGATGTCTTTAGCCATATCACTCCACCATACGAACAAGTCAGTTATGCTACGAGGTATTACCCACCTGCAACCCCAACCATCAATCGACAATACTTGCCAACAAAGAAGACACGCCTTAGGCGCATGGGTGGTACCATCTTGGGGGCAGTGTGGGCAGCTGCCCCCACAAGCCTTTTTACGACAATGGTAGCTTTTTTCGAAGAAGATGATTAGTTTTTCAATTTGCCCCCAAGAAATTATAAATAAAAGCAAAGTAAAGTTTCAACAAAGAGATGGTTTCGGCCTAGTTGCTTTGTACGTTGTGTTGCTACATAGATGATTAGGTGCTCGAGCCCAAATTTTGCCTCTTCGCTGCTCAATTTTTTACTTTTTCGTTATTTCTAATTGTTTCCTTTTCCTTAATTATTATTGAGCTTCTTCTCATCTAATTATTCAATTAAAAAAGAACATTAAAAGCTTAAATAACATCGAAAGTTATCTTTTAAGTTTTTTTCCAAAAAAATGACATCACATCCGTTGTACTTAATTGTTTTTTTGGCGTATAAAATGAACTCTATTAATTTAGTGTATTTAGGAAACTTGTATTGTTCGGAACTCCGATATATCGAAACCATTAAAAGCCTTCAAAAATTGTACGTATATCATCGCTATATATTTTTCTTTTGTTCAAATATTGACTTTGTTAGTGCAAATATTACGATATTTAATCTACACAGTCTCGTTTGCTTTGATTGATGACAAACATATAACTTGATACATAACGTAAAATGTACAAGTTACTCGTTATCTTATTTTGTCTCAACATACATTCAACACCTCTCAACGTCTCGAGTCCTCGTATGTTACAACACAGGTTCGTACATGTTTGTTATGTGGCATTATGATCAAACCCCTTGACCAACCATTTAGAATGTTTAAAATACTTTTAGAGTATTTAAGTATTTTAGGTGTCAAAATGCACTTTAGGTATAAAATAGAATAAGTGCCACATTAGGTGTCTAGATAATATTAGTAAATTTACAATCTATAAAAATGTGTCTTATAGCAACATAAGTACATAAAAACATTTTTAGTAACTTACTAAATATCATATAGCAAACTAATATATACATTTTCTAGTAACTTACAAGTTTACTTTGATATACATTTTAATCAAAATAGAAATTGTATAATTACATCATTCCATGGATCATCATGTTCTAGAATGTGAATCTTATAAGTTGACTTTAGAAGATTTGGTAAATATCTTAGGTAGATTTACACATTAGAATATATAGAAAGATTGTGTAAGATCTTGGATAGATATAGAAAGATATTTGGAAGATATCTTTGTTAGTTTTGGAATATGGTTTTGGAAAACCTCTTTACTTGTTTCCTATAAATAGTAGCCCATGGTTTTGTTATTAGTTGATGAACTTGAAAAAGAAAAACACACATTTTCTCTACAATTTGCATAGATCTTAGATCAATAGAAAACCATGTAGAAAACACAATTAGTCACCCTCATTATCATGATTATAATACTTCTAACATTCATCTTTGTTGTAAGCATATCATACATCTTGATCTACCAAAGAAGCTTGGAGATCTTGCCATCATCATCCACCACAAGCATACATATATGAAGATCCATCACAACAAGATTAGAGAACTTGTGATCTTCATTCATTGAAGGCTTTCTATCAATGGAAGTTCTTTTAGATTAGTCATTCATATCCATTAGACATTTATGTCTTGGATCATCATTGTACTCATTATTATAGATTAGATGGTTTATGTGTTTATGCCATAAAATACAAGGTTTCTATGTTGGGCCACAAAACATAGCGGGAGTTGTTGTACCCTTGTAAAAAAACTAGCGGGAGTGGTTGTACCCTTGTAAAAGAACCCGGTATGTAGCTTTATACCGGAAAAAGTGTAAGCGACGATTGTAAGGTTTTCTCCGCCAAGAAGGGTGCTTGTTGATCTAGTGAAGTAACTCTCGAGTTGGGTACTCGGGGAGTGGAGTAGGGCGGAAAGGAGATCCGTGACCGAACCACTATAAATCCTCGTGTTCGGTTTGCTCTTTCCTTTTACTTTTATACTTGCACTATATTATTGTTTGTGTTGTGACTTGATGTTTATGCTTGTGTGACAACTTGTTATATCATATGCTTTATATTAGTCATAAGACTATTATTAGCATTTCTCATATTACAACAAGCTTGATCGGAAATTTGTCATATGGATGTTTTTAGAAAAGAAAAACAAACCGGACTAATAATGGCGTAACTTGACACAACGGTTTATACTATATTTGATACAACAAGTTTAAAGATTTTTAAATGGAAACGTATTTACCCCGCCCCCCCCCCCCCCCCTCTACGATTTCACAGCTGCCATCAGAGCTTCGTAGCTCTTATCTTCAAAACAAATGGGTTTTAAAATAAAGCACGATCCATGTATCAAATTACCGTTGAAGCGGAATATAATATGAAAAATGTTTTGCTAAGTATACTTAGAAATTTTGTGGTTAAATATTACTTTATAAACAAGCTTGTAGGTTTCCTTGAAAGATAAAAGAGTAGATTTCTTAAAAGAATTCGTAAGTGTCTAATTATGTGCTCAGAGCTAATTTACGAAAAATACGTTTTTAAAAAGAGCGTTTGGGATAACTAAAATTTTAGTTGAATAATCACCTTCATAAATGATTAGATAAGTTACATCATTAGAAATGAAGTAAAATAAGTGTATTATATGTTTGTTATCAAATCTAGTAAGTCCTACATGTTTTCTTTATGTCAAAATACGAGTTTTGGTAAATCTGTTGTGGAAAACTAGAAGGGGGTTGAATAGTTTACCGCTTTTTAAATCCTTTTTAACTTGAATATCTTTAAAAACTTTACGTTTGCTTAAAGATATAAACACAACGTTATATGTTTGATTCTTTGAAAAGCTTTTCATGTGAATAACAATTCTAACTTTACTTGTTTCATACTTTGAAAAGCTTTGCTTGTGATGATCCTAACTTTGCTTGTTTAGTTCTTTGAAAAGCTTTACTTTTGTTTAAAGATATAAACACAACTTTACTTGTTTAATTATTTGAAAAGCTTTATATGTGACTAGCAATTCTAACTAAAAGACAACTTGTAATAAGCAAAGATAAAGAAAGAAACGATCAAACCACAACACGATTGTTTATCGTGGTTCGGCTACAAGGACTCTTTTTCCTTGCCCTACATCCACGCCCTGAGTTTCCAACTCGAGAGTTATAAGCACTAATCAACAAGCTCCTTTCACCGACAGAGAAAACCTTTACAACTTCGCTTACACTTTTACCGACACTAAGCTAGATGTCGAGTTCTTTTACACGGGTACAACCACTCCCATCGTCGCTTACACTTTTACCGACACTAAGCTAGATGTCGAGTTCTTTACCAAGGGTACAACCACTCCCGTTAGTTCTTTTACAAGGGTACTGTTAATACAAATATCGCCTAAAAACGTTATTTATATTTTACGATCTTTGCTAAGTTTTGTTAATGACAAATGTAAACTTTAGTTTCTAAGTAAAACATAATCTTAGTTTTAAAGACTTGCATAAACTAGACTTTTGCTACATTTTACATTTCATAAAACACAACATCTTTTATTTTCTAAAAATAGAATTGTCACATCACATTTATGGCAAGTTTTGTCATTATACATTTATGGAAAGAAATGTGTTTGACTTACTTTGATGTTGCTTGCAAGTTTAGTGTTTGACTTGATATTATGTGATGTGACATTGTTTGGTTTGCAAGAGTAATGAGATGTGACTTTGTTTGGTTTGCAAGATTTATTGCAAAACCAACTGCAAGCCCGACGGTACCCTGGAGGTACACGGGCGGAACCCTTCTCAGGGGTCCGCCTGATCCGCCATACCTGCAGAAGGTTTTGGCTATAAATATTGAGCCACAAGTTGAATTTTGGCTCATCACTTGACATTACATTTTTACACACACATTCATTCTTTCATCTAACCTCTTAACATTTCATATGTGAAGTTTCTTTTTGTAGCAAAGAGATTCACGAGCTCACTAAAAGTAGCAAGTATTCAACACAACGTTGCAAGACTTGTTAGCTTAGCATTGTGTAGACTTGTGTAGTTTACACTTCATTTGATTGTGTATTTTCAGTAGTGATCGGTTAGTATTTTAGTCCTCAAAATACAAAGAGTGTTGGGAGTTGTTGTACCCTAGTAAAAGAACTAACGGGAGTGGTTGTGCCCTTGTAAAAGAACCCGACATTTAGCTTTGTGTCGGTAAAAGTATAAGCGACGTGTAAGGTTTTCTCCGCCGGTGAAAGGAGCTTGTTGACTAGTGAAAGAAACTCTCGAGTTGGATACTCGGGCCGTGGACATAGGGCAAGGAAAAAGAGTCCTTGTAGCCGAACCACGATAAATACTCGTGTTGTGGTTTGATCGTTTCTTTCATTTACTTACATGTTATATATTGTGTTTGTGCATATATCTTTGATCAAACGGAAAGTTTCAAAGCTAACTTAACAAGTTAAAAAGATTTTAATCGGTAAACTATTCAACCCCCCCTTCTAGTTTTCCACAATTGGCATCAAGAGCTACGTTACTCAAGCTTTTAAAATATATTGTGTTTTAAAACTTGAAACGATCCATGGATTTTAAAAATTACAAAGAAGGGCAATCTATGCAAAGACCACCACTCTTTGAAGCAAATGGTTTTATATATTGGAAAAACCGTTTTGAAACTTACGTGAAATCTAAAGATATAGATTTGTGGTATATAATTATTGATGGTGATAACGTAGTTACTAACATCAAAGATGATGATCAAAAGAAATTAATAGGTAAAAATAATGAAGCTAAAATGATGCTTTACAATGCTTTGCCTAAGAAAGAATATGAAAGGGTCTTTTTGTGTAAAACCGCCAAAGATATTTGGCAATCTTTAATTGTCACTCATCAAGGAAACTCACAAGTTAAAGATAATAAAATTGATCTTCTTGTTCAACAATATGAACAATTTGTTATTTCCGAAGATGAGATTATTGATAATGCTTTTGCTAGATTTAATACTATTATTACATCACTTAAAGCACTTGACGAATCTTTTTGTAGTAAGAACTTTGTCAGGAAATTTCTTAGAGCACTCCATCCGAAGTGGAGAGCAAAAGTGACGGCAATTGAAGAATCCAAAGATCTTTCAAGCATGTCACTTGATGAGCTAATTGGAAACCTCAAAGTTCACGAAATGGTAATGGAAAAAGATTCGGAACTAGTTAGAGGCAAGAAAGAAAAAGTTAAGTCCATTGCCTTGAAAGCTAGAGTCCAATCTAGTGATGATGAAGAATATATTTTGGATAGTGATGATGAGGAATATGCTATGGCCGTTAGAGACTTCAAGAAGTTCTTTCGTAGAAGAGGAAAGTTTGTAAGGAGACCTAAAGATGACAAAAAAACTTTCCGAAAAGATCGTGATGATAGGAAAGGAAATGTTGAAAGAAAATGCTATAGGTGTGGAGACACAAGTCATCTTGTAGGAGAATGTCCAAAACCACCCAAGAGCAAACCTCAACAAGCTTTTGTGGGTGGTGCTTGGAGTGACTATGAAAGAGATGATGATGAGCCAAAGAATGACGATATCGCTCTCATGGCTCACAACTCAAATGAGGTATTATCCGACTCATCTTACTCCTCTATTGATGATGACACTTTACAAAAAGAATATAACAAACTTTGTGAATTGAGCTTAAAAATCATAAACAAAAATAAATTTTTGAAAACTAAAAAGGAGTTTTTAGAAAATGAAGTTTATGAGTTAAAAGAAAAAGCTAAGAGATTAGAAAAGAGTAAAGGCATTGACACACCTTGCAAATCATGTGAAGAACTTAAACTAGAAGTTGAGAAACTCAAAATTACTCAAAATGATCTAATAAAACAAACCACAAAGTTTAAGAAGTTCGATAAGAGCATTTCTTGTACGGATGAAATTATGAAACTTTAAAAGTCACCCTTTGATAAAACAGGACTAGGATTTACGAAAATAGAAACTCCAATGGATCAAATGAAACAAGAAAAGATTGCACAAGAAACAAATAAAATTGCTACAGCAGCCTGCGGATCAGGCGGAACCCAATTTAGGGTTTCGCCCGTTGGTCCCGAAGGTTCCGCCAGGCCTGCTGCAGCAGTAACCTCATCCACTTCGGATCGTTCTAAATTTGTTAAAGTTACATACAAAAGTGGAACAAAACCTATGTTTAAAACTGGAGTAGGATTTAGTAAAAATGAATTTAGAGCTAAAACTACTCAACCAAGACCTAAAACTCCAATTCCCAAACGCCCCTTTCCAAAGAGCAACTTCAACGCTCGACCAAACTACCAACATGTTTGGAACCAAAACACTCCTAGACATTACCAAACTCCAAACCACATGCCATGGAACCCTTATGCTCTATTTTCATACTTGGAACAAATTAATGGCATGCTTAACCAAAATGGACCCATGAGAAATTGGGGACCAAATGTTTGAGTGTTTTTCATAAAATAGGTGTGCCTCAAAGTTTGTTTGGAACCGGATGAATGGATTAAAGATAGCGGTTGTTCAAGGCACATGACGGGTAACAAAAGCCTCTTCACTTCTTATCACAAATGTGACGGAGGTAATGTTACATTTGGTAGTAATGCTAAGAGCAAAATCATCGAAAAAGGTACAATCTCTCATGACTCCCTTTTTATTGATGATGTAGCTCATGTTGATAACTTAGGTTTTAATCTCCTTAGTATTAGTCAACTTTGTTGTAATAAGTATAATGTTCTTTTTAGTGAAAACGGAAGTAAAATACTTAAAAGATGGTATAACCATAGCCAAAGGTGTCCTTAAAAATAACGTATATGTCATGAAGATGGATCCAACATCTAGAGACAAACTTTGTCTTACCTCATTAGATGAATCTTCAACTTTATGGCATAGACGTTTAGGACATGCTAACATGTGACTAATCCAAAACCTCTCCTCCAAAGACTTAGTTCGAAACCTACCTAAGTTGAAATATGACCAACACTTTTGTGATGCTTGCAAAGTCGGTAAACAAGTCCATAATAGCCATAAGGCTAAAAACTTGGTTTCTACATCTAGGTTTCTAGAACTTTTGCATATGGATTTATTTGGTCCATCCGCTATACAAAGTTATGGAGGCAACTTCTACACTTTGGTCATAGTTGATGATTACTCAAGATATACTTGGACAAAATTTTTGAAAAGTAAAAATGAAGCTTTTGATAAATTTGAGATTCTAAGTAAGAAAATTCAAAATCAAGTAGGGTCTAATATTGTGTCTATTAGAACGGATCACGGTCGTGAATTTGATAATGAATTTCAATTTGGAAACTTTTGTGATAATAATGGTATAACTCATAACTTTTCGGCTCCACGTACTCCTCAATCTAATGGTGTAGTAGAACGTAAAAACCGGACATTGCAAGAGATGAGTAGAACAATGCTTAATGAATAAAACATTCCACAAAAGTTTTGGTGTAATGCCGTTGACACATCAACATACATTTTAAATCGAGTCTTAATTAGACCATTTTTGAATAAAACTCCTTATGAACTATATAAAGGTAAAAAGCCTACATTAGGATACTTTAGAGTGTTTGGGAGTAAATGTTTCATTCTTAATACCAAGGATTATCTCACCAAATTTGACCCAAAGTCTTATGAAGGTGTATTTCTTGGATATTCACAAAATAGTAAGGCATACATTGTTTTGAACAAAGAAACCTTAAGAGTCGAGGAATCGTTGAACGTAACATTTGACGAGAGTCCACCTCCCTCTAAGACATCACCTTTGGTAGATGATGACTTAGTTGAAAGCCAAGCAATAGAAAATCAAGAAATTTTAAGTGATGACAAAGAAGATGAACTATTTAACAAAGAACTTGTCAATGTCAAAGAATCTAAAAGTCATCCATTAGATAGTGTCATTGGCAACATTAACGAAAGAACACTAAGGTCAAAAGTTCAAAATGAAAGCAACTACTTTTGTTTCGTGTCAACCATTGAACCTAAAAATATTAATGAAGCAATTAAAGATGAGTCTTGGGTAATTGCAATGCAAGAATAGTTAAACCAATTTGTTAGGAATGATGTATGGACATTAGTTCCTCAACCAAAGAGTCAAACTATAATTGGAACAAAATGGGTATTTCGAAATAAAATGGATGAAAATGGAATTATGTCTAGAAACAAAGCTAGGTTAGTTGCACAAGGATATAACCAACAAGAAGGCATTGACTACGATGAAACTTTTGCTCCGGTTGCTAGGCTCGTGTCAATTAGAATCTTACTTGCATATGCATGTGCACACAATTTTAAACTTTTTCAAATGGACGTCAAAAGTGCATTTCTAAACGGAGTCATTAATGAAGAAGTGTATGTTGCTCAACCACCGGGCTTCATCGATTTTGAAAAACCAAATCATGTTTACAAACTTAAAAAGGCTCTTTACGGACTTAAGCAAGCTCCAAAAGCATGGTATGATCGACTTAAAACATTCCTAGTTGACCATAAGTATACCATGGGCTTAGTTGATAATACTCTCTTCACTAAGAAGAAAGACTCACATATTATCATAGTCCAAATCTATGTTGATGACATTATATTCGGATCAACTTGTCAAGAATTATGTGTGGATTTCTCAAAAATCATGCATGACGAGTTAGAAATTTGGACTAGAAGATTCGAAACCTATCAAAACTCCCATGTCCACGGAAACTAAACTCACCAAGGATGAGGAAAGTGAATCCGTAGATAGTACTAAATATAGAGGTATGATTGGTAGTCTACTTTACCTAACGGCTAGTAGACCCGACATTATGTTTAGTGTTTGTCTATGTGCTCGTTTTCAAGAAGATCCTAAAACTACCCATCTCGAAGCCGTTAAAAGGATTTTTAGGTATATTAAGGGCACTACACATTTAGGTTTATGGTATCCCAAAGGAACGGGAATAGACACCGTAGTGTATGCCGACTCGGATCATGCCGGTGACTATGTCGATAGAAAAAGTACAAGTGGTATTTGTACTTTTGTTGGACATTGTCTCACCTCATGGTTCTCTAAGAAGCAAACTGCTCTTGCTATCTCAACAACGGAAGCCGAGTACGTTTCGGCCGGAAAGACATGTCAACAAGCTCTTTGGATGAAGCAAGCTCTTGTCGACTACGGAATTCAACTCAACGACATCACAATTCTTTGTGACAACAAAGGTGCCATTGATCTTAGCAAAAACCCGGTTCAACATGCTCGTACCAAACATATTGAAATCCGTCATCATTTCCTTCGTGACAACGTTCAAAAAGGAAATATCTCAATTGAGAAAGTTTCTTCCGAAGACAACATAGCCGACATTCTCACAAAACCTCTTAAACGTGAACCTTTTAATCTTCTTAGGATAGGCTTAGGACTCATGGAACCTACATTGTAGTTCTGGACATTAGACAAAAATCACAAAAAATCAAAACAAATCCAAAACCATCTTTCTCAGCAGGGTCGGCGGAACCCTCAGCCATAACGGACGGAACCCAACTCAGGGTTCCGCCGTATCCGTCGACCTGCAGAATCATTTTCCTTGTTTATATTAAACCAAACACCCATTATCTCATACCACCACTTCCAAACTGCTACTATTCACTTTACCATCCATCCATACCTGCGAATTCTTGGTCTTCCATTCATTTACATTGCAACTAAATCATCATTGTAAGTATTCTAAACATGATTACAATCCTGATCTGAGTCTAGGAATTCTATTTCTTGCACAAAACCAAAAACTTGGGGTTATGCATTAACTTGAAAAGCTCATGCATTAGATTAGGTGTTTAATAAAACTAATCATGTTTCCCATAGTTAGGAATTGCATCTTTAATTAGTATAAACATGTTTGCTAAAACACCCCATGTCAAATCCTTCCAAAAATTTCTCACAAGTAGGACAAATATTTTTTCGTCTCACATTGAGAATACAAAATCAAAACGTTATGTTTAAAACATCACTTGCATAATGTCTCTTGAATGCTAAAGGGAATACATAACAATTATGTATTTTCGGGTACATTCAAACGAAGCTACATTGAACTAGGAGCGTTTGGGTTATCTTTTGTTTTATAACAAAACTTGCATAAAACGATTTTGAAGCATCAAAATGAGTCAAGATAACCGCACCTCCACATTGTTTTCATATAGGCACACACTAGAACTTTCACATTATAATAGTGGTTTACATAAACTAAAATGTGAAATTTTGTTGTTCTAGGAATCATCATGCCTCCTCTAACCCACTACGACCACAAGGACACCCTTAAGTACCTACCAAAACACCACAAAACCAAAGGCCTTACCGCAAATCAAGTAAACGTTTTCAAAGCCCTAGAAAAACACTATGTCCATGAGGGTAGAACCATTGACCCATCTTTCCTAGAAGGCACAAACCTTTACGCCGATTTTGCCACAATCAACTTTGAGTGTCTTTTGAATATCGACGAGCCTATTTGTCCTAGGTTCATTCTAGAGTTCTATGCATCCTCCGTCCTCTCCACGGATGATTATGGTCATATGTCTATCAACTTTAGGGTTAGCGGTCATCAATACTCCTTCACTCTTGAGGAGTTTGCTCAAATCCTAGGTGTTACAAACCGTGGTACTTGCCTCTATTCCGACTTGCACTCCCTCTCAACTCTTGACAACCTCCAAGACCGTATCCACCCTTATGACACACCCCTTGTCTCAAAAGACGTTCTCCGTGACCACCTCTTTGTTAGGACCACCACCACTAGGAGAACCCGTTCGGGGAATGAGGTCGATAAGGACCCATATGTAATGGAAATGAACGAACTCAAACCCCAATTCAAGAAATGGGAGGAAGTCCTTAGAGCCAATGTCATTAGCACAATAGGGAACCGTGACCATATCAACCTTTGCCTTTGCTACATGCTCTACTCCTTGTCCGTTAGGCAACCCTTCAACCTTGCTTACTACATGGCCAAGAGAATGGCCGACATTCCCGTGCATGGCACAACGGCTATGCCGTATGGAATGCTCTTGACCTGTCTCTTTAGGTTCATCTCACCCATTCCACCAACTCCAAACGGTCTTCGCCTTAACTACTCTCTCATCCCACACACCTTTGTCCCACTAAGTGATAAGAGAGTGTACAAAGCCCAAGGAAAACGTCCACATCCTCCTACCTCATCTTCGTCTTCCTCAATGAGTGAAGATGACAATTTGCCAAACTCTAGGATCCCTCCTCTCGAATACCTTTCTCAACTTACGGATATTCCTAATGAGTCGGAGGAGTTCAAGCAAACAAAGGGGATGTTTAAGAATCTTGGAAGGTTCCTTGGAAAGCTCAAGAACAAGATCGACCGTCAATGAGTGCGGGTGTGTAGGAGTGTTTGGCACTAGGTGCTATTTGAACAAATTTGGTCGTTTAAACAATATTTGTGATGAATTTGTGTGTTAGTACAATGTTTGATACAATTTGGAACATGTCGTATCTAACTTTGATGCAGGTAGACAACTCTTGGCAAGTTGTCAAATTTTCAAGTTTATGATATTTTCACTAAGTATAGTGAAATTCTCGACCTCAAGGTCAAAGTCCTATGAAATGCATGTTTACGTGTCTATTTTTTTGCATTGCCCAACCAGAAATGCCTTATCTTTTTGATTTTAGGAGTTTTTGAAAATTTTGAAAATCGTCTCGCGGGTCAAAAACACGGACTGCCAAATTTTTTGGGTCTGGCGGATCTGGCGGTACCCAATATTGGGTTCCGCCAGTGTAAATTCTGAGAATTCCAGAATTGGCCCAACGGACCAGGCGACACCCTCAAATGGGTTCCGCCTTTGCATTCTGAGGGTGCCGCCAGCAACCTGCAGAATTTTTGTTTTCATTTTCACCAATTCAACATCCAAACACCAAAATCCAATCCTTTTAGGTAGAAACCCATTACTTGCAATGTGTTTAGCATAATAGGATACTCCTTCTTCCATAAACTTAACCAAAACCAATTCCCGCCAAAATTCAAATTTAGCCATAACAACCTCAAGGACCCCTCAAACATAAAGGAAGGAACCCTTTTAAGGGATCCTTGAAATCCCTGAGATTTATACTACCACAAATCCACCAAAACCACTAAGCATTTAGTGCAAAACTTGTCTTCTCACTTCACCATTTTCATTGGATTGACTTCCATGATTTGACAACCCACAATTAGTTTTCCAAATCATTAGAAACCTCCATTTTTGTATGGACTAACATCAAATCCAAACACTCCTTTCCATAATCCATCAACACTATAAATTAAGCCATCCTAAACACTATCAAATCACACCTTCTTCAACACAATTTCTGAAACTTCTACACCATTTTTCACCATGACTAAGTCAACAATCACCAACCAACCATCAAGACCCATCCGGAAAACCGCACGGATAAGTGTAAAACCACTATGGTCTAATCAACCCATCAACCTAAGCTCCTCATCCTCAGATGAATTCACATCACCCATCAAAAGTGAACACTTTTTGAACCTTGCATCTCCATCACCATCACCCAATGAACCAAATGAGCTCACTCTACCACCAACTAAATCACCTATTGACCCAACTCCACCAAGTGCTCCAACTCAACCATCCAAAACTTCATCACCATCACCATTACCCAAAATTGAGCCAATGGAACTATTTGGGTCTCCTCCCACATCACCACACCCTTTTGTCCAAGATCTTAATGATCTCCCACCAAGACCTTCACAACCACCACCTTTTTCACCAAAGTCAATTCTTGACCAAGATGACCTTTTTAACCACATTCAACCACCACAACAAGTGTACCATCAACCTAAACCATTATTGTTTCACCCCATCTACCATGACATCCATGGTCCTCTATATGGAGAACCAAACTTTGAAAACCATGATCACCCAAATCCACCACACCCTCAAACCTTTGAGACTTTCTTCCCCTCATATGAGGAAATCCAAAGCATGGTTGAGAACCACCTTCATCAAGTAATGGAATTTCAAACCACCTTGCTTGACTCAATACCAAATCCATCCTCCACCCAAGAACCAAAAACCAACCAACCTTCAAACCAAGAAACCAAAACCAACCCATTTCAACCCACTCATCCCCATGCTTGCTCAAATTATGAGCAAATGGGTGAAACCATCAAAACATTGCTTAACCAATTCCAAAATGAAACCTGTTTTGCATTCCAACACGTCATAGAACGTTTGGATGCTCTTTCCCACCCCAACAAATCCTAGACAATCCTTGGAGGCCGTTTGCCCAAATATAGGATAGTAGGATTTTATTTTTCTTTCTTGGTTATTTTTTAGTTTTTGTTTAGAAGTAGAAGAATAGCTCTCATTTCTTGTCTTTTGACTTTTAAAAGTCAAAATTCTACTTGAAATGATATTTCTTTCTACTCACTTTAGTACATTGTTGGTTGATCATGTTTGTGTTGTCATTGTGGTTGCAATGTGTGTGGTAACTACATCCTTGACTATATATATCACCAACTAACAATTTTTTTGTAGGGTCCAAAATCCATGTTTCCCATCTCGGCACTCCATTTAGGGGGAATATCGACCAAGGGGGAGCATGGGAATTATTCCGCTTCGCCACTCTTCTTTTTGTTTCGACAAAAAGGGGGGAGAAATATATTAAACTTTCAAAACTTAATACGATTTTCATAACTTAAGTAAAACAAGTTTAATATTAATTTTTTTTAAGTCTTAAAAACCAAGATTTTGTGAGTTACTTAAAAACAATGTTTATGTTTTGTCATCAACAAAAAGGGGGAGATTGTTAATAAAAATATCGCCTAAAAACGTTATTTATATTTTACGATCTTCGCTAAGTTTTGTTAATGACAAATGTAAACTTTAGTTTCTAAGTAAAACATAATCTTAGTTTTAAAGACTTGCATAAACTAGACTTTTGCTACATTTTACACTTCATAAAACACAACATCTTTTATTTTCTAAAAATAGAATTGTCACATCACATTTATGGCAAGTTTTGTCATTATACATTTATGGAAAGAAATGTGTTTGACTTACTTTGATGTTGCTTGCAAGTTTAGTGTTTGACTTGATATTATGTGATGTGACATTGTTTGGTTTGCAAGAGTAATGAGATGTGACTTTGTTTGGTTTGCAAGATTTATTGCAAAACCAACTGCAAGCCCGGCGGTACCCTGGAGGTACACGGGCGGAACCCTTCTCAGGGGTCCGCCTGATCCGCCATACCTGCAGAAGGTTTTGGCTATAAATATTGAGCCACAAGTTGAATTTTTGCTCATCACTTGACATTACATTTTTACACACACATTCATTCTTTCATCTAACCTCTTAACATTTCATATGTGAAGTTTCTTTTTGTAGCAAAGAGATTCACGAGCTCACTAAAAGTAACAAGTATTCAACACAACGTTGCAAGACTTGTTAGCTTAGCATTGTGTAGACTTGTGTAGTTTACACTTCATTTGATTGTGTATTTTCAGTAGTGATCGGTTAGTATTTTAGTCCTCAAAATACAAAGAGTGTTGGGAGTTGTTGTACCATAGTAAAAGAACTAACGGGAGTGGTTGTGCCCTTGTAAAAGAACCCGACGTTTAGCTTTGTGTCGGTAAAAGTATAAGCGACGTGTAAGGTTTTCTCCGCCGGTGAAAGGAGCTTGTTGACTAGTGAAAGAAACTCTCGAGTTGGATACTCGGGCCGTGGACGTAGGGCAAGGAAAAAGAGTCCTTGTAGCCGAACCACGATAAATACCCGTGTTGTGGTTTGATCGTTTCTTTCATTTACTTACATGTTATATATTGTGTTTGTGCATATATCTTTGATCAAACGGAAAGTTTCAAAGCTAACTTAACAAGTTAAAAAGATTTTAATCGGTAAACTATTCAACCCCCCTTCTAGTTTTCCACAGGTACAACAACTCCCGACACACTACGTATTTTGAGGCCTAAAATACTAACCAATCACTTCTACATACATGACACAAATGAAGTATAAACTACCAAAGCTTATACATGACCAAGCTACCAAGACTTGCAACTTTAGAGTTGAAGCTTGTAACTTCTTGAATTATCTTGTGAAGTCCCTTGCTACATAAGAGAATCACACAAGTCAAATGTTACTGAGTTAGTTTAGAGAGTATGTGAAAATATGTCCTAAAGGGGTGACTTAAAACTAACAAATGGTTTGGTATTTATAGCAAACCATTCTGCAGGTCTGGCGGATACGGCGGACCCCTCAGAAGGGTTCCGCCCGTGTATCCCCAGGGTACCGCCAGGGCTGCAGTTGGTTTTTGCAATAAATCTTCCAAACCAAACAAGGTCACATCTCATTACACCTAGTCAAACACAAGACTTGCAAGCAAACATATGGTTAGTCAAACACTCTTTATTACCATAAATGTATATTGACAAAGCTTACCCTAAATGTGATGTGACATTACTATTTTAAGAAATAAATGTGATGTGACAAGACACTTTCTAATTTAAGAAATAAAAACAATGTTTTGTTTAAAAGAAATGTAAACATTAGTTTAAACAAGACTTAAACACTTAAAGTGATGATTTACTCCTAGCTAAAGTTCATACTTTGTCATTAACAAAACTTAGCAAAGATCGTAAAATATAAATAACGTTTTTAGGCGATATTTGTATTAACAATCTCCCCCTTTTTGTTGATGACAAAACATGAACTTTATTTATAAGTAAGTCACTAGTTTTAGTGTTAAGTTCTATAAAGTTAGTATAAAAACTTGTTTTTGCTAGGATGATGTGATATGCAAAAAAAAAAAATTTGAAACAAGTTTATATATAAATTCTCCCCCTTTTTGTCGAAACAAAAAGAAGAGTAGCGAAGCGGAAGTAGGCACTTGCTCCCCCTTGGACGATACTCCCCCTAAATGGAGTGTCAAGAGAGGAGACATGGATTTTGAACCTACAAGAAAAAGGTTAGTTGTAGCATAAGACTAGTCATGGAAGCATTGCATGTCTAAAACACAACTATGAGTTGTGAAGTGGAATAACGCAACACTCATGCTCCCCCTTGAATATTTCTCCCCTAAATGGAGTATCAAGGAAGGAAAATATGGATAATGATCCTACAAAAAGAAAGGTTAGTTTCAAAAGCACAAGACATATGTATGCCACCATAGCAAGGTATAGTTCACTTATTATACCTAAATGGTCAACAAACAATGCAAACCTTGTAGTAGAATGAAATTCATTTCATGTAAAATTTTGACTCTTAAAAAGTCAATGACAAGAAATTTGGATTACACCATCCTACTCCTAAAAATAAAGAAAAACTAAAAATAAACTAAGAACTTAAAAAGCTACAAGGAAAACATCATTTTATTTCATGAGAAACATTTTCCAAAAACAAGGCTAAGGTTGCTTAAGGATGAAAATGTGGGTTGGAGGGTTGTAGCGGGCTTTATTTTGAAGGTTGAAAGGATGACAAGGTTTTGGTTTGTTGGTTTAAATGGGAAACTTTTTCCAAAAGAAACGGTTTTGTTTCATTTTGGAGACTCTAAGGTTGAGGTGTGTGAGACAAGGTTTGTACTAGATCCAAAATGTGGTTTAGTATAAACCTCATTTCTTTGGATAGCTCACGAATTTCCCTTCGACACCCTTCACTAATGTGAGCGGTTCTTTCGCAATGATTGCAATCATGGCGGGGAATGTTTGGTGGAAGAGTGGTTTGACATGTTGGTGGTGGATGGTTTGAACTTGAAGGAGCAAAGGTGGATGGTTGAGTAGTGTTTTTGCTTCCTTCATTTGTTGAGTGAAGTGTTGTTTGTAAAACCATAATATGGTTGATTTGAGACTCAACCATACATTTGAAGGCATGAAGGTGGTTTAAATGAGTGTCAATCTCATTATTAAGGTTTGGAGGTTTTTCCCATATGGATGCTTCTATTTTATTATAAGAAGAAAGTAGAGATTCAAATTGTTGGGAAGGTTCTTGTGGTGATGGTTGTTGTTGTGGTGGTTGTTGATTTTGAACAAAATGGCAGAAGCTTGGTTCGCCGGAAGGATTGCCATGAAGGTCTTTGTAAATTGGGTGAAACACAAATGATTGTGAGTGGGTATGACCTTGATCATTTGGAAAGATGGATGGTGTAGCATAACGGTAAGCCAACCGTTCTACTAATGATGGTTGATGGGGTTCATCATCTAGTTGCTCACTAGGTTGTTGTTGGGTTTCCATTTGAGCAATGGTGTCAAAGAGTGACAAGGATGGTGGACTTGATAATTTGGGTGATAGGTCTTCTAATGTTTCTAAATAAGGTAGTGGTGATGTTGGTGGTGTATGGAAAAGTTCCATTGGTGAAATTGTTGGTGATTGAGGTGATGGAGTTTTTGATGGTTGAGCTTGTTGAGAAGGTGATGATGAATCACTTGAAGGTCTAGTTGTTGGAGGAATGGTGGCCATGTTTGTGTAGCAATGTGTTGGAGAGGGTGTTGGAGTATCAAGATTAAGCAAATCTTGAAAGGTGATTACATTGGTATTATAATGTGTTGGGGATGGTGTTGAGGTAGTGAGGTTAAGGAAATATTGGATAGGTGAAGAAATGTTAAGCGAAGCATCACTTGAAGAAGATGAGCTTGACTTGACGGTTTTGTTGAAGCAACAAGGTTTAACACTAATCCTAGTGGTTTTTGAGAAGGATTTTTGATGACTCGGATGATGTGTTGGATTTAGTCATTTCAAAGGTGTGGTTTTGATGTTTTGAGAGAAGACGTTTTAATGGTGATGGTGTGATTTGAATTGTAGCAAAACTTTCAAATTTATAGGATGAAGGAGATGTTGAAATGGGTGTTTGGATTTGATGTTCTACCATTCAAAGATTGAGGTTTCAAATGATTTACAAAGTTTTCATGAACATGTCAAATCATTGCATGTCAATCCAATGGAATAAGGTGGAGTGAAAGACCAACATATGCACTCAATGCTTTGTAATCATGGGATGTGATTAAGGTTGAAAATGTTTCAATGGTTTGAAGGATCCTTTAAAAGGGTTCCTTGGGTTAGTTATGTTTGAATTTGAATTTTTGGAGGGAAGTGGCTTCCTAATTGTTTTAGTGAGTGAGAGTTGTTCTAATATGGTTATTGGAGTTAATGGAAGATGTTTCTCACTTAGGATAATGGTTTGACACTTTACAAGTTTTGGACTTAAGAAAAATGAAAAAATTTTCTGCAGGTGTCTGGCGGAACCCTCGCGGTACACAGGCGGAACCTTGTTTTGGGTTCCGTCAGGTCCGTTGGGCCAATTCTGGGTTACCCAGAAATTACACTGGCGGAACCCAATTTTGGGTACCACCAGATCCGCCAGGGCTGAAAAATTTGGCAGTCCGCGATTTTGACCCGCGAGACGATTTTCAAAATTTTCGAAAACTCCTAAAATCAAAAAGATAATGCATTTCTGGTTAGGCAATGCAAAAATTAGACATGTAAACATACATATCATAGGACTTTGACCTTGAGGTCGAGTATTTCACTATACTTAGTAAGAATTGCCATAAGCATAAAAAAAATGACAAACACCTCAAACATTGTCATTATGCATAAAAGTTCATACAAACATAATCCGACAAACATAATAAACCATGAAAGTTAAAAACAATACGAATCACGTAGTTTATCACATAAACGGTTCTAAAGCATTCATAAACCAAACACTCCTTAATCTTCTCACAACAGGTCAATCTTCTTATTGAGCTTGCTTAGGTACCTTCCAAAGCATTTAAACATTCCTTTGGTTTGCTTGAACTCTTCGGATGCATTGTCAATGGCGGGGAGTTCTTGAAGGTATTCTAAAGGAGGTAACTTAGAGTTAGGAAGTTTATCGTCCTCGCACATGTCGGATGATGATGATGATGGTGTAGGTGATCGAGTACGTTTGCCCTTACCTTTGAAAACTCGTTTATCACTTAAAGGGATGAAGATGTGAGGAACGAGAGAATAGTCAAGGCGCATTCCATTATCGCTAGGAGGAATGGGTGAGATTGCTCTAAAGAGGCGAGTAAGAAGCATTCCATAGGGAAGAGCGGTTGTTCCAACTAAGGGTATGTCGGCCATTCTTTTGGCTAGGTAGTAGGCTAATGATTCGCCTCAAACAGTCAGATAATTATTGGTCAACCACTTGTGAATGGTCAAGTGTAATAGTCAAACAGCTGAGGCAAATGCTTCCGTGAAATACAGTGTTTTCCCGGGTCGTAATATCCCAACGAGGTGTGCGATGTTTTATTATAAACGAATCTGTGATCGAGTGAATCTGAACAGGGAATGGTATAAAAGTGTGTGTGTGTGATTGGACTAGGGTTTATAAAGTAAAATGACTTAATTTAAACTATAAGAGTGATTACGTAAAAGCTAGGTATCTAAAACGTTAAAACGTTCACCAATTTAAAATCAGACGCGACTGCGTACCCAAAAAAAGGTGAGTTTTAAGAAAAATAAACTAAAGGGGTTAAAATTGAAAATTCTATAAATTTAAACTTAAAATAAAATTAAACTAAAAATAAAACTATTTTTTTTAGATTATTATATTATTTATTCTTAATTATTTAATTAAAAACTATTTAACTATTTAATTAAAACTAATTTAAATAAAAACTAAAAATGATAAATACTACAAATTAAACTAAAAACTTATAAAAATAATTTCTAAAACTTAAAATGAACTTGAAGAAAGTATAAAAAATAAAAATAAATGTTTTTGTATTTTTATGGATTTCTTATTAATTAAAAACCATTTATATTAATTATACTAATTAAACTATTTTAAATTACAAATAATATTAAACTAACTTAGAAAATTATGGAAAAATTTATAAAACTATTTTATGACTTATAAAAGCTATAAAAAATATAAAAACTAGGTGTTACTATATAAAAACTAATTATGCTATTTATAACTTACTTATTAATTAATTATTAATAAAACTAATATAAATCTAATAAATACCAAATGATATTATAAAAATCTAATAAAATTATTAAAAATACTTTGACCTACAAGGAATTTAATAAAAATATAAAATTACAAATTACTTAATAAAAATCTAAAAATGAAAATTAAAATTAAATTAAATTAAATAGAAACTATCACTTACTATTATATTGTTTTTTCTTGAATTTTCTTTTTCCAAACTATATTATACCTAAATATAACTAACTTTTGTAAAAACAAATATTTTACAACTTAAAAATAAGCTAGATATAAGCTAACAACTCTAACAGTTGACTTATGTTGACTGAAAAGGTAAATAAGCTCAAATGAGCTTATGTGGGACCCACATTGGTTTATTCTGATCCTAATAAGTTGATTGGACTTGTCAAAGCTCAAATTGGTCAAATAAGCTCAGTAGATAAACTGATAAGCACAAATAAGCTAATCCAAAACTCAATAGCAACACAGAATGGGGACAGACTTGATGGCTTATTCTAGGTGGGGTCCACAGGGTTTGAAGTCAAACAAAAGGTCAATAAATGTTCCCTGATAGGAGGGGGGTTGGGAGAAACTAATTATAAGGTGTGGGACCCACTGAGTTGGTCAAAAATCACCACCAAAGTGGTGGTGATGAACTGATAACTGCTGATGCAGGGCACACCTTTGCCCTGCAAGTGTGTTTAGGGGTGAGTGGGGCCCAGGAAAAAAATCACAAAAATGTAACAACTATGGGAAATCAAAGATGAACTGGTAGAGTGTTATTATAACAAATTTTAAGTCCTAGATCCTTTTCCTAAATTCTAAACAAATCCTTGAAGATTTGAGGAAATCTGAGTTTAGCAATTTTGACTTTTTGATTTGCTATGGAACTTTGACTTTTATGAGATTCTAAGCTATCTAACTGATTTAATAAGCTGAATTAAGCTATGATTACACTAATTTAAGCTAAATCTATGAGATATAAGCTAATGGGGTGGGTATGAGATCCCAAATCCTTGAAAGTTAACTGTCAAGGGGTTTGGTTTTGGATTTTGACTTTCTACACTATACTTACCCAATTTTATGGCTTACCTAATTATCTTAGACCTATTATGACTTGACTGAACCAGAAACAACAACTACAACAACTTTAAGGTCAGTGGATCCTACTGATCCAAACACACCCTAATATGACAGATTTGATGATTTTCAAAGCTAAACAATATTCTAATCCATAAAACTGATCCCAAATACTATAATATGGTTATAGAAGATCAAATGAACAAGAATCAACGACTCCACAAGCCTATTCCTCAGATTTGTCAAAAATGAGTTTTTAACTGTGAGAATTTTGATTATTAGAACAAATGAATCCTAAGAACAAGTAACTGATTTTAGTTGATATTATAACTAACAAGTATCTAATAAACACTTAAGAACACTGATCAAATAGTAACAAGCATTATCTAAGTAAAAAGCTTAAAATAGAATTATCACTTACAAAGGGTATCCACTGAGATGTGATGAAACAAGGAACAAATAGCCAACCTAATACCTCCCAAAAGGTTCTAAACCAGAAATAAACCATTGCTCATCATTTTCCAGCTTCCATTCATCTCTAACACTAATTTTTTTTATTTATTTCCTATTTATTTGATTTTTTATGTAATTTTGCTTTTCTATTCTAAACTGATGATTAAGGATTTCTAAGACTTATTAAAGCTTTTTCAGAGCTTATACAAGCTTATGAACCTAATATAACACACTAATATCAATATTGCATCAACTTGAGATTTTTGAAATTTTAAGAAAATCATAAACTGAGAACTGAGCTGAAACTTGAAATTAAGTATCATAAAAGGTTTTAAGTACAATGAGAATGATGAAAACAAACTTTTAACTACAGATTACAACTAGAAATTGGAATTATACTAGCTACGACTTAATTAAACTACAACTAATCTAATCTCTGGTTCTTCTGCTTCCTTTCCCTTTTGTAGCTATTTTCTGAGCTTGTGGGACCCACCTTGACAATTCCCACCACATCTTAGCCATTGAAATGGTTTTGTTTGATCATAACCGTTTAAAATTCTTTTTTCGCGCCAAAAGTCGTGGGATGTCAGTGTTATGCGTGGAGAGGGTATTAAGGGTTTTGGAGGGTTGTGTGAGGTGGAGGGTGAGGTGGTGAAGAGTGGGGAGCAAGTTGGGAGTGAAACCAGATAGGTGGATGGTGGTATGGTGGAGCAGTGGTGGTGGTATGGTTTGGGAGGGAAGGTGGTTTGGAAGTGGTGGTGTTTGACTGGGTAGTTTGACCCGGTTTTATTTTAAGGGTGGACTGGGCTGGGTTTCACATGGGCCTAGGATTTAATAAAAGGGTGGGCTTGTAGTTTTAGTGGATTGGGTAATATTTTGGGTAGTAAATATATAAAGGGTCCGGATTTGGTTTTAGGAATTACACAAGGACCAATTTTGTAATTTAGGCAATGTTGAGGGCTGTTGTTGTAAATTCCCATATGTAATCACAAGGACCTATTTTGCCATAATTGAATAGTACACGGTTTATTTTTGATGTTTTTCATTTTTTAAATACCGCGGACTATTTTTGCCAAACTTGCAAAGTTGAGGGGCCTTTTTGCAATTTCTCCAAACTTTTCACCAAGGACCATTCCTGCAAAAGATTTTTAGTATAAGGACCAAAATTGATTTTTCTCAAAGTTTTTACATCCCAGGGACTATTTATGTCAATTTCCAAAGTACAGGGACTAAACTTGTAATTTTGTGAAACTTTGCACCAAAGGACTAAAATATGTAACTTTATGATTAAAAAGGACCTTTGGTGACATTTTCATGTTTATAGAATAACCAGGGACTAGTTTTGCTAATTTATGAAACTTGAGGGACTGAAACTGCCAATTATGCAAACTTTGTACGTTTTTCAACTGTTTTTGCATATTTTGCATTTGAAACATATAAAACACACCTTTAAGATATTTTAAGTATTTTGATACATATTTGAGTGTTTTTGTATGTTTTGGCAGCTCAGATTAGTATAAAATGATGAGTATTTAGACACTCATCAATCCCCCACACTAAACTATTGCTAGTCCCTAGCAATCTTTTGAGAAAAACTTAATGGATTTGAAAAACTCTTTACCAAAAGCCATCACTTCTGGAGTAGCCAGGTGTAAGAACTGTGGCACACCTGATAACCGTGTGATTTTGAGCAAACCACCAGCTGTCAACGGATTTGATTAGTCTCTACCAAAAGTCGTTTGCTTCTGGAGTAGCCAACTCTTGATGGAATAGTCAACATCTTGGTGAGCTGATTACCAATTATGGTTTTTCCACTGCCTTTACCACAAGCCATAATCTTGCGGGCTAGCCAACTCATTCGCTTTATGGGATATGGGGAGCTGAGGAACCATACAATTTTTGGCAAATTGCAAGCCATAAACGGGTTTGAGTTATCTTTACCAAGAACCGTTTGCTCCTGGATTAGCCAATCCTGTTGTGGGTTAGACATGGAGGATTGATACCATTTATTGCGTTCTAAGTGAGAAAAAATTTTAAAATTTTGGCTAAAATGGGGGTTCTTGATGGAACATGTGTTTAAATTCATTAGAATAACGAATCACCCCCCACACTTAGAACTGAATATTGTCCTCAATATTCAAAGTTCCGGGTGTTAAACTGACACTTAGAACGTAAGAAGAAAATATTACTAGCCATTATTTTATGTGTATATACATACATATATTTTTTTAGATAAAACTTCTTAAATAGAAGCTATCACTATATTTACATTTTTTTTAGAGGATATATATATATATATACAACATGTGGGGTATTTCCCCCACACTAGGGTGAAACATGGGTGAAAACCTATGTACATGCTACTGTTTTTGATTACCGAGTCGCTAACTTGACTCGACCCCGAATTTATTTGTCCATGGGGAAGCAAGTGGAAGAGACAATCTCAATCGGACTTTCATTCAAGATGTTTGGATAAACATTTGAAGCACGTGAAAGTTCCACACCGATGAGACATAATGACACCCGGCTCATAATTTATAAATGAGAATGCCGGGGTCAAAGATAATGTCCTCACTCCCGAAAGAGTGAAGAACAGGATAGGGAACAGGATATATGAAGAAAAGAAAGAAAGTCATGATGAAAATCATGATTAACTCCTCATCTTCAATAGGAGAGTTCATTGGTTCATGAATCTCCTCGTTTAAGCTCGTTTGATCAAGACATATTATGGGTATGTCTAGATCAAAATAAAAACTATCATACTCTGGTGGAGATATGATATGAGTGAGTTCATTGGAGAACTCATCAAAGGTGAATGATTCGTATTCGGGATTGATTTGAGTGAGTTCATTGGGGAACTCCTCAAAAGTAAATGATTCATAAACGGAAAGAGAATTATAGGAATGAGAAGTGGTGTTACCACTTATCTTTTCTTCCGTTTGATCAAAATGGAACGTTTGCAATTCCGGAATAGAATCATTGATCAAAATCTCACTATCCTTGACGGGGATAGGAGATGAAATAGGCTTTGCATTAAAAGCCTCGATTCTAGAAATGAGAAGACTGACTTTTAATAATGTTGCACGTAGTGCTTCATCTTTAATTTCAGTGTCAATAACTTCATCATTCTCTTCTTCTGAGTTGACAAGCTCAGAAGGAAATTCGTCCACATAACTGATGTCTTCAAAAGATAAAGAATGGTCATCAGTATGTGAATCACTAAGCTCGATGCTGGGATTAGAGTTTATAAGATTTTCAATTTCTACCACATCGGCTTCAGAGTCTGAAAGATCATCATCACTTCCTGATGGAAGTGAATCAATGTGATCAAGCTCATCAGTGAACTCCTCAAGAAGAGGGTCAACATTAGAATGAGGAAATGAAACCTCAACATACTCAACATCTCCATGAGATGTACATTTAGAATCGGGAGAAGTTTCAGAATGATCTTTAGAAAAGAAAAGAGGAGGAGGAATATCACACATATGATCAAGAATTCCCTGTGACTCACTTGGGATTGAGACAAGGTTCTCAACACTAGACTTTATGAATTCGTCTGATTCCTTTGCAGGAATTGTGTCAAGATGCTCGTCCCCCATGTTCAGAGAATGAGTGGGAACCTCGGGTGTGATAACAGTATACAGAGGGAGCTGAGAAGGACTAGCAGTAATGGAGTCTACAAGTTCCATTATTTCTACTGCTGGTGATTCAGTTATATTCTTTTCTCCCTGTATATGCATGGAAGGAGTCTCAACTGATGAACATGATGAGGTATCATCACTTTCATCATCCTCATCGAGAAGAGCAGCATTTTGAAATTTGGTACGTGTTATAGCTGCTTGTTCTAAGACTAGTAATTCTTCCATGCTTCTTTCGTCTCTAGCAGCACGTTTTTCAGCAAGTAATTCCGTGATAGATTTATCACGAGAATATGGAATGAGTGGAAACTGTGGGGGTGTGAATGTGTCAAAACCGTATGTATTAGAACTAGAACAATGTTCAGGTTTATAATACGGTTGACATTGGAAATCATCATGAGGACCCCCATAATGTACACAAGAAAAACTTGGTGCATTGTGAGACGACATATTAGCTAACTCCTCTCTAATGTTTTTAAGTTTTTCAAGAGCCTCTAGACAAGGGTCTTGCTGGTTTTGAGGAGTTGCTTGGTTCATTTGGTATTGTGGAGGTGGGTCTTGAAACGAATAGTCGTAATTGTTACAAGGAAATGGATTCCTTGTTTGACAATCAGAGCTAAAGTGTGGACCTCCACAGTACTCACAACTGTAAAACTGTTGAGTCTGGCTTGGTGTATTTTGATACGAAGCATCATTGATATTTGGATAATATGATTCTTGCTCGTATGAATGTGATGGGTAGTTGGAAAAATTTGAGGGGTCGTTGAATGAGTTTTGATTAGGATCATAAGCAAATGAATTACTCGATCCACAAAACAAACAACTACCGTCTTGAATATCATTACCACATTGTACACATGTACACCAACGACATGGAAAACCGAAAAGAGGCTCACCACAACCGTCACAAGGAACAAAATCTGGAGGTGGGACAAGTGGTGTGCTCTGAGAGCTAGGAATTTCCACCACTTCCGTTTTGGTCTCGGGTTTTTGTTTTTGATTAACGTGAAGATCAGGTAAGTCGTTCTTTTCAGTCACTGCCCTAAGCTCTGTACGTTTGCTTGACAAACTTTTAACCGTAAACCGTGAAAGATCAGGATTGATTCTTGAAGGTTTAGGAGCATTTGTGAGCTCAGGTTTTTGGACAACCGTGGTTTGGACGTATTTAGCACCTCCATCGTCAGATGAAAGTACAAGGTCCTTTGTCACCTCGGTTTCATGATCTCTTTCCCTCACCGGAGAGGGAATAGGAATCGAAGGTCCATCATAATCAACATAACATCTCGACATTTTTCCCCGGCAACGGCGCCAAATTTTGATTCGCCTCAAACGGTCAGATAATTATTGGTCAACCACTTGTGAATGGTCAAGTGTAATAGTCAAACAGCTGAGGCAAATGCTTCCGTGAAATACAGTGTTTTCCCGGGTCGTAATGTCCCAACGAGGTGTGCGATGTTTTATTATAAACGAATCTGTGATCGAGTGAATCTGAACAGGGAATGGTATAAAAGTGTGTGTGTGTGATTAGACTAGGGTTTATAAAGTAAAATGACTTAATTTAAACTATAAGAGTGATTACGTAAAAGCTAGGTATCTAAAACGTTAAAACGTTCACCAATTTAAAATCAGACGCGACTGCGTACTGAGAAAAAGGTGAGTTTTAAGAAAAATAAACTAAAAGGGTTAAAATTGAAAATTCTATAAATTTAAACTTAAAATAAAATTAAACTAAAAATAAAACTATTTTTTTTAGATTATTATATTATTTATTCTTAATTATTTAATTAAAAATTATTTAACTATTTAATTAAAACTAATTTAAATAAAAACTAAAAATGATAAATACTACAAATTAAACTAAAAACTTATAAAAATAATTTCTAAAACTTAAAATGAACTTGAAGAAAGTATAAAAAATAAAAATAAATGTTTTTGTCTTTTTATGGATTTCTTATTAATTAAAAACTATTTATATTAATTATACTAATTAAACTATTTTAAATTACAAATAATATTAAACTAACTTAGAAAATTATGGAAAAATTTATAAAACTATTTTATGACTTATAAAAGCTATAAAAAATATAAAAACTAGGTGTTACTATATAAAAACTAATTATGCTATTTATAACTTACTTATTAATTAATTATTAATAAAACTAATATAAATCTAATAAATACCAAATGATATTATAAAAATCTAATAAAATTATTAAAAATACTTTGACCTACAAGGAATTTAATAAAAATATAAAATTACAAATTACTTAATAAAAATCTAAAAATGAAAATTAAAATTAAATTAAATTAAATAGAAACTATCACTTACTATTATATTGTTTTTTCTTGAATTTTCTTTTTCCAAACTATATTATACCTAAATATAACTAACTTTTGTAAAAACAAATATTTTACAACTTAAAAATAAGCTAGATATAAGCTAACAACTCTAACAGTTGACTTATGTTGACTGAAAAGGTAAATAAGCTCAAATGAGCTTATGTGGGACCCACATTGGTTTATTCTGATCCTAATAAGTTGATTGGACTTGTCAAAGCTCAAATTGGTCAAATAAGCTCAGTAGATAAACTGATAAGCACAAATAAGCTAATCCAAAACTCAATAGCAACACAGAATGGGGACAGACTTGATGGCTTATTCTAGGTGGGGTCCACAGGGTTTGAAGTCAAACAAAAGGTCAATAAATGTTCCCTGATAGGAGGGGGGTTGGGAGAAACTAATTATAAGGTGTGGGAGCCACTGAGTTGGTCAGAAATCACCACCAAAGTGGTGGTGATGAACTGATAACTGCTGATGCAGGGCACACCTTTGCCCTGCAAGTGTGTTTAGGGGTGAGTGGGGCCCAGGAAAAAAATCACAAAAATGTAACAACTATGGGAAATCAAAGATGAACTGGTAGAGTGTTATTATAACAAATTTTAAGTCCTAGATCCTTTTCCTAAATTCTAAACAAATCCTTGAAGATTTGAGGAAATCTGAGTTTAGCAATTTTGACTTTTTGATTTGCTATGGAACTTTGACTTTTATGAGATTCTAAGCTATCTAACTGATTTAATAAGCTGAATTAAGCTATGATTACACTAATTTAAGCTAAATCTATGAGATATAAGCTAATGGGGTGGGTATGAGATCCCAAATCCTTGAAAGTTAACTGTCAAGGGGTTTGGTTTTGGATTTTGACTTTCTACACTATACTTACCCAATTTTATGGCTTACCTAATTATCTTAGACCTATTATGACTTGACTGAACCAGAAACAACAACTACAACAACTTTAAGGTCAGTGGATCCTACTGATCCAAACACACCCTAATATGACAGATTTGATGATTTTCAAAGCTAAACAATATTCTAATCCATAAAACTGATCCCAAATACTATAATATGGTTATAGAAGATCAAATGAACAAGAATCAACCACTCCACAAGCCTATTCCTCAGATTTGTCAAAAATGAGTTTTTAACTGTGAGAATTTTGATTATTAGAACAAATGAATCCTAAGAACAAGTAACTGATTTTAGTTGATATTATAACTAACAAGTATCTAATAAACACTTAAGAACACTGATCAAATAGTAACAAGCATTATCCAAGTAAAAAGCTTAAAATAGAATTATCACTTACAAAGGGTATCCACTGAGATGTGATGAAACAAGGAACAAATAGCCAACCTAATACCTCCCAAAAGGTTCTAAACCAGAAATAAACCATTGCTCATCATTTTCCAGCTTCCATTCATCTCTAACACTAATTTTTTTTTATTTATTTCCTATTTATTTGATTTTTTATGTAATTTTGCTTTTCTATTCTAAACTGATGATTAAGGATTTCTAAGACTTATTAAAGCTTTTTCAGAGCTTATACAAGCTTATGAACCAAATATAACACACTAATATCAATATTGCATCAACTTGAGATTTTTGAAATTTTAAGAAAATCATAAACTGAGAACTGAGTTGAAACTTGAAATTAAGTATCATAAAAGGTTTTAAGTACAATGAGAATGATGAAAACAAACTTTTAACTACAGATTACAACTAGAAATTGGAATTATACTAGCTACGACTTAATTAAACTACAACTAATCTAATCTCTGGTTCTTCTGCTTCCTTTCCCTTTTGTAGCTATTTTCTGAGCTTGTGGGACCCACCTTGACAATTCCCACCACATCTTAGCCATTGAAATGGTTTTGTTTGATCATAACCGTTTAAAATTCTTTTTTCGCGCCAAAAGTCGTGGGATGTCAGTGTTATGCGTGGAGAGGGTATTAAGGGTTTTGGAGGGTTGTGTGAGGTGGAGGATGAGGTGGTGAAGAGTGGGGAGCAAGTTGGGAGTGAAACCAGATAGGTGGATGGTGGTATGGTGGAGCAGTGGTGGTGGTATGGTTTGGGAGGGAAGGTGGTTTGGAAGTGGTGGTGTTTGACTGGGTAGTTTGACCCGGTTTTATTTTAAGGGTGGACTGGGCTGGGTTTCACATGGGCCTAGGATTTAATAAAAGGGTGGGCTTGTAGTTTTAGTGGATTGGGTAATATTTTGGGTAGTAAATATATAAAGGGTCCGGATTTGGTTTTTAGGAATTACACAAGGACCAATTTTGTAATTTAGGCAATGTTGAGGGCTGTTGTTGTAAATTCCCATATGTAATCACAAGGACCTATTTTGCCATAATTGAATAGTACACGGTTTATTTTTGATGTTTTTCATTTTTTAAATACCGGGGACTATTTTTGCCAAACTTGCAAAGTTGAGGGGCCTTTTTGCAATTTCTCCAAACTTTTCACCAAGGACCATTCCTGCAAAAGATTATTAGTATAAGGACCAAAATTGATTTTTCTCAAAGTTTTTACATCCCAAGGACTATTTATGTCAATTTCCAAAGTACAGGGACTAAACTTGTAATTTTGTGAAACTTTGCACCAAAGGACTAAAATATGTAACTTTATGATTAAAAAGAACCTTTGGTGACATTTTCATGTTTATAGAATAACCAGGGACTAGTTTTGCCAATTTATGAAACTTGAGGGACTAAAACTGCCAATTATGCAAACTTTGTACGTTTTTCAACTGTTTTTGCATATTTTGCATTTGAAACATATAAAACACACCTTTAAGATATTTTAAGTATTTTGATACATATTTGAGTGTTTTTGTATGTTTTGGCAGCTCAGATTAGTATAAAATGATGAGTATTTAGACACTCATCAGCTAAGTTGAAGGGTTGACCGGTGGAAATGCTATAGAGCATGTAGCAAAGGCATGTGTTGATATGATCTCTATTTCCTATGGTACTTATGACGTTAGCTCTAAGGATTTCTTCCCACTTCTTAAATTGTGGTTTAAGCTCATTGAGCTCCATACCAAAAGGATCCTTATCTACAATATTCCCCGAACGATTCACCCTAGTGGTTGAGGTTCTAACAAAGAGATGTTCCTTAATAGTTTCCTTACTAGCTAGAGGTGTGTCGTATGGATGAAAACGCTCAATTGAGTCAAGGCTTGAAATAGGCCACTTATCCGTGTAGAGACAAGTACCCTCATTTGGGACACCAAAAATGATAGCTAAGTCTTTTAGATTTATGAAATTGGGTATTTGATTTGTTGTGAAGTTTAATGATATCTTACCAAAATCATTTGTGGAGAGGTTTACGGTTGCATAGAATTCCAAGATGAACCTAGGACAAATTGGCTAATCGATATCAAGGAGACAATCAAAGTTAATTGCGGCAAAGTTTTGGCGAATAGATGTTCCTTCTAGAAAGGATGGATCAATGGTTGTACCTTCGTGAACATAGCGTTTTTCTAATGCCTTAAAGGTTTCTACTTGAACTGGGTTGAGACCTTTGGTCCTATGGTGTTTGGGCATGTACTTATGGGTTTTCTTGTGATCGGATTTATTTGCGGGAGGCATGTTGATTCCTAGAAAACACAAAATTATATGTTAATGACTTTCAACAATGTGGATGTTCTAATGTGTTCCTATATGCAAACAATGTGGAGACTTGGTTATCTTGACTCATTTTGATTCCCAAATTGTTTTGTTATGCAAATTTTGTTATAAAAACAAAAGATAACCAACACTCTCCTAATTGAATGTGTCTTCGATTGAATGTACCCGAAAATACATATTAGTTGTGTATCCCCTTTAGCATTCAAGAGATAGTATGCAAGTGATGTTTTAATGACGTTTTTCATTTGTTTTAACAATGTGGTGATGAATCATGTTCTAGTCTTGGATGCGATTTTTGAAAGACAATGCACTTGGTGTGTTTGGCAAATCAAAGTAACAACAAAAAGGATACAATTCTTAACTAATGGAAGACATAATTGACTAGCCACCAAGTTTTTCATGAATCAAGAAGTTTTATGCATAAACCCTAAGATTCTAGTTAATGATTGTAAACAAGAATGTTATACTTGAATCAAAAATGCAATTGTGATTAGAATACTTACAAAGTTAGTTGGATTTGAAGAGATTGGATTGAAAGCCCTAAATTTCGTGAGGATATGTGTTTTTGAGAGGGTGATGGCTGTTTGAAAGTTAATGTTAAAGTTAAGAGGGTGTTTTGTTTTGAAATAAAAAATAAAACAATCTGTAGCTTTGGCGGACCAGGCGGAACCAAAAAGTGGGTTCCGCCCGTATGGTCTGAGGGTACCGTGGGAGCTGCAGGGAAAAATTCAAAAGGTATAGTCTTGATTTTTGTGGTTTTATCCTAATGTTCAAAACTAAGGTTTTAGGTCTTATGAGTCTTTGACTAAGCCTAGGAATTATGAATGCTTCACATTCAAGAGATTTTGTGAAAGCGTTGATGGAATGGTTAATATAGAAGACTTTCTTAGTTAAGACATTCCTCAATGAACAATCTTACCAAGGCGATGATGATGGATCACAATATGTCTATTAAGAACGTAATGGATTGAATTGTCGCCGAAGTCGATGTTTCCTTTGTTGAAGGGATAACAATGTTGATGAGATGAATTCCGTTGTCGACGTGAGTTAGCTTGTTCAAGTAGAGCTTGTTGATGTGCTTCTCCATCCAAAACTAATTTGAGAACCTTACGTGTTTTGGAGAATCATTGGGTAAGTAAGTATAAAAGTGCAAGTACCACTTGTGCTTTTCTTATCAACTTATTACCGACATAATTCCATTTTGCATACACTATGGTTTCTATTCCCGTGCTTTTGGGATACCATAATCCTAGTTGTGTAGTACCTTATGATGTATCCAAACAAGCTCAACTAAAGAGTTGTTCAAGGATCTTCTTTAACACGAGCACATAGACAAATGCTAAACATAATGTTGGATCTAATTGTTATGATAACAAGTAGTCTTCCGAACATTTCTCTACGTTTAGTTTTACCTACGGATTTACTAATCTCATTCTTGATAAGTCATCAATAACTTAACCATTGAGAACAAGAGAGTAACTAAGAATGTCTTTAAGTTAAAATCCCTTGCTTTTGGAGTTTGCTTTTATTATCAAAAAGACTTTCAAATATTGACACTTATAATCACATGATTACTTCGAAACGTATATTTTGTTTCACTAGTTGTTTTACTCTAAATTCCAAAAATTGTTTTTGTTGAATTTGTTTAGACACAACTATGATCTATAAATCAAGTTTTATAACTATTGTCAATTTTTCTTGATTCAATGTTTGACTCAAGGTGAGAAGATGTTATTTTGTACTTTTACTCCATGCTTGTCTTGCCATCATTGGACTTTCGACTAAGTCATCATCTACCAAAGATGATATCTTAGAAGGAGGAGATCACTCGTTAAATGTTATATTCAATGACTCCTCGACTCGTTGGGTTTTTTTACTTAAGAAACTATGAACTCTATTTGTTTTGAAAAAGTCCAAGAGATACAACATCATGAGACTATGTGTCACATTTGATGTGTAAATCCTAGATGTTGAAAGCTCATTTTATTTCACACATCCAAATGTATGCTTGTATGATTTATTACACCTTGTGTGTTTTATGTGAGATTATCATAAAAGAGTGATTGAAGAAAAAAAAAACACAATTTAAGACTCAAAGTATAGTATTTGAGAGTGTTGTTTAACAAAGGTTTGTTTTGCAAGCATCACAAAAGTGTTAGACATTTTAACACTTAGGAAATTCTTAGTTAGCTCACTTGTGAGCAAGAGTTGAGTGAGACTCACTCAAGAGTTTCTCGTGTTTATCTCTTGTAGGTTTCCTTGAAAGATAAAAGAGTAGATTTCTTAAAAGAATTCGTAAGTGTCTAATTATGTGCTCAGAGCTAATTTACGAAAAATACGTTTTTAAAAAGAGCGTTTGGGATAACTAAAATTTTAGTTGAATAATCACCTTCATAAATGATTAGATAAGTTACATCATTAGAAATGAAGTAAAATAAGTGTATTATATGTTTGTTATCAAATCTAGTAAGTCCTACATGTTTTCTTTATGTCAAAATACGAGTTTTGGTAAATCTGTTGTGGAAAACTAGAAGGGGGGTTGAATAGTTTACCGCTTTTTAAATCCTTTTTAACTTGAATATCTTTAAAAACTTTACATTTGCTTAAAGATATAAACACAACGTTATATGTTTGATTCTTTGAAAAGCTTTTCATGTGAATAACAATTCTAACTTTACTTGTTTCATACTTTGAAAAGCTTTGCTTGTGATGATCCTAACTTTGCTTGTTTAGTTCTTTGAAAAGCTTTACTTTTGATTAAAGATATAAACACAACTTTACTTGTTTAATTCTTTGAAAAGCTTTATATGTGACTAGCAATTCTAACTAAAAGACAACATGTAATAAGCAAAGATAAAGAAAGAAACGAGCAAACCACAACACGATTGTTTATTGTGGTTCGGCTACAAGGACTCTTAGCAAAGATCGTAAAATATAAATAACGTTTTTAGGCGATATTTGTATTAACATATGTCACTGATGCCAAGGAACCAAACGATATAAAGGGCGGAACCCTTTGTTTGGTTCCTTGAAATCCGTCGGTACAGTAAACAGCTTTTGTCCAACTTCAAAAATTCATAACTAATTAACTGTAAGTCCGTAGTAGTCGCGCCACCTATCATTTTAAAGGTAATTGAGTCTACTTTCTATTAAAAATAATGTTATGGCCTAAATTTAATCTGAAGTCAAAAGGATAAACCAAATACTATAGTGTATCCAAAATATTAAGTTTCATTTTGACGTAGAAACTCAAACTTTTGAGTTAGGCAATTTTAGTTAGTATCCTTCGAACATTAATATGATTTCTTTTGAAACTAAAGAATTTGGTGATATTTATATGTGTAAAGGAAACTAATCAATCTTGGTATACATCGTCATGTTTAAACACAAAGTGACGATAAGTATCTTTGTTTTATGCCATACTATATGACTACTTGTTTTGGTTGCTTTGAATACATGTTGTTTGCTTATTGTAAGTTGTAATTGCATTTGTTTATTTGTGATTTATAAGTATCGTGCTATAAGATAGAAACTCATCTTTGATTGATCATGTAAACTAACCATGTCATGTGATTGTGTCAAAAATCAATTATATATATAAGTAGTATAGTATTGAGGAGATCCGCAAGAAATACGGATCACCCGAGTCGTATCCGTATGAAGGTGTGAATGGAATCAAAGAAATTCGATTCTTGAAAACCGTGCAGTGAAAAGTGGTAAATGTGAAATTTGTGATCAAGTAATACAAATGATGACAAACAATCACGAATTATGCAAGATGTACAAGCTAAGGATTCACTAGTGATAAAAATCTAAAAACGGAAAATCAAACGCGAATTTTAAAACGTAACGTACAAATTTAAAACGTAACTTTTAAAGAAAAATTATCCTACAAATGTAAAATTATTTTCTAAAAATCTTAAACTACTAAAAAGAATTTTCAGAAAAAGAAAAATATTTTTTTGACTTTGATTTATTTTCTATGATTTTATTTATACTTTCGTATTTTTAAATGAATTAAAAATAAAGGAAAATAGAAAAATAAAAGTGAAAAATACAAATTTAATTTTGAAAAATCTAAAATATCATAAAAGAATTTTCTAAAATATTTTTGGATTTTTTATGGCTTTTTCTGAATTTTTATTGATTTTTATTTATTAAAAAGTATATAAAAAAGATTTAAATCAAAGAAAAATAGCAAAAGAACTCAGTAAAATCTGAAAAATTAACAGAAATTCTAAAATAAAAAAATAAACTTGGAGAAAAAATTTGAATTCAAAATAAGCTGAAAAAGTGCTTATTCAAGGTAAAACTGCTTATCACAAGTGCTTATAAATAAGCACTTGTGTTAAAACTGAATGAAACTTTCAACACATAGGTAATATGCTCAAAAGAACTCAGATATGCCAAATTATGATCAAACTTTACATAGAAATCACAAATAACTAGTAATAAGCAGTTAAAAATAAGCCAAATGATGTGCAATCTCAAACAAAATAAGCCAGAACCAAATTGAACAAACACAACACCTTATCAACTACCAATTATCTCAGAAAACTCAAATAGGAACAGGTTCAAGCTCAATTAAACACTAGCAGGCCTTAAAATCAAATCAGCTTATCTGTTTTATGAGACTAAACTTGCAGTCAAAGAAAAGCAGTCAAATAAGCTCAGAGTTACAAATTAAGTGGGGAAAAGACTTCACTATACAACTGAGTTTCTAAATCATCTAAATGTTTTACCAGAAAATTTTAACTTCTACTCTAAATGGCATCAAAATCAGCAACTAGTAGAAACTAAGACCTGACAAAAGAATTACCAAAGCTGACTTTTAATTTGCTATTACACTTTGACCAAATCCAAATTCCTTTAATCTAATCTATTTCTAACTGTTTAGTTAAGCTTCAACTAAACTTAATTATGCTATCTTAAACTATTATGCCACTATTACTACCTTTTTACTAACTGTTTCTAATTTATCTAGCTTTATATGAGATTTGAATGCTAACTTTGACTTTTTCCAAACTAATCTACTATTTAATTGATTTAGATCTTGATTATTTCACTAAAGTAGCCTAAGTGTGACAGAGAAATAATGAACCAACAACAACTGAATTCAGTTCACCACAAATCCAAACAACCCATTATACTACTAATTACACTATAACATCTATTTTAAGTCCACTGAGTACCACCAATTCAATCAACTACAGTTCTAAATCAACCAAAATCAGTAAATCACCAACAAATTACAACTAGATCTAACAGAAGTGCAAAAATCACAGATCCACAACCAAGACAGTTAAACTAATAGACTAAAGAAACTCATATTCAAACAAATCAGATGAATCAAAGGATCAAACAAACTCTAATCTTAGAAATTACTACAACTATAACAGTAAAATGCATCAATGTAACAGTAACTATTAAAGCTAAATCAAAAACCAAAACAGATACTACTATTTAGAAGTTCAAATAAGAGATTACCAAAGCAATCCCCCTCAGCTAGAACAGAGGGGGCTCACTAAACAAGCCTGTTGATGAGTGTGCAAATACTCATCATTTTTGTCTTATATGAACTGCCAAAACATACAAAAACACTCAGTAATGCATCAAAATACTAAAAATATTTCAAAATTGTGTTTTATATGTCTTAGATGCAAAATGAGCAAAAACAAATGAAAAACGCACAAAGTTTGCAAAATTGGCAGTTTCAGTCCCCCAACTTTCATAAAATTACAAAACTAGTCCCTGGATATTCAAAAAAATGGAAAATTATCACCAAAGGTCATTTTGAAATCATAAAATGTCATATTTAGTCCTTTGGTGAAAAATCTGAAAAGTTTTGGAAATTTACAGTTTGGTCCCTGGAGTTACAGATTTTGGCAGATTTAGTCCCTGGTGGGATAATTTTGGATGAAAAATCATTTTTAGTCCTTGGAAATTCAAAATGTTCAAATTTGGTCCTTGGATAAAAGTTTTTCACTATTTGACAAAAATGACCCCTAACTTTCACATTTTGCAATTTTGGTCCTCGGGGTTTCAAATTTTGGAAATTTGTAATTTTGGTCTTGGTATTAATCACATGTGGCAAATTTGGTCCTCATAAAATATTTTGAAAAGTTTCAATTGCAGCCCTCAATTTTCAGATTTGACATTTATGGTCCTTGTGAAACTCCAAAATTACAAACTAAATAATACACTAAACCTAATCCACTACCCACCCAATCCTTAAAACCTGATCCAACAAATCTAGCCCACCCAAATTAACACCCCCAAGCCCATTACCTTTGCAAGCCCACCACCACACAAAAACTAATACCCCGTATTTTTTTAAACCCGGTCAAACCCAGGTTTGACCCTCCACCTTCACCTCCCACTTGCCCTGCTTCACCACTGCAACACACCTCCAACCCCCCTCCTCTGCTACTAATCCCATACTTTGTCTCCCTCCAGCTCACCAATAACTCCAAAGCCATTTAATTTCCCCAAATCCCTCCAAGCAATCCCCTAGCTGCCAAAAACTAGTTTTCCCGCCAAAGAAAATTAAACGGCCTAGATTAATGGAAGCAATCCTACGGCTCAGAAGTTGGTGGGAAAATCCTTGTGGACTCCAGGGCTTATAAAAAGAAAAAGAAAAGAAGAGATAGAGTAGTGAGTGTAGTAGTTAACCTAGAGTAGTTATAGTTTAGTTTTAAAATTCGCATTATGTAATTCTCAAAAATTAAGTGGATCAAATTAGTTTCTAAGGTTTATTTTTAGCAAAAAGCAGTGATTGTAATGTTTGTGAACTAGTAATTTCAAGTGTTTCCTCTGTATTCAGTATTTGCAGTTTCAAGTACAATTGTCAATTTATATAAAAGCTATTGGAAAGTATGGTTGGTTGTTACATTGAGCTCAGTTAAGCTCATCACTAAGGATTGTGAGGTCTTATGGGAAATATTTAAACTTCACATTGGATCCTTGGTTGTTTGATGCTCAGTCCCAATTCCTTTGTAAGCTTGTTATTTGATTTTTACCATTTACTGTTTATCTACTCTCATAGGTGTTAATCTGTTTTTTTTTATGTTGATTGTGCTTAGCTTAGTGAAATTATAACTTAATATTACCTAGTTGCCTAGTAGATTTCATGATGATTATGCTTTTCTTCCCAACTGCCATTTTAGCATAGACAAGGTATATGATAATCAGTTGTTATTATTGATGTTCTTGTGTTTCTAAAAGCTTACTTTATCATATTATATCATTAGGCAGTAATAGCATGAACCAAATCAGCAAGTTTGTTTGAAACTCACCATTTTCAGTTCTATAAAGGGTGTTTGGCATTGCATTGTTCAGGGGTGTTTGGTTGTTGTTTTGTGAATGTTTTGTCTTGTGTAACTCACTTTAGGTCTAAATAAAGTCTGTATGACACAAAAAGGGTACCTTAAACACCCAAAGTCAAAATCCCACCCCCTTGATCATATCAGTTCACTGTGGGTCAGTAGGTACCCCAAACTCACCCATTTGGTTTTAAACTTTTGCATTAACCCTACTTTGGTCTTAAATCAACATATCAAAACTTAATTGGTCCATTAGAATCATTACAAGTTCATCAAAGTCAAAGTTTCTAAGTTTCTTCAAAAAGTCATAGTTTGTTTTTTAGATTTTTGCAAAACTTCAAGCATTAAATGTGAATTTTGTGTTATAGATTAGGAAGTGGAACTTGTTTCTATTATTTGTCTATCAGCTTAACTTTCATTTCCCATCTTTATTTTATTTTTTCTAATTTTGACCTGGGCCCCACTTGGCCTGAAAGACAACTGCAGGGGAGGGATTACCCCCTGCTGTGCAGATTGCAGTCCCAAACACCACATTTGGTGGTGGTTTCCAACCACCTCAGTGGGCCCCAGGCCACCAGCCTTGCTCCATTCAACCCTCCCCCTACCAGGCTCTCCATAATACCAATTCTTGTGCCCCCAATCAACCATGTGGGCCCCCTAGACAGTCCACAAAATTGTCCCATTTTCAGTTGAAATCCAAGATCCAAGTGCTTATTTGATTAGCTTATTGCTTAATCTATGATCCCCACTTGAATTTTCTGGCTTATACATGTTCACTTATCTTACTTAGATCTGATTTCACCATTGTGGGTCCCACTCAAAGCCATTTTAGCTTATTTTCCCTTTGGGTCAACAAAAGTCAACTGTCACCACTTATTGGCTTATTCTGGCCTATTTTTGATTTCCAAAAAGTTTGTTTTTACAAAAAGTATTTGTTTTTAAGTATTTAATAGGTTTGTAAAAGAAAAATCAAGAAAAACAAATTTAAAATTAAGTGATAGTTTCTATTTAATTTTATTTAAATTTTATTTTTCATTTTTAGATTTTAATTAAGTACTTGTCATTTTTATATTTTTATTAATTTCCTCCTATATTAAAGTAATTATAATAATTTTCTCAGATTTTTATTTTATCTTTTAGTATTTATTAGAATTAACTTTAGTTTTATTAATTATTAATTAATATTAAGTTTAAAATAGCATAATTAGTTTTTATTAAGCATAACCAAGTTTTTATATTTTTTATAGCTTTTATATGTTGTAAAATAATTTTAGAAATTTTATTAGAATTTTCACTGTTCATTTAGTATTTTTCTTAATTTTAAATAGTTTAATTAGGTAATTAGTAATTAAACAGTAATTAATTAAAAGAAAATCCACAAAAAGACAAAAATACTTATTTTTATTTTTAAAACTTGTTTTTAGTTATTTTATAGTTTTAGAAATTTTATTTTCACCTTTTTAGTATTTAAATAATATTATATTGTATTTTAGTTATTTAAGTATTAATAATAAGTATTAAATAGTTTTTATTTAATATTAAATAATTAAATAGTGTAAAAAGTAATTTTAATTTTCTAAAAAGTTTCTTTTACTATTAGGATTGTAAGAATGTGATTTTCACTTTTGTAAGTATTTTATTTTGTTAAAACTCGCGTTTTATTTCGTACGTCTACATTTTATTTAAACGTAACGTACGCGTTTTTAAGTTTTAAACGTTTCTGGGTTTTCAAACTTTCCCGTCTTATTCACATAGCTTATTTAGGCTATTCTCTTGTAGATTCTATAGTTCAATCACACACAAACCTTTTTCTCATCCAAATTCACCCGATCAAATAACCGTTTGTTTACAATTCACACCTCGTCGGGACATACGACCCGGGGAAACCTTATACTTCCGCGGAGCATTGATCTAGGCTGTTTGACTTTGTTGACCATTCCTTGGTCAATTTAGGTTGACCGTTTGGAGTCAATCACCTGTCTCTAGACAGGCAAAGAGCTTCCAAATCCCTCTTTGTTCTGTCACAAATCCCAAGAATTCTCCACTTCATGAATTTTTGACTTAAGTTGACTGGACAGAGCAATACTTGAACAGATATGAAATGATATCCAATTACTCTCACTACAGCTAAAAAGCTGAAATGAGAAGTAAATTTAGTGAATAGGCTTGATTGCAAGCTGAGAAAAGGTTTTGTAAAAATATTTTTATTTCTTTTCAGTTTTTCAGTTTTTTTAAGTTTTTATATAAAGGACTTGAAATTAAGATAAACTTGAAGCAATTAAATCTATAACAAAATTCTGAGATAAGCTAAATGAACTAATAAGCTGATTAAGAAGATCATTAATAGCTAAATCTAATAAGCAAAATAGTGGTAACATTGGTTGAAAAGAAAGTAAACTAGAATTTTTATTAAATGATTTGAAGAATTACAAAGTGAGATTGAATTACACAAACTAAAACTATTCTAAAGAAAATTCAACAGCATTTTGTTACCTAAAAAACTACACACTAATGAGCTAGAAATGAAGGCTATATATAGCCGTTTGGAGGAGTAGAGGGTCTCATGCCATGCTGGCGATCCTGGTGCTACTTTGTGCTTCTTCTCACCCTTTTACAACCATTAGATCAATTTTGTGTTTCTTATCTTGATCCACAGCCCTTGGATTAGAATGAACGATGTGTCTTGGCCAATAACAAGCTGCCATGTAACACTCCAACCCGAGAAGGGCTAAAGTGTAACATTATGGAGTCAAATCAGAACACAAGCGAACGGAGATACATTTCTAATACAAAGTATACAAAGGTTACAAGGAGAACTAAATAAAATACAAAAGAGTAACAACGATGAACTAAGCCCAACATCAATTGATTCTAATCATCTCTAAGTCCAGCCAGTAGCTAATCAGGGTGAAGTCTTCTAAGTCAAAAATAAGATCTCTCATCTACAAACCCAGCTTCCTACTAAACCTACCGTAGGAAAAGAAATGCGGCTGAGCTTAAAAAGCCCAGTGAACAGATATATATAAACGAAGCAAAAGATAAGGAACAAAGAATATCATAGGGTGCATTGGGGAAAACAAAAGGTATAATAAGGATGATAAGAATAAGTTAAAGGTTAGGTTATATCAGCATTCTACCACGAGCCAAACAAAACAAAACAAAGTCTTCAGCAAAGTAACCATGTACTCAAAGGGGAGACCTCAGAATACCAAATGTAGTAGGAGGGGAGTCCTCAAGTAACCACGGAGTAGCTAGCTCCCAAATATATGTGAAAGGCATGTATTGCACACAGTACCAGACACCAAACCAAATGTAGTAGCAAATCAAATCAAAGCAAATCTAGGATGCATCCATACGCCCCTACCCAAACCAAATGCAGATCAAACAAAGGGACGGTGTGGAACATTACTCGACCACACTGGAGTCATGACATTGGTGCATCAATGCCACGACCATGTTACCTTCATGGCTAGGAAAATGCTCGGGTATAATACTGAAGGGTCAAAGGCAAATCAAATAGCAAAGTCTAAGTCAAATCAAAGTATCATAATCAAAGGTGCATAGCAAAGGTTCAGGTCAAAGGTTTACAAATGGCAGGGTTCATAATCAGAGTTCAAATCAAAGGTTCATAGCAAAGGTTCAATTCAAATGGATCAATGTCAATGGGTCAAATGGAAAGATCAAAGTCAAGGTTCCAATCCACGAGGTTCACTAATCCAAGTTTCAAAGTCCCAAAGTTCATGATCAAAGGGTCATAATAAGAGTTTTAAACAAAAGTTCAATTTAGTAGGTTCCCATCACTTGCTTAAAAAGGTTCGTAGTACAATCCCATTTAGAAAGGTTTATAACAAGGATTCATTTAGAAATGATCTTCCAAAGATGACATTTATAAAAATCCCATAGATAAGTGATCTTAAATCATATTAAAAGTGCCGTTATAAAATAGTTTCTCCTTTAAATGTTTCCATATCATAATTAAGAAAAGAAATTTCACCTCCCGTTATATTATCCCAAAAGAACGTTCAAAGTCTCACAAAGGTTCCATATCCCGTTACAATATCCCCAAAAGAATGTCCAATGTCTTACAAGGGTTCAAAGGTTAAGGTCACAAAAGGTTATCGAACGGATCATACCATAAGAGTTCAAACGAATAACGATAGGATCACAAATACTGATGAACACATCAATCATAGAGCCAAGTACAAAGGATCATAACCAAACCAAACGGAATCATAACACGATAGCAAATCAAAGACAAAGTCAAGAGAGAGAAGGTGTGCACTCTTACTGAAAGAGTACGGAATATCTGTACCTTAGCCAAAAGAAATGAAAGTGAACTAGAACATGAACACAAGGAAGCAACGTCACGCCTTCTTCAACGAATCTACACGAGTTAGGGTTTTATGTTACTTATTAGTTCAATCAATGATACACCGGATTCTTAATTACTTATCGTTATTCATGAATGTGATTAGGGTTTCGTTAATGGAATTTTGTTAACATGTGACCAATTATATCATAATAAATGTTTAAGTGTATTTTAGGGGTTACTTTCATCACAATTAGGGTTTCTAAACGATTATAACTTGGTTTACTTACTAATCATGTCATATATCAATTTAGGTTATGAAAATCATTTCAATATCTTAATTACATCTTTAAATGTCATAAGAATGATTTAATATAGTTAGGTTAAAGTTTATTGAGGACAATTAGGTTTAAAACACATATTTCACTCCTTAAGTCAATTTCAGCTTTTAACACATAAACAGGTTGCACATTCCCGGATTTTCTTATCATATTTGAGTATTTTCTGGAGCTTCCACAAAATTATCCCAGGTTCCTATATGTCTTAAGTACCTTTTGTAATTTTTACAGAATGTATTTCAAAGTGAATCTATAGAAGAAAAATTCATTTGTTCAACTAGTTCAGATTTCTGATCAGCTTGTACACACGAAAAGTAAGCAATTTATACACCTGTTTAGACTACTCCAAAAATTCTACAAAAATTCATGAATATCACACATAACCTATATTTAAATCCTGTCCAATTTGGTTTATTAACTACTTACTGATTTCAAATTAAAAATCATATACAAAGATTGAAATTCGGATTACTAGTTCACAGTTTTGACACTTAACATTTCAAAAATCAAAAGGCCATCATCCCGACCTCTAATGACCACGAATCTTATATTTCCAGAAATTATAAAGATAGTACTTATGTTTAGACTCAAAAATCTCAGAAAAACACTTTGGGATCATTTATTTATTAACCTTACAACCCGACCCAAATTCTGCGCAGTCTACTAGTGTGACAGAAACAATACAATCTTAATCCCTTTAAGCCCAAATCACCCTTAATTAATGCTAGGGTTTTCCATCTTTTATTACCATTTATTGAAGATCTTATTGAGGTTAAAAGACCAGGCATAAAGTGTATAACCAACTGATGCGAAACAGCCCCAAACAGAAAGCACGTCGACACAACTAGGTTTCATAATTCATGATTTTATGTGACGTTAAGGTGTGTCATTCTTATACAGATCTAATGAGACCTTCACATGACATATTAGCATGGTTATTATGGTTTGTATCACTTGTAATTACATCGGATTATACATAGAATACAGGTGTCGAATGGCTGAAAAACAAAAGATATCAAGAATACCTTATGACAGTTTTTAACGAGGCAAGGAAAGCAAGAACAAGGCTCACGAATCAAGCCATTGCCTACCAGGACCACTTATGACAAAATTTCATCATCTCATGACAGTCTTGGTACTCTCCAAACTAGGACCACCATCTATACTACTTTCGTACCCTACTAGTACATAAACTAGGACCACAATTGCACCTTCTTGTACACCTTGAATCGACCAGGAACACAACCAGAAAAGAATGGCAGCCAAGAGTATTTTTGTTTAGAGTTTTTAGGGTTTTGTTTTGTTTTGTTAACTTTGGAAGAAGCCGTGTATTATGAGGAGGTAGAATGGGGGAAGGAGCGTACCAAGAGTAATTAGGGAGATTAGTTGCCGAAAATATGGGATTTCATTTGACCTTGTTTGTAGCTATCTTCCTGGAATGAGTTATGGGCCTCATTTTTGTTATCTTTCAAATGGTAAAGGCCCAAGGTTAAGTACTTGTGTTGAGACAAGGATTCGGCCCAAAAGATGCATATAAACGTGTGATTTAGTTTAGTTTAAGGCGAAGTTGTGTCGACTTTTACTTTTTTATAAGTTATAGGTTCGATATGTCGCGAAATGTTTAATTATTACGTTTTAGATACTTAGGTCAAAATATAATGTGATGTCACGAATTATTAATCGTCTTTTCAAAAGTTTAAAATTAGAGGGTATTTTAGGTATTTAACGTGTTCAAGAAATTTGAGTTTTACAACTCTTCCCCTCTAAAAGAAAATTTCGTCCGCGAAATTGAAGTGAAACGAAATAGAAAACACAACGGACTCTGAACCCGAATGTGAATGACTTTCTCTCATGACTCTATCTTGTGGATCAAAATAGCTTCGGCTTTCTCAGAAAGACATATCGTACAAATTTAAAATCAAAGAATAATAGACTAAACGTAACAGATGATAATCGTATCCTATCAGAAGAGATACTAGGAAAACATAGGATTTGATAGATATTCGTCCGTAAAATTTGAAATAGACAAATCAGATGAGAACAGATCGTATTACAGAATACATGAGGATGATAAATATGCTTAACTCTTCAGATTCTCAAATAGTCTCGTCTTCAATACAACCTTTCGAAGTATTCTCGTAACCCGACAGATCTTGATCCTCATAATCCAAAACCTCATATTTTAACTCATAACAGATTATGATGAAACAGATTCATCGAATAAGAAGCGCATACATAGCATAACATAGGTGTTGCTCTTCATAGTAACAAATCAAATCCATATAGGCAGAAAAATGGGTCGATCGATAATATCAAATGGCAGAAGGTTCTACAATAGAACTTAGGATTCTTATCAAAACATAGAAGTCAAAAAATCATGTGTCGAGAATTCAAACGTATCAAAACGTACGGCGATAAGGCGAATCAAACGTACCGATCAGAAGGATTCTCAAGTCTCACTATTCGCAGATCGTCGCAAACGAGAATAGAAATCTAAGTCTCCACTAGGGCACTTCTTAAGACCTCCTATGAGCACAACAAGTGCACGTTATATGATGTAAGTATTATCACGTTGGCCAGGCGTCATAATACTAGCATCATATAAATATGCCCTCATGATGGTCATACTTTGTCTCAATCAGTGAAACAAACCTACAATCTACCTAATAGTCCAACTAACTCCTGGGTTAGTCCTATTCAAGATCAATAACAAACGATATCGAACAAAACAAACGATGCTTGGAAAGACGCAACAAAATCAATCAATCATCATCAAAAGAAACATGTCGCCATGTCATCAATTCTTCCATCATAGAGTTCGTTAAGAAATTCGTCCTCTCAAAATCTTCTTATGCCCAAATAATCAGTCTTCGTCCGTCTTCTAAACTTGAGTTTGGTTCCTCAAGCCTTTTGCAGTTTCTTCTTGGAATGCGACTGAGTAATCTGAATCTCTGGTACGATCTTCAATCTCCTCATCATCACGCTTCCACTCTCAATTCATCTTAGTACAACTAAGATGAATAGGGAAGTGAGACTGTATGTTCTTCATCAGCTCCAGGTTCTTCGTCTTGACCAGGTTCCTGCGTTCTGTTTGTCCACTCTTCCGTCTTGCGAGGAATGTCATCAACTCTCCAGGGTAGTCACCGTTGTTTGTCATCTTCCGGTTCTATCCAACTCCATCCTCCGGTGGAAAACTTGGTGGTTCAACAAGAATCATATCTGAAATTTCAGGGTTCCAAAACATGATTCACACGAAAATGTTCATCTCTTGGCGGACAAAATAGGTGTAAGAGGACTTCATAACCGCGAAAGTAATGTATGAGTCTCCAGAGAAAGGATGATAACAAAAGTTTAATGATCGGGAATCACGGTAAAGGATTTTCAAAATAATTCAAAACACCAAAGGTGAGATATAGCAGAACAATCGTCAGCATCTCGAATGCCTAAGCAATCAAAACTCATATCAGGATCAAATCGAAGTTGACTCTCAAAGGAAAGACAGGTCAACCTAGCAGACCTTTATCGTTCAAAGTGAAAGGAAATACTCTTATACTCGTGGTTAAACACCACCCGACTTCTCAAAGATGGAAGAGATGAGTAAAACAAAATCAAATAATGTCAAAATACTTACAGAGGATTTATCAAAAGCAAGATACAAACATAGAGTGCATCAAACACGTCATCGCCATGTAGATTCTCAGAATTCCCAAAGAGATGTCAAAAGGATTAACAAATAGATCAGGGATCGAAGATAAAATCAAGATAGCGTTATGCATTACCATGCAATCCTAAATGCCTTCAGGCTTATTGGTGGTAACTTAGGTGGTGCCAAGATTTCTTACTTCCAAAGGATGATTCCAGAAAGGCATAGCAAAATGTAAGGCACGAATCAGAGTAACGCGGAAGCGAAGATACATAAGCAAACTCTTAAGTCTACCCATTTATTACCAGTTAAAACTTAAGTTCATATAGGGGATTCCTAAGGCAAGTTCTCAAAGCGGTTTCCTATGATCTTACAGTGGAAGCTTAATGGTCCAAAACTCACAGGTCATAGCCTAAGCTCTACGGATGTTGCATCCGCCGATCCAAACCTGTCTCTGATACCATAATTGTAACACCTCAACCCGAGAAGGGCTAAAGTGTAACATTATGGTGTCAAATCAGAACACAAGCGAATGGAGATACATTTCTAATACAAAGAATACAAAGGTTACAAGGAGAACTAAATAAAATACAAAAGAGTAACAACGATGAACTAAGCCCAACATCAATTGATTCTAATCATCTCTAAGTCCAGCCAGTAGCTAATCAGGGTGAAGTCTTCTAAGTCTAAAATAAGATCTCTCATCCATAAACCCAGCTTCCTACTAAACCTGCCGCAAGAAAAGAAATGCGGCTGAGCTTAAAAAGCCCAGTGAACAGATATATATAAACGAAGCAAAAGATAAGGAACAAAGAATATCATAGGGTGCATTGGGGAAAACAAAAGGTATAATAAGGATGATAAGAATAAGTTAAAGGTTAGGTTATATCAGCATTCTACCACGAGCCAAACAAAACAAAACAAAGTCTTCAGCAAAGTAACCATGTACTCAAAGGGGAGACCTCAGAATACCAAATGTAGTAGGAGGGGAGTCCTCAAGTAACCACGGAGTAGCTAGCTCCCAAATATATGTGAAAGGCATGTATTGCACACAGTACCAGACACCAAACCAAATGTAGTAGCAAATCAAATCAAAGCAAATCTAGGATGCATCCATACGCCCCTACCCAAACCAAATGCAGATCAAACAAAGGGACGGTGTGGAACATCACTCGACCACACCAGAGTCATGACATTGGTGCATCAATGCCACGACCATGTTACCTTCATGTCTAGGAAAATGCTCGGGTATAATACTGAAGGGTCAAAGGCAAATCAAATAGCAAAGTCTAAGTCAAATCAAAGTATCATAATCAAAGGTGCATAGCAAAGGTTCAGGTCAAAGGTTTACAAATGGCAGGGTTCATAATCAGAGTTCAAATCAAAGGTTCATAGCAAAGGTTCAATTCAAATGGATCAATGTCAATGGGTCAAATGGAAAGATCAAAGTCAAGGTTCCAATCCACGAGGTTCACTATTCCAAGTTCCAAAGTCCCAAAGTTCATGATCAAAGGGTCATAATAAGAGTTTTAAACAAAAGTTCAATTTAGTAGGTTCCTATCACTTGCTTAAAAAGGTTCGTAGTACAATCCCATTTAGAAAGGTTTATAACAAGGATTCATTTAGAAAAGATCTTCCAAAGACGACATTTATAAAAATCCCATAGATAAGTGATCTTAAATCATATTAAAAGTGTCGTTATAAAATAGTTTCTCCTTTAAATGTTCCCATATCATAATTAAGAAAAGAAATTTCACCTCCCGTTATATTATCCCAAAAGAACGTTCAAAGTCTCACAAAGGTTCCATATCCCGTTACAATATCCCCAAAAGAATGTCCAATGTCTTACAAGGGTTCAAAGGTTAAGGTCACAAAAGGTTATCGAATGGATCATACCATAAGAGTTCAAACGAATAACGATAGGATCACAAATACTGATGAACACATCAATCATAGAGCCAAGTACATAGGATCATAACCAAACCAAACGGAATCATAACACGATAGCAAATCAAAGACAAAGTCAAGAGAGAGAAGGTGTGCACACTTACTGAAAGAGTACGGAATATCTGTACCTTAGCCAAAAGAAATGAAAGTGAACTAGAACATGAACACAAGGAAGCAACGTCACGCCTTCTTCAACGAATCTACACGAGTTAGGGTTTTATGTTACTTATTAGTTCAATCAATGACACAACGGATTCTTAATTACTTATCATTATTCATTAATGTGATTAGGGTTTTGTTAATGGAATTTTGTTAACATGTGACCAATTATATCATAATAAATGTTTAAGTGTATTTTAGGGGTTACTTTCATCACAATTAGGGTTTCTAAACGATTATAACTTGGTTTACTTACTAATCATGTCATATATCAATTTAGGTTATGAAAATCATTTCAGTATCTTAATTACATCTTTAAATGTCATAAGAATGATTTAATATAGTTAGGTTAAAGGATATTGAGGACAATTAGGTTTAAAACACATATTTCACTCCTTAAGTCAATTTCAGCTTTTAACACATAAACAGGTTGCACATTCCCGGATTTTCTTATCATATTTGAGTATTTTCTGGAGCTTCCACAAAATTATCCCAGGTTCATATATGTCTTAAGTACCTTTTGTAATTTTTACAGAATTTATTTCAAAGTGAATCTATAGAAGAAAAATTCATTTGTTCAACTAGTTCAGATTTGTGATCAGCTTGTACACACGAAAAGTAAGAAATATATACACCTGTTTAGACTACTCCAAAAATTCTACAAAAATTCATGAATATCACACATAACCTATATTTAAAGCCTGTCCAATTTGGTTTATTAACTACTTACTGATTTCAAAATAAAAATCATATACAAAGATTGTAATTCAGATTACTAGTTCACAGTTTTGACACTTAACATTTCAAAAATCAAAAGGCCATCATCCCGACCTCTAATGACCACGAATCTTATATTTCCAGAAATTATAAAGATAGTACTTATGTTTAGACTCAAAAATCTCAGAAAAACACTTTGGGATCATTTATTTATTTACCTTACAACCCGACCCAAATTCTGCGCAGTCTACTAGTGTGACAGAAACAATACAATCTTAATCCCTTTAAGCCCTAATCACCCTTAATTAATGCTAGGGTTTTCCATCTTTTATTACCATTTATTGAAGAGCTTATTGAGGTTAAAAGACCAGGCATAAAGTGTATAACCAACTGATGCGAAACAGCCCCAAACAGAAAGCATGTCGACACAACTAGGTTTCATAATTTATGATTTTATGTGACGTTAAGGTGTGTCATTCTTATACAGATCTAATGAGACCTTCACATGACATATTAGCATGGTTATTATGGTTTGTATCACTTGTAATTACATCAGATTATACATAGAATACAGGTGTCGAATGGCTGAAAAACAAAAGATATCAAGAATACCTTATGACAGTTTTTAACGAGGCAAGGAAAGCAAGAACAAGGCTCACGAATCAAGCCATTGCCTACCAGGACCACTTATGACAGAATTTCATCATCTCATGACAGCCTTGGTACTCTCCAAACTAGGACCACCATCTATACTACTTTCGTACCCTACTAGTACATAAACTAGGACCACAATTGCCCCTTCTTGTACACCCTGAATAGACCAGGAACACAACCAGAAAAGAATGGCAGCCAAGAGTATTTTTGTTTAGAGTTTTTAGGGTTTTGTTTTGTTTTGTTAACTTTGGAAGAAGCCGTGTATTATGAGGAGGTAGAATGGGGGAAGGAGCGTACCAAGAGTAATTAGGGAGATTAGTTGCCGAAAATATGGGATTTCATTTGACCTTGTTTGTAGCTATCTTCCTGGAATGAGTTATGGGCCTCATTTTTGTTATCTTTCAAATGGTAAAGGCCCAAGGTTAAGTACTTGTGTTGAGACAAGGATTCGGCCCAAAAGATGCATATAAACGTGTGATTTAGTTAAGTTTAAGGCGAAGTTGTGTCGACTTTTACTTTTTTATAAGTTATAGGTTCGATATGTCGCGAAATGTTTAATTATTACGTTTTAGATACTTAGGTCAAAATATAATGTGATGTCACGAATTATTAATCGTCTTTTCAAAAGTTTAAAATTAGAGGGTATTTTAGGTATTTAACGTGTTCAAGAAATTTGGGTTTACATGCCATATGTCCCATGCGTGCACAAATTCTCTGACTTGTCAACAATCTTCTAGAAGTCGAATCCAAGGATGAATTGTGAGGTGTCTTGCCCAATTGTTGCCTGCCAAGTGTCCTCCTAGCTTCTCACACTCTCTCTGACACGCCCCTGTCACGTGGTTGACCTTCTAGAAACCCAAATGATTGGTATTTATTGGTTAATTGGAATGGTTTGGAGTCAATTGAACCATGGTGTACAATTAGGGTTCATGTGGCATTTGGGTTTTCTGGGTTTAGTAGTGTTTGGGGGCGGGAGTAATATTTCTATTATAATATTAGTGTAGGTTTGACCCGTGTATGGGATTTGACCAAGGGTGGACTGGGCTTGGGTAAAGGGTTGATTGGGCTTTGAGGTTTGATTGTAAAATGGACTTGGGTAAGTATTTATTAGACCAGGCTTTGTATAGTTTGGATTTTCAGATTTTGGTTTAAGTAAAGAGCAAGGACCAAAGATGTAAATCTGAAATTCCGAGGACCAAATATGTAATCCTCCCAAAATATTATCCAAGGGCTTATGATGTAACTCTCTGATTCTCAAAGGACCATAGATGTCATAACATGAAAAGTGTCTTCCAAGGACTAAAACTGCTTGATTCTGAAACTTGGAGGACCAAATCTGACAATCTCATGAAACTTCATCTAGGGATCAAAACTGAAAAATCTCACATCTCTGAGGTCTTCTAAGGCTCAGCATTGACTAACTTTGACTGATCTGTACACGTTCTACTCTCGTGCTCGTTTTTATCGGTTTCCGTTTGTTTTTCGTCATTTTATGAAATATCCGTACCTACACATTCACAATCACAAAAACATGTTTTCTTTGGCGTTTTAGGTTAGTTTTTGGATTATTAAGTCCCATTTTGGCTCAGAAAAGGTGAGTGAATAAGCACTCACCAAAATCCCCCGAACTAAGGTATTGTCGTGCCCTCACGCAATGTGATCAATTCACGCTTTTGGTATAAATAATTTCATAACTCTTCCTACTGACGTTGTAAAGTAGCAAGGAGGTTCAAAAGAAGTTACAAAATCATTTATTCCCGCAAACGCCCCGTTTTCCAAAAATTTTCCTTTATTCTACTTTCATTTCTATTTTTGAAATTTTCATACTTCATACTTGTGACGGTTTGTTGAACTTTCATTATTATGCAATAATTTTTAGGGTCAACGAGTAGAAACACTTCTCATAGAAAAGTGACCGTACGGATAAAAATCGTCATCCTTGATTTTTACAAGCTCCCAAACTAAGCGTACAAACGAGATCACAACTTATCTACAAGTTAGATGCCAACACTACTCATAAAAGTTACTTGTGGATACCTCTTACTCCCATGTCCTAAGTTTTTATATCTCAATATTTTACTTTTGTTGAGAAATGAATTGCTTCATACTTTCTCGTTTCAATATTTTTTAGTCTGATAGTGATACCAAGTTTAAACGATAAGTAGTTTTTCATTTTCTCTCAAGAACCACTGCAATAGAAATGCGGTCCACATCAAGGAATTTGGGTACATACAATATCATAGATAAGTTGCGGAGTACTACACATGCACCTCATGTGTCCAATTCAGAATCATCCACATGCACCTCACGCGCCAACAACTTATTCACATTCAAACTCTTATTCATCATAACTTTCATTTTTCATTTTTTCATTTTTCACTTTTCTCACTTTTCTCATATTTTTCATACTTTTTCTTTCTGTACTTTTTTTCTTAACATCAATGGAAGCTTATCGGGTAGCTCCAAAACCACATACATAATCAACTTTTGACTTTTGATTTTTTTTTTCATTTTTGCTCTTATTTTTTATGTTCCTTGATATGTACCCAACTTCTAAAGCAAAGATTCTCTTAAGAAAATAAAGAACTAAATATTATCCAAACCTAAATACCACTAATTAACCTGTGATGAGGCGAAAAATGATCCGTTTTTAGGGGGTCATTTAAGCCCGGAATTGAATTTATTTGATCAAATATTGCCCTAAATCGTTCCTTTTGTGATTTTAGGTACTTTGAGAGTGAAATCTGGAAAATGAAGCAATTCGGACGTTTTTGGAGCATAAAAGTGAAGAAAACGCCAAAGACTTAATTTTCAGTGCATTATTGTTATTTGTTAAACCCTAAGTTAACTATCTAATTGATTACATGGTTGCTAAGTCGAGTCATATCCTTGTACATATTGTTTTGGGACGATTGGGACTCATGGGTAAAGTACTTATTTTGTGGAGTAATGGGGAAGAACATCATATTATTACCCCCATATGTGCGTTAATCTTAAAAGTACTCCAAGTGTTTTGATTTTTTTAATTCGAGTCATTAGATTAGTTTATTGTAAAGTATGTAAAAATTCAAGTGTAAGGGGAATTTTCATTCCCTATGGTAGGGTAAGAGTGTATGCAGGAAAAAAAAAAAAAAAAAAAAAAAAAAAAAAAACCAAAAGAATTAAGAAAAAGAAAAGAAAAAAAAAAAGAAAAGAGAAAAAACATACGGACTACCATCCCGTTTCATTCTATGTTCATTTTATGTTTTCGTTATTTTTCATTTATTAGCTTAAGTCGAGTCTAGTCTTGGCTTAGCAACGCCATATTATACATGTAATTAACCAAGATTGTTAACTCGCCACCAGTAAAGACTGCCTATATCCAACAAAACCGTGTATTTCATATCGCTACACCTAACGTTACAACCCTTTAAAAGACCTCTTTGATAGTTTATCCTAGGTGCTTACGCCATGTGGTGGAGGTTTGATCCTTTCCCAAGCCTATGGTAATCTATTTTGCTATGACAGGTAGTGAGAGATATCTTCCGTTTCCATATTGTAATTTATACTTTATTACACCCGAGAGATGTGAGTATCTAAACACTATTTGTGAGGTGCTTGTGTATGACCTCCGTGCTTGTCTTTGGTCTTTAGTGGAACGATTATTTGTTGTAATTACTTTTATATTAGTGTTAAATGACCCCTAACTTGTATTTTGATTAGAATAAAAGCGCATTTGCTTGAGGACAAGCAAATCTCAAGTGTAAGGGTATATGATGAGGCAAAAAATGATCCGTTTTTAGGGGGTCATTTAAGCCCGGAATTGAATTTATTTGATCAAATATTGCCCTAAATCGTTCCTTTTGTGATTTTAGGTACTTTGGGAGTGAAATCTGGAAAATGAAGCAATTCGGACGTTTTTGGAGCATAAAAGTGAAGAAAACGCCAAAGACTTAATTTTCCATGCTGGGAACAGTGTGTGACGGCGTCAAGAGTACTTTCCTGACGGCGTCAAGAGTAAAGACCATGACGACCCAGTACAGAAATGAAGGTGTCACAAAGTAGAGCGTCAAGAGTTAAATGTGTGACGGCCTGCAAAAATGGATAACATGACGGCGTCAAATGTAGATCAAGGCAGTCCGAGAATTATTTTGGCGGTGAGATGACGGCGTCACCCATTTGTTCTTGACGCCGTCAGCCTCTAATATCTATATATAGTTTTCTAATTTTCATTCATTAGGAGGAACAAGTTTGGAGAAACCCTAAGGCCGAACCTTGTACAAATTTTACAGCTTTTCAAGGGTTTTCAACCCTTGAATCCTTACATGTGTTATTAAGATAAGTCTTTTCTTAATTCAATCAATATGTCTATGTGTTGGTTATCTATATCTTGTGCTTGTCTTGATCCCACCATGTTAGGCTAGATTTATCTTGTGTTTGCTTAGATCTAATGAAATTTAGATGTTGATTATGTGTTGATTACTTGTTTGTGGTTGTATTGGATGAATGATTTCAATGTTAGGCTTAAGAAAACTGGCAGATCTCCAAATGGTAACATGCTTGAACGTCTTAGGAAACATGAACCGATGTGTACTAGGTTTTATTGGTTGTATTTAATGCATGAGTAAATTCTAATGATCCCATGTTAGGAGCTTCTTGCAGGCTCGACATAGGAGTGAAGTAGGCACTCATAGGATTGGGGAAGTAAGTACGCCACCCCATGAATGGTATTAAGGAATACAATCCGTCATCCACGCAACTATAACAAGTAATTAACGTGTAAAAGATATCTAGGGAGTAGTGAAATCTAAGTAAACACATTTCTCCTACTTATTGCTCACAACCTTAGTTTAATATAGTTTATTTTCATTTTTAGCATTTTATTTTGATTGCATCTTTAGTATTGGGTTAGTTGACTAGCAACTAATTCCGCCCCAAATCCTTCAAACCCGAAATTTTAACTTGTTTTCTAAAAAATATTAAAATACAAAAAGAATCATCTCTCATCTCTAGAACTAGTATTTAGGTTTTCTAATCCTAGCGACACTATTCCTAGCTGAACGATCAATCCCCCGGTACTTGTCACTATACTATACTACAACGATCAGGTACACTGCCTGGTGGGGGTTGTAAGCTTCTCAAGATCCCTTGAGAGGTAAAGCCTGGTGCGATTCCCACGTATCAACCTAGAACATCTATTTTATATCGGTGACGTATTTTATGGGAGCAAAAAGCCACAAGTACCTCTTATGAGCTTTAAAGAGAACCACTACTCCATGTTTAGCATCTAACTTCTAAATAAACTCTATCATTTCTCGCTCTTCGCAATTTAAGATTCCAAATAATGAAACCAGCGAATACTTAGCCGATAATCAGCCACGCATATATAAAGTCAGTTACGGAAACTTGCAAATTCTAGAAGAAGAATTCGCGTTTTCTAGCTCCTGGTGTAAAAGACTAGCGAAAGCTTTTAAGCTGTGCATGTATAAAGTCAAGTACGGGAACTTGCAGATTCTTAAGAAAGAATTCGCATTTTATAGCTCCTGGTGTACAAAACTAGCACAAGCTTATATGATTATCATTGGTTAAAGGAACAAGCTAGGGCTCAACACGCCCGGTCAAGTCAAAATATTTATTCCTACTCTCGCCAGCTGGAAAGTTAACAAGGTGTCAAAACACTTATTCAAACTTTATTATATTTTTACACAACTTTTCCAACTTTTTCTCATTTTTTGTGCTTTTTCATGACTTTTCATTGATTTTTCTTCAAAATTTTTTCAATTTTTTCAATTTTTTCATTTTTGTGGAAAAACGGAGTTGCAAGAGTACACGACTTGGTGAAAAATGCAAGGTCAAATCGAATCGAAGATTCACCCTCCCCCGGACTAGAATTGAACATTGTCCTCAATGTTTTATGGGTAAAGGCAATCCTAACAAAATTCTAGGGCCGTTTATTAATCTTGGCATCATGAAGTCTTTTTGTTTTATCTTTATAAATCAAAGAATTCTCGTAAGCTTGATCACGAAGTTCGACTAACTCATTCAATTGAACTTTTCTGTGATCACCCGCGGTTTTGAGGTCAAAATTGGAATGTTTTAAAGCCCAGTAGGCCTTGTGCTCAAGTTCTAGGGGCAAATGACAAGCCTTCCTGTAAACCAGCTTATACGGAGTACACCCAATGGGTGTTTTGTAAGCGGTCCGGAAAGCCCATAAAGCATCGTCTAATTTGTCGGCCCATGAGGCACGGTGCTCTCCTACGGTCCTTTCTAATATCCTTTTCAAGCCACGATTGGACACCTCCACTTGACCACTAGTTTGTGGATGATAAGCCGTAGAAAGACGATGTGTGACATCATATTTAAGCATAACTTTAGCGAATTGGTCATTGCAAAAATGGGTCCATGATCACTTATGATGGCTCGAGGTGCACCAAATCGGGCAAAGAGACTTTTCAGAAATTTTACAACTACTCGGGCATCATTGGTGGGGAGCGCCTTCGCTTCAACCCATTTGGAAAAATAATCGACGACCACGAGAATATACTTGTTTCCTCTAGATGACGGGAATGGTCCCATGAAATCGATACCCCAAACGTCAAAAATTTCACATGATTTCACCAATTCATGGGCATCCCGATAAATCGTCGGCCAGTAGAAGCCGGAATCAAACACTTTCTTCGCGGTGAAGTTGGCACCATGATGTCCCCCCGTGGGTCCACTATGGCATGCCATAAGAATTTCAACGGCTTCCGTACCGTGAACACACCACCGGATCTCTTGATCCGCACAAACTTTGAACAAATAGGGGTCGTCCCAAAAATAATGTTGAACATCTTTGAAGAATTTCTTCTTTTGTTGGGACGACATCCCTTTCCTTATGAAATTCCCCGCATGGTAATTCGCAAAATCGGCGAACCATGGGGTACTTTGGTCAATTTTAGATACACTCCCAAGTGTCTCGAGAGGAAATGTTTCGGTAATTTCCTTATTCTCGAGAGCACTTTGATGGGGATTCTCAAGTCGTGAAAGGTGATCAGCAGCAAGGTTCTCAGCTCCTTTTTTGTATCAAATTTCAACATCAAATTCTTGAAAGAGAAGAACCCACCGCATTAAGCGTGGCTTAGAATCTTGCTTTGCCATTAGGTACTTTAAAGCCGAATGATCCGTATACACTATGCATTTTTTCAAAAGCAAATACGGTCTAAATTTCTCAAAAGCATAGACAACCGCTAACATCTCTTTTTCGGTAGTCGTATAGTGATGTTGAGCGTCGTTCATTGTCTTACTTGCATAGTGTATCGGCTGAAAGTACTTATTCTTTCGTTGCCCCAGAACTGCACCAATGGCATAATCACTTGCATCGCACATTAGTTCAAATGGTAAGCTTCAATCGGGGGCAACTAAGATCGGTGCCTCCGTTAACTTCTTCTTTAAGAAATTAAATGCATCAATAGATTCATTTGTGAAGGTAAACGGAGCATCTTTCTCCAAAAGGTGGGCCAGAGGCCGGGCTATTTTGGAATAATCTTGTATAAAACGCCGGTAAAAGCCAGCATGACCAAGGAAACTTCTTATTCCTTTGACGGTAGTAGGATGAGGTAGTTTAGCAATTACATCAACTTTTGCACGATCTACCTCAATCCCAGATTTGGAGACTTTTTGGCCGAGGACTATGACCTCTTTAATCATGAAGTGGCACTTCTCCCAATTTAGAACCAAGTTGGTGTTTTCACACCGTTTCAGCATATTCTCTAAATGGGCGTCGAAAGAATTTCCATAGACGGAGAAGTCGTCCATGAACACTTCCATGGTTTTTTCAATCATATCGGAGAAAATGGCCATCATGCACCTCTGAAACGTGCCTGGAGCATTACATAGGCCAAAAGGCATTCTACGATAGGCAAACGTTCCATACGGGCAAGTTAAAGTGGTCTTTTCTTGATCCTGGGGATCAATGGGAATTTGAAAGTACCCAGAAAAGCCATCGAGAAAACAATAGAACTCATTCCCCGCTAAACGTTCAAGCATTTGGTCCATAAAAGGAGCGGGAAATGGTCTTTACGAGTTGCGTCATTCAACTTGTGGTAGTCGATGCAAAGTCTCCATCCGGTCACAAGTCTAGTCGGTATAAGCTCATTATCTTCATTTTTCACAATAGTGATTCCGCCCTTCTTTGGAACACAATGAACTGGGCTAACCCATGAACTATTTGAGATTGGATAAATCATTCCAGCGTCAAGGAGTTTTATAACTTCCTTTTTGATCACTTCGTGGATTTGTGGATTAACCCGTCGTTGTTGTTGGACGGAAGCTTTGTGATTATCTTCAAGTAGAATCATATGCGTGCAAAATCGAGGGTCGATTCCCTTAATGTCGGAGATTTGCCATGCAATAGCACTTTTATGCTTCCTAAGCACATCTAAGAGTCGGGTCTTCTCCTCATCTTTAAGGCCTTTTGATATGATAACGGGCAATTTATTATTCATTTCCAAGTACGCGTATTCGAGATGAGGAGGTAAATACTTGAGCTCGAGCTCCGGAGGATTCTCAATAGACGGATTTACTTCTTTTACGTCTGCCATTTTTAGGTCCATCAGAGGGGAAGAAAAAATCGGGTTTTCATTTAAAAGTTTTTCAATCAATGAAATGTCCCCCTCCGGATCAAAGTCAGAATTATCAATTTCCGGTGAAATCGAATCATTTGAAAGACAAGCTTTGATTTCTTTCCAAGCGAGATCACTTCCCTCAAACGGAGTGAGGGAAAGGGAAGAATCGGAGACGATTGGTTCAAAAGAAGGAGTGGGATTGCCACTCAAAGCATTATTTGTAAAACCAAGGAGTTCTTGAGAATACTCCTTCGTAGCTTCATCGATTCGGTTGACGGAAGCATAATCGTAATCGGAGGAGTATCTCGCGGTTTGATCGAGATTGAACATAACAGCTTCATTTCCAACACGTAAGGTAATCTCGTCGTCGTATACATAAATTAATGCACGGCCAGTCCGTAGGAATCCTCTCCCGAGAATGAGAGGAACCCGTGGATCAACATCAAAATCAACAACCACAAAATCGGCAGGGAAATTGAATTTCCCAACATTGACAAAAATATCCTCGGCTATACCAATTGGTTGAGACGTAGATCGGTTGGCAAGCTCAAGGGTCATAAGAGTCGGTGTCAAATTAGGAAGAGACAACTTTTGCCAAATCGACAATGGCATTAGGTTAATGCTAGCACCATGATGAGTGCTCAAACACTCATCATTTTTGGTCAAATCTGAACTGCAAAACATACAAAAACACTCAAATATGCATCAAAATACTGAAAATATTCCAAAATTGTGTTTTATATGTTTTAGATGCAAAATGAGTAAAAACAGGTGAAAAATGTACAAAGTTTGCAAAATTGGCAGTTTCAGTCCCTCAACTTTCAAAAATTGGCGAAAATAGTCCCTGAGTACTTATTTGGAAAGAAAATTCACCAAAGGTCCTTTTGAAATCATAAGTTGTCATATTTAGTCCTCTGGTGAAAAAATTCAAAAGTTTTGAGAATTTACAGGTTTGGTCCCTGGAGTTTCAGAAATTGACAGAATTGGTCCTTGGTGAAATACTTTTGGATAAAAAGTCATTTTTGGTCCTTGGGAAATCACAGGTTGGCAACATTAGTCCTTGGAATGGAAGTTTGAAGAAATTACACTTTGGTCCCTCAAGTTTTCAAAATAGCAAAAAATACCCCCGGAGGTGTAAAATTGGAAAATATTCATTTATGACCCCTGGATTATTGGAACTTGCCAAATATTACCCTTGGAATAACTTCAAACATTTGGCAGAAGTGGTCCTTTGATTTTCAGAATTTGCATCAATGATCCTTGGGCTTTATTACTACTAAACCAAATGGATCCCATGTTTACTAAACACTTAACCCTTTTAATCACTACCCAATCCAAACATAAACCAAAAATCTTCCCAGGCCCAATCATAACCAAGCCCATCCCATTTTATTTAATAAACTCCCCAGGTCATCCCTTCCCCTTCCTTTCCCCCGCCAAAACAAAACAACACCCTGACAACCATCCCTGCCATCTCCAACAAGATTGTCTCCCCTCCACTCTCCAACACACCTACACTAACCACCCTATAACACCAAATGTCAACCCCCACTTGCTAATAAACTTTCCCCCTCCACTGCCATGTCATCCATCCACACAAACCCTTGGGCGCCAAAAGAAATTATACGGCTGAGATCACCTTAAAACCAAATTGATGGCTAGGATTTGTTGGAAGAAGCACAAGCATCATCTCAGAGTTATTTACACACTCAGAGAAAGCACAAAGGGCAAAAAGACATTATTTTTAGTATTTTTAGTATAAATAGGGGGTCTTGTATGCCATTTGGGAGCAGTAGGTAAATTAGTGTTAAAAGTAGTTTAGTGTAATTTTTATTTTAGTTCCTAATCTCAGTTATAATCCTTTTTTTAATTCAATAAAAGTTTCAAACTTGGTTCATGTATATCTGTTTTTCCATATCTCATTATTTAAATCTGCTTATTATTGTGAAGTTTATGCTTATTTGTTCATGATTAAGGTTTATATATGCTTATATGTTTACTTAGGAATGCTAGGATTTGTTGCAATTATCAGTTGAGGAAAGCTTAAGAACCTAGGCAGTCATGCCCTAATGGGGTGTTTGGCACAATGCTTTTTCCAAAGAAAAAAAAATGATTTTTCTCACTTTCTAAACTTTAATCAATCACTTCTAGGTATTTTTAGCAGATTTCAATCAAAGCTTTATAGTTTCATGTAGTTCTTAAGTATTTTAACCAAGTTTCTAAATTTTCTTAGTCAAAACTGCTTTTCATTAGTTATTAGGATAATTCTTAGTTTTAGCCTTTTAGGTTGAATTTATTGTTTCATTCCAGTTACTAATAGGTTAGAGTAATATTGCATACCCTGTTCCTTGACTTTAGTGGGTCAAAAAAATCACCAAGTTGACCCATTTTGCACTGCTGCTGACTGCAGCCCTTGAGGCCTCCCAAATCCTTTTCATATTCAATTATAGGGTTAGTTATAATATGATTTAAGTTTGGTTTCTGGATTTAGAATCAGTTGGTAGTATATTTTCATCTAGGTAAGCTTATTGGTCTTTCGCTTGCTTATTGATAGGTTGAAACCTCCCCTGCACATCAGAATAGCTTGTTCCAACAGCCCCCCAATGAGGGATTTTTCATCTCCTCATTTTTAGGAATTGGGACCTGGAAATTGATATGTTGATTATCTGTTATCTTGTGTACATGCCCCTAATTTTATTTCATTTTTATGATTTTTATCTACTGCTTATCTAGTGATCCCAAAGTGACCAGTAAAACCACTCATGTGCCCTGCACTAGGGGTGACTGTCCAAACACTGAACTTCACAAGCTCATTTTGAGCTTGTCAGTTAAGCTCATTGGCTGATTTTTGGACTTTTGAAAAGCTCATAGTTTTAAATTGTTGATGGTGAGCTTGGTTAGGCCTGAGTTGCTTATCTGCCTAGCTTATTTGCCCCATCTAAGCAGGCCACTGACCCTGCAGGCCTTTTCTTGCAACCCCTTTAGTTCCCTATAGCTTATTCCCCCCCCCCCCCCCCATGGTGCAGGGTAAAGTTAGCTTGTTGGGTGGCTTGTACAAGTCAAGAGTGCTTGGTTGAAGCTACCTGTGAGCTTATTACACTTTCTCTGTGCTCATTAGATTAAGTCTTGATTATTTTTAGCTTAGGATTAGTTTCTTAGGAATGCATTTAAGTTGTCTTTTAATTTGAGCTCATCAGATAGCCTAATTAGATTATTTATGTTTAATTTAGTTTGTTTAGTTAGTACTTTGGTCTTGTTAGCTTATTAGGGTGGTTGTGGCTTATTTAAACTCACTTTAAGCTTGACAGTTAAGCTTTACACAGCTTATCCAATTAAGCTTGTTTGATTTATGTCCCCTGTTAAGCCAATAAGCTGATTCCAGCTTCTTTGTTGTGTTTTACAAAAAGTTTCTTTACAAAAAGTAGTTAGTTTTTAGTGATTAACAACTTTGCTTTTTACACTTTTCATAAAAATCAAAAATAAAATAAATTGCAAAAAAGTGCAAGAGGTGGGATTCAAACCCTGGTACTCTTGCACCACAAACACAACACCTCACTCTGCTACCACACGCCCTTGGGACTTTTTTCATAAATAACATGCAAATTAAATCCTTTATATACTAATTAGCAAATATAGCTTAAGCTTACTGTTAGCTTATTTAGAGCTTATTAAATGTAGCATTTTCCAACTTTTAATTTTTCCTGTATTACTTATTAGTTAAATTAGTTTTCCTAAAAATTTCATAATTTTCTAAAATAGTTTAGTATTTTTAGTAATTATATTTAGTTTAATTAGTATTTAATTAATAATAAATAATTAAAAAGTCAAAAAAATAATTTTCTTTTTTCTAAAATTTTCCTTTATCATTAGGTTCGTAAAAATATAATTTTCATGTCGTAGGGTTAGCATAGCTCAAATTTCACTTTTTATTTCGCGCACTCGCGTTTATTTTGACTTAAACGCACGTTTTATTTAAATAACTTTTACGTTTTTAAATTTAGGTTATGTTAGTAAAAGTAGTTTGTAAAATAAAGAAAAACCAAAAATAAAAAAAGTGATAGCTTCTATTTAAGCCCTTTTGGCTTATTTTTTTGCTTATTTATAAGCAAACTCGAATTTTAAATTTAGATTACATTTTAGGTTAATTAGGTTTCACGTTATTGTTAATATAGTTTGTTTAAATCGTTCTCATTCGTATTTCCTTAGCGTAATCATTCAAAACCCTTATTACCCCTTTTCTGTCCAAATTCACCCGATCACAAACCCGTTTGATTACCATCACACCTCGCTGGGACATAACGACCCGGGGAAACCCTATACTTCCACGGAGCATTGACTCTAAGCTATTTGACTTGGTTGACCATTCCTTGGTCAATTTAAGTTGACCGTTTGGAGCCAATCACACCAAGATCGGCCAACGCGAAGCATTGAACCATACCCGGAAAATTGCATGGAATAAGAAACTTGCCAGGGTCTTCAATCTTTTCGGGTAGCTTTTTAAGAAGAACCGCGAAGCAATTCTCATTCATTTGGGTCTTAGACATTTCAAACAACTTTTCCTTATTATTCAAAAGACCTTTTAGCATCGAAGCAAATTTAGGCATCAAAAGTATAGCATCCGCGAGACTTATAGCAAAGTGCAATTCTTGAAAAATCTGATAAAACTTTTCCATTTGGTTTTTATCTTTCTCGCGGTGCTTTTGTTCGTTTAAGCGTGACGGATAAGGCAATTTAGTTTTAACGGGAATTTCTTTTTCAGCTTCATAGACAACTTTTTCCTTTCCTTTTGACGTTGGGACCACCGGAGGTTGGATGTCTTCGGTCCCTCCATTATTAATAGGAATTTCCGTATCCGTTGTCACCTCGGGTTCACGGGTGACTACCTTAGGAGGAAGAGAAGAAGAGGCAGTCGGAGCCGTTGGCCCATCATACGAAACACCACTCCTTGTCGTGATCGCTTTTGCATCACCCCTCGGGTTAGCGATCGTGTTGCTTGGAAGAGTTCCCGAGCCCGAGGGTCGATCATTTAAACGCTTGTTAATATCGTTGATTTGAGTAGCAAATAACCTTGTTGTTTCATCTTGTTTTGCCATTAAAACTTGTTGGCTTTGAATCAATTACTTAATCAACTCATCCGTGTGCGATTGATTTGGAATAACACCTTTGTCACAACTCACCATTTCACGTCATTTACCATTTCAGGTCATTTTTCCAAACTTCGACTTTTTACTATTCATAAATCACTATTCATCAAAACACTATTCATCGTTTTACTATTCATCGTTTTCGAGGTCAGTTTGATGTTCTGAGAAACTTTTTGGAAATTTACTATTCACTGAACACTATTCATTTCCGGAAAAGTTTTCATCATTCACTTGCATTACTCATTTCATCGTAAATTTAATTTACGGGTATTCAAATTCGCGTAACCGGATTGGTTTAGGTGCGAATTCATTTCATTAGTGTTGAGTACACTGCATACGGACTGGGGATAGTCTGCATATCATCATAACAGCATTTTCATGTTATACCACTCTCAGGATTTTCAAATTTCTATATTCAGTACATTTAACGTTTTTACGTATACGTAATTATAGTAAACGTTAACACCCGGTTTATACACGACGAATATATCTAAATATTCCCACAATGGTCCCGACATATTTTTATATCCATTTTAACATCATAAAAGTTATAACATTCAGTTACCCAGTATTTTGGAAATTTATTTTATTTTTAACGTACGCGTATGAATATAACGACGGTTTTCGTTAAAACTAAACATTAATCACCCGATCACTCAGTAAATGTACCCAACATATTTTTAATATGTTTTTAACATTTTTATAACTAATTTCATCCCGGTATACTTCGTGAATATTTATTTCTAATAAAACCGATACCCGATCGTAACTAAAAACGCTAACTAGTGCAAATTTCTTACAAGGTTTCTAATTAATTCACAAGTACCCTAACCCCCCCCCCCCTCCTACCTTTGAAAACCAGCCCATGAAACACCTTTTTAACCCATGGCATTAACTTACCCTTATTTAACTAATAAACCTCTAAATTCTACACTTAACCAAAAATTACAAATCATAACATACACTTTTTCAAGATCCAAAAATTCTTCTCATCTCCTTCCTCCCATCAAAACCACGACCCATAATTAATACATTGATCAAGTGATCATTTTTCATGAAGTAAAACACAAAAGTTGTTCATTTTACAAGCCTAATCAAGATACAAGTAACAAAAACACAAGAACATCAAGTTTAATCATCCAATAATCATCTCTTTTGGTCAAGTAAGTTTTCATCTTTATTTTTTCATGAATCATCCTATTTTTACATGTATTACATAAGTATCATGCTAAAAACCATGTACAAGTAGCTATACCACACTTTATTTTGGCTAAAAAGAAACATACAAACCCTAACTTTTTAGTTATGAATCCCCTTGCTCTAATAACTTGGTTAGGAGTCCATGACACCCTAAGAAGGTGTATGGTAAGATTAGATTAGCCATGTGGTGATTACAAGAGGTTTGGTGATGGTAGAAATTAGTTTTTAACCTTGGAAACTTGATTTGGAACCTATTTTAGACATGCTGTTCCGTTTTGTAAAAATCTGGAAAATCAGTAAACACCAAGGAAACTTTGGCAAAATTTTTAGAAAATACTTTCAAAAACGAATCCGTAGGCGAAAGAACGGATTAAAAAGAGTCTATAACGAAGGAGTTATGATTTTTGCAAGATTGTAGACGAAAAGTATTTTTCAGAAAATGTATGCTGTTGGACGTTTTTCATTGGACAAAAAGAGACTTTAGACGTAACCCGGAGGAGCCGAGCTTTCCAAAATATATTATTACATACTAAGACGTAACCGTGGATATAAAGAACAAGTAAAACGGACAAGTAACGACAAAGATATACTCGTTTGAATATCGGCTAAAACCATTTTATAATTGACAGCTTTTATTAAATTTGGCGCAAAAACTACGAAGTACATTTTTGAGCTAGAAGTAATATCAAATACCGAGCTTTATAACTAACGTAGTATTAGTTATTATGAGTATGTTTTCATCGTTTCAAGGATTACAACCCGAATATTTCAACGCTTACATGGAAACTTACGTTATATATATATATAAGTATATATATATTATAACTAGCTATTTATATTTTCTAATAGCAATATTTTCCAAATTCTTGGAATATATATTTTTGATAATACAAGTGTTTTTCCAAAGGGTAGAGTGGTATAGAAACATGTGCATGGACATTCATAACATCATTTCATGATCTAAAGTAGATCGTTCATCATTCATATTAGGTTGCGGCTAGTGTGCGCGCCTTGTTTTTCAGCTCATTACATGTTCATGGTACCATCAGCTTCAGGTGAGTCATAGCCCCACTTTTACTGGTTTAATTACTTTACAAACTCTTTGGGGGAGATACATGCTTAAATACTCATGTTATACTTTTATACGATTTCAAATCCCACGGGGGAGAATACATTGCAACAACTATTTTTGTACATGCCCAAGTATTACAAATTCCATACATTGCTTAAGTTGCCTTACTACCACTTCATAAAAAGTCCCCTTTTCAATATCATGGACCGTTAATTTCAAGTACTAAGCGAGAGTGAGTGAATAGATCTATTGAGGGTGACGCCTCCATTCGTGTTTGGGTTGCTCCAACGGGACGAATGCATTTCATGTCTTATCAAGTGAGTGCCTGGTAGACACTCTGTTGGGGCATTACAAAGTCTAGCTTCGGGGTCATGAGCTTAAGGGACAATGTAGCATTTTTGACATTTATGTCGGTTCACTTTATACTTGTGGTTATTGTACATACGAAAATTACTTATGGAATTACGATACTTTTCCACCACTATTACTATTGAATTACAATACTTTTGTATCAAACATATTACATTTGGCAGTGGGTTGTAAACACACAGGTTACAAGTCTCTTATGGCGGGACTTGGAACTGAGTGGATTTACGATGCCTTTGCTGGGAAATCTTCATTTCAATGCATTACATTCTTTTTCACAAGACTCTATGAACTCACCAACCATTGTGTTGACACTTTAGCATGTATTTTTCAGGTATTAACCAATGGCACGCTACAGGAGGTTTTGGCAGGGCATGGCATGGTCATAGAAGACTCTGATTATTCATTTGGGGACCGTTTTTAACTATTTTAATGGCCTACTTCCGCATTACTTTTAACGATGTAAATTCAACAATTTGATTTAACTATTTTATTTTAAATGATTCAAGTGCAAACCATTTTTGAACTAGTGTTGTGATATCAATTGAGTTACACCCCAGCTACATGTATGCTTCCGCTGGACCCGATTTTGGGGGTGTGACAGATTGGTACCAGAGCTTTGGCTATAGCGAACTAAGTGTTTTTAAAACCTAGACTATAGCTACTTTCAAGAAAACTTAACCCTATGACCGTCACGTGCCTGCCTGCCAAACTGAAGCCTCATTTGTGGTTAGTTGCTGACATAGGTGATGAGATTTGTGTCTCATTATCTGATATATATTATATTCATTTATTATAGTTGATTACTATAATTGTTTTTCATATAAGCATGTTCACGTATCATATATGTCACCGCATTATGTTTTTCCTTGCATAGTTTCATCATTTGACCTCGAGCTTGGTCACTTGCTTTTGTCTTTCAGAACGTCTTGGTATTTGTGAAGGACATAGTATTAGTATGACTGAGCTGAGTATTTCAAAATTCATGGAACCTCGGTGGAATATAGACTAGTCACCTATATTCAACCCGGGATAGTGGGACATAGGCTGACTACCTATATCCGACTCAGAAATGAATTTTGCAACACTGAGAATGGTTATAATAAAATTCTGTCTGGATTGAATCCTTTACTCATTTTCCAAATGTTTCATGCATGTGTGTATACCCTCATTGTCAGAACATTCATACTTTTCATCACCTCATGAACCGCCGCTTGGAAGCATGTAAATTGATCATTTTATTTCATGAACATTCACATTTATGCATAATACACTTACATCACAGTATTTTCTTGTATCACAATATTATTTTGTCGCAGTCGTCACAGTCTCTTCCCTTCTCACCATCACTATCATCACCTTTTCACCAATATGTTTTCAGAGACCAACATAAACTGAACTTCGGGACGAAGTTCCTTTTAGAGGGGAAGACTGTCACAACTCACCATTTCACGTCATTTACCATTTCAGGTCATTTTTCCAAACTTCGACTTTTTACTATTCATAAATCACTATTCATCAAAACACTATTCATCGTTTTACTATTCATCGTTTTCGAGGTCAGTTTGATGTTCTGAGAAACTTTTTGGAAATTTACTATTCACCGAACACTATTCATTTCCGGAAAAGTTTTCATCATTCACTTGCATTACTCATTTCATCGTAAATTTAATTTACGGGTATTCAAATTCGCGTAACCGGATTGGTTTAGGTGCGAATTCATTTCATTAGTGTTGAGTACACTGCATACGGACTGGGGATAGTCTGCATATCATCATAACAGCATTTTCATGTTATACCACTCTCAGGATTTTCAAATTTCTATATTCAGTACATTTAACGTTTTTACGTATACGTAATTATAGTAAACGTTAACACCCGGTTTATACACGACGAATATATCTAAATATTCCCACAATGGTCCCGACATATTTTTATATCCATTTTAACATCATAAAAGTTATAACATTCAGTTACCCAGTATTTTGGAAATTTATTTTATTTTTAACGTACGCGTATGAATATAACGACGGTTTTCGTTAAAACTAAACATTAATCACCCGATCACTCAGTAAATGTACCCAACATATTTTTAATATGTTTTTAACATTTTTATAACTAATTTCATCCCGGTATACTTCGTGAATATTTATTTCTAATAAAACCGATACCCGATCGTAACTAAAAACGCTAACTAGTGCAAATTTCTTACAAGGTTTCTAATTAATTCACAAGTACCCTAACCCCCCCCCCCCCCCCCTCCTACCTTTGAAAACCAGCCCATGAAACACCTTTTTAACCCATGGCATTAACTTACCCTTATTTAACTAATAAACCTCTAAATTCTACACTTAACCAAAAATTACAAATCATAACATACACTTTTTCAAGATCCAAAAATTCTTCTCATCTCCTTCCTCCCATCAAAACCACGACCCATAATTAATACATTGATCAAGTGATCATTTTTCATGAAGTAAAACACAAAAGTTGTTCATTTTACAAGCCTAATCAAGATACAAGTAACAAAAACACAAGAACATCAAGTTTAATCATCCAATAATCATCTCTTTTGGTCAAGTAAGTTTTCATCTTTATTTTTTCATGAATCATCCTATTTTTACATGTATTACATAAGTATCATGCTAAAAACCATGTACAAGTAGCTATACCACACTTTATTTTGGCTAAAAAGAAACATACAAACCCTAACTTTTTAGTTATGAATCCCCTTGCTCTAATAACTTGGTTAGGAGTCCATGACACCCTAAGAAGGTGTATGGTAAGATTAGATTAGCCATGTGGTGATTACAAGAGGTTTGGTGATGGTAGAAATTAGTTTTTAACCTTGGAAACTTGATTTGGAACCTATTTTAGACATGCTGTTCCGTTTTGTAAAAATCTGGAAAATCAGTAAACACCAAGGAAACTTTGGCAAAATTTTTAGAAAATACTTTCAAAAACGAATCCGTAGGCGAAAGAACGGATTAAAAAGAGTCTATAACGAAGGAGTTATGATTTTTGCAAGATTGTAGACGAAAAGTATTTTTCAGAAAATGTATGCTGTTGGACGTTTTTCATTGGACAAAAAGAGACTTTAGACGTAACCCGGAGGAGCCGAGCTTTCCAAAATATATTATTACATACTAAGACGTAACCGTGGATATAAAGAACAAGTAAAACGGACAAGTAACGACAAAGATATACTCGTTTGAATATCGGCTAAAACCATTTTATAATTGACAGCTTTTATTAAATTTGGCGCAAAAACTACGAAGTACATTTTTGAGCTAGAAGTAATATCAAATACCGAGCTTTATAACTAACGTAGTATTAGTTATTATGAGTATGTTTTCATCGTTTCAAGGATTACAACCCGAATATTTCAACGCTTACATGGAAACTTACGTTATATATATATATATAAGTATATATATATTATAACTAGCTATTTATATTTTCTAATAGCAATATTTTCCAAATTCTTGGAATATATATTTTTGATAATACAAGTGTTTTTCCAAAGGGTAGAGTGGTATAGAAACATGTGCATGGACATTCATAACATCATTTCATGATCTAAAGTAGATCGTTCATCATTCATATTAGGTTGCGGCTAGTGTGCGCGCCTTGTTTTTCAGCTCATTACATGTTCATGGTACCATCAGCTTCAGGTGAGTCATAGCCCCACTTTTACTGGTTTAATTACTTTACAAACTCTTTGGGGGAGATACATGCTTAAATACTCGTGTTATACTTTTATACGATTTCAAATCCCACGGGGGAGAATACATTGCAACAACTATTTTTGTACATGCCCAAGTATTACAAATTCCATACATTGCTTAAGTTGCCTTACTACCACTTCATAAAAAGTCCCCTTTTCAATATCATGGACCGTTAATTTCAAGTACTAAGCGAGAGTGAGTGAATAGATCTATTGAGGGTGACGCCTCCATTCGTGTTTGGGTTGCTCCAACGGGACGAATGCATTTCATGTCTTATCAAGTGAGTGCCTGGTAGACACTCTGTTGGGGCATTACAAAGTCTAGCTTCGGGGTCATGAGCTTAAGGGACAATGTAGCATTTTTGACATTTATGTCGGTTCACTTTATACTTGTGGTTATTGTACATACGAAAATTACTTATGGAATTACGATACTTTTCCACCACTATTACTATTGAATTACAATACTTTTGTATCAAACATATTACATTTGGCAGTGGGTTGTAAACACACAGGTTACAAGTCTCTTATGGCGGGACTTGGAACTGAGTGGATTTACGATGCCTTTGCTGGGAAATCTTCATTTCAATGCATTACATTCTTTTTCACAAGACTCTATGAACTCACCAACCATTGTGTTGACACTTTAGCATGTATTTTTCAGGTATTAACCAATGGCACGCTACAGGAGGTTTTGGCAGGGCATGGCATGGTCATAGAAGACTCTGATTATTCATTTGGGGACCGTTTTTAACTATTTTAATGGCCTACTTCCGCATTACTTTTAACGATGTAAATTCAACAATTTGATTTAACTATTTTATTTTAAATGATTCAAGTGCAAACCATTTTTGAACTAGTGTTGTGATATCAATTGAGTTACACCCCAGCTACATGTATGCTTCCGCTGGACCCGATTTTGGGGGTGTGACAACCTTGATTTTGATTATTAAAATTCTACCCACGGTTTTGAAAATTGCCATGATTTTGATTTCCATGATTAAAATTCTCATGATTATTATTCTAAAAATTCCCTTGATTTGTCCGATTTTGATTTTGATTAACTTGATGTGTACGGTTTTGCACATTGTTATTATGACTCTGATTTTGAAAACCGGGTGGTCCAAGATAATTGCCTGAACGGTAGCTGAGAAGATTTCGATCTCCTTGAGGTTGTGGGTAACCGTTGCCACCCATGTTTGCAGCATACACGTTCTCATGAGCATAAGCTCTGGTTGACGGACACTCGTAATACGGATGTGGACCACCACAAGTAACACAACTCTGATTTACAGCATTCACTTGATGATTAGGTTTTTCAATAGACATTGCATCAACTTTCTTAGTTAGAGCCACTAGCATACTCATCATTTCATCATTATTTTTACTAGCATTAGACACTTGAGTTTTATTTCTAGACATTCTCACAAGAGCCTTATTCTCAATTATCATGAAAGCATCATTCATGTTTCGATCCAACAAGTTCCCACCCGCAGCAGAGTTGAGTGAGTCTTGGTCAACATGACATAACCCATTATAGAAGGTATCAATCTGCTAAAGGGATGTGAACCCATGGTTCGGACATTTTTCCAACAAATCTTTATATCGATCCCAAGCTTCGCTGAACGACTCATCAAAAGCTTGTTGGAATTGAAAGATTTGGGATCGAAGATAGAAATAATTCACAAACTTGGAAGCAAGATCATTCCAAGTGTGAATCGAATTCGGCAGTTCCTTTTCCAGCCAAGTCCGGGCTGCCCCTTTAAGGGAGAAAGGAAACAACTTCAATTTCACCACATCGTGAGGGACTTGATTCATCCTAATGGTCTCAGCGATGTCGGTGAAATTTCTTATGTGAGCATATGGGTCCTCGTGTTCAAACCCGTGAAAGGATATACTCGTGATCAAGTTGAGTAATCCGTGATTAATCTCAAAGTTGGCATTGATATCAGGAATCACGATGGCTCTCCTCACACCATTGAATGGTGATTGGAGTTGTTCCTCCATCGGACGTGGATCAAAATCCGGTTGTGGTCCCATCGGAGGGATCACATTGTGTTGAGGATCACCCATCGGCGGGGGTCCAATGTGTTGTTCGTTCTGGTTCATTTCCTCGTCGTTAAGGAAATGAACCCGATGGTTATGTCGTAAAACCCTCTCGGGGTTTGAGAACGGAGAAGTAAGATTCTCAGAAGTAGAATGGGTGTGCATACACCAAAAACAAAATCAAAAAGAAAAAGGAAAATCTTTTTGTTTTTTTTAAACAAATCTCAAAAACTTTTTATTTCTTTTGTTTTTCTTTTTATAAAACGTTACGTTAATCGTAACCGTTTCCTTCAAATCTACTCGCGATGGAACGGGAAAGAAGAGTATTTCTCTCTTCAGCTAGCAATTTAATGTCTTAGCTTCCGTATTTCCTGCTTATTCGGTTGTAGAATTGAAGTAATCCGATAAACAACTAATTTCACGTTTTTCTTATGTTGTAAGGCTTATTTGCTTTACAACGCCCTCCCTTCCACGGGAGAGTCGAAGTTGTAACTTTATTTTTGTATTTTTGCAAACACTTTAGGAAAAGTGTTTTTGATTTTTCAATTTTTATACTTTTATAGAAAATATACACAAGATAGAGGAAGGCTTATCAAAACACGATTTTTCAAAACGAATATTCAAAAACTCACTTCAACCTTCCCCGGCAGCGGCGCCAAAAATTGATTGTGTCAAAAATCAATTATATATATAAGTAGTATAGTATTGAGGAGATCCGCAAGAAATAAGGATCACCCAAGTCGTATCCGTACGAAGGTGTGAATTGAATCAAAGAAATTCGATTCGTGAAAACCATGTAGTGAAAAGTGGTAAATGTGAAATTTGTGATCAAGTAATACAAATAATGAAAAACAATCACGAATTATGTAAGATGTACAAGCTAAGGATGCACTAGTGATAAAAATCTAAAAACGAAAAATCAAACCCGAATTTTAAAACGTAACGTACAAATTTAAAACGTAACTTTTAACGAAAAATTATCCTACAAATGTAAAATTATTTTCTAAAAATCTTAAACTACTAAAAAGAATTTTCAGAAAAAGAAAAATATTTTTTGACTTTTATTTATTTTCTATGATTTTATTTATATTTTTGTATTTTTAAATGAATTAAAAATAAAGGAAAATAGAAAAATAAAAGTGAAAAATACAAATTTAATTTTGAAAAATCTAAAATATCATAAAAGAATTTCCTAAAATATTTTCGGATTTTTTATGGCTTTTTCTGAATTTTTATTGATTTTTATTTATTAAAAAGTATATAAAAATGATTTAAATCAAAGAAAAATTAAGAAAAATAGCAAAAGAACTCAGTAAAATCTGAAAAATTAACGGAAATTCTAAAATAAAAAAATTAACTTGGAGAAAAAATTTGAATTCAAAATAAGCTGAAAAAGTGCGTATTCAAGGTAAAACTGTTTATCACAAGTGCTTATAAATAAGCACTTGTGTTAAAACTGAATGAAACTTTCAACACAAAGGTAATATGCTCAAAAGAACTTAGATATGCCAAATTATGATCAAACTTTACATAGAAATCACAAATAACTAGTAATAAGCAGTTAAAAATAAGCCAAATGATGTGCAATCTCAAACAGAATAAGCCAGAACCAAATTGAACAAACACAACACCTTATCAACTACCAATTATCTCATAAAACTCAAATAGGAACAGGTTCAAGCTCAATTAAACACTAGCAGGCCTTAAAATCAAATCAGCTTATTTATTTTATGAGACTAAACTTGCAGTCAAAGAAAAGCAGTCAAATAAGGTCAGAGTTACAAATTAAGTGGGGAAAAGACTTCACTATACAACTGAGTTTCTAAATCATCTAAATGTTTTACCAGAAAATTTTAACTTCTACTCTAAATGGCATCAAAATTAGCAACTAGTAGAAACTAAGACCTGACAAAAGAATTACCAAAGCTGACTTTTAATTTGCTATTACACTTTGACCAAATCCAAATTCCTTTAATCTAATCTATTTCTAACTGTTTAGTTAAGCTTCAACTAAATTTAATTATGCTATCTTAAACTATTATGCCACTATTACTACCATTTTACTAACTGTCTCTAATTTATCTAGCTTTATATGAGATTTGAATGCTAACTTTGACTTTTTCCAAACTAATCTACTATTTAATTGATTTAGATCTTGATTATTTCACTAAAGTAGCCTAAGTGTGACAGAGAAATAATGAACCAACAACAACTGAATTCAGTTCACCACAAATCCAAACAACCCATTATACTACTAATTACACTATAACATATATTTTAAGTCCACTGAGTACCACCAATTCAATCAACTACAGTTCTAAATCAACCAAAATCAGTAAATCACCAACACATTACAACTAGATCTAAGAGAAGTGCAAAAATCACAGATCCACAACCAAGACAGTTAAACTAATAGACTAAAGAAACTCAGATTCAAACAAATCAGATGAATCAAAGGATCAAACAAACTCTAATCTTAGAAATTACTACAACTATAACAGTAAAATGCATCAATGTAATAGTAACTATTAAAGCTAAATCAAAAACCAAAACAGATACTACTATTTAGAAGTTCAAATAAGAGATTACCAAAGCAATCCCCCTCAGCTAGAACAGAGGGGGCTCACTAAGCAAGCCTGTCTCTAGACAGGCAAAGAGCTTCCAAATCCCTCTTTGTTCTGTCACAAATCCCAAGAATTCTCCACTTCATGAATTGTTGACTTAAGTTGACTGGACAGAGCAATACTTGAACATATATGAAATGATATCCAATTACTCTCACTACAGCTAAAAAGCTGAAATGAGAAGTAAATTTAGTGAATAGGCTTGATTGCAAGCTGAGAAAAGGTTTTGCAAAAATATTTTTATTTCTTTTCTGATTTTCTGTTTTTTTAAGTTTTTTTATAAAGGACTTGAAATTAAGATAAACTTGAAGCAATTAAATCTATAATAAAATTCTGAGATAAGCTAAATGATCTAATTAGCTGATTAAGAAGATTATTAATAGCTAAATCTAATAAGCAAAACAATGGTAAAATTGGTTGAAAAGAAAGTAAACTAGAATTTTTATTAAATGATTTGAAGAATTACAAAGTCAGATTGAATTACACGAACTAAAACTATTCTAAAGAAAATTCAACAGCATTTTGTTACCTAAAAAACTACACACTAATGAGCTAGAAATGAATGCTATATATAGCCGTTTGGAGGAGTAGAGAGTCTCATGCCATGCTGGCGATCCTGGTGCTACTTTGTGCTTCTTGTCACCCTTTTACAACCATTAGATCAATTTTTTGTTTCTTATCTTGATCCAGAGCCCTTGGATTAGAATGAATGATGTGTCTTGGCCAATAACAAGCTGCCATATGTCCCATGCGTGCACAAATTCTTTGACTTGTCAGCAATCTTCTAGAAGTCGAATCCAAGGAGGAATTGTGAGGTATCTTGCCCAATTGTTGCCTGCCAAGTGTCCTCCTAGCTTCTCACACTCTCTCTAACACGCCCCTGTCACGTGGTTGACCTTCTAGAAACCCAAATGATTGGTATTTATTGGTTAATTGGAATGGTTTGGAGTCAATTGAACCATGGTGTACAATTAGGGTTCATGTGGCATTTGGGTTTTCTAGGTTTAGTAGTGTTTGGGGGCGGGAGTAATATTTCTATTATAATATTAGTGTAGGTTTGACCCGTGTATGGGATTTGACCAAGGGTGGACTGGGCTTGGGTAAAGGGTTGATTGGGCTTTGAGGTTTGATTGTAAAATGGACTTGGGTAAGTATTTATTAGACCAGGCTTTGTATAGTTTGGATTTTCAGATTTTTGTTTAAGTAAAGAACAAGGACCAAAGATGTAAATCTGAAATTCCAAGGACCAAATATGTAATCCTCCCAAAATATTATCCAAGGGCTTATGATGTAACTTTCTGATTCTCAAAGGACCATAGATGTCATAACATGAAAAGTGTCTTCTAAGGACTAAAACTGCCTGATTCTGAAACTTGGAGGACCAAATCTGACAATCTCATGAAACTTCATCCAGGGATCAAAACTGAAAAATCTCACATCTCTGAGGTCTTCTAAGGCTCAGCATTGACTAACTTTGACTGGTCTGCACACGTTCTACTCTCGTGCTCGTTTTTATCGGTTTCCGTTTATTTTTCGTCATTTTATGAAATATCCGTACCTGCACATTCACAATCAATAAAACATGTTTTCTTTAGCGTTTTAGGTTAGTTTTTGGATTATTAAGTCCCATTTTGGCTCAGAAAAGCTGAGTGAATAAGCACTAACCATCATGTTTGGACGATAACACTTTGGTGTTATCAATTTTCCGTGTGTGGCTTAATTTCTATTTATGGTAAGTTCATAATCCTCGGCTTGATCTATATGCTAACATGTGTTAGAATATGTATTTTTTGTTTTAATCTATCACATCAAATTAGGTGCATATGTTCCAAGTATAATTAGGATATTTGAACGGGTTTCGAGAATCGATAAATGTCCTTTGTTAAGGAGTGTTTGGCACAAGGGTGCATTTGAACAATTTGGTCGTTAAAACAATGTTATTTTATGTTTTTATGATGTTGTAGGATGATATTATGTATGTGGATTATGTGTGTACTAACAACATTTCCAGGTAATAACTCTTTAGTACTATGCCATTTTCACTTTTCGACTAAAACTATGAATGCTAGAATCGCTCTCGCAAACTCTATAGGTAAGCATGTTTCTACCTGTATTTTTTGTATCTTCTAACTACAAAAAATTGATTACTTAAGTTTTAAGAAAAATTTTGGAATTCGGAAAAACCACGAAGTCGTAAAACCTGCTCTGTCTCGATTATGAGCCTCCACGGAAACGGCAGAACCCAATGTTTGGTTCCGTCCGTTCAGAAACTTGGTTCCGCTACGGCGGAACCCAAAACTTGGTTCCGCCCGTATTGTCATTTGGTTCCTTCAGTCATACAGCAAAATTTCATCTTTGAATTTTTTTATTTTTTCTAGTAATCCTTAGGTTCCAAACTTGCTTCCTACATGCGAGTTAGTATTTATCAGTAATTCTAGAGCTCTCTTAGCACACTTTAAACAATAGGTTCATTATTCCAGCCAAAATTTCAAATTTGCGTAAACTAACCCAAGGAACCTTTCTGATACAAGGAAGGAACCCTTCCTTTGGTTCCTCCAAATCCGTGGAACAACCTGAAAACATGTATCCTTCATGATCACATAGCATTTAATTCTCCACTTAGTCTTTCACTCCACCCAACTCCATTGGATTGACTTCAAATGATTTGAACTCTTCCAAATGATTAGGAACGTCCAAATGTGTATGAAACAACATCTAATCCAAACACTACTTTTCATAACATGTTCTTCCTATAAATTGACATACATTCTGTGGAAAACTAGAAGGGGGGGGGGTTGAATAGTTTAACTTCTTTTTTGTTTAATTTGTTTTGTAAAAGTTAGCTTCTAAAGATTAGACGAAAACTTCAAAACTCTTTAATGCAAAAACGTAGATACTAGTTTATTTACGATTTTGTATAAACACTACCTATGTATAATGTATTATTTTAAAACTCTTTAATGCAAAAGTGCAGATACTAGTTTATTTACGATTTTGTATAAGCACTACTTATGTATAATGTTGGGAAAGGATTTATAATTTCATATATCATATATATAAGCATATTTATATGTATAAGTGTTTTAATATAGGTTTATGTACTTGGTTTGTGTTTGTAAGATTAATGTTATGAATGAATGTTAGTTTGATCTTTATGTGAAATCAATATATGCACAACACAAGCAATAATAATTATGTATGAAATGCAAATAAGTAAGTAATCACAAAGTGAGAGATGGAAAGATCAAACCGAGAGACAAATGATTTATAGTGGTTCGGCTACAAGGACACCTTCCTTGCCCTACTCCACTCCCCGAGTCACCTACTCGAGCGTTTTCTTCACTAGATTAAAAGCCTCCCTTATGGCGGAGAAAACCTTACACACCAAATTACACACCACGACTTTGTCACAACACAATCACAACTTCTACACAACTTCTTCACACCAATCTACTTCACACCAATTCTTCCTCACACCTTTCTACTTTACTCCTAGCTTCTTCACACCTTTCTACTTCGCTTCTAGCTTCTTCACAACTTATTACTTCCTAACTCTTTTTTTCTTCACGCCACTTGTTTCTTCACACCTTTACTACTAAGTCCTAACGACTACTCCAAGATATATACTACTTTACAACTTCTAGGCTTCAAGGTCTTCTCAACTTCAAAGCTTTAACTTCTTTGTCTTCACAACTATCTCCACTTCAATATACTACCACAACTTATTTGTTCTATCACTAATCCTATCCACCTCTACTTCTTCACTTTTAGTACTACTTCACACCTTCAATAAATCTAGATCCTATATCTAAACCTATCTACCCAATATATACACAATGTTCACCAAGGAATGAATGATATACAAGATTAAATGATCAAGCAACTTAGATAGCAAGATGATACTAAGTTGTAATACTCCTAGTCTTGATGATTAGAAGTATTCTTCTCTTTGCACTTGAATGAATGAGGCTTTAGATCACTTGGAAACAAAGGCTTATGAATTATATGATCAAAGGATTTTTAAGATTGAAATGGAGATTTGAATCAGAAAGTTTCTAGCGCAAAAAGGTGAGAAAAATTCCCGATTTAAGGTGGTATTTATAGGCAACAGATTCTGACAGATGAGCGTGGCCAGTCCCCTTAAATCAGGGCCGGCCCCCTTAAAATTAAGGGGATCGCCCTTTATAATTAAGGGGGCCGCCCAGCTGTAACGGCCAGAATTTTTGATTTTTAGTAGGGAAAGTTTATTTGGTGAAAAACTAACTGATTTTGGTTAAAAATTTGAAATCATATATTTAGTATGATTAAAACATTTTTCTTTATTACCAAAAGTGTTTTTCAAAAATATATAATAAGTTTATATATTAAAATAAACTTTGTAATAATATCCCTTTGATCTTATAATGCATTAAACACTATGTTTATTCATACCTTAAGTGATTAGATGGTAAAAGTGATTATTTACTACTAAATACTTGTTTACGTCATGATCTTTGGTTTGATGTGTTTTCGTTTTGTGATTATCAAAACATAGAGATATCAAAAGATATGAATAACATTTTTAGTCATTTATTTATATCAACAATCTCCCCCTTTTTGATGATTACAAAACCTAAACTCATTAAATCCAAAAATTAATTTTTTTAGAAAAGTATTTAGTGAGTTTATATTCACTTTTCCCCCTTTTTGTAAAATCAAAAAGGTTTAAGCCAATAAGAAGGAAGCTCCCCCTTGATGTATGCTCCCCCTCGTTTGAGGGCACCAAGGGTTCGAATATTGGAATTCTTGCAATAGAAGCACAAGCATGGCACAAGCAAACACATATAACAAAATACCAACTAATAATAAGCATGGCAAAAGATAATTAGAAACACATATTAAAGTCATCCATTAATAGAAAATGATTATGTCAACCCATAATCATTGTTACAAAGGCCATAAAGATAGAATACTAAACTAAGTGGAGCATCCTAATATGCCAACAAGGAGTGTCACCAAACTTTCTTGAATCCCAAAATGGTTGAGGAGTTTTATTTGAAAATGAGAAACATAAGCATATAAAATGTTTGGTGGTTTAGTGGAGATAAACTTTTGGTTGCATGGATGTTGGTGAGTTTGGAGATGTGGAGCTTGTAGGTGGTGGATTTGAAGTTGGGTTTGTTGATTGAGGGTTTTGATGTTGTTCAAGTGATGGTGTTTGTTGAGATCTAGTAAGAAGATACTCGATCCAAGTGAAGTGCTCATTCAATGCAATGGTTTGTTGTTGGAGGAAGATGCAACAAGGGCAATTGTTAACATGCTTCTCAATTTGGTTGATGTTGTGTGGTGATGATGGTGAGCTTGATTGAGGTGGATCCAAATTTCGTTGAGCAAGATGTAATGCTAAAAGAGCACTAAGCTCATGAGCCTCTTTTAGCTCCCCAACGAACTTCAAGTGTTCGGAGGAAGGTGATTGTAACAACCGTGGTTTTAGCAGGTCAGTTTGACTGATAGTCTTGACTCGGTTGACGTTTGTTTGGTGTGTCCTAGGTGTTTGAAGTGATATAAGTGTGATATAGGTGAGTTTTAGCACTAAATCCCTTTGCGTGAGTGGTTTTATTGTAATTTGGAAAGTTTGGAATTTGGGAAAATTCATTTTGATCACCTTTGTGGTGTAGAAATGACTTGTGTAGTTTTGGTGCTTTTGTGTTTTTGCGTAACGAGTCTTCGTTCAAGTTATTGAGCGTTAGTAAGTTACGGGAATGTTGTTTTTGTAAAGAAATGCTTATGGAGAGTGTGAAAATCTATTTTTGGAAACTTTGTTTTGAAAATGATAATTTTCCGGTTTGTTGTAAAAACTAAGGTTTATCGCGTAAGACGTTAGGATTCGTTATGGGAATACATAAAATATGAAAAGTATGAGGTTTTGAGTGTAATAAATAAATTTAATAAAATATATATATATATATATATATATATATATATATATATATATATATATATATATATATATATATATATATATATATATATATATATATATATATAGCTAGGGAAAAAAAAGAAGGAAAAGGAAACCAAATTTGAGTCCAATTACAACTCCTAACTAAAAGGGTTATCTAGAATTATATTAGGATAGTATATATACAAAACCAAAACACCCCAAACCTCTTTTTCTCTGGTTTTGGTCGTTCATGGGAGGCAAGAGAAGAAGAAAATTAGGGTTTATAGTTTTGAAGCTAAAATCAAGAATCAAGGTAAAATCTTTAAACCCTATGTTCAATTAATTGATTAATTAATATAATTCATGTAATAAATATATGATGGATTAGGGTTTATGTTAACTTCTGTAAATTAATGTTATTAAACATGTTGGGATCAATTAATGATAATAGTATGGTGATTGGTTAAGAGAATTGAGCGTAAAACATGCTAGTTATTGAGTTAAGGTTTTGACAGATTTGTAAGGCTGTAAAGATGTGAGTGTAAATAACAGATGGTGAAGAGTTAGGTCACGAATTTTAGGTCTAAATTGAAGTATAATGAAAGAGCTTTCCAAAAAGTCCAGCCACGATTGATTTCAAGGTAGGGAAGTTGGTCTTTCGATTTTTCTTTGTTAAGGTGTCAAAGCTGTCAAACCGGGACAGATTTTGGGTAAAAGTTTGAGGGTGTCATGTGGTTGTAAAAGTGGTATTTTGACTAGGCCTTCTGGAATAGTTAAGTATTATGTTATATTAGACTACCACGAAAAGGATTCGCGATAAAAACTTGTGGAAGTATTTATTTAAAATCAAAACTTTTTGGTGTGCGTTCAGATCCGAATTTGAGTAGTTGACAAGTTTGAATTTCTTATGCGTATTTGTGTGTGTTATTGGTCCATGGCCTTCTGGGATTAGCTTCTATGCTTATGAGAGACCATGGTAAATCTTTGGTGTGAGTTATTGAGCTTTATTTGTCGTGATTTTATGTGGGTGAATGTACCCAAAAATTCTGCGTTTTCTGATTTTAAGAGTGCAAGGGATTTAGTGAGTGTTAGGTTATGGTGATGGTTAGTATGGTGTCTAGGAGATCCATGGTGGGTCATATGAGTCTTAGACATCCATCATATGAGTATTACATGGGTTGTAGATTTTAGCTTGGCCTTGTGTAGTGTGGATTATTTTTGTGTGCTACAGATTGTGAGTTATTTTTGTGGAAGCTGCGGAGTTTAAGGTGAGTTCATAGTCCCATATTTTTACTTGTTTTAAACTTGGGATGGGAATGATGCTTGTCTTAAATATTTAAGTTACTGTGATTATGTGTGTGTCAAAAGAGCTTGGACTTATAATGTTATCGTATGCATGCTATATGTGATTATTTGCTTGTGTGGAAATCGAGGGTAGAACGGTACCTGAGATGTGAAGGGTATAATTGTACCCAAGTTGTGAAAATCGAGGGTAGAACTGTACCCGAGATGAGGGTAGAACTGTACCTAAGTGGTGGAATTTGTGTGTGATTCGATTAGGAGGATGCTTATCCTATTGCTCGCGCATTCGACCTAATTGATGTAAATGTGGTCGGAGGACACGAGCCGTCCTGTTGTAATTATTGTGGGGTCGGAGGACACGAGCCATCCTATTGGTTGCCTTATGAGTGTTGTTGCCTTTGTGTGTGATTATTGACTTGCAAATGCATGTAGCTATATGATAACTGTAATTTATTTGTCCAGCTATATTTTGTAATCACAGTGATTTTGGTTGCCTAGTGTGTTTGAGTCTTAAACCTATGAATCTCACCAAAATTATGTTGACATTTTAAGCATCATTTTCAGGTGAGCATTCTAAGGCTACGATAGAAGGAAGTGATTAGACGAGACCTTAGTTGCATTGGAAGTGGCTTTTCTGTTGTGTTTGGAGTTTATCATGTTGTTTCCTTTCGGGTATTGTTATGACACTTTGTGTCTATACTTTGCCATATTTATTGCATGTAGTTATTCTCTATATAGACACCACGTGTTGTGAGGATATCCATGAAGTTACACCCTCGCGTTTCCGCCTTGGCGAGGTGTGACAGATTGGTATCAGAGCCAGGTTATAGAGAAGTAGGTGGTTGAACCTAGACTATAACTTAGGAGTCCCTCATATAGTTGCATTTAGGACCTATGTGTAAGTATAATACTTTTACATGTCTATTTTCCTATATTTATAAGATGTTTTATCGAGTTTCGGACGTCTATTTTATCCCCTATACGTAGTATTGTATATATCGACTTTATTATATCGTCTTCCGCGCGTAAGATGCTTCGTTGGACTATCGTTGTCACTATCGGATGAGAGAGAAGTGGTAGGATGAAGCGGACTAACCGCAGAATCCAAGTTCCCGATAGCATGTATCCATGTTCGGACAAGGAGAGGATGTTTATGGGAAACATTGGTGGAGAATAAGTGGAGAGGTTTGGAACCACGGTTAATTCTGGATATGGAGTCATTACCAAATACCCTTGGTAGTGTCTTCACTTCACATAGGAAGGAGTGGTGGTTTAGTCTAAACCTCGTGATTTGTATGCGCTTGTAAATCATGTGGAATTGGAAGAAAAGAATAGAGATGGTTTTTCATGTTGTCGACTACCTCAACATGTAGGAAACATGAATGGGTGGTTTAGTAAAGATGAAAGGGAGTTAGGATGGAATGGTTTGGATTCGGATCTAGAGTCCACAGTGAGTAGTAAATTGAATTGATCTGAGTGGGGAGATAAGTGTGGGAGTTGAGTTGAGCCATTATGCGACGTCTTTTGTTTTGTGTTATGTTTTGGAATTTGTATATTGTCTTTTGCCGTCTGGAGCCATGTTGGAGCGTGATTACTCTTGGATATTGGATCGACCTTATCCAAGAAATTTTGATTATAGAGTTTACGTGATCGTTGGAATTGTTCCATGTGAGATGATTGTTTGCGACGTCTTTTGTTTTTTTTTTGTTTGCATGTTTGTTTGCATGATGTGTTGTCATAGGAGGGAGTACACTTATGAAAGGGGGCATAGATAATTATGGTGGCTAACATAATTATACATGCGTCACGACACAAGTGGACTTGCAAGTATGATAGCATGGATTGCATGGTGTATTAGGTGTTATGTGGTATATGTGCGTTATCATTGAGATGTGTGGTTTTGGAAGTAAGTATGCGTGTGGAATAGGCTTATAACTATGGTCGCGAACATAATTATAAGGGAATCACACACGTGGACTTGTGACCATTATTGCATTGATTGATGTTAGTTGTTATATGTTGTGGTAGATGGTATGTGATATCATGTTGGTGATGGCTGTATGGTTAGAGAAGTATTCTCTTAACCGTTAGGGCAGTCATTATATGTTGGGGTGTATAGGTGGTAAGATTCCATCCTACCTATCATATGTTGATACCTCAATTATCGGTGGATACTTATATTGTGGTATTTAAGTTGATTTGTTTGCTAGACGCTCCGTTTGTATACCTAATTCTGTGGTTGGCATTCCTATTCGTACCATGATGGTACATATGCCATATTCTTTCTCTTTGACGTCGTGATAGGTGTTGGGTAATCGAATTCGTTTTTGTTGGATACTGGTTCGTTTATTTGATTATTCCATAGATTCATTCCTCGGATGAATGTTGTGCTATAATTCAAGTATTGTTGGTTCGTGACGAGTTGATGTGGATATTTGATCCCTCATTTACACACACCAATTGAAGTTCGTGACATGTTTTGTGACCTGTTAGTATCGGTGTTTTTCAATGATTTTGGTTTGATCGTTGTACGAATGAGTCTTTGCGTTCTTCGCTTGGTTTGCAATGTATTTGCGTGAGTGTTCACTGGTATGAGTTCGTTTGATGATTATTTTGATTACGTGATTCCTCTATGTTTTTCGCATTCGTATAAGAGGTTGTGTTAGAGTCTTTATGGTATTTTAAAATTCGTTTTGGGTATTTCAAGGTCATTTGATGGAAACTAATATTTTTATGGGAAATGAAGTGTGAAAAAAATGGTTATGTTGATGTCTTACATAAAATGGTTTTTATATATTTTATAAAAAAAAAATGTATAAGTTTAAGATATGTCTTGTGAAAAACGGTGTTCATTTGTTTTTGAGAAGGTCGAGTACGGGAATAAGAACTGTCTATGGTTCTTATTTACCAAACTTGTTATGTATTTGGTTCATCGAGTGTTTCTTTCGTTGAGATACGTTTGTGGATGTTTTATGGGTACGTGTATTTTATATTTTCTTTGTATGGTTTTCATGAACATTTTATCCGTGTCTACTTTTATTGGGGGAAAATTTCTCATTGTGTTTTTCTAGCTTTGATTTTGATGTTCGCTACTTCGCTATTCGGTAATTCGTACCCCTTTTGAGTTCGTTGATATACGTTTTAGTTCGACCGGTTTCATGGTTCGCGTCGTTTACTTAGGATAGATTTTCGTTTTGATTATCAATTTGTTCGTTGAAAAAGAAGAGGATGTTGCCAAGTGTCCAAGTAAGAAGTTCAGCTTCAAGATGTACGTTCTTCAGGCATCACGGAGGTAGAAGAACCATATGAGGAACTATGTGATATGTGACTTAGAGTTGGGGAGTAGAACTTGGAGATGATATTGGTATGGAGCAGAAAGTGTTATTTACACAGATCATAAGAATCTTTAGCATATATTTGATGAGGGGCTAATATATGTAGAAGAGAAGTTGGGTGTGGAATTGCTCAGTGACTATGATTATCTGATTCGCCACCGTAAAGGAAGGGCAGACATCGTGGTAAGAGCGCTGAGCGGGAGTGAACGAGTGAAACTTAGATGTTTGTGAGCAATGATTATGATAATTCAGTTCGGAGTTAAGAGGATGATATTGACAGCCTAGAGAGAGAGGTTCAAGGATGAGAACATGTAAGAAGAATGATTACTTGGTTTAGACCAGTAAATGGAAAGGAACGAGGATGGAGGAATGTAGTTTGTGGACCAGCTATTGGTTTCATTGAGAGGAAGCGTAAGGACATCAATCATGCAAGGTATTTGATACATCCGAGAATGGATAAGACATATTATTACCTTAGCAAGAGAGGTATGGAGGAGTAGGCGAGATTTCTTTTCGCTCGGTGAGTTGGGAAAGAGCCATGGGGTGTCGCGTTGATCATCAAGATACATGATGAAATACTTACTTCACGATAGTGGGAAACGTGTTATAGAGTCTTGAGAACGCGTATGTAGAGGAGTACGACTTATCATTCTCTAACGAGTGAACTAAGTGAGCGTACAAATCAGGCGTTGGATGGTGAGCTGTGAGCATGGGTGCGTTTGATTTTGGAGGAAGCCGGGGTATACATTTACCCTTAGCTGAGTTCTCCTATATCAATAATTATCATTCTAGTATTGAGTATGTGTCGTGTGAAAGTTGTATGGAAGGTAATGTAGATTACCTGCTCTATGGGCAGAAGTTGGAACGAGCCAACTGATTGGTCCTGAGCTGGTACAAGGGACTACGGATATGGTCTTTCGGATTAAAGAAAGACTTAAGGCTGCGAGAGATCGTCAAAAGAGTTCTGCGGATAATCGCCGTAAACCTTTGGAGTGTGGTATTGGGGATTTTGTGATGCTAAAAGTGTCACCATGGAAGGGTGTTGTGCGTTTCGGTAAGAAAGGCAAGCTAGCACCGAGATACGTAGGACCATTTGAGATTTACAGAAAGAATTGGATTTGAGACATATCGGTTGAATTTGCCTGAGGAGTGAAGTAGAGTACATGATACATTTCATGTATCTAATGGAAAGAAGTGGTTGGCGGATGCTAGTCTGCATGTGCCATTAGATGAATATAAGGTCGACAAGACTCTTCGTTTTGTTGAGAAACCTATGGAGATTATGGATCGAGATGTTAAGGGCTTGAAGTGTGGTGAGATAGCTTTGGTAAAGGTATGGTGGGATTCTAAGCGTGGTCCTGAGTTTACTTGGGAACGTGAGGATCAGATGTAATTAATGTTTGTTTTGTGTGTATCCATTATATGTGGTGTTTCCTGCGGTTACCATTTGGATTTTCTTTTGGTTCGAGAGTATCGTACCTATCTGTGAGAAGTCGTTCGGATCTTTGGTGTTATTGATCGGTGTAGTGAATCTATTTTCGAGTATTGTTGGAGTGTTGGTATGTTTTCTATCGTGTGAATTCGGGTATTTAGTCGGTTCACATTTTTGCGATTCTTTCTCGGTGATTTTATGGTGTGGTATTTATCCGCTTAAAAATCCATAAATTTCCTTTTGCTGTTGTGAGTGGTGACTATAGTAGTTGAAATCTCGGGACGCGATTTCCCTAAGTGGGGGATGATGTAACAACCGTGGTTTTAGCAGGTCAGTTTGACTGATAGTCTTGACTCGGTTGACGTTTGTTTGGTGTGTCATAGGTGTTTGAAGTGATATAAGTGTGATATAGGTGAGTTTTAACACTAAATCCCTTTGCGTGAGTGGTTTTATTGTAATTTGGAAAGTTTGGAATTTGGGAAAATTCATTTTGATCACCTTTGTGGTGTAGAAATGACTTGCGTAGTTTTGGTGCTTTTGTGTTTTTGCGTAACGAGTCTTCGTTCAAGTTATTGAGCGTTAGTAAGTTACGGGAATGTTGTTTTTGTAAAGAAATGCTTATGGAGAGTGTGAAAATCTATTTTTGAAAACTTTGTTTTGAAAATGATAATTTTCCGGTTTGTTGTAAAAACAGAGGTTTATCGCGTAAGACGTTAGGATTCGTTATGGGAATACATAAAATATGAAAAGTATGAGGTTTTGAGTGTAATAAATAAATTTAATAATATATATATATATATATATATATATATATATATATATATATATATATGTGTGTGTGTGTGTGTGTGTGGTATAAGAAAATCGGCTAGGGAAAAAAAAGAAGGAAAAGGAAACCAAATTTGAGTCCAATTACAACTCCTAACTAAAAGGGTTATCTAAAATTATATTAGGATAGTATATATACAAAACCAAAACACCCCAAACCTCTTTTTCTCTGGTTTTGGTCGTTCATGGGAGGCAAGGGAAGAAGAAAATTAGGGTTTATAGTTTTGAAGCAAAAATCAAGAATCAAGGTAAAATCTTTAAACCCTATGTTCAATTAATTGATTAATTAATATAATTCACGTAATAAATATATGATGGATTAGGTTTTATGTTAACTTCTGTAAATTAATGTTATTAAACATGTTGGGATCAATTAATGATAATAGTATGGTGATTGGTTAAGAGAATTGAGCGTAAAACATGCTAGTTATTGAGTTAGGGTTTTGACAGATTTGTAAGGCTGTAAAGATGTGAGTGTAAATAAAAGATGGTGAAGAGTTAGGTCACGAATTTTAGGTCTAAATTGAAATATAATGAAAGAGCTTTCCAAAAAGTCCAGCCACGATTTATTTCAAGGTCGGGAAGTTGGTCTTTCGATTTTTCTTTGTTAAGGTGTCAAAGCTGTCAAACCGGGACAGATTTTGGGTAAAAGTTTGAGGGTGTCATGTGGTTGTAAAAGTGGCATTTTGACTAGGCCTTCTGGATTAGTTAAGTATTAGGTTATATTAGACAACCACGAAAAGGATTCGCGATAAAAACTTGTGGAAGTATTTATTTAAAATCAAAACTTTTTGGTGTGCGTTCAGATCCGAATTTGAGTAGTTGACAAGTTTGAATTTCTTATGAGTATTTGTGTGTGTTATTGGTCCATGGCCTTCTGGGATTAGCTTCTATGCTTATGAGAGACCATGGTAAATTTTTTATGTGAGTTATTGAGCTTTATTTGTCGTGATTTTATGTGGGTGAATGTACCCAAAAATTCTGCATTTTCTGATTTTAATAGTGCAAGGGATTTAGTGAGTGTTAGGTTATGGTGATGGTTAGTATGGTGTCTAGGAGATCTATGGTGGGTCATATGAGTCTTAGACATCCATCATATGAGTATTACATGGGTTGTAGATTTTAGCTCGGCCTTGTGTAATGTGGATTATTTTTGTGTGCTATAGATTGTGAGTTGTTTTTGTGGAAGCTGCGGAGTTTAAGGTGAGTTCATAGTCCCATATTTTTACTTGTTTTATACTTGGGATAAGAATGATGCTTGTCTTAAATGTTTAAGTTACTGTGATTATGTGTGTGTCAAAAGAGCTTGGACTTATAATGTCATCGTATGCATGCTGTGTGTGATTATTTGCTTGTGTGAAAATCGAGGGTAGAACTGTACCTGAGATGTGAAGGGTAGAACTGTACCCAAGTTGTGAAAATCGAGGGTAGAACTGTACCCGAGATAAGGGTAGAACTGTACCTAAGTGGTGGAATTTGTGTGTGATTCGATTAGGAGGATGTTTATCCTGTTGCTCGCGCATGCGACCTAATTGATGTAAATGGGGTCGGGGGACACGAGCCGTCCTGTTGTAATTATTGTGGGGTCGGAGGACATAAGCCATCCTATTGGTTGCCTTATGAGTGTTGTTACCTTTGTGTGTGATTATTGACTTGCAAATGCATGTAGCTATATGATAACTGTAATTTATTTGTCCAGCTATATTTTGTAATCACAGTGATTTTGGTTGCCTAGTGTGTTTGAGTCTTAAACCTATGAATCTCACCAACATTATGTTGACATTTTAAGCATCATTTTCAGGTGAGCATTCTAAAGCTACGATAGAAGGAAGTGATTAGACGAGACCTTAGTTGCATTAGAAGTGGCTTTTCTGTTGTGTTTGGAGTTTATCATGTTGTTTCCTTTCGGGTATTGTTATGACACTTTGTGTCTATACTTTGCCATATTTATTGCATGTAGTTATTCTCTATATAGACACCACGTGTTGTGATGATATCCATTAAGTTACACCCTCGCGTTTCCGCCTTGGTGAGGTGTGACAGTGATGGTGGTGGAACATGATAGTTGTCTTGGGTGAAGGTTTGAACATGCAACATAGGAATGGCATGTGAAGTTGTAGGATGTGGTGGTGGTACTCTTGGTGGTAGAGACATGGTTGAGCTTGGGTAGTCATGAATACATGAAATGGGTGGAAGAGGTTCTTCATGAGTGGGTGGTGTTTTTGTTGAATGAGCAACCTGTGAAGTATTGATTGAGAGATTGGGATTGTTGTTTTGGGATTGACCATGCTCATCATAAGAAGAAGCATTAATGAGGGCATGAGTGGATGATAGGTTGTGAGATGAGTCATTAGTGTGGGTTTGAGGTTTAGTTGTTGGTTGACTTGGAACAACATCACTTGAGTTATGACAAGAATCAAGTTTCCTCCTCTAAACGGGTTTGACGGAGATCCTTGCGGTTCTTGAAATCTTTGGTTTTTGGTTGTTGGGAGATGACATGTTTGGGTGTGATGGCATTAATGATGGGAAGAGGGTATTTATAGTGTATGAGAAATGTAGTTTAGGAAGGTAAATTTTGAGGGATAGTATGGGACAAAGTATGTTTGTAAATTTTGGGAAGTATAGGGTGAAATGGGTCAAAAAGTGATAAAGAAAACAGTATCCCCGACCATCAGATGGCCGGTCCCCTTAAAATTAAGGGGGCCGCCTTATATAATTAAGGGGGCCGCCCATCTAGTGATTCTCAGAATGCCAGAAATGGGTTTTTGGAAGAAAATTTTCAAAAAGGTTGTGTTTTTGGATTTGGATTCAAGTAAGTTCAACTCTTTGAGGCAATATAGGGCATACTATTCATGAATGTAGAGTGTTATAGAAATAAGTAAAGTAGACAATTAATTTCTAATAAACATGCTATCTACTAATTTATTAATTAAGATAGGCAACTAAGGAAGCAATAAAGCAAATTAGTTAAATATGCAACTATATGAGGATGATAATATGTAGGCTAGTGCAAACATATTGATGATTGCTTACAAGTAACAAGTAGGAAGATATGATTATATGAACTTCAAGACTTGTTACAAACAAGATCCATATGGGCAAACCATGATTCTCATGAAATGATTTGATTAAATTGTGAATGTCATTTCCACAGAAGTGTATGACACATTTGAGATAATCAAGTATGTTTTAAACAAAACGTTTTTAGTTTTATTCAACAATGTTTTGAAATAAATTCAAGTGTGTATTACAATAAAATAAATTGAGTTTTGTTTCATAACATGAGAAAAAAAAATTTCAATCTTGATTTTGATTAAAATAAAGTTATGGTAGCTTATATTTAAACATGTTGTTTGAAGAAAAATAATATAGATATTTGAAAGATTTTTATTCAAAGATAGAGGTTTTAAACATGATGTTTTGATTTTGATAATCAAGAAATTGCAAGTGAAGGATTTGAAATGGAAACATATCATACTCAATGAGATAGAGAGGGACAAAGTAAATCATCTATGGATACATGATAGACATATGTATATATATATATATATATATATATATATATATATATATATATATATATATATATATATATGTATATATATATACATATATATATATATATATATATATATATATATATATATATATATATATATATATATATATATATATATATATATATATATATATATATATATATATATATATATATATATATATATGTATACAAAGAGCATCATAATATTAAGTTACTAACAAGTCTTAATTATAACACATCTATTAATGCAACTTGTAGGATCATATAGCTTAAATGGTAAGTATTCTACTATAGATCATAGAAGATCTTCAATATAAATGAAAACTAAGAAAAATGATAATAGACTTAACAACAAGAGGGTTGATTATCCTAATATCATGTATACATATATTAGTATTAATGATCTAAAAGCATGGCAACTTATAAATTAAATCATATTCATATACTAGTTAAAGCCTACTTTAATATAATGTAATATTGGCAAGTTTTTGAAAAGAAAACTTACCTCAGATCCAGCTTTTCTTTAAGAGTGGGCATGAGAGTAATGGAAGACATCTTAAAAGTTTGCCCAAAACATGTCAAAGTAGCAAAGTAAAATTCCAACGCAATAGAAATCAAGGGAGCTTGATCCAAAATGCTTAATCGATCACACCAATCATCACAAGTCGTGAAGACTAAGAATAGTAGTGCTTTGAAGCCTTCGTCTTGAAATAGTAACGGACACACCATAAAACCAATACTCCAAAAGTGAAGAACAAAATGCCGAGACAATAAATGACCGCGACAACGTCATAGGCAAATCATGTGCAGAATGTGAAACATAGTGATAGGAACCAATAGTCGTCAAAAGTAAGTAAGCAAGGTGAGCAATCCAAAACTTAAAAGTCTCTTCGTTCGTTAATTACCTAAACATGATAAAGAACTTGGTACCCAGATTCTCGTGGGTCCGAGTTGGTTAGTTGAGAACATCCATTGCATTTAAATGCACATGATGAGGATGTCATCGAGAAGTACAAGAATTCATCAATAGTTTGTTTTAATCAACAAACAATGACTTTCTTGACTAGAGTGATAAATAAATAGTGTAAATAATATTAGCTCTAAATTTCTCCACTAGGTTTAACAAATTTTATTTGTTTTGGTACATTTGTTGAAGGATCATTTACGGTAAATCCTAAGCCGGTTTTATCATAAAATGACTTTTGAATGTTAAGTAAATATTTTAAAGATCTAGAGCTATTTTCAAATTTTGCTAATATTTTTGCTTTTTCATTTTCCATTTTAATTTCATGTTTATAGTCTTGACAATATTTACATTTAAGATCAATTTCAATATTGCTTTCAAGTCTAGACATTTTATCTTCTAAAATTATTTCCTTTTCAAAATTGTTTTCAATGAATATTGAAGATTTATTTTTAAGAATCATTTTTGAGTCAATGTTGCAAAAATGTTTGAAGTTGTTTTCCAATTTTGAAAATTCTAATATAAATTGATCAAAGCAAAAATGTTCGGTTTCAGATTGTACCTTATTAGTAGTTGTATAATCTTCACATGCTATATGTTGATCAATTCCATCGTCCATGTCGCTCCATGTTTTACTTGTAGTTTCGCTTAGATCGAGAGGCATGTAGTCCTTGCCATCAATACTTCTATTCACATTAGTTTGAATATTCTCACAAGCCGTATTATCATCGTCTTCTTCGTACTTGTTGCACCATGATTTATTAACACTCTTTCTTTGGATTTGGCTCATGTATTCTTCGTTATTGATACCTTCAATAATCATATTTGAACTAGTAGTACATGTATTTATTTCAACTAAATATTTATCTATTAAATTTTCTAGAGTAACTATTTCTTGTGCAATATCAAGTTTATCATCTTTGGTTTTACATTTCTCTTGGTGAAACTTTAAAAGACATTTCCAAATATCATTTGCCATTTTACAAATAAATAATCTTTCATATTCAACTCTTGGTAGAGTTTTGAAAATAAGTAATTTGGCTTTAGTATTTTTATCAATTTTGGTTTGAAGATTATTATATTGATTTTCAAAATTCATTTTGGTTGGTTTAAGATCACCAATTGAAATGATATGCCAAAGATCAAGATCTATTGATTTCACATAATTTTCAAATTTATTTTTCCATTCAAGAAAATGATCATTTTCAAATAATGGTGGTTTTTGCGTAAATTCTCCTTCTAGATATTTTTCGAATTCCATATATCGTTACAAGTTTTAAAATACAATATATTTTAATAGTCTTGCTAGACGTGGCTCTTGATACCAATTGTGGAAAACTAGAAGAGGGGGGGGGGGGGTTGAATAGTTTAACTTCTTTTTCGTTTAATTTGTTTTGTAAAAGTTAGCTTCTAAAGATTAGACGAAAATTTCAAAACTCTTTAATGCAAAAACGTAGATACTAGTTTATTTACGATTTTGTATAAACACTACTTATGTATAATGTATTATTTTAAAACTCTTTAATGCAAAAGTGTAGATACTAGTTTATTTACGATTTTGTATAAGCACTACTTATGTATAATGTTGGGAGAGGATTTATAATTTCATATATCATATATATAAGCATATTTATATGTATAAGTGTTTTAATATAGGTTTATGTACTTGGTTTGTGTTTGTAAGATTAATGTTATGAATGAATGTTAGTTTGGGTTTTGGAAATACCCAATTCTCTATAACCGAGGCTCTGATACCAATCTGTAACACCCCCGAAATTGGGTCCAGCGAAAGCTTACATGTCACTGGGGTGCAACTCAATTGGTATCATAACATAAGGTACAAAGAATGGTTTCATTTCATTTATTTAGAATGAAAGTTGTTATCAAAAGCATTTATTTTACATATTATAAAAGAAGTGTGGAAATAAGCCCATAATTTAGTTAAAGCGGTCCCAATTAGTTATCAGAGTCTTCTATGACCATGCCATGTCTTGCCAAAAGCCTCCAAAGGTAAGATAACGCCTTAAGAACCTGAAAATACATGCTAAAACGTCAGCATAAAGCTGGTGAGTTCATAGATTTTAGTAAACAAGTAATTTCCGTAAACAAGTATTTCCAGTAAACAAGTATTTTCGGTAAACAAGTATTTCCAGTAAACAAGTATTTTCGGTAAACAAGTATTTTGCGGAAGGCAAGACAATATAACAAATACAATGTCACAGCCAAAAATAAGATATACAGTGCCTAAGCTCATGACCCCGAAGCTCGATGTAATCGTATGAAATCAATCATAATAATGCCCCTTGCAAGTGTTTGCCAGACACTCGGAAGTAATCCGAATGATATGCGTCTGTTTGACAGGTTGGCGCGACCAACTCGGACGGGGTGTCAACCCAAATAGATCTATCCACAACATTCGCGCTCACACGCATGTAATTAACGGTTCATGATAAAGGGGACTTCAGTGGCAGTAATAGGTAACTCAGGCAAAGTAACAGTTTTGTATTTATGTCGGCAAAAGCAAGAACTTGTATCCATAAGAAAGTAATCAAGGATGGAATAAGTAATTCATAAGGTATTCAAGTAATCAATCAAGTATTTCAACCATCCAGTAATGTTTGAGAAAGTGAATCGCGTTCAAGTAAAACAAGCATTGAATTTAAATAGTAATGAGCATGTATCTTCCCCCAAAATAGTTGTAAAACAAGTAAAAGTAGGGGTTATGAACTCACCTTAGCAAAAGCAATATCCGATAGACAAAGTAGTAGTTGGAAATAAAGTCCGGGTACTCTAATCGCGGCCTAAATAATGCATATGTCTTAGGTTCGAAAACAAGGTCAAGCATGCAAATCATACACTATATTATCACTTGTACATGTTGTTGGAAATTTTTATTGCCAAAAACGTAGGTAATCAAAGTAATCTCGTATTTAAGACATCCACCATTTTAGAAAACGTAACTTGTAAATCTCACGACCAAATATTAGTCGTCTTGTAAATATATATTTTGAAAAATCTCTAACGCGCCTGATAAGTATACTTAATGTTCTACCATTTTTGTTTACGTCATTTTAGCCGATTTACACTCTAAAGTGTCCAAAAACTCATTTTAAATATTCCATCAGCTTTTGTTAGTTGAACCAAAGCTGTCAAAAATTACATGTTTCGTCGCAAATTCCCTAGGCCATAACTTTTGCGTCGTAGTTCCGTTTTTCTAGTTCTATATATTCCCGCGAAGGTATTCAAGTATACTTTAGGTTTTTCAAGGTCTCGGCAAGTCTAGATGTCATTAGATCTCAGTTTTCTTAACTAGAAAATCGGGACAGATTCATATTTCAGAAAATATAGTTTTCGTCGTCAATCTTGAAAATAGCATATCTTTTTCGTTATAAGTTCGTTTTAACCCGTTCAAGCGGCTATGTTTTCGTTATTAAGTCTATTTTCTATATTTCTAGCCTAATATGGCCACCAAGGTACTGATTTTTCTGTGGGATGTCGAATGGAACAGATCCAACATTAGTATTGTCAAACTATATTTCCTAGTGTTTTATTTATTATTATCACTTAACAACAACTTCAAATCTAGTCCTAGTTCATCCATTAACTTCTCAACTAGTATATGGTGATCTAAACATAAACTTAACCATATTCAAGATCCATGTACAAGATCATCCAAGTATTTAAAACTTCATATCTACTAACATGTATATATATAAAGTTTTCATTATTTTCTTTTAAAGATTATTACTAGCAAATTTTCTTGTAATCAAAACTTGTTCAAAACATGGTTTCTTGTTAAGAGATCAAAGTGGATGTAAAGATTTTCAACATGTACCAAGTGATAACTAAGTATATATACTAGACAAGCATGAAACTCATGAAAATCATGAAGTATAAGTAGTGTAAAATCACTTACAAAGAAGTTAGTGAGATGAGATTTGTAACAACACTTGTGTAACCCCCAAGATTAGTATCAACCCTTGTTAAACTACCCTAAATACCCTTGTAAGTAACCAACAAGCTTCCTTTTCTTCCTTGCTCCTTAGGTGGATCGAAATATGTATATGAGTGGAAGGTGATTAATTTTTTTTTTCTTCTTTGTAATTATAAAGGAGTACTAGTTTATGGGTATATATATGGCTAGATGTGGCCAAGTTAGTCAAAAATACACAAGGACTTGGTCCTTGTGGTTTGCCGAAAATTATGAAAAAGGAGGGGACAAGGTATGGTTCAAGCCATCAACATTTATTACCATGTTTCATGGTAATTGCTACAAGTAAGAAGAAAAAATATAGTAGGTAATTATGGAACAAAGGGGGCGGCTCATTAATTAAATTTGGAAGAAAATGGTTTTTATTTGTATAAATGTATATATTGAGTGTATTGGGTAGTAAAAATATGTATTGGGTATTAGTTTAGTAGTTTATGAAAGTTATACGTAATTAAACGTAAGATGTAAAGAATTTAACTTGGTCGTCGGAAAATATTTTTGGGACTTTTGTAATAATTTTGGAAGTATAAAAATACTCTAAAAATAATTGTTGAGAAAGTCGGGTATGTCAAGTGTTACATTTTTGAATAAAAATTAACATTTTGTTGAATTTAAAACCGTAAGTATTTAAAGAATGGAAATTTGTTTTATAGTATAAAATTATGAATTGGGGAAGGAGCAAGGTACCGGAGCGTTGTGGACTAAAATTAGCCTAAGTCCTAAAGTACTTAGAATTTATTCAAAAATTCGTGTCGGTTCAAATAATAGCTCACGTAAATCGTATTAAATTATCGTCAAGAAATTTAAATTTGAGTTTAGAAATTAGTATTGACCTGGGAAATAGCGGGTTGTGACATTCTACCCCCCTAAAAGGGAATCTCATCCGCGAGATTCAGTCAGCGTTGGTCGTTGGAGTGGTATCAGCGAAGAGATGGGGGTACTTCTGACGAATCCGGTCTTCTCGCTCCCAAGTGAATTCGGGACCTCGTTGAGAATTCCAGCGAACCTTGACGATAGGAATTCGACTATGTCTCAACTACTGGACATCCCGGTCCATGGTTCTAAAAAGATATGAGTTGGTTATCAGGTTGAGTTGTGTCCAGCGGAATGATGAGCGATTCAAGCATTTCTTGAGATTGGAAACATGGAATGTATTGTATTCACTACTGAGTTCTGGCGGAAGCTCTAGTCTGTAAGCTACAGGGCTGACTCTAGCCAATATCTTAAATGGACCAACGTATCTCAACTTTAACTTCCTGCATTTTTCGAACCATATCATGTCTTTCCAAGGCGAGACTTTCAACATAACTTGGTTGCCAATCTTGAAATTCTAATGGTTTGCGTCGCACATCGTATAGCTTCTTATGTCGATCATGTGCAGCCTGTTGACTTGGAGCGTTGTTCCAAGCCCTGATGTGTTCTAACGATCAATGAAAATGAAATGACCAAGGAAGCGTACTAATAGCCAAAAGAAGTAGATGTCAATACTAATGAAAGGAGTGAGACGTACATTACAATACACATGAAAGAACTAATGAATCATAAGAATAAAAAGGGAATCATGTCAAGTACCATGTTTTAAGAACAGAGAATGTCAAAATGAAAGGTTGCAAACGAAAAGATCAACAATTGAAAGAACATTCGTACTAGTATGAGCCAATAATGCTTGAAAGGAAGATTAAATATCCGTACGAATAAAGAAGCAAACTGTTATCGATTAACGAAAAAGAATTAATGAATCACAACAATAGTAAATAGAATTTGATGTCAAAACAAAGAATGATTGAAAGGAGATTAGATGTACGAATGGAGAAGGAAAACGCGATTGATTTATGCAAACGAAAGAGTCAATAAATCATAACAATAGTAAATAGGTTTAGATGTCAAGAACAAAGAATGCTTAAAAGGCATGTTTGAAATCAGGATGAACAAAGAAACAAACGAAATGATAGGTAAAAGAAAGACCAATAATGATGCAAATAAACGCAAATAGAGGAATCATAAATCATTACGATAGCAAAGAGGATGGATGGAGAATATCAACACAATAATAAATTAACCGAGAGAACCAAAGTGTTCAAATAATAATCAAGAGGGGTAAATACTGAAAGACAGAGTGTCAAATGAGGACAATCAAGAAATAAGACCGACAATAAGCATCCCATATGAGAATAAATGAGGACAAGCAATAAATGAGAAAAGCATTACGCCAATTGAATGCTAAGTAAGAACAACAATAAATACAAAAGACATTAAATTTTTCGAATGTTGATTGAAGGTAATTGAGAGCGAACAATAAATGAGAAAGACAATAAATGTCATGACTATGAACAAGTAATCAGCGAGAAGTCAATTAGTATTACAAATTTTGATTAAGATTGAATGTGAACAACAAATAACCGGTTAGACAATAAATGTCACGAATGAGAGCAAACAGTAAATGAAAGTCGAATATTGATTGAGTAAGGATGAAGACAGTAATAAATGGGAAGGACAATAAGTGTCACGAACGAGAATGAGTCAATAAATGCGAAGTCAAATAAGTATCAAGGATGTTGATTGATTATGAATGAGAACAACAATAAATGTGATAATCAATAAGTATGGCGAATCTTGATTGAGAAGGACAGAATATTCATACTCAACCTCGCAGGCTTTATTCTGGTCTAACGAGACCGTAGGTTGGTCGTCAAGCAGTTTCTACTGGTGCGTGATGTTCCTTACAAGGCGCCATGCGTGTCACCGGTAATAGGGTAGAGTGGTGAATGGATTTTCTGGTGATAAACTCTAGTCGGGTGGGAGGAGTAGGCTTATTAGTGACTCTCCTATTCGTCTTTCGAGAGGTCTCATTATTGACTTCGAATGGCTCTGTCTCATTGTCGGGCATTAGTAAGTAGGTCAGTGATATGGGTGTTGGGAGGGTGGTCGACAAGTTTTCCAACTCGTCCTCGGAATCGAAAAATACGTTAAGTAGGGTAAACATTGCTGTCAAGCTCCGTCGTTACATTCCTGGTGACGTGATTCTTCAAAACCATAAGAAGTGAGGAAGAATGAGGTGTTATAAAGTCGTGTCCCGAAAGTAGGTGTTCCAAAAGTATAGTGTTACAAAAGCATGGGACGAGTGTTCAAACTAGTCTTCAGAAACGGCTAGTAAGGTAGTCAGGGAAATTGGCAGACTATAATGGGTTTTAATGTCACATAAAACGAAGTCACATATGATTTTGAAAATTTTTAGAGACCATTTGTATTAATCATGATATGTCGGAAGGTTTAGAGGACCTTCAAAAGTACGAGTGTGTATGTTAGTTCAGTTACGCTAGTAATATGCCTCTAGCTTTTAAAAGTTGTTTTGAAAGACCAAAATGAGTGTCCCAACTTGAAGTCAAATGGTAAGATTACGTAGGGGAAAAGGCGTAACGGTGTGACAGGTACGGTATGTATGTATAAGTGTATAGAAAATACTTGTAGTGAATAGCGTAAATCATGTAAAGTGTAAGTTATCAAGTAGCAAGGTATAACACATAGTTACGTCACGTAGATCATTAAGTAAAATATCAAGTAAGGCAGTGGCTTGGCAGGCAGGCATGTAGCGGTCACAGGGTTAAGTTTTTGTAAAGGTAGTTATAGTCTGGGTTTTGGAAATACCCAATTCTCTATAACCGAGGCTCTGATACCAATCTGTAACACCCCCGAAATTGGGTCCAGCGAAAGCTTACATGTCACTGGGGTGCAACTCAATTGGTATCATAACATAAGGTACAAAGAATGGTTTCATTTCATTTATTTAGAATGAAAGTTGTTATCAAAAGCATTTATTTTACATATTATAAAAGAAGTGTGGAAATAGGCCCATAATTTAGTTAAAGCGGTCCCAATTAGTTATCAGAGTCTTCTATGACCATGCCATGCCTTGCCAAAAGCCTCCAAAGGTAAGATAACGCCTTAAGAACCTGAAAATACATGCTAAAACGTCAGCATAAAGCTAGTGAGTTCATAGATTTTAGTAAACAAGTAATTTCCGTAAACAAGTATTTCCAGTAAACAAGTATTTTCGGTAAACAAGTATTTCCAGTAAACAAGTATTTTCGGTAAACAAGTACTTTGCGGAAGGCAAAACAATATAACAAATACAATGTCACAGCCAAAAATAAGGTATACAGTGCCTAAGCTCATGACCCCGAAGCTCGACGTAATCGTATGAAATCAATCATAATAATGCCCCTTGCAAGTGTTTGTCAGACACTCGGAAGTAATCCGAATGATATGCGTCCGTTTGACAGGTTGGCGCGACCAACTCGGACGGGGTGTTAACCCAAATAGATCTATCCACAGCATTCGCGCTCACACGCATGTAATTAACGGTTCATGATAAAGGGGACTTCAGTGGCAGTAATAGGTAACTCAGGCAAAGTAACAGTTTTGTATTTATGTCCGCAAAAGCAAGAACTTGTATCCATAAGAAAGTAATCAAGGATGGAATAAGTAATTCATAAGGTATTCAAGTAATCAATCAAGTATTTCAACCATCCAGTAATGTTTGAGAAAGTGAATCGCGTTCAAGTAAAACAAGCATTGAATTTAAATAGTAATGAGCATGTATCTTCCCCCAAAATAGTTGTAAAACAAGTAAAAGTAGGGGTTATGAACTCACCTTAGCAAAAGCAATATCCGATAGACAAAGTAGTAGTTGGAAATAAAGTCCGGGTACTCTAATCGCGGCCTAAATAATGCATATGTCTTAGGTTCGAAAACAAGGTCAAGCATGCAAATCATACACTATATTATCACTTGTACATGTTGTTGGAAATTTTTATTGCCAAAAACGTAGGTAATCAAAGTAATCTCGTATTTAAGACATCCACCATTTTAGAAAACGTAACTTGTAAATCTCACGACAAAATATTAGTCGTCTTGTAAATATATATTTTGAAAAATCTCTAACGCACCTAATAAGTATACTTAATGTTCTACCATTTTTGTTTACGTCATTTTAGCCGATTTACACTCTAAAGTGTCCAAAAACTCATTTTAAATATTCCATCAGCTTTTGTTAGTTGAACCAAAGCTGTCAAAAATTATATGTTTCGTCGCAACTTCCCTAGGCCATAACTTTTGCGTCGTAGTTCCGTTTTTCTAGTTCTATATATTCCCGCGAAGGTATTCAAGTATACTTTAGGTTTTTCAAGGTCTCGGCTAGTCTAGATGTCACTAGATCTCAGTTTTCTTAACTAGAAAATCGGGACAGATTCATATTTCAGAAAATATAGTTTTCGTCGTCAATCTTAAAAATAGCATATCTTTTTCGTTATAAGTCCGTTTCAACCCGTTCAAGCGGCTATGTTTTCGTTATTAAGTCTATTTTCTATATTTCTAGCCTAATATGGCCACCAAGGTACTGATTTTTCTGTGGGATGTCGAATGGAACAGATCCAACATTAGTATTGTCAAACTATATTTCCTAGTGTTTTATTTATTATTACCACTTAACAACAACTTCAAATCTAGTCCTAGTTCATCCATTAACTTCTCAACTAGTATATGGTGATCTAAACATAAACTTAACCATATTCAAGATCCATGTACAAGATCATCCAAGTATTTAAAACTTCATATCTACTAACATGTATATATATAAAGTTTTCATTATTTTCTTTTAAAGATTATTACTTGCAAATTTTCTTGTAATCAAAACTTGTTCAAAACATGGTTTCTTGTTAAGAGATCAAAGTGGATGTAAAGATTTTCAACATGTACCAAGTGATAACCAAGTATATATACTAGACAAGCATAAAACTCATGAAAATCATGAAGTATAAGTAGTGTAAAATCACTTACAAAGAAGTTAGTGAGATGAGATTTGTAACAACACTTGTGTAACCCCCAAGATTAGTATCAACCCTTGTTAAACTACCATAAATACCCTTGTAAGTAACCAACAAGCTTCCTTTTCCTCTTTGCTCCTTAGGTGGATCGAAATATGTATATGAGTGGAAGGTGATTAATTTTTTTTTCTTCTTTGTAATTATAAAGGAGTACTAGTTTATGGGTATATATATGGCTAGATGTGGCCAAGTTAGTCAAAAATACACAAGGACTTGGTCCTTGTGGTTTGCCGAAAATTATGAAAAAGGAGGGGACAAGGTATGGTTCAAGCCATCAACATTTATTACCATGTTTCATGGTAATTGCTACAAGTAAGAAGAAAAAATATAGTAGGTAATTATGGAACAAAGGGGGCGGCTCATTAATTAAATTTGGAAGAAAATGGTTTTTATTTGTATAAATGTATATATTGAGTGTATCGGGTAGTAAAAATATGTATTGTGTATTAGTTTAGTAGTTTATGAAAGTTATACGTAATTAAACGTAAGATGTAAAGAATTTAACTTGGTCGTCGGAAAATATTTTTGGGACTTTTGTAATAATTTTGGAAGTATAAAAATACTCTAAAAATAATTGTTGAGAAAGTCGGGTATGTCAAGTGTTACATTTTTGAATAAAAATTAACATTTTGTTGAATTTAAAACCGTAAGTATTTAAAGAATGGAAATTTGTTTTATAGTATAAAATTATGAATTGGGGAAGGAGCAAGGTACCGGAGCGTTGTGGACTAAAATTAGCCTAAGTCCTAAAGTACTTAGAATTTATTCAAAAATTCGTGTCGGTTCAAATAATAGCTCACGTAAATCGTATTAAATTAATGTCAAGAAATTTAAATTTGAGTTTAGAAATTAGTATTGACCTGGGAAATAGCGGGTTGTGACAGTCTTGAAATGACTAAATCCAACACCTCATCCGAATCATCTAGACCTATTAGGAAAACCGCTAGGATTAGTGTAAAACCATGTTGCTACAACAAAACCATCAACTAAGCTCATCATCATCAAGTGATTCATCACTCAACATTTCCTCACCTATCAAAGATACAAACGTCCTCAACCTTGCTGCTCCAACACTATCTCCAAAATCTTGTAATGCCAACGTAATCACCACTCCTCCACCAAATCATTCACTTTAGTGAGAAACATTTTCCTCATTATTCATTAAGCATATTAGGACCATTTTTACTTATTATAACCAATAGGAAACCACTTCCTGCCAAAAACTCAATTTAAACAAAACTCACCCAAGGAACCCTTATGCATAAAGGAAGGAACCCTTTATTTGGTTACTTGCCATCTGTGGGTCCCTAACCACAAATGTTTTGTAGTCATTACCCACGGTTACTACATTCTTCCATCCTTAACTCATCCTTCATCCATTAGCTTCACTTATTTGGTGACTTGAAAACTTCCTAACTAATCCAAACTTGTTACTTACATAGATTACATATAATATCAAAATCACAAGTCTAACTTGTGACTATAGATATTGTCTTGTATCTATATATGTTACCTCTCTTGGTTAACATGAAAGTAATGTGTCATCCTTCAAGACGATAAGAATTTACATCAAGTCATAACTTACACTTAAGTTATAGATGTATTATCAAGTCTTGTTATCCTTTAGTACTATCCAATCTCAACAAAGTAGGATTGACAACTTAAGTATTTCGTCCGAAATATTCAAGTAAATATGACTTACGATTGTAGTCATTAAAAGTCTCATCCGAAAGAATCCACACCCAAGTATTTTTAACAACATATGTTAAAACACTTATCCTAACACTCTCTCGATCAATAGGGATAAAACAAATGACAATAGGTCTTCATCATTGAACATTGAGTACTTAAGTTCACTTGTTCGTTCACCATCATCTCATTCACTTCTAAGATATATCTCAGCCCCTAAGCTTCACAAACATAACCAAAACCTCAAGAACTTCACTCACTAGTTATGGACCACAAGGCTTAGTATCCATCCGTTTTACTTTCAACATCTATAAAACTTAAGTACTTCCATAGCACAACAAACCTCTACATCACCACATCTTTATTAAGACACACTAGAAGACCTACCACCTAGATCAACCAATCCACCATTCTTACCATCGTTTGAATTCATTGAGTGCATTGCTCAAAAAGCCCTTTGTCCAAACACTCAACCATACCTTACCATCTATAGGATTAGATTATTTACCATCAAATGAGCATGAAGCTCACATTCAGTTATACTAGGTTTAAGTAGTACCACTTTCACAAGTTATCAAAGTATTGGTAATACTTTTAACTTTTGCATAAGTTTCATTATATCTTAAATCAACATCTTAACAACATATGTTAAAATGCATACTCAAAGCCAACCTCATGTACCCCGAGCAACAATGACTCTTGAGGAGTATACATAAGAAACTCGAGTTGATTCCTCTTGTCATCATCTTGTATAATCTTGAGACCAAGTATATTTAGATACCACTATCAGATTCAAACACTTTGGCTTCATATCTTCATTTAATAAAACATGATGTTTTGGAAGACATTATGCCTAAGAAATCATGCATTAAGTTTTCATCCTGTTAAAAGGATATTGAATACCCTATGCATCATTCTCTTCTTGAAACATGAACGGTTGTGTTACATGAGATTTCATTACACCTCATCGGGTTAATGATCTTAAATAAACATCTGCAAGTTCTATGAACTAGAGCTTCCCCATCATCTTGTCATACTAGTTTTCGTAAGCATGATGACTTTATTCCACGAGATAATCTTACGTATTAAAAGACACTATATGTATCTATTTCATTCAAGCATACACCATAACCTAACCTTTCTCATCATCTTGTCATTTTTGTCTTCATAAGCATGATGACTTCATTCCAAGTAATAATTCTACTTATTGAAAGACACTATATGTGTCTATTTCCTTTTAAGCGTTCATCATAACCAAACCTTGCTCATAACCTAGTTCAAACCCTATCTCTAGAGCATACACAAGATCTATTGAAGTTGGTAACTTCACTTAGATTCATATTCCAAAGAGCTTTCTTGAGAACGTTCTTATCATATTCCATTATCACACACAAACTTATCTCTTGGTCTGGGATGCCCAAATCACTTGCGTAACACATGCTTAAAGATGTCACCTTTTAGATCATTAAACCGTAGATTCCAAACACAAAGATTAAAATCTCTTGCATTACACATGCATGTGTTTATTACATGCTATTTGTTTGATAATGATTGGATATCTTAACATAACCATGTTAACTATTTGGTTAATTCATGTGTAAACCTTGGTTATCTTTTTATGATGCCTGCATGCTTATATGTTTTGTGTTACTATATATTAACATGATTTATATGATTTTTTCATTCTTTATGTATATGATGTTTTGCATGATTAACGTGTTACTTGTTAACTCATAGTATGTCATTTCAATACATGATGTCTTTATATGATATTATATGTTTGAATGGTTGTGTTTTTTTCGGTCATTCATTAGATCCATGCTTAGGATGGTCTATATAATACATGCTCTAAAAATGTTATCATTTAAACATGAGCTACAAAAATTTTCGTCTTGTTTCTTTGTCACACTATTTGTTCACTACATGTGCACTTATAATTTGTCAAAGTACTTTCGGTATGATAAACATTTAGAAGTCGTTTTATCATACAAATTAATTACATAGATTGTTATATGCTTAAGTGTCTAAGCTTAAAAACAAAACAATTTTACAAGGAAAGTATTTCGTATTATGTCATGCTCTTGTTTAATATGATAATTTTTTTTGCTGATGCTTTCTAGCCATGTGCTAACTTTATGTCTAGTAGTCGAATGTGCTATCTCAATAAGATAATATCTTTGAACTTTTGTCTTGTTAACATCTTTTCTCACTAACAAATTTGTTTTGGTGTATTGAGAACTAATCATTTGCCATCTCACTTCTTTCTAGCTTTTATTTGTTCATCTCGCATAACTGTAATCCCTTCACTTGCATATAGTTTTAATATTAATAGGATTAAGTCTTAGAGATTTGAAATTTGTGTTTGTGTATCTTTCAATCGACCTCTTTCCAAGTCACATTATTGCTTCCGCTTTCCAAAAATCACCTCCATCACTATTTAGCTATAACAATACTCTAATCCTTTCCACCTCCTCTGAGAAAACCACATGCCTCGTCATGCGATCATCTCGCATTGAAAGAGAAGAGCTACGTGACTTCGTGGATGAAGTTCCTTGTATGCTAATCAACATCCGCAAAAGCATTACTAATTTCATCGCTTTCATTAACCTTCAACCTCCCAAAAACTTTATTGTCATTCTTTATACGATGCATTACACAATATGTTGGATGTCCACCGATTAAATTCTTTCACATATTTGTATTTTGTCAAAATAAAGAACATCTACTCATGCTTCTTGCACCCTAAAATACCAACACATAGGTACACACCATTTAGTTAAAATCGGTTCACAAAACCACAAGTGTTTCAAGCCTTTTTAACCCAACATCACTAGTTTGTACCAATATCTCCTCAAGTGAAAAACACATCACGTGTTTGACAAAGTTCTTCATCTCCACAACCAACAACTAATGGAATCTAGGATCTTTCTTAAACTAGGATTTCACAACTTCATTTTCTAGAACACCATCATAGGATCTCATCCTTTCGTACTCAACACATATCATGCACGTCATTGTCAGTGCAATAGATATATTAATCAAAACTGTCATTCCCAACACTTTCTCAACACATCGGTTTAACCAACACTCTCCCATCTCATAATGTCATTCTCATCCTCATATAGGTTCTTAGTATTCCTTATTCCTTTCTTATGAAATGTTTGTTCCTAGGTGCTTATTGTCTTCACTTCTTTTTGAATCCATTCAAGCATATATTATGGTACGATACATCATCTTTGGTAGATGATAATGTCATTAAAGGTCATGTAGGACTAAAACAATGTTAGTACTCTTTCATCCATTGTCTTTCGATATAGGTCATTATTTCTAAACGTATTTCATTTTCATTAGCGTCAATCCTAATCGATCAAATGATAACCCGTAGCCGTCATTAAATATCAATTTCCATACACATTTTCCTTTTCTCTTAACATTACATAAGTCGTGTTCCTTTATTTCTTTAAGTTGTGAATTAGATTGCATAAGTCCATATGTTCAATCTTTATTCGTTATAGCATTTGCTATACATACAAGTTTCTAATTCTTTAATATAGTCGTCTATGTTATCACCACCACCTTCCATCATCACTCTCACTAATCATCACCATTGATTAGAGTAAAACCTACTTCTATCAATCTTGTGATGTTGTCAAATCTTCAATATTTTTCTCATTTCACATTCTCTCGAATACCAACACGTGCACCACTCACCTTAACTTTTAATATTTCAATTTCACTTCATCTGTTCCGTTGAGGGATTTTATCATATTATATTCGCGTTTTTATTTTAATTGTATTTCTTATTAGAAGAATACTTCTTATTTTTCTTATTTTTCTTTAAGATGAAAAATATTGCACTAATCTTTTCATTGTAGGTTCATCATATATACTTATTTGTATATAGCATACTCATCTAAGGATGATGTTTGCATCGAATATTTTCCTTCTTTCATCATAGGTGCTTCTTGAAGTAGGAGGAATATACATCAAGAACTCATATTGCATCATCTATACACTTGATTGTATATGATATACGTGTCTACTAACAAAACTTCTAGTATACTAATATTTGTTTTGTAGGTTCATATTGAATGCATATTATACTATCTTGTACTAACCTTTATTTTGTAGGATTCTTCATCCTTGCGTCATATACGTTGGTTGATTGCTCAATTATATGTATATAGTATAGATTTCTCAAAGGAACTACTAAAAAATAAGCAAAACCCGAGGTCGTAGTCCGTGCGAAGGTGAGAATGGAATCGTGAAATTCGATTCGCCAAATCGTGTCGTGAAAAGTGAAAATAGTGATAGAGAAACTCAAATAATGACAAGTAATCACAAATAATGCAGGATGTACAAGCTATGTATGCACAAATGATTAAGATCTAAAAAACGGAAATTCAAACGCGATTTTAAAAATGTAACGTACGATTTAAAACGTAACTTTTAATGAAAATTTATCCTACAAATGTAATTTTCTAAAAATCTTAAACAACTAAAAAGAATTTTCAAAAAAAGAAAAATATTTTTTTGACTTTTTATTTATTTTCTATGAATTTATTTCTATTTTTGTAATTTTTAAATGAATTAAAAATAAGAGAAATTGTAAAAATAAAAGTGAAAATTACAAAATAAATTTTGAAAAATCTAAAATATCAAAAAAGAATATCCTAAAATATTTTTGGATTTTTTAAGGCTTTTTCTAATTTTTATTTGATTTTTATTTATTAAAAAGTATTATAAAATGAATTAAAACTAAGAAAAATTAAGAAAAATAGTAAAACAATTCAGAAAAATCTAAAAAAATTACAGAAAATCTAAAATAATAAAAGTAACTTGAGAAAAAATATTGAAAAGAAAATAAGCTGTGGAAGTGCTTAATGAGCTTATCTCAGCTTTTCACAAGTGACCAAACTTTGTAAAACCGATACAGAAGATTACTAATACTCAATTAAGCTCGGATAACTTGAAATCAGACCATGATAAGCTCATAAATCATAAAAATGATGCAATAAGCAGTTTGCAAAAAGCAAATGAATAAGCTAATGTGTAACAGAATAAGCGAGAGACCAAGTAATCAAGTAATTCACTTCAACAACAACAAATAAGCTCAGAAATCTCAATTAAGCTCAGGTTATTGGTTCAAAATCACAAATGCAGGCCTTATGCTAAGATCAGCATACTAGTTCTATGAGCTTAACTTGCAGCCACTGATAAGCAGTCCAAATAAGCTTCAAATTAGAAGATGAATGGGGCAAAAGCTAGCTAGTAGTACTAATATATCAAAATCACCAACTGCTCTTTCAAAAGCTTTCAATTACCTACCTAATAGAGCCTTAAAACAGATGCTATTGCAATACCCTATGCTGATTCAAAATTACATAAGCTGACTTTGACATAATCAAGTTTACTTTGACCTTTTCTAATTTCTACTGATCAAATTAACCTCTATTTGATGTATTAAGCTGTTTTAATACTAGATTATGCTAACTTAAACTATATTACCTCTCCTATACTAATATTAATAACTGTTTTACCATTATGAGCAGTTAAAAGCAATTAACACTAAGTTTGACTATAAATGAATTATACTACTAAGTTTATGCTATTTACAAACTATTTATGACCTAGACTAAACACTGATGTAATCAAATTCCAACAGACTAACACCTAACCAAACTAAACAGGATGATCCAAACACCTCTTAATCTGTCACATTAAACTACAACAACAGATTTTAAACCACTAGTCACCACAACAATGATCAAACACAGTAACAAAACTCTTATATGAACTAATAAAACTCAGATTAAACACAACGAACAACTAAAACTCATATCCACAGATAATCAATATGTAATTAGTAACACAGATATGATCAAAACAATTAAACAGATGATCAAACAAGCTCAAGAATTACAACTACAACTAAATTATCATCAAATGAAGACAATGTAACAGTAACTACTTAAATCTAAATCAGAAATCAACAGATGCAGAGAGTAACAATGAATTAGAAGCAATTCTTACAAAGTTATCCCCCTCAGCATGAACAGAGGGGGTTCACTATGCTAGCCTATCTCTTGATAGGCCAAAAGCTTCCATTTCTCCTTTTGGACTACCTTTCAAACCAGAATCCATCATGAACATGTTATGTTGACTGGTGATAAAATTGATCACAGAGCTAATTTAGACTACAATAAACTCTTCACTAAAGCTATTAAGCTAAAATGAAGAGTATCTATCTAATAAAAAGCTTGATTGCAAGCTGTAAAATGAATTTCACAATTTTTTTTTTATATTTTTGTTGTTTTTCTGTATTTTTTTAAAGTCTTTATGGATAGAAAATAAGACTGATATAAAATTTGAATTTATAACATATGAGATAAACTTCTAAAATAAGCTGAATGAACGAACAGAAAAGCTAAGAGTTTATTTAAAAACTACAATTGAAATACAAAGCAGTTAACTAAAAAAGATTTCAAAGGAAAGGAACTAAAATTTTATTAGATAATTGTGAAAATTACAATAAGAAAACTGAATTACAAAGACTAACAATATAAAGAAAATTTCAACATCATTTTATTACACTAAAAACCTCGTTTCTAATTGAGTAAAAATGAGAGGTATTTATAGCTGAAGAGTGATGCTTGGTGTTGATATAAATAATGCCTAAAAACATTATTAACATTTATCGATATCTCTATGTTTTGATAATCACAAAACGTAAACCCATTTAGCTAAAAAAATTATGACATAAACAAGTTTTTAGTGATAAATATTCCCTTTGCATCCAAATCACTTAAGGTATGAATAAACAAAGTGTTTATTGCTTTCTATGATCAAAGGAATTTTTTTTTTACAAACCTTACATTTTTTATAAAATGGGACAAATATTTTTAAACTTATACAAAATGTTTTTATATTTATAAGAAATGTTTTATTCAAAATAAATATTTTGAATTCAAATTTCTACCCAAAAATGGCAAGATTCTTCAGATAAACCTTCCCCATAAAAGGACAAAAAAATTCTGAAGAATCTTTTTTTAATAGGGCGGCCCCCTTAATTTTGTTAGGCGGCCCCCTTAATTATTAAGGGGACCGGCCCCTAATTAAGGGGACCGGCCACGCTCCCGAATAGTAAATTTTTCTCTTAAAATACTAGCTCAAATCTGGCATTTTTCCTCACCTTTTGCACTATAAACTCTCTGATATAAATCTTCTAAACCATTCTCTTAAACCCTTTGATCATATAATCATAAGCTTTTGTTTCCAAGTGATTCAAGCTTCAACCTTTCAAGTGCAAGAGAAGAATACTTCAATCCTTCAAGAGAAGAAGTATTACAACTTGTTGTGACCTCCACATCCAAGTTGTTAGAGCATCATCCATTATATCTATTTCTTTGTGTAACTAGTTGTGAATATTTGATAGAAGATAGATTAGCAAGGTGTGTAGATAGAGAGAGATTGTATAGTAGATAGTTGTGAAGTAGAGAATTTGGGAAGTAGATAGTTGTGAAGAAGATTGTTGTGAAGTAGATAGTTGTGAAGATAGATAGTTGTGAAGAAGTAGTGTTGTGATTAAGTAGTGACTAGGTGTGAAGAAGTTGTGTAGAAGGTGTGAATAAGTTGTGACGAAGTTGTGGTGTGTATATTGGTGTGTAAGGTTTTTCTCCGCCATAAGGGAGCTTGTTGACATAGTGAAGAAAACTCTAGAGTAGGTGACTCGAGGAGTGGAGTAGGGCAAGGAAGGTGTCCTTGTAGCCGAACCACTATAAATCCTTTGTCTCGCGGTTAGATCTTTCCATATCTTACTTATTATCTTGCTTATATCGTTATTACTTTTGTAGACGTAGACGTATATATATAGTTGCTCATATAGTGCTAGTATTAATTTTACTTAAAGATCAAACAAAAGTTTCATTCACAAAACAAAGTTTTTACAATCAAACTAAAAAGGTAACATACATATAATTGATCATTTCGATCAAGTATAGTTTTCATACAAAATATAACTAAGGATTATAAAATAAACGTTTACTTACTTATCTCTCGTATATAGCTATAATTGTTTATATTATGCATGTATTGATTTCACATACTTAGTTTACATTATTATTATTGTTCATACTTAGACATAGTTGTTCATATTGTTCAAGATTTGAGTTCACATAAGATCGAATCAAAGTTTTAAAAGCAAACAAGGTTTTAAAACTAAACTAAGTTTTCATAATAACATCAAAAAGACGTAAAACTATTCAACCCCCTTCTAGTTTTCCACACTTGGGTCTCCAAATGCCAAGCTGGCGATCCAGGTGAATTGTGCTTTCTCTCATCTACTCATAGCCCTCAGATTAGATTTGTGTTTCTTTGATCATGCCTCAACCCTTGGATCACTAAAAATGATGTGGCATAACCAATAGCCATCTGCCACATGTCCCATTCGTGCTCATACCCTCTATCCGTGTTAGACCCTTCTAGAAATAGAATCCAATGATGAGCTAATGATGTGTCCATACTAATCAAACTCTGCCACATGTCCCAATATTCCCTCTGTCACATTCTAAGCACGTGAGTATACTTCTAGAAGCTCCAATGAGTGATAATTATTAGCTAATTGAAGTGAAAAGGGTCAATTAAGCTTTGATATGTTTTTAGGGTTCATATGGATTGGGGGTTCTGGGTTCATGATGATTTGGGGGGCGGGAATAAAATTTGGGGTTTTTATTTGTGTTGTTTGACCGGGTAAGGGGTGTTGACCGGTTATGAAATGGGTCTGGGTTTGATATTTTGGACCTGGTTTGGATTTGCACATGGGCTTGGTTTATTATTGGCTTTGGATTATTAAATATTGGACCAAGGCTCATGCGAATTTCAGATTTGTTGTAATATAATTTGCAAGGACCATTCATGTAGTTTTCCAATTTTGCAAGGGCTGAACTTGTCACTTTTCCAAACTTATTCAAGGAACTTGTTATGTCATTCTTGAATAGTTGAGGGGCTAGTGTTGACTTTTCTTCACATATATCAATGAGGGACCAAATGTGTCAACTTTGAAAGTGTAAGGGTCATTCTTGCCAAATCTTCAAACTACACTTCAAGGCCAATCTCGTGCATTCTTCAAACTTGGAGGATCACTTTTGACCTTTTAAGCTCAATTGGATTGCCAACATTGACTTTTTAACTCATTCCACTCTCGTGCTCGTTTTTGCCGGTTTTCGTTTATTTTTCGACTTTTTGTGAAATATCCGTACATGCACATTCACAATCACAAAAACACATATTCTTTGGCATTTTGGGTTAGTTTTTGGATTATTAAGCCTTAATTTGGTAAAGAAAAGGTGAGTGAATAAGCACTCACCAAAATCCCCCGGACTAAAGTATTGTCGTGCCCTCACGCAATGTGATCAAATTACGCTTTTGGGATAAATAATTTTATAACTCTTCCTACTAACGTTGTAAAGTCGCAAGGAGGTTCAAAAGAAGTTATAAAATCATTTATTCCAGAAAACGCTCCGTTTTCCAAGTTTATTCTTTATTTTACGTATCACTACTATTTTTGGATTTTCACTTTATTCTTGTGACGGTTTGTTGAACTTTCGTTATTTTTCAATAATTTTTAGGGTCAAAGACTAGAAACACTTCTCATAGAAAAGTGACCATACGGATAAAAATCGTCATCCTTGATTTTTCACAAGCCCCCAAACTAAGCGTACAAACGAGATCACAGCTTATCTACAAGTTAGATGCTAACACTACTCATAAAAGTTACTTGTGGAAACCTCTTACTCCCATTTCTTAATGTATCTAGATTTTTTTAACTTTTGTTGAGAAATGAATTTCTTCATATTTTCTCGTTTCAATAAGTTTTTAGTCCGATAGAGATATCAAGTTTGAACACTAAGTAGTTTTTCATTTTCTCTCAAGAACCACTACTATAGAAATTCGGTCCACATCAAGGAATTGGGTACATACAATCTCAAATATAAGTTGCGGAGTACTGCACGTGCTCCTCATGTGTCCAATTCAGAATCTTCCACATGCACCTCACATCCCTACAACTTTTATACACTTAAGCTCTTATTCATCATAACTTTTTTTCGGTAAAGGGTAATCCACCCGATAAAATATATTACTCCAAAAAAAATGTTTAAGTACAATGGAATGTGGCTGAAGTACCACATTAACCGCAAGCAATCGCTTTACACAACCACTAAATCATTTATGACATGCCATAAATGACAACTAGCTACAACCAACAAGACCACCAAACCAAAACCAGCATAAAATAAAATACATCCGAAATTTTATGTAAAAAATATAAAACCTAGTTAAGACAAAAATCATGAATTCCAGCAGCCTTTAATTGTGCAGGAGAGAGGCCAAAATCATCATCATTATAATTGTTGTCGTCACCTGTATCCGCTTTCCATTGCTCATAAAGACTCTGCTCCTTACCTCCACTTCTAGAATACAACGTGCCAATGTGATCATCAAAAACTTCATCATCATCGCTGTCAGAAACTACCACATTGCCCACCTTAGAGAATGGGTTACCCACCTTATTTGAAGAATTAACCTTTTTTAGAGGTTTACCATCATCATCCATATTCATCATAACATTCACTTTTCATTTTTTCAAATTTTTTTTTTTCATTTTTTTCATTTTTTTTCATACTTTTCTTTCTTTACTTTTTTCATCATCAATGGAAGCTTATCGGGTAGCTCTAAAACCACATACATAATCAACTTTTGACTTTTGATTTTTTTTCATTTTTGCTTTTATTTTTGATGTTCCTTGATATGTACCCAACTTCTAAAGCAAAGATTCTTTTAAGAAAATAAGAAACTAAATATTATCCAAACCTAAATACCACTAATTAACCTAGAACATCTATTTATATTGGTGATATCATTTTGCAGGAGCAAAAAGCCACAAGTACCTTCCATGAGCTCTAAAGAGAACCAACTACTCCACGTTTAGCATCTAACTTCTAAATAAACTCTATCATTTCTTGCTCTTCGCATTTTAAGATTCCAAGTAATGAAACCAGCGAATACTTAGCTGATAATCAGCCATGCATATATAAAGTCAGTTACGGGAACTTGCAGATTCTTAAGAAAGAATTCGCATTTTATAGCTCCTGGTGTACAAGACTAGCACAAGCTTGTGTGATTATCATTGGTTAAGGGAACAAGCTAGGGCTCAACACGCCCGGTCAAGTCAAAATATTTATTCCTACTCTCGCCAGCTGGAAAGTCAACAAGGTGTCAAAACACTTATTCAAACTTTATTATATTTTTGCACAACTTTTTTTTCACTTTTTCTCATTTTTTTTATGCATTTTCATGACTTTTTCATTCATTTTTATTCAAAAATTTTCAAATTTTCAATTTTTTTCATTTTTTAGGAAAAACGGAGTTGCAAGAGTACACAACATGGTGAAAATTCAAGGTCAAATCGAATCGAAGATTCACCCTCCCCCGGACTAGAATTGAACATTGTCCTCAATGTTTTACGGGTAAAGGCAATCCTAATAAAATTCTAGGGCCGTTTATTAATTATGCCAAAGAAAACGTTAGTCGATAAGATTTTCGGATATAGGATTTCCAAAAGTATCGCTGAATGAAACTCGAGTGGAGAAAGAACATCATGACAAGCACGAGATTCATCATAAATCGCGAACAATCCTGAAGACAAACATTCACAAACAACCACGAAACACAAGAATGGAAGAGGCACCCCCTCCTCACGTTATTCGTTAGAAATAAGAAAAATAAGAAGATGAAATGGATAAGCATGGGTTGCCTCCCACGAAGCACTTTGTTTTTGATTACCGAGTCACGTAGCTTGACTCGATCCCCGAATTCAATCGTCCTTGGGGAAAGTTTGGAGATCCGGAACTACCATGGTTGGTACGTCCCCTCCAAAATAATGTTTCAAACGGTGACCATTCACCTTAAAGTTGGGACCATCGGGTTGAGCTAACTCAATGGTACCATAAGGAAATACTTGTGTTATGGTGAATGGTCCTGAGTCCTGACCAACGGGTTTTAAGCTTACCCGAGAAAATCTTCAATCGAGAGTTAAAAAGAAGCACTTGATCACCAATGTTGAAAACGCAGTCTTTAATCTTGGCATCTTGAAGTCTTTTAGTTTTCTCTTTATAAATCAAAGAATTCTTGTAAGCTTGATCACGAATTTCGACTAACTCATTCAATTGAACTTTTCGATGATCACCCGCGGTTTTGAGGTCGAAATTTGCATGTTTCAAGGCCTAGTAGGCCTTGTGCTCAAGTTCTAGGGGTAAATGACAAGCCTTTCCGTAAACCATCTTATAAGGAGTACACCCAATGGGTGTTTTGTAAGCGGTCTGAAAAGCCCATAATGCATTGTCTAACTTATCAGCCCATGAGACACGGTGCTCTCCTACGGTCCTTTCTAAGATACATTTTAAACCATGATTGGACACCTCAACTTGACCACTAGTTTGTGGATGATAAGCCGTAGAAAGCAATGTGTGACACCATATTTAAGCATAACTTTAGCAAATTGGTCATTACAAAAATGGGTCCCACGATCACTTATTATAGCTCGAGGTGCACCAAATCGGGCAAAGAGACTTTTCAGAAATTTTAGAACTACTCGTGCATCATTGGTAGGGAGCGCCTTCGCTTCAACCCATTTTGACAAGTAATCGACGGCCACGAGAATATACTTATTTCCTCTAGATGACAGGAATGGTCCCATGAAATCGATAGCCTAAATGTCAAAAATCTCACAAACTCGAATAGCATTTTGAGGCATTTCATCTTTTGGAGAAATTTTTCCTTGACGTTGGCAAGAATCACATGATTTCACCAATTCATGGGCATCCCGATAAATCGTCGGCCAGTAGAAGCCAGAATCAAAGACATTCTTTGCGGTGAAGTTGGCACCATGATGTCCCCCCCGTAGGTCCACTATGGCATGCCATAAGAATTTTAGCGGCTTCCGTGTCGTGAACACACCATCGGATCACTTGATCCGCACAAACTTTGAACAAATAGGGGTCGTCCCAAAAGTAATGCCTAACATCTTTGAAAAATTTCTTCTTTTGTTGGGACGACATCCCTTTCCTTATGAAATTCCCCGCATGGTAATTCGCAAAATCAGCGAACCACGGGGTACTTGAGTCACTTTTAGACACACTCCCAAGTGTCCCGAGAGGAAATGTTTCGGTAATTTCTTTTTTCTCGAGAACACTTTGATGGAGATTCTCTAGACGTGAAAGGTGATCAGCAGCAAGGTTCTCAGCTCCTTTTTTGTCTCGAATTTCAACATCAAATTCTTGAAGGAGTAGAACCCACATCATCAAGCGTGGCTTAGCATCTTGCTTTGCCATTAAGTATTTTAAGGCCGAATGATCTGTATACACTATGCATTTTTTCAAAAGCAAATACGGTAGAAATTTTTCAAAAGCATAGACAACGGCTAACATCTCTTTTTCAGTAGTCGTATAGTGATGTTGAGCGTCATTCATTGTCTTACTTGCATAATGTATCAGCTAAAAGTATTTAGCCTTTTGTTGCCCCAGAACTGCACCAATGGCATAATCACTAGCATCGCACATTAGCTCAAATGGTAAGCTCCAATCGGGGGCAACTAAGATCGGTGCCTCCGTTAACTTCTTCTTCAAGAAATTAAATGTATCGATGCATTCATTTGTGAAGTTAAACGGAGCATCTTTTTCTAAGAGGTGGGTCAGAGGCCGGGCTATTTTGGAAAAATCTTGTATAAAACGTCGGTAAAAGCCAGCATGACCAAGGAAACTTCAGATTCCTTTAATGGTGGTAGGATGAGGTAGCTTAGCGATTACATCAACTTTGGCACGATCTACCTCAATCCCAGATTTGGAGATTTTATGGCCGAGGACAATGCCCTCTTTAACCATGAAGTGGCACTTTTCCCAATTTAGAACCAAGTTAGTGTTTTCACTCCGTTTCAGCATATTATCTAAATGGGAGAGGCAAGAATCGAAAGAATTTCCATAGACAGAGAAGTCGTCCATGAATACTTCCATGGTTTTTTCAATCATATCGGAGAAAATGGCCATCATGCACCTTTGAAACGTGCTTGGAGCATTACATAAGCCAAAGGGCATTCTATGGTAGGCAAACGTTCCATAAGGGCAAGTGAAAGTGGTCTTTTCTTGATCCTGAGGATCAATGGGAATTTTAAAGTACCCAGAAAAGCCATCGAGAAAACAATAGAACTTATTTCCTGCTAATCGTTCGAGCATTTGGTCCATAAAAGGTAGCGGGAAATGGTCCTTACGAGTCGCGTCATTCAACTTGCGGTAGTCAATGCAAACTCTCCATCCAGTCACAAGTCTAGTCGGTATAAGCTCATTATCTTCATTTTTCACAACAGTAATTCCGCCCTTTTTGGGAACACAAAGAACCGGGCTAACCCATGAACTATCCGAGATTGGATAAATCATTCCAGCGTCAAGGAGTTTTATAACTTCCTTTTGATCACTTCATGGATTTGTGGATTAACCCGTCGTTGTTGTTTAACGGAAGCTTTGTGATTATCTTCAAGCAGAATCTTATGTGTGCAGAATCGAGGGTCAATTCCCTTAATGTCGGAGATTTGCCAGGCAATAGCACTTTTATGCTTTTTAAGCACATCTAAGAGTCGGGTCTTCTCCTCATCTTTAAGGTCTTTCGAAATTATAACAGGCAATTTATTATTCGTTTCTAAGTATGCATATTCGAGATGAAGAGGTAAATCCTTGAGCTTAAGCTCTGAAGGATTCTCAATAGACGGATTTACTTCTTTTACGTCTGCCATTTTTAGGTCCATCGGAGGGGAAAAAGGAATCGGGTCTTCATTTAAAAGTTTTTTAATCAATGAAATGTCCCCCTCCGGATCAAAGTCAGAATTATCAATTTCCGGTGAAATCAGATCATTTGAAAGACAAGCTTTGATTTCTTCCCAAGCGAGATCACTTCCCTCAAACGGAGTCAGGGAAGGGGAAGAATCGGAGACGATTGGTTCAGAAGAAAGAGTGGGATTGCCACTCGAAGCATTATTTGTAAAACCAAGAAGCTCTTGAGAATACTCCGCCGTAACTTCATCGATAACATCGACTCGGTTGACGGAAACATGATCGCAATTGGAGGTGTATCTCGCGGTTTGATCGAGATTAAACGTAACAGCTTCATTTCCAACACGTAAGGTAATCTCCTCGTCGTAGACATCAATTAAAGCATGGCCAGTACGTAGGAATCCTCTCCCGAGAATGAGAGGAACCCGTGGATCAGCATCAAAATCAACAACCACAAAATCGGCAGGGAAATTGAATTTCCCAACATTGACGAAAATATCCTCGGCTATCCCAATTGGTCGGGACGTAGATCGGTCAACAAGCTCGAGGGTCATAAGAGTCGGTGTCAAGTTGGGAAGAGACAACTTTTGCCAAATCGACAATGGCATTAGGTTAATGCTAGCACCAAGATCAGCCAAGGCAAAGCATTGAACCATACCCGGAAAATTGCATGGAATAAGAAACTTGCCAGGGTCTTCAAGCTTTTCAGGTAGCTTTTTAAGAAGAACCGCTGAGCAATTCTCATTCATCTGGGTTTTTGACATTTCAAACAATTTTTCTTTATTATTCAAGAGACCCTTTAACATTGAAGCAAATTTTGGCATCAAAAGTATAGCATCCACGAGACTTATATCTAAATGCAATTCTTGAAAAATCTGATAAAACTTTTCCATCTGGTTTTTATCTTTCTCGCAGTGCTTTTGTTCATTTAAGCGTGACGGATAAGGCAATTTTGTTTTGATAGGAATTTCTTTTTCAGCTTCGTAAACAACTTTTTCTTTTCCTTTTGACGTTTGGACCACTGGAGGTGGATGTTTTCGGTCCTTCCATTATTAATAGGAATTTCCGTATCCGTTGTCACCTCGGTTTCACGGGCGACTGCCTTAGGAGGAAGAGAAGAAGAGGCAATCGAAGCCGTTGGTCCATCATATGAAACACCACTCCTTGTCGTGATCGCTTTTACATCGCCCCTCGGGTTAGCGATCGTGTTGCTTGGAAGAGTTCCCGAGCCCGAGGGTCGATCATTTAAACGCTTGTTAAGATCATTAATTTGAGTAGCTAATAACCTTGTTGTTTCTTCTTATTTTGTCATAAAAGCTTGTTGATTTTGAAGCAATTGCTTAATCAACTCATCCGTGGGCGATTGATTTGGAATAACACCTTGATTTTGATTATTGAAATTCTGCCCACGGTTTTGAAAATTGCCATGATTCTGATTTCCATGATTAAAATTCCCATGATTATTATTTTGAAAATTCCCATGAATCGGGGCTTGATTTTGATTCCCTTGAAAATTCCGATTGTGGTTAACACCTTGGTTTTGAAAACCTTGATTTGTTCGATTTTGATTTTGATTAACTTGATGAGTACGGTTTTGCACATTATTATTATGATTCTGATTTTGAAAACAGGGTGGTCCAAGATAATTGCTCGAACGGTAGCTGAGAAGATTTCGATCTCCTTGAGGTGGGTAACCGTTGCCACCCATGTTTGCAGCATACACATTCTCATGAGCATAAGCACCGGTTGCCAGACACTCGTAATACGGATGTGGACCACCAAAAGTTTCACAACTCTGATTTACAACATTCACTTGATGATTAGGTTTTGCAATAGTTATAGCATCAACTTTCTTGTTAATGGCTGCTAGCATACTCATGATCTCATCATTCGTTTTGCTACTAGCATTAAAAACTTGAGGATTGTTTCTAGCCATTCTTACACGATCCTTATTCTCAATTATCATGAAGGCTTCATTCGTGTTTCGAGTCAACAAGTTCCCACCCGCAGCAGAATTGAGTGAGTTTTGGTCAGCATGACATAACCCATTGTAGAAAGTATCAATCTGCTGCAGGGATGTAAACCCATGATTCAAACAGTTTTCCAACAAATCTTTATATCGATCCCAAGCTTCGCTGAACGACTCATCAAAAGCTTGTTGGAATCGAAAGATTTGTGATCGAAGATTAGAAGTTTTAGAAGGAGGATAGAAATAATTCACGAACTTGGAAGCTAGATCGTTCCAAGTGTGAATCGAATTCCGTGGTTCCTTTTCCAGCCAAGTTCGGGCTACCCCTTTAAGGGAAAAAGGAAAAAACTTCAATTTCACCACATCGTAAGGGACTTGATTGATCTTAATGGTCTCAGCGATGTCGGTGAAATTTCTTATGTGGACATATGGGTCCTCGTTTTCAAACCCGTGAAAGGATATACTCGTGATTAGGTTGAGCAATCCGTGATTAATCTCAAAATTTGCAATGATATCGGGAATCACGATGGCTCTCCTCACCTCATTGAATGGTGATTGGAGTTGTTCCTCCATCGGACGTGGATCGAAAGCCGGTTGGGGTCTCATCGGAGGGATTCCATTGTGTTGAGGACCACCCACCGGCGGGGGTCCCATGTTTTGTTCATTCTGGTTCATTTCCTCATCGTTAGGGAAATGAACCCGATGATTATGTCGTAAAACCCTCTCGGGGTTCGAGAATGGAGAAGTAAGACTTTCAAAAGTTGAACGGGTGTTCATATACCAAAAATAAAATGAAAAAAGAAAAAGAAAAAGAAAATCTTTTTTATATTTTTGATTTAGAATTATTTTTGGCTTTTTTAAATTTATTAAAAACAAATCTCAAAAGCTTTTATTTTCTTTTATTTTTTTAAACGTTACGTTAATCGTAATCGTTTCCTTCAAAACTACTCGCGACGGAACGGGAAAAAAGAGTGTTTCTCTCTTCAGCTAGCAATTTAATGTCTTAGCTTCCGTATTTCTCGCTTATTCGGTTGTAGAATTAAAGTAATCCGATTAGCAACTAATTTCACGTTTTTCTTATGTTGGTAGGCTTATTTGGTTTACAACGCCCCCTCTTCCACGAGGGAGTCGAGGCTATAACTTTCTTTTTGTATTTTTTAAAACACTTTAGTAAAAGTGTTTTTGATTTTTTTAATTTTTATATTTTTATAGAAAATATTCACAAAATAGAGGAAGGTTTATCAAAACACGATTTTTCAAAACGAAATTCAAAAACTCACTTCAAACCTTCCCCGGCAGCGGCGCCAAAAGTTGATTGTTCAATTATATGTATATAGTATAGATTTCTCAAAGGAATTGCTAAGAAATAAGCAAAACCCGAGGTCATAGTCCGTGCGAAGGTGAGAATGGAATCGTGAAATACGATTCGCCAAATCGTGAAAAGTGGAAAAGTAAAAATAGTGATAGAGAAACTCAAATTATGACAAGTAATCACAAATAATGAAGGATGTACAAGCTATGTATGCACAAATGATTAAGATCTAAAAAACGGAAATTCAAACGCGATTCTAAAAATGTAACGTACGATTTAAAACGTCTTTTAATGAAAATTTATCCTACAAATGTGAAATAATTTTCTAAAAATCTTAAACAACTAAAAAGAATTTTCAGAAAAAGAAAAATATTTTTTTGACTTTTTATTTATTTTATATGAATTTATTTCTATTTTTGTAATTTTAAATGAATTAAAAATAAGAGAAATTGTAAAAATAAAAGTGAAAATTACAAAATAAATTTTGAAAAATCTAAAATATCATAAAAGAATTTCCTAAAATATTTTTGGATTTTTTAAGGCTTTTTCTAATTTTTATTTGATTTTTATTTATTAAAAAGTTTTATAAAATGAATTAAAACTAAGAAAAATTAAGAAAAATAGTAAAACAATTCAGAAAAATCTGAAAAAATTACAGAATATCTAAAATAATAAAAGGAACTTGAGAAAAAAATTTGAAAAGAAAATAAGTTGTGAAAATGCTTATTGAGCTTATTTCAGCTTTTCACAAGTGCTTATTAATAAGCACTTGTGACCAAACTTTGTAAAACTAATACAGAAGATTACTAATACTCAATTAAGCTCAGATAACTTGAAATCAGACCATGATAAGCTCAAAAATCATAAAAATGATGCAATAAGCAGTTTGCAAAAAGCAAATGAATAAGCTAATGTGTAACAAAATAAGCGAGAGACCAAGTAACCAAGTAATTCACTTCAACAACAACAAATAAGCTCAGAAATCTCAATTAAGCTCAGGTTATTGGTTCAAAATCACAAATGCAGGCCTTATGCTAAGATCAGCATACTAGTTCTATGAGCTTAACTTGCAGCCACTGATAAGCAGTCCAAATAAGCTTCAAATTAGAAGATGAATGGGGCAAAAGCTAGCCAGTAGTACTAATATATCAAAATCACCAACTGTTCTTTCAAAAGCTTTTAATTACCTACCTAATAGAGCCTTAAAACAGATGTTATTGCAATACTCTATGCTGATTCAAAATTACATAAGCTGACTTTGACAGATTCAAGTTTACTTTGACCTTTTCTAATTTCTACTGATCAAATTAACCTCTATTTGATGTATTAAGCTGTTTTAATACTAGATTATGCTAACTTAAACTATATTACCTCTCCTATACTAATATTACTAACTATTTTACCATTATGAGCAGTTAAAAGCAATTAACACTAAGTTTGACTATAAATGAATTATATTACTAATTTTATGCTATTTATAATCTACTTATGACCTAAACTAAACACTGATGTAATCAAATTCCAATAGACTAACACCTAACCAAACTAAACAGGATGATCCAAACACCTCTTAATCTGTCACATTAAACTACAACCACAGATTTTAAACCACTAGTCACCACAACAATGATCAAACACAGTAACAAAACTCTTATATGAACTAATAAAACTCAGATTAAACATAACGAACAACTAAAACTAAGATCCACAGATAATCAATATGTACTTAGTAACACAGATATGATTAAAACAGTTAAACAGATGATCAAACAAGCTCAAGAATTACAACTACAACTAAATTATCATCAAATGAAGACAATGCAACAGTAACTACTTAAATCTAAATCAGAAATTAACAGATTTAGAGAGTAACAATGAATTAGAAGCAATTCTTACAAAGTTATCCCCCTCAGCATGAACAGAGGGGGTTCACTATGCTAGCCTATCTCTTGATAGGCCAAAAGCTTCAATTTCTCCTTTTGGACTTCCTTTCAAACCAGAATCCATCATGAACATGTTATGTTGACTTTTGTTGACTGGTGATAAAAGTGATCACAGAGCTGATTTAGACTACAATAAACTCTTCACTAAAGCTATTAAGCTAAAATGAAGAGTATCTATCTAATAAAAAGCTTGATTGCAAGCTGTAAAATGAATTTCACAATTTTTTTTATATTTTTGTTGTTTTTTCTGTATTTTTTTAAAGTTTTTATGGATAGAAAATAAGACTGATATAAAATTTGAATTTATAACATATGAGATAAACTTCTAAAATAAGCTGAATGAACGAACAGAAAAGCTAAGAGTTTATTTAAAAACTACAATTGAAATACAAAGCAGTTAACTAAAACATATTTCAAAGGAAAGGAACTAAAATTTTATTAGACAATTGTGAAAATTACAATAAGAAAACTGAATTACAAAGACTAACAATATAAAGAAAATTTCAACAGCATTTTATTACACACTAAAAACCTCTTTTCTAATTGAGTAAAAATGAGAGGTATTTATAGCTGAAGAGTGAGGCTTGGGTCTCCAAATGCCAAGCTGGCGATCCAGGTGAATTGTGCTTTCTCTCATCTACTCATAGCCCTCAGATTAGATTTGTGTTTCTTTGATCATGCCTCAACCCTTGGATCACTAAAAATGATGTGGCATAACCAATAGCCATCTGTCACATGTCCCATTCGTGCTCATACCCTCTATCCGTGTTAGACCCTTCTAGAAATAGAATCCAATTATGAGCTAATGATGTGTCCATACTAATCAAACTCTGCCACATGTCCCAATATTCCCTCTGTCACATTCTAAGCACGTGAGTATACTTCTAGAAGCTCCAATGAGTGATAATTATTAGCTAATTGAAGTGAAAAGGGTCAATTAAGCTTTGATATGTTTTTAGGGTTCATATGGATTGGGGGTTCTGGGTTCAGGATGATTTGGGGGGCGGGAATAAAATTTGGGGTTTTTATTTGTGTTGTTTGACCGGGTAAGGGGTGTTGACCGGTTATGAAATGGGTATGGGTTTGATATTTTGGGCCTGGTTTGGATTTGCACATGGGCTTGGTTTATTATTGGCTTTGGATTATTAAATATTGGACCAAGGCTCATGTGAATTTCAGATTTGTTGTAATATAATTTGCAAGGACCATTCATGTAGTTTTCCAATTTTACAAGGGCTGAACTTGTCACTTTTCCAAACTTCTTCAAGGAACTTGTTATGTCATTCTTTAATAGTTGAGGGGCTAGTGTTGACTTTTCTTCACATATATCAATGAGGAACCAAATGTGTCAACTTTGAAAGTGTAAGGGACAATCTTGCCAAATCTTCAAACTACACTTCAAGACCAATCTCGTGCATTCTTCAAACTTGGAGGATCACTTTTGACTTTTTAAGCTCAATTGGCTTGCCAGCATTGACTTTTTAACTCATTCCACTCTCGTGCTCGTTTTTAACGATTTTCGTTTGTTTTTCGTCTTTTTGTGAAATATCCGTACTTGCACATTCACAATCACAAAAACACATATTCTTTGGCATTTTTGGTTAGTTTTTGGATTATTAAGCTTTAATTTGGTAAAGAAAAGGTGAGTGAATAAGCACTCACCATTGGTACCCTAGCAACGGGGAGTATTAATCAAGGGGGAGATAATCATGAACTAACCTTTATTCTTGTGTAGCTTTCTTATTTCTTGTATGTTATACGTTGGAACCCTAGCAACGGGGAGTATTGATCAAGGGGGAGCTACAATATAGGGGAGGCATACACGCATTCTTTTTTATTCTCATTCTTTGATATACTTATGCGTTTCGACAAAAAGAAGGAGATAAGTCAACATAGTCCAACATTCATTTCATTCATCATGCATTTTTATATATAATTTTATGTTGCACAACACTAACTTTGATGTAGGTTAAGGAACTTTATTTGATCCGTGGACGCAACAACCTTAGAAAATTGGAGTTGAAGACTAAACTTCACTAGGGATGATGCAAGTTCACCATTTCAGGGAGAAATGAAGTTAACTCCAAGGACACACCCTTTTTGTTTCGAAAAAAGGGGGAGAAGAGTGTAAACGGAGAAGGAAATGTAGAAGGCGTTACGGATACAAGTAGAAGGAAATGTGGAAGGCGTTACGGATACAAGTAAGTAATACGGACACAAGTAACTTTTTACATTTTACTATTTATCACGTTTACATATTTTGTCATCATCAAAAAAGGGGAGATTGTTAGTGCAAATATTACGATATTTAATCTACACAGTCTCGTTTGTTTTGATTGATGCCAAACATATAACTTGATACATAACGTAAAATGTACAAGTTACTCGTTATCTTATTTTGTCTCAACATACATTCAACACCTCTCAACGTCTCGAGTCCTCGTATGCTACAACATAGGTTCGTACATGTTTGTTATGTGGCATTATGATCAAACCCCTTGACCAACCATTTAGAATGTTTAAAATACTTTTAGAGTCTTTAATTATTTTAGGTGTCAAAATGCACTTTAGGTATAAAATAGAATAAGTGCCACATTAGGTGTCTAGATAATATTAGTAAGTTTACAATCTATAAAAATGTGTCTTATAGCAACATAAGTATATAAAAACATTTTTAGTAACTTACTAAATATCATATAGCAAACTAATATATACATTTTCTAGTAACTTACAAGTTTACTTTGATATATATTTTAATCAAAATAGAAATTGTATAATTACATCATTCCATGGATCATCATGTTCTAGAATGTGAATCTTATAAGTTGACTTTAGAAGATTTGGTAAATATCTTATGTAGATTTACACACTAGAATATTGATTCGTTGTGTTTTGGTGTGTGCAAAAACCAATTTATCAATATATCAATAAACGTGAGGTCTAAGTTATCATGAGACAACTAGACTTAGAGAAATACGAGTAAACCTTTTAGGGAAAAGATTACCTCGCAAAACTCGTGAAAGTGATATTAAAATTGTGAGACCGGGAAGTGATTTCCCAGGTCGTACCCCAACGAGGTGTGAATGGAAAGTTTCGTGAAAATATCGAGATTAAAACCTTGTATATTTGGTTGTGAAAGATTATTTGGTTTTATGATACGTTAAATTAACAAAAATTGAGAATTAACGAACGAAAATGAGATAAACGTAACTTAAATGGGAAAATAAACTAAGGAATGCTAAGGAATATTTAAATTTACCTAAGAAACTACGGGAAACATGTTAGGAAAAACGGTGAATCCTAAAACGTAATCTAAATTTAAAACGCGAACGTTAATTAAAAATTTACACGAGTGCGCAAAATAAAACGCGAATTTTGATCTACAAAAGTCATACAGGTTTTCAAATAATTTTCCTACGTCCTAAATTACAAAAGAAAATTTTGAAAAAAAGAAATTTATTTTTTTGGCTTTTATTTTTTTTATTACGAATTTAAAACTAAATTTGACTAAATTAATTATGAAAAATACTAAACACTAGGGGAAAATTCTGAAATTTTTTTAGGAACTAAATAAAGCAAAAACTAATCTGGGAAAAATAAAAATAAGAGGGGGAAAACCTAAATAAGCCGTCTAATAAGCAATCTAAAAACTGATTTAGTTAATAAGCAATTATTCCTAATACTATATTAAATACTACTCTGAAACAAACTACAACAACAATCTAGCCTAGCACAATTGGTTATGGGATTGGTTGTGTGTCAGTTTGAGTATCCAAGAGGTCATAGGTTCGAACCTGTGCACCTCACTTTTTTTAAAAACATTTTTTTTTAACTTTTTCTTTTTGCAAAACATTTAACCAACCAATTATCACAACTTTTACAAAAGAGCTTTTGCTGAAAAACCTTTAAACTAGCTTATACAAGCTTAAGTCACCAACAGTGGTGAGTTTGAGGATTTGAGGCAAAATAAGCTTTTTTAACAACCATAAGCTTTAAACAAATTAACTGCTAGCTAGAACCAACCCATACACAAACCCACTCAGTCTCATAAGCGACTATTGAAATCAATAACAACTCTTAATCAACAGGTATCGAGCTTAAACCAAAAATAATCAAACAAGCTCAGTTGGTCAAGAACATGTAGCAGCAGAAATAAGCCAACAGAAGGCTAAAAATAAGCAGTGTAATAAGCAGTATCTAGAAAACTAAGAGCAATATCTTAAAAACTACCTAGTGGGGAACCTAAATCAACAACAAACACCCCCAATACCCCAGAATTGACCAAGATGTGGTTAGTTGGAGTTTGGGTCAAACTGGGCACAGGGGAAGTGCTTTCCCTGCAGGTTACTTTGGTCCAACAATTACGCTATTTAGAAAAATCTAAAAAATAATCAAACCATAGATTCATGTAGCTAAGCTGACATACTTCAACTCCTAAAAGTTTCAAGACCTAATTCTAAGTACAAAAATCACCAAAAATCCTAGAAGATTTGGATTTTCTACAAAAGAATAAATTTTGACTTTTGAGCTTTTGACAAAACTTTGACTTTGGTGAGTTTAGACTGAGCTCCAATGATTGATTTATGTTTTTTATGCCTAAATGAAGCTGATGCAACCAACCTACATTATTTCTAAGTTGATTAACAAGATTTGGTACCCAATCTCCTTCACAGTTAACTGGCTATTCAATTTAAATGGAATTTTGACTTTTTCACTAACAAAGACCAAGTAAATGGTCAATTTGGACTGTGTATCACTTAAGAACAAAGAACCAAGCAAACTCAGTCAATAATAACAACAACAAGGCAGAATTATAGCCTAATCCAAACACCCCTTTTAAAACTGTTTTCAAATATATTTAAAGTAAATGGTCTAATTTCCTACCAAGCTTAACTAATTACTTAATAATGAACAATAACAAACTTAAATCAGCAGAAAAGCATAACAATTAACCACAATTACCAAATAACACAAATTATGATCAAAACATGAGATGAGACCTACATGACATCCAATGCTGGAAAGATTCTGAGAACCAAGAACCATTGAGAACACCTGTATGTCTCCCATGAGACTCTAAACCAAACTACATTGCTGCTTCTGCTTCTTTCTTCCCTCTTCAAAATTTTTTTTATATTTCTTTTGTGTTTTTCATCTTTTTCTTTTCTTTTCTCAATTCTGCTTTCTTTGATTTAAAATAACTTTAACAAACCTAAACTAACAATCTGAGATAACTTAAGTAACAATTGAAGGCAATAATAAGAAATTTAAGATTTTGAATAAAAATGCGAATTTGAACAAACTTGAAGGAAACTTTAATTAAACTTGAAATTTGCAATTACAGAAGTAAACTAAGCTTAAAAAAAATAGAAAAGATACAAGAAAGGGATACCTTTGAGGCTTACAAGTGATGCCTATTTATACTAACTAAGCTAGGGTTCCAATACTCCTTGTGTGCTTCTTTTCTGAGATAATTCTTCACAAATATTACCCTTGTGCTTTCTTGAGCAAATCCCATCCGTTGGATTGAACTTTGAGTGATCTCAGCCCTTGTCTCCATTTTTTCGCCCATTTGAGGTTGTGGATTGCCAGCGTGGAGGAGGTAGGTACAAGTTTTAGATTATAATGGAGGGTTAGTGGGATTGGGAAGAGGAGGGAAGGACAAAGTCTGAGAGTGATGGGGGAGATGGTGATGGAGGTAGTGCGTTTGCAGGGTTCACGGGGGTGATGGTGATGGAGGGAGTTGACCTATTTGACTGTGTTTGATAAACACGGTTTGTTTATTGGCTGGGCTTGTGAGGATATGGGCCAAAGGGTGTTTGTGTGGGCTTGGGGTGTTTGTTATGTTTGGTTTTGTATTTGGATCACACATTGGGTCCATCCGTTTGGTATTATAAGTATCACAAGGACCAATGTTGTAACTTTGCTAAAAATTGAGGGACTATCTTTGTACATCTTTCAAGGTCCACAAAAGTACCATTCTTGCCAATTTATAATTCCACGAGGTCCTTTGATGATTTTTCTTTCACATCAAATACCCGAGGACTAATTTTGCCAAATTTGTAAACTCCAGGGACCATTTATGTAATTTCTTCAAACTTCACACCTAGGGACAATTTTTGCCATAGAAGAATAGCACAAGAACCAAAATTGATTTTTCCAAAGTTTTAAATCCCAGGGACCATTTTTGACAATTTTGTAAAGTACAGGGACCAAACTTGCCAAATGTGAAATTCCAAGGATTGAACTTGTAATCTTTTGAAAACTTTTTACCCAAAGATCATTTGTGATATCTTTTGACTTTTAAAGAACTTGGGTTGACTTTTCTTTTAAAATAAATGCTCAGGGACTAGTTTTGTTAAAATTTGAGAGTTGGGGGACTGAAACTGTCAATTATGCAAAGTTTGTTCGTTTTTCATCTGTTTTCAATCATTTTGCATCTGCGACATACAAAGCACGATCTTTGGAATTTTTTCCGTATTTTGATGCATTTTTTAGTGTTTTTAAACGTTTTGCAGTTCAGATTTTACTAAAAATGATGAGTATTTACACACTCATCAATCCCCCACACTAAATTATTGCTAGTCCCTAGCAATCTTTATGAAAATTTAATGGATTTGAAGTCTCTTTACCAAAAGCCATTACTTCTGGAGTAGCCAAATGTTTCAGTTCAGGTAAGAACTATGGTACACTGATAACCATATGATTTTGAGTAAATCATAAGCTTCCAACGGTTTTGATTTGTCTTTACCAAAAGCCGTTTGCTTCTAGACTAGCCAACTCTTGATGGAACACCATCATCATCTTGGTGAGTTGATTACCAATTATGGTATTCCACTGCCTTTACCACAAGCCATAATCTTGCGGGTTAGCCAACTCTTCTACTTTTTAGGATATGGTGAGTTGAATACCATACAATTTTTGGCAAATTGCCAGCCATCAACGGATTTGAGTTATCTTTACCAAGAACCGTTTGCTCCTGGATTAGCCTGTCCTTATGTTAGACATGGTGGACTGATAACCTTTTGTTGTATAAGTGCAAAGCACTTCCACTAAAAAAAATTTTGGCCAAAACTGGGGTATTATGGCACAAAAGTGATTAAATTCGCCAGAATTTACCCCCCCCCCCCCCCCCCCCCACACACACACACACACACTTAGAAGTGAATATTTCCCTCAATATTCAAAGTACCCGGCTTTTATTCCGATATTTTGGAATGTAAAAAGTTTAGATTTGAGGAAGTGTGGGATTTTATTTTTTTTTTATTTTTTATTTTTTTTAGTGTGGGTACTCCCCCACACTACTTTTTAGAAAAGAGAAAGAAGTTAGAAAGATGGGTGAAAACCCATGTGATGCTACTGTTTTTGTTTACCGAGTCGCTAGCTTGACTCGACCCCGAATTCATTGGTCCATGGGGAAGGTTTGGAGGTCCGGGACAACCATGGGTGGTATGTCCCCTCCAAAATAATGTTTCAACCGATGCCCATTTACTTTAAAATTTGGACCGTCATTTTGAGATAACTCGACGGTACCATAAGGAAAAACTTTGGCAACGGTGAAAGGTCCAGTCCAGCGGGTTTTGAGCTTACCCGAAAATATCTTTAATCTAGAGTTAAAAAGAAGGACTCAGTCACCAACGTTGAAAACGCGGTTATTGATTTTGGAGTCGTGGATCTTCTTTGTTTTCTCTTTATAGATTAAAGAGTTTTCGTAAGCTTGATCACGAAGCTCATTTAGTTCATTGAGTTGAAATTTCCTATGATCACCCGCACACTTAAGATCGAAGTTAGCATTCTTTAAAGCCCAATAAGCTTTGTGCTCGAGCTCAATCGGTAAATGACACGCTTTTCCATACACGAGCTTATAAGGGGTACACCTGATGGGTGTTTTATAAGCCGTGCGAAAAGCCCATAGAGCGTCATCTAATTTATCCGACCAAGAGGCAAGGTTTTGCGCCTACGGTCCTTTCAAGAATTCTTTTTAATCCACGGTTTGAAACCTCCACTTGCCCACTAGTTTGTGAGTGATAAGCGGTAGCAAGTCGGTGAGTGACACCATACTTGAGCATGACTTTTGCAAATTGGTCGTTGCAAAAGTGAGTACCGCGATCACTAATGAAAGAGCGGGGAGTTCCAAACCTAGCAAAGAGAGACTTTAAAAACTTTACAACTACTCGGGTATCGTTGGTTGGGAGAGCTTTGGCTTCGACCCATTTCGAAAAATAGTCAAAGGCCACGAGTATGTACTTGTTCCCTCGTGAAGACGGGAACGGCCCCATAAAGTCAATGCCCCAAACATCAAAGATTTCACAAACATAGATGACATTTTGTAGCATTTCATCCCGTTGTGTTATCTTTCCTTGACGTTGACACGAGTCACAAGATTTGACTAAGTCATGGGCGTCTTTGTAAATTGTGGGCCAATAAAAACCGGAATCAAATACTTTTCGAGCGGTGTAATTTGGGCCATGATGACCCCCGGTGGGTCCATTATGACAAGCCTTAAGAATTTCCATGGCTTCTTGGCCATGAACACACCTATGAATAACCTGATCCGCACAGATCTTAAACAAATAGGGATCGTCCCAAAAGTAATGATTCACATCTTTGAAAAACTTGCTCTTTTGGTGGGACGACATCCCCTTAACAACGAAATTCCCCGCATGGTAGTTTGCAAAGTCGGCAAACAATGGGGTACTAGAATCACCACGACAGGAAATCACATTAAGTGTCTCGAAAGGAAAATTTTCATTTATTTCCTTTTTCTCAAGGGCACTTTGATTAGGGTTTTCCAATCGGGAAAGATGGTCAGCAGCGAGGTTCTCGGCTCCTTTTTTTATCACGAATAATGATATCAAAATCTTGTAGGAGGAGAACCCAACGGAGCAATCTCGGCTTTGCATCTTGTTTGGCAAAGAGATACTTGAGAGTCGAGTGATCCGTGTACACTATGCATTTAGTCAAGATCAAGTATGGACGAAACTTCTCAAACGCATACACCACGGCTAGTAATTCTTTTTCCGTTGTGGTGTAGTGAGCTTGAGCTTCGGTCAAGGTTTTGCTTGCATAATGAATTGGCTGAAAGTGTTTGGTTTTCCGTTGCCCCAAGACCGCACCTATGGTGAAGTCACTTGCATCACACATAAGTTCGAAAGGTAGGTCCCAATCGGGGGCAACTAGAATTGGTGCCTCGGTGAGCTTTTTCTTGAGAGTTTGAAAAGCTTCGATGCACTCATCAGAAAAGACAAACGGAGTTTCTTTTTCAAGAAGTCGGGTCATAGGCCTAGCTATCTTCGAGAAATCTTGAATGAATCTACGATAGAAGCCGGCATGACCCAAAAAACTCCGAACACCTTTAACAGTTGTGGAAGGAGGAAGTTTAGCAATGACATCGATCTTAGCTTTATCAACCTCAATCCCGCTCTTAGAAATCTTATGGTCAAGGACAATTCCTTCCTTTACCATGAAATGACTTTTCTCCCAATTTAGACTAAGGTTTGTATCTTCACATCTTTGAAGCATTTTGTCTAAATTGGTGAGACATGATTCGAATGAATTCCCAACGACCAAAAAATCATCCATGAAGACCTCCATTGTTTTCTCGATCATGTCGTGAAAAATGGCCATCATGCATCTTTGAAACATGCCCGGAGCATTGCATAAGCCAAAAGGCATGCGTCGATAAGCAAATGTTCCATATGGACACGTGAAAGTCATTTTTTCTTGATCTTGAGGATCGATGGGAATTTGGAAGTAACCCGAAAAACCGTCAAGGAAACAATAGTATTCGTTTCCCGCTAATCTTTCGAGCATTTGATCCATGAAAGGTAGAGTAAAGTGGTCTTTGCGGGTGGCGTCGTTCAACTTTTGGTAGTCAATGCAAACACGCCAACCCGTTACCAATCGAGTAGGAATCAACTCGTTATCATCATTTTTAACAACCGTTATACCACCCTTCTTGGGCACACAATGAACGGGGCTTACCCAAGGACTATCCGAGATAGGGTAAATTAAACCGGCATCAAGAAGTTTTATGACTTCTTGCTTGATAACCTCAGGAATTTTAGGATTTACCCTTCTTTGTTGTTGAACCGCCGGTTTAAAGTCATCCTCCATCAAAATCTTGTGCATACAAAATTCCGGGTTAATACCCTTGATGTCGGAAAATCTCCAAGCAATGGCTCGCTTGTGTGACTTTAAAACCTTGAGGAGAGCGGCTTTGTTTTCCTCATTCAAGTCTTTAGCCATTATGACGGGAAACTTATTGTCACCCTCCAAAAATGCGTACTCGAGATGAGGCGGTAGGTCCTTGAGTTCGACCTCAGGAAAGTCATCAGTTTTTTTAACATTTTTGACTTCCTCGTTATGAAGTTCTTTTGGAGGAAGAGATGATGGATCATCATTAAGCAACTTCTCAAGTAGAATTATGTCTTCCTCGGGATTGATAGAATCATGGTCAACACAAGAATCACATGATAAACAAGCTTCAATCTCTTCCAAAATGAAGTCACCTCCCAAAAATGGAGTGAGAGAGGGGGAAGAGACATCTATGGTAGAATTAATTGATCCTTGCACATTTAACACTTCTTCAAAATATTCATCGCATGCAACATCGATGAGATCAATTTGGTTAATTGCTTCTCGTTCAAGGTCGAGAAGATCTTTTGAAGTGTTTTCAATGTTAATGACCAATTTTTCATCTCCAACTCAGTCATTTCACCTTCGAATACGTCGATTAATGCACGAGCCGTTTTCAAGAATGGTCTTCCCAAAATAAGGGGAACACGAGGATCGGCATCAAAATCAACGACTACGAAGTCGGCAGGAAAATGGAACTTGCCAACCTTCACAAAGACATCTTCAGCAATACCCTTCGGAACCGTAACCGTTCGGGTTGCTAATTCTAGAATCATTCGTGTTGGTGTAAGCTCGGGAAGTGAAAGCTTTTACCAAATAGAGAAAGGCATGAGATTTATGCTAGCGCCAAGATCGGCTAAGGCGAAGCATTCTTCTAGCTTTTGGAAATCACACGGAATGAGAAATTTCCCGGGGTCTCCTAATTTTTCAGGAAGTTTCTTTAGAAGCACCGCCGAACAATTTTCATTCAAACGAGTTTTAGTGAGTTCAAACAATTTCTCTTTGTTACTTAGAAGACTCTTGAAAGTGGAAGCAAACTTGGGCATATAGAGAAGAGCATCCGCAAAACTAATGTCGAAGTGTAACTTTTGAAATATCTCAAGAAACTTCTTCATTTGATCATTAGTTTGCTCACGGAGTCTTTGATCGTTTAAACACGAAGGATAAGGTATTGAAGCTTTGGGTTGAACGGGATTCACCGGAGGTTCAAAAACAATTCCCGGTTTGGATTTGGTTTTTGGGACAACATGAGGTTGGACGTGTGCGGTACTTTGTGGGCTAGTAATTTGCACTTTGTCCTTTGTCGCCTCAAGTTCACGTTCCACTACCTTTGGAGGAGAAGTAGACGAGGTAGTAGGAATCGCGGGTCCTTCATAAGAAACACCACTACGGGTTGTGATCGCCTTTACATCGCCCTTCGGGTTGGCAATCGTGTTGCTAGGTAGCGTTCCCGATCCCGAAGGTCGATCATTTAAAGACTTTTTTAGTTCAGAAATCTGACCGATCAACAATCCGTTTGTTTCTTCTTGAGCTTTCATAAATTGTTTCAATAACTCATCGGTTGATGATTGAGTTTGAACAACGGCTTGGTTTTGATGAGAAAATTTTTGAGCTCGGTTGCTTTGATTGAAACCTTGATTTTGAAAATTTCCATGGTTTTGGTTACCATGAAAATTGTTTCCTTGATTGAAATTACCATAACCTTGGTTTCTATTCAAGTTTCCTTGATTTTGAAAACCTTGATTGTAATTCCCCCCTTGATTTGGAAATTGATTCACAGGGGCTTGAAATTGGTTTTGAACATTTTGATTTCTTTGTTGTTGATTTTGATTGAATCGATTTAGATTATTGGGTTGAGAAAAGCCGGGTGGACCCCTTTGATTGTTAGCACGGTAGTTTAGCTCCATTTGAGGACGGTATTGGTTACCTCCTTGGTTAAAACTACCGGCTATCGCATTAACTTCAAATGGATTGCCATCGATGGCAGTACAATTGTAGTATGCGTGTGGACCACCACAAGTAACACAAACTTCAACCTTTTTGACTTCGGCAGGTTAAGAAGAAACTTTCTTATTTTTGGTGAGAACCAAAGCATGAATAGCTTCCGTAAGTTTGTCAAGCCTAGCATCGGTGCTAGATTGAGCCACGGGTGATGAGGTAGAAGGACCAACATTCACTTGGGAAACAGCCGGCTTGCTTCGTGGAATGCAGACCTTAGACTTATTCTCGATGATCATTAAAGCATCTTTTGTGGTTCGATTCAAGAAATTTCCTCCAGCGGAGGCATTGAGAGAGTCTTGATCAATTTGGCTCACACCATTTTAGAAAGTGTCGAGTTGCATTAACTCGTAGAAACCATGATGAGGACATTTGCGAAGCATATCCTTATAACGGTCCCACGCCTCACCGAATGATTCATCGAATTTCTGCGTGAATTTCATGATCTCATTCTTAAGGGCCATGGTTTTAGAAGGAGGAAAGAATTCATTTACGAACTTCTTAACCAAATCTTCCCACGTTTCAATCGATCGAGGGGGTTGTTTGTCTAGCCAATTCTTGGCAGCCCCATCGAGGGAAAACAGGAAGAAGAGAAGTTTGATCGCCTCTTCAGGGACATTTTTGCATTTGATGGTGGATGTGATTTTGTTAAACCATCGAATGTGATCTTGAGGATCGTCCCTTTCGAAACCATAGAATTGACGCGAGGTGACTAGGTTTATCAACCCCGTCTTAAGCTCAAAATTGTCAGCCACGATGGCTGGAATAATGATAGCATCTCTGTAACCCTCGATGGGTGCTTGGAGAAGCTCATTCATAGTGGGCTCAGCCGCCATGATAGGAATAGTACGAATCTCGGGTTCGACTATTGGATTGGTACGTCGTCGATTACGCCTTCTTCTTGGAATGTTGTTAAGCGATTGCAAAGGACTTGTTGACGTAGACGAACGCGTGCGCATGCACCACAAAAAATATCAATTAAAACAATACCACTTTAACGACAAGGGAACTTAAACCAATAATCAAGAACGCAATGTTGACCTTTAAGGATAAACGTGCAAGGAGCGGGAGAAAAGAATGGATTTCTAACTAGGGCGAAGTTCGTTGGATCGCCCTATACCGTTTCGACTCCTCTTAATGTAAGCTTATCTATTAAAAGTTTTCCAAAACACAAGTGATACAAAGGCAAGTTTTGATCTTTAGTTTGGGAACTTATTATGGTCACACCCCCAGTTGGTAGGTGTTCTGCCTTGGTTTGCGGTGGTAAGATTTTGATGTTGTTATTATTAAACAAAGAAACGGGAAAATCTTTTTGCGTTTTCCTTATCTTTTATAGATATAATACATATATAAAAACAAAAGAAAAATACTTTTGGTTTTTTATAAGTTTTATGAAAACGTAACTTCTTGCGAAGGTTCTACAAGACTAATCGTCTAAACCTTATCGCGACTTTCGACACACAGCCTCCCCGGCAGCGGCGCCATTTGATTCGTTGTGTTTTGGTGTGTGCAAAAAACAATTTATCAATAAATCAACAAACGTGAGGTCTAAGTTATCGTGAGACAACTAGACTTAGAGAAATACGAGTAAACCTTTTAGGGAAAAGATTACCTCGCAAAACTCGTGAAAGTGATATTAAAATTGTGAGACCGGGAAGTGATTTCCCGGGTCATACCCCAACGAGGTGTGAATGGAAAGTTTCGTGAAAAGATCGACATTAAAACCTTGTATGTTTGGTTGTGAAAGATTATTTGGTTTTATAATACATTAAATTAACGAAAATTAAGAATTAACAAACGAAAATGAGATAAACGTAACTTAAATGGGAAAATAAACTAAGGAATGCTAAGGAATATTTAAATTTACCTAAGAAACTACGGGAAACATGTTAGGAAAAACGGGGAATCCTAAAACGTAATCTAAATTTAAAACACGAACATTAATTAAAAAATTACGCGAGTGCGCAAAATAAAACGAGAATTTTGATCTACAAAAGTCCTACGGGTTTTCAAATAATTTTCCTACGTCCTAAATTACAAAAGAAAATTTTGAAAAAAAGAAATTTATTTTTTTGGCTTTTATTTTTTTTATTACGAATTTAAAACTAAATTTGACTAAATTAATTATGAAAAATACTAAACACTAGGGGAAAATTCTGAAATTTTTTCACGAACTAATTAAAGCAAAAACTAATCTGGGAAAAATAAAAATAGGAGGGGGAAAACCTAAATAGGCCGTCTAATAAGCAATCTAAAAACAGATTTTGTTAATAAGCAATTATTCCTAATACTATATTAAATACTACTCTGAAACAAACTACAACAACAATCTAGCCTAGCACAGTTGGTTATGGGATTGGTTGTGTGTCTGTTTGAGTATCCAAAAGGTCATAGGTTCGAACCTGTGCACCTCATTTTTTTTTTAACTTTTTCTTTTCGCAAGACATTTAACCAACCAATAATCACAACTTTTACAAAAGAGCTTTTGCTGAAAATCCTTTAAACTAGCTTATACAAGCTTAACTCACCAACAGTGGTGAGTTTGAGGATTTGAGGCAAAATAAGCTTTTTTAACGACCATAAGCTTTAAACAAATTGACTGCTAGCTAGAACCAACCCATACACAAACCCACTCAGTCTCATAAGCGACTATTGAAATCAATAACAACTCTTAATCAACAGGTATCGAGCTTAAACCAAAAATAATCAAACAAGCTCAGTTGGTCAAGAACATGTAGCAGCAGAAATAAGCCAACAGAAGGCTAAAAATAAGCAGTGTAATAAGCAGTATCTAGAAAACTAAGAGCAATATATTAAAAACTACCTAGTGGGGAACCTAAATCAACAACAAACACCCCCAATACCCCAGAATTGACCAAGATGTGGTCAGTTGGAGTTTGGGTCAAACTGGGCACAGGGGAAGTGCTTTCCCTACAGGTTACTTTGGACCAACAATTAAGCAATTTAGAAAAATCTAAAAAATAATCAAACCATAGATTCCTATAGCTAAGCTGACATACTTCAACTCCTAAAAGTTTCAAGACCTAATTCTAAGTACAAAAATTACCAAAAATCCTAGAAGATTTGGATTTTCTGCAAAAGAATAAATTTTGACTTTTGAGCTTTTGACAAAACTTTGACTTTGGTGAGTTTAGACTGAGCTCCAATGATTGATTTATGTTTTTTATGCCTAAATGAAGCTGATGCAACCAACCTACATTATTTCTAAGTTGATTAACAAGATTTGGTACCCAATCTCCTTCACAGTTAACTGGCTATTCAATTTAAATGGAATTTTGACTTTTTCACTAACAAAGACCAAGTAAATGGTCAATTTGGACTGTGTATCACTTAAGAACAAAGAACCAAGCAAACTCAGTCAATAATAACAACAACAAGGCAGAATTATAGCCTAATCCAAACACCCCTTTTAAAACTGTTTTCAAATATATTTAAAGTAAATGGTCTAATTTCCTACCAAGCTTAACTAATTACTTAATAATGAACAATAACAAACTTAAATCAGCAGAAAAGCATAACAATTAACCACAATTACCAAATAACACAAATTATGATCAAAACATGAGATGAGACCTACTTGCCATCCAATGCTGGAAAGATTCTGAGAACCAAGAACCATTGAGAACACCTATATGTCTCCCATGATACTCTAAACCAAACTCCATTGCTGCTTCTGCTTCTTTCTTCCCTCTTTAATTTTTTTTTTATATTTCTTTTGTATTTTTTCTCTTTTTCTTTTCTTTTCTAAATTTTGCTTTCTTTGATTTAAAATAACTTTAACAAACTTAAACTAACAATCTGAGATAACTTAAGTAACAATTGAAGGCAATAATAAGAAATTTAAGATCTTGAATAAATATGCGAATTTGAACAAACTTGAAGGAAACTTTAATTAAACTTGAAATTTGCAATTACAGAAGTAAACTAAGCTTAAAAAAACCAAAAAGATACAAGAAAGGGATGCCTTTGAGGCTTACAAGTGATGCCTATTTATACTAACTAAGCTAGGGTTCCAATACTCCTTGTGTGCTTCTTTTCTGAGACAATTCTTCACCAATATTACCCTTGTGCTTTCTTGAGCAAATCCCATCCGTTGGATTGAACTTTGAGTGATCTCAGCCCTTGTCTCCATTTTGGCGCCCATTTGAGGTTGTGGATTGCCAGCGTGGAGGAGGTAGGTACAGGTTTTAGATTATAGTGGAGGGTTAGTGGGATTGGGAAGAGGAGGGGAGGACAAAGTCTGAGAGTGATGGGGGAGATGGTGATGGAGGTAGTGCGTTTGCAGGGTTCACGGGGGTGATGGTGATGGAGGGAGTTGACCTGTTTGACTGTGTTTGATAAACACGGTTTGTTTATTGGCTGGGCTTGTGAGGATATGGGCCAAAGGGTGTTTGTGTGGGCTTGGGGTGTATGTTATGTTTGGTTTTGTGTTTGGATCACACATTGGGTCCATCCGTTTGGTATTATAAGTATCACAAGGACCAATGTTGTAACTTTGTTGAAAATTGAGGGACTATCTTTGTACATCTTTCAAAGTTCACAGAAGTACCATTCTTGCCTATTTATAATTCCACAAGGTCCTTTGATGATTTTTCTTACACATGAAATACCCGAGGACTAATTTTGCCAAATTTGAAAACTCCAGGGACCATTTATGTAATTTCTCCAAACTTCACACCTAGGGACCATTTTTGCCATAGAATAATAGCACAAGAACCAAAATTGATTTTTCCAAAGTTTTAAATCCCAGGGACCATTTTTGACAATTTTGTAAAGTACAGGGACCAAACTTGCCAAATGTGAAATTCCAAGGATTGAACTTGTAATCTTTTGAAAAATTTTTACCCAAAGATCATTTGTGATATCTTTTGACTTTTAAAGAACTTGGGTTGACTTTTCTTTTAAAATAAAGGCTTGGGGACTAGTTTTGTCAAAATTTGAGAGTTGGGGGACAGAAACTGCCAATTATACAAACTTTGTTCGTTTTTCATCTGTTTTCAATCATTTTGCATCTGAGACGTATAAAACACGATCTTTGGCATTTTTTCCGTGTTTTGATGCGTTTTTGAGTGTTTTTAAACGTTTTGCAGTTCAGATTTGACTAAAAATGATGAGTATTTACACACTCGTCAAATATATAGAAAGATTGTGTAAGATCTTGGATAGATATAGAAAGATATTTGGAAGATATCTTTGTTAGTTTTGGAACATGGTTTTGGAAAACCTCTTTACTTGTTTCCTATAAATAGTAGCCAATGGTTTTGTTATTAGTTGATGAACTTGAAAAAGAAAAACACACATTTTCTCTACACTTTGCATAGATCTTAGATCAATAGAAAACCATGTAGAAAACACAATTAGTCACCCTCATTATCATGATCATAATGCTTCTAACATTCATCTTTGTTGTAAACATATCATACATCTTGATCCACTAAAGAAGCTTGGAGATCTTGCCATCATCATCCACCACAAGCATACATATATGAAGATCCATCACAACAAGATTAGAGAACTTCTGATCTTCACTCATTGAAGGCTTTCTATCAATGGAAGTTCTTTTAGATTAGTCATTCATATTCATTAGACATTTATGTCTTGGAACATCATTGTACTCATTATTATAGATTAGATGGTTTATGTGTTTGTGCCATAAAACACAAGGTTTCTATGTTGGGCCACAAAACATAGCGGGAGTTGTTGTACCCTTGTAAAAGAACTAGCGGGAGTGGTTGTACTCTGGTAAAAGAACCCGGTATGTAGCTTTGTATCGGAAAAAGTGTAAGCGACGATTGTAAAGTTTTCTCCGCCAAGAAGGGAGCTTGTTGATCTAGTGAAGTAACTCTCGAGTTGGGTACTCGGGGAGTGGAGTAGGGCGGAAAGGAGATCCGTGACCGAACCACTATAAATCCTTGTGTTCGGTTTGCTCTTTCCTTTTACTTTTATACTTGCACTATATTATTGTTTTTGTTGTGACTTGATATTTATGCTTGTGTGACAACTTGTTATATCATATGCTTTATATTAGTCATAAGACTATTATTAGCATTTCTCATATTACAACAAGCTTGATCGGAAATTTGTCATATGGATGTTTTTAGAAAAGAAAAACAAATCGGACTATTAATGGCGTAACTTGACACAACGGTTTGTGGAAAACTAGAAGGGGGGGTTGAATAGTTTTACGTCTTTTTAATTTGTTACAAAAGATTGTTTGAAAGTTTTCTTTGTTTTCAAAAATTTAGATTCAATACTATGTGATATCAAGTCTTGCACAATATGAACAACAATATATATGTACGATAAAGCAATAATAATGTAAGTAAAGAAATAAATGAGAGATGGAAAGATCAAACCGCGAGAGAAGAGATTTATAGTGGTTCGGCTACAAGGTCACCTTCCTTGCCCTACTCCACTCCCCGAGCACCTAACTCGAGAGTTTTCTTCACTATGTCAACAAGCTCCCTTATGGCGGAGAAAACCTTACACACCACAACTTCGTCACAACTTGATCACAACTTCTACACAACTTCTTCACACCAATCTACTTCACACCAATACTTCTTCACACCTTTCTACTTCACACCTATTTACTTCACACCAATCTACTTCACATCTATTTACTTCACACCAATCTTCTTCACACCTTTCTACTTCCTAACTCTTCTTCTTCACAACAAACTACTAACCTATCACACTACTTATATACCTAGCTAAACTATCTTCTATCAAATATTCACAACTAATTACACAAAGAGATAGATACAATGGATGATACTCTAACAACTTAGATGTGGAGATCACAACAAGTTGTAATACTTCTTGTCTTGAGGGATAGAAGTATTCTTCTCTTGCACTTGAGAGGATGATGTTTGGATCACTTTGAAACAAATATTTATGAATGTATGATCAAAGGATTAAGAGAATAGAAATGGAGATCTAGAACAGAAAGTTTTGGAGTGCAAAAGGTGGGAAAAAATTCCAGATTTAAGGTGGTATTTATAGGCAAAAAATTATGACAACTGGAGCGTGCCGGTCCCCTTAAATCATGGCCGGTCCCCTTAAAATTAAGGGGACCGCCCCTTATAATTAAGGGGGCCGCCCAGCTGAAACGGCCAGAAACTTTGTCTTTTAGTGGGGAAAGTTTATTTGGTGAAAAACTAACTGATTTTGGTTAAAAATTTGAATTCATATATTTAGTATGACTAAAACATTTTTCTTTATTACCAAAAGTGTTTTTCAAAAATATATAATATGTTTATGTAATTAAATAAACTTTCTAATAATTAATTAAATACCCCTTTGATCATAAATTGCACTAAACACTTTGTTTATTCATACCTTAAGTGATTTGGATGTAAAGAGAATGTTAATCACTAAATACTTGTTTATGTCACAAATTTTAGTTCTATGAGTTTATATTTTGTAATAATCAAAACATAGAGATATTGATAATATGTTAATAATATTTTTAGGCATTATTTATGTCAACAATCTCCCCCTTTTTGATTATTACAAAACCTTAAACTCAATAGGTCTAAAATTTGTTTTTAGACAAGTATTTTAGAGTTTACTATTCTCTTCTCCCTCTTTTTGTAAAATCAAAAAGGTTAATCCGAGTAAGCTTCATAGAAGAAGTTAAATGGGTAGAATGCTCCCCCTTGATGTATGCTCCCCCTCATTTGAGAGCACCAAGGAAACGAGCTATGGAAAGCTTGGCTACAAAAATATGTGAAGAGAACAAGACATATATATATATATATATATATATATATATATATATATATATATATATATATATATATATATATATATATATATATATATATATATATATGCAAAGCAACAATCATGCAAATAAAAATAGATTCATTCAAGCATATATAATCATAGAAATGATTAGCATTACAACATTCAATATGCTTGAAGCATATTGATTACAATAAAACAAAAGAAAAGACATAGTCCTATATTGCCAAAGAGAGCACTTGGACTTGCTTGCAACCCACGGTTGATTGTTTTATTTGCTTGAAGCAGAACATAAGCATAGAGCTTAGTTGTTAGATGGAGAGGGATATGGAGTGGGATATGGAGCGGAAGAGGTGGATCTCACGATGTTGTATCGAGTTAAGGGTGGCAAAGGATGAGGACTAGTGAGAAGATATTCAATCGAAGAAATATCATCACTCAAGTAGAGAATTTGTTTTTGAAGAAAGATGCAACAAGGGCAATAGTGAGTGTGGTTCGTAACTTGATCCAAGTTGAGAGAGTGGGGTAGGCAATTTTCATAGGGTGATGACAGAGGTTGCCCTTTGTTGCGTTGTGCACAATGCATAGCAAGGAGATCACTAAGATCATGGATTTGGGTTATTTCATCATGGAACTTTTGCTTTTCCGTGGCAATGTGGAGAGAATCATTGTGTTGATAAGGATGAATTGGGTTTGTGTAGTTGGAATCGTAGTTTGATGGTTGATCAAACTTGTATGGATCATTGTAAGTGGTTGGAGGATGAGATGTGTAGTTTGGCATGAAAGAAGATGTTTGGCCAATGTTGTATGGTTTGTAAAGAGGATCAAATGAATGTCCTTGTGAATTTGGTGTAAAGTTTGGGAAGTAAGTGGTTGGAGGTGTTGAGTGATTTCCAACTTCATTGGCTATGATGGATTTGTTTCGAGGGCTTTTTCTTCGCCGAATGAGTTTTTCCGTCATCCTTGCTAGCTTTGAGGCTTTTGGTTTTGGTTTGTTTGGATAAGTCACGAAGGGATGAATGGAGAGTGTTGAAGATTTGGGATATTTGTAGTGTAAGATTTGTGTGTTTATGGATGGATCAAGTTTGTTTGGGAGATTAGGACAAAATATGTTGGTGAAAATTAGGAAATGTAGGTTGAAATGGGCTAAAAAGCAGAAAAGATTCTGTAAACCCGTCCAGCAGATGGCCGGTCCCCTTAATTAGGGGGCGGTCCCCTTAATAATTAAGGGGGCCTCCTTTCATAATTAAGGGGGCCGCCCATATGGTGATTCCCAGATTGCCAGAATTGGGTTTTTGGCAGAAAATTTGCAAAAAGGTTGTGTTTTTGGATTTGGATTCAAGCAAGTTCAATTCCTTTAGGCAATATAGCATCTAATCTAATCAAGATATAGCATGCATGCAAAAACACTTAAGCAAAAGAGCAAACAAGCAACAAATAATAAGCTAGAGGAGACAAATAAAGGCAAGAACACTTAATCTACCTAAGGCAACTATCTTAGATCAAAGGCAAAGGCAACTAGTGAGTCAAAAATCTAGTGATGAAACAAGATGACAACATTATGAGTGATTTTGTCCTAGTGTGTGCCTATATGCAACAAATGTGGAGTTGTGATTGTTTCGACTCCCAAATGCAAAAAAAAAAATCTCTTAAGAAACAATCCAAAATCTCCTTGATTCGATTTTTGCTCGATCATGAATGTCAAAGATATATATTAGATTATATACCTTAACAATTTATGTGAGAGTTTATGCATGATTTTGGAAAAAGGTTTTTAGCATTAGTCAACAATGCAAGAGAAATGATGTTCATGTAATTCCTAGATGTGAGAATAGTTAAAAAAAATTGATTGGGTTTTAAAAAATAGTATATGCAAAGAAAAAAATATTTCCCAATCTTTAATTTTGTGCGAAATAGATTCCTAGACTCAGAATTGGAGAAGTAGAAGAAAAGTAAATCTTATGCAAATTTTATGCAAGAAAAAAGAAATGTCTAAATGCAATAGAATTTAGTCAACTTGTTCCATCATTCCTAATCCTAAACACAAGTGATTGAACAATTCACGCTTAAGGGGTTTAGTGAATATATCCGCAATGTTATCTTCCGATGCAACTTTTTCTATAGATATGTTCCCTTTTTGTACATTATCCCTAAGAAAATGGTGGCGTATTTCTATATGTTTAGTCCTAGAGTGTTGCACCGGATTTTTACTTAAATCTATCGCACCTTTGTTATCGCACATAATGGGAACATTTTCTAACCTAATGTCATAGTCTATAAGAGCTTGTTTCATCCATAGAGCTTGTTGACATGCCTTTCCAGCGCTTACATATTCGGCTTCGGTGGTAGAAATAGCAAGAGCGGTTTGCTTCTTCGAAAACCAAGATGTTAGACAACATCCCATAAATGTGCAAATACCGCTAGTGCTTTTTCTATCTACGTAGTCTCCCGCATGATCCGAATCCGCATAGATGATGGTTTCTATGCCGGATCCCTTAGGATACCATAATCCTAAGTGTATAGTGCCTTTAATGTATCGGAAGATACGCTTAACCGCTTCTAGGTGAGAGGTTTTGGGATCCTTTTGAAAACGGGCACAAAGGCATACACTAAACATGATATCGGGTCTACTTGCCGTCAAGTATAGTAAACTACCTATTATTCCTCTATACTTGGTGTTATCTACGGACTCACCTTCATCATCCTTTGTGAGTTTCACTTCCGTAGACATGGGAGTTTTCATGGGTTTTGAGTCTTCTAGGCCAAATTTATTATGCATTTCCTTAATGTACTTAGATTGGTTAAAGAATATTCCATCTTCTAATTGTTTTATTTGTAATCTGATGAGGCGAAAAATAAACCGTTTTTAGGGGGTCATTTAAGCCCGGAATTGAATTTATTTGATCAAATATTGCCCTAAATCGTTCCTTTTGTGATTTTAGGTACTTTGGGAGTGAATTCTGGAAAAGGAAGCATTTTGGACGTTTTTGGAGCATAAAAGTGAAGAAAACGGCAAAGACTTAATTTTCCATGCTGAGAACAGTACCTGACGGCGTCAAGAAGGGAATTGTGACGGCGTCAGGAGTAAAATCCATGACGACCCAGATAAAACCTGAAGGCGTCAAGAGAAGGGCGTCAAGAGTTATTTTGGTGACGGCCTGAAAATGGACTACACGTGACGGCGTCAAACCCAGATCTAGGCAGTCCGAGGACTTTATTGGCGGCGAGACGACGGCGTCAGACATTTACTCTTGACGCCGTCACCTCACAAAATCTATATATACTTTTCTATTTTTTATTCATTAGAAGAGGAACTTGTGTGGAGAATACTAGGGTTGAACCTAATAAACCCTAGGTCGTTTGTAACAGTATTTTCAAGGGTTTTCACCCCTTGAAACCTTTCATGTTCAATTAAGATAAGTCCTCTTTCAATTCATTCAATATGTCTATGTGTTGTTTGAATATATCTTATGCTTGTCTTGATTATAACATGCTAGGCTAGATCTTTCATGTGTTTGCTTAGATGTAATGAAACCTAGATGTTGATTATAGGTTGATTGCTTGTTTATAGTTGTAATGGATGAATGATTTCAATGTTAGGCTTAAGAAAACTGGCAGATCTTCATTGTGTAACTTGCTTGAACGTCTTAAGAAACATGAACCGATGTGTACTAGGTTTTTATGATTGTATTTAATGCATGAGCGAATTCTAGTGATTCCATGTTAGGAGCTTCTTAGCCGGCTCGACATAGGAGTGAAGTAGGAGCTTATAGGATTGGGTAAGTAAGTACGCCACCCCATGAATGGTATTAAGAAATACAATTCGTCATCCATGCAACTGTAACAAGTAATTAACCTGTAAAAAATATCTAGGGAGTAGTGAAATCTAAGTAAACACAATTTAGTTTATTTTCATTTTTCTTAATTTAGTTTATTTTCATTTTTATTATTTTATTTTGATTGCATCTTAGTTATTGGGTTAGTTGAGTAGCAACTAATTCCGCCCACTCCTTAAAAAACCGAGATTTTTAATTGCTTTATAAAAACATAAAAATACAAAAAGAATCATTCCTCATCTCTAGACCTAGTCTTTAGGTTTTCTAATCCTAGCGACACTATTCCCAAGTTGAACGATCAATCCCCCGGTACTTGTCACTATACTATACAACAACGATCAGGTACACTGCCTGGTGGGAGTTGTAAGCTTCTCGAGATCCCTCGAGAGGTAAAGCCTGGTGCAATTCCCATGCATCAAGTTTTTGGCGCCGTAGCCCGGGGAATAGTTATTGTCTAGGTTATGATTTCTTTTTATTAGGTCTACTTGCTAGATTCCTTTCTAGTAAGATTTTATTTTTATTTTTAGGTTCTCTTTAGTCTATCTTATTTCATCGTGTTTTTGTTCGTACCTCTTTACCATCCAACATCATGGAAGATGGTAACATCTTTGAACCCATCAACCCACCACAACAAGACCACCCACAAAACCCACCACTAGCTAACCAACCTCTTAGGCTCCGAACCCTAGGAGAGTATTCCCGACCTAGCCACCAAGGCTAGCGAAACACCATTGAGCTCACCCAAGGAGCCAATGTGTCTCCCTTGCGATCTGACACCATCCGGTTGGTGCAAAGCGGATGTGCATTCCATGGAATTCGTTCCGAAGATCCAAATCAACATCTCAAGGACTTCCTTAAAATAGTAGATTCTATAGACCTTGATGCTACAACTGGAGAGTCAACCCGATTACGCCTATTCCAATTCTCTCTACGTGATCAAGCTAGTCAATGGCTTGAGCGTTTACCCGCGGGATCCATCACCTCATGGGATGATCTCACCACTCGTTTCCTTGCTCAATTTTTCCCACCGGGGAGAACTACCAAGCTTAGAAATGATATCTTGATGTTCCAACAACGTCAAGGTGAAACTCTATATGAAGCATGGACTCGTTTCAAGGACTTACTCCAAAAAGTCCCTCATCATGGCATAGATCTTTGGCTCCAAGTCCAAATCTTCTATGACCATATCGATCTCTCCACAAGGCGAACCATTGACCAATCGGCCGGTGGTAAGCTACGTGATCTAAGTGGGGAACAATCATGGGAACTCATAGAAGATCTTGCTCTCTATGACAACGAAAGTTGGAATGATCCCCGTGATTTGAACAAAACGGTCAAGGCAATATCTTTGCCTTCGAACAATTCTAGCACTCCCGACCGTAGGATCATGGAACTTGAGGACCAAGTCAAGTTTCTCATGAAATCTTACGAAGCTCCTAAGCCTTCAATCCAAGTGAACAAAATCACTTCTTCATGCGAATTATGTAGTGGTCCCCATGACACTCGTGATTGTGTGGAACTCCCCGGAACAGCTTTTGCGGACTACGCATCCTCGCGTACCGACGAAGCGGGAGATAAGTGGTACACTTTCAAACCCGAGCCAAACCCTTATGGTGATTCCTACAACCCTTCTTGGAAAAATCACCCAAACCTTAGGTGGAAACAAAACCAAACCAATTCTTCCAATCCGCCTAATCGTTACCAACCAAACAGTCCACCCTCCAACCGTACTTTCAACAACAATCCTTCCAACAACTATGGTAGTACCAACAATCTTGAAGGATTGATGTCCAAGTTTATGGCATCTCAAGAAGCTCGCATATCTAAGTTTGAAGCCGATTTCAAACAAAAGCAAAGCGAGATGACCACCAAAATTGACACATTGTTGAAAGTTCTCAATGACCGAGAAATGGGAGCACTCCCAAGCGACACGATCAAGAACCCGAAACTAAACGTTAATTCCATATCATCAATTTCGTCACCCACTTCTTGTTCGCAATACTACTCGGTTAAATCTACGAGCACGTGTTTCAAACAAAACCAAATTCTTCAAAAGGACCAATCAAATAAAACACCCGACATAAAACCGGTCAAAAGCATAGTTGAAACACCTCCTACGCAAGACCTTGACGATGAATTCAAGGAGCTTCACCTTGAACGCCCCGTCATTAATGTCTTAGCCCGTGCTCCCTACTATAGTGCCCTCCTAGAAAAGTATGAGAAGTTTAAACTAGGTAAAAATGGGACCGCCTTCGTTTAAAACAAGTTGCCTAAAAAGCTTGATGATCCGGGTATATTTGTTTTGCCTTGTAAGATAGGAAGATCCGAAGCTTTTGACACACTAGCCGGTTTAGGGTCAAGCCTCAACTTGATTCCCTTATCCCTTTTTACCACTCTCAAGCTAGGAAAGTTAGAGGAGATGGAGGTATTAATTGGTCTAGCGGATGGGAGTATTGCCCACCCGGTTGGGATGTTAGGCTTAAGAAAACTGCCAGATCTCCATTGTGTAACTTGCTTGAACGTCTTAAGAAACATGAACCAATGTGTACTAGGTTTTTATGATTGTATTTAATGCATGAGCGAATTCTAGTGATCCCATGTTAGGAGCTTCTTAGCTGGCTCGACATAGGAGTGAAATAGGAGCTTATAGGATTGGGGAAGTAAGTACGCCACTCCATGAATGGTATTAAGGAATACAATCCATCATCCACGCAACTGTAACAAGTAATTAACCTGTAAAAAATATCTAGGGAGTAGTGAAATCTAAGTAAACACAATTCTCCCATATATTGCTCACACCACTATCTTAATTTAGTTTATTTTCATTTTTATTATTTTATTTTGATTGCATCTTAGTTATTGGGTTAGTTGAGTAGCAACTAATTTCGCCCACTCCTTAAAAAACCGAGATTTTTAATTGCTTTTATAAAAACATAAAAATACAAAAAGAATCATCCCTCATCTCTAGACCTAGTCTTTAGGTTTTCTAATCCTAGCGACACTATTCCCAAGTTGAACGATCAATCCCCCGGTACTTGTCACTATACTATACTACAACGATCAGGTACACTGCCTGGTGGGGGTTGTAAGCTTCTCGAGATCCCTCGAGAGCTAAAGCCTGGTGCAATTCCCACGCGTCATAATCCTAGGAAGAAGTTAAGTTCACCCATCATACTCATCTCAAACTCATCATGCATGATTTTGGCAAATTCATCACACATGTCTTGACAAGTTGATCCAAATATAATGTCATCAACATATATTTGGACAATGATGAGATTTGGGTCTTTCCTTTTAGTGAAAAGAATGTTATCTACCATTCCCATGTAATAATCATGTTTAATAAGGAAGGCTTTTAATCGATCATACCAAGCTTTGGGAGCTTGTTTGAATCCATACAAAGCTTTCTTTAACTTATAAACATAATCAGGTTTTGCGAAGTCAATGAATCCTGGAGGTTGTGCCACATATACCTCCTCATTGATAAAACCGTTAAGGAATGCACTTTTCACGTCCATTTGGAATAACTTAAAATCTAGGGCGCATGCATAGGCAAGTAGTATCCTAATAGATTCTAGTCTAGCTACGGGGGCATAAGTTTCATCATAATCAATTCCTTCTTGTTGATTATAACCTTGGGCAACTAACCTAGCTTTATTCCTAGTAACTATTCCATTTTCATCTAACTTATTCCTATATACCCATTTAGTTCCTATGATGGTCATATTCATTGGATTTGGGACTAATTCCCAAACATCATTTGCCTTAAATTGATTTAATTCTTCTTGCATAGCTATAACCCAACTTTCATCTTTTAAAGCCTCATTAATATTCTTAGGTTCTATTGTTGAGAGGAAACAAAAGAAATTATTTTTATCTTGGGCTTGTGACCTAAGGGTTCTTTGGTTAAGATGTCCTATTATATTATCTAGTGGATGTGATCTAGATTCTTTAACATTTACAATTTCGTTATTTCCTAAGTTAATGTCTTCATTATCATTTCCTATGGGTTTTGTTTTACTAACCTCAATAGCTTCGTCTTCGACTAAGTCATCATCTTCTAAAGGTAAAGTTTTAGGAGGTGGTGGTGTTTCATCAAATGTTACATTTAGTGATTCTTCTACTTTCATGGAGTGTTTGTTAAGTATTATAATGCTTTACTATTTTGTGAGTATCCTAAAAATATTCCTTCATATGATTTTGGATCAAACTTAGTGAGGTAATCCTTAGTGTTTAGAATATAACATTTACTTCCAAATACCCTAAAGTAGCTTAAGTTTGGTTTTCTACATCTTAGTAACTCATAAGGAGTTTTTCCTAGAATTCTCCTAATTGATACCCTATTAATAATATATGTTGATGTATCTACAGCGTGACACCAAAATTTTTGTGGGATGGATTGTTCATTTAACATTGTTCTATTCATTTCTTGTAGTGACCTATTTTTTCTTTCTACTACGCCATTTGATTGAGGAGTACGAGGAGCGGAGAAATTGTGAGATATTCCATTTAAATCACAATATTTTCCGAATTGTACTTCATTGTCAAATTCCCTACCATGGTCCGTCCTAATGGCTACTATTGTGCATCCTAGTTTATTTTGAATCATTTTACTAAATATTTCGAATTTTTCAAAGGCTTGGGTCTTGTCACTTAAAAACCTAGTCCACGTGTATCGTGAATAGTCACTTACTATTACTAAGGTATATTTGTTTCCTCCATAGCTCCGCACAGCAGATGGACCAAAAAAATCCATATGTAATAGTTCTAGGCACCTAGTAGTGGATACTATATTCTTAGCTTTGTGACTAGCATGGACTTGTTTTCCAATTTTACATGCATCACAAAAATGCTTGTCATATTTTAGATTAGGCAAGTTTCTAACTAGTTCTTTAGAGGCCAAAGATTGTATTTGTTGCATGTTAGCATGTCCTAATCTCCTATGCCACAATGTGGAGTTTTCGTCTAGGGTCGTTAGGCATATCCTATCCTCAGGTTTGTTTCCTAGTTTCATAACATATATGCCTCCTTTCCTAATTCCTCTACCTATAATTTTTCCATTCTTAACTATTTCGCTATCCTCTTCGGTAAAGGTAACTCTACATTTATTATCGCATATTTGTCCTATACTAAGCAAGTTATATGTTAAATCATCTACATGCTCTACATTTTCAATAGTAAGTGAGTCTTGAGAAATCGTACCTTTGCCAATGATTTATCCACGTAAGTCACTATCGAAGATAACGTTACCTCCATTGTATGCCTTGTATGTAGAAAATAGCTTTCGGTTCCCCGTCATGTGCCTCGAACATCCGCTATCCTTGATCCATTCATCAGGCTCCAAGTCAATTCCTAAACATATTTCGTCGGATCCTTTTGCCATAAAACACTTTTCGTCTCTTGGTTTTTCCACTTCTTCTTTGTCACTATCACTCCATGTTCCACTAACAAAGGCGCCTTGATTTTCATAACCCGGGGGCTTTAGACATTCGCCAATGAGATGATTTGGACTTCCACATCTAAAGCACTTTCTTTTCCCGTAGTTATCACTTCTATTTCTTTGGAACGGTTTTCTTTCGTCTCGTGGTGATCTAGTGAATCTTCCTCGTCTCTTGAAGAATTTCTTGAATTCTCTTACGGCCATTGCATATTCTTCGTCTTCACTCTCGTCACTTGAATCATCATCGTCACTAGGTTCCTTTTTGGCTTTTAGAGCAATGGATTTGGTTTGTTCTTTCTTGACTTTGACCGTTTCCGAATCTCTTCTTATAATTTCTTCATGGACCTTCAAGTTGCCAATAAGTTCATCTAGTGATAACGTCATCAAATTCTTTGATTCTTCAATTGCCGTGACCTTAGCTCGCCATTTCGGATGCAATGACCTAAGAAATTTCCTAACACAATTTTTACTAGAAAATGTCTCATCAAGTGCTTTTAAACTTATGATAATAGTGTTAAATTTAGCAAAAGCATTATCAATTGATTCCTCTTCCAGAATCGTAAATTGTTCATATTGTTGTACAAGAAGATCTATTTTGTTATCTTTAACTTGACTATTACCTTGGTGAGTAATTAGTAAAGAATCCCAAATTTCTTTTTTGCGGTTTTACACATAAAAATTCTTTCATATTCTTTGCGTGGTAACGCATTATAAATAACCATTTTAGCCTTTCAAATCATCATTTTGTTTTTCAAAAGATACAATTTCATCCATTTTAGTTTCAACATTATATTGAATAGGGGGAAATCACCAAAGGTAATGACATGCCAAAGATCAAGATCTTTTGATTTCACATAAGTTTCGAATCTATTTTTCCAATATAAAAATCCATCACTTTCAAATAGTGGTGGTCTTTGCATAGATTGCTCTTCTAAATATTTTAAAGATTCCATAGATCGTTACAAGTTTTAAAATACAATATATTTTAAAAAATCTTGCTAGACGTGGCTCTTGATACCAATTGTGGAAAACTAGAAGGGGGGTTGAATAGTTTTACGTCTTTTTAATTTGTTACAAAAGATTGTTTGAAAGTTTTCTTTGTTTTCAAAAATTTAGATTCAATACTATGTGATATCAAGTCTTGCACAATATGAACAACAATATATATGTACGATAAAGCAATAATAATGTAAGTAAAGAAATAAATGAGAGATGGAAAGATCGAACTGCGAGACAAGAGATTTATAGTGGTTCGGCTACAAGGTCACCTTCCTTGCCCTACTCCACTCCCCGAGCACCTAACTCGAGAGTTTTCTTCACTATGTCAACAAGCTCCCTTATGGCGGAGAAAACCTTACACACCACAACTTCGTCACAATTTGATCACAACTTCTACACAACTTCTTCACACCAATCTACTTCACACCAATACTTCTTCACACATTTCTACTTCACACCTATTTACTTCACACCAATCTACTTCACACCAATCTTCTTCACACCTTTCTACTTCCTAACTCTTCTTCTTCACAATAAACTACTAACCTATCACACTACTTATATACCTAGCGAAGCTATCTTCTATCAAATATTCACAACTAATTACACAAAGAGATAGATACAATGGATGATGCTCTAACAACTTAGATGTGGAGATCACAACAAGTTGTAATACTTCTTGTCATGAGGGATAGAAGTATTCTTCTCTTGCACTTGAGAGGATGATGTTTGGATCACTTTGAAACAAAGATTTATGAATGTATGATCAAAGGATTAAGAGAATGGAAATGGAGATCTAGAACAGAAAGTTTTGGAGTGCAAAAGGTGGGGAAAAATTTCAGATTTAAGGTGGTATTTATAGGCAAAAATTTCTGACAACTGCAGCGTGCCGGTCCCCTTAAATCATGACCGGTCCCCTTAAAATTAAGGGGACCGCCCCTTATAATTAAGGGGCCGCCCAGCTGAAACGGCCAGAAACTTTGTCTTTTAGTGGGGAAAGTTTATTTGGTGAAAAACTAACTGATTTTGGTTAAAAATTTGAATTCATATATTTAGTATGAATAAAACATTTTTTTTTATTACCAAAAGTGTTTTTTTAAAAATATATAATATGTTTATGTAATTAAATGAACTTTGTAATAATTAATTAAATACCCCTTTGATCATAAATTGCACTAAACATTTTGTTTATTCATACCTTAAGTGATTTGGATGTAAAGAGAATGTTAATCACTAAATACTTGTTTATGTCACAAATTTTAGTTCTATGAGTTTATATTTTATAATAATCAAAACACAGAGATATTGATAATATGTTAATAATGTTTTTAGGCATTATTTATGTCAACACGGTTTATACTATATTTGATACAACAAGTTTAAAGATTTTTAAACGGAAACGTATTCACCCCCTCTCTACGATTTCACAGACTTGGTAATGAATGATACAAATTTGGATTTTTGGGCGCAAAAGAAAGTCACATCGAATTCGGTTTGGTTTATACTAAATTCGTTTCATTTCAGTTTGTCCTTCAAAAAACCCGACTCGAAGACCCTGACCTGACATAAACCTTTAAGTTTTGCCCCCATATAGATTCTTTTCTGGTACCGCCCCTACTTAGGCAGAACCTTGATTTTCCAAATTGAAGAGAGAAATGGATTACCATGATAATTCATATTTTCAACTTCAGAACATTGATTTTCCCAAAAATATATATGAACAAATATATATATAAACAATATGTTCTTTCATATCTATATCCAAACTTTTATAATTACATCATAATGTTCTTTCATTAGTCGAGGCCAAAAAGTATACATGAATAATATAATTATGATCGAAATAAATAATAGTCTTAGTATTTAAAATTAATATAATTATAATTAAATATATATATATATATATATATAGGGTAGGGATCTAGTAAGAATAAAAACTAAAATAAGAAGAATATGAATAAATTTTAGCCACACATTTCAAATAAGGGAGAGATTTTTATGGGGAGATGCATCTATTTTAATAGGTGCATCTGAAATGTGTGGTTGTGGTTTCTTATTATCTTTCTTATTTTAATTTTTCTTCTTATTTGATCCTAACTCTATATATATATATAAATATATATTTATATTTATATGAGAATTTAAAAGTTTGAGAAAAATATCTATGTAATTTTGAAAAATTTAGAAAAGACAATGGTATAACTACGAAAATAAAAAGAATATTTATGTAATGTTAAACTTTAAAAAGAATATCTCTACAAATCTGTATGAAATCCGCATGCATGCAGAAGACGGTTCATTAATTGGTTTGGAATGTTTTAACCCAAAAAAACGTCACTTATAATTTGACTTTAACATTAGCGTCCAAAAAAATATGTCTACGCGAATTTTCGAAAGATACAAATTACATGAAGCATGTGGGCCTTTGTGTGTTGGGTTGTCGAGGCTCACTAAAATATATTATCTTGTTCTTAACATAAATTTACGTGTTAGAGCATGCCCATACGTAACATGCGTTAAAACTTAACGCTGTGTCACGTCAGCGTCACATCAGCTTTTACACTTTAATTCAACACTTTAACTTAACACCTACATCAATAACTCAGTCTTAACTCAGCTTTAACTCAAATATTTTCAAATTCTACCCTCAACTAAAACTATTATTTTATTTAATAACTAATAAAAACAACTTATATTAATACTTAAAATTTAAACATACATTAAACTTAAACGCAAGTTACATTAAACATGAAACATAAAGTACGATAATTAAACATAAAACTAAAATAATTAAACATAAAACTGCGAATCAATAGAACGAATCGTCGGACACCCACCCTTCATGACTCGAATAGGAGGCACTCGAATCGTCCTCACTGGTTGGCACACGGTCTATTCCATTTGCCCATCGCCATTCTGCTCGACGGTTTTGACGATTCTGTTTAGCTTTTGCTCGCTGCTCACGAGCTCTTGTTTCCCTTTCTTCCTCTGCTTCAACACGTAACAATTCTTGCATATTTTGTTCTTCAAATTCTTCATCAGTCAACCCTCTCCAAATGGGTTGGTTTTCCACCGGTTGATCGGGTTGTTGGACAACATGTGGATTAGGCACCGATTCATTATCCGGTGTGAATACCGGAAAGATGTCTTCCGGTGGAGTGTTCAAAGTCATGCTGGAGCTTGGGAATTGCTGGCCAAAGTCATGATCACTTGGGAATTGCTGGGAAAAATCACGGTGAGTGGGAAATTGTTGGGAGAAGTCACGGTGAGTTGGAAATTGTTGAGAGAAATCTTTGCGAGACATTGTTTAAGAGAAATGTTTGAAAATTATGTGTGAATTGAGTGAGAATTAACTGTGAAATGAAATGGTGTTAAATAAGCTCAAAAATCCCGCCCATTGATTTGAAATTTTGAATTTTAAACGTTTAAACAAAATCCCGCCCATTGATTTCAAATTTTGAATTTTAAACGTTTAAACAAAATCCCGCCCATTCATTTCAAATTTTGAATTTTAAACGTTTAAAAGAATCCCGCTTCTGCATCTGTATTTTGAATTTTTCAAATTTTAAAAATCCCTTATAAATAACACAACATCTAATATTTTTCTTCACACATCTCTTCACCACTATCTAATACTTTTCTTCACACATCTCTTCACAATGAATAATCGTTGGTTAATGGAAGAAGAAGTCTTGCTAGCTATCGTATGTCGTAGATATAACGCTATTTACAAAGAGTTGCAGCGTACCAGTCAAGACACCAATCGTCTCACCAATGCAAACCGAATTTATTATGAACGCTATGGGAGAGAACTACATTACCCACAAGTGTGGTTCACTCTGAGAAACACAAGGGCATGGGACAGATACGATGAGTAATGATCTTTTATGTTAAGTATTCCGATTCGTTTCTTTCTATTATTCGTATCGTGATTAGTTGTTTCCTGTATCGTTTGTAACCATGTTAACTTTGTATGGTGTTTATGTAATGTTTACGTTTTTATTAATGAAATTAATGTTTTATTAAGTTTTTAGTTTATTTATTTATTTACTTATTTTGAAATCTTATAAAAGATCACAAGTTCAAACCATGTGTCTTTGAAATCTTATAAAAGATCACAAATTACAAGGGCCAAAATTGTCAACACACAAACATAAATACAGGGACCAGAAGTGTAATTTTTTTTTTTTAAGCAAATGTGGCTTAACGCCACGTTAGTGGCTTAACTTGCCACGTTAACGTGGCCTTAACGCAGCCCTCCACATCAATAACGCACGTTAACGTGCGTTAAAACTGCCTTAACGCAGCCCTCCACGTTACGTGTGCTCATGCTCTTACATGCATGATTTAACAAAATTTTCTCAATTTTGACAATCGATGGGCCAACATAAGTTGTTTTAAGAGGTTGTTATCTATACTTATCAAGTTAATCTCAGTAGTGAGGTCAAAAAGATTTTCCCAACTACCTTTTATTTTATTATAATCACAGTTTTTTCCTACGTAGTTAGATTAGTTAGATTAGTTTTAGAATCTGTACGAGATTTGAACCGATAGTATAACGAGTAAATATTATTTCAATAACCTTGTTTTGAAGTTAAATTTTGTGACAATTCATAAATCTATGATTTTGTAATGTTATGATTTTTATATAAAATTATGTTAAATTTTTAATACTCATATAATTATAATATCCGTGCATGCACGAGTTTTTACATAATTTTTCATTATGTGTTAAGAGGTGTGATCCTCTACAAAGGGGACTAAAAATACAAAGTCTACAAAGGCTAGAAAGGCACTCACTATGTGACAAGTGTCCACCACCCACCCACTCCCTCATTTTTTTCTTTTTAAATTCGGTTAGGGAACATTTTGGTCATTTTAACCCGTTTCTTTATTCCACTCTAAAACTTCAAACGCGAATGTCTTTCAAACGAAAAACTTTTACGAAAAACCGATTTCACCATAATTTTTAAAATTTAATCCTCTTTAATTTGGTATAAATCTTGTTAAATATTTTGAACTTTTTTTTTACATATAAAGTGAATCTTGATTTTCTTGATTTTTTTGTCATTTTCGGCCCTATTTTTTACCCTCATAAATGTCGAATCGTTAAAAACTTAAAACATGAAAGTTATAGATTTTTGTTCACTCTTTACACAGGTTTTTGAATCACTCAAATCCGATCTCATATGAGTAAGATAACACATGTTAAAGATGGTGTTTAACTCATATTTGTTGCACACAATGTGTTTGATGAAATGTCTAGCTTATATATTTTGTGTTAAAATTGAGCTAAATGCACTAATTTTTGTTTCTCAATGCATTATTAATCATTTTATTAATGTAAGACTCAAAAAGTAAAGTTTTTTAATCACTATATTTTTAAAATATACATTTAGTTCATCAGTTAGGTTATTAGGTTCATCAGTTAGGTTACTTTGGTTCATCGGTTTTTATGGTAACATTTTTGACTAATTGATGAACCTAAACACATAACACATGACAAATAATTATAAGTTCATCAATTAGTCAATAACTGATAAACAAACTGATGAACCTAAAATTAATGAACCTAACTGATGAACCTATAATTATAGGTTCATCAGTTAGTCAATAACTGATAAACTAAGTGATGAACCTATAATTAATGAACCAAAAATCAATGAACCTAACTGATGAACCTATAATAAGTCAATAACTGATGAACCTATAATTATAAGTTCATTAGTTAGTCAATAACTGATGAACCTATAATTATAAGTTCATTAGTTAGTCAATAACTGATGAACCTATAATTATAGGTTCATCAGTTAGTCAATAATTGATGAACCCAAACATTTGATCAAATTTGATGAACCTGAAATTGATGAATCTGTAAAAATTGATGAACCAAAGTAACTGATGAACAAAATGTTTAACTGATGAACCTATAACCTATAACTTAACTGATGAACAAAACATAACCTAACTGATGAACCTAATAACCTAACTGATAAACTAAATGTATATTTTAAAAATATAATAATTAAAAAACATCACTTTTTGAATGTTACATTAACAAAATTATTAATAATGCATTGTGGGACAAAAATAAGTGCATTTAACTCGATTTTAAGACAAAAAATCTAAGCTAAACATTTCATCAAACACGTTGTGTGCAACAAATATGACTAAAACGTCATTTTTAACGTGTGATATCTCACTCATATCATATCGGATTTGAGTGATTGAAATTTCTGGGTAAAGAGTGAATCAAAATCTACAACTTTCGTGTTTTAAGTATATTATGATTCGGCAATTTTTAAGGTAAAAAATAAGGTCGAAATAGCAAAAACATCAAGAAAATCATGACCCAGTGAATATGTCAAAAAAAAATGTTTCGAAAAAATTTAAAAGATTTATACCAAATTAAAGAGAATCAAATTTTAAAAATTATGGTGAAATCGGTTTTTTCTAAAAGTTTGTCGTTTAAGAGATATATGCGTTTGAAAATTGAGGTGGAAAAAAAACGGGTCGAAAGACCAAATTACCCCTGAGCGGATTTTATGTATAATTTAGAATGTGGGACACGTGTCACACTATGAATAGCTTTGTACACTTTGTAATTTTTCTCACTTTGCAAGGGATCCGTATTCTATGTGTTAATATCAATTAATATTGTATAGATTTTCGTTGCAAGAAAGATTTAACTTTGTTTAACTGACATGGTGTTTATGTTGATGACTTTGTTTAAATTTAACTATTAATATCAATTTGTAGACATTATGTGTGTTTAGTAATGCATAATCACCTTGAAAAAAAAATATGTGTCGTTGTAATATGTAGAATCCCGTCTATTTATTTTCATCTCACAGTAATGTGTGAGAACGTGCCTTCATTTTGATATTTATATTTCTGTTAATAATAATTAAGCCGATTTGTAATCTTGTGCACCGGTCAAACTTATAAAGAGGAATAATATGGGTCGCTATTGAATGCTGATAGTTAAAAAAAATACTTTTTTCCACATATCCTTCTCATAAAAAAGAAACAACATGATTTGTTCGTATATATAAATTTCGTGTATTTAATTGCATTTCACAATAACTCGTGTTAGTCTTTTTATATTATAATTATGTTCAAATATATTAGTGCAATATATATTGATAATAATATTTATAAATAACATCAACATATTGTTGTATTTTTTTATAAAATAAAATGGTATAAAGTCTAAGAGGTATTTATTAAATTTATAAACTTATTAAAAAAAACATGAAAACCGGTAATTATACTTTATTTAAACCTTAACAACTAAAGTTTATAAATTACGCCTCTTTTATTACATTTTTTTTTACAAATTGACACATATGCTATTCAACATACGCTTCCTAAAAGTTTTTTTTTTTTTTTTTTTTTTTTTTTTTTTTTTTTTGCTTTTCTGGTGCTGCTGCTAGACAGGCTTAATTTTGCTTATATTTTCCAAACGATTACTGCAAAGTGTTATTCACATAGTCATGGTTTGCAAATACTTTCAAATTGACACATTGAACTTTAATTTTGATTTTTATTGACCGATAGCAATTCTCGATTTTGCCACGTAGATATAATTATGCACTCACGTTTGTCTAATTATGAATTATTGGGCTCTTTTTCTAATTTGTAGAATAATAAGTGATTTGGAAGTTGGAACACACATTAATAGAATATAACTTTAATATGAAATATCCTCTTACTACATGATAGAAGTGAAAGTATTTGCAAACCATGACTATGTGAATAACACTTTGTAGTAATCGTTTGGAAAATATAAGCAAAATTAAGCCTGTCTAGCCAAAAAAAGTCAAACACGTGTTATTTGTATTGTAATTTACATAAGAGAAGATTTAAAAGAAGAAATTGAGTAATTAAATAGCAAATGAGTTTGAACTAAATTTTGTCCTTATCTTAGCATCCAAAGTCACAAATATTAGGCATTTGGAAAAAGAATGGAGATAAAGTATGTCTGAAAATGTAGTTTTGTTTTATATAATCATGTAATGAACAAGGATATCTGTATGATAATCACTACTCGTTCATGTTTCTTCCTTTCTTTTTTGGTTTCCCATGTTTGGGTAAAGGGTTTTTTTACCCTAGTAAATGGGGTTTCCCATGTTTTGACACATCCATGATCATTTTCTTATAGATAATACCTGTTTGAAAGCTATTTACGTCACACACTCGCTCGCACGTACTTTGTAGATGAAGATGTAAGTGGTTTGAAGGACCAACATCTAAACGTCGCCAGGTGACGGACGACGAACATCGTTAACTATTATCATGTGGCAAGAATTACGTGTCACAAGCGAATCCCCTTTTATCCAACAACCCTTTTACCCAGCGGTCACCGCTGAGAACCAAGCATGTGCCACCTATCCGGATATCGCAAGATAGGGTCCCCCACGTGTGGCACCTAGGTCAGGTATAGCTCAACGACCCATCTCTTCATTATATCGCATAATTGGGGTAATATAAATACAACCACCTTAGTTGATTCATTTAACACACAACATTTACAACATGTTTACTCTCTACATTAATTACTAGCTAGCCCTTCGTCCTGAACCCAACCTAACTCTCACGTTGGAGCTTGGTCTCGGGACAAAATCCGAGACGAGGCTAAAACATGTCTGTTATCTGTGACAAGTCAACGTTGGGTGTGACAGCAAGGCTTCCGAAAGACCTAATGCACAATAAGCACGAGGAGCAGTTTATTGCTTCTACAAACTGGCACCATTCGTGGGACCCGAACCCACGAACACATTTAAGAAAAGCGATACCCTGCCCAGCGATTTTAAGACCGCACTGAATCCTGGATGCCTCCAATGAGTGGTAAGCCCCGCCATGTACAAAAGGTCAGGAAGAGGTCTTCAAAGGTCAATTAGTTCGGTACTAAGAAGATCTACATCTCGTTGGTAGAAACCGAAGGTCAGTTTGGGATCAATGACGTTCGAGTCATGATGAAATAGACAAAAAAAAATCTTTTAAAAGTCGTAGCCTTTACACTGTAGAAGTTGTCTCTACGTCGTAAGGTGTAGGCATCTCGAATACACAATTCCTGCACTTTTCACTTTCTACCAAAACTGAACTTATACCAAACATTAAAATTTGCAAACTTAAATACAAACTTCATTTACATTAACATGTAGGTATAAGTTCATAGTTTTCTTTCATAACACGCGGAAACGATATCACACAAAATATGAGTATTAATCCAAAACCTTTTTTGACCCATTTTCATAGTTTGTACATGACACCTTTACATGCACAATAAAATGAAGACCATTGATATAGGGACCTAACTAAATGAACCTAAAAAGTGACCTAATGCATAAATGACTTGTACAATGACATCATTGTACAAGTTATTTATGCATTATGTTACCTTTTAGGCCCCTTTACTTGAAAACAATTAAGTTATCTGAAATGACCAACACTTTACAAATGAACATTACTTAACCAAAACGTAGAGGTTTAAACTTGGTTTCAACATTGATTCAAAAGCTCTACTTGCCTTCTAAGCACCAAATGGGCAATTAAACTCTACTTCACCACTTCATTCCTCATGAGCTTGGCCTTTACCTTTATCTTGGGCACTTGAGTCTACAAAAACAGGAACAACTAAAAATGTAAGCATTAAAGATAAGTAAGTAAATGACATAACTATGCTAACATCTTATGATCCAAACACTATGATCATCACATAACTTTAGCTAGTTTTAACAACTAACTAAGCTAAATAAGTAAAGGAAGCACATAAACATAACCACCAACCTAAGTTGACCTTACCACATCCAACATAAGTTGGACCTAAACCATTCCTTAGCTAGTCAAAGACTAACTAACGAATCCTAGCATTGGATCAAAGCTAGCTAATTTATGGTTCCTATACGCTTAACACATACACTCAATATCATAAACATTATGATAAAGCTATACATAACAAGTTAAACCAATTTACTTACCTCAAACTCGGCTACTCTATCACGAAATGTCAACACCAAATCACTTGATTCCTAAACAAGAATCACTATCAACATAAGAATTTTCTCATTACATGAGAAAAGGGTTTTACACTACATCCTTTAAAAGTATTATATCATCACTTTATCTCAAATAACTCTTTACCCAAAATACCCAATTTGACATGCATGAACCCTAACTTCAATTATGCAAATTAACTTAAATTAGGCATTCTTACCTTGTGGGGATGATGGTTAGGAAATAAGTTCTTGAAAAGATGCACTAATTCACTACTAAAGATCACTAGGAATTGATTTCTTTCTTGTTCTTGCCTTTATCTCACATCACCACACAAACACTAGATAAATGAGGATAGTTTTGGAATGTGGTGTATATATGGTTTATGAAATATGGACTTAGTTTTCATACATTGCACTGTCAATCTCTCAAGCCTCACTTTCTTAACGATGGCTACAAATAACTTACTAAACAAAACATACATACATTTGACTTTTGTTTGGCTTTCAACTTAATACTTATTGACTGACCAACCAAATAAAGTCTTTGAACACATAAATATAATAGTCAAACTAATACTAAGACATTTTATAATAAAAATATGTCAACAAATTTCGAGGTGTAACACCTAATGTCTTCAAGGAATGGCGATCGAAATGGCTATTTTGTCCATAAGGAAAAACATGTCCTTCCAAAGCTTGATCTCGGATATCGTCTCGTTGAAACAGTAGACGGAACCCTAACCATTACGTCTCTCAAACAAAAACCAGTGCCTTTGTTTGCTTAAATTATAAAATACTCAAAAAAAATATTTATTGTCAGATTATTATTCAGACTATGGCAATATAGCTCAAAGTTGGTTGATCAATTTAAATATGTCGGAACTAATTGAGGATAATGTACTTGAAAGTGCTTGATAATGGCAATAAAAAATGTGGAGAAAGGAATCCTAATACCGTACAACTCAAACATCCGGTATAGATCCCAATGGAATCGTGTAGGAGTTGGTCCATAGTCATCCCGGTCGGAGCAACTTGAGATGGAGGTCGGGAGGGATAGCAAACTCTTGCATCATCCACAGGATGTCCCGTTCGTCCATCAACTGCATAATAGTTTGCAAATCTAACTTAGGGTTTTACAGGCTCCACGACAGGGGAAGGTTCTTCGGCCATTAAGGTTTCCGAGAGGCAGAGTTTCCCAACGATAAAATAAAGAAAAAGAATGGGCGCGCTTAATTCAAATTTTGACACGGTAGTATGTTGTTCAGTTGAGGAGTGACAGTAAAAGTAAGGGCGTGTTTGGTGTGTTACCTGGAATCGTAATTGGTATAGATTTGATGAGAGTGGTATGAGATTAAATATATGATTACCATTTTTTTTGGTTGGTAAAAAATTTGAGGTATAGTTATCATATATAAATGGCCCCATCTAACAACTAAAAGTCCCCTAAGTGATGGAAAGCTACCTTTCTCCCATCGTATCAGTCTATCATTCTTATTTCTACATTTAATTCCGAATCATGCATACCAAACATTTTTTTTCTTGGAATCAAACATTTCCTTCATTCCGAAACCCATCTACTAAACGTCCCGTGAAACTGTAAAAGGTGAATGAATGGGTAGGGGATGAGAAGGGTGGACAAAACGTCATATCGGTGCAAACGAGGACACACAATTGGGATATCTAAGACGTGTGTCATCATTACAAGTTCATAGGTAATTAAACTATTTAACTTAATAGTCATAAATCCTTATCTTCCAGGTCCTATTTATGACTTTCGGATACGACCTTCGGTATATCACCAAATTTAAGACTTTTTTCTATATTAAAAAAAAAAAAAAAAAAAAAAAAAAAAAAAAAAAAAAAAAGAAGTTGCATTCAAAGTATCACATCGTTAGTCTTTAGCCAAATAATGCAATTTTCGGGGACATGATGATGTAAGTGGTCTAAAGGGCACGTGTCCAAAGGACCCACATCCAAACGTTGCCAGAAGGACGATGAACATCGTTGACTATTATTACGTAGCAAGAATTCAATGGCATAGGCTTCTTTTATACAACAACCTTATTACCCAGCGGTCATCGCTAAGTACTAAAAATGTGCCGCCTACCTTGATATTGTGGGATATAGTCACCCATGTAGCCATGACAAGTGGCACCTAGGTCATGTATAGCTTGGAACCCATCTTTTCATGACGTTAGGTACATATTCATTTCACACATAACATTTACTACGCATTTACTCTCTACATTAATTACAAGCCTTTGTCTTTTACTCAACTTTACTTTTACGCCGGAGCTTGGTCTCAGGACAAAACCCGAAATGAGGCTAACGCATGTCTGTTATCTGTGACAGATTCACCCAGGTGTGACAACAAGGCGTCCGAAAGCGCTGACACTGATACGCACGAGGAGCAGTTTATTGCTTCTACATTAGATAACAGTTTAATTCTTGAAATAAACCAAATTTGCTCACGAGACGCATAATAAACTGGTCACTTAAAAATTGCTTAAGTTTACGCGTTTGATACATAAAACAACTTTCTGTTTTTTCTTTTAAGAAAGTGATGTTATGATTAGCAGGATGCAACTTTAAAGTGGCATACCATAAAGTTAGAACTGATATGTATGTCACATTAGTTAATAGTATTCTTAGAGAAAAGAAGTATGAAAGAACATTTTCTTCAAGTAGACTTACTTTTAAAACAAAAAGAAATACGAGTGTAGTGTAGATGGTAACCCAATAATAATGGACATGCGGCATAAAACGGAAGTTATGTTCAAATGCCGTTCTTATGTCTTTTGATCATGGATTTACTTCTCTCATGTTGGCCGTATATCCAGCAAAGATACATTTTCCTTTCCGAGTTAATTGTAGGCTTGTAGCACATCATAGTCATTGTGCTTTACATTGAAAAATCAGCAAGCCCAACAGTAGCATAGAATAAGTCCAAGTTGATTATATTTTGCTTCAGAGAAAATAACCTTTTATTCCGTTCAGATAAAAAAATAAATAACCCTTAGGTGATCTATTGCAAGAAACAATTTTATTAAGTCATAATTTTGTGGTGGTTATGATATTCGTTTATTAAGGTAGTCATTCAATAATAGAACTGATAAAAATTCTACACCTACAAGTCATATACGCTTGGCTCATAATTTCTGGATTCTTATAACCCACCATCAAAACTACATATGTTCACTTTTGCAAGTGAAGATTTCTCAATGTCATAGTAATATAAATGTAATAAATAAAAAAGAACCCGATTCCCCCTAACTCCTATGAACTAGTAATGAAACAAAGATTTCCTACCTATGCAAAAATCTAAAACAAAAGTAAATGTCCATTCTTTACCACCCCCATCACCCAAAATTAGAAAGAAAATTAGTGCCTCTTTTTCAAAAGCAATTGCCTGCATATTTTCTCCATTTTCAACAAAATTTATGTGCATCTAGCTCAATTCTTGATCTTTAACCTCCCCAATTGTGGCACATTTTCTTTAGACCAACGAAATGTGGGCCTCTGTCAGAATCTTTACTCCGTTTTCACGTTTTGTGATGTTTGGCCATGAGAATTATGATGCAAAATTGAGATATGTTCGGATCTTTTTAATGTTTTCAAAGGTATTTTCCCGATGATTTCCAGATTCTTCCTTCGAGAGAAATGACCATGACAGTAACATCATCATGGTATTTCCTACGGTCGCCTTGTGGGATATCCAACAATTCATGCAAATCCATGCCTGCAGGGAGATGTGGAAATTTTTGTTTAGAACATACATAGCGGAAGGTGGCACAATCCCATTAACTTCACAAGTTTACATTATCAAACAAATAATATCAGAGAACTATTGCTCTGAATCTCGAGTTTTGAGCGGCTAATATATATCATATAAAATGGATACTGAAATATGCCAAAATGGATAAGGAAACGGTGATATGCCAAAATGGATACGGAGCAAACCACAATTTTATAGGTCAGATTAACTTAGTTGATCCACCAACATTTTTCTATTAAGGATTACAAAACAATTATTAGGTAATGATGCCTGTTTTTTAATCATACAGCAAACATGAAAAGTACAAAAAGTAGGGGGAGATTACCAGCTTTCTTGGCTGCGCGCAAAAGAAGCTCCTCAATAAGGTGTTGAGCAGGATCGCCATCAGGAAACTTGTCCATAAAAATGTCAACATGAGAAACGACTTCCTCATTGCTAAAATACTGATACAACCCATCTGATGAAAGAATCAGAAATTGGTCTCTTGGACATAGTTGATGGTGTCTAAGAGAAGGTAGACAAGATATGTATGGTGCATCTCCGATAAACTCATTGCGAAACATCTCCAACAACGAATCATTCCATTTCGCCTAAAATAATGACATACGAGCTTATTAAATAATTGATGAAACAAAATTAATATTTCAAATATTTAAGCATTGCCATACACAACTTAGAGCTAGAAACATATTTATTACAATACATTGGTTGCTGTTAATGGCATAAATGCAAATTTGTAAGTGAGACTACTGTAACTTAAGCACAAGAGTATAACTGATTGTGCAAATAAAAGTATGAGAGAAAGATAGAAGTATCGAACAAACCTGTTTGAGGGATCCAGCCCCAAAAGCACGAGTCACTTTAAGTCGGCCTTTCACCCTATCATTGACAATACAATGGTTGTCATCGGGATGCTCATTCTTGATTCTGGTAACCTCCTGCAACAGTAACAAGATTTCTGCGATAATTTGAGATATCTCTGGTAAATTTAGGTAGTATTACATAAAGTAAAAAAAACATGAAACAGTAATCAAATCCACAATATAGTGACTAGACATAAGCAAAGAATGACGTATTCACTGCCACACGTAAGCACAAAGACAATGACCCATATCAGAAGTTACTTGTTCAGATTTCTAGTTTTACATATCAAGAAACAAGTTTCAAAGAATTGCAAAGACTTAGTTTAGCCGTCCATTTAGCAGCTTTAGTTCCTTGTGAATATATTGACTTTGAGATGTTATTGGTAGATGCATTAATCTCTTTCGGTAAAGCATGAGGCACTCTATAAGGAGAATCACTAAAGGTTGATATCATAAGGCAGCTTAGTTTCTATCAGATTTCGGTTGCAGATAAATTAATTTATTACAACAATTAGTCATTTAAACATTACAAAAATCAATCATCAAATGCTTGATCACTATTTCAAAAGTGCAATATAGTAAACAGCTATATGGTAAAATCATTATTAGTTGATCAATCATTTTTGGTTTACTCCATTGAGTTCCGCACTGCATGATAAAACTTAACTTTCCTAGACTACTATTACTTTTACAAACTAGATCAATTTTTCCCCTAAGCTTGTTGGCAAAACATATACTCCAGATGAGCCCGGACATTACTTTAATGCAAATACTTATTTGGTGTTCTCTTCCACAATGTATTGAAACAGAAAGACAAAGTACTCCCTTACAACATTAAACTAGATCAATTTGGTATCCTCTCACATAAGGTTACGAAAAAGTAGCTTCGAATTAATGATTGATCCAACACATGAGCACTGTTCTAATGTTCTTCCCTTGCCTGTCATGTAAAACCTATAAGCTATTGGCAATATATCTACATTGATTTCTTATACTCGTTTAACTGAAAGAATTCAAAGCCACCACTCTCAGTGCTTACTTTTGCATAACTACTTATACTTACCCATTATGTTATATGTCGCTATCTTCATCTTCTGAGCACATTACTCTAATCAGAATGAGATGAAAATAATTCGGTATAAGGTATGAACACAAACTTTGGACACGTGTCATTAGTAAAATATTTCCCAATAAATTGAAATTTCAATCGATCGTGTAAATTGAAATGTGATTCTCGTCTAAGGAACCAAACGACTTGACATCATTAGATTAAAGCAAGAAAAAGCAAAGACAAGCACTAAAGTTAAGTTGTTGGTTTGTACCTTCTCCAATCATGTGGTACCCAAAACTAATTTGCCTTTCAGAATTCCATAAAGATTTGATATGGTTTGCACATGATGAGTCATATCTCTCGTTATCCATATTCATTAAAAGCAGATGTGAAAGGCAATTTAACTACGATGGAGAGATGTCAACTGTACGCGTCCCTATAGAATCCAATGATACTACATTGTCTACCTTAATTTTTTCAAAACGCCTCAATTCATTAATATAAATCAATAATGGATCATAGTTTCGGAAGTTTCACTACTTGAGATGAACAATTAACAAGTTACGAGGATATCATAGACAAATTAGGTTTGCAGTAGAGAATACGATATCATACAGACAACCATTAATATAGGATCAAGTCAGAACTCAAAAACTTACTTCTTCGATGCTTGTGCTATGATCAGTAGACAGTTGCAGCGCTGTCAACTTCACATCTTGATCAGGAACTACACGTTCTGCATCTGTGGATTCGTTACCAACACCCTCAACGACCGTCCCATTATCCCCTGTCTGGGATGAACCAGCTTCTTCGTTTTCACCATGTTGTGCAACAATAGCCCGACTATCTCCTAAGTTCATGACATACACATCCTCGTCTCTCATCAACACAGCCAATAAACAAGAACCCATAAGCGCAAGCTCCGGATACTGATCCATGACCTTATCAGTCATATCCAAATACGCAAGCTCGGTTACTTCCAAAGCCCTTGACATTGCTTTCAAAACCAATTCATGGTCTACCGGGCCATCTTTTTTCTTCCTACCACTTCTAACAACATTATCCGTCTCTATTCTATTTTCCACTTCTTTTTCCTCTTTCGCATCCAACCCAAATTTCCACGCAAAGAACTTACCACCCTCCTTACGCTTACTGAACCCATTTCTCAACTTAGACAACAATAACGACCTACGATTAACCCCTGAACTAGTCTTACTTACACTAAGCGCATCATCAACCGAAAACGCAAACCTTTCAGACCCCGAAAGATCCAGCCCGTCTTCAGGCTCTTCTTCCGCTAGATACTCCCACAACCTCTTCCTAATCACTATCTCTTCCCCTGATCCAAACGACACCTTCTTTACAGGCACATTCTCGTTAACTATATCTAAATTGGTTTCTTTTACTTCTTCTAGTTCTAACGGACGCGACTGGATGCCCGTTTCATCGTCCAAATCCCAAAACAAGCCCTCGAGTTCCTTATACACCGCTTTATACAAATTCCCCATCAAAAACTCAGGCGCATCAGGACCATTAAACCCGTCATAAATCCCAACAAACAACCACCCGTGCTCTTCGGACACAACCACATGCACTCTATCCTCCCCCGCCTTTCCTAACGCCCACTGCACATCCCTCTCATTCCTCCCCTCCCCTTCCCCCTCCCCACCCCCACCCCCCTCCTTCCCCGCATTCCTAACAAAACTCCTAACAGGAACAATCCAAGGCCTGGGATAAAAGCTTCTACTTAACGCCTTCTTAATCCCCCTAACCCTAAGCCCTCCCCTCCCCTTCTTCCCACCATACATTCCGCTATTCAACGGAGCAGAATACGCTACCCCATTCCCATTCCCTAACCCTAAATTTAAGCTATTAGAATTATCTAAAGGACCAGATAAAGCGGTGCTACCACGCTCAATAGGCCCAGACATAAAATAACCACTCCTAACAGACTCGCCACGTGGCAATGGCTGTAAAGGCAAGGCACTAAACGACGACGTACTTTCAAATCCGCTAGCGGCGTAATCGTAATTCTGGCTGTTGTTGTCTATAGTTGGAGTGAGGGCATTGGCGCTGACGGAAGCGCCGGAGATGGATTTGAAGGAGGGGTGGGATTCGGGTGGCGCGTGGGAGTAACGGAGAGAGTGGGAAGGTGAAGTGAAGCGATCTGAGGTGGAAGGGGAAATGAAGGAGGAGGAGGAGCGGATGTAGCAGAATGAGTGGCCTAGTGTTTCTTCGTCTTGTTGTGGTTCATTTTGTTTGATTTCTTGGTGTTTGAGGCAGGGGAGGAGGTGGGAGAAGGTGCCTCCCATTGCATTTGATTGATTAGTGTTTGGACACGGTGACTTACTGTGTGTGTTTATTAGTGTGTGTGAATGGGGGAGTTGGTTTGTAGTGAGAGAAAGTGGAGTGGAGTTGATGGAGGTAAAAGAATTGGAGAGAGAAAGTGAGAGAGAGTGGACTTTTGGGGGAGTTTGTTTGAATGGGAAGAAATTTTTTTGTCTTTCAATCAAACTCACTTTCATTTATTACTAGTAGTCAAGTAGTCTCTTCGTCCTAATTTTATTGTCAATTTTTTTTTAATGTCTCAATTTAATTATTCATTATTAAAAATAGATAAGGAAGTTTAACCAAATTTACTATATTGTATTTGTTTAAAATTATTATATACATTAAATAAGACTTTAATTAATTACTTAAAAACAAAGTTGTCATTCTATCAAAAAGTAAGAAAGAGAAAGTTGAAATAAAAATATTTTTTTTAAACTATGTATTTTTATCAGAGGACAATAATTTTGAAATGAAAGGAGTACTACTTTATTAATCAATAATATTATATCAAGTTTATCTATTTATCATATACATTTAATTAAAATTAATATTACAAACTTTAAATAATAGATTAAGTAATTAGACAAAAGTAAAACTGTCATCCAAAAATTTAAAATTGAAAAGATAATAGTAGTTATATTTTTTCTTAGACGGTGTATTCTTTTAGCTTTTGTCAAAAAGATAAATATTTTGAGACGGAATGACTATATCCCAGTTCTAATAATGTCTTCAAAATGGTTTAAGTTGACAGAAAAATTTTAACTTTGCACATCGATGTATGTCGACTAAATTTTTTCATGGATCAGCCGACACCGTGAGTATCAAAAAACCATAACTGTGTACACGCGTAATCGTTATCATATGCAAATTTTGCTACATTACAATTAAGTTGACAGAAAAATTTTAACTTTGTTGATCAATGAGTGTCATTTTCTCGTAGATCAATCAACACCGTGAGTATCGGGGAAACCATAACTTCATACGACCGTAATTGTTATCATATGCAAAGTTTGCTACATTACATTTAATGTACAAAGACCTTTCATGTTGTATGGTCTTTGCTAAGAGAATAATGAATTTAGTTTGGTTTTTTATTTTTATGAATGCGATTTAAATAAAATTGTGAGTTTCGTGTACCTAGAATTTATGTTACAAAAATGATATAACGTAAAAACTTACGTATCGAAATGGATAACGTGAGTATAACACAAACTACATATGTCACTTTTTTTTAAAAAAAACATACAATTTAATAAAAGTGAGATCATTATACTTTTTAACTGATCAAATACCATTTTCACCTATCAAAATATTTTTAAATTGATTAAAATGAAAAGTAAACCAAGACTAAAGAAAGTATGACATAGTAGATTAATAAATATTATCAAATGAAAACAAATTTTTAATAATAACATTGTTTAATTATAGAATATTACGTAGTTTTTTTGGATTTGTAACTTTGACTTGGCAGTAAACCCTATGTAAATTATTTAATCATGATGCCCAAAACTAGAAACTATATGCAAGTTTTCTACACGTGGACGGTGGAGATGTAACATGAAATGAGGGATGATGCATGCAGTGTGCTGATAGTCAAAGGCCACTTTGTTTTTGTCTACATCTTGTAGACTTTTTTAATATAATTTCCAACTAATATCTACTTTAAAAAATAATATTATTGTAGTAGAAAATCCCATTACGTACCTAAAATATTTAAAAAATACTATACTTTAAATGTTAAAAGTAATATACGAGATATGTTTTCGCAATAAAAATTCATGTATGGAGTATGATATTGCGAAAATGGTTGATCTAACAGTCAACTTTACATGTAGTTTATTTTAAACTCGATGTGATTTTCTTTAAAGATCTCGTGTCAGACAATTTCTAGCTCCTTCTTGCGAACTACAACAGTTAGGATTAAAAATGACCTATTTTAAAAATTCACGTGCGTCGACTCCAGGTTTTTAAAAGGTAGTCAGTTTAAGATTAGTCGGCTGATAATACCGAGTCAGAAACACAAATAAATTAAAGAAATGGCCTGTTTTGAGAAATATTTAGCTTTGTTGACTTTACAAAATGACCAAATGTTTATGTGACTAAACAAAGTGAAAAGGAAATTTACTGTTGGTCAATTTTTACTTAAAAACTTTTAAGATAATAAGTTAGTCATGGGAATTAGTTGAACTAATTTCTTTATTGTCAAGTAGCGGAGCCTACCACAACTGAGTTTTTTCAACGTTTTGTCAAAAAATAAAGATGAAGAAAAAGTACTTTATATTATTTAAATATAAATGAATAAATAAAGGCACAAAGAGATTCCCGCCCTCCCATGCACAAAATTTGCTCCCTGCACAAGTCAAAGAGAGTTTGTTTGTTAAGTAAACGACAATATCTGTTTTGCAGTCATATTCCCTCCAACTCTTTCACATATGTATTTTATTATTATATTTTTTATAAAATAAGATAAAACTCAAAATTGAAAAATAATTCATTTAAAAGATCAAACTATGGCGGGGTGGCGATGGGGCCTTCGCTGTCCGCGAAGGTGGTCGATTCTAAGTTGAAATTCACCTTTCAAAAAAAAAAAAGTTAAATTAAGAGTTTGATTTTAAATAATTTATTTCGATGAACTAATAAAAGTTAGATCTAAAGTAATTTAGTTAACATTAATTTTTATATTAATATTCAGTTGTGATAAAACAAAGTCATAAAAAAAGAAATAAAAAGGGGTCATTGATAAAACTATCATTGTTAACGAAATACGGAGTATATGTTTTATGAATTTGGTTTAAAAAATTGGATATCATACTTCATCTTTTCTAATAGCAGGGTACCGCGCAATGCGGCGGTGAGTACCTGGTGACTAATTTTGTGACCAGTAAATATTTTTCATTTATACCGCATGTTGCAGCGGGGTTGATTTTTAACCAACGCATTTTTTTCATTTTTTTTATTGTAGTTTTTTTGTTTCGTAATTTTTATGATATTTGTATAAATTTAAACCATAAGCCACTCGTAAAGCAAAAGTAACATATTTATGTTTTAGGCTGCTGCTGGATCTTGAATAATGTGTTAATTATATTGTACTTTGTGGTTAAAAAAATATATTTTTTTGATGAAGGGGTGTTTTTGATAGTGTATTAATTGTATTAGGTGAGTATCATTTTTTTAGTTTTATGTGTGCTTTGAATCCTTGTAAATAATGCTTATAAGGTAATATTTTTCACTTAAGGGTATTTTAATAACTACTATTTAATAGCATTAATGTTGTTTGATAGAAAAGTGGTCTGAAAATTACTCCAAGCTTATTTTTGTTGTAACATATGCTTGTTTTGTTGTAATTCTCAACATGTGGTGCATTAAAGTGTTGTAAACCATGTTTTATTTCTTGTAAGTTTGAAAATTTTGGAGAGAGATTCATTTGTGCATTATATGTAATATAGATATAAGTTTCGACTTTGTTCTTTCAATTCGTTCCTAAATAAGTGATTATTTTAATGATTTAAAATCATTTGAGGACCAACAATTTTAAAAACCCACTTTTATCATTTTTTTTCAAATATTAATATTTTTTAAATTGTTAATCGTTAAGCGAAAATAAATATACCGTTACGACGAGCATTTAATTATCTTTCTATAGATAGACACTTTAATTTATTTTCAACAAAAATTTTTGTTTCGGTTTTTTCACGTTTTTTTTTTTTGTTGCCGAAAAATCACATATGATATCTCATATATGATATTACATATCATATATGATATGTCATATCATATATGATATGTAATATCATATATGATATATCATGTGTGATTTTTTCGGCCACGAAAAAAATGTGAAAAAAATAAAAAAAAAAAATTGTTGAAAGTATATCAAAGTGTCTGTCTATAAAAAGATAATTAAATATTCTTCGCGATGGTGTAATTATTTTCGTTTAACGATTAATGGTTTAAGAGATATTTAAATTACAAAAATGAGTGAAATATTAAAATGTTTTTAATCTCAACAATTGATTTTTTTTAGAAGATGTTGGGGATGAGTCCTTTAATATGTAAGAAAAATTTGATATTTAATATAACTATTTTCAAGTTTAATAACTAATCAAAATAATTTTATAATAAAAGAAAGATATTTGATTAGTTACCGATAAAATTATCGTACTTTTCTAAAATTATGCATCATCATCAAAACAAACACTTATTTTGATCTCTGCTGTAAAAATTGGTCTATGCGGCCGATTAATCTTCGCGTAATCGCTAATCGCTCATTAAGCGTCTTGATTTATTATAATCGGCCTATTTAATCGCTTTGGTCAAATATCGCTAAAAAATCGGTTAACAAACCGATTAATCGGACAAAATCAGTCAAAGATCGCTTAAAATAGTCAACAAATCGAGTAATATCTATGTTTGACTTTAAACTTTGAAGAATTATGTATTATATTTATATTTGAACACTTGAAATATTTGAACTTTGATGCATTATGCTTATCTCATACATATAATATAATATCTAAAATTACAATTTTGTGCATAAAAATTACAATCCAATTAATCTCCGCCTAATCGATTAATCGCTAGGCCCTACCCGAACGCCTCACTAGCGCCTACCGATTTTTATAACCTTTATTTTGATTTGAAGAAAGTAAAAAACTCTAAACCCCCAATAATAAATGATTTTCTATCGTTTAAATTACACTCATTCTCATCCTTACACCAACGACCACAAAAAAGCCCCTTTAAACTTTTTACAAATGACACATCTATAAGATTTAAGTTGTGGAAATTTTAGGGTGTTGCCAGTGCTAATGTGATCACAAGGGACGTGATCCATCTAGTGCGGGACCGAAGATACTAAGCCTGGAATCAGTCGCTCTCTATGTCAATTTCTCTTTAGCAAGAAGCCCTGTGAAAGCTATCAGATAATGACTTTATAGAGGTCCCTCGCTGACGCCTTCATTTTGATTTTTTTCATCTCTTTATGATATGTTATCTCTTTTGGAACGTTGGAAGGGATAACGGCAATATCAAACCAAAAATATATATATTGACATAATGGACAATCAAAAAAACATATCAAACCAATAAAAAAAAAATAAAAAAATAAAAAAAATCAACCATATAGAGCATAAAAGAATTGGTACGACTATATTGTTATATGAGCCGTTTGAGTGGTCTAACGATAGTAGTATCGAGGTTTTTATTAACGCGATTGAGGAAGATGATACGGCAAGGTCGACACGAAAATCAGTAAGTCGTAATCGGATCAAACCTGCAGAAAGATTGCATCGTGATTATTTATGTGAATATCCGAAATTCGACGATGCTTTTTTTGAAGATAGGTATCGTATGCCTAAACATTTATTTTTAAAAATCACACATGTTGTTGAGTCTAGATTCGAGTATTTTCAAGAATGTTATATGATGCTAGAGCGCAAAAAATTTTCACAGCCATACAAAAATGTAAGTCAGCCATTAAACAACTCGCAACCGGTAATCCACCGGATGAGTTTGACGAATATTTAGAAATGGAACAAAGAACGTCACGTGAATGCCTTCAATATTTTTGTGACACTATTATTCAGTTATACGGTTGAGCCTACGTTGGCCAACAAGTTATGATGTTGCACGTTTGTACGAAGCACACGAAGAGAGACATCACATTTCGGGTATGATCGGTAGCCTAGATTGCAGACATTTCGTTTGGAGGAATTGTCCAAACGAATTGAGGGGTCAATATAAAAGGGGTGATTATCAATACCCCACGATTATGATGGGGGCAGTGGCGTCTCAAGATTTGTGGATATGGCACGCGTTCTTTGGACCGCCGGGTTTAAACAATGATGTGAATGTTGTGATGCAATCTCCGCTATTCCTTACCGAGCTTAATGGTACGACACCTAAGTGCCCATTTGTTATGAACGGCTGTACGTACAAGCTTGGCTACTATCTAACCGATGACATATATCCGACATGGCCTACTTTTGTTAAAGCGTTCAGATATCCAACCGACCCGAAAGAGAAAAAGTTCAAGAGAGTACAAGAGTCAGCTCGAAAAGATGTTGAATGGGCATTTGGTGTTCTCAAGGCTAAATGGGGCATACTGAATCGACCTTTACGACCACACACAATAGTCAGAATTAGAAAAACTAGTGTATGCGTGTGCGATATTGCACAACATGATTATACATGACGCCGGTAACGCAATCTCGCCAGTTCATGTTCGGGATCCTCCGATCCAACCGGTGTTTGACGAAGCAGCCTTAGCCGAGATACGACATGAGGAAACACATTTTTGTCTCTGATTTGATCTTATGGAGCATATTTACGCTCAACACATACCATATATCTAGGTGGACAATGTAGACGATGAAATTTAGTTTTTTAGTGTTATGAAATTTATTATTTTAGTATTATGTAATGTTATTTTATGTTTTTTAGTAATATTATGTAATGTTTTTTAAATTTTAATGGAATTTTTTTTTTAAATTTTAATGGAATTAAAAAAAAATGAAGTGAGTGAAGGGATGTAGTGTGTGATCGAATACCAACAAAAATATGGGTGAGTTATATAAAAAGTAGGTGAATGATGTGACATAAAAAGATTGGTTGAGAGTGAGTGACGAGATTTTGGATGAGTAATGGGTTGCCAACACCCTTAAGATCAAGTAACAATTATTGTTATTAATGAAATATGGAGTATATAAATTGAGACAAAAGTACATACTATATCGTTATCGTATATCTTTGGATAGGTACAACACTTTATGTGGCTAACAAGCAAACGAGTGAATCTTGTTTTGATGTGTCAATTTCGAATTACTAATTTAATTATGAGAACCTATTTTCGTTGTGTTTTCTTCGAAAATTCAGTAACGAGGGGAATAATCTCAAATTGGTAATAAGCGTAATCACGCAAGGCCTGTCGTTTTTTATTCAATTTTATAGTGGTTTTGTCATATTAAAGTTGTCTTAATCATAACCAATATATGTAATACTTCGTTTTGCATCCAAGTTGAGACAAGCTAGGATTCAAAACACCTAGGGCGGTTTTCTTGATTCTATTGAGATATATTATTATTACTTTTAAGGTATGACTATAGTTATTGAAATGAGAAAGAATTTGTAAACTTAACATGCTTAATGGGTTTAAAATATGTCTAAAATATGGGTTTGATTCGTATTTTCAATAACCAAACATACAAACTAAACACTTATTGGAAATGAAAGTGATTAGCTTATTCTCATACCTTCAAGTCAAACGTGAACGTGAGTGTTATATGCTTATATATATATGCTAGGTTAATATGTAGAAACACTTTGGTCAAAAAGCAAAGAGAGACATATACTGTAATAAAACAGATGCCATATGTCTTAACCAGGTTCTTTTGACAAGCTAAATTTCACAATGTGGGGAAAATACATTTGATCCAAAATTCGATTTAAAAAAGTTTATAAATGGACAAAGTTTGATGGTACCAAAACAATAGAATCTATTCCTCGTTTACCATTTTTATGTTGAAAGCACTTTCTATTCTTGCTCAAATTCAACCACACTTTTTAATTTGCTTTAGAGGCATTCAATTTTATTTTATTTTCATTTATTAAAACTATTATTGAAAAAAGATTTATATCTACTGCTCCATACTTGTAAAGTATGAATAACCATTATTGAAATCTAAATTTTGAAAACTTAAGTTAATGTATTTAAATATCTTTGAGTAATACATTTTCAACCTAATCAATTTTAAACTTGACAACTTTTAAAAAATACACGCTATATTAATTTTCAAAATCACACGTTTTGTATTTCAAAAACACATGTTTGCATAAAAAATCGAACCAGAATCATAATTTCACAAATATCATATTTGTCGTTATATATTGTCGGTTTGCACAGTTATACGTATAATATAACTGAAACTATCGGTTTGTTTTTGTTTATATCAAATATCTTTCCTTTTGTTTATGTGGGTTTTGGTTCATTAGGCTGCCTCCAGTAAGGAGAGATAATATCTTTTAATTTCACTGTCACGTCAGCTTTCTCTCTCCAGCGACTTTCGGACAATTGGGTGCCCTAGTAAGGCGACCTACACTATAAAAAACATACCCTACAAAATATTCTTTTTTAATTAAATAAAAGTGAGTGTTTTGTCCATATTTTGCATTTTCAACCGATCGTGCAGACGATCACTTCCCTCCTCCGATCGAATGATGACCTTCATGCCACAATAGTGGGGATTGATCGGGACCAAAAATAGAGTCGATCGCCAAGGATTACTGCACCCAGCCTTATTTATGAACTATTTGTTACTAATATTATTTAGGAAGAAAAGTTGCATGTTTAATGACTTTAATCACATTTACAAGAACATAAAATAACAATAATCATTGAACATGGATCACCTGACATTTCAACTAGTTACGATTGTCTTTCGAAATAAAAAAGATGCCACGGAGGAAATTTTACATAACATCGTGTCCTTGATCCAGGCCAAAATCCACATTGAGGTCCATAATGCATAACATAAATTATTGTAGTGTTTTTGTATTATAATGGCAGTGCATGTGCATACAGTATTTTTGTATTAGTAATGAAATTTAGTAAGAAAAAATTATTGATACCACATTGTAGTTTTAAATTCTTGTAGACATGAAGAGAAGATCCAAAGAATGATCCATCACTTTCTTCACCTAACATCTCTTAATTGCCAAAAGGGTTTTCACTTGCCCTATGTCATAAGTTGAAACCTATATGGCCCATGATTAAGACCCTCAATGTGTTTTTTATGTATTAAGAGCTCTCGGTACCCTAACTTATAAGGCGCGTTATAGCATTATGACATGATCTAATGTCACAATACCATATGAGGCTCAAGTTATAGGGTATGACGCCAAAATTATCAGCCAAGTCACAAGACTTATTTTATATTTATTATTTGTTTTATTAGGTTAAGTATGAGGCCCGATGGTGTTCTATAACTTGAGTGATAAAGAGATAATTTTTTTTTTTTTGCACGGAGGTTGGGTCCAGCCCAGAAGACAATAACACCCTTCATTTTACGCATGCAAGAGGAAACCCCTATCGTTCTAGACAAGACTCGAACTTGAGACCTTACCTAGGAGGGTAAAATCTCCATACCGCTAGACCAGAGGCCCGTTGGTGATGTTTTTATGTTAAGTTATAGGTTCTGAGTTATCAGGACAAACGTTGAGCTAACAACACTTTTTGTTATAACACTGTCGGATAATATCATGGGTACCTTCTGCTCTAAAGAAAACACATCAAGTTGATGACGTTTTCTTTTCCTTTTAACTTCATGAAGATAAGCGATAACCCTGTTAAGCAAATACAGTAGATAACTTCTGCCATTCTTTTTAAGTTAATGTGGAAAGAATAGTGATAGAATATCGCATTACCTATAGAGGTGGTGAATGAGGTGACAAGTCGACTCATTAACTTATGAACAAGTCAATTTGAAACTATGATTTATCAACATATTTCAATCAAATACAAAAACTTGTCTAGAAGAAAACTAGCTAAATGTGGCCAAAAGATGGTTTATCTCTAAAATCACTAGGGGTGTAAATGAGCCGAGTTGGTCGTGAGCTATTCGGGAACGGGTTGGTAAAATCTTGAAACGAGCCAAGCCTTAAAGAGCTCGAGCATAACATAAAGTTCGTTTAATAAACAAGCACGGGCCCGAGCTTTGGATATCAAGCTTGATTAACGAACGTTCACAAATATAACAATATAACTATAGTATAATGATATATCAAAAAACTATTGAGATTAATAAGTAATTGAGATATATTGTTCATTCAAACAATATTATTCTTTTTAGAAGAAATTAAACAATATTCCATCGTAGACGCGCTTTTCATATTTTGGCTTCAGGGCTAACTCATGAGCCGAGCTTGAGCCGGAGATTCTCTAAGACTAAACGAGCCGAGCTCGAACTAGCCTCAGCTTGTTTAACCCCCCCCCCCCCCCCCCCCCCCCCCCCCTAACATGTCAAATTATGGTTTATCTATGATAGGAAACTACACAAACATTTATTTGCAGGTCAACTGAAAACAACCTGTCTAAGCTTTCCACGGCCGATTTACCATTTGTTTGACTACCTAGTGAGTTTTGCAAAGCACGACATTAAAATGAAGTTGTAATACAATTAATATAAATCAATATATTCCCCAATATAGAACAAAACAATGAAACTATACTGATCCAATTGATCTTTGTTAGGCTGCAAACATTTACAACCGTCGAATTATAAGAGTTTCTGCTTATTATCATAGCAAGATTGTAGGTGCTAATCAAGAGTCATCTAAGCCTTTCAAGTTAAGGCAATAATGATGAATGTATAGAAATATATGTGTTACTTCCCTGCGACCGGTGCTTAAGCCATTTTATCAAGCTCATCTAAAACTGCCCATAGTTTTGGATCTTCGTAATCTTTAATGAGAAGTGTAGGATTTGCTGTCAAGAGCTGGCTCTCTGGATTTCTAGTCGCTAAGCCAACTACTGGCATTCCAGCTGCCACACCAGCCTTGATTCCAGAAACCGAGTCCTAAACCCATAAAGAATAACATTAGACAATACAAATTGGGACATTCAAGTATCATACAATTTCTAGAGGTGGCGAAATGGGCGGGTTTGGTAATGGGTAAAACTGAGCATGGGTCATATTGGTTCATTTTTGGGACGAACAAAACAAGTCGGGTTGGGTTAATCCTGAACACCTTTTTCTAATAGAGATAATTACAAAGATTTTATTAGAAATAGAGCGTTGTTCTTTCAACCTGCTTGATATGCGCGGCCCATCTGACCCGTTTTCTTTTTATATTACCCCTTTGCATGTCAGACATAAAAGAACCCACATCAACCCGTTAAAATATACTACCTCTGTCCATAAATAAATGTCCAGTTTGACTTTTCAGAGTCAAACTGGCTCAACATTGACCTTAACTATTTTTGTCAGTGTTATATAATATTTGATGCAAAATATATGAATAGATTGAGTTTTAAGTATATTTTTCAATGGTATAATTTTTTATCATGTATTATATAACACACAAAAAATATTTAAGGTCAAAGTTGAACCAGTTTGACTCTGAAAAGTTAAACTAGACATTTATTTATGGGTCGAAATTGTCACCTCTAGTTTTGACGCAGAGTTAACCAAAGCATTTTAGATGTTTGCAGGTCAACTGTATTACATCACATTTCTAAAATGCATTCCAATATAAGAATCTTATGGAAACAGGTCAACTGTATTTTAGATGTTTGCAGTGACGATGAATCGATGATACACAAAAACAGCTAATTTTGACGCAGAGTTAACCGAACCATGAAAGTAATACCTCACAGATGAAAGCATGCTCTTTTGACACATTTAGAACTTCAAGAGCCTTTAGGTAAGGATCAGGTGCTGGTTTGGGATGCTCACATTCATCACCGACGATAACCAAATGGAAGAAATCAGTGAGACCAAGAGTTGAAATCATTAGCTCAGCATTAGGCCTAGGGGCATTAGTAACAGCAGCACGCTTCAAACCATGATCTTCAACCCATTTTGTTAATTTGTATAGACCCTTTATAGGCTCCACCTTTTCCTTCACCAATCTGTATACAAAATAAAGATCAGACACCAAATATAAAACACACAAACACACACACACGAAAAGTATCTTACTTTCTAAAATATGCTTCTTTCTCTTCACAAAACTTTAAGCCCCTTGGGATATCATCAGGGAAAAGGGCAGCTGCAATGTCGTCATTGTGTTTTCCAGCAATAGTCTGAATAAAGAAATCTTCATCTATCGGAACACCATTATTGAAACCTATCTGTTAAAACTAAACATTAGTTTAAGATTTTCATAAATTAACAAATCCTAACAGTAGGGAAATAATAAACCTCCAGAAGCATTTCTCGGAAAGCAATGTGGTGGATGGGATCTGAATCACAAAGAGTTCCATCAACGTCAAACAATACTGCTTCAAGAGGAGCGAGAGCAGTAAATGCAGCTTTGCTGTTGCAAAGAACCAAAAATGAAGTCTGTGATTCCTCTCTTTTTACAATTTTGTGGAAAACCAAATATATGGATGCATATACAGATTTCAGACTCAAACTATTGGATTCATTTTGATCCAACTATAAGCTGATGCGAGGTCCAAATGTGCACAACTATTATCTTCATAAGGCTTAAGCACTGACTTAAACAATGTGGTAGAGTAGCATATGCTTTTAAATCCACAAAAAGTTGGGCGGTATTACACAATGCCCTTTAGTAATATAGCGGCACTATAATGATGAACACTGCAGTCTCAGCATTCTATCAAAAACAGAAAAATTAAGACAAACAAAGACACCAACACGGCCTTTAGCCCTCATAAGGTCCACCATCAACTTTAAATGTTCTTCATTGGTTATTATAAAATGTTTCTTGCATTTTATAAATGGTATTTATAATATGGTTCTTATAAATGTTCTTCAGTGTAACCACCGCCAAATGGCCAAGTGGTAAGGTCCTTGGTTTCCTCACAAGAGATCAAACCTCGCCAGGTGTTTACATTTGGGGGTGTCCAGGGAAGGGTAGGAAACAGTCCCAGGATAAAACTGGTGAGGCCGCGTACATATGAGTCAAAAGGCAACCACAATATATGCCATACACCACACCATGGTACATAGCCTCCTTTACAAATGATGACTTCTTTGATACCAAAATCCAATCCAAGCATTAAACCAAACATGTTTGTACAGAATCATATCTAACTTCATACCAATTCACATTCTAATGTGTACCTACTACACCCATACTCATACTGAATCCGGTATGCAAACCAAACACACCCTTAATAAACTATTTAAGAAAAATCATTTTTAGAACTTATGGTATCTAAACGTATACAAGAATTTCTTGCATTACTTTCTTCAAGAAATTAAAAAAATCAATTGCATACAGGACTTCCAAATATTTTTTACACAATGTGATACTATATATTAATCTTAAATGATTACAAAACCAAATATCATAATCACTATCATCCAAACACCCCACACCCCTAAATAGGTCCCACAAAACGGGAATGGATCCGATAAGAAAAAAATAATAATAAGAAGAAGAATAAGAAATATTTTTAGCCACACATTTCAAATGAAGGAGAATTTCATGAGAGACACATCTCTTTATATCTGAAATGTGCGGTTGTGATTATTCTCATTGTTCTCATTTTACTTTAATTTCTTATGTGATGCTTACTACCCATAAAACAATAAAAACTTTCTTTTAGAACGGCAATTTTTTCACGCCCTATACCACATAGTATCTCACAAATGCTTCCAGCCATGTGCCCACAACCTCTAGGTTAGTGGACAAATCGCATACCATTAGACCAAAAGCCTTGGATACAAAACAATCAAAATGTAACACACAAATGATTCACAAATAAATCAAAGGGTATAAATGAAACAAATAAAAATAATAATGATCTTATGAAACAAATAGGTACAGATTAACATAATTGAATACAACCAACATAAAAATATTAAATATATACCTGTTTTCTGAAATTTCAACCGTCATGGTGTTGTTTTTGATGAACAAGATTTCACACACAAGAAATGAAATCTTGAAATGAAAAATGGAATCTTGATGCGAATGTGCTGACGGGTGTATGGTTATTATAAACAACACACTTTTAAACAAAGTTTAATTAATTAATGAGTGGAAACATGTAGAAATAAAAAGTGGTTTTCCTTTTTTCTTGTATATTTATTCCACGAAAGTGTCTAAGAATAGTAAATTTTCATTTGTTGTGGAGTTTGGAAATTTCGTCGATTTTCGTACTTAGACTATGTTTATTGGTGACCTTTGGTGTGGGTTGTGGGTTGGGGTCACGACCGATTCTCCCCTTTCAACCGATCACAAATTGACATGTGGCAATCGGTTGTGACTTTAGGTCACCAAGTGACCACAAGTTGGCAATCTCTTGTGACCGGTTGTGACTTTAGGTCACCAATAAACATAGTCTTAAGTGTGTCTCAGTTTTGATTTTAGTCCACATCTTTTAGTTATTGACATAATGTTTGGTAAAAAAAAAAAAAAAAAAAAAAAAAAAAAAAAAAAAAAAAAAGGAAGAAGCAGTAGTAGTCAACAGTTGTAAGAAGCAGTATTTGTTTGCGTTTGATTATTGTTTACATATGGTTCGTAAAACAAGAATTGATAAAGCGAGATGGGATTAATCACATCTTCGGTTTCCCTTTTCTAGTAAGAACCTCAAGATAACAATGTTTATTTAAGGAAAAATATACCAGTCGTTTTACGATTTATTACTTTCTAGACCTAAATTTTCAAAAATCCAAAATAGACTAAGGGCGACTCATTTTTTGGACAACTCGTACATGCGTTTGACACGTGTCCTTAAAAATTTGAAAAAGACAATTCACATATCACAAGTGAATAGTTGTCGACTAATGATTGAGTTGTAAAAGTTGCCTATTCGTCTGGTCTGTTTTAGATTTTTGAAAATTTTAGGCCTAGAAAGTGATAAATTGTAGGACGACTGATCTATTTTGGTAATTACCCCTTTATATAAAGGTGGGGTAGTGCTTACATAGATTAAGGTTTAGTGTGCGCAGAGGTGTAGAAGGTGAACTTGGTCATCTATGTAAAATGCGTGGTTGTTTATTGTGATGTCTATTGGGTTTGTGGCTGCTATTTCATATATGATATATGGTCCTTAGTATACCATGTGGAGTTCATATACTCATGGAGACAAAAGTGACACGTGATCGATCTTTCGTATAAAATCTTTGTGCAACAGTCGAAGGTTAGCCCTGCTTACTATATTCTTATTGGTGTATCTTCTTGCAATATGTGTCCGCTTGTCTCTAACGGTTGTGTTGGGTTAGAACTGTCACCTTACAATTGTCAACCTGACAATTCCATGCCTAAGACTCGCTATGTCTAGTTAGGCTATTCTACAGTTTTTTATCCATCTTGTCACGAGCTTGCTATTGGGCTTAAACCCAAACGTCATCACTTACATAGATGCATAACTAAATTATGAGGTGTTGACGCTAGTTACTAGTAAATGCGATTAGAAGTAGCATTTTAATATGGAGATTTATTTTAAAATGAAATGTATTAACTTTTACAGAAAATGAAACAGAAAATAAAAACTGGTTCCCACTAACGCATATAACATTTAACAACTAAAGAGAGTGTTTATGTTATAGGGGTGTTATATAGTACAAACTGGCGTGACTGTGTGTATAACCGTTACAGGCGCCAATTGCACCTAACACTCTAAATATGCTAATTATTAACCATAGTTTTTAGAGTTGTGTTCGGCCGAGCACAACAATGAAGGTCGCCTGTGGGTCGACCGACTCGTAGGTAGGTCACCCAGGGACGGAGCCAGGAACAAATATGACCGAGTGCACAATTTTTTAAACTGTAATTTAATAGAGTTTAAGATGCTAACAAAATAACAATAAAAACACATTTCGATGGATCAGTGTTATTTAAGTACATTCGGGAAAAATCAATGTTTTTTCTTAAAATTAACACTACATCGAAAAAATCCATAGGTGTCATGGGCACCCACGGGACCCCCTAGCTCCGTCCCTGAGGTCACCCTTGATGTGGCTTCTTGGTCCTTGTAGGTTGTCGGTCACAAAAATGGGTTAATCGATCGTATACTCCATTGAATTCTTGTGCACACGAACAAACAAAATGTGAATGTTAATTAATTTAAAAGAAATCTTTATTGGGTATTTTTTTTAGTTTAAGTCGCCTTATTGTGGTAAAAAGTTGTCTTTAGGTCGTCGGAGAGAGAAAACTAATATGGCAAGCAAACTGCTGTGCTTAGCCTTAGTATTTCCCGCAAGTATTTAACACTTTTAGTACCCTTTTTTTTACTTTAGACAATTTAAGAAAAATATTTGTTGCAAAATTTGAGTTCTGTAAACTAAAGGGCGTAGTATAACAGTTTAAACACTTTGAGGGCTTGATAGCAAATTATAAAACACCAAATAAAGAACACTATTCTGTTGCCGCGGGTGTTTTGGAATCCGATTTGCTAGCAGCCACACACGTGTGTTATGCTATTGGGACAAATATTTTATACGGTTAAAAAATAATTTTAGATCAACCAATTTGAAATTTTGAATTGTTAATTTTGTCTTAAAACTTTACAATAGAGTGTTTTTATACTTGAATAACCCGACTCAACAACCATAAATTCAGGTTATTCATGTTAGATTAGTCCCATAAATCAGGTTATTCATGTTAGATTAGTCTGCTTACTTGTATAAGACTGATTAACCTTATTAACTATTGGTTTAGAAACGGTTTATATTGTGGATTTACGATAATCTGATTATGCTCAAATTAAAATTAAGTGTTAAGACTTAAGAGTATGTCACGAGACGGTTTAGTTTGTTACTTGGGAAAGTTAAAATTATTCATCACGAGACGGTAGTTCATTTTATATATTACCGAAATCGGACCATACTAGGCGGACAACTGAACATGCAAATACTCGAAATAAACATTTACCTTGGTTTGGTCACGGTTAGACTGGGTGTAGTGTTGACCAACATCACTACCGACAACTCAGCGATACATCACATTTTTTCACTAAACCACCAACATAATGTAATAAGACAATCAACTTTATCACCTAAAGAAACCCCATATAAACACAAATATACCACACAATACACTCAAAGTCACTCAAAAATAAACAAAAAAGAAGTTGGTCGATCCACATACCGCCTTGTAGCTCCAAATCGGAGGAAGATGCGTGAGTCGAGGTGTGTGTTTTAATGTTCAACACATGGATGGGGAAAGACGCTCTAAACCCCCCACTACGCCCGGTCTTTACCATCTTATACATGTAATCGAGTGAAACCGGATGAATAAAAACATAACCTATAACATAAAATACCATTGTGGTAAAATTGAATATAACAATCGAAAATTTTGAATTTAGAGTAAAGTTGTTCCGTCACAAAGACTACATTCAAAACATCACACATAACAAATTAACTAAAATATTTCTTTATTGTTTATAATTTACGATCACGTTAATGGAATTTTGTACATAAAATGTGATAAATATTTACGTTATTAATAACCGAAGAAGAGATCAAATAAAAAGGCCTACGTGTATATTATACACGATTTAATTCAGATAACCGCAGATCTTTGAAAATAAAACTGGAACCAAACCGTGATAGGTGGGGATTTCGGTTTCGGGGTCGGGTAAGGATTTAGGTTTCTTTAATTATCCGTTTTTTTACGATTTTAGATAGAGTGGATGGGGTCGGTTTGTCGATGTTTTTGACTTTTTGAACACCCCTCCCACGGTGATCGAATATCCACAAATAAGGAGCGTATATCATGATGAAAAATCAAGGAAACCATGTATATGTACTTTTTTGATTGTTGACTTGTTAATGACTACTTGTTGGGCCGTTTATCTTGTTGATGGGCTGCAATTATAGATGGATTTTCATGAGATATCTAAAGCCCGACCACTCGACTAAAATCACTGAATGATAGGGGCGTTCACAATTTGGGTAAGCCACAGGAACCGAAAACCTATCCGGAAAACCAAACCTAATTACTATATATATAACGTACGAGCAAAAACGATGCCACCCACGTCGTTTTGTTTCCCGCCTGAATGGCCCAGTCCAGTTATGTTGTCCAGGCCCAACACCTTGGCCTTTTTTTCCTGCCAGTTCTTATCAACACCACCGCCTCTTCTTTCTCATTCTTATCAACAAATCTGACACAGACGTACCTCGAATCACATACACAAATCTAAGATATGGTGGAAACACGACGGCTACCGTTCTTCTTCTATGTTCTTTTACAATTGTGTTGGAAAACAATTCTATTTTACATTTGTTGATTCTGTTTTGTTGTTGTTAGATATTTGGTAACAGATTTACAAACCCACTTCTAATAACAGTTAGTTAGGAATTTTGATTTATGTGTTTTTGTTCTGGGTTTTTGCATGATTTGTGGTCTGGGTTTATGATATTTTGGTGCTTTTTGTTGTCATACTATGAAATATTTGTGATTCTCATTTTATTTAATGTTTTATTGCTTATTTCTTACATTTTTTTTGTGTTATAATTTTGTTGTTACAAATTATTGTTATTTGTTTACAGGAATTGAATGGCTCAAGGGCGGAATTGGTTGGATAAATTATTATTTGGGATTGGTTAATTTTTCGAAGTAAGTTTTTGTCTTTGTTTTTATGCGTTTTCGGATTCCGCGCCCAAAAGACATGAAGTTGTGCTAATATAATCAGATAATCAAATTAGCGTTTTTGGGTTTCTTTTACTAATTTCGGATATCAAAAAGGATCTTTGGGTTTGTTACTTTCTTTTACTAATTTTGGATAACAATAGGTTATACTTATCTGCTACTATTTTTTTTGTATAGTAACCTCGAGCTAACAAGGATTTGAAGAACAAGAAAAGAATTTTTTTTAAGATTCAAAGTTAGTTCTTTTTATGTTTGTTGGGGCCTTTGTGTCACCTTAATTTTTTTTCCATGAACTTATTGAATCTCTTGAAACGCAACCTCTGTGGATGTGAATTTTATTTGTGCAGTGACGCAACCAGGCTTCAGGGACTAATACCATATACAAGCTGGAAAAGGCACTTCTCGACTCAAGCTTGGGTACGAGGTATACAAATTTAAATGTATTATAGATGGAAAATAAATTTTATTTGACTCATTTGTGATGCCTATTATAATGGTAGCTGACCATGCTATTTGAATGTCATTGTTTCAGCGATTCCGATATGAGCTCATTCAATTGCTTAACCTTAATGCATGTATCTATTGCCAAATTGGTTACTGGGCTACCGCATAAGTGTTTAAGGTAAATTCGGTTAGTATCTGTAGTTTTGAAATTTCGTGGCAGAGTTACCATACTAAACAAGTATTGTCAAGGTGGTTGATTTTTTTTTACCGTTATAAATACGCTCTCTGTTTACTGCAGGCCTGTAGCGTGGAATATTTATGATGCAGAAAAAAGGATGTTTTGCATACTTGGTGTTTTGCGGTCTTTGTTGTTGCTCTATGGGCTTAGCTACAACAAAAACATCTAACATGCAAATACTCCAATACGAACCAGTCGACGACATCTGTTTTACATCCATGCGTACAACAAAGCGATTAATCGCTAATAACTTTTTTACAGGCATTAAAAAATTCATATTAAAAAATGCACCTGTAAAGCTCCTTGAATACCAAACGTCTATAGTCATAGCAGGCATTAAAGCAATAGCCAGCGCCCATATTGTGATTGACGTACAAACCGACGATACAACTCTTGCTACCGAACAAACAGCAACTGCGGCTGCAAATATAGTACCTCGGGAATTGTGCTATTTAAGAAGCAATATGAAAGGTAACAATAAGAGGGTTTGCATGAATTAGTGTTAGAATATGAATTTAAGTGATTTGTGATTCTTTAAACAAGTACACGTAACATGAGTATAAAAATCACTTGCCATTCGATTGTGTAACAGCTTCTATTGTTGTAGGCATTCGTGAGGCGACACAAAATAGCTAAGGAGCCTCGCACAGAGGCAACAAGCATGTACATTTTATGGGGCAAACTTCACGAGCAACTGGCCAAGGTATATTCAAGCGCCACTACGTTCGTGCTACGGTATTCACACATGGAATATGCCCACCTGTTGATAACTAATTCAATTTAACTACATGTTACTTCCTTTTTTTTTTTCTTTTTTACCTTTTTCTTTTTCCCCTAATTTTGTTTACCAATTTTCTTTTTACTCATGTTCGGGGTGTTTGAGTTCCCTGATTCTTATTCTTTATTAACTATCCAGGGGCTTTGGCTTATGTAGATCAAACATGCCCCCGGGCTCTCACTTTGTTTCGTTCTTCTTCTGTACCATCGCTTGAACGAAGACACCCGATCGGCCTGACTTTACCAAATGCGCTTTTTTCTAGACTATTGGTGAGCTGATGAGGCGAAAAATGAACCACTTTTAGGGGGTCATTTAAGCTCGGAATTGACTTTATTTGATCAAATATTGCCCTAAATCGTTCCTTTTGTGATTTTAGGTACTTTGGGAGTGAAATCTGGAAAAGGAAGCAATTCGGACGTTTTTGGAGCATAAAAGTGAAGAAAACGCCAAAGTCTTAATTTTCCTTGCTGGGAACAGTAGGTGACGGCGTCAAGAGCAAATTTCCATGACGATCCAGTACAGATTTGAAGGCGTCACGAAGTAGGGCGTCAAGAGTGAAATTCATGACGGCCTGGAAATGCACAATACATGACAGCATCAAAAGTAGATCAAGGCAGTCCGAGAAGAGTTTTGGCGGCGAGGTGACGGCGTCACAAGATTGGTCTTGATGCCGTCAGACCCTATTTCCTATATATATTTTTCTAATTTTCACACATAAAAAAGGAGAAGTTTTGGAGAAACCCTAAGTACGAACTTGGTGCAAATTTTACAGGTTTTTCAAGGGTTCTAAGCCCTTGATACCTTTCATGTGTAATTGAGATAAGTATTCTTTTAATTCAATCAATATGTCTATGTGTTGGTTGTCTATATTTTGTTCTTGTCTTAATTCCATCATGCTAGGCTAGATCTATCTTGTGTTTGCTTGGATCTAATGAAACCTAGATGTTAATTATGTGTTGATTACTTGTTTATAATTGTATTGGATGAATGAATTTGATGTTAGGCTTAAGAAAACTGGCAGATCTTCAAATGGTAACATGCTTGAACGTCTTAAGAAACATGAACCGATGTGCACTAGGTCTTTATTGGTTGTATTTAATGCATGAGCCACTGTTTATAATCCCTATGGTTGTGCTGGGCATGGTATAGGAGGAGATAAGAGCTCATAGAATTGGGGAGTTAAGTGCGCCACCCCATGAATGATATTAAGGAATACAATCCGTCATCCATGCAACTATAACAAGTAATTAACGTGTAAAAGATGTCTAGGGAGTAGTGAGATCTAAGTAAACACATTTTCTCCACTTATTGCTCACAACTTTAGTATAATTTAGTTTATTTTCATCTCTAGTATTTTATTTTGATTGCATCTTTAGTATTGGGTTAGTTGACTAGCAACTAATTCCGCCCAAATCCTTCAAACCCGAGATTTTTACTTGCTTTCTAAAAAAAATATAAAAATACAAAAAGAATCATCTCTCACCTATAGAACTAGTATTTAGGTTTTCTAATCCTAGCGACACTATTCCTAGCTGAACGATCAATCCCCCGGTACTTGTCACTATACTATACTACAACGATCAGGTACACTGCCTGATGGGGGTTGTAAGCTTCTCAAGATCCCTTGAGAGGTAAAGCCTGGTGCGATTCGCACGTATCAAGTTTTTGGCGCCGCAGCCCGGGGAATAGTTATTGTCTAGGTTAGAATCTCTTTTTATTAGGTCTACTTGCTAGATTCCTTTCTAGTAAGATTTTATTTTTATTTTTAGGTTTCTTTAGTCTATTTTTTTTTTGTTCGTAATTTCCATTGACTCTTCCGTCCACCATTATGGAGTACGCGAATCCACCATACCACCAACCACAAAGGCCATTCTACCCTATTGACATCTCAAATTTTAAACAATATCGAGATGAACCCATATATGATGCATGGACTCGTTTTAGAAATTTACTCCGAAAATTCCCTCATCATAGTTTGGCTTTAGCATCCCTAACCCGAACCTTTTACTATCGTGTTGGCCAATATGACCAAATGCGCATTGAGGATTTTGCCAATGGGGACTTTAGGGAATTAAGTGCTGAAGAAGCATGGGATACCATAGAAGATTGTGCCCAATATTATTATAGGGTAGACAACCTAACAAACATTAGTACAAGTCAATTGAATATAAATTTCCAGGATCATGAAACAAGTTTGTTTGGGGATGAATATATTAGTGTTGAGATACCTAAGTGGTTATCATGTAATGCCATAGTACAAGCTGAACACATAGGTGACCTTCATGTGATGGAGGATTTAGCCGAACATGATCACATTGATTAAAAAGACCTAGGTCCTATGATCGATAATGATGAATCTCAAGAAACATATGATGAATCTTTTGGGCAATATGTATATAGCAGTCAGAATATTGAGGATGATCCATATGATTCGGACATAGAAGTTGAGATGCCTAAAGAAGTACGTGCGATACTTGGGAAAATGTTAGGGTTGGATTATAATGAAACACATGTTGAGGATATAGGTGATCTTGATAAGATGGATGATAAAGTAGAAAATTTAAGCTCACCAAATACCCCACAAGTCCTACCATCATTTGAGGCATACACACCGCCCGTGACTTATTCGGATGAAGTAGATGAGACTTTAGGAATCCCAATTGAGGTAGAACCTTTGAACCAAACACAACTAGAGGATATAGGTTCGAATACTTATAATGATAACCCTACTCTTAGTTCTAGGGAAGTTCCTAGTTTTGATGAACCAGAGCCTCAACCAAAACCGTTACCTAATCTTCCATCCTTGGATGAAAATTTAGGAATTGAAATAGGTTCCGATCCACCCATCAAACCATATAGTCCGGGTAGTCTTAGGACAAAGGTAGTGGAGTCTAAGCCTTTTAGAGAGGAGGCCAATATAGGAGTGGAAAATGACCTTACATGCTTACATCACCCATTTATGATTGATCACAATAAACATTATGGGTTTAAACCGGGTTTATTAGGTCAAGATGGATTCCCAACTAGGAGTCTCTTGAAGTTGATTGAAAATGATCCCTTTCTAGAAAAAAATCTTAATCCACCCACTAACCCGATTGAATTAGGTAAGGTTATGATGATAGGAGCACACCCCTTTGAGCATATAATTCATCCACCACTCTTTTCTCACGAAGCATATTTCTACCCTAAGGGTGTGCATCGCTACTTTCACCCGCACTTAATCCTAAGTGTAGGGAAAGCCTCCCCTATTTCCGTTAAATAAGGGTAGAGTCAGGCTCGTGACTCGAACAAAAACAAGCGCTCCTTGGGAGGCAACCCATGCTTTGTGTGTTTTTATTTGTGTGATTTTATTTTGTTTGTTTGTTATTTGCTTCCGTATGCATGCTTTATTTTTATTGTTGGTTGATCATGTTTCTAAACTAAATAGTGGAAATACTTTACTTTGTTGTTTTGGCCTAGTCTTAACTCCACCTAAAAGTATTTTTGCAAAAGATAAGTGTAAGGGGAAACCCCAAATATGTTTTTAAGAAACAAACCGATCATGATTCTCCACAATATTAAATGAACATGTATATTCGTATTTGTTAGAGTCAAATGCTTGTATTGAGTCATAATGAAGTTTTGCAGGATTTTCCAGGAAGTAGGACCAAGTTTTTCCAGAAATTTTCCGGAAACTTAACATAAGAATTTCTGCAGGTCACTTCTGACGGCGTCAAGTGTAAAAATCTGGAAATTTTACCGGTTTTTGTTTTTCTAACCGAGTCTTATGGTTTTTGTGAATTATTAAGTTTTATAATCTCCAGGAAATCTGCAAACTTCATTCCACAAGCATTATATCTTATCTTGTTTTCTAGGATTTAGTAACTTATATAGGATGCCGCCGATTTTACGCGAGGTTGTTTTGTCTATTTTCTCAGGTTTTACAGGTTATGTATGACAAGAAGATGATTTATATTCTGGAAGGGAAGCTTTGATTGTTCATTTTCTTGGAGGAAGATTTAACCTGGTCACCTTATTATCCATACCGAGCGAATCAGGGGAGTATTTGATTTCATTCTCTTTACTTTTTTCACTTTTACATTCTTTACTTGAACATTGGGGACAATGTTCATCTTAAGTGTAAGGGAAGGGTAAAAAGATGATACCTTACATATGCACTTTCGCTTGAGTTTGTTTTGTTTGATGGTAGATATGTAATAAAACTATGAGAAATACTTGTTAGTGTAATTTTAGCGCCAAATTTAAATTTTTTTTACAACATTTAGGAGTGAAACTTTAGCCATAGCAAGCGTCTCATGGATAGGAGATTGTATGACTAGCACACAACCGTATATTCAGAAAAATTTTCCACCCAAATATGTGAGGTTCGCCTTTAGATTTGATAAGAAAAGCATTTACTATTAGTGTTTATGAGTGTACCGGTAGCATTTAGATTCTAGAACTTGCGTTAGTGATGCATCCCGAGACCGCTAGTGAGACTACATTCGTGTGGTAGGATTTACTACATGATAAGAGGCATTAGGATCACCCTTGTGTTAAACCCCTATCATAATTACTTGACCATTTAAGTCATATTACTTGACTAGTTAAGTCAACTAATTTTTCCCACACCCTTAGCGTTGTACTCATTTTTAGTACGCGAAACCCCTAGTACACCCCTTCGAGCCTATCTTTTCGTTTCTAACTTTAAGCATTTTACTTAAAGGAAGAATTTGTTACACCCCACTTAAATGTACACCCAAATCGCCTTAGCCTTCCATGTATGCGCTCATTTTTAGTGCATTATTGTTATTTGTTAAACCCTAAGTTAACTATCTAATTGATTACATGGTTGCTAAGTCGAGTCATATCCTTGTACATATTGTTTTGGGACGATTGGGACTCATGGGTAAAGTACTTATTTATAGAGTAATGGGTAAGAACATCATTTATTACCCCCGTATGTGCGTTAATCTTAAAAGTACTCCAAGTGTTTTGATTATCTTAATTCGAGTCATTAGATTAGTTTATTGTAAAGTATGTAAAGATTCAAGTGTAAGGGGAATATTCATCCCCTATGATGTATTATTTTGGATGGTAGGGTAAGAGTGTATGCAAAAAAAAAAAAAAAAAAAAAAAAAAAAAAAAAAAAAAAAAATCGAAAAATCAAGAAAAAGAAAAAAAAAATAGAAAAAGGAAAAGAGAAAAAACATACGGACTACCATCCCTTTTCATTCTATGTTCATTTTATGTTTTTGTTATTTTTCATTTATTAGCTTAAGTCGAGTCTAGTCTTGGCTTAGCAACGCCACATTGTACATGTAATTAACCAAGATTGTTAACTCACCACCAGTAAAACTTCTTTTATCCAACAAAACCGTGTATTTCATATCCCTACACCTAACGTTACAACCCTTTAAAAGACCTCTTTGATAGTTTATCCTAGGTGCTTACGCCATGTGGTGGAAGTTTGATCCTTTCCCAAGCCTATGGTAATCTATTTTGCTATGACAGGTAGTGAGAGATATCTTCCGTTTCCATATTGTAATTTATACTTTATTACACCCGAGAGATGTGAGTATCTAAACACTATTTGTGAGGTGCTTGTGTATGACCTCCGTTCTTGTCTATTGGTCTTTAGTGGAACGATTATCTGTTGTAATTACTTTTATATTAGTGTTAAATGACCCCTAACTTGTATTTTGAGTAGAATAAAAGCGCATTTGCTTGAGGACAAGCAAATCTCAAGTGTAAGGGTATATGATGATACGAAAAATGAACCACTTTTAGGGGGTCATTTAAGCCCGGAATTGACTTTATTTGATCAAATATTGCCCTAAATCATTCCTTTTGTGATTTTAGGTACTTTGGGAGTGAAATCTGGAAAATGAAGCAATTCGGACGTTTTTGAAGCATAAAAGTGAAGAAAACGCCAAAGTCTTAATTTTCCTTGCTGGGAACAGTAGGTGACGGCGTCAAGAAGGAATCCTTGACAGCGTCAAGAGCAAATTTCCATGACGATCCAGCACAGATTTGACGGTGTCACGAAGTAGGGCGTCAAGAGTGAAATTCATGACGGCCTGGAAATGCACAATACATGACGGCGTCAAAAGTAGATTAAGGCAGTCCGAGAAGAGTTTTGGCGGCGAGGTGACGGCGTCACAAGATTGGTCTTGACGCCGTCAGACCCTATTTCCTTTATATATTTTTCTAATTTTCACACATAAAAAAGGAGAAGTTTTGGAGAAACCCTAAGTACGAACTTGGCGCAAATTTTACAGGTTTTTCAAGGGTTCTAAGCCCTTGATACCTTTCATGTGTAATTGAGATAAGTATTCTTTTAATTCAATCAATATGTCTATGTGTTGGTTGTCTATATATCTTGTTCTTGTCTTAATTCCATCATGCTAGGCTAGATCTATCTTGTGTTTGCTTGGATCTAATGAAACCTAGATGTTAATTATGTGTTGATTACTTGTTTATAATTGTATTGGATGAATGAATTTGATGTTAGGCTTAAGAAAACTGGCAGATCTCCAAATGGTAACATGCTTGAACGTCTTAAGAAACATGAACCGATGTGCACTAGGTCTTTATTGGTTGTATTTAATGCATAAGCCACTGTTTATAATCCCTATGGTTGTGCTGGGCATTGTATATGAGGAGATAAGAGCTCATAGAATTGGGGAGTTAAGTGCGCCACCCCATGAATGATATTAAGGAATACAATCCGTCATCCATGCAACTATAACAAGTAATTAACGTGTAAAAGATGTCTAGGGAGTAGTGAAATCTAAGTAAACACATTTTCTCCACTTATTGCTCACAACTTTAGTATAATTTAGTTTATTTTCATCTCTAGTATTTTATTTTGATTGCATTTTTAGTATTGGGTTAGTTGACTAGCAACTAATTCCGCCCAAATCCTTCAAACCCGAGATTTTTACTTGCTTTCTAAAAAAAATATAAAAATACAAAAAGAATCATCTTTCACCTTTAGAACTAGTATTTAGGTTTTCAAATCCTAGCGACACTATTCCTAGCTGAACGATCAATCCCCCGGTACTTGTCACTATACTATACTACAACGATCAGGTACACTGCCTGGTGGGGGTTGTAAGCTTCTCAAGATCCCTTGAGAGGTAAAGCCTGGTGCGATTCCCACGTATCATGAGCCAAAAAAAAACACTCCGGTCCATTTACAATAAACTAGCACAATCCGTTTATGTATAATACTCCGTTTTGCAAACACATCTACACAATTCTCTTCCTCCAATCTTCTGCACCGCCATCTTCGCCGCCTTACTTCCAATCTGATTTCAGCGGAAATAATTTTAGGTGTTTTGCTATTAAAGGTGACTGGAATACTCGACTCTCTTTGTTATATCATTTATGTAGCGGAGCGTCGTGTTGCTATGTTTTTTTTAATCTTTCGGAGGTTGGTCGGCTTTTACTGGTAAAGCCATATGTTAACTGAATAAGTACGTACCTGGTTGAACTGTTTAATGTTAATTTTGAGATGGAAGTTTGGTTTGGAGTACAAGTTACAGAGACAATGTAATACTCCGTAAAATCTCAGGTCATTTATTAATGCTAATTACCGACACTATTCTAAACTAAGCCATTTTTGCGGGCTAATTTGAAATTTTATATGAGACACTGTTTGTTTTAACACCCGATTGTTTTGATCACCGTTTGTTTGACACCCGATTATGTTTTGTCACCTGATTTTCACACGAATGTCACTCTTGGATATCACCCAATGAGGTTAACACCGGTAACTCCCACTTGCGACCCGACACCCTATTTGGACATCGAGATATTATTAATATAAATATAACAATATGTATATATTAATTATTACAAATTTACTATCACTATGTATATATAAGTATATATATACGTATGACGACGCCGTTTATATATTTATGGTTTTCACGAAACGACACCGACACCGAAACTAGAGTCACGATTTTACTAATCACCGATACCCCGTCATATTTTTGGGCCGAGCACAAACCACAAGCCCCCACGGTTCTTTTCTTTTGATTCACTTGGGCCGAACACACTCACAAGCCCACATGTTTTCTTTTTCTTTGATTCGTTTGGGCCAAGATTACCACAAGCCCGTATGGCTTGTTATGTTTGTTTTCCTTTTTTCTTTCTTTTGCGTAGTATGCCACACGAAGCAAAGACCAACTCCTTTTGCATTTTGAATTTTACACATGCTTGTTTGCTTGGTTCCCTCAAACTCGACACAAACATATCACCTTTCCATTGACTTTGATCCATGCGACAAAGAGCCACCAATATGAGCCGTCAAACCATTGGACAAAACCACTAACCACCTTCGACTAAATACCCCATGGATCGTATGCTTCTTTACCTCCAACATGCTAATACCACATGAGCCTAATCACTATTGTTTAATACCCTATTAACCTAATCTACACTTAAACTACTCCAAAGAAAACCATTGTTGCTCCCTAAACACTCTACTCGACATGACTAGATCACAAGTCAAGGGACAAACTTGTCTCCACTCGAATGACAACTAAGTAGCATGCTTCACAAGGTCAAACACACAACTACCTATGCCTCTCCTATATAAACCCATATTAAATGCACTTTTGCCTCACACTTGCAAGAGTTCACAAAACTCAAACCATAAACACTCTCTACTCTTTTGGTTACTGTCGAAGAAACACAAGAAGCACACAAGCGAGGAGTTGGGTTGGAACGAGTTGGGTAACTCAATTGGATCAAGAGTTACCATATGAGGAGAGGGTATCATGTTTGCTTGATCTCGTTGCTCACACCACACGGCATCCTCACCACCATAGTTGGTGTTGTAAGTTAATCACCACCCTTTTCATTTTCTACATCTACTCGTATCATGCATACATACGACACACACCATTTTTACATTCATTGCACTTATAGTTATGTATGTCCACACCTCGACACCCTTAGGAAAAGGGCTCACCATTTCATTTTCACACGTACAATATACATATTTTCTTCGACACACTAATTCTTTGGCTCCCACAAAATCGAACCAACGAAACATGCAACACTTACACGATTTTATACCACGAAAACGAAGCCAAAACCAAGTTCTAGTCGAGTACCAATTTTAGACAAATAAACTCACATGGGCCTTGAACCGGGCTAATAAGCCCAATATATTTTCGTATGAAATTTTCGAATTGGAATTAAGATTTCCGAAATGATAACTAAATTTATAAAAAAACTGATTTTTATAAATTTGGAAGGATAAAAGTGATAACTTTTATAAAAACAAAGTTAACTTTTCAAAAACTAAGATTTTGGACTATTTTTGCAAAAGTCCCACGTTAAGGGACTAAAAGTGACAAAATCACAAACCTTCAGACCGCTTTGTAAAACTGTCAATTTTGAATAAGAACGAGGGGTAGAAACTGTAATTTGGCTAAAGTTTAAGGAATAAAGTGTAAAGGCTATGACCAAGGACCAAAATGTAAATATTTTTGACCAAAGGGTAAAAGGTGTAACTTTAATAAAGATAAGGGTTAAATATGACAAAAGTATTTTATAATTAATTATTTTGTATAATTTGATTTTATATAAATATGTATATATATTTTGGTAACTTTAAAATATATATATAACTTTACTAAAAATATTTAATTATAAATATTTTTAAACAATATTATTTTCACAAATGAGTTAATATTTATCGAACACCGGTTCGTAACAACGTTACAAATAACTACGTGAAGTTATTTTGGAATATATTAAGACACCCGAACGGATATCACCGTACACGTGACATATCGCATGTCAATTACGAAACGAATCTAAAACACAGAATACTATGTATTATTTAGGTCGCAAGTCGGAGGAATTTCATTGCTAGCCGTAGCAGTACACCATCACTTTTGAGCATCGTTGTGATTCACACCCACCTTTCAGGTGAGTTCATGGTCCCACATTTTTAATTGTTTTTAAACTCCGTGGGGAGATACATGCTATAAATAGAACACAAGTATTTTTCTGTATGCTGTTATCACCTGATATTGCCTAAGTTGACACCTGTGCTACAAGTCCCTCATATCACGAACCTTAATCACTTGCGAGTGAGTGCGAATATAGTTGATAGATCTATTGGAATGGCAGCCCGCCTTTATCAAGGTGATCACTTGGCAGGAGGTGTGCTATATTCGAGGTATTATGAAAATTTGGCACATTTCCTGTCACCGAGGGCCCCTTGTCATTTACATCCGCTGTGGTGTAGGTGATTGTTATTATCTTTATGATATGTCAAATCAATGTTAAGGCGCGTTTCATGAGGCTTAGGGGCAATATTTCACCCGTTTAGTCAAGACCTGTCTATCTTGGCTTGTTTATTTCAAATGCTTGACTTGTGTTCACACTATTACTATTTAAACTACTATGGATTCACTCAACCTTTGTGTTGACTTTTTAAGCATGTTTATCTCAGGAAATTAGCAAGCATGGCGGCACGGAGCTGGCAAAGGGCACAAGACCTCCCTTTTATTTCAATAATTATATCATTATTTACAAACTCATTACTTCTTTTGCGAAACAATTAACATTTTGGAAAAATGTTTGTAACTCTGCCTATTTGAGTTTTCATGGAATGATATTGACTATCTTTTGAATTGTTTTCTATGAGTATGACTGTGTACTAAACTGTAATGACCCCGATTAGACTTCCGCTGCTTATCAAATTTTCGGGGTGTTACAGATTGGCATCAGAGCCATGGTTATAGAGAACCAAATGATTTTTCAAAACATTGGACTATAACCTCACCGGGGTTTTAAACAAACTATTTATCACCAAAGTTCCCTCCGTGCCAGCGTTTGCCAACGTCATGTTTTAAGGTTTGATTTTAGCACCCATTGCATTTAGTTCACTATGACACTATTATCACTGTGCATGTAGCATTATGTAGACTAAATGACTTATATTACTGCTATTTTTGGGATATTACAGTACCATGTCGCCCCCGATTATTATTTTGTCCGACAGTGACGACGTCGTGCCGGCATCATCCACTCACCTTACTATTGACCTATCTGACTATGACACCCATGACACCCGAGACACCCATGATTCTGACCATGACACCCAACCTGTATCACCTGCCATACCATCTCCTGTTCCATCTGGAGACACATCTGCTGATACTGAGCCCTTTGAGGAGGGTGAGGTTGCTTCTACACCCATTGATTCTTTTGCTATTCAGCCTCTTTTTCGTCATGTCTGTGGACCTATGACACAGGGGCAGTACCTTTATGATCAGTACCTGACATCTCAGCAGTTTCTTGCGGCTGATGATCGTCCTACACCACCTGCTAGTCACCACACCGGTTCAGATGTTGATGACGAGTCTTCTGACTCTGATACTTCTGACACTGCTGCTTCTATTCCACCACCATCCCCGTCTGCACCGATTCGTCGGCGCAAGCGAGTGAAGATTCTTGAGCCCTATGAGCCTGAGCCTTTTGGAGAGTTGTTTCGATATCATGAGGGAGACTATACCCGCAATGCACGGCTCGAAAACGAGTCTGTATTTTGCCTGCTTCTACTGTTACACCACCTGTACCTACATCTGTACCTACACCTGTATCATCACCCATATATGTACTACCACCTGTTTCTATGCCAGAGCTGACACCTGTGGCATCACCAGCACCTCCACCATCACCCGTATCACCCCCACCTGAGCCACATCCTTACATGCTACCTACCTACACCGCACCCCACACCTTTGAGGTTTTTCCACCCATGCCACCACCTACAGTTTTCTACTCACAGACTACTACCGTACCGATACCATCACCTGCTACATCACCTGTACCATCACCTGTTCCCACTGAGACCCCCACCTCACCCGGCATTCACAGATTGGTTGATGCTCGCCGATGGTCATTTTTGTTAGACTACATTCGTAGATGGAGATTGGTTGAGGGATCGCCTAGGGCTGCTGAGCTTGGAGATGGCTCTTCAGCGGTGTTACCGGTTACTAGGGAGCCGATACACCATACTATCCCTCTTTTGGCTGCTAGATTAGTGAGACATGAGGATTGTCTTGATGAGCTGTTGAGCGTTATTGAGGATATATCCTTGGAAAGGATAGAGGGTATGCAGGAGGAGGTCGAGAACCTCGTGGTTCATAGGACAGCTTTAGAGATGGTATTTGAGATGATGGGGACAGAGATCGAGGAGGCACAGGCTACCATCACTGAGTTTGGTCAGCGACTAGATGTTCAAAGGCATGAGATAGAGGATTTGAGAGCGATTGCAGCATCACACAGGAGATGCTGGAGCATCAGACACAGGATTTAGCCGCATCTAGTTCTACCTTCCACACACTTTCAGCCACTATTGAGGAGATTCAGGCCCGTGAGAGATCCAGGGATTTGGAGATGTTAGAGATGATCAAGATCATCAGAGAGCTGGAGAGGAGATCAGGAGGCGCACCTGGACCTTCATAGATCTATGACATGTCATTACTTACATAGAAATCTTAACTTGCCGCCTGTGGCATTAATAATGTTGTATCTTATTGTTTTGTAACAATGAATTCAAAATTATTAAAACTCTATGTTGGTTATGATTGTAATGTATTGATATTGATTTATGATGTTCTAGTTGTCTGATCTTTTATTATGCTCCCATATTGAGATTCATTATAATTTCCATGTGTGTTGTTACATGTCTTGATGTTTATTTATGAATGATATGGTTTATGTTGATGTATGTATTTATGGTGTGGTTGTGATATGTACTTTGTGATGATCTCGACTATTATGAGTTTGGCTACATTATTTCCCTTGTTATTGATGTTTGGGATTCGTACTTATGCACTTGCGATTTTATAGAGTTATGGCCCCAAGGAAAACTGCTACTGCTACCTCGTCACCCGCTATGACCCAGGCTGCTATCAGAAAGTTGGTTGCCGACAGTGTTGCTGCAGCTTTAGAAGAGCAGGCTGCTGCAATGGCACTAACTAGTAGCAATAACCGAGCCATTGCTGAGAGCGAGTCCGCTGCGACTCGGAAGTGAACCTATAAGGACTTCATAGCTTGTAAACCATCTCACTTCAAAGGGACTGAAGGAGTGACAGAGCTTGCTCGATGGTTTGAGCGAACTGAGACTGTGTTTGTGAGGAGCGGTTGTGCCGCTGAAAGCAGAGTCTCGTTTGCTACTGGAACATTATTGGAAGACGCGTTGTCTTGGTGGAATGCAACTGCTCAGAAGATAGGTGTGGAAGAGGCCTATCAGATTACCTGGGCTGACTTTAAGGAGAAGATGTTGAAGAAGTTCTGCCCTATAGGTGAGATCAAGAAGTTAGAAGATGAGTTTCACACGTTGGTTGTGAAAGGAAATGATCTCAAGGCTTATGATAGGAGATTTCAGGAGCTTGCCACACTTTGCCCTTCAAAGGTTCCCGATTTGGAAAAGTTGTTGGAAAGGTACATTGAGGGATTACCCAGGAGCATTGAGGGAAACGTCACCTTGTCTAAGCCTCAATCTTTGGATGAAGCAATGACTATTGCCCAAAGACTGCTAGACCGGGAGATTAAGCGTAACTCTTCTCAGGGGAACAACGATCACAAAAGGAAGTTTGTTGATCGAAGGACGAACAACAACAACCACAGCAACAACAACAACAACAACAACCGTAACCCCAACCGTAACTATCACCATGACAGAACCGAACACCCACCACAATCAACAGAACCGACGACAGGAAGCTGTCAGAGCTTATGTCGCCGCACCAGTTAAGGGTTCTAGGTATGCTGGACCTCTTCCATTCTGTGACAAGTGTAAGATGCATGACAATGGACCCTGCTATGCTAAGTGTGGGAAATGTTCAAGGACTGGACATAAGACATAAGATTGCAAGGCTACAGGAGCTAACTTGCAACCCGTGGCTGTGGTATGCCATGCTTGTGGAGAGAAAGGACACTACAGGCGTCAGTGCCCTAACAAGGACAACAATGCACGTGGGAGAGCATACGTGCTGGGAGATGGAAATGTCCAGCAAGATCCGAACGTAGTCACGGGTACGTTCTTTCTAAACAACCGCCTCGTTAAAGTTTTATTTGATTCCGGAGCCGATCAAAGTTTCGTATCTATTTCCCTTGCACCCCTGCTTAATATTACACCGAGCAAACTAGACACCACATACGAGATTGAACTAGCCGATGGAAAGCTAGTGAGCACTAACACTATACTCCGAGGTTGTACCCTACGACTACTAGACACCCCATTTGACATTGACCTTATGCCTATTAGACTTGGTAGTTTCGACGTCGTTATAGGAATGGATTGGTTATCCGAGAACCGCGCTAAGATCATTTGTGACGAAAAGGTCGTTCACATCCCTCTGAATGACGAAACCCTGATTGTTCGCGGTGAGCGAAGTAAGACACGTCTGAGCATCGTTTCTTGTGTCAAGGTTGTGAAGTACATCGAACGAGGATGTCAAGTCTTTTTGGCTCAAGTCTCCGAGAAGAAGTCGGAAGAGAAGCGACTCGAGGATGTGCCAGTAGTCGGGAACTTTCCAGAAGTTTCCCCGGAGGACTTGCCTGGCCTTCCGCTGACTCGTCAAGTGGAATTTCAAATTGACTTGATGCCAGGAGCAGCACCCGTAGCACGAGCACCCTATAGGCTAGCACCGTCGGAAATGAAGGAGTTATCTGGGCAATTGCAGGAATTGTCAGATAAAGGATTTATTCGCCCTAGTTCGTCACCGTGGGGAGCCCCAGTGTTGTTTGTAAAGAAGAAGGATGGAACCTTCAGGATGTGTATCGATTATAGTGAGTTGAACAAACTTACGGTCAAGAATCGATATCCGTTGCCAACGATTGACGATTTGTTTGATCAACTACAAGGATCGAGTGTCTACTCGAAGATTGATTTGAGATCGGGTTATCACCAACTGAGAGTTAGGGAAGAAGACATCCCTAAGACGGCTTTTAGGATAAGATACGGCCACTACGAATTCCAAGTAATGCCATTCGGTCTAACAAATGCACCCGCTGTATTTATGGACTTAATCAACCGAGTGTGCAAACCCTATTTGGATAAGTTTGTGATTGTATTCATCGATGATATCCTTATTTACTCACGTAGTAAGGAAGAGCACGTAGAACACTTGAAGGCTATACTAACACTGCTCAGAGAAGAGAAATTATACGCCAAATTTTCAAAGTGTGATTTTTGGATTGAGAAGGTACAATTTCTTGGGCATGTTATCGACAGTAAGGGTATTCATGTTGATCCCGCCAAGATCGAAGCTGTTAAAAATTGGGCGTCACCTACGAGTCCTACTGAGATACGCCAATTTTTAGGTCTTGCCGGTTACTATCGAAGGTTTATTGAAGGTTTTTCAAGGATTCCTTTGACCGAGTTAACACAGAATAAGAAGAAGTTTGACTGGGGAGAGGAACAAGAATCGACATTTCAGTTCTTGAAGCAGAAGCTTTGTGAAGCACCGATATTAGCACTACCCGAAGGAAGTGAGGACTTCGTGGTATATTGTGACGCATCAATCCAAGGTTTGGGTGCCGTATTGATGCAAAGACTTAAAGTAATCGCTTACGCTTCTAGAAAACTTAAACCCCACGAAGAGAACTACACTACTCACGATCTAGAATTAGGAGCGGTGGTATTCGCTCTTAAGATCTGGAGACACTACCTATATGGAACCAAGTGTACGGTTTTCACCGATCACAAGAGTCTTCAGCACATTTTAGATCAAAAGGAGTTGAACATGAGACAACGTCGATGGCTAGAGTTACTAAGTGACTATGATTGTGAAATCCGTTATCACCCGGGGAAGGCAAACGTTGTAGCAGATGCCTTGAGTCGAAAGGAATGACTTAGACCCCTCAGAGTTAGATCATTGGGTATGACAATTAGATCACCACTTCCGTCTCATATTTTTGAAGTTCAAGCTGAGGCCTTTAAGGAAGAGAATAGACCGCACAAGAAGTTTTAAGGCATGCCAGAAAGCACGAATGGATTTGTCAAGAAACCAGATGGAAGGCTGTGTTTCAAAGACAGAAGTTGGATTCCATTGTATGAAGGAATACGAGACCTCATCATGCACGAGTCTCATAAGTCTAAATATTCCATTCATCCTGGTTCAGACAAGATGTATCACGATCTAAAGAAGTTGTATTGGTGGCCAAACATGAAAGCTGATATTGCAGAGTATGTTGGTAAGTGTTTGACCTGCTCAAGAGTAAAGGCTGAACATAAAAGTCCATCCGGTCTTTTGATTCAACCCGAGCTACCAATGTGGAAATGGGAAAGGATTACAATGGATTTCATAATGAAATTACCCAAGACATCGAGTGGGTTGGACACTATTTGGGTTATTGTCGATCGTCTCACGAAGTCAGCGCACTTCTTGCCAATCAAAGAGATTGATGATATAGATGTTCTTGCACGTTTGTACCTAAAGGAGATAGTTTCCCGGCATGGAGTGCCAATTTCGATTATCTCCGACCGAGACAGCCGTTTCACGTCTAACTTTTGGCGATCTTTACAGAAAGCCTTGGGAACTAAGTTAAATATGAGTACAGCTTACCATCCACAGACTGATGGTCAAAGTGAAAGGACTATACAAACCCTAAAGGACATGCTTAGGGCATGTGTGATTGATTTTGGAAAAGGCTGGGATAAACACCTACCGTTAGCAGAATTCTCATATAACAACAGTTATCACGCTAGCATTAAGGCTGCACTGTTTGAAGCACTTTATGGAAGAAAGTGTCGATCACCAGTTTGTTGGGCTGAGATTGGAGATGTACAACTCTCAGGTCCCGAGTTGATTCTTGAAACCACTGAGAAAATAGTAAAGATTAGGCAACGATTACAAGCCGCCAGGGATCGGCAAAAGAGTTATGCCGATGTGCGAAGAAAACCAATAGAGTTTCAAGTTGGAGACAAGGTCATGCTTAAGGTATCACCTTGGAAAGGGATGATTAGATTTGGAAAACGTGGAAAGTTAAACCCAAGATATGTTGGACCCTTCGAGATCATTGAAAGGATCGGTCCTGTGGCATACAAACTTGAACTACCCGAGGAACTCAGTAGAGTACACAACACCTTCCACGTGTCAAATTTGAAAAAGTGTTTATCGGATGAAACACTTGTGATTCCGTTGAAGGAGATCAGAATCGATGATAAGTTGAACTTTATTGAGAGGAACCCGTTGAGATTATGGATAGGGAGGTCAAACGAATTAAGCACAGTCGCATTCCCATTGTTAAGGTCAGATGGAACTCTAAGAGAGGACCCGAGTACACCTGGGAGTGCGAGGATCAAATGCGTGCCAAATACCCACAACTATTTGATGAGACAACCCCGAGCACCGACTCAACTTTGGATTCCGGGACAAATCCAATCTAACAGGTGGGTACTGTAATACTCCGTAAAATCCCAAGTCATTTATTAATGCTAATTACCGACACTATTCTAAACTCAGCCATTTTTGTGGGCTAATTTGAAATTTTATATGAGACACTGTTTGTTTTAACACCCGATTGTTTTGATCACCGTTTGTTTGGCACCCGATTATGTTTTGTCACCTGATTTTCACACGAATGTCACTCTTGGATATCATCCAATGAGGTTAACACCAGTAACTCCCACTTGCGACCCGACACCCTATTTGGACACCGAGATATTATTAATATATATATAACAATATGTATATATTAATTATTACAAATTTACTATCACTATGTATATATAAGTATATATATACGTATTACGACACCGTTTATATATTTATGGTTTTCACGAAACGACACCGACACCGAAACTAGAGTCACGCTTTTACTAATCACCGACACCCCGTCATATTTTTGGGCCGAGCACAAACCACAAGCCCACACGGTTCTTTTCTTTTGATTCACTTGGGCCGAACACACTCACAAGCCCACATGTTTTCTTTTTCTTTGATTTGTTTGGGCCAAGATTACCACAAGCCCGTATGGCTTGTTATGTTTGTTTTCCTTTTTTCTTTCTTTTGCGTAGTATGCCACACGAAGCAAAGACCAACTCCTTTTGCATTTTGAATTTTACACATGCTTGTTTGCTTGGTTCCCTCAAACTCGACAAAAACATATCACCTTTCCATTGACTTTGATCCATGCGACAAAGAGCCACCAATATGAGCCGTCAAACCATTGGACAAAACCACTAACCACCTTCGACTAAATACCCCGTGGATCGTATTCTTCTTTACCTCCAACATGCTAATACCACATGAGCCTAATCACTATTGTTTAATACCCTATTAACCTAATCTACACTTAAACTACTCCAAAGAAAACCATTGTTGCTCCCTAAACACTCTACTCGACATGACTAGATCACAAGTCAAGGGACAAACTTGTCTCCACTCGAATGACAACTAAGTAGCATGCTTCACAAGGTCAAACACACAACTACCTTTGCCTCTCCTATATAAACCCATATTAAATGCACTTTTGCCTCACACTTGCAAGAGTTCACAAAATTCAAACCATAAACACTCTCTACTCTTTTGGTTACTGTCGAAGAAACACAAGAAGCACACAAGCGAGGAGTTGGGTTGGAACGAGTTGGGTAACTCAATTGGATCAAGAGTCACCATACGAGGAGAGGGTATCACGTTTGCTTGATCTCGTTTCTCACACCACACGGCATCCTCACCACCATAGTTGGTGTTGTAAGTTAATCACCACCCTTTTCATTTTCTACATCTACTCGTATCATGCATACATACCACACACACCATTTTTACATTCATTGCACTTATAGTTATGTATGTCCACACCTCGACACCCTTAGGAAAAGGGCTCACCATTTCATTTTCACACGTACAATATACATATTTTCTTCGACACACTAATTCTTTGGCTCCCACTAAATCGAACCAACGAAACATGCAACACTTACATGATTTTATACCATGAAAACGAAGCCAAAACCAAGTTCTAGTTGACTACCAATTTTAGACAAATAAACTCACATGGGCCTTGAACCGGGCTAATAAGCCCAATACATTTTCGTATGAAATTTTCGAATTGGAATTAAGATTTCCGAAATGATAAGTAAATTTATAAAAAAACTGATTTTTATAAATTTGGAAGGATAAAAGTGATTACTTTTATTAAAACAAAGTTAACTTTTCAAAAACTAAGATTTTGGACTATTTTTGCAAAAGTCCCACATTAAGGGATTAAAAGTGACAAAATCACAAACCTTCGGACCGCTTTGTAAAACTGTCAATTTTGAATAAGAACGAGGGGTAGAAACTGTAATTTGGCCAAAGTTTAAGGAATAAAGTGTAAAGGTTATGACCAAGGACCAAAATGTAAATATTTTTGACCAAAGGGTAAAAGGTGTAACTTTAATAAAGATAAGGGTTAAATATGACAAAAGTATTTTATAATTAATTATTTTGTATAATTTGATTTTATATAAATATGTATATATATTTTGGTAACTTTAAAATATATATATAACTTTACAAAAATATTTAATTATAAATATTTTTAAACAATATTATTTTCACAAATGAGTTAATATTTATCAAACACCGGTTCGTAACAACGTTACAAATAACTACGTGAAGTTATTTTGGAATATATTAAGACACCCGAACGGATATCACCGTACACGTGACATATCGCATGTCAATTACGAAACGAATCTAAAACACCGATTACTATGTATTATTTAGGTCGCAAGTCGGAGGAATTTCATTGCTAGTCGTAGCAGTACACCATCACTTTTGAGCACCGTTGTGATTCACACCCACCTTTCAGGTGAGTTCATGGTCCCACATTTTTAATTGTTTTTAAACTCCGTGAGGAGATACATGCTATAAATCGAACACAAGTATTTTTCTGTATGCTGTTATCACCTGATATTGCCTAAGTTGACACCTGTGCTACAAGTCTCTCATATCACGAACCTTAATCACTTGCGAGTGAGCGCGAATATAGTTGATAGATCTATTTGAATGACAGCCCGCCTCTGTCAAGGTAATCACTTGGCAGGAGGTGTGCTATATTCGAGGTATTATGGAAATTTGGCACATTTCCTGTCACTGAGGGCCCCTTGTCATTTACATCCGCTGTGGTGTAGGTGATTGTTATTATCTTTATGATATGTCAAATCAATATTAAGGCTTGCGTTTCGTGAGGCTTAGGAGCAATATTTCACCCGTTTAGTCAAGACCTGTCTATCTTGGCTTGTTTATTTCAAATGCTTGACTTGTGTTCATACTATTACTATTTAAACTACTATAGATTTACTCAACCTTTGTGTTGACTTTTTAAGCATGTTTATCTCAGGAAATTAGCAAGCATGGCGGCAAGGAGCTGGCAAAGGGCACAGGACCTCCCTTTTATTTCAATAATTATATCATTCTTTACAAACTCATTACTTCTTTTGCGAAACAATTAACATTTTGGAAAAATGTTTGTAACTCTGACTATTTGAGTTTTCATAGAATGATATTGACTATCTTTTGAATTGTTTTCTATGAGTATAATTGTGTACTAAACTGTAATGACCCCGATTAGACTTTCGCTGCTTATCAAATTTTTGGGTGTTACAGACAACCGGAAACCAGAAGGTAACTTACTTCTTGTTAGTGTTTATTTCACCGTTTTTGTATGAATTTCTGTCTTATGTGGTTTTCGAACTTTAATTATGAACATGATACCATTTTGAAGCTGGACAGAAAAGTGGAAACTTTCCGCGGGATCCTCTTTTCTTTTCTGATTTTTTTAAAGAAAATATTTATTGCAACTTTATGGTTTTCATTCACTTTGTGTTTTTAAATTGGATATCTTAAAAATTAAGCTTATGTTCATTTGGGTATCTTGGCGGGGTAACCTGATCCGGGTCATGGTTCCAGCCAACGTTGGTGTTTGGTTTTTTTACTGTATTTGTGCACTGATAATTGAGTGCAATTTATCGACATCATTATATTGGCCAGCCAACCTTATTCAAATTGTGGTTGCAGCCAGTGTGATTGCAGCCACGGCGGGTGATGCACTTGCAACTAATACTGACACAAATTCAAACTCAGATGCCGCAGACCAGGATTTTGCTACTATTGATACTCAAACCGGTATGTATACACGTAAGTATGATGTTTTTGCCATGAATCAGTTTTCAGTAAACTTCAATTGTTTTTGTTTTGGTAGGTGAAATATTGTTTGCAGGAAATGTTATGTGAACAACCTATCTAATAATTTAAATGAACTATGTTACATACTCTTGCGTTTAGGTGTTTTTAGGTATGTCTTTTCTTCCTTACTTGACAGGTTTCAGCTTTGGGCTTGCCAAATTAGCTGTTGATATTTACACTCCCGTGACAAACACGCGTAACTGCCACTTTTGGGTATACTAATGGCGTATAAGATTGGTGTCAAGGTCCTTAGTCTCGCACTCTTGAACAAGGTCTGTATTATTATCTTTCTCGCACTATGCCAATTATCTTTCTCGCACTATGCCAGGGGATAGAAACAATTAAGATATGTTCTAGCAAACGTTAAAGATTAGATATGATGTTACATACAAAAAATATATTGCACTTTTAGGTGCCAATTTTAACCATACAATGGGTCACTTGCATAGAACACTGCTATTTCTGAGAAAACACTAAGAGAAAGCAAAATTCACTATTTATCTTCGAATAGTGCTTAAAAATAATAAATTCGTACTTATATGTCTTCTTGACGAAATCTCCTTGACGAAATATTTTACGCCAGCGGTGGTTGTCTTTTGGGTGGTGGGTACCGAACATATTCTTTCTTTTGTTTCTGCTATCAATAGTGCATGATGAGGTATCATGTTTCAAAACATTCTTATTATTATTTTAATTTAAGAGACCCATAAAGTTACAAATTGACACTAAAAACAGGTTACTTATTTGATGGTTACCGTGTTTACTCATTGTATTTGGGCGACAAGTTTCGGCAGAAAAAATTCATAGAATATGGTTATCTTGGTTCACTGGTAGCTACAATGTTCATCATTAATGTGCTATTATGGACCAGTGTACCATTTTCCCATTAGTTCGCCTAGCCACGTGAGCCTTTCATACTGAATAAAGGAGCAAACACCTTTGTTTCTTTTAGTGCTTAACATAAATAAAGAAACGTTGGCACTTTCTATGATGGATGTAAACTTCGAGCAATACTTAGCGATTATTCGAACAAGTTATTAGTAAGACCAGTTCTGAGATTGGGAACAAAGAATACTTGCACAAAATTTAAATGGCTACTTAGCAAAAAAGGAAATCTGCAATACTGTTTGGTTGGCGCTTTCTGTCTTTGTTTTTGTACATTTCAAGCTCTTTAGGTAACCAGCTTTCCTTATCACCCTTAAAAAGCCTTGGCGCAAAAGTTAGACTACTGTTGGTTACATTTTGTATGCAATACACCCTCATATATCATATTAGCTTACCTTGATGTACGGATCTTATTGTGTTTTGTCTCATGTGTGTTGATGTTGCGGCCTGCAGAAAATAAATTGATGATCCATGTCTAGCGGAAAAAGCTTGAATGGCATCTTTTTGTTTGGTCAACAAGAATTAAACTGTTACTTGAAAACATTAGCCATTTATTGTATTATACAGTACCATGTTCTGAAATTAGTTGCATACATTTGGTGAAGCTTGTGAAAATTTGTTGCATGACTAAGTATGCAGCCAGTGTCGTTTTGGCTCTAAGACTGTCACCCATTTAAACTTATAACCGGCGCCCCGCCGCAACGCGGCAGCCTTCAGCCAACCTCGTTGGTTAATATTCGGACCGAACATAACTAAATATTCGATTTTCGATTTGGATAGTTTTGACAAAATTAAAACCGAACCGAAATGAAAAAACCAAATGAACATATATATATATATATATATATATATATATATATATATATATATATATATATATATATATATATATATATATATATATATATATATATATATATATATATATATTTTATGTACTTATATACAAAAAAAAAAATTCCTTTAAAACTATTTCATGGTATAAAGATAACATTTTCTAAGTTTGAGATTTTTTTTGTGCTAACAATCTCTATAAATAAATGAAAAGAAAATATAAATTATGTAATTCGGGTTATTCGGGTCAACTCACAAACCGAACCAAATTCAATTCGGTTTTACCCAGAAAAAAATCTTAACTGAATAAACCAAACAGCCCGATAACCGAACTGATGAACACTCCTAATGAATGACATATTGACACCCCTAATAACTATATATTGAGAGCACTCATTTATTGCAAATAATATATCGAGAGCTCTCAATATATAGATTTTTAGGGTTTATCGCAAATAATATTGCACTTTTGTGTTATATTCAAGACTTCAAGTAAGATTTATGCGCGAGCTAGATTCTTATTACATAGATTCATAGAAGTTAGGCTTGCTGCGCCTATATATTAACAAAAGCAGAACAATGGTACCTCAATATGTACATTTAAATAATAACTATTACTATGTAATTAAGATGTACATTCTTATGCATCTAACCAATTATCCTATATATGCACTTGTGTTTATCTTGACATCTCTTGTACTGTAGGAGGTGCTTGTGGATACATTCTGGCCATTGCTTGTCTATACCTTTCTTTGTTTCTTTCCCATCCTAAAACAACCAAAAGATGAACAATATCTACATATTTAAGTGTCTAAAGTAAATTTCTAGTTTTGTGCATAAACGAAAAGGGTACCTTGAAAAACGATGAATCCTTGGTGTTCAAGTTGACGATATTGTTGACACAACGCACACTGGTGACAAAAGAGATGAATGCAATAGTCGCTAGACATGCTTCCTTTTAAACGCCATTGTCTTCTCATTTTGGTGCGATAAAGACCATTATAGAATGTGGCTAAAATGAAACCAACGATACATCCTGGATATCCCATGGAGCCAAAACATTTATGGTTAAAAAGAAGAAACCAGATAAAGTCGACCAGTTCCATAAATCCTATGTGTATTACGTATAGAAAGCAGTATAGCGCCCCTGGTTCGCTCCAAACTGTAATGTTTAAAAAAAAAGTTGGATAATCAGTTGCCATTATCATAATGTTAGGATCGTGTGAGACGAGCTTTTTCTTTCAAAAGGCTTACTTGTTTCTCCTTCATTAACAATTTCTGCAATCTTCCCAAATGCAACACATGGACAAAGAAGTACCAAGAAACCTAGAGAAAATGACCAAATAACAATAATAATTACAATAACAAATATGTTGGAATATGAAAAAATTTCCAGAAAATTTCATTCTGAAAATGTAACAACTTGTTTTCAAGAATGCTTACTTATTTTAAGATCAGAGAAGCAATCACATAGACCAATAGCCCAGCTATTTCGTTGATTACGATTTAGTATTGATGATTCTTGACCCACAATGAAAGGTGCATGAGGAGGATAAGGAGGAGGAGGGGCACTCACATTTGGCCAAACTATTTGCGTAATTTGGTTATTACTTTGCATGTCGGATGGTGCTTGTGACGGATTTTGACCATTGGTGTTTGCCACAGGTGGAACCGCGGGTGGTAGTGGTGGTACATTTCGTTGGTGAATTTGAGATTGATTTGGATATAGATCTTCGTTCATTGTTTCCTTAGACATACAGAAATTTATCTTGCTCGCCAAAAAAATTGATTCTAATAATGCAGATTCAGTTTTATTCGAATATTCGAATCAAATATAGATACTAATTAGGAAAACGTGATTTTAGAGATTCGTTAAATGTGTGCCACAAAACAAATACTCCTAACAAACTATTAGGACAACATTCTATAGTTATGTATTTTCCAATAAATGACCTTTCATTTAGATAGTTATTTAAACATGGGAGAACAAATGAGATACATTTACAGTAACCAATATTCAAATCGTAAATTTAAGATGCTATCAGTATATAAATCAAAGCATTACTAGTAAAAAATTTGGTTCATAAGACAACCAAATAATAAAAGCACTAATTTCTAGATGTGATGTGCTGGCCTCGTATTTTCCCAGACTTTGAAGCTTGTCACAGTAAGGATCGAGTTGGAAAATACAGGCATCTTATATGTGACCTGAGCACCTGATTGTAAGTAGAGTTTGTTTCATGAATGGATAATGAGGATGGTTTACAATATAAATAGAGATACGACATGCTAAACTACGTACTATACGGGCTTGGCCTAATACAAACTATGATATACAATAAGTCCACAACGAGGAGATATTTCCAGAGTCTCTCCAAAGATCCCCATATTGCGTGTGACAATGTCATTGTAAGCATAGTATTACAGACTTTTCTTCCCTTTTAATGATGATTTTGTTTATTTGCCATGACAAATATACTAAGAGATTGTTGCAATTGGGAACATCATTTTAGGAACGAAAGTACATATATAAACTCATCAAAATTAAGATTGTGATTGTAAAACATTAAATATAAGTGAACACATTGATAAGATTCCAAAATAATTAAGCATGAGATCGAGTATAAAATAATTTGAAACAACTAATTTCGAAGACAATAACTAGGTTACTCATGTACTCCAAAACGTTGAAGCATGTCACAGTAAGGAGTCGGAAAATCTGGGCGTCGTATAAACCGCCTTTGTTCTTCACGGCAATATCTTTGGAGTGTATATATGTAATCACTGACTATTGTATTCTCTATCTTGGTTCGTGCAGGAGTTCCAGGTGGAAATTTCTGATCAAAGCCGCTTGATGATTTCACAAAAAACTCGATTTTGTATTTGTTGGTTTTCATTGATATCTTATAATCATTACTTATTTCTAATGAATAATATGGAAGGGGCTGCATTGCAGCTAGATAAAATGCATAAAAGATTCCCGAGAAGAACAAAATGAATACCAAAATACACATAAATATCTGAAGTCGCGTAAGTTCCTCACGAGGATGGATTTGTTCGCTTCTAGAATCTGTTATTTGATCTGTGCTCCTAGATAGCTCAATGCTTCTTCGCGCATTTGCAAGATAGACATGGTGATTAGAAGCATGCATGGCGATTCAACAAATCTTTGATAGAAAAATTAAGTTAGTTTCGGTTAAAAGTAAAAACGTTCTGATTAAACATATAACTTTTCGATCAATCTATAACTTTTCGATCAATATAAAACTAGTTATGAAATTAATCTTTTCATCATCATCATCATCCATTATTAGTAGTATTCAACATATTCTTGAGAGGGCAATAAGTAATTACATAGTATAAAACTGGCTCTACAAATGGGCAAATAATAAAAAAAGGTAATATACTTGCCACAATTTCATCGAATGGGTAGTGAACTATTTTTTTTTATTTTGAGGGTAATTTTCTTTCAAAATCATCATCTTTAGGGTATTTTGTAAAAAATTTAGACTATTTTGCCCCTCATAGCTAATACAAAATTTTTTTTCCCGAAAGGCAAAATTGTCCAAAAATTTTGCAAAATACCCTAAAGATGATGAATTTGAAAGAAAATTACCCTCAAAATGAAAAAAAATAGTTCACTACCCATTCGATAAATTTGTGGCAAATATATTACATTTTAATATCATTTGCCCCTCTACAAATACTATATTCAACATTACAGTATAACTTTAGCGTCGCCAAAAGTCCAAATTCTTGTAATGATATACAAATACTGTTAAAAACTAAAACATCTTATTAAACAATCACGAATGAAGATTGTTCTTATTTATAAGTTTAATTAAATCGTAACAAACTAGCTGAAATAGACATTTAAACAGGTTTACTTGTGCATGTTTCGTTTATCAGGAACAAGTTGCATCGACAATTTCCTTTACAAGAAAGTACATAAAACACGAAAGTATCGAGTACGCAGGTTATATGTCTATATCAAATTAACTATTAAACATAACCACCTTTGCAAAACATACCACATGCAATTCAACTATACTGATTATATAGTCACATGTGCATGCATTAGATTTTTCAACCTAACTAATGTTTAAGAAAGAGTATATGATTAAAACATACCTCAAAATCGTGCCCTTTACTCGACTTCACTTTGCGTATGTTATATCAGATTTTGTTGGATTTAAATCGGTTATCATCGATATCTATATATAAGGTGAAGTCAAGACCGACGTTTCAAGCATCCTAATCCACTTCTAATTCTAATTTAGTATTTGTAGAAACTAGCTAAGAGGGACCCGTCCTTGGTTTAGGATTCAAATAATAATACTAGTATTTGTTATAGGTGGCAAAATAGATGGGTCGGATATGTTGGGTCACGAGTTTATACGGGCTTGGGTCTAAATAGGTCCGAGTCTAGGTGAGTCTTCTAGAAATATGTGTTTAAATTGGTCCGGGTCTAAATTGGGTTCAGGTTTAGATGGGCTTTAGACATTTAAAATATATATATATATATATATATATATATATATATATATATATATATATATATATATATATATATATATATATATATATATATTTTTCTAGTAAATTATGAAAAATATGAAAAAAAAAGTAAATAATAATAATAATAATAATAATAATAATAATAATAAATTAGACTCATCTATAATATTTAACGAGACCCAATTAGACCTATCATCTAATAGATTTCTACCAACTAGACTCATGTTGATGAGGACATTACTAGTAGTAGGAGTAAGGGTACTTCTACATAAGTAATCCTACTCATAAATATACTTGGGTTACTTGTGTTTGTGTTGTTCCTTCCAAATAACTCTACTTCTAAATATACTGAGGTTATTGGTTGTTTGTTGAAGTAACTTTACTGGGTTTTATTTTGTGACGTGACTTTTTATTTTAGTTTTCTTATTTTTGTTTGATCTTGGTTATTATTAATAAATTGTGTTTTAGAGTCTATCTCTTGTTTTGGGTTTTATTTTCGCAAGGTGCGCCTTGGTTTCACCATTAGATTAGGATTTATCTAAATTCGTTTATGCGCGTCTTGCGTCACATGTTTAACCAATGGGTCTCAAATTGACACCTCTAATATTTCTTTGCATGCCTCATATATATCCTTTTAGGGTATAACTAGTTTAAAATTCCCATACGCGAGAGCTTTGACATAAATCTCACTAAAAGAGTTTTAACATAAATTGTACTAATTGAGTTTGTCACGATTTAATCTACTTGTTTGATTGTTCTCTAAATAAAAATACATATAAAAGGTTTCAACACTAATTGCTGTATAATTAGGTAATCATGTGCATATTTTAATACAAACATTAACACTAACAGGTTTCAAAGCCACAAAACATCCCTAAAAAAATGGACTAGCATGTTTTTAGCTTGTTGCCGTGGTGCAATGCTTGTATTTATCCTCATCGAAAGCCAAAGATGCACATGACATAGTAGAAGCTATTGTTGGATATTTAACGTGAGATCATGTTGTTTAAGAAACTTTATTGTCACCCTACTTGTGTCAAATAAGGTAATAAAAGTAAACTCGACATCACACATTTATCTAGTGTGAAACAATAAATAACATTAAAATGAAAATAATAGTGTCGAGATGATTGCCTGATTAACAACTCTTGATCAACATGTTGTTCTCGACTTCTCGTTATATGATTGAGAGTCTAGCACGGGAAGAAGTTCTCTGTCCTTAAAAAGTGTTTACGTGCTTGATTCACTGCAAGCCTCGTACGTAACGACCCCAGGATTGATGCAGACTCATTTTGATTATCGTCAGCGAACAATTGCAACACAATGCAAATGGCGGAGCAGAATCCCAGATGGCAAGAAGATGAAGCATAACCCAACATATATGTGTTTGTTACTAGTTGATTTTCTATACTTCTGAAACTTAGCTTTTTTCTTTCTCTTGTATAGGGTCTATATAGACATACTAAAGAGATAGCCATGATCTCTAGTATGCCTAAATGTAGGAATCATGGAGTTGTGGTTGCAACTGAATATTGCCTTCCAACCAATCCACTATCCTTTTTTCTTGGTTAACTGAGTCTCACATACACACACATATACTTGGGTTGTTGCTGCTTTATGAGCTTGAACCATTAACTTCATAAATTGTACAATAAGTCACAACATAGATTATTTGTACATTATGCTTCAACACTTTCAAAAACTTACCAAAATCATCTTAAAATCCCAACAGCTATTGTACTCAATATAGTTCAAATATATAACTAACATGTAACGCGTTGTATAGCAAAAGAAATGCGTGCACGATGTATTTAGAAAAGTCATATAAATAGGAATATAATGTTTAGTCGAAGGGTTAAAGTTTATGCTGTTGCCTTTCAACTTAGAGAAAGTTCACTAAGGACACAAGTTCGTTAAGTATTTTTGGAATATGTTTGCTTACGTAGAATCCAGACCTTAGTTCTTTAAGTATTAATATGCGAGTTCGTGTGTCTAGTGGCAGAAATCTACAGCAGCAAATAATTATAGTTGTAAAATTTTGGTTAAGTATTTTGTTTATGAAATTGGATAGTAACTATTGTTTATTGGGTTAAATTTTCAATCTGTAGTTTGTTTAAAGAAAGTAATGCTATATGTTCTCATTTTTTTCTTCCTAACTCATCTCTCTACCATGTACAAACTTACATGTGAACTCGTTTTCTCACTTCATATAGATAGACCTTTGATTACTTGAATCATCATAAACTTAGGATGATAATTAGGAATAAAATTTAAAAATAAATATTATTTTCTTTCAAAAAAAGTTTAATTATGAATGTAAAGTATAATATTAAAAGGAACAGAGATCGCTGATTCTTGTTTAAGATGTGGTTTTTTCAACAATAACAAAACTTTAACAACGTAATTGTTAATTGATGAAACAATTCATCGACTTAACCATTCAACAAAAGAGATATTTTTTGTTTTATTTTTTTGTTATTAAAAACCTCAAGGACAAAATTAAATGCGAAGAGGGGTAATTACATATATACCCACTAAAATTTACATATTTGCATATATATACAAAAAACATGCTTAAGTTACATTGTACATCATGCATTAAACCTTGTATTATGAGAAAATATGCAAATTTTTAAGTTTTAGTGGGTATATATGCAATTCCCCCATCAAATGCGATTCATAGTATTTGCAGGGCCGGCTTTAAGGGAGTGTAAGAGGTGCCATTGCACAGGGCCACCGCTTAACGAGGGCCACAAAATTCTATGCACTTTAATATATATTTATATACACAACATGAGGCTTGAGTTTAATTAGTTCACGCACTAGTGATATATGTTTATTTTGTATGTGTTTTTAAGGGCCTCTTTGTAGTGTGGCACGGGGCCACCGAAATCCATGAGACGGCCCTGAGTATTTGTGATTATAAACAAGACAGAGAGTGCCATATTTAAGTTAGGATAAATAGTGAGAATACAAGAGTTGAAAGAAAGTGAAGCTTTCGCTCCTGAAACTGTGTTTTATACACACTCAACAATATCATGTTATGCTGATAAACATACATAGATCAGACATCAATGGAACAAAAAATGGGTTTCAGAAACGCATGTTTTCAAATCAATTCTACATGATGGTGCAACCGCTTTTCTCCTCAACAGGTTGTGCATTGCCTTGCCTGCCTGACTCATTCGGGTTGTATGAGAACTCAGCCGTATCAAGGCCATACTGATTTACATACACAAAAATAACAAAACTTAGTTGTCATGAGTTGAGATCCATGAAGAACCCCTCCTTGCCAAAGAACCAATCAACAAATCTTAACCATACAATCCAATTTGATCCAAAGGCTTAGATTAAATCTGATATTTACACTTGAGGGGCAAAAACGGAAATTACATAAACAAAAAATACAATGATACATTCATTATTTCCCAAAAAAAAAAAAAAAAAAAAAACACACACACACACACACAACCCCAATCACCGCCACCTTCAACACCGCCACCTTCACCACCGCCACCTTCGCTGGAAAACCTTCATCACCACCGCCACCTTCACCAGAAAACATTCATCACCGTCGTAACACCTTCACAGCCCAGAAACAATCATTTCCGCCATTACTAAAACTCATCATTTCCTTAATTTCTCGTCTCATTTCTTAACGAATTTCAAATCCGAAAACATCATTCGATTCATCTTATCATTGCGCACACAACGATATGATTTAATTTGATTTTCGTTAGGTTTTGAGAAATCCCCCTTTTTGATGATTTTGACCTAATTTTGGTTATTTTGATTCTCTGTTAGTTTTCATGTCAGAAGTAAGGTCACATTTCATCTGTTAGGTAAGAATTAGGATTAGAGTTGATTTATTTTAATTTCATGATGAGCATAATAAGAGCAGTAGTTTTCATGTTCCATGCTCATAAAGGTCAACAACGAAATGCGGACACTTACAAAACGAGTAAAAATTCTTTAACAAATCCTCGAAGTTGATTTATCTTTTTCTATGCGAGAGGGTCTATGCTGCAGCTTGCTTATTGCAACAGGCTATGCAACAGCAGGTCTAGTTATATATCTTTATCTATTTAATGTGTTGTATTGTGGATATTATTTCATAACAGGAAAGGCATTTAATACTTCATTAGTTTGGAAACATTTCATCTTTATTTGCTGATGACACAATAGTTGTACTATGTCAGTTATATTCAGATTTTATTACTATAAATTGTGAAATCTGTAAACTGTTCTACGTTGGTTACATGAATCATATATGATTCTACGAGAATCATATATATGATTCTACGAGAATCATATATGATTCTTGCAGAATCATATATGATTCTACAAGAATCATATATGATTCTCTTGTAGAATCATATATGAATCATATATGATTCTTGTAGAATCATATATGATTCTACGAGAATCATATATGATTCTACAAGAGAATCATATATGATTCTACAAGAATCATATATGATTCTTGTAGAATCATATATGATTCTTGTAGAATCATGATTCTACAAGAATCATATATGATTTTTTTTTTCTTTTTTGATTTACAGGTTCATATATGATTCTAATGAAAATACTATATTTCAGCATCTGTGACGACACCAAGGCCGACTTTCTACGCACATGAAGTGTTAATGAGGATTTGAAGTTAAAAAATCGGCGCAAAAAAATAAATTGCTGCTGCACAAAAGGATGGAACTAATGCAAGTGAACAAGCAACGAGAAATGTCGCAGCTGAACAAGCGACTAACGCTTCTAGAATAATAATTTCTTTAAATTTATTTATTATTATTGCACTGTTGTAAAAAGTGTTAATGAGGATCTTAATTCAACTATGTTTAATTGAAATTTTTTTGTTATTATCTTTACTTTTAATGATATATGATTCTGATAGAATTATATATGATTGTATTAGATTATTATATATATGATTCTGATTATTGCACTGTTGCAAAAAGTATTCTGAATATATGTAAGGATTATTATGTTTACTTTTAATATATGATTCACATAGAATCATATATGATTCACATTAGAATCATATATGATTCACATAGAATCATATATGATTCACATAGAATCATATATGATTGACATTGAATCATATATGATTCACATAGAATCATATATGATTCACATTAGAATCATATATGATTCACATAGAATCATATATGATTCTGAACATGAATAATTAATGAATAATATATGTTATTCCAATATGTGATTCTGAACATGAATATATGTGATTCTAATATATAATTCAATATAACAGAAACTATTTCAAAACTACAACAAATTTAAAACTATGTGATTCAAAATATCAAACTATTTTAGAACTACCCATCAGAAAATATGTACTACATAAACCATCAATTTACTACCCATCAAAATGTATGTACTACATAAACCATCAGTTTCCATCAGATTACCAAAAGATTACAATCAGTTTACCATATGCTACCATCTACTTATCATCTATCAACATCACTTGGTTTTTGCTACATCAACCTCTTCAATTTAGCCAAATCAAACATCTTTTGCGAATGCATATTCAACTCATGCAAGAGAATCACCCCTCGTCCTCACCACCACCTTCTTCATTAGACTCACACTCGTCCTCACCACCACCTTCTTCATCAGACTCACCATCCTCATCATCATTGCCTTCTTCATTAGACTCACCATCGTCCTTATCGTCACTACCTTCTTCATCAGACCCATTCTCGTCCTCATCACTACCATATCTCATCAGTATATGGCTTCACATTGTTCTTTGCCAAGACAATGTTGACAAGAGAGAGGAGTTCTTGTACTTGCTCTGTTTTCTTTTAAATGCAACAGTTTTTGATCGACCTGCATAAAAATTTTAAATGTTAATAACTATAAAATAATCTAATACAATCATATATGATTCTATCAGAATCATATATGATTCTATGTGGATCATATATGATTCTAACAAAATACACTTATAATGAAAATTCTATACATCAGGCCAATCAAAGTTGTTTCCAGTTATAACTATGACTTAAACATTTGAATAGGACAATATCATAAGGTAAATCTAAAGGCATGCTATTTCTTTTAGGTCGCAAAACCAAATTTGATTAGATTGTATTAGAGTATTAGATAACAATGACACCCACACTTGTTGCACCCAAGAGTAATATGTTTTGCAATACCATGGTTCAAGAGTAAGCTAGACCGTAAACACTAATGCATCTCCAAAATAATCTCAGATAAGCTAATAAGCCTTTAAAAAACTTCACCCAAAAACCTTTAAGCGGGCCAAAATTAAGCTTACCCAAAGACCCCCTCTAAATACTTGTACAACCTTTATGCCATAAACTATAATCAACCAGAATCAAACTTTGAAAAAGGCACTATGTCACACACTTGCATTCACAAACAGTTAACCATCTTAATGAATCCAATAAACATAACACACATCAACATTACACATCTCATCTACTCATCAGTATTACCAACATTTTCTTACACCATAATCAGAAAAATCATTAAGAAAACAAATAAGCCAATCCAAACACCCAAAGATACAAATTTCATGAGTCAACATCAACTTAAACTAAAAGCAGCTATACTAACTAAAAATTTCCTCGATTTTTGCAATAACGGAACTTAACGCAGCTATAATTACAAATTTCACTAAAACCTAATTAAATACCGAAATTAAACTAGAATAACAGCAATTCAGTACTTGAGCTAACATACGCCCAACGTAACATCATCCATAACTGATTCAATCACCTCAATTGAATGAATAACCTAAAAGCTAGGGTTTAAACTTAACAAGGAAATGATCAGTAGTAGCAATTGAATAACATACCGTAATATGAAGTAAATTACTAGCAACGAGAGAAGAGACCTTCGTTTTATCCTTACTCGATGCCATTTCATAAGATTCACGACGTTTTACGGCGGTTAACGACGGATTTGATGGTGATGATGTGACGGTTATTGAATGGGAGTGGTTGAGAGCAAGAGACTGAGAGTGAGAGCGAGAGATTGATGGTGAGATTGAGATGGTTTAGAGGAAATAGATAGGTGGGTGAGATTGAGTATTGACCAAGTTGCCCTTTTAATTATTATTAAAAAAATAAACGGATTGATCTAACGGCTGGGAGGAAAAGAAATGGACGGATGAGATGGATGGATAAGATCTTTGGTAAATATTAGATCTACAAGGAACTTTTGGCTAGTTGTCATAAACATGTCAAAAGAATAGGACCCAAGTCGCATTTATACTTCCACTCGCACCATTTATACTCGTTAATAAAAAAAGTATCGCTGAAAAACACAGAATTTTGAACTCGTTTAACTTTTATCTCAATAGTAGTTGATAGCTTCAAGTCTGCTACTATAATCATTGCAGTAACGAGTAGCAATTTACTCTCAGCAATTTACTCTCACTACAAGAAACAGGAGAACAGGCGACGAAGGTCTTCCCATCGACACAATGTCGACGGGACCGTGCAGAAAACGACAAAGAATCCGATTGACCTAGGCCAAATGCGTTGAATTTTTCGGGTTAATATGCTCCCGTCGACATGTCGACGGGACCATATTGGTCAAACTTTTCACCCTCAATAATTGCCAAAACTTGAGCGGCAATTTGTCCCGCCAATATGGTCCCGTCGACATGTCTGCTGGACAATATTAATCAATAATAAAAGTGTAATTAACATTAATTATCATTTTTTATTTTACATTCCCGTCGACATGTCAACGGTACGGGTTTATTTAATTATTTATAACAAAATATTGGCCAATAAAGTGGCGGGATTTTTCCCGACTGTTTGTTCCCGTCGACATGTCGACGGGATTATGTCCCCACATTTTTTCTTATGAATATTCTTACAAAATTCATTCTCACAAAATCATTCCCGTCTCATTTTACACATACATTCTTGATTCTCACAAAACCCGATTGTCAATTTTCACAAATCATAAACAATAATATAATGGACGGTTTAACGCTGGAACAGGAGTGGTCAAAGGCTTTATCACACGAGCTCCTGTATAATGAAATTATAAATCATTGGGACTGGGAAATTTTTGATGAATATGGTTCTTATGCGAACTGTGCACCGTTTCAGAGGGACCGGATTTTGGAATGGTTGAGGCAAAAGCCGTATTATAGAGAGTATTTGGAAGAGATGGATGCTGCTCATGCTCAAGCTGCTGCTGCTAAAGCTCAAGCTGCTGCTGTTGGAAGTGACGATGAAGCTGAAAGCACCTTTGACGTCAAAAAGCAGGCTGATAATCTGGTAATGATTCCTCAAACACGCACTTTAATGATTCATTGAAACATAATCTTGTAATTAACCCGACATATATATTAATTTTCTCAACTTTTTTCAACTAAATAAGAAAAGATGGTTCGGCTGAGAGATCTGGAAGCGAATACCCCTACAGGGGTGGCGTACACGGAGGATCAGATACTTGCTATGGTTCTGAAGGGCAAGCAGTAGGGTCACATTGCCGGACGGGGTAGGTGGTACCCAGCATGAGCACGCCACCGTTACCATACACCCCGACTCCACCTCCACCTCCACCTCCACCTTCATGTATGTACAGTGTGATAATATTAATTATAGATTAATCATGACTCAATTTATGTATTGCAATGACTGATGCGTGGGGATTGCACCAGGCTTTACCTCTCGAGGGATCTCGAGAAGCTTACAACCCCCACCAGGCAGTGTACCTGATCGATGTAGTATAGTATAATGACAAGTACCGGGGGATTGATCGTTCAGCTAGGAATAGTGTCGCTAGGATTGGAAAACCTAAAGACTAGGTCTAGAGATGAGGGATGATTCTTTTTGTATTTTTTATATTTTTTAGTAAGCAAGTTAAAATCTCGGGTTTGAAGGATTTGGGCGGAATTAGTTGCTAGTCAACTAACCCAATACTAAAGATGCAATCAAAATAAAATATTAGAAATGAAGATAAACTAATTTAAACTAAAGTTGTGAGCAATATGTGGGAGAAATGTGTTTACTTAGATTTCAATACTCCCTAGATATCTTTTACACGTTAATTACTTGTTATAGTTGCGTGGATGACGGATTGTATTCCTTAATACCATTCATGGGGTGGCGTACTTACTTCCCCAATCCTATGAGTGCCTACTTCACTCCTATGTCGAGCCGGCTAAGAAGCTCCTAACATGGGATCATTAGAATTTACTCATGCATTAAATACAACCAATAAAACCTAGTACACATCGGTTCATGTTTCCTTAGACGTTCAAGCCTGTTACACAATAGAGATCTGCCAGTTTTCTTAAGCCTAACATTGAAATTATTCATCCAATACAACCATAAACAAGTAATCAACACATAATTAACATCTAGGTTTCATTAGATCTAAGCAAACACAAGATAGATCTAGCCTAGCATGTTGAAATCAAGACAAGCACAAGATATAGACAACCAACACATAGACATATTGATTGAATTAAAGAGAAGACTTATCTTAATAGCACATGAAAGGATTCAAGGGGTGAAAACCCTTGAATATACTGTAAAATACGAGCTAGGGTTCACAAAGTTCGGCCCTAGGGTTTCTCCACACAAGTTCCTCTCAATGAATGAAAAATAGAAAACTATATATAGATTTTAGAAGGTGACGGTGTCAAGAACAAATGTCTGACGCCGTCATCTCGCCGCCAAATAGTTCCTCGGACTGCCTAGATCTGGTTCTGACGCCGTCATGTGTACACCTTATGCAGGCCGTCATGATTTAAACTCTTGACGCTCTTGTTGTGACGCCTTCAGGTTTCTTCTGGGTCGTCATGGATTTTACTCTTGACGCCGTCAGGAATTTCCTCTTGACGCTGTCATACACTGTTTCCAGCATGGAAAATTAAGACTTTGGCTTTTTCTTCACTTTTATGCTCCAAAAACGTCTGAATTGCTTCCTTTTCCAGATTTCTCTCCCAAAGTACCTAAAATCACAAAGGGAACAATTTAGGGTAATATTTGATCAAATAAATTCAATTACGGGCTTAAATGACCCCCTAAAAGTGGTTCATTTTTCGCCTCATCAATGACTGTTTTTAAATTTTGATTATTTCGTTTCTAGGTATGGCCGAGATGTCTTCTGAGCTTGCTGATGCTAAAAGGAAGATTGCTGAGGCTGAGAAGAAGAGTCGGGAAGATGCTAAAGAACGTAAGGCCATGATGGCGCAGCTCACTTTGTTGACCGGTTTTGTCTCGACAAACCAGCAATGGAACGACTATATTAGTCAGGCGGGTTCTCAGCAAGTGGATGGCTTAGGCAGTGGGTCTGGCGCTGGAGTAGTGGCCCAGCTGGCGGCAGTGGGAGTGGCGAAGGCGATGATGTGGATCTGGATGTGGATATTTATAGTGATGATGAGTGACTTGGGGATGTAGAGGTACAAACTTGGTTATTTTGTGTTGTACTTATGGTTGAAACATTATTTTGGCGACCCTTATCTTAGTATTTGTTAGTTTAACCATTTGGCGACTTGAACATCGTGGATATTGAAACATTTGTGGATACGGCAGCTAGGTTTAGATATTACCACACCCTGTTTTGTAGACTTTATATGTTTTAATGCATATTGAGGGTGTTTAGCGATAATTTTAAAGTGTTTAGCTGATGTCGAGTTTTATGTGTTATGACATGTTCATATTGAGTGGTTATAGCTTCTTGTTACATGTTTTGGTATTACAGGTTTTGGTAGATTTTTCCAGAAAATTGTTCGAAAAAAATCTGGAATATTGCTGGTTTGCAGCCTGCTGTTAGCAGGATAACATCTCGGTACCGTCAACATGTTGACAACACCATTAAACTAAAAATAGTAATAGTTTAATGTTCCCGTCGATATGTCGACGTCTGCATTAAACAATAAATATTTTTAGTTTAATGGTGCCGTCGTCATGTCGACGGCACCATTAAGAAAAGCGTTGATCGTTGGTTAACTTGACGAAATAATACCGTCGTCATGTCGACGACACCATTAAGAAAAACGTTGACCGTTGGTTGACTTGACAAAATAATACCGTCGTCATGTCGACGGCGACGTATGAAACCTGATTATCGTTACTAATTAAAATGTTAATTAGTGTTATTCTCCCGTCAACATGTCGACGGGAACAAGTTGACGGACATCGAAATTTTTTGACTGAAAAACCAAGTGGGACCCACATTGTCGTCGGCAGTTGTCGACGGGACAGCTGTTGCCGATGCGGCATCGCCGACATATTGCTCCCATCGACATGACGACGGGACGAGATATTGCCGACGTCATGGCGTCAGCAACGTTACAAAAATGTCGACGCCGAAAGCGTCGATTGTACTAGTGTCTTGCTTTTATATTAATGCACATGTACATTATTTATTTATTTATTTTGTGCTGACCTATTATTCCAATTAAGATTTACGAAATTCATCTAGTGATATACATAAGGAATTAAGTTAAGAAACTGTGGCGAAGTGACAACGTTTTTTAAAACGTGACTTAAAGCGGCACAAAATATGAAAATGTTTATATCATATTGCATATATATCAAATGTGATATATATATAAGGAATTAAGTCAAGAAACTATCCTTACATTTAATTTTCTTCATTAAAAATAAATAAATAAATAAATAAAAATAAAAATCATCGGAGTTAAATTTAAAAATGATGTCACGCTTCGCACCTTAGCCCCATCATGACGCGCCATTTAGAACCCAAATAACAACAACATATATGTTGTTATTAGAAAAAGTCTTGGGGCTATTATATATATATATATATATATATATATATATATATATATATATATATATATATATATATATATATATATATATATATATATATATATAGGGGGACTTTCTTACGAGAACCATTTTATCTGCGAGAACTGAGAGAACCACCAAAAACATGCATGCACGCCTTTTAAAATAAAATAAAAATACATGCAAATCATCAATAATCGTAAGCATCCACCTATGTTCTTCAATATCATTATGAACTCATCATCTTTTTTCACAAAAACCTTACACACGGCCGCAATATTGTCGTTGCACGTCTTATAAGAACATACATGCACACCTTCAAAGAAAAATTTTGTATTTTCAATTTCTTATCAAATTCTTTAGAACAACTATGTTTTTTTTTAAAACATATGTGTTGTTTTTAAAACATATGTGCAAAAATACAATTATTGAAGGCGTGCATGTATGTTTTTGGTGGTTCTCTCAGTTCTCGCAGTTAAAATGGTTCTCGTTTGAAAGTTACACTATATATATATATATATATATATATATATATATATATATATATATATATTAAAAGATTAAAAAAATAGAAAAATAAATAAATAAATAAAAAGTTTGCTTAAGTATATATAATTTATTTAAAATTTAACAATTAAACATTTATTAATTACTCTTAGAGCATCCACTATGAGAGGTTTAAGAATAGGTTTATAAAACTTGAAAAGGTTCATGTTTTGTTTCAACCATAGTGGATATTCATTTCATGATTACATGGCATGAAAAGGTCCTAAATCTTAGACCTCTTTATAATCTTAGAACATTTAATGTATGTGTTATGTGAAACAAGTATAAAGCTTTAAAATATTTATATTATAGGGGAAATAGGTTTATGAACTCAAAAGGTTTATAAATTGTTGAAGTGGCAGGAAATATTAAATGTATAAAGCTTTATAAAATTTAACCATAGTAGATGCCCTTACCTTTATGTAGTTGTTGTTGTTTTTTTTTTTTTTTTTTTTTTTTTTTTTCAAAATTGACAACATTTTTTTTATACCTATTTATTATGATTGATGAACTTTAAATGAGTTTGACCAAATTGAATTCAATTTGACTTTTATTGGCAAGATGTATCGATTTTAAATTTGAGCTCTTTCAATGATCAATAGAATCTCGTTTTCCCATTTTTGTATATTCTCTTATTATATAAGAGATGAGGAAATCCCCCTAATCACACTCAATGTGATCGATGACGATGTACAGTCATGCCGGACGTAAGGATTAACATAAATCGACTTTTGTTCAGAACATGCATATAAATACAAGCTTAGACCATTGTTGCTATACAGGGGCGCAGCTTCTAAGGGAGGGGAGGGGGGGGGGGGGGGGGGGCCGACCCCCCGAAATTTTTTTTGCTATGTAGGGGTATATAGTTTTCGTGTAGAAAAATTTCGGTATTTTCGGTTTCGCCCCCCCCAATTTAATTCGGTTTCGACCCCCCATAGTGTTAGGAAAAAAAAAATTAGATCCCGACCCCCACTCGAAATTTCCAAGCTTCGCCCCTGTTGCTATATGTGGAGGATCGGATGTAAAAACATGACTGTTACACGCACAAGTACAACTTGTAAATTGTAATACACATTCTTCAAAAGGTTCTTGTTGATATCTGTGGCGGAATCAGAAATCCGTCAAAAGTATGCGATTTTTTACCAAAAAAAACCGTTATAGATGGTGCTCAAAGCCTCAAAGACTTGCATAACATCTACCGGCCTTAAGTATATTCGCCACAGCAATATCCAAATCAAACCCAGAACAATATTACTTATCAAGGACTCATACTCATACAGATAGTAGTTAACATGCATAATAAATTAAATGACATTCAATTGCCAATATTCAATATATAACTAAATCCAAGTTATCACAGAATTAAAACTCAAAACAATTAAAAGAATTTTTGAATTTTCAACGAGCAAAAGAAACTAAAATTTAATCAACTCTCTTTCAAGAAAGCAGGGAAATCTGGACGTTGTAGCACTTGATTTATTCCAGTCTCTTGATGTTTGTCTTTAAAAAAAGCAGGTGAATCCGGGCGTTGTAGCGCTTGATTTATTCCATCCTTTAGATGTTGTCTTTCCAGAAAAGGCGCAAAATCCGGGTGTTGTAGCACTTGATGTATTCCAACCTCTTTGTATTTTCCGAAACTTTGAAACTTGTCACAGAAAGTAGTTGAAAAATCTGGAAGCGAGTACCAGTAAAGTTCATATTCACAGTCAGCTTGAACCCTATCTACATATCTGGTATGGATTTCATCCTCAATGTTGGTTCGTGCAGGAGTTCCAGGAGGATATCTTTGATTAAACACATCTTCTGATTTCACATAAAACTTGATTTGATATTCTTTTGTATACATCGGTAAGTAACAACCACCGAACCGTTCTTGATCTTCCATCGAATAATATGTAGGTTCTATGTTAGTAAGTAATTATAACTAAACAAGTCCAGAAGAGTGCTATCACACACATAAATGCTGTCAACTCTCTCTTATCGCTCACACTGCAGTAGTCTTGATCCTTACGGTACTTGTCAAAATTACCCATGGTGATCGAACAAGTCGTTACAAAGAAATCTGTTTGAACTAATGTCGTGAGCATATAGAAGTGCAATCGTGTTTCACCATTAATCTAAAACCTAATACTTTTCGCAAAACATATGTTTATATCAAATTAATCATTAAACACAAACACCTTTGCAAAACATACCACATGCAATTCAACTAGTTATTATTGATTATATAGTCTCTGAGTCACATATGAACCAAACTAATGTGTAAGAAAGAGTATATGATTAAAACATACCTTAAATCGTGCCCTTTACTCGACTTCACGTACTTTGCGTATGTTATAGTATAAGATTTTGGTGGAATTAAATCGGTTATAATCGATATCTATATATAAGGTGAAGTCAAGACAAACGTTTCAAGAATCCTAATCCACTTCTAATTCTAAATTTCTAATTTAGTATTTGTAGAAACTAAGAGGGACTCGTCCTTGGTTTAGGATTCAAATAATAATATTTGTTATAGGTGGCAAAATGGATGGGTCAGATCGGTTGGGTCACGGGTTTATGTGGGCTTGGGTTTAAACATGTCCGAGTCTAGGTGAGTCGATCTTCTAGAAATATGGGTTTAAATTTGTCCAGATCTAAATTGGGTTCGGGTCTAGATGAGTTTTGGTCATTTTCTTTTTTAAAAAGAAAAATATGTTTTTCCAGTAAAATATGAAAAAAATGAAAAAAAATAAAATAAATAATAATAATAATAATAATAATAATAATAACAACAATAACAATAACAATAACAATAATAATAATAATAAATTGACACGCGAGACCTATTGGGTAATTGTTACGTAGTATATAATTGCACTTTCTATCAAATAACAACTTAGACTCATCTATAATATTTAATAAGACCAAATTAGACCCATCATCTAATAGATTTCTACCAACTAGACTCATGTTTAACTAATGGGTCTCAAATTATCACATCTAATATTTCTTCGCATGCCTTGTATATATCCTTTTAGGGTATAACTAGTTTAAAATTCCCGTACGCGAGAGCTTTGACATAAATCAAACTAAAAGAGTTTTAACATAAATTGTACTAATTGAGTTTGTCATAATTTAATCTACTTGTTTGATTGTTCTCTAAACAAAAATATATATAAAAGGTTTCAACACTAATTCTAAAACCCAGGCAACTCGCCACAACGCGACACGTGCCAAACCACTGTAGCAGCTACAGTGCTACAGTGATTTGCTACAGTATTTTTTTTTTTTTTTTTTTTTTTTTTTTAACATAAATTTCCTTAAGAAAATTTGTTTTTTGAAAAATAAAAAAATACAAAAATACAAAAAATAATACATTTTTTTTGCGACGCTACAATACTCGGTACAGATTTTTTATTTTTTTTATTTTTTTTTTTTACATAAATTTCCTTAAGAAAATTTGTTTTAAAAAAAAATACAAAAAATAAAAATAAAAAAATACAAAAAATAATACACTCACAAAAAATTTCTTATACAAATTTGTTTATTTAAAAAAAAAAAAAAAAAAAAAAAAAAAAAAAAAAAAAAAAAAAAACCATACCGAGAAAACAAACAACCAAAAAAAATTTCAACCGCAACGCCAAAAAAAAAAAAAAAAAAAAAAAAAAACAAATTATGCTTCCAAGTAAACATATGCATACTTCAAATAACAAAATTATTAATTATACCGTACAACCGACAAAATACAAAACACACCCGCCGCAACGCGCGGGCAACCCCGCTAGTTGCTATATAATTTGGTAATCATGTGCATATTTTAATACAAACATTAACACTAATAGGTTTCAAAGCCACAAAACACCCCTAAAATGCTTGCATTTATCCTCATCGAAAGCCATGGATGCATATGACATAGTAGAAGCTATTGTACTCAATATAGTTCAAATATTATATAATTAACATGTAACGCTATGTATAGCAAAAGAAATGCGTGCACGATGTATTTAGAAAAGTCGTATAAATAGGAATATAGTGTTTAGTCAAAGGGTTAAAGTTTATGTCGTTTCATTTCAACTTAGAGAAAGTTCACTAAGGACAAGTTCATTAAGTCTTTTTGGAATTTGTTTGCTTACGTAGAATCCAAACCTTAGTTCTTTAAGTATTATTATGCGAGTTTGTGTGTCTAGTGGTAGAAATCTACGGCAGCAAATAATTATAGTTGTAAAATTTTGGTTAAGTATTTTGTGTATGAAATTAGATATTAATATTGTTTATTGGGTTAAATTTTCAATTTATACTTAGTTTAAAGAAAGTAATGCTATATATTTTCGTTTTTTCTTCCTAACTCATCTCTCTAGACTCTAACCATATACAACAAACTTACATGTGAACTCGTTTTCTCACTTCATATAGATAGACCTTTGATTACTTCAATCATCATAAACTTAGGATGATAATTAGGAATAAAATTTAAAAATAAATATCATTTTCTTTAAAAAAAAATATATATGAATGTAAAGTATAATATTAAAAAGAACAGAGATCGTTGATTCTGGTTTAAGACGTGTTTTTTTCAACAATAACAAAACTTTAATAACGTAATTGTTAATTGATGAAACAATGCATCGACTTAACCATTCAACAAAACAGAGATATTTTTTGTTTTATTTTTTTGTTATTAAAAATCTCAAGGACAAAATCATAAATGCGAAGAGGGGGTAATTACATATATATCAACACATATTTGCATATATACTCAAAACATGCTTAAGTTGCATTGCACATCATGCATTAAAACTTGTATTATGAGGAAATATGCAAATTGTTAAGTTTTAGTGGGTATATATGCAATTCCTCCATCAAATGTGAAGCATGGCAAGTTCTCTTCGTCACTGTTTTTTAACTAGATTTTGTTACCAACTAGCAAAAAGCTAGCCACAATCCAGGTATTACTTTGTCGTTCATACACAGATAGTTACCACTTAACAGATCAAGTAGATCAGAGAGATAAGCTTAACAAGATAAACGATGAGATTCATAGTATTTTTGGTTTATAAAAAATACATTAGGTGAAATGGGAACAAAAGTTGCTCAAGGTAGTTGGAGCACCTCATATGGAACCTGGTTGTTTAACCTCTAAATAATGAGAGGCGAAAACACAATTTTAGGGTCTGTTTGGAATTGGTTGTTTCGGTTTTGATATTAGGTATTGAGTTTTGGTTTTGAGTGTGGGTTCGGTTTGTTTCAGATCTTCAACGCATCGAAATTACATAAGACAACTGTTGCCGAAAATAGCTTGAAAGACGCTAGAAGTATATCTAAAGTTGTTGCGAGTTACGTTACCAGAAGCCAATCAATATCATGAGGTTTCTCAATATTGCTTCTTGATTATCATATAAATATATTTGTGTCTATTAATTTGTTAACATTCGTTCGATACATGAATATATGGTTGCTTTGGGTTGGCAACCTGGGATATTAAATAATGCTTTAAGTTGGTTTCATGTAGTAGCACTTGAACCTTTTTTCTGTTAAGTTTACTGATGTTAAGAGATGCATACAATAAGTTGATGAATTTGAGTTGATTAACATGTAATGTCTTGAATTGTATGCACATAATACTCATAATTATTATCTTTAAAAAAAACCAGATCTTTGATAAAGTAGGTCATGATAAGCCCAAAATAAATTCTAAGTCTAAGTTTTTCAAAACTCTTATAGTTTGAAATGATGAACCAGAACGATGAAAATAGAGGTGGAGATTCCAACCATGTTGACAACAGGAGCTCAAAGAGAAAAGAATACAATAGGCTATATCATGCATCACGAAAGGATGTTGTCGTCTCACGAGCAGTCGCAGAAAAAAAAAAAGAATTGCAAACAGGAAGTATTACGAGAGTAAAAAGGAGACAAAGATGATAAGATTAGCTAATGGGGAAGGAAGTAGCCATTCAACACTTGCGACAAATATTAGTGAAGTGAATATGCTTCAAATTAATACTGAAGCATCTGAAAGGACACCGTTAAGAACTTTGGATGCTCGACGAATTAATAATGCATCACCTTTTTTGATTAGCAATTGCACCGAGTTTAGTAAAAATATGGCAAATTCCTCAAGAGTACCCGTAGCTTCGAACAAAGAAAATATTTCTCCTTATGAAGAAATAATACAGCTGCATTTAACTACATCACAACCTATCCAAACACGCTCGGGGGTCACTCATGAAACTTTGAACGGTAAAGGTAGGCACAAGTTACATAATTTGTATCTCACTGAGCATATGAACTGTCTTTCTTAATGTTTTTTTTTTTTCTTTTTTTTTTTCCATAGGAATTCAAATGCAACGTCGTAACTTACTGCCTCTTTTTGATGAAGTCATGAATGAAGCGTCAATAGGTATCTATGCTAATGATTGTTAGCTTCACATATATATCACAATAAACAGAGTTTTGATAACTAAGTAGTTCTTTAAATCAACTTACTTGTTGGATATTGTACTCGGGTGAATGATGATCCACCAATCACAGATTCTATCACACAAGAAGATCCGTACGCTTTTGTTTACAATGGTATCCCTGGAGAACATCGTGTCTTGGCTGAATGTTGTACATGTCCTCATTGTGGAGCAAAACGATTTAAATTTGAGTTTCCTACTTTTTGTTGCATGAGTGGGAAGACAAAGTTGGTGTCCCAGGACATTCCCGAAGAGTTGTACGATCTTTTCACGGCTCAGTCAGAATTAGGAAAAATGTTTAGGAACAACATACGTGCTTATAACACCAACTTTTCTTTTACATCAATGGGTGTAAATCTGGATGAAAGATATACCAATTTAGCGTCATCTGGAGTATACACGTTTCGGGCAAGCGGAGGGATTTATCACAGAATTGATCAATTAGTTCCGAGGAATGGACAACCTAAGTACTTACAGTTGTATTTTTATGACTCTGAGATAGAGTTATCACATAGATGCGAGTGGGAAAATCTTAACGAAGACATAATTAAGATCCTGATGTGTGTTCTGGCTACAAATCCATATGTGAGAACATTTCAAAGTCTCCGTGAGCTAGGAAAACTAGACAAATATAGAGTCACTTTGAATGCATCAGTAGAGATTGACCAAAGGCAAAGGCAATACAATAGGCCTATGACATCAGAGGTTAGAAGATAGTTACTTACCAGCCTGCCTAATTGAATTAATCATTGTGTAATCATTTATAGACAATATTAAGTTTTATATGTTGTTATAGGTTGCTGGTATATGGGTTGAAGGTAATAACTACATCAGTGCCTACAAGAGAGATATTGTAGTATATGGGAGGTCTGAATTCAGTCAAAATATTCAACCCTACTTCGGGTGTTATGATCCATTGTCATATGTTTTGTTCTTTCCAAATGGAGAACCTGGGTGGCATCCAAGAATTCTAAGGATCGGGGCATCTCTGAATGAAATTGGTGACGAGGATGAAAACATGGATCCTGGTTTAGAAGGTATAAATTTTTTTACGGTCCAATTGAACTTAGTTATATCTATCACATCCTTAACATTACCTTTCTACAGAGACAAATTCAACGGGTAGAAAGACTCTAACTATGCGAGAGTATTACTGTTACAAGTTCCAGATCCGACCAGAACAAAATGTTATTCTACTTGGGGGGAGGTTGCTACAACAGTTTGTTGTAGATGTCTACATAAAGATTGAAACATCATCACGATTGGCCTTTTGTGAACTTCATCAGAGTAAAATAAGAGCAGATTTATACCAAGGCATTGTCGATTGTGTCAACGCAGGTGAGGTTCAACCAACTAGAGTCGGAAAACGAGTTGTTTTACCTGCATCTTTCATCAGAGGGCCACGTGACATGAGAAGACGGTTTTTGGATGCCATGACGTTAGTGCAAGATGATGGAAAGCCTGATATATTCCTTACAATGACGTGCAATCCGAAGTGGCCTGAAATTCTTGAAGCCTTAGAACCCGGTCAAGAGGCCTCTGATCGTCTTGATGTTGTTGCTAGAGTGTTTCATGCCAAATTAGAGGATCTAAAGGATCAACTATTCAAGAGGCACATCCTTGGTGTAGTAGGGGCACATGTCTATGTCGTCGAATTTCAAAAACGAGGTTTGCCGCATGCACATTTCCTTCTTATCATGAAATCAGAATATAAGATGAACAATCCCGACCATTATGACAAGATGGTGTGTGCTGAAATTCCAGATCCAGTAAAGTATCCAAGAATGCATGAAATGGTTGTAAAGCACATGATGCACGGTCCTTGTGGAGATATCCTAGGCAATTCAATGAAAAAACAATACAAGGAGAGGATTCATATCCATTGTATTGAAGGAGAAACACTGGAGTTGAAGTTAATGTGAGGCAAAGCACCCTAGACAATAGATGGGTGGTCCTAGGGGTGGCAATTTGTGACCTGACCCGAAACCCGACCTGAAACCGACACGAAAATTAACATGTTCGGGTTGAGCTAAATAGATTGTGGGTCAGGTTTGAGTCGACATATCTAACCCGTTTAAACAGGTCAGGTTCGGGTTGAGAATAAAATAAACGTGTCGACCCGGCAACCCGTTTAAATTTTTTTTCTTAATTAAAAATTATTTATATTTAATTATACGGGTTAAATGGGTTAAACGGGTTGACCCACTAACACGTTTAACTCATTTAGCTCGTGTAATGTGCTAACTTTTATATATAAAAGGGATAAAATGGGTCAACTCGAAACCCGTTTAACATATTCAACCCATGTAACCTATTTAACCTGTCAACCTAAGTATATATACGGGTTAAATGGGTCAAGTTCGGGTTACGTGTAAACAGGTTAGGGTTGACATAGATGACCCGCTGATTTAAATGGGTCAGGTTCAGGTCGGGGTTTTCTGACCCACCAACCTGACAACCCGAACCCGCCAACCCGAACCCGACCCGAATTGCCACCCCTAGGTGGTCCCGTATAACCCAAAGTTGCTAATGATGTACAACTGTCACATCAATATAGAGGTTTGCTCAAGTATTAAATCTGTAAAATATGTATTCAAATACGTTTACAAGGGCCATGACAAACAAGTTATACACGCTGATCCAGACGGAGACGAAGAACAAGTCATTAATGAGGTAAAAAATTACCAGGATGCGCGCTATGTATCACCTCCGGAAGCAATGTGGCGAATTTTTAGCTTTCCTCTTTCTCAAATCTATCCATTTGTCATGCCATTGCAACTTCATCTCCCAAACATGCAGATGGTTAGATTTCAAGATGATGATACATTGACTGATATTGTTGAGAGGGAGAGGAACAAGAGATCAATGATGACTACTTTTTTCGAGTTGAATAGAGTGTATCCGCCTGCAAGACAGTATTTGTATAAAGAAATTCCCTCACACTTTACTTGGAATGCGCGTTCACGTTTTTGGAATCCTCGTAAAAAAGGGTCAATGAGAGGGAGATTAGTTTACGCTAATCCATCTGAAGGAGAGAGACACTATTTAAGACTACTTTTATCACATGTTAGAGGGCCAACAGGCTTTGAATATCTTTACAAGGTAAATGGTGTATTGTTCACCACATTTCGAAAAGCAGCTCTCGAAAGAGGGCTAATAGAGAATGATGATAGTTTATCTCATTGTCTATATGAGGCATCTTTATGGAATGAACACTATGAGTCACTTTCTGAAGATTATAGCCGGCATTATGAAAGTACCAAGAGAGTTCAAAATATGGTACTTAAAGACATCTCAGTATTTCTTCGTTCTATGGGTAAGAGTCTTTCTGATTTTGATCTTCCCAACATAATTGCAAATGTGAGCATAGAATCAGTTGGTTTTCGTGAGGTACATAAGGAGTACTCTATAGTTGTAGAAGATGAACATCGAGCTGCCCGAGATTCTCTCAATCACGATTAGAAAGCCGCGTATGATAACATTATAAGGCATGTGGACGATGATTGTCATGGCGTGTTTTTCATAGATGGTCCTGGAGGTACCGGAAAAACATTTTTATACAAAGCTTTGCTTGCCGAGGTTCGTTCACGAGGTCTTATTGCACTTGCAACTGCTTCTTCGGGTGCAGCAGCAAATAATTTGCCTGGAGGTAGAACAGCTCACTCTCGATTTAAGATTCCCATCAATCTCAACAATAACTCAGTGTGCAACATCAGTAAACAAAGTGGACTTGCTCAACTACTTCGTCTGGCAAAATTAATCATATGGGATGAAGCAACAATGGCTAAAAGGCAAGCAGTAGAAGCGGTAGATCGAACAATGCAAGACATTACAGGGGTAAGTCTTCCATTTGGTGGAAAAATAATGGTTTTGGGAGGTGAATTTAGACAGGTGTTGCCAGTTGTCAGACGTGGCACCCGAGCGCAAATTGTGGACTCCAGTTTAAGAATGTCGCCTCTTTGGACAGGAATTAAAAAGATGCAGTTAACAATAAATATGAGAGCACGAGCTGATCCATGGTTTTCTGATTTTTTGCTACGAGTTTGTAACGGGGTAGAAGAAGCTATTGATGGAAGCTATATACGGATACCCGATGACATGGCCATTACATATAATAATGACGGTAACTCGAGAGATGATTTGATCAATGCAATATTTCCTTCTTTGGAAACCAACACAGATTCTTCTGAGTATATTACTTCTAGAGCGATTTTGTCAACTAAAAACGAGAATGTTGATGAGATTAATGATCAGCTCATTGGTAGATTTCACGGGGAGGAGAAAATCTACTATAGTTTTGACGAAGCTGAAGATGACAACAACAATTTCTATCCACTGGAATTCTTGAACTCCCTTAATGTAAGTGGATTACCCCCGCATTATTTACGACTGAAGATTGGATGCCCGATAATTCTACTACGGAATATTGACCCATCAAATGGATTATGTAATGGCACAAGATTGATATGCAAAGGTTTCCAACCAAATGTCATTGACGCTGAAATAGCCGTGGGTCAACATGCTGGAAAACGAGTCTTTTTGCCGAGAATACCTTTATGCCCATCTGAAGAAGACATGTTCCCGTTCAAACTGAAGAGAAAACAATTTCCTGTCCGGCTTAGCTTTGCTATGACAATAAATAAAGCTCAAGGCCAAACAATTCCTAACGTGGGTATATATCTTCCGGACTCTGTATTCTCTCATGGGCAGCTTTATGTGGCATTGTCGAGAGGGATATCACGTGAGACTACAAAGGTATTGGTGAGGCCTACCAAACAGTTCCGTCAAGATGGGGTCTACACCTCAAATGTGGTGTATAAAGAAGTGTTAAATGATAAATAATCTACGACGTATGAGATTTCTAATTTGAGTGTGTTAATATGGCAGTTGGGTTCATGACAGTTGAAGTGTTAGATGGCTCTAATAGTTTCTTCCTCTTTTTTTTTTTTTTTTTTTTTTTTTTTTTTTTTTTTTTTTTTTTTTTTTTTTAGGAGAAATGGCTCTAATAGTTGTGAAATTTACAGGCCTATTGTATTATAAAAGTGCATAAATACAGGTATATGACAGTTGGGTTGATAAACGATGAAGTTTTGGGTTGCAGATACCAAAAGTGATGATATGAAAGATTATATGGCTTCTGTGGAGATATTCAGCAGCTTGTTGCTTGATGACTGTAGTGTAAGTTTTGCAGGAACCAGCTTTGTTGAATCGTGCTCGTACTTTTATGAGTTTGTCACTTGAATGGTTATATTAAACTTCTATGGTTTACTGGATATCTTTCCTAATTTGGTTTCTCTTATGCTTTATGTGCGTGATTGCACTTAGTTGGTTTACTGTGTGTTCCAAGTTTTCCTTTAGTTATAGGTAGTTATCTGAATGTCAAATCTAGGAGACTTGTATCTGCAGGGTGTTACCTGTGACATGTCGAGTTATACCAATTCCGATTTTTTATTAGGTTTGTTATCGACTAGGCTAAGCCCTGCCCTGCCTAATATATTTCCCGTGCCATGCCGAGTTAAATTTACTATGTTAATGAAATGGGTGGGTTAGGGGGCTCAAGTGGGTGTCGGTTTGGAGGCTAAAATAGGCGTGTTTGGGTGCTGAAACGGGGGATGAAATGGGTGTGTTTACAGGCTGAAGTGGGTGGGTTTTTATATGCTGAAATGGGTACGTCTGGGTGCTGACGTGAGGGCTAAGTTGGGTGGGTTTGGGTGCTGAAACCGGCTTGCTCGGGCTCTGAAATGAGGCCTGAAATGGGTGGGTTTAGGGGATGAGAAGGGTGGGTTCGGGTGCTGAACTGGGGTTCAAATGGGTCTGTTTGGGATAAAGAAGTGGCTCTTTACAGGTAATTGGCTACTTTCTTATTGTTTTGTAGTGCTTCCTGGAGCGGTATGGATGTTCAAATTGACTATAATCCCATCTTGCCCAATTGGTGAATTAGTGTGTCTCCTCACGTATACAAGTCTGTGTTTGTATATATGCCGATAGACGTAACTTTCTGTTATACGGAGTATCTGCTTCTGATTTTAATCTTTTGATTGGCAGAAAGTGGCTAAATTGATTAACCAATATGCTGAACTTCTGCAATTGAAATCTTTTGAGTCAGCAACTCATGCTTTGGGGATTATTACAGAGGCCTTGTCAATAAGCTGCTATTCAGAGAAACTACTTGAATTGAAAGGGGAGGCTATCTTTCGGGTATTTGTTGTGGAACTTTCCAGTATTGTATTGGTTTAATTAAATCTGCTCAGATTCCTTTTGGGTTTAATTATTCTTACGAATAACTACTGTATCAACAGAAAGTAAGTTCATGTTGAATCTTACTGTATATTTAGTGTAATAACAAGTTTAATCTTAGTATCTTACTGTATCAACAGAAAGTAAGTTGTAATTTTAACGAATCTTCTTAATTCAAATCAATACAATGTTCAATTTGTGATTTTTTTTTTTGGTGTAATTGCAGCAAACCCCCTTTTTTAAATAGAGCCATGATTTTTGCAGTCCCATCCTCTTTGAGCCCATATGCAAACCGGGTTTTATGATCAATTTCAAGAGGTCTCTATGCCTTTTTTGTAGTAGTGCCAGATCTCAAGAAGCTGGGCCTTGTGGCAAACTAAGGACAGTTTTGACTCGAAATTCAAAAGGCGATACCATGAGGATAAGTTTGTTGAGTGAGATACATGTTGCATTTAACACATTTTCCGCTCAAACTTTAAGAAATTGAGCCACAGGTTGTGAAATCATCATAGAACATACTTGCATGTAAAGAATTTGGTCTCATTTGGTTTTTGTCATATGTAGTGCCGTCACTTATGTCTTGTATGCATTGTTTTAGGTCCAAAATGTTATGCCAAGGCTTTGCTTGGAGTGATGCAAAGTAGCAAACTGAAAAAAAGAACACAAACTTTTGGGCATACGTTAAGTTACCAAAAAAAAAAAAAAAAAGTGTCATATACTTCGGTAACAATTACAGTAATACATAAAACCTTGCCACCTGTAAATATTTTTGTTACCGCAGCTGTGCGCGGGTATCCTACTAGTATACTCAAAACATGCTTAAGTTGCATTGCACATCATGCATTAAAACTTGTATTATGAGGAAATATGCAAATTGTTAAGTTTTAGTGGGTATATATGCAATTCCTCCATCAAATGTGAAGCATGGCAAGTTCTCTTCGTCACTGTTTTTTAACTAGATTTTGTTACCAACTAGCAAAAAGCTAGCCACAATCCAGGTATTACTTTGTCGTTCATACACAGATAGTTACCACTTAACAAATCAAGTAGATCAGAGAGATAAGCTTAACAAGATAAACGATGAGATTCATAGTATTTGTGATTATAAACAACACAGAGAATACCATATTTAAGTTAGGATAAATAGTGAAAATACAAGAGTTGAAAGAAAGTGAAGCTTTCGCTCCTGAAACTGTGTTTTATACACACTCAACAATATCATGTTATGCTGATAAACATACATAGATCAGACATCAATGGAACAAAAAATGGGTTTCAGAATGCATGTTTTCAAATCAGTTCTACATGATGGTGCAACCGCTTTTCTCCTCAACGGGTTGTGCATTGCCTTGCCTGCCTGACTCATTCGGATTGTATGTGAACTCAGCCGTATCAAGGCCATACTGTTTTACATACACAAAAATAACAAAATGTAGTTGTCATAAACAATTCAAAAGAATAGGACCCAAGTCGCATTTACACTTCCACTCGCAACAGTTATACTTGTTAATAAACTCGTCTTACAAAAAAATAATAATAATAATAATAATAAATAAAAAATAAAAAAGGGGTATTACTGAAAAACACATAAATTTTAACTCGTTTACTTTTATCTCAGTAGTAATTGATAGCTTCAAGTCTGCTACTATAATCGTTGCAGTAATGAGTAGCAATTTACTCTTGCTTTTTTATTTATGCACATGTACATAACTATAAATTTTTTGCTAACCTATGATTCCAATCACGATTTATGAAATTCATTAGTGATGTTTTAACACCAAACATGTTATGACAAGGTGATCATGGTCTAATTTGATGCTTGAAAGTATATTGAGAAGCAAGTATTAACAAGATAGAACGAAGTAGCAAACAACCAAATTAAGTCAAGCAGATCATGTATTAAAGCCACCAGTTTCAAGCTCAATTAGAGGAGGCTTGGGTGTGTCTGATTTAAGTAAGCTGGTTATTTTTTGGCATACGTCAGGTTGGGCCAACACACTATTTCATGTCAAGACATTTTACAAGTTTCGTTATTAACTAAAGTTTTATTTGTCTTGTGAGTTTGATCATTTAAAGATATAAGTCTATAACATAACATGAATTGACTAATTCAAAACTAAGATTTTACAATTACTACAAAGTAAAGTTCACGCACCTTTTCCCTCATTCGTGTACTCCATGCATCATTTCTGCTTGGACGACTATCGAGGGTTCCAGTAACAGGAATACCTGTGGCTGGAGCTTGTTGCCTGTTAATCAATGGTTGTCGTTGTTGCCTGGGACCTGCTATGTACTCATCATCGCTATCATAATCTGCTGGACTATTTGCAGCCCGTACCACACAAGCTAACAAGAATACAAGAGCCTGCAAATCCACATGGAACAGCGAACTAACTAAAACAGCGTTTAAAGCTTAAACTATATGACATCAAAAGTACAACTGAGTTTCTTGACTCTAAAACCTTAATATTCAACTGGCAATAAAATATATTATTGGAATGGGTCTAGTAGGGTTGACCTACTAACACTTTTTGTCCATAAACTTTGAACTTTTTATGAGTAACTAGATGTCAAATATGATAACTAGAATGTTATTTTTTCAATGATACTTTTATTCTATGAACAAAATGATTTAGAAGTTTTATTCATTAAAAATACAATTTGGGCAGGGAAAGGGTCGGAAATGGCCTCAAGGATACCCAAGTTAGGCCGCGTACAAGGGAGTCAAAAGGCTCGCCTTCCCTTGGTAAACTGGACAGGGAAAAACCTCATCAATTTACCCGTTTAAATGATCATTTTCTGCTGAGATATAATCACCACAAGGGCAAGATATTACTGGCCTACCTGCAATACAACCGCCCCAAGAGCAACCCATCTGCATATCTTCCAGTTCTTCTCCAGAAATCTATATATCATGTCAAAATCCCCTGTTTTGTCAACTGGAATCTCCTGGTGACACATTTATTTCAAATGATGAGATAAATAAGACACATTATACTGTAAACTGTGGAAGTAGGTGAGAGGAAACTCACGGATCTCCAGCTTTTGTCAAAGAAGATGAAAGCAGCACATCCCAATTCAGCCAAAATTAACAACATCAAAAGCAAAGAGTACTGCATTGACTTAAGGAAATCAACATGTATATGAAAATTGGTTGATTTGGTTGTTATAATCTATTGATAAGTGACAAACGGGTATAAAAACTATAGCTTAGAAGTAAATGAGTGAAGCGGTAAGTTTTTATGTATAGTTTATGCAATCATTGTTAATACATAAACTAAAAACATATGCAAAAAAGTGTTGGCTGGTCAGCCAAACGTGTTTTGACCCGACATAGAAACTTTTAAAAAATAATAATTAAAAATAAATAAATAAATAAATAAATAAACGCTTTGACCAATTACTCCTCAACCTAGACAATTTTCCGCCTATAATGACTGGATAGACTTTAAAAGGACAAGCTTAATGATTATTGGCCCCCTGAGATACGCTCCCCATTACATTAAAAATACATAAACAAACATAACCATAAAGTAGGATACACAAGTTAGACAACATCCACTTCGACATGCTGCTCCAATGCAACCAAAACAAGATATGATAAAGAGAGCTGCACCAATGCCAACAAACAAATAAATGAACCTGCACAGATCAAGTAGCAGTGGTTACTAAAATATACCTTCACCATTAAAATTGATATCTCCAATTCAATATCACCAAATGCATTATGTGGTTACAGATTACAGCAATTGGAGGCCAAAAAAAAAAATTCGAAATTCCACTCACACTTTGACTGAAACTAGTTCACTTCAATCATTTTTCACAGCATATAAACTTTGTCTAATAACATTTCATGATTGTAACCTGACCTAACACAAATTCAATCAAGGGAAGATGATATTTTTTGGTGGATGGGTAGTAAATAAAGGAAACATACCACAAAAGTGATCAATAATTCCATGTATATATGTTTTATAAAAGTGAATACCGTCACCAGGTTGAAGATGAATTCCACTATGATAATGTACTTATTCTCATTCATAATGTGTGATCAGCAAGTAATATTCAGTGACACGTATAAGGCCAAATGCATAGTGTGGAGGCGACATCATATAGATACGAGGGCATTGGAAACATTAGGTCAGAACCAATGCAGAAAATTGAGGGAGAACATATCTTAGATCTAAGACCGTATGCTTGATAGCTGGTGACAAACAAGTATGCTAGATAGCTGAATGACACAAATACTGTACCAAAATTTGACAGTATATGATTTCTGTTTTTTGCCCTATCAAATCGGAGGTCAATACTCAATAATAAGATGTTGACGCAATCCAAAGGCAATCAGGGTGCTAGTGGCGGCTTTGCAGAGATCCTTATAAAATGTTGTGGGTCTTGTAAGTAGTTTGAATTGTTATAATGGAAAGTGGAAACTTGACTAGTTTATTTGCATGCTTGATCTAATGATCTTAACAATATTTTGCTTTCTTTTTCCTCTAGCTTGTATGATTCCAACACGTGACGATGTGGGCATGTTGCTCTATAACTCTAGCTTTTGTTGCTTAATCTATGATTAATGAGTTAAGTACTCCACCAGTACAATTAGCTTCTATATACAAAATTTAAACATTTTGTAGTATTAAGCAAATACTTTGTGTGATTATTTAGGCTCAATCGTAACGCTAAACCTAATTAATCACATGTAATCCATGCCTACTTTAGATGCTTAGTTTATCAAATAGTTGCTAATATAAGAGTGGAAAACTTAATCACTACATGCTCATTACACAACTAAAGTTAACTATGGAATGTGCCAGCATGTACGTTTTTGGCATCACATGAGCCAGGGACAAATCAAGCAATACAAGATAATTAAAAACCGAGCACGCCAAGAAACTACTAAGTTTCATGTTCACAGTTAACTACTTTCAAAACCATAACCTCTTTGCGTAATTATGCATATTCAACACCGTCAGAATAATTTTGTAGTCGACATTTCGAAAATTTGTCTTTGTATGATTACATAATAACTCGTATTACTTACTTAGTATCAATGTTGTAGCTATTAGCTATCCCATACTATCACTGTCTTTTGTGTGGATTTTTCAACCAGTAGAAAGAGTATAAATGCTTAGAAGCCACGCTACTTCATTTACCTAGCTCGGTATAGACTACAGAGTTTGTATTGATATGAAAAATTATACAGGGTCTACCACAATCCCCTATGCCAATCCCCAACCACTTTTTATACATGACACTCAACATTACTTCAATATTTTCGAAAATCCTTTTCCAAAAAATGCATCAATACATTTAAACAAGATATTACAACTAACTATGTAACGTAATTTTGTTTATAAAGATCAATATGCACAAGTGATTACTAAAATGTAAATGAACCATACCAAGCAGTCGGCAAGTTATCGAAGATATCGCTAGCAGACACAGATACAGCCATCAACATTGGTCGACCAAGTTGTATCAATTCACCATGCGGAGGTCCCACATTATCCAATGTATTTCTATACATAACAAACATATAAACTCCGTATCCCACCATCGCAAGTCCAAGTAGTGTCAACAAGAAATTAAGGAGCTTCAGTAAGCACTCCAAAAACCCCTTACAACCCATACTTTTCTATACTATTACTTATCCCAAAACCGCTCAAATCAACAACCTTCTAACTGTATCAACTACTTCACTTCTACAAAACAAAAACAATAACATAAAAACATAAACTCAATATCAAAGACAAAACAAAGTGCACAGAAAGCGATTTAATAGTGTGTTTGGGATTGCTTATTTAGTTTTGTGTCATCCAAAGGGTCTTTTGCTAGCAGTTTTCTAATCGTTATTTCAAAATTCTCATTTTAAATAAAATTAGAACTATTTTCCTACCATCATATATTAATACCTAAAACCTATTATAAATAAGTTTATAGAAATTTTCCAACAAATTACATTTTTTTCTGAGTATCATTGCACTTTTTAGCAGCTTATACACACAAAAAGTAAGCAATCCCAAATACCCTCTTCGGGGGTGTTTATTTGAGCTTATTTTGAGTTTATGAGCTTATTTGACTCTGCTTATATTTCCTCAAAAGGATTAGATCAACAGAGAAACCAATGCTTGTGCACCCCTTTTGGTGCCAACGGACTCTTCCCCAAGGACCTAACCCTAGGCAATGAACCCACGACCTATTTCCTCAAAAGCCTGAACTCATCAACTAGACGTTTGCGGTTGGGGAGTGATACCAATCGTGACTAGGCTTATTATTCATAAGCTTTTTTTCTTTCTTTTTTTTTTTTTTTTTTTTTTTTTTTTTTTTTTTTTTTTTTTTTTTTTTTTTTACGGGCTCATTATTAATGAGGGGATGTTTGTTTCGGCTTATATAAGTTTATTATATCATAATGAACTTATGTAAGCCGAAAAGTTTCAAAATAAGCCACAAAAAGTGAGCTTATGAAACATAAAGCCCAAAACCAAATAAGCCATAAGCCGGGCATATGGAAATAATCCCAGAAGCTAGGAAAATGAGGATTATGAAATATACACCGAGTCAAATAAAGCTAACAAGCCCAAAAGTAAGCTTATATGTGGCTTATGAGCTTGTTTGTGTTTCGGCTTATATATCATAAGCTCCAATTTTCTGGCTTATTTTCAGACTCATGGGCTTATATAAGCTTATTATTATATGATAAACTTATATAAGCCCAAAAGTTTCAAAATAAGCCAAAAAATTGAGGCTTATGAAATATAAGCCGAAATCAAATAAGCTCAAACAAACACCCCAAACACCCCCTACATATTAATAAGCCCAAAAAGTCACCTAAAACCTAAATTATGGCTAACATAATTCGATTGGATCCTAATTGAGAATACCAGATTCGATTTATTATTATGATCTAATTATATAACCAAAAAATATTAAAAAAAGAAAAACAAATTGCGGATAATATAAAAGAGTACTTACAGATTTTGAAAGTGAAAAAAGTGTGTGTGTGATTGAAGAGTAATAATAAAATTGAATTGAAAAAAATGGAAAATTGTGGTTCTTTAGTATAAAAAGAATTGACAGAAAAATAAATAAAGGGTTATTGTTGCTGTCATTATTTATTATCCTAAAATAGATTGGTGTTTAAATGATGTGCTGGACCTTTTGAATTTGATTCATGATTGTTGTTTTTGTGTGAGTGGGCCAGGCCAAACCGGCTAATTACCATTTACTAATTTGAAAATGTTCACAATTAAGGTTAAAAAAAAAACTTTAAAATAAAATTTTATTTTCTTTTGATTTTGTTACCGGCCGAAAAGTTTTTTTTGAGGACAAAGATTTAATACTTTACTACTAGTACTAGTAGTTCAATTGAGGCCGTACACGAATCGGATGAAGAGTCTTCTTGTTCATGTTTTGTTCATTTAGTTTTAACTACACAAATAAATCAAGGTTTTCACAAGATCGTAATTGTAAGATCGAATCAGGATCGTAAGATCCTGTAAAAATGTACTCCTTCCGTTCCAATTTATTTGTCCAGTTTTGACTTTTTGAGTCTTTTTTTATCAACTTTGACTGTAAATATTTTTATTTGTGTTATATAATACTTGATGAAAAATATACAAATTAAAAATACACTTAAAACTCAATATATTCATATATTTTGCATCAAATATTAAATTACACAAACAAACATATTTAAGGTCAAAGTTGACATTGAAAGACTTTGAAAATCAAAAGTGGACAAATAAATTGGAACGGATGTAATAGTATATATTTTTGTATAAGGATTTTAGTTTTGTACTTTTATATATTTCTATATAACATTTTATGTTATAAACGAATCTATATGGATAATAAAAAAAAAGGTTATATGTTCAAGTACCGTAGTAGTAGAACATTAAGAAATATGAATTTTTAGTAAAATAGGGTCATTCAATGTTGCGTACGATCCTACACCGATCTTACTCCACTTCAGATAAAAACATGGGCTTGTATTAGGATCGGGTCGTTTACGATCCTGCGTGCGATCCTACAATCCTAGACCGATCATGATTAAATTAAGATCTTACTACAATCTTGCTCGTTTTTTATATGTAAGATCGTACGATCCTACGACCTACAATCAGGATCGCGATTTTGACAACCTTGAAATAAACAGAAACAAACGATAACGGACGAATTTTCTTGTTCGCGTTCGTTCATTAAGAAATGTGATTATTCATATTTGTTTGTGTTCGTTCATTAAGAGATTAAACGAACGTAAATGAACGAACATAATGAACGTATGAAAACAAACAAAAGAATATACAATACATTGTGTTTTATGTGTGTTGATCTGTTTGAGTGTACCAACTTAAAAAAAGTAATAAAAATATACAGTATACGGCAATAAACAAATAAATGAACATTAACGAACGTATAATCAGACGTTTACGAACATAAATGAAAAGACGAGACTGTTGTTCATATTTGTTCATTTAACTAAACGGACATAAAATTTTATTTATGTTCGTTCATTTAATAGATAAACGCAAATAAACAAACATTTTATCGCACGGCCATGTAAAAAATAAACAAACATTTTATCGCACGGCCATGTTAATTGAACGTTCAGTAATTTACAACCTAATTTCAATGAACGAAGAAAATAGAAGTTACAAATACGAACAAAAACATATATTGTACTAGAAAATTTGTATACCTGTGTATTAGAATACTAGCTAATAACTAATGTGATACTTTTATTAAAATAAAGAAGTAATGAAGAATGCAGGCCACGTTATGTGCAGAAAGGTATCACCAAGTGAAGACGTTAGCTCCCAGTCAACAGCAACCACAATAAAACTTATCAAATTATCCAACTACTTGGAGTATTTAATGTCTTTAACCACAAATATAGACACAAACGTACTATCATTGATGCTGACCTAAAATAAAAATATCGACGAAGTTCTTATGATAGTTCATGTGTTATTCTTCATGTACACTACATATTTAATTTTCTTCACACAAAAAACTTTTTTTTTTTTTTTTTTTTTTTTTGTTCAAGTTAGTAATTAGATTTGAGTAATTCACGTGTTTATAAGCCTGCTTAATTCTTTTTATGCTAATTATATCATAATAACCATAATTATATCAGTTTGCACATCATTATATAAAGTTGCTAAATTACTAGACGTACTCTCTTTTTTGGTATCCGACATTATAATTCGGATTACATCAATTGATATGAATGATCTCTTTTGAATTCAAGCAAAAGTGCAAAAGCATTATATAAAGTCATAAACTAGTCCAACCAACTTTATCAACTTGATCTGATTTGGTTGGGATAATGATCACCATGTTGCAAACTGCAAAGATACTTTTACACACATGTGCATGAACATGAGATATAAGGGTGGTGGCTGGGCGCCGGTTTCACCAGCGGTTAAGCCAAACCGGCGGTGAACACCGTTGCCACCTCGCCGGTTTGGCTCGGAGGTTTGTTTCGCAGGCAAAGTTCACCGGGGCGGGGTTGGGAGAAAGTATACGTTACACATTTAATTTTCGAACGTTGGGATATAAACGTTGGAATGGTAGTTTGGGAGGTTTAAAAAAGGTATGGTTGCCACTAAAAATGGTTGGGAGGTTTGAAAAAGTTGTAAGTAAGGTGGAGTGATATTATTGGTTGGTTGGGAGGTTAAGTATGTTTTCGGAGGCACCACTGCCACCACCCTAAAAACACATGACCTTTTGAAAACTTTTTTGGGAAGACTTGACCTTTTAGAAAACTAAAACATGCCATCAAGACATTAGACTTCGAAAAATTTGGAGTTTGGAATTGGAAACTAGTAAGGTTTGCGACTGTGAGACGCTATAAGTGATACTTAGTTGACGACATTTGATCTCAAGCATCTATGTTGTCGAATTCAGTGTCCTGGGTCAATTAGTGTCACACACTCACACCCCATGCATATATGTTTTGGTAGCTGTATGTCATAATGTGTATTCCATTGCTTGTGAATAAGTGAATAACATTATTTTTATCTCTTTTCTCGACAAAGTGTTATCTATAAAAAAAAAAAAAAAAAAAAAAAAAAAAAAAAAAAAAAACACACACAACTAGTTAGAATTTTAGTTCCAACATTAAGAATCCGAACCTAAAGTTGTATCAAAGTAGAACTGTCAAGTGGTCTTTGCAAGTTGCAACTATACATATAACCAAAAAAAATTGCTTGCTAGATTTTAAAACTGACAGTTAAGCACAATATGACGCTCGGATACAATGCAAACCTGCATCCAAAGACAGACCAACCAAAAGGATATGAAACCCGACACCAAATACTACGAACTATATTGAATGCTTATTACATAGTAAGGACTGTCCACTCAATGGAAGACATGCAAACACTCTATGGGGAAAACGTCGGTTAAAAACATAAAATTTTAGAAGGACGGGAGAGGATATTTCTCGCTAAAACAGCTGCAGTTCCATTAATCTTAAGACCTCTTGGAAATTTTTTTGACCTCAGGATGGTTCCATGAATCTTACAAAACTTCTAATATTAAATAACCTTAACGATATGTGTTTTACAAACACTTAAAAGCATAATTTAATATAATCTACATAAACAAACCCACAAAGATATGGCATTCTATGATCCAATTTGAACCTATCAACAATTGCAAATGCTGTCCTCTTTAGAGAAATCTAGCTTTGATCGAGGCATAATACAAAAAGACTACTTTGTTGACTAAAATGATGATAGTTTTTCTGAACAATCACTCGCTCGATGTGTCGTTGCCTTTACTGCCAACCCAGTATTGTTTGGTGGCGACAAAGATTTTCTTGGGAACAAAGGGGCCCTCTTCGTGATCCAACAATTTAACATCCCATCTCATGCCGTCTGCGATTTTCATTACCCTGGTCAACACGTCTACTTCGTCTCTGAGGATGACTGTTCCTTCAGGCCTCAATATCCGATCCATCTCTAGCAGAATGTCTTCAAAATCACATCTGTTACAAATGCAAATTTTAGATTTAAGATGGTCAATTAGAAGTTTGAAACTTGTTTAAGGTTTCATCAAGATAATGCGAGTGGACGTTAACACATATAAAAAGAAAACTGGAAAATAGAGGTGACAATTTCAGCCCATATCCTTATAATTAATTGATAGTTCAAACTTCAAAGTGGGTGATGTTTTTATTTGCGAATGGGTGAAAGCAAAACACTTGACTGAAGAAAACAAGCCAATTGCAGTGAACAGATAGAAAGCCTCCCAGAGAGTATTCTTAATGCATACCGCATAAATCACTTTATTCAAAACACTAGATTAATAGTAAGCACATTTACAAAGCTTATAAAGATCAAGAGACTTACTTGTTGTCGTACAAGCTGAATAGACCATTCCCATGAATAAGGTCGTATGTCCTCGGGTAAGTTGAGAAGCCTTCACACCTGAAAAGACACAGAACAGATGTTTAATCTCCTAGCGAACTTTAGGCAACAAAGATGCTGTAGATTGTGTTAATATGTGAAGTATTTAAAAATACTAGGCAAGAAGTATCACTATGAAAGCAACTAACGAACTATATGTGTCTACATAGCCACAACAAGCTTTTTGCAGAATATAGAGGTGGGAATTCCAACACATTTACTCATAAAAGGTCGATTTAGGTTATGTTTTATATCAATTATCAAACAGGTCAGATGGATCGGAAGTTGCCCGAAGTCTTTATAATGCATACAATCTTCTAAAATCCAGTTTGATTTGGAAATTTAGGTTATAGTTGTAACAGTATTGTTGAAAGTTAACAAAATGAACAAAAAAATGTTTAGGGGTCCACTCAAACCCAGCCTGATTCATCTGTGCAGCAAACATTAGTAACACACAGAAGTGAAAATGATGAAGTTAAAGAAACTCACCAGTCATGATATATACCAATGAGACCTCGCTCAAAGACCGCACCCAATGTGTTTGGAGCAATGGTAGGAACAACATTCATAACCCATAACTTATTTGAGTCAATTGCTGCAGCAAAACCTCCAAGGCCAGCGTTCATATCCATAATGTTTCTATATCTTGAAGTGCCGATTAATCGGTTGGACTTTTTGTAAGTAGCAACATATGTCTTCCAAAGCTTACTATCTTCTTGGTAAGATTCAACAGAAACGTCTGGAATGAGTCCTTTAGATACCCGAGGAGGCACTGCTTGTAGCCTTGCTGGGAATTTCTTTAATTCCCCTCCTGCTACTTCACTTGCACTCTTAACTTTGGGGTACGGAGTTACACATGTTTCGATTTTCTTGTACCTAAAGTACAGCACAAGAAAATAGTTATGAAAAAAGTACGACTCGAAACAACTTGCAATACATTATGGTAAGTAGACTTCATACAAAATCTCTGAACGCTTTTTAACGTGTACTGATAAAGCTATACATGAAACTTGACTCTTGAGGAAGTTGATTTATGTTAACTTCTAAACAGAAAAATTGAAGCTAGAAAACTCGGGGACTCACCAAACATTTTCAGCATCAGTGGTTTTACAGAAATCTGCAGAATTCCTTTTGCATGATTCTGCATTAACTTTCTTTCTCCAGATTGCAATATCACCCTTCTCATATTTCTTCTCCCAGCAAAGAGATTCGGCAAGCTTCTCAATCTTAGTTTGCTCTGCCTTCAGGTCTTCTTTTGACCTCTTCCATGTCTGATAGTATGTCTTCCAATTGATTGGAGGACCAGACAAAATCCAAAATCCACCAGGCCTAAGAACTCGATCGACTTCCATTAAGTATGTTCCATCTGCCCATAATTTTAAATATTTCAGATTACAGCTTTTCATATCAGAGAATTTCAGAATTTTGGCCACCGAGTTTTTTACATAGTAATTTAGTATGTTACACACCATTTTCACCCCATGGGATCAGACATCGTGAGCATTGAGCCATATCAAATGACCTTGCTGGAAAAGGAAGTTTAATTGATCCAAGAACACCAATAATAGCAGGTACACCACGCTCCAAAGCAAACTGCACTTGGGCTTCATGATTGTCCCTTGGTGCAAACGAAAATGCTAAAACATTTCTCTTAAACAGGTAAGCACCCCAACTAGCAACCTGTCAAGATTGTGACATTAGTACCAAAAGATATATCATCCACAAACAAGACAGGATGTAACTTAATTACTAGAGGTGGCATGATGGGCCTGACTGGGCTCATTGGTTTACAGGTCCAGACGAGTGGGGCTGAAACCGGCCAACACACTGACCTCCACACCCTTTTTGTTCATTTTTAAGAGTATTTTGTTTTAAAAGTAGACTCGGGGAGACTTTCAACCCGTTTGACCAGAATCCTTTTAGCGAAAAAAGTTTATTCGACTCATTTGAGATAACAAATCCATTTATAAGTAAATGAGTCAGAATAACTCAATACCCACAACCAGACACAAGCGATTTCAAATCGTAACCGTATGAACAGAAAACCTTTATGTACATATATTAAATAAACTGATAAGTAAACTGTAAACCTACCCCACAACCAGTATCCAGAGCTGTTCTGACGGATCCATCCTTGATTGGAATCACCGACGCAAGCTCATCAATATATGCATCGGCTCCTTGTGGGAACATAGTTCCACCACCTGGAAACTTAAAAACATTGCCCTGATACTCAACCCAATGTTGATTCGCCTTCTCGACAGTCAAATGCTTATACGGAACATTAGCATAGTGAACATAATCACGTCCTTTAGGCCATGGAAACGGAGTCGAATACCCTTTTGGAGCGGGAATAAGACATTTCAGCTTTTCCTCTTGTGGTGGACAATGACGTTCTCTGTACACCATGTTTTCTCTCGGGAACTTCATGGCTCGGTCTTGTTCATGACAAGGTGTGTAGTCGGTGTATTTGTAATCACATGGTTTAAACATTTTGGACTTTGGTTTTGAAGAGTCGGGAATTGGGATACTGTGATGTGAGTCGAAATCAAGAGTGGCAAAGTCGTCTTCACATTCAGTTTTCTTGGTTATGTCCATTGCTATACTGTCTCCTTTTCCGAAACCACTTTTTTGCCATGTTCCGAGTAAGTAAAAGAAACAGCAGAGTCCAAACACGATGATTATAGATAACGGACTTCGTCGTCTGTTTGTTGGATTCGTCTTAGACCCCATCTTGGCCTAAAACTCACTGCATCAATCATATAATAGAAGCTACATCGTTAAATGCTAATTATAGATATTCAACCCTTTCAAGTAATAAAAATTAGCAATTTTTTTATACTACAAAACTAATATTCCAGATAAACTTAAATGGAAATATGAATAATAAATAACTCATACGAGGAACAATTTTAGGTTTCTGCCAAGACAAGCATGTAACTAACCTTCTATATTTAGTAATTGACTTCACGAAGCAAGCAATTGACTACTTGCTAATCTAAATAATATACTATATTCATCCGAAAACAAATACAATGTTTGACTATAACCATACTTTCAAGTTTCAACTCAAGGTCTTATAACCATAAATCTTAAGTACCAAAATTGATCAGGCAAATAACTAGTAATGCTTACATTTCATCAATTTATTTGCTCACATCCCCATATAATACTACTTTCAACTAAAGGTCTTATTTACATCTTTACCTATAAAAGTCCACTTTAAAATCACAAAACAAAAAACCTCGGATCACGCAAATCATACATAACAATCACTAATGCAGATTCAAATCTTACCATAAACTAACACATTACTTAAACCATAGATCCAACTTCTCATTTCACCAGATCAAGGGGGTGTTTGTCTCGGCTTATATGGTGGGCTTATGGCTTTACATAGTTTTCGGCTTATGTTTCATAAGCTCACTTTTTGTGGCTTATTTTATAACTTGTGAGATTATATAAACTTATCATGACATGATAAGCTTATATAAGCCGGAAAATCTCAAAATAAGCTACAAAAAGTGAGCTTATGAAACATAAGCCGAAAACTACGTAAGCCATAAGCCCGCTATATAAGCCGAAACAAACAACCCAACAAAAAAAAAACGATTCCATTTCGAGACACAAATCATCAAACTTATAATACACAACTAATCCAAACTAGTACAAAGTAAAACCTACTAACTAACACACTAACAAATTCAGATCAAAACAAACATAAACAATAAACAGTCAAATACACTAATTCAACTCACAAAATTTTATAAAATAAAGTACCACTAAAACCCTAGAAATAAGAAAATGTAACAAACTAATCACCTGATTAATTAAATGACAGATCTGGACTTCAATTTAACTAACTTTATTTTATAGTGACTGAGTGAGTAAGTGTGTGAAACAGATATTTATATATAGTTTGATTTGATTAAATTAAATAATAATATAAATATTAATAATTAATTAGATGACGATCTCCCGACTACGACGGCGGTCGGTGACGGTGGAGATCTAGTGGAGGGACAGACTGGAGGACTTTTATTTCAACTTTATAGTTTTTAATTTATATAGGGATTAAGTTAAAAAATAATAATAATAATAATAATAAAATAGCAACATAAACGATAAACTTAATTCAATAAACTTTCTCAAATGTATCAATCTGTACGTGATTTATTTTTATTTTTTTATATCTTTTTTTCACTTAATGTAACGTGTGCTTTTATTATTTGTGCCAATTTTACGTGATAAAGACGTGTCATACCTAAAAGTCTTATGCATGTCACAATTTATAACATGCCATGTAATCATCACATACAAATACATGAAAATACATTACATTAGATGAAAAAAAAATCACATATCAAATTGGTACATTTAAAAAAGTTCGTTGCTATTTTCCGCCTTAAACCCTATATACTACACTAAAATACAAAATAAAATTATTTGTTTTTTATTGATTCTAAAAAGAAAAAGGTAATATTGAGATATGTGTTTTTGAGGACGTTATTCTCTATGGTTGTGACAATTTTATCCATTTATATCGTGAATTGATTTGCATTTATTTTTGAATGAGACATTTCAATTCATGATGATTAAATTCATGTTTTGATATTTTCATTTTGTTTTAATTGCTTGTTGGGCAGGTAAGTGTTTGAATCATAATTGTAGAGGTGAGTTATTTTAGAGACTAAGTTTTTGTTACATATTGAGGGACAAATCCTCACCATCAATCTAATTTGATCTAATGATAGAGATTAATGTAAGATTTAATACGCAACCTAAGTCCATGTTTTTCTATTGTTTTTTTGTCTTTCTTTTTATTCACTTTTTTTTTTCTTTTTTCTTTCTTTGCCTTTTTACCCTTCCTGTTTACGTTTTTTTCTTGCATTTTTTTTTTTTTTTTGCATTTTTTCTTTCTTTTTGTCTTTTTTTTCTATTATTTAAAAAAAAAAAAAAAAAAAAAAAAAAAAAAAAAATCACGTTGTTTTTTTTTTCCCTTTTTTTCATGCCTTTTTTTGTCCTTCTTTTTTTTCTTTTTTTTTTTTTTTTTTTTTTTAATTTCACTTTTTTTTTTCTTTCTTTTAAAAGAAAATTCACCTTTTTATTTTAAATTTACGAGTATTTTTTTTTAATTCACATTTTTTTAAATTTAATTCACGTTTTTTCACTTTCTAACTTTTTCATCCGTTTTTAGACATATTCGTCCGTTTTCATACATATTCATCCATTTTCATACGTTTTCGTCCGTTTTCGCCCGTCTTCATACATATTCGTCCATTTTCTTACTTTTTCGTCTATTTTCATCCGTTTTTATACGTTTTACGACCGATACGTTTTCATCTGTTTTCGTCCGTTTTCATCCATTTTCATACGTTTCATCCGTTTGTATACATTTTCGTCCGTTTTCATACGTTTTTGTCTGTTTTCATACGTTTTCGACCGTTTTCATATGTTTTCGTCCATTTTTATATATTTTCGTTTATTTTCAGATGTTTTCGTCCGTTTTTCTACATATTTCTTCGTTTTTCTTACGTTTTCGTCCATTTTTTTACATCTTCATCCGTTTTTAAATGTTTTTGGCCATTTTCAGACATTTTTCATATGTTTTTGAATATCACAAGTGATATTTTGAATATCACAAATGATATTCCTGAACATCACAAGTGATTTTCAACTAATATTTTATAACATGAAAATAATAAGTGATATTCAGAATATCACTTGTAATATTCTGAATCTCACAAGTGATATTCTGAATATCAAAAGTTATTTTCAACAAATGTTTTGTAACATGAAAATCACAAGTAATATTCTGAATATCACAAGTGATATTCAGAACATCACAAGTGATTTCACGTTTTTTTTTTCAATTCACGTTTTTATTACTTTCTTACGTTTTTGTCTGTATTCATAACTTTTTGGCCATTTTTGTTCGTTTAATGTCACAAGTGATATTCTGAATATAACAAGTTATTTTCAACAAATGTTTTGTAACATGAAAATCACAAATGTTATTATGAATATCACAAGTGATATTCAGGATATCACAAGCAACATTTAGAAAATCAAAAGTGATATTCAGAATATCACAAGTGATTTTCAACTAATGTTTTATAACATGAAAATCACAAGTGATATTCACAAAATTACAAGTGATATTCATAATATCACAAGTGATTTTCATGTTTTTTTTTCACTTTCTTACATTTTCGTCTGTTTTCGTTCATTTTCATACGTTTTCGTCTGTTTTCATACGTTTATGAATATCATTCTTAATATCACAAGTGATATTGTGAATATCACCGGAAATCACTTGTGATATTAGGAATATCAATTGTGATATTCAGAAACGTATGAAAACGAACGAAAACATAACAAAACGAACAAATACGTATGAAACTGTAAAAACACGCCTGAAAATGGACGAAAACATATGAAAAATTGATGAAAACAGATGAAAACGTATAAAAATTGCCAAAAACATATAAAGCTACTGAAAACGTATGAAAACAAACGGAAACGTATGAAAACGGACCAAAATACATAAAGACAGACGAAAACGTTTATAAACGTATGAAAACGGACATAAACGTAGCAAAACGGACGAAAACGTATAAAAACGGATGAAAACACATGAAAACAGACAAAAACGTTTGAAAACATATAAAAACTGCTGAAAACGGACAAAAACGTCTGAAAACAGATGAAAACTAAAAAAAAGCACGAAAACGTATAAAAACGTTTGAAAACAGACGAAAACGTAAAAAAAATGGACGAAAACAGACAAAACATCTGAGAACGTATATAAACATGTGAAAACAGACGAAAACGTAATAAAGTGAAAGAAACATGAATTTATTTAAAAAAAAACACTTAACTTAAAAAAACGTGATTAAAAAAAAAAAAAAAAAAAAAAAAAAAAAAAAAAAAAAAAAAAAAAAAAAAAAACTAACTAGATTTATAGAATACGTTATTTAAAAAAAAAGAAAAAAAAAAGTATCACGTGAGTTAAAAAAACAAAATAAAGGAAAAAGAAAAAGAGTAAATAAATAAGACAAAAAGACAAAGAAAAAGAAGAAAAAAAAGACACGGACTTAGGTTTTCATGTAAAATCTTAGGTTAATCCCCACCATTAGATCAAATTAGATGGATGGTGGGGATTTGTCCCTCAGTTTGTAGAAAAAACTTGATCCACAAAATAACTTTTCTCCATAATTGTATGTGTATAAATCACTTCTCATTTATATAGTATTCAGTATTAATGTATTTTTCAAACTGGTATGTTTTGTCATTTTGAAAACTAGATGAGTACTCGTGAATAGCAATAAGGTTTTATATCTGCAGATAGTTTTAGTGATAGAAAAAATTTTTACGTTATAAACAAAAAATAATAAAAGTTTGAGGATTTGGAGATTAACATAATGTTTTGAAAGCTCGTTCGACCCGGGTGGTTCAACCGGTTGAACCGTTCCGGTCGAAAAACGGGTCAATTTAAATAAGGTCAACCCGATGGATCAGATCGAAAAAACTGGTCAAATTAAACCTGGTCAACCCGGCGGGTTTGAAGCATCCCGGGTTAACCCGGTTTTCGATGTTGTATTAATAGTTTCCTTTTCAACATTTCACTTTTTTTACTTCTCACTTTTCACTTTGACCATTTTAGTTTTATAGATAGTTTAGATTTGTAAACTGATTCAACACAATAACAACATCCAATCTCGTCGGAGCGAGGTAAAGGAGAGGTTGAATGCAGAGAGATCATATATCTACCTTAAAGTAAACCAAGAATATGAAGACTGCTTCAAGGAAAACATTTGGCAAATGTATGTGGGATGGTAAATGTGATCAAATAAATGTGAATATGTGATTGTGTGATGTAAATTGATTCAACGTAAGTATTATTGTGATTGGTTTTTATTTAGTTTGACTGGTTTAAGTTGTGATTTATTGGTTAAGAGTGTCTATTTTGTTTGGCGGTTTTGTAAATGAGGTGAATTTTGCGTTTGATTGTGGTTAGATGTATTCCATATGTTTCGGATTTGTATTTGAAATGAGAAAACTAAATAAAATAAGAATTTTTAGGCTCGAAAAAGTGAAGAAAATAGTAGAAAATGTGAAAGCATGAAAAAAAAAATTAACAATTTTATGTGTTATAAAATCTACTTTCTATAACCTATATAACCTAAGGGCTTAAGAACTCTTTCAGATGAGAGAGAACGAGGAGAGAGAAAAAAAGGCGGCCAGAGACAACCATGAAGATGACTAGGAGAGAGTAATAAGGAAGAAGGGAATATCAAATTATAATGGTGGATACCCCGCGGATGACAAAACAATACCAACCTACACCGATGGGTATCATGCGAACAACAAACAAAGACGAAGAAAGTCACATGTCAAATCTCGATAGGGTCATGAAGAACAAGGTAGTGTCTATCTTTTTCACCAACTTCCCATATTATTAGATTCTAGTGCATTATCGAAGATGTTTGGAATAGACGGATCTCAAGGACTTTCGAAGTTCTAGCTCTTGGTTGATGCTTTGGTTGTTTTTATGTCCCAACTACCATTTATGAAGACCAAGTCAACCCCCGATAAAGCACATGTCCAAAAACCCTAGAAGGGAAGTGCGCCGATTTTTCATTTTTGTGCGCCACCCTTCTTTGTAATTATGAAACGTAGGCACCAAACAAAAGATAAAGTACGAGGTTTTGGATTGAAGTGTGATGCAATTCAGCGTCTGATCATTTTTAGTTTATTCATATCACCCACATCTCTCATAATAATGCATCATTCTCACCCAACATGAAGGCTACGTTTTTCTCTCCTTAATTTCAGTAAGCAACCTCAAAATTCAAAAGAAGAATCAAGGAGAAAGATCTACTTGTGAAACTCGGATAATACCGGTGATTGGTTTTGGGTTGCTAGTGACACTTATGCAATCTTTGTTTCCAAGCAACCAAGGTGTATGACTACTTTTACTTATTTTCTATCTATTGAAATTTTGAACTCATTTGTCATGTTAGGCTAAACTCTTTTATGTTTGTTTGAATGACGTTGCTATAATAAAGTGGTGTTTTGGTATGATTGGTTCTTTACAATTTCATGTTTATGTTATGATCCTTTTGTGCATGAGTTTTGTTATGCTTGTTTGCCTTTTTTGAGTATGTATGCTAGTTGGAATAGGTCGAAAGAATCAACTAATTTATATTCATTTGCAAGTGTTTGTCTATGAACAATTGTCAATTAAAAGGAAAAATCTACTTAGGTGATTTTGGTAAACAAGTAAACTTGTGTGTGATTGCTAATATTGATACAATTGACGAGAGTACTTATCTTTATTGGATATAATTCTTGAATTGGTAAGTCTAATGCATGATTTGTAAGGAAAACAATTATGACGGAAAATTGCATACTTGTGAATCATAGTCCACTACAAGAATTCTGTTGATTGCCCACGGTTCAAATTCGTGGCTAAAAGATTAAATTTCATGGGTAATTGGTTGACACCCACGAATCACCCACAAAAACAAGAAAATTGGTAAAACCTTCGAGGCTAATTTCATACCCACGAGATTTTCAATACGTGGGTAAATATAACCACAAAATTTTCGGTGGGTGATTGTGCTAAGTCCATGGGGTATGGTTTTGTGGGATTCTATAAATTAAGACGAAAATACCCATAAATGTAGTCATGTGTAATTTATGGGTCATCTTTCCTACAACATTTGATGGGTAATGGTGTTAAGTTTGTGGGAAATTTTTTGATTAGGTTTTTTCAAAATTGCCATATGACAGTGGGTAATTCTTATGTAATATTACTGATTGGCCTTAAACAGTCAGATAATATCAACCAAGTAATGGTCAACAAGTCAAACAGCCTAAACCAATACTCCGGTGAGTTTAGTGTTTCCCCGGATCGTTAGATCCCAACGAGATGTGAAATCTGAAATAAAACGACTTTTAGATCAGGTGAATTGAACAGGAAAAAGGTTTAAGTGATTTGTACTACTGAAATATAAGAGTGAATAACTTTAATAAGCTATATCAACTAATACGTGAAATCAGATAAGTACAAGTGAAAAAGGCACTGAAAACGTAAACGTTTATTAATTAAACGTAAACAAAAACAACTTTAACTTATAGTAGGATTTTACAAGTCTTAGGGGCTTAAATGCAAATTAAATAAATTTAAAATATTTATTTTATAATTAAAAACTATTTAATTAATTATTTTTATTTAATTACTATTATTAATTATTTAATAATTAACTAATAATTCTGAAAATGTAAAATAAGTCTAGAAAATTAAAATTAAAATTTCTAAAAATCTAAAATATTATAAAACTTATTTTAAAATTAAAATTATATTTTTCACACTATTTATCTATTTATTATTAATTATTTATTATTTATTTATTATTTAACTAATTATATTGATTAACTTATTTATAATTACTAAAAAGACTTAAATAATTATGAAAAATTTTATATATCTAATTAACCATCATAGGAATCCTAAAAAATTATAAAAACTCTATTTTATGTATTTTTAATATAATTTACTAATTATTATTCTATTTATTAATTATTTATCAATTAAACTAATTATATTATTAAAAATAGAAAATGAACAATATAAATTCTAGAAAAATTTATAAAATTGTTTTACCTTATATAAAAGCTCTAAAAATTATAAAAACATTTATAAAATATAATTATGCTATTTAATTCTTATTTATTAGTTAATTATTAATTTAATCAATATTAATTCTAAATAACACTAGATGACAAAAGAAAATTCTGGAAAAATTTATAAAATTACTTTAATATATAAGAGATTTAATAAAAATATAAAATAGCAGAAGTGCTTATAAATAAGCTAAAAAGAAAATTAAATAGATAATTTCTATTAAATAGAAGCTATCACTATAATTAAGTTTGGTTTTTTCTTGTTTTTCTTTTACAAAACTAATTAAATACTTAAAATAAGATACTTTAATAAAGGAAAATAATTTATAAACACAAAATAAGCACTATGAGTGCTTATTACTCAAAACAGTTGACTTTTATTGACTTTGCTAAGAAATAAACTCAACTGAGCTTATGTGGGGTCCACTGGCTATATTTTAGTATCTCTGACTTATGTAAACTAGTTTGAGTGAGTTTCAATCAAATAAGCAGATTCAATAAGCCTTAAACAACAAATAAGCACTTGCTTATTTCAATTCTGAGACAGAATTGGGACAAAGTTCCAATCTGATTTAAGGTGGGGTCCACTGATCTAAAGGTCAAACAAAAGGTCAAGGGTTCAAGTCTGGTAGGAGGGGGTTGGGAGAACCAAATTGTAAGGTGTGGGACCCACTGAGTGATCCACAAAACACCACCAAAGTTGGTGTTGTGGCTTAGGTCTGCTGAGATGGGGTCTGAGTACACAGGTAAAAGCTTCTAGCAGGCCTAGTAAATAAGCACTAAAATGGAAAATAAGCACAGGTGAAATAAGAGTGGTAGCTTGGCTTTCCAAAAAGCCAAGAATCAAACTGTGGGACCCACTATTAAGCTTATAAGAAGCTGGCAAATTTGGGTGGATCCACTGAGTGCTTAGTATGTAAACAGAAATGGAACAAGTAACAAGCTCAGTGCAAGCTTATCAAATAAGCTTGTAAATGCAAATTAAGACCTGATACTAGTGAGATGGCTTGCTGGGCTTCTCAAAAAGCCAAGGCACAAGCCATGGGGCCCACAGATAAGCTCTTAAGGAGCTGATGATTATAGACAGATGCACAACAACCCCTTGGTACAGGGGAGTTTTTAAAAATAGTAGCAAAAAGAAACAGCAAATAAGCACACTAAACTAACAGATAAAAAATAATAGAAAATACAGATAAGCAGTTTAGCATCTAGATATTAATAACCTAAAAGGACTAAGCAAGAAACTAATTATACAATCCTACACAAAATTCTATATTTAATTCAAAAACTGCAAGCTATGCAATTTTGACTTTCACTAAAACATGCAACTTTGACTAAAATGAAACTAGATTGATCACAGGTGATTAATTTATGTTTGTTAGACCCAAATACCTCCAAATCAAGCAACCTAAACTATTTTTATAGCTAATATGAAGATTTGGACTCCTCAAATCCACACAGTTAAGCTGTGAAAGGATTTAGAGTGGATTTTGACTTTTGTATTTTTAGACACTAAAAAGGGACTTGATTAGGTGCATTTAGACTATGAGTGAACTAAGTAAACACTCAACAACAACTGAGAACAACCACAATGGTCTAAACAGTTCAATCCAAACACCCCTTTAACAGACTTATTTTGTGAATTTCAAACCAAATGAATGATCTGAGCTTCAAACCTGTTTTCAATCTTTATTACATAATCATACAAGATTTAAGGAACAATAATTAACAACAATAACAACAACTAACACAAGAACAAACATTTGCAGATTTACACTACTATGACTGTCTAATATGAAAACAAAGCAAATAAGGAAATCAATAAACAAGCTGACTAAATAAGCCTAGATTAACACTAAACAACACCAAAGGAACACAAATAAACAACAAATACAACCAGAGACACAAGTATACAGATTATTCTATATTGACTGTATGAAATGAAAACTAACAACTAATAAACTTAACAAACAAGATAATGATTATAGACTAGATTACAACTAATCAACAACAAATAAACATGAATCAACAAAGATCAAAAAATTACACTAAGTAAACAGTAAGATTGCAAAATTAATGGAAATGGCTTACAAAACTTGCAATTCAGTCAAAGTACCAAGAACATGGAATTACTCACTACCTATGGCTTCCCATGAAGCTCTAAACCATAATCCAAAGCTTCTTGTGCTTCCAAATCAACTCTAATTCACCAGAATTTCATCTCATCACTCTCAGTTGACTTTTGTTGACCAATTAGTATTTGTGAGATTTTTTTAGCTAAACTGAATTGTTCTGTTTCTAAAAGCTTTTACAAGCTTTATAGGAGCTTATATGTATCAGTTTAAGTCCACAATAACATCAACTAAGAACATCACTTAAGTAAATTGAGAATTATTTAATTTGAAACTTGCACAGACTGAATTAATACACAACCTTGGAATTTATTATCAAAGAAAGTTTTACAATACACTTAGAACACTGAAATTTAACTTTGAAAGCTTAGGTTACACTGAAAATGGAAAAACTTAACTAATCGACATACATATTTTAAAATTAAAACTAGATATCTGCTTCTCTCCTCCATTCTTGATATATATTGGCTCTAAAGTATCTCCCCACGTTCCTTTCTCTTTCCCAAGTCATTTTAGGACCATTGATGCAGTCAAAGTGATCCTACCCGGTTAATTGGATTTGGCGGGAAAAGAGGAAAAGGTTACTTGCAGCCTCCATTTTACAATTAAGGAACTTTGTTGGCTTGTGTGAGGTGTTTAGATAACTTTGGAAGATATTTTAGGCTAGTTAGGGGAGTTTGAGGAAAACAGGGGAGATTGAAGTGGTTTGGGGGGAAAAACTGTGAAAACAGCATTTAATGGAGCAGGGTTAGGTGTAAGGTGGTGGAAGGGAGTTGGCGGTGAGTTGTATTGGTGAGGTGGAGGTGCAAGGTGGCACAATACCACCTGGTATGGTGGTCTGTGTGGTGGTGGTGGTATTGGGAGGGATGGTGAACATGCCTGGGTTTGACCGGGGTCAACACCCGTTTTAAATAAAAAAGGTGGACTGGGCTGGTAGGGAGTGGGCTGGGGTTTTTATTTGGGCTTGGGTAAAATAGGAAGGTGGGTTTGTTTGTTTGGTTTATTTATTTAATAGGGTCCGGTTGGTTTTAGCAATTACACAAGGACCAATTTTGTAATTTTGTGAAAGTTGAGGGGCTGTTGTGTAATTTTTACAAAGGTTATCATAAGGGACCATACATGCCATACTTGAATACCCCAAGGACCATGAATGTATATTTTTCATTTTAATATTTCCGGGGACCTTTTCTGCCAATTCCACAAACTCCAGGGACCAAACTTGTAATTTTCTGATTTTTGAAGGGTTTAACTTGTAACTTCTCAAAAGTCATCATAAGGACTAATTTTGTCAATTTAGAATAGTATAAGGTTTATTTTTATTATTTTCTTATTTTTAAAACCTTAGGGACTAATTTTGACACTTTTCAAACTTGAGGGACCAAAGTTGCCATTTTGCAATTTTTAAACTTTAAAGGACTTTTCTTGACAACTTATGAATCCCTAAGGACCTTTGATGATATTTTGCATGTTTTGATTTACCAGGGACTAGTTTTGCCAATTTTCTAAAGTTCAGGGACTGAAACTGTAAATTATGTAAAATGTTTTGTTTTTCATCAGTTTTTTAATCCTTTTGCATAAAAACACAATCCAGGGATATTTTATGTATTTTAAGGCATTCCTGTGTGTTTTTATATGTTTTTGCAGTTTAAATGTAACAGAAATGATGAGTATTTACACACTCATCAATCCCCCACACTAAACTATTGCTAGTCCCTAGCAATCTATTTGAGAAAAAATTAATGGATTTTTACTCTTTACCAAAAGCCATCACTTCTGGAGTAGCCAGGTGTAAGAACTGTGGCACACCTGATAACCGTGTGATTTTTAGCAAACCACCAGCTGTTAACGGATTTGATTTGTCTTTACCAAAAGCCGTTTGCTTCTGGACTAGCCAACTCTTGATGGAATAGTCAACATCTTGGTGAGCTGATTACCAATTATGGATTTTCTACGGCTTTTACCACAAGCCATAATCTTGCGGGCTAGCCAACTCATTAGCTTTTGAGGATAATGGGGAGTTGAGGAACCATACAATTTTTGGCAAATTGCAAGCCATCAACGGTTTTGAGATGTCTTTACCAAGAGCCGTTTGCTCCTGGACTAGCCAATCCTGTTGTGGGTTAGACATGGAGGATTGATACCATTTATTGCATTTCTAAGTGTGAAAAAACTTTAAATTTTGATCAAATGAGGGTGCTTGATGGAACATGTGTTTGAATTCGTGAGAATCCCCCCCCCCCCCCCCACACTTAGAAATGAATATTGCCCTCAATATTCAAAACACCGGGTGTTAAACCGATACTTAGAACGTAAGAAGGAAATATTAATAACCTTTATTTTAGGCTATTTACATACAAACTCACTTTTTTCTTTTGTTTTGAACTTTTTTTTTTTTTTTTTTTTTTTTTTTTTAGATATATACATATATACAACATGTGGGGCATCTCCCCCACACTAGGTGGTAGAAAAGAGAAAGAAATCAGAAATATGAGTGAAAACCCATATTGCTATGCTTTTGATTACCGAGTCACTAGCTTGACTCGACCTCGAATTGATTTGTCCATGAGGTAGCTTGTTTTTGATTCCCGAGTCGCTAGCTTGACTCGACCCCGAATTTAATTGTCCTTGGGGAAAGTTTGGAGATCCGGGACAACCATGTTTGGGATGTCCTCTCCAAAGTAGTGTTTCACACGATGGCCATTTACTTTAAAACATGGACCGTCATTTTGAGATAACTCAACGGTACCATATGGATAAACCTTAGTGATAGTAAATGGACCAGTCCAACGGGTTTTTAATTTACCCGAGAAGATCTTTAATCTAGAGTTAAAGAGAAGTACTCGATCACCAACGTTAAAAACGCGGTTCTTTATTTTTGAGTCATGAATTCTCTTTGTTTTTTCTTTATAGATTAAAGAGTTCTCGTAAGCCTGATCACGCAGTTCATTTAATTCATTCATTTGAACTTTTCTGTGATCACCCGCAGTTTTGAGGTCAAAGTTGGCATGTTTCAATGCCCAGTAGGCTTTGTGCTCAAGTTCCATCGGTAGATGACATGTCTTTCCGTACACAAGCTTGTAAGGTGTACACCCAATGGGTGTTTTATAAGCTGTACGAAAAGCCCATAGTGCGTCATCTAATTTATCCGACCAGGCAGCACGGTTTTCACCAACAGTCCTCTCAAGTATCCTTTTGATACCACGGTTTGAAACCTCCACTTGCCCACTTGTTTGTGGGTGATACGCAGTAGAAAGACGGTGGGTTACACCATACTTTTGCATGACTTTATCAAATTTGTCATTGCAGAAATGCGTACCACGATCACTTATGATAGCACGTGGGGTTCCAAAACGGGCAAAAAGAGATTTCAGGAATTTCACTACAACTCGGGCATCATTTGTGTGTAAAGCTTTTGCTTCAACCCACTTTGATAAATAATCAACTGCCACAAGTATGTACTTGTTTCCTCTGGATGATGGAAATGGCCCCATAAAGTCAATGCCCCAGATATCAAATATTTCACATACTTGAATAGCATTTTGTGGCATCTCATTTCTTTGTGAAATGTTTCCATGACGCTGACAAGCGTCACAGGCTTTAATGAGATCCTGGGCATCTTTATAAATTGTGGGCCAGCAGAATCCGGAATCAAACACCTTTTTGGCGGTGTAATTAGGACTATGATGTCCCCCAGTGGGTCCAGCATGGCAAGCCTTAAGAATTTCAGTGGCTTCCTGTCCATATACACACCGTCGGATGACTTGATCCGCACAGATTTTGAATAAGTAGGGGTCATCCCAGAAGTAATGTTTAACATCTTTAAAGAATTTATTCTTCTGTTGGGTTGACATCCCTTTCACAACAAAGTTACCCGCATGATAGTTTGCGAAGTCGGCAAACCATGGGGTAGTAGAATCTCCGCGAAAAGTAACCGCATTAAGTGTTTCGAGAGGAAATGTTTCATTTATTTCCTTTTTCTCATACACATTTTGATGAGGGTTCTCTAATCGGGACAAATGATCAGCAGCCAGGTTCTCAGCTCCTTTTTTATCACGAATAATGATATCAAATTCCTGGAGGAGGAGGAGAACCCAACGGAGCAATCTCGGCTTTGCATCTTGTTTTGCAAATAGATATTTAAGAGCCGAGTGATCCGTGTACACTACGCTTTTAGTCAAGATTAAGTATGTCCGAAATTTCTCAAAAGCATACACCACAGCTAATAATTCTTTTTCTGTAGTGGTGTAATGTGTTTGAGCTTCGTTCATAGTTTTGCTTGCGTAATGGATAGGCTGAAAGTGTTTCGTTTTGCGTTGCCCCAAGACTGCACCGATAGCAAAATCACTTGCATCGCACATAAGCTCGAAGGGTAAATCCCAGTCGGGGGCAATAAGAATGGGTGCCTCAGTAAGCTTTTTCTTTAATGTTTCAAAAGCTTCGATGCACTCTGGTGAGAAGATAAAAGGAGTATCCTTTTCAAGGAGATGAGTCATAGGCCGTGAGATTTTAGAAAAATCTTGTATAAATCGACGATAGAAACCGGCATGACCCAAGAAACTCCTAATACCTTTGACGGTAGTAGGGTGAGGCAGTTTTGTAATGACATCAACCTTAGCTCTGTCAACCTCAATCCCATTCTTGGAAATCTTATGGCCGAGGACAATGCCCTCTTTGACCATAAAGTGACTCTTTTCCCAATTTAGACATAGATTGGTGTCTTTACACCTTTTCAACATTTTTTCTAAATTGGTGAGACATGTTTGGAATGAATCCCCAATGACCGAAAAGTCATCCATAAAGACCTCCATAGTTTTACCGATCATGTCGGTAAATATAGCCATCATGCACCTCTGGAACGTACCTGGAGCATTACATAAGCCAAAAGGCATACGTTTATAAGCAAAGGTTCCATAAGGGCATGCAAAGGTAGTCTTTTCTTGATCTGATGGATCAATGGGGATTTGGAAGTATCCTGAGAAACCATCAAGGAAACAATAGTACTCATTCCCTGCTAATCTCTCAAGCATCTGGTCCATAAAGGGCAGCGGAAAGTGGTCTTTGCGGGTGGCGTCATTTAACTTACGATAGTCAATGCAAACACGCCATCCGGTAACCAGCCGAGTTGGAATCAACTCATTTTCCTCATTAGTGACAACAGTAATGCCACCCTTTTTTGGGACGCAATGAATGGGACTAACCCATGGACTGTCAGAGGGTAAATCAATCCTGCATCAAGAAGTTTAAGAACCTCTTGTTTAATCACATCATGGATTTTTGGATTCACCCTTCTTTGATGTTGCACTGCAGGCTTGAAGTCATCCTCCATCAAGATTTTGTGTGTACAAAAATCTGGGTTAATACCCTTAATATCGGAGAGTTTCCAAGCAATTGCTTGCTTGTTTGACTTCAAGACCTTTATGAGAGCAATCTTCTCCTCAACACTTAAACCTTTAGCAATAATGACGGGTAATTTATCATCACCCTCCAAGAATGCGTATTCAAGATGAGGAGGTAAGTCCTTGAGTTCGACCTCAGGAAAATCATCAGTTTCCTCAACATATTTGATTTCCTGATTATGAAGTTGTACGTGAGGGAGTAGAGGAGAATTGTCTTGGTTTAGCAATCTCTCAAGGAGAAGAATATCTCCCTCCAGATCAATCTCAGTGTTATCAATTCCCGATGGAACTGAATCACTTTTGAGAAAAGCCTCGACCTCTTCCAAAAGGAAATCACTTCCCTCAAACGGAGAGAGAGAAGGGGAAGATTCGGAAATGATAGGTTCAGATGATGGAGTGGCATCCCCACTCACAGAATTATGAGAATAACCAAGAAACTCTTGAGAATACTCCTCCGAAGCAATGTCTATGATATCTATTTGATTAACTGCTTCAGAATCATAATTGGAGGAGTACCTCGAGGTTTGAACGAGGTTAAATGTAACAGCTTCATTACCCACACGAAGAGTGATTTCTTGCTCAAATACATCGATAAGAGCACGGCCCGTTCTAAGGAAACCCCTCCCAACAATGAGAGGGACCCTTTGATCGGCATCGAAATCAACCACTACAAAGTCAGCGGGGAGATGAAATTCTCCTACCTTCACAAACACGTCCTCGGCAATGCCGAGAGGACGAGATATCGATCGGTCTGCAAGCTCTAAAGTCATGCAGGTAGGAGTAAGATCAGGAAGAGAAAGTTTCTTCCAAACTGAATATGGCATTAGGTTGATACTTGCACCAAGATCGGCCCAGGCATAGCAATCAACCATTCCCGGAAATACACATGGTATCAGAAATTTTCCAGGATCTCCCAGCTTCTCGGGAAGCTTCTTTAAAAGAACTGCTGAGCAGTTCTCATTCAAGGGAGTCTTTGCCATTTCAAATAGTTTCTCCTTGTTGCTTAACAAGTGTTTGATTGTTGATGCGAATTTGGGCATCAGAATAATAGCATCCACAAAGCTAATGTCGAAATGCAAATCTTGGAAGATTTGAAAGAATTTATCCATCTGGTGACTAGCTTTTTCACGGAGCTTTTGTTCACTCAAGCGTGAGGGGTAAGGAATAGAGGAGGTAGAAGGTTTGGACTGAGGTGTTTCAATTGGAATATCATTTGGTTCAAAAACAACTCTAGGTTTTGGTTTGGGTTTCGGGACAACATGAGGTGGGACGTCTTGGGTACTTCCCTTATGAGTAGGAAGTACTTCGTCCTTATTTACCTCGACGTTATTTTCCACTACCTTGGGAGAAGAAGAAGAAGGGGTAGTGGGAACAGTAGGTCCATCATATGAAACTCCGCTCCTGGTTGTGATCGCCTTTGCATCGCCCCTCGGGTTTGCGATCGTGTTGCTCGGAAGTTTTCCAGAGCCCGAGGGTTGTTCATTTAAAGATTTCTTGATTTCAGAAATCTGGCTGACCAACAACCTGTTTGTCTCTTCTTGAGTTTTCATGAACTGCTTTAACAACTCATCGGATGATGGTTGTAGAGCTGGGAGAATGGCTTGTGTTTGGTTAGGGAAATTTTGGACACGGTTATTTTGATTATAACCTTGTTGTGGCTGAAAATTCCCTTGATTTGGATTACCATTTCCCTGAAAATGATTTCCGGGGTTGAAATTGTTTCTGTTAAAGTTTCCTTGATTGTGGAAACCTTGATTCTGTCCAGGATGGAAATTCCCTTGGTTTTGATAACCTTGGTTCATTCGTGGTTGGTTTTGGTTTCTGTTTTGTAAATTTGGGTTTTGATTAAACCCGGGTGGTCCCATATGTGTGTTAGCACGGTAACTTGGTTCAATTTGAGGACGGTATTGATTACCCCCTGATTTGTAGTACCGGCTAAGGCATTGGCTTCAAAAGGACTACCATCAGTGGCAGTACAATTGTAGTAAGCATGTGGGCCACCACAAGTGACACAAACTTCCACTTTTTTTACTTCAGCATGTGAAGGGTTTTGTGTGAAAGTGACTTTTTTCTGGTTTGAGATAACCAAAGCTTGAATGGCGTCCGTGAGTTTATCTATCTTAGCATCGGTGCTAGAAGTACTCACGGGCGATGAAGTAGAAGGACCAACACTTACTTGGGAGTTATATGGTTTTGTGCGTGTAGTGCGGATTTTGGACTTATTTTCAATGATTTCTAAAGCTTCTTTTGTGGTTTTGCTCAAAAAATTACCTCCCGCGGAGGCATTGAGAGAATCTTGGTCAGATTGACTCACACCATTATAAAACATGTCAATTTGCATTAATTCAGTGAAACCATGATGAGGACATCGACGAAGCAATTCTTTGAAACGATCCCAAGCGTCACCAAACGATTCATCAAATCTTTGAGTAAATTTGATGATTTCATTTTTAAGACTTGTCGTTCTGGACGGGGGAAAAAATTCGTTTACAAATTTGGTAACTAAATCTTCCCATGATGTTATGGAACGAGGAGGTTGTTTTTCCAGCCAAATCCGGGCTGCTCCCTCAAGAAAAGATGAGAAAAGAAGAAGTTTGACTGCTTCGGAAGGGACGTTCTTGTATTTGATGGTTGAAGTAATTTTATTAAACCATCGAATATGAGCATGGGGATCATCCCTCTCAAAACCATAAAATTGGCTTGAAGTTACTAGATTTAGTAACCCGGTTTTGAGCTCAAAGTATTCAGCCACAATGGCTGGGACAACAATAGCGTCTCCGTAACCCTCAATGGGTGCTTGGAGAAGCTCATTCATCGGACGGTCTTCCGCCATGATAACTTTCTTAGGTGAAACAGCACGTTCCTCAGATACGGCTGTTGGGGCAGAACGTCTACGGCGTCTTCGAGGAATTCTGACAAGCTCACGTAAAGGGCTTGTTGATCTAGAAGAACGAGTGCGCATGCACTTGAGACGACTCTAAGAATCCTTAGAGTGACGGGAAATTACAAATAGAAAATAAAATATGAACAAAAAGATGATATATAACAAAGTGTGAAAATTCAAACTCACAGATATTTCAAAAAGTCGTAATACGCAGCACACCTCCCCGGCAGCGGCGCCAAATTTTGATTGGCCTTAAACAGTCAGATAATATCAACCAAGTAATGGTCAACAAGTCAAACAGCCTAAACCAATACTCCGGTGAGTTTAGTGTTTCCCCGGATCGTTAGATCCCAACGAGATGTGAAATCTGAAATAAAACGACTTCTAGATCAGGTGAATTAAACAGGAAAAGGGTTTAAGTGATTTGTACTACTGAAATATAAGAGTGAATAGCTTTAATAAGCTATATCAACTAATACGTGAAATCAGATAAGTACAAGTGAAAAAGGCACTGAAAACGTAAACGTTTATTAATTAAACGTAAACAAAAACAACTTTAACTTATAGTAGGATTTTACAAGCCTTAGGGGCTTAAATGCAAATTAAATAAATTTAAAATATTTATTTTATAATTAAAAACTATTTAATTAATTATTTTTATTTAATTACTATTATTAATTATTTAATAATTAACTAATAATTATGAAAATGTAAAATAAGTCTAGAAAATTAAAATTAAAATTTCTAAAAATCTAAAATATTATAAAACTTATTTTAAAATTAAAATTATATTTTTCACACTATTTATCTATTTATTATTAATTATTTATTATTTATTTATTATTTAACTAATTATATTGATTAACTTATTTACAATTACTAAAAAGACTTAGATAATTATGAAAATTTTTATATATCTAATTAACCATCATAGGAATCCTAAAAAATTATAAAAACTCTATTTTATGTATTTTAATATAATTTACTAATTATTATTCTATTTATTAATTATTTATCAATTAAACTAATTATATTATTAAAAATAGAAAATGAACAATATAAATTCTAGAAAAATTTATAAAATTGTTTTACCTTATATAAAAGCTCTAAAAATTATAAAAACATTTATAAAATATAATTATGCTATTTAATTCTTATTTATTAATTAATTATTAATTTAATCAATATTAATTCTAAATAACACTAGATGACAAAAGAAAATTCTGGAAAAATTTATAAAATTACTTTAATATATAAGAGATTTAATAAAAATATAAAATAGCAGAAGTGCTTATAAATAAGCTAAAAAGAAAATTAAATAGATAATTTCTATTAAATAGAAGCTATCAGTATAATTAAGTTTGGTTTTTTCTTGTTTTTCTTTTACAAAACTAATTAAATACTTAAAATAAGATACTTTAATAAAGGGAAATAATTTATAAACACAAAATAAGCACTATGAGTGCTTATTACTCAAAACAGTTGACTTTTATTGACTTTGCTAAGAAATAAGCTCAACTGAGCTTATGTGGGGTCCACTGGCTATATTTTAGTATCTCTGACTTATGTAAACTAGTTTGAGTGAGTTTCAATCAAATAAGCAGATTCAATAAGCCTTAAACAACAAATAAGCACTTGCTTATTTAAATTCTGAGACAGAATTGGGACAAAGTTCCAATCTGATTTAAGGTGGGGTCCACTGATCTAAAGGTCAAACAAAAGGTCAAGGGTTCAAGTCTGGTAGGAGGGGGGTTGGGAGAACTAAATTGTAAGGTGTGGGACCCACTGAGTGATCCACAAAACACCACCAAAGTTGGTGTTGTGGCTTAGGTCTGCTGAGATGGGGTCTGAGTGCACAGGTAAAAGCTTCTAGCAGGCCTAGTAAATAAGCACTAAAATGGAAAATAAGCACAGGTGAAACAAGAGTGGTAGCTTGGCTTTCCAAAAAGCCAAGAACGAACTGTGGGACCCACTATTAAGCTTATAAGAAGCTGGCAAATTTGGGTGGATCCACTGAGTGCTTAGTATGTAAACAGAAATGGAACAAGTAACAAGCTCAGTGCAAGCTTATCAAATAAGCTTGTAAATGCAAATTAAGACCTGAACTAGTGAGATGGCTTGCTGGGCTTCTCAAAAAGCCAAGGCACAAGCCATGGGGCCCACAGATAAGCTCTTAAGGAGCTGATGATTATAGACAGATGCACAACAACCCCTTGGTACAGGGGAGTTTTTAAAAATAGTAGCAAAAAGAAACAGCAAATAAGCACACTAAACTAACAGATAAAAAATAATAAAAAATACAGATAAGCAGTTTAGCATCTAGATATTAATAACCTAAAAGGACTAAGCAAGAAACTAATTATACAATCCTACACAAAATTCTATATTTAATTCAAAAACTGCAAGCTATGCAATTTTGACTTTCACTAAAACATGCAACTTTGACTAAAATGAAACTAGATTGATCACAGGTGATTAATTTATGTTTGTTAGACCCAAATACCTCCAAATCAAGCAACCTAAACTATTTTTATAGCTAATATGAAGATTTGGACTCCTCAAATCCACACAGTTAAGCTGTGAAAGGATTTAGAGTGGATTTTGACTTTTGTATATTTAGACACTAAAAAGGGACTTGATTAGGTGCATTTAGACTATGAGTGAACTGAGTAAACACTCAACAACAACTGAGAACAACCACAATGGTCTAAACAGTTCAATCCAAACACCCCTTTAACAGACTTATTTTGTGAATTTCAAACTAAATGAATGATCTGAGCTTCAAACCTGTTTTCAATCTTTATTACATAATCATACAATATTTAAGGAACAATAATTAACAACAATAACAACAACTAACACAAGAACAAACATTTGCAGATTTACACTACTATGACTGTCTAATATGAAAACAAAGCAAATAAGGAAATCAATAAACAAGCTGACTAAATAAGCCTAGATTAACACTAAACAACACCAAAGGAACACAAATAAACAACAAATACAACCAGAGACACAAGTATACCGATTATTCTATATTGACTGTATGAAATGAAAACTAACAACTAATAAACTTAACAAACAAGATAATGATTATAGACTAGATTACAACAAATAAACATGAATCAACAAAGATCAAAAAATTATACTAAGTAAACAGTAAGATTGCAAAATTAAAGGAAATGGCTTACAAAACTTGCAATTCAGTCAAAGTACCAAGAACATGGAATTACTCACTACCTATGGCTTCCCATGAAGCTCTAAACCATAATCCAAAGCTTCTTGTGCTTCCAAATCAACTCTAATTCACCAGAATTTCATCTCATCACTCTCAGTTGACTTTTGTTGACCAATTAGTATTTGTGAGATTTTTTTAGCTAAACTGAATTGTTCTGTTTCTAAAAGCTTTTACAAGCTTTATAGGAGCTTATATGTATCAGTTTAAGTCCACAATAACATCAACTAAGAACATCACTTAAGTAAATTGAGAATTATTTAATTTGAAACTTGCACAGACTGAATTAATACACAACCTTGGAATTTATTATCAAAGAAAGTTTTACAATACACTTAGAACACTGAAATTTAACTTTGAAAGCTTAGGTTACACTGAAAATGGAAAAACTTAACTAATCGACATACATATTTTAAAATTAAAACTAGATATCTGCTTCTCTCCTCCATTCTTGATATATATTGGCTCTAAAGTATCTCCCCACGTTCCTTGCTCTTTCCCAAGTCATTTTAGGACCATTGATGCAGTCAAAGTGATCCTACCCGTTTAATTGGATTTGGCGGGAAAAGAGGAAAAGGTTACATGCTGCCTCCATTTTTCAATTAAGGAACTTTGTTGGCTTGTGTGAGGTGTTTAGATAACTTTGGAAGATATTTTAGGCTAGTTGGGGGAGTTTGAGGAAAACAGGGGAGATTGAAGTGGTTTGGGGGGAAAAACTGTGAAAACAGCATTTAATGGAGCAGGGTTAAGTGTAAGGTGGTGGAAGGGAGTTGGTGGTGAGTTGTATTGGTGAGGTGGAGGTGCAAGGTGGCACAATACCACCTGGTATGGTGGTCTGTGTGGTGGTGGTGGTATTGGGACTTGGGAGGGATGGTGAACAGTGCCTGGGTTTGACCGGGGTCAACACCCGTTTTAAATAAAAAAGGTGGACTGGGCTGGTAGGGAGTGGGCTGGGGTTTTTATTTGGGCTTGGGTAAAATAGGAAGGTGGGTTTGTTTGTTTGGTTTATTTATTTAATATGGTCCGGTTGGTTTTAGCAATTACACAAGGACCAATTTTGTAATTTCGTGAAAGTTGAGGGGCTGTTGTGTAATTTTTACAAAGGTTATCATAAGGGACCATACATGCCATACTTGAATACCCCAAGGACCATGAATGTATATTTTTCATTTTAATATTTCCGGGGACCTTTTCTGCCAATTCCATAAACTCCAGGGACCAAACCTGTAATTTTCTGATTTTTGAAGGGTTTAACTTGTAACTTCTCAAAAGTCATCATAAGGACTAATTTTGTCAATTTAGAATAGTATAAGGTTTATTTTTATTATTTTCTTATTTTTAAAACCTTAGGGACTAATTTTGACACTTTTCAAACTTGAGGGACCAAAGTTGCCATTTTGCAATTTTTAAACTTTAAAGGACTTTTCTTAACAACCTATGAATCTCTAAGGACCTTTGATGATATTTTGCATGTTTTGATTTACCAGGGACTAGTTTTGCCAATTTTCCAAAGTTCAGGGACTGAAACTGTAAATTATGTAAAATGTTTTGTTTTTCATCAGTTTTTCAATCCTTTTGCATAAAAACACAATCCAGGGATATTTTATGTATTTTAAGGCATTCCTGTGTGTTTTTATATGTTTTTGCAGTTTAAATGTAATAGAAATGATGAGTATTTACACACTCATCAATTACCCACTGATGTAATTACGTGCGAATCTTATTTTATGGGTCTTATTTTTTTCTCTTTTTTAGTTCATCATTAGAAATATAAAGAACCCAACTCGCATAACAAAATGAAATTGTATTCACTCATATTAAAACATGTAAACTCATCCATCAACCATTCAAAATAGAAATAAACCAAAAAAATAAATAGCTACCATTATGAATGTTGAAGAACAATTTAATACATCAACATATGTACGTATTATATGTTACATATCGTGGTATATTTATGAGCCATTAGTGCACCAAAGCGATATCCTTTTGTCAATTGATGTTCTCCAACACTATGTCGTTTCTTCTATTGGTCATCACTCATAAACAATAAATTAAATACCCTGCACAAGGAAAACCAAACCATAAAAACAACATCAAATCACATAATCACAAAATAGTACTAATATTATAGGTGAACAATTGTGTGCATCCGGGATCTCAACAAAACAACTAGTAAAGAGTTGGGTTCTAAAAACATCATATAAACATTTTGATCATTTGTTACTAATAACTTTCTTCATGAATGTTACGAGATACTCTTTTAAACATATGAAAGGTTTCTAAAACTTGTACCAAACGCGTATGAAGGCTATCTTTGGTCACAATGAATTACTCCTCGTAAACAATTCCTACAGTAACACGCATATATATAATTAATACTAAATGTTAAGCATACATGAAGAATTAAAATATACGAATGCAAATACACGATTTATCATATTATTTTCTTTTGTTTTGATTTTTAGTAAAACACATACCTAGGCTCAAAGTGTAATGCTTTTGTGAGTTTTTTCAGTTTAAGACTCAAATTAGGGTCTCTAAATTCCCTGCACACACGCATAAAAAAATCAATAAGAAAATGAGAGAAATAAAACATGAAGATAATGGAAAGTTTAAGAAACATCATACCAGAAAATTGGGTATCAACTATCAAGTATAGGAGAGTGTTCGTAGGTTTAATTGAATGTTAACGACTTGTTGTTTTGAGGTAGATTATGGCGTAGGTAAAAGAATATGAAAGCACAAAAGGAGTGAGAATAAACATTAGAGCAACAATGTTGATAGAAACAATTCATGGCAACGACGTGAGTGTGACCAGAACAAAGGGGATGATTTGATTCGGTGATTTGATGCTTCGACTTTGATTTGAAATTAAAGGATAGTGTGGATAGTTATTATGTGTTAGTGGGAACATGGGGATCCGAAAATAAAATCTTGCTTGTTGGAGGGATAATTATAGATTTAAAATCATATTAAAAAGATTTGGAAGGAGTATCAGTCATGAAAATTTCAAATGCAAACTCAAATTTCAAATTTTCAGTGATATACTCATAAATGGGATTCAGTTACGGGCCATAGATTAAGAATCAAGAATAAAAGCGAATTTTTATTTAATTACTAGTTATAACGCTCACGCACACGCGGGGGGTTTTTTTTTTTTAATTTTTTGAACGATATATTTTTGTTTATTAAAAAACAAATAATTTAATCTTTGTTTTGTTTTGTTTGATTTATGATTTTTAATTATAATTTTTATTATTAAAGATAATCACTTAAAAAAATTAGTTCTATTGTTAGTTGCTTCTTATCTATATTTTTTTGTATTTATCTTTTACTTGTGTAGTATATCAACAAAATGAGTTTATAAATTTATAAATTAAAAAATAATAATTCAATTATTACCTAATAAGGAAACATTTTTTTTTGAAATACAAAAGTCCCCACTTAGTGTTTTGTTTTATTATATAAAAGATGCATAAATATTACTAGCAGGGTACTCGCGCGTTGCAGCGGCGGGTACTCGCGCGTTGCAGCGGCGAGTACCTTGAAATAAAAATTTTAGATAGAATTAATAAAAATGTCACGGAAAGTCATTCCGACACCTAAATTTGCCTCGAGAACGAAATACTAAAAGATTTGGTAAACTACACTTCACACCCTAACATATATTTACAATCTTAGTTCCTAAGGGTGCAATAGGGTTCAAACAAGGTTCAAAACACTTTCCTATATAAACCTCATTATACACTTACTTAGGGTTTGACACTCTTTCTCTCTCAAACCAGCCGGACCCTATTTCTTCTTCTCCAGTCGTTTTTCCGGCCAAACAAACACCACCGCCGGCCACTTAAACTCACCGCCACCACCACCACACTCCTTACAACCTCCCCATCATTTTGACGTACATCACGCGCCTAGAAACACCTCCCAACACCCCCACAGCTCGAGTTCATCACCAAAACCATCTCTCTCTCATTTTGTTGATACCGGCGGTCAAAGTAAGGAAAACCCACCACCCTTTTTGTCGTTCTAGCAACGGTGGGGGATAAGTACATGAATTTTCAAGAGTTTTTTATTAAATAAAGATTAAAACTAATAAATATGAAGCTAAATAATTGTTTGGTATCATTTTCTTTCTTTTTGTTGTCGTCGTTGTTATTGAGTCGTGAAAACAAGGGATGCCGTGAGTTTGAGCTCACAGCCTTGTGTATCGAGTTGAGTTTTATTGAGTCGAGTCTTGGTCACAGTTTCGTGTCTAGGTTAAGATGGAGGGTTGTACATTGTGTTTAAATGATTGTAATATTGGGTGTATGGGTGTTTTTAATGATATTTATGTAGAATGAGGGTTGTACATTGTGTTTAAATGTTTATAATATTGAGTGTAGGGGTGTTTTTAATGCTATTAATGTAGAATGAAGGTTGTACATTGTGTTTAAATGATTGTAATATTGGGTGTATATGTGTTTTTAATGCTATTAATGTAGAATGAGAGTTGTACATTGTGTTTAAATAATTGTAATATTAGGTGTAGGGGTGTTTTTAATGCTATTAATGTAGAATGAGGGTTGTACATTGTATTTAAATGATTGTAATATTGAGTGTAGAGGTGTTTTTAATGTAGAATTCTAAGAAAAGTGGTCTGAATTTCGATTCATGCTAGTTTTTGTTGTACACAATGCTTTGGTTGTTGTAATTATGAAAAATTGCTCGCTTTAAAGTGTTGTAAACCATGCATCATTTTTTGTACATCTGAATTTTTTGGAGAGAGAGTCATTCCTCCATTATAAGTAGTATAGACTAGTAAGGGAAGGGATTCAGTAGGAAAAAAAAGTAAAATAAGAAAAATTTCTAGCCACACATTTCAAATAAGAGAGATAATTTTAAGAGGAGATGCATCTACTTTTGTAGGTGCATCTAAAATGAGTGGTCGTGGTTTCTTCTTATCATTCTTATTTTAGTTTTTCTTCTCATTTTATCCCAACTCTTACTAGTAAAGCTTAATTATAAATGTACAAGTATCGGAGCACTTTTAAAAACTAGACGAGTACCCGTGCATAGCAACGAGATTTTATAGCGATAGATCGTTTAGTGATAAAAAAAAGTTTATGAGTTATAAACGAAAAATAATAAAAGTTTGAAGATTTGGGTATTAAACATAATGTTTTAAAACCCAGTTAGACCCAGGTGGTTCAACCGGTTGAACCGTTCCGGTCAAAAAACGGGTCGATTTAAACTGAGTCAACCCGACGGGTTGGGTCGAAAATGGGTCAAATTAAACCGGGTCAACCCGCCAGGTTTGAAGCGTCCCGGTTTTCGATGTGTATTAATACTTTCCTTTTGAAATATATGTTTCAACATTTCCTTTTTAGTTTCAACTTTTCACTTTTTACTTTTTACTTTTTGGTTTTTCCTTTATATATAGTATAGTAGGGTACCAGTGCGTTTCGGCGGCGGGTACCCTGTGACGATTAACCGGAGAAATAGATCTCGATGAGACTTGATTCACCATTTTGTATCGGTTTCAACGGGTCCTCCCTGGTTCATTTTCGGATGGCTTTTATTGGTTCGCCGAATCGGTGGCGACACTGGTTCTCAGTTGAACCTTTTGATCCAGTCCAATTTTCAAAACTATATGTACCATCAACTTGTTTGCTTGTATGATGCTCTGTGTGTTTTATTAATTTGTCTAACTAATAACATGTACTTTTCATTTTAGGGTGTTTTAAAAATAACATTAATTAGTGTCTTTAATTGTTTTAAATTTAGGATTATGTTGTAGCTTGTTTAAATTGTACATTGTGAAAATTTTATTGTACTTTTTAGTAACGGGTGTTTTAATTGGTTGTTTTTAATTTGGTAAATATGCCTTTAATTAGTTGTACAATGTGAATAAATTATTGTACTTTTAAGTAATGAATTGTTTTAATAAGAGCATTAATTAACTATGTATTTCTCTCATATTTGACTTTTAACATTTCACTTTTCAAGGTTTGACTGTTTTTTTTATATGTAGTATAAACTAGGATGTAATCCGCGCGTTGCTGCGGGCCTCTGAGATGAAGGACCAAGTTCGTATGTTTTTTTTTTTAAATTGTTAAAGATAACGGTCGTTGGATACCTAATGTCAAGTTATTGATTAAGGACCGCCTTTGCAATAGATGTATAACATGAAGGACCAATTATGTAAATTATTAGAGGACTAATTTTGCAACGAACCTTTGAGATGAATGACCAATTTCGTATGGATTTAAAAAAAATGTTAAAAATAACAGCCGTTAGTTAACAGTCGTTAAGTAACTAACAGCCGTTAGTTAGTAACTAACGACCGTTAGTTACTGTAGTGCTATAGTGTTGTTGTTTTTTGGCACGGCTACCAAGAGCCCGCTTATTGTTATATATATATATATATATATATATATATATATATATATATATATATATATATATATATATATATATATATAATATAATATAATATGCATCATTTAATGAGACACTTTATTGTTCACGTGATTAAAAAGAGCTTTAGAATAAATTCGTTGTTATTTTATGACTTAAAGCTTAAAAAAATATACAAAGTATGTATTTGAGAAATATGGAAGCAAAAATGTGTATTATATAGATAAGATCATAAATGAATTAGAAAAACTAGACGAGTACTCATGTATAGCAATATTTTATAGCTGCAAATAGCGGTGACAATTTCTCACCCGTTTAGGATTTTTTACTTAAATAATTATTTATATTTTATTATACGAGTTAAAGGTTGAAACATATTAAATGGGCAATCCGAAATCAATTTAACCTATTCAACCCGTGTAACCTATTTAACCCGCTAACTCAAGTATATATACATGGGTTTTATGACCCACCAAACTGTTAACTCGAATCCGCCAACCCGAACCCGATCCAAATTGTCATCCCTAACAGTAGATAGTTGTAGTTAAATTTGACTTTTAATTTGTACCATGTCAACTAGTTTCCTTTCATTTTTCACACCAATTGCTCAAGTTTATAAGATTCAATCATGTGTCACCATAAAATTAGAACTAATAAATTATTTTGAAGGAAGCAATAAAATTAGATATTGGTCCGTAAATGTTGTATTCGGACATATCTCATCATAGTTGAAATTGCTCATAATTAATTGTATTAAAATATTTCACTTTCTTGACTTTCCAATTTTCACTTTAACTAGATAGTATATATATGGATATAGATAAAGCCTCTTTATATTTATCCGTTTAGGTTTAAATGGGCCAATGAATAAACGCGAGAGCTTAAGCATAAGAAACTTCATGTTTATATTCGTTCATTAAGAAAATAAATTTGTCAAGTTTTTTATGTGCATTCTTGAACACGTTAAAAGAACGAAGATACACAACGTACAAAACCAAGCGCAAAATACACATAATATTTTTGTTTAGGTGTATTCGCTTTTTGAGGTACATATTTCACTAAAAGTATATACAAAACGTGGGAAAATTCTCGGTCATAAAATTACCCATTAGTTACCTACACTTTCTCCCACCACAAAGAACTCACGAAAATAGGACGTGTGTAACCACATGGGTATATACTTACCCACAAATTAGCCACTAAAAATTACCCACACACAAAATATATGCATATAGTTGTGGTTAAAATAAATTTACCCACACAAATACCCATACAATTCCATACATTTACCCATGATTGCTAATTTCGTGAGTATTTTGTGGGAAGTATTTTAGCGGGAATAATTTACCCACGTACCACACACAAAATATAACTAAGTGGGTGATTTTGTGAGTAAGTATGTGGGAAACTCGAGGGTAATTTTCTCCCAATTTTTCATTTTACAATTGTGAGAAATATGTGGGTAATCGGTGGGTAGATACCCACAAAACAACATTCGTGTGTAATTTTCGTGGCTTATTGACAGAATTCTTGTAGTGGTCAAGGATTTGAGAAATCTAATCCTTGTGTTTATAACCTGCATAACCATCATTATAAGCTTACAAGTGAATTGTTTCAACCAATCAAAGCAAGCACATCTATTTTATTATTGAATTCCTAATAATACCCGTTTTTCCCTTGCTTGCTAGTTTGCTTGAATCACCACCATTAACCCGTTTGAACCTAACAACTTTCTGTGATTTGAGAACAACACAAGTCCATGTGGAACAAGACGGTCTTACCTAGACTTTAATACACTTATAAGGGTATACTTTCTCGTTTGTTTTAGTCTTCAAATCGGTATAACTAGAACTAAAAATTTAAAGTTTTCTAAACACATCACATATATATCCGCAACTTCTGCAAATGCCTACCTTCAGTTTAAGATACAGACAATCGAAACATAACCCTACCAATCAACTTTTACAAATGCATACCTTCGGTTTTAAAAAAATTTGAAATTCCCCGATACATTTTCCCTTTCTTTTTACACTTACTAATCATATACATCATTCTTCTACCTTTTATCTATACTACTAGCTTATATACCCACGGAAATCACGGGGTTTTAAAAGAAATAATACATCAAGAAATTAAGTGTGTGAATAAAGTAAGAAAACACAACGAACATAAACGGGTTGAACTATTTTTTTAAAAGAATAATAAGTAAGAACTCAATGTACGATGCTTGTAACTATTAATGTAATAAGCGTCCATGCATCGTGGCATCCAATTTTGATGGTTTTGAAAGGCACATGTTTGTAGTGAACCTTAATTAAGTGATAAGCAAATGTCAATTCCGTGAGCACCTAATAAGTATAAAAAAAATATATAAATAAAAGAAGCTAGTGATTGAGAATATATGTAAATTTGACAAATGGCATAAAACATCTCATATGTATACTGTACACACCTCTTGAACCTTATTCATAGATCTTGGAGAACAATTTTGTATACTACATTTGTTGTAGTTTTTGATAGATTACCATCCACATCACAAACAACAACTTTTAAACCGTTTTTAAAACAAAACAAACTAAACCACACTTCAAGCCTCATTTTAAGATTCATACACTCCAATCTTAACCCTACCAATCAACTTTTACAAATCCCCGCCTTCAACTTTAAATAATTCAAAATTCCTCTAATATTTTTTTTTTTCTTTTTACCCTACAAATCATATACATCGATTTTCTAAAGTAATAAAAAGCTAAAAGAAACAACACAAGTTAGTTGTGACCGCCGTCTTACTCGAGTATGATTCTATTATAGAGTAGAGATTATTATAAACCTAATATTTTATATAAGGGTGCAAGGTGCGGTCCATGGGGAAGAGCAAAGGTATCTCTTTTTTGTTATTTCCTTGCGGGGACACGATACCCTTTCTAGCGGCAAAACCCAAAACATTTCTCAAGCGGGAGTAAAGTCCCGAAAGTGAAAAGTGGCTTTTAAGAGAGAGAGAAAAGTTTTTTAAGAGAGAAAATTTATTTTATTGGTTGTTGTATGAGGTATGTGTGTTTTAGAGGTATTTTTAAATTATAAAAAGTAGGAAAAAAAATAATGAAAGAGAAAGAAGGTGATGCAATGATTGAGAGAAAAAAACTAATTAAGTGTTTTTTTGATGATGTGGAGCTGATGTTGCAAGGAAAACCTTCACTCACACCCTCCTCACTAATGGATATGTTATACATACCACTGACCTACTAGAAAAGTACAAATATTCTTTTTTGTCATCTGTTTACAGTATAACATAGTTTTTTTTTATCACTTTATGTTTTCGTACTTTTTGCCAGCTTAATATTTTTTACTTGTAAAACTTTATATTTTTCAATTCGTACTTTTCATCAAAATTTTAAAGGAAAAAAAATCACTTTCCACCTTGTTTTGAAAATAAAATATATCGCAAACAGTAAATCGTTACGCGACAAAAAAATAACGATTATTATTATTATTATTATTATTATTATTATTATTATTATTATTATTATTATTATTATTATTATTATTATTATTATTATTATTATTATTATTATTATTATTATTATTCGAACACTTCGATACACTTTTCATGAACTTTTTTTTTCGAGTTTTGTTTTAATGTCAAAAGTTGCGTCTGAAAAAAATCACATGTAATTTGTATGTTAGAAATCACGTGTGATTTGTATGTTAGGAATCATATGTGATTTTATAAATCACATGTGATTTCATTAAATCACATATAATTCACATACAAATCACATATAAATCACATATGATTTTTCATACTTAAATTTCAATGCTTACAAAAAAGTTGAAAAAAAAGTTTGTCAAAAGTATATAGATGTGCCCTCTATAAAAAGATAATTTAATTCTCGTCGTGACATATAATTTTTTTCGTGTAACAATTAATAGTTTGTGAAATATATGTATATATAAGATCCGGTTCCATTGAGAAGGTTTTTATTTTGAGAAGATTGAGAAATCTTCGTTTCAACAAACTGATTCATGTTTTTGATTTGATTCACAAGTAAACATCATTTTATGGTGAATCGAATCTATAAATTATAAATTTGATTCACAAATCATTGTTAAAATCGAGTTATGATGATGATTCATTAAATTTGTACAGATGATTCAGTATTTTACATATACGGAAAAATCGAGAGATTTTTAACATTGATTCAATTTTTTTTTTACACATTTTGAATTTTAATCACATTAAAATGAGTTTTATGCTTGAAAAACATGAATCAAAGTTAAAAATCTATCGTTTTTGAAAACCTTCTCAATCTTCTCAAAATAAAAACCTTTTCAATCGATCCAGATTCTGTATATATATATATATATATATATATATATATATATATATATATATATATATATATATATATATAGGGTGAGGATCAGGTACGTTTTTGTCTTTTAGTGCGGATGGTACGGACGAATCTCAGCCCTCCATCTAGTCAACCATCTGAAAAAGGCGGAGTGGCAATATCGTAAATATCCCGTCTTTTTTCAAAATCGTTACTATCGTATTAGCTTTTTTTCTGAAAAAAATTCAAAAAAATCTGAAAAAATTAAAAAAATAAAGAGGACAACAAATAATTAAGAATCGCTGAAAAAAATTTCAAAAAAAAATCGTTTTCATCGTTAAAGGTATTGTGATATTAACGTATGATTTTGACTTTTTTACAAAAGACAAGATCTGATCTTGACAAAGTCAAGATCAGATCTTGACTTTTGTAAAAAAGTCAAAATCAGATTCTGAAACTTTTTTTTTTAATAAAAAGTGAGCTCCTCCTGTTGCGCTCGTGCAGGGAGCCTGCTCCTTGCCCTTTCATGCTTGGTACTTGGACGATGGCACTATCATTGGTAAGGCAGAGGAAGTTGCTAGGGCGTTGGGCATTATTCGTTCAGAGGGGGCGTCTCTTGGGCTTAGGCTTAATATTCGGAAAACGGAGATTTTTTGGCCGTCATGCAATGGTTCAAAGAATGTGGTAGGTTTATTTCCTAGCGAGATTAGCAGGCCCGTAGGGGGGGTCAAACTCCTCGGGGGGGCGGTTAGTCGGGATGCAGGGTTTATTCAGTCTTTGGCATCAAGAAGAGCTCTTCGGGCGGTTGATCTTATGAAACGACTGTCGGACTTGAGGGACCCCCAAAGTGAGCTCCTCCTGTTGCGCTCGTGCATGGGGGTTGCTAAATTAGTGTTTGGGCTCCGGACTTGTCAACCTGAACATGTCAAAGAGGCTGTATCCATCTTTGATGCAGGCCTGCGAGAGGCAATTGAAGACCTTGTTGTCTGTGGAGGACCGCATTTTGGGGACCTTCAGTGGAGGTTGGCTTCTTTCCCTATGCGTTGCGGGGGCTTAGGGCTTATCTCGGCGGAGGACGTCTCCGCATATGCTTTTGTGGCGTCCAGGGCCCAGTCGTGGGAATTGCAGGACCACATCCTGCGAAGCGCTGGTGTGGTGGGGGTGGATCCTGACTACTCCCTCGCGCTTGGTAATATTGGAACAACTCTTCCGGACCTTGATTTAGGCGGTTTTACTGATAAGGAGACCGCCCCCAAGAAACCTCAACAGACTTTGGCGAGTGCTCTTTATGGTAAACACGCACGGGATATGGAGGAGCGGTTCGATATGACCCCGCGTCAAAAGGCAGTTTTTGCTTGTCTCAAAGGGGCTCACGCCCAAGATTTTTTGACTGTTGTACCCATTGAAGGTCTTGGGCAACGGATGTCAGCAGTTGAATACAGAGCCATCCTCAAATACCGGCTCATGATTCCCCTTTTTCCGCCAGACGACTCATGCCCCATTTGTAAAAAAGCATGTTTGGATAGATTTGGCGAGCATGCCCTCCACTGTAAGGAATTGCCGGGGTTCAAGTATCGTCATGACTGGGTTAGAGATGTTTTATGGGATGTGCTTAGGCGTGCCGGAATCTCAGCCAAGAAAGAAGCCCCTGTTAACTTTCTGACTGATCCTCGAGAGGGAAGATCGTCCCTGCGTCCTGCGGATGTCCTTGTGTTTGGCTGGGCGGGGGGTAAGCATGCGTGTGTTGACCTCACTGGGGTGTCCCCACTAGCGGGGCTGAGAGATAGTGGATTTGTTCCGGGACAGGCGGTTTTGAAGGCGGAAGCTAGGAAGGTTGCTAAGCACGAGGTAACATGTTTAGAGAATCAGCATGTGTTCATTCCGTTTGCCTTCGACACCTTTGGATCCCTAGCCCCTGAGGCAGTTCGCTTTTTGGAGCGGGTGCAAAAGGTGGTCCACAGTGACTCGCAAAGCCCGAGGAACCAAGGGTATGTTTTTAGTAGAATAGGCTTTGCGATTCAAAAAGGGATAGCGGCGCAGCTTGTTGCTCGCTTACCCATTATCCAGATGTAACTTGGTTTTTATATATAAAGTGAATATTTAGTTAAAAAAAAAAAAATAATAAAAAATTTAATATCACAATAACTTTTTTAATATCGTAAAAACTTTTTCTTAATAAAAATTGTTAATATCGCCGTAACTATCATGCTTTCTTAATATCACTCTAATACTAATACATTCTTTTTCAGTTTTTTTAATATCACCGTAAGTTTTTTTAATATCGTAATAAAAAAACAATTATATTAAGCTTTTCACTAATATCACGGTTCATTTTTACATGTAAAAAAATTTAATATCACGTTGGTTTTACAATATCACCGTAGCTATCATGGGTTTTTAATATCACGGCTCATAATATTGTTAATATCACGGTAGAACTCATAATATGGTTAATATCACGGTAGCACTTATAATAAAAAAAAACAAAAAGTTCTTAGAAAAATCTGAAAAAATAAAAAAATGAAAGAAGATAACTATATTAAGGATCGCTCAAAAGGAAAAAAATTAAAAAAATCGTTTGAATGGTGATTTGATACCGTGATAGTTGCGTAGATCTTGACTTTTTTACAAAAGGTCAAGATCAGATCTGGATTGAACGGTCTAGATCTATCCGCACGTCCGCACTAAAACAAAACATCCGCACGTGATCCTCACTCTCTCTCTCTCTCTCTCTATATATATATATATATATATATATATATATATATATATATTTTTTTTTTTTAAAATGATAAAAGTAGTTTTATTTTTTTTGTTTTGATAAAAAAATGAAATACTGTCATTAATTCATTGGGTTTAAGAAGAAAATGAGGTCTATAAATAATTTTTCTCTTCATAACTCCGACATAACTAACTCCATAAGTTATTAAATATGTATTTAAATAACAGCTACATTCCATTAAAGAAATTGTACCAGACAGTGTTACATTTTTCTCTACCGACACTTTGAGAGTGGGACATATGAAAATGAATACCCAGATTGGAATTTATTAGGTGCCCACACCATTATTAAAAAAAATCACGATCTCAATCTCCTCCATTAATATTTTTTTATTATTGCACATGCCTTTTATTTATTTCTAAACTTAGATCCTCTTGAAATTTATGCAAGTACTCCGTATCATAGATCATATCATTGTTCTTCGATCTAACAACATTATTAAAATTGATTGTTATTCTTTTTAGCTTATATGAGTACTAGAAGGGTACCTGCTCAATGCGGCGGTAGATACCGATGACTATATTTATGACGATCAATGTTTTTTATTTTAAACCTTCTTTATTTAGCATGTCCATAAATATGTTTTTTATAACGTAGTAGATATATGTTTTTTATAAGTAGAACGGCTATAAATTATTAGAGTAGTGATATAAAGACATAACTCATGTGTCTAAACTCATGCCTAAAACATTTATCATGTGACACATGAAATATGCATTTTCTTTTTCATAATTTCCGCTCTTGATTTTGCAACATGTCATGATCTTAAAGTTAGGCATGTATTTATGTATAAATTTTAGTCATGCATATCATTTTTCAAATTATTAATAGTATAATAGTTAGCACTTTGAATTTTTAAATTTTAACACTAAATTAGTGGTTATAAGTTTAGTGAGTTTTTCTTATAAACAATTCTACAAAAATATATCATTATTAAAAAGGGTTACTATATGATTTAAATAAGACTTAAAATTTCAAATTTTACATTAATTTTCTAATTTTCCTTTTATAATAACTTTTTTTTTTCTCTAAAAATTTTAAATCTTCTTTTTATAAGAAGTCTCAAATTCTTTCTAATGTAGTATAGACAACGTTTCTAAAAACATCAACTTATCTGCTGACGATTTACAAAAGTTCTTATATGTTACTCACATGATACGCGAAGCACCATTTGTTTTGCTAGACTCAAACAGACAAAAGAAGTACCAGACATCAAGCGTTGCTTCAAGTATCATCATAGAATATATTTAGAGTGGCGGATCTAGGAATTTAGATTGGGGTATGCACCTTGGGAACATAATTTTTAATAATATCGACTTTTCGGGTTGGATTTTTTGGGCCGGTTTTTTATGGTCAGGTATTAGAGGATTCAAAGTATACAAGATTGTTTTGTTTTTTTGATCCGAGAATTATAAGAACTAAACTAATGCTATTTTTGAGTGAACGGTAAGCTCACAATTTCATATCTAAAAATCCTATAAATAAAAATATGTAAAAGACAAATTTGCATATAGATTAATTTCCCATTTTACTACACAAAAGACAAAATAAATACTTAAAAACACACTAATATAAATATAAAAGATCATGATTTTACAATCATACTGCATACATGTAATATCAATAACACTTATCAGAACTAATACAATCTTAAAATAAATAAATGTAAATATATAACAAATATAATGATAAAATTGATATGTGTAATACAACGAGGTCTTAAGCCCTGCGATTCACGGTGGGATGTTTGAATACAAAAGCGTTCGTAAGATAATAGACCGCATAATCACGCACTCCATCAAATTTCCCATACACCCCTTACGCCTACTATCTATTAAATCATTTCCCAAACACTCCTTATAGACCAGAGAGCAGTCATTTGCTACTTTCCTCGACAATGCCACACATTAAACTAAAACCATATCTATTACTGTAACACCCCCAAATTTGGGATACGCAGCGGAATTAAAGCTGGGTGTTACTCGATGGCACAACAGTTATAATAATAGGAAAACAATCTCTAATCGAGTTGTTTTAGAAATTTTATTATTCAAATATCCGAGTTTACAAAATGAGATCCCAGTAGTTTACAATTTATCCAATAATTTATCAAAGAATAATAAAATCTTAGCCTTCCTTCCGTATCCATGCCCTTCCATGCCATCCTTGCTTGTTATGGACCTGAGATAAACATGCTAAAAAGTCAACACAACGGTTGAGTGAATTCACAGCGTTTATAAATAAGTAATAGTTTGAACACAAGTTAAATAGTTATAAAACAACGTATTGCAGCGTAGCATATTGCACTAAGTCTCATGACACGCAAACCTTAACAGTTTGGACATTATAGTAATGAGCTATAATGTAAAGTTACCGACATTATAATAATAATGTAGGTAATAATGCCCTCGAGCAGGAGCTTGCCAACTTCCCGGTTTTACTTCAAATATAGTACATTTGGTTACCTATCCGGCTAACACAAATGGGGACGTCAATTCCAATAGATCTATTCACTATATTCGCGCTCACTCGCAAGTGATTAATGGCTCATGATATGAGGGTCTTTTAGTGGCAACACAGCTAACTTAGGCAATAACAGATCAGGATAGCATACAGAAAAATACTTGTGTTCGGTTTGTAGCATGTATCTCCCCACAAGTTTGAAAAACAGTATAAAAGTGGGACTGTGAACTCACCTGAGCAGTCTGGATGGAAAACAAAGTTAAATGAAGTTGATAAACGTCTCCGGCTTGAAACCTGAGTTATTAGATTAAGTTCTCAGTAATTGTTGCTGATTATATTAGTTTTTAAATGTTCGTTTCGTTTTAGTTTAATGGTTAAATATTTTATTGAACCAATATGTAGTTTCAAAAGTATTATTTTATCATATTTTCTTATCTGTAAGATTTGGTTCCGTCCGTTCGTTAAATGGATACTTCGTTTGTTAGTTATAGTACAAAACATGTTTTAGGTTTACTTTCCAAACCCTAATAATAATAATAATAATAATAATAATAATAATAATAATAATAATAATAATAATAATAATAATAATAATAATAATAATAATAATAATAATAATATTAAATAATTAATTAGGGTTTATAATATTTTCATTTTAGACCCTCTTGTTTCTAAAGTTGACAAATTTTACCCTTGAACTATATAAAAATGGCAACTTTTACCCTTAAACTTTGGTCAATTGACACTTTCTACCCTTAACCTTAAGTTTATTTTATTTCTAGTCCAAAATATAAAATTATTTATAGTTTTGGCAATATATACCCCTCATGCAAATATAACTTACACCCGATGTCCTTTTTCAATACAAACGCGTTTTTAGCCACGAAAATAAATCCAACTTTCTACGACTCATTTATATAAGTTTAAAACAGGTTTATAAATACTTTTCATCAGCTTATCTACTTATAATGTTAGCTTATTTGTTCTAAATAATCAAAAGAAAAGTTTATAAAACAGATTTTTCGACCAAAAGTGAGCTTAATTATACACGAGACATGAAGAGGTTTCTACTACGTTATTGTTCCTTTTAGTAGTCTACTAGGAGGTCTTCTTATAGGTTCAAACTAGAGGTTCTAACGTATTACGGTTTGCTCACAACGAGTCATCAAAGTAGAGCGTCTAGAATAGTTTTTATGAAATAAAAATTAAGTATAAAAGGTTGGTTTTTCATGCTTGCGACTCCATACTTGGTACTAAATAAAAACGAGGCTACTCCATCTTATTCCTATGTTTAGACCTTCTAGTGTACTTTAACCATGTCGAAAACTAGAGTTTTACAAGCTCGTTTACTATTCGAAATTAAGCACACAAAACTGAGGTCTGCTGTTGTCTTTTCTAAAAATCAGTTCTGAATTTAAATAAAAACTTCGTTCGTTATACGTTTTTATGACTCGAGGTCTAAAGAAGTTTTGAAGAAAACGTCGTTCCGGAGAACTTTCATGTTTTAAGTTTTTGACGAAACGGACCAGAAAGGCCTCGTTTTGCGTGATTTTGCCTGCTGTAACAGTAGGTTTTTATAGTTTTTATTCAACTTCAAATCGACATAACTTTTGACTCGTTTGTTCGTTTTAGGTGATTCAAAAGCCTAGATTCTCGTTTTTATTTCTCCTAACTGATTTTTAAGTTTATATATGCTCATTTAAGTGACCCTTTAGTAGATTAAAGCTTGTATTCAAAATTATTTCACAAAGGGTGTTTGCTTTTGCTCGTTAAAAATAGAAATAATCAGAAACATGGTTTTGCCTTTTAAAACTTCAGGAACTTGTTATCATGGCTCATTAATATGTTGTTTAGTTTACGTAAAAGGGTTCCTAAGGTAGTCTTATGGTATATAGTTTTGAAAATGAAAGAAAGAAAGAAAAATTTAGATAGGGGTGTTTGGTTTTCTAGCTCACGACAAGGAAGAGACTCAAGTATCAATATGGTACCTAGATATTTTGGCCGGGTTAGTGGGGCGTTCAAGAGTGTCCTGGGTGGTGGTCACATAGGTACCCTTAGCTTGTGGTAGAAAAATAGGACACAAGAGGGGTGTTTGGGCTGGTTTTGGCGACAAGGCAGAAAAAGCAGAAACATGTTTAAACTTTACAAAAGCCTATGGTGGTCCATACTTGTTATCTATTACTGATTACTTAGCTTGTTTTAGTGTAATATTAGATAGCTCTTATGTTCATAAAGTTTACAAAATAATAAAATGGATGTTTGTTTACTCACTACATCAGAAAGAAAACAAAACATAACTTTGGCCTAGGTTTTGAATCAAGACTTGTTTGATATCATATTTAAACATGTTTAAGCCTTATGAAAGGTTTTGAAAAAGGGCTAGGAAGACTTACAAACTTGGGATTCGAATATGGAGGGTTTTTGACAAAATGGCTTGGAAATGAAATTTTAGACTTTCCTTCTTCTCCTAGGTTTTACTCCAAGGTTTCTCCTTCTCCTTTGGCTCCTACTTGAACTCTAGGATCAGAATGTATGTGAGTGTATGAGTAGTTTATGTGTTTCGAATGGTTGTGAGTGGAAATGGGAGGATTTAGTTCGATTTATATAGATCAAGGGATTAGGGTTGCATTAAATGTCATTTGCCACCTGTAGAGACTTTGTCAAGATTGTAGGAGACATAAGTAGGGTAATTTGGTGGATTTTGTGGCTTAGCATGATCATACGAATGATAATAAAAGTTACCATGTGCTAGGACTTAACACATTTGACCAATGGGTTGAAAGTCTAGGGAACAAAGTGAGATGTTCTCAACATGGTGTGTATTTGTTTAATTCATAGCCACAAAGTAAATATTTGGTTCGAATGGTTAAGAAGAAGAACACCTAAGTGTATACTTGTTCGATTTTCTAGTCATATGGGTGGAAGATTTAGGAGACAAGATGATGTGTCTACATTGTGCTCTCATTTTAGATCCACAAGTTAGTTTAACATATTTGACTTAGTGTAGGAGGTTACAAAACATGGTGATGTGTAGCTTTAATTTAAGGCTTTAGTAACTTAGAAACTAGTTAGGATTCGATTTGGTTTGTTTGTGTTCTTGTCGAGACTAAAGGAAACATACATGGATGAGTTTTTGATTTTCTTACTTCATTTGCTTGTACAATAGGCTAAAGTGATCAGTACCTGTGGTTTGTAATTTGCAACAAACTTAGTTTTGATCCTTGGTTTGATTTATGGCTCGGCAAAGATGAGAAAGAAGAAACAAAAATAAGTTGGTGTAGTAGTACTTTGAATGTTGATATAAATATCATGACTTTTAATATTGACGTGAAGTAGTTTATATGTTTTTGAAATGTGTTCCCACGTATGAAATTTTATGTAGCATGCATGATTCATATAGTAACTTTGGTCTTAAGTAATTGTGTGCATGAATCACATATATACTAGCTATGTGTTTGAAATTTTGCATGGTGACATCTGTAATGATAAATGAGTAACACAGATTATACTTGTTTATCTTGTGTGCATTTTAGTATATAGGGTACGGTATAGTGTGATCCCGGTAATTGCTAATGTTATGTCTTTAATTTACGAAATTTAAAACTTGATGACGTAAAAATATTTAGTTTATAAAAATGTTAATAATTATTAACATACTTAATTTTTATATCTAAAATGAATCGTGGTTTATCGAAGTGTTTAAATGTTATTTAAATTAAAAATTTATAATGATAATAAATAGAATTTAATTATTAATTTAATAACCGAAAAAGTTTCGTTAAAACTCTAAATGGCTAACGTTTAGTTTGAACGTTTAATAATTAATATTAACGAAAAATCGTAAAGTGATACATAAAAGTTAAAAAACTTTTTATACTTGACATTTAAATATATTTATTCAAAATGAACCTAAATGAACTTGTTTATTTAGAATGTGAGTTATGTGACCTTAGTTGATTGTTGTGATAACGTTTTAAAAAAAAAATTACATAGAGAAATGAATAAATATTATTTTAATTTAAGTGGAAATTTACCGGTGGTTACAGTCTCACCCCCTTAACGGAATCTCGTCCCGAGATTCAGTCTATGTTAGGTTTTAAATTGATGAGGACGAATTGTCTAATTTATGAAAACTTATAATTTAGAACTACATGTGTAAGCATTATTCCGAAGGTCATATAAACATAAAAAAAAAAACTTTGTTTTAAATGAAGAATGTTATTTATAACATTTATCCTGTTTCAGTAATCATTTTTGAAAATATCATGATTTCTAGTTTCTTGTTTTGTAAAAATTAAATTCGACATCGAAAAAAAAAATTTTGTTAATAAGAAAAATTTCGGATGAAAACTTTGATGAATGTAAAGAAAAATTTTTAAATTTAACTTTTGTAGATGATGAATCCGTTTCTTCCTTAGTAAAAATTTTAAATTTTCAAACGTTCATGAATAGTGTTCCAATGGTCATGAATAGTAAATTCTAACGGTCATGAATAGTGAATTCCAACGGCTAGTTTTTGATTCCATAAATACCCCATTTCAATCCTTATTCTTTCCTACTAACCTTTCCATCTATAATTCTTACAAAATGCCGCACCCCATTACCATTATCGCGATTATCTACACCGTTGCTGCTGCGATTTATTTCGCCTATGTTCCGGAGGAAGACTATGAATTCTTGGCTATGGTCTTAGCAGTTCTCGTTCCTCTAGTGGTCCTAGCTATCGGTGTGGACAAGATATGGGGGTAGGAATGTCGAAGCAACTTTTATTTCATTTGTATTTTCTTGTAATCGTTTATGAATAAGATTATGCGTATGATTATTTCTTTTATTATCGCGTTTGTAATTCGTTTACGTTTTTCATTACAGAGTTTTCAAGATTTTACATCCAGTTGTGATTCTTGCTCACGTAGGCGTAGTGTTGTTCTTCATTAGTATAGCGGATCAACCTATTGGCGATTCTATCGTTTACTTAGTGATATTTGTAACATTAGCACTACCGATGCTAATTATTTCGTTATGTATTAATATTTATGGATTTTAATGAAATTTTACGTTATTTGTGTTTTATGAATTTTAGTGATTCTCGGATTTATAATTTTCATTTTTATAATTTATGAAAAGGCGTTCTAAATAATATGAATAGAGAAATAATAGCTTATGGGTTAACGATTTATAATAAAATGATGTGAGTACTTAGGAGACGTGGACGTTAGAAACGTTTGCTAAGAGTTTATCTTGATACAAGGTTTTGTTTTTAAGTAAAGTTTGTTTTGGAAATCTACAAAGATAACCGTTTCCCCCATGACATGATCTTTCCTGAATTAGACATAGGTGATCAGGCTATGTATAATTAAGGACAGATGATGTAATGCGTGATTCAGTCAATCTTTGATATTAGATTTCACAAGTTTTAGATGGTGTTCAACGTTTTATTTTTATAAAATGGCATCCTGGATACCTCTTAGAGTAATAAGGAATTGATTCGGATAGTGATAGTATATAATTGGTAGGATGGCAGGATATCAACCTTTGGGGTGATAGGAAAATAGTTTGAAGAAATTCTTAGGAATATATTCGCAGAAAAACCTAATAGATATAATCAGGTATAAAATGGTGGTATATTATTATGAAATGGCTATGAATAATATGAAAGGAAAGTGAAATGGACGATGACTATAGTAGTAGTGAGGTTATTAAAAGACATTAGATGGGAAAGTACTAGTTATAACTTGGTTACATCATTGTACCCAAGGTAAAGTACAGAGAAATAATTACAACCTTAAAGAGCTGAGCTATGGTTTATTGTTATAACAGAAATTTCTTATTTTTATTTAAACGTTGTTGTTGTCTTCTGACGATTGTTGGGATCCTGCTGATTTTCTAGGGTAATCTTTGGTATGAATTGTGTAGTGATGGGAAGACGTTATTCAAGATTTATGAGTTAATTATCTTACTTGAGAATTTCTAATTTAACATTCATAATTAGTTAATGAATTAGGTATTCTGGGAGTACGGAGAGAGTATTTATATCCATTTTTGGATATGAGAGTAAGGTAATCAAGGTGAGTTGACATAGTTTTTAAAATAGCGGAGAGTATGTTTTTAACGTAAATAGGATAAGAATTGTGGAAACCACAACGTCTTATGAAAGTTTTGTAAATTTTGAAAATATAGAAGTAGATACATGCTCAGGAAGATAGGATTAAAACGTAATGCCTTAGAATAGGCATCTGCAGACATGTTTGTTTGTATAAAGTGATCAGGAGTATATCATAAATGCATATACCAGTTTACGAAAGTTTTTGAGTAACATAATTACCTGAAAGTCACATAATCATCTGGAGGCTGGAAGGCACGGACAACGAAAGGCTATAAAACATTTTTATGAAAAAGTGGTTATAGTTCGGACCTCAATTAGACCCATTTCTCTATAACTATAGCTCTGATACCAATCTGTAACACCCCCAAATTTGGGATACGCAGCGGAATTAAAGCTGGGTGTTACTCGATGGCACAACAGTTATAATAATAGGAAAACAATCTCTAATCGAGTTGTTTTAGAAATTTTATTATTCAAATATCAGAGTTTACAAAATGAGATCCCAGTAGTTTACAATTTATCCAATAATTTATCAAAGAATAATAAAATCTTAGCCTTCCTTCCGTATCAATGCCCTTCCATGCCATCCTTGCTTGTTATGGACCTGAGATAAACATGCTAAAAAGTCAACACAACGGTTGAGTGAATTCACAATGTTTATAAATAAGTAATAGTTTGAACACAAGTTAAATAGTTATAAAACAACGTATTGCAGCGTAGCATATTGCACTAAGTCTTATGACACGCAAACCTTAACAGTTTGGACATTATAGTAATGAGCTATAATGTAAAGTTACCGACATTATAATAATAATGTAGGTAATAATGCCCTCGAGCAGGAGCTTGCCAACTTCCCGGTTTTACTTCAAATATAGTACATTTGGTTACCTATTCGGCTAACACAAATGGGGACGTCAATTCCAATAGATCTATTCACTATATTCGCGTTCACTCGCAAGTGATTAATGGCTCATGATATGAGGGTCTTTTAGTGGCAACACAGCTAACTTAGGCAATACTAGATCAGGATAGCATACAGAAAAATACTTGTGTTCGGTTTGTAGCATGTATCTCCCCACAAGTTTGAAAAACAGTATAAAAGTGGGACTGTGAACTCACCTGAGCAGTCTGGATGGAAAACAAAGTTAAATGAAGTTGATAAACGTCTCCGGCTTGAAACCTGAGTTATTAGACTAAGTTCTCAGTAATTGTTGCTGATTATATTAGTTTTTAAATGTTCGTTTCGTTTTAGTTTAATGGTTAAATATTTTATTGAACCAATATGTAGTTTCAAAAGTATTATTTTATCATATTTTCTTATCTGTAAGATTTGGTTCCGTCCGTTCGTTAAATGGATACTTCGTTTGTTAGTTATAGTACAAAACATGTTTTAGGTTTACTTTCCAAACCCTAATAATAATAATAATAATAATAATAATAATAATAATAATAATAATAATAATAATAATAATAATAATAATAATAATATTAAATAATTAATTAGGGTTTATAATATTTTCATTTTAGACCCTCTTGTTTCTAAAGTTGACAAATTTTACCTTTGAACTATATAAAAATGGCAACTTTTACCCTTAAACTTTGGTCAATTGACACTTTCTACCCTTAACCTTAAGTTTATTTTATTTCTAGTCCAAAATATAAAATTATTTATAGTTTTGGCAATATATACCCCTCATGCAAATATAACTTACACCCGATGTCATTTTTCAATAAAAACGCGTTTTTAGCCACGAAAATAAATCCAACTTTCTACGACTCATTTATATAAGTTTAAAACAGGTTTATAAATACTTTTCATCAGCTTATCTACTTATAATGTTAGCTTATTTGTTCTAAATAATCAAAAGAAAAGTTTATAAAACAGATTTTTCGACCAAAAGTGAGCTTAATTATACACGAGACATGAAGAGGTTTCTACTACGTTATTGTTCCTTTTAGTAGTCTACTAGGAGGTCTTCTTATAGGTTCAAACTATAGGTTCTAACGTATTACGGTTTGCTCAAAACGAGTCATCAAAGTAGAGCGTCTAGAATAGTTTTTATGAAATAAAAACTAAGTATAAAAGGTTGGTTTTTCATGCTTGCGACTCCATACTTGGTACTAAATAAAAACGAGGCTACTCCATTGATGCGTGGGAATCGCACCTTGCTTTACCTCTCGAGGGATCTCGCGAGGCTTACAACCCCCACCAGGCAGTGTACCTGATCGTTGTAGTATAGTATAGTGACAAGTACCGGGGGATTGATCGTTCAGCTTAGGAATAGTGTCGCTAGGATTAGAAAACCTAATTAAAAGTTCTAGAGATGAAAGATGATTATTTTTGTGTTTTTATATTTTATGAAAGCAAGTAAAATCTCGGGTTTTGAAGGAGTGGGCGGAATTAGTTGCTAATCAACTAACCCAAAAACTACTTTATAACTAATTAACTAATGAAAATAAAATTAACTAATATTAAACTAAGGTTGTGAGCAGTGGTTGGAGAAATTGTGTTTACTTAGACTTCATTACTCCCTAGATATCTTTTACATGTTAATTACTTGTTACACTTGTATGAATGACGGATTGTATTCCTTAATACCATTCGTGGAGTGGCATACATAACTCCCCAACTCTATGAGCTCTTATCTCCTCCTACACCATGACCCAGCACAACTATAGGGATTGTAAACAGTGGCTCATGCATTAAATACAACCAATAAAGACCTAGTACGCCTCGGTTCATGTTTCTTAAGACGTTCAAGCATGTTACCATTTGGAGATCTGCCAGTTTTCTTAAGCCTAACATATAATATCATTCATTCAAAACAAGAATAGACAAGTAATCAACACATAATCAACTTCTAGGTTTCATTAGATCTAAGCAAACACAAAGGAAATTTAGCCTAGCATAGTAGAATTAAGATAAGAACAAAAGATAGACAACCAACACATAGACATATTGATTGAATTAAGAGTATACTTATCTCAATTACAATGCAAGGTCTCAAGGGTTTGGAACCCTTGAAAAACCTGTAAAAGAGGCACCAAAATCGTCTTTAGGGTTTCACCAAAACTTCTCTCTTTTTAATGAAAAAACTAGAAAACTATATATAGGAAAATCTTCCTGACGGCGTCAAGAGTAGAATCTGACGCCGTCAACTCGCCGCCATATACTTCCTCGGACGCCCTAGATCCAATCGTGACGGCCTATGTGACGCCGTCACCACCCTCGGTAAATTAATCTTGGTCATTTTGACGCCGTCATCTCTTCATCTGACGCCTTCACAACCTTCGGTAAAATATTCATCCTTTCTGACGCCGTCAAGAGTAAATTCTTGACGCCGTCACCTTGTAATTCCAGCTTGGATTTGGTACTTTGTTGTTTTCTTCACTTTATGCTCCAAAAACGTCCAAAATAGCCTCTTTTCCAGAATTCACTCTCCAAACACCTAAAATCACAAAAGGAACGATTTAGGGCAATATTTGATCAAATAAATTCGGATTCGGGCTTAAATGACCCCCTAAAAACGGATCATTTTTCGCCTCATCATATACCCTTACACTTGAGATTTGCTTGTCCTCAAGCAAATGAGCTTTTATTCTACTCAAAAGACAAGTTAGGGGTCATTTAACACTAATATAAAAGTAATTACAACAAATAATCGTTCCACTAAAGACCAATAGACAAGCACGGAGGTCATACACAAGTACCTCACAAATAGTGTTTAGATACTCACATCTCTCGGGTGTAATAAAGTAATATAACATTATGGAAATGGAAGATATCTCTCACTACCTGTCATAGCAAAATAGATTACCATAGGCTTGGGAAAGGATCAAACCTCCACCACATGGCGTAAGCACCTAGGATAAACTATCAAAGAGGTCTTTTAAAGGGTTATAACGTTAGGTGTAGGGATATGAATTACACGGTTTTGTTGGATAAAGGGGATTTTACTGGTGGCGAGTTAACAATCTTAGTTAATTACATGTACAAGATGGCGTTGCTAAGCCAAGACTAGACTCGACTTAAGCTAAAAAATGAAAAATAACTAAAAACATAAAATGAACATAGAATGAAAACGGGATGGTAGTCCGTATGTTTTTTCTCTTTCTTTTCTATTTTTTTTTCTTTTTCTATTTTTTTTTTCTTTTTCTTGATTTTTTCGATTTTTTTTTTTTTTTTTTTTTTTTTTTTTTTTTTTTTTTTTTTTACATACACTCTTACCCTACCATCCAAAATAATACATCATAGGGGTTTGAGCATTCCCCTTACACTTGAATCTTTACATACTTTACATTAAACTATTCTAATGACTCGAATTAAGAAAATCAAAACACTTGGAGCACTTTTTAAGATTAACGTATATATGGGGGTAATAAGTGTTGTTCTTCCCCATTACTCCATAAAATAAGTACTTACCCATGAGTCCCAATCGTCCCAAAACAATATGTACAAGGATATGACTCGACTTAGCAACCATGTAATCAATTAGAAAGTTAACTTAGGGTTTAACAAATAACAATAATGCACTAAAAATGAGCGCATACACGGAAGGCTAAGGCGATTTGGGTGTACATTTAAGTGGGGTGTAACAAATTCTTCCTTTAAGTAAAATGCTTAAAGTTAGAAACGAAAAGATAGGCTCGGAGGGGTGTACTAGGGGTATCGTGTACTAAAAATGAGTACAACGCTAAGGGTGTGGGAAAAATTAGTTGACTTAACTAGCCAAGTAATATGACTTAAATGGTCAAGTAATCGTAATACGGGTTTAACACAAGGGTGATCCTAATGCCTCTTATCATGTAGTAAATCCTACTACACGAATGTAGTCTCACTAGCGGTCTCGGGATGCATCACTAACGCAAGTTCTAGAATCTAAATGCTACCGGTACACTCATAAGCACCAATAATAAATGCTTTTCCTATCAAAACTAAAGGCGAACCTCACATTTTTGGGTGGAAAATTTTTCTGAATATACGGTTATGTGCTAGTCATACAACCTCCTATCCATGAGACGCTTACTATGGCTAAAGTTTCACTCCTAAATGTTGTAAAAAATTTTAAATTTGGCGCTAAAATTGCACTAACAAGTATTTCTCATAGTTTTATTACTCATCTACTATCAAACAAAACAAACTCAAGCGAAAGTGCATATGTAAGGTATCATCTTTTTACCCTCCCCTTACACTTAAGATGAACATTGTCCCCAATGTTCAAGTAAAGAATGTAAAAGTTAAAAGTAAAGCGAATGAACTCAAATACTCCCCTGATTCGCTCGGTATGGATTTTAGGTTGGCCAGGTTAAATCTTCCTCCAAGAAAACGAACAATCAAAGCTTCCCTTCCAGAATATAAATCATCTTCTTGTCTCAAATAACCTGTAAATCCTGACAAAAGTAGACAAGGCAACCTCGCGTAAAATCGGCGGCATCCTATATAAGTTACTAAATCCTAGAAAACAAAATAAGATATAATGCTTGTGGAATGAAGTTTGCAGATTTCCTGGAGATTATAAAACTTAATAATTCACAAAAACTTATAAGACTCCGTTAGAAAAACAAAACTGGTAAAATTTCCAGATTTTTGACTCCTGACGCCGTCAAGAGAAATTGCCTGACGCCGTCAAAATGAACCTGTAGAAATCTTTATGTTAAGTTTCCGGAAAATTTCTGGAAAAACTTTGTCCTACTTCCTGGAAAATCCTGCAAAACTACATTATGACTCAATACAAGCATTTGACTCTAACAATACGAATACACGTGTTCATTAAATATTGTGGAGAATCATGATCGGTTGTTTCTTAAAAAAAAACATATTTGGGGTTTCCCCTTACACTTATCTTTTGCAAAAATACCTTTAGGTTGAAGTTAAGACTAGGCTAAACAACATAATAAAGTATTTCCACATTTTAATTGAGAAACATGATCAACCAACAATAAAAATAAAGCATGCATACGGAAGCAAATAACAATCAAACAAATAAAATCACACAAAACATGGGTTGCCTCCCAAGAAGCGCTTTTCTTTATTTACGAGTCTTGTAGCTAGACTCAAAGTTGTGGGTTACTACGTGATTTCATCATTGGTTCCATTCTCCGATTGTAAATATTCCTTGTAGAAACCAATCACCTTTTTCTCTATTGCCCCCATCATTGCTCGGGCAAACTCTTCATCAACTTTATACCTTGGTCCAAGGGCCAAGCAATTTTTGTAGTAAAGACTCCTTTTTTCCCATACATAGTCCATACCCTTTTTCTTATCCTCCTTATCAATATCCTCAAAAGCACCAACATTATCCTGATCAAGACGAGATATAAAGCGGAATTCTTTCATCTTATTGGGCATCCTATAAGTGATACTATCGGTGTTGCTTGCAAATCGAATCGTGCCCTCTACCTCATCATATTCTAACTTAGACTCCTCAACAAATGGTTTGCCAAACACAACATTGGATAATCGACAATCAATAACATTAGCAAGATCCTCCACAACCATAAAGTCGGTGACAAAAGTGAAATTACCAACAAAGACACATAAACCTTTGACTCTCCCGACAAAGTTACAAACTCCACCAGGGTACTTGGGATCCCTTCTAGGTTCAAGTCTTATGTTCACTATATCATTATAAACCGTTGAGGACATAATGTTGATTGGAGATTTAAAGTCAATGTAAGCATTGCTAATGTGCTTATATCCAATCATACATGGTATCTTAGCGCTCTTAGGATCGCCTCTCTTGATCTTAGGTTCAATTATGGTGAAGGGAGATCGCGGGTTATCAATAAGGTTATTATAGTATGCAATCTCCTCCTTAGTGGGGTATAGGTTAAAGTGGTCGTTAAGCCTCGGATCCATTTCCTCTTCTGGTCTCTTAATAACACTCACAAAGTCATCAGGCCCTAGGTCCTTATTTGAATACAAGACGGTTGCTAGGTCGCTAAACGTATGTTCGAGTTCAATCTTGATCAACCTATTAAGCTCTCTAAGCTCCCTAATCTCACTCTCAATTTGTTCACGTAACACAGCTACTTCACTAGGGGAAAGGGGTGGATTCGCGTTTTCCATAATGGTCAACGGAATAGTCAATGAGTTTAATTTACTAACAAATGCACAAAGAAATAAGATAGACTAAAGAAGACCTAAAAATAAAAATAAAATCTTACTAGAAAGGAATCTAGCAAGTAGACCTAATAAAAAGAAATCCTAACCTAGACAATAACTATTCCCCGGGCTGCGGCGCCAAAAACTTGATGCGTGGGAATCGCACCTTGCTTTACCTCTCGAGGGATCTCGCGAGGCTTACAACCCCCACCAGGCAGTGTACCTGATCGTTGTAGTATAGTATAGTGACAAGTACCGGGGGATTGATCGTTCAGCTTAGGAATAGTGTCGCTAGGATTAGAAAACCTAATTAAAAGTTCTAGAGATGAAAGATGATTATTTTTGTGTTTTTATATTTTATGAAAGCAAGTAAAATCTCGGGTTTTGAAGGAGTGGGCGGAATTAGTTGCTAATCAACTAACCCAAAAACTACTTTATAACTAATTAACTAATGAAAATAAAATTAACTAATATTAAACTAAGGTTGTGAGCAGTGGTTGGAGAAATTGTGTTTACTTAGACTTCATTACTCCCTAGATATCTTTTACATGTTAATTACTTGTTACACTTGTATGAATGACGGATTGTATTCCTTAATACCATTCGTGGAGTGGCATACATAACTCCCCAACTCTATGAGCTCTTATCTCCTCCTACACCATGACCCAGCACAACTATAGGGATTGTAAACAGTGGCTCATGCATTAAATACAACCAATAAAGACCTAGTACGCCTCGGTTCATGTTTCTTAAGACGTTCAAGCATGTTACCATTTGGAGATCTGCCAGTTTTCTTAAGCCTAACATATAATATCATTCATTCAAAACAAGAATAGACAAGTAATCAACACATAATCAACTTCTAGGTTTCATTAGATCTAAGCAAACACAAAGGAAATTTAGCCTAGCATAGTAGAATTAAGATAAGAACAAAAGATAGACAACCAACACATAGACATATTGATTGAATTAAGAGTATACTTATCTCAATTACAATGCAAGGTCTCAAGGGTTTGGAACCCTTGAAAAACCTGTAAAAGAGGCACCAAAATCGTCTTTAGGGTTTCACCAAAACTTCTCTCTTTTTAATGAAAAAACTAGAAAACTATATATAGGAAAATCTTCCTGACGGCGTCAAGAGTAGAATCTGACGCCGTCAACTCGCCGCCATATACTTCCTCGGACGCCCTAGATCCAATCGTGACGGCCTATGTGACGCCGTCACCACCCTCGGTAAATTAATCTTGGTCATTTTGACGCCGTCATCTCTTCATCTGACGCCTTCACAACCTTCGGTAAAATATTCATCCTTTCTGACGCCGTCAAGAGTAAATTCTTGACGCCGTCACCTTGTAATTCCAGCTTGGATTTGGTACTTTGTTGTTTTCTTCACTTTATGCTCCAAAAACGTCCAAAATAGCCTCTTTTCCAGAATTCACTCTCCAAACACCTAAAATCACAAAAGGAACGATTTAGGGCAATATTTGATCAAATAAATTCGGATTCGGGCTTAAATGACCCCCTAAAAACGGATCATTTTTCGCCTCATCATCCATCTTATTCCTATGTTTAGACCTTCTAGTGTACTTTAACCATGTCGAAAACTAGAGTTTTACAAGCTCGTTTACTATTCGAAATTAAGCACACAAAACTGAGGTCTGCTGTTGTCTTTTCTAAAAATCAGTTCTGAATTTAAATAAAAACATCGTTCGTTATACGTTTTTATGACTCGAGGTCTAAAGAAGTTTTGAAGAAAACGTCGTTCCGGAGAACTTTCATGTTTTAAGTTTTTGACGAAACGGACCAGAAAGGCCTCGTTTTGCGTGATTTTGCCTGCTGTAACAGTAGGTTTTTATAGTTTTTATTCAACTTCAAATCGACATAACTTTTGACTCGTTTGTTCGTTTTAGGTGATTCAAAAGCCTAGATTCTCGTTTTTATTTCTCCTAACTGATTTTTAAGTTTATATATGCTCATTTAAGTGACCCTTTAGTAGATTAAAGCTTGTATTCAAAATTATTTCACAAAGGGTGTTTGCTTTTGCTCGTTAAAAATAGAAATAATCAGAAACATGGTTTTGCCTTTTAAAACTTCAGGAACTTGTTATCATGGCTCATTAATATGTTGTTTAGTTTACGTAAAAGGGTTCCTAAGGTAGTCTTATGGTATATAGTTTTGAAAATGAAAGAAAGAAAGAAAAATTTAGATAGGGGTGTTTGGTTTTCTAGCTCACGACAAGGAAGAGACTCAAGTATCAATATGGTACCTAGATATTTTGGCCGGGTTAGTGGGGCATTCAAGAGTGTCCTGGGTGGTGGTCACATAGGTACCCTTAGCTTGTGGTAGAAAAATAGGACACAAGAGGGGTGTTTGGGCTGGTTTTGGCGACAAGGCAGAAAAAGCAGAAACATGTTTAAACTTTACAAAAGCCTATGGTGGTCCATACTTGTTATCTATTACTGATTACTTAGCTTGTTTTAGTGTAATATTAGATAGCTCTTATGTTCATAAAGTTTACAAAATAATAAAATGGATGTTTGTTTACTCACTACATCAGAAAGAAAACAAAACATAACTTTGGCCTAGGTTTTGAATCAAGACTTGTTTGATATCATATTTAAACATGTTTAAGCCTTATGAAAGGTTTTGAAAAAGGGCTAGGAAGACTTACAAACTTGGGATTCGAATATGGAGGGTTTTTGACAAAATGGCTTGGAAATGAAATTTTAGACTTTCCTTCTTCTCCTAGGTTTTACTCCAAGGTTTATCCTTCTCCTTTGGATCCTACTTGAACTCTAGGATCAGAATGTATGTGAGTGTATGAGTAGTTTATGTGTTTCGAATGGTTGTGAGTGGAAATGGGAGGATTTAGTTCGATTTATATAGATTAAGGGATTAGGGTTGCATTAAATGTCATTTGCCACCTGTAGAGACTTTGTCAAGATTGTAGGAGACATAAGTAGGGTAATTTGGTGGATTTTGTGGCTTAGCATGATCATACGAATGATAATAAAAGTTACCATGTGCTAGGACTTGACACATTTGACCAATGGGTTGAAAGTCTAGGGAACAAAGTGAGATGTTCTCAACATGGTGTGTATTTGTTTAATTCATAGCCACAAAGTAAATATTTGGTTCGAATGGTTAAGAAGAAGAACACCTAAGTGTATACTTGTTCGATTTTCTAGTCATATGGGTGGAAGATTTAGGAGACAAGATGATGTGTCTACATTGTGCTCTCATTTTAGATCCACAAGTTAGTTTAACATATTTGACTTAGTGTAGGAGGTTACAAAACATGGTGATGTGTAGCTTTAATTTAAGGCTTTAGTAACTTAGAAACTAATTAGGATTCGATTTGGTTTGTTTGTGTTCTTGTCGAGACTAAAGGAAACATACATGGATGAGTTTTTGATTTTCTTACTTCATTTGCTTGTACAATAGGCTAAAGTGATCAGTACCTGTGGTTTGTAATTTGCAACAAACTTAGTTTTGATCCTTGGTTTGATTTATGGCTCGGCAAAGATGAGAAAGAAGAAACAAAAATAAGTTGGTGTAGTAGTACTTTGAATGTTGATATAAATATCATGACTTTTAATATTGACGTGAAGTAGTTTATATGTTTTTGAAATGTGTTCCCACGTATGAAATTTTATGTAGCATGCATGATTCATATAGTAACTTTGGTCTTAAGTAATTGTGTGCATGAATCACATATATACTAGCTATGTGTTTGAAATTTTGCATGGTGACATTTGTAATGATAAATGAGTAACACAGATTATACTTGTTTATCTTGTGTGCATTTTAGTATATAGGGTACGGTATAGTGTGATCCCGGTAATTGCTAATGTTATGTCTTTAATTTACGAAATTTAAAACTTGATGACGTAAATATATTTAGTTTATAAAAATGTTAATAATTATTAACATACTTAATTTTTATATCTAAAATGAATCGTGGTTTATCGAAGTGTTTAAATGTTATTTAAATTAAAAATTTATAGTGATAATAAATAGAAGTTAATTGTTAATTTAATAACCGAAAAAGTTTCGTTAAAACTCTAAATGGCTAACGTTTAGTTTGAACGTTTAATAATTAATATTAACGAAAAATCGTAAAGTGATACATAAAAGTTAAAAACTTTTTATACTTGACATTTAAATATATTTATTCAAAACGAACCTAAATGAACTTGTTTATTTAAAATGTGAGTTATGTGACCTTAGTTGATTGTTGTGATAACGTTTTAAAAAAAAAATTTACATAGAGAAATGAATAAATATTATTTTAATTTAAGTGGAAATTTACCGGTGGTTACAATTACTCATCATACAACTACAAAAAAAATAGTCACCTACCCAAGAATAATTCCAAATATCTATAATCCAGAAGAATAAACATTGCAGCAATTATTTTTTATATTCAATATACCTTTAGACCTTTTCGGTTTATCTTGTTGCCAACACTTTCAGCTGCTCTCTTTTCAGTTAGCCCATATTATGTAACGGGCTCAAGGCCGAGTCTATAATATTCTGTCTTGTGCTATTTATAGATACGATGTAATTGTAATCAATCAATCAAATATTCATTCACAATTATATTATTCTCTGTATATTTACATGGTATCAGAGAGTAACGATCCTCTAAAACCCTAAAACAACCGTGACATTTTTCCGGCCATCGGCTTCGGCCGACGGTCCGGAGCACGAATATCCTTAATACCATCAAAAATTACCAATCGTATATAATCCCAATCACTTCCGAAAAAAAAACCCTGCTCGCTTGCTGCCTTCCGCTGATGCTATGCATACGATATTTTAATTGCTTTTAATTTTCATTGTTTTTTTTTCTTTGTTACCTGCCAAGCCAACAATTGTTCTTTATTGTTTGCTTTGCATTCCCTGCCAGTGCCAACAAAATAGGTTTAGGGTTTAGGGTTTAGGGTTTAGGGTTTGCTCCCTTGTTATTTGCTTTTATAGTTCTTTTGGATCATTGCTTTATTATTATTAATCCCTTGTTAATTTAACATTCAAAAAAAAAAAAAAAAAAAAAAAATGATGGTGGATCTTTATGTTTTACTAGTGAAAAACACGCCCCGTTTGTTCGGAAGGTTCTTTGGGGGTTGAAAGTTTTAAAACCAACTTTCGTTTTCTCTGTCGTTTTATTTATTTATTTCTTTTGTTTTAGTTGTAGGGGATACTTTGGGTTATCCCGTTTGTTTTAGTTTTAGGCCCGTTCATTTTAGTTGTATGGGATACTTTGGTTTATCCTATTTGGTCAGGATACTTTGGTTTATTCTGTTTGGTATGGATACTTTGGTTTATCCGGTTTGTTGCCTGCTGGTGAAGATGTGCTTCCGCTTGCTCTCGAATGTCTTTATCAACAATTATTTATTTGATTTATTTATTGTTTTTAGCTTTTAATCTCCAGTCCGAGATTTGGACTGCGGGGGAGTGTTAGCCCGTATTATGTAACGGGCTCAAGCTCGAGTCTAGAATATTTTATCTTGTGCTATTTATAGATACGATGTAATTGTAATCAATCAATCAATCAAATATTCATTCACGATTATATTATTCTTTGTATATTTACATTTTCAATTTACGGTGTGCATACAATATGCCGGCTCTCCAAGCCACCTATATCTGCAAATAAAAACCTTAGTTAATAAACTGAATTCCCTTTTTTTTCACCACTAGAATCAACTAAAACCACCATTTCTGATATAAAAACTCAACGAATTTCAAATTCGAATAGAGCAATCGACTCGTATAATCATCGCGCACATAATGATCTGTTTAAATTTCATTTTTGTTGAGGTTTGAATAAACCCCCAATTTCGTATTTGTGTTCTTTTTTCACCATGTCTAATAAAAAGAGAAAATCACATAGAAGTCAGAAGACTCCCGTGTGGTTAAAAGATCATGTGGTGAGTAGCTTGAGCTCTAAAAGAACTGGAAATGTGTCGGCAGTTACTATGAATGAAATTAGGGTTAATGGAAGTGGGGAAAAAGAGGAATTAGGAGATAAGTCTAAGGGAAAGAGTAATACTGTAAAGGATTTTACTATTGTGAATGAGGTTAATGATTCTGATCTGCTTAAGGCTTCTACACCAACTGTAAGTAATAATGTAGTTGCTGAGGCTTTGAATAGTGATAATGCATCTGTTGATAATACATCTGTTAGGGTTGATACTGAATTAGATAAGGTTGAGGTTAGAGTTGATAGTGATTGTTCAGGGGAAAAAAGTCAGAATGGGGAAAAGGTTAGTATTGAGAAGGAGGTTGTGAATATTGAGGTTGAGGAGGTAAAGTTGACTGGGAATGCTAGTGTTGATTTGAAGTATGTTGTTACTGATGAAAACAATGTTAACATTGCTGAAAACGATGACGTGAATAAGGATCAAATTGCTGAGAAGGTACAATCTTCTACTAAAAATGATGTTATTGGTGATAAAAAAGGGTGTAACGGAACAAACTATTGGTAATGAGAGCAAGAATAGAGAAGTTAAAAGATCTTATGCAAATGTCACTACCAATAGGTTGTTGCTTGATAAGAAATTGCTTGTAATTCCTACTGAAATTGATGAAAATGGGACTGAGATTGTGGTGTTTGATGATGATTTGATTATTGAAGGAAGCAAGAAATGGGATAAAACACTGTGTGGTTATTTTGTTGGTGATAATATGTCTGTGAATGAATTGAGATATAATCTGAGTTGGATATGGGGTAGGCATGGATTTAAAGATATAGTTGATGTATGCAATGGTGTCTTGTAAGATCCAAATTATTTAAACTGTAATTTTTGCACCATTTTGAAATTTTCCTAAGTTCAAATTGCTAATAGTATCCCATTTGAAACTATACATTATATGAGAAATACATAATATAAAATTCTAAATATAACTAAATCTATAACATAAAATTTGCCTAAACTAATTCTATCCTAGATATTTGCTACAAAAACCGACATTTTAAAGCCTTTCCACTTTTGAGTCGTGTCACAACAGGAGTATACCTTCCATATTAAAAATATGTACCATCCTTATCTCTCATCACATTACACGATATTCTAAATAAGGAACACGTTTTCCCTCATCTATTAGAGCCATATATCTTTTGGTGTCCTCTCCTATCATTTGCATCGAACCAAGCCAGAGAATACACTCACACATATCCCTTGTTGCTACCAAGGCCTAAACTCCTCCTATTCAATTTTTGTTTCCGTCTACATCAAGGTTTCGTAAAGAGGGAGTAGCTTCGGTTTCCGTTTGCTTTTGAGATATTTTGCTTGTTGTGATAAGGTACATATATTCTACCATTTTTCAGTAAGGGTGTTCTCTATCTCTCTCTCTCATGACTTTTCGATCCTTGACATTGATTCATCTGCTTTGAATATGATCCTTTGATATGATTCGTTTGATATGCTATATGATATGATATGATATGATTTGTTTCGTTTCGTTTCGTATGCCCGAGTTTTTAACTACTCATGGAGGTACCATGGGCGTGTCATCGAGGCACCGATGGCATGACACTTTCTGTGGAGGTGTGATTGATCCACGGCGTCCCCATTTCGATATGATATGATATGATATGTGATCACTTGGCCATTTAACGTATGTGTAGCCCTGTCATGCGAGTAGGATACATGTATGATTTTGTTTTGCAGGGGGCGTATGGATGCATCCTAGGCATTGTTTCGTTTCGTTTCGTAGCGTGATGGTTGTAACTGCTCTGTACCCATACACCTTTGGGAGCTAGCTACTCCATGTGGTACCGAGAGTTGTCTCTCTCTGTATCCTTTGATATGTGGTACCGAGAGGTCTTCCTTCTCCGTATCCTTTGATACGTGATTATGTGATTTCGAGACCTATTCGAGTGTCTCGGGTAGGTCGGCTCCTGGCTTTCCTATTTTCGCCTTGTCTATTCGAGTGACTCTGGTAGACACGCCTTTGTTGATACGTGCTCTTATTCCTTTCCATATGATTATGTTTATGCTGATATGACTATGATGCTTCATTCTATTATGACTTGTGATACATTATGCCATCTTTGATATTTCTTCGTTTCATTTGCTTATTACTTTGCTTTGCATATATATCTGTTCACTGGGCTTTTTAAGCTCAGCCGCATTTCTTTTCCTGCGGCAGGTTTAGGCTGGAAGCTGGGTTTGGGTGAAGAGTGCATAGGAGCGTTAGTGGATTACCCCGTTGATTAGAAGCCCATTTACATCTGGATTAGACGTGGACCTGGATTCTATTAGATTTTGTTTGGATTTGTATTTCATCTTTGTATAGAGCTTCCATTTATTTTGTACCCTTATAATACCTTCGTAACTTTATGTTTATAAGTCTTCCGCTTGTGTTTTATGTTCTGATTTGGCACCATAATGTGACATTTTGACCCTTTTCGGGTTGGGGTGTTGCGATTATGGTATCAAAGCTCAGGCTACGACTTGTAGTACATAAGTTATGGCCTGTGAACTTTTGGACCCTTAGGTTTGCACCTTAGAAGCTTATGGAATAACCTTAGAAGGATTTGCTTTAGGTTCTCCCTTTAAGAACCTTAGTTATGACTGGTGAGGATTGGGTAGATTATGATTAGTTATCTTTCTTCCGCATCACTCTGATTTTGCCTCTGCTTTTAATTAAGCTCTTATAAGATCATTCGTTCCGGAGATTTAGAAGATTTATCAGGAGACGCAACGTAATTTTAGAATGCCTTGAGACTTTGTAGAATGCCTTATAGGTTTCCTTTTTTGAAGTTACCACATTCTTGTGAACTTCAATTCTTGATTCATTTGTCATTCGTTAGACGCCTTTTCGTTCATCCAGAGAATTCGCGTGCTTATGAATCCGATGTGTTCGACACATTCTGTGGCCTTTCTTACTTTGTTCTTTCTACACTATTGGTTTTTGCCCTATCTATCTATGTCTACGTTAATCTTGTGATCTTCCATCATATATATCTGATTTGTTCGATGCGTCCTGGAGATATTTGAAGATGATTTTCATTTTGCTAATCTGTTTACGTTGGAGATGTTCGATTCGATATTATTCTGGATATTGATTTGTTCACTGAGCATTTTGATGCTAACAATGGTCATGTTATATTTGTCATCTTTGTCGAAAAAGAAGTGTGGAGGAGTTATTTGAACTGTTCTGTGATACCATTAAGATAAGATTAGCAAGTTTGAAGGCAAAACCCTCTATGGCAGTCATGAAAGCTCAGAAAGGATGGGAAGTTCAAATGGTAATTGGGGTCTGTGATTCTATGGAAAATGGTTGTTAACAAAGTCTAATTGATGATGAAAGTGCTAGCTGGTATTAGTGGGAGTGTTTGGGGCATGTTTTTTCTGGTATGATGTTATTGCCGAGTTGTATTTGGCAATACACAAGTTAGTATAATCCCCTGAGTTTTGTTGAATGGGAGTAGAATATGGGTTGATTACTTAACCTGGTTGTATGGAACTGCTGTAAAGAGTGTTTGGAAGTTTGGTTAACAGAAGTAATAGGCTTTCTTGCTTCTGGTCTACTTTACAAGCCATTACATTATCAAGATACCTTGTACCTTGGAGTCCTATCTACAAGACTGTACCTATGATAACCTCTTGTTTGTTCCATATTGGCCTTGGGAGGAATATGGACAAGCATGTTTGGCTAAGTAGGAGGTCTAGTTAGTTGGGATGTACCATAAAGTAGGGTCTTGCTTTGTGAAGGGTAAATGACTTTGGAGGATGGTGTATGATGGGTGAAATAGAGAGGAATGAAAGATGATCCTTCTTGGTCCACCCAATATGCCATCACAGGAGGAATGGTTGGTCATCATGGGGGGAGTGTGTTCCCAATCAGTTGAAGCCCTTCTTGAAAGGGAAATGTAGACTGATTTGGCAGAGCCCCTCCATGGATGGGTTATGAGTTCCTAGTGAAGCCACACACTGTCCCTATCTTTCTGTTGTGGATGATGGTTGAATGGATTGATGTGGTAGTGATGTGGAAATGTAGCTAGATGGTAGGTGCACAATTTTAAGGTGAACAAAGGTTCTAGGCTGGCATGGTTTATGTTAAAGTGCAGTCTGGGTCAGATGAGTATTCTTTGTGTTGATTTGTGATATGGATGAATTGTCTGTTATCGGATGAAGATGTATTAGTGCTATCTGATGTTGGTCAGTCTTTGTATAGGTGATTGAGGGAAAAGCAGTCAACTAAAGTCAACCACGGATGTGGTCAACACAGTCAAACTCCTTAGGCTCAATGCTCCGCGGAATATAGTGTTTCCCCTGGTCGTTATGTCCCGACGAGGTGTGGATGGTTATCAAACGGGTTTGTGATCGGGTGAATTTGGACGGAAAAGGGGTTTGAGATTGGTTACACTAAGGAATCTACAAGGAAATAGCTTAAATAAGCTATATGAATAAGACTGGAAATTTAGAAAGACCAGAAACGTTTAAAACCTAAAACGCGTACGTTTACATTTAAAATAACGTAAACGTACAAAATAAAACGTGAAAACTGAAATCTGAAAACCCGCAGGGGGTGAAAATGACTTTTTTACAAACCTAAGGTTAAAAGAAAATTCTTAGAAAAAGAAAATAAATTTTTACACTAATTAATTATTTATTATTAATTAATTACTTATTAATTCTAATTATTAATATTTAAAATACTTAAATAGAATATAATATTAATTTAATACTAGAAAAATGAAAATAAAATTTCTAAAATTATAAAATAACTAAAAATAAGTTTTAAAACTAAAAATATGTATTTTTGTCTTTTTGTGATTTTTCTATTAATTAATTACTAAGTAAATATTAATTACCTAATTAAACTATTTAAATTATAAAAAATAGAAAATGAACAGTAGAAATTATGAAAAAATTCCTAAAATTATTTTACATTATATAAAAGCTAGGAAAAATATAAAAAACTAGGTATTACTTAATAAAAACTAATTTTGCTATCTAAAACTTAATTATTAATTAATTACTAATAAAACTAAGATTAAATCTAATAATTCTTAAATGACAAAATAAAAATCTGATAAAATTACTAAAAATCTTTAATATAAAAGGTAATTAATAAAAATATAAAAATGTAGGTTACTTAATAAAAATCTAAAAATGAAAATTAAAATTTAAATTACATTAAATAGAAACTATCACTTAAAATTAAATTGGATTTTCTTGATTTTTCTTTTACAAACCTATTTTACAACTAAAAACTAACAAATTTTGTAAAAACAACTTTTTTGTAGCTTAAAAATAAGCACTGTGGAAGCTTATTTGCTCTACAGTTGACTTTTGTTGATTAAAAAGGAAAATAAGCTAAAATGGGCTTAAGTGGGACCCACTAAGGTAAATTCTCATCTAAATAAGTTATATGGACATGGTTAAGCAAGAAAAAGCAAAGAAGTACCACAGAATAAGCCAATAAGCCAACAATAAGCACTTTGAAATTTGGTTTTACTCAGAAAATGGGACAACATTTGGGGTTGATTCCAAGTGGGGTCCACTAGGCTTTAGGTCAAATGGTTGGTCAATCTTTGAAGCCTACCAGGAGGGGGGTTGAATGAAACTATTTTTGGCTTGTGGGACCCACTGAGGTGGCCAGAAACCACTACCAAAGGTGGTGGTGTGGCTGATGTCTGCTGGTGCAAGGGAGGTATTCCTCCCTGCAGGTGTGGGGCCCAGAGAAAAATTCCTAAAAATGAAGTAACTATGGGATCTTGAACTTGAGCTTGGGGGATTTGAGTAGAAACAAGTTTCAAGGGCTAGCTCCTAACACAAAATTCAAAATAAATCATGCCATATTGGCAAAATTTGAGAAAATGCACAATTGATTTTTTTACTAAAACTACTTGTTTGACTTTTATGAACTTTTGATTAGCTTCTACTAACTAAAAATGATATTTCAAGCTACAAAGGACCTAGATAAGGCAAGCTTAACAAGTATGAAGCTAACAATGATGACCAAGAACCCAAAAAATTCAAACAGTGAACTGTTAGGACAGTTGGAAGAGCAATTTGACTTTTAAACAAATGAGGCCTAGATTTTTGACAATAAACATGTTATAAGGACCTAATATGAGATATTACAAACAAAGATCAGAATAAATATTAACTAGAACACTCCAAAACCTTCTGAGCCAAACACTCCCTTAACCTTTGACTGTTTTTGGTTTGAGAGTCACAGACTTAAACTAGGCTAATGAGCTAAGTGTTTGATTAACTATAAGCTAAACTAAGCATATAAAAGCTGAGGTGAACAAAAATTAACAACAATAGTTAACAGGGGCAATTTATAAGAGATTTAACTGAAATTGAGACAGATTTTAGACAAGAAAACTGATGAGGCATAAAATGTATAGAAATTAAGCTACAACTACTGAAAATAAGCTGTAAGCAATGAGATTGAGCTACTGGATCAGTCTATAAGCTACTAATAAGGAAAGTGCATGATTAAGCTAAAAAAATATGAGAAGGAGGCCATACCATTTGCTCACATAAGCTGTTTGAGGCTCCCATAAACCCACAGAAGCTATTTGAGAGCTGAATGAGCTTATAGAAACAGATACACAAGCTTATGCAGGCTTGTGTATCCTAAACACCTATTTCAATTATTTATTCCCCTTTATTAAGTGTTTTTCTGTGAAAACTTAAAGCCAATGGTTGAAAGCAGTTTATGATGAAAAGAAAAGGAACTCACCACAATCTATATTAGCTTAGATTAGCTTATGGAAACAGTACTAAAAGCTTACAAAAGGAAGACTAGTAACTTTGCAAATGAAAGTAAAAAAAGGAAGCTTATATTAACTTAACAATAAAACTGAATTTATATTAATTATGAGTAAAAGGAGTACAGGATTGAATTCACAATTTCAATACAATACTTAAACTAAATTCAAACTAAAACCATCTTTCTACTACTACATATTCTAGCTACTAACTAATTAACACCCTGCTGCATCTCTTTTTCTTTCTTTTATATGGAACCCTTAGGGTTTGTTTGACTTCATGAACTTTTCCCATCACAATTCCTAGCCCTTGGATGACTAAATTCAATCCAGACCCTTGAATGATATTTTTGCCGCCAAAAACACTCCACACCCACTTCTGATAACTTGAGAGATTTATGCTCAATTAATGCCCTTTGGAAGTTTGTGGAAGTTGGGGGAACAAGCAATGGGTTTGCTGAGGTGGAGGTGAGGAGGGTTTGTGTGTAGCAGTGGTTTAGCAGACAAGTTGAGGAGGAGGGTGAAGAGGTCAAAGGGGGTTTGACTGAGTATATATTAAAAATGGGGTGGTTATATTTTTTAGGGTGGATTGGGCTGGTGATGGGCTTAGGGGTGTTTATGGATCAGGCTAGTTTGGGTGGGGTGGTAAGGGTATTGGGTATTAATAAATAAAAGTGTCCGTTTGTTTTGATATGTAACACAAGGACCAATGGTGTAATTTATGAAAATGCAAGGGACTGATTTTGTAATTTTCTAAAAGTACTCATAAGGTTCATTCCTGCCAAGTTCCATTAGTACATGGACAAAAAGTGATATTTTTTTCATTTTGAAATTCACAGGGACCAAAATTGTCATTTTTCAAAAGTCCAGGGACCAAACATGTAATTTCCTCAAAATTTTCATCCAGGAATTAAAAGCGACAAATGTGAATTCCCAAGGACCATATTTGACTTTTTCTCCAAAATTGCACTCCCAGGGGCCAAAACTGCCAAAATCTGAAAGTACAAGGACTAAACTTGTAATTTCCAAAACTTTTGAGATTTTTCACCAAAGGACTAAATATGACAACTTATGATTTTAAAAGGACATTTGGTGATAATTTTCCATATTTTGAATGACCAGGGACTAGTTTTGACATTTTATGAAAGTTGGGGGACTGAAACTGCCAATTTTGCAAACTTAGTACGTTTTTCATCTATTTTTACTCATTTTGCATCTAAAACATATAAAACACAATTTTGAAATATTTTTAGTATTTTGATGCATTTCTGAGTGTTTTTGTATGTTTTGCAGTTCAGATTTGACCAAAAATGATGAGTGTTTGAGCACTCATCAATAGGATAGTTGGTTTTGTTTAGTTGTATTACTGGTTGATAGTAATCAATCCAGATATTTATGTATTGGTCTGTAAGATGTAATTGTTTTGTTATTAATAATATATGTTCACCTTTTGCACAAAAAAAAAAAAAAAAAAAAAAAAAAAAACCTTAGTTAATATGTATGTATTAATGAAGAGATTCTCAATTTAGAGTGTGTTTGAAACATGCTGTTTTTTGGAAAAGGGGTGTCTGGACTATGGTTAATGTATTTTGAAGAATTTGATGTAACTTTCTATACATGGCATGTACAAAACTGTAGCACGACATGGAAACTTTTATGCAATGAATATAAGTATAAGAAAAAAAACCATTAAAAGTCGACAATCAAGAAAATCCAGGCGGTTGCAACACAGGGATACATTTTTTTCAGGTGTAAGAATGTGTATAAATTTTATGTGTGCTCCAATATAAGCAGAAGCAGTATGTATGTCCAAAATACACAAATAAGCAATCCCAAAAACGTTGCAAGCAAATACGTAACTATTCCTAATTCTAACACACTTGATCATGTACTTAACTAATAATTAATTTTAACTGCACGTCCAAACACCCCCTTACATTTATAGAGTTAGATAAGGGTATTTACTGATCAACAATTACCTGTCTTTCACGCATTTCTGTTGCTACTTGCTACCACATTTGAACTTTAGATAAAATCGGCTACATCAATTCTATAATGGGCGTACATATAGAAAGATGGCGCCAAAGAAGATATGGCTTAAAGAATTTGCAAAAAATTTATTATCTTTATAAAAAAAAGTACCTGTAATATGAATTTCCCATCGGCTATATGGATGGCCGTGCTACCCTTCTTGTCGCCGTCATTAAAAATCGATTGATAAATTTCCGATAAATCCTCCACCACTTCAGTTCTGAATTCTTTCTGGAGCTTGTAACTACAATGGAGCCCCGAGTCATTTGACGACAAAATAAAGCCTTTTTTTTTTTCTTTTTCTTTTTTTTTAAACATAAAATGAAGCCTAGTTGATACCTGTAAACAAGAGATGTAGTTTCACTTCAGTTGCACCTTCAGGTGAGTCCAAACGTTTTAGTGGGTGTCCATGCAACAATTTGTAAATCAACTACTTGGCTGGAAGGCCTCCCTGCATTACATCAAAATTCATTCGATTTTCCTACTTATATGACGTTTCAAAACGGTGGCAAATTGGTGTTGTTTAAAAGAAGGGCAAATGATTAAAAAAAATATTATACTTGACACCATTTGTTTTTCTGGGTATAGAACAAAATTTTTTGCTTAAAAATGTAACTTTTCTTTTAGATTCATCTTTTTTGAGTTATTTTGTGATTTTTTTTTGACATTTTTGCCCTTCGAAAAAATAAAATTTCTATTAGCTAAAAGGGGAAAAAATGTCACAAAATTTTGCAAAATACCCTAAAAAGGCTAAATTTGAAGTAAAAATACTTGCAAAAGCAAAAAATTTTGTTCGATACTCAGGAAAACAAATGGTGTCAAGTATGATACTTTTTTCAATCATTTGCCCTAGTACCAATTTTGCAATTTGAAGGACGTCATTGTTACGGCCCTCTGAGCTAAGTGCTTGATTTTTTTTTTTTTTTTTTGAACGAAGATTAATATCATTTCATTTCAAACCTCACAAAAGGAGGAAGATACGACATAACAAATTACATCGAAACATAACCTTACAAACGGAGGAAGATAACAACATAACAAGTTACATCACAAGACATACACCATATAGCTGTAACAGCCTATAACAACACCCTTCAATGGTGGGGGGAATCACCCGAGTGAGCTTTGACTGAAAACAACCATATAAGGGTGTAGCTTGACAAAAGTACACGAAGTACATAATACATACAAAGATGCAAAAACAAGGCATCCATAAAGGAGCCTAACAAAATCCTAACAGATCTAAACCAAATCCCTACGCAGCAGCAAGCTGACGATGACGGACCACAACAGATCTGAGCAGAAGAGGCCGGAAGCCATCGGATCTGAGCAGAAGCAGTAGTGGCAGCAGCGACAGACAGCGGCATCGGAGGAAATGACAGATCTGTAGGCAAACATTTATTAAAAGAAAGGAAAATGCAAAAGGGAAAAGTCCGGACGGCCGGCCATAGCCGACCGCCGGAGGAGTATAGCAGGTAGGTTGGGTTTCTTTTTTTAGTGAGAAGGAGGAGTAAATTATTTAGAGAGAGAAGTGGTTCCGTGGGAATGTTTAAGTGCTTGATAAATCACATATGTTTCCTTGAAATCATCAACACCAAATAGATCAGCCTCAACGTATTTTGAAAGAAGGAAACCCCGCGTCTCAGATGTCCAACTATCATCTTGCAACCTATGTGAATTTTTCCCGTGTTTGATCTATTCCATCGCGGCGTCGCTCCTTGTGACACCTAAACCAATATGTAAAAATACAAAAAAACAATCAAGAAACTTAGCAATGGGTTTTTCGAAAGGGAAAATTACCAAAATAGACCGGTCGCCCGGGCAACTTTTTCGATAGATCGGGCGACCGGGCAACTTGTACAACAGGACACTTGTCGAATTTCATAAGCTGACAAGTGTCCTGTTGTACAAGTTGCCCGGTCTATTTTCGAATTAAAATTACCCCTGGTCTAAAAAATGACAAACCATAAGGCAACGATCTAGTCATATAATTATCCCTTTTCGAAAACATTTGTTTCGGATAAAGCGCATATTAATGTATTATGGAGACAAACGTTGTTTTATTAATGTAAAATGAAATAATGAATGGACAAACATTGTTTTTATTAATGTATTATGAGACATCACGATCCAAATCGCATGTGTCAGAATTGCTAGTTTAAGCTTTTTTATTGACCCTCTTGGGGCATTAACCGTAAGTTTGGTCTTATTGTTTCTTTCTTTACCTATGTATGCAGAGGAAGCGTTGAGTAGTGAAGGAGGGAGTTCAGAATGTGAGGAAGATGGAAAAATCAAGGTCCATAGAGAAACAAGTTAAAGGTGGAGAGAGTAGCTCTAGTGATATTGCGTCTTCTCAGGAAAATAAACCTGATACTTAAAATGAAATAAAAATAATAATAAAAAGGAAGCAAATAAAATGAATAAATCAGATTCAGAAACACCTGATAGAAAAGGATCAGCTTCTGAAGATTCTGACATGGCTGTGTTCTCTGGCGACGAGCCCCTTGTAATCATCTTATCTTCATCCTTGACATTTTTAGAAAATATAGGTTGTCACTATTGTTAAAAACATTAATTTCGGTCGATGCAGGGTGTTTGGAAGTCTCGAGTTGGGAAATCTGTTTTAGGCAAATAAGTTCTCATCCTGACATTCTACTGGCGAGGACACAGTTTACGCCCAATTGTTACACTAATAATCGGCCAAGAAGTGGTCATATGTGGCAAATGTGATATGTAGCTCCAAACCACGAATTTGTATGCAGCAGTAATTTATTTTCTGTTGTTTGTAGATCTGTAGTTTAAAATTAATGAACAGGCATAATTGATGTGTAGTCTAGTAATGTAACTTGTAGTGCTTTGATTCTATTGTTAGATTAGCTTGTGTATTTACACACATTATGGTGGTATACAACTATACACATATCAGCAATGTTATTTTAGACAGCACATAAATAGTATACAAGTATAATCTAACGTTTGATATTTTATGACCATAATTAGTAGCACATCACTGAAATACATGCTAACAAAGCGAACATAACTGAGCTGCAAGTTACAGAAGTTGGCATTTTTCCCTTGTCCTTCCGAAGGAATTGCCCTTCATAAACAGGTAAGTTAATCCACACCATGACGATACTTAGTCCAATTTGCAATGCCAAATGCTCGATGGCCATACTTTTAAAACTCCAAAACAATCCAAACAGGTTGAGCATGGCAATGGAGCCCAACACAGTGAACATTCCTGAATTACTGCCAAATTCCATAATTTCTTTGTTGTATCTCAGTAGGACATCCTCATCGATTAACTTTGGAGTGATTGTAAATCCCAGCTCAGAGAAGCCAAATTGTCTCAAAACTGTTTCCAGGAAGGCAATGAAGTAGGAAGTTGTCCTCTTGAACAGCCACATTCGTTGCTCGTTCCACCACCCCTTGACTGTTCCTCCACAGTATACAAACTCACCTAAGCTGTATGTGTACTGAGATATGATCACATACAGAAAGGGTAGTATCCAAAAACTTGATACTTTTGGAAATAACGGAATGCCTTTTAGGAGACAGAGAGTTGGGATGGTTACGTAGGACAATGTTGGCAAACAGTTTGGAGCCCAGAGTAAGTAAAGGGTGTATGACATCTGAAGTGTGATGGGGATCTTTTTGTACCCATATATAAAAGGACAACACTCTGAGAGTAGTATACCGAATTGACCTTCAGACCATCTTGCATGCTGCACTAAAACATCCAACAATGTTGTTGGTGCGATTCCTACAAATCCTTTCTTTTCTGGATTAAGGTATACAGATTTCCAGCCTCGAGAATGTATTGCTAAACCCGTAACCATGTCTTCTGATGGAAACCCGTACTTTATACCTATCTGAATATCAAGTGTAGCAACATATATTACAAGTTTTTTGATAGAAAAACATAGAAATTAAAGACATTAAATGGTGGACTGACCTCCTTTCCCCATTCGGTATTTTCTTCATAAGCACAACTTGCATATGATTTGCATTTCTCTTGTAGGACACTTGTGCTTTCTATTTCGTTTCTTGCATTTTCTGTTTTCCATTGAGCTGCCTCAAAGACTTCACTGTATTTGGCAAATACTCCACAAAGAGCGTCTCTTCTGTGAAAGCATCCGCTACCAATATAGCAAGGTCCTCCATTTGCATCCATGCCTCCCATTTCCAACTATCAAACATTAATTGATAACTCGATTACAAATCACAAACACACTGTTAATGAATCACCTCATAAGTTTTTCGAGTTTACAGACCTCATTAGGTACCCTAAAGCAGCTAGCATACAGATCGTGGGCTGTAAGGTTATAGGAACTTTGAGGAAACTGTACATAAGCAATCTCATGTCCCTTCTTTTCATCCATGAAACAGCAAATAGCATCTCTCACTGTTTCTGAATTGTTCGAGTACACGTCACAATCCACATTGACAATAATTGGACTGTTGCTTATCACTGCCGATACCCTTATCTGTTTGCATTAGTTCACTAATCACAGTCATTTATAATATCTTTTCTAACTACTCCGTGTAAAAATGAATGGATTGTGAATGAGCTTCTACCAGTGCATTTAATGCCCCAGCCTTGAAATTGTGTTTGTACCATGTCCTCTTCTCTCGTGCTACATATACCAGCATCGGCAATTTCTGCTCGTCAATATCCAACGACATTGAGCTTCTTCCATCAATCAATATCTATGTTAGATGATAAACAAAACATACAAAGGGTTACTCACTAAAATGTTAGGTTAGTATGTAATATCAATCCAAATGTACAATGTACTTGAACAATAGCCTGGTGATCGGATGTGGTTGTATTAGAGTCCCATTCACGAAATCCTTTGTGCAGTTGTCTAGTTTCCGTAGACACTTGGCCTAGCCTGGTAGCTCTTTCTATTCGATGTTGCATATCATTATAGAGTTTCTACACATACATATATACATCGGTTTCATTACTTTAACACAACTAAAAAGATAAGAAGAAACTATATATGTAAAGTGATTAACAAGAAGATTGGACCTTAATGAACAACAGGTCATGGGACAGGTTTAAATCATCTAGTAGCTCATTTGGTTGTTGAATAGTCGAGAAATAGGCGGCTGGAGACGTGGGTTGGACTTGAAACTTCTTGCAAAAAGGTAACCAATGTTTAGCAAAGGCAGAAGCTTCAAGCAGAGCATAAAACATTACTTGGGATGCACAATCATCAGATAGATACACATTTAGCTTCTCTGGTGGATAATCATAAGCTAGAACCGATAAAACAGTGTTGACCACCATAATAGGTGGCTCAATATTTTGGTCTGCAGTACACACAAAAACATCGACTCCTGGAAGTAGTCTAGAACTAGAAGATAGCCTATCTTTATAAGTGATCCTATAAATTGGTTTCCAACGAACAAACTGGGAGAGAATCCAATATAGACCAAACCAAAGCTCGGACAAAGATATAACAAGCCAAGGCCATCTATGCGTTATGGTGGACAAATGAGATAATCTGTAATACCATATGAGACAAATACCAACAAACACTGAAGTTGCATATAATTGATAAGCAAATCTTCCTTTGATTGCTTTTGTTTCAAATAGAGGAATATAGCTGCTATCTTTTTCTCTAACCATCTTACTTGAGTTGGATAGAATGAATCTTTTCTTTAGTTTCTTATCTTAACTACTTATAATACAAAAATGGTCAAGTGAAATATTGAGTTTTCAATATTTGGTCAAATGAGAGAGAAAATTACTAATCATAATGGTTTCCTTAAACTAAATTATATTGTAATTAATATTTTTATTAAAATACCTCATTACTTAAAAATACAATGATTTATTCACATTGTACAACCAATTAAAAGCATATCTACCAAATTAAATACAACAAATTAAAACACCACTTACTAAAAAATACAATAAAATTTTCATAATGTACAATTTAAATAAGCAACAACATAATCCATATGAAATAATTAAACATACTAATTATTGTTATTTTTAAACACCCTAAAATAAATAGTACATGTTATTATATACATTATACAAATTAATAAAACGCACAAAGCTTCATACAACCAAACAAGTTGATGGTACATATAGTTTTGAAACCTGGACGGGACCAACGGGTTCAACCGGGAACTGGTGTCGCCACCGGTTTGGCTAACCAATAAAAACCATCCGAAAATGAACCAGAGAGGACCCGTTGAAACCGATACAAAGTGGTGAATCTGGCCTCATCGAGATTTATTTCTCCGGTTAATTGTCATAGGGTACCCGAAAGAAAAGATGAAAACTGAAAAGTTAAACTAAAAAAGAAAATGTTGAAAACATATATTTCAAAAGGAAACTATTAATACAAATCACAAACCGGGTTGACCTGAGACGTTTCAAACCTGGCGGGTTGACCCGGTTTAATTTGACCCGTTTTCGACCAACCTAGCAAGTTGAACCGGTTTAAATTGACCTATTTTTCGACCGAAACGGTTCAACCAGCTGAACCACCCGGGTCGAACCGGGTTTTAAAACATTATGTTTAATCTCAAATCTTCAAACTTTTATTATTTTTTGTTTATAACCTATAAACTTTTTTTTATCAATAAACTATCTGTCACTATAAAATCCCGTTGCTATACACGGGTACTCGTCTAGTAAAATGAAAGGAGAAGGTGTAGTTTGTTTGAGAACAATGATTAGAGCCTAGGGTACGGTGAGCTCGTCACCTTGGCTGGTCCACCAGCTCACATCATTTTTTTTTTTTTTTTTTTTTTTTTTTTTAAATTACACGGATGGTCCTTGTGGTTTACACAGATTGCATGTTTAGTCCCTATTTCGTTTTAATTACACCAGCCGCACCTATTTTGTGAAACCTTGCACATTTTAGTCCCTAATTTGGATGGGCGGTTAGTTTAGCCATTAAGTTATTTGCACCCTTAGTCCCCTGTTAATATTTTTTGCACCGTTAGTCCTCATTTTTTGCACCGTTGGTCCCTCCGTTAATAGTTTGCACCGTTGTCAATCTTTTTACGTTTTCATCCATTTTTTAACGTTCTCGTCCGTTTTTTTAACGTTTTCGTTAATTTTTTTACGCTTTTGTCCATCTTTTTACGTTTTCGTCCATTTATTTACGTTCTCGTCCGTTTTTTTTTTATGTTTTCGTCAATTTTTTACGTTTTTGTCAATCTTTTTACGTTTTCGTCCATTTTTCTACGTTCTCGTCTGTTTTTTACGTTTTCATCCGTTTTTTTTACATTTTCGTCTGTTTTTTAACGTTTTCGTCCATTTTTTTACGTTTTTGTCTATCTTTTTACATTTTCGTCCATTTTTTTTTACGTTATCTTCCATTTTTTTTTATGTTTTCGTCCACTTTTTTACGTTTTGTCAATTTTTTTACATTTTCGTCAATTTTTTTTACGTTTTTGCCTGTTTTCTTATGTTTTTATCGGTTTTTGCCATTTTTTTTACGTTTTCACCTATTTTTTGTGATTAAGTTTACTAAAAGAAAATTTGACATTTGATAAAAATGTGTCTGTGTTGATTTTAAATCACGATTTTGACCCCTTTCTAGTCTGAATCATCAAAATTGTAAAACACGAAAGTTGTCCGGAATAATATTTTACGTCAAGACTCGCGAGATTTTAACCAAAAAATGCAAAACAATGGCTGTTTACCAGAACTTAAGCCATTTTTACCAAATTTATAACTTATAAACTTAAAAACTCTTGTAAATTTTATACTTGTGTAAATCATCAAAACTTATTTGAAAAAACGGACGAAAACGGATTAAAATGGGTGAAAATGTGAAAAAAAAATACTAACGAAACATGTAAAAATGGACAAAAACAGATAAAAACGTGAGAAAAACGGACGAAAACGTAAAGATGTTCATATAGTTTTCTCCTCTAAGACATACTGGCCGTTGAGCCCGATTTGATATATAATGAACGAATGATAACGAACAAAAATGGCTTAAGTTTTGGTAGTAAACGGCATTTGTTTTGTATTTTTCAGGTTAAAATCTCGTGAGTCTTGATGTAAAACATCATTCCGGACAACTTTCGTGTTTTACACTTTTGATGATTCGGACTAAAAAGGGGTCAAAATCATGATTTAAGATCGATACAGAAACATTTTTATTAAATGTCAAGTTTTCTTTTAGTATACTTACCTAATCACAAAAAAAGGGGTGAAAACGTAAAATAATGGCGAAAATGGATAAAAACATAAGAAAACAGACAAAAGCGTAAAAAAGCGGACGAAAACATAAAAAATGGACGAAAACGTAAAAAATTAACAAAAACGTAAAAAATGGACGAAAACGTTAAAAACGGATGAAAACGTAAAAAATGGACGAAAACGTAAAATAACAGACGAGAACGTAAAAAATGGACGAAAACGTAAAAAGATTGACAAAAACGTAAAAAAATGGACGAAACGTAAAAAAATTACGATAACGTAAAAAAAATGAACGAAAACTTAAAAAGATGAAAAAAAAAACGTAAAAAAATGGACGAAAACTTAAAAAAAAACTGACGAGAATGTTAAAATATGTACGGAAACGTAAAAAGATTGACAACATTGCAAAATATTAACGGAGGGACCAACGGTGCAAAAAATAAGGACCTTTTTAGAAAATGAGGACTAACGGTGCAAAAAATATTAACGGAGGACTAATGGTGCAAATAACTGTTAGCCTCGCTATTTTATTAAGATAACGTCACACAAGTGAAATGGACTAGATATGTAGCAAGTTGTGCCATTAGGGACTACTTATGTTAACTAGGCAAACTTGTGATGTGTAGAGCCTATAAATACCCCTCATGACTCTCCATGAGGGGTGTGGGAAATTGTGTATCTTTCATTTGTCATTAATATTAACCTTTTTCTTCACCCTCTCTCTACTTTATCTCTCTAAAACTTAACATGGATTTCATATACTTTGATCAACCTCGACCTCCCGAATCACATAAAAATCATTACTTTTCGGTCCTACAATTGGCATCAGAGCCATGGTGTTCTTTCTCATGATTTTTTTTGTGATTCGTACAGTTGTTGTAAGCTGTTTGTCATATTTTTTTCAGATCTGAATTTTTTTTTCTTATCTGTTTGGTATACAGCTTTTCTACAACTCTTTATGTATCCAAAATTAAAAGGTCTAGTGCTTTATTTAATGGTTTCCATATATATTTTTTGTGTCCATACAGCAGTATTGTCCAAAAAGCATTATATGGTAACTAATATTTCTTTAGACTTTTTGTACCATTTTCCGTGAAAAGGTGGTCTAAAATCGGGTCAACGTGGTCAATACAATGATATTCCTGGTCATATTTGTGGTCTGTTATCATGGTAAAAACTTGTCTGAAATCATGCTCATGATTTTTTTGGCCTGAATCTGAACGGAAAAGGTCATCGGAAAGTGGTCAAAGGGTCAAAACCTTGTTCCTACGCGTATCTTTAGTTTTTCTACGCATAACTTGGATAAGTTATGCGTAAGGTGCAACTTTGGCAAAAAACCCTTATCTTACGCGTAATTCTTACGCAAAAGATGGGTTTTACGCAAAAGACTTTATCTTACGCGTAATACTTACGCATAAGTCATAGTTTACGCAAAAGATATAGATTTCTACGCGTAAGATTTATAGAAGGTCTACACGTAACTTTATGCATAAACGGGTCAAAAGAAAAACATTATGCGTAAACTGGTAACCAAACTGAAAAAAAGAAGTAAGATGAAGCAGAAGTTGTGACCACGACCAATTCTACATACCAAGAATCATTGAACTTCAGTTTATATATCATCATCAGTCCGAAGTTAAACCAATGATGTATACGAACTCAAAAGGAGATAAAGAAACTGATGAATTAACGAAGGTGAATCCTCAGCCTAACCATGTCCAAAACCTAATTAAATCCTAATCCTAGACACCACCATAACCCTCACCATCACTCACCAACTCAAATCAAACAAACCATAAATAGATCTCAGACTTATTCTTTCGGGTTAATCAAAGGAACATCAAGACTTTTGAAGGTCTATTGAACGCAAGAATTAAATCTCATCATCGATCTAATTGTTGAAGCTCTCACTTCGTTTATATTCGAATTTTAAAGAACAGAAATTTAACAATCTTGTTAACTTCTTTCTTTAATTCGTTCATGGACAAACACAAAGAACAACAAGAAGACAAATACCTACCTGGGCTTAACACCAAACATCATGAAGTCAAGACCTTATGGTCCTTGTGTGGTTCGAACAGAAACCATACTAACCGTGAGTGTTTCTAGTCTTGTCGACTCTTAACAACAAGATTCAAGGATGGAGTTTTTGATCTGTGTTTAATAGATGAAGGAGATGTGATGGAGAAGGTGATACAAGATTGGTGATTGATGATATTCATATTGATATTGAGATGAGGGATTTGATCTATAACGATACATTTTTTGATGAGAGAGAGAATGGCAGGTGATGGGGGCGGACATTTTAAGGGATATGTGATCTGGTTTAGGTCAAACTAAAAAGTAATACCCATGTGCTTAGGATATACTATCAATATCTGATTAAATAATTGGATCGGGTCATATCTTTTGGTTTGGGCTGAAATTCATGGTTATCACATATTGGACTGGGTTTGTAAATGCTACTTCGAGCAAGCTGAATTGGAAAAGATTGTGGGCTACGAAAATTTGGTCTATTAAAAGGTGTTATCTGAATTTCATTTTAGATACATACTTTTATATCATTTGGCAACATAAGTGGTATTTTGGTCATACAAATTTTCACGGGGATACATATATTCACGGCTAGAATTGTTATGGTTTGACAAGAAAATGACTACGGAGTTCGCGTACGGTATTATTGATTTGACTTTGAAGTGAAATCTCAACAAGTGTACTTATTTATCTCAAAGTCTAGGGGTGGTTGGATGCACGACTTTTGAAGATAACTTGTCTGTGCAAATTAAAAAATTCAGTCTTGACAATCTAGTTATTACTGATGTAAGGAGTTACATTGTAGTGCTCACAGTATAGCTATCACTTAAAGGAGTTACATTGTAGTACTCAGTGTCACACGAAGTAGTGGATTGTTCAAGTGGCGAATATTTCGTGCAACCTCATACTTAAAGGAGTTACATTGTAGTGCTCAGTATAGGTATTAAGTCACATCTATCGTACAAGCATTAAGTCACAAGATGAGATGATTACTCCTTTTTCAAGCTGGTCATATCGGGCAGTCTCCATATGTGGTCATTACTAGTAGCCGGTGAATTACAAGGAGGTTCGATTACAGGTTGATTTGAGAGAATAGTATTGAGAGTATACTTTTGCGACATATACTCACAAATTATGCTTACACGGTCTATCTATATTGCATCAGAAGTGTAAAGTACGGGTAATTATGGCATGTACACAAAATAGTATGATGATTTCGACAAATCGCAACCATCAGGAGGGAGAAGAACATGCCAAAAGAAGTAGTGTTTCATCTCTAGTACGTTAGTTGTTCGAGGGAATTGTGCTTACACTGGAACCGAAGAAGTACTAATGATGTGTACATCGGAGCGTATTACCAACCTTCTGTGCAATGTTATGTGAGTTATATTGTCATGATGCTCCACGAACGACAACCATGTGCCTACACTTTTGAATCTACTTTATCCGTTGCGTGATGAAAAGAGAGTTGTCGGTTCAGGAGGGAGCAGGAAAAAGAAATAAAGGCTCACTAGTTAGGAGGGAGTAATAACCTAACTAGACCATTACAGTTGAAGTTCAGAGCTACAAATACCTTTGTCGTCAGTGTCAAAGATCATACGCCGAGATCGTCAGAAAAGAGAACTTCAAGTCTGCCTCAGTATCTAGACTACAGAGACTCTGCGCTTCAACAACGTCAACATAGTTTACTATTGTTGTAATTTTACATTGTTAATGTATTTATAGGTCTCATTGTAACCATTCACGTGTGACGATATCTTGGAGGGAGATTGTTAGCCTCGCTATTTTGTTAAGATAACGTCACACAAGTGAAATGGACTAGATATGTAGCAAGTTGTGCCATTAGGGACTACTTATGTTAACTAGGCAAACTTGTGATGTGTAGAGCCTATAAATACCCCTCATGACTCTCCATGAGGGGTGTGGGAAATTGTGTATCTTTCATTTGTCATTAATATTAACCTTTTTCTTCACCCTCTGTCTACTTTATCTCTCTAAAACTTAACATGGATTTCATATACTTTGATCAACCTCGACCTCCCGAATCACATAAAAATCATTACTTTTCGGTCATACAATAACTTAACGAATAAATTGACGGCCCATCTAAATTAGTGACTAAATGTGTGACAAGTTTTCAAAAATAGGTATCTCTTGTGTAATTAAAATGAAATAGGGACTAAACATAAAATCTGTGTAAACCACAAGGATCATCCGTGTAATTTTTTATTTATTTTTTGGTTTACAGATGAGTGTTAAAAGTTGTGGATAACCATAACTATTGCCCTACCAAAGCCAACTAGTAACTTTATACTAATTTTGTTATAAAATTTAGTAAAATTTAAGCCTTTAATAACTTTTTATGTGATTATATACTAGTTATAATACCCGTGCACGCACAGGAATTTAACTTAATTTTTTTTTAATGTATTAATATAGTATATTGCGAGTTTAAATTAGATGGCTTACGTTTATAATAGTTGAAATACTTTTTAGCACAATAGCATGAATCAATAGGAGATCTCCAAACAAGTCCGTTCAGATATTATAGAATCATCTGGTTCTATATGACTTCAGAAAATGCCTTCTAGGTGAACCTTAATATGTAAAAATGCCTTTTTTCATTATAGTATTAAATTCTGAGACTTCTATAACCATTAGTCTTAAAAGAATTTGGCTATTGTCAGTTTGTAGGTTCTCCTGAATGACCCATGAGAATCTTGATAACCTTTGTCCAAGTGCTCATGAATAGCAAAACAGAAGGATATCATAAAGTTGAAGCTTCAACTGTTCATCCTCTGCAACAACTAACTTGACTTTACTGTTAGTCCTACTTTATGAAAGCATTGAAATTTTGATTAAAGATTGTACCTCATAGAGTATTGTTATATCCTACTACCTAGATGAAAATATAACACGTGCATTCCACTCATAATCTCACTTCATCTAAATCATCAATTTTTTCACATGTTAAAATCCTGCTAGTTTAGCCAAACTACCGAAGATCTCATGTCTAAGAAGCCATTTTCAATCAACCAACTAGCCTTCTAATAGAGTAACTCTTAATGCCCATTTTCAATCAACCAATTAGCCTTCTAATATAACTCTTAATGCTTCAGAAATATGAAATAATGACACTTGAAAATATCTTACCCGAGATTCATTAGCTTCTCTAACGGACTTGTCCCTCTTACTAATGGTTTCTAGATCAGTGGTAGAAGACTCCTCAAAGTTTGCAACAACAAACAAATCATTCCCCTAGTAGAATATAGTGAAAACAATAAATACTAATCATCTCATAACTTACAGTTCTTTAAACCCCCATGATAATACATTTAAAGAGATATATAAAAAGGTCATACATCTATACTACATATAATGGGTGTATCCCATTTCTTGAAAACTCAAAACTAATTAAGGAAACTACTTGAATATTGAAATTGTTGTCCCAAAGTGAGTCGAATAATGAATTGCAAATAAACTGACTAACTATTTTGTCTAACCATTCAAAGATACATATGTTCGAGTATATATAGTAAACGAAAGGGTGTGTCCCAAATGTTGTGTCTTTTTGGTTTTGTAACCGCCAATAAATAACAATAACTAACAACTAATTAACTAACTTAACCAAATAACTAACTTTCGGTTATAAACTATCTAACTAACAACTTTAGTCCTACATATTTCGTTGAGAATCAATGTCGAGATTATATGTTCACATTCTCCTCCTTAATCTTGATCGTTGCTTCGTCCTAAGTCTTGAACTCCGAGCATTTGTCGCATAGTCACGAACTTTAGTCTTGGTAAAGCTTTAGTTAAAATATCCGCTCTTTTTAATTCTCCACTGACGTGTTCCACATTGATGTGTCGATTCTCTACGCATTTACGAATGAAATGATAGCGAATGTCAATGTGCTTGCTTCTTCCATGAAATACTAGGTTCCTTACGAGTGCTATTGCTGAAATGTTGTCAATCTTCAGTGTTATCCTTTTCTCTTCCCATCCAGTTAATTCACTAAGTAGTCATTTTAACCATAAGGCTTGACATGTTGCTCCAGTAGCCGCCATGAATTCTGATTCACATGATGAGAGCGCCACTGTTGGTTGCTTCTGAGTACACCAGGTAATAGATGATTCTCCAATATAAAATACTATCCCAGTAGTTCCTTTTCCTTGATCGGTGTTGATTCCATAACTACTATCGATGAACCTGTAATCTTCCAGCCGCCTTCTTTCTTGTATATTATGCCATGCTCCTTTGTTCCTTTGATGTATCGGATTACTTGTTTCACTGCCTTCAGGTGATGATCCTTCGGGTCTTGCACAAATCTGGTGAGTAGTCCGACTGAGTAACTAAGATCTGGTCTTGTATGTAGTAAGTACCTGAGACTTTCAATTAAACTTCGGTAATAAGTTGCGTCAACTGAGTTTCCATTTTTTTCCTTGACCAACTTAGTGCCGCAATGGTATCTTCGTATCATTACTGTCCGTCATACTTGTTTCTTTCAAGATCTTGCTAATATATCATGTTTGCTTGATTGTAATCTCTCCTCCTGTCTGTGTAACTTCTATCCCAAGGTAATAAGCTAACAATCCTAAGTCGCTCATTTCAAATTTTTCTTTCATCTGGGATTTGAACAAGCCTATTTCCTTCCTTGGAGTTCCCGTGATTATCAAATCATCTACATAAACTCCAACTATAAATGTAGAAGTCTTGCTTCTCTTCGTGTAAACTGCTTGTTCGAGATTACATTTATTAAAATCTAGTGACTTTAAGGTTTGATTAAGTTTCACATTCTGATGAGGCGAAAAATGATCCGTTTTTAGGGGGTCATTTAAGCCCGAATCCGAATTTATTTGATCAAATATTGCCCTAAATCGTTCCTTTTGTGATTTTAGGTGTTTGGAGAGTGAATTCTGGAAAAGAGGCTATTTTGGACGTTTTTGGAGCATAAAGTGAAGAAAACGACAAAGTACCAAAAATCCAAGCTGGAAATACAAGGTGACGGCGTCAGGGGTTTTCTCTTGACGGCGTCAGACATGAAGAATAATTTACCGTAGCTGGTGACGGCGTCAGATGGAGTTATGACGGCGTCAAAGTGGCCAAGATTAATTTACCGAAGGTGGTGACGGCGTCACATAGGCCGTCACGATTTTATCTAGGGCGTCCGAGGAAGTGTATGGCGGCGAGTTGACGGCGTCAGATTTAACTCTTGACGCCGTCAGGACGATTTTCTTATATATAGTTTTCTAGTTTTTTTTCATTAAAGGAGAGAAAAGGGGGGAGAAGTTTTGGTGAAACCCTAAAGACGATTTTGGTGCCTCTTTTACAGGTTTTTCAAGGGTTCCAAACCCTTGAGACCTTGTATTGTAATTGAGATAAGTATACTCTTAATTCAATCAATATGTCTATGTGTTGGTTGTTTATCTTTTGTTCTTATCTTAATTCTACTATGCTAGGCTAGATCTCTCTTGTGTTTGCTTAGATCTAATGAAACCTAGATGTTGATTATGTGTTGATTACTTGTCTATTCTTGTTTTGAATGAATGATTTTATATGTTAGGCTTAAGAAAACTGGCAGATCTCCAAATGGTAACATGCTTGAACGTCTTAAGAAACATGAACCGAGGCGTACTAGGTCTTTATTGGTTGTATTTAATGCATGAGCCACTGTTTACAATCCCTATAGTTGTGCTGGGTCATGGTGTAGGAGGAGATAAGAGCTCATAGAGTTGGGGAGTTATGTATGCCACTCCACGAATGGTATTAAGGAATACAACCCGTCATTCATACAAGTGTAACAAGTAATTGACATGTAAAAGATATCTAGGGAGTAATGAAGTCTAAGTAAACACAATTTCTCCACATACTGCTCACAACCTTAGTTTAATATTAGTTTAATTTTATTTTCATTAGTTTAATTAGTTACAAAGTAGTTTTTTGGGTTAGTTGAATAACAACTAATTCCGCCCACTCCTTCAAAACCCGAGATTTTAATTGCTTTCATAAAATATAAAAATACAAAAATAATCATCTCTCACCTCTAGAACTATTAATTAGGTTTTCTAATCCTAGCGACACTATTCCTAAGCTGAACGATCAATCCCCCGGTACTTGTCACTATACTATACTACAACGATCAGGTACACTGCCTGGTGGGGGTTGTAAGCCTCGCGAGATCCCTCGAGAGGTAAAGCAAGGTGCGATTCCCACGCATCAAGTTTTTGGCGCCGCTGCCGGGGAATAGTTATTGTCTAGGTTATGATTTCTTTTTATTAGGTCTACTTGCTAGATTCCTTTCTAGTAAGATTTTTATTTTTATTTTTAGGTCTTCTTTAGTCTATCTTTTTCTTTGTGTGTTTGTTCGTAATTTCCATTGACTATTCCGTTCACCATTATGGAGTACGCGAATCCACCATACCACCAACCAAAAAGGCCATTCTACCCTGTTGACATCTCGAATTTCAAACAATATCGAGATGAACCCATATATGATGCATGGACTCGTTTTAAAATTTTACTTCGAAAATTCCCTCATCATAGTTTCTCTTTATCATCCCTAACCGAAACCTTTTACTATCGTGTCAGCGAATGTGACCAAATGCGCATCGATGATTTTGCCGATGGGGGCCCTAGGGAATTAAATGATGAAGAAGCGTGGGATACCATAGAAAACTGTGCCCAATATTATTATAGAGTAGACAACCCAACAAACAACATAACAAATCAATCAAAAACAAGTTTGATGGAGCAAACAGGAAGTTTGTCTGGGGATGAATATACTAATGCTGAGATACCTAGTTGGATGGCACCTAATATCATAGTACAAAACAAACACATAGGTAATCTAGGTACAATGGAGGATGAGGTGGATAATCCAAGCCCACAAAGTACCCCACAAGTCCTACCATCATTTGAGGCACATACACCGCCCGTGACTTACCCGGAAGAAGTAGAAGAGACTATAGGAACCCCAATTGAGGTAGAACCCTTGGACCAAGCACCACTAGAGGATATTGGTTTGAACACTTGTAATGATAACCTTACTCCTAGTTCTAGGGAAGTTCCTAGTTTTGATGAACCGGAGCCTCAACCAAAACCATTACCTAATCTTCCATCCTTGGATGAAGATTTAGGAATTGAAATAGGTCCCGATCCACCCATCAAACCATGTAGTCCGGGTAGTCTTAGGATAAAGGTAGTAGACTCTAAGCCTTGTAGAGAGGAAACCAATATAGGAGTGGAAAATGACCTTACATGTTTACATCACCCATTTGTGATTGATCATAAGAAACATTATGGGTTTAAACCGGGCTTATTAGGTCAAGATGGATCCCCAACTAGTAGTCTCTTGAAGTTGATAGAGAATGATCCTTTTCTAGGAGAAAATCTTAATCCACCTATTAACCCGATTGAATTAGGTAAGGTTATGATGATAGGAGCACACCCCTTTGAGCATATAATTCATCCACCACTCTTTCCTCATGAGGCATATTTCCACCCTAAGGGTGTGTATCGCTACTTTCACCCACACTTAATCCTAAGTGTAGGGAGAACCTCCCCTATTTCCATTAAATAAGGGTAGAGTCAGGCTCGTGACTCGAACAAAAACAAGCGCTTCTTGGGAGGCAACCCATGTTTTGTGTGTTTTTATTTGTTTGTTTGTTTGATTTTATTTGCTTCCATATGCATGTTTTATTTTTATTGTTGGTTGATCATGTTTCTCAATTAAAATGTGGAAATACTTTATTATGTTGTTTGGCCTAGTCTTAACTCCAACCTAGAGGTATTTTTGCAAAAGATAAGTTTAAGGGGAAACCCCAAATATGTTTTTAAGAAACAAACCGATCATGATTATCCACAATATTTAATGAACATGTATATTCGTATTTGTTAGAGTCAAATGCTTGTATTGAGTCATAATGAAGTTTTGCAGGATTTTCCAGGAAGTAGGACAAAGTTTTTCTAGAAATTTTCCGGAAACTTAACATAAGAATTTCTGCAGGTCCATTCTGACGGCGTCAGGGTATTGCTCTTGACGGCGTCAGGAGTTAAAAATCTGGAAATTTTACCGGTTTTGTTTTTCTAACGGAGTCTTATAGTTTTTGTGAATTATTAAGTTTTATAATCTCCAGGAAATCTGCAAACTTCATTCCACAAGCATTATATCTTACTTTGTTTTCTAGGATTTAGTAACTTATATAGGATGCCGCCGATTTTACGCGAGGTTGCCTTGTCTACTTTTGTCAGGATTTACAGGTTATTTGTGACAAGAAGATGATTTATATTCTGGAAGGGAAGCTTTGATTGTTCATTTTCTTGGAGGAAGATTTAACCTGGCCAACCTAAAATCCATACCGAGCGAATCAGAGGAGTATTTGATTTCATTCTCTTTACTTTTTCACTTTTACATTCTTTACTTGAACATTGGGGACAATGTTCCGTGTAAGGGGAGGGTAAAAAGATGATACCTTACATATGCACTTTCGCTTGAGTTTGTTTTGTTTAATGGTAGATGAGTAATAAAACTATGAGAAATACTTGTTAGTGTAATTTTAGCGCCAAATTTAAAATTTTTTACAACATTTAGGAGTGAAACTTTAGCCATAGCAAGCGTCTCATGGATAGGAGGTTGTATGACTAGCACATAACCGTATATTCAGAAAAATTTTCCACCCAAAAATGTGAGGTTCGCCTTTAGATTTGATAGGAAAAGCATTCATTATTAGTGCTTATGAGTGTACCGGTAGCATTTAGATTCTAGAACTTGCGTTAGTGATGCATCCCGAGACCGCTAGTGAGACTACATTCGTGTAGTAGGATTTACTACATGATAAGAGGCATTAGGATCACCCTTGTGTTAAACCCGTATTATAATTACTTGACCATTTAAGTCATATTACTTGGCTAGTTAAGTCAACTAATTTTTCCCACACCCTTTGCGTTGTACTCATTTTTAGTACACGATACCCCTAGTACACCCCTCCGAGCATATCTTTTCGTTTCTAACTTTAAGCATTTTACTTAAAGGAAGAATTTGTTACACCCCACTTAAATGTACACCCAAATCGCCTTAACCTTCCGTGTATGCGCTCATTTTTAGTGCATTATTGTTATTTGTTAAACCCTAAGTTAACTTTCTAATTGATTACATGGTTGCTAAGTCGAATCATATCCTTGTACATATTGTTTTGGGACGATTGGGACTCATGGGTAAGTACTTATTTTATAGAGTAATGGGGAAGAACATCATATTATTACTCCCATATGTACGTTAATTTTAAAAGTGCTCCAAGTGTTTTGATTTTCTTAATTCGAGTCATTAGAATAGTTAAATGTAAAGTATGTAAAGATTCAAGTGTAAGGGGAATTCTCATCCCCTATGATGTATTATTTTGGATGGTAGGGTAAGAGTGTATGCAAAAAAAAAAAAAAAAAAAAAAAAAAAAAAAAAAAAAAAAAAAAAAAAATCGAGAAAAAATAGAAAAAAACAAGAAAAAGAAAAAAAAATAGAAAAGAAGAAAAGAGAAAAAAACATACGGACTACCATCCCGTTTTTTATTTTATGTTCATTTTATGTTTTTGTTATTTTTCATTTATTAGCTTAAGTCGAGTCTAGTCTTGGCTTAGCAACGCCATCTTGTACATGTAATTTACTAAGATTGTTAACTCGCCACCAGTAAAATTCCCTTTATCCAACAAAACCGTGTAATTCATATCCCTACACCTAACGTTATAACCCTTTAAAAAGACCTCTTTGATAGTTTATCCTAGGTGCTTACGCCATGTGGTGGAGGTTTGATCCTTTCCCAAGCCTATGGTAATCTATTTTGCTATGACAGGTAGTGAGAGATATCTTCCATTTCCATAATGTTATATTACTTTATTACACCCGAGAGATGTGAGTATCTAAACACTATTTATGAGGTGCTTGTGTATGACCTCCGTGCTTGTCTATTGGTCTTTAGTGGAACGATTATTTGTTGTAATTACTTTTATATTAGTGTTAAATGACCCCTAACTTGTCTTTTGAGTAGAATAAAAGCTCATTTGCTTGAGGACAAGCAAATCTCAAGTGTAAGGGTATATGATGAGGCGAAAAATGATCCGTTTTTAGGGGGTCATTTAATCCCGAATCCGAATTTATTTGATCAAATATTGCCTAAATCGTTCCTTTTGTGATTTTAGGTGTTTGGAGAGTGAATTCTGGAAAAGAGGCTATTTTGGACGTTTTTGGAGCATAAAGTGAAGAAAACGACAAAGTACCAAAAATCCAAGCTGGAAATACAAGGTGACGGCATCAGGGGTTTTCTCTTGACGGCGTCAGACATGAAGAATAATTTACCGTAGCTGGTGACGGCGTCAGATGGAGTTATGACGGCGTCAAAGTGGCCAAGATTAATTTACCGAAGGTGGTGACGGCGTCACATAGGCCGTCACGATTTTATCTAGGGCGTCCGAGAAAGTGTATGGCGGCGAGTTGACGGCGTCAGATTTAACTCTTGACGCCGTCAGGACGATTTTCTTATATATAGTTTTCTAGTTTTTTTTCATTAAAGGAGAGAAAAGGGGGGAGAAGTTTTGGTGAAACCCTAAAGACGATTTTGGTGCCTCTTTTACAGGTTTTTCAAGGGTTCCAAACCCTTGAGACCTTGTATTGTAATTGAGATAAGTATACTCTTAATTCAATCAATATGTCTATGTGTTGGTTGTTTATCTTTTGTTATTATCTTAATTCTACTATGCTAGGCTAGATCTCTCTTGTGTTTGCTTAGATCTAATGAAACCTAGATGTTGATTATGTGTTGATTACTTGTCTATTCTTGTTTTGAATGAATGATTTTATATGTTAGGCTTAAGAAAACTGGCAGATCTCCAAATGGTAACATGCTTGAACGTCTTAAGAAACATGAACCGAGGCGTACTAGGTCTTTATTGGTTGTATTTAATGCATGAGCCACTGTTTACAATCCCTATAGTTGTGCTGGGTCATGGTGTAGGAGGAGATAAGAGCTCATAGAGTTGGGGAGTTATGTATGCCACTCCACGAATGGTATTAAGGAATATAACCCGTCATTCATACAAGTGTAACAAGTAATTGACATGTAAAAGATATCTAGGGAGTAATGAAGTCTAAGTAAACACAATTTCTCCACATACTGCTCACAACCTTAGTTTAATATTAGTTTAATTTTATTTTCATTAGTTTAATTAGTTACAAAGTAGTTTTTTGGGTTAGTTGAATAACAACTAATTCCGCCCACTCCTTCAAAACCCGAGATTTTAATTGCTTTCATAAAATATAAAAATACAAAAATAATCATCTCTCACCTCTAGAACTATTAATTAGGTTTTCTAATCCTAGCGACACTATTCCTAAGCTGAACGATCAATCCCCCGGTACTTGTCACTATACTATACTACAACGATCAGGTACACTGCCTGGTGGGGGTTGTAAGCCTCGCGAGATCCCTCGAGAGGTAAAGCAAGGTGCGATTCCCACGCATCACATTCCAAGCTCTTGGTGCTTGTCTTAAGCCGTACAAAGCTTTAGTAAGCTTGTAGACTTTCTCTGAATTTCCTTGTTGAATAAATCCTTCAGGTTGTGTAACATAGACTTCTTCCTTTAAGTCTCCGTGTAAAAATGTTGATTTTACATCTAAGTGATATACTTGCCAACCATAATATGCTGCTAGTGCTAATATCAATTGAACTGTCTCTATCCTAGCAACTGGTGCAAATACTTCATCGAAGTCTATTCCTTGTTCTTGTACATATCATTTTGCTACTAACCGTGCCTTGTATCTGATGATCTTTCCTTCTGCGTCACTTTTGGTCTTATAGACCCATTTCAGTCCTGTTGCTTTCTGATTTATAGGCAAATTTATAAGAGTCCATGTGTGATTCTAATTAATTGAATCCAGTTCTGCTTCCATGGCCTCAATCCATCTCTTATCTACCGATGCTTCCTTATAGTTATGTGGTTCCTTTTCCGTAAATAGTATACTTTTAGTCTCAACTACACGTGCATCCTTATAAATTTCCTTTATCTCTTTGAAACCTCGTACTGGTTTATCATCAAATCTTTGATCTAAGCTTGCTATTGTACAAATAGTAGCTTCTTCTTCTTCCCTTCTGAGTGTGGGTTGTAAGTGTATGTTGGTGGGGTAATTGGTGAATCAGGATCTGGAATCGGGTCCTGTTCATGATATGCATTATCATTGTTTTGCTGTGTTAACTGGTATAGGGTTTTCATTGTCAACTCCATCTACCACAAAATTTGCCCAAAATGTGTCTTGTGTACTAGTTTCTTCTCCATTATTATCCCAATCCCACGGTTTCGTTTCCATAAACTTTACATCCCTACTAACGTGTTTCTTCTTTCCTATTGGGTCATATAACCTACATGCTTTTGATACTTCCTCTACTCCTAAGTAAATCATTGGTATACTTCTGTCATCCAGCTTCTTCAAGTGAGGTATTGTTATCTTGGCATAAGCCGTGCATCTGAATATTCTTAGGTTTTCCAGGTTTTCTGTTGTAGAGTGCCTAATATGGAGTTTTATCTACCAGGGCTCTTATAGGTACCCTGTTGAGTATGTAAATGGCGTGTTTAACTACTTCCGCCCAAAAAGTTAAAGGTAACTTCATCGCTTTCATCATACTACTCGTAGTTGATAACACTGTTCTATTTCTTCTCTCCACTACTCCATTCCGTTGTGGTGAGTATGGTGCTGTCAACTGTCTTGCTATTCCATTCTTCTTACAGTATTTGGTGAATTCATTAGATATAAATTCATCTCCTCTATCTGTTCTTAGCTTCCTTAACTTCATTCTCATCTCCATTTCAATCTGTTGTCTAAATTCCTTAAAAGTGCTAAATGTCTGATCTTTCGATGTCAGAAAGTAAGCCCACATGAAATGTGTACAATCGTCCACTAACAAGAAAATGAGTTTCTTTCTAGAGTGTGTGACTGGACTTATAGGACCACAGAGATCTCCATATACTAAGTCCAATGGGTTCTTCGATCTGAATTTAGCTTGATTTAGAAATGGTGTTCTACTGTGTTTTCCTAATAAACATGCATCACAAATCTTTCCTGCATGATTTATTTTTGGTATTCCTTCCACTAGACCTTTTCTTGTCATCTTGTTGATGTCATCAAAGTTCAGATGACTTAATCTAGTGTGCCATAACCATGCTTGGTTATCTACGTTTGCTAAGAGACATATAGGTGCTTCTATTTGTAATCTAATACTGTAAAGTCGATTCTTAGATCTTTCTACTTTCATCAATAACTTCTTATTCTTGTCATACAAAGTCAGTTTGTTTCCATCCATGATGATCTTACAACCTATCTCCGTAAGTTGTCATAGACTAAGTATGTTGCTCTTGAGGTTTGGAATGTAGTAAACATCCAAAACTATCTTTTGTTCTTGGTTCCTACATCCTAACAGTATAGAACCTCTACCCTTTATCTCCACATATGATCCATCTCCAAAATGAACGCGTCCAGTTATGCTTTCGTCAATATCCCTAAAATGACTCTTGGTTCCCGTCATATGGTTACTCGCACCATTATCTAAATACCATATGCTAGCATCTGTTGTAGCATACCTTCTAGGATGTGTTTGTCCTTCGTTCAACAAAACTTCCTCGTGTTCAGTTTCGTGTGTAGTCGTTAATAGTGATGGTTCATCGTCTTCTAAGATAAGGTTTGATTGTTCCTGAGTTGTCGATGGTTTTCTGCAGCTCTTGTTTAAATGTCCAAGTTTTCCACAATTGAAACATTTTACCTTACTTATATCCCACTCGCGTTTATTCCTATTTGACTTATCTTTGTGAGTTGAGCTTTCTTCATTCGAGTTATCTCTATTTCTATTATTGTGCCAGTTTCTTCGTGAGTAGTTGGATCTACCTCCGCGTTTGGTAAATCGTCTTCCTTTTCTTGAGTGTTCACCTTGTGTGAATAATAAGTTTTCCTAGCTTTCCATTTGTCTTCCCTTTCGGAGTTTTATCATTTCCTCGAATGCCTTAAGTTTTCTTGTGATCTCATCTAAGGTAATATCGTCGAGATCATTTGTCTGTTCTATGGATGCTACTATTTGAATGAACTTATCTAGTGTGGAATCTAATAGTTTTCGTACTAAAAGTGATTCATCCGAAGTTTTCCCTAATTCTTCAGCCTTAGTGGCGTAGCTGTTTAGTTTTGCCATAAATGCATCCGCCGTGTCATCTTCCTTCATCTGAAGTGTTTGAAATCCAATCATCAATGATTGTAACCATGCTTGTTGCACTCTCTCTTCTCCAACATATCTCCTTTTTAACGATTCCCATAATTCCTTTGCCATTTTACAACTTGCTACTTGTAAAATCATATCTTCGGTCAACGCTTGATATAGGAGGGCAGTCGTTGCCTTGTCCTTCTTATCATCTACTTGCGTGTTTTCCTTAGGTTCTATCATTTCCCATAAACCATGTGCCTCTAATATAACCTTAATTTGTATAGACCAAACTGTATAGTTTGTGTTTTTCAACTTAGGGAACTGGTATTGTGCAATAGGTGTTACGGGTTTTAGTGTTGTCGATGTGTTAGTTGTATCGTCACCCAACATCTTAAAAGTGCTTATAATCTTCACCTTCTAATCTTATGAGAATTTCTAACTCAGTATGGTATTTCCTACTACTATGAGAACATAAACAGTTTTCCGGGAATCCTAATAGTACGGGATCAATAAGTAGTTCTCGGGATTCCCTAATAGTACAAAATAAACTTCTATAATATCTTAATATAATCGAAATCCAAAAATTTGAATTTGTGACCTCGTTGTTGTGTTGAACACAAATGTATTCCCTCTTGTGTCGGTACGTATTATACCAACCACGTCTTTTATTTCCCTCGTTCACCAATGTTGTTGTTATTCTTTCTTTGTTATACCACACTTGCCCACGTTGTCTTTCCTTTTTTTTTTGTCGACTTGGAATAAAAACGTGCCCTAGACCTCCTTTGTTCTCAGCTTCCCTTCCAAACACCCTATGTGTTCTTAATAACAACAATTTTAGTTGTTGTTGTTTTTTTTTTTCGAATTCCAAGTTCCCTTGTCACAAAAGTTCCTTAAATACCTTTCGCTATTTTCCAAACAAACACTCGATTTATCTTCCTTCACTAATACCACTTGGCATTATCCTTCAAACAAGAAAACAATTCGTTCGTTTTTTTCTTGTTGTTGCTGTTGTTGCTTGTTCCTCTTCCAAAACGTGTTCTACAATACTCCTTTGATCTCCTTTTGTTCCACACCGTATCCAAAACAATCTTAAATACCCGTCGGTATTTATCTTCAAAACAAATGATCGGTTTGTTTTTTTGTTCGCTGTTGTTGTTCTTTGTATTGCTAACGTTTCCCTTCTTCACAAACAATCCTAAATTGTTTTTCTTCTCTCGGTATCCTTTCAACCTCGTTCACAAGCAACTTCTTGTGTGTATAACGCGTATCCTATCCCTTCGTGTTTCTTTTATCAACCGGTTTCTTCTTACACAAAGTTTCTCTTTTACTTGACGTCGTATCCTTCTACCTTGTTGCGTTAATCAGCAACAAAGGTATCCTCTTCTTGTTGTCACGTTATTTCAGTCACCAACAAGGTATTCGTTAAAAATATTGTTCCTTTCTCTTGTTTTTGTTGTCGCGTTCCAAAGATCACAAAAGAAAACGTCCACCAATTTCATTTGATGCTTACGTTTGCAACTCCTACACAAGTTCGATCGTATACTATCTTCCTTGCGTTCCTAGTTATCCAGGCGTCGTTCTCTTTGTTAAACCGATGAGGCGAAAAATGATCGGTTTTTAGGGGGTCATTTAAGCCCGAATCCGACTTTATTTGATCAAATATTGCCCTAAATCGTTCCTTTTGTGATTTTAGGTACTTTGGGAGAGAAATCTGGAAAAGGAAGCAATTCGGACGTTTTTGGAGCATAAAAGTGAAGAAAACGCCAAAGTCTTAATTTTCCAAGCTGGGAACAGTAGGTGACGGCGTCAAGAGCAAATCCTTGACGGCGTCAAGAGCAAATTTCATAAATTCCCATGACGGTCCAGTAGAGTTTTGACGGCGTCACATGAGAAGGGCGTCAAGAGTAAAAGAGTCATGACGGCCTGGAAGTGTATAACTCTTGACGGCGTCAGAAGTAGATCTAGGCAGTCCGAGGAATGTTTTGGCGGCGAGGTGACGACGTCACAAGATTACTCTTGACGCCGTCAGACCTGTTTTTGTATATATAGTTTTCTAATTTTTCACATTTAAAGAGAGAAGTTTTGGAGAAACCCTAAGTACGATTTTGGTGCAACTTTTACAGGTTTTTCAAGGGTTCCAACCCCTTGATACCTTGCATTGTAATTGAGATAAGTGTTCTTCTAATTCAATCAATATGTCTATGTGTTGGTTGTCTATATCTTGTTCTTGTCTCAATTCCATTATGCTAGGGTAGATCTCTTTTGTGTTTGCTTAGATCTAATGAAACCTAGATATTGATTATGTGTTGATTACTTGTTTATTCTTGTTGTGGATGAATGATTTATATGTTAGGCTTAAGAAAACTGGCAAATCTCCAAATGGTAACATGCTTGAACGTCTTAAGAAACATGAACTGAGGCGTACTAGGTCTTTATTGGTTGTATTTAATGCATGAGCCACTGTTTACAATCCCTATAGTTGTGTTGGGCATGGTGTAGGAGGAGATAAGAGCTCATAGAATTGGGGAGTTATGTATGCCACCCCATGAATGGTATTAAGGAATACAATCCGTCATCCATGCAATTATAACAAGTAATTAACGTGTAAAAGATATCTAGGGAGTAGTGAAATCTAAGTAAACACATTTTCTCCAATTACTGCTCACAACTTTAGTATAATTTAGTTTATTTACATTTTTAGTATTTTATTTTGATTGCATCTTAGTTTTGGGTTAGTTGAATAGCAACTAATTCCGCCCACTCTTCCAAAACCCTGAGATTTTTATTTGCTTTCTAAAAAATATAAAAATACAAAAATAATCATCCCTCACCTTTAGAACTAGTATTTAGGCTTTCTAATCCTAGCGACACTATTCCTAAGCTGAACGATCAATCCCCCGGTACTTGTCACTATACTATACTTCAATGATCAGGTACACTGCCTGGTGGGGGTTGTAAGCTTCTCGAGATCCCTCGAGAGGTAAAGCCTGTTGCGATTCCCACGCATCAAGTTTTTGGCGCCGCAGCCCGGGGAATAGTTATTGTCTAGGTTAGAATTTCTTTTTATTAGGTCTACTTGCTAGATTCCTTTCTAGTAAGATTTTATTTTTATTTTTAGGTTTTCTTTAGTCTATCTTATTTCTTCGTGCCTTTGTTCGTAACTCTTTACCATCCGACATCATGGAAGGTGGTAACATCTTTGAACCCGTCATCCCACCACAACCAAAACCACCATTAGAACCCCTTAGGCCCCGAACCTTAGGAGAGTATTCCCGACCTAGCCACCAAGGCTACCGAAACACCATTGAGCTCACCGGAGCCAATGTGACCCCCTTGCGATCCGACACCATCCGGTTGGTGCAAAGCGGATGTGCATTCCAAGGACTTCGTTCCGAAGATCCAAACCAACATCTTAAGGACTTTCTCAAAATCGTAGACTCCATAGACCTGGATGTTGAAACTAGAGAGACTACCCGCTTACGCCTATTCCAATTCTCTCTACGGGATCAAGCTAGCCAATGGCTTGAGCGTTTACCCGCGGGATCCATCACCACATGGGACAATCTCGCCAATCGCTTCCTTACCCAATTCTTTCTGCCAGAAAAGACTGCAATGCTTAGAAGGGACATTTTGATGTTTGAGCAACAGCGGGGTGAAACTTTCTACGAGGCTTGGGCCCGTTTTAAGGATCTCCTCCACAAGATCCCTCATCATGGCATAAACCTTTGGTTATTAGTCCAGATTTTCTACGACCATGTTGACTATCACACTAAGCGCACCATCGACAGGGCCGCGGGAGGTAAATTGCGTGATAAGAACGCCGAGGAGTCTTGGGCAATTATCGAAGAGCTCGCTGTTGATAATCATGAGATGTGGGAATTTAAACATACGATAGAAGCGGCCATCAATGCAGTCTCGACATCTAGAGGAACCACCGAAATCCCCGATGAACTCCTATGCAAACTTGAGGCAAAAGTTGACTATTTTGAGGAAAGGCAAAGGAGACCTTTAAGTCCTAGACAAGCCACTGTCAATTCTGTCTCAAAACCAACTTCGGCACCATTATCTGAGTCACCTTCTAGAGAACATGTCGAGACTTTTCAAAGGTGCACCCCACCTTGTTCCCCTCCCAAGGAACTTAGCTCGGAGTTTGAGGCTAGGATGAGAGAATATATGGCAACTCACTCAGATTGGCTTGCTAGATTCGAAGAAGCAGTTTATAAGCAAAAAGAGGAAATGCAGGAGAAAATGAATGAGATGTTGAGTCTATTGGAGGAGTATGCCAACCAGAGAACCCCCGAACGAATGCTACTAAGGAAAGAAAGCACCACTCCCACCACCCAATTTGTTAACTCTATCACCATTGTCCAAAAAGATAACGAGAAGATAGAAACTCCTGCTAAACAGACCTTAGAAAAACCACCAGAATCCCAACCTTTGAGTTACTACCTGAAACATGATATAAACAAAAACACCATAACAAATTGGATTAAGGGTGATAGGCGTAACCAGTCCTCCGGACAGATTCCTGAGAAAGAGGAAGAAGAGGAAGATGAGTATGATACGCTTCCTGGAGGATCAGTATTCGAGAGGTTACTGGTACAGAAAGTGGCTACTAAGCAGGTAGCATGTGGGAACTTTGAAATACCAACGAGCATCGGGGACTTGAAACATCTTAGTGCTTTCGCCGACCAAGGATCGGAAGTAAATCTTATGCCCCTAACTATTTACATCCAACTAACGTCAAAAATGCCAGCACCTACTCGTGTTAGGTTATCCCTTGTTGGACACTCGTACGTATACCCCCTAGGAATCGCAGAAGATGTATTAGTTAATGTTGCAGGATTCATGTACCCCGTTGATTTTATGATCATCGATGATAAAGGGGATGGATGCATGCCAATAATCCTTGGGGCACCATTCCTCACCACCGCTAGGGCTGTCATTAAGTATGAAGGTAGGAAGATTGAGCTTAAATCTGGAAAAAGAAAGATTAGCTTCCCCATGACCCCGCGAAGTGGGCACGAGAATTTGAGTTGGAGAATGATCAAAAACAACATTGGCGCGACACCCATTCGTGTTCAGAATAAGATTCTTGCATGGGAGGCAAGAATCAAAAGCTATAAGAAAGCTAAGGATGAAAGGAGAAAAAGCAGTAAGGTTCAGGTTGAACTCGAACATACTCGACACGAAAAAAATCATAGCATTTGAGGAAGGGAACTTGGTGCTCTTGAGACACTTAGAAACAACAATACCACCCGATAAGCCACGTCCTTGGTGGTATGGGCCATTCACAATCGAAGAATTGAGCCAAGATGGGGTAGCTAAATTGAGAAGCAAATTAGGTGGAATAGTGATTGCGAGTATCGATAGGTTGAGGCACTACCACCATAATAGTAATGATCGCAACTACATGGGGTATATCATTTCAAATGATGAGATCACGTAGTAACCCATGACTTTGAGTCTAGCTACAAGACTCGTAAATAAAGAAAAGCGCTTCTTGGGAGGCAACCCATGTTTTGTGTGATTTTATTTGTTTGAGTGTTATTTGCTTCCGTATGCATGCTTTATTTTTATTGTTGGTTGATCATGTTTCTCAATTAAAAAGTGGAAATACTTTACTTTGTTGTTTAGCCTAGTCTTAACTCCACCTAGAAGTATTTTTGCAAAAAATAAGTGTAAGGGGAAACCCCAAATATGTTTTTAAGAAACAAACCGATCATGATTCTCCACAATATTAAATGAGCATGTATATTCGTATTTGTTAGAGTCAAATGCTTGTATTGAGTCATAATGAAGTTTTGCAGGATTTTCCAGGAAGTAAGACCAAGTTTTTTCCAGAAATTTTCCGGAAACTTAACATAAGAATTTCTGCAGGTCCATTCTGACGGCGTCAGAGTTTTACTCTTGACGGCGTCAGGAGTTAAAATCTAGAAATTTTACCGGTTTTGTTTTTCTAACGGAGTCTTATGGTTTTTGTGAATTATTAAGTTTTATAATCTCCAGGAGATCTGCAAACTTCATTCCACAAGCATTATATCTTATCTTGTTTTCTAGGATTTAGAAACTTATATAGGATGCCGTTGATTTTACGCGAGGTTGTCTTGTCTATTTTGTCAGGTTCTACAGGTTATGTATGACAAGAAGATGATTTATATTCTGGAAGGGAAGCTTTGATTGTTCATTTTATTGGAGGAAGATTTAACCTGGCCATCCTATTATCCATACCGAGCGAATCAGGGGAGTATTTGATTTCATTCTCTTTACTTTTTCACTTTTACATTCTTTACTTGAACATTGGGGACAAAGATGATACCTTACATATGCACTTTTGCTTGAGTTTGTTTTGTTTGATGGTAGATGTGTAATAAAACTATGAGAAATATTTGTTAGTGCAATTTTAGCGCCAAATTTAAAATTTTTTACAACATTTAGGAGTGAAACTTTAGCCATAGCAAGCGTCTCATGGATAGGAGATTTTATGACTAGCACATAACCGTATATTCAGAAAAATTTTCCACCCAAATATGTGAGGTTCGCCTTTAGATTTGATAGGAAAAGCATTTACTATTAGTGCTTATGAGTGTACCGGTAGCATTTAGATTCTAGAACTTGCGTTAGTGATGCATCCCGAGACCGCTAGTGAGACTACATTCGTGTAGTAGGATTTACTACATGATAAGAGGCATTAGGATCACCCTTGTGTTAAACCCGTATCATAATTACTTGACCATTTAAGTCATATTACTTGGCTAGTTAAGTCAATTAATTTTTCCCACACCCTTAGCGTTGTACTCATTTTTAGTACACGAAACCCCTAGTACACCCCTCCGAGCCTATCTTTTCGTTTCTAACTTTAAGCATTTTACTTAAAGGAAGAATTTGTTACACCCCACTTAAATGTACACCCAAATCGCCTTAGCCTTCTGTGTATGCGCTCATTTTTAGTGCATTATTGTTATTTGTTAAATCCTAAGTTAACTTTCTAATTGATTACATGGTTGCTAAGTCGAGTCATATCCTTGTACATATTGTTTTGGGACGATTGGGACTCATGGGTAAAGTACTTATTTTATTGAGTAATGGGGAAGAACATAATATTATTACCCCCATATGTACGTTAATCTTAAAAGTGCTCCAAGTGTTTTCATTTTCTTAATTCGAGTCATTAGATTAGTTTATTGTAAAGTATGTAAAGATTCAAGTGTAAGGGGAATTCTCATCCCCTATGATGTATTATTTTGGATGGTAGGGTAACAGTGTATGCAAAAAAAAAAAAAAAAAAAAAAAAAAAAAAAAAAAAAAAATCGAAAAAATCAAGAAAAAGAAAAAAAATAGAGAAAGAAAAAAAAGAAAAAAAAAACATACGGACTACCATCCCGTTTCATTCTATGTTTATTTTATGTTTTTGTTTATTAGCTTAAGTCGAGTCTAGTCTTGGCTTAGCAACGCCATATTGTACATGTAATTAACTAAGATTGTTAACTCGCCACCAGTAAAACTTCCTTTATCCAACAAAACCGTGTATTTCATATCCCTACACCTAACGTTACAACCCTTTAAAAGACCTCTTTGATAGTTTATCCTAGGTGCTTACGCCATGTGGTGGAGGTTTGATCCTTTCCCAAGCCTATGGTAATCTATTTTGCTATGACAGGTAGTGAGAGATATCTTCCGTTTCCATATTGTAATTTACACCTTATTACACCCGAGAGATGTGAGTATCTAAACACTATTTGTGAGGTGCTTGTGTATGACCTCCGTGCTTGTCTATTGGTCTTTAGTGGAACGATTATTTGTTGTAATTACTTTTATATTAGTGTTAAATGACCCCTAACTTGTATTTTGACTAGAATAAAAGCGCATTTGCTTGAGGACAAGCAAATCTCAAGTGTAAGGGTATATGATGAGGCAAAAAATGATCCGTTTTTAGGGGGTCATTTAAGCCCGAATCCGACTTTATTTGATCAAATATTGCCCTAAATCGTTCCTTTTGTGATTTTAGGTACTTTGGGAGAGAAATCTGGAAAATGAAGCAATTCGGACGTTTTTGGAGCATAAAAGTGAAAAAAACGCCAAAGTCTTAATTTTCCAAGCTGGGAACAGTAGGTGACGGCGTCAAGAGCAAATCCTTGACGGCGTCAAGAGCAAATTTCATAAATTCCCATGACGGTCCAGTAGAGTTTTGACGGCGTCACATGAGAAGGGCGTCAAGAGTAAAAGAGTCATTACGGCCTGGAAGTGTATAACTCTTGACGGCGTCAGAAGTAGATCTAGGCAGTCCGAGGAATGTTTTGGCGGCGAGGTAACGGCGTCACAAGATTACTCTTGACGCCGTCAGACCTGTTTTTCTATATATAGTTTTCTAATTTTTCACATTTAAAGAGAGAAGTTTTGGAGAAACCCTAAGTACGATTTTGGTGCAACTTTTACAGGTTTTTTCAAGGGTTCCAACCCCTTGATACCTTGCATTGTAATTGAGATAAGTGTTCTTCTAATTCAATCAATATGTCTATGTGTTGGTTGTCTATATCTTGTTCTTGTCTCAATTCCATTATGCTAGGCTAGATCTCTTTTGTGTTTGCTTAGATCTAATGAAACCTAGATATTGATTATGTGTTGATTACTTGTTTATTCTTGTTGTGGATGAATGATTTATATGTTAGGCTTAAGAAAACTGGCAGATCTCCAAATGGTAACATGCTTGAACGTCTTAAGAAACATGAACCGAGGCGTACTAGGTCTTTATTGGTTGTATTTAATACATGAGCCACTGTTTACAATCCTTATAGTTGTGCTGGGCATGGTGTAGGAGGAGATAAGAGCTCATAGAATTGGGGAGTTATGTATGCCACCCCATGAATGGTATTAAGGAATACAATCCGTCATCCATGCAATTATAACAAGTAATTAACGTGTAAAAGATATCTAGGGAGTAGTGAAATCTAAGTAAACACATTTTCTCCAATTACTGCTCACAACTTTAGTATAATTTAGCTTATTTATATTTTTAGTATTTTATTTTGATTGCATCTTAGTTTTGGGTTAGTTGAATAGCAACTAATTCCGCCCACTCTTCCAAAACCCCGAGATTTTTATTTGCTTTCTAAAAAATATAAAAATACAAAAATAATCATCCCTCACCTTTAGAACTAGTATTTAGGCTTTCTAATCCTAGCGACACTATTCCTAAGCTGAACGATCAATCCCCCGGTACTTGTCACTATACTATACTACAACGATCAGGTACACTGCCTGGTGGGGGTTGTAAGCTTCTCGAGATCCCTCGAGAGGTAAAGCCTGTTGCGATTCCCACGCATCATAAACATCGCACGTATTCCTACCGAAAGAAAAGTTCCAGCATATGCTTTCCTTGGTTGTTCTCTTTTTGAGTTTTCTTGGTATCTAACGAGCGTATATTGAAACAAAGCTCTGATGCCAATTGTTGTCCCAAAGTGAGTCGAATAATGACTTGCAAATAAACTAAATAACTATTTCGTCTAACCATTCAAAGATACAAATGTTCGAGTATATATAGTAAACGAAAGGGTGTGTCCCAAATGTTGTGTCTGTTCGGTTTTGTAACCGCCAATAACTAACAATAACTAACAACTAATTAACTAACTTAACCGAATAACTAACTTTCGGTTGTAAACTATCTAACTAACAACTTTAGTCCTTCATATTTCATTGAGAAGCAATGTCGTTCACATAAATTAGCTATTAAAATTTGTTCTTTTACTAAAATCATTATATGTTACAATAATTTTCAGTTACATTTTGATGTTTTTACATTGTATGAATAAATGTCATACGAAACGCCTAACCAAAATATCACAATCATATTTATGTGCTGCTATAAAATCCCGTTGATATGCACGGGTACTCGTCTAGCATTATAAAAGTATATATATAAAATGCCTAAGATATTGAAAGTTATTTCCATGAACACAGATGAAGTTGATTCTTAATACATATTCAAATGAACCAATTAGCAAGGCCTTTCAGATAGGGAGGTGATTTGCACACTCAAATAATTGATGGGGACACTAAAAAATATTGTATCTTGACGTTTATACCCTTGCAGGGGTGAACATGAGTACAAATGATCTAAGGATATATAATACACAATATTTTTGAGTGTCCCCATCAATTAATGAAATGTGCAAATCACCTCCCTTTCAGATATTTGAGTCTCATGTTTTCAGCCGCCACCCACTCCTTCCCTCCACAATCTCGCCATAGGAGCACTTGTTGGCAATCAACATGATTTGAAAAAGATGAAGCCCCTATGAAGATGAGGAAATCAAGTATTTCCAATGTGATGTAGATGAAAGTTCCTTTTTTGTGACTTGTGAGTGAAGAAACATCCAACATTTGATCACACCACACATTGCCATCCATTCTCATATTTCTTGTCAAACTTATGTGACCATTCAATCATATCAACTTCATTAGATGACTTTTTAGCATCATAGATGCTCGAGCATCTACATTGCTAAAAGTGTTTAATGACTTTTTACATTTAATATATACATATTTTAGTGTAGTTGCATTTTTTGTTTTTAAGCATAAGTAATTAATGGCTAAAAGGTTCTACAAAAGCTTGGGAGCATCCGCAATGCATAAACCATGAAAAGCTTATTACTATTAGATGAAACTTTTGGAAAAGCTTTTTATCATTGTAACATGAGGTTTTCCAAAAGCTTTTTACAAAAGATTTGGCCAAGACCAAGCTTTTACAAAAACCTATTATTCATTAATGACTTATGCATTAAAAACATTCAATGCAACTACACTAAAAAATGTATGTATTAAATACAAAAAGTCATTAAAGAGTTTTTGCATTGTGGATGTTCTTAGCCATGTCTTTTGTAAAAAGCTTTCCAAAACCTCTTGCTACAATGCTAATTTTATTTTTTATTTTATTTCTTATTTTATTTTTTTCTTTCTAAAAGCTTAATAGAAAAGTAAAAAAGTATGGCTCTATGCTATGCTTTAAAGTTGTACTGTTGTGTAGTTACTTTTGTAGTTTAATATAGGTTGGGCTTGGGGAGGAGACATGTTAAATATATAGCTAAAGAAGTTTACATGTAATTGGGCCAAGCATAGATAGGTTAAGCCATTAAGCTTACACTTACAAGTTACACCATCTTCTTCTTCTTCAACACACAGTCGACACAATTGTACCAGTTGGATTTATTTTTTCTTCTCCTCATTTCTTTCAAATCTAGGGTGTGCATTGATAATTTTTATATACGTTAGGAAATGTGTATTTATAAATGGCAAAATTACCAAAATAGACCAGTCGCCCGGGCAACTTTTTCGATAGATCGGGCGACTGGGCAACTTGTACAACGGGACACTTGTCGAATTTCATAAGCTGACAAGTGTCCCGTTGTACAAGTTACCAGGTCTATTTTCGAATTAAAATTACCTCCTGGTCTAAAAAGTGACAAACCATAGGGCAATGATCTAGTCATATAATTATCCCTATATAAATTTGTATTGTATTTTCGTACTAACTTCTGAAGAAAAAAAAATTACACTACCGAAAATTTACGAAAAATATGCACGTGCATACCATGTGATAAGCTAGATCCGCCCCTTATCACATGTCAACACAAGAGTTCCAATGTTATTCAGCTTTTAATGTTTTTTTTATATAACTTTGGATGTAGATAGCAGATAGGTCATAGGTCCTTACGAAAAGTTTCATGCTCTTATATTACTGGGTTTTAAAATGGGTATATTTGTTGGGCTACCATTTGTGAATCTGGACATTTCTTACTCATAGGACAAAAAATCCTAGTTACGTAAAGTTCTCGAGTTTTGAGTGAAGGGAAATGGAAAAGAATAGGAAAGGGAAACAAAAGAGAAAATGAAAGGAAGTATTAGTTGATATGTTCTTAAGATAGAGAAAAGAAAAATAAAAGTAATAATAAATCATGTTCTTGAGTGAGATGAAAAGAAAATAACTTGTTTAAATTACATATATGCTCTTTAGTTGTTAATGTCAATTTAAAAAAATGATATATTAGTCTTAAAACAACATATGATTTCATTTCCTTTCCTTTTCCTCCAATTTGTGGAAGAAGATTTTCTTAACAAAACTTCCTCCCATCTTTCTTTCCGCTTCTCTTTCCCCTCTTAAAAAAACAAAAGAACACAAAAAGCTTTCTATTTCTTTTCCTTTCCTCTCAAAACATAACTCGAGAACTGAGGGTTATTACCCGCACGACAAAAAATATAGGGCTTTGCACATTTTGAGATAATTTTTTAGAGTTTTCGAATTTGAACGTGTTGTTTCTTTTTGCTAGGGCTTTCAATAGTTTATGTTTGTTTTTAGGGCAAATGGCACAAAAAGGCATCAAATTTAGGGTCCATTTCCAATCAAGGTATCCAACTTTTTTTCTTGCATAAAAGGGTATCCAACTTTTTTTTGGCGGATTTGGGTTTTTTCCTAACACCCCGTTAAATATTCCGTTAACTTAAACTATTTTTTTTTTTAAACTTTTATAGAATTTGAAGGGTGGTTTTGAAATTAATGTATTTATATACTTTAAACGTTTCATCCCCAAAATCAATATTAGGGCAAAATTAAAATTAGGGCAAAACAATTTCTTCCCCAAAATTAAAACATGACAAACTCATCTAATTCATCAAACTCTTCAAACTGGGTGTACTGGAATCGAAGAAATGGAGGTTGGGAAAAAGATAATTTGATGAATCGTGTTTGTGTCTTGTGTGAATGTGGTGATGAAAGTGGTAAGTGGATTTCTTGGACTAAAAAGAACCTTGGCAGGAGGTTTTTGGGTTGTTCTAACTATAAGGTAAACAGATTTTTTGATTTTAATGGTTTGTGAAAAACATGTCTTAACTTTATTTTGGTTAAATATGCAAGAAAGCATTATGAATTCTTTCACTGGAGGGATCCAGATTTACCAACTAAGCATTACAAAAGTAAATTGGCAGATGTGGAAAAAAAAATAAAGAAGGAAGCTGTGGAATTTGAGGTGAAAAAAAAGATATTAGAAGAAGAAGTGGCAGTGTTGAAGACTACAATGAATATGCAATCTAGGGTTATCTTTGTACTGTTAGGATTGCTTTTCATTCTGATTATGAAAGCTTTTTAGTTTAGTTTGATCAATGAATGTATTGAAAATGTTTCCTTTTGATGAAGTAAAATGTATTTGTTTAACTTTGATCAATGAATATAATTTGTGTTCGTTATTATTACGCTGCATATTCAATCATTGTTATTATCCTAGATGGGCTTAAACGATCTTATACAATTGGTATCAGAGTGGGGGCTCTTGATATCTAGGGATCTACAAGGTTTTTCAAACAAAAGCAGGAAAATTCGAATCTGGTCAAAATTTTCGTAACTTTTTCTGCAGTGCAGTTTTCAAACAGCGATTTCTCATTCGTTAACCATTGGATCGGGCTGAAATTTTTACTGGAGGTTCTCAACATAGCAAGGAAGAGTTCCACTGGAGGGATATTCGATCTGAGTTATCAGTAAAAAGATAAAAATTGTCGAAGTCTGCTGCAGACAAAGGTTTGGTAAATCGAATTTTATGGTTTTCTTTATATCAACTTCTTTGATTTCGGTTTCTATTGAATAAATTCATCATAGAAGTTGGTTATACGATGTTTGGTGTTTATAATTCTTGAAAGAAAGCAGTTGTGGAGGTATATGAGCGATTTTTGGTAATTTGAGGGTTTTCGCGACACATTGAAGTGTTGTCTTTATACTCATATGGTTTGATGATGACACGACTGTGATTGGTACTATTGACGGTTATTGCTGCTATTTTCATTTCTGCTGATGATATTTGGTTCCTCCTGGTGGTTATTTGGTTCCTGCTGATTTTGTATCATCTCTTTGTTGTTGTTGCTCGCCTATTTTCATTTTGCTGATAATATTTTTCATTCTTGCCTGATGCGTGGGAATTGCACCAGGCTTTACCTCTCGAGGGACTCGAGAAGCTTACAACCCCCACCAGGCAGTGCACCTGATCAATGTAGTATAGTATAATGACAAGTACCGGGGGATTGATCGTTCAGCTAGGAATAGTGTCGCTAGGATTAGAAAACCTAAATACTAGTTCTAGAGATGAGGGATGATTCTTTTTTGTATTTTATATTTTATGAAAAGCAAGTAGATATCTCGGGTTTGAAGGATTTGGGCGGAATTAGTTGCTAGTCAACTAACCCAATACTAAGATGCAATCAAAATAAAATACTAAAATGAAAATAAACTAATGTAAACTAAGGTTGTGAGCAATAAGTGGAGAAATGTGTTTACTTAGATTTCACTACTCCTTAGATATCTTTTACACGTTAATTACTTGTTATAGTTGCGTGGATGACGGATTGCATTCCTTAATACCATTCATGGGGTGGCGTACTTACTTCCCCAATCCTATGAGTGCCTACTTCACTCCTATGTCGAGCCTGCAAGAAGCTCCTAACATGGGATCATTAGAATTTACTCATGCATTAAATAAAACCTAGTACACGTTGGTTCATGTTTCCTAAGACATTCAAGCATGTTACCAATTGGAGATCTGCCAATTTTCTTAAGCCTAACATTGAAATCATTCATCCAATACAACCATAAACAAGTAATCAATACATAATCAACATCTAGGTTTCATTAGATCTAAGCAAACACAAAATAGATCTAGCCTAGCATGGTGGAATCAAGACAAGCACAAGATATAGACAACCAACACATAGACATATTGATTGAATTAAAAGAATACTTATCTCAATAGCACATGTAAGGATTCAAGGGTTGAAAACCCTTGAAAAAGCTGTAAAATACGTATATGGTTCGGCCTTAGGGTTTCTCCAAACTTGTTCCTCTCTTATGAATGAAAATTAGAAAACTATATATAGATATTAGAGGCTGACGGCGTCAAGAACAAATGGGTGACGCCGTCATCTCGCCACCAAAATAATCCTCGGACTGCCTTGATCTACATTTGACGCCGTCATGTTGTCCACTTTTGCAGGCCGTCACACATTTAACTCTTGACGCTCTACTTTGTGACGCCTTCATTTCTGTACTAGGTCGTCATCATCTTTACTCTTGACGCCGTCAGGAAAGTCTTCTTGACGCCGTCACACACTGTTCCCAGCATGGAAAATTAAGTCTTTGGCGTTTTCTTCACTTTTATGCTCCAAAAACTTCCGAATTGCTTCCTTTTCCAGATTTCACTCCCAAAGTACCTAAAATCATAAAAGGAATGATTTAGGGCAATATTTGATCAAATAAATTCAATTCTGGGCTTAAATGACCTCCTAAAAACGGATCATTTTTCGCTCATCATATACCCTTACACTTGAGATTTGCTTGTCCTCAAGCAAATGCGCTTTTATTCGAATCAAAATACAAGTTAGGGGTCATTTAACACTAATATAAAAGTAATTACAACAAATAATTGTTCCACTAAAGACCAAAGACAAGCACGGGGGTCATACACAAGCACCTCACAAATAGTGTTTAGATACTCACATCTCTCGGGTGTAATAAAGTATAAATTACAATATGGAAACGGAAGATATCTCTCACTACCTGTCATAACAAAATAGATTACCATAGGCTTGGGAAAGGATCAAACCTCCACCACATGGCGTAAGCAACTAGGATAAACTATCAAAGAGGTCTTTTAAAGGGTTGTAACGTTAGGTGTAGGGATATGAAATACACGGTTTTGTTGGATATAGGCAGTCTTTACTGGTGGCGAGTTAACAATCTTGGTTAATTACATGTACAATGTGGCGTTGCTAAGCCAAGACTAGACTCGACTTAAGCTAATAAATGAAAAATAACAAAAACATAAAATAAACATAGAATGAAACGGGATGGTAGTCCGTTTTTATTTTTTTTTATTTTTTTATTTTTTATTTTTTTTTTGCATACACTCTTACCCTACCATCCAAAATAATACATCATAGGGAATGAAAATTCCCCTTACACTTGAATTTTTACACACTTTACAATAAACTAATCTAATGACTCGAATTAAGAAAATCAAAACACTTGGAGTACTTTTAAGATTAACGCACATATAGGGGTGATATATGATGTTCTTCCCCATTACTCCATAAAATAAGTACTTTACCCATGAGTTAACTTAGGGTTTAACAAATAACAATAATGCACTAAAAATGAGCGCATACACGGAAGGCTAAGGCGATTTGGGTGTACATTTAAGTGGGGTGTAACAAATTCTTCCTTTAAGTAAAATGCTTAAAGTTAGAAACGAAAAGATAGGCTCGGAGGGGTGTACTAGGGGTTTCGTGTACTAAAAATGAGTACAACGCTAAGGTGTGGGAAAAATTAGTTGACTTAACTAGCCAAGTAATATGACTTAAATGATCAAGTAATTATAACACGGATTTAACACAAGGGTGATCCTAATGCCTCTTATCATGTAGTAAATCCTACTACACGAATGTAGTCTCACTAGCGGTCTTCGGGATGCATCACTAACTCAAGTTCTAGAATCTAAATGCTACCGGTACACTCATAAGCACTAATAGTAAATGCTTTTCCTATCAAATCTAAAGGCGAACCTCACATATTTGGGTGGAAAATTTTTCTGAAAGTACGGTTATGTGCTAGTCATACAATCTCCTATCCATGAGACGCTTGCTATGGCTAAAGTTTCACTCCTAAATGTTGTAAAAAATTTTAAATTTGGCGCAAAAATTGCACTAACAAGTATTTCTCATAGTTTTATTACACATCTACTATCAAACAAACAAACTCAAGCGAAAATGTATTTGTAAGGTATCATCATTTTACCCTCTCCTTACACTTAGGATGAACATTGTCCCCAATGTTCAAGTAAAGAATGTAAAAGTGAAAAAGTAAAAAGAATGAAATCAAATACTCCCCTGATTCGCTCGGTATGGATAATAGGGTGGCCATGTTAAATCTCCCTCCAAGAAAATGAACAATCAAAGCTTCCCTTCCAGAAAAATAATCATCTTCTTGTCATACATAACCTGTAGTTTCAGAGAAAACAGACAAGGCAACCTCGCATAAAATCGGCGGCAATCTACATAAGTTACTAAATCCTAGTAAGCAAAGTAAGATATAATGCTTGTGAAATGAAGTTTGCAGATTTCCTGGAGATTATAAAACTTAATAATTCAGCAAAAACTTTAAGACTCCGTTAGAAAAACAAAACCGGTAAAATTTCCAGATTTTTTTTACCTGTGACGCCGTCAAGAGCAAGCTCATGACGCCGTCAGAAGTGACCTGCAGAAATTCTTATGTTAAGTTTCCGGAAAATTTCTGGAAAAACTTGGTCCTACTTCCTGGAAAATCCTGCAAAACTTCATTATGACTCGGTACAAGCATTTGACTCTAACAAATACGAATATACATGTTATTGTAGAGAATCATGATCGGTTTGTTTCTTAAAAACATATTTGGGGTTTCCCCTTACACTTATCTTTTGCAAAAATACTTTTAGGTGGAGTTAAGACTAGGCCAAAACAACAAAGTAAAGTATTTCCACTTTTTAGTTTAGAAACACGATCTACCAACAATAAAAACAAAGCATGCATATGGAAGCAAATAAAAAACAAATAAAATTAAAATCACACAAAATGAAGTATGTCACCATAAGAATATTCAATTATTTCTAAATAACGTAAACATAGAAAATTAAAATTGTTTAAGGCCAACAGAGGCCACATCCTACACTATTACAGTACCAATTGTTTCGAATTACATGACCATCAATAAATTGTTCAGAAATAACAGATATCAAGAAAGATCACTGGGGAGGAGGACCAAAACGGTAGTCATAGCCAGGAGGGAGGTGTCCTGTGTACCCGTAGGGAGGGTAGTCTGTCTCACGACCGGGGAATGGGTCAATCTGCAGGTGAGGCTCAAGCTGATCACGGGTGGAGAGGTGCTGCATCTGGCGGATGGTGTGATCATACATCCAATCAAAGTGCTGGTCAGTGGTGGTCCGCCATGCGTCCACCTGGCCCATCCAGGCTCCCTGGTGTGCCTGCCAGTCTCCCCGACTCATGTGTCGGTAATAGTCAGCTGTCCCCTCCTCATAACCCTTAAACTGATGCTGCTTGGGCACTCCCTCATCATCATCATCATCATCCTCATACCAGTCATAGGTCACGTTCCTCATCAGCATCACGATGCTCATCTGCCTGAGGGATTTAGCCCTCACTACCCTACAAGCCCCACAGTCGCTCAAGTATCCCATGATCGGGGGAGTAAGAAGATCATAGGAACAAGCCAACCGGGTCACGAACATCCCCCCATACACCTTATCGATATCCCTCTCACCCACACTGGTCCTCAAATAACTAGCTACCCAAAATGGGATGTTGCAGTAAACATCCGCTGAAAAGATGGTGTACAGGTAGAAAAGATCAGAAGCAGTGACACGGTGAGTGGTGCCATGACGTCCCGACAAGCTGTATGTGATGCATCGGTGGACCAACCTGACCACGGGGTCCCTGATTGATGCTGCCCCAGTAGTGGAGGTGTATACCCTGTCCCCAATGGTTGGCCAAAAAGTGACGCACCTCATATCACTCCTCAAAGTCTCCCCATGCAACAACCTCTGCATAAAACCTCCCTCAACAGCCTCCTCCCTAGTATACAACCCTATCCTCCAACCAAACTCAGTAACCGAACATGATCGCACTTCCCCTCCTAACCTAAAATAGATAGTGGTACCCCCCATGTCCGTCCTAGCCTCAGCCTGATCAAAATGGAAGGTCGCAAAGAACTCCCTCACCAACTCACTATACACCGTCTCTCTCATCCTAAAAAACCTCTCCTATTGAGGACCCGCGAACCCATCAGTGTGGATCCTCTCCAGAAACGCAGCCTCCAACCCTTGGAACCTAAGAAACTCCCAATCAATCACGGCCCCAGCATCAATGTGGTGATTACAAAGTTCTGCATACTTGGTGGTGGTGGGAACATTGTCAAATTCACCCCAACTATGGACCAATTCCCTATAGTTAACCCTTTGGGACCTAGAGGAGCTGCCACGGTGTTGATGAGATCGCTTGCTCATTTCCTGGAAAAAGATAGAGTGAACGGAAACAATTAGAACGAGAATTTTATTGATTTTTGCTGTTAGACACATCTGACGCCGTCAGGAGGAGGTCCTGACGTCGTCAGACCTAGCTGAATCTGAATCATGCAATTACGAGGGAAAAATCAATTTTCAAACTCTTAACCCATTACCCAAACGCTCCTTTAATCAGAAAACATGGGTGGGGGTCAAAAAAATCCGTGGCATGAAGGGCTTTTCCTAAATTAACGCATGATTCGAGTGGGACAACGTCATCAAAGGGTAACCCCATGATTACAAATCACCAAATGGATGGCATTACGATTTGTCAATGATGGGTCAAAAAGGGGGTTTCGGATGAAAGGGGTTTCCAAAATTGATTGATCCTAAGGACAATTGATCGAAAAAGATTGAAGAAAAACTACTTACCGAGTGGAGATTAGTCGCGGAAGATGTCGAATTGGAGGATGGAGATTCGGAGTGGGATCAGCAAATTGGGTGAGATTTGTGGGGTATGAGTTGAAAGTGATGGAGTTTGGGTTATTATTGCTGAAATATCGAGGTGACGGCGTCAAGAGTTATCATCTGACGCCGTCAGATGTCCGTTTGAGGTGTACAATGAAGTAATTCCACATTTAGTCCCTGAACTTAGTGTGAATAGCTAAACACAAGTAAAACAATGAGTAGCTATTCCATTAGTGAAGTCCACCAGGGTCGAACGTTTCATCACTGTCACGGAAAGAGGTGTGGTTGTAGAAAGGGGTGGGTGAGGTTTTGGTTAAGTTGTAACCTTCGTGTTGGTTAACGGTGGGTGCAAAGAGGTGTTGTTCCATAGAGGGTCTCAAAACTGTGGTGTTTTTGAGGTGCAACCTCCTCACACCGGGTTTAAAACCAAAAGAACGTCTCTTGCACAAATTTGGGAGCGTGGTTCGCAAGCATCCAACGAAAATGTTATGAAATTGTGAATTCTTCTCTTCCTGAGGATGCTCACAAAAGTAGGAGGTGCTTGACAGTGAAGCACTTGGGGAAGATTTCTCGTTATCCTCTTGGTCAATTACCAAAGGAGTTGAAACCTCGAAGACTTTTTCGATTTTTTTTGGTGCGGATTTTTCCTTAATCTTCTCTTTGATCCTTGATATGAATTTGTCTGCTAAATCCATAAAAGCATTGCAATTACTTTCCATGCGTGCCTCTAGGTGCTGGCTTTGTTTTTCCTGATTATTCATGAAGGTTACCATTATCCCTTCGAACTCCTCTTGTCGTGAACGTTCAGGAAGATTATGGTTGATAACCGCATTCCTACGTAAATTAGGATTCCACACGGTTTTAGCAGCAGGTTTCTCAACTCTCATTAATTCTTTTACCTGCTTCTCGATACTTCCTAATAACTGCTCTTGGGTGGCGTATGCGTAATCAAGTTTTCCCTTGCTTGGAAACATCGGGTCTTCCCATCCTTCTTCTTCGTATTGTGCCAACCCCTCAAGAACTTTTCAGCATTCGTCAATGCTAAGTCTGTTTAGCCTGCCCTTGGCTGCGTAGTCTATAGCTCTCCTTGTTTGATAGTTAATTTTATCGTAAAAGATTTGAATCTGGAGCCATGGTTCAATGCCATGATGAGGGACTTTTCGGAGCAGGTCTTTATATCGAGTCCATGCTTCGTAAAAGGTTTCATTTTGACGTTGTTGGAACATCAAGATGTCATTTCTAAGCTTAGTAGTTCTCCCCGGTGGGAAAAATTGAGCAAGGAAACGAGTGGTGAGATCATCCCATGTGGTGATGGATCCCGCGGGCAAACGCTCAAGCCATTGGCTAGCTTGATCACGTAGAGAGAATTGGAATAGGCGTAATCGGGTTGTCTCTCTAATTGCAACACCTAGGTCTATGGAATATACGATTTAAAGGAAGTCCTTAAGATGTTGATTTGGATCTTCGGAACGAAGTCCATGGAATACACATCCGCTTTGCGCCAACCGGATGGTGTCGGATCGCAAGGGGGTCACATTGGCTCCGGTGAGCTCAATGGTGTTTCGGTAGCCTTGGTGGCTAGGTCGGGAATACTCTCCTAAGGTTCGGGGCCTAAGAGGTTCTAGTGGTGGGTTTTGTTGTGGTGGGATGACGGGTTCAAAGATGTTCCCATCGTCCATGATGTCGGGTGGTGAAAAGTTACGAACAAACACACAAAGAAATAAGATAGACTAAAGAGAACCTAAAAATAAAAATAAAATCTTACTAGAAAGGAATCTAGCAAGTAGACCTAATAAAAAGAGATTATAACCTAGACAATAACTATTCCCCGGGCTGCGGCGCCAAAAACTTGATGCGTGGGAATTGCACCAGGCTTTACCTCTCGAGGGATCTCGAGAAGCTTACAACCCCCACCAGGCAGTGTACCTGATCGATATAGTATAGTATAATGACAAGTACCGGGGTATTGATCGTTCAGCTAGGAATAGTGTCGCTAGGATTAGAAAACCTAAATACTAGTTCTAGAGATGAGGGATGATTTTTTTTTGTATTTTATATTTTATGAAAAGCAAGTAAATATCTCGGGTTTGAAGGATTTGGGCGGAATTAGTTGCTAGTCAACTAACCCAATACTAAGATGCAATCAAAATAAAATACTAAAATGAAAATAAACTAATGTAAACTAAGGTTGTGAGCAATAAGTGGAGAAGTTGTGTTTACTTAGATTTCACTACTCCCTAGATATCTTTTACACGTTAATTACTTGTTATAGTTGCGTGGATGACGGATTGTATTCCTTAATACCATACATGGGGAGGCGTACTTACTTCCCCAATCCTATGAGTGCCTACTTCACTCTTATGTCGAGCCTGCAAGAAGCTCCTAACATGGGATCATTAGAATTTACTCATGCATTAAATACAACCAATAAAACCTAGTACACATCGGTTCATGTTTCCTAAGACGTTCAAGCATGTTACCAATTGGAGATCTGCCAGTTTTCTTAAGCCTAACATTGAAATCATTCATCAAATACAACCATAAACAAGTAATCAACGCATAATCAACATCTAGGTTTCATTAGATCTAAGCAAACACAAAATAGATCTAGCCTAGCATGGTGGAATCAAGACAAGCACAAGATATAGACAACCAACACCTAGACATATTGATTGAATTAAAAGAATACTTATCTCAATAGCACATGTAAGGATTCAAGGGTTGAAAACCCTTGAAAAAGCTGTAAAATACGTATATGGTTCGGCCTTAGGGTTTCTCCAAACTTGTTCCTCTCTTATGAATGAAAATTAGAAAACTATATATAGATATTAGAGGCTGACGGCGTCAAGAACAAATGGGTGACGCCGTCATCTCGCCGCCAAAATAATCCTCGGACTGCCTTGATCTACATTTGACGCCGTCATGTTGTCCACTTTTGCAGGCCGTCACACATTTAACTCTTGACGCTCTACTTTGTGGCGCTTTCATTTCTGTACTGGGTCGTCATGATCTTTACTCTTGACGCCGTCAAGAAAGTCTTCTTGACGCCGTCACACACTGTTCCCAGCATGGAAAATTAAGTCTTTGGCGTTTTCTTCACTTTTATGCTCCAAAAACGTCCGAATTGCTTCCTTTTCCAGATTTCACTCCCAAAGTACCTAAAATCACAAAAGGAACGATTTAGGGCAATATTTGATCAAATAAATTCAATTCCGGGCTTAAATGAACCCCTAAAAATGGATCATTTTTCGCCTTATCACTGCCGATAAGCTTATTTGTTGTTGCTGAGTGAAATTTTGATTCTGCTGATGACTTTTGGTTCCTGCTGATCAATTCTGCTGATCATTCGTTTCTGCTGTCATCACATATTGTTCCTGCTGATTTCATTCATTTCTGCTGCTCATTAGTAAAATGGCAGAATATGACAATGACAGGGATGATGTTTCCTTATTTGATTAATGATAAGTATGAGGTCTGGGCTAGGAAGATGGAACACTGGATCACAAACAATGATATGAATGCAATGGATATCATAGCTTACTTCAAGCTTAAAATGAATGCAACTGATATGGACCAGAATATTTGATAGACTGATACGGACCTAATTCAAGGTCCTTTGATAACAACTTAATAAATCATTCCCAAGTGTCTGAATTTTCAACTTGTACAACAGTCCATGCAATTGGGTATATTTGATTGTTTCCATCCCTCCCAATAGCTGCCAACAGTTGACCTTGGCACACCCCTTTCAAAAAACACCCATCCATACCTATAACCTTTCTACATCCTGCTTTCCAACCCTATTTCAAAAACATGTGTGTACCATCCATTAAAGGATCGATGCGTAACTGCACTGTGGTACCAGGGTTGGTTTGTCTAAGTTCACCAGCATAATCAAGCAACTTGTCATACTGATCTCCAACATTCTGCTTAAGACTATATATTGCAATCCTTCTTGCTCTACTACACTGATTATGTGATGTCTTAACCCTATATTTTTTCATCACCATTTCTTGCAGGTCAACCACTTTTATATCAGGATACATTCTGATTTTGTCAACAAATTGTCTTGCAATCCATTTTGAAGTCACTAAATAACCAAGATTACACTGTCTACTACAAGTGTGCTCATTAACTAGAGTTCTAATATGCCAAGACTTGCCATCATGCATCTTTACAACTCTTAACCTAAAAGGACAACAAGGCTTATTGGGATCTTTAGGAAGTTTTTTCTTTCTTCTGTTTTTTTCATCAAACCCACACCTAACCAACAACTTTTCACTATCACTTTTTTCATACCAAAGTTGGTATCCATTAGCAACAGAATAAAAAGTAAGACAATCTTTAACTTGATCTAAGTCTGCATACAATTCACCTAATATAGGTTTTTTTAACTTCCAGTGTATGTTTGGGTCATGGATAAGGTAATCTCTTTTATTAGGGTCAAACACAATCTCATCCTCATCACTCATTGGCATATCCTCATTTGAGTTAACTTCTGGTTCAACATGAGGTTTCTCTTTTTTAGATGAATCACCTAGGTCTAATAATAAAGGATCTACTTCATCCTCATTATCATCACTTTCATTTTCCAACACTAGCTTACTTTCATCAAATACAGCAATTTCATTTGTTTTTTTCTTTTCATCTAAAAGTTGCCTTTCCTTTATCCTAACCTGCCTCAACTCTTCTTCACCCTCAGATAAATGATCAAGTGATGCAACATCACTTTCATCATCCGAGTCTTTGTAATAAGTAGCAGGGTTGAAAATTACAAGAACATAATCACCACTGTATTTTATTAAAGATTCATTCTTATGAGAAACATACAATGCTATGATACGTTCATCTGTACTTTGCCACTTTTCAACAAACAGCCTAAAATCATCATTAGACTTAATAAATTTTAACCCATTACTAAAGTAATACAAGCCACACACTACTGAACCTATGTTGTTTTGAACAAAATTTTTCAACTCACTAGAGGTTAAAGGGGTCACATCAACTGTGGTTGTGAGCATATCAGCATTATGATAGGTTAAAGGTTTGAGACTGAAATACCCGTTATAATAAACATCCAAGGATAATGCACCTCCTTTGGATGAAGAAGCCATCCTGCTAAACATAACAAAAAGACACAATTGGTCAATTTTTGCTTAATTTAGCCGTTAACATAATTAAAAACAACAATAAGTATTAATTACCTTTAAGAACACAAATTAAGGTTCAATTTTGTCAATCGTACTCTTAACCATTTTTAGGGTTTATGAGTGGAAAGTGAATTGGGGGAAAACGATGTAACCGTTACTTTAAAGAAGAAATATAAAATGTTCAAATTTGGTCCTCGCAATTTTACAAATGTATCAATATTTTATAACCAAAACTTGGGTTAGTGGTTAACGGGTGTTAGGAAAAAACCCAAATCCGTCAAAAAAAAAAGTTGGAAACCTTTTTATGCAAGAAAAAAAGTTTGATACCTTGATTGGAAATGGACCCTAACTTTGATGCCTTTTTGTGCCATTTGCCCTTGTTTTTTTATGTTTATTTATGTTTGCTCATTTACTTTCATTTAACATCTTAATAAATGAACATGAACAAACTACTTTTTTTTAAACGAATATGAATATCAAAATTCGTTCGTTAAAGATCGCGTTTGTTTATATGTCCGGTTAAAGTTAAACGAACAAACACGAAGAAGGCTCCGTCCATGTTCGTCAGGTTCGTTTACAACCCGATTAGACAACAATAAATGATTTAAGTAGTACTAAGGGTCCATTTGGTTTGTAGGTGGGTTTAGGATTATGATTTGAATTTGGATTTAGATTTAATGTAGGAGAAAGAAAAATATTTAAAATTATTTAATATTTTAAAGATAATTTATAAATTATGTATATAAAAGGTGAGAGGAGAGAGATAGAGAGAAAATGAGGTAGAGTCCATTTTGTCATAAAACCTGCCACATCACCCAGCTAAAGCCACATCACCCATCTTTAGCTCATTACTTAATACTAGCAGGGTACTCGCGCGATGCGGCGGCGGGTACCCTGTGAATATATTTTCTAACAACGTGATGTTATGCGGCCAAACTTTTATTAAAAAAATAACTTATAAATAACAATAACTTTAGTTAAGACAGTGATATAATTCTATCTCTTGTTAACAGAAGTTACCACAAACAAAATCTTGATTCTTTCCTTCATCACAATCATCCTTCGTCAATAAATTTTGTTGTTGTTATTAAGCTGAAAAAGTAAGCAAAGGCCGAAATATGCTATGCAAAATATTTGAACCCGCGCGTTGTTGCGGGGAGTTTTGCGTTTTCATACAAAATATTAACACATATTGAAAACCTGTTTGAGTCGGTATGCGTAACCTGGTTCTAATTGATTTCAATGACAGTAAACGCGTGCACTATTCCTTTATCGATCACGCACAACTTAGAAAGCACGAAACGAATCAAATTTGCAAAATAAATTGACTTTGAGCAAGTTATGTGTATTTACAATCGTTTTTATTGGAAAAATTATTTCGAGAACAATGGTGGAAGTTTCATAATGTTTCGTGTCCGTTTGATATGTCGAATGTGTCCCGGAGCGTGTTTACTAAAAGTTTGGCTACTTGTCCCTTCTAGTCTCTCCACCCTATTTTAATAATAACCTTTGAGTTTTTATTGTACACATTTGATTCCTCAAATTTTTATATAACCAATTTCTTATTCATAATATATCTCCCACTCTCTCACTAAAAACACACCAACACACACACACACACACTCTCTCTCTCTCTCTCTCTCTCTCACTTCGCCCGACACCCCTCTACCTCCGCCAACCACCGTCATCTCCGACCACCATCGTCGCCAGAAAAGAGGTATTTTTTCTTCCAAATCATTAGATCGGCTCACCTACTTTCTTTCTGGAGCTTCTCGGCCTGTGACTCGTCCCGTATCACCACTCACGCGCCACCCATAACCACTGTCACTAGACCGCCACCATAGTCATCCCCCTCTTTTTCTCTCGACGGTAACACCACTCACGCGCTCCCCTTCTCCTTCCTTTTACTTTTAATCGAAACCCTTTATAATGGTATTTATTTTCCTTTGTTAGTAAATTTTGAAAAACCACCATTGGCCGCCGTCTTGAGCTTCATAATTTTTTTCACAAGACTCTTAACTCCCTAAGCCACCTTTTAACATTATGCTATTCACTTTTATACATGTATATTTTTGTCTCTCTTTACCTTCTGGGATATTCACTAAAAAGCATCATACTATCTTATTATAAGAATAGAAATTAAGATGACAAAGTATAATTTTATTTATCGTGAATTTAGATTTTCAGATATGGCATGGGATGAATGGCCCAATAACACAATTTAGATGGGCAATCGTGCACAAAGCATGCAGCGACTTTCGTAATATTGCTGGAAGGTTTGGGAAAATTTGAAGGATTTATTGTTAATTTCTTGATTACATATGATGAGGCGAAAAATGATCCGTTTTTAGGGGGTCATTTAAGCCCGAATCCGAATTTATTTGATCAAATATTGCCCTAAATCGTTCCTTTTGTGATTTTAGGTGTTTGGAGAGTGAATTCTGGAAAAGAGGCTATTTTGGACGTTTTTGGAGCATAAAGTGAAGAAAACAACAAAGTACCAAATCCAAGCTGGAATTATAAGGTGACGGCGTCAAGAACTTACTCTTGACGGCGTCAGAAAGGATGAATATTTTACCGAAGGTTGTGAAGGCGTCAGATGAAGAGATGACGGCGTCAAAATGACCAAGATTAATTTACCGAGGGTGGTGACGGCGTCACATAGGCCGTCACGATTGGATCTAGGGCGTCCGAGGAAGTATATGGCGGCGAGTTGACGGCGTCAGATTTTACTCTTGACGCCGTCAGGACGATTTTCCTATATATAGTTTTCTAGTTTTTTCATTAAAAAAAGGAGAAGTTTTGGTGAAACCCTAAAGACGATTTTGGTGCCTCTTTTACAGGTTTTTCAAGGGTTCCAAACCCTTGAGACCTTGCATTGTAATTGAGATAAGTATACTCTTAATTCAATCAATATGTCTATGTGTTGGTTGTCTATCTTTTGTTCTTATCTTAATTCTACTATGCTAGGCTAAATTTCCTTTGTGTTTGCTTAGATCTAATGAAACCTAGATGTTGATTATGTGTTGATTACTTGTCTATTCTTGTTTTGAATGAATGATATTATATGTTAGGCTTAAGAAAACTGGCAGATCTCCAAATGGTAACATGCTTGAACGTCTTAAGAAACATGAACCGAGGCGTACTAGGTCTTTATTGGTTGTATTTAATGCATGAGCCACTGTTTACAATCCCTATAGTTGTGATGGGTCATGGTGTAGGAGGAGATAAGAGCTCATAGAGTTGGGGAGTTATGTATGCCACTCCACGAATGGTATTAAGGAATACAACCCGTCATTCATACAAGTGTAACAAGTAATTAACATGTAAAAGATATCTAGGGAGTAATGAAGTCTAAGTAAACACAATTTCTCCAACAACTGCTCACAACCTTAGTTTAATATTAGTTTAATTTTATTTTCATTAGTTAATTAGTTATAAAGTAGTTTTTGGGTTAGTTGATTAGCAACTAATTCCGCCCACTCCTTCAAAACCCGAGATTTTAATTGCTTTCATAAAATATAAAAACACAAAAATAATCATCTTTCATCTCTAGAACTTTTAATTAGGTTTTCTAATCCTAGCGACACTATTCCTAAGCTGAACGATCAATCCCCCGGTACTTGTCACTATACTATACTACAACGATCAGGTACACTGCCTGGTGGGGGTTGTAAGCTTCTCGAGATCCCTCGAGAGGTAAAGCAAGGTGCGATTCCCACGCATCAACATAATTTGTTATCTAAAGATGAAAAGTAAAGTTGATTATGAATGGTTGTACATTATGTTTAAGTAATTGTAATAATATGTCCAAGGGTGTTTTAAATGCTATTTAATGTATAATTGTCAGATTTTGGTCTGAATTTCGAGTTATGCTTGTTTTCATTGTGCACAATGCTTTGCTTGTTGTAATTTTGAAAAATCCTTGCTTTAAAGTGTTGTAAACATTGAATAATTTTTTGTACATTTGAATTTTTTGGAGAGAGAGTCCTTTGTCTATTATATGTAGTATATATTTGGTATTAAGTCCAAACCCAAATACTACTAAACGGCTGAAAATAAGATGGGGTCCATTTTTTAAACCCAAATCCATGCAAACCCTACAAACCAAACGGGCCCTAAACTTAAATGGTTAAACCTATATATGGGTCAACCCGTTTAAACCTTGCACGAAGCACACATACCATTTGCCTAGCAGGTTCTCTTTTTTTATGTTAGCCAATCTTTCGATCATTTTGTCACATCTAGCTTACATATTCTTAGCCAAAAAAGGTATCCTTACCCGCAATGTTTTAAAACCCGGGTCAATGCGACTGATTGGTTGAACCAGGAACCGGTTAGGAGGCTATGCCGGATATGATGGGGTTTTAGCTTATTTGAGAACCGGCGGTTTTTCATTGACCCGGTTTGATAAACCCGGCCGGGTCATAACTTTAAACAACAAAAACCTTTCTTTCCTCTAAAACTAACAAAACCCTTTTGTCATTTCATTTTCGCTAAACATAAAATTTGTGTTAGGTTAAGTTCTATATTTGTATGGACAAACATATTATATTTGAAAAGTTTATAATTAAGTTGAAAAGTTAAAGTGATGGTGTTGATGTAGTTATGTTTTGATTAAACAACAAATAAGAGTTATAAACTAATGTTGGTATTCTATTAGCTTGATTTAAAAAGTTCATTAGTAAATATAGGATTTTAAAAATACCATATAGTCATCTCATTTTATAAACTAAAACTATAAATTTACTGCAAACTAGAACTAAAAATTGATTGCTTTTGCATTTTTTTTAAATATTTTAGATATGAAAATTAAAGACTAATACCTTATAGAATCATCTTATTTTTACTAGTTATAATACCTGTGCACGCACAGGGTTTTTAAAATTTTGATTTGATTATGTATTATTATCGATTAAAAAATAAACCACTTAACATGTTTCAAATAGTTTTACTTAGTGAACTAAAGATAAAAAAATCATATGTATATATGTTCTAATCTACCTATTATTTTAGGAGAATACTTTTGGGTTAAAAATTATATTTTATTATTCAAGCAAAATCACATGATAATACTTGACTTGCATGAGATATTAGTAATATAGGCTTTTAGTTTTGCAAACCCGTGCTATCAATTTACGATATGTTTTGTAATTGTGGTATTTCTTTTACTTATATTTTCGTTATGTAGTTTTTTTTTTCTTTTTTTTTTTTTTTTTTAGGAGGTGATTCTTATCAAATAAGGATTGTGATGCATGCATTTTTTTTATAATTTAAAGAAAACACCTTCTATATTAAAGAATGATTATCTAACCGATGTGTTTTTGTTTGTTTTTTTTTAATAATTAGTTTTGTATAACGTTTTTAACTGACAGAGATGTTGAGTTTGAGGTTACTATTGTTATTTAACTTTAACTATTGATATCATGTTGTACAAAATGTGCGAATTTAGTGACACATAATGAGCGTTGATGAAGTTAAAATATGCTCCGTAAAGTTTTTAAAATGTTTTTATGGATATCTATATATAAGTTTTAAATAACAATTTCAAGAGTCGTTGTTATAAGTAGAATCGCGTATATTTATTTTCATATCAAAGTAACTCATGCTTACCATTTGTTATTTATATTCTCGTTACTAATAATTTTGCCGTATTTCAAATCCGTGTACGCATAAATTAAACTTTTATATAGTAACATGAGTCCTTATTTAAAAAAATATTCTAATGAATTAAAGTTTAAAACTAATGTTAGTTTAAAAAATATTTAACGTATATTAAAACTAATTCGCATATTTACTAAATTTACTTTAATTGATGAAAAAAAAAAAAAAAAAAAAAAAAAAAAAAAAAAAAAAAAACCTAATACTATTACTCATGTAATTTTAAACAAAGTTAACATTATAAAGTATAGGGGTATAAAGTGTAAGGGGTTAATTGTTTATTATCTAAAGTTATTAAGAAACATGGAGACTTATAATTTTACACTTAACTCTAATATATTTAAAATTCAACCACTAAAGTTTTATTAATTGCCTCCTCTTTTCTTAAGTTTTTATTTTCATAAATTTGACACCTATATTTTTATGAGTTTTTTTTTATCAATCAAATTCTCCACCAAATTTATTAAAGTTTGACCAAAATCAATTCAATTTTGACTTTTTATTGGTCAATCATATTGCTTAATTTCGCTTATGTGTCAAAATCGAGCTCTTCTATTGGTCCAATTTTTTTTTCAATGAGAAGGGTTTTGCAAAAACACTCTAAAATGATGTAATTTTTGTATTATATAAAAGATTGGTTCAATTGAATGTGAGATCAAAATTGCACAAATACATATCAAAGATGTAATGAAAAGTATACATATGTATAGAATCGGTTGGAACCGACGGTTGAACTGGTGAATCCCGTGACCCAGTGGCATGCGTATGCATAGAACCGGTTTGACCCGGCGACTGACCGCTTGACCCAGTGAAATGACGACTTGACCAGTTCAATTAAAAGAGCGGGTTTTAGAACATTGATTACCCTGGTTTGGACTTTTGGATGTATTTTTTATTTTCAAGGAACGTGTGGATTGAACTTACAAGAACCATAAAGTTAGTAGTAGTTAATATGCCTTTTCGATGGTTTTAACTTTTAAGGTTGGGAAATCGTATACAAATCACACAATTCACAATTTCATTGAATACTTGTACCATACTTCAACCTATGCTTTGTTATGCTTGCAATACACCCATTCCAAATGCACTGATTGTAGACTTTTATGATCGAAAAAGTATCACGATCAATAAAAGATATGCAATTTCATTGGCAGAAAAAGTATGTAACTTTTCACCCAAGATAAGTACTCAAGCAGTCAAGCTTATCGTTATAACTCTCGATGCATGATGAAGTGTGACATTTTCAATAACATACGTCTTTTTGCTTTTTCTTAGTTTAAATATAGAGGTCGTAAGTCTAGTAGTTAGAACGATTGATTAAGATTTTCTTTGTAATTTTTTCTAGCTCATTGGTTTTTTTTTATTTTTATTATTATTATTTTTTTCCTAATAGGGTTATGGTACACAAAAGTTACTAAAGTTTACCAGAAATTTGTCCTAAAGAAATATAGTTTTATTTTGTTCATCCAGGCTACTCAACTTTTGCAACCGGTTATAAATGTTACTATGTTTTTGATAACCAGATATAAAAGGTAAAAATCCTATGTGGCTTAGTTTTTAATTACAAAACGGTCCTTGTGGTTTGTCTTGTTTCACGGATTTTGTCCCTAGACCACTAATTTTGTTGGTTTGACCGTTTTAAATCTGTTTTTGTACTTTTTCGTCTGTTTTGATATGTTTTCATCCGTTTTTATACGTTTTTATCTGTTTTCAACCGTTTTTACACTTTTCGTTTGTTTTTATACGTTTTCATCCATTTTTATACGTTTTCGTCCGCTTTAGACGTTTCCGTCCATTTTTTATCTGTTTTTATCCGTTAACCCTTCCACTAAAATGGTTGAAAACAAATAAAAGCGGATGAAAACGTAAAAAATGGATGAAAACGTATAAAAACGGACGAAAACGTATAAAAACAGTTGAAAACGAATAAAAACATATGAAAACGAATAAAATCGGATGAAAACGTATAAAAATAGACAAAAATGAAACTATATTACCTTGGGTTCAGTAACACAAAACCCATAAACATGGGTAACATGTATGAACAAAATGAAATTATATTACCTTAGGACAATTTTTTTGGAAACTTTAGTAATTTTTCTATAAGGTGAAAGTTTCGTCAAGCCACCGTGGCATGGGTGACGGGCTAATAGCCGGTAACCCTTCCACTAAATAACCTTAGTGTCGCCGTTTTACACGTATAATGACCAAATTAACAAACCCGTATACATAGGTAACCTGGTTGAACGAAATGAAACTATATTTTCTTAGGACAAATTTTTTATAAACTTTAGTAGTACCATAACCCTTCCTAATATATATCACCGTTAAGTAAAATGAAAGTACTCAAGCTTCAATATGAGATTGTGTATATCAACAAAATTTGCCCATTATTTAGGTGTATCTGCCTTGACTATATGAATATGGATGAAACATAAATTTGTCCAAAAAGGTAAGTTGCTTAGAAATTGTAAGAAAAAGACATGCCAAACGGTTGCAAGAGTCAAAACCATTCACTTTTACAGAAAAAGATAATCAAAAGTTTATTATAGAATGTTACTTAAATATGTGAAATGATTAGTACCCATGAACAGATTTACATTCTTTGTTCGCTTATCGGTTCCTGTGAGAATGAATAAGATTGTAACATTAATGCTGGTAGCACTAGTTGCGTTCTCACAAACCAAACCAAGTTTGTGTGATAATGAACCTCTTGTTCTCGGGTACTATGAAGAAACATGTCCGTTGTTGGAAGAAATTGTTCGACGTCAAGTAGAAATTGCGGTTCTTAAAGAACCAAGAATGGCTGCTTCACTTCTTCGCCTACATTTCCATGATTGTTTCGTCATGGTAAAGCTTCTACGTACATTTGTTTTTCATTTTAACTCTGTGGGTCCCTTGTTCATGTTTTTAAACATGCAAATGGGATCTACAAAATGGAATCTTGTTATTTAACAATGAGATGGTGTAGGGGTGCGACGCTTCAGTTCTACTAGATGATCATGAAGGTGTAGAAAGTGAAAAGAAAGCGGGAGCTAACTTGAATTCGTTAAGGGGATTTGAAGTCATTGATGAGATCAAGTACCTTGTTGAAGAAGCGTGTCCTTGCACCGTGTCTTGTGCAGATCTTCTAGCCGTTGTTGCTCGGGATGCTGTAGCTCTGGTTAATTTCTTTACATTTATATATACTTTATTAAAACTGAGTCCTCTAGGCAATAAAATATTTCCCTAGTAAAAGCCACCATATGTCTATATCTTTTGCATTGCGAAAAAAATTAACAAAATATAGAGAACTTAACATGTTCCAAAGTGAGTGTTCTAAAGTTTTTTACTGGTTTACTATTTCTTTTACCTGAAACACGTTCTCTTTATGTCGAAAGAGAGGTGGGCCCGAGTGGAATGTATATTTAGGAAGGAGAGACTCCATGAAAGCAAGTTTGAATGGTGCAAATCAGTTACTTCCTGCTCCTAATTCTTCTTTAGAAACTCTCATTGCCAACTTTCGATATCAAGGTCTTAACATTCAAGACCTGGTTGCTCTTTCAGGTGAGTTACACTCATTCTCTTATTTGTTTTTCTAACAACAAAATGAGATAATTGACTCATTTTTATAACACCCTCCCATCCTGAGACTTTAGCATAACTGTAATTAGCTTTTCGTGTTCTACTTGTCCTCATGAAATAGGTAGCCACACAATTGGGAAGGCACAATGCGAGAGTTTTAGGCAAAGAATCTACGACAATGATGACTCAGAGAAAAACTCGTATCATCACCACCACAATGACAACGAATTCCAAAGAGTGTTAAAATCAATATGTCCTAAATCAGGAAAAGACAACACACTTGCACCACTAGATATTGCAACCCCATATAGATTTGACAATCATTATTTTCAAAACATCAAACAAGGACAAGGACTCCTAATTTCTGACAATGTGTTAATTTCTGAAGACATAGAAGGGGAAATACGAGACCTAGTATGGGAATTTGCCTCGGATGAAAAAAGGTTTTTTGGCATGTTCGCGGATTCATTGATCAAAATGGGGAATATACATGTACTTACGGGGCAACAGGGTGAAATCAGGAAGAACTGTAGGTTCATCAATACCTAAGATCAGAGTGTGATGTTATATATATGTATTATTTTGTGATCATTGTTTTTTAGTATTTTATAAGACGACTTGATCATCCCTTCATTACATATGAGTAAGTTTTTTATATATGCCTATATGGATTTAAAAAAAAAAAAAAAAAAAAGAAAAAAGAAAAGAAAAAAGAAGAAGCTGATCATTTTGGAGGAAATATGTGGTGGACACTAACCTGAGTAGACCGGTGATGTATCCAATCTGGACCATAAGTTTATTATCGTCTTTCACATATTGTCCTTTGTGTGGGGACGATGAACCACTCAACGTTGCTGGTTATCAACCTTTTGCAAAAGAATATAAAACACAACTAAAGTTAAACATTATTTGCTCCATAATGTAAAACAATTGCATATCATTTTTTAATTTTTCTATCATTACTTGTTATGTTACAAATCATATTATAAGTTAACAATGGTTATTTTTTCTCAAACCATAGTTAAAATATATTTACCTTTTATTTTAATATTAATGACATCTTCTTGCCGCCAATGGTATAATCTATGCTGATGCAAAACTAGTTAACTAGGTCAACAAGGATAAAAATTCATTTGATCAGCAGGCCTGCAAGAAGGCATCTGTTTTTTAAAATTTTATGATCCTAAAATGCATATAAAGTTCATTTGACAAACATATAGTCATATATTTTTATAAACACCTACTCGAATTAGACAAGTGAGTCGTACGCCAAAGGCGATGGAAGATAATACGAATGAGACCATCAACAGATCAGAGTATGGTGGTTCTATTCCGGTTGATAACGTACAAGCACTTGCTTCTTCTAAGGACTTGAAATACATTCCTAGTCGTTATATTAGACCCGAGATTGAATTGGATGAGGTTTTGACTGATGAATCACTTCAGATTCCAGTGATCGACATAAGCAAACTTGCTGGTGTAGGACAACCTGGATATGATGAATTAGAGAACCTTCATGTTGCTTGTATAGATTGGGGATTTTTTCAGGTAACTAATCAAGTGAATATTAATTTTGAATAATGAAAATGGTTTCTACATATGCCCAAATTATGTGTGAACTATAGCAACATACTACAGAATCACTTGTAAAATACAAAGTCAAACACCCTTAAGTTATTAATCATGAGTTCAAAAAATGTGAAACAGTTGATAAATCATGGGATATCAGAATCCATAGATGCAATGAAGAAGGTTACACATGAATTTTTCAACCTGCCACTAGAGGAGAAGATGAAATGTGCGCAAATTCCAAATAACATTGAAGGTTATGGTCAAGCATTTGTTGTTTCACAAGAGCAAAAACTTGATTGGGGTGACATGCTCTTCATTCTACCATTGCCAATCCCTCAAAGAAACATGATGTTTTGGCCTCAAAACCCCAATTCATTCAAGTAAGTTTTTCTTTTCTTTTTTTCGATATAAAATCTGATTCATTGGGTTCGTTAAAGGGTCACATTAAGTTATACGTGCGGGTAAATATATATAGGCTTTGATCTGCACAAAGAAACTTTTGTCCAAAGTTCTAAACATATATGACTACAAAACATTAACATTTCATAAAGTATTATTCATATTCGGCTTAAGATTATGTTTAATAAGTAGCTTATGGCTTATGACGAATAAACTCGTATGGCATGAATAGGGGCTTATCAATCCTCCCTTATATAAGCTTATTATATTATTATTCAAAAACTTCAATAAGCTTATTATAATGGTATAAGCTGAAAAGCTCTACAGAAAGGCTAAAAACAAACACCCACTACTTAAGCTTAAATTGAATTTGAGATTATATCACTCAATTTGAGTACTGCTTTTAAGAACAGTTATGGTTTCCTTTGCATTTATGTTGACCAGGACAACCTTAGACAAATACTCAGACACTCTATATGGTATTTCGATGAAACTATTTAAGTTAATATCGATAAACCTTGGAATCAAACCTGAAGCAATTACCAAAATGTTCGAGAATTGTACACAAGGTATCAGAATGAACTACTATCCGCCATGTCCCGAGGCAAAAAAGGTTTTAGGGTTGACACCACACTCGGATGCAACCGGGCTAACTCTCCTGGTTCAAGTCAATGACGTTCAAGGCTTACAAATCAAGAAAAACTCTAAATGGGTGCCTATCAAACCCCTTCCTGGATCAATTATTGTCAACATTGGTGACGTCATGGAGGTAATTTTTATTAATCAAAAATTGTAAAATGGTAGCAATATTAATGGGTCAAAATGGGTAATTTTCAAGCTCGAGTTGCAACCACAAACACTTCTTGGTCATTTAAAAAACAAAAAAGCTGGTCTGCAAATAATCACCTGATCATCACTTGCTCATTTTTGTTGGGTCACACGCACTTTAGATATTACAAATAGATTTACATTCTGATATTCAACAGATAGTGAGTAATGGAGAGTACAAAAGTATCGAGCATAGGGCTCTTGTTAACTTTGAAAACGAGAGGCTCTCAATAGCTGCATTTCATAGTCCCGGCATTGAAGCAAAGATTGGACCTTTGACAGACCTCGTCAAGAATAACACTGCAAAGTACAAGACAATTGGTTCAGAGGATTATGTGAAGTTGATCATTAACAGCAAACTTGACGGCAAAAGTCTAATTGATCAAATGAGGATCTAATAAAAACACTTGTTTGTGGAAACAAGTCAAAATGACAATGTAATCAAGGTTTATAAGAAAGTAGCAACCATCTTCTACTTGGTCTACAGTGACAGTGGAAATCTTCGGTGACGGTTTAAGTTCTCTCAGAACAATTACTATTTGTAACTTATTTTGCAGAACCATTACCATTTTAAAGGTTATACTAAAATGGGTTCACATGTTTTACATTGGCTCAAATCAAACACAACCTGTTTATTAAACAGGTTGACAAATTTTCCACAACAGTTCATCCACAAAAAGGTGTAGATTGGCGGGAACACCCTGACCCCGGATGCCTTTAGGCACCAGCCATTGTCCACCCCACAAGGAATAACTCCGGGCAAGGTCTAGTGGGGCACCAACTGGAGTGAGCCGAGACTCTCGGACTCTTGAGCTCTTATCCACAAAGTCTCTCCAATGAGCCCATAGGTTTTATGGAGGTGGGTACATATCTGGAAGCAAAGTGCCAGGGATGGAATTCGAACCCGAGTCTATTGACTCAAGAATGAAAGCCCCACCCAATGGACCAATGCCCCAATGGTCACAACAGTTCATCTATTTTGACTATTAAGTAATTTTCCACGACAGTTCATCTATTAATTAATCTATTAACTTATTAAGTATAATACAGATTTCAGACTCATTTAAGATAACAAATAAACATTCTGTCAAATTTGAGACTAGCATCGGGTGACAAACAACCCTTAGCAACATATAACATACCATAGCATCAGAGTGGTTTAAAAAAACATGTAAGTAACACTATGAGGTGATGATCCATTTCATGTATCTTTTGCCAATTGTTGATAGGTACCAAAAAGAAATTCTTAGTATCAAAAGAAGTTATATTTGTGTATTCGACCAAATACAAACAATGTAAACTCTATTTAATATAATTCTAATTGCAAACTATCATCGGGTGACCTAAAATTCTGTTTTGCAATCTATCACCGGATGACCAGATCATACATAAAAGCAAACTGAACCACATATTAGCATCAAAGTAGTAACAAAAAAAAAACACAAACTCTTAGAGGCATAATAAGTGTCACAAAGTATCACTCTCATTACGTGTCATATGTCTTTTAGTATCAAGAGATTCATCATTTGCCAACCTTGATGAATTTTGATATAGAAAGAAAAAGCTGATAGGTCATATGGATGAGAGGCCGAGACTTGAGACAAAAATGAGGCTCGTTATGTTGCTGGAACCCTACAATTGGCAGGTTGGAATGAAGAGAACGAAACAAATTCTAGAGTAAATCACACCGTTCATCCCTATGGCTGTACCAAATTCGCATGTTTGGACCCAATTTCAAAATAAATGCACTAGACGTCCCCAACATCTCCATTTTGCTTTGCCGGTGATCCTTTTGACTAACAGAAAATGCTAGATAGACCCTTTATCTTCACATACACCGACTTCTTCAAAACACACAAACAACTTCAAATTGAATCCAAACACCCGTCATCAACATCTACACAAACGCCACTTTTTTACTCGAATATCAAAACTCATCACGTACCACTCCCACTTGATCAAGTCCAGTAGCAACTTCAAAAGCAATCTTACTTCTAATCTCCCATGTTAATTGAGATCTTTCCTCCATGTTAACCGTATAGGTTAGGCCAAAGGCGATGGAAGATAATACGAATGAGACCATCAACAGTCAGAGTATGGTGGTTCTATTCCTCTTGATAATGTACAAGCACTTGCTTCATCTAAGATCAGATCAGAGTATGGCGGATTCATTGATCAAAATGGGGAATATAGACGTACTTACGGGGCAACATGGTGAAATCAGGAAGAACTGTAGGTTCATCAATACCTAAGATTAGAGTGTGATGTTATATATGTATTATTTTGTGATCATTGTTTTTTTGTATTTTATAAGACGACTTGATCATCTCTTCATTACATATGAGTAAGTTTTTTATATATGCCTATATGAAAAAAAAAAAAAAAAAAAAAAAAAAAAAAAAAAAAAAAAGAAGAAGAAGAAGAAGAAGAAGAAGCAGCTGATTTTGGAGGAAATATGTGAGTGGACACTAACCTGAGTAGACCGATGTTGTAACCAATCTGGACCATAAGCTTATTATCGTATTTCACATACTGTCCTTTGTGTGGGGGCGATGACCACTCAACGTTGCTGGTTATCAACCTTTTGCAAAAGAATATAAAACACAACTAAAGTTAAGCATTATTTGCTCCATAATGTAAAGCAATTGCATATCATTTTTTAAGTTTTCTATCATAATTACTTGTTATGTTACAAATCATATTATAAGTTAACAATGGTTATTATTTCTCAAATCATAGTTAAAATATATGTACCTTTTATTTTATTATTAATGACATCTTCTTGCCGCCAATGGTATAATCTATGCTGATGCAAAACCAGGTCAACAAGGATACAAATTCATTTGACCAGCAGGCCTGCAAGAAGGCATCTCTTTTTAAAATTTCAATGATCCTAAAATGTATATAAAGTTCATTTGATAAACATATAGACATATATATTTATAAACACCTACTCGAATTAGACAAGTGAGTCGTATAGGTTAGGCCAAAGGCGATGGAAGATAATACGAATGAGATCATCAACAGATCAGAGTATGGTGGTTCTATACCTGTTGATAACGTACAAGCACTTGCTTCTTCTAAGGACTTGAAAGACATTCCTAGTCGTTATATTAGACCAGAGATTGAATTGGATGTGGTTTTGACCGATGAATCACTTCAGATTCCAGTGATCGACATAAGCAAACTTGCTGTTGCAGGACAACCTGGATATGATGATGAATTAGAGAACCTTCATGTTGCTTGTCGAGATTGGGGCTTCTTTCAGGTAACTAATCGAGTAAACATTAATTTTGTGTAATGAAAACAGTTGCTATATGCCTAAATTATGTGTTAAGTATAGCAACATACTACATGATCACTTGTAAAATACAAAGTCAAACACCCCTAATCATGACTTCAAAAAATTTGAAACAGGTGATAAATCATGGGATATCAGAATCCATAGATGCAATGAAGAAGGTTACACATGAATTTTTCAACCTACCATTAGAGGAGAAGATGAAATGTGCGCAAATGCCAAATACAATTGAAGGTTATGGTCAAGCATTTGTTGTTTCACAAGAGCAAAAACTTGATTGGGGTGACATGCTCTTCCTTGTACCGTTGCCAATCCCTCAAAGAAACATGAGATTTTGGCCTCAAAAACCCGATTCATTCAAGTAAGTTTTTCTTTTCTCTTTCTTGAAATGAAATCTGATTCATTGGGTTCGTTAAAGGGTCGCATTAGGTTATATGTGCAGGTAAATATATATAGGGTTATCTGCTTTCATAAATTATTATTCATATTCGGCTTAAGAATATGTTTAATAAGTAGCTTAAGCTTATGGCTTATGACGAATAAACTCATAAGCCATGAATAGGGGCTTATCAAACCTCCCTTAAATAAGCTTTTTATATTATTATTCAAACACTTCAATAAGCTTATTATAATGATACAAGCTGACATGTTCTGCAGAAAGGCTAAACAAACACCCCCTATTTAAGCTCAAATCGAATTTGAGATTATATCGCTCACTTTGTTTGCTCTACTACTTTTAAGAACAGTTCTGGTTTCCTTTGCATTTATGTTGACCAGGACAACTTTCGACAAATACTCAGACACTCTATATGGCATTTCGATGAAACTGTTTGAGTTAATATCGATAAACCTTGGAATCAAACCTGAAGCAATTACCAAAATGTTCGAGAATTGTACACAAGGTATCAGAATGAACTACTATCCGCCATGTCCTGAGGCAAACAAGGTTTTAGGGTTGACACCACACTCGGATGCAACCGGGCTAACGCTCCTTGTTCAAGTCAACGATGTTCAAGGCTTACAAATCAAGAAGAACTCGAAATGGGTGCCTATTAAACCCCTTACTGGATCAATTATTGTCAATATTGGGGACGTCATGGAGGTAATTTATTAATCAAAAAAATGTAAAATGGTAGCAATATTGATGGGTCATAATGGGTACCTTTCTAGCTGGAGTTGCAACCACAAACACTTCTTTTGTCCATTTTCAAAAACTGGTCTGCAAATAATCACCTGATCATCACTTGATATTTTTTGTTGGGTCACATAGTTTAGAATTAGACGTTTTATGTTCCTATATTCAACAGAGTAATGGAGAGTACAAAAGTATCGAGCATAGGGCTGTAGTTAACTATGAAAACGAGAGACTGTCAATAGCGGCATTTCATAATCCCGGCATTGAAGCAATGATTGGACCTTTGACAGAGCTCGTTAAGGATAACACTGAAAAGTACAAGACAATTGGTTCAGAGGATTACGTGAAGTTGATCATCAACAGCAAACTTGACGGCAAAAATCTAATTGATCAAATGAGGATCTAATAAAAACACTTATTTGTGGAAACAAGTCAAAATGACAATTTAATCAAGGTCTATAAGAAAGTCAGTAACAATCTTCTACTTGGTCAGTGACAATGGAAATCTTCAGTGATGGTTTAAGTTCTCTCTAAGAACTATTACTATTTGAACTTATTTTCAGAACCATTACCATTTTAAAGGTTATGCTAAAACGGGTTCACATGTTTTAAATTGGCCCAAATCAAACACAACCCGTTTATTAAATGGGTTGATATGTTGTTGACCCATACCTAAAAGTAATTTTCCCCAACAGTTCATCTATTAATCTATTAAGTATAGATTTCAGACTCATTTAAGAGAACAGATAAACATTCTGTTAAATTTCAGACTAGCATCGGGTGACAAACAACCCTTAGCAACATAAAACACACCATAGCTACAGAGTGATTTCAGAGGGGAAAAAAAAAAACCAAACCAACACTATGAGGCGATGATCCATTTCGTGTGTCTTTTGCCAATTGTTGATAGGTACCAAAAACAAATTCTTAGAATCAAAAGAAGTTATATTTGTGTATTCGACCAAATACAAACAATGTAAACTCTATTTAATATAATTCTAATTGCAAACTGTCATCGGGTGACCTAAAATTCTGTTTTGCAATCTATCACCGGATGACCAGATCATACAAAAAAGCAAACTGAACCACATATTAGCATCAAAGTAGTAACAAAAAAAAATATACAAACTCTTAAGAGGCATAAAAAGTGTCACAAAGTATCACTCACATTACGTGTCATATGTCTTTTAGTATCAAGAGATTCATCATTTGCCAACCTTGATGAATTTTGATACAGAAAGAAAAAGCTGATAGGTTATCATATGGATGAGAGGCCGAGACTTGAGACAAAAATGAGGCTCGTTATGTTGCTGGAACCCTATGGCTGTACCAAATTCTAGAGTAAATTACACCGTTCGTCCCTATGGCTGTACCAAATTCGCATGTTTGGTCCCAAATTCAAAATAAATGCACTAGGCGGCCCCAACGTCTCCATTTTGCTTTGCCATTAGTCAATGCTAGTTAAACCCGTGCCGTTCACGTAAGGGCAAATTGATCATTTCGAGAATAACAGTGATTTTTCTCTTCTTTCACTTCATCTTCCCCTTTATCTTCAACAACACCACCTCCACTTATTTTTCTAGCTTTCCCTTCAACCTTTATCTACCACAACCATTTTCACATACACCTACTTCTTCAAAACACACAAACAACTTCAAATTGAATCCAAACACCCGTTGTCAAGATCTACAAAACCCCACTTTTTTACTCGAATATCAAAACTCATCACCACTCCCACTTGATCAAGTCCGGTAGCAACTTCAAAGGCGATGAATGATAATACAAAGGAGACCATCACCAGACCAGAGTATGGTGGTTCTATTCCTGTTGATAACGTACAAGCACTTGCTTCATCTAAGGACTTGAAAGACATTCCTAGTCGTTATATTAGACCCGAGCTGAGAATGAATTGGATGTGGTTTTGACCGATGAATCACTTCAGGTTCCAGTGATCGACATAAGCAAACTTGCTGTTGTAGGACAACCTGGATACGATAATGAACTAAATAACCTTCATGCTGCGTGTAGAGATTGGGGCTTCTTTCAGGAAATTAATATATAAAAATTAGTTTGAGTAATGAGAAAGTTACTATATTATGTGTGTCTTATGAATTTAGGGTATTTGTTATTGTAGTGTTTGAAAGTAATTAGCACGTTACAATGAATCCTAAGTTACGAATAAACTATAAATGTCAACAGTTGATAAATCATGGGATATCAGAAAGCATTGATGCATTGAAAATGGTTACACATGAGTTCTTCAAGTTGCCATTAGAGGAGAAGATTAAATGCGCTCAAATGCCGAAAAACATTGAAGGTTATGGACTTATGGTCAAGCATTTGTTGTTTTACAAGAGCAAAAACTTGATTGGGGTGACGTGCTCTACCATCTACCATTTCCAATACCTCAAAGAAACATGAAGTTTTGGGCTCAAAACCCCGAGTCATTCAAGGAAGTTTTTCTTTTCTTTTGTTTCGATAAAATCTGATGCATTGGGTTCGTTAAAGGGTCGCATTAGGTTATACGCGTGGGTAAATATATATAGGGTTATCTGCACAAAAAAAACTTTAGTCCAAAGTTCTAAATATACATGACTACAAAACAATAACATTTCAATAGAAATGTGCTTTCATGAAGTATATTAGGTGCATTTAGGGAGTGTTTGTCTAGGCATATATTTTGGGCTTAAGATTATGTTTAATAAGTAGCTTACGGCTTATGACTATAAACTCATAAGCCACAAAACGGGCTTATCAAACCCCCCTTGTATAAGCTTATTATAAGATTATGCAAAAACTTCAATAAGCTTATTATAATGATATAAGCTAATAAGCTCTACAGAAAGGCTAAAAACAAACACCCCCCTACTTAAGCTCAAATCGAATTTGAGATTACATCGTTCAGTTTGTTTGTTCTACTACTTTTAGTCTTTTAAGAACAGTTTTGGTTTCCTTCGCATTTTTGTTGACAAGGACAATCTTAGACAAATACTCAGACACTCTATATGGCATTTCGATGAAACTGTTTAAGTTAATATCGATAAACCTTGGAATCAAACCTGAAGCAATTACCAAAATGTTCGAGAATTGTACACAAGGTATCAAAATGAACTACTATCCGCTGTGTCTCGAAGCAAACAAGGTTTTAGGGTTGACACCACACTCGAATGCAACCGGGCTAACTCCCCTGGTTCAAGTCAATGACGTTCAAGGCTCACAAATCAAGAAAAACTCTAAATGGGTGCCTATCAAACCCCTTTCTGAATCAATTATTGTCAACATTGGCGACATCATGGAGGTAACTTTTATTAATCGGGTCTTTAATAAATTTTGGGACTAGATAAAACTTCAAACTACAAAGTCAAAACCATCACCGGGTGATGAACGATCCTTAGCAAACAAATCACATTTACCAAATATTTCATAAAGAAACGCTAGACTTAGACTCGGTCACAAAATTCACACAAAAAATCCACTCGCCGACACCAATCACCCGCTGACACATCAGCAAGTGAATTTTTTGTGTCAGCAAGTGGATTTTTTGTGGCTTTCAGTATCTTACAAGGTCGCAACTCACAAAGATGTGTGTTTGTGAATCTTTTACATGAGACGTTTGCTAAGAATTGAATGTCATCTGTTGATAGTCTAAACTTGAGATCTTCAAATAAACAAAACTTTGTTAGATTCTCTTCAACAGAAACAAAGTTTGAAAATACATGATTGTGGTAACAAACTCGAAAAAAAAAGTACATGCATCAGTTCTCCAAGGTGTTGTACATCAATGAATGCATTCAGACGCAAATTACCCATTTGACAATAAAAGATTCATCATATGCCAATATCTTTTAAAAAAATAAAAATTAACAAAAAATACAAAATTGAAAGATCAATTATAAGCGATCAGAACCTGTCGGGATTCAATGTTTAACATCAATTAAATTTTATCAGTGGTAAAAATACCATTGAATTTATCGTCACCTCGCTTCAACTAAATTTAAATAAAAAAAACATTTGTACATAAAAAACCATAAATAAACGGTAAAAACATCAACATGAACAAAAACAACCATTTGAATAACAAAGAAACAAGCGACAAAAATACTGTAAAAAGTGTCCAAAGCTCTAATTATGTGTTGAATGTCTTTCGGTATGCAAAAAGATCTGAGTTTTATACTAAAAATTTGCAAAAATAAATAGGCATCAGTTCTCCAAGGTGTTTTAGCATCAAGGTATGCATTCAGACGCAAATTACCCATTTGTCAATAAGAGATTCATCATATGCCAGTAATAACATATAAAAAAATAAACAAAACGTTAGAAAGATTTATAAAAAAAACGACTATAAGCGATCAGAACCTGTCGGGATTCAATGTTTAACATCAGTTATTTATCAGTGGATTGACAGACCATTGAATTTTATCGTCACCTCGCTTAAACATCCTTTTAAAAAAAATGAGAAAAAAAAAGTACAAAAACATAAAATAAATAAACGCTCAGAACTTCTTAGAGGTTTGCTACCATCATCAACAAGATTAAATCTTGTCTCCAGAGCAGGTATGTTTTCATCATAGCGAAAATAAACAAGCATGTAGATCTAAAATAATAGATGTGTTTGAAGAAGAAGTTAAATGAACAAATTAATGAAAGTAAAAGACAGAGATTGTGAGATGATGAATAAGATGTTGCAGAGAGGATGAGGCATAAATAGAGGCAGGTGGATGGTTTTGTAACGGCGCTCAAAACCCTAAAATTGGTGAGCTGAAAACATGTTGTTCGGGCCTTATCTGCGGCCCATTAAGACTTGAGATATTGTTGTTGGGTTCATTCCAATATATAGACCAAGAGAACAAGGCATCCAATTAGGGGTGTTCACGGTTCGGTTAATTAACCGAATAAACCGAAAATCGAACCGAACCGAACCGAAATAAAACCGAACCGAACTTGTTAAAACCAAACCGAACCGAATTAAAAATTCGGTTTTCGGTTTGTATATGAGTTTAGCTATCTGAACCGAAAACCGAATTTATATAAATATATATATTTTTTATATATATTTATATTATTTTAAATATAAAAAATATCCATTAAAATTTTATAATAATATAAAAAAACACATTTTTATGCTTGAAATATTTTTTTCCCCAAAAATATATATAATTAAATTCAAAAAAAATATAAATAGTGTAATTTAAGTAAAAAGTTCGGTTTTTGGTTTTGACCCATAACCGAACCGAACTTCGGTTCGGTTATAGATATTTTTGGTTCGGTTCGGTTTTCGGTTATGACCCAAATTTTTTTTTTTAACCGAACAACCCGAACCGAATAAACCGATTAACCGATAACCGAACCGATAAACACCCCTACATCCAATGACTTTTGGGCATTTTATAATTGTGCAATGTGCAAATTGTATTTTATAAGTTTAGGCGCTCATCAGTATGTATCCTATACTTTTCTAACATAAATATCCTTCCCAATAGAAATTTATAACACATCACAAAAGATACTCACTCACTCATAAAAAAGAGGATAACGAATGCAAACTGAATGGCGATGACACCTATAACATGTTGGGGTTGTGCAGTATAATGGTGATTGTGGTGGCATAGGGTGCAAAGTGGCCCTATAACATGGCTATACTACACTGCGCTCTTTAAAGACTTGCGGCTTTTCAAGATCAACGATGAGATAATATTTTAACAAAGGGTTATGTTCACGACTAAGGGACGTACCCAATATTTAGTGAGAAATGAATAGGCTGGCACAAGTGTTTGTTACTTTTAAAATTGTTGTAGCTTATACCATAGTTTTCGAGCTGAGTTCATACAACCCATAGACATACATATATACTACGGCTTCAATCGAGGATTTTGGCTAAAATAGACGAAAGACTAAAAAACCATCAAAACACAAAAAACTTTCTGAAAATACTTTTCACAACTTTGGTATATATAACTTTAAGTTTAAAAGAAATACAATAGCTCCAAAGATCTAAACATGAAAGCAACTAGAAAAGTTTGATTATCATATATAAGCATTGCCACATCACTATCACTATGCTTACAATCAGCATTTCCGAAGTTTAAGACGTTGATAAAATCACATATTTTGCTATAAAAAAAAGTAGCAATCATGTATTGTTTATTTTTATTCCAAAAAGTAAAACACCGAAAACTTAGAAAAGAGACATAAAATACAAAATCTGACACCACAAAAACTCAAAGTCGACAACCTACCTTTCTAACAAAGTCAAAATCAATGACAACACCAAATTACATACCACAAACCACAACATCACAATTCACAAGGCTATCGAAACACCACAGAAGAAGAAAAAAATATATATATATATATACAAGATTGGAAACAACATTATGGACCCAGAGGAAACACATTGAAAATGACCCACGATAGGCAATTCCAAAACCAAGACCCCACTATACTCAAAACCAATGTTTTGAAAACCAGGTTTGAAATCGAACCGACCGAATTATCGGACACCGGTTCGACCACAGGGTCAACCCGGTTTTTAATTTATTATTTTTTTATTTTTTCGACCGGGTCAACCGGTTCAACCGCCGGGTCAACCGGTTCGACCACCGGGTTGACCCGGATTTTTATTAAAAAGTTTTGAAAAACCAAAACCCGGCCGTGTTTCAAGAATCGGGTTGACCCGGGTCACTCAAAACCCGGGTCTAACCAGTTAACCCGGTTTCCGAAACCCGGGTTTTTTTGCCGGAACCGGTTAACCTGACCGTGTCGACCCGGGTTTCAAAACACTGCTCAAAACACTACGTTTTTGACATGTAAGAAATTTATGTTAAAAGCCAGTAACCAAGACTAATACGACACATTTTTACGAAAACAAACTTATTTTCTTCATCTTACGGAAATGAATCATGGCGCGTTCACTGTGACTTATACGCGTACCGCTCAACGAAACCAATAATCCGACGAAACGTGTTGATTGAGGGAAAAGCAGTCAACTAAATTCAACCACGGATGTGGTCAAACAAGTCAAACTCCTAAGGCTCAATGCTCCGCGGAATACAGGGTTTCCCCGGGTCGTTATGCCCCGACGAGGTGTGATGGTTATTCAAACGGGTCTGTGATCGGGTGAATTTGGATAAAAAGGGATTTGAGATTGATTACACTAAGGAATATACGAAAAAATAGCTTAAATAAGCTATATGAATAAGACGGGAAAGTTACAAAAACCAGAAACGATTAAAACCTAAAACGCGTACGTTTACATTTAAATAAAACGTAAACGTACAAAATAAAACGTGAAAACTGAAATCTGAAAACCCCCAGGGGGTGAAAATGACTTTTTTACAAACTAAAAGGTAAAAGAAATTTTAAAATGAAAATAAAGTTATTAAAATGATTATTTTAATATTTAAATACTAATTAATGAATTAAAACTATTTTAAATCTAATTTAAAATAAACTAAAAATGATAAAGGTTACAAAATAAACTAAAAACTTACAAAAATATTTTCTAAACCTTAAAAAGAACTTGAAGAAAGTATAAAAAATAAAAATAAATGTTTTTGTCTTTTTATGAGTTTTTTATTAATTAAAAACTATTTATATTAATTAAACTAATTAAACTATTTTAAATTAAAAATAATACTAATTTAACTTAGAAAATTATGGAAAAATTCCTAAAACAATTTTATAACATATAAAAGCTAGGAAAAATATAAAAACTAGGTACTACTTTATAAAAATTAATTATGCTATTTAAAACTTAATTATTAATTAATTATTGATAAAACTAATATTAATTCTAATTAATACTAAATGATACAATAAAAATCTGAGAAAATTATTATAAATACTTTAATATAAGAGGAATTTAATAAAAATATAAAAAAGCTAAGTAATTAATAAAAATTTAAAAATGGAAATTAAAATTAGATTACATTAAATAGAAACTATCACTTAATTTTAAATTGTTTTTTCTTGGTTTTTCTTTTACAAACTTATTTAAATACTAAAAATAGAAAACTTTTACAAACACAACTTTTTTAGATATTAGAAATAAGCACTAAGAGTGCTTATTAGCTTAACAGTTGACTTTGGTCAACTATTGGGGCTTTAAGCTAAAAAATAAGCCACATGGGGCCCACAAGGGTAAAATAAGCTACGAATAAGTTAAAAGGACCAAAATAAGTTGGAAGGAACAAGTTAAGCCCTCAGAATAAGCCAAATAAGCTGATTTAGCACTTTGAGAACCTTGCTCAATCACATAAAAAGGGACACACTTAGTGACTGTCTAGGGGGCACACTAGGGGGATTGGGGGCACAAAATTGGTTGCAATGGAGAGCCTCCTACCTAGGGAGTTCAAAGAACTAGGATTTGAGCACTGGGACCCACTAGGGTAGACTGCAGCCACCACCAAAGTAGTGGTGGTAGGCTGATGTGTTGTGCAGCAGGGGATGACAGTCCCCCTGCATGTGTGTTTGGGGCAAAGTGGGGCCCAGCAAAAAAATCACAAAATTATAGAAATGGTGGGAACTTAAAGATGAGCTGAGACACTTCAATTAGGAACAAATTTCACAGTTAGAAAGCAAACACAAAATTCAGAATAATTCAAGCTATATTTGCAAAAAAATAAGAAAATGCACTTTTGACTATTTCTAAAAACTACTTAGTTTGACTTTAACCAACTTTTAATGATCCTACTTAACTGAGATAGTTGTATTAAACTACAAAAAGTCCAAATCAAGCTACATAAACAGCTTAAGCACAGATATGGGTGTGTTGTGGGTCTCAAATCTCAACAGTAAACAGTTTAAGCAACTTATATGATGATTTTGACTTTCTAAGCTAAAAGTGCAATCTAGTTGACATACCTAGACCTAATATGACCTAACAATACTAATGGTGCAGAAAAACAAGCCAAGTGACGGCTTACACCAACAGAACAGTGCACAACCAAACACCCCTTAATAGACAGTTTTAAAAATCTAAATGAAGCAATCAAAGATTTGAACTATGAAACTGAGAAACAAACTTATACAAGTCAATAATGAACACAAATAGATATGTATAAACAATAATAACCAACACTGATAACTTAACTTAGATTATGCAAATGAAAAAAAAGTGAAATAAGCCTTACAACAGGTTCAGATGAGAAGCAAGTGAGAATCAGACCAAAGATAACCTCCTATGCTCCCATGAGCTTCTAAAATCATATGAACATCCACAATCTACCATGTGCACCAGCTTGACCTTCAATAACTAGTTTGTAGCTTTTTGAGTATTTGAGAATAAGACAGTACCATTTAGCTGTGGAGCTCATCAATAGCTATCAGGAAAACTAGACTAGGCTCACAGGAACTAATATAAGCTCATACAAGCCTATACTCAGCTTATTGCTACCTACACAACAACTGTTACCAACATTCAAGATTTAATAAAGTTTTGAGAAAGAAAAGCATAAACTGAACTTGAAAATGAAACTTGTATTAAGATTTGTAAAAGGATTCAGTTACACTGATGATACTACTACATTAATTTTAAGCTAAGAAAAACATTGAAAAGGGACAATTACATTAAATTGACAATCTACACTACACTATAACTACTACTACTCTAATAATTCTTCTTCCTTGCTTCTTTTTTTTTTCTTTTATAAGCCCTGGGGTTCTCTGCTATCTTTCCCACTCTCTTTTCAACCCTTGGATGGTCTCCATGTAATCCCAACCGTTTAAATCTGCTTTTGGCGCCAAATGGGAAAGGGCAGTTGAGTGGGTTTGGTGGGATAATTAATGAGGAGGGGGGGTTGAATGTAGGTGAGAATTTAATGATAGTTGGTGATACAGTGGAGGAGGGGGGAGACAAGTTCCTAGGATTAGGGATGAGTTTAGGGACGATGAACAGTGGTAATGAGAGGTTAGGGATGGTGTTTGACCAAATTTTGACCGGGGGGAGTTATATTTTTGGTGTGGGTCGGATGTGGTGAGCTTTGGGTGGTGTTACTGGATCAGGGGTGGAATTGGGTTAAAGGGTGGTTTAGTTTGTTTGTTTTTAATATTTAAGGGTCCATTTGGCAAATAGTAAACAACAAGGACCATAAATGTAATATTACCAAAAGTTTAGGGACCTGAATTGCAACTTTCCAACATTTATTATAAGGACCAATATTGACAAGTTTGAAAATTATAAAGACCAAAATTACAATTTTCCAAAATTTAAACCCCGAGGACCAAAATTGACATTTTCCAAAGTTTAGGGGTTAAATTTGCCATTTTGTGAAAATCTTTTATCCAAGGACCAATATTGAATATTTTGAATTTCCAATGACTAAAAATGATTTTTCACCCAAAAATATCCCACCAGGGACTAAATCTGCCAAAATCTGAAACTCCAGGGACCAAACTGTAAATTTCCAAAACTTTTTTAATTTTTCACCAAAGGACTAAATATGACAACTTATGATTTCAAAATGACCTTTGGTGATAATTTTCCATATTTTGAATATCCAGGGACTAGTTTTGTAATTTTATGAAAGTTGAGGGACTGAAACTGCCAATTTTGCAAACTTTGTACGCTTTTCATTTGTTTTTGCTCATTTTGCATCTAAAACATATAAAACACAATTTTGAAATATTTTCAGTATTTTGATGCATTACTGAGTATTTTTGTATGTTTTGCAGTTCAGATTTGACCAAAAATGATGAGTGTTTGAGCACTCATCAATCCCCCACACTAAACTATTGCTAGTCCCTAGCAATAACTGTTTTGAAAACTTGATGGATTTTAAACTCTTTACCAAAAGCCATCACTTCTGGAGTAGCCAGGTGTAAGAACTGTGGCACACCTGATAACCGTGTGATTTTGAGCAAACCACCAGCTGTCAACGGATTTGATTAGTCTTTACCAGAAGCCGTTTGCTTCTGGACTAGCCAGCTCTTGATGGAATAGTCAACATCTTGGTGAGCTGATTACCAATTATGGATTTTCCACGGCCTTTACCACAAGCCATAATCTTGTGGGCTAGCCAACTCATTCGCTTTATGGGATATGGGGAGTTGAGGAACCATACAATTTTGGGCAAATTGCAAGCCATAAACAGATTTGAGATGTCTTTACCAAGAGCCGTTTGCTCCTGGACTAGCCAATCCCTTTTGTCGGTTAGACAAGGCGGACTGATTACCACAAAAATTTTGAAGCACCAGTGAAAATTTTTTAAAATTTTTGAAATTTTGGCTAAAAACGGGGGTATTATATAGTAAAATGTGATAAAATTCGCTAGAATAGCGAATACCCCTCCCCCCCCCCCCCCCCACACACACTTAGGATGAATATTGTCCTCAATATTCAAAATCCCGGCTATTATGCCGACATTTTGAACGTAAAAGGGCAACATTACAAGCTAAGCGTGGAAAACACCATTTTGTATTTTCACTTCATTTGTAACCATAGCATGGGGGACTCCCCCACACTTAGGGTGAAAACCCTATATGAATGCTACTGTTTTTGTTTACCGAGTCGCTAGCTTGACTCGACCCCGAATTCATTTGTCCTTGGGGAAGCATGATGTGGAAGAAACAATCTCAATCGGACTTTCATTCAAGATGTTTGGACAAACATTTGAAGCACGCGAAAGTTCCACACCGATGAGATAAAATCCCGGCTCAAGATAATGATACATGAAAATGCCGGGATCAAAGATAATGTCTTCATTCCCGAAGGAATGAAGGACTGGAGAAGTCACCCTGTAGGTGAAGAAAGGTAGAAAGATCTTGATGACAATCAAGATTGATTCATCATCATCAGAAAGAGAATTCATGATTGGTGTATCATGAATCTCATCAGTTAAGCTCGTATGATCTAGACATATAATGGGTGGGAGGGTTGGGATTTTGATATCAATCAAATTCTCAGGGTTGAGAATATTTCCCTCCGGAAAACAAAGATTAACTTTGTCTAGATCAAAGTGAAAGTTATCATACTCCGATGGAGATATGATATGAGTGAGTTCACAGGAGAACTCCTCAAATGTAAATGAATCATATATGGGGAGAGAATTATGAGAATGAGAAGTGGTACTGCCACTAATCTTCTCTCCCATATGATCAAAGCCGAAGGCTTCAAATTCCGGTATAGGATCATCGGAAGAAATGTCACTATCCTTTATGGGGATAGGAGATGAAATAGGTTTCTTTTTGAAAGCCTCGATTTTAGCAATGAGGAGACCGACATTCAATAATGTTGCATGAAGTGCTTCATCCTTGATTTCAGTATCAATCTCATCATTCTCTTCTTCTAAGCTGACTAGCTCGGAAGGTAATTCTTCCATATAAATGATGTCTCCACAAGATAACGAATTGTCATCAGTAGAATCGGAGAACATCTCATCATGATTAGATGGGAAGAACAGAGGAGGAGGAATATCACACATATGGTCAAAAGTCCCCTGTGACTCTCTCGGGATTGGGACAAGGATCTCAACACTAGACTTTATTAATTCGTTCGATTCCTTATTAGGAACAGTGCTAAGATGCTCATCCCCCATGATCAGAGAGTGAGTGTGAACTTCGGGTGTGATAACAGTAGAATCAGGGAGTTGAGAAGGACTAGCATTCATGGATTGTACAAGTTCCATTTGATCTTCTGCTAGTGATTCAGTTATATTCTTTTCTCCCTGTATATCCATGGAAGGAATCACAACTGATGAATCTGGTGAATCTTTTTGAATAATAACAATGTTATCTTCATCATCGTCATCATATAGAGCAGCAAAGCGAAGATTAGCACGTATTTTAGCCGCTCTTTGCTCAGCAAGTAACTCTTCCATGCTCATTTCGTTTCTAGCATCTCGTTCTTCGGCAAGTAATTCCGCCATGGATTTCTCACGAGAATCTTGAAACGATGTAGTAGACAACTCCTCCTTAAATTCTTTAAGTTTCTCAAGAACCTCATGACAAAGGTCTTGCGGGTATTGAGGAGTTGCTTGGGTAATTTGGTATTGTGGAGGTGGGTCTTGAAACGAATAGTCGTAATTGTTACAAGGAAATGGATTCCCTGTTTGACAATCAGAGCTAGTGTGTGGATCTCCACAATACTCACAACAGTAAAACTGATGTGGCTGTGAGTCGTATGTGCTTGAGTCATAATTGTTATCAGGAAACTGCTCATAGACAAGCGTGATGCCTGATAGACAATCAGAACTGTAGTGTGGACCACCACAGTACTCACAACAGTAAAACTGTTGAGTCTGGCTTGGTGTGTCTTGATACGAAGCATCATTGAAATTTGGGTAATATGATTCTTGCTAGTATGAATGTGATGGGTAATCGAAAAAATTTGAAGAGTCGTTGAATGAGTTTTGATTAGGATCATAAGCAAATGAATTACTCGACCCACAAAACAAACAACTCCTGTTTTGAATATCATTACCACATTGCACGCATGTACACCAACGACATGGAAAACCGAAAAGCGGCTCACCACAACCGACACAAGGAACAAAATCTGGAGGTGGGACAAGTGGTGTGCTCTGAGAGCTAGAAATTTCCACCACTTCCGTTATGGTCTCGGGTTTTTGTTTTTGATAAATGTGAAGATTGGGTAAGTCGTTCTTTTCAGTCACTGCCCTAAGCTCAGCACGTTTGCTTGACAAACTGTTAACCGTAAACCGTGAAAGGTTATGATCAAATCTTGAAGGTTTGTCATTAATAGCACGTATCTCGGGCTGTGAAGGGTAGTTGGAAGAATTTGGTGAATCATTGAGAGAATTTGGACTTATGAACAGATTGCACAAAACACAAAATCTGTTACTACAATTATTGCCACATTTCTCACAAATACACCGGAGACAACGAAAGCCGTTCTCAATCGGGCTTTTACAGTGAAAACACGTGTAGCCGAGAGACGCCATAAGAATTATACATGAGATGGGTATAAGATGGTAGAGTCAAATGGATAGAGGGTAAGAAAAAATATTTTTGGGTTTTTATGAAAAGATATGAACAAAGATGGATAAATGTACAATGGAATGAGTTCCAAAATCACTAATCAGAAAACCGTTTAGAATAGCGCGCACACCTCCCCGGCAGCGGCGCCAAAATTTTGATTGAGGGAAAAGCAGTCAACTAAATTCAACCACGGATGTGGTCAAACAAGTCAAACTCCTAAGGCTCAATGCTCCGCGGAATACAGGGTTTCCCCGGGTCGTTATGTCCCGACGAGGTGTGATGGTTATTCAAACGGGTCTGTGATCGGGTGAATTTGGATAAAAAAGGATTTGAGATTGATTACACTAAGGAATATACGAAGAAATAGCTTAAAGAAGCTATATGAATAAGACGGGAAAGTTACAAAAACCAGAAACGATTAAAACCTAAAACGCGTACGTTTACATTTAAATAAAACGTAAACGTACAAAATAAAACGTGAAAACTGAAATCTGAAAACCCCCAGGGGGTGAAAATGACTTTTTTACAAACTAAAAGGTAAAAGAAAATTTAAAATGAAAATAAAGTTATTAAAATGATTATTTTAATATTTAAATACTAATTAATGAATTAAAACTATTTTAAATCTAATTTAAAATAAACTAAAAATGATAAAGGTTACAAAATAAACTAAAAACTTACAAAAATATTTTCTAAACCTTAAAAAGAATTGAAGAAAGTATAAAAAATAAAAATAAATGTTTTTGTCTTTTTATGAGTTTTTTATTAATTAAAAACTATTTATATTAATTAAACTAATTAAACTATTTTAAATTACAAATAATACTAATTTAACTTAGAAAATTATGGAAAAATTTCTAAAACTATTTTATAACATATAAAATCTAGGAAAAATATAAAAACTAGGTACTACTTTATAAAAATTAATTATGCTATTTAAAACTTAATTATTAATTAATTATTGATAAAACTAATATTAATTCTAATTAATACTAAATGATACAATAAAAATCTGAAAAATTATTATAAATACTTTAATATAAGAGGAATTTAATAAAAATATAAAAAAGCTAAGTAATTAATAAAAATTTAAAAATGGAAATTAAAATTAAATTACATTAAATAGAAACTATCACTTAATTTTAAATTGTTTTTTCTTGGTTTTTCTTTTACAAACTTATTTAAATACTAAAAATAGAAAACTTTTACAAACACAACTTTTTTAGATATTAGAAATAAGCACTAAGAGTGCTTATTAGCTTAACAGTTGACTTTGGTCAACTATTGGGGCTTTAAGCTAAAAAATAAGCCATAAGGGGCCCACAAGGGTAAAATAAGCTACAAATAAGTTAAAAGGACCAAAATAAGTTGGAAGGAACAAGTTAAGCCCTCAGGATAAGCCAAATAAGCTGATTTAGCACTTTGAGAACCTTGCTCAATCACAGAAAAAGGGACACACTTAGTGACTGTCTAGGGGCACACTAGGGGGATTGGGGGCACAAAATTGGTTGCAATGGAGAGCCCCCCACCTAGGGAGTTCAAAGAACTAGAATTTGAGCACTGGGACCCACTAGGGTAGACTGCAGCCACCACCAAAGTAGTGGTGGTAGGCTGATGTGTTGTGCAGCAGGGGATGACAGTCCCCCTGCATGTGTGTTTGGGGCAAAGTGGGGCCCAGCAAAAAAATCACAAAATTATAGAAATGGTGGGAACTTAAAGATGAGCTGAGACACTTCAATTAGGAACAAATTTCACAGTTAGAAAGCAAACACAAAATTCAGAATAATTCAAGCTATATTTGCAAAAAAATAAGAAAATGCACTTTTGACTATTTCTAAAAACTACTTAGTTTGACTTTATCCAACTTTTAATGATCCTACTTAACTGAGATAGTTGTATTAAGCTACAAAAAGTCCAAATCAAGCTACATAAACAGCTTAAGCACAGATATGGGTGTGTTGTGGGTCTCAAATCTCAACAGTAAACAGTTTAAGCAACTTATATGATGATTTTGACTTTCTAAGCTAAGAGTGCAATCTAGTTGACATACCTAGACCTAATATGACCTAACAATACTAATGGTGCAGAAAAACAAGCCAAGTGACGGCTTACACCAACAGAACAGTGCACAACCAAACACCCCTTAATAGACAGTTTTAAAAATCTAAATGAAGCAATCAAAGATTTGAACTATGAAACTGAGAAACAAACTTATACAAGTCAATAATGAACACAAATAGATATGTATAAACAATAATAACCAACACTGATAACTTAACTTAGATTATGCAAATGAAAAAAAAAGTGAAATAAGCCTTACAACAGGTTCAGATGAGAAGCAAGTGAGAATCAGACCAAAGATAACCTCCTATGCTCCCATGAGCTTCTAAAATCATATGAACATCCACAATCTACCATGTGCACCAGCTTGACCTTCAATAACTAGTTTGTAGCTTTTTGAGTATTTGAGAATAAGACAGTACCATTTAGCTGTGGAGCTCATCAATAGCTATCAGGAAAACTAGACTAGGCTCACAGGAACTAATATAAGCTCATACAAGCCTATACTCAGCTTATTGCTACCTATACAACAACTGTTACCAACATTCAAGATTTAATAAAGTTTTGAGAAAGAAAAGCATAAACTGAACTTGAAAATGAAACTTGTATTAAGATTTGTAAAAGGATTCAGTTACACTGATGATACTACTACATTAATTTTAAGCTAAGAAAACATTGAAAAGGGACAATTACATTAAATTGACAATCTACACTACACTATAACTACTACTACTCTAATAATTCTTCTTCCTTGCTTCTTTTTTTTTCTTTTATAAGCCCTGGGGTTCTCTGCTATCTTTCCCACTCTCTTTTCAACCCTTGGATGGCCTCCATGTAATCCCAACCGTTTAAATATGCTTTTGGCGCCAAATAAGAAAGGGCAGTTGAGTGGGTTTGGTGGGATAATTAATGAGGAGAGGGGGGGTTGAATGTAGGTGAGAATTTAATGATAGTTGGTGATACAGTGGAGGAGGGGGGAGACAAGTTCCTGGGATTAGGGATGAGTTTAGGGACGATGAACAGTGGTAATGAGAGGTTAGGGATGGTGTTTGACCAAATTTTGACCGGGGGGAGTTATATTTTTGGTGTGGGCCGGATGTGGTGGGCTTTGGGTGGTGTTACTGGATCAGGGGTGGAATTGGGTTAAAGGGTGGTTTAGTTTGTTTGTTTTTAATATTTAAGGGTCCATTTGGCAAATAGTAAACAACAAGGACCATAAATGTAATATTACCAAAAGTTTAGGGACCTGAATTGCAACTTTACAACATTTATTATAAGGACCAATATTGATAAGTTTGAAAATTATAAAGACCAAAATTACAATTTTCCAAAATTTAAACCCCGAGGACCAAAATTGACATTTTCCAAAGTTTAGGGGTTAAATTTGCCATTTTGTGAAAATCTTTTATCCAAGGACCAATAGTGAATATTTTGAATTTCCAAGGACTAAAAATGATTTTTCACCCAAAAATATCCCACCAGGGACTAAATCTGCCAAAATCTGAAACTCCAGGGACCAAACTATAAATTTCCAAAACTTTTCTAATTTTTCACCAAAGGACTAAATATGACAACTTATGATTTCAAAATGACCTTTGGTGATAATTTTCCATATTTTGAATATCCAGGGACTAGTTTTGTAATTTTATGAAAGTTGAGGGACTGAAACTGCCAATTTTGCAAACTTTGTACGTTTTTCATTTGTTTTTGCTCATTTTGCATCTAAAACATATAAAACACAATTTTGAAATATTTTCAGTATTTTGATGCATTACTGAGTGTTTTTGTATGTTTTGCAGTTCAGATTTGACTAAAAATGATGAGTGTTTGAGCACTCATCACGTGTCTCACAAGACAATAACTAAGGACGAAAGAACTTCCAAATATAAATATGTTAAAAGCATCGCATTTATCTTGCATGTGAATATAGTGACACTAAAGTTAAATCACCTACGAATTTAGTGGTGGAGCCAGAAAATATGATTAAGGGGGGCATTGAGCAAAAAAGGTGGTTAATTTTTTTTTGGACAACAACTATGTCGTATCTTCTGTGTAATTTGTAATAAATTAGGTCGGGTCTAATATAAAGCAACAAAAATTCTCTACTACGATGCATTTAACACTAATTACATTAAGGGTTAATAAAATAATATTTGATTGATTTATCTTGAAATAAACTTACTTAGGTTGTAAAATATATTTACAAATCAAATATAAATTTATAAGAAAATGCCGTTAAAAAAAAGAGTTATAAAAAAATCGCTTGTGGTTTGATTAATAATTTAAATAAAATGTAAAAGGTAATCAAGCTAGTACTATAAATAAGTATAAAAACCATTTAAGAAAGCTTTAAAATACCTACGTCTATTAATAAAATCATGTTTAAATACGAAAAGCGTTTGAGTTCTAATGGTACCACAAGTGTGAGAATAACATTGTGAAATTGATTTGTAGTGAAATTGTTATTTGACTTGAAAAAAACAAAATCATACTAATTACTCGTATAATTCATAAGTTATTTTACTAAAATAAAGAGTATGTAAAAATCACCTCCTTAAAAAATGGGTATCGTCCACTATTCCACTTCAATGTTAGCACGACATCTAAAAATCACTAAACCAAATTCGCATGCACAACTCTACAAAAAGAATTCACTCAAACACACTCCACACGCACTATAAAGCAGCTTCATCAAAAGGATGTTGCCACTTAGATGGGATGTAGAATGACTTGCTGGTGTCATCGACGGTGTGGTCTTCTCATCCCTCGCCATGGTGACATGGCTTTCTCCTCATGCCTAGCCACCACACCAGCCCAACTCCTCAAATCTCCTCAAGTTGGTGTTGCTTGTCTGCACGACGAGGCAATTGTTGTACTTCTTGTCAGAATTTATTTATGTATTTATTTATTTATTTATTTATTTTTTTAAAGAGTGAAAAATAAAATAAAATTGTAAGTGGTAGGCCCGAAATGATTAAGTTGAAGTTAGTTATGAGTGAGGGGGTTGTAAGGGGAGGTTTGTTAAAGTGATTTGGCACCCCGTGAGACCAAAATGAGAAGTTTTGCCTCCTCACCACACCTAAGGCTCTAATGACATTGTGTGTTCTTATGCAACATACATATACCCAGGGGCGGAGCTACGTACTAAGTAGTGGGGGGTGTTGCCCCCAACAAAGCTCCGTCAGACACACAAATAATATAGGAAAAAACTGTTAATTTGGTTGAATAAAAGTCCGGTGCCCTCAGGTAAATCATTTGAGTGCCCTCAACACTGAGTGAGATTAAAAATAAAAGACCACTTCGTTGCCAAAATTGTTTTGTGGTGGTTTTCTTCATCGGAGTAAATGGAGAAGGAGAAGAAGTTTGGAATTAGAAAAGGTACATCAGGTGGAGATGGGTGAGTCGTGAGTGGAAAAAGGGCTATTAAAAAGTTTCCTACTCCTGTTAAAGTACTACAGTAATTATTAATGCTATTTATATACTAGTAACAAAATACGTAGTATTATACTCTTACCTGGTTCTAACTGGGTCTTGGCCAGAATAGCCGAGTCTTATCAGTTTCTAACTGGGTCTTAGTCAGAATAGCCGAGACTTACCTGGTTCTAATTGGTTCTTGGCCAGAATAGCCGAGTCTTACCTAGTTCTAACTGGGTCTTGGCCAAAATAGCCGAGTCTTACCTGGTTCTAATTGGGCCTTGGCCAAAATAGCAGAATCTTACCTCGTTCTAACTGAGAATTGGCCAGAATAGCCGAGTCTTACCAGTTTCTAACTGGGTCTTGGCAAGAATGGCCGAGTTTTACCTGGTTCTAACTGGGTCTTGGCCAGAATAGCCGAGTCTTACTTGGTTTTAACTGGGTCTTGGCCAGAATAGCCGAGTCTTACAAGTTTCTAACTGGGTCTTGGCTAGAATAGCCGAGTCTTACCTGGTTCTAACTGGGTCTTGGCCAGAATAGCCAAGTCTTACCTAGTTATAACTAGGTCTTGGCCAGAATAGCCTAGTCTTACCTGGTTCTAACAGGGTCTTGGCCAGAATAGCCGAGTCTTACCTGTTTCTAACTGAGTCTTGGCCAGAATAGCCTAGTATTACCTGGTTCTAAATAGGTCTTGGCCAGAATAACCGAATCTTACCTGTTTCTAACTGGGTTTTGGCCAGAATAGCCGAGTCTTACCTGGTTCTAACCGGTTCTTGGCCAGAAGAGCCTAGGCTTACCGAATCTTACCTGTTTCTAACTGGGTCTTGGCCAGAATAGCCGAGTCTTACATGGTTCTAAATGGGTTTTGGCCAGAATAGCTGACTCTTACCTGGTTCTAACTTGGTCTTGACCAGAATAGTCGAGTGTTACCTGGTTCTAACCGAGTCTTGGCCAGAATAGCCTAGTCTTATCGAGTCTTACCTAGTTCTAACTGGTTCTTGGCCAGAATAGCCGACTCTTACCTAGTTCTAACTAGGTCTTGGCCAGAATAGCCGAGCCTTACCTGGTTCTAACTGGGTCTTAGCCAGAATAGCCGAGTCTTACCTTTTTCTAACTGGGTCTTGGCCAGAATAGCCGAGTATTACCTGGTTCTAACTTGGTCATGGCCAGAATAGCCGAGTTTTACCTGGTTATAACTGGGTCTTGGCCAGAATAGCCGAGTCTTACCTGGTTCTAACTGGGTCTTGGCCAGAATAGCCGAGTCTTACCTGGTTCAAACTGGGTCTTAGCCAAAATAGCCGAGTCTTACCTGGTTCTAACTGAGTCTTGGCCAGAATAGCCGGGTCTTACCTGGTTCTAACTGGGTCTTGGCCTGAATAGCCGAGTATTACCTGGTTCTAACTGGGTCTTGGCCAGAATAGCCGAGTCTTACAAGTTTCTAACTGGGTCTTTGATAACGTCAAATTTACACCCAATCTAAGTGTTAATTTCTCCCTTAAAATACTCATCTTTTCTACTTTTATGAAGAATATATATTCTTATTTCTTCCTATTTTGGTTTCAGGGTAAAGATGAGTAAAAGAACGAACTTACGCGGAAATGGAAGGACTTTGGAGCAAATATGTGGTAATTATGGATTCTGCACTGACTACGGCATAGAGGTTCATCTACCTATGCCGTAGCAAGGCTTCACGAAGACTACGCGCGTAGAAGCTCTCCTACCTACGGCGTAATGAAGAATTTATGAAGACTACGGCGTAGCCCAACAACAGGCTACGGCGTAGAAGTCCACTAAAGAACACTACGGAGTAGGCAACTTTCAAAGCTACGACGTAGGATCTCATTTGAGGCAGTAAAGAACTCACGAGGCCAAAGAAGAAGCTACGGTGTAGCTACTTTATCTACTACGCCGTAGGATGCTTATCATGAAGACTTTACGCCCGTAACACTTGATCAAGTTACGGCGTAACACAATTCGCAAAGGTTACGGCGTAGAAACTCTAATACGCTACGCCGTAACATAGTCGGGGCCTATAAATACCAACCCTAATTCTGATTTTTTCATATCCTTCTTCCCACCTTTCAAAGGGGCGACTTAGGCAATATCACTTCCCATCTCTTCACCACAGCAACGTTGGGAAAAACTCAGGAAGGAGGGAGAACGAAGTTCTAGCCACATCCAAGTCAAATTCCAAGGGAGGAATCACACACCAATCATAAGTGTTTTCATTCCTTTACTTTGTATTCGATTCATGTTTAGATTTGTATTAACTCAACATTGTTTTACTGCAATTATGAACATGAGTGGCTAAACACCTTTTGGTGTTAGCCTATTTCTGAAATTGTTATGTTATTGATTTAGTTTTTCACGCATCTATTATCTATTGTTTGTTTACTTTCATGGCGAGGCTTGGGACACTCTAGTTCCCGTAGTGATTAGCGTTGGTTGTTCTCTAGATACTTTTGGAATTAACCCTAGGAAGCAAGTTGCTAGGGATGTGACTTGGTGATAGCAATATCATCATACATGTGCGAATTAACCCTAGGACCACCTACCAATGCTAGACACTTAACGGAGTTAGAGGGGTGTAAGATCTGACCATGCCGCATTCGTTAGACTTGTCCATGTTAGTAGAGACACTTAATGACTCTTATGTCTTCGTACCGATGAACCCAATGCTTTACAATAGCTTTGGATAGGACAAGGTATAAGATAGATCTAGGCTAATTTGACCATCTGACCCGAAATGAATATCGAATCCCCGAACGATATGATATGAAGCACCTATAGGAAAACTTATCATGATCATAACAAGAGTAGTAATTAGGTTAACACTACTTCTCTTTACTGATTTCCTTCTATTTACTTTATTGTCTTGTCATTACTTTTAATTAGTTTAATGAATCTTTCAACTCAAAACCCCCTTTTAAACGTGACACAACTTAGATAATTTCCGCACCTTAGCTCTTGGGACGACCTCGGCTTTACCATTTGACTATTCCACACATGACCGGATACACTGCCCGTTAGTGCGTAAAAGGTAGACCTTAGGTAAACGAGACTTTATAAATATTAAAACATGGTCAATAAAACCTGCATCAGTCTTGGCCAGAATAGCCGAGTCTTACCTAGTTCTAACTAGGTCTTGGCCAGAATAGCCTAGTTTTACATGGTTCATACTGGGTCTTGGCCAGAATAGCCGAGTCTTACCTGGTTCTAAATGGGTCTTGGCCAGAATAGCCGAGTCTTACCTGTTTCTAACTGGGTCTTAGCTAGAATAGCCGAGTCTTACCTGTTTTTAACTGGGTCTTGGCCAGAATAGCCTAGTATTACCTGGTTCTAACTGGGTCTTGGCCAGAATAGCCTAGTCTTACTTGTTTCTAACTGGGTTTTGGCCAGAATAGCCAAGTCTTACCTGGTTCTAACTGGGTCTTGGCCAGAATAGCCGAAACTTACCTGGTTCTAACTGGGTCTTGGCCAGAATAGCCGAATCTTACCTGGTTCTAACTGAGTCTTGGCCAGAATAGCCGAGTCTTACTTGGTTCTAATTGTGTCTTGACCAGAATAGCCGAGGCTTACCTGTTTCTAACTGGGTCTTGGCCAGAATAGCCGAGGCTTACCTGTTTCTAACTGGGTCTTGGCCAGAATAGCCTAGTATTACCTGGTTTTAACAGGGTCTTGGCCAAAATAGCCGAGTCTTACCTGTTTCTAACTGGGTCTTGGCCAGAATAGCCGAGTCTTACCTGTTTCTAACTGGGTCTTGGCCAGAATAGCGGACTCTTACCTAGTTCTAACTGGGTATTGGCCAGAATATATAGCTTAGTCTTACCTGGTTCGAACTGGGTCTTGGCCAGAATAGCCGAGTATTACCTGGTTCTAACTGGGCCTTGGCCTGAATAGCCTAGTCTTACCGAGTCTTACTTGGTTTTAACTGGGTCTTGGCCAGAATAGCTAAGTCTTACCTGGTTCGAACTGGTTCATGGCCAGAATAGCCGAGTCTTACTTGGTTCTAACTGGGTCTTGGCCAGAATAGTCGAGTCTTACCTGTTTCTAACTGGGTCTTGGCCAGAATAGCCGAGTCTTACCTGGTTCTAACTGCGTCTTGGCCAGAATATCCTAGTTTTACCTGGTTCTAACTGGGTCTTGGCCAGAATAGCCGATTCTTACCTGGTTCTAACTGGGTCTTGGCCAGAATAGCCTAGTCTTACCTGGTTCTAACTGGGTCTTAGCCAGAATAGCCGAGTCTTACCAGTTTCTAACTAGGTCTTGGCCAGAAAAAACCCACAACCCGTGGGTACCCGCCATAAATGGGCGGGTAAACGCGTCAATTTTCACCCACGGGTGGGTCGTGGGTGAAAATCTTTACCCATCAGTGGGTGGAGGGTGGGTGACGGATGAGGCATACCCATCGCGGGTAAACCCATGACACCCATTTAAAATACCCACGGGTATACCCGTCAACATACATGTAGGTGTACCCATAAACCCATGTTAAAATTAATTATACTAATTAAAATATTTATGATGTTGCAGGTATACATTTAACAGTTACCACCAAGTCTCAAAAAAACACATTAATCTAAAAGTGTGTTTGAATTTCAAGACTAAAAAGAGAGTATGAAAGATCAAATAATCAAAGCTGTATTTGGCAAATTGATTGGTATCTTATTACGCAGTTTCATAGTTAGTTTTCATATCATCGTTTTGTAATTTTGTTGCATAACACTAACCCATGGGTTTACCCATGGGCAACAAATGCCCGCGGGCAAGGGCATTGGTTGAAATTTGTACCCATTGGTGGGTGACGAATGGGTGATGGGTGAGAAAAAAACTACGTGGGCGGGTGACGGGTTAGAGGTACCCGTGCCAATTGCCCACGGGTGCCATCCCTAGTAGTATATAGTACTTGATAAGGGTGGTGGCAGTCATGATCTCATACCTCAGTCATACCTCACCACCACCAATAATATCATCCCACCTCACCCATGCCTCATCATACTTTTTTAGTGGCAACCATGATCCCATGCCTCACCAAATTTTACTTTTTGTTTTTTATATTCATAATTATATTAAACAATTTAATAAAAACATAACATTTCATTAATAATTAAAAGAAAATTACATAATACTATTTATAAAGGGATAATTTTTTTTACTTTTTATGTTTTATTTATTTTTAATGCTTGCAACGGTTACATAGGCCTCAAACGTTCCAATTTCTTCCACGCCGTTGAGGCAAACTTTGCCGAACACAGCAAAACCGCACCCATGCCGAACATGAGGCAGCGGTGTTGCCGCTCGGTATGAGGCCATACCGCAGCCAAACCGCACCCATTGCCACTACCCTAATACATGTCTTTGCTTTCATTACCTATACAACATAAATATTTATTACGTTAGGAGATTAGAATTTTCATAATCATCATCAATCTAGTGCTTGTAATTTTTTTTATATAAAATTTGATTATTTTGATAGATTTCCTAACTGTATATTTTAACATTATAGGTTTTTTATACTTCTTTTTAATAAAATTTGCATGAATCTTCCCTATACAACAACATATCTAATCTCGTTCGCAATAACATATCCAATCTTGTCTAAGCGGGGTATGGTTAATCTAATGTTTTAAAGAATTTGTGTTTCACTTGTAATATACGACCCAACTTTTTATATGATTTTAGGAAAAGCTTGTTGAATTACAAAACAAATATCCTATAAACAATTTCACCTTATCACCCGGATTGATTTAAGATATAAGTGGTAAAGGCATTAAAAAAAAAAGCATTTTGTTGCCTTAAATCAAACCCGACCCAACTTATTTCAAGTTACATTAAAGATTCACTCATTGCTCGATGCCTCCTGTAATTGTATTTCCTGGCTCCGTCACTGCATATACCTTTGTACACATGTATAACATATATACTTTTTGAGCTACTCCAGTAAAAGTCGAGCCCAAATATATATTCGAATGAGTTTAGTTATCGAAATTAATTCATATTTGAGCCATCCAAGCATAAGAAAAGGGTGGCAGGGTTGGTTTTAAATTAAGATGTACGAGAATGGCAGCGGTCCGCCGCGTTGCGGGCGGGCCTGTTGTTTGGCCGAGTCGATTTTGCACAAATAAAGTAGAATTTTTACTCGTTGCAATATGAAAAAACTTGAAACGCATTTTATTTACAATAAAGCGGAAACATGTAAGAAAACCCATTCTGCACTTGTCTATTTAGAATTCTAGGTGGAATATCTATAGCTTATAAACTCTAACGACTTGTATCGATAGTTACCATTACTAAATCAAAGAAAAGCAATACCGCGTTTCAGCACCAGAACCCGACTAACTCAGCCCCCACGTCAGCACCCAAGCGTACCCACTTCAGCCCCGTTTCAGTATAAAAGCCACCCACTTTAACTCATAAACACACCCATTTTCAGCATCCAAACACACCCATTTCATCCCCTGTTTGAGCACCAAAACTCACCTGTTTCAGCTTCCAATTCAGCGGCCAAACTGACACCCACTTGAGCTCCCAAACCCACCTGTTTCAGCTTCCGTTTCAGCAGGCAAAGCTACCCATTTCTGTACAAAAATGCATCCGTTTCAGCCCTGACTCAGCCCCCAAACGCACACATTTCAACCACATTTCAATCCCGGCTTCAGCATCGAAGCCTACCCGTTTCAGTCCTAATCTAAACACCCAAACGGCCCGATTTCAGCCCCCAAACCCACCCATTTCAGCCCCCACTTTATCACTCAAACCTACCGATTACACCATAGACCGGAGCCGCAAATAAGAGCTGTAAGTGAGAGCTACGGAGGGTATTACTTAAATGAAATGGCCTGTAAAAAAAGTTTATTCACTTAGTTATACTAATATTGGTAGCGAGTTTCAGCCCATTTATTTAAAAATTGGTTTAGTCGTAGTACATAAAGATTTACTTATCCAACAAATCAAATATCAAAGAGTCAAAACTAATTCAACGCAAAAACAGAAATTACCTCTGGACGCGACTTAATTTCACTCTTTCTCAAGTCCAATTTTGTCATTCAATCCCAGCTTTAAATCAGGCATTCCAGAAAGAAGCCATTTCATAAGAACCTTACCCGTTACATCAGATCGAAGTACAGTACCTGTTATAAAAAAAGGAATTCCTATTTAATATCTTTATAAAAAAAGAACATCAAGAGTGAGACATTAAGCCTAAGAAACTGAAAAATAAGCAGCATTTTTACAACTTTAACAATCAACAACTCAGCGCTTTGAATAGCTTCTTGTGCTTTCTTTGTTGCCTCTGACATCACGGGCATAACAATCTTCACCGCTTCTCCACCTGCTTGTTGTAGCACTGGCATTGGCATGTCAACAGCTGGCTTTAGGAACTCCACCAACGTTTTAATGGCACCCTCAGCAAACACGTAAACATGACCACTCACTTTTTGAACTTGTTCGAATTTCTCTTCCACCTAACAATTTACCACCATGATAAAATCAATATTCATTTAATACCACCAAAATGTAGTGGTACATTCATATAATTTATTATAGTTAACATTGCAACACCAAGGAGGTATTTAATTTGCCTTATTTTTTCAGCTTATGGGCTTATTGAATACTGTATTTGAAAAGTGAATAAGCAAATAGAACTTATTTGTATTATTACATGAGAAAGGCAAGCTATTTAAGAACTAAACCAAAAATATAAGCAATCGCAAAAACCCTATCGCCCACTGACCCCTTGAGATTACATAATTGAAACTCTTTTCAGTTTACTTTTGTTGTCTAGTAGTATACAACAAAAGGCAGTTGGTTCTGGGCTCGGTACATTTTTACAGTCCATTTGCGATATACTTCGACTTTCCGCATCATCCCAACTAAGTAAAACGCACCTTATAACATTTATAAGATCAGTAACTATGATCCGACCCTATCAACAGTTTATGATCACAGGTTATAAACATATTTATCACTACTGTTTATAGCAGCCTATAAATTCAGTTTATGCAAATACGACAACAGTAGTATGAAAGTAAATGTGTACCGTTGGGCAATATTTGAGTTTGCAAGCAACCATGTGAGCACACCATTATCCATTAGAAGTGACAGACCTTTCTTGTGTCCTGCACAATTTGAAACCATCCAAGGTTGTGTTATAAATAATTTCTGACCAATATCATTATGAAGAAGTTTGATAAAATTAAGATTATATAAACCTTGCTGGAGATTCACATTTAGTGTCATCTTAGAGTTCCCGATTCTAACAGAAAAAGATAGTTATTATTGGATCACTGGAGATATGGGCTTACGAACAAATGGGATGCGAGCAAAGCATCTAAAAATAATGCAGACTCATACCTGTAGCAACCTTGTGTGGAGCAAGTGACAGCAGACGAAGCTGGTAAATGACGATCTCCAACCACGCATAAACTACCCTCCATCCAAGAGATGCTTTTATTTCATTCAAAGCTTTCACTGCACGTGATCAAATTATCTCAAATAAGATATGACGTACATAATCTCTTTTATTTTCTGTTTTTTTTTATGAGCTTATTAAGATATGACATACATAAAAAGGCCATAAGCTAAAAAATAAGTCAAAACAAAACAGTCCTGAACATAAGCTTAAACAAACATCCCTTACAATTTTCCACTTGACATTTCATAGAACAAAAAAAACAAAACTATCACTACAATTTTCACCCAGACATTTAGTCAAACATTTGGAGTGCAACCAATTTATTTTACCAAAACAACACCGAATTACATAAACCTTTAAACTTTTCAATACACTTTATCCAAGAATCATACGAAAAAAACCACAAAGTTAAACATAAACACACCAAGATCTACCAATTAACACACCGTTTCAACCAAATCTTCAAATCCTCGAAATGGCAACAAAACAACCCCTGTTATGACATTAATAACAACCACCAAACAACCCCTATATTGACAGCAAGGACCACCTTAAACACTTATAAATTCAAAATAGATAATCGGCCAAAACACGCGTACCTTAAAAACACTATCGAAGCCACCTTAAACACAAATCTCCCAAAAATAAGGTATGGCAGATGTTGATGCAGCGTGAGGTCGGTAGGGTCTAGAGATCTGTGGAAATCTCTATATGTGTGTGTATACTTATCTAGAAGCCGTTTATCTTTTGGGTTGGTTCTGGAGATCTGTGGAAATCTCTATATGGCTAGAGAAGGGCGGGCTTGGGCTAAAGGAGGCCTGGTGGTTTTGGCGGGAAAAAGGCAGGGCAAAACGGCGTCGTCATCACATGGTTTAATATATACTTATAATGTTTCCAAGAATAATGATATTTTCATTATATGCATCAACGTTACATAAAATATTGAATATCAAGTCTACAACAAAAACAATTTCACCCTATTAAAAAGAACAAATACGGAGTAGATTTTAAACAAAACACACAAAATAAGGGTAGTGGCAGTCATGATCCCATACCTCACCACCCACCAATAATATCATTCCATCTCATCTCATACCTCAACCATACATCATCATACTTTTTTAGTGGCAACCATGATCCCATACCTCATCTAATTTTATTTTTTTATTATTTATTTTCATAAATTATATTAAACAATTTAAGAAAAACATAATATTTCATTAATAATAAAAAAAATTAATTTCTAGAAATAAAAATAACTAATTTAGTCAAAAGTGTAGAATATTATAAACAACAAGCCAAAAGTTCTTTATAGATCTAACTTTTACCATAGAACCCATCAAGCAATCTTAGCCACTCATTTCTTTTATCAAAATAAAAAAATAAACTTCCACCCTTTTTTTAAAACTTAAATATTTCGCAAACCGTAAATCGTCAAGCTACAAAAAAATACCATTGCGACGAGAATTAAATTATCTTTCTATAGACATGCATTGTTATATACTTTCGACGATTTTTTTTTCGCTCAGAAAAATCATATATGATTCATAAGAATCATATATGATTTGAAGAATCGAATCATATATGATTTTTTACGAATCATATATGATTTTTACGAATTATATTTGATTCTTTCTGGGCGAAAAAAAAGTTCGTCGAAAGTATATAACAATGCATATCTATAGAAAGATCATTTAATTCTCGTCGCGATGGTATTTTTTTGTAGCTTGAAGATTTACCGTTTGCAAGATATGTTGTTTTGAAAATAAAGGTGAAAAATATAAATGAGTGACTATGATTGGTTGATAGGTTCTATGACATGTATGGCTTCTTCATGGATCTCAACTCTAAACAACAAAGGTAAAAAATGAACATAACCTAAAGTCTATCATCTTCCTCCTCGCATCATATCATTATCTCTCTTTCTACCTATTTTCTTAGATCACGCCTTTATTATTATTATTATTATTATTATTATTATTATTATTATTATTATTATTATTATTATTATTAACAATAAATAGGATTTTTACAAGAAATTGGTGGGGAGCCGAGAAACCAACTGAGCCCCCACACCTCTAGCAATAGCGAAATCAATCCTATTAAAAATATGAACGGCAGCCCGTGCTCCAATGTCTTGAGTCGAAGAGAAACGTCGAATATGCTTTAGAAGAGTTACTGCATCTTTCTCAAGTTCTCCAAAAGAGGAGAAAGAGAAAGGGAGAAACCCATATCCGATATCCACACATTTGGCCTCATACTTGACACGTTTACGTTGTGTAGCTTCAATAACCGCACGACCTGACATAAAATCAATCATACTAGATTGTGTCAAAGGTGATGACCCCGTAAGATCAACACACACATCAAGCCCACCATCCCAAGAGTAAAGTAATATATCAGCTGGGCGCAAAGATCTATCCCTATCACCATAAAGCCCAATATCCACCTCCTTACGAGCTGAAATTCCGGACCGAGAGCATATATCAACAAGAACATCACGCACAATATTATGCCGATGTTTATTATTATTATTATTATTATTATTATTATTATTATTATTATTATTATTATTATTATTATTATTATTATTATTTATTTATTTATTTATTTTTATCCCCAACGTCTCTTTTCTGTTTTGTTTTATCCCAACGTTCACCAATGAATGCTCCTAACATCTATAATTTGTTCCATGCCGTCTCGGCAATAATTGCCGCGCCATCTCATACCGCTAGCATACTGCAACAGAGGCAACGGTGTTGCCGCACGGTTTCACTCCATACCGCATGCATACCGAGATCATTGCCACTACCCTAAGGCAAAACTTGTATTGTCAAACAAAGCTATACAATCGCCCTTGCGATGCGCTGTCAGTCAACCATCTTTAGTAAAATAAAGAAAACGCAAAACCATTTAAGAGTGACCCAGTGACAAAAAGACCCTTAATCATCACACCAGAGTGTAGAATGTGTGAGATCTCAAGTTCAATTCTTGCTAGATGCTCAAAAATCATGAAAATGACCATGCTAACCTTCTGATAAGAGAAGCTTTAACAAATTTAAATATGTGTAACAGTGAGTTCAAACTAGGGTGAGCATATCGGACCGTGGACTAGACCGAATCGAACCTATTTTGGTCCGGTCCTTGGTCCACATTTTACCTCATGTTCGGCCCCCAGTTTGGTCTTACGTAGGGATGAGCATGGGTCTGGAACCGGAACCGGAACCAGTGTAACCGAGAACCGAATTTTATGAAAAGTAGGAACCGATAACTGAACTGAACATAGTTTTTGGTTCTGGTTTCAGTTCCGGTTCTTCGGGTCTACCTGGATAGGAACCGCTTTTCTTAATAAAAAAAATTACCAACTTCACTAACGAATTAAGCCAATAAAAACACCAAAAAAATAACTAAGACTGATTATAGTTCCATAATTTGTTTTTCTTTGTCTTTTCCAGTTAGTTTCTTTAACTGTTCTTCCATATCCTTGACATTCTCATCGTCTTTAATAATATCTTCAACATCATCCCAATTAATTTGCATTCTCGACTTTCTCACCCAATCTTGGGTGCAAATCAAAGCTTCCACATCGGCGTCGACAAGCGAGTTTTATAAGGTCTAGTACACGACTACCTGTACTAAACAAAGTTTCGGATACCACGGTTGATGATAGTTGTTTATGTGAGTTTTGAATGTTGAATTATCTTGAAAATTTTTATTAGTCACCACAATTTAATCACGTGAAAAAATAAAACCAGGCATTTAAGCCACCACATGATATTCGCATCAAAAAATCAATTATTCCCAAACAAAGTAACACTTCACTTCACCACAACTTATTCTGTCCCAATATATTTGGGGCCAGAGTAAGTAGGGCCCAGTCAAAGTCCAGTTTACTAACATTCACAAACAATCCTTTCACTCTTCCAAACCCTGCCCGCCTGCCGTACAACAACTCCACCAGCCGCGTTCACACCACGCGCCGAACCTGCAAATCTCCAATGGCGACAATCAATTTACAAACTACTGCAATCTCACCGGCGTTTAAATCAGATTCTGATCGTCGTTGTTTGTCGTCTCCGTTGCAATTTGGTTGCGAGTTTGGTCAACGGTCACGTGTACGGGGTTTAACGGTTAAGGCGACGAAGATAGCTGAACAGAGTCAGAATCAGGAGCCTGTGTTTTGGTCTAATGGTCCTATTATTCCTGTAAAACTTTTTTACCTTTTACTGTTTTAATTGTTACTATTTGGAGTTAGTTATGTAGAGGAATAAATGACTAGTGTATGTGTTTTTTTTAAATACGGGGTACCTTGCTGCTACGATTCAGTGAGATTCAGCCCTAGGTCGTTTCAAATTCGTGAAAAAAGAAAGTTGTTATTAAAAAAGAGAAATTGTAATATGAAGTTATGCTCTATAAATAGAGAGATTAAATGCATTGTTAGGGAGTGTCGATATTACCGTTGTATGCATATTTATTGCGAATGTAGGGCTTTTAATTTGCTATACAGCCTATACTTGATTTAGCAATTAGCATTTAGAGCACATGGCGTGGCAACATTGTAACAATGGACTTCTTAAAAAATATTGATCCAGTCTTATGGGGTAACACTGTAAATAGGGACCCACTAACACATTTGCCTTACCCGGTGCTCTTACTTTGCATGATTTATGTATTTAGCTGATCAATGTGACGGATTGATGTAAGACAACACTAGCAAGTCTAATATGAGTTGTATCTATATGAACTGGATTAGGATAAGTTCTTTAACCTCACTGAAACAATAAGGTGATCTCAGACTCTTGCTCTGTAGCGGTGGTAATGATGACTTGTTTCTCAAGTCACCAAATGTGTCTCACATCAATTATGTTGCAACAATTCTTATCTGACTATTATAATATGCGTATGAATTCTTGGTTTATGCTAGTTGGGTCTTAAAAAATCACAAGTATTTCATTAGACTGTAAATCGCTACCCACTTATATTTGTAGGTAGTTATTTTACAATGGTTCGCCCGTAGTTTCTTTATATGGAATATAGGCAGTTGTGTATGGCTCTGTAGAGAAATTTTATTAATCTACAGTGTATGATTTTAGAGATATGTAAAGTAGTAGCGTACTGTTTTTTTCAGCTGTCTTCTTCTTTGGCAGGCATAACGCTTGACATATCTGCTTTTACAACTAATTATGATGATATGGGTTCATCTTTTGTGTTTCAGTCTAGCAATGGCAGTTATAGCCCACCTCAAATCTCTCCGGATGCTCAAAGGAAAACTAAGATAGTGTGTACGATTGGTCCTTCAACAAGTTCGCGTGAAATGATATGGAAGTTGGCTGAAACAGGGATGAATGTGGCACGTCTGAATATGTCACATGGGGATCATGCATCACATCAGAAAACTATTGATATTGTCAAAGAATACAACGCTCAGTTTGAGGAAAAAGTTATATCGATAATGTTGGATACTAAGGTATGATCACGTTTTTCAAAAAACCGAACACCATTATCATCTATGACCTGGATTTTCACTTTAGTATAAGGTGAAATAGAATCACTACACTTCCATAATTAGCTCCGTAGTTATAGCAGTTGAATATTTTTTCTTTGTTTGAAAATCTCAAGCATTATGTGGTGTACATGTTGTCAGTTATTGGTTGTCTAACTTTAAAGTTCAAATCTTATATGATAACAAAGTTTTCGTGGTTCTTTGTGTAATGACCAAGAGTAACCTTAGGACTTATTTTCATTTTACATTAATGAACCTCCACTTTAACTTAGTCATTCTGTTACTATCCTTATGATATTAGTATATAACTATCTATGATAATGCAGCCTCAAGCCATACCATTTATCAATGACTGATAGGCCATTAGCCATACACTTAATTGTAGTTGAGGCATATAATTCAATCAGAGGTGCCAAAAACACCACTCTCGGTCATAATAACAATATCAGACCAATGCTTTTGGATGAAACATACCCATAGAGGGTCTTATAGAATTTGTATACCACTCATCATTCTTATATTATTCATCTGCATATCTTCATTTCAAATATTAGGAAAAAAGAAAATGATCAAATTAAAAATAGAAACTTTAACAAAAACAAGAAAAAGATATTGATTGTATATTTTCTCTTGAAAATTTGGATGAAGTAGGTAGATTCAATAGCCGAAAATGCTCAAGAAGAAAAAGAAAGTGTTGGATTGAGTCAACTGACCTTGATGCCTTGATTTAGATTAAAAAATTTAGAAATTAAAAAGATTCAAGGCAAACTGTTGACTCAAGACTCAAGAAGGGAATTTAAACTAGGGTTTTTCTAATATGTGCCCTTAGGCACATGTTAAGAAGTGGGCCCAGATGTTTATTTTACTCAGGGATCCACAAAAAGGACACCAAAAATATTATTTTAATTTAGAAAATGACAAAAATCCATAAAATAGGACACATAGGCCCACTTCTTAACATGTGCCTAAGGGCACATGTTAGGAAAACCCTTTAAACTATACCATGACTTGCATAGTTTCTTTACAGTCTAAGAGATGAAAAGAACAAGTAGCTTCTCATTTTCTACTAGTTTTTTTTATGAGTATACTGCATCATCATTTTCACAGATATGAATATCTTGTTGCTACAGGGACCTGAAGTCAGAAGTGGCGATGTACCTAAACCAATTTTTCTCGAGGAAGGACAAGAATTCAATTTCACTATTAAAAGAGGAGTCAGCACAAATGACACCGTTAGTGTAAATTATGACGACTTTATAAATGATGTCGCGCCTGGAGATATACTACTGGTTGATGGTAAGAGTTACTTCATCACGCTTGACCAGGCCTAAGCATTGATTAGCTTTAAACATACATTTTACATTGCTTTTTTCTCGTAGGGGGTATGATGTCATTGGCTGTTAAATCCAAGACCAAAGATATAGTCAAATGTGAAGTAGTTGATGGTGGAGAACTAAAATCGAGGAGACATCTCAATGTGCGTGGGAAAAGTGCCACTTTGCCTTCAATAACAGGTTTATGTACATTGTATTCTGTGATTAGCTGTCACAAATCTATCTGCTTTACTTTTATTGTATGCTAAATTGGTTTTATTCTTTCATTCACAGATAAAGACTGGGAAGATATAAAGTTTGGAGTGGACAATGAGGTTGATTTCTATGCTGTCTCGTTTGTAAAAAATGCTGAAGTTGTTCATGAGCTGAAAGACTATCTGAAAAGTAAGGTTTATATATTTAGCTATTGCATTAATGTATAATTAATAATATGTATATCTTATAATTTTTCTTTCATTTTTTTATTCATTTGTATGTATGCTAAATTTCTTAAATTATATCTTGTAGGCTGCAATGCTGACATCCATGTGATTGTAAAAATTGAAAGTGTGGACTCCATCGTGAATCTTCCTTCTATCCTTGCTGCATCTGACGGGGTTAGCCTTTTATTTCTATCTTCCTTCCTCTTCCTCTTTCACCATTACCACATATTTATTTTGTTAGAAGGAAAACATGGTGAAAGTTTTGTTCAACCTGTCATAAGAGTAACCCAAAAGCAAGCTTTTGGACTAATTCACCAGGAGTATAAACTAGTCCACAGTTGAAACAATTGTTTTTATCTTATTTTATTTGTTTATTTCTTTTTTATTTTTATCCCCCCCCCCCCCCCCCCCCCCCATTTTTATGAGTTGGAAGATGTTTAACTTCATAAATATCATGTCTAACTTTTATTGTTCCTTTTCTTAAGGCAATGGTTGCACGTGGCGATCTTGGTGCAGAACTTCCAATTGAAGAAGTCCCTTTATTGCAGGTACACTTAATTATAATATTCGAGGTTTGACCACACATGTTCTTTGTTAAAATTACATAATCAACATTGTGCAAATAGCTTATATGTGAATCCACAAATAATCTTAAGATTGGACCAGCAAGCAAAGGTGCTCACAGTGTCGATGCAATTACTTCTCTTGTTTTGGACCTTTTAAACCACTAGAACCTGGTTTAATTATTATATTTGTCTGTTGTTTAATCAGGAAGAGATCATTCGAAGGTGTCAGAACTTGCAGAAACCAGTTATAGTGGCTACAAACATGTTAGAAAGCATGATTGATCACCCAACCCCTACAAGAGCTGAAGTTTCTGACATTGCAATAGCTGTAAAACAAGGTGCTGATGCTATCATGCTTTCCGGAGAAACTGCTCATGGCAAGTAAGTTTAATGGATCAATGAATCTTTGATTATTTACTTTCCTTATATAGGATTCATGCTGTCATTAGTTATTCTATTAGCCACTTAAAATTCACATTTTTTGCAATAACCGTTACATGTTAATAATTCAGGTTTCCGCTGAAAGCTGTGAAAGTAATGCACACTGTGGCATTGAGGACCGAGTCAAGCTCAATCGATGCAGTCCCACCTGTTCGGAAATCTGCGTATAAGGTGTGTGTGGTAATCTAGACTATTTCGGGAGCTGGCAATTTCAATCCTTTTTTACCAATAAATGGGTCGATTTGAGTTATGTTTATCTTAAACCGGTCAAAAAAATAAGCTAAAAGATACAACTGAAACGGGAACAGGTTGTAAGTCATCCGAAGTGTATTTAAATGCTTAATACCCTAAAATCGCTATATTAAATTGTTCAGATAGTTTTATAACAATACATCTTCTTTAACAAAGATATCACTTTATTGGTAATAAATTTGAATGTAAGAAAGCCCACGCGCCCCATATTGCCACATCTATTTTTACATTGCCATCTAACATTAAGGCATGAGAGTCTATCTTGTTGAGACAACTGTAATTATGCGTTAACATTTTATACTTCTATGCATATATTTGATTAACCCTGATAACATTTTCCAGAGTCATATGGGTGAAATATTTGGCTACCATGCTGCAACAATAGCCAACACTCTCGCTACTCCTATCATTGTCTTCACAAGAACGGGATCGATGGCAATAATTTTAAGCCACTACCGGCCATGCTCAACTATCTTTGCCTTCACAAATGAGTGAGTACAACCATTTCATGCTCATCCATAATTCATTTTGTTTTCATCTCATACTTAAAACTCTAGTACGTGTATCATTCTTACCATTATTGGTCATTAATCTTGTCTCATTCTTACCATTATAGCATTATTGGTCATTAATGTATGTCATGAACTGATGCTTTGTGCAGAAAACGAGTTAAGCAAAGACTCATGCTTTACCATGGTGTGATGCCCATCTATATGGAGTTTTCTGATGATGCCGAGGAGACCTTTTCAAGAGCTCTTAAGATCTTATTGGTTAGTATTTACTAATCTTTCTGGTTTTGTTTTTCGCTTGTCTTCAGTGTCACAAACATTGAACCATGGTATTAGACACTTAGTTTGAAAGAATTGTTACTATTAACAGAATTTTTTTAAAGAAACGCAATAAATTTGTGTCAACAATTCTTTTTGATGATGATAATGGGCAGATAAGTAACCTATAATACATAAATGACCAGAAATAAAATATTGATTATAATGTGATATCGTATTTGGAATTATGTTCCTGATTTGTAATTTTTGTATAAATTTCTAAATTGTACCAGGATAAGAATTTAGTAAAGGAAGGGCAGTATGTCACTCTTGTTCAAAGTGGAGCGCAACCAATTTGGCGTCAAGAGTCTACTCACCACATCCAAGTGCGTATGGTTCAAGGTTGACTCACGTATACAAAGTATTTACACACTTGTCACTTGAGCAGCCTTTCTGAAAATGCCAGAGTATTTTGCGATACTTTTCAACTCTGGTAAGGTTTTGTTGTATATAATTTATTTGAAAGGTATGAAGACAGGAAAGACAAGATACTGAGATAGGGTGTTTTATTTTTTGAAGTTATACTTGATAAAACCCGTGTATTTTTGATTATATGTTGATCTTTTTTTAATTGTTAAGCGATTGTAGTTCTTGATTTTATTTTTTTAATTTTTTTGGTTTAGAGCTTATATGTATACATGTCTTGTTGACCACCTTGGTGTTAATGTATTTCAATCATATTTTTCACAACAGATCCCTATGATTAATAACGTGTGAAAAACTATTTGTTTCGAGTTGTGAAATGATGTTTAACAACAAATTAAGCATATTGAAAAACTTACGGGATGGTTTTACTCATTTCATATCTGGGACAAATTTGATACGAAATAATCTTAAATTAAGTAACGGCAAACCTAGGCATCCTCTTTTATGGTTCATTTACCCCAACTTCAGATGATATCACATGTTACGAACGGAAATCTCTTCTAACCAACACAACTGTCACCACGTTAGAGTTCAAGACGTTTGTGTTAATTGTTTCTATGTTCGATCTTTGCCTTTGGATCGCATAAACGCATAAAGGTATCCGTTTCTGTTTAGCTGGACTAAAATAGTTGCCATCAAAGTAAATAAGACTGATTCTAGATTTTCAGTAAGGTGAAGTCAATAATGTACACAAATCATATACAATAGAATTTGAGATACCTAAGGCTCCTTGCAACAACGACCGAGACCGAGTCGGTCGACTCGGTCGTCATTGATGTGGGATGCAGGTCGCGACCGATTGGGAGGTGCATTTGAAGCGTACTCGGTCCTTGTCTCGACCGAGTCTTGTTTTGGTGTTTGATCATTTTTTGCAACTAAACTTTACTTACAACCATTTGTGAGTAAAAAAAAAAAAAAAAAAAAAAAAAAAATCTTACCGTTTGAAAACTAGCCGTTGGCTAAAAAAAAAAAAAAAAAAAAGAAAAAATATTCCTCTACAAATACACAACTAAACAACACTTCAATTCACACAATCTCACACTTCTTTCTATTAAAAATGTCTAAGAAAACACCACAACAACAAGCAAAAGGCCGGAAATCCCGTTTACCACAACAAAACATCCAGCAATTATCACCGGATTCAACTTTCCGGTTATCCGGTGTGTCACCAACCATCAATTTCCGACCTCGTTCTCTTGATTACGAATCTCAACGACCTCCACAACAACAAACATTCAATCTATTTGCTATGATTCGTAATATTAATCGTCCATTTGTTCCCCCGTATCAAAACAACCAACAACCACAACAAAGCAACTCTCGTCAAAGCCAACAATCTATGTATGGCTCCCCCGAATCGTGCTATCGTCCAACAATGGACTCATCAATGTCTTCCTACTCTAATTACCAAAATTATTCTCCGGTAAACAACATCAATCTTGATGCTTGTGATTTTATGGAACAATTAGAAAATAATCTGGATTTTTATGTTGCAACCGGTTCGGGTTATCCGAGTCAACAAGTGTCACCGGGTCACGGATCGTATCACAATTCGGTTCCAAATGATGATCTTGTGGGTGATGACGACGACAACACTATTTCTGAAGAGATGTCACCGGTCAAACCAAAGAAACGTGCTACAAAGGGTAAGAAGAAGGCGGTTGAGAAAGACATCTCGAATTGGTCAAAAGAGGAAGAAATCGCGTTGTGCATGGCTTGGTGTGATTCGTCGAAGGATAGCATAGTTGGAACAAACCAAAATTCTAAGGGATTTTGGAAGAAAGTGATTACATACTTTGAAATGGAGGTCGGTGAAGGGAGATCGTACAACTCAATTACTAGCAAGTGGAAAAATAGGATTCGTCCTAGAGTTGGTGCATTTTGTGCCATTTATGACAATTGTTATACGGATTTTGGAAGTGGTGCGAATGATCTCCTTATTTACCAAAGAGCGTGTCAAGAATATGCAATAATGATGAGGCACACGTTTCATTTGGATCATTGTTGGGAGATTTTGAGGGACCATCAGATTTGGAAGAAAAATGAGATGCCGCATTTTTTAATCCAAAATGAAGGTTGAAAAAAACCAAGGACTTCTGACACGGGCTCGGATGTGCCTAGTGATGAAGAACCTCGTGATGAGCGACCGATTGGGCGTGATGCAGCTAAGAAAAATAAGGGTAAGAAGAAATCGTCGGGGTTTAGTTTGGATGGGGTAGCCGAAAAATGGCAAGCAATTACGTCAAAGGCTTGGGGTAAGAAGCACGAGCTTGCAGACGGATACTACAAATTGAAGGAAAAAGAGCTGGAGCAAAGGGATAAAGAGTTGGCGCCGGAGCAAAAGAAAGCGGAGCAAGAAGACAGAAGATTGGCAATGGAAGAACAAAAGCTTGAATTTGAGCGTAAAAAAAAAAAAAAATATCAAAAAGACCTCATCTTCTATTTCAAACCAATCGACCCATCTTTGCCCGCATTCCAACGACAAAAAATGCAAGAACTCAAAGACGCGATTAAGGAACAATACAACCTAGAAGATTAGTTTTTATGTTGTTATGCTTTAATAAGTGTTGTAATGTTTTTATTTTAGTTGAATTAGTATGTAATGTTTTAATTATGAATGAAATTTTATTTTGTGTTAAAAATGTTAAAAAAAAAAAAAAAAAAAAAATTGAACTTGGTCGCCCTTACTGTGGCACTGAATCACCTGCAGGTCAGTGGAGAGATAAAGCTGACGTGACAGAAAAAGTAGAGGGATTGACCCTAATATATTTTCCTTATTGCAAGTAGCCTAACTTTCACATAAAAATGGGGGAGAATTGCATATATACCCACTAAAACATGAATATTTGCATATTTCCCCAAAACACAAGTTTTTAATGCACAATGTACAATGATGTTTAAGCATGTTTTGGGTATATATGCAAATATTCAAGTTTTAGTGGGTATATATGTAATTGCCCCTAAAAATGGACACCACTTGCATTAATAATGTAGTCCAGCTTAGATCCAGACGTCATCTCAAAGGTAGAAAACTTGATAACAACGAGCATGTAAACTCGCGCGTTGCCGCGGGAATGTCTTGGTTGATATTAATTTTGTTATATGAGTGTTTGAGGCATGTTATTTGTTTTCCTTTAAATGCTTCGAGAATGCCAAAGCAAAGTATACTTGCTGTCATAATTTCGGAAAGACACTATAATTATGGCCAGGGTGGTTTGACCTTATGCCAGGCCCATAAATTATCCTTATTGCCCTTATTTTACTGAAAGATGTATAAAATGGGTGTAGTAGGCCAATAATAAATAGCATTTTTAAACTGATCAAAACTCTAAACTTCCAAATAATCTATGTTCATAGTTGTATATGGAAAGGTAGGTACACATTAAAATTCAGCATGGTTGTAAAGTAGTGATGTCACATATGCTCTTGAAATAAAAGTAAATAAAAGAGTGCTTACATTCGACGTTGTTTCAACATTCAAAGTAGCTGATCTTTGTCCATCTTTGATATCAGGCATGACCCAAAAGGGCCAGGAGTCACCCTTGTTTAGAAGTTCGTCGAACATTGTTTGTTCCTCGACTGGACCCACACAAAGACTATCCAGAACATCCATGACATAAATGGAGGCTAGAGATGCGGCTTCATCAATCTCCAACTTATCTTCACTGAATACAACACATCTGATAGCCTGGACCATAATATTCCTCAATGTTCTTCTAGAATATTGACTGAGAGCTTTAATAAATTTGTTAATCTTTCTACGGAAAGAATGCACAGATCTACAAAAATTGGCTCGATCCATGACTTCTGCATGTGTCTCGTTATTTGATTCATCATCTAAAACCGCTAATGTGTTATGTTCCCAATCGATCATTAACAATGCAGCCAACACACGTGGGGGCAAGCTAGGATTGTTTGTGAGAGTGTTTAATCTCGATAAACTAACTGGTTTTACCAATATAAACACAATTTGTGCTCAATTATTTATAGTTTTTGGGTTCAACCTAGCTAATCAGAAACTAACTGGTTGCTTTAAGATGCAGAACAGACCTCCGCACCCACTTGATTTGTAAACTCATCACTGACCTGAAGCTTGAAGTCATGTATAGGATCTGGTCAGCACTTAAGGCACATACATTTTCTTATTAGTTGTTGCAGTATATAACTATAGCAAAGCAAATGGCACTAATAATTATCACAAAACTGGTTATGGACACTTGGCTTAGACAAAATTCTAAACAAATAGTAAGCTATCAAGGCCATGAACCATCATCAGTAAACTACTAATAATGATAGTTACAAATAAACAAAAATATATCAACTATATAAGCTGATCAGCTGTACCATATGTGCGCATTAAAAAGGTTGAATTTTGATACCTCTTGCGATTCGGGTTATTATTAACATGTCTTTGGACATTCTGGCAAACCTAGCAAGCTCAGCAGTTGCATTTGCAGGAGCGGCTGACATATGCAACATGGTTCCAGAATTTGGGTCGATATACCCATCAAAAGCATGTGTTTTCTTTGTTTCATTGACTTCCAAGTCCTCAGTTAGGCCAGTTTTGACGCTTCCTATGCATTCTTCCGGTACGTTTTGTGATTCCTATTTATACCTGCCATAGAGTAAAAAATAAACGGCGTGAGATATATGGAATATGCAATCTGAAACTTCGACAAAACGTTATCAAGACCAATAGGGAAAAGAATTAAGGAGAAACGGACCCCTTAAGAAATTCAGTTTTGTCCCGTTCAAAATTCCCTTTATCTGATTATTCCATTAAACTTACCTCAACTTACTATATCTAACACAAAAAACATGATAGTTTGAATACGAAAAGTAACAAAATGTCATGTATTTCGACTAAAAGTCCAACACTCATAATTTGCTATAAACCATTTGCACGCCAACATTCATAAAAATAGTGAAAAAGGTGCAGTGGAGCAATTCAAAGGAGTATGTACATTAGCTTCACCTCGATAGTTTTGTTTATCTAACATCGTTTTAAACTGGTCCATGCCTAGGTAGTTAGGTGTTTTACCTAAACGACGTAAACAAATACGCAAGTGTGTCTATGATTGCTTATTACAACTACTTATTAAAGCACATTGCAAAAGATAATCCTTAAATATGGTTTATGTTGAAGCAGCTACTGTATTAGATAAGCAACTAACCAAATACGCAGCCGCAACACCTAACCATTTTCTTAGCCACCTTGTTGCTTCATATCCCCCGTACCTGAAATCACCTTGCACCTCATCACAACAAAAAAACAATTTTTTTTTCATGATTGGTTCTTGAATCAGTAGATCTCGCAATTGATAATGGGTTTCCAAATTGTTGATTTTGTGTTTTTTCTGAATTGTTTGATTCTGAAAAGTGTTGTATGTGGTGATTTAATGGCAATTAGGGATGATGTTAAGAACATACAAAAAAGATTAATTGGTTAAAGTAGAATAACTTACCTACAATTATAAGTCTTAGCATGACTCATCTTGTCAATCTTCATTTGTGGATGAGTTTGGCAGATGAAACGACGGGATACGCCTGGCCGGAAAAAAAAAAGAGACACACTCGCCGGTGATTGGGGATGTGAAAGATAATAGTTGGTGGGTCTTATTGTGATTTATGTGTGTGTGGTTTTGATTGTTTAGCAGGTGGTAGAACCTTCAAGAAGAATGGAGTTTGTGTGTGGAGAAGAAGGGGTTATGTAATGGAGCGGGATTTTTTTTTTATTTTTTTTTTATTTTTTTTTTTTTTTTAACAGAATGTAGCACTGTTCTGTACTGTTTTGCACTGTAGTTGCTACAGTGTTCTTTCACTCACATACCCCAATGGGTTTTAGAATATAGTATAATATTCTCCCCGTATTTTTGTATTATTTAAAAACCTTTTTCTTTTTGCAAGTGTTACATGAAATTGATAGTTACGGCGGAGAAAGAGGATGGCCAGGCGGAGGGAAAAAAAAAAAAAAAAAATATATATATATATATATATATATATATATATATATATATATATATATATATATATATATATATAGGTATGGGTTAAAATAAAAAGGGTCTTATAATAAAAAGTGTAGGAAGGATTGTGAGGGCGACACATGTCACCCCCCCCGCAAAATTTTTTTTTCTCGCCAAAAAATTTTTTTTTGGGGCAAATTTATTTTTATTTTATTTATTTATTTATTTATTTTTTCCCGCCAAAAATTTTTAGTGCATCACAGTTATAAAGTTACTGCATCACAATTATAAAAGTTACTGCATCACAGTTTTAAATTTTAGTGCATTAAGGTTATAAGTTACTGCAACATAGCTGCTGCACTAAACTATTAAATATGATGCAGTAACTCATAATAAAGATGCACCAAACTTAAAAAAGAATCGTATTTTAATTGTGATGCAGTTATATACATATATGATGCATAAAACTTATGATAATTCAGTTTCTTTATAACCATGATGCAGTAACTTTATAACCATGATGCAGTAACATTAAAACCATGCATGCAGTAACCGTGATGCAGTAAACGTGATGCAGTAACTTTATAACTGTGATGCACTAAAAAATTTTGGCGGAAAAAAAAATTTTTTTTTTGCCCCCAAAAAAATTTTTTTTTTGGTGGGAAAATTTTTTTTTCGGCGGGGGGGGGGGGGGGGGTGCTGGTGGGGTGACACGTGTCATATGATGTGGCAATGGGGTGACACATGTCACTCCCACAATCCTTCCTACACTTTTTATTATAAGACCCTTTTTAGAATAACCCCACCCTATATATATATTTGTAATGTAGTTTTTCGAAGTTATATGGCTTCTAAAAATATTTATAATGCGGCTTTTATAATTATCAGAGTTTGTCTCTTCGATTATAACTTTCTGGATCAACCTTGAATTAATGCTTGAAATTACAGCAAGACATGATCTATTAAAGGTTTTTTTTTTTTTTTTTTTTTTTTTTTTTTTTTTTTTTTTTTAATCATGGGTTTCCAATTGGACATTACGAGCCGACTAAATAGTTTTCTTGGGAAAGCCCGATGTCACAATGTACATCTGTGAAGTCCGAGGTTTATTGTCATGACAAATTATTCTCTGTAAGATTTTTTTTTTAATTTTTTTATTTTATTTTGAGTAAATTACGCCGTTCGTCCCTGTAGTTTGCTCAAAATCACTACTGTAGTCCTTGATCTATTTTTTTGCCTTTTTGATCCTTATGGTTTACATATTGCACGCCGTCAGTCCTTATCGCTAACTGTCGTTATATTCTCCGTTAGGAGACAATCGTTAAGTGGCAACGTTAGTCCGTTAACCAAACGATCGTTTGCAACGTTAGTCCTTTATACTAACGACCGTCACTAATTAAATCAAAATTTGGTTTTCTTAAAAAAATTCTTTTCTACGCGGTTTTTATCGTTTTCGCCCGTTTTCATGCATTTTCTTAGTTTTCGTCCATTTTTATACGTTTTCGTCCGTCTTTATACGTTTTCATCTATTTTCTTACGTTTTCATTCGTTTTTATACGTTTTCTTACGTTGTCATACTGTTTTATCCGTCTTTATACGTTTTTGTCTGTTTTTCCCCATTTCATGCGTTTTCTTACGTTTTTATACGTTTTTGTCCGTTTTTATACTTTTTGTCTGTCTTTATACGTTTTCATCTGTTTTTCTTACGTTTTTAAACGTTTCCGTCCCTCTTTATACGTTTTCGTCTGTTTTTCTTACGTTTTCATACGGTTTTATCCATTTTTTTACCTTTTCTTTCGTTTTCTTACGGTTTTATCCGTTTTTATCTGTTTCTATACGTGTTCCTCCTATATTTACACTTTTTTTTTTCGTTTTTCTTACTTTTTCATCTGTTTGTATACGTTTTCATCCTTTTATATACGTTTTCATCTGTTTTATAATTTTTCTTGCGTTTTATTCGGTTTTATCTGTTTTTATATATTTTCATCTATTTTTATACGCTTTCATCTGTTTTTATACATATACAAACGGACAAAAATGTATTAAAAACGGACAAAAACATAAGAAAACGTATAGAAACATAAGAAAACGGGTGAAAACGTAAGAAAACGAGCGAAAACGTATAAAAACGGATGAAACCATTTAAAAACGGATGAAAACATATGAAAACGTAAGAAATACGGAGAAAAACGTAAAAAAAAGGAAAACGTATAAATAAAAAAACGTAGAAAAACGGATAAAACCATATGACAACGTAAGAAAATGTATAAAACGGATAAAAATGCATGAAAATGTAAGAAAAATAAATGAAAACGTATAAAGACAGACAAAAAAGTATAAAAATGGACAAAAACGTATAAAAACGGACAAAAACGCATGAAACGGGGAAAAAGACAAAAACGTTTAAAGACAGATAAAACAGTATGACAACGTAAGAAAACTTAAAAAAATGAATGAAAACGTAAAAAAAGAGATGAAAACGTATAAAGACGGACGAAAACGTATAAAAACGGACGAAAACTAAGAAAATGCATGAAAACGGGTGAAAAGGATAAAAACCGCGTAGAAAAGAATTTTTTTTAAGAAAACAAAAATTTGAGTTAATTGGTAACGGTCGTTAGTATAAATGACTAACGTTGCAAACGATCGTTTGGTTAATGGACTAACGTTGCCACTTGACGATTATCTCCTAACGAAGAATATAACGACAGTTAGCGATAAGGACTGACATTGTGCAATATGTAAACCATAAGGATCAAAAAAGCAAAAAAAATAGATCAGAGACTACGGTAGTGATTTTGAGCAAACCATAAAGACGAACGGTGTAATTTACTCTTTTATTTTTTTTTCTCCTTCCTTGTAAGACAACAAACAATACAATAAAGCAGTAGCTATAAAACTACATCTACCAAGTCTACAAGATATATGGAGTATAACACAAGGAATATATGAGGTGATGAGGTGACGAGATTAACAAGTGGCCCAAAACAAACAAACGACCCTAAGGCTGCATACAATAAAGCCAACCATTTTCATTTTCCGGCATCGAGCTTTTTTTTTTCGGCAACTTACATGTGACTTTTTGTCACAGTAAAGGCGACCTACATTTTCTTTTCAAACATTTTTCAAATCGGCTTATTGGTTTGCTTCGTAAATATTAGACAACATCACACGTTTCCTTCCCATGCAATATTCAAGACTATACGTGGTGACCATACAACGTGTGTCATGATGCAAACAACAATCATACGTGTCCTTTCATACAAAGCTCCAATACTTACCGGATAAATATGATCCATTTGAACGTACATGGAATATCACACTTGGTATTCTATATGTGAACGCAAACACAATCACGTACCAAATAAATAAGTGAATGGCATATTCAAACGTGCATATGCGTTTCCATTCACGTAAATGTCCCAACATCAGCACGCAAACCATGAAGCAACACAAATTGACGATCGAGTAACATTTTAAAAGAGTTATTATTATTATTATTTTTATTTACTTTTTTTTTATGCAGCCTAACGGTAACAAATGGGTGTGACGCTATCGGTCAACCAAAAGATTGGAACAGAAAAAAGGGCAATCTATCAACAGGCGATCGACACCCACAGTAAGGGTGATCGATCGCCCTGTCGATCCTCGTGCTTACTGCGCATAGCCTAATGCTGGTCACAGTAAGGCAACCCAATCCCCTCATTTTCCCTGCCACGTCTTGGGTGCCTCAGTATGGACGACCAAGTTCAATTTTTTTACTTGAAAACCGTTACAACAGTTTGAATATTAAATGCAAAATCAAAACAATCAAAAGTGTCGATAGCCTACACGACCAACTTCATTTTTTTCCCTTTGGCAATCGAATCCCCACAGAAGGTCGATCGACCGGGGATCGATCGAGTTTGTCAATCATGGTACCTTACTGTGACTAGCCTAACGTCCGAACATCGAACTATCTAACCTCACATAGAACCGCCTAAGGGCCTTGAGTCAAAGGTCATACTGATCCTGTCCTTTCAATAAGAAATAGTTAAGGCGCACACAAGAGAGCTCACTTTCTTACAAAAGTCACTTTCATAAAGCTGGACACAGTAAGGCGACCCAATCCCCCTATTTTTCTTTACCACGTCAGCTTTCTCTCTACAACGACCTGCAGGCGATTGGGTGCCCCAGTAAAAGCGACCTTAATAATATTAATTGGAAAGTGAGCCCTTTGTTTTTTTATGTGTGTATGTAGTCGGTCGAGTATGCGACCCCTTTCATTTTTTTTCCTCCCTCTATTCGGTCGTGACCTACTAACCACAACAATGAAGACCGAGTAATACCTACACGACCCACTCGGTCGTGGTCCTTATTGGGGCCAGCCTAATCAAATGAGGCTTATGTATGATAGGCACAAATTGCTATTAAAAGACATCTTGTGATGTTTGGAATACATATATATATCATATCAAGAGCCTAAACAAAATTCCTTTTTTTTTTTTTTCTTTTTTTTTTCTTTTATTATTATTATTTTTTCTATTTTTTTTTTCAGTATCATGAAAAACTAGATGCCTACGGTCCAACATCCAAGAAAAACCTTTATAACTTGCAAGCTTTAATTGGATCCGAACACCAATCAAACCATGATGAAATTGCTTCTCTTGCTCTACCAGATATCCAAAAAATTGTAAGAACTTGTAATTCGTCACATATTGTAGTAAGATTCGAGACTTTATTTTCAAACACCTCTTATTTCGTGAGCACCACACAAGATATAGCATCGACCAACACACCGCTAGCCAAAGTGATTTTTGTTTCACGTTGAGACTATTATTATCGTTGTGACTAATAATATCTTAGACCCTATATTGAAACTTCCCATTTTCCAACACTTATGTTTTTTATTCCAGCCTCAATAACCCACAAACAATTTAAAAAGAAATGTCCCGCTGTTTCTACTCAATTTAAGTCCATACTATTGGCGGAGCTTGATCATCTTTACTGAGCCAAAATATAATTCATTAATTTTAGAAGGGCCAAACCATAGTTTATGTATATGATTTAAGATCTATAACTCTAAGTGTTGTTTAATACAAGGGTAAATAGTGTAAACAAGAAAAACTCTAAGGGGCCATGGCCCTTTCTAATCATCATATAGCTCCACCAGCCACCATTGGTCCATACCAAGGTGATCAAGCTAAATTAACACAGTTAATTTTTTATTTCTTTTTGAAGAAGTCAAAACAAAATACATATTTTCCTTCGAGGGAGCTTGTTTCACTTTGTAACACCCCGAAATCGAACTGAAGCAGCGGAAGTCTAATCGGGGTATTACTTCATAGGAACATTGCCATAATCATAGAAAACAACATAAAAGAGTCGTTTTGAGAAAATTTGTTATCATTCATCAAGCATAAAATTAGAGTAGCCACAACGGGTTTAATGAGTTTAGAAATACACAATGAAAATGTTTTGAATAAAAGTGAATGATAGCATTTCTGGGTGAAATCCAAAAGGGTGCCCTGATCCACTCCGTGCCATAGATGCTATTTAGTTACCTGAGATAAAACATGCTAAAAGGGTCAACACAAAGGTTGAGTGAATCCACAGTGTTTAAGTTATAGTAATTTGAACACAAGCCAAATAGTAGTAAAACAGTAACATCGTAATGTAGGATATTGCTCTAAGCCTCATGACACGCAAACCTTAACACTGTTATGCTGCCATAAGAGATATATAAAAATCTTATGGGATAGAAGCCTACACATAATAATATGATGCAGGTAATAGGGCCCTCGGGTAATAGGAGTTTGCCAGTTCCTAAGTTATTCGAATATAGTGCATTCGGTTACCATCCAAGGCTAACTTCAAATGGGGCGTCAACTGCCAATAGATCTATTCACTATATTCGCGTTCACTCGCAAGTGATTAATGGTTCATGATATGAGGGACTTTTGGCAAAAGCGGTAACTTAGGCAATATCAATCAGGATAACATACAGAAAAACACTTGTGTTCAGATTTATAGCATGTATCTCCCCACGGGATTTGAAAACATAGTAAAAAGTGGGACTATGAACTCACCTCAGAAATGCAATAGAGTCAAATGGTAAGTGGTAGCTCCGACGCATGACCTAGATTAGTATGACATAATTTAGTTTATGGTTTCAAGTTTAAGGATCGATAATATACTTGTGTTCTTGTCGCTTGTGTGGCGGTATTTAAATTTGAAAACAATTTCCAAATGTGGAAGATATTGGCTCATGGAAGTGTACACGTATCTAAGTAGGCAAGGAACAAATATCGAGGACATATACATATATTTGGCTGGACAATGACCAAAGGCGAGATGCACGAGAAATAACGATAAGCGAGATTGGGTTAAGAGACGAGTTCGGTTTATAAGACGTTGTTAAAAGCCAAATATTAATTAAAAGAGACAAGAGTGTGTAAGAATTATACTTTTAATAAAATATAGTTTTACTAGAAGAGTTTGTATTAAAATTACTTATAAGTTATAAGTGTGAAAATTTTAGAAATTCGAGCATGACACAAGTATAAGTTTTAGTTATATGAGGTGACTAGATGTCAAAATAATTATTAACTTGTAGTATTATTAAAATAAACTCCGTTCAGCGTTTTATAAAATATTGACCAGTGATTTAAAGGTTAAGTTTTGAGTATAACTTATGTAAGGTTTTATAGTTTAAAATTGATGTGAAAGTATTAGGTTTTGTTTACTAGTTATAGTTTAGCATCCGATTATAAAATAAGTTTAGTAAATTAGAGTTTGTCGAGAATGGGTAAGACGAGTGAGTCGTGAACGAAGTGTGAGATGAAGCATGTAGTCGCGACTAGACCCGGATAGCGATTCGGGAACGTTATGCCATCTTATCGTGTTATCTAACAAAAGTTTTATGTATGTCTTGGAGTTAACAAATTTTGTTTTGAAATAGGTTTTAAGATATATGTAAGATTCACCAAACGCAACCCTTGTTGACACGCTTTGGGCTTCGGTCCAACAACCAACCCATACTGACGTCCGGATGGGCTTTGGCCCAGTAGCGAGATAGGCAAACATATACGTTGGCCCAACTACAGGTTAACATAACCTTGGGCAAGCCCGTACTAGTTTGAGAAAAAGGTTTAGTTTCCTATCTGCTTGTGTCGCGTATTAATAAGGACAAAGAAGAACAAAAGTTTTGCCTGGTATTCTATGTATTACCAAGAATGAAAAGAGCAAAAAGAGTGGGGAGCGAGTTTGGCCACACCGAGGCTCGAACCTGAGATCTTGCTGTGAGGCGTCGAAAAAGGGAATCGAAAGAAACTAAGGTCAAAACATTCAACAAGCCGATTTCACAACTCATGATTAAAACAACAAAACACCAACTGCTTGCATTTAACGTTATAACGACCAAGGGATTTATCCAACGCAAAAACAAAACCAAAGCATTCAAAGGTATCCTCATTAATTTAGTCCTATAAGTTCGAACGCACACTGATCTCATAAGCAGATTTATGGACAACCTTATAATTCGAGAGAAACCAATATAGCTAGAAAAAGTCATTTAAATATAACTCAAAACCCATACGGGTTCCCAACCCAAATTCGTGAACAAGATCATAACAACGGAAAGCAAATATAAACGAGCCTTACGAAAATATCACTTCCAGATCTAAAGCCAATATAGTTTCAATCTTTGTTTTGGTTTTAGCAATCAATTGGGTTTAAAAAGAAAACTATGCCACACAAGGTTTAACCAATTTTTTTTGTCCAAATCATCATTAATCGGTACAAAACTAATCACATCAACTGAGAACTAACCCAACAGTTATAAACAACGATTTACAAAATATAAACAAGGAAGAAAAGAGGTTAATGAAAACCTTACAACAAGAGGAATCGATGGAAGAAAAACAATGAAAACCCGATTCTGATCCCAAGCAAATCCACACACCAACGATTACAGCTTCAAAACCCTTGAATAGATCTTGTGAATAATTTGTTGTGAGCTTTGAGTGTGTGTGGATCTACTGGGAATCGACTAACTATAAAAGAAAATGTTAGGGGATGTTTTCAACATGATTTCAGGCATTGGGGTTTGAGGAGTATCCATTTGGAGCTATATTCGCTTTCTTTCTTCAATCTCTATGCATCGTTGACTCTTGGGGAAGGTATACGAGAGTGACTGAAGATCTTGGGGAGATGAGAAAAGCGATACAGTGGTCAACTAAGAGATGGTGATGGGTTGGATTTTATTATTTGGATGGAGGAGAGGATTTCGAGGAGTAGGAAAATGATAAATATTGATAAGTATGGGAGCGGTGGAAAACAGGGCGTGATCCTTGGTTTGACCGAGTAATGGTGATAGATAATGAAAAAGGGATGGAGCGTTAGTTTTGAGGGTGGGAGTGAAGAGAGAGGCGTACCAGATTTAGAGAAGGAGGAAGAAATAAATAAATGATTTAGGGAAAGAAAAAGAAAAAGAGGCAGTGGGTTTATATATCTATAAAAATGGGTTTTGTTTCATTATTATACCGTGTATCTCGTGTCCCGTTGAGCTAAAATGTAAAACACGGTGTCTTGGTTTAGTAATTACGATAGTTATATTTCTGGGAACGCTTTTGTGAAAGTAATATAAAAGAAAATTATCGACTCCGAAAAATAGCTATAGGATTTATGCCATTACTAATACAGTGTCGGTACGCATGTGGTTCCAGTGAAATAGAACGTGAGTCTTGCCACATTGTTTGATTGATAAGATCAGTCATTGCTTGATAATTTAAATGCATGTGAGGGAAAATAAAATATGAGACTGATCAAAATGGTTAATATAACATTCATAATTGATGATTCGGGTTTACAACAAATTAAATACTTGGGAAAATTACGGGTTGCTACACACTTTGTCTCTTGTACTACATGCATGTGTTTAGTATTTTGTTATGATTCATCTCTCTTAGTCTTTTAAGTATAACGATTCTTGATCAGACGGAAAATGAACCGTTTTTAGGAGGTCATTTTAGCCGGAATTGGAATTTATTTGATCAAATATTGCCCTAAATCATTCCTTTTGTGATTTTAGGTACTTTGGGAGTGAATTCTGGAAAAGGAATGTCAAAACTCACCATTTCAGGTCATTTCCCGAACTTTGGAAAAACACTATTCATAAATCACTATTCATCAAAACACTATTCATCGTTTTACTATTCATCATTTTCGAGGTCAGTTTGAAATTCTGAGAAACATTTGGGAAATTTACTATTCACTGAACACTATTCATTTCCGGAAAAGTTTTTACTATTCACTTGCATTACTCATTTCATCGTAAATTTAGTTTACGGGTATTCAAATTCGCGTAACCGGATTGGTTTAGGTGCGAATTCATTTCATTAGTGTTAAGGACACTGCATACGGACTAGAGACAGTCTGCATATCATCATAACAGCATTTTCATGTTATACCACTCTTAGGATTTTCAAATTTATATATTTGATACATTTAACGTTTTTACGTATAAGTATTTATTGTAAACGTTAACACCCGGTTTATACACGACGAATATATCTAAATATTCCCACAATGGTCCCGACATATTTTTATATCCATTTTAACATCATAAAAGTTATAACATTCAGTTACCCAGTATTTTGGAAATTTATTTTATTTATAACGTACGCTTATGAATATAACGACGGTTTTCGTGAAAACTAAACAATAATCACCCGATCACTCAGTAATTGTACCCAACATATTTTCAACATATTTTTATCTTTATTATGACTTTATTTTGTCCCGGTTAACTTCGTGAACATTTATTTCTATTAAACCCGTTACCCGATTTTAACAAATAACACAAACTAACACCTAAACTACATACGATTTCTAATTAAATCACAAGTACCCCTACCCCCCCTCTTGCTCTTTGAAACCAGCCCTCAAAGTCCTCTCCTAGGCAAAATGAACCAAGTTTACTAACCTTATGCATTTATGTGAGAATATAATACATTATACTTGACCAAAATATCTATAAACCTAATATAACAATACACTTATATAATTTTTGGATCAAAGTTCAAGTTTTCTCATCTCATCTCCATCAAACCACGACCATAATCCAAATCCATGATCAAGTGAAGGTTTTCAAAAGTTTAAAGCATCAAAGTTGTTCATTTTGTGGTTCTAATCAAGAATATTGCATCAAAAACACAAGAAATCCAAGGTTTCTAATCATCCAATCACCTCATATTTCAAAGTGAGTATACAAATTTATTTTCAAGTTTTCTTTTAATTAACACTTATATCTCATGGTAATCATGCTTAATTTCATGCTCATACTAGTTATACCACTTTATTTTTGAAGATTTTTGAAACATACAAACCCTAGATTGTGATTTAGGTGTTCCCTTGTTAAATTAACTTGATTTCTAGTCATTAGGAACCCATGGCACCCTAAGAAGGTGTATGGTAGGATTAGATTAGTTTTGTGAAGTTTGCAAGAGTTTTGGTTGAGGTTGGAACTAGTTTTGAACCTTTGAAATGGATTTCTAACAAGTTTATAAACATGTTGTCCCATTTTGTTAATTTCTGGAAAATCAGTAAACACCAAGGAAACTTTGGCAAAATTTTTAGAAAATACTTTCAAAAACGAATCCGTAGGCGAAAGAACGGATTAAAAAGAGTTTATAACGAAGAAGTTATGATTTTTGCAAGTTTGTGGACGAAAAGTATTTTTCTGAAAAATAGTTGCTGTTGGACGTTTTTCGTCGGACAAAACAAGGCTTTAGACGTAACCCGGAGGAGCCAAGCTTTCCAAAATATATTACTACATACTAAGACGTAACCGTGGATATAAAGAACAAGTAAAACGGACATATAACGACAAAGATATTCACGTTTGAATATCGGCAAAACCCATTTTATTTTGACAGCTTTTAGTAAAATTGACACTAAAACTACGTAGTAACTTTAGAAGCTAGAAATAATACCAAGTACCAAATTTTATAACTAATGAAGTATTAGTTATTACGAGTATATTTTCATCATTTCAAGGCGTTATTTCAAGGATTTCAACCCGAGGATTTCAACACTAACATGAAAACATACGATATATATATAAGTATATATATTGCAACTAGCTTAATTTATTTTCTAATAGCAATATTTTTCCAAATTCTTGGATTATATATTTTTGATAACACAAGTGTTTTTCCAAAGAGTAGAGTGGTATAGGAACATGAGCATGGACATTCATAACATCAGTTGGTGATCTAAATTAGATCATATTCATTCATCATAGGTCGCAGTTGATTTCGTTCCTTGTTGTCCTTATCATTCCGTTGCATTGTACTATTACTTCGAGGTGAGTCATAGCCCCTACTCTTTTATACTTGTTTTAACTCTTTGGGGGAGATACATGCTACTACTTGCTTACTTGTACAAATTCACATAACATTTATACTTGGAAACATTATACTTGATTGCATTATACTTGATGGCGTTATACTTAAACTTGTAAGTCTCTTTGGGATAACACATGCATTGGGTTTCGGAGATGAAGAAAAATCAATGCTATTACCTTCCTTCTGAGCAACATAAAGTCTCCTTGGATAACACATGCATTGGGTTTCGGAGATGAAGTGGAACCAATGCCACTACCTTCCTTGTGAGCAACATACTTATGTGAGGTCTTCGGAGATGAAGTGTAGACTCACTACTAATTGCTTAACTGGTGTTATGAACTTATACATATCTTAATCATATTATATTGTAGCAGTGGGTTGTGAACACACAGGTTACAAGTCTCTTATGGCGGGACTTGCAACTGAGTGGATTTACAATGCCTTTGCTGTGTGAACATTCTTTATAGGCTTTTCAACTGTATTAAGACAAACTCTATGAACTCACCAACCTTTGTGTTGACACTTTAAGCATGTTTATCTCAGGTTAGAAGGGCGATAGCAGGTATGTGGAGCTGAGAGTCTTAGGGCATGCTTTTGGAGACTTTCACTTTTATCGTTTACCATTCGATACACTTTAAAAACTTATGTATTATTCTACTTTGGGATCTTTGTTTTGTAAACTATGACTTTTATCTATTCGAATGGTAACTTTTCAAAAACGTCTCATTTAGAGGTCGTTTTCTATATCTTGTACTTTGTGCCCTGAAGTAGCATCCCAATGACACAGTCTTCCGCTGCGGTATTTTGGGGGTGTTACAAGGAAGCATTTGGACGTTTTTGAAGCATAAAAGTGAAGAAAACGGCAAAGACTTAATTTTCCATGCTGGGAACAGTACCTGACGACGTCAAGAAGGAAAATATGACGGCGTCAGGAGCAAAATGCATGACGACCCAGAGAAAACGTGACGGCGTCAAAAGTAGGGCGTCAAGAGTTATTTTGGTGACGGCCTGGAGCAGAATTACACATGACGGCGTCAGCTCCAGATCTAGGCAGTCCGAGAAATTTATTGGCGGCGAGATGACGGTGTCACAAATTTCCTCTTGACGCCGTCACCTCACAAAATCTATATATACTTTTCTATTTTTCATTCATTAAAAGAGGAACTTGTGTGGAGAATACTGGAGCCGAACCTAATAAACCCTAGGTCGTTTGTAACAGTACTTTCAAGGGTTTTCACCCCTTGAAACCCTTCATGTTCAATTAAGATAAGTCTTCTTTCAATTCATTCAATATGTCTATGTGTTGTTTGAATATATCTTATGCTTGTCTTGATTTCAACATGCTAGGCTAGATCTTTTGTGTGTTTGCTTGGATGTAATGAAACCTAGATGTTGATTATAGGTTGATTGCTTGTTTATAGTTGTAATGGATGAATGATTTCAATGTTAGGCTTAAGAAAACTGGCAGATCTCCATTGTGTAACTTGCTTGAACGTCTTAAGAAACATGAACCGATGTGTACTAGGTTTTTATGGTTGTATTTAATGCATGAGCGAATTCTAGTGATCCCATGTTAGGAGCTTTTTAGCTGGCTCGACATAGGAGTGAAGTAGGAGCTTATAGAATTGGGGAAGTAAGTACGCCACCCCATGAATGGTATTAAGGAATACAATCCGTCATCCACGCAACTATAACAGGTAATTAACCTGTAAAAGATATCTAGGGAATAGTGAAATCTAAGTAAACACCATTCTCCCATATATTGCTCACACCACTAGTTTAATTTAGTTTATTTACATTTTTGTTATTATTTTGATTGCATCTTAGTTATTGGGTTAGTTGACTAGCAACTAATTCCGCCCACTCTTCCAAAACCCGAGATTTTACTTGCTTTTATAAAACATAAAAAAATACAAAAAGAATCATCCCTCACCTCTAGACCTAGTTTTTAGGCTTTCTAATCCTAGCGACACTATTCCTGAGTTGAACGATCAATCCCCCGGTACTTGTCACTATACTATACTACAAAGATCAGGTACACTGCCTTGTGGGGGTTGTAAGCTTCTCGAGATCCCTCGAGAGGTAAAGCCTGGTGCAATTCCCACGCATCAATTCTATTTTCATTATGTATCCACCTCCATGAATATAGTTGTAACACATTTGGAAAAAAAGTTAGTTAAAGTCGTCAAGTCACTAAGTTCACCCCATATCTCTTAAATTTCTAACTCAATCCCGATGCCAACCTCATGACCCCTCTTCCCAAATTCTATTTTCACCAATTGTGATCTGTTTATTCACGTCTAATCTATATAATTATGACTCTGACTCAACTATCTAACCAAAAAAGAGTATCACTCCCAGAACCAAACCTAGGTTTTTGTTGTTGTTGTTTTCTTTTTTTTTTTTTTTTTTTTTTTTTTTTTTTTTTTTCTTGTTTTTTGTTTTTTGTTTTTTTTTTGTTTTGTTTTGTTTTTTTTACAAAAGAGTTACAAAAGTTACTCCCTGTTTTATGAATCATCCTACCCACTTCACAATTTTCCCCTAATTTTACTATTAGTTTCATCTTACTCGTAATCTATTTTCTTCTACTCTAAACCTCCACAACCTTTTTCCTACAATAGCGCAATTTGATGCTTTTGTTCTACCAATATTTAACCCACCCAAAGTAAACTTGTTAATTGCTACATCCTAGTAACCCATGATATTTTTCAATTTCACCCCTACCCTGTTGGTATTTTAGTGTAAAATAGATTGCGTTTAATATGCAAATAAGGGTCGACACTTATTTGGATATTAACAGGACTAACGTGGGTTCCGAATTTGTTATATATTTAATATGTTACAAATTACAGGGATGATCCAAATAAAAGACATAAATGTAAAACAGTTATAAGACACATAACTGAAAACGGTTATTAGGCAAAAACGCTCAAGGAGATTTTATGCAAATATACTGACATATAGAATCTTGAATCAAAATTCGATTTTATCCGATCATAAATTGGTATCCACTCCATTTTATTGATCTGAAAGTGTACTCACACGACTTCGGATTTCTATCGGGTTACAAAAGATACAACAAAGATCAATAAAATTCGTGACGATGGCTGGTGAATCAGTTCGTGATATGACATCCAAGTTTGTGAAGTTGGCGAAATTTGAAGGACAAGATTTTAGGCGTTGGCAGAAAAAGATGCAGTTTTTGTTGACAACTTTGAAGGTTGTGTATGTTCTAACAACCCTGGCACCGGAAGAATTGGAGGATGAGACTGTTGAACAATCAAGGAAGAGAAACAAATTCTGGAATGACGATTTCATTTGCCGTGGAACAATTCTAAATGGTATGTCTGACACTTTATTTGATATTTATCAAAATGTCGAATCGTCAAAAGAATTGCGGGATACGCTTCAAGCCAAGTATATGGCTGAAGATTCCTCAAGTAAAAAGTTCTTGGTAAGTGATTTTATGAATTATAAAATGGTGGATGGGCGTTCTGTGATGGAACAGTGCAACGAGTGTTTGGGGGATACTCGGTAGGTTTGAACAACATGGGCTGAAAATGGATGAATCCATTGCCACTGCTTCCATCATAGACAAACTCCCGCCTTCTTGGAAGGAATTCAAACACAGTTTGAAACACAAGAACGACGAGTGCAACCTTGTTGATTTGGGCAATACGTTTAGTATTGAGGAAGGTTGTAGAAGAATGGAAAATGTTTGGGTGAAGCAAAAAGACAAGGATATTGGCGGGTCTTCTGTCAATGTTGTTGAAGAAACTAATCCTAGTTTCAAAAAGGGTGGAAATACAAATAATACGAAAAGGAAGTTCAAGGTAGTGAAAACAAAAAGGGTTTTGTGACGAAGTCAAAACAGTCAGGGGATAGTAACTGTTGGAAATGTGGTAAACCAGGACATTTCAAGAGAGATTTCCGAGTTGGTAAAGGCAAGAATGATGCTGGTACTAGTGGTGGATCCAAAGGGGATCTGAAACAAGTAGGTCAGAATTTAACTTTCAATAATAATTCCGGTTTGAATTATGTCGTTAATTTCTGAATCATTTTATGTACAGGATGATGACATAGCTTGGTGGTACGATTTTGGCGCAACGAGTCATGTTTGCAAGGACCGAATATGGTTCAAGGAACTTGCAACTATAGATGAAAGGAGTGTTTTAAAAATGGGAAACGTCGCTACAAAACCGATCCATGGCATTGGACTAGTAGATTTAACTTTTACTTCTGGAAAAACTATTTCGTTATGTAATGTGTTGTATGTGCCCGGTATTCGGAAAAACTTGTTGTCTGGTGTAATTTTAAATAATCGCGGGTACAAACAAGTGGTAGAATCCGATAAGTATGTCTTGTCGAAACATGGTTCTTTTGTTGGATTTGGTTATTTGTGTAATGGTATGTTTAAATTGAGTAACTTAGAATTATGGCATGCTAGATTAGGACATGTTCACCATAAAAGAATGAAAGAAATGTAAAAAATGAGCATGATTCCTTGGATTGAATTGGACCATAATAAATGTAAGACTTGCATGTTAACTAAGATTACTAGAAAACCATTTAAAAAGGCAAATCATGATTCCAAACTTTTAGATCTTATTCGTAGTGATTTATGTGATTTTCATGCTACTCCATCTCTAGGTAATAAAAAATATGTCATAACTTTCATAGATGATGCATCACGCTATTGGTATATTTACTTATTGCATGCAAAAGATGAATCTCTTGATAAATTTCAAATTTATAAACAAGAGGTAGAGCTTCATAAAAAAGAGATGGTAAAAATCTTACGTACCGATCGTGGAGGGGAGTATTATGATCCAGTATATTTTCAATCTACCGGAATAATACACCAAAAAATAGCTCCGTGTACACCACAACAAAATGGTGTAACTGAAAGAAAGAATAGGACATTGAAAGAAATGGTAAATTCAATGCTGTCTTTTTCTGGGTTAAGTGAAGGATTCTAGGGTGAAGCTATGTTAACGGCTTGTTATTTGCTGAATCGCATTCCTGGTAAAAGCAACAAGAAAACTCCTTATGAACTTTGGCACAAAAAAGCACCAAACTTGAATCGACTCAAGGTTTGGGGATGTAGGGCTGTCGTTAGGCTCACAGAACCTAAAAGGAAAACTTTAGGTGAAAGAGGTATAGATTACATATTTATTGGATATGCTGAAAACTCATATGCTTATAGATTCTATGTGTTAGAATCAAATGAGTATGTTTCGGTGAACTCGGTGATAGAGTCACGAGATGCAATCTTTGATGAAGAAAGATTCACATATATACCTAGGCCAAGGGATATGAATCATAGTTCGAAGGCACCGGTTAATACCGAGGATATTCCATCGACTAGCACTAAACCAAGAAAGGGTACAAGAGTTAGAAAAGCCAAAACTTTTGGTGTTGATTTTCAACTTTACTTAGTTGAAGAATCTAGGAATGAAATGAATTTTCAGTATCAATATTGTTGCAATATTGATAAGGATCCAATGACATATAGTGAAGCAATGGCTTCAAGGACGTTGTGATGCGTGGGAATTGCACCAGGCTTTACCTCTCGAGGGATCTCGAGAAGCTTACAACCCCCACCAGGCAGTGTACCTGATCGTTGTAGTATAGTATAGTGACAAGTACCGGGGGATTGATCGTTCAACTCAGGAATAGTGTCGCTAGGATTAGAATCCTAAAAACTAGGTCTACTGGTGAGGGATGATTCTTTTTGTATTTTTATGTTTTATAAAAGCAAGTAAAAATCTCGGTTTTTGGAAGGATGGGCGGACTAGTCAACTAACCCAACAACTAAGATGCAATCAAAATAAAATAATAAAAATGAAAATAAACTAATTAAACTAATATGGAGTGAACAATAAATGGGAGAATTGTGTTTACTTAGATTTCACTACTCCTTAGATATCTTTTACAGGTTAATTACTTGTTACAGTTGCGTGGATGATGGGTTATATTCCTTAAAACAAATCATGGGGTGGCATACTTACTTCCCCAATTCTATAAGCTCCTACTTCACTCCTATGTCGAGCCGGCTAAGAAGCTCCTAACATGGGATCACTAGAATTCGCTCATGCATTAAATATAACCATAAAAACCTAGTACACATCGGTTCATGTTTCTTAAGACGTTCAAGCAAGTTACACAATGGAGATCTGCCAGTTTTCTTAAGCCTAACATTGAAATCATTCATCCATTACAACTATAAACAAGCAATCAACCTATAATCAACATCTAGGTTTCATTACATCTAAGCAAACACACAAAAGATCTAGCCTAGCATGTTAAAATCAAGACAAGCATAAGATATATTCAAACAACACATAGACATATTGAATGAATTGAAAGAAAACTTATCTCAATTGAACATGAAGGGTTTCAAGGGGTGAAAACCCTTGAAAATACTGTTACAAACGACCTAGGGTTTATTAGGTTCGGCCCTAGAATTCTCCACACAAGTTCCTCCCTTAATGAATGAAAAATAGAAAAGTATATATAGATTTTGTGAGGTGACGGCGTCAAGAGTAAAATTCTAACGCCGTCATCTCGCCGCCAATAAAGTTCTCGGATTGCCCAGATCTGGATCTGATGCCGTCATGTGTAATCTTGCTCCAGGCCGTCACCAAATTAACTCTTGACGCCCTACTTCTGACGCCGTCACGTTTTCTCTTGGTCGTCATCCATTTTGCTCCTGACGCCATCATAAAATTCTTCTTGACGCCGCCAGGTACTGTTCCCAGCAAGGAAAATTAAGACTTTGCCGTTTTCTTCACTTTTATGCTCCAAAAACGTCCAAAATGTTTCCTTTTCCAGAATTCACTCCCAAAGTACCTAAAATCACAAAAGGAACGATTTAGGGTAATATTTGATCAAATAAATTCCAATTCCGGCTTAAATGACCCCCTAAAAACGGTTCATTTTTCGACTCATCACGTTGCTTTTTGGAAAGAAACAATCCAAGATGAGATGGATTCTATCTTGCAAAATTCAGTTTTGAAGTTGGCTGATTTACCTCCTGGGTGTAAGCCATTAGGAAGTAAATGGATCTTCAAGAGGAAGATGAAGGTGGATGGTACTATTGACAAGTATAAGGCAAGGTTGGTAATCCAAGGTTTTAGACAAAAGGAGGAGATTGATTATTTCGATAATTATGCTCCGGTTGCTAGGATATCCACCATTAGATTGTTATTGGCATTAGCTGCTATACACAATCTTGTAATTCATCAAATGGATGTGAAAACTGCATTCTTGAATGGTGAATTAGATGGTTGTTATCTTTTGTAACCCGATAGAAATCCGAAGTCGTGTGAGTACACTTTCAGATCAATAAATTGGAGTGGATACCAATTTATGATCGGATAAAATAGAATTTTGATTCAAGATACTGTATGTCAGTATATTTGCAGAAAATCTCCTTGAGCGTTTTTATCCAAACCAGTTTATGGGGCCTGATAACCGTTTTTCAATTATGTGTCTTATAACTGTTTTACAGTTATGTATTTTATTTGGATCATCCCTGTAATTTGTAACATATTAAATATATAACAAATTCGGAACACACGTTAGTCCCGTTAATATCCAAATAAGTTTCGACCCTTATTTGCATATTAAATGCAATCTATTTTACACTAAAGTGCCAACAAACCTCCCCCCCCCCCCCCCCCCCATTTTAGTGTAATCATAAATTAACTAACTAGTTCACAGCAAATAATCAAACTAATGCATAGATGAAATGTCGAGACGATTGAATTTCATATTAGTATATTACACATTCCAAAAATTCGAATACCAAGGTTTCCCGGAAGATTGAACCTTGTAATATTCATATTGAATACATGAAGATAATATACACATTAGTTTTACATACATAATTCTTACACAACATATTCTTTTACTAGCCTATGTCCCTATCCTTCATAAGTATATCAAAGCTGAAGTCCTAGCTTCTTGAAGCAGCTAAACTTCATACTCATATAGGTAGTTCTTTTTATCTTGCACCTACAAATGCAATTTTTCAAAAGAACTATTGAGAAGAATACTTCAACCTACTTTAACTTGCATAACCGAACACATACCTTCGGGATAATTTTGATGTTGTGTTCCAAACTCTAGATGTTAAGCCTTCCTGTCACAATTCACAATTTCATGTCATTTCCCAAGTCTCGACAATTTACTATTCACAGATTTCAATTCATCATTTACTATTCATCATTTCACAATTCATCATTTCACGTAAACTAGGTTTACAGGTGTTCATTTCGCGAAATCGTGGAGGTTAAGTCGCGTGATCATAAGATATCATTCAAAAATACATTTCATAGACTAGGGTTAGTCTACATATCATCACTTCATCATGTACATTCTATTCCACTCTTAAGTTATATATTATTTTAAATTACTTATATGTAATTATAAATAAACAATCACAAGTGATCAATAAATTTTATCAACTCACCAAACAATTCCCACTATGGCACTAGTATTTTTATATAATAATTATAATGCGACTAAAATTGTAAAAGTTATTCATTTTATATTTTAAGAGTTCATATTTTTAAACTTTCATTTATATTAACTTATAACAATATTTGTATCAACCAAGCAATACCTATCAGAACACTCAATGTTTGCAAAAATTATATGTTATAATTTTTATGACGTTATTTTGTCACGTTAGTTCCAATAAAATTCTATTTTTAATTAACCTGGTACCCAAATACGCTAAACCGCTCAAACTATACACTAAACGGTACCCCGTAATCAAAATAATGTACAAAAACTAGCAACACAACTACCCCTCTATGAGGTGGCCGGTTTTTGGCATGTGTTTAAGACACATGTCTTAGTCAAAATCCCACTATAACACTCCATGGTCACCTAACAAAAACATACATGCAAACTCTAACATTTTAGATCAAAAAAAAAAAAAAAAAGGTTTCTTTCTTCCTCTCTTTGTGGTGTTCGGCCAAGGTCAAGAAAACAAGAAGCAATCATAATATTTTCAAGATCAAGTTATTTTCTAGTCTATTTAGGGTTTTGAAATAAAAACCCAAGGTGTACTTAGGTTTTCATCTTTAAAAATCTCCAAATCCTTCAAGTAAGTGAACCAAATTATTTTTCATAATATTACAATGTTTTTACAATGTCCATATCATTTTATTTACACATGCAAGTTAAAATGTAATTTATACCACTCTATTTTATGTTTTTTATAATCTTTATGAGTTAGAAATTAATATTAAGAGATTATTGGTGAAGAGGCTTGTTTAATGACATTTAGGAACCCATGACACCCTAAGAAGGTGTATGGTAGGTTATGGGAATTGTTGAAGTTGTTGGTGATGGACTTGGACAAATACAAACTAGGAAAACCATTTTTTTTTACACTATAGAAGTGCTACTGTCCCTATTTGTAAAATATGGAAAACTCAGTAGGTATGGACTAATTTTTAACCAAAGATTTAGAAAAAACTTTCAAAAAAGAAACCATGGCCGCTTGAACGGATAAAAACGGATTTATAACGAAAAAGATATGATAAAAACAAGTTATACCAAGTTTTGTTTTAAACAATTTGGGACAGGCTGGTCATTTTTGGAAAACCTAGAGAAATCAGTAGCCCATGACCTATTTTAGACCAAATACTCAGAAAGTAAATCTTATAACGAAACCGTAGCCACTTGAATGGACTAAATTGGATTTACGACGAAAAAGTTATGCCAAAAACAAGATTTTATATCTAATAGACATTTTCTGAAAATAGTGTGCTGATGCACGATTTTTATTGGATAAAATGGGACACTAGTCATTAATAAAATGCACTAACTTATTAAAAATTCACTAGTTCACTATAATACGAAACCATGGATATATAGAACGTAGAAAATGAGTTTATAACGACTAAGATACACCTTGTTTTGTGACATGTTGTTCAAAACTATTTTCAGAAATTTTCTAAGTATATTAATTTCGACGAAAGTTATATTTTCACTATATGACTATTATAAAACATTGTTTCACTATATAAACACCTATAGCACTATATGACTTGGTGTGATAATATAAATTAGATTATACTTCATTCATATTAGGTTGCGGCTAGGAGTTGCGCCTTGTTATTTCAGTTCACTTCATAGTACATTGTTCCATCACTACAGGTGAGTTTTCATAGCCTCGTACACATTTTTTTTTATTGTTTTCAAATCCCACGGGGGAGAATACATTGCACCAATTTTCGTACGGGCCTAAGTATCAAATCATTTGTACAATGCTTAAGTTACCTAGCTGCCTTGTTAAAGTCCCTTATTCATTTATCATGGACCGTTAATTATGCGTAAGCGAGAGTGAGTGGATAGATCTATTGAGGGTGACGCCTCTATCCGTGGTAGTTATACCAACAGTCAAACGGATGCATTTCATTTTTGTCATTTTAGAGTGTTTGGCAGAACACTCTGGAGGGGCATATACTACATTAGTCTAGCTTCGGGTTCATGAGCTTAAGGGCTATTGTACTACTATTTTTATTTTTTTCATGTGACTTTTGTCATGCACTTATACTTAAGGTTACCGTATAACATATCATTTTATAAACCTATGAATTTCACCAACATTATTGTTAACCGTTTTAGCAATGTATTTTCAGGTAACTAAAGACACATCCTTCATGGTATGCATGGAATCATTTCATTGAGTAGCAAGGATGATGCGTCTCATTTTGGATTTTCATGCCCTTTTATAATATCGTTTGATTGTACCAAACTTATTTCCGCAAACTTTTCAAGCTTTGGGACCTATGTTTTGTAACTCTGAATGTTTTAAATAAATCAAACGATGTATTTTCAAAACGACACTTTAGGTCGTTCAATATAACCTTGTATGTGATGCTATGGACGTTACACCCAGGTATTCCATTCCGCTGCCATTCAGGTAAATTCAGGGTGTGACACTTCCAGATTGAAAATTCAGTACCTAACGTCATATTAGGTGGGAATTTGGTATCTTAACATGAGAGCTTTCACATGGACTTTAACCCCAATCCCACAGCCGATCCTTTCACGAGATCTCTACATAACCCTTTGGTTAAATGATCAGCTAAGTTTCGATGAGTTGCAATCCACTCAACGGATATGACACCATGCATTATGAGCTCACGAACCATGTTGTGTCTCATTCCTAAGTGTCTTGATTTGCCATTATACACTTGACTATAAGCCTTAGCCAAAGTAGCTTCACTATCACGCCTGAAAGAAATGGGAGAAATCGGCTTTGGCCACAACGGAATTTCATAAAGCAAATTCCTTAACCATTCAGCCTCATTACCAACTGCCGCCAAAGCAACAAACTCAGACTCCATAGTGGAGTTTGTTATGCAAGTCTGTTTCTTCGATGCCCAACTAATGGCACCTCCCCCAAGAAGGAACACCCAACCAGATGTATAAGAATGATCTTCCATATTGGTTATCCATTTACTTCCTAATGGTTTACACCAAGGAGGTAAATTAGCCAACTTCCAAACTTCGGGGGTGTTTGATTACTTCTTAATGAATTGGTTAAGTGCCCAACTCCGAATCGGTCAAAGGCTGGAGTGCCTCTTGATCATTCAATGTGGCTCTGACTAATTTTGCATAGGATAAGCCCTAAATCATTCAGCAGCATAGCAGCTAGTATACTTTTTCTTTTGTCATTATTATCATTTGCTTTATTCGTTTGTTCATATGACAACTAGTAACTTTATGAAGTCTTTTTTTATTTATAAATTTTATAACGTAGGCCACATGAACATATACATATTAAGTTGATCATAGGCTCATATCCATATTACAAGAAAAATATACGATTCAATTATAAATTCAAACTAATAAATTCTTAATTATAAATTCAAACTAATAAGTTCTTAATTCGTTCATTACGTACTTATCATTAATCAAGTAATATTATACAAATTTAAATTGGTAACTTTTTTGTTATCAAACTTGTCAAACACTTGCTTTTCGTTCAACACAGTTTTACTTAGAGCCATTGAATCATTTAGGTTTTTAAATCATTCAGCGCTAAATCGCTGTGTCTTATCAAACAGCCCCTTCATTTTGCCAGATAGAATCCATCCTATGCCAACCCCATGACCCCTCTTACCAAATTCTATTTTCACCAATTGATCTGTTTATTCATGTCTAATCTATATAATTCTGACTCTAACTCAATTATCTAACCAAAAAAGAGTATCACTCCCACAAGGCCACAACCTAGTTTTTTTTACAAAAGAGTTACAAAAGTTACTCCCCGTTTTATGAATCATCCTACCCACTTCACAATTTTCCCCCAATTTTACTATTAGTTTCATCTTACTTGTAATCTATTTTCCTCTACTCTAAACCTCCACAACCTTCTTCCTACAATAGCGCAATTTGACGCTTTTGTGCTACCAATATTTAACCTACCCAAAGTAAACTTGTTAATTGCTACATCCTAGTAACCCATGCTATTTTTCAATTTCACCCCTACCCCTCCCAAAAAATAAAATAAACAAATAAATAAATTTTATCTTTTCTAACTATCAAGATTTTTAAGAACACTCATTAGGGCACAAAAACAAAGAAAAGAAGTAAAGAGCCAAACCACCAAGTACTGAGTTTACCAATGTTAATCGCCCACCAAAAAATATCGATTTTGCTTTCCGATTCCTTCATATTTTTTTGAACTTCTCAACAACTATATTCCAACTACCAAACCTTTTCATGTTAACTCCACTTGGAATTCCAAGATAAGTACATGGCATTTTCCCCGGCAAAACTCCCATACGGTTAGTAATAGCTTCCATCTCCTCATTTTAAACTCCAATAACATATCTTTTGTCTTGTTCGAGTTTATTTTCAATCTGAATGCTTGCTTAACACACACCATATCCTCGTAAGATTTCTTGCATTTGATTATTTCCATATATTCATCGGTGTATCATCGACATATTGCAGGTGCGAGATTGGTATTACACCATTACCAATTTTAACCCCTTAACTAGATGAGACCTCCTCTTTTAAAGCCACGTTAAGCCCTTCTGCCTCAACAAGATATAAAAAGGTGATAAAAGGTCACCTTGTTTAACCCCATTTCTATTTTAAATTTCAAAGTCGGTGACCCATTTACAAAAATTGAGATCGAAGCCAATGTTTGACAAGCTTCAATCCACTTATGCCTCTTTCCCCAAACCTCATTTGAACTAAAGTGCGTCAATAAAATTCCAATTGACACTATCATATGCTTTTCCAAGTCAACTTTAATGACAATTTTTATTTATTTATTTATTTTTTATTTATTTATTTTTTAAAATAACAATCAGCTTCATTTGCAATTAATCCCCCATTAAAAGTATATATCTACCTTGTATGAAGATATTTTGTTCCTCCCAAACAATTTTACCCATCATTTTTTTTCATTCTTTTGGTGAGTATCTTTGCAAAAATTTTAAATTAATATCCTACTAAACTTATCGGTCGAAAATATATACATATTCTCTTAAGTATCTCACTCTTATTTGAAATATGTGGTTATAATGCTTTTCACTGTTTTAATCTTAATTTTTCTTTTAATCAGACCCCTTCCCAACTACTCAATTGCTTTCAAGGAAAAAAAAAATAGTCAAAATTCAACTACTCATAGACTTTAACTACATCTTTTGATATAAAGCTATACGACCAGATTAATTCTAGAAATTTCACATATCTATAATAATTTAATAACATGTTACTTTAACAAGTTATCATTGATGATAATATAAGGCGAGTTATTTCAAATACCATACATTCCTCACATACCGAGGGACATATATGGACCATTGATTTAATTTTGATCAACGGTTGAGATCAAAACAGTTACTACTAATAAAATACACGGAGGGGCAATTTAGTAAACTTACACTTCCAACAAACACCACTATCACATTCATTTCATCATAACTTCCCTCACCAAACACACACTAAAAACACACACTACTCACGGAAATAAACCGATCAAAATCCAAACCCTAGAAACACACCGGATCTACCAATCTCACCGGAAAAAATGGCGGAAAGTGGCGGAGATGATATAGTACTGAAACCATACCCATCTCCGGCGAAAAAGAAGAATAAAAATACGGTTAAAAAACCGATTAAAGGTATACTGATAAATTTTAAACAACTAATTTACTATCTCTTACTATCATATATGTTTGAAATATTGATGCGTACTATGTATAGAGAGTATACTGAAGATGTTATGAATTTACATTGATTATTGAATGTTTATGCAAGTTATTGTGATTTTGTGAAGAAATAAGTAACTAGAAATTAGGTTTTCAAAGTTAACAGATATAATCAGTTGATGTTGAAATAAAAAACACAGATTAGAAGCATTTATTCAAGGCGTCTTATGCGGCTAAGCCGCAGAAGACGCCTTCGGCTATCCCAAAGGCGTCAGCTGTGGCTAAGCCGCAGAAGAAGGCGTTGGCTGCGGCTAAGCCGCAGAAGACGCCTTCGGCTTAAATGAAGACACATTTGGCATACACAAAGGCATAGGATGTGGCTTATATGTAAATGCCTTTGGCATACACAAATACTATGCCTTTGGAATAGAAAAAGCCGTAGGATGCTGCTTAGTCTGTATTTTATGACATATGATATATAAAAAAATATTCACTTATAGATAGATTAAGTTGATATTGACTGTATTTTATCACATATGATATTGAAAAAAAACACTTGTCTTAGCTGCAGTGATAGCCTTCGGCTTTGCCGAAGGCAATCGATGCAGCTAAGCCTTCGAAAAAAAACTGATGATGTATGTTAATTGGTCTGCTTGAACATAATTACTAAAAATACGTGTTTTAAAAATGTACATAAAGGTAAAGTAAAGGAAACTGACGATGTGGAAAAAGTAATAACAACATTGCCGTTCTTAAAGTCATCCACAAAAGAAAGACAAACTGCAAAAGGTATATTTTAATTGCTTTATCATATATGATATTTCATATTTTTTTCAAATAATTTGTTTTATCACATATGATACTTGATTTTCTTTGTATTTGTTATTGGTTTATCACATGTGATAAAATTTTAAAAATTTTTTGCAGGACATATAGAAGATGTTGATGACATGGAAATAGAATAGGAGGAAGATGATAACAACAAAAAGAAGCAAGAGCCAAAAAAGAAGGAAATTAAAAAAGAAGAACGAGAAGTTGTTCAGAGAGAAAAAAAGAGATATGTCAAGACAAAGTGTACGACAAGAGGGCGTGCACAGAAAACAAAAAAAGAAGCAGCAAAACCTGCTACATCTTCTAAGAGATTGACAAGAAAAAACACTAAAAAAACAATTGAAGAAGCAGAAAGTAGTCAAGAGTGCGAAGAGGAGGAGGAGGAAGGAAGTGAAACAGAGAAGGAAGTAAAAAAGGAAACAAAAAAGAGAAAAATAGAAATTAAAGAAAAAGAAGATGATACAGAGGAGGAGGACGAGGACGAGGAGGAACGCAAGGTTATCACGGTGAAAAAAGAAAAACCGACAAAACAAAAACAAAAACAAGCAACCAAAAAGGTGATATATTGAACCTACATTACAAGGTCATCACCAAAAGCTATGTTTGATGCCATGGCTGGTTTAACAGAAATGAGAAAGAAATGTTTGAAAGATATTGGTTTCGAGAGATTCATAAACTTCCCGATAACTGAACTTCCGAGTGCTTTGGTATACCACGTGGTTGATAAATTCCATCCACCAAGCATGGAATTAAGATTAGAGAAAGGGTCATTAAAGGTAACAAGACAAAAAATTAATGATATGCTAGGTGTGCCAATGGGAACAAAGAAATTGGAAGAGCTAGAAGAAAGAGACCATGATGATCCTTTCATAAAAGAATGGGAAAACCAATACTCTCATGTAAAAAAAATCACACCACCTCTAATATCTACAGAGATATCTAGCACATCCGATGCTGATTTCATCTTCACAATAAACTTCTTGACACTGTTTGTTAGCACCATGGGGATAATAGACAATGATGGAAAGGTGTTTAAGGCAGTGTTAAAACATGTGAAAGAAAGTGATGAAATTTCGGATATTGACTAGTGTGGATACATAATGGATTGCTTACAAACAAGTAAGCATAATTGGGAAAAGGTGAAGATAGGCGACTACTATTATGGACCAACAACCTTCTTATGTGTAAGTTGTTTTACATGTTTCTATACATTTATCAAGTGTGATTCAATACTATAAAAATATTACAATCTAACACAAATTTATTTTTTGTATGAAAAAGCTGCTTTACTTGGACTCAACAAACTTCCCAACATTTAAAGTTATGCGTCATCGTCCAGCAATGAGAAGTTGGAACACTCAGGCGATGAGGAAGAGGATAGGAATGGAAATGAAGTAAGAATGCTTGGGGAAGCTTAATCATCATGAAGAATTTGATCCTGAGGAAGAGCAAACTGGTCTGAAGTTATACAAGGGAACTGATGTGTACAATGAACCACTGCCTCCCAAGAGACCAGAAACAAGAGAGGTTACTTTTACCTTATTTTGATTGCTATATAACTTGATTGTGTTATAAATTGCAGCATAGCCTTCGGTTATAGTCGAAGGTTATGCCTGCGGCTAAGCATTTGAAAAATCATATATGATTTTAAATAAGATTTAAATTTCTTTGAAAAATCATATATGATAATTTTGAAAATCATATATGATACTTCAAATGTTTTTGTAAAATAGAAAATATCACATATGATTATGAATATAGATTAAAAAACTAATCCATATTATTAATTTTACAGGAGTTTTATGAAAAAATAGAAGAGAAGTTTGTAATCATTTCAAATGAAAAGAAAGAGCTACCTAAGACGATGAGGGAGGGTATGATGAAGTTCAAAGAAGACAAAAAGTTGTTCAGCTTATGTAAAAGATGCAAAACAATGTTCAATGTCCTAGATTTTTATCTTGATGAAGGAAAAGAAAAAAATAATGAAGAAAGCAACAGTGATGATGGAGACACTGATGATGATGGCAGTGATGATGGAAGCGATGATGGAAGTGATGATGACGATGAGAAAGATAAGGAAGATAAGTCTAAAGATAAAAAAGATGAAAATGGCATTGATAATAAGGAAGAAAAGAATGGGAAAGATGATACAAATGAAAGTGGGAGTGAAGAAGAGATTGGAAGTGAAGAAGAGAGTGGGATTGAAAATGAAGAACGTGAGAAGAAAAGTACAGTGGATAAGGAAGAAAAAAAATGAAGAAGAGAGTGGTAGTGAAGAAGAAAGTGGGAGTGAAGATGAAATAAAAAAAGATGTTCAACAAGAAAAACAAAAGGAAAAAGAACATAGCGAAGAAGAGGTTGAGATGGAAACAGAAATGGAGACGGAAAAAGAAATTCCGGTTGAGAAGGAAAACGAGGAAGAAATTGAAGTCGAGAAAGAAAAGGAAACGGGAATGGAAAAGGAAAAAGAAAAACCAGCTGATAAGTTAAAGGAAAGTCCAGTTCATTCTTTTGAAGAACAACCATGTATGATAGGAACAGAAGAACTAGACGCCTATTTCGCTGAGGATGATAATTATGAAACCTTTATGAGTCAAGCAAAATAAAATTTGGAAAAGATTAATCAATCACAAAAGAAATCGACAAAAACCACAGCAAGAAAATCCACCTCACCACAACAAAAAATGACAACAAGAAGAATGAAATCGATTTCACCACCAAGTTTCAGTCTTGGTATAAGCCCAGTTACCAGCAAACCTGCAGTTCAAACTGACACGGTAGCAAAAGAAAAAGCACCAATGATTGAAAAAACAGATGCAGTAGAAGATGACATGGCGACAAAAGCAGAAACACAAAAGATTGAAAACACGGCTGCAATTGAAACACCAAAGATTCTAAAAAGGACGAGAAATCAAGTTGCTGAAGAAGCTAAAGAGGAAGAAGAGCGACTTGTAAAAAGAGCAAAAAAGCCTTCAAGATATCTGGTTTCACCATATATGAACAAGAAAACTGTCATAAATACACCATCTGAGCCAGATGAAATGATGGTAACCAACGCTATATTCTCCATGCAAGGAAATCTATAGTAAGTATGCTTTAAATTATTAAAGAATCAAATGAATAAAAAGTGTGAAATTGTGCTAAAAATATATCTAACTCTACTTTATCTATTTGTGTAGCGAATTTGTGTTTGAAACAGAATGGGCATGGGGCGCAGCAACACTCAGAGACAACATGCAAACACTAGCACCAGATTTAAAAGTGGACTCTAGTGTCAATGACAGCTTTGCTTATGTTTTAAGCTATGAAGAAGCAGTCAACAACAAAGGACCAAAGATTAAACAGTATTTTCACACGGGAATACTTGTAAGTTACCTCAAAAATTAGAACTCAATTACTAAAATCTTAAATTTGTTTCTTTAACATATGTTGATTTATAAAAACAGACAACACAAATAGTGCAAGCAAAAAAAGAAGATGAAAAAAAGCAGTATAAAGAGTTTTGTGCAAACTTGACAACCGTGTTTAAAACCCATCCAGAAGACAAATCAATGCATCATGTGGAATTGCTAAGAAATAATATGACTTATTATGAAAAAACAAAAAAAAGTTTTTTGTATTAAAATGAATCTAATTTTTCTTACTCTATTTATACAGGCATTCTTTCCAATAATTGCGCATGAACACTTTTATCTAATTGTTTTCAATCTACTCAAAGGTACTTCTGTCATCATTGACAACTCCAACTCAGGGGCGACTTATGAATCAAAATACTCGAAAGAATGTGACATTCTGGTAAGTAATTAGAGATTATGCTCAAGTAATGATGCGTACTGATTTGTTATTGTGTTTTCACTATCACATATATAGAAAAAAAGTATCACATGTGATTTAACAAATGATTTGAAAAAAGATGTGAATTATCATATATGATAAACCAATAAAAAATACAAAAGAAAATCAAGTATCATATATGATAAAAAAAAAACAATGTGATGTTCTAGTAAGTGATTACTAATTTATTATTCTGGTAATGTGATGTAGCCAAAGGCGTCTTCTACGGCAAAGCCCCAGAAAATGCCTTCGGCATATGAGATAATGAATTGTCTTTGATAAAATGAATTTTCTATTTTGTGTAGAAAAAACTCTTTTCAAGATATCTAGAATCCCAAAACCATAAAAAAGCATCTGACATAGCGAAAAAAAAGACAACAGTGATGAAACTAAAGTGGGGAACAAAACAGAATGTCATTGTTATGGTATTTTCGTAATGATGCATATGGAGGAAAAGATCAAGAGTTGGAGATAATAAGAATGAGAATCAAGTATGCAACCAAGATGTTAATGCATGAACTAAACAATCACCGAGAAATGATGAGTGAAGAAGCATTTGAGTTTGCAAACAATCACACAAACAAGGAAGAGTTGCAGAAGAAGATAAAAGAAGAGATTAATAAGAAGAAGGAAGAGCAGGCAAGGGACCATGTTGCAAGTGCAATATGATGGAAAAGGTTAGCGGTTAGTGGTGGAAAATTCAGAAGTAGGACTGACGACACAAGAATAAAAGGAGGGGGCATACAGTATCTTTTTGGGGCCACTAATGCAGATTAAGAACTAATTTCTGTAGACTTTATTATGTAATATCGTATGCCATATAGTATGGCTTAAACATGTTAAAACTGTGTCTTAATTCGTATGTCGTATGCTAGAATATCAAAAGACAGTTTAAATTTCCAGGTAGGATAATGGTTTAACTTTCTAGGTACTACGTTGCCATCATTTGTCAAGAAATAAAAATGGTAAAACATTTCAGGATGTGATTTTGAATGTCTTGTTTAAGTTTTTATTGCACAAATTGATAATCAATTGTGATAGCTATTGTTAATCGCTAATCGACACTGTTTTATAACACACTGCCTAAAAAAAATTATCATATGTGATTTACAGAAAAGTAATAAAGCTAGGGTAAATCACATGTGATTTTAAAGAATTATCACATATGATATAGACTTAAAAAACTTGTTTATGAAAATATCATATATGATATCTTTAAAATGTATTTCAACAGTTACAAATCACATATGATATACCTATTCTATCACATATGATATATAACTAAAAAAACATCAAATATAAAAATCACATATGATAATCATAATGTCATTAACCAAAATTCTTCAACACAATCTGCAACAATGTATTTCATATAAAAACTCAGTAACAATCAAACAATCATTTATAAATCTAATATTCAAATTTCTTCAATACAATCTGGAAATTAACAAAGATACTAAAAAAAAAATATGCGGACGATTTATGTTGTAACTTCTGTGTAGGATCATAGTTTTATGTTGATTATGTGATTCGGGAGGTCGGGTTTGGTGGAAGAAGAAGAAAGCCATAGTTAGAGAGAGAGAGTAGAGAGAGAAGGGAAAACTAGTGATTTTATTGATAAAGATGAAAAGTGAAAAACACACACAAGTCTCACCCCTCCATGGAAGTATGAAGGGGTATATAAAGCCTAACACATGCTATACTATGACAATATTACATAACTAGTCCATGTGTTTTTGCTTAACAAGATAGTAAATGTAATCCCGTAAATGTCGTTCCATTTACGTGTTAGGATCAAAAACTTTGATCCTAACAATCTTCCCCCAATGGGGAGACATAAGGGATTACTTACAACATTTCCTACAAGTACAAATACAAATAAAGAAAGGTCTTCATAAGCTCTTCAAATTGCTGAGGATGACGACAGTTAACGCTCTTCGTCCTTATCTTGTACCCCGGCTTGAGAACTTTATCTTTACTTGTAGGCAAATGATGTAATATGCATGAAATGGATTAACTTCCCCCCAATTCATGCTGCATGTCTTTAGCAGCTTCTTCGTACACTTCTTTTTGGCGAAGTTTCTGAATCAGCTTCCCCCCAAACTGACAACCGTCTTCAGCAGATTCGAAACATTGATGTAGTAAACAAGTCTTCTAACTTTTGAAGTTTTGAGTACGCAGCGGAATTTGTAGATGACACAGTAAACCACACCAACCTAATCTGACTAGTCACTTAATCACAGTTGTACTCAACGCGGAAGCTCCGTTCGGGGGTAACATGCAAGAAATCAGCAAGATCTTCTCACATATGCAGGCTACTTCACACTTCACAACCCGCGAGAGTTGAAACGATTACACCAAAATCACAAAATTGAACCACTGATCATCTCTGCGGACGTCTCTTCGGTAGTAATAAAATTGTAAGCTCGATCATGTGAGTCTATTATGCATCCCTGATGTGCACATTTCTTCCCCCTAATTGCAGAACCTCGTGGAAAATGAGTGTTTTCACAAAGAAGTCAAGAAAAGGGTAAGGAAGCAAAGAACACCCACTCTATCTTCCCCCACGATGTCTTCCAACTACCTTCGTCAGCAGCAGTTATCAGCTACTGTACCTTCTTCCAACTACCTTCGTCAGCAGCAGTTATCAGCTACTGTACCTTCTTCCAACTACCTTCATCAGCATCAGTATCATCAACAACAAAGTCACAGCTCCCTCATTCGCCATGTTCTGCTCTTTGGCAATGAATCAAGGCCTCCAATGTTGCTACCAGGAACGTATACTGTTTGGAAACGGAGATTTCTACAATGGCTCACAGATCGTCTTGCTGCAGATCTCATGCTTAAATCCATTCAAGATGGTCCATACAAAATGATATTTCTTGCTGACTCATCAGGGATTATCAGACTGCAAACTGATGAAGATTTGAATGCAACTGAACTTGCTCAGTACGATGCTGACCAACAGGCTGTATGGTTCATAACAGTGGCACTTCCCAACTCAATTTACATGTATATGGACTTTCAAGCTAGTGCTTATGAAATGTGGAAATATCTTGAAGCTATGCATCGTAGAGAAGAACTTCATCACTTCAGAATGAAGCAAATTCTTGAATCCTGTTTAAGCATGAATCCTCTGAAGACCATTCTCCCTGCTCCACCATCTCCAGTTGTTGACCATGGATCCTTAATTTACTCTCCAAATGGTCTCTTCTTCAATCCTCCGAATGCACCTGAGCCTTTCTTCATTCCTCAGTATCATCCTGCTACACTACATAATAATGTGCAATCTCTTCTGCAAAATCTTGTGAAGCTGAGTCAAGTATCTTCTAAGAAAGGCAATGGCGCTATGACTTCAACTTCTGAATGCTTATACACAATGAAAGATTCCGATGATGAAGAAGATCTTATCGAACTGAGCATGGCATTTTTGGCATATACAGAAAATATTGCAGATGTGGAAGATCAAGATTATGTTTCAACTCCACTCTTTGACGATAATGTTGAATACAATGCCACACTTAGTCAAATGGAAGTTGAAGGGGGTAATCTCAATGCTGTTTTGCAAAGTGTCATGGGAGATATTCCATCTGATGATGAATATGCAGATTTGGAATCCAATACAGCAGATTTGGAAATCGATACAGCAGATGTGATGTTAATGGCAAACATGCAGGAATCTCACATGAATAATACAAGCCCAGAGCATGATTCTGATGATTCTGAAGATCCTTTTGTGAAATTAAACCAAGAGAAACGCCTGACATCTTTAAGATTACTTTATTCACACCTTAAGCTTCTCTCAAACAAAGACTTAGCAGAAACTCATTCCGAGTATGGATTCAAATGGGTATTTCCAGACCTGTTTGGAGAAATAGCTGATATTTTCACTACTACAATGTTCGACAACGTGAATCAACTTGAAAAGCAACTTGAAACTGAAAAATTTCACGAAAGTGAATCCAATGCCGCCTTCAGAGTACTCAAGAAACAGTTTCAACATTTCATCAATTATGATCGTGAAGTGGTAAGCGAGTATTTTTTAGAATACACTCGAATTGAGGCTCAAACCTTCAAAGATATATTGCTCCAACACCTGGATGCTATTGAAAAGTCAATTGTTGAAAGAGTACTTCACAGACTAGAGTGTGACAAAAGGAAGAAGTTGCGGATTCAAGAAGAGGTTATTCATAATGTTGATGCATTGGAAGCTAATTTGGTTTTCATGGATAGCAATGGGACAGAATCAGAAGTGCAGAATGACAACAGCAGATTGGGGAATGAGACAGATGCAGATTGTGCAGAGATCATACCCTTTTATGACTCAGAGCCCAACTTTGACAAAGGACAGATGGATGAGGAAGATTTTATACCCATCTATGACGTAGAACCTAACTTTGACAAAGAGCAAATGGTTGAGGTACAATCTAATGTTGTTCATATCATGCCTGCAAGTGAGAAACAACAAACTGAGCAACCTAACTTCAGTAATGAAGGAGAGGTTGACCAGAATGTTGTTCAATGTGTTGACAAATGTTCTGAGTCTGGGTCCTTACCTGATAATCCTATAACTGAAACATCAAATCAAACTCTTGAGTATGAAAACCTTCTTCTCAAAAAGACCATTGCCCAGTGTCATAAAAATTTTTCAAAACTAGAGGCACATTGCATCTCACTTGAACTTCAAATGCAAAACGAATCTTTAAATTCGGGCAAGAATGGTCAATTTTTGAATGAACAAAGAAAACATGTGGATACATTAGTTAAAGAAAATGAGCTTTTAAAAGGTCAAATTCAAGAAAAGGTGTTTGCGCATGCTGCATTGCAAAACAAATTAAGAAGACTGACTGGCCAGAGTGTGGATACTAAGTTTGCAAAACCATCAATCTTGGGGAAACCGCCTTCTCAAACAATCAGAAAACAAGCAGTGGTTAGACAACCTACTGCATTTAAATCTGAACGATCTAAATTTTCAAAACCTCGGTTTGCCTCCCAAGTTGTTGAGAAAAACAATTTGACAAAACCAGTCACTCCACATTCTTGGCCTAAGGTAAATGCATCTATGTCTGCTAAATCTCAGCAAGTGATTATACCTGGCTCATCTAGGATTAGTTCTACCACAGTGTCTAAAACAAGCATTAAAAGTAAAGATTCTTATGGAAAATATGACATGTGCAAGAACTATGATCTAGAAAAGGCTAGAAAAAAGGCGTTACTTCAAAAGGATGGAATTCTAGGTTCAAAACCTCGTGTGATGCCTTCCACTGTAGTGCAAAATACTGCTAGTAGTAGCACACCAAAACCTAGGAGTTCTCAACAAACTAATAGGAATTGGCTAGCATCTAAGAGTAGTTGCGTAAATAATCATGTTGTTTGTGCTTTAGAATATCTTCAAAAAGGAAATTCACTTGAAAAGGCTCAATCGACTAAGACAAACAAACCCATTGAACCAAAAGTCATAAGTCAGAAACCTAAGAAGTTGATCAACATAGGACGTAGGTTTTCTCTAAGAATTGATGCTCCCACATTTCATTCAACTGCATCTAAAAGGAAAACATCTCCTAGATCTAACACTAGGTGGGTACCCACGGGTAGAATTTTCAAATCAATTGGTCTTAGGTGGATTCCTACAGGAAAGATTTTAGACATTTGCACCAAAACTAATGTGATCTCCACAACTTCTACCTCTGAGACTAGAATGAAAACCATCGGTATTGTGTGTTCGAGTGTCAAGAAGATAATTGACACTACATCTTTATGCTTCTAACATCTGGAACCCAGTTACTCTTGGGGATCCTTGTTCTCTGTTTTCTTGTCTCTTCTTTCTTTCTTTGCAGATATAACAGGAATGGCTTCGGAACAAATCAGTTTTGGACCCGAGCTTAATGTTATGGCTTCTGAGCAACATAGCTTAGGACCCGAATTCAACCGTCTTAACTCTCCGGAATCTTCGGCTGAACCGTTGCCACTCAACCGCAAAGAATTGGAAACCTTGTTTGCTCCACTATTTGATGATACAATTGTATACCGTTCTTCTGAGGTCTCACCAAATTCCGCTGCTCAACTTGACAATATTCCAGTACCAGCCTCACCTCAACAAACTACTTCAAGTGTTGAGAGAAACGGTCCTCCAATTGCATCACCATCTACAGTAGAACAAACTGTTTCTAACTCCCACCATTCAGCTGAAGATCCCACACCACAATCAGTTCCCCAACCAGCAGAGCAAGATCCTGATGCGTTCTTTAATCCGTTTGCACCAGCTCCTATTGTTCCTGACATAGCTGAGTCGTCAACACGCAATTTGGATCCTGCTAACATGCGAGATACCTATCAACTACACCCTTCCACACACAAATGGACTCGAGACCATCCACTAGTTCATATTATTGGCCATCCAGATGCACCCGTTTTGACAAGACAACGCCTTCACACCGATGGAGAAACTTGTATCTATGCACTCTCAGTTTGTCACGAAGAACCGAAGAACATTAAAGATGCAATGACTTACGACAACTGGATTGAATCTATGCAAGAGGAATTTCAGCAATTCATAAGACTTGAAGTCTGGGAATTAGTTGAAAGACCTGACGGAGTCTTTGTCATTGGGTTAAAATGGATCTGGAAGAATAAGCTTGATGCTGAAGGGACAGTCATACGCAACAAATCACGTCTGGTAGCGAAAGGATACTCTCAACTTGAAGGTCTTGACTTTGCTGAATCCTTTGCTCCAGTGGCAAGACATGAAGCTGTTCGGATCTTTTTTTCTTATGCTGCACACAGGAATATGGTGGTTTACCAAATGGGTGTGAAAACAGCATTTCTTAATGGAGAACTCCGTGAAGAAGTTTATGTTAGCCAACCTGAAGGCTTCGTTGATCCTGAGTGTCCTAATCACGTTTACCGACTCAAAAAGGCTCTCTACGGACTCAAGCAAGCCCCACGGGCGTGGTATGACAAACTGTCCACTTTCTTATTGGCCAATAAATTTTCTAAAGGATCGGTGGATCCAACACTGTTTACAAAAACCTACGGGGAGGACTTACTTGTTGTTCAAATATATGTCGATGACATCATTTTTGCCTCAACAAAAAGAAGTTACTCGAATGATTTTGCAAAATTAATGAAAGATAATTTTGAAATGTCCATGATGGGTGAACTTTCGTTCTTTCTAGGACTTCAAGTTCATCAATCACCCCGTGGAATTTTTATAAATCAGTCTAAATATGCTCTTGAAATTTTGAAGAAACATGGAATGATGTCTTGTGACACTTATAATACACCTATGGGCTATACCACAAAACTAGATGCTGATTTACATGGGATTCCAGTTGACCCTACCAAATACCGAAGTATGATTGGGTCCCTCATGTATCTCACAGCTAGTAGACCTGATATAGTATTTGCTGTCTACATGTGCTCTCGTTATCAGTCCAAACCAACTGAAAAACACCTCAGTGAGGTCAAGAGAATCCTTCGATACATAAAGGGAACCATTAACTTGGGGATCTGGTATCCGAAGGATTCTGGCTTTGAACTAATTGCTTTTTCAGATGCTGACCATGCAGGATGTTTAGACACACGCAAAAGTACATCTGGTGGATTACAATTTCTCGGAGACAAACTTGTGTCATGGCAATCAAAGAAGCAGGACTGCACTTCACTGTCGTCAACAGAATCTGAATATGTAGCCATGTCTGCCTGTTGTGCTCAAGTCATCTGGATGAGATCACAACTTAAGGATTATGGCTACCTATTCAACAGGATTCCTATCTACTGTGATTCAAAGAGTGCAATTGCTATCTCCTGCAACACTGTACATCATTGCAAATCCAAACACATTGATCTCCGATATCATTTCATCAAAGAGCATGTGGAAAAGGGTACAGTTGAACTTTATTTTGTTGGAACTGAGTACCAATTGGCGGACTTACTTACCAAATCCTTGGCACCATCCAGGTTTGCTAGTTTAGTTCACCAAATTGGTATGCGATGTTTGACTCCAGAGGATCTGGAAAAGTTTTTAAAACACAATTGATCGTCAAACATCAAAACTATCTTTGTAAATATTTTTTCAAAAACAAAATACAAAAATATAAAACCAATCAAAACCTCAAAAAGATTTTTGGTCTTGCACTTTAAAAAAAAAAAAAAAAAAAAAAAAAAATTGCAAGTATAAAAACTCTTTCAACACTATTTTATAAAATGTCTTCAAATGTTTAAAACAAGTGTTGAGGGGGAGGAAAAGTAATGTTTTACTAATTTCTTAAAATATATTTTACCTTTTATACTTGCATTTTACCAAAAACAGATACGTTTTATCAAAAGTGTTGATTCAAAAGGATTTCGGGTTACTCTCCTTGATCAAAACCAATTAATTTTACTATGATCAAAGGTCGAGGGGGAGTACGACAAGTTGTTCTTATCATATCTTGGTGTTGTCTTACGAAAGTTACATGTGTTAATGGGATTAGGCCCTTCGTTAAATGTTTTGTTAGGTTAAGGGACTAATAATGTCAATGTGCATAACTTGAATTAACCCTAGTCAAAACCAATTTGACCACACACATTTACTTCTTCTGCAAAAACATTTACTACCCTCAACAACCATCATCAACGACCCAAAATCATCTGCATAATCTGAGTACCAATCTTCTAATCTGTAAGTGTGATTATGTTTTGATCATGATTTATAACAAAGGTTTTTAATTTTATAACAATCCAACGGCTCAATCAATCACAATTGTTTAATTTATCTTTTGAGTTATGCGTAAAATCAGAACCCAGAAATAAGTTGTGTTATGATTGATTTTGTTAGTGGGAAATGGTTCTTGGATGATCATAAACATGTCTCTTAAACCCAATCACACTCAGATACATTAATCGATCGAATTTGATATTAGGGTTCATACGTGTGATTTGGGGAATCTTGATTTTAGACGTTAGGATGATAATTAATGATGGGGATAATGTTCTTGTAGTCTTAGGATCATGTCATCATGGTTTAATTGCATCTTAATCGTGTTTTGGTTGTGAATCAAAGGTTTAGGGTTCGAATGCCACTAGCAGCTATGATTGTTTGATTGTGTGGTGAAATCTTGTTGTAACTTGGTCCATATGATCATTAGGTTGTTAGAATCATTTGCCCCATGCTTAATCATACCCAGAAACATGTTTGAATAAGGTTGTGATTTGTTGTTCATACATGTTTACGCGTTATGTTGTATTTGGCATGTTTACGCGTTGAAATGTGTAAATTAAGTGTGTTGGGTTAATTAATGATCAGTGGTAATGTGTGTACACTTTCAGGAAACATACTACTCGCATTTCAAAGGTGAATTTCTGGAAAATGGCGTGTTTACGCGTTAAATGTTCATCCTACGCGTAAGATTGAATCTTACGCGCAAGATTCGACACGTGGACAAATTGTGTCTTGGATAAGACATAGTTTACGCATTAATGAAAATCTTACGCATAAGTTCTGATCTTACGCATAAGTCTAGAACTTACGCATAAGTCATTACCTACGCATAAGATACAATCTACGCTTAAGGTTAATCCTACGCGTAATTTCAATTTCTACGCCTAAGACTTATCTTACGCTTTAAATTGATCTTACGCGTAAGTTTCACTTTACGCGTAACATTCTATCTTACGCGTAGCTTTTGCACTTACGCATTATTTCTAAAACTTACGCTTAAGTCAGGTTACGCGTAAAGTTTCCCACTTACGCGTAAACTTGTCAAAATCCAAATTTTTCTAAGTGTTGAGAAATTTTCCAAAGTGTAACTTCTTGTAATGATAAACTTATGGTGTAACTAAATTATTTTATGTTTCTACCAAGTAATATTACTCAAGTTTGTCATGTATCAAAAGTTTTCACACACACAAAGCCCCACTGATCAATGTAATACATGCAAAGCTAAATGCACACATCTTAAATGAATGTCTATGCTAACATTGTCAACAATTGCCATGTTTGTGTGTGTTTATGATCTATTCAGATGGCAGAACACAACGATATTCCTCATGTACCAGTGCCTGAACCCTTACGTGCATGGGAAGACACCTTTCCTGAGAACTACTCCAGAAAGATAGGAAGGAACAATCTGAGAGTCAACTTCAACAGAATTACATGCAATGAGTCTTCTTGCCTTGTTGCAGTAGATGCTCTTATCTATCACCCGTGCAAAGTTCTACTCACCAAATCTGCTGCAGTGGCATGCTTCTACATACATCAGTTTTGGCACACAATCCACTTGGACCTCCTTGAAGAATCCTTTACTTGTATGCTTCACATGAGACAAGTCACGGTCGACAAGGATCTTCTCCGTAGTGCTCTTGGACTTCCCGAACTTGAACCCAATGAAGAATATGACCAAGTTCCCAGTGAAGAAGAATTGATAGAATGGCTGAGAGATATTGGGTATGATGAGTCTGAAGGGGTCATAACTAGGCACTCTAAGGTCAATCTCAGATTTCTTCCACAGCCTTGGAGAACTCTCTACATCATAATTGCCAAGTCACTATCTGGCAGAGACACAGGCCATGAACACCCTAAGCTCCAACATCTCAAGCTGTTCTGGGCTATCGCTAATGTCAAGAAGGTTGATTATGCCAGCATTATCTGGGAAGACATTGTGTGGCACATACAACGCAAGACGACCAATATTCCTTTCGTCCGTTTCACCAAACTTCTCATTGCAAGCTTCATCCATGAATATGATGACATACCTCAACGACTGAATGATGAGTTTCAGCACACATACAAGAATGAGGACACACTTAAGGTCATCAAGAGAATGGATACTAGTACAAGGAAACAAGGAAAGAAACTTCCTGATTGTCTTCTGACTAAGAAGGTTCAAGAATGCAATAACTACAAGTACTACCTTCAAGCTCTCGAAGCAAATAAAGTTGGATTTCTGGACGAAGATCTTCTTATCATGCACTCTTTTGAAAGCAGACTTGAGTAGTTTGGATGCAACAGAGGCTTTGGAGCTCGGTTTCTTAATCGATTTGTCACGTGTTGATTCAGATACAGGAGGTGATGACTGTGATGATTCAATAATGGTGGTAGTGTCTTTGACATCTCCTTTCTGTGGTTCGGGTTGTACAACTTCCTTGACTCTGGCTGCTTCTTCTTTCAACCTTTGTTCTTCAGCCAGTTTATCAGTTTCGGCTTTAAGCTTAAGCTCTTCAGCAAGCCTGGCTTCTTCTTCCTTCTTTAGCTTTTCTTCAGCCAGTTTGGCTGCCTCCTCTGCTTTCCTGCTCTCTTCCATTCTGATTGTTTCTTCCAGTTTAGCTTGAGCAATCTCTTCAAGTCTGGCCTCTTCAGCTTCTTGTTTTCTTTTCAGTTCCTCTTCCTGAGCCCTTTCTCTACGCTCCATTTCTTCCATAGACATAAGTCTTGGAGCATCGGTATCCATAGGATCTTCCTCTTCTTCCTCTCCCATAGTCATTTCAGTATCGGTGGGAGTTACTAAGGGATTATCATAAGCAACTAAGTCTGAGGAGATTCCTGTGGTAGGCTCAGGAATGCTGCTTGATCCGCCAGCTTTGGTGGTCTGAGAGAAGACTGGTGGTGGAGGCATATCAGCATTGAATGCATCAATTCGGCTGTGGAGGAGACCAAGGTTGAGAGACCTTTCATTTTCTTCTTCTACTGAAAGTCCTTCAGGCTCTGGTTCAGCAGTTACGGGTTCCTTTAGCTTCGCTCTCCTGATCCTTTCTTCTTCCAAGAGTGACTGTTCTTTAGTGAACGGTCTCTGAGTGAGATATGTTGGATATACGGCATTGTCAGCAAATTCATCAATGTCTTTATCCCAATCGATGTCATCAAGATTCTCATCTTTCTCAATATTTGGTAGGAATTCTTCTCTTTGGAGTACCCTTCTTCTTCTTGGACTGAGTGGAACTGCCGGAGCTCCCAGTCTTACTATCTTTCTTAAAAGCCCACGTATGAAAGGATAAGGGAGGAAGGGAGTGTTGCCCTAGCTCCTCCCTTATAAATAGAAACCTTATGTTACATTTTATTTTGTTGGTTATTTGATTATCTTAGTGAAACTCTTGCACTCTCACCTTTCATATTGTCTTATAATCAACCACCTCTCATTCTCATCTTATTTCTTTATCAATCATACTTGTGTTTACATAAATGGTGACCTAACAAGTGGTATCATTCGCCTTAATAGAGATTGAAGTGTGGTTCTTGGCGGTAACGTGTGGTTAAGGGTGTTATTTTGCTTCTTTTTGCATTTTTCTTTGTTTCTTTCACTCAAATCTTGAAGCTTGGACAAGTTTCAAGGTTGATATAGTGATTTGAAGCTTAGTTTTTGCATAAAGTTTAGATTTTTAAGGCTTTTATCACATTTTCTTATAGTTTTTAAAGGTTTTATAGCTTCTTTTATATTGGAAAACGAGTTTTAAGGTGCTAAATCTTTCATTATTAGTGTTTTTCTAAGTATTGGTGAAGTTATTTAATCATTAGAACCTTATTTCTAGGCCTTTTTCTTCAAAATTTTTGATCTTTCTGATGAACAGTACATCTTACGCGTAAGTTGGTCGGGAATAGTACAATCTCCAACTGTCTACAGTACTTTTTGGTCGTTTTACGCATAAAACTAAGGTCAAAACCCCTTTTCTACGCATAACTTTGGTCAAAACCCTGTTTCTACGCTTAAGTTGCATTTCCTACGCGTAAGTCCATTTTCTACGCGTAAGATTCTACGCAGAAGTTGCCTTTTCTACGCATAAGTTTCTACGCGTAAGTTGGGAATCCTACGCCTAAGTTTCTACGCGTAAGTTTAAATCTTACGCGTAAGTTTCAGAATTCTACTCGTAAGTTTCTTCAACGGTCTTCTCTTCGTGCAACGGTGACTCAGTACTTCCCTAGCTTGGATAAGTTAGTGGAATACTTCGACTAAGGATATCTTTCACGCTTGGATAAGTTTGAAAGATTAGTTTGGTCTTTGAACCTTACGCATAAAATCTTACGCATAACTTTATAGTTTATGCATAAGATCAATCTTACGCGTAACTTTGAATTCTACGCATAAGTTTCTTTATTACGCGTAAGATTCCAACTTACCCTAGGGATTTTTGAATTTAACCAAAGGAACGCGCATTTCAATCTTCTACAAAGATCCATCATTCACACAATTTTGGCGGGAAATTTTGAGTAAAATTTATTTTCTACAGTAGACTAAACGTTCAATTTTTACGCGAAATTTAAATTTTGGTATAACGTTGAAAATTTTGGCCCAAAATTCAAATTTTTAGGCCAAAATTCAAATTTTTTCGGTGAAATTTGGCGGCAAAATTTTTGAAACTCAAATTTTTCTTGCAACCTTAAAATAGCATTTTAAAGTGATTTACAAAATTTTGGAAGAGAAAAAATTTTCAAATTATTTTGGAGGGAAAACCAGAAATCACTATTTCGACCTTGCGTGTGACATTTTACTTGATTTTTTCGATTACATCGCAACAATCAAGGGGGAGAGCAATGTCATCTACAATGTCTCAATTACCGTCTTCCAACTACCTTCCTCACCAATATTCTCATCAGCAGCAGTCATCACCTCCTGCATCTGAATCAACACGTGACAAATCGATTAAGAAACCGAGCTCCAAAGCCTCTGTTGCATCCAAACTACTCAAGTCTGCTTTCAAAAGAGTGCATGATAAGAAGAGAAGCAAACTAGAAGATCAGGTTGCTACACTTGCAACCCAGGTTGCTGAACTATCTAAGCTGAACTCGAACGTCAAAGAGCTACAAGATAAGGTTGACATTTTCTTAGCTAAAGACGTAACAGAGAACTTGGAAGCCGCACTAGCAGCTCAAGCACAGGAATACATGGCACAACACTTAGTGGCTGAGCTGAAAGATCTACTGGCACCAATGAGAGACGAACTCACCAAGTTCGCTGAGCAAGCAGTCAAGAAAGTTATCCGATCAACAACCTTCACTCTTCGTGCCGACAAGTCTACTGCTCCTCTACCAGGACTCTCTCTGGATGATTTGGAAGCTCAACTCCTAGAAAAGCTTGCAAACAAGTTCACCTTGACTCCTGAAGAAGCAAAAGTCCTGGAAGCACTGAAAGACAAAATGAACAAAGAGTCTTGCAGCACAGAGGCCGATAAGCTGAAACGTCAAAGAGATGATGAAGACAAGGATCCTAATTCTCAGGCAAAGAAACAGAAACAAGCCGAAGGACCCTCATCTCAGTATAAAACACCGGTAATCCCTCCTACCACAACAACTTCCTCACAACAACCGAAGGCATCAGGTTCTGCTCCCAAAGCACACGACCACTTTGAATACACCGGTGGTGACGACATTCCTATGCCCGATGAAGTTCCAGAACCGTCCCCTAAGAAGAAGAAGAAAGACAAGAAAGGAAAGCATCATCAACCCCAACCGGACACCTCACCTAAAGGCACCGAACCTAAGAAACCCAAAACCGTCCTTAACTGGCTAGACCAAGACAATAGTGCCGAATACTCCTGGTTTGAGAAGATGATCAATTCGCAACCACCACTGGAAGACAATCATGAACCTCAAGATGGTCGAACGGTGGAATATGCTCAAATGATTCAGCAAAAGTTTAAGATGAAAAAGATGAATAAGAAAGAGCTGCGAAGAATCAAAAATGATGCTTTCAATCTTCTGAAAGATCGGTCTGCTAACTCAATCGAGCTTGAATACCATCTGGAAAATATTGCTCGAGCTATGTCAAGCAATATTGACTGGATCAATCCTGAATCATATGTCGATCCGGTCACAAAGAAAACCGCACCTTACATTACTGACTTGTCCAAACCACTACCAATGATTGGGAAGCCTAAGGAACCAAAGATCCCGTACAAGTTCTTCTACAACACAGACTTGGAATTTCTGAGACTTGGCAGCAAGATCGAAAAGAAGTACGTTACCTCACTCGCCTTTCTCCCTGCAGCTCGATATCTCAACAATGCCATCGAAGAAGAAGCTTCAGCACTATTCGTCGACAAAATTGTTGAATATGACCGGAATGCACTTTATGGTATTCATCACTGGCCAGACAACCGGGCACAATACTATCGAAGCAGCAGACTTAACCAAACGATGGGCGAAGTGACCAGTGATTTGAAGATCGTCTCGATTCAATTTATTTCGAATGTCACTCACTTTGGGTACCCCTTCCTCAGCAAAATCACACTTAAAAGATTTGATGAAAAGGAGTACGATATTTCCGAGTCAGACTTTCCACGACTACTTCTCAATGATATCGAAGACATGTACCTGCTCAAAGTTCAAGGAAAACTCTGTGGCTTGCCCAAAAAGATGCAACTTGCCTTTATCCAAGCTCTACTCATCTTCATCAGGCAAATAGTCATTAGAGAAAGAGTCGAAGATCTTCAGTTAGGAGTGGAAAGTTACCAGAAGAAGCTCAATCTCACCAAACCAAACCTGTTTGACATCCCCGATCTTCAACATCTACCTCAATACTCCCTGATCAGAAAACCATTTGGGTTCACATACCGCAGCATCAACGGTCGCAACTGCTTCATGGCTTACGACGAATTACATAAGTTCTGTGATGAGACCTTGAAGTTCGTAAGAGATGGAATCAAAAGCAGATTGGATGACATTGCTCTGGGTAAGTCTAAAAGGTGGAAAACCAATGAGGCCAGGGAAGCTCGCAGATTCATCTTAAGGATTGAGAACAGACTGAGGCGCAGGGATCAGTTTCGAAGGTTGGAAAGCTATGTGGGAGGCAGATCCAAATTTCCGGTGTTGACATTTCAGAGGCCTGATTGGTAGATCATTGTAAGAATTTGATTTGATTTGTCAATAATTTACTTCATAATGGTTTGTGTACGCATTACAGTACACAACCCGAACTTGTAAAGAAAGGACCCTGAGGTACGCATCAGTGCCTCAATCCTAAATATAAGGAGCGAAGGCTTCTTACTTTTGAGTAGAATTAATCTAACTTTTATGATTTTTCACAATTCTGCTCAAAAGGACAAGTATTTCACCTCAATAAGACCTAATCACTTGTTGAGGGGGAGCACTTGTCAAAACAAAATACTTTGTTCAAAATCAAAAGTTCTTGGTGAATCTCCCCATAAGACTCAAAAAAGGCATATTTTAATCAAAAAGTTTAACAAAAACAACATCTCATATGCTATTTTTGAGGGGGAGAAAATAAAAAAGTGATTAAAATATATGAAGCTAAAGCTGAAAAGTTGTATCTTGTGCGAGCTAGACTCAGATTCACCCAGGAATTGACGAGATAATTAAAGTCTGTAATATCGAAAAGACTTATCCTCGACGGGTAATAACATCAAGTTAGTTCCTAGAGCTAGTTGTCACCTAAAAGCTGACAATGCATCTCTTTAACTAACCACGTAAGCGTGTCTCGAAAAAGGATTAGTCTTAGTAGAAATGTACCGTCTCGAGAAACTTTCTGTGGACTTGACCAGGCCGAGTAATAACTTCAAGCTAGTTTAACTAGTGATGTAAGCGTGTCTCGAATCGGTCTAGTTCACGGAAAGTGGATCAATTCAAAAGAGCTTGCTCCTCCCGCATGTGCAAATTTATTAAACACATATGAGCACATGTGCAGGGGGAGCCCTTCAAAAGTGTACACAAAACTCTCAAAGTGTTAACCAAATTATTTGATTATCACAAACACTTTGAGAGATTTTCAATTAAAGGTTTCTTGGCTAATGTCGGAGTTATAAGGTGATTAAGATAGGAATATCCGTCCTATGATCCGCCAGAGCCGGAGGGATCTACCCAAGGACATCACCATTAGTTAGAAGTAGAAGTCCTTAGGTATGATACGGAAAAAAGGAGAAATGAATGAAAGGGAAAGAAGGAGTTGAAGAATTAAAAAGAAAAGTAAAGAAAAGGGTAAGGAAGCAAAGAACACCCACTCTATCTTCCCCCACGATGTCTTCGCGGAATCGGAAGCATACACACTATGTTTACGATGGAAAACGGAGGCAGCGTAACCCCATATGTCTAACTAACCAATTATGTGTGAAGTATTATAAATAGCCCGTGAGAATAAACTGCTGATAAACAACTCTACTCTTTAATACTCCTCTCAGCTAACTCTTTACCGACTCCATTATCATTCTGGCGGCTCTTTGTAGTGACTACTGATGGAGAAAACTCAATATTATGAACTTGAGAGCGAAGTAGAATAGCCCGAACTTGTGACTTAAACTTGCACTGATGTATGACTAAGAGCGGTGTAGAGAGTTCGCACCCCATCGAATCCCTAAGTACTCTATACTCATCAACCAACCAACCATCAAGTATAAGAAGTACATAACCTCTTGATTATCCACAACAGCGTGTGACACTGAGCACTACAACGTAACTCCTTAAAGTGATAGTTATTTGTGGTAATAGAGAGGAAGAATCACAAAATAACTAGATAACCAAGTCTCCGTCATTGTAAAGGTTAAAAGCTCAAACAAGGATCTCGAAGAATCTTCATCCAACCAACCCCGATATCTTCAAGATACTAAGTACACGCACCCGTGATATTCCACTTCAATCTCAAATAAATAATAAAGAATTAACCCCGTAGTCACATCTAGCGGATAAATGCCCAAAACTAGCCCTTTTGACGGTTTAATCGAATCTTGATAATGGTTCCCGATCTTGTTAAAATTGTATCCCCTTTGTCAATTTTATAAGACCCCATGACTACCGTGTATCAAAATACTTGCTAATAAAATTAATATACTAGTAAGTTTTGAATATGAGAATGAGTTAAAGTCCAACGCAAGTATGTAATCACGGCCCAATAAATCCAGACCCAACAAACCTACAATACCACCAACCCGTGTACAAGCCCAACTCACACCTATGAATCTGGTTTAGTGCATAAATAATACTACGTAGTAACAGGTTATTAGTATTTGACCCCAATACACGGTTTGCTAAGAGATAACTTAAACCTAAAACACACTTCATATTATCTCCGCCTACCACTTACTCTTTTCTCTCACAAACGCTCCCAACTCATTCTTAAACTCTCTCACTTAACAAATCTGTCAAAACAGATTCATCACATCATCAAACAACAATCACCTTCCTCTCATCTCCATCATTAAATCGTCATAGACAATAACCAATCTTATCGAACATCTCAACAGCAAACTCGTAACCATGCTTTATGATTATTCAATTTGTTGCTCAAATAAAATCAAGAAGACATTTTAAGGCTTCAAGATCCTATTGTGGGTCACGGTAGGTTCCAACCTTTTTGTTTGTTGTTTTGTAAATGAACGAACGAGGGAAAAAGAAATAACCTAATTGTTATTATCTTTATCCCTTTTTGATTCGGATATTGAATAGAAGCTATGCTTCAAATATAGATCGATGATGTTTTGTTCTTTCGTGTTTAAAATCTTGATACCCGTTTGTTACTCACGAAAAGACTAACTGAGATCTCCTTGGTTTTCATTTAAGTACAAGTCTTAGGATGATAGTTTGTTGATTGTTGTTGAGATTTGAGGAGGAGAAGGGATAGGTTAGATTTGGATTTGGTTTGGTTAGGCAGTGGATGATTCATTCCACGTCTAGTAAAAAGGTTTTTGTATCATAACTTCTTTAGACTGATGATGTTGATAAATAAACTGAAGTCAAACTCAGTTTTTGGTATTAAGAATTGTTGGTCAACTGTCTTCTCACCTTTTACATTTTTTCGAAAACTTAGACACTTATCGAGAATCATTAACTTATCGAGAACCTCAGCTACGGTTATCGAGAACACGATATAAGTTATCGAGAATTAGATTTCGAGAACCAGGTTATCGAGAACGTGATTTCAAAAACATAGGGTTTTGAGTTCTCGACAACTAGTATGTTCTCGATAACAAGTACCTCTCGAGAACTTCTTATACAAGAAGTTTCGATTTTTTCCGGCGATTCCCTTTTTTTTTTTTTTTTTTTTTTTTTCCAGTTTCGATGACTTTTCCGACCATTATATTCTGACCAGCTTCTTCGACCAGTTTAGAGCCACAAATACTCACGGGTTTGGTATATCATTCACAACAAATGATGTTGCATAAAAAGGTGTAAACTTTGGACAATACCACAAGTAACCGTATATTGTAAATTTGAATATAAAGCAGTTAAAATAATGATGAACAGCCTCAAATACAGTGTACGAACCAACATATCCGAATTTTTGACAAGATAAAACCACAATAATCAACTAAATAATAACCTTGGCTCTGATACCACTTGTAGGATCATAGTTTTATGTTGATTATGTGATTCGGGAGGTCGAGTAATATGAAAGTAAATGACCTCCATGGTTAGAGAGAGAGAGTAGAGAGAGAAGGGAAAACTAGTGATTTTATTGATAAAGATGAAAAGTGAAAAACACACACAAGTCTCACCCCTCCATGGAAGTATGGAGGGGTATATAAAGCCTAACACATGCTATACTATGACAATATTACATAACTAGTCCATGTGTTTTTGCTTAACAAGATAGTAAATGTAATCCCGTAAATGTCGTTCCATTTACGTGTTAGGATCAAAAACTTTGATCCCAACATTCTACTTGATCCAAGTCCGCTTTTCTTGTAACTTCTGATTGATCCAAGTCCCCTTTTCTTGTAACTTCTGATTGATCCAACTCGGCCTCTTCTGCAAACTTTTTTGGGCACGTCCTCCTGTTGTGACCATCTGTCTCTCCACATAATGAACATGCATTCCTGTTCTTCGAATTCTTATCAAGAGTTTGCTCTTTCCCTCCTTTTATGCGCAACTTTTTACGGCCTTTAGGATTACCAAGAGCTGGATTGTTAATGGTTTTTTCAGCTAGCTTCGGGACTCCAACAAGTTCCTCCAAATTATCAGCCTTATTCTTAGAAGGAGGATTTGGGCAATCAGCCTCGACATCAAGCTTTAGCAACCTCAACTTTTCAACAAAAGAAGACAACCTTGCCTCATCTTTACTCAACATATGGATACAGTGATCAACAATGGAACTTGCCTCATTTGCATAATTCTCAACAATCTCATTCTTCTCACCATATTTGTTCCTTTTGTTCCTCAAAGCAGCAGGTATAAGGTTCTTTGTCCAATGCCTCAATATGTATTGACTTGGAATCACTTCAATGTTAGCATTCTTAAACACACAAAAAACATGCCTGCATAATATACCAACTCGAACAAAAAGCTGACAGGAACATACAACTGATCCATCTACTTGGTTACGCAACACCTTAATGGGGAAAAAAAAAAGAAGATAGTAAAAAATCATGTATGATAAAACAAAAGAAATAAGGTAGTAAAAAATCATATATGATAAAAAAAATAAACAGTATTTTTTAAGAAGGTAACATACCTTATATAATCCATCTACTCTATAAAACAGGTTAACTGGCTCTTCTTCCTCAGCTTTATCATTATCCTTACCTTTAACCTTAAGTCTCTTCCTAGATTTCTCACTCAACTTAGCTTTCTTCTTCTCCATTAGGGCATCAACAAATTTCGTCTCTATAATAACAGAGACCTCAGATCCTTCAACCAAGCTTTTGGTTTCTATTTGACAATACCATGTGCCTGCAAATATCTCTGCTTGAACTAGCTCGAACAGAGGACGAGTATAAACATTCGAAGCATGATGTTCAATCTTAAGATAGGTTCTAAACTTCGGAACAAAATCAATAGTCTTATGATCAAGCCTCTCTTGTATATGCCTCTGCTTTTCCATTGCCGTCTCAAAACAATTCATAAAATTCATAAGAGTGGAACCTTGATTCGTAAAATGAGAGAAAAAGGAGTTCTCACTCTCAGATCTAGACGTCGTCCTCATCAAACCACACAAGGGGGAATCAATAAAATAAGCAGGAATCCAACACGAACGTATACAAAACATCTTTGTTAACCACTTATGATTCTGCAAACTAAACTCCTCCAATAACTTTGACCATCTATCCTCAAACTCATCCGGACCGATATACATATTCCATACAATTCAATTAAACTTCTTTTTAAAGTTAGTATCATCATAGATTGTTGAACATATCTGTAAACAAAACAAATAACATTTGATTTAACAAATGATTTGAAAAAAGATATGTGTTATCATATGTGATAAACCAATAATAAATACAAAGAAAATCAAGTATCACATATGATTTAACAAATTATTTAAAAAAAGGTACAAATTATCATATATGATAAATCAATAAGAAATACACAGAGAATCAACTATCTCATATGATAAACAAGAAGGCAGAAAAATACCTTTTTAGGGAGCTTTTGAGTAATATGCCACATGCAAAGTCTGTGTTTAGAACCCGCAAACTCACCTTCAATGGCATTTCTCATAGCCCCATCCTGATCAGTAACAACAATATTTGGAGCCCTACCAAACGCCTTTATGAACGCTTTCAGCATCCAAATATACGAAGCTGTAGTTTCGTTCTTCAACAAGCCTGCTGCGACTGTTACTCAACTCCGATGATTATCTATGGCTGTAAAGGGAACAAACACCATTTTGTACCTGAAAAACAAAAAACAAAAATACTTAAAATAACAGATTAAACAATAAATAGCAAATCATATCATCAAAATATCATACTGAACATACAAATACTTACTTGTTTGCTCTGCAAGTAGCATCAAATGAAACAACATCACAAAACTCTTTGTAGTTGAACTTAGAAACTTCATCAGCCCAAAAAATTGCCGCAAGCTCAGCATTTTCGACCAAATAATCAAATGAAAAATCCGGCACATGCTTCTTCCTATTCTCCATCTTAGATATAAGCATCTGCGCATCACTATCACCTATATAGCAGTTCACACCCCTAAAAAAGTTTTTAAAATCAACAGTCGTTCCATGAACAAGCAAATAAGAACCCTTCAAACCGGTTAAGATGTGATGAGCTTTCGTTGCGCCTATATTTACGCTAGCAGCTTTAACAATGAACAATTGCTCAGCATACGTCAACTGCCTCTCAGTCTTTGACAAATGCTTATACTCTTCACGTTCAAGCTTGTGATTATGAATACTATCAAAGACATTCAACCTGTACTTAGAAGTACCAGGAATCAAATAAAAAATAACACGTGCTTTGCACCCTGTGATATGCAGGTTCGAACTTCTAACCTGCTTGTCGCTATTCTCGAAGTCTAACGTGTCCACATGAATTCCCTTTGGACAACCTTCCCTATTACACACTAGATACTTTTGCTTCACAATACCGTTCCTCAATCTTTTCTGGAATGATTTCCTAACCACAAACCTTGCTTTAGCAGCATATTTCATATAGGCAGCAATGCACTCATCAATCGACTTATAAAGTTTGCCCTTAACAAGTAAAACATCCACAGGAACTTTCAGAATATAATAAATAGTTCCACCAGGAGTATCAAAATTAGAGTGAGTGGCAAATGATTCAGGAGTTTTCAAAGCATTCAAATCTGAAAAAATAAACACAAATATAAAAACACTGATAAACTATAAATAAAATCACAGACACATATTCTAATTATATCACATATTATATAACACATGTAATACAAAAACATTGATATATCACATGTGCTATATCATATATGATATCACAAGCTTAAAACTACTTATTCAAAGCTGAGCTTGATATATCATATGTGATATATCATGTGATACAAAAATATTGATATATCACATGTGATATATCATATATGATATCCAAACTACTAATATTATCAGCTACTAAGATAGCTTATTAAAAGCTTAAAACTACTTATTCAGAGCTTAAAAACTGCCTATCTCAATCAAAACCTAACTAAAGGGCATATTCAGAGCTTATAACATCTTAATAACATAGCTTATTAACAATAACAAACAAATTATAGAAAAAAATAAGATAATCAAAAAGCTTACTCTTAATTGCTTCGGATTCATCACCGTGTTCATAAGCAACAATCTCCTCAGCATACTTAGCTGAAACATCATCACTAACAACAATCTCTTCAAAAGTAGTAGAAGAAGCATTAACAGCGATCTCTTCAGAAGTAGTAGAAACAGAACTTTGAAGCGAATCCATAAAACCTGCATATCATATGAGAAAAATGAATCAGTTAGCCGATAATTCAGCTTATAGAAATAGAGAGCTTATAATTCAGCTTTGAATTAAGTTTAAATAAAAATAAACGATAAAAAATTAGGGTTAGGTGATGTACGGGATGAAGAATGAGATCGATTAATGAATTGAGAAGAAAAAATTAGGGTTTGTTGATGAACGGGATGAAGGAGGTGCTTAGAGGAGCTGGTTAGAGAAGGTGGTTAGATGAGAGAGAAGAAAGAAACATACACTTTGTGTGTGTGAAAAAAATTACGCATTAATTGAGATGAGAGTAAAAAATAATATTTATATAGTCCCAAAATACCCTTGTAGTGTAAATGTTAACTCTAATCTCAGTCATTAGATCAAAATGAATGAAAGGTGGGATTAATCCCTTAGTATGTAAAGAATGTTTAGTCCTAAAAAGATCTTTGTTCTAATTATTAACTAGTTATAATACCTGTGCACGCACAGGGTTTTTAAAATTTCTTTTTGATTATATATTATTATCGATTAAGAAATGAATCACTTAACATATTTTAAATGGTTTAACTTGGTGGACTAAAAATAAAAACCATGTGTATATATGTTATAATCTACCTATCATTTTAGGAGAATGCTTTTGGATTAAAAATAATATTTTATTATTCAAGCAAAATCACATGGTGATACTTGACTTGTATAAGAGGTTAGTGATATATGCTTTTAGTTTTGCAAACCCGTTCTATCAATTTATGATGTGTTTTGTAATTGTGGTATTTCTTTTACTTATATTTTTGTTAAAATATGTAGCATATTTAGATAGCTTTGAAGATTGATTTATTTCCTTGATTATTAGTAACCATCATACCATGTTTATCGATATACATTTTTGTTTGAAAATTTGTATTTATATAAGTTTGTGCTATTTACTTCTCAAGTTTAACTATAAAATTACCAAATTAACATAAATGCTTACACTATAGCTTCTTTATTAGTACATAAAGAGAAAAAAAAAAAATGTAATGGTAGAATACGTTTATGTATAATGTATAAACCGAACTATATAATGAAATTATTATTACTTGCATAAGTAAATTATAAATGCATGCAAACAATGACAAAGAGTACATTCAGAAGTTTTTTATGATTGTTTGAATCCTTACCGACCTTTCACTTTAGTGTAACTTTCTTCACAATTGGCCTAAATCATCAAGGTTAAAGACACCCATATTTTAGACCGTTGGTTGACACCCATAGTGTTATCAATGACAGCAAACACTTGCTAAGTTTCATTAACTCATTCAAAGACACCTGTTAAGAATTTCTACCATAAAATTCCTCATATAGGCACTAAAACACATTTTTGGTACATTAAAATACGTTCATGTATTATCTAAATCAACAACTCAACTTAATTATACAATAATAACTTGAGAAGGCATAGAAAATCCTTTCATGACAATCATGTGTTGATACTTAATCATCCTCTAAAAAACACACACAACAAATTGCATTACATTTTAGTGTGTGTGATAAGATCATAAAATTGCAAACACTACTAACATGTCGCATTATAGTGAGTATAATAACAAAGTTAGTAATAACATCAAATAAAAACCTTCAGATTAGAACTAAAGGGGTGTTTAGGTTATGCTTAGTACAGGTTCTTATTGGCTTATTCAATTACCATAACACAATAAGTTTATGATAAAGCTTTAAACTTTTTTGAGAATCTTAATAAAAAAACCCCTGAACTCACAACTAATTCTATCATAGCTTAGTGTGTTTATAGTAAAAACACAAATATTAAATGTAGAAGTTTCCAATAAAACATTTTAAAAAAAAGTTATAAAGTTGGTGTGTAAAAAAAAAAAAAAAAAGAAAAAAAAAAGGTTGCTAAAAACTATTAGCTTGATAAGGCATAAGTCAAAGTTCTATCGAGGTATCTTTCGGATTCTATTCAGAAGCAAAAAGAGGTTAACACATAAATCATAAGTATAGAAGAATGGTTGTATCTCACATCCGTGATTATCAACTCAATAACATTATCGCAGTTTAGTAACGTATTAACCCGATTAAAAACTATATATACTTGCTTAATAATTCTCATGTACACTTGAGTGCTTATATGCTATCTCTGTCAAACGATTGAGGAATGCAGAGGAAGGTGTAGCCCTAAACTTACTATTCATGTCAATGAATAAAGTTAGGTTATCACATACGTTTTTTTTTTTTTTTTTAGGAGGTGATTGTTATGAAATAAGGATTGGGTGATGCGTGCATTTTTTATTTATTTTTTATTTTAAGGAGAACACCTTCTAAATTTAACAATGGCTAACTAACATTTTTTTTTTTTTTTTTTTTTTTTTTTTTTTTAATTATTATTAGCTTTGTATAACGTATTTAACTGACAGACATGTTGAGATTGAGGTTGATGTTGTTTTTTAGCTTTAACTATTGATATCATGTTGTTCAAAATGTGCGAGTTTAACAGCACGTAATGAGCGTTGATAAAGTTAAAATATGTTCTATAAAGTTTTAAAATGTTTTTATGGATATCCATATATAAATTTCAAATAACAATTTCATGAGTCGTTGTTATAAGAGAATAGCGTATGTTTATTTCCATATCACACTAACTCGTGCTTACCATTTCATATTTATGTTCACGTTAAAAATAATTTAGCTATATATAATATTTAAACCCGTGTACGCATAAATTAAACTTTTAAATAGAATAACACAAGTCCTTATTTAAAAAAATAATCTAGAAGAGTCTAAAACTAACATTTGTTTAAAAAATATTTAACGTGTATTAAAACTAATTCGCATATTTACCAAATTTTGTAATTTTAATTGATGAAAGTTTAAAACTAATTCTAATACTCATTTAATTTTAAACAAAGTTAATATTATAAAGTATAGGGGGTATAAAATGTAAGGGGTTATTTGGTTTTTTTCTAAAGTTATTAAAAAACATGGAAACTTGTAATTTTACACTTAGCTCTATATAATTTATTTAAAATTCAACCACCAAAGTTTTATTAATTACTTCATTTTTTTTAAGTTTTTGTTTTATAAATTTAACACCTATATTTTTATTCAATTTTTTTCTTAACTAAATTTCTCCACCAAATTTATTAAGTTTGACCAAAATCAATTTAATTTTGACTTTCTATTGACCAATCATATTGCTCTATTTCACCTACGTGGCAAAATCAAGCTCTCCTATTGGTCTAATTCTTTTTCAATAAGAAGGGATTTGCAAAAACACTCCGAAATAATATAATTCTTTTATTATATAAAAGATAGCCGGTTTCGTAAAGAGCATAACATACATTTCATTTAAAAAAAACTAGATACATCTTGAATATTACAAATCCGACACATAAGAACAATTATCTAACTTTTGTTTTTATTTTCCACTAGTGCCGATAATCTAATCAACCTATAAATTTCATCTCAAACATAGTCGTTATTCTATCATTATCTTGTTCTTTTTCTATAATACAACAAGAAATGTGGGCTGGCAAGAAGTGTCAAGTTGTGACAGTAGACAAGTAGTCCAAAATTTGATTTATAGGATCCAAATCGATTCCACGTTGGAATACGGTGTACGGTATCTATCAAAATCTAATAACAGAAATTTGAAAATGACAAGCATTATTATTAAACCATCTCTTTGTCTATAAGTACACCCAAAGCCTATCACATTTTATTACAAAAACAGCTGCTTCAATACTCCTTCAATTATTATCATTTTCAGCAATAGCATTCAGGTACAATCTCTAGCTAGTTATGTTTCTGATATTCTTTTGCTTAATGTTGTTTGATTAGAATCACTCGTGTTAGTAGTTATGAAACTTTGTACATGCATGTTATTGTTGGTTTCATTTGTGTCTCTTAATTATTTCTTTGTTGTTTCATATAAAGAGTATTTCTTTACTAAACGAAATGTTATGAGACCGAGCTGAAATCATTAAATTTTTTTTATATACGTTCTATACTTCTATGTGGTTTTAGAAATATTTTATTTGGTTTAAATTGGGGAGAAGAGTGGTTGAATAGGCTACACAAAAAAGCGCATTGTGACTGCAATTAGTGACTACTTATCAGTAATAACTAATAATTGAATGAATGTTATTCTGCTTTAGTGACAAACATTTTCGTCCAAACATACTGACTATTTCTTTTGTCAGACTTGTTTTGTATTTTGGTCTCTAATAAAGCTTAGTGACCGCCTATATTGACTAAAGTAACCGACCAAATTAAGTTACTTCTTACTTTCTTACTACTGTAATTACAACTATAGCTGTTACCGACAAAATGTTTGTTGTCACTAAATGCTATTTTTCTTGTAGTGAATGTTTTAAACCCAAAAGTTTTTGGTATGTGGCGAATAGTAATTTTAAATTTTAATCTCATAAATAATATTTAGGAGTTTGTATTGATTAAAAGTGCAATTTTGGTATTTTATTTCGTTCTAACCATGGAAGATGACCTATTTGGAAGTGGATAAAATTAACATAACCTTGACATGTGATACCTTCGTGTAATTTGCAGGAACAAAGCATTTAACGTTGTATGGATTATAGACATCTTACAGAGGAAAGTGCGAGAGAATCTCTCATAGCCATTTCTCAAGAGATTGCTTACTTACCTGTGACTGAAAATGCTAACTGTATAAAAGAGGCCACGATTACAACTGCGAAAATCAAGTCTATTGATGAATTGAGATCGGAACTCATATCAATCGCTTACTTTGATCCGTCTGATTACAACAGTGAAACATTAGCGACTTCTAAGTTGTAAATCTTGATGTATTATGAGACTTTTGAATAATTTCGAGATTGTTACTTACGTTTATGATAACGATTACTGTTTTTCCCTATCCTTAACGTAATGAAAATTATCGTATAACTGATTTTTTTTCTTCATAATCTGATGTTTTCTTATTTGATTCATGATAGAATTTGGTTTTGCGTGTAAGTTGGCGGCAGTGGCGGACTAGCCAAAGAACCAAGGCGGTTCCTTTGTTTGGTTAAGGCGAAATTTTTGACGGGTCAACCAACCAACCGGGCCATTTTTCCGCTCAGGTAGGGTATATAGTACGTAATATTGTTCGTTTTGGACAAAAATCACAAACAACGCTCATGATTTTTTTATGAGTAATGCTATTTAGGCCTATAATCCAAGCCTAAATACATGCCTAATGCATAATTTACTTGTACAATTGTGTTGTACATTTTCTCTCTCCAAATTCCCACCAATCACTTTTTCAAATCCACCAATCAAATCATTAGGTATACAAGTATGTTTGCTAATTAGGCATAAAAATTATTTTTCTTTTTTTATTGGATATATACTTAAAATCTCTTTTGCAGAATAATGCAGATTGGTTTGAGGCGTTTTATTTTGCAAACTAAAAAACGGTCACATACCAATGGACCAATCAGAAGCCTCCATCTAGAAAAGCAATATTTAAGAATAAAAAACACGAAAAGACCACTTCTGCCAATTCACAAAAGTTACTCCAAAAACCCCAACCCTACACCTCTCACTTTCAACAAAAACTTATATCCAAAAATCCCACTTTCTCTCTCTAACCTCCATTAAATAAACCTACTGAATCTCGAGATGAAGGTACGATGCTTCCGACTAATTATTTAGTTGTTTCATTAGTATCTCTAGTAATTTTGTACTTATTTATGAATATTATTGCTACTTATGAAGATTTTTGTGTATTTTTTATTGATTTTTGATGTGATATTGTAATACATGTGATGATTATGAACTTATTTGAGTTTTAAAAGATATTATTTATTTAGATTTTACAGTTTTTGTTGATTTTATGTCTTTATTAAGAGATTGTTATAATAATGTCATGAATGTTGTTATTTTCTTTAGTTTTTTGTCGAATATCACTTGTGATAAAAAAACATTTGTGATGATGAATAGTTGTAGTGAATTTTTTAGATTTTTGGTAGTATATCACCAGTGATTAGTGTTATGATTTTCTTTAGTTTTTGGTAGTATATCACCAGTGATAAAACAGTTGTAGTAAACTTATTCTGTTTTTCGTATAACATCTGTGATGATGAATAGTTGTAGTGGTTTTATTCAGTTTTTGATAGTATATCACTTGTGATAATGAGCACATTATCACACTTGTACTGATAACTAGTATATATGATGTGACTTTTAGTGTGTGTATATATTTTTGTTTTACATGAGAGATTGAATGTTTGCTTTTTGAAAAAAATGTAGAAGCTGATATTTATGCGCACCTGGACACGATAGAAGCTTCTAATGGTTAGTTTATGTTAATAAAGCTTTAGACATAAAAATTTCATACAATGTGCTGGTATCTAAAAAGAAAATTGTAAATGCGGTTCTAGTGACAAGCAATTTTTTGAAACTATCTCAAGATATTGATAAAAGTAAAGGTATATTTTAAACATAAGCATGTCTCCTTTTCTATATTGCCTGGTTTCTCAGTTGTATCACAGGTGATATCACAAGTGATATCACAGGTGATATAAATTGTGATATCACCTGTGATATCACATGTGCGTCAGCTTTCTTTTATTTGTGGAATCAGTTGTGGTATTGGAGGATCTTATGATATCACAGGTGATATCACAGGCGATATCAAAGTTGTTTGAGCTTCTTAAATTTGTTTATGGAGTTGTTGTGCTTTTTTGAACCATAGCTACAGTTGTTGATTCTTCGTTTGATCGAGCTGTTTTTTGCAATTTTTAATTTGTAATATCTCCAGTGATATTTCATTTTTTTCTTGTACATTTTGTATATATTATCACCTGAGATATTTCTCTTTCCAGGTACATGATGGTTTTTGTGCCTTTTACTGCAATTGACAATCACTGACAATCACAGGAGATGTGTTATTGTTGGTTCTGGCCTGCTTAAGAACGAAACTACTGAATCTTATGCATGGTTACTCAAAGCATTCAAGAAAGCTTTTGTGCGTTATCTGAATATCATTATAACTGGTCAAGATGGTGCTATGCGAAAAGAAATTGCAGCAGAGCTACTTGGTTCCATGCCCCGTATTTGTCATAAATTAGAAGTTATATATCTCTTGTAATAAATAGTTGGAATTAACTTTTATGAGGTCTTTGATAGTTTATGGAATATTTTTCATTTTATCACTTGTGATAAAGCACGAAAATGAATGAAATGACTACATCATTTATGTGGTTACTTGTTTTTACTTGATAATTTTTGCTTTTGTGAGTACTTGTGTTATTATTCTTTAATTGATATATATGTTGACATGTTCCAAACTATTTTGCGAAGCTTAAACCAGTATTATCATAAATTCTCGACACAATATGAAAACAAAAACATAATAAAATTGAACATTGCACTGTGGTATATGAATATAGTATCACAAGTGATAAAGCACATTTTATTGATACAAAACAACATAATTATATAGAGAAGTGAAAAAATCACAAGTGATTCATAACTTCTAATATATGACAGTATAATTAATAAAGAAAGTTTTAAATTATTTGAAAGCTTTTGCATGATATGCCAAATGTAAAGCCGTGGCTTAGAACCAGGAAGCTCAGCTGCAATTGCTTTTCGCATAGCACCATCTTGACCAGTTACAATGATATTCGAATAACACACAAAAGCTTTATTGAATGCTTGGAGTAACCATACATAAGATTCAGTAGTTTTGTTCTAAAGCAGACTGGAACCAATAGTAACACATCTCCTGTGAATGTCAATTGCAGTAAAAGGCACAAAAACTATCATGTACCTGGAAAGAGAAATATCTCAGGTGATAATATACACAAAATGTACAAAAACAATGAAATATCATAAGAGATATTATAAGTTAAAAAGCATACTTGTTTATTTTGTATGTGGCATAAAAAGAGAAAATATCACTAAACTATTTGTGATTGCAAACAAAAGAAGCAACAACTGAAGTTGTAGTTCAAAAAAGCACAACATCTCCACAAACAAATTGAAGCAGGTCAAACACCTTTGATATCGCCTGTGGTATCACAGGTGATATCGCCTGTGGTATCACATGTGATATCGCTTGTAGTATCACAGGTGATACCACATATTCAACAAATAAAAGAAAGCTGACATACCTGTGATATCACTTGTGATATCAAACGTGATATCAAGGTTACAGTTAGTACACTAACAATGGGTTGATAATGGAAAGTTTTTTGGGTTAGGAACTAACTTAAAACCAGTAGATATGCAAAGGACCATGATATACAAAGACCATAAGATTTACGAGCTCATGCTTAATCTACAGTTTGGGATAAGGCATCAACTGGATATTCATATCTCATTAAAATGTATAATTTAATATAAGAAAAAGGATGCATATCTATACTCTAAGCCATGAGTGCATCCAAAGCAAGCTCATGCAGGGTTTCTACAGTGCAACCATCACCCCATGCCACGATTTTCCATTCCTGCGTAACCAAAGAAGGACACAATGCAAGTGGAAATTTAGTAACTTATACTATAATGAACAACTAATCATTAACTTATAATCAGAGCATAAATAATAAGCAATATTACACTATGATTAAAAAATAATCAGTAAGTGATACTCATAGCTTATCCCCACAACTTATATTTTCATCCTCATCAAAATGTCAAAAATATTATATAAGCAAATTAAACATCTTAACATAAACAACTTATAAATAAACAGACTAAAAATTATCACTGGTGATACTAAACGTATATCACTGGTGATACTAAACCAACTTATAATCATCAAATTCAAATATCACTGGTGATACTAAACGTATGCTACAGAGCAGATTCAAAACCACAATTAGACACAAAAACAGCTTTCAAATGCAGTTAAAAACATAAATTCAACTAACAACTTAATTAATAAGCAAAATTACAAAAGCAGATAACAAAATAATCAAATATTTTTCACTAACACATTTCATCAAACACTTGGTGTGCAACTTGATCACAAGGAATGTTAAACAACTTGATCCACATAATTAACAAACGATTCAACAACACTATCAAAAGAAACAATATCCATCAAATCAGCTTCTGAAAATAAACGGTTCATTCAAATCAAAAGAAGACAAAAAGAAGGATGATAATGATCGGGAGGTGATTATGAGATGATGATCGGAATGGTGACTGGAATGGTGATGGTGATGATGATCGGAACGATGGTGTAGCGGTGGTAACTGATTATGGAGGGAAAAGGTAACAAATTATGGAGGGAAGTCGGTTGAGAGAAAACACACAGTTTGTGTGTGAAAAAAAAGCAAATGGGAAAAAAATAAAAATAAAATAAAACTTTATATAGGTGGAGTAATGTGACAACTGACAAATTAGGGAGATATTTTGAAAACCCGCATTACTTTAAAACTTATAACTTTGGAATATTTGAAAAGTTTATTCGTGATGAGATTTGTAAACGTTGGAATGTGATTTTTAAATCGTACGTTATTTATGGAAATTGAATTTTAATTATTGGTTTGGTTTGGTTTATTCGTGATGATTTATTGTGAGATGATTATTTGGCACTACATTGACTTCGGCACTAGGATAACCTAACAATTTTAATTATTTTAAATAGTGGTTCGGATATTTATGTTTTTGGAACGTATCGCGAGATTTTTGATTATTTGAAACGAGTTCGGTTCGAGAGAGTTGATTTGTTATTAAAGGTTTCGGGTTTGGTCCGTGTATTTTACACCGGGGTACTTCACCCACTCTACCCTTATTATTATTATTATTATTATTATTATTATTATTATTATTATTATTATTATTATTATTATTATTATTATTATTATTATTATTATTATTAATAAAATTCTTTTTTTTAAACTACAAAATCGTCCTTGTGTTTGGCTGGCACAAAAACACCACACACACAAACACAACCTCACTTTCACCTCTCTCTCCCAAAATATTACTTCACCCTCACCACTAACCCTAGCCGCCCTCACCTCCGGCCACCACAGCCGCCACACCGCCGCCCCCCATCACATACCATCACCACCATTCGAATCCCCATCACCTACTCCATCCGATCTACTACTACACGCGCCCCATACCTCTCCCTATTTCATCTCGAAATCACATAAAATCACCACCATCTTGTTGTTTTCGAAGATTTATACATTTTAGGTCGTGAGAATCAAAGGTGAGACGAGTGTAACTCGTATTTTTGGTGAAATTCGTGACCAAGGGTCACGAATCTTATTGTTTTCTTTCGGGTAATGGTTAAAAACATGAAGATTCAAGTGGGTTTTGAATAAAACATGATCTAAAATGAGTTTGGTATCCGGGTTTGATGTTTTCTTTTGGGTCGAGGTGAAACCGAGAGCAATGGCTCTCGGCTTGGTTTTATTTTTTTCGAGCCTATATGGTTTTGGGCTTCTAGTCATGGTAGCAAGGATGTTTATGGTTGTGGTATATTGTTTTGTTTGAGGTTTGATTGCGGATTGATGCTTGTTGTGGTCTTGGTGACGCCGCGACCCTAAGGGTCCGTTTGGCTGTTTTGGTGTGCTCGGATGAGCCTATGCCGAGACCAAAGTGGTCTTTGGCTTGAGTCATCTTGACTCGTGGAGTTTAGCCATGACCCAAGTGGGTCTCCGGTTCATATTGTTGTTATTTGTCGTTATTGAGACTTGGGCATTTTTATTGTCATTGTTGTTGTTATCATATTGTGGTCTTTTGTTGTTGATGTTATATACTTGGTGCCGAGTTATTATGGACTCATGGTATATTTTGGAGATGTGTTGACGAAAAGAGTTTATGGGGACCGATTGTGAGACGGTCACACTAGAATGACGGAGATAGGATTAGTCGGGTGCCGTAGTCGGACCCTCATGTTGTAGCACGTGGATATGGGATTGATTTGGACGGAGTTGGATTATTTATTATGACTTGGTTATTATTATTTGTGGACTTGGACAATGAGCCGAGAGTAATGACTCGGACATGTGACCAAATTCTTATGACTCGATAAATATTTAAAATCAAACATTAATAATAATACTCGTAATAATATTATTGATAATATAATCGTTTATATACGTATATAGACGTGATAAACGTACATATATATATATATATATATATATATATATATATATATATATATATATATATATATATATATATATATATATATATATATTGTAAGACCTTAGATCAACCAACTTTATCACAAATATTGAAGATTAGAAGAAGAAAGATGGTGACTTGGTGACTTATATGTATTTCGTGTATATGTAGAAAGAGATGGAAATATGAGAGCTTTTATTAAAGAAACACACACAAATACACACACAAGCACACACCTCAAATGACTCATTTGAGGTGTTTATATAGTAAGAGATGTAACATGAGATGCCCTATGGGCTTTCTATGGGCTTGGGCTTGGACTTGGTTACATGGTTGGATAACTAGGCTTATGAAACATAGCACATAACATATTAGCTTGCCAAGTCCAAGGCCCAATGACTAAACTATTACTAATCTTAACAAACGACACAAAGTTACAATATGAGAATGACCATCACTTCATAATACATATTTTTAATGCTAACAATCTCCCCCTAAGGGGTGGTCATTCAAATGATGCTCCACGTGAGTGGATCTTCCGTGTTCTTTGTCTTTAACTTTGTGTGTCATTGTAGAATAGTCTTTAGTCTTTGTTCCTTCATGCTTTGCGATCTTCGATAACTAATTTTTCATCGTTCTTTGCTCCTTTGTGATGTGGAGTTATCTGCCTTTCGTCACTTCTGCGTCTGTGGTGGTTGTCTGCCATTCCAACATGCTCATACATCTTCAGTCTTTGTGATACATGCATTTTTGGTTCCCGTTCTTTCACACAGATCTTTGTCACTTTACTTCTGTAGATTCTTTATCATTGCGTAGAATCTTTCTTTGATCCTTACTTTGCTTTGATCTTTGTGAGAACTTTCCTTTGACTTCGAGATGCATGTAGAGCATGTGGAATCTGTCGCCATAGAGATGAAGTGTCCCTGCATATAAACATTTAGCAATAAAACATCCGGTACTTACATATAAGAATTAGATATCGTCAACAGCATAGTGTGAAGACTCCTTCTAACCCTTACCAAGGCCGTTCCCATGTCAGATACTCTCGAGAGAGCTTACAAGACCTACTTAGTAGCTCAATGACTGGGTGAGTCGCTGGGGATCACTCCACGACTGTAGACCGTTTGAAACCACCGCGAACACTAAGCGTAACCCATAAAGAATTACCTAAGTGACCTGCTGTCAGGGCTGCTTGATGTTGACCCTGGCAGGAATTTCCATTCAATCACTGAGAATCACAAAAGTGAATCCTCTCATAAATGTTCTGGCAGATTGCTAAGATCCGCGTAGGACTCTTAAGTTTACATCTGGCATCCTTAATGTTGAACAACCAGTGTAGAAATATCATGTGTTCCTATGAGATCTTTTGATGAATCTCGGGGCTCTAGACTCGATAAGTGCACATTTGGTTTCCTATGCGGAGATTAGGGAGAGGTCTCCTGCTTCAATATCAATCATCTCTAAGAGACAGATCGATAGATTACACCGGTTCCCCGTGAGAATGAAACAAGCTCTTTTAAGAGAACTTGAGTGGTTTAGAAGGTTTAGTGCAGTGCGTCACTGGGTCCATGACGTCTTGTCTTTAATACCGGTGTCACCTTAGTAACAACCAGTAGCATACGAATTGTACCCGGTGTTTGCCCTAAGGTTGAACATTTGGAGGGCTATTTCTTTTCACCCTTTTTCATAACTTTTCCTTTTAATTCTTCAACCCCTTCTTTCTCCTTTCTCATTTTCTCCTTTTTTCAATCATACCTAAGGACTTCTAATTCTAATCTATTGGATTTGTCCTTGGGTAGATCCCTCCGGCTCTGGCGGATCATAGGATGGTTTTTCCTAACCTTAGTCACCTTATAACTCCATGACTATCCTATCATTGCCATGAAACCATTTATTTTGAAAATCTCTCAAAGTGTTTATGATAATAAAACACATTGTTGTTACCACTTTGAGAGTTTTGCATTTCATTTGAAGGACTCCCCCTTCACATGTGCTCATGTAATTTTTAAGAAATTTGCACATGCGTGAGGAGTTTGCACTTTTTGAATTGATCCACTTTCAGTGAACATGACCTATTCGAGACACGCTTACATCACTAGTTAGACTAGCTTGAAATTATTACCCGTCCTGGTCAAGTCCAAAGAAAGTCTCTCGATACGGTACATTCTACTCAGATAAGTCCTATTCGAGACACGCTTACATCACTAGTTAGACTAGCTTGAAATTATTACCCGTCCAGGACAAGTCTTTTCGATTACTGACATTTTAAGCTTCATCAATTCATTGGTACTTTCTGAGTCGAGCTCTTTTGAGATTCCATCACAAACTTTAAACATCTTTGATCACGTTTTAATCATGTCTTCTCCCCCTCAAAAATAGCATATCGTGATATTTTTGATATCAACAGATTAAGAAAAAGCTTTTGGAGAGAAAGACAGATTCTGCATGAATTTGGAACATTTTTCTTTTTGTACTCCCCCTTAATGATAGCATATTTAAAATTAATTAAGGGTTATGAGGGAGTTATTTTGAGCACTAATTTTGAGAGATTTTGAGAAATCTTTTGAACAATCTTGAAAAAGTGCTCAAGAATTTTGTTGGAAAACGAGTTTATGCTTGAAATCTTTTTTGTTTGTTTAGACTCGAACTTTTTTGAAAAAGAGTTCGTCATTGAACGTACGAGTCCTTGATTTGAAATATAATCAGAAGTCATCGTTTAAGTCCGGGTTTCGTACTGAAGTATACGAAAGCCATTGTGAAGAAAATTTTGTGAAACGACATGTTTTAAAAAACATTAATAAGAACTCCCGTTCAAGCATCTGTACATGTCCGTATCATTGTTGAATGACATTTCTAGAAACGTACAGAATATTGATTTATACGAGAGACATGTCGTGAGAAGAATATTTTTGGATTTTTTTAATTTTATATTGTTTTTGTATTTTTTGAAAATTTTATATTTTTGTATTTTGTTTTTGTTGGTTTTTCAAATTTTGTATTTTGTTTTTTTTTCAAAAATATTTACAGCGAAGCGATTTTGAAAACTTTTTCAAGAAGATTCGAAAAGACGTTCTAACTCTTCAGGGGTTAGGCTTCGCATGCCAATTCGTCGAACTAAATAGTCAAACCGTTCTTTTGGGAGGGCTTTAGTAAATAGATCGGCGAGTTGGTAATCAGTCTTAACAAAAAATAATTCAACAGTACCCTCTTCCACGTGTTCTTTGATGAAATGGTAGCGGACTTTGATATGCTTCATCTTAGAGTGATGTACGGGATTGCCCGAGATGGCTATGGCACTTTTTGAGTCACAATACATAGGTATTCTGTCAAAAGTAAAGCCATAATCTGTGAGCTGTGTCCGCATCCAAAGAACTTGGGCACAACACGCAGATAGAGACACATACTCGGCTTCGGCGGTTGATAGCGCAGTACAATCCTGTTTCTTTGAAGACCAGCTTACAAGCTTTTCACCCAAAAATTGTGCTCCACCTGATGTACTCTTTGTTGTTACTTGATCACCAGCATGGTCTGCATCTGAAAATGCTGTTAGATTAAACTCCGAATCCTTCGGATACCAAAGTCCCATGTTAATGGTGCTTCGTAGGTACTGAAAGATCCGTTTAACCTCTTTGAGGTGAAGTTCAGTAGGCTTTGCCTGAAACCGTGCTAATAAACATACAGCAAATTGAATATCTAGTCGGCTAGCAGTTAGGTACATGAGAGAACCGATCATGCTCCGATATTTCTTCGGATCGATGGGTTTCCCAGACAAATCAACACCTATTTTTGGTGAAGTGACCATTGGTGTACCAACAGAATCACAATTTTTCATTCCATGTTTTTTCAAAATCTCTATTGTATATTTAGCTTGATTGATAAAAATACCACGAGGGGATTGATGTATTTGTAAACCAAGAAAGAATTTTAGTTCCCCCATCATGGACATTTCAAATTTGCTTTTCATGAGATTTTCAAAATGTTTTGAATGGTTAGGATTGGTTGATCCAAAAATTATGTCATCCACGTAAATTTGGACGATCAAAATGTCATCTTTGAATTTTTTGATAAACAAGGTGTCATCAACCGTTCCTTTTGTGAAATTGTTTTTGAGCAAGAAAGATGATAGTTCGTCATACCACGCTCTTGGAGCTTGTTTTAAACCATAAATGACCTTTTTAAGCTTGTAGACGTAGTCTGGATGTTCCTTATCAACAAATCCTTCTGGCTGACTCACATACACTTCTTCTTTCAGAGTTCCATTCAAGAAAGCTGTCTTAATGTCCATCTGATAGACTGTGATTTTTTTGTGAGCTGCATAGGCTAAGAAAATCCGGACTGCTTCAAGTCTAGCTACAGGCGCGAATGATTCCTCGAAATCTATCCCTTCTTCTTGTGGATAACCTTTAGCCACGAGACGAGCTTTGTTGCGAATAACAGTCATTTCCTCATCCAGTTTGTTCTTCCACAACCACTTGAGATCAAGAACTCGTTTATCAAGTGGTCGTTCAACAAGTTCCCAACTGTCATGTAACAGGTATTGAAGAAATTCCTCCTGCATCGCTTCAATCCATGGGTTTTCTGCCATTGCTTCCCGAATGTTCTTAGGTACTTTGGTGCTTATTGAGCAAATGTAAATGCACAATTCGAGATCGGTGGCAAGTTGTCTCCTCGTCTGAACTGGCATTGAAGGATCACCAATAACATGTACTAACGGATGGTCTTTTGTCCATTGAAACGTAGAAGGGTACCTTTGGTTGAACGAATGTGTGTTAGATGGTTCTTGTAACCTCGAAGAAGATTCAGCAGAGTCTGATGCAAACGGGTTTTCAAATACTTCTTCTTCTTCTTCTAACGCAGTATCGTTTGAATTATTTGTTGGTTCTTCTTGAAAATTTGTGTTTTGGTTTTGCTCATCAACTCTTGGTATTTCGGTGTCAAGTACTGGAGTTGCTTGAGTAGATGTAGATGATGTTGATGTAGTTGGTGCTTCAGCTTCGATTGTTGTAGATGCATCCTGTGGTGGTGGTGGTGGTTGATGGTTTTGAGCGGGTGCAGCGGAATGTTGTTGAGATGCATTAGTCGAAGTTCCACCATAATATTCATCAAACATTAACTCGAAGAAGTTTTCCAGTTCTTGTTCTGAAGGTTTATCCGTGTTTGTTGACTGAGCTCCTTGAGGTACGAGTCCTGAACTGATGTGTCCAGAAGTCTGCTGGTTTGGTGCGGGTCCTAATCCATTATGATTAGAAGCCATCGGATTAAGCGCGGGTTCTAGAGCGAGTCTCTCAGAAGCTATTTGTGAAATCTCGTCAAACTTCACATTCATCGTCTCCATTATCTTTTTCGTTCTTCTATTATACACCCTGAATGCCCTCGAGTTTTCTGAATATCCAATGAAGATTCCAATATCACCCTTAGCTTTTAACTTTCCTAGATCTTCTCTATCATTCGTCGGATAGCACAAAGCGCCAAATACGTGAAGATAAGAGATGTCAGGTTTACGGTTGTTCACTAGCTCATATGGGGTTTTATTGAATCTCGGATGGACTAGGGATCGGTTTTGAGTAAAACAAGCAGTGGCTACAACATCAGACCATAAGAATAGTGGTGCACTAGAAAAAATCAGCATTGTGCGAGCAGCTTCCACAAGAGTTCGGTTTCTTCTTTCAACTACCCCATTCTGCTGTGGAGTTCTAACAACTGATGTTTGGTGTGTGATTCCAACATCTTCAAGGTAAGTTCTTAACTCCTGGTTTGTAAATTCTGTGCCATTGTCTGTTCTTATAATCCTTACTGGAGCTTGAAGTAGAACTTGAATACGCTTCAGAAAGGTGATGATGATGCCTGGTGCTTCGTCTTTTGATCTTAAAAACTTTACCCAAGTATATCTTGAATAATCATCAACAATAACAAGAATATACTTCTTCCCATTAATGCTTTCAACTCTCATTGGGCCACATAAGTCCATGTGCAACAAATGTAACCTTGCTTCCGAACTAGGTACGGTTTTGGGTTTATATGATGCTCTTTTACTTTTTCCTTGTTCGCATGATGGATATAGGTGTTCCTTGGTGTATTTGAACTTAGGAAGTCCAGTGACGATGTTGTCTTTGGCTAACTTGTTGATGGTGTCGAAATTGAGATGGGATAATCTTCTATGCCACAGCCAGGACTTAGTTTCGGTTGCCCTTGTCATAAGACAAATTGGTGATGTAGAAGCCATTTGGTTGATGTCGATGGCATACAAGTTTGTACCACGATTACCAGTTAAGAGATCATCACCAACTAAATTTCTAATAAAAACCGTGTTTCTCCTGAATGCAACTTCTAAATCTGCATCACAAAACTGCCCGACTGAAAATAAATTGTGTCCTAACCCTTCGACGTAGTAAACTCGAGTGATCAAGAAATTCCCAAACTGAAAATCTCCAAAACCCAGGATAGCTGCTACGTGATCATTTCCAAAGCGTACAGTTCCCATGAATTTCTAGACGAAATTGATCAGCAGCTTTAAATTCCCGGTCATGTGCTTGGAGCAACCCGAGTCGACGATCCAAAGACATATTTCGACAACCTGCCAAAAACAGAAGATGTTGTATTTGGAAACCGTTTTGAATTTGGTTCCACTGGGTTAGGGGTAAAATCCGAATCACATTCATAGAAAGTATCAATTTTACCATGTTGAACAACTTTCAATTTGCCATCCTGAAGAATGAATTCTCTACCCGTTGGTTTCCAAACACAATACTTAAGATAGTTCCTAGGCATTCGACTAATAGTGGTAGTCTTAAAGCGTGCAACTAATCTTTCTATAGATCTGGATCTAGCACTAGGTCTTTTTGGAACATACTTCTGTTCAGGCGTAACATTCACATTCTTAGAAACACATTCATCATGAACATCATTAATTAAAGATTTCTTGCATATTAAACAAACAGAGTCATTACATGCATTAGAACCAATACTTTCGACATTACATTCAGATGAATCATGTTTCTTATTAAAAAGCGATAAATTCCTAGGGTGTTCTTCTACTTCTTCAACTTTATTCTTGCTACTACTCTTAGATGCAGGCGAGACTTTATTGTTCCTTGTATTGCTCCTAGGCTGTAGTCTGCTGCTCTTAGAGGTGCTTTCTAATCCTGTAGAAGGTAAGGCACACACATTAGGATTTATATTGTTGTCCTTTTTAGCATCCCTAGATTCTTTAGAATTAGTCTTTATGCACTTGTCATTTGTCTTAGATGTTGAGGCAGACGCATTAGTGGGATTAATCCTAAAAAGGCCAGGTGCTATCACTTTTGGTGTTTCGACAACTACTTTGCCTTTATCAACAATCTTAACATTTTCACTTTTCTTTGGCAAGGGTGTTGGAGTGACTGGTTTTGTCAAATCTTTTTTCTCATCAACTTTTGGAGCAAACCGTGAAATTGACATTTTTGGTTTTTGAACCGTGTTTGAAACATTTGGTTTCTCCGAAGTCAATGGTTTTGCAAACTTAGTTTCCTCACCCTTTCCTTTTTGACTTTCAAGCTGAGTCCTCAAAAGATCATTTTGCTCTTTCATGTTCTTTAAGGCACGCTCATACGACAATTTGTCATACTTGCATTCTTCCTTTTTTCGATCAAGTTGTTTAAAATATGACACATTTTCTTTTTCAAGCTTTATAAGAGCATTTTCATATTTTGAAGCAATTTCGGAGGTCTCAGCTCTCAGTCTTTCATCGTCTTGAACAGAATATGTTTGTAAAATGATGGACATAATATCAGTAGACAGAACTGCTTCGAAGAGAGAATCATTTAGGTTTTCCAAATCATTGATTTGCTCAAAAGATTCATTTGCCTTCTTTATCAGGGATTTGTGATCCGTGACGAAGTCAGCTGTTTCTTTCAAAAATGCTTGTTCAAAATGAATTACTCGAGCATGGATGTTATTAATTTGAGGAGCAAATTCATTTTCGAGAATCTTTTTAAGCTGTAAATGAACCGTGGAATTCCAGTTGATCTCATTTAGTCTCGTTTTAGATTCTAAAGTCGTTTTAAGTTGCCCAATTCTGGTTTTAAGATCATCAAGATATCCCCTTGCAGCACTTGAGTTAAAAGTGTTGTTTGAAGACATCTGTTCCATGTTTGAAAGCGATTTGGAAGCAACTACTTTTTTAGAAAACATTTTCGAGAATGGTCGTTTTATGGAAAACACAGATGGTTCTTTTTGTGGAACAAAAGTAATACCCGAAAGTTTGTTCAATTTGTTGTAATCAATGGGTTTCAAATCCTTTTGTTTCATTTTAGAAATGCTCTCTTCGACATGTTCTATCGTTTGCACAGAATCCCGAACGACGGGAGGATCATGTTTGGTGTAAAAAACACTACCATTATACAAAACATTCTGTTCATCCTGAGCTTTCTTGAGATTACAAGGATTGTTGTTACCTAGAGCCATTTTGTGTTTCGTATGGTAAATCGGATTAGTTTGGTTTGAAATCATTTTCATAGTTTGACTTGACTGACCCGACTTAACCACCAATTCTTCTAGATGTGCAATCTTGTGTTCTGACTCTACGATTTCTTCCAAAAGTTTATCTTCTTTCTTTGCAAAGTCCTTTTTCAACTCATCCCGTTCTTTTTCAAGATTGGTATAAGCTGTTTTTTGTTTTGAAAGTTGGTTTGTTAATTCAGAAATTTCTTGTTTTAAAGAGTTAATGGTTTTTGTTGAACTTATTTCAAGATTAGCAAACTTGTTTTTCCATTCCCTATCTTTAACAAGTAATTTCTTATAACCAATTTCAAATTCTGACTCGCGTTCTTTGTGAATTTGAAAACTTTTTGCATTTTCCTTGTATCTCTCAAGCTCAGTGGTCAATTTCTCATTCGCGGCCTTAACATCGCGATTGACCTTTTTCACTTTCTCAATTTCAATACCACAATTATTTAATAATGATTCAAATAAAGCACGTGTTTCCTCATCATTCTCAGCATGCTGTGAAACGAAGCCTCCATTATGATTCACATCTGGAGTTGCTGAAGAAGTATTGCTACTACTTGGTGTGTCCAGGTATGTATCATAAGTGGGTGCTTGATTCTCAGAATGCTGTTCCTCATGAGGAGACATATCAAATATATCATTATTATGACATGTGTTGAAATTTGATACCTCAGATGGTGCACTGGTGTCATAAACAGGAAGTGTGTTAGAATCCGTGTCATACTTAGCTTCCTGAAGATTCGCCATGAATATGCAGTTCGCATCGATATCCTCTCTGTCTTCCATTTCATCCATAAGAGCCATAAAATCATGTTCCTCTGCATTTAACTGAAACCCTGCCTTCTCTTTTTGTGCCAACAGAACTGCTTTCTGCAAATACTCTAGATCTTTCTTGTTCGGCTTAGTAGGACAGTTCCTTGCCATATGACCTACTCCTTGGCAGTTGAAACACTTTACCGGATTACCCTGATTCACATTTCCATAATTCCCAACAACTGGAGCAGCCACATTCCTATTCTGATTACCCATTGCCGGATTACCAACATTCTGACCCCTCTGATTTCCAACATGCTGACCCATCTGATTCCCTGCATACTGACCATACTGATTCCCTGCAAACTGACCTGCATTCTGCATATTCTGATTGCCCATGTTAATTCCAGTAGCATAGCCTTGCTGATTCCCATAAACTCCAACCATTTGGCCTCCATTGCCCATATTGAAATTCGGCTGAGCGATCTGCCTGTTGCGAGTATTCGAGGAAATCCTTTGGTTGTTGTTTGTTGGTGTAGAATAGCGTCCTTGGAATGCTTTTGTCAGAAAAGCAAACGCTTGTGTCAAGGCTGCAGTAGCTTCATCATTGTCAGTGAATTCTGGTTCTTGGAAATGTGGGTATTGCTGTTGTGGAATAAGATGTTGTTGTTGCTGTGGGTAGAACTGTTGTTGGTAGACCGGTGTCGGTTGTTGAATGTAGGATGGTTGCATGTAGTTGTGAGTGGAAGATGATGATGGTTGTTGAGTGTTCACTGGTGATGGTGTTGGTGTATTAGCAATTAATGCTAGAGGATCATGCTTTTTAGCTAGTAATTCAACTCTTACTTCATTAGCTTCATCTTGGTTTTGCTTCAAGAAGTCATACACTTGATCATAAGTCACTTCATGCAAATTTTTTGTCTGATAAACAATAGTGACATATCTTCCCCATTCTGGTTGTAACTCATTCAGAAAAATTGTGTTGTTAGCAATATTTGTCTGATTGAGGTTGTGTCTCGATAAATCATTCATGATCTTACAGAATCTGTGGTAGTACGTCTCTATGGATTCACCAGGAATTGAAGTAAACTTGCGAAGTTCCTTAAGCAATTGTGTTTCCATTTCCTGTTTCCCGATGTCTGTCCCATACATTAACTTCTTGACTCTTTCCCAGACTGCATGAGCACTTACTTCACTGTCAACAGTAGCATAGATGGTTTCAGGTAAACCAAGAACGACGTAATGAAATGCCTGATCATCAGCTTCAATCTGTTTTCTGTCTTCCACAGTGTATTCAGTCTCATTCTGATCTCTGTAGTATGGTTGTACTGGGGGGTACCATTTGGATCACTAGGGTCTAGTACTTGTGATGGTTTGAAGGGTCCATCCACAATGGATTTGATGAGAAGACTTCCATTTGTTTTGCTCTTAAGATAACGCATCATACGACTAGCCCACTGTGAGTATCCACCCTTTGACAGCATGGGAGGTCGGTTTTCGGCACCGGCTGCATGAATGTCTTGCTGAGTTGCCATAGATGAAGTGTAGATGGATAAAGTTGATTCTTGGATCGTTCCAACGAAATAGGAGTTGAGTTTGGAGTGAGTTGATGCAAGTTTTTATGGTGAAAATTTTGACTGAAAACCTTAAAACCTCAATAACTTCTTCTCGGAGCGTTTTTAGGCCTCGAAACTTCGCCTAAATCGATAAATCATTTAGCGTGTCGTTCTCCTCTGTCTGACGGTCGTTTTGACAGCTGATTCGTCGAAAACGGAGTTACAGTTCAAAAGTTATGGCCGTTTGAAGTTTGGTCGTCAAAAATTATCAAGTTTCTCGAAAATTATCAAGTTTCTCGAAAATTATCAAGTTTCTCGAAAATTATCAAGTTTCTCGAAAATTATCAAGTTTCTCGAAAAATTTTCAAGATCTCGAAAATGTTCACTTATCGAGAAAGTCCAAACTTATCTAAATTATACAATTTAGAAAAGTATCCCAAGTCGAAGTGTTTTTTCTAACTTATACAAGGAAGAAAAACACCGAGTAAGCCACGGAATCGTCTGAAGATACTTGAAGAGAAATTCTCGATAAAAGGTGGTGTGAGGTTCTCGATAAATGGCAGAAAAATCGTTTAACTTAAAGCACTCCAAAATCAAGTTTGTGTTCCAAGATACTTGTACTTCTATGCTTAAAAACAACAAAATTTGAAGAAAGTTCCAAACTTGATGATTTTTTATGAAAAATTTTAAGATCTCGAAAACAAGTACAATACCAAAGTCGAACTTTTAAGCTAGAAATTTTCCAAAAGATTAAAACTTTCTTGTTAGATAAGGTTTATAACACTAGTTTGTAATCAAAAAAGTGTTAAAAACCAAGAAAAAACAAGAAAAGTAAAGAACTTTAAAAAAAAAAAAAAAACGTGAAATATAGCTTAAAATCACGAACCACACAAACTCTCAACCCTCCTAAATCATTGTTAGGCGATTGATACCACTTGTAAGACCTTAGATCAACCAACTTTATCACAAATATTGAAGATTAGAAGAAGAAAGATGGTGACTTGGTGACTTATATGTATTTCGTGTATATGTAGAAAGAGATGGAAATATGAGAGCTTTTATTAAAGAAACACACACAAATACACACACAAGCACACACCTCAAATGACTCATTTGAGGTGTTTATATAGTAAGAGATGTAACATGAGATGCCCTATGGGCTTTCTATGGGCTTGGGCTTGGACTTGGTTACATGGTTGGATAACTAGGCTTATGAAACATAGCACATAACATATTAGCTTGCCAAGTCCAAGGCCCAATGACTAAACTATTACTAATCTTAACAAACGACACAAAGTTACAATATGAGAATGACCATCACTTCATAATACATATTTTTAATGCTAACATATATATATATATATATATATATATATATATATATATATATATATATATATATATATATATATATATATATATAAATGCTTATATTAATAATAAAACGATCACGAGTAAACGTTATAATAATATAACGATAATTATTATACAATGCGAATAGTGCAATAAATGTCAGAATATTATTATAAATAAATAATTAGAAATAATGACGATAACTAATACGTTGGGTAATTAATAAATAAAACATTACTTTTTATAAATTTGGTAGACTTATCGAGTTATACGGAGTTGTGGTTACTTAAGTCCAAGTGGGCTTTATTATGTGACTTTTGTGTTGTCACGGATATATGACGATTAATATAAACATTTTCTATAACTACGTAACATATTTAATCGACGGGTTAAATCGAGTTATTTGGCTATATAAAATGAGTATATTAATGGGCATCGTATCCCACGACGCCCATAGGTTGTGGTACATGTATTAGGATAATAGATTACTATATATCTCGTGGAATTGGCTAAATTGACGAATTTGGCAAATTGGACGATATATATAGGGAATTTATTGGACTACGATATTTACCTTATAGTATTCTTTGTGCAATGTGATTTAGGTTGGGTATAATCTTTGAGCAATATATTACGTAAATAAATATGGGGGATTACCAAATCGACGGATCTGATAAACTTCGATGATTTATTTAAATAATATATTGGGCTAATATTAGACCTATAGGTGGTTTATTATTTCTATTTGTTGTGGCTTCTTGGTTTGAGTTGTGTCGACCCACCACCCATATGGATACGAAACGTCAAATTTCAAATTAATATGAAGGTAATTCGAGAAATGGATATTTTTGGAAAGTTAAATGGAATACGTTCGGGAATGGGAATATTTGATTTTGAGGAAATGATTTCTGAACGAGTTTGATATTGTTAGGAAGTGCCGAGTCTGTAGTTGCCGTTTCTTGAGTTTGCTTACGTCTTTCTTCTATCGATTTCTTTTGAGGATTTGCTGGACTTGAGGTGAGTCATAGCCCCACTTTTACTCTTGAACTTTGTTTTCAATACTTGGGGTGAGAAACGTGCAAATTGTTTTATGTGGACTATTATTGCTTTTGATTTCAAAACTTGCTATGCTTATAGAACTAGGTAGGATCGAGCGAGGCCTAGTCCCGAACTTGGTAAGCTATTGATTTGGTTATAGAGCGAGGCCTAGTCCCGAACTAGGTAAGCTATTGATTTGGTTATAGAGCGAGGCTTAGTCCCGAACTAGGTAAGCTATTGATTTGGTTATAGAGCGAGGCCTAGTCCCGAACTAGGTAAGCTATTGATTTGGTTATAGAGCGAGGCCTAGTCCCAAACTAGGTAAGCTATTGAATTGGTTATGGAGCGAGGCCTAGTCAAGAACTAGGTAAGCTATACAACGAGGCCTAGACTAGATCTAGGTAAGTTGAACATGTCGTATCCTTACGCATGTTGGGTATGTCGTATCCTTACGCATACAGATTGATTTGATTTGATTTGATTTGGTTATTGGACTATAGTGTGCACCTATAGGGTTGATTTGATTTGGTTGGAGTATTTTGGTTGGATGATTGAGGCCTAGTCTAGCTAGCAAGCATTTTGCGTATATGTCCACTATATCGAATTATGAATTTAAACCTATGATCTCACCAGCGAAAGCTGACTTTTAGCACGTTTTCTCATGTTATTAAGTGATGCCCTTTGGATGCTTGGATTGGTGGCTTGGCTATGGCACCCGGTTATGGATCTATTTTCTAAAACTCTGATAAATAATTGTGGACCTATATTTATTTCCTTTTGGGCCTGACTTGGATTGAATTTGGGATATTGTAAACTTTAAAACCCCGCGTGGTTGTATTTTTCTCTTGTTTACTTTATCTCGTTCTTTTATGTCTTGTGTTTGGATACCAATCCCCGTAGCACCCCGAAAGCTTGTTGAGTCTTCCGCTGTACCAAAATTTGGGGGTGTTACAGATTGGTATCAGAGCCAAGGTTATAGAGAACTAGGTAAATAGACACCTAAACTATAACCGATTTTTATAGAAAACGATTTTCGACCATTGCCCGCCAGCCCGCCAATCCGAAGCATCATTGTTATTATTGAGGTATATTGAGATGATTATTAGATATGGGATTCTTGAGATGATTTGAGGATTTGAGATTTATTGTTTAGTAATTTGATGGCGTTTTGAGGAATTATATGGCGTTTTGAGGAATTATATGGCTTAATTGTTTTATGAATGGTTTTTGGTAATGCGGTATTTTAAATCTTTCTTGATATATATGATTTGAAATTATATGATGATTTTGATATGGTATTTTGAGTTCGCGGTTTAGTTGTTTTGAAACACTTACACCTACCCTACGCCGTTGTCACAGACTATGGCCTCCCGTATGTTTGACGTTGTTGAGGATATTCTTACTACACCTGTATGCCCAACACAGATCACCATGGCTCCTGATGATCCTGACAGGATTGCCATGCATTCAGCTATTGTATCACCGACAGCTTCTACTTCTGCACCGCCTGCTGCACCTACGCAGGGACCCTCATCTTCTCTAGGGCTCCCTGGTACTTCGAGGCAGCTTACTATTCATCAGGCTTTGGCTCGTGTGGCTCCACGTTTTGCCCACCGAGCTACGGCACGTATGTCGGTACGCCCTACTTCACCACCTTTACATTTGGATGCTCACACTCTCCTGTCAGATGCACCACCTGCATCATTGCATCGTCGTCCTAGATCACCTACCACATCACCACATGGTTCACCTGTTAGGAGACGACGATTGATGATGTACTCTTCCGATGAGGAGGAGGAGGAGTACGAGGGTGAGGATGAGGCTGATGACCCTCAAGAGGCTGAGCAGGGTGATGATGATGACCCTGAGGAGGAGGATGACCCTCAGGAGGCGGAGATGCCTGATGATGATGGTTTGTTAGTGCCGCCAGATCAGGCTGAGGAGCCTGATTCACCTATACATCCGATAGAGCCTGTTTCACCTGATCATCCATTTTTGTTTGAGTTGCCACCTGGTAGTCCCGTTGAGTCGGATGCACCTTCTGAAGTTTCTGCTGAGCATGCAGAGCTAGGTGAGACTGGTAGGATGTGGGCTCAGATTACTGCACAGGGCGAGAGAATCTCGCGGTTATCTGATCGACTTGAGATGGTTATTGGAGAGTTTATCGCGGATCTGAGAGTTGATATGACTGTGGTTGTGGGCAGGACGACTGAGATGAGGAGAGGTTTGATGGAGATTCACAAGCATATTGAGGGTTTACAGCGAGGTTTTATCACAGCTCGAGAGGCCGACCGCAAGTTATGGCAGAGGAATGCCGAGCTAGAGAAGGAGGTGGCTGACCTCAAGAGAGACAGCGACACCCATAGTGTGGAGTTAGGATCACTATGGAGAGAGCTTGATGGCTTGAGGCAGGAGTTGAGGAACCTCCGCCAGCAGCGTGGCTAGATGTTTGAGTTATATTGTCTTGTTGCTTTCTACACCGAGGAGTGTTCGGTTAGAAAAGCTAGTTATCATATTTTGATGTATTTTCCGTTCAGTATTCGTCTCGTTTGGAACGATATTTATCTTTTGTGTTTTTCGGTAGTTGGAACAATGTTGGATCTCTATTGTATGGTTGATGGTTATTATTATATGGTATTATGTGGTTTTTGGATATTGTGGAATTTGAGTCCCTACTCGCTTTATTGATGTCTTGTGGTGTATTGTTGATATTCTTTTCATGACTTGGCTTCATTGATTTAATTCTTGTTGAGCATATGATAAGTTCTATCGGAGACTCATGAACCTTGTATGATGTTTCAGATCAATGGCCCCACGACGAAACCCTGTTAGAGCTACCAGAACTGGTCCTGCAACGACTACCCCTGGTCGTCTAGGACGCCGTCCTACTCGAAATGTTGAAACCCCTACTCCTGATAACCTGGACACTACTAACTGCAACAACAGGAATCAAAATGTTGATGTTCAGGGAGACAATGATCATGTTCCACTTAACGCACCTACTGTGGATCAAGCAATGATCAATCAACTTGTGGAGCAACGAGTTGCTGAGCTACTAGCTGAGTCAAATCATTCCAACAATTCTGCTGGAACATTTCCACCTGTTCGTGCTAATGGATGTAACTACAAGGAGTTTAAAATTTGTGGACCCATTGAGTTTGGTGGAACTGAAGGAGTGGTCTACTTGGTCAGGTGGATTGAGAAGACTGAGTCAGTATTTAATGTCAGTGGTTGTGCGGAGAATGCGAAGGTAAAGTTTGCTTCTTTTACTTTCAAGGATGAAGCTTTAACTTGGTGGAACAATTACCGTAATTTGGTTGGGAGTGATGTGGCTTATGCTATGTCTTGGGAGCAATTTAAGTCTTTGCTGATTCAGACTTACTGCCCAAGGAATGAGATTAAGAAGCTGGAGATTGAGTTCTGGAACCATAAGGTGAAAGGTACCGATACGGCAACTTACAATCGCCGTTATCGAGAGTTAGCCTTACATTGCCCCGATATGGTTAGGACTGAGACACAAAGGATTGAGAGGTATACCGATGGGTTGCCGGTAGCTACAAGGAACGATGTGATTTCTGCTAAGCCTGCAAACATTCATGAGGCTATCACTATTGCTCAACAATTGATGGACTCGTTGGTATTGGAAGAAGCTGAGAAAGACAAGATTGGAAAGAGGAAGAGGGATAATCGTTCTAAGGGTAATGATCATCGAAACAAGCGACAAACAACTACTAGAGCTTATGCTATGGGAGATGGAGACAAGAAGAACTACAATGGAGATGCACCCAAGTGTAACCGATGTTATAGGAATCATTCTGGACGATGTACTGTGATGTGCAAGAATTGCTCCAGGATGGGACACATAGCTAAGGATTGTAAAGCTCGACCACTTGCTATGGTTCAAGCTACTCCTGAAACTATGAGTAAGGCAAATGTTACTTGTTATGGATGTGGAAAGAAGGGACATTATAGGAATGAGTGTAGGGAATCATGGAACCGAGGAAATCAAGGATCGGGTGGTAATGGGTACAATCATGGAAACCGTGGACGACAAGATAATGGGGACCAACGTGTGGAAGCTGGAGCTGCTCATGGGAGAGTGTATGCACTTGGAAACGAGAGAGAGGAGAAGACCCGAACGTCGTTACTGGTACGTTCCTTCTCAATAATCGTTATGCTTCCATACTATTTGATACTGGTGCCGATAAGAGTTTTGTGTCCGCTAAGTTTGCACCCTTACTAGAGAAACCCCCGATGGCCTTAGGAATTGGTTATGATGTAGAGTTAGCTAATGGGAACATAGAGAGGATTAGGACTATCATTCGCGGTTGCACGTTAAACTTTCTGAATCGTCCTTTCAACATAGATCTTCTACCCGTCACGTTAGGAAGTTTTGATGTCATTATTGGTATGGATTAGTTGTCGAAGTATCGTGCTCATATACTTTGCGATGAGAAGATCGTGCGTGTGCCTTACGGCAAGGAGATTCTGAACATACTGGGAGATCGAAAGGAAATGAGAGGCTCATCTAGATTAGCGGTAATATCATGCACTAAATTACCGAAGCTAATGGAAAAAGGATGTTGCCTTTTCTTAGCTCAAATTTCTGAGAAAGGAGGGAAGGAGAAGAAGGAAAGATGCATTGGAGATGTGCCTATAGTTCATGATTTTTCGGATGTATTTCCCGATGATCTGCCGGGAATCCCGCCTACTAGACAAGTGGAGTTTCAAATTGAGTTGATACCTGGTGCTGCACTTGTAGCACGAGCGCCTTATCGTCTTGCACCTACTGAACTGGAAGAGTTGTCGAAACAATTAGCGGAGTTAGCCGAAAAAGGATTTATAAGACCAAGTTCTTCGCCTTGGGGAGCCCCGGTCTTATTCGTGAAGAAGAAGGATGGATTGTTTCGTATGTGTATTGATTATCGAGAGTTGAACAAGTTAACGGTGAAAAATAGATACCCGTTACCGAGGATCGACGATTTGTTCAATCAGCTTCAAGGATCGAGTGTGTATTCGAAGATTGATCTGAGATCGGGATATCATCAGCTTCGAGTTCGCGAGGAAGATATTCCGAAAACGGCTTTCAGAACCCGTTACGGGCATTACGAGTTTCAGGTGATGCCGTTTGGGTTGACTAACGCACCGGCGGTATTCATGGACCTCATGAATCGGGTGTGTAAGCCTTACTTGGATAAGTTCTTGATTGTGTTCATCGATGACATCCTAATTTATTCAAAGAGTGAGAAGGAGCATGATGAGCATCTAAGACTTATCTTAGAATTGCTCAGGAAAGAGAAACTGTATGCTAAGTTTTCTAAATGTGAATTTTGGATTCCGACGGTACAATTTCTGGGTCATGTGATTGATAGACAAGGAGTTCATGTGGATCCTGCTAAGATTGAAGCGATTAAAGATTGGGCTGCACCGACGAACCCAACAGAAGTTCGTCAATTTTTGGGTTTAGCCAGTTATTACCGAAGATTCATTGAGGGATTTTCGAAGATAGCAAAACCGTTGACCAAATTGACTCAAAAGAGTGTTAAATACGAATGGGGAGATAAGGAAGAGGAAGCATTTCAGTTACTTAAGGAGATGTTGTGTAGTGCTCCTATCTTGGCGTTACCTGAAGGTAGCGAGGACTTCGTCATCTATTGTGACGCTTCGCATAAAGGTTTGGGAGCTGTATTAATGCAACGAGAGAAGGTAATAGCTTATGCTTCCCGACAGCTCAAGAAGCACGAGAAGAACTGCACCACCCATGATTTGGAATTAGGTGCTGTGGTTTTTGCCTTGAGAATATGGAGACACTATTTGTATGGAACCAAGTGTGTTGTGTTTACTGACCACAAAAGTCTACAACACATCTTGAATAAAAAAGAGCTCAGCATGAGACAACGACGTTGGATTGAGTTGCTAAGCGATTATGATTGTGAAATTCGTTACCATCCTGGTAAAGCAAACGTTGTTGCTGATGCTCTTAGTCGAAAGGAGAGAATACCACCGTTACGAGTTAAGTCATTAGGAATGACTATCGTATCGCCATTACCGTCTCAAATATTAGAAGCTCGAGAGGAAGCGTTGAAAGCAGAAAATCGACCTGCTGAGAACATATTTGGGATGACAGAAAATGAGAAGGGATTTGTTAAGCGTTCTGATGGAGTATTATGTTTTGGAGAGCGAAGTTGGGTACCATTGTATGGAGGAATTCGAGATTTGATTATGCATGAGTTGCATAAGTCAAGATACTCTATCCATCCTGGGTCTGACAAGATGTATCAGGATTTGAAAAAGTTATATTGGTGTCCAAATATGAAGGCAGATATAGCATTATACGTTAGTAAGTGTTTGACTTGCTCTAAGGTTAAGGCCGAACATCAAAGACCGTCAGGATTATTGACGCAGCCAGAACTCCCGGTTTGGAAATGGGAGCGGATTACGATGGACTTTATTACCAAATTACCAATGACAGCTAGCGGTTGTGACGCTATCTGGGTAATTGTGGATCGATTGACTAAGTCTGCTCATTTCCTGGCGATTAGTGAAGATGATAGTGCTGATAAACTTGCGAGGTTGTATGTGAAGGAGATAGTTTCTCGTCATGGAGTTCCGATATCGATTATTTCTGATCGCGACAGCCGCTTTACGTCAGCGTTGTGGCGATCACTTCAAACCGCTTTGGGGATGAGACTTGATATGAGTACTGCATATCACCCCCAAACCGATGGTCAAAGCGAGAGAACTATTCAGACTTTGGAGGATATGCTTCGTGCATGCATAATAGACTTTGGTAAAGGCTGGGAGAAGTATCTACCCCTAGCGGAGTTTTCTTACAATAATAGCTACCACACAAGTCTAAAAGCTGCACCATTTGAAGCTTTATATGGTCATAAATGTCGTTCGCCTATTGGTTGGGCTGAAGTTGGAGATAGCCAACTCACAGGCCCTAAGCTCATTTTGGAGACTACTGAGAAAGTGACGCAAATTCAAGATCGATTGCAAGCAGCTAGAGATAGGCAGAAAAGTTACGCCGATCAGAGACATAAACCCCTAGAATTTCAGGTTGGAGACAAAGTGATGCTGAAAGTCTCGCCTTGGAAGGGTGTGATACGTTTTGGGAAACGTGGGAAACTTAACCCCCGCTACACTGGACCATTTCTCATTTTGGAAAGAATTGGGCCCGTAGCTTATCGGTTGCAATTACCATAGGAACTGAGTAAAGTTCATGATATATTTCATGTTAGCAATTTGAAGAAGTGTCTTTCGGAGGAAACGCCGGTTATACCAATTAAGGATATTCGTGTGGATGAGAGTTTGAATTTTGTGGAGGAGCCGATTGAGATATTGGATAGAGATATTAAACGACTTAAGAGAAGTCGTATTCCCCTCATCAAAGTTTGTTGGAATTCGCGGCATGGGCCGGAATTCACGTGGGAACGCGAGGATGAGTTTCGAAAGAGATATCCGAAGCTTTTTACTTCGTAGATGGTTTGTTCCGAGTGAAACCCGGGACGGGTTTCTTCTGAGGCTGGGAGGATGTGACAACTGGCAAATTAGGGAGATATTTTGAAAACCCGCATTACTTTAAAACTTATAACTTTGGAATATTTGAAAAGTTTATTCGTGATGAGATTTGTAAACGTTGGAATATGATTTTTAAATCGTACGTTATTTATGGAAATAGAATTTTAATTATTGGTTTGGTTTGGTTTATTCGTGATGATTTATTGTGAGATGATTATTTGGCACTACATTGACTCCGGCACTAGGATAACCTAACAATTTTAATTATTTTAAATAGTGGTTCGGATATTTATGTTTTTGGAACGTATCGCTAGATTTTTGATTATTTGGAACGAGTTCGGTTCGAGAGAGTTGATTTGTTATTAATGGTTTCGGGTTTGGTCCGTGTATTTTACACCGGGGTACTTCACCCACTCTACCCTTAATATTATTATTATTATTATTATTATTATTATTATTATTATTATTATTATTATTATTATTATTATTATTATTATTATTATTATTATTAATAAAATACTTTTTTTTTAAACTACAAAATCGTCCTTGTGTTTGGCTGGCACAAAAACACCACACACACAAACACAACCTCACTTTCACCTCTCTCTCTTAAAATATTACTTCACCCTCACCACTAACCCTAGCCGCCCTCACCTCCGGCCACCACAGCCGCCACACCGCCGCCCCCCATCACATACCATCATCACCATTCGAATCCCCATCACCTACTCCATCCGATCTACTACCACACGCGCCCCATAACTCTCCCTATTTCATCTCGAAATCACATAAAATCACCACCATCTTGTTGTTTTCGAAGATTTATACATTTTGGATCGTGAGAATCAAAGGTGAGACGAGTGTAACTCGTATTTTTGGTGAAATTCGTGACCAAGGGTCACGAATCTTATTGTTTTCTTTCGGGTAATGGTTAAAAACATGAAGATTCAAGTGGGTTTTGAATAAAACATGATCTAAAATGAGTTTGGTATCCGGGTTTGATGTTTTCTTTTGGGTCGAGGTGAAACCGAGAGCAGTGGCTCTCGGCTTGGTTTTATTTTTTTCGAGCGTATATGGTTTTGGGCTTCTAGTCATGGTAGCAAGGATGTTTATGGTTGTGGTATATTGTTTGTTTGAGGTTTAATTGCCGATTGATGCTTGTTGTGGTCTTGGTGACGCCGCGACCCTAAGGGTCCGTTTGGCTGTTTTGGTGTGCTCGGATGAGCCTATGCCGAGACCAAAGTGGTCTTTGGCTTTAGTCATCTTGACTCGTGGAGTTTAGCCGTGACCCAAGTGGGTCTCCGGTTCATATTGTTGTTATTTGTCGTTATTGAGACTTGGGCATTTTTATTGTCATTGTTGTTGTTATCATATTGTGGTCTTTTGTTGTTGATGTTATATACTTGGTGCCGAGTTATTATGGACTCATGGTATATTTTGGAGATGTGTTGACGAAAAGAGTTTATGGGGACCGATTGTGAGACGGTCACACTAGAATGACGGAGATAGGATTAGTCGGGTGCCGTAGTCGGACCCTCATGTTGTAGCACGTGGATATGGGATTGATTTGGACAGAGTTGGATTATTTATTATGACTTGGTTATATATATATATATATATATATATATATATATATATATATATATATATATATATATATATATATATATATATATATATATATAAATGCGTATATTAATAATAAAACGATCACGAGTAAACGTTATAATAATATAACAATAATTATTATACTATGCGAATAGTGCAATAAATGTCGGAATATTATTATAAATAAATAATTAGAAATAATGACGATAACTAATACGTTGGGTAATTAATAAATAAAACATTACTTTTTATAAATTTGGTAGACTTATAGAGTTATACGGAGTTGTGGTTACTTAAGTCCAAGTGGGTTTTATTATGTGACTTTTGTGTTGTCATGGATATATGACGATTAATATAAACATTTTCTATAACTACGTAACTTATTTAATTGACGTGTTAAATCGAGTTATTTGGCTATATAAAATGAGTATATTAATGGGCATCGTATCCCACGACGCCCATAGGTTGTGGTACATGTATTAGGATAATAAATTACTATATATCTCGTGGAATTGGCTAAATTAACGAATTTGGCAAATTGGACGATATATATAGGGAATTTATTGGACTACGATATTTACCATATAGTATTCTTCAATGTTGCAAAAATCGTGAATCGGTCCTGAGGCGGTCGAGGGCCGAGTTGCGTTTTTTAGCCGATTAATCGGCCCAAAACCTTGTAACCGCCGATTAATCGGCCGACTTCCTTGTAAATGTTTCCAATTTCCAGGGCCTTGTAGCTTGAAATCGGCAATTACAGGGCCTTGTAGGCCGTTTTTTGCAACATTGGTATTCTTTGTGCAATGTGATTTAGGTTGGGTATAATCTTGGAGCGATATATTACGTAAATAAATATGGGGGATTACCAAATCGACGGATGATTGGTGCTAAACCGTCAGACGATTATTGGTCAACCACTTGTGAATGGTTAACTATAATAGTCAAACAGCCTAGAATCAATCTCCGTGGAAGTATAGGGTTTCCCCGGGTCGTTATGTCCCGACGAGGTGTGGATGGTATTAAAACGGGTTTGTGATCGGGTGAATTTGGACAGGAAAGGGTATAAGTGAGTTGTGATGATTACACTACTGGAATATGAAAGATAATAGCTTAAATACACTATATTAACAAGACTGGAAAGTTTGAAAAACCAGAAACGTTTAAAACTTAAAACGCGTACGTTCACGTTTAAATAAAACGTAAGCGTACGAAATAAAAAGTAAAAACGGAAATCTGAAAACACCAGGGGGTGAAAATGACTTTTTTTTACAAACCTAAGGGTAAAAGAAAATTTTTAGAAAATTAAAATAAATTTTAACCCTAATTAATTATTTAATATTAATTAAATACTAATTATTACTAATTATTAATAATTAAAATACTTAAATACAATATAATATTAATTAAGCACTAGAAAAATGAGAATAAAATTTCTAAAATTATAAAATAACTAAAAATAAGTTTTAAAAATAAAAATAAATGTTTTTGTCTTTTTGTGATTTTTTTATTAATTAATTACTAATTACCTAATTAAACTATTTTAAATTAAGAAAATTACTAGATGAACAGTAAAAATTCTAATAAAATTTCTAAAAATATTTTATAACATATAAAAGCTATAAAAAATATAAAAACAAGGTTTTACTTAATAAAAACTAATTATGCTATTTTAAACTAATTATTAATTAATAATTAATAAAACTAAGATTAATTCTAATTAATACTAAATGATGAAATAAAAATCTGAGAAAATTATTATAATTACTTTAACCTAAAAGGAAATTAATAAAAATATAAAAATACAAATTACTTAATAAAAATGTAAAAATGAAAATTAAAATTAAATTAAATTAAATAGAAACTATCACTTAAAAATTAAATTGACTTTTTTGGATTTTCTTTTTGGAAATTTGATTTATACCTAAAAGTAACAAACTTTTGTAAAAACAAGATTTTTAGAACTTAAAATTAAGCTGAGAATAAGCTAAAAGTCAAGACAGTTGACTTTCATTGACCAAACAAGGAATTGGGCTAAAATGGCTTAAAGTGGGACCCACAATGCTTGATTCTAGTCCAAATAAGTTATAGGAACTTGTTTAAGCTGGAAAAACTCAAGTGTGACCACAGAATAAACATTAAGCCAACAAATAAGCACTTTGATTCTAGTTTTGGAACTGAAAATGGGACAGATTTGTGAGCTTGATTCAGGTGGGGTCCACAGGCATTCAGGTCAAAGCTATGGTCAATATCTAAAGCCTACCATGGGGGGAGTTGAAAGGAACAAGGGTTGAGGGCTTGGGACCATTGAGGTGATCAGAAGACCACCATCAAGGTGGTGGTGTGGGATGGTGGGTCTGCTGTGCAGCTGCAGGGGTGAGCCTGCAACCCACTTTGGGTGGCTGTGGGGCCCACAACAGAAATCACAAAAATCAATGGAAGTTGGAATTCAATAGATGAGCTGGTATACTACCAAATGAAACAAATTTTAAGCCATGAAGACAAACACAAAATTCACTAATATTCCTTGAACTTTTGCAAAAGTCTGAAAATGGGCAAATTGACTTTTTAAGAAAACTTGCTACTTTGACTTTGATGAACTTGTGGTGATTCTAAATGACCAAATAAGTTGTAATATGTTAATTTAAAACTAAATTAAAGTTAAAGCACACATTTTGAACCAAATGGGTGAGTTTGGATCAAAACAGCCCCAACAGTGGACTGTTTTGGGTCTCAATGGGTGAGATTTGACTTTGGCCACTACACTACCTGATTTTATGGTATAGTTGACTTACCTAGGCCTAAAGTAGGAGAATCATGCAAAGACATAACCAAAAAAAAAGCAAGAGCCCACAGGTTTGGCTTAAACTAAACACCCCTTAAATAATTACCATATTGAGAATTTATGAGCAGTTGATTGAATTGAACCATGAAATGACCAAATAAGCATGCCTACTAATGTATGAAACTATTTTGAACACAAAGGTACAACTACTAACAACAAAACAACCCTATACACACTTATGCATATTTAACAGTTAACTCAAGAAATAAGTAAAAATGAGATTTAGGTAAATAATTCAAACACCATAGCTATAATATGACTTAATGATACTGAATAAACCACAAGAACCTAAATAATCACAAAATCAAGCACTGCTACAGTGAAATTCCAAAATGTGATAAAGATGCTTACAATTGAGCCAAGCTTAGCAACAGAGAACCAAGGTCCAATTAACCAACCTACAGCTTCCTAACAAGCTTCTAAACCAAATCCTTTCATTATCATCCCTGCTCCAATCTCCTTCTTCATTTCTTCATTATTTTTTATTTTTCTTTGTTTTTCTTGAATTTTTGGTGATTTTTATTATGTACTAGAAACTGAATAGAATGCTAAAGAAACTGATACAAAGCTCATAGAATGCTTACATAAGCTTGAACTATCATTTAAACAACCACTTTCAGCAACATAACAGTAAATAAAATTTTCTCTTGAAGATTTGAATTTGGAACTTAAATTATAGAATTTGAAATTGACCTTAAACAAAGTTTAGATTACACTTAAATTAAAGGTTACAATCTTTTAGACCTAAGGAAATCAACTGAAACTTAAGTTACAACTAATTCGACATAATAAAAATAAAATTACACTACATTGTCCAATAATTTTTTCTTCATTGCTCTTTTATAGTCCCCATTGGGTTGTGTGGGTCCCACTGGTCATATCCCACCAGTCAAAATGCTACTTGGATGAGTCTTGCTCCTTACTCAATTTTGGCGGGAAATCTGTTTTGTGACCAATTTGCTTCTGTGTTTGCAGGCTAGGGGTAGGGTAGGGTAGTTGGTGTCTTGGGGAATGTGATTGAAGGATAGGGTGGATGGTGGATGAGGTGCAAGTGGAGGGGGGGGGGGGTTTGCAGGTGGTATTGGAGAAGGGGAGAGGGTGATTTTGGAGGTGGGAGACGGTTTTGACTTTATTTGACCGTTTCAAATAATAAACGGGGTGTTGGGTTTTATCTTTTGGGCTGGGGAAGCAGATGGGCCAGGGGATTAGGAAATGGGTGGGCTTGGTTTGTGGTATGGATTAGTTTTTGGGTTTAGTTTAAAACTAAGGATCCGTTTGGTTTTTTATTTAGAAATCACAAGGACTATTTTTGTAAAATACCAAAAGATGAGGACCTGTTATGATTTTTTTTCACATTTATTATAAGGACCCAAAATGACAAGTTAGAATATTATAAGGATAAGAATCACAATTTTCCAAAATAAAACACCCGGGGACCAATTTTGCAAATTTCCAAACTCCGGGGACTAAACTTGTAATTTTATCAAACTTTTCATCCCAAAGTCTAAATTAGATAGTTTTTGACTTTTAAAAACTTTGGGTTGACTTTTCTTTCATTTAAAACCTTCAGGGACTAGTTTCGTCAATTTTTGAAACTTGAGGGACTGAAACTGCCAATTGTGCAAACTTTGTTCGTTTTTCATTTGTTTTTAAACATTTTGCATCTAAAACATATAAAACACACTTTTGGAATAATTTCTGTATTTTGATGCGTTTTTGAGTGTTTTTGTATGTTTTGGCAGTTCAGATATGATAAAAATGATGAGTATTTACACACTTATCAACGGATCTGATAAACTTCAATGATTTATTTAAATAATATATTGGGCTAATATTAGACCTATAGATGGTTTATTATTTCTATTTGTTGTGGCTTCTTGGTTTGAGTTGTGTCGACCCACCACCCATATGGATACGAAACGTCAAATTTCAAATTAATATGAAGGTAATTCGAGAAATGGATATTTTTGGAAAGTTAAATGGAATACGTTCGGGAATGAGAATATTTGATTTTGAGGAAATGATTTCTGAACGAGTTTGATATTGTTAGGAAGTGCCGAGTTTGTAGTTGCCTTTACTTGAGTTTGCTTACGTCTTTCTTCTATCGATTTCTTTTGAGGATTTGCTGGACTTGAGGTGAGTCATAGCCCCACTTTTACTCTTGAACTTTGTTTTCAATACTTGGGGTGAGAAACGTGCAAATTATTTTATGTGGACTATTATCGGTTTTGATTTCAAAACTTGCTATGCTTATAGAACTAGGTAGGATAGAGCGAGGCCTAGTCCCGAACTAGGTAAGCTATTGATTTAGTTATAGAGCGAGGCCTAGTCCCGAACTAGGTAAGCTATTGATTTGGTTATAGAGCGAGGCCTAGTCCCGAACTAGGTAAGCTATTGAATTGGTTATGGAGCGAGGCCTAGTCAAGAACTAGGTAAGCTATACAACGAGGCCTAGACTAGATCTAGGTAAGTTGAACATGTCGTATCCTTACGCATGTTGGGTATGTCGTATCCTTACGTATACAGATTGATTTGATTTGATTTGGTTATTGGACTATAGTGTGCACCTATAGGGTTGATTTGATTTGGTTGGAGTATTTTGGTTGGATGATTGAGGCCTAGTCTAGCTAGCAAGCGTTTTGCGTATATGTCCACTATATCGAATTATGAATTTAAACCTATGATCTCACCAGTGAAAGCTGACTTTTAGCATGTTTTCTCAGGTAATTAAGTGATGCCCTTTGGATGCTTGGATTGGAGGCTTGGCTATGGCACCCGGTTATGGATCTATTTTCTAAAACTCTGATAAATAATTGTGGACCTATATTTATTTCCTTTTGGGCCTGACTTGGATTGAATTTGAGATATTGTAAACTTTAAAACCCCGCGTGGTTGTATTTTTCTCTTGTTTACTTTATCTCGTTCTTTTATGTCTTGTGTTTGGATACCAATCCCCGTAGCACCCCGAAAGCTTGTTGAGTCTTCCGCTGTACCAAATTTTGGGGGTGTTACAAGTAAATTAGGTTTAAGTGATTAAATCTTAGATTAATCTAGGCCATTAGATAAAAAAGGATGGAGGGTGAGGATTTGTCCATTGGTATGCACAAAAAAAGGGTATGCATTTGAATTTTCCTCTATGTGGGATTTATCAAGAATTTCAACTAAGGAAAAGAAGATCTAAAGAAATTAAAATTAGCAATGTTATAAAATGTAAACCATGTATTCTCAACTCTTGTTATAACATATTGTTCTCACCATATAACATGACAACAAAATATAAATACACTATAGCTTTACATAATCTACGTTCTGGGAGGGAGCAATTTTGTTTACAAATATACGTCTTCTAACATACATAGAGTTAAATATGTCTGGTCAAAATTTATAAATCAATTTTAGTTTAAGTCTATAATAAAGCAAATATTCCAAAGTAAGAAAAGTCAAATATGTATTGTCATGACTCAAAAAGCAACTTTATTCTTTTCACTTTTTTCTTCACTATCCCTATTTCTCAGTCCTCTTTCAACATCTTATTTTTCTCTTTAATTTCTTATCTTTCATCTATCTATCTTCCTCTTCATAAAAAACAAGTAAAAAATCAACAAGATATATGTTCCTGTGTTTGTTCCTTTCTAGTTTAATGTCATCCTAAGGCGGTTCCTACAACTTTGCTAAGGCAGTTCCCAAAAAAACTTTATACATAACCTCCATACGATTTTGATGGCCAAGGTGGTTCCCAGGCACCACCTACGCATAAGGTAGGTCCGCCCATGGTTGGCGGGTTGGCATGAAATCTTAGAAGCTATCCATTTATACAATTGTTATAACTTCATTTCGGGGAAAAAAAGCAATTGTAAAACAGCTCTCTGAACCATGTGATGAGTTACGTAAATTAGCTGATACTTTTAGATATTTACGGTTTTTTATAAAACAAACTTAATTTATCCAATATTTGAAACATATCCACCAATTCAATTAATAAAATATATCGATGAAAAGATCTTCAACTTGCAAACAAACTGAGCCAAATAGTGCAATATTTTTGACTTACGTATGATTTAAAAAAAAAGTTTAACATATTAATTTTTTAAAAAATAATATAAAATTCAAAAGACACCCTTAGACTATCTAAGAATTTGCAAAAACTAACTTTGACTTTATTAGAAAAAAATTACAACACTCCCCTGGACTATGTGACGAGTTACGAAAATTACTATGTACAACTAGCATTTAAGGGGTTTTTTTTAACAAACTTTATTTTTTTTTAAATATCTAGCTATTTCCTGATAAAAAAAATACATCGATGAACAAAATGAGCCCAATATTACAGTACTTTTGACTAACATATGATTTTATAAAAAATGTTGAAGTTTTATATTTTTTTTCACAAAAATAAAATAAAACTTAAAATACACCCTTAAGCTAACTAGCAATTTACAAAGCCACCTTTAACTTTATTTCTTTATATTTATATATTATATACTAGTCCTAGACTCGCGCAAAGCGACGATGTATAACGTTAAATAATTATACTAGCGAAATCGTTATTTTGGTTCGACCGTTGATGCAAAACGCTTGTTGCTCGATAAACATCTTAAACAAATGATCCTCTATAACAATATTCATAACATCCTAAATTTGTTTTTTATGAGATACACCTGTGAATAAACTTTTAATTTTTTTAGAAGTAAGAAAAGATTTACTCATCATGACCTTAAGTATAGCATAAATCGGAACATGTAACAAGAAAAGGATGCATAATCCAAAACAACGTACTACATAAAAGGTATATGGGTTTTACCTTGTGTACGTAGCCCGAAAAACTATGAACAATGATCATGTTACGACCCCATCGTGATTGCCTGTCCAAACGCTAACAAAATTTATGCATTAAAAACTAACACCACATGTAGTAACACAAAACTTTAAATCGTTATTGCACATCTATTTCTAAATACAATCAATAAAGAAAAAGTTGACACTTACTTACTTTGAATTGGAGACATGTGGTGCTATGCATGGATTGAGGAAAAATATATTAGGAATTCGTCACCACTTCTTAGCTTCAAAATCATATTCTTCACCACATGACAACGCCTTTCCATCTTTCCCTCAACCGCCACCAATCACATAGAACTTTCCATCCATCATCACCCCAGAACTCATTTTTCAGGACTTGAGCAGGCTAGGAAGCGTCTCTTAAGCCCCGGTGTCATTGTCATAGAGCTAGATTGTATCCCTAACCTTTCCACTTTCATGTCTTGCCTTGAGTTGTGAAGCTTTTGATCCATTAAGCAAGAAGTGGATGCATCGATCTACCAATGATCATCCATGCTGACGAAGTCTTTAATTTGAGTTATCTGATAAAGAGTCGATGGTCGATGGCGGGTGGGACTGACCTACGAAATACATCCTTTCCTAGTACTATCCGAGTAGCTCAGTCCAGCTGCCATCGACTCTTTATCAGATAACTCCATGACTTCGTCAGCATGGATGATCATTGATAGATCGCTGCATCCATTTCTTGCTTATTGGATAAAAATCTTCCCTGCTCAAGGCATGACAAGAAAAATAAACCCAAGGTTCAGTTACATTGATCAAGTAGTTAGTACTTTTTTTTTTCTCATATGCTGATAATTGTAGCGAGTTTGATAGATCATCAATAAATTCTTCACTTATTGTTGTATGTGTCAGTACTACATGAGAGAATACAGTAACGAAATGAGGTTTTTCCATTAACTTCCTGAAGAGTGCAGCAATTGCTGGTTCTACGAACATGCTCTTTAAGTCTTCTCTGTAAATTGTGAAGCGGTTAAAGCACATTTCCAATATTAATATGCTAGTTTCTGTAGCATTATCAATAAACTGCATAAACAGAAGTACATTGTGTTACTGCATTAGATAAAAGCAATGCCTTTTAAAACTGTAGGCCGAAAATATCAAAGTTAATATGTAGTTATGTTTTTTAATACAGGAAGTAGAATATAAGTAATGCATCAATCGAAGTGTCAATATGTTATACACATACCGACATACAAATAGTACACATGGAACACTTTTTAGTCACAACATTCCCTTAAAAAAACTGTTCATAAAACTATGCAGGTGTGTGCAGAAAACTTAACACTTTTGTAATAAGAATTTCCAAGGATCATTGGCTAACGATAATACATTAGTAGTCCTATATTATCAATTTCATTCTCGAAAGATACATAACCTAGATACTAGAATCCTACCAGGACCATTCTTTCTCCATACTTAAATAGTAAATCACTATCGATAATAATGCAAAAGTTTCCAAATCTTAATCTTATAAGATTTTCATCAATGTTATTATTTTCCAATCACCTCTTCTTCATTGTAAAGGACTCGCCCTAGACTCCCATTACCAGTTCCAGTGGCAAAAATAGTGAAACCAACGTAAGTTAAAAAGTCGCTTCAAGCACCATATATTGAATTGATCATCAAAGTTAAATAAATTAGCCAACCATACCACTAGTTTATAAGCCCATCGGTATGAGTTATTCTAATGCTAATTTAGCTTAAGAAAAAAGGAATCACCTTTACTAACTTCCATTCTGACTCCGGCCACTTTGGAGACGCATCATCTCCAATGGTCCCACCAAATCTGCATCATCAAGTTGCGTATCCTTTTTATGACACTAGACGAATACCCGTGCATAGCAACGAGATTTTATAACGACATATCGTTTAGTGATAAAAGAAATTTTATAGGTTATAAATGAAAAATAATAAAAGTTAGGGGTGGCAAATCTTGCCCAATTTGTAATTTTTGGGCGATTTTTGACACTTTTTTAAAAGTTTGGGGCGTTTTTTGCCCCCTTGCATTTATTTGATGGGCTCTTACAGACAAAAGATAAAACAGATATTATTAGATGGGCTTTCGAATCACACAATTCAACTTTCAAGCAATTACTCTCATTTTTTTTCCGACCAATTCACTTGTCACTGGTAACTATAAAACATTCCAACTATTTTAATTTTAATTTATCTCATTTATTAACTATTTTATGCATAATTATTTAATACTCTAATTAATTGATAGATATATTTAATTAGTTGCATTTTTATTCATTTAATACTCTTTTTTTTATTTTTTTTAAGAAAAAATAATTAAATATAGTTAAGACTTAGATGCTTGATCTTTTTTTACAAGATGAATTAAAGGGGTTTTTAGGACTGTTCCGAATGTTTTTAATAGTTGAATTATAATTTGCTCGTTTTAGCCCGTGCCCGTTTGGCCCGATTTATAATTTGTCCGTTTCGCCCGTGCCCGTTTTAACCCGTGCCATTTTAGCTCGTGCCCGTGCCCGCCCGTTTTGCCACCTCTAATAAAAGTTTGAAGATTTAGGGATTAAATGTGTTGACTTATTGACTTATTGACTTTGATACTTAAGCTCATGTCAACATAATGTTTTGAAACCCGGTTGAACCGTTTCGGTCGAAAAATGGGTCGATTTAAACCGAGTCATGCTTTTAATAACTGAACCTGTCGTGTCCAGTTTTCAAAACTATATGTTTTTCCCAGTTGAACCCGTTGGTCCGGTCCAGTTTTCAAAACTATATGCAACATCAACTTGTTAGCTTGCATAAAGTTTTGTGTGTTTTATTAATTTGTATAATGTGTATAATAACATATACTTTTCATTTTAGGGTGTTTTAAAAATAACATTAATTAGTGTGTTTAATTATTTTATATTTTATATTATGTTGTAGCTTGTTTAAATTGTATATTGTGAAAATTTTATTGTACTTTTTTTAGTAAGGGTGTTTTAATTGATTGTTTTTAATTGGTTGTACCATATGAATAAATTATTGTAATTTTAAGTTATGGGGTGTTTTAATAAGAGCATTAATTACACAATTCATTTTCTCTCACCCTTGTAGTATAGAAGGGAAAAATGGGGATTGACTGAAAATTCAGTTTTCTACTTTTCCCCTTTCACTAAATCTACATTATAAGTAGTTAAGATTTCTTAAGCACCATATTGTAAAAAATAAGCCATCAACAGTTGGATGTGGTTGAATTGCCAATTTGTGCTTTGTCGATTACATGAAGTGCTAGCCTTCTTGATTATCAATCGAAGGAAAAAAGATAGTCAATATCAACATATATCAACACAACATAACAGTGAGTTAATAATTAAAACATGATTAAAGAATATTCACATTGGTTACAAATTCCTATATAATAACCTCTACACAATTGTTTTTTTGTCAAAAGCAGGCTCAATTAACATCTTAAATAAATGATTGTATATAACAATATTCGTAACATCCTAAAGTTTTTTTTTTTTATGAGATACACCTGTCAACAAGCTTTTAATTTGTAGTAAATGATTTACTAATGAATTATAGCATAAATCGGAACATATAACACGAAAAGGATGCATAATCATAAACAACGTACTACAGAAAAGGTATATGGGTTTTACCTTATGTACGTAACCCAAAAAACATTCAACATTGATCATGTTACGAACCCATATAAGCGATATATCGATACAATAATAGATCATAACTGAATATATGACAATTCAGGCATTAAAAACTCACACCACATGTAGAAACACAAAACTTTAAATAATTATTGCTATTCTAATTCTAAATACAATCCAATAAACAAAAAGTTGACAGTTACTAACTTTGGATTGTAGACATGTGGTGCTATGCTTGGATCGGGGAAAAAATATATTAGGAGTTTTTCGCCACTTGTTAGCTTCAAAATCATATTGTTCACCACATGACAATGCCTTTCCATCTTTCCCTCAACTGCCACCAATCACATAGAACTTTCCATCTATCATCACCCCATAACTCATTTTTCAGGACTTGAGCAAGCTAGGAAGAGTCTCGTAAGCCCCGGTCTCACTGTCATATAGCTAGATTATATCCCTAACCTTTCCACTTTCATCTATACCACCAGAAAATATTGTAGTCTTCCCAAGACAAGTAGAAGCAAACAAGCATCTTGGGTAATTAACATTTTCTTTAGTGAACATGATAATGTTTATGTTAATGGATATTTTTTGTGTTGAATTAAACTTTCATGTAATTAACTAGAGCAGAGCAAGTTTTGTTCTAGAAAAATCAAGAAAACAGGCAATCATCAATGGTTTCCAAGAAGTTTTCCGGACTAACAAATAGTTGAGGTGATATGAATGAACACCGGTTCAAAATTCTAGGATCGCGGCTAGAAAACATGCAACTAGAGAGTGACACTGGTCTTGAAATGGAAAAGAGTACTAACTACTCGATCAATGTAACTGAACCTTGGGTTTATTTTTCCTATCATGCCTTGAGTTGGGAAGCTTTTTATCCATTAAGCAAGAAATGGATGCATCGATCTACCAATGATCATCCATTCTAACGAAGTCTTTGAGTTATCTTTTAAATAGTCGATGGTCAATGGGCAGGTGGGGACGGACCTACGAAATACATCCTTACCTAGGACGACCCTTGTAACACCCCAACCCGACATGGGTTAAAATGTCACATTATGGTGCCAAATCAGAACATACAACGCAAGCGGAAGACCTATAAACATAACAATTACAAAGGTATTCTAAGGAAACAAATGAGATGCTAACTCTATACAGTATATAATACAAATCCAAACTAAATCCAATCGACGTCTAATCATGATGCAAATGGGCTTCTAATACTCAAGGTAGTCCAGTAAGAGCTCCTATGCACTCTTCACTCAACCCAGCTTCCAACCTAATACCTGCCGCAGGAAAAGAAATGCGGCTGAGCTTAAAATGCCCAGTGAATAGATATATAACAAAACAAATAATTGAAACGTATATAAGTATAGAAAAAGGAAATCATAAACTCCTGCTGAAATGAATATCATCTGTCAAATGAATAAGAGATGAACGATCAACTGAACAAATGTCATAAGTCAAATGAATAAAGAATATAAAGAATCAAATGATAATACGAATCATATAGTAACCAGAATGAAATGAGCAGTTAGAACAAAGGCTTGTCTAACGAGATACTCAAATAGACACAAGAAACATAGGAAAGCCACGAGTCGACCTAACGAGATACTCGAATAGGTCTCCTATCATATAATCACATATCCGTCAAATCATAAGTGCACGAAGAGGGGAGACCTCTAAGTACGAGTAGCTAGCTCCAACGTGAAGAAGTGTAAGCACACACTCACATTCACCCTACACAGAACAGAATACCTAGGATGCATCCATACACCCCTTACAAAGCAAATCATACATATCATAATAATCCAGAGCTCATAACATATCATATCAAATGGGGACGCCGTGGATCAATCACACCTCCACAGAAAGTGTCATGCCATTGGTGCTTCAATGACACGCCCATGGTACCTCCATGAGTAGAATAAAAACTCGGGCATCAGAATAGAACAAATCATATCATATCATATCGAATCATCATATCATATCCAACAGAACATAGCAAACGGAACTAAATCATATCAAACGAGTCATATCAAAGCTCATATCAGAAGGATCATATCAGAAGCTCATATCATAATATCATAACAAAGGGATCATAGCAATAGCATATCAAAAGGGATCATAGCAGTGTCAAGGATCAAGAGAGTCATGTGTAACACCCCCAAAATTTGGTACAGCGAAAGACTCAACAAGCTTTCGGGGTGCTACGGGGATTGGTATCCATTCAAAGTCATGAAAGAACGAGATAAAGTAAACATAAGAAAAACACAACCACACGGGGTTTTAAAGTTTACATTTATCCCAAAAATTATCCAAAGTAAGGCCCAAAAGAAATAAACATAGGTCCACAATTATTTATCAAAGTTTCAGAAAATAGATCCATAAACCAGGTGCCATTGCCAAGCCTCTAATCCAAGCATCCAAGGGCATCACTTAATTACCTGAGAAAACGCGCTAAAAGTCAGCTTTCGCTAGTGAGATCATAGGTTCAAGTTCATAATTCAATATAGTGGACATATACGCAAAACGTTTGCTAGCTAGACTAGGCCTCAATCATCCAACCAAAATAATCCAACCAAAATAACCCAACCCTATAGGTGCACGCTATAGCTCAAATCAATCCAACCAATAGCTTACCTAGCTCAAGTCTAGGCCTCGCTCTATAATCAATCCAATAGCTTACCTAGTTCAGGACTAGGCCTCGCTCAACAACCAATCAATAGCTTACCTAGTTCGGGACTAGGCCTCGCTCTATAACCAAATCAATAGCTTACCTAGTTCGGGACTAGGCCTCGCTTTATCCTACCTAGTTCTATAAGCATAGCAAGTTTTAAAATCAATAAAGCGATAATAGTCCACATAAAACATTTGCACATTTCTCACCCCAAGTATTGAAAACATAGTTCAAGAGAAAAAGTGGGGCTATGACTCACCTCAAGTACGACAAATCCTCAAAAGAAATCGATAGATGAAAGACGTAAGCAAACTCAAGTAACGGCAACTACAGACTCGGCACTTCCTAACAATATCAAACTCGTTCAGAATCATTTCCTCAAAAATCAAATATTCCCAATCCCGAACGTATTCCATTTTACTTTCCAAAAATATCAATTTCTCGAATTATCTTCATATTAATTTGAAGTTTGACGTTTGGTATCCATATGGGTGGAGGGTCGACACAACTCAAACCAAGAAGCCACAACGAAAAGAAATAATAAACCATCTATAGGTCTAATATTAGCCCAATATATTATATAAATAAATCATCGAAGTTTATCAAATCCGTCTATTTGATAATCCACCATATTTATTTACGTAATATATCGCTCCAAGATTATACCCAACCTAAATCACATAGCACAAAGAATACTATATGGTATATATCGTAGTCCAATAAATTCCCTATATATATCGTCCAATTTGCCAAATTCGTCAATTTAGCCAATTCCACGAGATATTTAGTAATTTATTATCCTAATACACGTACCACAACCTATGGGCATCGTAGGATACGATGCCCATTAATATATTCATTTTATATAGCTAAACAAACTCGATTTAACCCGTCGATTAAATAAGTTACGTAGTTATAGAAAATGGATATATTAATCGTCATATATCCGTGACAACACAAAAGTCACATAATAAAGCCCACTTGGACTTAAGTAACCACAACTCGTATAACTCGATAAGTTTTTCAAATTTATAAAAGTCATCATGTTTTTATTTATTACTTACCCGACGTATTAGTTCTCGACATTATTCATAGTTATTTATTTATAATAATACTCCGACATTTATTGCACTATTCGCATAGTATAATAATTATCGTTATATTATTATAACGTTTACTCGTGATCGTTTTATTATTAATATACACATTTATATATGTATACATACGTTTATCACGTCCATATACGTACATAAACGATTATATTATCAATAATATTATTACGAGTATTATTTTTAATGTTTGATTTTAAATATTTATCGAGTCATAAGAATTTGGTCTGATGTCCGAGTCATCACTCTCTGCTCATAGTCCAAGTCCAAAATAAAACAACCACGTCATAATAAACTTTTCAAATATTCCAAAATTATAAATTTTAAAGTAATGCGGGTTTTCAAAAGGGCTCCCTAATTTGCCAGTTGTCACATCATGAGAAGTCCCTACTGAAAAGGGAAGAATATCTGTACCTTATACCGCAAATGAAACCATATCAGAAACATAATGATCGAAAGTTACTCCTTCTTCAGCGAATCTACACGAATTAATGATCGTCTTATTAATTATGAGCTCATTTTAAATCAGATTACTCATTTTTGGTTTCTTTCAATTTCTAGTAACTTTCCATTTTTAGCAAGTTTCCATGTTTAGTAAGTTTCCAAAAATAGTAATTCAATACTTTAAGATTATAATGGACAATTAATAATATTTAAGGTTAAAATGACTAATATAATAGTTTAGGGTTAAAATGTCAATTTAATAAAGTTTAAGGTCATAAATGTAAATTATCAAAATTTAATATAAAAATGTCAAATAAATTAATTTAGGTTTTATACTATAATTTTATATTAAAAGGAAAACTTAGACCCCGTCGTTTCATAATTTATTTAAATGCACTCTCGACATTAATTTAGACCGCAATGACCAAAATACATTTCAACACTCATGAGCGTACCGGCCGTACCCACACGACTCCCATATCGACCCACGTTTAACGAAACTAAATCCATGCTTGCTTCATTTGTTTAGAATCATCCCTCCTACACATGCCATCATGACTCACAAATATTCATATACATGATCCATTCATATGTATACAATGGATACACATACGTCAACTTTAAAACCAAAATAGTTCGATACGTATAGATTCATGTGTGATCTACAACCATTCGTACCTTTGTAATAACGAACATATAAGATCTGATTTATACGTACTCAATAACAATTCTTAAACACGACACCATTTCCAGTCTACAGGCTTCGACACACCATACACACTATTACAGCCGTGAACGTCAATATCCCATATGAAATAATAAGTCGAACACACACCCTTGTTTTACCCCTTTTTGAAATAATAAGTCAAACCACATTAAATAATAAGTACGACATGCATGCAGATCTTCCCATTTCGATTAGATTAAAACCAGGCTTTTCATGTATATATAAAAAATAGATCAACCCAAGGTGCATCTAAACCGATTCGAACGGCCAATTAAAACTCGATGTCGACATATATATGTTCCGGTATTTCATGCGATAGTTATATCATCATTTTATGTGACATAATAACATATTCTTTTTAAACCGATCATAGCTTAGTTTCAGGTTACAATTTATGGACATATATATGTATTTCATGTATCGAAAGGAAAACACAAGGAGGACATAGGTGATACCTCAGGTTGGATATAACATCGAACAAGGGAATGAAAAGAACCGAAACCAATGCCTATCGAACCCGAATTACTACACACGACCCTACCAACAAGCTAAGTCCCAATGATCAAGCCAAAAGAATCACCACGATCACACCAAGCTACCCTATCACCCTCGCGATCACACCTCTACATCTCTCGTTCTTACTTGGATAAAAATGGCTGCCGTCTAGTTTATTTGTCTAGGGTTTAGTGTGATATGGACTTGAGGCCGGAGTTCGGTTGATATAAGTGAGAAGGGATAGGGAAAATGGCCGAGTAAAGGGGATAGACTGATGACAAATTCCTCTTCAAATTCAAATGTATTTATCCACAATTTAAACTGAGGTTGCGTACAAAACTTAAAAATAAATTGGACCCTTTATAGACATATAAAATCGTGTGATATATTTAAGCTATAAGTTGGCGTTGATTCATTTAAATGTGTGATAAATGTAGTATACAAGTTTCATTTATATTTGACCATGAGTTGTCAACAACAAAAGAATGAAATGAATTTGGTCCTTTAAAAATTCATGTAAATGTGTGATGTGTTTAGTGTATAGGATCATGTTGTTTTGATTTCATCATATATATATGTTATATATGTTAAAGGACTTGGTAGCTTCCAATTTGTAACTCTCCAATACTTAGGTTTAGTTCACAAAACTTAGTAAAATTTTAAATTATATGGAAATTTAAGATAAACAGATTTTAGGGTTTTACAACCCTTGTAGGTCAGTGCCAGCTGCCATCGACTCTTTATCAAATAAATCAAACACATCATTAGCATGGATGATCATTGATAGATCGATACATCCATTTCTTGCTTAATGGATGAAAAGGTTCCCAACTCAAGGCATGACAAGAAAAATAAACGCAAGGTTTAGTTACATTGATCGAGTAGTTAGTAATTTTTTCTATTTCAAGAGCATTGTCGCTTTCTAGTTGCATGTTTTCTAGCTGCGATCCTAGCATTTTGAACCGGTGTTCATTCATATCACCTGAACTATTTGTTTGTCTGGAAAAATTCATGGAAACCAATGATGATTGCATGTTTTCTTGAATCTTCTAGAACAAAAACTCTGTCTACTCTAGTTAATTACGTGAAAGTTTAATTCAACACAAAGGTTATCCATTAACATAAACATTATCATGTTCATTAAAAAAATGTTAATTACCCAAGCTGCTTGTTCGCTTCTACTTGTCTTGGAAAGACTGCAATATTTTCTGGTGGTATAGATGAAAGTGGAAAGGTTAAGGATATAGTCTAGCTCAATGATAGTGAGACCGGGGCTTAGGAGCTCCTCCTAGCTTGCTCAAGTCCTGAAAAATATGAGTTATGGGGTGATGATAGATGGAAAGTTCTATGTGATTGGTGGCAGTTGAGGGAAAGATGGAAAGGCGTTGTCATGTGGTGAAGAATATGATTTTGAAGCTAAGAAGTGGCGAAAAACTCCTAATATATCTTTCCCAACAGATCCAAGCATACTACCACATGTCTCCAATACAAATTAAGTAAGTGTCAACTTTTTGTTTATTCTTTGGATTTAGAAATAGATTAGCAATAATGATTTAAATTTTGTGTTTCTACTTGTTCATCCAGAAAACTTATTGGTAACCAATAATGATCGCATGTTTTCTTGATTCTTCTGGTACAAATTCTTCCTCCGCTCTAGTTTATTACCTGAAATTTTAATTCAACACAAAGACAATCCATTAACAAAAACATTATTATGTTCACTAAAATAATGTTACTTATACGTATATTTAACGAAAGCACATCTAATCATTCATAGCGAAAGCACAAGCAACTTGATTGCATGTCTAATCGTTTATTGGAAGCCTAGGAGTGTGCACCTAAAAGCGTCAATCCTGCTCCGAGGAGCAACTCTTGACCAGCAGTAGTATTACTATGATTTTTAATCTCTTTTTGGGCTTTTATAACATATTATAAAACTTTGAACATAATCTCTTTTATGATAACTTCAATCATTTAAGACCTTTACATCCTAAAGTTGTTTTTTATGAGATACACCTTACAACAAGCTTTTAATTTGTAATAAAAGATTTACTAATGAATTATAGAATAAAATGGAATATATAACATGAAAAGGATGCATAATCATAAACAACGTACTAAGTAATACATGGGTTTTACCTTATGTACGTAACCAGAAAAACAATGAACATTGATCATATTACGAACCCATCGAAGTGATATATCGATTCAATAATAGGTCTGAATATATATGACAATTCATGCATTAAAAACTCACATCATATGTAGAAACACGAAACTTTAAATAATTATTGCTAATCTAATTCTAAATAAAATCCAATAAACAAAAAGTTGATAGTTACTTACTTTGGATTGAAGACATGTGGTGCTATGCTTCGATCGGGGAAAAATATATTAGGAGTTTGTTGCCACTTCTTAGCTTAAAATTTATTTTCTTCACCACATGTCAACGCCTTTCCATCTTTCCCTCAACCACCACCAACCACATAGAACTTTCTCTATCTATCATCACCCCATAACTCATTTTTCAGGACTTGAGCAAGCTTGGAAGAGTATCCTAAGCCCCGTTCTCACTATCACGTAGCTAGACTATATCCTTAACCTTTCCACTTTCATCTATATCACCAGAAAATATTGCACTCTTCCCAAGACAAGTAGAAGCAAACAAGCATCTTTGGTAATTAACCTTTTTAGTGAACATGATAATGTTTATGTTAATGGATATGAATGAACACCGGTTCAAAATGCTAGGATCACGCTAGAAAACATGCAACTAGAGAGCGACAATGGTCTTGAAATGGAAAAGAGTACTAGCTACTCGATCGATGTAACTGAACCCTGGGTTTATTTTTCCTGTCATGCCTTGAGTTAGGAAACTTTTTATCCATTAAGTAAGAAATGGATGCAAGGATCTACCAATGATCATCCATGCTAATGAAGTCTTTGAGTTACTTATAAATAGTCGATGGTCCATGGCAGGTCGGACAGACCTACGAAATACATCCTTACCTAGGACGACCCGAGTAGGTCTGTGCCAGCTGCCACCGACTTTTTATCAGATAACTCAAACACTTCATCAGCATGGATTATCATTGATAGATCGATGCATCCATTTCTTGCTTAATGGATGAAAAACTTCCCAACTCAAGGCATGACAAGAAAAATAAACCCAAGGTTTAGTTACATTGATCGAGTAGTTAGTACTTTGTTCTATTTCAAGACCATTGGGTAAAAGGTCAAAAGACCCGGTAAATATATTACACCAAAAAACGTTTAAGTACAAAGTCTCAGCCCGTTACATAGGCAAAAGCTTACATAACAAGATACTACCTATTTTCCAAAAGGAAAACAAGCCACTACTCAATGATAACAAAAACAATGACAAAAGAAATTACTTCCTAAAACCTTGAAGCTTAGTGCCGTATATGGCATTAAAAGCATCCAAATTCCCTGAAAGATCACAAACTTGCTGTGCATAGTCATCATAATCATAACCATCATAGTCATATTCACGCTCGTGACCCCCACCAAATAGATTAGCGGACTCATCAAACGTGTTAATAACCTCCTCATCATCACTATCAGACACAACGATATATCCCACTTTAGAAAATGGGTTAACCCTCTTAGTAGAAGAAATGGATGGAGAAGCAAAGGAACTAGGCTTGGAAATCCCAACCTGTTCCTTTTCCTTCGGATCACTCACAAGAGGTTCTTGTGATGTAGTAGCAGTCTTTAAAGGCCCATCCTTTTTAGCTTCTTCAGTACTTCCAGACGTCACGTCCAAAGTCACTTCCTTAGTAGGAATACCAAAATCATCAGTATCAGCCATGTTAAGTGCTTCAAACTGATTAGATGTAGCAATCTTAGTTCCACTAGTACTAGGCACATCGACATTCATCTTCCTGTTGACATCCACTTTCTTAGGTTCAGGAGGAGGCACTATGGGTCTATATTGCACCTTCTTTCCCACATTAGGCTTTGTGAAACCTCCTTTATTAGGACCAGATTGACCACCACTATTACTCTTCTTCTTATTTTTATTGACCGTTTGGAAACCATCATTAACACTTGGGGTAGGTTGAGTAGTATGTGGGACAAATTTAGGACAATCATCAAGAGTATGACCAAAAACCTTACACTTATCACAACGAGGCGGTTTCCATTCATATTCAACCCGAATCTTCTCAACAGTCGAACCCATCCCATCAAGCAAAGGTATTTCAACAGTGAGGCTATCCCGAAGTACCTCATCTGCCTTCACTTCAATCATGCTTGCAAAACTACTACGGCCCCATGATTCCTTGCACATTTGGCTAGTAGGCATCTAACATTTTCAGCGTACCAATCAATGTAGCAAGAAGACTCAGACAATCATCAGAGAACATAGCAGAGGAACATCATGAAATTTAACCCACACCGGAATGTTGGTCAAATCCTCTTTAAGTAAATTGGTGTTCAGTGTCCATGGTTTAAGAATAATAGGACCATTGTTGCTTTCTAGTTGCACGTTTTCTAGCTGCGATACTAGCATTTTGAACCGGTGTTCAATCATATCACCTGAACTCTTTGTTGGTCCGGAAAAATTCTTGGAAACCAATGATGATTGCATGTTTTCTTGAATTTTCTAGAACAAAAACATGTTCTGCACTAGTTAATTACGTGAAAGTTTAATTCAACACAAAGACTATCCATTAACATAAACATTATCATGTTCACTAAAAAAATGTTAATTACCCAAGATGCTTGTTCACTTCTACTTGTCTTTGCAAGACTGCAATATTTTCTGGTGGTATAGATGAAAGTGGAAAGGTTAAGGATATAGTCTAGCTCTATTGCAGTGAGACCGGGGCTTAGGAGACTCTTCCTAGCTTGCTCAAGTCTGAAAAATGAGTTATGTGGTGATGATAGATGGAAAGTTCTATGTTATTGGTGGCAGTTGAGGGAAAGATGGAAAAGCGTTGTCATGCGGTGAAGAAGATGATTTGGAAGCTAATAAGTGGCAAAAACTCCTAATATATTTTCCCCAATCCAAGCATAGCACCACATGTCTCCAATACAAAGTAAGTAAGTGTCAAGTTTTTGTTTATTCATTGGATTTCGAAATAGATTAGCGATGATGATTTAAATTTTGTGTTTCTACCTGTTGCCGAGAAAACATCTTGGTAACCAATGATGATCGCATTTTTTCTTGATTCTTCAGGTACAAATTCTTCCTCCGCTCTAGTTTATTACCTGAAATTTTAATTCAACACAATGACAATCCATTAACATAAAGATTATTATGTTCACTAAAACAATGTTAGTTATATGTATATTTAACAAAAGCACATCTAATCTTTCATAACGAAAGCACAAGCAACTTGATCGCATGTCTAATCATTTATTGGAAGCCTAGGAGTGTGCTCCTAAAAGCGTCAACCCTGCTCCGAGGAGCCACTCTTGACCAGCACCAGTATTATTATGATTTCTAATATCTTTTTGGGTTTTTATACTATATTATAAAACTTTGGACATAATTACTTTTATGATAACATCAATCATTTAAGACCTTTACATTTGAAAGTTGTTTTTTATGAGATACACCGGTCAACAAGCTTTGAATTTGTAAAAAAAGATTTACTAGTGAATTATAGCATAAATCGGAACATATAACATGAAAAGGATGCATAATCATAAACAACGTACTACATAAAAGGTATATGGGTTTTACCTTATGTACGTAACCTAAAATTGTTGATACAAAAGTTGGGCGTTCCTGGTTTGGGCTCTTGCTCTCGTACCAATTAGCTCTTAATGCTTGAAACCTGCGCACTAAGATAATAAACAAACACCGTTAGGCTTATCGTGGGATTGTCTCCCACGATTATCCTCCTGCGTGAGAGTAAGTAATCGGTTTTAGGGTTATCGTAAAGAGTTAGGGTTTTGTGAGTCGTACCTTTAATGAGAATTATATTATTCTTTATATAGGCGCAGAATCCTTGATGGTTTCGTGCTCCTTACGTTTCGCACGCATGGTGCTTATCCGGTCCAAGGATCTTTATCCATAAATAGAAGATCCTTATCTAGACCATAAATAGTTTAGTTGGGCTTTGGGTCTACGTGAGCCCAATCCCTTTGGTAACGCGGCCCAAGTCATTGTTATAATAGTCCACTTATGGTGGGTTTTGGCCTTAGTAATGTTTATCATTTGGGCTTATAGCCTAAATATATACTATACGTCATCATGTCCCCCCCAGTCTAGTGTGCGCGGCCTGTAGCCGCGGATGCTAGACTATTGAAAGCAACGGTAAGTGTGACGGGAAAAGTAACCGCCCAATATTAAGGACTATGTATCTAGTCCAAAATTTCCTCAAAATGCCTAGGGAAACGGGGAGTGTGTCCACGTGTATTTCGAGAAATAGGAAAAAGTGCATGTACCCGATCGCCTTCTAGCCACACTATTATGATAGTGGATTCCACGTGGCAAGCATGCTACGGTTTTTGTAACCCTATATAAACATCGCCTCCTTTGTTATTGAAAAACACAGTGAAAACACACTTCCGCCATTTTCAAATTTCTTCCAAGCATTATTTTTAAAAGAGAGCAACTGTTTGAGTAGGTAACCGCGAATATACGCTTTTGTTATTATTCTTTTAGAAATGGTTCGCCAATTACACGAGTTTCCATCTGAAATGGACGAGGACAAACTGCGTCAGTTCTCCTCTAATTATTTCATTCCTCTTGACCTGCATCCGGTTGTACCGGAGGCCGACGCATGCATCGCATAATTTTCTGAGGGAAAAATAGGGTTATATACGCGCTTCTTCGAGTATGCAAACTAGCGTGTACCCATATCCTTATTCTTGAGCAATTTGCTCAACCACTACTGCCTTCACATTTCCCAGCTGCACTGTATAGGTGCGGCAAAAGTGTCAAATTTTGAAATAAACTGTCTATTGCTTTCGGTCAACCCTACTGTTAACCTTTTCCGTGCGTTTTACCGCACAACGTGGTCGCATGGATGGGTGTCTTTTGCGAAGCGCGGTGGGCGCCTTCAGTGTTATACAGAGAAGGTGGATTCCCTTAGGGATTGGAGGGAAAATTTTTTCTGGGTAGATGATATAGTATTTCCTTTACCTTTTGAGTTTTATACTCAAGGGACGTTGCCAAGGGATGAGCGCCCTATGCCCGGTTCGTATAGCGCGGAGGATGCGGATACGATTGATGCCAACCGCATCCCCATTAACCCCTACCCAGAGGAGTTTTTGGTTCACATGGGGCTGAGTCGCAACTATTTCCATGGTTCTGACGAGGTGCCAACCTTTATTGATGAGAGCGGCCGGGGTGGGTGCTTGTCCCTTTTTATTTGTTCGCTTCAATAATGTAAGTGCTCTTGTATATGTAGTTTCAATAACTAAATTGTTTTTTGTTATTTGCTCATGTGTTGCGCAGAGATGGGTTTGTTTGCCGTAGTGAAGCTTGAGAAGCCAAAGCAGGTGACGGTAGGTGTGTGTCCTCTGAGGGATAATAAGGAGCCACTCCTGGATGCTACTGCGGGACACCTAACTGTGTTGGCGCAAGCTGGTCCTGAAGATTCGCCTCCCATAGCTATGCTTGTGACGCCTGTGTAGAGCGTGGCTCCTACTGGGGAGCCGTCGCACGTGGTGGAGGAGTTGCGTACTGAGTCCTCTGACAGCGTGAAGGTTTTGGAGCCTGGGATTGTAGCGCAGGGTGTAAAGCATAAGGGAGAGGCTGATGGCGCTAGTACCTCCAAGAGGAGGTGCCATCTCATCACGGACGAAGAGTCATCTGCAGAAGATGACACATCCGCCACTGGCGCAGATAAGGAGATTGCAAAGGTTTCTCCCCTTCTGTAAGTGTTTTCTCTTTATTATTATTTTTTATTATTACTTGTCGTAATATGCTCTGACCTTCTTCTTATACTTTGTAGTGACTATGCTGCAGAGAGTAATGCGGCTTTTGTGGAAAGCGTGGTCCCTCCTCAGAATGCAAACGTGGAGGAGACAGTGAAGGTGGCTGGAGAAGTGTCTGCACAGCAGTTGATGGAGGAGCTAGCTGCTGCTGCTGAGCGTCAGACTGAGTTGATCGCTTAGTTGAAGATTCGGTATGTTGGGGAGAGCAGCAGCCTCACGCAGAAGGACGAGGAAATTGCCCTACTCCGTGCGCAGTTAGCTGATGCGCGAGCGGAGGTAGGGTCCGTCAAGGCGCATGCGGAGAAGGTCACTGGTGAGAAGTTGACCGTGATGGCTGATCTGCAACATGCGCGCGGGGAGCTGCATCAGTTCAAGGCTAACTTGACTTGGGGGATAAGATATCTAGAGGAGAAAAAGGCTGAGCACTTCGGCCATATTGAAGCCCTTCGCAAGCAAGTTGGGGATGCGCTGGTAGTGTAGGAGGAGAAGCTGCGCAGGCTGAGCATAGAGTACGATAAGGAGTTATATCCTCATCTGATGTCTACCATCACTGAGCGCAGGTATGTAATGTTTCCTTACTGTATGTATTAATGTTCCTCTTTGCTTCTAATACATCCTTTGTTTGCTTGTGTAGGTGGTTGATCAGTCATGGTTTGCGCCTGGCTGCGATGGGCACTTTGGAGTCCCCGGAGGTGTTGGAGACCTTTGGGAAGGTTGTTGAGTGCACCGTGGAGCGTGGTAGGGCGCAAGCTATGGAGGAGCTCCATAAGGCGAAGATGCTGACCGTGGCCCTTGCTGAGGTGCCCGGCTATAAGGCAGACGCTTATGACGAGCTAGTTAAGGCTATGGAGGGGATGAAGATGTTTGAGCTTCCTCATATTGCGCGGCTGGAGCGTGACCAGGATTACCCCATAAAGTTAATTATGGAGGGGTTAACCCTGGGGTGGCACATCTTGGAGGATGCGGAGGCGCAACCAGACTTTTTTCTAAAGCCTGATGAGTCGCAGCTGCAAATTCCAGTTTTTGTGCAGCCGCGTGATGCGTAGGAATGGCACCAGGCTTTACCTCTCGAGGGATCTCGAGAAGCTTACAACCCCCACCAGGCAGTGTACCTTATTGTTGTAGTATAGTATAGTGACAAGTACCGGGGGATTGATCGTTCAACTCAGGAATAGTGTCGCAAGGATTAGAAAGCCTAAGAACTAGGTCTAGAGGTGAGGGATGATTCTTTTTGTATTTTTTATGTTTTATGAAAATCGAATAAAATTCTCGGGTATTGGAGGAGTGGGCGGAATTAGTTGCTAATCAACTAACCCAATTACTAAAGATGCAATCAAAATAAAATAATAAAAATGAAAATAAACTAATTTAAACTAGTGGTATGAGCAATATGTGGGAGAATTGTGTTTACTTAGATTTCACTACTCCCTAGATATCTTTTACAGGTTAATTACTTGTTACAGTTGCGTGGATGACGAATTGTATTCCTTAATACCATTCATGGGGTGGCGTACTTACTTCCCCAATCCTATAAGCTCCTACTTCACTCCTATGTCGAGCCGGCTAAGAAGCTCCTAACATGGGATCACTAGAATTCGCTCACGCATTAAATACAATCATAAAAACCTAGTACACATCGGTTCATGTTTCATAAGACGTTCAAGCAAGTTACACAATGGAGATCTGCCTGTTTTCTTAAGCCTAACATTGAAATCATTCATCCATTACAACTATAAACAAGCAATCAACCTATAATTAACATCTAGGTTTCATTACATCTAAGCAAACACATGAAAGATCTAGCCTAGCATGTTGTAATCAAGACAAGCATAAGATATATTCAAACAACACATAGACATATTGAATGAATTGAGAGAAAACTAATCTTAATTGAACATGAAGGGTTTCAAGGGGTGAAAACCCTTGAAAATACTGTTACAAACGACCTAGGGTTTCGGCCCTAGTATTCTCCACACAAGTTCCTCTTTTAATGAATGAAAAATAGAAAAGTATATATAGATTCTGTGAGGTGACGGCGTCAAGAGGAAAAATTTGACGCCGTCATCTCGCCGCCAATAAAGTTCTCGGACTGCCTAGATCTATGGGTGACACTGTCATGTGTAATCCTGCTCCAAACCGTCACCAAAATAACTCTTGACGCCCTACTTCTGAAGCCGTCACATTTTCTCTGGGTCGTCATCCATTTTGCTCTTGACGCTGTCAAAAATTCCTTCTTGACGCCGTCAGGTACTGTTCCCAGCAAGGAAAATTAAGTCTTTGCCGTTTTCTTCACTTTTATGCTCCAAAAACGTCCAAAATGCTTCCTTTTCCAGAATTCACTCCCAAAGTACCAAAAATCACAAAAGGAATGATTTAGGGCAATATTTGATCAAATAAATTCCAATTCCGGCTTAAATGACCCCCTAAAAATGGTTCATTTTTCGCCTCATCACCGTGTGATATATTGAACCCTTTTGTTCTTGAGAAGGAGGTTCCCCTGAAGGAAGTCTTGGAACTTCATGCGGAGAGGGCGGCCAAGAAAAAGGGTGTTAAGGGAAAAGCCATCCTATATGGTGTAGGCGCTGCGCACATCCCCAGATCAGATGGAGTTGCGGTCAGTGTGGCGACCGTATCGCCTAAGGATGCATTACTTTTGAGGAAGCTTCAAGAGGCTGGGAGCTCCGCTGCCCCAGAACGTAGTCCTGGGCATCATCATAGTGTATAGGCTTTTTGTAATGTGTAAATGTATAACGTTGTGTAAATAACAGATTGTATCTTTTGTTTGTTTGTTATGGTATCCGTTCTTAAATTGTTGTCCTTTGTGTAAAAAGATCAATTAAGATGCTCGTTGGAACCCATACGTAAATTAAGTGCATGTCTTAAAGATAAATCATAAGTATGAAAATAGACTTGCATTATTTTGTAGAGACTTATTAAATGACCAAGAGTCTTGGCTCATAATTTGCTAAGCCTATACAGTGTACGTGATATTGCGCATCCTTCATGGAATGCGCAAGAAAAAACTTACCTCAACGTCTTGAGGGTAAGGCACTTAGTAAGGATGCATGACCAATGTTGATGGGTTTGCAACCCTCTTACTCAACGAGTTAATTAGTAGGTTTACTCATCCTTTCTGCCATCGTGGGTCTTAATTAGTGCATGCACGCCATGTAGGCAAAATATAAAATAACAATATTGAAACATAATAAAAATGTACGCAATAAAGTGAAGTGTGTTATGGAGTTAGCTAGAAACCACAACGTTTTATTAATACTTGCAAGTGTTTGAAAAATAAAAGACAATTCCTAATAAAGAAAAGAAAGTTCAGAGACAAACATTTATTGGGCACGTACTAAAGTGCATAGTTGTCTGTTTGTGGGCCGTAGCCTTTCCTAAAGATAGCATCTTTTGAGATTGCAGATATTCCAAGTGCGCGCCAGCTCGTGACCTTCCATATCGCGCAACCTATATGCACCATTACCGAGCGCATCGATGACCTCATAGGGTCCTTCCCATTTGGGTCCAAGCTTGCCTGTGTCTTCTGCGTGGCTTGCATCGTTAGCGCGGTATACAAAGTCTCCTGGCCTGAAAGAAGTGTGTTTGACCTTTGCATCATAATACTTCTTCATCTTTGCTTTAGCCTTTGCTTCGCGTATAGCTGCGCGTTCGCGCCTTTCTTCCAGCAAGTCCAAGTCTATGCGCCGCTCCTCGTCATTTGTTGTGACGTTTATCTCCGTTGTGCGTATAGTTCGCACTCCAATTTCAGCTGGTATGACGGCTTCTGTTCCATAGACAAGAGAAAATGGTGTGTCTCCGGTACTAGTTTTGATTGTGGTGCGGTGCGCCCATAAAACATGTGATAACTCATCCAACCATTTTCCTTTGTATCTGTCAAGACGCGTTCAACCAAGCCATTGGTTTGTGGGTGTTTCACTAAAGCAAAGTGTTGTGTGATGTTCAATTGCGCGCACCAATCTTTGAATGGGTTATCGCAGAATTGTTTCCCATTATCTGAGATAATTTCCCCAGGTAGCCCAAAGCGACACACAATATTGTCCCACACGAAGCGTTTTACCTGGTTGCCAGTGATGCTTACCACTGCTTTTGCCTCAATCCACTTTGTAAAGTAGTCTATGGCTACTATGAGGAATTTCAGCCCTCCCGCTGCAACTGAGAAGGGGCTTGCAATGTCAATGCCCCATTTATAGAATGGCCATGGTAAGGTGATGGGGGTTAACTCTTGTTGTGGTTGGCGCGGAATTGGCATGTGTACTTGGCAATTACTGCATTTTTTTTTATCATATCTCGCGCGTCGCGGTGCATAGTAGGCCAATAATATCCTAATCGCAGGGCGCACGCCAAAACGGACCGTGGTCCCGAGTGCATGCTACATGATCCAGCTTGAATTTCTCGGAGTACATAATCTGCTTGAAGAGGTCCAACACATCGGATCCAAGGTTGTAGGAATGAACGTCGATATAGGATGCCATCTCGTAGTTCAAATCTCTGCGCTGTGCGCCGCACTCTTTGAACGTCCTTTTGATCTTGTGGTAAGATTCCTTTGCTAATAAATTCGATGATAGGAGTCATCCACGTGCGATCTTGTTCTTCAATCACTGTGGATACTTCCATCTCCAAGATTGTCTTATTTTTTAGAGTTTCTACAAATACATGTTTTGATAGGTGCGCAAAGCTTGTAGATGCGATCTTGCTAAGCGTGTCAGCTTTCCTGTTGTCTCCTCTAGGTACTTGTTTGATTGTGAACCTATCAAAGCTCTGAATTAAAGACTTTGTTTTTTCAAGGTATTGGATCATATGTTCATCCTTGGCTTCATATTCACCTAATGGTTAGCTACTAGCCGGGAATCCACGTTTGCCTCTAGGTTGCGTACACCCATTTGAATTGCAATACGTAATCCAGCGAGTAGGGCTTTGTATTCTGCCTCATTGTTTGTGGCTGTGAATTCGAAGCGCAGTGCGTAGGTGAATTCCATTCCCTCTGGATTAGTAAGGATAAGGCCTGCGCCTGATCCGTCCACGCATGAGGATCCGTCTGTGAATAGAATCCAAGGTTCTTGTAACTCTGTCTTGCTTATTGAAGTTGGAGTATCGGTATCTGGCTTTTCAACAATAAAGTCAGCTAATATCTGCCCCTTGATTGCAGTGCGTGGTCTATACGAGATGTTATACTCGCTCAACAACACACTCCATTTTTGTAGCCGTCCTGATGCGTCAGGTTTAGAGATAACTTGTTTGATGGGCTGGTATGTGATTACAGCTATTGGGTGCGCCTGAAAATATCTGCGCAGTCTTTTAGCTGCGAATACTAGGGCTAAGACCAGTTTTTCCATGGCGCTGTAGTTAGTCTCTGTATTTTTCAATGCCTTGCTTACAAAGTATATAGGTGTTTGGACGGAGTTCCTATCTGTCAATAGTACTGCACTGACTGCTCCATGGGTTGCAGATAAGTACATGATCAACTCTTCCCCTGGTCGCGGTGCGACAAGTTTGGGAAGTGATGCCATATGCTATTTTAGCTGTTGGAAGGCTTCCTCTGCTTCCTCAGTCCAACGAAAGTCTCCCTTTTTTGTACACTTCGTGAGTGTTTTAAAGAGAGGGAGCGATTTGTCTGCTGACTTAGATAAGAAACGGTTTAGCCCAGCTAGCTTTTCGTTTAATGACTGGACTTCTTTTAGTGTGCGCGGTGAGGGGAGGTCGATAACAGCTTTTGTTTTTCCTGGGCAAGGCTTGATACCATCAGGTTCTATTAGATACCCACGGAACATGCCTTCTGTCGCGCCAAAGGTGCACTTCTTGGGATTTAACTTCATGTTTATTTTTTTCAATGTGAACGTTTCCTTGATGTCGCGCACCAATTCCTCCTCTGCGTGACTCTTGATGACAAGGTCATCAACGTAGACTTCCAAGTTGCGACCTACTTGTTTTTCAAAAGCCATATCCACCAGTCGCTGGTATGTTGCGCCCGCATTTTTTAGACCAAAAGGCATTTTTGTGTAACAATAGACCCCTTGACTTGTGTGGATGGCTGTTTTTTCTTCATCCTCCACTGCCATCTGAATTTGATGGTACCCTTTGTATGCGTCTAGGAAGAATTTAAAGGGATATCCGCACAGGGATTCTACCTTTCAGTCTATTTCTGGCAGTGGGAAGCAGTCCTGTGGACATGCTTTATTGAGGTCTGTGAAGTCCACGCACATCCTCCAACTGCCATCACTCTTCTTTACCATCACTGGGTTCGAGAGCCAGTCGTGATAGTATACTTCGCGCATAATGCCTGCGTCTACAAGTTTGTGTACTTCTTATAGGATGGCTTTTGCGCGATCTGGAGCCTGGCCGCGCTTCTTCTGTCGTATTGGGGAATATCCTTGTCGGATTTGTAGCTTGTGCTCCGTAATAGAGCGTGGCACTCCGGTCATGTGCTTTGGTTCCCACGCAAAGATACTCAGGTTCTTTTGCAAGAGTGCGCATATAGCTGCCTTACCTTTGTCAGATAAAGATCCTCCAATAGATATTTGTTGATCTAGGTAATCAGGATGAATAGTGACCTTTAAGTTTGGTATTTTTGCTGTGCGCTGTTCTGGAATATGCTCCACCTCACTTGTTACTGCGTTGCATTCTTTAGGTGGCACTGTGGTATTGTAGAGGGTGACAATCCCTCCTTCTACTGGAAATTTGAGCATCCCATGTGCTGTGGACGGTACAGTACGCATGAATGATATTCCAGGTCTCCCAATGATGCCATTGTACGGTGAAGGAGACTTGATTATCATGAAGTTTATTGTTGGGATCATAGTTTTCACTATTTTATCAAGTTTCGGTCATTTGTAATAATAGGTTGCTTAAGTTATTTATTACTTACAATATTGGTTAAGTTACAAGTTTACTAGGCTTAAGTAATATGATCCATGGGCTTGAAGCCCACACGTTTTCATGTAAGGATGGAGTAGGAGTGTTGCCCTAGCTCCTTTCCTATAAATAGAACCTTAGGTCTCATGTAATACTTGGTTGGTTATGTGAAATATTAAGGAAACTCTTGCAATTCTAATTCTCTATCTCTCATAATCATCCCATTTTCATTCTCATCTCATTTCTATCATTATTGTGCTTGTGTTTACTAAATGGTGACCTAACAAGTGGTATCATTCGCTAGAGGAAGGTGTAGTTATTGTTTTCATTGATTTTTATCTTAAAGTCGTTTTTTTTTAAATCGAATTTTTTGTGAAAATTTTAAACTTTCTTGTTTGTTTCTTGGTTTTTCTCACATCTTTGCTTACAAACTTGTGTTTAAAATCGAAACAAACCAAAAAGCTCCAAACTTTTTTACAAAATATTCGACTTGGTGATTTGTACTTTTATCGAAATCCTTTTTAGTTTTGAAAAAGTTCTTAAAGTTTTCAACTTTCTTTAAGATCTATTCATTTTACACACAAAAGTACAAGTATCTTGAAATAAAAACGAGTTTTAGGATTGCTTTCTTTGTAAAACAAAAACTACCAAGTTATCGAGATCCTTTATTGCTACCATTTCGAGATCTTCTCTACGTGCACTACCTCGACTTCGTTTGTGTGGACTCGGTATTTTCTTTCTTGTATAAGAAAGTTAAGTACTTCGACGTTTGGGAAAGTTTTCGAAATTGTATAATTTCTCGAAAACTGTTTTTTCGTAACTTTGTGGTTTTTCGCAAAACATCCAATTTTCGAAATCACACAGTTATCGCAAACTTATTAAGTTTCGAAATCTTATTATTTCGCAAACCTAAAAAGTTTCGCAACACCTTGATTTTTCGAAATTTCAAGTTTTTTCGAAAACCTGCAAAGTATCGCAAACCTTGATTTTCGAAAACCTGCAAAGTTTCGCAAACCTTGATTTTCGAAAACCTGACAAGTTTCGCAATCCAACTTTCGAAATCACAGTTGTGCCATTTTTTTCGAAATCATTGGAATTCCATTGTTTCGCAATCCCTGTTGATCAAGGTTTCGCAATCCGAAGTTGTGCTAAGTTTTTCGATACTTGGTTAATTCTACACTTTCTACAAGATCCATTTCTACACAAGTGTTCTAAGATGTCTCAACCACCTAATCATTACTTCCCTCATATTCAACAACATCAACATCAGCAGTATCAGCAACATCAACATCAGCAGTATCAGCAACAACAATACCTTCCGCACCAAATGATGCAACAACCTTCTCAAAAACAAACATACAATCCACTACATCATTACCTAATGATGCAACAACATCAGATCATTCCTCAACAACAATCATATCAAGTGTCACAACAAAACACTCAGTTTTCCTCCAAACAACCTCACTGGTTTGACAAAATGTGTGAAGTTATTACAACTCAACAATCCCGACATGAGGCAGGATCACTTGAAACACCTCCAATGCTAACACCTGGGAACTATGTTCAATGGTCAAGTTGATTCTTACGATTCCTTGAATTAAAGAAACCTCATGGGAAATTCTTGAAGCAAGTGATACTTGAAGGACCATTTGAGTGGCCGACAAGATTTGAAGCTGGTGATCCACATGCTGATCCCCTACGTCCTCCTGGTGATCGACCTCTTCCAGAATCTCTACTCACAGAAGAACAGAAATTACATCGTGAAGCTGATGAGTATGCAATGGCTTATATACTTCAAGGAATACCAAATCCTATCTATCGAAGTGTCGATGCTCAGAAAACGGCTAAAGCTATGTGGGAACACGTTCATCTCCTTATGGAAGGCACTCAATTGAACAAAGATGACATGGAATCCAAGCTATACATGGAATACACTGACATCACAATTGAACCTGGAGAGTCACTTGAATCCTACTATCATCGTTTCACAAATGTGGTTAATGATCTGGAACGTCATAAAATCACAGTACCAAGGATCGCTGTGAACTCCAAATTTGTTGGTAGTCTTGGCCCTGATTGGCATAAATATGTGACATTTGTTCGTCAAACAAAGAATCTGCATGATGCTCCATATGGTTTGTTGTATGATTTTCTGAAACACCATGAACCTGAAGTGGAAAAAGATCGAGCTCTACGAGGAGGATACACACCAACTTCTACACCAAATTCTTTGGCTCTCGTAGCTCAGTCTCCCTACGCTCCACCACCAATGTCAAATCATGCATATGTTCAAGAGCAGAACTACTTCAGTTATCCACAATCTTCCACCTCGAACCAAATGGTCCCTTATGATTCATCTCTACAGAATGTTTCTACTCAACTTGTTCCGTTAAACAACAATGATGCTGTGTATTACTCCAACTCCAATGACGATGATGACTTTAATACGTTGAATCAGGGACTTGCTCTTATTGCTCGTGCTTTTAGCAAATTCTCCAACAAAACAAACAACCGTCAACGTTCATCTTCTAACACAAGGAATCAAGCTGTTGTCAATGATGGAAGAGTGGAAATTCAGAATCGTAACTATGGTTGATCTGGTTCAGGAAGTTCTTCAGGAAATTATGGGAATGGTAAGAGGTTTAGTAACAATGGAGGGTTCAACAACAACTCAGGATCTTCTCAGCAAAGGTCTGAACCAGTTGCAACAAGGAACTCCAACTCAGGGAATGCAGTGTGGTGTTATAACTGTAATGAACAAGGTCATATAGCGACTGCATGTCCTAAACCGAGAACTCGGGGGAGTAAGTTTCACAAGCAGGCATTACTCATGGCTCTTCAAGATGAAAAGGATGGACATTTCCCTGAATAGGACAACAACTTCATGGCAAATGTGCACAATGATGATGACATGGAAGATCTAGAAGCTAATGCAGCTGTGATGCTTATGGCCAACATGCAGGAACTTAAGCTTAATGATTCAGGTCCAGTGTATGACACTGATGGCTTGTCTCAGGTACATGACTTCAATGCATGCTTTATAAATGATATAATCTCACCCTCTGCTTCTGAATCAGATATGGCGCAAGTTGTTCCATCTAAATCATCTTCATCTTCTCAAAAAGATGAACAAATAAGCACAGTTGTCATATTTGATGATGACACAGTTGTTTCATTTGATGATCCTATTGAGAATGATAAAAATGATCATTTAGAACAACATGAACCATCATTTGATCCAGACCCTGACCTCATATTGTTATCTAAACAACTGGATGCTCAACAATTGCAAATAATAAAATGCAACGAGAAAAATAAAGTTTTAAAAGAACAAAATGCGTCACTTGCAAGAGATATTGAATGTTATAAAATTCAACTTTCCAATCAGGAAGAAAAGATTAAAAATGCAAAAAGTTTTGAAAAAGCTTTTCAAGATTCTTACAATAAAGAACAAGATCTTCAACGCAAAATACAAGATATAATTGAGTCAAATGGAAAGTTGATTTCGAAACTCGAAAGTGAAAAGTGTGAATTGAAAATGCAAGCTGAACGTCTTCAAATAGTTCTTTCAAAAACAGAAACAGAATTGTCAAATTGCAAAAAGGAGTTTTGTGAACATAAAAAATGAAAAAGGAAGTATATAGATGACTTACTCGGTGATATTGTTGATCTTGAAAAACAACTCAAAGAATTTCGTCACATTGTTTACAAACACGGGAACTCTGTCACAACAATTCAAAAGTTTGCTTTAAAACCGAGACCCGATAAAGGATTTGCACTTTGCGATTTTAAATCAATGTTTCTTCACAAAGCTTTCAAAGAAAATCCTAAGGTTTACAGTATTGATCACATGTTTGATAATACAATTGTGCGTGCTGTTGTTTTTGATACTGAGGAAGAAGAAGAACTTGAAGACGAGAGTCGATCAAAAATGAGTTATGTTCAATATTGGACACCATATGACTATTCAAAAGCTCCACCTCTTTCTAAATCTTTTGTTACTCAAAAGGACGTACCTGAGAAATCATGGTTTGTCGAAGAGTCATATGTTTCATCTTCTAATGCGGTCCCTGTCCAAACTGTAGCACAAATAAATGGTCCTTTACCATCATCCGGTGAACTTACACCGTTACCAAAAAGTTGTCGTGTCTTAAATTATTTCAAAACTTTTATGGAAGACATCAAAATTTTGGAGGAAACAATTGCACGCAATTCTGAAATAAAAGTTGAAACTTTTCAATCCGCTTACGAGCGAGAAAAAAGAGATATTTTTCAAAAACGAATGCTGCCAATTGTCCAACACCTCCGTCTCTGTGCTACACGTTGGGATCAGGAACTTCAAAAGGAGGTCAAAAATATGATAAATGTTTTCAACGCACCTGAAAATGAGATTTTGGTCCAAAAGAAAAGAACTAGAGTTTTCAAAAATGATGCTGATCGACTCTTGGAACAGGTTCTCACTGCTGATATTTTGTCTGTTATCATGAATGATCTCTATAAATCTGGTACTTCTATGCTTAAGTATGATCATTGTGTTGATAATAACTTGTTGAAAGCGGAAATTGAGACACTCAAACAGGAAAATGATATGTTGAGAAGTTCAAATGATGATGTGACAAAACAATTTTCAAAAGAAATTTGTCTACTCAAACAGAGGATTGAATGGTGTCAAGCTCAAAGTATTGAACGAGAATTGGAACTTCAAAAACAAAATCTTTCAACCTCTTGTCAGCTTTGCAAAAACAATGAGTCTTTCAAAAGTTTGTGTCTCAAATACGAGCAAGAAATTGCGGATTTAAAAATTGAAAATGACGCATTTCTACAAAACCACATTGACATTAAACATTGCCATGGCATACTTGAGTCAAATATTCAGGATAAGAATCACATCATCATTGATTTGAAAGAGAAAATTAAGATACTCCAAAAAGGAAAGTTTGTTGACACCACGGTAATAGCACCAGGAATGTATCACGTAGACAAAACTGATAAAGGAAAGGTTGTTCAAAACACTAATGTTGATAACTTCACTTCTACAGGACTAGTCTCCACTACTAGCGTTAGCAGACCCAAGCGAAAAGTAAAAAGAAGAATAGGATCTTGCAACGTAAGAAAGGACAACTAGAAGCCCAAGAAGTAGAAGATCAACTTAGGAACTTGAATAAGACTCATGTTGCATCAGATTTAGATTCTAATCTGGCAAATTGTAATCAAAATCTAAATGTAACGAATGATGAACCTTTGAATGTTTTCAATATTAATGCATCCTGTGTGTTTTGTCGTAAAAGTGTTTCATCTGGTGATCATACAAAATGTATCGCTAATTCTCTACTTTCTCGTCATAAGAAACGTAGGACACGCATTCCTTCTAGGCCCACAATTGCCTCCAAGTCTAATTTAGGAAAGTCGTCTACTACGGTTTCTAATGAAGTTGAAGTTACCCCCATAGGTGCCGAGAACAAATCTAAGAATGAGCCAACTACTAGTGCATTTAACATTAAGAAAGCAAAAACTAGTTGGAATTGGCAACGTTGGTTACAACACAAACTAGACTTTAAATGGATTCCTAAATTGTTGAATAAATGTGTTTCTAACCAACAGGAACCCGCACTGTCTTTGGGTTCCACCCTTACTTCTGTTCCATCTGTGTCTTCTTCTTGTGATGCAGGTGGTACAGATCGTTCTCTGGATTGTTGATAGCGGATGCACCCGACATATGACAGGCAATCTCAAACTGTTGAAAAACTTTGTCTCAAAGTTCATTGGTACTGTCAGATTCGGGAATGATCATTACGCTCTAATCATGGGATATGGTGACTATGTAAGTGGGAACATCGAAATAAGCCGTGTTTATTATGTGGAAGGCCTTGGACACAACCTTTTCTCTGTTGGTCAATTCTGTGATGGGGATCTAGAAGTTGCATTTCGTGAGAAAACTTGCTTTGTTCGTGACTTACAAGGAAACGAACTTATGTCTGGCTCACGTGGCTCCAATCTTTATACAATATCAATGTCAGATATGATTGCAACATCTCCGATATGTCTTCTCTCCAAAGCAGAGTCAACTAAATCTTGGTTATGGCACAAACGTCTTTCGCACTTGAATTTCAAAACCATGACTGACCTTGCTCGTTATAAACTTGTTGATGGATTTCCAAGATTCCGTTTTACCAAAGATCACTTATGTCCAGCCTGTGAACAAGGAAAAAGTACTCGTGCTCATTTTCCTTCTAAACCTGAGCAAAGTACGAATCATGTTTTACAACTGCTTCATATGGATTTATGTGGACCGATGCGTGTTCAAAGTATCAACGGTAAACGCTACATACTAGTAATTGTAGATGACTTCTCCAGATGGACTTGGGTTTATTTCTTACGAAGTAAAGATCAGGCTCCTTCAATGATCATCACCTTTCTCACTAAAATTCAAGTTCAGTTACGCAACACGGTACGAATAGTCAGAACTGACAATGGAACTGAATTCAAGAATCAGACACTTAGGTCTTATTATGAGAAAGTGGGAATTGAACATCAAACATCTATTCCTAGAAGCCCAGAACAGAATGGAGTTGTTGAAAGACGCAACAGGACGTTAGTGGAAGCTGCTAGAACTATGTTGATTAATGCTCAATTACTAGATTACTTGTGGGTAGAAGCTGTTTCAACCGCATGTTATACCCAAAACCGTTGCATGATCACAAAACGTCATCGCAAAACACCTTATCAAATTGTTCACAAAAGAAAACCGAACATCGATTACTTTCATGTATTTGGAGCACTTTGTTATCCGAAGAATGATCATGATGATTTAGGTAAACTTAAAGCAAAGGCTGACATCGGAGTGTTCGTTGGATATTGTGAAAATTCCAAAGGTTTTCGGATATGGAATCGTCGTACAAGAGAAATTCAAGAAACCATTCACGCTAATTTTGATGAACTCACACAAATGGCTTCTGAGCAACACAGCTTAGGACCCGAATTTAACCGTCTTAATTCTCCGGCATCTTCAGCTGAACCATTGCCACTCAACCGCAAAGAATTAGAAACCTTGTTTGCTCCACTATTTGATGACACAATTGAATACCGTCCTACTGAGGTCTCACCTAATTTCGCTGCTCAACCTGAAAACATTCCAGTACCAGACTCACCTCAACAAACTACTACAAGTGTTGAGAGAGACGGTCCTCCAATTGTATCACCATCTACAGCAGAACAAACTGGTTCTACTTCCCGCCATCCAGCTGAAGATCCAACACCACTATCAGTTCCACAACCCGCAGAGCATGATCCTGATGCGTTCTTTAATCCGTTTGCACTAGCTCCTACAGTTCCTGATATAGCTAAGTCGTCAACACGCAATTTGGATCCTGCTAACATGCGAGATACTTATCAACTACACCCTTCAACACACAAATGGACTCGAGACCATCCACTAGTTCATATTATTGGCCATCCAGATGCACCGGTAATGACAAGACAACGACTTCACACTGATGGAGAAACTTGTATCTATGCACTCACAGTTTGTCACGAAGAACCTAAGAACATTAAAGAAGCAATGACTTATGACAACTGGATTGAATCGATGCAAGAGGAATTTCAGCAATTCATACGATTAGAAGTCTGGGAATTAGTTGAAAGACCTGACGGAGTCTTTGTCATTGGGTTAAAATGGATCTGGAAAAATAAGCTTGATGCCAAAGGGACTGTCATACGCAACAAATCACGTCTGGTAGCGAAAGGATACTCCCAACTTGAAGGACTTGACTTCGCTGAATCCTTTGCTCCAGTGGCTAGACATGAAGCTGTTCGGATCTTTTTGGCTTATGCTGCACACAGGAACATGGTGGTTTACCAAATGGATGTGAAAACAGCATTTCTTAATGGAGAACTCCGTGAAGAAGTTTATGTTAGCCAACCTGAAGGCTTTGTTGATCTTGAGCGTCCTAATCACGTTTACCGACTCAAAAAGGCACTCTACGGACTTAAGCAAGCCCTACGGGCGTGGTATGACAAACTGTCTACTTTCTTATTGGCCAATAAATTTTCTAAAGGATCGGTGGATCCAACACTATTTACAAAAACCTATGGGGAGGACTTACTTGTTGTTCAAATATATGTCGATGACATCATTTTTGCCTCAACAAAAAGAAGTTACTCTAATGATTTTGCAAAATTAATGAAAGATAATTTTGAAATGTCCATGATGGGTGAACTTTCGTTCTTTCTAGGACTACAAGTTCATCAATCACCCCGTGGAATTTTTATAAATCAGTCCAAATATGCTCTTGAAATTTTAAAGAAACATGGAATGATGTCTAGTGATACTTATAATACACCAATGGGCTATACCACAAAACTAGATGCAGATTTACATGGGACTCCAGTTGACCCTACCAAATACTGAAGTATGATTGGGTCCCTCATGTATCTCACAGCTAGTAGACCTGATATAGTATTTGCTGTCTACATGTGTTCTCGCTATCAGTCCAAACCAACTGAAAAACACCTCAGTGAGGTCAAACGAATCCTTTGATACATAAAGGGAACCATTAACTTAGGAATCTGGTATCCGAAGGATTCTGGTTTTGAACTAATTGCTTTTTCAGATGCTGACCATGCAGGATGTTTAGACACACGCAAAAGTACATCTGGTGGATTACAATTTCTCGGAGACAAACTCGTGTCATGGCAATCTAAGAAGCAGGACTGCACTTCACTGTCGTCTACAGAATCTGAATACGTAGCCATGCCTGCTTGTTGTGCTCAAGTCATTTGGATGAGATCACAACTTAAGGATTATGGCTACCTATTCAACAAGATTCCTATCTACTGTGATTCAAAGAGTGCAATTGCTATCTCCTGCAACACAGTGCATCATTGCAAATCCAAACACATCGATCTCCGATATCACTTCATCAAAGAGCATGTGGAAAAGGGTACCGTTGAACTTTATTTTGTTGGAACTGAGTACCAATTGGCGGACTTACTTACCAAATCTTTAGCAAAATCAAGGTTTGCTAGTCTAGTTCACCAAATTGGTATGCGATGTTTGACTCCAGAAGATCTGGAAAAGTTTTTAAAACACAATTGATCGTCAAACATCAAAACTATCTATGTATAATATTTTTTATATATAAACAAATCAAAACACAAAAATAAATTTCATTTTTTTCTCTTTAAAAAAAAATGCAACTATATCGCTTCACTTCAACACTTTGTTAAAATTTTACAAGTGTTGAGGGGGAGTCGCGCTTAAATTTTTTTACCAATCTTAATTGGTATACTTGCATGTTTTTTGTATTTTATGGTACTTCGGAGTGTGTGGACGTTCTTTTTACATCACTTTGTCTCATCCCATAATAAGGTCTTCATAAGTTAGGATTAACGGATGTATATCTCAATGTTACACATGCTTGCTATTTACTTTAGGACTCAAGTAGGCATATCAAATAGTTAAGGGACCTAAAGTGACAAAACTTAAAAAATCTCAAAAATAATAAAACAAACAAACCGGTGTTTCACAAACCTCACTTTTTACCAAAACCCTTAAACCCCTCTTGAAACTACGGCCCTTATTCATTCGAGTCATCCAAGATCTTGATCATCAATTTGTAAGTTCCTATGTAATCTCTAGGGTATTACATACATAGGATCTTGGTTAATTAAAAATTCAACGGCTCGATCTCCATATTTCATGATTTCGAGAACTAGGGTTTATGATTTCGAAAAATGCTCTAAACATGTTTAGGTGTTTGATTCTTGATAGGGTTTTGTTACAAAGCATGTTTCTAACATATCCTCATCGTTTTTTCATACATTCCATCATGTTTGTTTCGATTTAGAAATCTAGGTATTGGGTCGATTTGCGAATTGTGAGATTCTGTGTTTGTTTGCTTTGTTTTATTGGTGGGATATGTTTCTAAGGTCACAAGTATGCATGTTTGTATTAATGTGATGGAACTACTCCATTGATAATTGGTTCTCGATAAGTTAGTATGCCACGTTCTTGAATAACTTCGATCTAACTGAGTCCAATGAGTTGTATGCTGTTATAAAATGTCTCATACTTATGCTTGTGATATGCTAGAACCATTCTTGCTCATTAGTCTCAAACTTGATACATTTTCGAGAAAGTTGATCTTGAAAATTATCGAGATCTTTGTTTAACGTGTGTATTGCTTATATCTAAGTTGTGTTTATCAATCTTTGTGACAGGCCTGAGTCATTGGAAAAGTTATTCGTTAAAGAAACGTACGTGTAACTTCAAAATCGATTTGATTCTTGTATAAGAATTTTTTCGAGAAACTCAAGAATTATCGCAATCTATGATAAACTTATCGAGAAACTTATGTTTTCGATAAATGTTGTTCAACCTCAGTTTTTTTTTCGAAATTATCTTTTCGAAATCACTCTTTGAACTATACATTTCGAAATCACCAGGTTCTCGAAAAGTTTTATCGAAAAATGATGTTTTCGAAAAACTTAAACCTTTCGCAATTCTTGATAAAGGAAAGATCTCGATAAAATTTACGTATAAGGATTTTTTTCGATAATTTACTTTCTCGATAAAAATTCTTTGTAACATTTTTTCGAAATCTTTTCTCAACACAAGTTTGCGATAAAAGGTTTATTTTATTTTTTTTTCAAAATCTTGTTTAGGCCTTGTCATGTAATATCCATGTAACCTTGTTGTGATTCAATGTTGTTATGTAATGTGAAGCTACTATGAATTGTGTATATCAATCGTACTTATTTGCGAGACATTGCATTGTATAGTTGATTTCGTGATTCTAACTGAACTATGATTATTCAAGTATGCATTATGTGACTCTTCACACATAACAAAATGATGCATTTGTGCTTAATTGTCTTAAGTAGTAATCTATAACCAAACTCAAAAACTGTGCTAACACGTAACAAATTTGGATGTTTGGTTTATGATTATATTTTTCAGATTAACATGGCTGAACACAACGAGAATGTGCCTGAACAAGTTCTTCCATTACTCACCATGGATGACATCACTCCCGAGAACTACAATGTCACGATTGGCAATAACAATCCCCGAGTTGATTTCAACAAATTGAAAATCACAGAGAAATCGTGCATGATTGTGAAAGATATCCTACTTGCACATCCATGCAAACCTCTGCTCACCTGTTCTACTTCAGTTCCGCTGTTCTACCTTCATCTGTTCTGGCTTACTGCTCAGGCTAACTTGGATGATGAGTCTTTCACTGTTACATTGGATAGCCAAGAATACACTGTAGATCATGACGCTCTTCGAACAGCCCTTCTCATGCCACAAACTGACAACGAATTTGCTCCTATACTACCTGACCTGGATCTTCTTGACTTCTTCATTGAATTAGGATATGAGGTTGATGATGATGTACCGCTAGTCAAGCTTTCCCAATTTAATGCCAAGAATATCCCTCAGCCTTGGAGAACATTCTGTCTGTTGGTGGTAAGATCTATATCTGGAAGGAAAAGTGGTCATGAACATCCAAGGCTCGAACATTTGCAAACATTCTGGGGAATGGTGACTCTGACACCTATTGACTTTGCAGTTCCTATCATGAATGATATCGTCCACAGTATTCAAACCGAACGTGTGAAGACTATGATACCATTCACAAGATTCACCAAGCTTCTCATAGAACATCTCTGCAAAAACTTTCCAGAATTCATCAAGAGGATGGCTGATCCTAATGAGCCGAAGCACCTCTTCGAGGACGACTTCACCACCTCATTCATCAAGACGACCACTTCCTCAACTAAGATCAAAGGAATGAGGCTTCCCGAATACCTTCTTAATGATAAAATCAAGAAGAGTCTGAACTACAAGCTGTATGATAACGCTTACAAAGGGGTACAGGAAGAAGCCGCAATAAAGACTCGAAGCAAAGGAGGTGTAAAGTCTGGGAGTACTACAAGCACCACTGGATCACCTCATACTAGATCTAAGGCTGCTCCAATGTCAAAACCCAAGACTTCAACCACACCTAAACCTACATCCAAACCCAAACCTGCTACCAAGCCAAAGAAGAAAGTAACTCCAGAGTACATTCTTCGTGATGAACCTACACCTCCACCTTCTGACACCGAATCCGAGTTCGATACTGAATCTGAAGAAGAAGAACCAGACTATGAACTGAGATACAGAGCACCTGATGAAGGATTTCCTGCAACAGAGATCGCCGTACAACAAAGTCTTGAAACTTATGAAGAAGAGACAAGGAAAAGAAAAGGGATCACTATTAATGAGCCTAATGATGATAAAGACGAACCAATCGTTGAACCTTTGGTCGATAAACGCAAACTGAAGAGTATAGTTGTCGACACTCGAGCTGAAGAAAAGCGGCTCAGGAAAGAACAAAGGAAAGCAACTCTCGAAAGCCGACTCATGTCTCAACCTTTAACTCCACCACCTATCGATCAGTCGGAACATGAAGGAGCTACTAGCAGCATGAATCCTCCCGTTGTGTCCACAACGTTAGAATCAGCCCCACAGCCAGATAACACCGTTAAAGACACTGACAAAACTGGAGATGTCAATATGACAGAGACTGCTAACGTAGAGGAGAATGTTGACGGCCAAGAGAACATAGCTACGGATCAGGAACATGAATACCTCATTACTCCAGAGTTTCTTGCACGAGAAGCAGAGGAAGCAGAGGAACGTCGTAGAAAGGAAAACGATGAGAAGAACGCGTTCGACACCAACATATTTCTTAAGTCATCTTCTCAGCAAACTTCCTCAGCACAACCTCCACCTCCTCAAGACTCTCCACCAAAGGATCCGACTCCTCCTGCTTCTTCTTCAAACTCTCACAACGAGTCATCGTCCGAATCATCACCGGAGCATTCATCTCCCACACCTTCTGAAACCACATCAAAACAGCATTCAATCAATCAACCGAAACAACCAGTTGATCTTCAGGAGCAAGTCAACAAACTCACCAACATGGTCACAAGTCTTACCAAACAAGTTGAGGACTTCCAGGAGTCAAAGCAGCTGATCGACAAGTTCTTATACTCTGATTACACAGGATTTATCAGAACTGCAACTCATAATTTTCTCACTGAAAATCTGGTTGATATGATCACTCCTGAGGTAGCAAACCTTCTCAAACCAATCAATGACAACTTGGATCACAGAATCAGAAGTGTTACGAGAAAAATGTTGTCTACTACACCATTCACGCTTCACACCGCAAAACCTTCTACTGTGGCTCCAACCGTCCCTGAACTGTCCTTCAATGACATGCTTGCCAAACTCTTTGACAACATTGCCTCCAAACCCACACAAACTGCTGAAGAAAAGGCACTGTATGATGCTATGGTTGCTTACATATCCAAAGAGTCCTGCAAAGATGCTGCTGGAACCCGAAAAAGGACAAGAAAAGATGACGATCCTGACCCAAACTATAAAGGCAAGAAACCTAAGTCAGGAACATGCCCTTCATCCACTCTACAACAACAAAAGGACTCCACTCCTCCTGGAAATCAACAACAACCCACAGCTACTGGTCAAGGTCAAACTGAAGAAGCGGAAACACTCATGGAACCTACAGATGACTACCAGGGTCAACCTGACACCGATTACTGTGCTCCACCTATTCTTGATTCTCATGCTGAACCATCGTCACCATCCAAGGCTAAAGACAAAGATGCTACATCTAAGTCCAAGAAATCAAAGAAGAAAAGATGTCATTCATGGCTCGACAATGATGACAATCCTCAGAATGATTGGCTGACAGAAATGGTCCAAGCTCAACCTCCTCTCGAAGAAGAAGAACCTCTTCCTGGTAACACTCTACAGTTTACCCAATGTCATTATGAAGGATCTTCAGATCGACAAACTCACAAAGGCAGAGCTCAGAAGAATCAATAGGGATGCACAAGAATTCCTCAAGAAAAGATCTGGAAACAAAGTCGAATACGAGTACCATATGCAGAATATAGCTAGTGCAATGTCTGCCGACTTTGACTGGCTAAATCCAGAAGTGAATATCGATCTCAGTTCCAAGAATCATGAAAAACCTTACTTCACCGACTGGACCAAACCATTACCTTTGAAAGGATTTCCAGATAAACCAAAGATACCTTACAGCTTCTTCTTCAACAAAGATCTTCGTAACATCCAGCTCACTCAGGAGACATCCAAGAAGAAATATGCTTCCTCACTCACAATCTCAGTACCAGCCGCACGATACGAAATTCCTGCTATTGAAGAAACTACTCGTGTTTTCAGCAACTCCATCGTAGCTTACGACAGAGATGCCCTACACGGAATTCTACACTGGCCAGAACGTCGTCGTCTCGGTTATACCAGCAGATTAGGAGAGAAATCATTGAAAAATGTGAAGCAGAAATCTAAGATCATCGCTATCTTGGAGATTCAACAGTCAAAACGATTTAACTACATATTCATGCGTGAAATTGTTGTTAAACGACAAGATGACAAGAAGTACAAATTCTCCGAAGCAGACTTTCCTGACCTTAATCTCAATGACATAGAAGACATGTATCTCGAAAAGGTTCAACAAAGAATGCGTGGATTTGACAGAGATGTACAGTACAACTTCATGGCATCACTACTTCTTTACATCCGACGACTGATTGTTCAAGAAAGAGTGGAAGATCTTTAGCTTGGAGTGGAAAGTTACCAACAGAAGATCAATTTGACAAAACCACAATTCTACTTTGAGGGTATCTATCAAACACCACAGTTTACTCTCAACCAAGAACCTTTTGGTTTCACCTACATCAACAGCAAAAAGCTACAAAGTTTCATGAGGTTCGATGAGGTACACAAATTCTGTGATGTTACACTCAAGTCTGTTCGTGATGGGCTTGTCAAAAGGATGAATGATGATCGCCGTAAGATAGCTAAGGGGGAACAACCTAGATGGAAATCCAGCATAAGAAGACAAGTTCGTAACTTTGTCTTAAAGATTGAGGAAAGGTTATTTCGACGGGAACAGATCAGACGACTAGAAAGCTATATCGGTGCCAGACCATCGTTTCCTGTCAGAAACTTCGAAAGACCAGAACCCAAGTTTACTGACTTTGACACTCCACTTCCTGACGAAGATTAACTTGGTACATTTGGTTAACTTTTCAATATCAATTGTTTCATTTGATTGAATTTCACAATGGCTTGTGCACACATTACAGTGCACAACCCGTACTTGTAAAGAAAGGACCCTGAGGTATGCTTCAGTGCCTCAATCCTAAATATAAGGAGCGAAGGCTTCTTACTTTTGAGTAGAATTTATCAAACATTTATGATTTTTCATAATTCTGCTCAAAAGGACAAGTATTTCACCTCAATAAGACCTGATCACTTGTTGAGGGGGAGCACTTGTCAAAACATAATACTGTTGATCCCAGTTGAGCTAATACGATTTATATAGAAGTTAACTTAAACAAATACTTAAGCTTAAACTCGGAATATAAAAGCTTAACTTAAGAAGATTAAGAATTCTCTTTCAACACTTCAATATTATTAATACGAGCACTCAATAATGCTAGGGTTTTACAACCTTGAAGTGAATAATAATACGTACATAATCTAACCCTAGGATCCTCCTTTTATAGGACAAGGAGTCAAACTAGGTTTACAATACCTTTCTCTACAAGATAAGAATAATCTAAATAGATAAACTATACAAAGAATCTATTCCATAATTATCCTATCGTATACAATGTTAATCCATTCAGCAGTAGTTTCACCAAGCAGCAGATAGTCTTTAGCAGCAGAGTCATTAACATCAACAGTAGTTTCATTGTAGCAGCAGTATTACTCAGCAGCAGAGTCTCATAGCAGCAGTGTCACTTGGTCAAACCCAACAATCCTCCCCTAAACTTAATATTTATTTCTAAATATTCAAGTTTCTTCAAAGCTCAATTAATCACTTGGAGGATGCTTCCAAACACTTCAACTCTTGAAAATTCAGTTGATCAAATATCTTCTTATACTTTGACAGCAAATTGAATGCTTGATCATCAGAATCATAATCTTTCTGCAGCTTAAGTGTTTTGTCACCATTAACCATCTGATTTACAATATTCCAGTATTTTACCACTGGATACTCTACTTCAGCTAGCATATACAAAGTAATAGGTCCAATTTCTAGCACATGAACTCCAGAATCTTGAAAGAGTCTCCATTTTCTTACTTTGTATTCTACTATCTCTGTCCATTCAGAATCATCCATTGAAGGTTCAAACATAAGTTTAAGAGCTCTCCACATAACATTATCAGAAGAAGTTAAGATATGATCAATTTGATCTACCTCATACTTTTTATCATCAAATTTCTTAGCTCCAAACTTTGCCTTGTATAACTTCCACAAGTCTTCAACATCCTCTCTATCAAAGTAGTGTAACATCTGTTGAAATCTAAGAAATCTATGAGTCTTACCATCAGATCTCTGGACATCATGAAATGCTCCAATGTTAGTATCATACCCTGTAGTTACTTTGATAATAGGATACTTGATTCCTAATGGTTTAGCATCAACCACTTCAGGATCTTCCATCTTTCCAACCACAGTATAACTCTTCAATTGTTCTTTTTGATGCTCAGAAGGAATGTGATCAAGACCATATTTAAACTCATCTCCTTCAGGCATAGAACTACTTCCTTCTCCAATCTTTCTCTTCTTCTTTGCAACTGACTTATGAATAACACCTTTTCTTTTATCACCCTGCACAGAAGAAGTAATCTTTGCTGCATCACTTTCAATCTTTTCAACAACATTAGCTTCTTGTATCTGCTCTGCTTCAACTATCTTTTCAGGCACCAACTTCTTGTTCATCTGAGCAATATGTTCCAAGTCCTCAGCACATCCCATAGTATAAAAAGTATCTATTCTTTTCTTTGTTTGTTGATACAAATCAAAAACTTCTTTGTCAGAATAAGCTTTCAACTGCACCAATGTCTATCCACCCATATTCTTTAGATACCTTTCATATTCTTTCCTTTGCTGTTTAACTGTTGGACCTTTGAATACTTTAACTTTTCTTCTAGCAGCAGCATTCTCTTTTCTCTTATTAGAAGCAAAATTACTATACCAAGATTGCACATTAAAATTTGGAACTTCATTTTCTTCAATCTTGATCAGCTTGTTTAATTCAATATCAGCAGCAATTCTGATCTTTTCATCATCCCATTCATCATACATTCTTAAACCTTCAGCCTCTTTCTCAGCCAGCTTTTGATCTTCCAAGTTAATCAACTCTTGTGCTTTAATAGCAGCAGCTTCATCATGTTCAACTTGCAATGGCTTAGGCCAAGAATCAAAAGGTACATCAGTAAAATCAATCCCTTTATACATCCACCTCTGAACATCAACTTGCTTGCCTTTACCCTTATCTGTAGAAGATGATGTGATTGTCTTCTTTTGAGTAGCAGCAGGTTCTCTTATTGTTATTCCTTTTTGAGGTTTTCTTGTTGCTGATGTAATGTTAGTTGTTGTGATAGGTTGTGATGATGATTGAGTTGGTAACTGAGGTGTATGTGAGTCAGCAGTAGTCTTCTTACTTAGCAAAACCATTGCCTCTGCAGCAGCATTATCCATAGATCCAGCAGCAGAGTCTTGTATTTCAGCAGTATTCACTATTCCACTAGCAGCAGAACCATCAAAAGTCTTAGCAGCAGAATTATGAATAGCAGTAGAGTCAGCAATAGCAGCATTTTCCACTGAATCTTCCAAAGTCTTTAACACATTACCCATCAACCCTGTTGCCTTCACTAGTTGCTCAGACTCCAAAGTTTTAAGAGTATCTACCACCTTTTCTTGTACAGCAACCATCTTTTCCATAACAACTTCATTCCCAGACTTATCAGCAACTACAAAGTCTTCATCATTCTGAGGACTATCCACATCCATTTCATCAATCACTGGAACCTCCCCTGAAACTATTCCAGCATCCATATCTTGAACATTATCAACTTTTTCAAGATTTACCTCCCCTGAATCCATGACAATCTCTTTCCTCCCCTGTTTGGAAGCATCCTCTTCCAAATGAGTAGATGGTTCAGAAGAACTTACAACCTGAGTAGTCCCCACTTTCTTCATTCTTTTCAAGGAGGTTGAAGATCTTGATTTCTTGAAGCTCTTAATCTATTTTCTCATTTTGATGATAACCTTGGCTTGACCAGCAACAACATCAGATAGATTAAGAACCTTCTCTTCCAAAGATTTACATGTCAACCCCAAAGTGGTACAAGTAGCCGTCAATTCTTTTATAAGTTGCATTGTAGTCTCATCACTTCGACCTGTATTACCTGGTCCGAGAGGTGAATCACTGACATTGTCATCATGTACAGGTGGATCCGTCAATTCATGAGTCAGTGGCCTGTCCTCATCACTTCGACCTGTGTGACCTGGTCCGAGAGGTGAATCTTGGGACAAAAACTCAGTATCAAACCTAGTTTGATCATCTGAGCCCCCTATGTTTTCCATTTGGCTAGGGTTACCATCCGGAAAATCAGACTCATAAGAATCTTTTTCTCTAGATGTTGCCTTGGTTTGGGTCTTAATGATGTTATCACTGTCCTGCTCTGCTGCTAAGCTAGAAGCAGTAGTGACAGCCCTTGCCAACATGTCCTCTCCATCACCTAGGACAGCCTCATCTGGTACAGCCATACTAACACTATCCTGAGGTAGATTAGTGTCCTTTTTGGTTTTCCTACGTGTATATTGTTTTGTAGGTTGTGTAACAGATGTAGTAACATTGGGTGTGTGATGGGAATCAGTGGGATTTCCTGATCCTTCACCCTGGTTGTTGTGCACAATTTGTTCCATAAAAGAAGTAAGATTTGTATGTGCACCAGAAAAACCTTTGCCATGTTTATTCAAAAAGGTAAAAGTCCTTGAAGCCAATTTTGGAGCATCATATTCAGAAACATGGGTTCTTGTTATGGAAATTTGTTTTTCAATAAAGATTTGAAGAAATCTTGGATATAGCAAATAAGAACCATCTTCAACACCTTTAAACAACCCAGCCAATATCATTTTTGAAAAATTAAATGGTTGACCTTTGCACAGACATATCATTGCAGAAGCAATGGTAGTACTGAACTCATGCCACCCAGATGTTTTAGGACTCAAACAATGAAGGAATAGATGTATCAAAAACTTGTATTGAGGACAGAGGAGAGTTTTTTGAAATTTTAAATTTGTATGTTTCCCCTCATATCCCAATTCTTTTAAACCAGCAAAAATAGCATCATTGTCAAGGCAAGTGGTCTCTGTCTCATCATCTAAGAGAAGAAATTCCCTTATGGATGATTCAGTTACACGAACCTTTTGCCCATCAACAAAAGCACTGACATGTTTTTCCCCATTCATAGTTTTGATTTTGGCAGTAAACCAAAACTGTTTGATGTAAGAAACATATATAGTAGGGTTCACAGTGAGTGCATACCTAAGAGAAGTAGCATTCAAAAACTTTACCATGTCTGTGAAACCTTCAGGAACTAACTCTTCATTCAAAACGACCACACTGTTGTGTTGCTCAACCCAGGTACGTGTTAGCTCCATGAATTAGGTTTAGTGAATTTGGGGATTTGTGATTATTGGAATGATTAGGTGTAAGGGTTTGTGATAACTTCAATTTAGAACATATGAAAACCAATTATGAAGGTCAATTAGGTTTTAAACTGATGGATGAAAGTTACACATAACACCCTCTTACTTTCGACCATAGCAGCAGAACCATGTCATTCACAACTAGCAGCAGAGTGATAGAACTAGCAGCAGAGTGAACTGGAGCCAGCAGCAGAGTTGACTATCGACCTTGGTCAACAATACATAACAATTAATGCACATATCACTCCGTAATCCCTATAAAACCGGCGAGATCTTTTCCCCAAATTATGCAATCAAACCCTAATCTCGTTCAAAAACGCCACAATCACAATCAATACTATCCATCTTTACAATCAATTCACCAAACAATGAAATCAACACCCGAAATTATCAATATCTCATCCGATTCATCATCCGAAGATGAGAGCCCATTTGAAACCTATGTACCGCCATTCCGTCCTCCTCATGGTGGTTGTAGAACCAAAGAGCAAGCAAAGAAGAGAAAACATGATCTTCCGGTGTTCAAAGATCTCCTCAATTTGAATCAAACCCCTAGCACTTCCAGGGGTAAAGCTGTGATGACCCCACAATCTCCATCATCGTCAGAGTCTTCAGAAGATACAGCTTGGATCCCTGTTAGGCAACCATCCCCAAAAGAGCTTGTATCCCCTTTCATCTACACATCATCAGATGAAGATGAGGAAGAACCACCAACCAATCCACCTGCCACTCCTGAGAGGCCACAATCTTCAAGGCCAAGGCCACAATCATCAAGGTCGAGGCCACAACCATCACCTGGTCTTTCTCTTGGACCATCAAGACAAAACCCTCCTCTCCCAAAGGATAGAGAGGTTGTGCTTGGGCTTCCATGCCCTAGGAAGATGTAGGTTTAGGTGTTAGGTTATGATTTCAGCTTTTGTATTTTGTCTTTTGATGTTTGATCTTAGTACTTTTCTGGAATGAATGAATGATAAGATCGTTCTTGTTTAATTGCTTGCAAATCACTATTCATATATCTGCAAAATGTTAGACCAAACACCACAAAGCAAACAACCAACATATGTACTAGCAGTAGAGTTAGAAAATCAATGAGCAGCATAGTACATTATATCTCAAACATATACATATTAACAAGCAGCAGAATAACAAGCAGCACATGCATTACAAACTTTAACAAAAACAAAGAGATAAGTTTTTCAAAGATTAATCATACCAATGTTTGCAATTAAAAATTGAAACCTCCCCACATCAAACTGTTTAGTGAGAAGATCAGCAACATTGTTATCAGTATGAATTTTAACAATTTGAATCAACTTCTTTTCATAGCAATCCCTTATAAAGTGATGCCTTATCTCTATATGTTTTGTTTTAGAATGAAACACAGGATTTTTAATTATGCAAAGTGTGCTGTTGTTATCAATATGGATTTTAGTATTCATGAAATTGTACCCATAATCCAATAATTGATTCTGCATCCATAAGACCTGTCCACAACAACTTGAAGCAGCCACATACTCAGCTTCTGTTGTTGAATTAGCCACCACAGTTTGCTTCTTGCATTGCCATGACACCAACCTGCTTCCAAGAAATTGACAACCCCCTGTTGTAGACTTTCTATCCAAAGAAGCTCCAGCATAATCACTATCTGAGTAGGATACCAAATCAAATGGTGAATCCTTAGGATACCAAAGGCCCAATTTTGGTTGATACCTCAGATATCTAAAAATTCTTTTCACTGCATTGAGATGTGATTCCTTGGGACACACTTGAAATCTTGCACAGGCACATACTGCAAACATAATATCAGGCCTTGATGCAGTAAGATACATCAATGATCCAATCATAGACCTGTACAAATGTATATCCACTTCCTTTCCATGTTCATCCTTCAGCAATGGCTTATCTTTTTCCATGGTAGTCTTGGCAGGCTTAGCATCTTCAAATCCAAACTTCTTCAAAATATCATTGACATACTTATCCTGACTGATAAAGATGCCATTTTCTTTCTGTGTAACTTGCAGACCTAAGAAGAAGGTGAGTTCTCCCATTGAACTCATAGCAAACTTGTCCTTCATAAGCTTCTCAAAACTAACACACATAGCTTTGTTTGTAGACCCAAAGATGATGTCATCAACATAGATTTGAACCAGCAAAATATCACCTTTTTGTCTTTTGAGAAACAAGGTTTTATCAATCTTACCCCTGCTGAACCCAGACTCTAGCAAGTAGGTTGACAAGGTGTCATACCAAGCTCTAGGAGCTTGATGTAGACCATACATTGCTTTATTAACCTTGTAGACTTTGTCAGGATGATCAGGGTCTTCAAAGCCTGGTGGTTGAGACACATAAACTTCCTCAGTAATGGTCCCATACAGAAAAGCACTTTTCACATCCATTTGATACACTACAAAGTCTTTGTATGAAGCATAAGCCAAGAATATTCTAATAGCCTCTATTCTTGCCACTGGTGCAAATACTTCATCATAATCAAGCCCTTCTTGTTGTGTGTATCCCTGTGCTACCAACCTTGCCTTATTTCTTATGACAATTCCTCTCTCATCTCTTTTGCATCTGAAAACCCATTTTGTGCCAATCACTCTTTTACCATTTGGCAGTTCAACCAAAGTCCACACTTCTTGCAGCTTGAATTGTAAAAGCTCATCTTGCATTGCTTCTACCCAACTTGCTTCTTGTAAGGCTTTGTAAGTGTTTTTGGGTTCAATTTGAGAAAGAAAACATGCAAACAGGCAATTTTGAAGATCTTTATGACTATTTCTTTGATGCAGAGATCTGGCAAAGAAACTTTGATGTTGAAGATCTTTCAAGGCTTTAGTCATTTGCCTAGTTTGAATAGATGATTGTGGATCACTTAAGATTTGATCTTTTGGATGATCCTTGTGTATTCTTGTTGTAGTTGTAGGACTAATAGGAATATTGAGTTCCAAATTAGTAAAATCTGCAGCAGCTCCAAATAACTGACCATCAAGTACATCATCATCTGTGTCATAATAAATATTCTCAAGAGGAGGCATATTAGGATCATCAGGATAGATAGATTCAGCAATGGGTCTACCCTGAGAGTCCAAATTAGGAAACATAGAAGTAGCAGTAGAGTTAGTAGGCTTGGAAGCAGAATGTGGTGGAGCAGCAGTTGTAACTTTTGGCCTAGCAGTAGAGTCTTCTGAGTCAGCAGTAGAGTCTTCTGGCTGTTTAGGAGAGACATCAACAACTATTTTGGGAAATTCAGGAGTTTCTTTTTCTGCTTCATTAGGTATGACTATACCTTCTTCAGTTTCCTTAGGTTTTTCATGAGAAGCAACATCATCTTGAGAGCTTTGTTCCTTCTGAAAGGGTACAAAGGTTGGACCAATCTTCAATTTCTCAATCACAACAAACTCTTCCTGTGGTTTATCAACATTGGCAATGACAGGAACATAGTTCATTGTTTTGGCAAGAATATCAACATCAAACAGCCATTCTGGTCCTTTCCCTGCAGAATTGTATGTGTTTTCACTAAACTTGATATGCAGATTCTCCTCCACATGTTTGGTTCTCTTATTATAAACCCTGAAGGCTTTACTATTTACAGAGTAACCAACCAAATTACCTTCATCAGCTTTTTCATCAAACTTGCCTAGCTGATCCTTTGTATTTAAAATGGTAACAGGACATCCAAATGGTTTGAGAAAATCAATCATTGGCTTCTTTCCATGAAATAGCTCATATGGAGTCTTGTTATGAGGCTTGACTACCTTACTTTTGTTCTGCACAAAGCATGCAGTGTTCACAGCTTCAGCCCAAAAAGGTACAGGTAGTTTTGAATCAGATAACATAGTTCTTGCAGCCTCAATAAGTGTCCTGTTTCTTCTTTCAGCTACACCATTCTGTTGTGGAGTTCTTGCTACACTGTACTGTCTAAGTATTCCTTTTCCCACACAGAATTGATTCATCTCACTATTCTTGAACTCAGTACCATTGTCACATCTGATGATCTTCACCTTGTGATTGTGCAGATTTTCAACTCTTGTTATGAAAGCTTTGAGTATTCCTGGAGTTTCATCTTTGGTGGCTAGAAAGAACACCCAAGTAAACCTGCTAAAGTCATCAGTGACAACAAGACAATATGACTTCTTATTCAAACTTTTTACAAATACAGGCCCAAATAGATCCATGTGTAGCAAGTGTAATGGCTCAGTATTTGTGTTTACTGTCTTGGACTTGAAAGAAACTCTGTGTTGTTTACCCTTTTGACATGCAACACAAGTTTCACTGTTCTCAAAAGTCTTTGTAGGCATGCCTCTCACAAGATTGCCTTTCACCAATTTGTTCATAGTCTTGTAGTTCAGATGTCCCAGTCTTCTATGCCATAATTTGGACTCATCAATAGTTGCCTTTGCAATTAGACAAGTCAAAGCCCTCTTAGGAATAATATTCTTAATATGGTCACTGTATATATTTTCCTTTCTAGGGACCTTCAGTAACACAGATTTGTCATCTGGTAATTGAAAATCAGGAGAAAGAATCATACACTCAGTGTCTGTAAAAAGAACAAAATTCTTTTTGTCACACATTTGTGAGACACTAAAAAGGTTAAACTTAAGTCCTTTCACAAGAAACACCCTCTCAAAGTCCAAATTACCAGTCCTTAGAGTTCCAATACCAACAATCTTTCCACCTTTTGGATCATTCCCAAAAGCTACATAACCACCATCAAAAACCTCAAGATCTTCAAGTTGAGATTCATCCCCAGTCATGTGTCCAGAGCATCCACTGTCAACAATAACCATATCCTTAAGCTCATCCAGTAGATTGACCTGCACATGAAAAATAGAGAAATCAGTTTCTCTTGATGACCCAAGCCATTACTGACTTGGATCTGCCCTGTGCATCAGTATAATCAAATTTCTTCAAATCACTTGATGCACTACTATTCTTGGAAACAGAGTTTGAAACATTTGTTTTTGGTTTCCAAGTCCAGCAAGCTGAGGCCTTAACAGCATAAAAGTGATTACCAACAACTGTATTTGGAAGATGTTTTGGCTCAGAAGTAGAAAGTTTTGTACTAGCAGTAGTTTGCTTGCTAGCAGCAGAGTACATACTAGCAGCAGAATGCTTACTAGCAGTAGAGCCACTAGTAAAACTAGTTGTTGATTTGAAAACACCATTTGGTTTAGCAGCATAAATAGATCTAGTAGCACCAGATCTCAACAAAACAGCTCTAGGAACCATGTTTCTATTTGGATGTGGGTGAGTTTGTTTTGTGACATATTTGTGATTCACCCTTGAATATTGATTCCAAACAGGTCTTTGGTGTTCAGGACATCTACCAATCAAGTGGTCAAAGCTACCACACTTATAACAAGCCTTCTTTTGTAATTCAAACTGGTTACCTAATCTCTGTGAAACTAGGTTGTTGAAGTTTCTTTGGTTACCTCTAGGCTTATTATTAAAACTTCTCAATTTTTCTCTAGGTACCTCATTGTACTCTACCATTCTCCTAGCAAGCTTATTTCCTAACACAGGCTTGACAAACTTAATCTGTTCTACCTTAGGTTTAACCTGAGTAGGAATCTCTTCCTTTTTAACTGTAAGGTTTGGTTGAACCTGTTCTTCTTCACTATCACTATCACTATACCAATCTTCAATAATTGGAGCCTCAGAAAACTTTTTAGCCTCAACCTTAGGTGTTTCAATGACACTTGTACTACATTCACCTACAGGTTTTCCAATTTCTAGCTCACTAATGAATGATAACTCTTTTCCTGGTGGAGCATAGGCACTTTTGGCTGGAGGAGCCACTTCATTATACCCAATTCCACTACCTCTTCTCATCAAGGTACTCTCTATAGACTTATGAACCAAATCAGAAGCAAACTGTTGTTTTTGTACTCTAACTACATGTTTGTCTTTTTCAGCAAGAGTAGCTTCTTTTTCTTTTTCAGCTTCTTCTAACTTATTTTTAAGAACTTCTACTTCACTGTTTTTCTTAAAAATTTCTATATCTCTGAGATTAAGTTGATCTACATATTCTTTTTCACATTCTTTGAGATATTCTAACCTTCTCTCAACATTTTGAATACCTACTTTGTAACCTAAGTTATCAAGTTTTAGGTGTTCAACTTCTCTATTTAGACTCTCATTCCTAGCCTTAAGTACTTCAATAGTGTCAGAACAAGATCTAAAAGAACAACCAGATGATTCAGAGTCATTAGATACCTCAGAGTCAGAGCCTGATGATGAACCATATGCCATAAGTGCAAAGTTATGCACTTTGGGTTGAACAGCAGCAACCAAAGAGAAATTTGGTTCTTCTTCAGCCATATCACTCCAGTCATATTCTCCCAGCCCATCACAAGCTACCATTGCAGACTTTGATTCTTCTGTCTTCTTTGGAACTTCAGCATTCTTCTTTGGAGATCTACACTCTCTAGCAAAGTGTCCCTTCCTGTTGCAATTGTAGCATTCAATCTTGGATTTGTCAAACCCTGGACTCTCCTTAGCCTTGTATTTGACTTCTCTTCCAGTCTTTTTCCAGAACTTTCTTGCTCTTAAAGTCAACATAGCCATTTGCCATTTGAGATCAATTTCTTCAAGATCATCTGGATCAATATGATCCAAATCTTGATTTATGACATGTGATCTTATGGTAGTAGTAAGCTCAGCCAAGAATGCACATAAAGCAACATCACTGGTAGAAATCTTGTCATTTGAACTAGCAGCAGATACATCAGCAGTAGATACACCATAAGCAGTAGAGTGAGTTTCTTGTGTCTCTTTGGATTTTGAAGACACAAAAGCAAGATTTTGTGTACTAGAAGATGAAGTAGAAGAAGTAGCCAATTCAGATTCATACACCCTTAAATTGTTGTAGAGGCTCTCCAACTTCATTGTTTCAAAGTCAGGCTTATTCCTCCACACCACTGTATGCATACTCCATTCAGGTGCAAGACTTCTTAGGAACTTGAGATTCACATCTTCCTGTGGAACAACATAACCAACAAGCTTTAGATGACTAACAAGTTGATTTAGCCTGTTGTATGTGCCAATTATCTTTTCTCCAGATTCAGAAGTAAAGTTTTCAAACTGATGCTTCAACATATTCTTCCTGGACTTCTTAGTAGCATCATTCCCTCCAAACCTGAATTCTACTGCATCCATCAATGCTTTTCCTGTTTCACAATCATCAAAGTCCATTTGAAATTCATTAGGTATTCCCATTAAGAGAATACTATGAGCCTTGATTTCCAGCTTCCTTGTTGCATTAGCTTCAGCAGACTTAATAGGTATCTCCTTGCCATCAGCACTCTTTTCTGGTTCAGAATCACCATTAACAATCACATTCCACATGTTGAAGTCGATCATGCGAATGTATTGTCTGATCCTCCTCTTCCATAGCTCATACTCAGAAGGATTGAGCATGGGAACCCTTGAAGCAGTCACCATATGAGTTTCATCACCCATCTTATGCAAACGATTTGGAACAGCAAACTTTAAAGAAACAAAATCTTCTTGATTATAACTTCTAGATCACAAGCTCTGATACCACTTGTTGATCCCAGTTGAGCTAATACGATCTTATATAGAAGTTAACTTAAACAAATACTTAAGCTTAAACGCGGAATATAAAAGCTTAACTTAAGAAGATTAAGAATTCTCTTTCAACACTTCAATATTATTAATACGAGCACTCAATAATGCTAGGGTTTTACAACCTTGAAGTGAATAATAATACGTACATAATCTAACCCTAGGATCCTCCTTTTATAGGACAAGGAGTCAAACTAGGTTTACAATACCTTTCTCTACAAGATAAGAATAATCTAAATAGATAAACTATACAAAGAATCTATTCCATAATTATCCTATCGTATACAATGTTAATCCATTCAGCAGTAGTTTCACCAAGCAGCAGATAGTCTTTAGCAGCAGAGTCATTAACATCAACAGTAGTTTCATTGTAGCAGCAGTATTACTCAGCAGCAGAGTCTCATAGCAGCAGTGTCACTTGGTCAAACCCAACAAATACTTTGCTCTAAATCATACGTTCTTGGTAAATCTCCCCGTAAGACTCAAAAGGCATATTTTAATCTAAAAGTTTGTCAAAAACACCATTTTTATATGCTATTTTTGAGGGGGAGAAAATGAAAAAGTGATTAAAATATACGAAGTCAAAGCTTTAAGTTGTATCATGTGCGAGCTAGACTCAGTATTGACCCAGGAATTGACGAGATAATACAAGTTAGTAACATCGAAAGGACTTATCCTCGACGGGTAATAACATCAAGTTAGTTACTAGAGCTAGTTGTCACCTAAAAACTGATAATGCATCTCTTTAACTAACCACGTAAGCGTGTCTCGAAAAGGATATGTCTTAGTAGAAATGTACCGTCTCGAGAAACTTTCTGTAAACTTGACCAGGCCGGGTAATAACTTCAAGCTAGTCTAACTAGTGATGTAAGCGTGTCTCGAATCTGTCTTGTTCACGGAAAGTGGATCAATTCAAAAGTGATTGCTCCTCCCGCATGTGCAAATTTATTAAATACTTATGAGCACATGTGCAGGGGGAGCCCTTCAAAAGTGTACACAAAACTCTCAAAGTGTTAACCAAAATATTTGATTATCACAAACACTTTGAGAGATTTTCAATCAAAGGTTTCTTGGCTACTGTCGGAGTTATAAGGTGATTAAGATAGGAATATCAGTCCTATGATCCGCCAGAGCCGGAGGGATCTACACAAGGACATCTCCCATAGTTAGAATTAGAAGTCCTTAGGTATGATACGAAAAAAAAAAAAAAAAAAAAAAAAAGAAGGAGAAATGAATGAAAGGGAAAGAAGGAGTTGAAGAATTAAAAAGAAAAGTAAAGAAAAGGGTGAAAAGAAATAGCCCTCCATATGTTCAACCTTAGGGCAGACACCGGGTTCAATACGTATGCTACTGGTCGTTGCAAAAGACAACACCGGTATTGAAGACAAAGTCGTCATGGACCCAGTGACGCAATGCACTAAACCTTCTTAACCACTCAAGTTCTCTTAAAAGGACTTGTTTCATTCTCACGGGGAACCCGCGTAACCTATCGACCTATCTCTTAGAGACGGTTGATATTGAAGCAGGAGACACCTCCCCAGTCTCCGCATAGGAAACCTAGGTGTGCACTTATAGAGTCTAGAGCCTTGAGATACACCAAAGATCTCTTAGGAACACTTAGTATTTCTGCAACTGGTGTTCTACATCAATGGGCATCAGTTGTAAACTATCGAGTCCTTTGCAGATCTTAGCAATCTGCCGAGAACGTTTATGAGAGGATTACGTAAGTATTTCTCAATGATTGAACGGAAATCCTGCCAGGGTCAACATCAAATAGCCCTGACAGCAGGTCACTTCGGTAACCCCACAAGGGTTACGCTTAGTGTTTGCGGTGGTTCCATTATGGTCTACAGTCGTGGAATGATCCCCAGCGACTCACCCAGTCATTGAGCTACTTAGTAGGTCTAGTAAGCTCCTTCGGGAGTATCTGATATGGGAACGGCCTGGATAAGGATTAGAAGGAGTCTTCACAATATGCTGTTGATGAGCTCTAATTCCTTATCCGTAAGTACCGGTTGTTTTATTGCTAACTGTTTACTCGCAGGTACCTCACTTCCATGATGGTAGATTCCAACATGCTCATACATACATCTTAAAGTCAAAGAAAGCTCCCTCTAAGATCTTAGCAACACAAAGTTCAAAGAAATGATTCTACGTCAATAAAGAAGAATCTACAAAGTAATAAGACAAAGATCTCAATGCATGATAAGGAACTTCTTGTACGTGAAAGTTTAAGTCCAAAGATGTATGAGTATGCTGGAATGGCGGACAACCACCACAGACACTGGAGTGACGAACGGCAGACAACTTCATAACACTATCACTACATCATCACTAAAGAACAAAGACAAAGAGCAAAGTACATCCATTATCATTCTAATCATTCTTGAAGACGTCTAGAGTTTTACATGTCACAAGTCAAACGACAAAGATGAAGACGTCAAGCAACCATGATGACCGACCCTTAGGGGGAGATTGTTGGGATCATAGTTTTCACTACTTTATCAAGTTTCGGTCATTTGTAATAATAGGTTGCTTAAGTTATTTATTACTTACAATATTGGTTAAGTTACAAGTTTACTAGGCTTAAGTAATATGATCCATGGGCTTGAAGCCCACACGTTTTCATGTAAGGATGGAGTAAGAGTGTTGCCCTAGCTCCTTTCCTATAAATAGAACCTTAGGTCTCATGTAATACTTGGTTGGTTATGTGAAATATTAAGGAAACTCTTGCAATTCTAATTCTCTATCTCTCATAATCATCCCATTCTCATTCTCATCTCATTTCTATCATTATTGTGCTTGTGTTTACTAAATGGTGACCTAACATTTATCCACGTTGCTGTAGAGTGTTGTTCATCACCCATAACTACAAGTAAGCGTAATTGCCCCATAGGCCATATTTTTTCTCCTGTAAACCCAATCAGCGACGTCGTGGCTGGTATCAACTGACTTTGTATCTCAGGTCGTAGCCTTTTAAAGCAATGTTCATACAGGATATCTGCGGATGCTCCTCCATCGATATACATGCGGCAGATGTCATGTCCCCCAGTATGTATCTCAATGGTCAGTGGCTCTATTACTGCGTTGTCTGCAGCTAGAGTGGGGAAGGATATCTCCTTTTCTGAAGAGAACTTTTGACTGACTTTTTGCTTTGTTTTGCGTTGCCATGACTGTATCATGTAGATGATGTCTGCTTTATCTTTGGGAGGCTCTTTCTTGCCTCCATTCCTTTGCTTGTCCTTCCCTTCTTTAATGTTCTTTACGAGGTGATCCATTCTACCCTCCTTTACTAATTTTCAATTAATTGTCGTAGCTGGACACACTCGTTGGTTGTATGGCCCTTTAGGCCATGGAATTCGCAGTATCCATTCCCTATACGCTTGTCCTCTGGGGTGTGCATTGGTGGAGGTTTTGGGAAGTTTGCGCCTTCTGTTACAAATATTTCCCTCGGAGTCTTTGTGAGAGGGGTATACTTGTCATTATCTCGTCCACTCCCCTGACTGCGATAGTTCTTGTTGCGGTTGCTGCTCTGATCATTGGGTTGTCTCCTAGGCTGTTCTTGTTGCCTATAATTTGAGTAGCCTTTTTTACTGTCTGCAGCAGCTGCTTCTCCTTGGATGAAGGATCTTGTGCGCTTCATTAGTTAATCAAAGGTTTGGGGAACCTTGTCGTTTAACTTCCTAATGAGTTCTAGGTTATTAATCCCGTTCATGAACCCTGAAATTTTTAGGACTTCGAGACACGCCTTGACATGTATGCACTCATCTTTAAAGCGTTCCATATAAGCACTGGTTGATTCCCCTTGACGCTGTTTTACTCTGGCTAGTTCGAAATGGTTTTTAGCGCACTTATTTCTTTGGGTGAAATTTAAGCGGAATGCTTTGCGCAACTCTTTAAACCCGTCTATGCTCCTTCGTGGAAGCTTGTTAAACCAAGTGCACGCATTCCCTACTAACGTTGAGTTAAACATATGACACCACACAGGTTATGGCCAATTTTCGATAGTAGCGGCGGATTCTAAAATTTTTAGGTGATCATCCGGATCACCCGTCCCATCATATGTTTTAACATTAGTGGGCATGTGCCTTTTCTTATGATCGGAGTAGTCGCTGATGCGTCTTGTAAAGGCATCAACTTTCTGGCGACGCCACGGAAGAGATATGTCTTTGTCTTCTTCCTCGCGATGTCTTCCTCTGGACTTCCAGTGTCCTGTTTCCTTATCCTCGTTGTCCGAGGAGTCACTGGAGGAAGAGTAATCTCTTTTGCGGCGCTTGCGCTAGCTTCCTTCAGAGGAAGAGCTTGAGGGGCATTCACTTGGGGATGTTCTCCTCCCTAATCTGTCATGAATTCTTTTGCTCCTAGACCTGGAGGAGCCTTCGTTTGGTGAATGTTGACGTCCAAGTCTGTCTTGTATCCTTCGACTACCAAGTCTGGAATGAACATTGGTGCGCCTCTCGCCCTCTTCATAGTCCTCTGAATATTGTGAGTCAGATACCGTACCATGTCTATCATGGATAGTGGTACGTTTTTCGTTATTTTCGCGTCCTCCTCTTTGGTGGCGCGGTGGTGATACTTCGCGTTCAGGACCAAAGTTGAGCCGGGCTTGCAGGCTCATACTTGACCTTCTCCTCGCTTCTTCTTGAATGAGGGCGGTCAGGGTTTCGTAATTTTGGGATACAAAATTACTTAATGTTAGGTCAGGTACGTCCTCATCCGCTGCAAGAATCTCTGCCTCAGCATTGGGCGCCCTATCTCGGTTAGGTGCGCCAGGTGGCACAGTGTTGTGATGAGGCGAAAAACGATCCGTTTTTAGGGGGTCATTTAAGCCCGAATCCGACTTTATTTGATCAAATATTGCCCTAAATCGTTCCTTTTGTGATTTTAGGTACTTGGAGAGTGAATTCTAGAAAAGAAGCCATTTTGGACGTTTTTGGAGCATAAAAGTGAAGAAAACGGCAAAGTCTCAAAATTCTATGCTGGGAACAGTACACGAAGGCGTCAAGAGTTGTTCTTGACGGCGTCAAAGTCCCAAGAATAAAATACCGTAGTTGATGACGGCGTCACATAGGGCGTCAGAAGTAGATCAAGGCCGTCTGAGGAAGTATTTGGCGGCGAGATGACGGCGTCACACCCTTGCTCTTGACGCCGTCACCCCGATTTTCCTATATATAGTTTTCTAGTTTTTCACATTAAAAGAGAGAAGTTTTGGTGAAACCCTAAAGACGATTTTGGTGCAACTTTTACAGGTTTTTCAAGGGTTCCAAACCCTTGATACCTTGCATTGTAATTGAGATAAGTGTTCTTCTAATTCAATCAATATGTCTATGTGTTGGTTGTCTATATCTTGTTCTTGTCTCAATTCCATTATGCTAGGCTAGATCTCCTTTGTGTTTGCTTAGATCTAATGAAACCTAGATATTGATTATGTGTTGATTACTTGTTTATTCTTGTCTTGGATGAATGATTTTATATGTTAGGCTTAAGAAAACTGGCAGATCTCCAAATGGTAACATGCTTGAACGTCTTAAGAAACATGAACCGAGGCGTACTAGGTCTTTATTGGTTGTATTTAATGCATGAGCCACTGTTTACAATCCCTATAGTTGTGCTGGGTCATGGTGTAGGAGGAGATAAGAGCTCATAGAATTGGGGAGTTATGTATGCCACCCCATGAATGGTATTAAGGAATACAATCCGTCATCCATGCAATTATAACAAGTAATTAACGTGTAAAAGATATCTAGGGAGTAGTGAAGTCTAAGTAAACACATTTTCTCCAATTACTGCTCACAACCTTAGTAATAATTAGTTTATTTTCATTTTCAGTATTTTATTTTGATTGCATCTTAGTTTTGGGTTAGTTGAATAGCAACTAATTCCGCCCACTCTTCCAAAACCCGAGATTTTATTTGCTTTCTAAAAAACATAAAAATACAAAAATAATCATCCCTCACCTTTAGAACTAGTAATTAGGCTTTCTAATCCTAGCGACACTATTCCTAAGCTGAACGATCAATCCCCCGGTACTTGTCACTATACTATACTACAACGATCAGGTACACTGCCTGGTGGGGGTTGTAAGCTTCTCGAGATCCCTCGAGAGGTAAAGCCTGTTGCGATTCCCACGCATCAAGTTTTTGGCGCCGTTGCCGGGGAATAGTTATTGTCTAGGTTAGAATCTCTTTTTATTAGGTCTACTTGCTAGATTCCTTTCTAGTAAGTTTTTATTTTTATTTTCTAGGTTTTCTTTAGTCTATCTTTTTCTTTGTGTGTTTGTTCGTAATTTCCATTGACCCTTCCGTTCACCATTATGGAGTACGCGAATCCACCATACCACCAACCACAAAGGCCATTCTACCCTATTGACATCTCGAATTTCAAACAATATCGAGATGAACCCATATATGATGCATGGACTCGTTTTAAAATTTTACTTCGAAAATTCCCTCATCATAGTTTCTCTTTAGCATCCCTAACCCAAACCTTTTACTATCGTGTCAGCCGATGTGACCAAATGTGCATTGATGATTTTGCCAATGGGGGCCCTAGGGAATTAAGTGCTGAAGAAGCATGGGATATCATAGAAGACTGTGCCCAATATTATTATAGAGTAGACAACCCAACAAACAACACCACAAATCAATCAAAAACAAGTTTGAAGGAGCAAACAGGAAGTTTGTCTGGGGATGATTACTCAGGGATACCTGTGTGGATGTCACCTAAAACCATAGTACAAAACAAACACATAGGTAATCTAGATACAATGGGGGATGAGGTGGATAATCCAAGCCCACAAAGTACCCCACAAGTCCTACCATCATTTGAGGTACATGCACCGCCCGTGACTTACCCGGAAGAAGTAGAAGAGACTATAGGAACTCCAATTGAGGTAGAACCCTTGGACCAAGCACCACTAGAGGATATAGGTTTGAACACTTGTAGTGATAACCTTACTCCTAGTTCTAGGGAAGTTCTTAGTTTTGATGAAACGGAGCCTCAACCAGAACCGTTACCTAATCTTCCATCCTTGGATGTGAATTTAGGAATTGAGATAGGTTCCGATCCACCCATCAAACCTTATAGTCCGGGTAGTCTTAGGATAAAGGTAGTGGACTCTAAGCCTTGTGTAGAGGAAGCCAATATAGGAGTGGAAAATGACCTTACATGCTTACATCACCCATTTATGATTGATCGTAAGAAACATTATGGGTTTAAACCGGGTTTATTAGGTCAAGATGGATCCCCAACTAGGAACCTCTCGAAGTTGATAGAAAATGATCCATTTCTAGGAGAAAATCTTAATCCACCCATTAACCCAATTGAATTAGGTAAGGTTATGATGATAGGATCACACCCGTTTGAGCATATAATTCATCCACCACTCTTCTCTCACGTGGCATATTTCCACCCTAAGGGTGTGTATCGCTACTTTCACCCGCACTTAATCCTAAGTGTAGGGAAAACCTCCCCTATCTCCGTTAAATAAGGGTAGAGTCAGGCTCGTGACTCGAACAAAAACAAGCGCTTCTTGGGAGGCAACCCATGTTTTGTGTGTTTTTATTTGTTTGTTTGTTTGTTTGATTTTATTTGTTTCCGTATGCATGTTCTATTTTTATTGTTTGTGGCTCATGTTTCAAAGTAAACTGTGAAAATGCTTTATTTTGTTTTTAACTTCGTCTTAATTGCATATAAAGGTATTTTGCAAAAGATAAGTGTAAGGGAGATCCAAATTTGTTTATAAGAACAAAATTGAGCATGAACCACAACAATATTAAATGGACATGTGTATTAGTACTTGTTAGAGTCAAATGCTTGTATCGAGTCGTAATGATGTTTTGCAGGATTTTCCAGGAAGTAGGACGAAGTTTTTCCAGAAATTTTCCGGAAACTTACCATAAGAATTTCTGCAGGTCACTTCTGACGGTGTCACGAGATAACTCTTGACGGCGTCACGTGTAAAAACCTGGAAATTTTACCGGTTTTGTTTTTCTAACGGAGTCTAAAAGTTTTTGTGGAATTATTAAGTTTTATAAACTCCAGGAAATCTGCAAACATTCATTCCACAAGCATTATATCTTTAATTGTTTTGTTTTTATTCCTAAGTCTGGAATTACATCTAGTTGTGAGTTATCTTTGTTCGGATTGATGCTTTGGGTTTTTGTTTGTTTTCTCTGGATTTACAGGTTATGTATGACAAGAAGATGATTTATATTCTGGAAGGGAAGCTTTGAGTGTTCATTTTCTTGGAGGAAGATTTAACCTGGCCACCTCATTATCCATACCGAGCGAATCAGGGGAGTATTTGATTTCATTCTCTTTACTTTTTCACTTTTACATTCTTTACTTGAACATTGGGGACAATGTTCATCTTAAGTGTAAGGGGAGGGTAAAAAGATGATACCTTACATATGTACTTTCGCTTGAGTTTATTTTGTTTAATGGTAGATGTGTAATAAAACTATGAGAAATACTTGTTAGTGTAATTTTAGCACCAAATTTAAAATTTTTTACAACATTTAGGAGTGAAACTTTAGCCATAGCAAGCGTCTCATGGATAGGAGATTGTATGACTAGCACATAACCGTATATTCAGAAAAATTTTCCACCCAAAAAATGTGAGGTTCGCCTTTAGATTTGATAGGAAAAGCATTTACTATTAGTGCTTATGAGTGTACCGGTAGCATTTAGATTCTAGAACTTGCGTTAGTGATGCATCCCGAGACCGCTAGTGAGACTACATTCGTGTGGTAGGATTTACTACATGATAAGAGGCATTAGGATCACCCTTGTGTTAAACCCGTATCATAATTACTTGACCATTTAAGTCATATTACTTGGCTAGTTAAGTCAACTAATTTTTCCCACACCCTTAGTGTTGTACTCATTTTTAGTACACGATACCCCTAGTACACCCCTCTGAGCCTATCTTTTCGTTTCTAACTTTAAGCATCTTACTTAAAGGAGGAATTTGTTACACCCCACTTAAATGTACAACCAAATCGCCAAAGCCTTCCGTGTATGCGCTCATTTTTAGTGCATTATTGTGATTTGTTAAACCCTAAGTTAACTTTCTAATTGATTACATGGTTGCTAAGTCGAGTCATATCCTTGTACATATTGTTTTGGGACGATTGAGACTCATGGGTAAGTACTTATTTTATGGAGTAATGGGGAAGAACATAATATTATTACCCCCATATGTACGTTAATCTTAAAAGTGCTCCAAGTGTTTTGATTTTCTTAATTCGAGTCATTAGAACAGTTGAATGTAAAGTATGTAAAGATTCAAGTGTAAGGGGAATGTTCATACCCCTATGATGTATTATTTTGGATGGTAGGGTAAGAGTGTATGAAAAAAAAATATAGAAAAGAAAAAAAAATAAAAAAGAGAAAAAACATACGGACTACCATCCCGTTTCATTCTATGTTCATTTTATGTTTTTGTTATTTCTCATTTATTAGCTTAAGTCGAGTCTAGTCTTGGCTTAGCAATGCCATCTTGTACATGTAATTAACCAAGATTGTTAACTCGCCACCAGTAAAACTTCTTTTATCCAACAAAACCGTGTAATTCATATCCCTATACCCAACGTTACAACCCTTTAAAAGACCTCTTTGATAGTTTATCCTAGGTGCTTACGCCATGTGGTGGAGGTTTGATCCTTTCCCAAGCCTATGGTAATCTATTTTGCTATGACAGGTAGTGAGAGATATCTTCCATTTCCATAATGTTATATTACTTTATTACACCCGAGAGATGTGAGTATCTAAACACTATTTGTGAGGTGCTAGTGTATGACCTCCGTGCTTGTCTATTGGTCTTTAGTGGAACGATTATTTGTTGTAATTACTTTTATATTAGTGTTAAATGACCCCTAACTTGTCTTTTGAGTAGAATAAAAGCGCATTTGCTTGAGGACAAGCAAATCTCAAGTGTAAGGGTATATGATGAGGCGAAAAATGATCCGTTTTTAGGGGGTCATTTAAGCCCGAATCCGACTTTATTTGATCAAATATTGCCCTAAATCGTTCCTTTTGTGATTTTAGGTACTTGGAGAGTGAATTCTGGAAAAGAAGCCATTTTGGACGTTTTTGGAGCATAAAAGTGAAGAAAACGGCAAAGTCTCAAAATTCTATGCTGGGAACAGGGAACAGTACATGAAGGCGTCAAGAGTTGTTCTTGACGGCGTCAAAGTCCCAAGAATAAAATACCGTAGTTGATGACGGCGTCACATAGGGCGTCAGAAGTAGATCAAGGCCGTCCGAGGAAGTATTTGGCGGCGAGATGACGGCGTCACACCCTTGCTCTTGACGCCGTCACCCCGATTTTCCTATATATAGTTTTCTAGTTTTTCACATTAAAAGAGAGAAGTTTTGGTGAAACCCTAAAGACGATTTTGGTGCAACTTTTACAGGTTTTTCAAGGGTTCCAAACCCTTGATACCTTGCATTGTAATTGAGATAAGTGTTCTTCTAATTCAATCAATATGTCTATGTGTTGGTTGTCTATATCTTGTTCTTGTCTCAATTCCATTATGCTAGGCTAGATCTCCTTTGTGTTTGCTTAGATCTAATGAAACCTAGATATTGATTATGTGTTGATTACTTGTTTATTCTTGTCTTGGATGAATGATTTTATATGTTAGGCTTAAGAAAACTGGCAGATCTCCAAATGGTAACATGCTTGAACGTCTTAAGAAACATGAACCGAGGCGTACTAGGTCTTTATTGGTTGTATTTAATGCATGAGCCACTGTTTACAATCCCTATAGTTGTGCTGGGTCATGGTGTAGGAGGAGATAAGAGCTCATAGAATTGGGGAGTTATGTATGCCACCCCATGAATGGTATTAAGGAATACAATCCGTCATCCATGCAATTATAACAAGTAATTAACGTGTAAAAGATATCTAGGGAGTAGTGAAGTCTAAGTAAACACATTTTCTCCAATTACTGCTCACAACCTTAGTAATAATTAGTTTATTTTCATTTTCAGTATTTTATTTTGATTGCATCTTAGTTTTGGGTTAGTTGAATAGCAACTAATTCCGCCCACTCTTCCAAAACCCGAGATTTTATTTGCTTTCTAAAAAACATAAAAATACAAAAATAATCATCCCTCACCTTTAGAACTAGTAATTAGGCTTTCTAATCCTAGCGACACTATTCCTAAGCTGAACGATCAATCCCCCGGTACTTGTCACTATACTATACTACAACGATCAGGTACACTGCCTGGTGGGGGTTGTAAGCTTCTCGAGATCCCTCGAGAGGTAAAGCCTGTTGCGATTCCCACGCATCATTATGTCTACTATAGGTGCCGTTTGGTGGGGAGTATTGAAGAGGGTGCGCTGAAGTTCTTCAACGCTTGGGACTACTGTGGTGGCTTGAGTAGTCCTTATAGGCAATTCTACCACTGGGAGAGGTAGGGTTGGTCCCGTTTCTTGGTGACCAGGCGCACTGGTTGTTCCAGAAGCCTGCCAAGAGGTCGAATCTTGATGGCTCTTCCTCTGGGGGTCACGTGTTTTCTCCAACTGCGGAGTCCGCTGGCTTGAATTTTTGTTCTTCGTCATTCTAGTTCTTAGTTCTTAGCGTAGGGTCCCACGGATGGCGCCACTTGTTGATACAAAAGTTGGGCGTTCCTGGTTTGGGCTCTTGCTCTCATACCAATTAGCTCTTAATGCTTGAAACGTGCGCACTAAGAAAATAAACAAACACCGTTAGGCTTATCGTGGGATTGTCTCCCAAGATTATCCTCCGGCGTGAGAGTAAGTAATCGGTTTTAGGGTTATTGTAAAGAGTTAGGGTTTTGTGAGTCGTACCTTTAATGAGAATTATATTATTCTTTATATTGGCGCAGAATCCTTGATGGTTTCGTGCTCCTTACGTTTCGCACGCATGGTGCTTATCCGGTCCAAGGATCTTTATCCGTAAATAGAAGATCCTTATCTAGACCATAAATAGTTTAGTTGGGCTTTGGGTCTACGTGAGCCCAATCCCTTTGGTAACGCGGCCCAAGTCATTGTTATAATAGTCCACTCATGGTGGGTTTGGGCCTTAGTAATGTTTATCATTTGGGCTTATAGCCCAAATACATACTATACGTCATCAAAAATAATCAACATTGATCATGTTATGAACCTATCGAAGCGATATATCGATACAATAATTGGTCAGAATTGAATATATATGACAATTCATGCATTAAAAACTCACACCACATGTAGAAACACAAAACTTTAAATAATTATTGCTAATCTAATTCTAAATACAATCCAATAAACAAAAAGTTGTCAGTTACTTACTTTGGATTGGAGACATGTGGTGCTATGCTTGGATTGGGGAAAAATATATTAGGAGTTTGTCGCCACTTCTTAGCTTCAAAATCATATTCTTCACCACATGACAATGCCTTTCCATCCTTCCCTCAACTGCCACCAATCACATAGAACTTTCCATCTATTATGAGCAAGCTAGAAAGAGTCTCCTTAGCCCCGGTCTCACTGTCATATAGCTAGACTATATCATTAACCTTTCCAATTTCATCTATACCACCAGAAAATATTGCAGTCTTCCCAAAACAAGTAGAAGCAAACAAGCGTCTTCGGTATTTAACATTTTTTTTAGTGAACATGATAATGTTTATGCTAATGGATATTCTTTGTGTTGAATTAAACTTTCATGTAATTCACTATAGCAGAGCAAGTTTTTTTTTTCTAGAAAAATCAAGAAAATATGCAATCATCAATGGTTTCCAAGAAGTTTTCCGACCAACAAATAGTTCATCTGACATGAATGAGCACCGGTTCAAAATGCTAGGATCGCGCTAGAAAACACGCAAGTAGAGAGCGACAACGGTCTTGAAATGGAAAAGAGTACTAGCTACTCGATCGATGTAACTGAACCCCGGGTTCATTTTTCTTGTCATGCCTTGAGTTGGGAAACTTTTTATCCATTAAGAAGGAAATGGATGCATGGATCTACCACTGATCATCCATGCTGACGAAGTCTTTGAGTTATCATATAAATAGTCGATGGTCCATGGCAGGTGGGACGAACCTACGAAATACATCCTTACCTAGGACGACCGGAGTAGGTCAGTGCTAGCTGCCACCGACTCTTTATCAGATAACTCAAACACTTCATCAGCATGGATTATCAATGATAGATCGATGCATCCATTTCTTGCTTAATGGATGAAAAGCTTCCCAACTCAAGGCATGACAAGAAAAATAAACCCAAGGTTTAGTTACATTGATCGAGTAGTTAGTACTTTTTTCTATTTCAAGACCATTGTTGCTTTCTAGTTGCATGTTTTCTAGCTGCGATACTAGCATTTTGAACCGGTGTTCAATCATATCAACTGAACTATTTGTTGGTCCAGAAAAATTCTTGGAAACCAATGATGATTGCATGTTTTCTTGAACAAAAACATGCTCTGCTCTAGTTAATTACGTGAAAGTTTAATTCAACACAAAGACTATCCATTAACATAAACATTATCATGTTCACTAAAAAAATTTTAGTTACCCAAGATGCTTGTTCGCTTCTACTTGTCTTGGCAAGACTGCAATATTTTCTGGTGGTATAGATGAAAGTGGAAAGGTTAGGGATATAGTCTAGCTCTATTGCAGTGAGACCGGGGCTTAGGAGACTCTTCCTAGCTTGCTCAAGTCTGAAAAATGAGGTATGGGGTGATGATAGATGGAAAGTATGGTGGCAGTTGAGGGAAAGATGGAAAGGCGTTGTCATGCGGTGAAGAATATGATTTTGAAGCTAATAAGTGGCAAAAACTCCTAATATATTTTCCCCAATCCAAGCATAGCACCACATGTCTCCAATACAAAGAAAGTGAGTGTCCACTTTCTGTTTATTCATTGGATTTAGAAATAGATTAGCAACGATGATTTAAATTTTGTGTTTCGACCTGTCATCCAGAAAACTTCTTGGTAACCAATCAATATCACATTTTTTTCTTTATTCTTCTGGTACAAATGCTTCCTCCGCTCTAGTTTTTTACCTGAAATTTTAATTCAACAGAATGATAATCCATTAACATAAACATTATTATGTTCACTAAAATAATGTTAGTTATATGTATATTTAACGAAAGCACATCTAATCATTTATAATGAGAGCACAAGCAACTTGATCGCATGTCTAATCATTTATTGGAAGCCTAGGTGTGTGCTCCTAAAAGCGTCAACCTTGCTCCGAGGAGCGACTCTTGACCAACACTAGTATTATTATGATTTCTAATATCCTTTTGGGCTTTTATACTATATTATAAAACTTTGGACATAATTACTTTTATGATAACATCAATCATTTAAGACCTTTACATCTTAAAGTTGTTTTTTATGAGATACACCGGTCAACAAGCTTTTAATTTGTAATAAAAGATTTACTAGTGAATTATAGCATAAATCGGAACATATAACACGAAAAGGATGCATAATCATAAACAACATACTACATAAAAGGTATATGGGTTTTACCTTATGTACGTAACCTAAAAACCATCAACGTTGATCATGTTATGAACCCATCGAAGCGATATATCATCGATACAATAATAGGTAAGAATTGAGTATATATGACAATTCATGTATTAAAAACTCACACCACATGTAGAAACACAAAACTTTAAATAATTATTGCTAATCTAATTCTAAATACAATCCAATAAACAAAAAGTTGTCATTTACTTACTTTGGATTGGAGACATGTGGTGCCATGCTTGGATAGGGGAAAATTTATTAGGAGTTTGTCGCCATTTCTTAGCTTCAAAATCATATTCTTCACCACATTACAACACCTTTCTATCTTTCTCTCAACCGCCACCAATCACATAGAACTTTCCATCTATCATCACCCCATAACTCATTTTGTGGAAAACTAGAAGGGGGGGTTGAATAGTTTTACGTCTTTTTAATTTGTTATAAAAGGTTGTTTGAAAGTTTCCTTTGTTTTCAAAAATATAGATTCGATGCTATATGAAATCAAGTCATGCACAATATGAACAACACTAAATATGTACGATAAATCAATAATAATGTAAGTAAAGAAATAGATGAGAGTTGGAAAGATCGAACCGCGAGACAAGAGATTTATAGTGGTTCGGCTACAAGGTCACCTTCCTTGCCCTACTCCACTCCCCGAGCACCTAACTCGAGAGTTTTCTTCACTATGTCAACAAGCTCCCTTATGGCGGAGAAAACCTTACACACCAATTTACACACCACAACTTTGTCACAACTTATTCACACTTTCTAAAAAAAATTCTTAAGAAACAATCCAAAGTCTCCTTGATTCGATTTTTCCTCAATCATGAATGTCATAGATATATATTAGATTATATACCTTGATGATTTATGTGAGAGTTTATGCATGATTTTGGAAGAAAAATGTTTTTAGCATTAGTCAACAATGCAAGAAAAATGATGTTCATGTAATTCCTAGATGTGAGAATAATTAAAAAAAAAATTGATTGGGTTTAACAAAAGAGTATATGCAAAGAAAATAATATTTCCCAATCTTCAATTTTGTTCGAAATAGATTCCTAGACTCAGAAATGGAGAAGTGGAGGAAAAGTAAGTTTTATGCAAAACAAAAAAAATTTCTAAATGCAATAGAATTTAGTCAACTTGTTCCATCATTCCTAATCCTAGACGCAAGTGATTGAATAATTCACGCTTAAGGGGTTTAGTGAGTATATCCGCAATGTTATCTTCCGATGCAACTTTTTCTATAGATATGTTCCCTTTTTGTACATTATCCCTGAGAAAGTGGTGGCGTATTTCTATATGTTTAGTCCTAGAGTGTTGCACCGGATTTTTACTTAAATCTATCGCACCTTTGTTATCGCACATAATGGGAACATTTTCTAACCTAATGCCATTGTCTATAAGAGCTTGTTTCATCCATAGTGCTTGTTGACATGCCTTTCCAGCACTTACATATTCGGCTTCGGTGGTAGAAATAGCAAGAGCGGTTTGCTTCTTCGAAAACCAAGATGTTAGACAACATCCCATAAACGTGCAAATACCGCTAGTGCTTTTTCTATCTACGTAGTCTCCCGCATGATCCGAATCCGCATAGACGATGGTTTCTATGCCGGATCCCTTAGGATACCATAATCCCAAGTGTATAGTGCCTTTAATGTATCAGAAGATACGCTTAACCGCTTCTAGGTGAGAGGTTTTGGGATCCTCTTGAAAACGGGCACAAAGGCAAACACTAAACATGATATTGGGTCTACTTGCCGTCAAGTATAGTAAACTACCTATCATTCCTCTATACTTGGTGTTATCTATGGACTCACCTTCATCATCCTTTGTGAGCTTTACTTCCGTAGACATGGGAGTTTTTAAGGGTTTTGAGTCTTCTAGGCCAAATTTCCTAAGCATTTCCTTAATGTACTTAGATTGGTTAAAGAATATTCCATCTTCTAATTGTTTTATTTGTAATCCTAGAAAGAAGTTAAGTTCACCCATCATACTCATCTCAAACTCATCATGCATGATTTTGGCAAATTCATCACACATGTCTTGACAAGTCGATCGAAATATAATGTCATCAACATATATTTGAACAATGATGAGATTTGGGTCTTTCCTTTTAGTGAAAAGAGTGTTATCTACCATTCCCATGGAATAATCATGTTTAATAAGGAAAGCATTTAATCGATCATACCAAGCTTTGGGAGCTTGTTTGAGTCCATACAAAGCTTTCTTTAACTTATAAACATAATCAGGTTTTGCGAAGTCAATGAATCCTGGAGGTTGTGCCACAGATACCTCCTCATTGATAAAACCGTTAAAGAATGCACTTTTCACGTCCATTTGGAATAACTTAAAATCTAGGGCGCATGCATAGGCAAGTAGTATCCTAATAGATTCTAATCTAGCTACGGGGGCATAAGTTTCGTCATAATCAATTCTTTCTTGTTGATTATAACCTTGGGCAACTAACCTAGCTTTATTCCTAGTAACTACTCCATTTTCATCTAATTTATTCCTATATACCCATTTAGTTCCTATGATGGTCATATTCATTGGATTTGGGACTAATTCCCAAACATCATTTGCCTTAAATTGATTTAATTGTTCTTGCATAACTATAACCCAACTTTCATCTTTTAACGCCTCATTAATATTCTTAGGTTCTATTGCTGAGAGGAAACAAAAGAAATTATTTTTATCTTGAGCTTGTGACCTAAGGGTTCTTTGGTTAAGATGTCCTATTATATTATTTAATGGATGTGATCTAGATTCTTTAACATTTACAATTTCGTTATTTCCTAAGTTAATATCTTCATTATCATTTCCTATGGGTTTTGTTTTACTAACCTCAATAGCTTCTTCTTCGACTAAGTCATCATCTTCTAAAGGTAAAGTTTTAGGAGGTGGTGGTGTTTCATCAAATGTTACATTTAGTGATTCTTCTACTTTCATGGAGTGTTTGTTAAGTATTATATATGCTTTACTATTTTGTGAGTATCCTAAGAATATTCCTTCATACGATTTTGGATCAAACTTAGTGAGGCAATCCTTAGTGTTTAGAATGTAACATTTACTTCCAAATACCCTAAAGTAGCTTAAGTTTGGTTTTCTACCTCTTAGTAACTCATAAGGAGTTTTTCCTAGGATTCTCCTAATTGATACCCTATTAATAATATATGTTGAAGTATCTACGGCGTGACACCAAAATTTTTGTGGGATGGATTGTTCATTTAATATTGTTATACTCATTTCTTGTAGTGACCTATTTTTTCTTTCTACTACGCCATTTGATTGAGGAGTAGGAGGAGCGGAGAAATTGTGAGATATTCCATTTAAATCACAATATTTTCTGAATTGTACTTCATTGTCAAATTTCCTACCATGGTCCGTCCTAATGGCTACTATTGTGCATCCTAATTTATTTTGAATCATTTTACTAAATATTTTGAATTTTTCAAAGGCTTGGGTCTTGTCACTTAAAAACCTAGTCCACGTGTATCGTGAGTAGTCATCTACTATTACTAAGGTATATTTGTTTCCTCCATAGCTCCGCACAGCGGATGGACCAAAAAGATCCATATGTAATAATTCTAGGCACCTAGTAGTGGATACTATATTCTTAGCTTTGTGACTAGTATGAACTTGTTTTCCAATTTTACATGCATCACAAAAATGCTTGTCATATTTTAGATGAGGCAAATTTCTAACTAGTTCCTTAGAGGCCAAAGATTGTATTTGTTGCATGTTAGCATGTCCTAATCTCCTATGCCACAATGTGGAGTTCTCGTCTAGGGTCGTTAGGCATATCCTATCATCAGGTTTGTTTCCTAGTTTCATAACATATATGCCTCCTTTCCTAATTCCTCTACCTATAATTTTTCCATTCTTAACTATTTCGCTATCCTCTTTCGGTAAAGGTGACTCTACATTTATTATCACATATTTGTCCTATACTAAGCAAGTTATATGTTAAATTATCTACATGCTCTACATTTTCAATAGTAAGTGAGTCTTGAGAAATCGTACCTTTGCCAATGATTTTTCCACGTAAGTCACTACCGAAAATAACGTTACCTCCATTGTATGCCTTGTATGTAGAGAATAGCTTGCGGTTCCCTGTCATGTGCCTCGAACATCCGCTATCCTTGATCCATTCGTCAGGCTCCAAGTCAATTCCTAAACATATTTCGTCGGTTCCTTTTGCTATAAAACACTTTTCGTTTCTTGGTTTTTCCACTTCTTCTTTGTCACTATCACTCCATGTTCCACTAACAAATGCGCCTTGATTTTCATAATCCGTCGGCTTTAGACATTCGCCAATGAGATGATTTGGACTTCCACATCTAAAGCATTTTCTTTTCCCGTAGTTGTCACTTCTATTTCTTTGGAACGGTTTTCTTTCATCTCGTTGTGATCTAGTGAATCTTCCTCGTCTCTTGAAGAATTTCTTGAATTCTCTTACGGCCATTGCATATTCTTCGACTTCACTTTCGTCACTTGAATCATCATCGTCACTAGGTTCCATTTTGGCTTTTAGAGCAATGGATTTGGTTTGTTCTTTCTTGACTTTGACCGTTTCCGAATCTCTTCTTATAATTTCTTCATGGACCTTCAAGTTGCCAATTAGTTCATCTAGTGACAACGTCATCAAATTCTTTTATTCTTCAATAGCCGTGACCTTAGCTCGCCATTTCAGATGCAACGCTCTAAGAAATTTCCTAACATAATTTTTACTAGAAAATGTGTCATCAAGTGCTTTTAAACTTGTGATAATGGTGTTAAATTTAGCAAAAACATTATCAATTGATTCCTCTTCCGAAATAATAAATTGTTCATATTGTTGTACAAGAATTTCTATTTTGTTATCTTTAACTTGACTATTGCCTTGGCGAGTAATTAGTAAAGAATCCCAAATTTCTTTTGCGGATTTACACATAAAAATTCTTTCATATTCTTTTCGTTGTAACGCATTATAAATAACCATTTTAGCCTCATTATTTTTTGCTAGTTTCTTTTTTAAATCATCATTTTGTTTTTCAAAAGGTACAATTTCATCCATTTTAGTTTCAACATTATATTGAATAGGGGGAAAATCACTAAAAGTAATAATATGCCAAAGATCAAGATCTTTTGATTTCACATAAGTTTCGAATCTATTTTTCCAATATAAAAATCCATCACTTTCAAATAGTGGTGGTCTTTGCATAGATTGCCCTTCTAAATATTTTAAAGATTCCATAGATCGTTACAAGTTTTAAAATACAATATATTTTAAAAAATCTTGTTAGACGTGGCTCTTGATACCAATTGTGGAAAACTAGAAGGGGGGTTGAATAGTTTTACGTCTTTTTAATTTGTTATAAAAGGTTGTTTGAAAGTTTTCTTTGTTTTCAAAAATATAGATTCGATGCTATATGAAATCAAGTCATGCACAATATGAACAACACTAAATATGTATGATAAATCAATAATAATGTAAGTAAAGAAATAGATGAGAGTTGGAAAGATCGAACCGCGAGACAAGAGATTTATAGTGGTTCGGCTACAAGGTCACCTTCCTTGCCCTACTTCACTCCCCGAGCACCTAACTCGAGAGTTTTCTTCACTATGTCAACAAGCTCCCTTATGGTGGAGAAAACCTTACACACCACAACTTTGTCACAACTTATTCACACCTTCTACACAACTATTTCACACCTATTCACTACTTAATCACACCACTTCTTCACTCCTATCTTCTACACACCAATTTTCTTCACACCTACCTTCTACACACCAATATTCTTCACACCTATCTTCTACACACCAATCTTCTTCACAACTATCTTCTACACACCTATCTTCTTCCTAACTCTTCTTCTTCACAACTAACTACTTACCAATCACACTATATATATATATATATATATATATATATATATATATATATATATATATATATATATATATATATATATATATATATATATATATATATATATATATATATATATATATATATAACTAAACTATCTTCTAACAAATATTCTCAACTAATCACACAATGAGATAAATACAATGATGATGCTCTAACAACTTAGATGTGGAGATCACAACAAGTTGTAATACTTCTTGTCTTGAGGGATAGAAGTGTTCTTCTCTTGCACTTGATAGGATGATCTTTGTATCACTTTGAAACAAAGATTTAGGAATGTATGATCAAAGGATTTAGAGATTGGAAATGGAGATCTAGAACAGAAAGTTTAGGAGTGCAAAAAGTGAGAAAAATTCCAGATTTAATGTGTTATTTGTAGGCAACAAATTCTGACAGATGAGCGTGGCCGGTCCCCTTAAATCAAGGCCGGCCCCTTAAAATTAAGGGGACCGCCCCTTATAATTAAGGGGGCCGCCCAGCTGTAACGGCCAGAATTTTTGTTTTTTAGTGGGGAAAGTTTATTTGGTGAAAAACTAACTGATTTTGGTTAAAAGTTTGAATTCATATATTTAGTATGAATAAAACATTTTTCTTTATTACCAAAAGTGTTTTTCAAAAATATATAATATGTTTATATAATTAAATAAACTTTGTAATACTTAATTAAATTTTCCATTGATCATAAATTGCACTAAACACTTTGTTTATTCATACCTTAAGTGATTTGGATGTAAAGAGAATGTTAATCACTAAATACTTGTTTATGTTACAAGTTTTAGTTCTATGAGTTTATATTTTGTAATAATCAAAACGTAGAGATATTGATAATGTTTTTAGGCATTATTTATGTCAACACATTTTCCAGTACTTGAGAAAGCTAGGAAGAGTCTCCTAAGCCACGGTCTCACTCTCATATAGCTAGACTATATCGTTAACCTTTCCACTTTCATCTATACCACCAGAAAATATTGCAGTCTTCCCAAAACAAGTATAAGCAAACAAGCATCTTCGGTAATTAACATTTTTTTAGTGAACATGATAATGTTTATGCTAAGGGATATTCTTTGTGTTCAATTAAACTTTTAGTAATTAACAATAGCAGATCAAGTTTTTTTTTTTTTTTTTTTTTTTTTTTTTTTTTTTTTCTTGAAAAATGAAGAAAACATGCAATCATACATGGTTTCCAAGAAATTTTCTGACCAACAAATAGTTCATTTGATATGAATGAGCACCAGTTCAAAATGCTAGTACCGCGCTAGAAAACATGCAACTAGAGAGCGACAATGGTCTTGAAATGGAAAAGAGTACTAGCTACTCGATCGATGTAACTGAACCCCGGGTTTATTTTTCCTGTCATGCCTTGAGTTGGGAAACTTTTTATCCATTAAGAAGGAAATGGATGCATAGATCTACCAATGATCATCCATGCTGACGAAGTCTTTGAGTTATCATATAAATAGTCGATGGTACATGGCAGGTGAGACGGACCTACGAAATACATCCTTACCTAGGACGACCCGAGTAGGTCAATACCAGCTGGCACTGACTCTTTATCAGATAACTCAAACACTTCATCAGCATGGATTATCAATGATAGATCGATACATCCATTTCTTGCTTAATGGATGAAAAGCTTCCCAACTCAAGGCACGACAGGAAAAATAAACCCAAGGTTTAGTTCCGTTGATCGAGTAGTTAGTACTTTTCTCTATTTCAAGCCCATTGTTGCTTTCTAATTGCATGTTTTCTAGCTGCGGTACTAGCATTTTGAACCGGTGTTCAATCATATCACCTGAACTATTTCTTGGTCCGGAAAAATTATTGGAAACCAATGATGATTGCATGTTTTCTTGAATCTTTTAGAACAAAAACATGCTCTGCTCTAGTTAATTACGTGAAAGTTTAACTCAACACAAAGACTATCCATTAACATAAACATTATCATGTTCACTAGAAAAATGTAAATTACCCAAGATGCTTGTTTGCTTCTACTTGTCTTGGCAAGACTGCAATATTTTCTGGTGGTATAGATGAAAGTGGAAAGGTTAGGGATATAGTCTTGCTCTATTGCAGTAAGACCGGGGCTTAGGAGACTCTTTCTAGCTTGCTCAAGTCTGAAAAATGAGTTATGGAGTGATGATAGATGGAAAGTTCTATGTTATTGGTGGCAGTTGAGGGAAAGATGGAAAGGCGTTGTCATGTGGTGAAGAATATGATTATGAAGCTAATAAGTGGAAAAAACTTATAATATATTTTCCCCAATCCAAGCATAGCACCACATGTCTCCAATACAAAGTAAATAAGTGTCAACTTTTTGTTCATTCATTGGATTTAGAAATAGATTAGCAGTGGTGATTTAAATTTTGTGTTTCTACCTGTTCGTATAGAAAACTTCTTGGTAACCAATAATGATCGCATTTTCTCTTGATTCCTCTGGTACAAATTCTTCCTCCGCTCTAGTTTATTACCTAAAGTTTTAATCCAACGCAATGACAATCCATTAACATAAACATTATTATGTTCACTAAAATAATGTTAGTTATATGTATATTTAACGAAAGCACATCTAATCATTCATAACGAAAGCACAAGCAACTTGATAGCAAGTCTAATAATTTATTGGAAGCCTAGGAGTGTGCTCCTAAAAGCGTCAACCCTGCTCCGTGGAGCCACTCTTGAACAACACTAGTATTATTATGATTTCTAATATCTTTTTTGGGTTTTTACAACATTTATAAAACTTTGAACATAATTACTTTTATGATAACATCAATCATTTATGACCTTTACATCTTAAAGTTGTTTTTTGTGAGATAAACCAGTCAACAAGCTTTATGTTTGTAAAAAAAGATTTACTAGTGAATTATAGCATAAATCGGAACATATAACACGAAAAGGATGCATAATCATAAACAACATACTATATAAAAGGTATATGGGTTTTACCTTACGTACGTTACCTAAAAAAATCAACATTGATCATGTTATGAATCCATCGAAGCGATATATCGATACAATAATAGGCCACAATTGAATATATATGACAATTCATGCATTAAAAACTCACACCACATACAGAAACACAAAACATTAAATAATTATTGCCAATCTAATTCAAAATAAAATCCAATAAACAAAAAGTTGTCAGTTACTTACTTTGGATTGGAGACATGTGGTGCTATGCTTGGATTGGGGAAAAATATATTAGGAGTTTGTCGCCACTTCTTAGCTTCAAAATCATATTCTTCACCACATGACAACGCCTTTCCATCTTTCCCTCAACCGCCACCAATCACATAGTACTTTCCATCTATCATCACCCCATAACTCATTTTTCAGGACTTGAGAAAGCTAGGAAGAGTCTCCTAAGCTCCGGTCTCACTTTCATATAGCTAGACTATATCGTTAACCTTTCCAATTTCATCTATACCACCAGAAAATATTGCAGTCTTCCCAAAACAAATAGAAGCAAACAAGCGTCTTCGGTAATTAACATTTTTTTTAGTGAACATGATAATGTTTATGCTAATGGATATTCTTTGTGTTGAATTAAACTTTCATGTAATTAACTATAGCAGAGCAAGTTTTTTTTCTTCTAGAAAAATCAAGAAATTATGTAATCATCAATGGTTTCCAAGAAGTTTTCCGACCAACAAACAGTTCATCTGACATGAATGAGCACCGGTTCAAAATGCTAGGATCGCGCTAGAAAACATGCAAGTAGAGAGCGACAATGGTCTTGAAATGGAAAAGAGTACTAGCTCCTCGATCGATGTAACTGAGCCTCGGGTTCATTTTTCTTGTCATGCCTTGAGTTGGGAAACTTTTTATCCATTAAGAAGGAAATGGATGCATGGATCTACCAATGATCATCCATGCTGACGAAGTCTTTGAGTTATCATATAAATAGTCGATGGTCCATGGCAGGTGGGACGGACCTACGAAATACATCCTTACCTAGGACTGCCTGAGTAGGTCAGTGCCAGTTGCCACCGACTCTTTATCAGATAACTCAAACACTTCATCAGCATGGATTATCATTGATAGCTCGATGCATCCATTTCTTGCTTAATGGAAGAAAAGCTTCCCAACTCAAGGCATGACAAGAAAAATAAACCCAAGGTTTGGTTACATTTATCGAGTAGTTAGTACTTTTTTCTATTTCAAGACCATTGTTGCTTTCTAGTTGCATGTTTTCTAGCTGCGATCCTAGCATTTTGAAACGGTGTTCAATCATATCACCTGAACTATTTGTTGGTACGGAAAAATTATTGGAAACCAATGATGATTGCATGTTTTCTTGAATCTTCTAGAACAAAAACATACTCTGCTCTAGTTAATTACGTGAAATTTTAATTGAACATAAAGACTATCCATTAACATAAACATTATCGTGTTCACTAAAAAATGTTAATTACCCAAGATGCTTGTTCGCTTCTACTTGTATATATTGGCAAGACTGCAATATTTTCTGGTGGTATAGATGATAGTGAAAGGTTAGGGATATAGTCTAGCTCTATTCCAGTGAGACCGGGACTTAGGATACTCTTCCTAGCTTGCTAAAGTTTCAAAAATGAGTTATGGGGTGATGATAGATGGAAAGTTCTATGTTATTGGTGGCAGTTGAGGGAAAGATGGAAATGCGTTGTCATGTGGTGAAGTATAGGATTCTGAAGCTAATAAGTGGCAAAAACTCCTAATATTTTCCCCAATCTAAGCATAGCACCACATGTCTCGAATACAAAGTAAGTAAGTGTCTACTTTTTGTTTATTCATTGGATTTAGAAATAGATTAGCAATGATGATTTAAATTTTGTGTTTCTACCTGTTCGTACAGAAAACTTCTTGGTAACCAATGATGATCACATTTTTTCTTGATTTCTCTGGTACAAATTCTTCCTCCGCTTTAGTTTATTACCTGAAATTTTAATCCAACACAATGACAATCCATTAACATAAACATTATTATGTTCACTAAAATAATGTTAGTTATATGTATATTTAATGAAAGCACATCTAATCATTCATTACGAAAGCACAAGCAACTTGATCGCATGTCTAATCATTTATTGGGAGCCTAGGAGTGTGCTCCTAAAAGCGTCAACCCTGCTCCGAGGAGCCACTCTTGAACATCACTAGTATTCTTATGATTTCTAATATCTTTTTGGGTTTTTACAACATATTATAAAACTTTGAACATAATTAATTTTATGATAACATCAATCATTTAAGACCTTTACATCTTAAAGTTGTTTTTTATGAGATAAACCGGTCAACAAGCTTTGAATTTGTAATAAAAGATTTACTAGTGAATTATAGCATAAATCGAAACATATAACACGAAAAGGATGCATAATCATAAACAACGTACTATATAAAAGGTATATGGGTTTTACCTTATGTACGTAACCTAAAAAAATCAACATTGATCATATTATGAACCCATCGAAGCGATATATCGATACAATAATAGGTCAGAATTGAATATATATGACAATTCATGCATTAAAAACTCACACCACATGTATTAACACAAAACTTTAAATAATTATTGCTAATCTAATTCTAAATACAATCCAATAAACAAAAAGTTGTCAGTTACTTACTTTGGATTGGAGACATGTGGTGCTATGCTCGGATCGGGGAAAAATGTATTAGGAGTTTTCGCCACTTCTTAGCTTCAAAATCATATTCTTCACCACATGAAAACGCCTTTCCATCTTTCCCTCGACCGCCACCAATCACATAGAACTTTCCATCTATCATCACCCCATAACTCATTTTTCAGGACTTGAGCAAGCTAGGAAGAGTCTCCTAAGCCCCGGTCTCAATGTCATATAGCTAGACTTTATCGTTAACCTTTCCACTTTTATCTATATCACCAGAAAATATTGCAGTCTTCCCAAAACAAGTAGAAGCAAACAAGCATCTTCGGTAATTAACATTTTTTTAGTGAACATGATAATGTTTATGCTAATGGATATTCTTTGTGTTGAATTAAACTTTCATGTAATTAACTAATTAACTATAGCAGAGCAAGTTTTTTTTCTAGAAAAATCAAGAAAACATGCAATCATCAATGGTTTCCAAGAAGTTTTCCGACCAACAAATAGTTCATCTGATATGAATGAGCACCGGTTCAAATGCTAGGATCGCGCTTGAAAACATGCAACTAGAGAGCGACAATGGTCTTGAAATGGAAAAGAGTACTGATTGGCTCCAAACGGTCAACCTAATTGACCAAAGGATGGTCAACCAAGTCAAACTGCCTAGAGTCAATGCTTCCGGGTAATATAGTGTTTCCCCGGGTCGTTATGTCCCGACGAGGTGTGGATTGTATAAAAACGGGCTTGTGATCGGGTGAATTTGGATAGGAAAGGGTTTGTGAATGGTTACAATAAGGAATCTACAAGGAAATAGCTTAAATACACTATATTAACAAGACTGTAAAGTTAGAAAACCCAGAAGCGTTTAAAACTTAAAAAACGCGTACGTTCAGATTAAGTTTACGTGAATGTACAAAATAAAACGCGAGTTTTGTACAAATAAAATACTTAATAAAAATCTAAAAATGAGAATTAAAAAGATAAATAAAATTAAATAGAAACTATCACTTATTTTTAAAATTGGATTTTCTGGATTTTCTTTTACAAAACTCTTAAAATACTTAAAACATGAAACTTTTACAAAAACAACTTTTTTAGAACTTGAAAATAAGCCAATTGCAAGCTTAAAAGCTTGCACAATTGACTTTGGTTGACCAAACCAAGAAATAAACTCAAATGAGCTTATGTGGGGTCCACAAGGGTGGAATCTGGTTCAATTAAGTTATTTGGACATGGTTAAGTAAGATTCAAACAAAGAAGCTCACAGGATAAGCCCATAAGCTAGAATAAGCAATTGATTTCTTATGTAAACACTGAAAATGGGACAAGGTTTATGGGAGGATTAAGGTGGGTCCCAGGGAGCCTAAGCTCAGGAGCTTGCTTGAAATGGATTGGGGGCCAGCTGGTGAGTTCAAAGAACCCAAGGGGGCTTGTGGGACCCACTGTGCTGGCCAGAGTGAACCACCAAATTGGTGGTGTTGGATGGGGGTCTGCTGCACAGGGGAGGTGAATCCCCTTGCATGTGTGTTTGGATGGGTGTGGGACCCACAAGAAAAATCACAAAAATTAAATGACATTGGAATCTTAAAATTAAGCTGGTAGACTATCAATCTTGAGAATCACAAGGCCTGAAACCAACTACAAAATTCTATAAAATTCTTGCCATTTTGGGAAAAAACTGAGGTGTGCAATTTTGACTTTTTGAGTAAACATGCTAAATTGACTTTCTTGAACTTAAAACCTAATCTAATGACTAAAATGGATGTAGTAGGCTAAAATAAGACCAATTTAATCAATAACAACTACTTGTGAATGGAAATTATGAGCTATGGAATCCAAATTCCTCACAGTGAACCTGTGAATGAAATAGGAAATGGATTTTGACTTTTTAGTGATGAAGGCCTAGGTTTTATGATGGAAATGAACTCAATTGACTTAATATTAGTTATAAAAACAGACAACAACAACCAAGGTACCCTTGAGTACCTTGAAACAGTTAATGCCAAACACCCCCTTATACTAACTGATATGAAGATTCATGGGGCCAATTGAGAAATTAAACCATGAAATGGAATCCAGAGACCATAATATGATATTCTAAGTATAAATGGACAGAAAAACATCAATAAGAACAACAATTTCCTGGGATTACCACTGACCTAGTTTTTGACTGTTTAGTCCATTAAATGAGCAACTCAATATTTTAATGAACAAGCATATAATATTAAGCTCTAATATTACTTACATACATAAAATAAACACAAAGTCACAGATAATTAAGCTAAAGAGTCCAGCTACAGTAGAAGTGAAAAGTAAGGCAAGAATGCCTTACAATTGATTTTTAGTCAGAGAACATGAACCAGGATCAAAAATTCTTCCTAAAACCTCACCTTGAGGCACTAATACCATAAGAATAAAAAATCCACCCTGCTTCTTGCTTCAAACTTCCTTGAACACTGATTTTTGAATTTTAGGCTATTTATTTGATATTTTTGAGTATTTTGGAATTTTAACTAAAAACTGAATTCAATGATGAGGAGACTTATAAAAACCTAGGAAACACTTACATAAGCTCAAATGATCATCAGAAAATCACTTTTATCAACATTAAATCTAAATAAGATTTTAAGCTAAAATGGCACTTTCTGAAATTCAATAAAGGACTTGAAATTTAGATTGAAGAAAACTTAAATTATATTGGAAATGTGGATTACAATATCTTTTAACTAAAAATTACAACATAAAAGTAACTTTAAACCTAATTTGACATGAAATCGACACTACTACTATTCAAAAACTAAACTAATACTCCATCTTCTCTCTTCTTTTGACTTTTATAGAACCTTAGGAGCCTCTCTTTCTTTCCCACCACTTTTTAAGCCATTGGATGGCTTCTATTTAATCCTGGCTGGTTAACTTGTTTTGGTGAGAAAAGAAAAGGTTGCAAATTGAGTGGGGTTTGGTGAGGTTATTAATGAGAGGGTGAGTTGGTTTGAGTATTAATTGATGTTTGGTAGTGTTGGTGGAAAGGTGAGGAGGGGGGGAGGAGACAATGAAGCGGGAAGGTGGAGGTAGGGGATGAATAAAGAGTGGGTGGTGTTGGGTTTGACTGGTGGGTTTGACTAGGGTGATATCAAAAATGGGGTGGGAGTTGTGCTGAGGTATGGGCTTAGGGAATAGGATGGGCTGGGGTATTTGTTGGGTGGATTTGTTTTGTATTTTGGGTTAAATATTACAAAGGGTCTGTTTGGTAACTTAGTGATAAACAACAAGGACCATTTGTGTAATTACTGAAAATTGAGGGGTAGGTTTTGTAACTTCTCCAAACTAATCCAAGGATAAAACTTTCCATATATCAATATCCCAAGGACCATAAAGTAAATTTTCCAAAAATGAGATTTCCGGGGACCAAATATGTCAATTTTTAAAGTTAAGGGGCCTATTTTGCCAATTTGTGAAACTTTTATCCAAGGACCAATATTGAACCTTTTTAAATTCCCAAGGACTTAAGTTGACTTTTTCTTTCAAAAATATCCCACAAGGGACCAATTTTGTCAATTTCTGAAACTCCATGGACCAAACTAAAATTTCTCAAAACTTTTGAGATTTTTCACCAAAGGACTAAATATGACAACTTATGATTTTAAAAGGACCTTTGGTGATAATTTTCCATATTTTGAATGACCAGGGACTAGTTTTGACATTTTATGAAAGTTGGGGGACTGAAACTGCTAATTATGCAAACTTTGTACGTTTTTCAACTGTTTTTACTCATTTTGCATCTAAAACATATAAAACACAAATTTGAAATATTTTCAGTATTTTGATGCCTTTTTGAGTATTTTTGTATGTTTTGCAGTTCAGATTGACTGGAGTTCAAGTCCCCAAGAAAAAAACATGTAAATCTAAAATCACTAAACCATCCACACCCACTGTATCCACAAAAAACACCTCAACTGAATTACCAATATAGAAAGATGTAACAACAGGCTCATAAACTCCACCAATCCAGAAGACAACAGTGAGAATGAAGTGACAAAAACAATTGTAGTGGATACCATTATTGGTTATAACTTGGAAGGCCATGAACTTGAAGTAAGTGACATCCTCGGTGATAATTGTCATGTTATCCAATGAATGTCGTTTCAATAAATGCAAATGGAGTTGGTAGTGCTCCTAAGAAAAAATGGGTAAGGAAACTTTGTTTTGACAATCGGGTTAGTTTTATTGGCATTCAAGAGGGAAAATCGAATACTGAGAATTGCTCTTTTATTCCTTCTCTATGGGGCAATGCCAATCCTTCTCTATGGGGCAATTCCAACTGTGACTTCACAGTTAAAAAATCACAAGGCAACTCGGGTGGTATAATTGGCATTTGGAATGCCTCAATGTTTCGAAAACATAGGACAATTGTTGATGAAGATGGGTTTCTTGCAATTTATGGAGAATGGTCCAACATGGGTATTGCTTGCCTCATGATCATAGTGTATGCCCCACAAGACATTTCCAAAAAGTGTTTACTTTGGAATAGGCTTTGCAACCTGATACTTAGCTTCCATGCTATGGTCATTGTGCTCGGGGACTTCAATGAGGTACGTAACGAAAATGAAATATTGGGTACTTTATTTTGCAAGTGAGAATTGTGACTTTACGGATTACAAGGTAAGGTAACTTGTGTACTCTTTGTGCAACTAGCGTACTTCATTTCAGATAAGTGGCTACACATGGTTGGGTAGTTCAAAGTTTCCCGGTAGCCAAGTTGCCCAGGGTATTTTTGGAAGGAGAAAAGATTTCGTCTAGAAAAGCAGAAGCAAAGGACAACTGGGGTATTTTTGGAATTATTCCTTAAATATAACTATTACATATTATTTGTATGATAAAAAATTTGAAACATGATAATTGGAAGGTTCGGTTTAGCAAACTCATATATCTCAACTCTAACCCAACTCATTTAGTTAATCATTATGAAAAGTTCAATATAAACCATGACACGTTTCTTTTTGTTAAATACACATGAAATTGAATGTTTTTGTATAAAATACTTCTAAATTTTAATTGACTATATTATAAAATTTGTGTTTTTATACTTAATAATGTTTCTTTCTCGCATAAATGAAATCATTTAGATTTAAATTATGAAAATCGGTAACTATTTTATTTGATTCTGATATAAATTTCTCAACCACTTATTATAAAATCAGGTTCAGACTTTTCAACCACATATTCAGATTCAGATGTGCGAATCAAATTGATACTTAGAGCCTCTTAATAAACAAACAACACCTAAGATTAGAAACTCTAACAAACAGTCACATTGGTTAATTAGAAGCAAATCATACGCACTGATTGTTGATGACAATACACCCTCTAAACGTATATGCAATTTTATACAAATGTATAAACAAACATATGATGAGCAAATATTATTTTAATAAGGGGTGTTTGGGTCATATGCTGCAGAGACTTCAAAATAACAGGGGTTTAATTTTGTCTATTGCAGAATCCGTTTACCAGGTTTTTAAGTTTGTGTACTGCAAATTATTGGGTTTGGTTTCCGCAATAGCCTTTTTATGGGTTACTGGGCTGTCAGCTGCACATGTGGAGCTTTAACAGATGTTTCGCTATGGCTCTTGCAGCAATTTAAGTGGTGTTTTTGCCTGGCTGCTTCAACAGCATTTCAAGGGCTGTTTGGGTTAATTTGCAGCAGCGGTTAAAGGGTATGTGGATATGTCAGAATGTGACAGAACTAGGACTAAAAATAACCCGGTGCATATACAAAAAATAAACGTTACTATAAACATCTATTTTATGAACCAGGTGCATTTCACAAAATTTTGGGATTTTTACAAGAATCCATAGGTGTCCCGGGACCCAACCTAGTTCGTCATTGTCTCAGAAACAACATATCTGTCAACCACAAACTTCAGCATTCATTAAAAAAAAAACAAAAAAAATCCTCAAATATATAAAAAGAAACCTAAAAGAAACAAGATTTACATGTGGATTCATAATACAGTGCAATGTCCAAAACCCAATAAGTAGGCGTGTACAAAAAACAAGAAACTGAAACCGAAACCGGAAAAAAATGAACTTGAAACCGGTCAACACCGGTTTTTGACCATAACCGGTTCGGTTTTGGCAAAAACCGGCGGTTTCCATCCGGTTTGGGGAGTAGACCTTTGGAACGGGTTCGATTTTTTTTAAACTCAACCGGTTTGAAAAAACCGGTTTTCTAATGAATAGAAGGATTCAACCGGTTTTTTCAAAAATACCGTTACAAACCGGCCCGAACCGGTTTGGGTTTTTCCCCCTCTAAATCCAAACTGAACACTAACTGGTTTTTGGCCAAACCGGTATTTTGACCTTTGACCAAAACCGGTTCGGTTTTCAAAACCGGTTTCAGTTAGGTCAAAACCGGTCAGTGTACGCGACTACCAATAAGTAACAAAAAAAAGTGAAGCTTAAAATGCTATGGACAAATAAAAACATGTTTGCAACGGACGAAATTAGTTTTACAGTGACTAACATACTAAGATTCATTTCATACAATAGAAAGCTAGCTTGATTGAGGTTACAAACACCGAAATGGAAATTAAACCAAGGGCATGAATTAAAAAGTATAGATCTCTTCTAAATTAACCGAAAGATGGTTCGATTATTGGTAGCTAGTCTCTCTATCTCACTGTTATGGCAAAATCATAGGGCAATTCGAGATGGAGAATGGCTCAGTTATTCATTCCATTTATTGCAGGTCTAATGGTAAGTAAAATTCTTCTTTAGTTCTTTAATTCTTTCCACTATATATAACTGATTCCTTACATGTAAGAGATCTGGAAAATTTGAGTTTAAAATTCTTGAAAAAAAACGATATTCAACCCACTCCACTGTATAGTAGGCGTTGGTTTGATATAATTTATATACAGCCCCCCTGTTATGATTTGAGATATAGCCTAGTAGCATAAAATTCGTAGCCATTTTTGCTAATAACGGTTGGTGTTTTTATTATTATGCAGCAACACTTTCAAAATATGCCTTTAGATGCTGATTTCGTCGCAAAATTGCTGTACGAAGCTTTGTTTTCTTTCTGGATCTGCCACCCAAAAACCTTGTTTGTGAGCCACCTGAGACGTCATAAGGCGCACATATCAAGAATAGAAAGGCCGGGATGATAATATACTCATTATCACTGCCATCTGGTGTTGTTGATGCATACGTTAATATTATTGCACAACCAGCAACTTTGTGTCAGCGCCTCCTTGGTGCCTTCATCTCCACCCAGCCAGAACCCTCCACAAGTGTCCACTACTGTACGTGGCAGTTTATGTCAGATGCCTAAAAACATATAAATTAGTTTGAATACTGAAGTGATCAAGACAAATGTTCTCAATGCTTAATAATTATAATCAAATTAGCACCAACTTGATGATATATTTATTAGACAAATAGGAGATGGTTCTCAAATGAGTTTCTGGAATGATACTTGGCTCGGCAATAGTAATTTCAAAAGCTTGTCTCCAAGGTTATACGCGCTCGAAGAAAACCGGGGCTGTTTGGTTAGAGATATATGCGGAATGACTAATGGGCTGCAAACATACTCTTTTAATTGGCGTAGGCCTATTAGGAATGGCCCTGAATATTTCCAGCTTGATAAGCTTTTGGCTCTGCTACGTGACTATATTCCAGAATTGAGAACTGATTCATGGGTTTGTACCATAAACACCTCAAAACTCTTTTCTGTCTCCTCAATGAGGAAAATTCTTGAAGGCTCTTTTCTCCCATGGCAAACAAACACAATTAGTTGGAATAAAATTGCTCCAATCAAGGTAAATATAAACTTTTGGAGGCTTTTTTTGGACCCCCTTCAAACTCGCTGCAATCTAGACATTCGCGGGGTTGATCTCCACTCGACAAGATGCCCAATCTGTGATGGCGCATTAGAAACAACCCACCATCTTTTTATTGAATGTCCTATTGCAACTCACTTATGGACCATGATCACGACTTGGTGGGGTTTGAGAGAACACCCGAAGAACCTCCCTGATCTTCTTCTTTGGGCTCAAACGGCACAAATTCATAGCGATATTAAGCCTTGTTTCGACTTGGTGATCCGAACAACGACATGGGTACTATGGAGATTCAGAAATCGTGTTTGTTTTGACTTGAAGCCTCCGAGAAAAGACTTGGTGAAGAAATTAAGGTGTTATCACATTCTTGGTTAACTCGTTGTCATGGATCTCTTAAACCTAAATGGTTAGATTGGATTTGTGATCCATTAAATTGTTGTATGATGTTAATGTATTTCTTTATTCTAGCTTCTTGCTAGTTGTTTCTTTAATGAATATAGCCGTTCAAAAAAAAAATAGCACCAACTTGAAAACATAGAGTACAACTAGGGAAAAAAAGATCAATACAAGATATGAACAGAGCCGACCATCAAAAAGTTAACACAACTACCATATAAAACAAATTTGTATGTAACAATCTTCATTACATATCCTATACTTGTTCTTAATTTGCATAAATAAGTTCCTTCGCTATCACAAAACATTATAACAATGATCGTATCACTATGAAAAATGGTGCTGTATGTGGAATTCTTGTAGTAAGACATATGAAGTATTTTGCAGCGTTGTTTTTTCTTCTTGATCAGTTTTCTTACCACTCAACTTTGGGTCACAATATCAATCTTCTGAAAGGTGTCTAAAGGATCAAGATTATTCGATATATCAATCCTTCTCTTCTTCCTTATAACATCCGAGTTGATTAATATGATCCGTAGAAGTTTCAACATAAAGTATGCGCAAATTAGCATATAACCAAAAGATAATGGATATGGTTGTCATAATATATTCATCTGGTTCTTGTATTTTTTTACAACATGTTTAATTTCTTGGCCAAACTCTTGTGTTGGGGCTGTTTACAAGTTTAGGTGCAGATGCAAGGATTTTAGAACACCTGATTCTGACACCTGAAATGTACGATCACCTGATGCCTACATCCCATGAATGCAATTCCCCATCCGCTCATGCTATTAGCCCTTTCGGGTAACCTTCATATGTTCACCCAAACATTTTTCACTTTCATAGCTAAGCAATCTGCAGCATATAACTCATTAGCCACTACTGCAAGTAGTGGTGGAGCCATTGAACCCCTACCACCTCCAGGCAAGATATTACGAAAGTGTTGCAGCATGACAACATGTAGCCTGAAAATTTAAACGAGATTATAAAAACAAAACAAAATAGTGTAAACAAAACTGGGCTGAGCTATTCAAACACGAAGCCTGGTTCTGATCCAGTCATGTCCGGGCCGAAAACTGAGCAAAGCCCAGCCAGATGTAGTTCTCTTTTAAGATTATAAATACTGTTTATTAAATGAAGTTTTAAGTTCTTTGAACATCTTTAAGCTCTTTTATGATAACTTCAATCGTTTAAGACCTTCACATACTTGTAAAGTCTGGTCATTTTAGTTTGCCATATATTGAATTGATCATCAAAATCAAATATATTAGCCAACAGTACCGCTAGTTTACAAGCCCATCGGTATAAATTAATCTAGTGCTAATTGAGCTTAAGAAAAATGGGATCACCTTCACTGACATCCATTCCGACTCTGGCTACTTTGAAGCTGCATCATCTCCAACAGCAGCAATGGCCTCTCCCCATCTTTTTTTTATGTTCAAAAGCTAGCTCAATTAACATCTTAAACATATGATTGTATTTAATAATATTCATAACATCCTAAAGTAGTTTTTAATGAGATACACATGTAAATAAACTTTTAATTTTTTTTTTTTTTTTTGAAGTAACAAAAGATTTACTCGTGATGACCTGAATTGTAGCATAAATATTCATAAAATTTTTAATTTTTCTTAAAAAACAAATAAAATATTTTACCCATGATCGAAAAACATGATGACTTTACTTATAGAATACATCTAAACATATAACACTAAACAGATGCAAAATCTAAAATAGCTAGATAGCAAGGTACAGATGGGTTATACCGTGTGCGTGCGTAGCTCGAAATTCTATGAACAATGATCATGTTGCGACCCCATCCACTGCCCAAACATTAGATCAATCAAAAATTTCAGAAATGATATACAACAGAATTCAGGCATAAAAAAAAAAAAAAAAAAAAAAAAAAAAAAACATGTTGAAAAAATCAACCTCCAATCAATAGATTGTAGATCTATTTCTAAACACAATCAAATAACTAAAGTATGAAAATTACTTACTTTGGATTGGAGGCATATGGGACTACGCCTCGATTGGGAAAAAATATATTAGTCATTGAAGCCACAAATAGGACTGAAAGAAGATTCGCTTCATATAAATAGGTAAACCCTAACTTATCTGAGTGTTGCCCTCATCTCAATGTTTCAGTAACCTCCCCTTAAGAATATACATACTTTCACATGCATCCCAATAGTTTTAAATACGAAATATGAAACATTTTATGCTATGAGGTTACTAAAATAAACATTTATAAACAATATATTTGTTTATTGACCGGAGTTCAAGTCCCCAAGAAAAAAACATGTAAATCTAAAATCACTAAACCATCCACACCCACTGTATCCACAAAAAACACCTCAACTGAATTACCAATATAGAAAGATGTAACAACAGGCTCATAAACTCCACCAATCCAGAAGACAACAGTGAGAATGAAGTGACAAAAACAATTGTAGTGGATACCATTATTGGTTATAACTTGGAAGGCCATGAACTTGAAGTAAGTGACATCCTCGGTGATAATTGTCATGTTATCCAATGAATGTCGTTTCAATAAATGCAAATGGAGTTGGTAGTGCTCCTAAGAAAAAATGGGTAAGGAAACTTTGTTTTGACAATCGGGTTAGTTTTATTGGCATTCAAGAGGGAAAATCGAATACTGAGAATTGCTCTTTTATTCCTTCTCTATGGGGCAATGCCAATCCTTCTCTATGGGGCAATTCCAACTGTGACTTCACAGTTAAAAAATCACAAGGCAACTCGGGTGGTATAATTGGCATTTGGAATGCCTCAATGTTTCGAAAAGATAGGACAATTGTTGATGAAGATGGGTTTCTTGCAATTTATGGAGAATGGTCCAACATGGGTATTGCTTGCCTCATGATCATAGTGTATGCCCCACAAGACATTTCCAAAAAGTGTTTACTTTGGAATAGGCTTTGCAACCTGATACTTAGCTTCCATGCTATGGTCATTGTGCTCGGGGACTTCAATGAGGTACGTAACGAAAATGAAATATTGGGTACTTTATTTTGCAAAAAGGGTGCTTCTCTTTTTAATAACTTTATTACCAACTCTAATTTGGTCGATCTTCCTATGGGTGGTAGAAAGTTCACTCGAATGAACAAATTTGGTACTAACTTGAGTAAGATTGACCGTATTTTTGTCTATCAATATATTTCTAAATGGCCCAATTCTCAAATCATTGCCCTTCCTCGTGAACTTTCGGATCATTGCCCATTAATCTTAAAATCACACTCTTTGGACTATGGCCCTATTCCTTTTAAATTCTTTAACTCTTGGTTACTCAATGGTGATTTCGCCTCTATTGTCTCACAAGGCTGGTCTGATCCTCATAATTCAAACCACATTCCAAACATCACCTTGCATCATCCATTGTCTTAAAGTGTAAAATTCAACACCTCAAAACTTGCATCAAAACGTGGAGGTCAAAGTCAGGCTCTAAAAAAGAAAATCTGATCCTTGAGTTGAAAGATAAAAAAATTTCTCTTGATTTAAAAGCCAAAAATGGGGGACTGTATGTGACTGATATTGAGAATCGTCTTTCTCTTATGAAACAACTTGATGATTTTTAACATTTGCTTAGACTTGATCTCTTGCAAAAAGCAAAGAAGAAATGGGCCATTGAAGGTGACGAGAATTCTATTTTTTTTCATGGGATTGTCAATAATAAGTTCCCTCGCTCTAGAACTAACGGTATCTTTATTAATTGCCAATGGGTGACGAATCTCCCACTTGTAACCGATCATATCCACAATTTTCATAAATCAAAATTCCAGAACACCTCAACCTTACGACCTTGGTTCACTATTAGTCTTTTTAAAACCCTTTGTGCTTTTGAATCTTCACTACTTGATGCCCCTTTTACTTCCATCGAAGTAAAGAAATGCGGTTTGGGATTCAGGTAGTAGCAAAGCCCCGGGGCCCGAAAGGTTTACTTTCAAGTTCATCAAAAAGTATTGGGATACCATTGGTTCAGATTTCATTGATATGGTTAAACGATTTGAAATTGATAGCTTTATCCCGAGAGGTTGTAACTCATCTTTTGTGGCTTTGGTTCCAAAAATAAATGATCCTCTTCACATAAAAGATTATCGGCCTATTAGTCTCATTGGTTGTCAATACAAGGTCATTGCTAAGATCCTTGCTGATATACTTCAACAAGTTGTTCATTCAATGGTTAGTGATGTACAAACGGCGTATGTCGAAGGTAGAAAAATAATTGATGGGCCGCTAATTGTAAATGAAGTCATCTCATGGGCTTCAAAAAAGAGAGAACGTCTTTTCATTTTAAAGGTTGACTTTGAAAAGGCTTTTGACTCTCTTGATTGGAAGTTTTTGGATCATATAATGGAACAAATGGGTTTTAGTTGCAAATGGAGAATGTAGATTCATGGTTGCCTTAATTCGGCTTATGCTTCGGTCCTCGTTAATGGTTCCCCCACCAAAGAATTTAAGATTGAAAAATGGCTAAGACAAGGTGATCCCCTCTCTCCTTTTCTCTTTATCATTGTGGTGGAAGCATTACATATTACACTACACGAGGCAAAATCAAGAAACATCTTTAATGGAGTCAAAATGGGCCAAAACAAAATTGATATTTCACATCTCCAATTTGTGGATGACGCTCTTATCATGGGTGAATGGTCTATTGATAACGCCAGAAACCTTTGTTGAATCTTAAATGCTATCATTTGGCTTCCGGTTTGAAAATAAACATCTCCAAAATCAATTTTTTTGGTATTGGTGTCTCCCATAGTGAAACCCAACACTTTGCTTCCATATTGAGTTGCCAACCATCCACCCTCCCTTGCACTTATCTTGGCCTTCCTATTGGAGCCAATATGAAAAATGCCCGCAATTGGGAACCAATAATTGAGAAATTTCATAATAAGCTCTCCTCTTGGAAAGCTATAAATCTCTCTTATGGTGGGAGACTTAAACTTATTAAATCGGTGCTTGGGGCCCTTGGTGTCTACTTCTTTTCTCTCTTTAAAGCCCCTAAAGGCGTGCTTTCATACCTTGAAAAGTTGAGGCGTAACTTCATTTGGGGAGGCATTTTTAATTCAAATAAAATGACTTGGATAGCATGGAAAAAGGTTTGTTCACCCCCTAAGTGTAGTGGTTTTGGTATTTGTAGCCTTTGTGCTTGTAACTCAGCGATGTTGACAAAGTGGAGGTGGAGGTTTCTTCATGAGTCCAACACCTTATGGGAAAATGTTATCACCTCAATTCATGGTGAAAAAGGAGGTTTGTTTTCAAGAAATAATCCAACAACTTCAAGCGGCCACTGGAATGCAATTAGCACCTTAAGTAAGCCACTTTTGTAACACCCCCAATTCATGGTTGCAGCGGAATTCAAACTGGGTGTTACTCGACGGCACAATAGTCACAATAATAGAAAACGAACTCCAATTGAGTCGTTTTAAAAGATTTATCATTCAAATTGTATAAATATCAGAGATTACAAAATGAGGTCCCAAATGGTTCCATGTTTATAGTTTACATTAAATGAGTTTCGAATGATAATAAAATTTATAGCCCTCTTGAATATCCGTGCCCCTTCCGTGCCATCCTTGTTCATTATGAACCTGAAAATACATGCTAAAGTGTCAACACGAGGTTGGTGAGTTCATAGAGTTTAGTGACAAAATGTAATGTAAAACATTTGAATGATGATTTTCCAGCAAAGGCATCGTAAATCCACTCAGTTGCAAGTCCCGCCATAAGAGACTTGTAACCTGTGTGTTCACAACCCACTGCCAAATATGATCTGGTTTATGTGAACAAAGGTAAAACTTGTATCTAGATTCAAAGATAAATGTAGCAATACCGTTATATAAACAATCTTTACAATGATGCCATATAAATAATGATGACAATGAAGTGGAAGCCATAATACTACGCTTTGTTGAATACTAGTGCAACGGGAAGGCAATGAAGTATGTAACATGTAAACACATAAGGCATTTGAGTAAGCCACAAACATTGAGTAAGGCAATTGGTGTTTAAGCAAACAAGTAGCATGTTCAAGTAAAACAAGTATTGCATTTATGTAAAAACGAGCATGTATTCTCCCCCAAAGAGTTGGTAAAACAACTAAAAGAGTAGGGGCTATGACTCACCTTAAGTTATGTAGCAAGTAGTGAATATGATGGTCGAATCGCGAAGGTTTTTACGAGCAACCTATAATAATCGTTGCAACTTAGGTTTGGAATAATGTCTAAGGAAACATAAACATGCCAATATATGTATGTCTTGCACTTAGTCCATGATGTGGTATGATGTATAGTGTAAGTCTTTGAAAGAAATGATTCATGAAACAAGTATGTTTATATATCGTTTACTAGTGTTCGGGCCGACATAATTCAGAAGTCATGTTAGTAAGCGTTCGAGGAGCCAGGACACTTTAATTCGTAAATCCACAACTCATCTCGACGGCTTACATAATGAACTCCTCACATGAGGCTCCCTACTATTGTAGTAGTTGATAAGGTATATAGATATAAGTTTTGATCCGAAAAGTTACATGTCCGATATTTGAATAAACTTAGGAAAGTTTATTAGTACATGAAGATTGTTATTAGGGGTAGTTTCATACGTTTTGTATGACCATTTTCTCTTTGTAATATCTCATGGTTCCTTTTTAAGTGAAGTAGATCAAAATTGCTTGTTCAAATTATCGCCAATTCCTCTAGTTCATGTATTTGCCTTGGTAAGTTTATATGGTCGTTAGCTCATGTTTTTGCCTTGGTATGTTGATATGGTCATTTAGTCATGGTCTTGCCATGACCTTTGGTCATTGTTCCATGGTCTTGAGACTCAACCTTGACTCTAGCCATGGTTGTGGTCTTGAATCTAGGTCATAAGACCTCTTGGTCTTTATAAACCATAACCTTTATATAATGACTTTGGTCTAAAAATTGGCTGTTAAGAATTTGAAGAAATTATCACTCGGAAAGCGTTTTCAAGGCTCGAGCTTCTTTAATCCTGAACGAAAACGTCGTTCCGGACAACTTTCGTGTTTTAACTTTTTGATGAATCGGAGCAGAAGGGTGACTTTAAAAAAGTCAGAATGCAAAACAGTATGGTCTAGGCAGTTTTGCCGTTTTGGTTTCGCTAACTTCTTATGGCCATAACTTTTGACTCGTATACTCGTTTTAGATGGTTCAAATTGCTATGATTTTCTTGTTATGTCCTCTACTGTAATATGTAATGATCCAATATCATAGTTATACTATTTTGGTCGTGGTTCTCCAAGAAAGTCACTAGTTTACTTGTTTGAATAACATAAGTTACATATATGTATCAATACTTGTTTTACCCATTTTTGTACATCATGGACATGATCACAAGACAAAATATAGCATGAATGATATGTAAATAACATGAATATGATATTTTGCAAGAAGTATGTTAGGGTTTGGCTTACAACTTTTGGCTTTCAAATAAAGAAAGGAAGTTAACTAGTAAGGATAGGACATTGATAGACTTTAGCTTCAACCCACTTCACTTCATGCAACCTTTCTACTCTTGTAATCTTGAAAGATAGATGATGAAGGTTGAGGTGACTTGAGTAGATTCAAACTCAAGAGAAATCACCAAGTATATGAGGTTATGGAAGTGTTTTGATGAATCAAAACCTAACTAGGGTTTCTATCTTGAACTTGCTCTTGAATCTTGCTTGAATTTAGAAGGAAATAAGCTAAGTATGGAGTGTTGTGGTGTGTGTGGTGTGGCGTACAAATGAAGGGGAGGAGGGGCTATTTATATGGCCTTGAGGAGGTTAGGAAACAACTAGGAAATTACCAAAACTTGGTCACCAAGTTCAACACTTGTCATGATCTAAGGATCAATGGTCAAGATCAAGCCACAAGTGTGAATCCCCCCCCCCTAGAGGCGGTTTTTCAAGCCTTGGGGAGGAAGTGTTGGACTTTGTTGATATTATCCAAGATACTTGGTTAGTTTTGACTCCGGGAAATGCCAACCGTAAATGATTAAGCCACGAAACGTAAAACCAGGTGTCGTAAAATTATGGAATTTGAAAGTTTTAATAAACATGCCCATATGTTCCATAATAAAATATAAAATGAGTGGTAGGTTCCATTTGGGTGGTAAAACCCTGCTAAAACTGGAAACACGGGTCTAAAACGCGTAATACGTAAAATGTACGAATATTACGTAAAATTGAGAAAAGTAAAATATTACTTTTCTAATAGGATAAAAATGATTTAAAAATACTTATAATGTCTAGACTGGGCTCAGTCTAGTGTCGGTTGGTATTAAATGTCTTTTAGACATCAAACCGTAAGCCTAAAAATCAAGGAATGACTTATAAAATCAATGATTGATTTTTGGTCAATGGAGGAGGGAAAAATATGTTGACTTTTTCTAATAAGTTGAAAACTCAAATAGTCTTAGAAATGCGGTGCTGGTATAGGCTAAGGTTACGGCTGAGTAAAAACGCTTAAAACTGAAAATTCCAGTTTTTCACGGCCTAGGTTTATTCTGGTCATATTTTTCTCAGTCATGATTTATTCTCAAATAAATCATGAGTGTGTCAAACATTTTTCTGATGTGGGGTCACCTGACGGGGTCGAGTTTCGTTGTGCGTAGAATTTTTGAATGACGTTTTACCCTAAAACGTGTAATTCCTTAATAACTTTCACGAAAATGAGCTTATGAAGGTCAAACTTTTAATTTGTCATGGAAATGATTTACCACTCGAGGCTAAGAAACAAAAATCAAGTTTCGGGAAAATTTCGGAAAAAAAATGAATAGTAAAAGTGAATAGTGAAAATTTCCGGGAATAGTAATTAACCTGAAATTGCGAATTGTTACAGTCTCTACCCCTTACGGGAACTTCGTCCCGAAGTTTAGTTTATGTCATGGTTTGAAGCGATGTCGGTGAAAAGATAGGATTTCTTGTGGCGAATATAATGTAGGTATCATGCCATACCTGTGCAATGTAATGTAGGTATCATGCCATACCCGAGCAATGTAATGTAGGTATCATGCCATACCCGAGCAATGTAATGTAGGTATCAAGCCATACCCGAGCAATGTAATGTAGGTATCATGCCATACCCGAGCAATGTAATGTAGGTATCAAGCCATACCCGAGCAATGTAATGTAGGTATCAAGCCATACCCGAGCAATGTAATGTAGGTATCAAGCCATACCCGATCAATGTAATGTAGGTATCATGCCATACCCGAGCAATGTAATGTAATGTAAGTTGACTTCATACTTATGTTATTTTGGATACAAATAAGCCCACTTGTTTATAATTCTTTATTTACATAGAGAGGCATCCCAAACAATGTAAATAGAGGAATATAAACTTATGGTTCGGTGATTTACAATTTCTTTATTTAAATGAAAAGGCATCCCAATCCATTCAAATAATTACAAATCATCCTACTTAAGAATTCCCAACACAACATTCATACTTAGCCGGTGAGTTACAAGGTAGTGTATTATGAGATGATATTGGTATTCCAAAAGTATGAAATGAATATTCATACTCATCTTTGGAGATGGAGAGTAAGATACTCGGGGGAAATTGACGTAGTGTTCAAAATAGTTGGTGAGTAGAAAGTTGTGAAATAAGCATGATTTTTTATGGGGAAATGATAGAATAAATACGTTGGAGGTTTGAATCATAATACATGATAGCATAAAGCAAGAGTTTTATTCATAAAATGTTGATTGATTACAAGATTGAAACTTATTACAAGTTTCTTCAAAATCTACTAACTGATACTTTCAGTTTAGTAATTACAACGTTTTTACTATCATTTCATAACATTTACTAACTGAGTCTAATCAGTTAGTAGTACAAAAGACAACTAGTATCATCACACTAGTCTATTGCAGGTTAGAAGATCCAAGTAGCTCTGATTGATCGGCAACTTCTTGGTTTAGTGTGTCATAGAGGTACGAGTCTATGAAGTTTGAGAGGCTGTAGTTTCCATGCTGATTTTCTTGTTGGATCAATGGTGGTCGTGATACGATCCATAATGAGTGATCCAAATTATCACCTGTAGGGATATTAAAGGGAAGTGATAGTGGTGGTGGTAATGGCGCTAGTATATATTCATACTCATTATCCTCCTTGGAGTCTGCCTCAACCGAATTTTGTCCAAAATAATTAGAAGTATTTGACGCAAAATTAGTTGGTATTGGTTCCTCCTCTTCTTCGTCGGTTGAATCTTCGAAAGGTTCTTCTTCGTCATCAGAAGCGAAGGCATTCACGAAGTCAAATCCGAACTCGGGTGAAGGTGGTAAGACTTGGAAGTTATTAGGTAGAGTGGGCACATAATCGGGAGAAGTGGGTACGCACATGATTTCTTTTAGAAGAAATACCATGTTAAAACAATTCAAATGTTTATGGGAAGTGCTCAAGATGTGACAAGTGTGTATATATCAATATACTAATATGTTCATGTAGTATAAAATGCTTACGGGGAATTGCTCAATTATGCTAAAGGTACATATATCAATATGCAATTATGTTTATGTAGCACAAAAATGTCTATGGGGAAATGCTCAAAATGGGTATATATATCAATATACTAATATGTTTGTGTAGCCTAACATGCTTACAGGAAAATGCTCAAATGTGCTAAGGGTACATATATTCATATGCTAACATGTTTGGGTAGTATAAAATGCTTAATAAGTCCATAATCGTCTGGAGGATGGAAGACACGGAGAGCGGAAGGCTATAAAATGTTTTTGCTTGTAAGTGTAGTTATAGTTTAGGTCTCCATTAGACCCGTTTCCCTATAACCATGGCTCTGATACCAATCTGTAACACCCCCAATTCATGGTTGCAGCGGAATTCAAACTGGGTGTTACTCGACGGCACAATAGTCACAATAATAGAAAACGAACTCCAATTGAGTCGTTTTAAAAGATTTATCATTCAAATTGTATAAATATCAGAGATTACAAAATGAGGTCCCAAATGGTTCCATGTTTACAGTTTACATTAAATGAGTTTCGAATGATAATAAAATTTATAGCCCTCTTGAATATCCGTGCCCCTTCCGTGCCATCCTTGTTCATTATGAACCTGAAAATACATGCTAAAGTGTCAACACGAGGTTGGTGAGTTCATAGAGTTTAGTGACAAAATGTAATGTAAAACATTTGAATGATGATTTTCCAGCAAAGGCATCGTAAATCCACTCAGTTGCAAGTCCCGCCATAAGAGACTTGTAACCTGTGTGTTCACAACCCACTGCCAAATATGATCTGGTTTATGTGAACAAAGGTAAAACTTGTATCTAGATTCAAAGATAAATGTAGCAATACCGTTATATAAACAATCTTTACAATGATGCCATATAAATAATGATGACAATGAAGTGGAAGCCATAATACTACGCTTTGTTGAATACTAGTGCAACGGGAAGGCAATGAAGTATGTAACATGTAAACACATAAGGCATTTGAGTAAGCCACAAACATTGAGTAAGGCAATTGGTGTTTAAGCAAAAAAGTAGCATGTTCAAGTAAAACAAGTATTGCATTTATGTAAAAACGAGCATGTATTCTCCCCCAAAGAGTTGGTAAAACAACTAAAAGAGTAGGGGCTATGACTCACCTTAAGTTATATAGCAAGTAGTGAATATGATGGTCGAATCGCGAAGGTTTTTACGAGCAACCTATAATAACCGTTGCAACTTAGGTTTGGAATAATGTCTAAGGAAACATAAACATGCCAATATATGTATGTCTTGCACTTAGTCCATGATGTGGTATGATGTATAGTGTAAGTCTTTGAAAGAAATGATTCATGAAACAAGTATGTTTATATATCGTTTACTACCGTTCGGGCCGACATAATTCAGAAGTCATGTTAGTAAGCGTTCGAGGAGCCAGGACACTTTAATTCGTAAATCCACAACTCATCTCGACGGCTTACATAATGAACTCCTCACATGAGGCTCCCTACCATTGTAGTTGTTGATAAGGTATATAGATATAAGTTTTGATCCGAAAAGTTACATGTCCGATATTTGAATAAACTTAGGAAAGTTTATTTGTAGATGAAGATTGTTATTAGGGGTAGTTTCATAAGTTTTGTATGACCATTTTCTCTTTGTAATATCTCATGGTTCCTTTTTAAGTGAAGTAGATCCAAATTGTTTGTTCAAATTATCGCCAATTCCTCTAGTTCATGTATTTGCCTTGGTAAGTTTATATGGTCGTTAGCTCATGTTTTTGCCTTGGTATGTTGATATGGTCATTTAGTCATGGCCTTGCCATGACCTTTGGTCATTGTTCCATGGTCTTGAGACTCAACCTTGACTCTAGCCATGGTTGTGGTCTTGAATCTAGGTAATAAGACCTCTTGGTCTTTATAAACCATAACCTTTATATAATGACTTTGGTCTAAAAATGGGCTGTTAAGAATTTGAAGAAATTATCACTCGGAAAGCGTTTTCAAGGCTCGAGCTTCTTTGCTCCTCAACGAAAACGTCGTTCCGGACAACTTTCGTGTTTTAACTTTTTGATGAATCGGAGCAGAAGGGTGACTTTCAAAAAGTCAGAATGCAAAACAGTATGGTCTAGGCAGTTTTGCCGTTTTGGTTTCGCTAACTTCTTATGGCCATAACTTTTGACTCGTATACTCGTTTTAGATGGTTCAAATTGCTATGATTTCCTTGTTATGTCCTCTACTGTAATATGTAATGATCCAATATCATAGTTATACTATTTTGGTCGTGGTTCTCCAAGAAAGTCACTAGTTTACTTGTTTGAATAACATAAGTTACATATATGTATCAATACTTGTTTTACCCATTTTTGTACATCATGGACATGATCACAAGACAAAATATAGCATGAATGATATGTAAATAACATGAATATGATATTTAGCAAGAAGTATGTTAGGGTTTGGCTTACAACTTTTGGCTTTCAAATAAAGAAAGGAAGTTAACTAGTAAGGATAGGACATTGATAGACTTTAGCTTCAACCCACTTCACTTCATGCAACCTTTCTACTCTTGTAATCTTGAAAGATAGATGATGAAGGTTGAGGTGACTTGAGTAGATTCAAACTCAAGAGAAATCACCAAGTATATGAGGTTATGGAAGTGTTTTGATGAATCAAAACCTAACTAGGATTTCTATCTTGAACTTGCTCTTGAATCTTGCTTGAATTTAGAAGGAAATAAGCTAAGTATGGAGTGTTGTGGTGTGTGTGGTGTGGCGTACAAATGAAGGGGAGGAGGGGCTATTTATATGGCCTTGAGGAGGTTAGGAAACAACTAGGAAATTACCAAAACTTGGTCACCAAGTTCAACACTTGTCATGATCTAAGGATCAATGGTCAAGATCAAGCCACAAGTGTGAGTCCCCCACCCCTAGAGGCGGTTTGTCAAGCCTTGGGGAGGAAGTGTTGGACTTTGTTGATATTATCCAAGATACTTGGTTAGTTTTGACTCCGGGAAATGCCAACCGTAAATGATTAAGCCACGAAACGTAAAACCGGGTGTCGTAAAATTATGGAATTTGAAAGTTTTGATAAACATGCCCATATGTTCTATAATAAAATATAAAATGAGTGGTAGGTTCCATTTGGGTGGTAAAACCCTGCTAAAACTGGAAACACGGGTCTAAAACGCGTAATACGTAAAATGTACGAATATTGCGTAAAATTGAGAAAAGTAAAATGTTACTTTTCTAATAGGATAAAAATGATTTAAAAAGACTTATAATGTCTAGACTGGGCTCAGTCTAGTGTCGGTTGGTATTAAATGTCTTTTAGACATCAAACCGTAAGCCTAAAAATCAAGGAATGACTTATAAAATCAAGGATTGATTTTTGGTCAATGGAGGAGGGAAAAATATGTTGACTTTTTCTAATAAGTTGAAAACTCAAATAGTCTTAGAAATGCGGTGCAGGTATAGGCTAAGGTTACGGCTGAGTTAAAACGCTTAAAACTGAAAATTCCAGTTTTTCACGGCCGAGGTTTATTCTGGTCATATTTTTCTCAGTCATGATTTATTCTTAAATTAATCATGAGTGTGTCAAACATTTTTCTGATGTGGGGTCACCTGACGGGGTCGAGTTTCGTTGTGCGTAGAATTTTTGAATGACGTTTTACCCTAAAACGTGTAATTCCTTAATAACTTTCACGAAAATGAGCTTATGAAGGTCAAACTTTTAATCTGTCATGGAAATGATTTACCACTCGAGGCTAAGAAACAAAAATCAAGTTTCGGGAAAATTTCGGAAAAAAAATGAATAGTGAAAATTTCCAGAAATAGTAATTAACCTGAAATTGCGAATTGTTACAACTTTCACAGATAAACATCAACTTACAATCAATTTTTTGTGAAAAAGGTTGGAAATGGGATGTCTACTATTTTTTGGAAGGATGTTTGAAGCTACAATAGGTCCATTATATTATTTCTTTTGTTTTTGTGTTTTTTTCTTTTATTGTGTAATCTCTAATTTCTGTAGTTTTAAATTTGGTATTTGTAGGTGAAGAAAATGAAGAAATTTGAGGAGAAGGCCAATATTATCCATTGTGCATTGGCTAAAGGTTTGTCTTGATCCATCTTAATTCACTTTAGATATAGACCATCATTTCTTCTAAAAGGCATAACTGAAAATAAATAGCTATAGTTAATTAGATAAGCACTATCAAGTAAGTGATGTAAACACCCCTTTAAAGTAACTTTTATATAGTGTTTAATACACACCGATTGTGATTAAATTCTGATTTTATAAGTTCATTCAAGTCTCCATATAAATCCCTATTAGTGTGTGATAGATGTATGTTGATGTCGTAATTACTAGAAAGTGAAAACTTATAACTCTGGAGAGAAACAAATGAAAGTTATTTCTTTCGGAGTTATGCTTGTTGCTTAATGACATGATATAATAATGTATGTCCCCATATAATTAAAATGAGGCAAATGTTATCAGCTTCATTATTTGAAATTGGGTTCTCAAAGAATAATGTAAAGAAACCATGTTAATTGTAATAAAAAAAAAAAAACATCAAAGGTAAATATATTGGACTTACTTAAACATGTCTATCATGTATATTTTATAACCACAATGAAAGAGAATATACAACAAACTTGATCATAAATATAATCAAGCATCAATAATCATATGAAACACTTTCAATATAGATCAGTTTTTATAGTTTATGTGTCTTATATAAAACGCATAATTGGTTTCAGATTAATTATGATATTTACGAGGTGTTTGTAATGGATTACTAAAAATGTTAATTTGTTTATTTCACTTCCAACTTGCTCGGATAAGCAGTTTGGATTAAACAATCTCAGACACCTTATAAATTTTTAGTATGTTACAGAAATGTAGAATGGTAGAATTAGAGAGTTTTGTATTGGCTTCACTACTACAAATATGGGAATAGAGCCCCCTCTATAGGGCCCTCTTAATATGAAAACCAGGTTCTATAAGGGCTTCCGTAAAAAACAAAAGCATAAAGCCCGGTTATGAATTGAAAAAACCGGGATCTAATTGGGCCACAAAATAGAGCCCTGTTTTATTAATAAAAAGCGGCTTTATTTGTTTCAATTTTTATCTTTGAGCGGGATTTCTCCCCCCTCTTTTTTTCACTTTACTTCATTCAATTTTTCCCTTTTGACCGGGATTTCTCCCCCTTCTTTTTTCACTTTACTTTCATCTTTCTTTTCACCTAACATTCAATTTTTCTCTAACAATTAATTTAATAACCAGGTTTTAATGATTCAACTTAATCATAAAGTTTAATGATTCAATTTAATAACCGGGCACCTTATAAATTTTCAGTATGTTACAGAAATGTGGAATTAGAATTAGAGTTTTTGTATTGGCTTAGAGCAGGAGGTATGGCTCTTTGCCTATCCTCGCCAGTCATACGTGGACAAGCTTTTGAGCTCGCCGTTGCTCGTTGCCATACCGCATATGCCTCGCCAAAGCTCGCCACTTCCATCCTCTTCGTGCACATGACAAAGTGAAAGTCTGACAAAAAGTAAAAAGGGAACATGCTATGTTCCAACGGGTATATTACCGTTTAAAATTAAAACGTCTCCTTTTTTTTCTTTTTTTTTTCCTCATAAATTTACACAAAGTCTTTAAATAACAAAGCATTCACACACAATTTTATCACTACAATTCAACCCAAAATAAAGGCTTCTATATCTCAACTCTAAAAAACCAAGAAAATGTCTCAAAACCCGAACGAAGGAGGGTATTTCACGAACCTCCTAACTTCAAACCAATGACAATACGGGGAATCGTCAAATTCTTCTACTCCCTCATCGCAAAATTCCCCACATTCTTCATCGCCATACGGTTTGCAACCTTACAATCCGTTGGAGGTGTATGTAGGGGTGTTAACGAGTCGAGCTTTTACAACTGTTGAGTTTACAACTGTTTTTGCCGCTAATCACTCACGCGTTGCAGTGGAGTTTTTTGGTTTCATCTTCCAAATGCACCAAATAAGAAATAACATCATCTTGACAGCGACCAACAATACTACAATGATGATCCACCAAACCAATTACTCAGGTGCATTAAAATTAAGAGAATTACATAACTTTCCTAAAAAGATAATTAAACTGTACATAACCAAAGTCAATCAGGTATATAAATTTTGCCTTTTTTGTATCAGTTTAAACAACCCAGAATTTACTAACTACGCTTTGCAACACGCATTCAATTGAAACATAAAATACAAATTTGTTCCAACGCATATTCCAGATTGTCTTTTCGTATATAGCTCAATACTTGTTATATAACCACATAACCCAAAATATAATGTTTAAATCCAGAAACCAACCTATCTGAATTTAGAGGCCCACCATATATTCCCCTTTATCTTCCCAGCTGATCTCTCACTAATTCAACCTGAGCTAAAAGATTCATTAATACTATTTGGAAGAAAATCGAAGTGACAACATAATCACAACCGTAAAGATATCCTTATATGTCAAAATGATCATATTATTAAAAGTTAAGATTACGTGCAATTTTGAGCGAATGCCTAATAAAAGTTTCAAATAGTGTTTGTATACATAAAGATAAAGTAATTACATATAAATAAAATTTAATGTGAGTAGAAAAAAAAAGATACACATGAATTTCATTGACACTACGTGGATTGTTGATACAAAAGTTAGACCACTATTGTGTAAAAATCATGATAAGGTCACTACAGCTTTTCTAAGGAGACATGAAAATGGGGGAAAGAAAACTATGTACATGTTAACGTCACCCCGAGCAGCCCATCATGACGTGCTACTACCGTTCCCAACCCGCTCATCGTGCCGCATCCATACTTCAAGATACCTGATGTTCCATTAAACATGAACCCAGATTTTACATTATTGTATCCTGGATAGCAGCGGCCAACGCATAACGAAGATGTAGAGCACCTGTCACATTAGGAAGCGGAAGAACGTACATGTGAACATCACATTTTTGTATGACTTTTTAGCTCCTTATCTTTCTTTGTTTTATATAAAGCAAACTATTAATTCGTCAAATCTTGTGTTAAACCTTTCTATCTAGGAAAATACAGCAAAAGATTGTTGCAATAAGATCCGGGACTGTTTCAGTCGTCCATTTTCGCTACACTCTAACTTCAATTGCCATGTTCATGTTGCAGGATTTATGTTTTCAAGTGTCACGATCTCTGGTGCTACTTCAATGGCTTTATCTTTAGCAGTTGTTGCCATAGTTCTGCAAATTAGTAGAGTGGGTCAGTAAATTTGAACATGCATTTATTGTATTATATATATTGTACAAAGTTATACCACGTACTGCGGTTGTTTTCTTAATTTTTATACGATGATTATAAAATGACTTATCTACCTATATCTGGCAATCCTACGGAATGGTCCCATCCTATATGTATGTCTATTTTTTAGGATACCTGTTAGCACACAGGCTGCTGATATATGTAGTGGTCAACTCTTATTATAAAAGTAACATCCTTAGTGTTGTAGCGCTTTAGGTCTGCACTATCAATAATGTCTGAAAGAGATATGTAACATCAGTAATATAACCTTGTTACCATTTATTGAATGTTATATTGGGAATCAACTATTTGATTTAATGTGAGTAAACATTTATGTGGGTAGACGTTTATAGGATAATTATGATGTATATACCTGGTTGTGCAGTATGTAGAAATGCAAAATTGAGGCATGTGTGTATGCTAAAACTTTTATCTGTCAGGGCATATAAGAAATATAAAGCTGTAAGATCTTTTTGCAAAGGAAAAAAACCTGCGCTGTTCAAATTTTGGTTAGAAAATCTTTATAGACTATGAAACTACCTAACAGATGTCATACTGTGGCAATTTCATAAGGCAACGGCGATGACAATGGAGGTTATGATGGTGGCACACATTATTGTTAATTGTCCAGCATATTGCCAATTTGAGTTTATTACTTCTCAAACTTTCCAAAATTCCAAAATGATAGGCAATAGGCAATGTCTAAAATCCATTTCAAGTGTTAGCGTTGTATTTAACCTATAGCAAAAAGGCCAAAATTGCATCTAACATACATCAAATTGTTTTCCTAATGAGAATGTTTCCTATCCATTTCAATCTAACTCTCAAACAAGGTGGAAACAACATAATTAGCAGTGGCACTGACCAACAACAACCTCAAACCACCATGGCAAGCATTCATGAACAAACTTGGAAAATTCCAAGCTCAGAAAAATACTTGACTTGTTCCCAGTCCTCCATGTCAAATGGATCTTCTATAGACACGATAGGATAGTCTGACACCCAGAAAACGTCAAAAAAGAAAGAATCACTGTCATTAAACATCATATGTAGTTGCATGAAGCATTAAACATAGTGACAAACCTACTTTGTTAACATAGTTATATACCTCTACATAGTTCCTTGTACATTTCAACCATATCTTCGCCTGACTTGAAGTTTTGTCGTAACTTATTAGCAGACCTGTAATCTAAATCACACTTTGTACCTAATACAGAGAATATAAATGTCACGTTTCAACTCATTAAAGTGATAAACATAAAAAGTTGACAAAATTGTAAGGAATGAGAAACATTACCTACGCAAAAATTAGTAGCAACAACGTCAATTGCCTCCTTTACAAGATCTAGTCCTTCTTTAAAGCTGCATAATCAGGGTCCCAACATCAACAACAGATCATTCAGAAGATCACATCGTATTAGTGAACAACATGTATGGATACATTAGGAGTAAGACCGCCATCTTCACCAACATTACATCCTGTGCACCATGTTTCTCTGTAAGAATAGCCTGCATATGAAAAGAACAGATAAATTGAGAGGTGGTGCATCGCACAATCTAGTTTTCTATTCATCAAAGCAGTTCAAACAGTAAATATCCAAAACTCACTTCCAAATTCAAAACCGAGTTCGCTTCAGTGGTCTTAAACTCAAAACTTCTGAATGTCAACATTCGTTTAGAATTATCTAATGAGACATTCAATCTATTACAAACACTCATCTTTTATAACCTTATTTCATTTTCACCATTTTAATAGGGAGTACTATTTTATGCAACAATATCAATAGTATCACTTTTTCCAGCCTAACATTCTATATCTTGGCATTCTGTATTTTGTATCTAAGAGAAATGAACCTGCTTATTCACTAACTTAACGCTAAAAGCACTTACACTCAAAAAGATAGTCACTTTAGATGCTAATCCAAACACCCCATTTATACTAATAAAGTTTTACGAATCCAAAGTGGCTCTAAAACAATGCAATAAGCAGAATAATGTACTCAAATAAGGAACGACAATCAATATACAATCCCATAACAACCCCTAATTTAGCTTCAAATATATCCATTAAATCACGTACTGTTAAGAAAAAAATTATGAAATTACTCAACAAAAATTACCTCAATATTTGGTGGTGGGGTTTCGTCGGTAGCAACACTTCCCAGCCGCGACGACTTTTTCCAGCGAAAAATCGGTGGCTACAGTGGCGACACTAACAAAAAAAACACCAAAATTGTTAATAGGCATAGATCTATAAAAAAAACCTATAGATCTACAAATAAAATCTATACGTCTATAAAAACCTTCAAAACTCATAGATCAATTAAAAAACTCAAGAATACCTCAAAACTTGAAAAACACTTTTGATGGTCATAGGTCTTGGTGATTCCCCTCGGTGGTATCGCTACTGTGGTGGTGGGATGACGGCGGTGCTACGTTGGTTTCTGTGGTCTTGGAGTCCAACGGTGGTGGCGTCAGGCGGTGGTGGCGTTTGAGTGGAGGTGTGAGTAGTGGTGTTTGAGATGAAAGGGTTTACGTGTGTGAGAGAGACTTAGTGCAAATCATGTCCAGCAATACACCCATTCATTGAAAAAGATTTGTGCCAGCCGAGGTTTTATTTTGCATTACAATTACAATAGTTTCCATTATTATGTTTTACAAGAGCATTATGGGCATTGAACAAAAATTCAGTTTTTCACTTTTCACTTGACCATTTCTCCATTATAAGTAGTTAAGATAGGTATAGAATAAGGATCAAATAAAAAATTCATAACGTGACAAATTGTGAAATAAACGTGAGAAATGCAATTAGTCATGTTAATTCATCGTTTTGATGCGTAGAAATATTTTTGTGTCGATCAATACAAACTTATATGATTCACAATAGCCATTTTAGTTTAGATTTACTAAAATTTGTAAACTGATTTGTAACACCCCCAAAATTTGGTACAGCGGAAGACTCAACAAGCTTTCGAGGTGCTACGGGGATTGGTATCCAACACAAGACATAAAACAACGAGATAAAGTAAACATAAGAAAAACACAGCCAAACAAGGTTTTAAAGTTTACATTTATCCCAAATGCATCCAAAGTCAGGCCAAAAGAAATAAACATAGATCCACAATTATTTATCAGAGTTTTAGAAAATAGATCCATAAACCAGGTGCCATAGCCAAGCCTCCAATCCAAGCATCCAAGGGCATCATTTAATTACCTGAGAAAACGCGCTAAAAGTCAGCTTTCGCTGGTGAGATCATAGGTTTAAATTCGTAACTAAATAGAGTGGACATATACGCAAAACGCTTACTAGCTAGACTAGGCCTCAATCATCCAACCAAAAGAATCCAACCAAATACTCCAACCAAATAATCCAACCAATTCTAATCAACCCTATAGGTGCACGCTATAGCCCAAATCAATCCAACCAATAGCTTACCTAGCTCAAGTCTAGGCCTCGCTCTATAATCAATCCAATAGCTTACCTAGTTCGGGACTAGGCCTCGCTCAACAACCAATCAATAGCTTGCCTAGTTCGGGACTAGGCTTCGTTCTATAACCAAATCAATAGCTTACCTAGTTCAGGACTAGGCCTCGCTCTATAACCCACCTAGTTCTATAAGCATAGCAAGTTTTAAAATAAATAAAGCGATAATAGTCCACATAAAATAATTTGCACGTTTCTCACCCCAAGTATTGAAAACATAGTTCAAGAGTAAAAAGTGGGGCTATGACTCACCTCAAGTCCAGCAATCCGCAAAATAAATCGATAGATGAAAGACGTAAAGCAAACTCAAGTAACGGCAACTACAGACTCGGCACTTCCGAACTATATCAAACTCGTTCAGAATCATTTCCTCAAAATCAAATATTCCCAATCCCGAACGTATTCCATTTAACTTTCCAAAAATATCCATTTCTCGAATTATCTTCATATAAATTTGAAGTTTGACGTTTGGTATCCATATGGGTGGAGGGTCGACACAACACAAACCAAGAAGTCACAACGAAAGAAATAATAAACCGTCTATAGGTCTAACATTAGCCCAATATATTATTTAAATAAAGCATCGAAGTTTATCAAATCCGTCGATTTGGTAATCCCCCATATTTATTTACGTAATATATCGCTCCAAGATTTATACCCAACCTAAATCACATAGCACAAAGAATACTATATGGTCAATATCGTAGTCCAATAAATTCCCTATATATATCGTCCAATTTGCCAAATTCGTCAATTTAGCCAATTCCACGAGATATATAGTAATTTATTATCCTAATACACGTACCACAACCTATGGGCGTCGTGAGATACGATGCCCATTAATCTACTCATTTTATATAGCTAAATGAACTCGATTTAACCCGTCGATTAAATAAGTTACGTAGTTATAGAAAATGGATATATTAATCGTCATATATCCGTGACAACACAAAAGTCACATAATAAAGCCCACTTGGACTTAAGTAACCACAACTCGTATAACTCGATAAGTTTTCCAAATTTATAAAAGTCATGTTTTTAATTATTACTTACCCGACGTATTAGTCCTCGACATTATTTATAGTTATTTATTTATAATAATACTCCCGACATTTATTGCACTATTCGCATAGTATAATAATTATCGTTATATTATTATAACGTTTACTCGCGATCGTTTTATTATTAATATACGCATATATATATATATATATATATATATATATATATATATATATATATATATATATATATATATATATATATATATATATATATATATATATATATATATATATATATATATATACACACGTTTATCACGTCTATATACGTATATAAACGATTATATTATCAATAATATTATTACGAGTATTATTATTAATGTTTGACTTTTGAATATTTATCGAGTCATAAGAATTTGGTCACATGTCCGAGTCATCACTCTCGGCTCATAGTCCAAGTCCAAAAATAGAAATAACCAAGTCATAATATATAATCCAACTCCGTCCAAATCAATCCCAAATCCACGTGCTACAACATTAGGGTCCGACTACGGCACCCGACTAACCTATCTCCGTCATCTAATTGACCGTCTCACAATCGATCCCCAAATCAATACTCGTCAACACAACTCCACAATATCAAAATTAATTCAATTGCCGAAACCATGAGGTTACGGCCTCAACTCCACTTCAAGTTCAAATATATAAATGAAACAATAAAAAAAAATCAAAACCAACCAACAATATAATTCGACAAGTATATACAACAACCAAATCGAATACCACTCGTACGGGTCGACCTACCAAGTCAAACCCGGGTCAATACTACACCACAAGATGTGTGGGTCCCACCCGAGACCTCTAGGGTCTCGGCTTGCTCTAGTCAAGCCAAACCAACCCAAACGACCCCTTTGGGGTGTCGGCCAAAGGTCCAAACGACAACAAGAGTCAACCATAACCAACCAAGAATCAACCAATCAACACAAATAAGATCCAAACATCCCAAATCGAGCACCAATGATCAAGAATCATCATATATCAAAAAAAAATTCGAAAATGGTACAAACCGAGAGCATTTGCTCTCCAACAAGAAAATCAACAACCCGGATACCAAACTCGTTATTTAACTCATTTTATCCAAAACCCATTTGAGTTCTCACGTTTTTAACCATAAACCCGGATGAAAACCAAAAAGTCGTGACCCATGGTCACGATTTCCACCAAAATACGAGTTGAAACTCGTCTTACCTTCAAACTCCAAGACAAAAAAATGATCAATACTTCGAAAACAAGAAAGATGGTGACAAATTTGTGGTGATTTCGAGGTGTTAGAGTGGGTTTTAGGGCGCGTATAGTATACCAAAAGATAGATCGTGACGAGATGGTTAAAATGGTGGTGTTACTTTGTATGTGGGAGTGGCGGTGTGATGGTGGTGGCTGCCGGAGTGGGTGGCGGCTAGGGTTGGTGAGGGTGAAGTGATATTAAGAGAGAGAGAGTGAAATGGGTGAGGGTGATGGTGTTTGTGTGTAAACCGACCCACAAGGACGATTTTTATGTATTACTCAAAAAATGAATTTAATAATAATAACAATAATAATTGTAATAATATTATTAAGGGTAGAGTGGGTGAAGTAACCCGGTGTAAAATACACGGACCAAACCCGAAACCTTTTAAAACAATTCAACTCTCTCGAACGAAACTCATTCCAAATAATCAAAAATCTCGCGAATACGTTCCAATAATATAAATATCCGAACCAACATTTAAAATAATTAAAATTGTTAGGTTATCTTAGTGCCGGAGTCAGTGTAGTGCCAAATAATCATCTCAAAAATAAATCACCGATAATAAACCAAACCAATCCAATAATTAAAAATCCAAATTCCATAAATAACGTACGATTTAAAATCACATTCCAACGTTTACAAATCTCATCTCAAATAAACTTTTCCAATAATCCAAAAATTATAAATTTTAAAGTAATGCGGGTTTTCAAAAAGGCTCCCTAATTTGCCAGTTGTCACATCCTCCCAGCCTCAGAAGAAACCCGTCCCGGGTTTCACTCGGAACAAACCATCTACGAAGTAAAAAGCTTCAGATATCTCTTTCGAAACTCATCCTCACGTTCCCACGTGAATTCCGGTCCATGCCGCGAATTCCAACGAACTTTGACGAGCGGAATACGACTTCTCTTAAGTCGTTTAATCTCTCTATCCAATATCTCAATCGGCTCCTCCACAAAATTCAAACTCTCATCCACACGAATATCCTTAATTGGTATAACCGGCGTTTCATCCGAAAGACATTTCTTAAAATTGCTAACATGAAACACATCATGAACTTTACTCAGTTCCTGTGGTAATTCCAACCGATAGGCCACGGGCCCAATTCTTTCCAAAATGAGAAATGGTCTAATGTAGCGGGGGTTGAGTTTCCCACGTTTCCCAAAACGTATCACACCCTTCCAAGGCGAGACTTTCAGCATCACTTTGTCTCCAACATGAAATTCTACGGGTTTACGTCTCTGATCGGCGTAACTTTTCTGTCTATCTCTAGCTGCTTGTAGTCGATCTCGAATTTGCGTCACTTTCTCAGTAGTCTCCAAAATGAGTTCAGGGCCTGTGAGTTGGCTATCTCCAACTTCAGTCCAACCAATAGGCGAACGACATTTACGACCATATAAAGTTTCAAATGGTGCAGCTTTAAGACTTGTGTGGTAGCTATTATTGTAAGAAAACTCCGCAAGGGGTAGATACTTCTCCCAGCCTTTACCAAAGTCTATTATGCATGCACGAAGCATATCCTCCAAAGTCTGAATAGGTCTCTCACTTTGACCATCGGTTTGGGGGTGATATGCAGTACTCATATCAAGTCTCGTCCCCAAAGTGGTTTGAAGTGATCGCCACAACGCTGACGTAAAACGGCTGTCGCGATCAGAAATAATCGATATCGGTAATCCATGATGAGAAGCGATCTCCTTTACATACAACCTCACAAGTTTATCAACACTATCATCTTCACTAATCGCCAGGAAATGACTAGACTTAGTCAAGCGATCCACAATTACCCAGATAGCGTCACAACCGCTAGCTGTCTTTGGTAATTTGGTAATAAAGTCCATCGTAATCCGCTCCCATTTCCAAACTGGGAGTTCTGGCTGCGTCAATAATCCTTATGGTCTTTGATGTTCGGCCTTAACCTTATAGCATGTCAAGCACTTACTAACGTACAATGCTATATCTGCCTTCATATTTGGCCACCAATATAACTTTTTCAAATCCTGGTACATCTTGTCAGACCCAGGATGAATAGAGTATCTTGACTTATGCGACTCGTGCATAATCAACTCTCGAATTCCTCCATACAAAGGTACCCAACTTCGGTCTCCAAAACACAATACTCCATCAGAACGCTTAACAAATCCTTTCTTATTTTCTGCCATCCCAAATATGTTCTCAGCAGGTCGATTTTCTGCTTTCAACGCTTCCGTTTGAGCTTCTAATATTTGAGACGGTAACGGTGATACGATAGTCATTCCTAATGACCTAACTCGTAACGGTGGTATCCTCTCCTTTCGACTAAGAGCATCAGCAACAACGTTTGCTTTACCAGGATGGTAGCGAATTTCACAATCATAATCGCTTAGCAACTCAATCCAACGTCGTTGTCTCATGTTGAGCTCTTTTTTATTCAAGATGTGTTGTAGACTTTTGTGGTCAGTAAACACAACACACTTGGTTCCATACAAATAGTGTCTCCATATTCTTAAAGCAAAAACCACAACACCTAACTCCAAATCATGGGTGGTGTAGTTCTTCTCGTGCTTCTTGAGCTATCGGGAAGCATAAGCTATCACTTTCTCTCGTTGCATTAACACAACTCCTAAACCTTTATGAGAAGCGTCACAATAGATGACAAAATCCTCACTACCTTCAGGTAACGCTAAGATAGGAGCACTACACAACATCTCCTTAAGTAATTGAAATGCTTCCTCTTCCTTATCTCCCCATTCATATTTAACACTCTTTTGAGTCAATTTGGTCAACGGTTTTGCTATCTTCGAAAATCCCTCAATCAATCTTCGGTAATAACCGGCTAATCCCAAAAATTGATGAACTTCTGTTGGGGTCATTGGTGCAGCCCAATCTTTAATTGCTTCAATCTTAGCAAGATCTACATGAACTCCCTGCCTATCAATCACATGACCCAAAAATTGTACCGTCGGAATCCAAAATTCACATTTAGAAAACTTAGCATACAGTTTCTCTTTCCTGAGCAATTCTAAGATAAGTCTTAGATGCTCCTCATGCTCCTTCTCACTTTTCGAATAAATTAGAATGTCATCGATGAACACAATCACGAACTTATCTAAGTAAGGCTTACACACCCGATTCATGAGATCCATGAATACCGGTGCGTTAGTCAACCCAAACGGCATCACCTGAAACTTGTAATGCCCGTAACGGGTTCTGAAAGCCATTTTCGGAATATCTTCCTCGCGAACTCGAAGTTGATGATATCCCGATCTCAAATCGATCTTTGAATACACACTCGATCCTTGAAGCTGATCGAACAGGTCGTCGATCCTCGGTAACGGGTATCTATTCTTCACCGTTAACTTGTTCAACTCTCGATAATCAATACACATACGAAACGATCCATCCTTCTTCTTCACAAATAAGATCGGGGCTCCCCAAGGCAAAGAACTTGGTCTTATAAATCCCTTTTCGGCTAACTCCGCTAATTGTTTCGACAACTCTTCCAGTTCAGTAGGTGCAAGACGATAAGGCCCTCGTGCCATGGGTGCAGCACCAGGTATCAACTCAATCTGAAACTCTACTTGTCTAGTAGGCGGAATTCCCGGCAAATCATCGGGAAATACATCCGGAAAATCACGAACTGTAGGCACATCTCCAATGCATCTTTCCTTCTTCTCCTTCCCTCCTTTCTCAGAGATTTGAGCTAAGAAAAGGCAACATCCTTTTTCTATCAGCTTTGGTAATTAAGTGCAAGATATAACCGCTAATCTAGATGGGCCTCTCAATTCCTTTCGATCTCCTGGTATATTTAGAATCTCCTTTCCGTAAGGCACATGCACGATCTTCTCATCGCAAAGTATATGAGCACGATACTTCGACAACCAATCCATACCAATAATGACATCAAAACTTCCTAATGTGACGGGTAGAAGATCTATGTTGAAAGGACGATTCAGAAAGTTTAACGTGCAACCGCGAATGATAGTCCTAATCCTTTCTATGTTCCCATTAGCTAACTCTACATCATAACCAATTCCTAAGGCCATCGGGGGTTTCTCTAGTAAGGGTGTAAACTTAGTGGACACAAAACTCTTATCGGCACCAGTATCAAATAGTATGGAAGCATAATGATTATTGAGAAGGAACGTACCAGTAACGACGTTTGGATCTTCTCCTCTCTCATTCCCAAGTGCATACACTCTTCCATGAGCAGCTCCAGCTTCTACACGTTGGTCCCCATTATCTTGTCGTCCACGGTTTCCTCCAGCTCCACGGTTTCCATGATTGTACCCATTACCACCCGAGCCTTGATTTCCTCGGTTCCACGATTCCCTACACTCATTCCTATAGTGTCCCTTCTTTCCACATCCATAACAAGTGACATTTGCCTTACACATAGTTTTAGGAGTAGCTTGAACCATAGCAAGTGGTCGAGCTCCACAATCCTTAGCTATGTGTCCCATCTTAGAGCAATTCTTGCACATCACAGTACATCGTCCAGAATGATTCTTATAACATCGGTTACACTTGGGTGCATCTCCATTGTAGTTCTTCTTATCTCCATCTCCCATAGCATAAGCTCTAGTAGTTGTTTGTCGCTTATTTTGATGATCATTACCCTTAGAGTGATTATCTCTCTTCCTCTTTCCATTCTTGTCTTTCTCAGCTTCTTCCAATACCAACGAGTCCATCAATTGTTGAGCGATCATGATAGCCTCATGAATGTTTGCAGGCTTAGCAGAAATCACATCATTCCTTGTAGCTACTGGCAACCCATCGGTATACCGCTCAATCCTTTGAGTCTCAGTCCTAACCATATCGGCGCAAAGTAAGGCTAACTCTCGATAACGGCGATTGTAAGTTGCCATATCGGTACCTTTCACCTTATGATTCCAGAACTCAATCTCCAGCTTCTTAACCTCATTCCTTGGGCAGTAAGTCTGAATCAGCAAAGACTTAAATTGCTCCCAAGTCATAGAATAAGCCACATCACTCCCAACCGAACTTCGGTAATTGTTCCACCAAGTTAAAGCTTCATCCTTGAAAGTAAAAGAAGCAAACTTTACCTTCGCATTCTCCGTACAACCGCTAACATTAAACACTGACTCAGTCTTCTCTATCCACCTGACCAAGTAGACTACTCCTTCAGTTCCACCAAACTCAATAGGTCCACAAATTCTAAACTCCTTGTAGTTACATCCATTAGCACGAACAGGTGGAAATGTTCCAGCAGAATTGTTGGAATGATTTGACTCAGCTAGTAGCTCAGCAACTCGTTGCTCCACAAGTTGGTTGATCATTGCTTGATCCACATTAGGTGCATTAAATGGAACATGATCATTGTCTCCCTGAACATCAACATTTTGATTCATGTTGTTGCGGTTAGTAGTGTCCAGGTTATCAGGAGTAGGGGTTTCAACATTTCGAGTAGGACGGCGTCCTCGGCGACCAGGGGTAGCCGTTGCAGGGCCAGTTCTGGTAGCTCTAACAGGGTTTCGTCGTGGGGCCATTAATCTGAAACATCATACAAGGTTCATGAGTCTCCGATAGAACTTATCATATGCTCAACAAGGATTAAATCAAAGAGGCCAAGTCATGGAAAGAACATCAACAATACACCACAAGACATCAATAAGGCGAATAGGAACTCAATTTCCACAATATCCAAAAACCACATAATACCATATAATAATAACCATCAACCATACAATAGAGATCCAACATCGTTTCAACTACCGAAAAACACAAAAGATAATAATTGTTCCAAACGAGACGAATACTGAACGGAAAATACATCAAAATATGATAACTAGCTTTTCTAACCGAACACTCCTCGGTGTAGAAAGCAACAAGACAACATAACTCAAACATCTAGCCACGCTGCTGGCGGAGGCTCCTCAACTCCTGCCTCAAGCCATCAAGCTCTCTCTATAGTGATCCTAACTCCACACTATGGGTGTCGTTGTCTCTCTTGAGGTCTGCCACCTCCTTCTCTAGCTCGGTATTCCTCTGCCATAACTTGCGGTCGGCCTCTCGAGCTGTGATAAAACCTCGCTGTAAACTCTCGATCTGCTCATGAATCTCCATCAAACCTCTCCTCATCGCTGTCGTCCTTCCCACAACAGCGGTCATATCAACTCTCAGCTCAGCGATAAACTCTCCAATAACCATCTCAAGTCGGTCAGACATCCGCGAGATCCTCTCGCCCTGTGCAGTAATCTAAGCCCACATCCTACCAGTCTCACCTAACTCTGCATGCTCAGCAGAAACCTAAGAAGGTGCATCCGACTCAATGGGACTACCAGGTGGTAACTCAAACAGAAATGGATGATCAGGTGAAACAGGCTCTATCGGATGTATAGGTGAATCAGGCTCCTCAGCCTGAGCTGACGGCACTAACAAACCATTATCATCAGGCATCTCCTCCTCCTGAGGGACATCCTCCTCCTCAGGGTCATCATCACCCTGCTCAGCCTCCTGAGGGTCATCAGCCTCATCCTCACCCTCATACTCCTCCTCCTCCTCATCGGAAGAGTACGTCATCAATCGTCGTCTCCTAACAGGTGAACCATGTGGAGATGTGGTAGGTGATCTAGGACGATGATGCAATGATGCAGGTGGTGCATCTGACAGGAGAGTGTGAGCATCCAAATGTAAAGGTGGTGAAGTAGGGCGTACCGACATACGTGTCGTAGCTCGGTGGGTAAAACGTGGAGCCACACGAGCCAAAGCCTGATGAAGAGTAAGCTGCCTCGAAGTACCAGGGAGCCCTAGAGAAGATGAGGGTCCCTGCGTAGGTGCAGCAGGCGGTGCAGAAGTAGAAGCTGTCGGCGACACAATAGCTGAATGCATGGCAATCCTGTAAGGATCATCAGGAGCCATGGTGATCTGTGCTGGGCGTACAGGTGTAGTAAGAATATCCTCAACAACGTCAAATGTACGGGAGGCCATAGTCTGTGACAACGGCGTAGGGTAGGTGTAAGTGTTTCAAAACAACTAAACCGCGAAACTCAAAATACCGTATCAAAAATCATCATATAATTCCCAATCATATATATCAAGAAAGATTTAAAATACCGCATTACTAAAATCATTCATAAAACAATTAAGCCATATAATTCCTCAAAACGCCATCATATCACTAAATCAATAAATCTCAAATCCTCAAATCATCTCAAGAATCCCATATCTAATAATCATCTCAATATACCTCAATAATAATAATGATGCTTCGGCTTGGCGGGCTGGCGGGCAATGGTCGAGGATAGTTTTCTATAAAAATCGGTTATAGTTTAGGTGTCTATTTACCTAGTTCTCTATAACCTTGGCTCTGATACCAATCTGTAACACCCCCAAAATTTGGTACAGCGGAAGACTCAACAAGCTTTCGAGGTGCTACGGGGATTGGTATCCAACACAAGACATAAAAGAACGAGATAAAGTAAACATAAGAAAAACACAACCAAACAAGGTTTTAAAGTTTACATTTATCCCAAATGCATCCAAAGTCAGACCCAAAAGAAATAAACATAGGTCCACAATTATTTATCAGAGTTTTAGAAAATAGATCCATAAACCAGGTGCCATAGCCAAGCCTCCAATCCAAGCATCCAAGGGCATCACTTAATTACCTGAGAAAACGCGCTAAAAGTCAGCTTTCGCTGGTGAGATCATAGGTTTAAATTCGTAACTAAATAGAGTGGACATATACGCAAAACGCTTGCTAGCTAGACTATGCCTTAATCATCCAACCAAAAGAATCCAACCAAATACTCCAACCAAAAATCCAACCAATTCTAATCAACCCTATAGGTGCACGCTATAGCCCAAATCAATCCAACCAATAGCTTACCTAGCTCAAGTCTAGGCCTCGCTCTATAATCAATCCAATAGCTTACCTAGTTCGGGACTAGGCCTCGCTCAACAACCAATCAATAGCTTGCCTAGTTCGGAACTAGGCCTCGCTCTATAACCAAATCAATAGCTTACCTAGTTCGGGACTAGGCCTCGCTCTATAACCTACCTAGTTCTATAAGCATAGCAAGTTTTAAAATAAATAAAGCGATAATAGTCCACATAAAATAATTTGCACGTTTCTCACCCCAAGTATTGAAAACATAGTTCAAGAGTAAAAAGTGATGCTATGACTGACCTCAAGTCTAGCAATCCGCAAAAGAAATCGATAGATGAAAGACGTAAAGCAAACTCAAGTAACGGCAACTACAGACTCGGCACTTCCTAACAATATCAAACTCGTTCAGAATCATTTCCTCAAAATCAAATATTCCCAATCCCGAACGTATTCCATTTAACTTTCCAAAAATATCCATTTCTCGAATTATCTTCATATAAATTTGAAGTTTGACGTTTGGTATCCATATGGGTGGAGGGTCGACACAACACAAACCAAGAAGTCACAACGAAAGAAATAATAAACCGTCTATAGGTCTAACATTAGCCCAATATATTATTTAAATAAATCATCGAAGTTTATCAAATCCGTCGATTTGGTAATCCCCCATATTTATTTACGTAATATATCGCTCCAAGATTTATACCCAACCTAAATCACATAGCATAAAGAATACTATATGGTAAATATCGTAGTACAATAAAGTCCCTATATATATCGTCCAATTTGCCAAATTCGTCAATTTAGCCAATTCCACGAGATATATAGTAATTTATTATCCTAATACACGTACCACAACCTATGGGCGTCGTGAGATACGATGCCCATTAATATACTCATTTTATATAGCTAAATGAACTCGATTTAACACGTCGATTAAATAAGTTACGTAGTTATAGAAAATTGATATATTAATCGTCATATATCCGTGACAACACAAAAGTCACATAAAAAAGCCCACTTGTACTTAAGTAACCGCAACTCGTATAACTCGATAAGTTTTCCAAATTTATAAAAGTCATGTTTTTAATTATTACTTACCCGACGTATTAGTCCTTGACATTATTTATAGTTATTTATTTATAATAATACTCCCGACATTTATTGCACTATTCGCATAGTATAATAATTATCGTTATATTATTATAACGTTTACTCGTGATCGTTTTATTATTAATATACGCATTTATATATATATATATATATATATATATATATATATATATATATATATATATATATATATATATATATATATATATATACACGTTTATCACGTCTATGTACGTATATAAATGATTATATTATCAATAATATTATTATGAGTATTATTATTAATGTTTCATTTTTGAATATTTATCGAGTCATAAGAATTTGGTCACATGTCCGAGTCATCACTCTCGGCTCATAGTCCAAGTCCAAAAATAGAAATAACCAAGTCATAATATATAATCCAACTCCGTCCAAATCAATCCCAAATCCACGTGCTACAACATTAGGGTCTGACTACGGCACTCGACTAACCTATCTATGTCATCTAATTGACCGTCTCACAATCGGTCCCCAAATCCATACTCGTCAACACAACTCCACAATATCAAAATTAATTCAATTGCCGAAACCATGAGGTTACGGCCTCAACTCCACTTCAAGTTCAAATATATAAATGAAACAATAAAAAAAATCAAAACCAACCAACAATAATTCGACAAGTATATACAACAACCAAATCGAATACCACTCGTACGGGTCGACCTACCAAGTCAAACCCGGGTCAATACTACACCACAAGATGTGTGGGTCCCACCCGAGACCTCTAGGGTCTCGGCTTGCTCTAGTCGAGCCAAACCAACCCAAACGACCCCTTTAGGGTGTCGGCCAAAGGTCCAAATGACAACAAGAGTCAACCATAACCAACCAAGAATCAACCAATCAACACAAATAAGATCCAAACATCCCAAATCGAGCACCAATGATCAAGAATCATCATATATCAAAAAAAATTCGAAAATGGTACAAACCTAGAGCATTTGCTCTCGGGTACACCTCGACCCAACAAGAAAATCAACAACCCGGATACCAAACTCGTTATTTAACTCATTTTATCCAAAACCCATTTGAGTTCTCACGTTTTTAACCATAAACCCGGATGAAAACCAAAAAGTCGTGACCCATGGTCACGATTTCCACCAAAATACGAGTTGAAACTCGTCTTACCTTCAAACTCCAAGACAAAAAAATGATCAATACTTCGAAAACAAGAAAGATGGTGACGAATTTGTGGTGATTTCGAGGTGTTAGAGTGAGTTTTAGGGCGCGTATAGTATACCAAAAGATAGATCGTGACGAGATGGTTAAAATGGTGGTGTTACTTTGTATGTGGGAGTGGCGGTGTGATGGTGGTGGCTGCCAGAGTGGGTGGCGGCTAAGGTTGGTGAGGGTGAATTGATATTAAGAGAGAGAGAGAGTGAAATGGGTGAGGGTGATGGTGTTTGTGTGTAAACCGACCCACAAGGACGATTTTTATGTATTACTCAAAAAAATGAATTTAATAATAATAATAATAATTGTAATAATATTATTAAGGGTAGAGTGGGTGAAGTAACCCGGTGTAAAATACACGGACCAAACCCGAAACCTTTTAAAACAATTCAACTCTCTCGAACCAAACTCATTCCAAATAAGCAAAAATCTCGCGAATACGTTCCAATAATATAAATATCCGAACCAACATTTAAAATAATTAAAATTGTTAGGTTATCCTAGTGCCGGAGTCAGTGTAGTGCCAAATAATTATCTCAAAAATAAATCACCGATAATAAACCAAACCAATCCAATAATTAAAAATCCAAATTCCATAAATAACGTACGATTTAAAATCATATTCCAACGTTTACAAATCTCATCTCAAATAAACTTTTCCAATAATCCAAAAATTATAAATTTTAAAGTAATGCGGGTTTTCAAAATGGCTCCCTAATTTGCCAGTTGTCACATGATTCAAACACTTTGTCAATTAATGATATTTTGCAGATAATATGAATCAAAGGTTAAATTTTCAAGTAAACTGATTTACTAAGACATTGTATGTGTACGAACATATAAACTCAAATTGTATATGTTTTGAAGTACAAATATATACTTTTTATTCGGTATTTATTAATAGTTTGGCATCGTATACTATATATAAATAAAATAATTCGTTGGTATATATAGTTTTTATTCGGTATTCATTACTTCCAAAATAAAATAAGATGTTTATCTATAGTTCTATACTTACGTTCTAGCTTCATAACCCGCCCGATGGGCGGGTACGCTTCATAAAATTGTTTTACAAAAATATTTAACAGGAGAAATAAACTAATGTCCAACAAAAAAATGTTTAACAACATAACCTGTACTTTCTTAATATATTGCTCATATATTATATGTACAAATAATAGTTATTATATGTACAAATAAATAGTTAGAAGTATCATAAGAATATAATTACATAATGCTTACTCATACGTTAAATAAAACTTCATACATTATAAATAACATCATTAATGGAAGAAAATGATATAGGTACATCACATTAGATCCATAACTTGCATGAAAAAACATGAAATAACTTCCTTATTGAAATGAAACAAATGGACGAAAAACAGCCTTAAAAAATGTGTTGAACAAACATTAGGAAAGCATTAAATAACAATACGGTAAATTATAAAGAACATACATTGCTAAAATCATCATGAGCAACCAAGTCCCCTAATAGATGTAGATTGTCCATAACCGCTGGTGAATTCAGCATGCCCATAACCTTCAAAACTTTCATCTTTCATGAAAAAATAGACCTCAAAAGCTTCACTAACATCCTTGAAAAAATTAATAACCTCAAGGATCATATCAGGTACCAATTCCACCCACCTAACATTTATCAAAACTTCATGACAAAACCACCATGCACCATGCTATGTATCAACCTTATCTCAAATTATGTTGCTTCTATCCAAGGAAACGATCAGCAGCTTGCCAAAGTTGCATTACAGACAGCCTGAATAACATAAAGTCAGCAGACGCATACATTAAAAGACTGGCTAGAACCTCAAACATTTTGACCAGCTTGATTTGATTCATCAGACATGATGCTACATATACATTAACATTCTTATTTGCAACTACCTGTGCATTTTCCTCCAATCATGCATTAAACATTATTTACACAAATTCTGTCCGGTCAAATACTTCAATCAACCATGATGGATGGTAAACAGGCCCGGTTACATGGTTACATGAATTCTAACTTCAACGATAGCAATTAACACATCTTTAACTCTTGATGCATATTGCATATGAATACTCAAAAGGAATAAAATTGGGTAAAGCCCTCTCTTTTTAGGAGTTTGGTGTGACCACTTCATGGTTGTTAAGCGCAAATACACTTACATTAAATACTCGTAGTTGCTAATGCTTTTTAGTTTTAAGGTTGCCCAAATGGATGAGCTAATTCTACGTATTAACGTCATAAAAATAAAGACATGTATATACACTTATACTTCTGAATTACAGACTCCGTAATGAAATAGAAAATTAATCATTGAAACATAACACTTATTCTCTTTTAGAGGATATATAGATATACTTGAGAAAACCCCCATTATTTTGCCTAAGGTGTGTTCAGCTAAGCTTATAAAAAGTCTAAGTTTTAGCAAACATTCATTTCTTAGGAGAACTTATACAGACATGATAGAAAACACAACTAAATAAATTATTTCATAATCACAAACAACTTACTACTGAACCCAAAACAATTACAATACTTTTGAGCTTGACTAATACCTTGGATTTATATATATATATATATATATATATATATATATATATATATATATATATATATATATATATATATATATATATATATTATAAAACTTAGATGAGACCAAAATAAAATTACATCCACTTGACGGTTTAATGAACTGGTGCTATAGAAACCAAGTCAACTTTGTACGTTTATGTGACTGTTAGTCAAAGTGCGACACTTTTTAAGCATATTGTATGTGACAACTCTGATAATTACACCAATGAGTTAAGGTTAAAAAGACAAACCTGAATAGTAAGTGTAAGAGATGCCACAATGGCTTATATTTCTTGACTTGGGTAATATGGAAAAGACCAAAAAAATTTGCAAACATTAATAGGAATCTCAATCCTAATATCAGAAACTAATTGTTAAAATAGTTGGTTTTTAGAACATATAAGGCTGTGACAACACCCAAATAGCCGATATTGACTGTAAGAATAGCTAGTTTTAAGAAATACTCAGGATTCAACTTAATGGGTGTTTGGCTAAGTAATGTAAAATCTAAGACTTAGCAAACAACCATTTTTTTGGAGAACTTAGAGGGGTGTTTGGCAAGTCATGACGACCATATTTATATATATATATACTAAAAAGCGTGATGTGTACTGTAGCAACAGTACCCACGCAAGTTTCGTGTTTGCCCATTTTAGTCCCTGAGGTTAATGATCAATTGCGAAGTTAGTCCTTAACGACCGTTAACTAACAGACGTGGATTAAATTTGCAATGGACCAGTAACTTCAGGGGCTGTTTCTGTGCAAATAATAAACAGAAACATCCTCTAACGTTAACTATTTTTTCACCGTTAGTCCCTAAGAACTAACTTTGCAACAGAACGTCATGTTAAGGGACTAAAACTGAAAAATTTGTTGCTACAGTGCCAAACAGTGGTTGCTACAGTGAAAAACAATGGGCAATAGTGCGTGTACTGTAGCTAAGGATTTTTGCTTTTAGTCCCTCAGGTTAGCTATAAATTGCACCGTTAGTCCCCCGTTAGCGATCTTTTGCAAATTTAGTCCTTAAAAAAAATTATCATTTTATTTCGAGTTTTGATTAGACACAACATTCCCGTAGCAACGCGCGGGTGCCCCCACTCGTTTAGATCATTTTTTGAGTTACCACAATACTTCCTAGTTTAATCTACTTATTCAAACTCCATATTACCTACTAATAAGCGTTTTGTTGCAGTGTGTTTGCACTTCTATTTATCATTAGCATAAGCATAAGCGTCTGGCTAGCAGAGCTTCCCAATTGCACATGTAACATTGATAGGTAAAACATGTCTAAGGACTCACTTTAGCCTACCACTTTAGAATGGTTTAATGAAAACTGAAGTACCTTAATAAGACCGACTAAGCAGTGTACGTCAATACTATCTTGAACGACTCCACTGTTTACATGCGTTCATAGATGTTCTTCTTAGTTTTTGTCTGGATTGCTTCTACATTGATTATGAAAATACCTTCAATAAGCTTATTAATAAGTTTAACAATTAATGCAATCTTGATTCTTAAAAAATAATTTTACCTGAATCATGTACCACACACAGGGCTAAGCATCTTGAGAGAATGCGGGAGCCATAATCTTCACAAATTTGGATAGAACACAAATGAGATACTCTAAGAGAATGGCTCAGTTATTCTATCCATTTATGGCGGGTCTAATGGTAATTAATATTCTTCTTTTGTTCTTTTCACATTACATAACTACGCCACCATATAGTAGCCGTTGGTTTGATACAACTTATATACAGTCCCAGGTCATGATTTGAGACATAACCTAGTAGCATAAAATGTGTAGCCATTTTTGCTAATAACGGTGGGTGTTTTAATGCTGATTTCGTCGCAAAATTGTTGTACAGCAGCTTTGTTTTCTTTCTGGATCTGCCACCTAAAACCTTTTTGTGAGCCACTTGAGACGTCATCAGGCGCACATATCCAGAATAGAAAGGCTTGGATGATAATATACTCGTTATTGTTGTCATCTGGTGTTGTTGATGCCTTGGTTGTACCTATTGCACAACGGCCAGCAACTTTCTGTCAGCGTCTCCAAGGTGCTTTCATCTCCACCCGGCCAGAACCCTCCACAAGAGTCCACTACTGTACGTGGCGATTTATGTCAGATGCCGAATAACGTATAAAATAGTTTTAATACTGAAGTGATCAAGACACTTGTTCTCCCTAATTAATAATGCTAATCAAATTAACACCATTTTGAAAACATTGAGTACAAATAGGGAAAAAAGATCAATACAAGATTTGAACAGAACCATGCCGACCATCAAAACTTAACGAAAACTACCATATAAAACAAATTTGTATGTAACAATCTTCATTACATATATCAAATACTTGTTCTTAATTTGTATACATATAAGTTTTTTCACAATCACAAAACATTATAACAATGATAGGATCACTATAAAAAACTGTGCTGTAGTATTTTGCAGCGTTCTTTTTTCTTCTTGATCAGTTTTCTTACCACTCGCCTTTGGGTCACAATATCAATCTTCTGAAAGGTGTCTAAAGGTTCAAGATTACTTGACATATTAATCCTTCTCTTCTTCCTTTAAACATCCCAGTTAATTAATTTGATCCTTAGAAGTTTCAACATATATAAAGTAGGCATAATTTAGCATAACCAAAAGATAACGGATATGGTCGTCATAATATATTCACCCGGCTCTTGTATTTTTTTTTACAACATGTGAACTTTCTTGGCCAAACTCTTTTGTTGGGGCTGGTTCCAAGTTTAAGTACAGATGCAAGGTTTTAGAACACCTTATTCTGACTCCTGAAACGTACGGTCACCTGATGCCCACATCCCCCCAATGCAATTCCCTATCAGCCCATGCTATTAGCCCTTTCGGGCAACCTTCCTATGTTCACCCAAACATTTTTCACTTTCATAGGTAAGTAATCGCCAATCTGCATTGTCATAGCTAAGCAATCTGCATTATTGAAACATTTTTCACTTTCAATATGTAACAAAAAAATGAAGCTTGAAATGCTATGGACAAACAAAAACATGTTTGCAACGGACGAAATTAGTTTTACAGTGACTAACATACTAAGATTCATTTCATACAATAGAAAGCTAGCTTGAATGAGGTTACAAACACCGGAATGGAAATTAAACCAAGGGCATGAATTAAAAAGTATAGATCTCTTCTAAATTAACCGAAAGATGGTTCGATTATTGGTAGTCTCTCTATCTCACTGTTATGGCAAAATCATGGGGCAATTCGAGATGGAGAATGGCTCAGTTATTCATTCCATTTATTGCAGGTCTAGTGGTAAGTAAAATTCTTCTTTAGTTCTTTAATTCTTTCCACTATATATAACCGATTCCTTATATGTAAGAGATCTGGAAATTTTGAGTTTAAAATTCTTGAAAAAAATGATATTCAACCCACTCCACTGTATAGTAGGCGTTGGTTTGATATAATTTATATACAGCCCCCCAGTTATGATTTGAGATATAGCCTAGTAGCATAAAATGCGTAGCCGTTTTTGCTAATAATGGTAGGCGTTTTTATTATTATGCAGCAACACTTTCAAAATATGCCTTTAGATGCTGATTTCGTCGCAAAATTGCTGTACGAAGCTTTGTTTTCTTTCTGGATCTGCCACCCAAAAACCTTGTTTGTGAGCCACCTGAGACGTCATAAGGCGCACATATCCAGAATAGAAAGGCCGGGATGATAATATACTCATTATCACTGCCATCTGGTGTTGTTGATGCATACGTTAATCCTATTGCACAACCAGCAACTTTGTGTCAGCGTCTCCTAGGTGCCTTCATCTCCACCCAGCCAGAACCCTCCACAAGTGTCCACTACTGTACGTGGCAGTTTATGTCAGATGCCTAAAAACATATAAATTAGTTTGAATACTGAAGTGATCAAGACACATGTTCTCAATGCTTAATAATTCTAATCAAATTAGCACCAACTTGAAAACATTGAGCACAACTAGGGAAAAAAAGATCAATACAAGATATGAACAGAGCCGACCATCAAAAAGTTAACACAACTACCATATAAAACAAATTTGTATGTAACAATCTTCATTACATATCCAATACTTGTTCTTAATTTGCATAAATAAGTTCCTTCGCTATCACAAAAGATTATAACAATGATCGTATCACTATGAAAAATTGTGCTGTATGTGGAATTCTTGTAGTAAGACATATGAAGTATTTTGCAGCGTTGTTTATTCTTCTTGATCAGTTTTCTTACCACTCAACTTTGGGTCACAATATCAATCTTCTGAAAGGTGTCTAAAGGATCAAGATTTTTCAATATATCAATCCTTCTCTTCTTCCTTATAACATCCGAGTTGATTAATATGATCCGTAGAAGTTTCAACATAAAGTATGCACAAATTAGCATATAACCAAAAGATAATGGATATGGTTGTCATAATATATTCATCTGGTTCATGTATTTTTTTACAACATGTTTAATTTCTTGGCCAAACTCTTGTGTTGGGGCTGGTTACAAGTTTAGGTGCAGATGCAAGGATTTTAGAACACCTGATTCTGACACCTGAAATGTACGATCACCTGATGCCTACATCCCATGAATGCAATTCCCCATCCGCTCATGCTATTAGCCCTTTCGGGTAACCTTCATATGATCACCCAAACATTTTTCACTTTCATAGCTAAGCAATCTGCAGCATATAACTCATTAGCCACTACTGCAAGTAGTGGTGGAGCCATTGAACCCCTACCACCTCCAGGCAAGATATTACGAAAGTGTCGCCACTTCTTAGCTTCAAAATCATATTCTTCACCACATGACAGCTGTTATATCTCCATAGGTCCATAAGACTGCAAGTAGTGGTGGAGTATAATAAGTTCTATGTTCCTGTAGGGGGATAAATTATCGCAGTCTCTTGGGCAAAGACCTTGGAAGTAACATCTAATTTCATTGTGATCATGTGATGCAGCATGACAACATGTAGCCTGAAAATTTAAACGAGATTATAAAAACAAAAAAAATAGTGTAAACAAAACTGGGCTGAGCTATTCAAACACGAAGCCTGGTTCTGATCCAGTCATGTCCGGGCCGAAAACTGAGCAAAGCCCAGCCAGATGTAGTTCTCTTTTAAGATTACAAATACTGTTTATTAAATGAAGTTTTAAGTTCTTTGAACATCTTTAATCTCTTTTATGATAAATTCAATCGTTTAAGACCTTCACATACTTGTAAAGTCTGGTCATTTTAGTTTGCCATATATTGAATTGATCATCAAAATCAAATATATTAGCCAACAGTACCGCTAGTTTACAAGCCCATCGGTATAAATTAATCTAGTGCTAATTGAGCTTAAGAAAAAAGGGATCACCTTCACTGACATCCATTCCGACTCTGGCTACTTTGAAGCCGCATCATCTCCAACAGCAGCAATGGCCACTGCCCATCTTTTTTTTATGTTCAAAAGCTAGCTCAATTAACATCTTAAACATATGATTGTATTTAATAATATTCATAACATCCTAAAGTTGTTTTTAATCAGATACACATGTAAATAAACTTTTAATATTTTTTTTTTTTTAAGTAACTAAAGATTTACTCATGATGACCTTAATTTTAGCATAAATATTCATAAAATTTTTAATTTTTCTTAAAAAACAAATAAAATATTTTACCCATGATCGAAAAACATGATGACTTTACTTATAGAATACATCTAAACATATAACACTAAACAGATGCAAAATCTAAAATAGCTAGATAGCAAGGTACAGATGGGTTATACCGTGTGCGTGCGTAGCTCGAAATTCTATGAACAATGATCATGTTGCGACCCCATCCACTGCCCAAACATTAGATCAATCAAAAATTTCAGAAATGATATACAACAGAATTCAGGCATAAAAAAAATAATAATAATAAAAAATAAATAAAAAAAAAAAATTAAAAAAAAAAATAAAAAAACATGTTGAAAAAATCAACCTCAAATCAATAGATTGTATATCTATTTCTAAACACAATCAAATAACTAAAGTATGAAAATTACTTACTTTGGATTGGAGGCATATGGGACTACGCCTGGATTGGGAAAAAATATATTAGTCATTGAAGCCACAAATAAGACTGAAAGAAGATTCGCTTCATATAAATAGGTAAACCCTAACTTATCTGAGTGTTGCCCTCATCTCAATGTTTCAGTAACCTCCCCTTAAGAATATACATACTTTCACATGCATCCCAATAGTTTTAAATACGAAATATGAAACATTTTATGCTATGAGGTTACTAAAATAAACATTTATAAACAATATATTTGTTTATTGACTGGAGTTCAAGTCCCCAAGAATAAAACATGTAAATCTAAAATCACTAAACCATCCACACCCACTGTATCCACAAAAAACACCTCAACTGAATTACCAATATAGAAAGATGTAACAACAGGCTCATAAACTCCACCAATCCAGAAGACAACAGTGAGAATGAAGTGACAAAAACAATTGTAGTGGATACCATTATTGGTTATAACTTGGAAGGCCATGAACTTGAAGTAAGTGACATCCTCGGTGATAATTGTCATGTTATCCAATGAATGTCGTTTCAATAAATGCAAATGGAGTTGGTAGTGCTCCTAAGAAAAAATGGGTAAGGAAACTTTGTTTTGACAATCGGGTTAGTTTTATTGGCATTCAAGAGGGAAAATCGAATACTGAGAATTGCTCTTTTATTCCTTCTCTATGGGGCAATGCCAATCCTTCTCTATGGGGCAATTCCAACTGTGACTTCACAGTTAAAAAATCACAAGGCAACTCGGGTGGTATAATTGGCATTTGGAATGCCTCAATGTTTCGAAAACATAGGACAATTGTTGATGAAGATGGGTTTCTTGCAATTTATGGAGAATGGTCCAACATGGGTATTGCTTGCCTCATGATCATAGTGTATGCCCCACAAGACATTTCCAAAAAGTGTTTACTTTGGAATAGGCTTTGCAACCTGATACTTAGCTTCCATGCTATGGTCATTGTGCTCGGGGACTTCAATGAGGTACGTAACGAAAATGAAATATTGGGTACTTTATTTTGCAAAAAGGGTGCTTCTCTTTTTAATAACTTTATTACCAACTCTAATTTGGTCGATCTTCCTATGGGTGGTAGAAAGTTCACTCGAATGAACAAATTTGGTACTAACTTGAGTAAGATTGACCGTATTTTTGTCTATCAATATATTTCTAAATGGACCAATTCTCAAATCATTGCCCTTCCTCGTGAACTTTCGGATCATTGCCCATTAATCTTAAAATCACACTCTTTGGACTATGGCCCTATTCCTTTTAAATTCTTTAACTCTTGGTTACTCAATGGTGATTTCGCCTCTATTGTCTCACAAGGCTGGTCTGATCCTCATAATTCAAACCACATTCCAAACAGCACCTTGCATCATCCATTGTCTTAAAGTGTAAAATTCAACACCTCAAAACTTGCATCAAAACGTGGAGGTCAAAGTCAGGCTCTAAAAAAGAAAATCTGATCCTTGAGTTGAAAGATAAAAAAATTTCTCTTGATTTAAAAGCCAAAAATGGGGGACTGTATGTGACTGATATTGAGAATCGTCTTTCTCTTATGAAACAACTTGATGATTTTGAACATTTGCTTAGACTTGATCTCTTGCAAAAAGCAAAGAAGAAATGGGCCATTGAAGGTGACGAGAATTCTATTTTTTTTCATGGGATTGTCAATAATAAGTTCCCTCGCTCTAGAACTAACGGTATCTTTATTAATTGCCAATGGGTGACGAATCTCCCACTTGTAACCGATCATATCTACAATTTTCATAAATCAAAATTCCAGAACACCTCAACCTTACGACCTCGGTTCACTATTAGTCTTTTTAAAACCCTTTCTGCTTTTGAATCTTCACTACTTGATGCCCCTTTTACTTCCATCGAAGTAAAGAAATGCGGTTTGGGATTCAGGTAGTAGCAAAGCCCCGGGGCCCGAAAGGTTTACTTTCAAGTTCATCAAAAAGTATTGGGATACCATTGGTTCAGATTTCATTGATATGGTTAAACGATTTGAAATTGATAGCTTTATCCCGAGAGGTTGTAACTCATCTTTTGTGGCTTTGGTTCCAAAAATAAATGATCCTCTTCACATAAAAGATTATCGGCCTATTAGTCTCATTGGTTGTCAATACAAGGTCATTGCTAAGATCCTTGCTGATATACTTCAACAAGTTGTTCATTCAGTGGTTAGTGATGTACAAACGGCGTATGTCGAAGGTAGAAAAATAATTGATGGGCCGCTAATTGTAAATGAAGTCATCTCATGGGCTTCAAAAAAGAGAGAACGTCTTTTCATTTTAAAGGTTGACTTTGAAAAGGCTTTTGACTCTCTTGATTGGAAGTTTTTGGATCATATAATGGAACAAATGGGTTTTAGTTGCAAATGGAGAATGTGGATTCATGGTTGCCTTAATTCGGCTTATGCTTCGGTCCTCGTTAATGGTTCCCCCACCAAAGAATTTAAGATTGAAAAATGGCTAAGACAAGGTGATCCCCTCTCTCCTTTTCTCTTTATCATTGTGGTGGAAGCATTACATATTACACTACACGAGGCAAAATCAAGAAACATCTTTAATGGAGTCAAAATGGGCCAAAACAAAATTGATATTTCACATCTCCAATTTGCGGATGACGCTCTTATCATGGGTGAATGGTCTCTTGATAATGCCAGAAACCTTTGTTGAATCTTAAATGCTATCATTTGGCTTCCGGTTTGAAAATAAACATCTCCAAAATCAATTTTTTTGGTATTGGTGTCTCCCATAGTGAAACCCAACACTTTGCTTCCATATTGAGTTGCCAACCATCCACCCTCCCTTGCACTTATCTTGGCCTTCCTATTGGAGCCAATATGAAAAAAGCCCGCAATTGGGAACCAATAATTGAGAAATTTCATAATAAGCTCTCCTCTTGGAAAGCTATAAATCTCTCTTATGGTGGGAGACTTATACTTATTAAATCGGTGCTTGGGGCCCTTGGTGTCTACTTCTTTTCTCTCTTTAAAGCCCCTAAAGGCGTGCTTTCATACCTTGAAAAGTTGAGGCGTAACTTCATTTGGGGAGGCATTTTAAATTCAAATAAAATGACTTGGATAGCATGGAAAAAGGTTTGTTCACCCCCTAAGTGTAGTGGTCTTGGTATTTGTAGCCTTTGTGCTTGTAACTCAGCGATGTTGACAAAGTGGAGGTGGAGGTTTCTTCATGAGTCCAACACCTTATGGGAAAATGTTATCACCTCAATTCATGGTGAAAAAGGAGGTTTGTTTTCAAGAAATATTCCAACAACTTCAAGCAGCCACTGGAATGCAATTAGCACCTTAAGTAAGCCACTATCACAGATAAACATCAACTTACAATCAATTTTTTGTGAAAAAGGTTGGAAATGGGATGTCTAATATTTTTTGGAAGGATGTTTGAAGCTACAATAGGTCCATTATATTATTTCTTTTGTTTTTGTGTTTTTTTCTTTTATTGTGTAATCTCTAATTTCTGTAGTTTTAAATTTGGTATGTGTAGGTGAAGAAAATGAAGAAATTTGAGGAGAAGGCCAATATTATCCATTGTGCATTGGCTAAAGGTTTGTCTTGATCCATCTTAATTCACTTTAGATATAGACCATCATTTTTCTTCTAAAAGGCATAACTGAAAATAAATAGCTATAGTTAATTAGATAAGCACTATCAAGTAAGTGATGTAAACACCCCTTTAAAGTAACTTTTATATAGTGTTTAATATACACCGATTGTGATTAACTTCTGATTTTATAAGTTCATTCAAGTCTCCATATAAATCCCTATTAGTGTGTGATAGATGTATGTTGATGTCGTAATTACTAGAAAGTGAAAACTTATAACTCTGGAGAGAAACAAATGAAAGTTATTTCTTTCGGAGTTATGCTTGTTGCTTAATGACATGGTATAATAATGTATGTCCCCATATAATTAAAATGAGGCAAATGTTATCAGCTTCATTATTTGAAATTGGGTTCTCAAAGAATAATGTAAAGAAACCATGTTAGATGTAATAAAAAAAAAACATCAAAGGGTAAATATATTGGACTTAATTAAACATGTCTATCATGTATATTTTATAACCACAATGAAAGAGAATATACAACAAACTTGATCATAAATATGATCAAGCATCAATAATCATATGAAACACTTTCAATATAGATCAGTTTTTATAGTTTATGTGTCTTATATAAAACGCATAATTGGTTTCAGATTAATTATGATATTTACGAGGTGTTTGTAATGGATTACTAAATATGTTAATTTGTTTATTTCACTTCCAACTTGCTCGGATAAGCAGTTTGGATTAAACAATCTCAGACACCTTTTAAATTTTTAGTATGTTACAGAAATGTAGAATGGTAGAATTAGAGAGTTTTGTATTGGCTTCACTACTACAAATATGGGAATAGAGCCCCCTCTATAGGGCCCTCTTAATATGAAAACCAAGTTCTATAAGGGCTTCCGTCAAAAACAAAAGCATAAAGCCCGGTTATGAATTGAAAAAACCGGGATCTAATTGGGCCACAAAATAGAGCCCTGTTTTATTAATAAAAAGCGGCTTTATTTATTTCAATTTTTATCTTTGAGCGGGATTTCTCCCCCCTCTTTTTTTCACTTTACTTCATTCAATTTTTCCCTTTTGACCGGGATTTCTCCCCCTTCTTTTTTCACTTTACTTTCATCTTGCTTTTCACCTAACATTCAATTTTTCTCTAACAATTAATTTAATAACCAGGTTTTAATGATTCAACTTAATCATAAAGTTTAATGATTCAATTTAATAACCGGGCACCTTATAAATTTTCAGTATGTTACAGAAATGTGGAATGGTAGAATTAGAGTTTTTGTATTGGCTTAGAGCAGAAGGTATGGCTCGTTGCCTATCCTCGCCAGTCATACGTGGACAAGCTTTTGAGCTCGCCGTTGCTCGTTGCCATACCGCATATGCCTCGCCAAAGCTCGCCACTTCCATCCTCTTCGTGCACATGACAAAGTGAAAGTCTGACAAAAAGTAAAAAGGGAACATGCTATGTTCCAACGGGTATATTACCGTTTAAAATTAAAACGTCTCTTTTTTTTCTTCTTTTTTTTCCTTATAAATTTACACAAAGTCTTTAAATAACAAAGCATTCACACACAATTTTATCACTACAATTCAACCAAAAATAAACGCTTCTATATCTCAACTCTAAAAAACCAAGAAAATGTCTCAAAACCCGAACGAAGGAGGGTATTTCACGAACCTCTTAACTTCAAACCAATGACAATACGGGGGATCGTCAAATTCTTCTACTCCCTCATCGCAAAATTCCCCACATTCTTCATCGCCATACGGTTTGCAACCTTACAATCCGTTGGAGGTGTATGTAGGGGTGTTAACGAGTCGAGCTTTTATCGAGCTACTCGAGCTCAAGCTCGTTTAACTCGATTCGAGCTTGCAAATAATCGAACTCGAATCTAGCTCAAACATAAAATAGTGCTCGACTAGTTTCACGAGCCGAGCTTTCAAAAACTAATATTCGGCTCGGCTCGTTCGAAAACTCGTTTAGTTTCTCAAGTCGAACGAGCTAAACGAGTTATTCGAGTCGAACGAGCTAGATGAGCTAATCAAGTCAAACATTTAGTCTAAAATTAAATTTTATAAATAATGTTAACTAATTATGTCGCTTCCAAACCATGTATAAATTATTTATTTACATAAATATATGACAAACTTCACTTGTGGATTAGGTAACTACTACACACATGGAGCTTATACCTCAAACATGCATGTCTTTTGATTTTATAACTCCCTTGTTTCCTCTCTTTTCCTTCCTATTTCCGATGTGGGAATCACATTAAAAAATTTACTCTTGTATTTGTAACAAGTACGAGTAAAAATAATATGAAGAAACTATTACCACACTTAAAACATCTATATATGTATCATTAATTTATCAGTTTTTATCAAATATCTGTCTATTATATAAGAAAAAGTTAAGATATTAATTTTATGCTAACTAAATGTACTAAAAATCAATTAAATACTACTTTTAAATACTTAGATTATTAGCACTCGAAATTCTCTAAAAATAAATGTATGAAGTGTTGGTATATTATGGTGCGATAATTAAAGATTTATTTGGATAATTTTTAAATCATGTAAAAATTCACATTTCTAATACAATTTTTTTACCTTATTGATAGCTTTGTGTTACAAATAATTTGTATAGAGATAAGACAAGAATAAATAGTCAAATTATAGCCAGAAGAAAGAAAGCAAAACATAAAGAAATTGTTGAATTTGTTGTCGATATGAATATATTCATATGAAAGACCAAATTGTGTTTATATAAACACAAAGTGAAAAGTCGCAACTTTGGTGAGGATCACACCCTTTGGTGAATGGACATGCTCTTTAGTGAATGGTTACACCATTTGATGAATGGTCACACCCTTTTGGTAATAATCATCATTTGTTTTGTTGGAAACCAAATTAACTTATACGAGCGTGCACTCCGCATCATTGAACCTGTATTATAGTTTAACTTGAAATCCCTTTGGTCTTTAGGTAAATCACAATTAAATAAAATGATTGATGACACTAAAATCACTAACAATCCTCCCTCATTTTAGTGTAAACCTTGATTTCCAAATAATCATAACAAATCAAACTCATGCATTGATGAAAATGTCGCTAGGGATTGAATTTTTCACTTAGTATATTACGTATTCCAGATATTCGAAAATCGGGATGTCGCTAAGGATTGAACACTTCAATTTTCTACATTTCTCAAATGTTTGTACTTGACGCTCTACAAGCCATGTGTCCTATCCATTCATGAGTATTTGAAGGGAACTGGTTGTCTCATCATTAGAGAATTTAAATGAACTTTTTAATTCCCTAACACCGACTTGTGCATTAAGTCTCTTGCAAACCACTTTGTCAAGTGGTAATCTCGTTGATATTTTTTGCTATAACAAGCATTGAACATGATAGCATTGACTTTTAAACATAACTATATGTTTATTAACAAGCACTTCAACCCTAAACTGTATGAGTGGTAGCCTCATTTGTCTATACTAGGTGAGTACCCGTGCATAGCAACGGAGATTCCTAGTGGTAGATAATTAACGATATGCGATATTGTGATAAGTGTTTCGTATAACGTTCAAAATAAAATGTGAAAAGATCAAAATGTAATTGCAAACATAATCTCAAAAATTCACATTTCAAATTACATATCTTCTTTTTCTAATTCAAGTTCCATATTTCATAATGATCTTAACAAATATTTACTGAAAAGGAATGGAGCTTTTGACATTGATCTCTTCTTAAAAAAGTCAGTGCCAAGAAAAGCAATTTTTTTTCTTTCATATCTCACCTCATTACAACACAGATCGGAACAGTGGTGAACAACCAAACACAAACAAACAATCTCAAAAAATGACAATAACTTTTATAATAAAGTAATAAACTTACACGAACTTATAAAACAAAATAAGGGTTTTTGTACCGGGTGTCGATCTATTTGTTATTGGTGACCCTTCACGGTTGAGTTTACAACCGTTTTTGCCGCTAATCACTCACGCGTTGCAGTGGAGTTTTTTGGTTTCATCTTCCAAATGCACCAAATAAGCAATAACATCATATTGACAGCGACCAACAATAATACAAAGATGATCCACCAAACCAATTACTCAGGTGCATTAAAATTAAGAGAATTACGTAACTTTCCTAAAAAGATAATTAAACTGTACATAACCAAAGTCAATCAGGTATAAAAATTTTGCCTTTTTTGTATCAGTTTAAACAACCCAGAATTGTACTAACTATGCTTTGCAACACGCATTCAATTGAAACAAAAAATACAAATTTGTTCCGACGCATATTCCAGATTGTCTTTTCGTATATAGCTCAATACTTGTTCTATAACCACATAACCCAAAATATAATGTTTAAATCCAGAAACCAACCTATCTGAATTTAGAGGCCCACCATATATTCCCCTTTATCTTCCCAGCTGATCTCTCACTAATTCAACCTGAGTTAAAAGATTCATTAATGCTATTTGGAAGAAAATCGAAGTGACAACATAATCACAACCGTAAACATATCCTTATATGTCAAAATGATCATATTATTAAAAGTTAAGATTACGTGTAATTTTGAGCGGATGCCTAATAAAAGTTTCAAATAGTGTTTGTATACATAAAGATAAAGTAATTACATATAAATAAAATTTAATGTGAGTAGTAAAAAAAGATTCACATGAATTTCATTGACAATACGTGGATTGTTGATATACAAAAGTTAGACCACTATTGTGTAAAAATCATGATAAGGTCACTACAGCTTTTCTAAGCAGACATGAAAATGGGGGAAAGAAAACTATGTACATGTTAACGTCACCCCGAGCAGCCCATCATGACGTGCTACTACCGTTCCCAACCCGCTCATCGTGCCGCATCCATACTTCAAGATACCTGATGTTCCATTGAACATGAACCCGGATTTTACATTATTGTATCCTGGATAGCAGCGGCCAACGCATAACGAAGATGTAGAGCACCTGTCACATTAGGAAGCGGAAGAACGTACATGTGAACATCACATTTATGTATGACTTTTTAGTTCCTTATCTTTCTTTGTTTTATATAAAGCAAACTGTTAATTCGTCAAATCTTGTGTTAAACCTTTCTATCTAGGAAAATACAGCAGTACATTGTTGCAATAAGATCCGGGACTGTTTCAGCCGTCCATTTTCGCTACACTCTAACTTCAATTGCCATGTTCATGTTGTAGGATTTATGTTTTCAAGTGTCACGATCTCTGGTGCTACTTCAATGGCTTTATCTTTAGCAGTTGTTGCCATAGTTCTGCAAAATAGTAGAGTGGGTCAGTAAATTTGAACATGCATTTATTGTATTATATATATTGTACAAAGTTATACCACGTACTGCGGTTTTTTTCTTAATTTTTATACGATATAAAATGACTTATCTACCTATATCTGGCAATCCTACGGAATGGTCCCATCCTATATGTATGTCTATTTTTTAGGATACATGTTAGCACACAGGCTGCTGATATATGTAGTGGTCAACTCTTATTATAAAAGTAACATCCTTAGTGTTGTAGCACTTTAGGTCTGCACTATCAATAATGTCTGAAAGAGATATGTAACATCAGTAATATAACCTTGTTACCATTTATTGAATGTTATATTGGGAATCAACTGTTTGAGTTAATGTGAGTAAACATTTATGTGGGTAGACGTTTATAGGATAATTATGATGTATATACCTGGTTGTGCAGTATGTAGAAATGCAAAATTGAGGCATGTGTGTATACTAAAACTTTTATCTGTAAGGGCATATATGAAATATAAACAGTAATATATAAAGCTGTAAGATCTTTTTGCAAAGGAAAAAAACCTGCGCCGTTCAAATTTTGGTTAGAAAATCTTTATAGACTATGAAACTACCTAACAGATGTCATACTGTGGCAATTTCATAAGGCAACGGCGATGACAATGGAGGTTATGGTGGTGGCACACATTATTGTTAATTGTCCAGCATATTGCCAATTTGAGTTTATTGCTTTTCAAACTTTCCAAAATTCCAAAATGATAGGCAATAGGCAATGTCTAAAATCCATTTCAAGTGTTAGCGTTGTATTTAACCTATAGCAAAAAGGCCTAAATTGCATCTAACATACATCAAATTGTTTTCCTAATGAGAATGTTTCCTATCCATTTCAATCTAACTCTCAAACAAGGTGGAAACAGCATAATTAGCAGTGGCACTGACCAACAACAACCTCAAACCACCATGGCAAGCATTCATGAACAAACTTGGAAAATTCCAAGCTCGGAAAAATACTTGACTTGTTCCCAGTCCTCCATGTCAAATGGATCTTCTATAGACACGATAAGATAGTCTGACACCCAGGAAACGTCAAAAAAGAAAGAATCACTGTCATTAAACATCATATGTAGTTGCATGAAGCATTAAACATAGTGACAAACCTACTTTGTTAACATAGTTATATACCTCTACATAGTTCCTTGTACATTTCAACCATATCTTCGCCTGACTTGAAGTTTTGTCGTAACTTATTAGCAGACCTGTAATCTAAATCACACTTTGTACCTAATACAGAGAATATAAATGTCACGTTTCAACTCATTAAAGTGATAAACATAAAAAGTTGACAAAATTGTAAGGAATGAGAAACATTACCTACGCAGAAATTAGTAGCAACAACGTCAATTGCCTCCTTTACAAGATCTAGTCCTTCTTTAAAGCTGCATAATCAGGGTCCCAACATCAACAACAGATCAAGGTCCCAACATCAACAACAGATCATTCAGAAGATCACATCGTATTAGTGAACAACATGTATGGATACATTAGGAGCAAGACCGCCATCTTCACCAACATTACATCCTGTGCACCATGTTTTTATGTAATAATAGCCTGCATATGAAAAGAACAGATAAATTGAGTGGTAGTGCATTGCACAATCTAGTTTTCTATTCATCAAAGCAGTTCAAACAGTAAATATCCAAAACTCACTTCCAAATTCAAAATCGAGTTCGCTTCAGTGGTCTTAAACTCAAAACTTCTGAATGTCAACATTCGTTTAGAATTATCTAATGAGACATTCAATCTATTACAAACACTCATCTTTTAAAACCTTATTTCATTTTCACCATTTTAATAGGGAGTACTATTTTATGCAACAATATCAATAGTATCACTTTTTCTAGCCTAACATTCTATATCTTGGCATTCTGTATTTTGTATCTAAGAGAAATGAACATGCTTATTCGCTAACTTAACGCTAAAAGCACTTACACTCAAAAAGATAGTCACTTTAGATGCTAATCCAAACACCCCATTTATACTAATAAAGTTTTACGAATCCAAAGTGGCTCTAAAACAATGCAATAAGCAGAATAATGTACTCAAATAAGGAACGACAATCGATATACAATCCCATAACAACCCCTAATTTAGCTTCAAATATATCCATTAAATCACTAACTGTTAAGAAAAGAATTATGAAATTACTCAACAAAAATTACCTCAATATTTGGTGGTGGGGTTTCGTCCGTAGCAACACTTCCCAGCCGTGACGACTTTTTCCAGCGAAAAATCGGTGGCTAAAGTGGCGACACTAACAAAAAAAAACACCAAAATTGTTAATAGGCATAGATCTATAAAAAAACCTATAGATCTACAAATAAAATCTATACGTCTATAAAAACCTTCAAAACTCATAGATCAATTAAAAAACTCAAAAGAATACCTCAAAACTTGAAAAACACTTTTGATGGTCATAGGTCTTGGTGGTTCCTCTCGGTGGTATCGCTACTGTGGTGGTGGGATGACGGCGGTGGTACGTTGGTTTCTGTGGTCTTGGAGTCCAATGGTGGTGGCGTCGGGCGGTGGTGGCGTTTGAGTGGAGGTGTGAGTAGTGGTGTTTGAGATGAAACGGTTTACGTGTGTGAGAGACTTAGTGCAAATCGTGTCCAGCAATACACCCATTCATTGAAAAAGATTTGTGCCAACCGAGGTTTTATTTTGCATTACAATTACAATAGTTTCCATTATTAAGTTTTACAAGGGCATTATGGGCATTGAACAAAAATTCAGTTTTTGACTTTTCACTTAACCATTTCTCCATTATAAGTAGTTAAGATAGGTAAAGAATAAGGATCAAATAAAAAATTCATAACGTGAGAAATTGTGAAATAAATGTGAGAAATGCAATTAGTCATGTTAATTCATCGTTTTGATGCGTAGAAATATTTTTGTGTCGATCAATACAAACTTATATGATTCACAATAGCCATTTTAGTTTAGATTTACTAAAATTTGTAAACTGATTCAAACACTCTGTCAATTAATGATATTTTGCAGATAATATGAATCAAAGGTTAAATTTTCAAGTAAACTGATTTACTAAGACATTGTATGTGTACGAACATATAAACTCAAATTGTATATGTTTTGAAGTGCAAATATATACTTTTTATTCGGTATTTATTAATAGTTTGGCATCATATACTATATATAAATAAAATAATTCATTGGTATATATAGTTTTTATTCGGTATTCATTACTTTCAAAATAAAATAAGATGTTTATCTATAGTTCTATACTTACGTTCTAGCTTCATAACCCGCCCGATGGGGGGTACGCTTCATAAAATTATTTTACCAAAATATTTAACAGGAGAAATAAACTAATGTCCAACAAAAAAATGTTTAACAACATAACCTGTACTTTCTTAATATATTGCTCATATATTATATGTACAAATAATAGTTATTATATGTACAAATAAATAGTTAGAAGTATCATAAGAATATAATTACATAATGCTTACTCATACGTTAAATAAAACTTCATACATTATAAATAACATCATTAATGGAAGAAAATGATATAGGTACATCACATTTGATCCATAACTTGCATGAAAAAACATGAAATAACTTCCTTATTGAAATGAAACAAATGGACGAAAAACAGCCTTAAAAAATGTGTTGAACAAACATTAGGAAAGCATTAAATAACAATACGGTAAATTATAAAGAATATACATTGCTAAAATCATCATGAGCAACCAAGTCCCCTAATAGATATAGATTGTCCATAACCGCTGGTGAATTCAGCATGTCCATAACCTTCAAAACTTTCATCTTTCATGAAAAAATAGACCTCAAAAGCTTCACTAACATCCTTGAAAAAATTAATAACCTCAAGGATCATATCAGATACCAATTCCACCCCACCTAACATTTATCAAAACTTCATGACAAAACCACCATGCACCATGCTATGTATCAACCTTATCTCAAATTATGTTGCTTCTATCCAAGGAAACGATCAGCAGCTTGCCAAAGTTGCATTACAGACAGCCTGAATAACATAAAGTCAGCAGACGCATACATTAAAAAACTGGCTAGAACCTCAAACATTTTGACCAGCTTGATTTGATTCATCAGACATGATGCTACATATACCTTAACATTCTTATTTGCAACTACCTGTGCATTTTCCTCCAATCATGCATTAAACATTATTTACACAAATTCTGTCCAGTCAAATACTTCAATCAACCATGATGGATGGTAAACAGGCCCGGTTACATGGTTACATGAATTCTAACTTCAACGATAGCAATTAACACATCTTTAACTCTTGATGCATATTGAATATGAATACTCAAAAGGAATAAAACTGGGTAAAGCCCTCTCTTTTTAGGAGTTTGGTGTGACCACTTCATGGTTGTTAAGCGCAAATACACTTACATTAAATACTCGTAGTTGCTAATGCTTTTTAGTTTTAAGGTTGCCCAAATGGATGAGCTAATTCTACGTATTAACGTCATAAAAATAAAGACATGTATATACACTTATACTTCTGAATTACAGACTCCGTAATGAAATAAAAAATTAATCATTGAAACATAACACTTATTCTCTTTTAGAAGATATATAGATATACTTGAGAAAACCCCCATTATTTTGCCTAAGGTGTGTTCAGCTAAGCTTATAAAAAGTCTAAGTTTTAGCAAACATTCATTTCTTAAGAGAACTTATACAGACATGATAGAAAACACAACTAAATAAATTATTTCATAATCACAGAAAACACAACTAAATAAATTATTTCATAATCAAAAACAACTTACTACTGAACCCAATACAATTACAATACTTTTGAGCTTGACTAATACCTTGGATTATATATATATATATATATATATATATATATATATATATATATATATATATATATATATATATATATATATATATATATATATATATATATATTATAAAACTTAGATGAGACCAAAATAAAATTACATCCACTTGACGGTTTAATGAACTGGTGCTATAGAAACCAAGTCAACTTTGTGCGTTTATGTGACTGTTAGTCAAAGTGCGACACTTTTTAAGCATATTGTATGTGACAACTCTGATAATTACACCAATGAGTTAAGGTTAAAAAGACAAACCTGAATAGTAAGTGTAAGAGATGCCACAATGGCTTATATTTCTTGACTTGGGTAATATGGAAAAGACCAAAAAAAATTGCAAACATTAATAGGAATCTCAATCCTAATATCAGAAACTAATTGTTAAAATAGTTGGTTTTTAGAACATATAAGGCTGTGACAACACCCAAATAGCCGATATTGACTGTTAGAATAGCTAGTTTTAAGAAATACTCAGGATTCAACTTAATGGGTGTTTGGCTAAGTTATGTAAAATCTAAGATTTAGCAAACAACCATTTTTTTGGAGAACTTAGAGGGGTGTTTGGCAAGTCATGAAGACCATATTTATATATATATACTAAAAAGCGTGATGTGTACTGTAGCAACAGTACCCACGCAAGTTTCGTGTTTGCCCATTTTAGTCCCTGAGGTTAATGATCAATTGCGAAGTTAGTCCTTAACGACCGTTAACTAATAGACGTGGATTAAATTTGCAACGGACCAGTAACTTCAGGGGCTGTTTCTGTGCAAACAATAAACAGAAACATCCTCTAACGTTAACTATTATTTCACCGTTAGAACCTAAGGACTAACTTTGCAACAGAACGTCATGTTAAGGGACTAAAACTGAAAAATTTGTTGCTACAGTGCCAAACAGTGGTTGCTACAGTGAAAAACAATGGGCAATAGTGCGTGTACTGTAGCTAAGGATTTTTGCTTTTAGTCCCTCAGGTTAGCTATAAATTGCACCGTTAGTCCCCCGTTAGCGATCTGTTACAAATTTAGTCCTTAAAAAAAATTATCATTTTATTTCGAGTTTTGATTAGACACAACATTCCCGTAGCAACTCACGGGTGCCCCCGCTCTTTTAGATCATTTTATGAGTTACCACAATACTTCCTAGTTTAATCTACTTATTCAAACTCCATATTACCTACTAATAAGCGTCTTGTTGCAGTGTGTTTGCACTTCTATTTATCATTAGCATAAGCGTCTGGCTAGCAGAGCTTCCCAATTGCACATGTAACATTGATAGGTAAAACATGTCTAAGGACTCACTTTAGCCTACCACTTTAGAATGGTTTAATGAAAACTGAAGTACCTTAATAAGACCGACTAAGCAGTGTACGTCAATACTATCTTGAACGACTCCACTGTTTACATGCGTTCATAGATGTTCTTCTTGGTTTTTGTCTGGATTGATTCTGCATTGATTAAGAAAATACCTTCAATAAGCTTATTAATAAGTTTAACAATTAATGCAATCTTGATTCTTAAAAAATAATTTTACCTGAATCATGTACCACACACAGGGCTAAGCATCTTGAGAGAATGCGGGAGCCATAATCTTCACAAATTTGGATAGAACACAAATGAGATACTCTAAGAACTGTAAAATCTTTAAGCTAAAATACTACAATTGAGAGGGTGGAACAGAAATAATACGCTGCACTTGGTAGTAGATGTGGATCACTGCACCATTCTGGTATCTCATATGTAGTTCTTTTGATCAACCTATATGAAAGGCTAATGATACTTGATGGGAATATACGCTCAGTCCTTCACCAAATAGATTAAACTATAATTTGTATTGCCTACTTCGTGTAAGATATAATAATTGTGGTTCTATTAATTTCGTACACCTCCAAGTAAATGCATGTTGATGGGAATATACGTTCAGTCCTTAGCAAATGCATGTTGATCAAACCTCCAAGTATTCTCAGTGCCATCATTTTCTAGCCGAGTTCGTAATAACTTAAAATGGTTGGTGTTTTATACTAAAATGAATATCTCCCATTTAGAGTCTAGATTAGCTTTGAACCAAGTTTGATAAATATAAGGATATGAGTGCAGTAGTATCTTTGGTACCTTACTATGAAATATTCCAAACAGCTCAGGAGCCCCATACCATCTTGATCCAACATAATCCTATGAACACATTGAACGTAAGGCTATTCAATTATATAATGTTATTGAAAAATAAAATAATATAATAACTTCTGAAATAGGTAATGAGCGACTTAAGGACGTATTGTCCAGAATATTCTAGTAGGCTGGTCATTGAAGGTAACTCTTGCAAGATCAAAGTCGCAAATCTTTATTTTGTAGTTATAGCTCGCTAATATTAAATCCTTGAGGTGGCATTTAAATCTTTATTTTGTTGTTATTGCTTGCTAAGATGTTTTAGGCTTTATATCTCAGTGAAATACGCTTGCTGCAAATGAATTAAATCACGTTCAGAATAGACAGAGAGATAGCAAGACATAATTACTTGAAACGGATGCAAATATTCTTGAATGAACAGGAAGTGACGTGAGAAAAAAGAATGAAAGAATGGATAACCTGTGTGCTAGTCTTTCAGCCCTCAAAGAAACTGATGATTATAAGATAAGACATGGTAAATACTTAAAAAAGTAGTTGTATCTTCGAGAGTTACCAAGTAAATACTTATCTGCTAAAATCATTAATGGTTAAAAAAATTGCATATACAAAGGTGGGCTTTTCATCATAAAAATCCTTAGGCGTGTCGTGTGACCATTTTGCTTATCTAGACCGGATAAAATTTAAAATATGTACTCGTGCACATTAACATAGCAAGATACAGTGCCATTTTGCTTACCTTTTCTGCTAATGAAAAACTTCTAAAAGAAACCTGATAACTTGGCCTACAAAAGAAAATGATATAACATTATAAAAACCTTCATTATTACAAATAAAGCAAACAATGTTATAAATTAACTCACAAATTAGTTGTATAAAAACATTAAAGACCTCCATGAGTATGCTTAGATAGTCATAACAACATAAACCACATCAAATCAAGACCTCCATAACAAATATACACCAACCTGCTCAACATTCCGGACCTCCATGAGTATGCTTAGATAGTCATAGTGTCGTACTAATAAATCCGAAAACACCCAAAAATGTTCCCAGTATATAAGTGTCAGTTTGATTATATAATGTGAGTTGCACATTTTATCCTTTGTGAGATGATGTTGGTACCTACATATAACAGCATATAAGTGCCAGTTTTTGAATCCTTAAAACTAAAAAAATAACGTGACGAAAGAAAACAACTGCACTCAAACGTGTTTCTAATAGAGCATATCATGAGAAGCCATTAAACTAAATGATAAGTACTGCTCATATAAAAATAAGATCCCAATTGAAATTACAAAAAATAACATATTTATATCAATATGATCCATGCTAATGATCGAGTAACAGGTTAATTTGTTAATAATCAACATACCTGGTGGGAATAGATACAGAAATATGCGCTAGATCCTTTAATTCGTTTATCATTTTAATGGAGTATTCTGGTTTTTTAATTTTGATAGGTGTATGGTTATTGAAGAGGATTAAGATTAGGATTGGTTTGAGTGATTGATTTAGGTTAGTTGTTTTGGTTTTTGTTGTGAATGTTGATTTTGAAATTTTAAAATAATCAATTCATACGCTCCTTTCATTAAATGTGGTGTAAATGTTATTTGGAAATGCCAATAAAGTAGGAGTTTCATTTTTGATTGTGTTTAGGTGAATGAGGAGTTATTAATGCATCTATATTTTGTTTTCAAATCAAGCTTTAAACACAAACACTCAAGTGCTCTAGTGGTTGAGTGTTGGGTTCGAGTCCCTTAAGTGACAGATTTTTTAAATATTCCAGATTTATGCTTGAAAAGTGTGCCATGTAGACAATGACATGACAGTAAGTTGAATATGTGGCAATGAGGTGGCAAATGTTAGAGGTTAATGACGTGTCATCCTTAGCCTATTATATAGTGTAGGATGTTTCTATGAGTAAAAGACATACAGTATATATTAGACAAAGTAGTTATTTCATCCCACATCGGATGAGAGAAAAAAATAGCCTCCATGGGTGCCTTTATAAATACAAAAACCTATGGAAGCGATCACTTTATTTGCAAACTTTCGAGACTCTAAATTTTCTAATATTTGAATTCTAGTCAAAAAAATTTAATGAACATAATTATATTGATATTTTAACTCAATATTTAAAACTGGTTTATGCATACAAACGAGCATAATCGAGCTTAGGCTAAGTAAAAAAGTAATCGAGCTCGAGCTTATAAACGAGCCCTTTGGCTTGAGTACAAAAATCTTAAATAACTAAACGAGCATCGAGCTCGAGCTCGAACAATAACAAAATATTCGAGCTCGAGTTCGAGCTATATTTTAAAAAAATTATTCGAGCTCGAGTCGAGCTCGAGCCGAGTATTAGTTAATCAAGCCTAGCTCAAATATACTAAAACTCGACTCGGCTCGGATCGTTAACACCCCTAGGTGTATGTTAACCAACAACTTGCATTTCAACAAGGATTCGCAAGTCATTCTCAACGAATGATCGCACCACAATTTTTTAACCCATCTCAACCATCCTTGTTTCCTACTCATCAATCACAACCCCAAGTCGAACCACAATAAGCATTCAAATCACAACCATCCAGGACACAGTTTAAAGTACCGAAAGCACAGTTACCAGCCAAAGCTAGAGGCAAAAAAACCAAGGCCCAAAAAGCAGAAAGAGTTGTAGATTTAGACGCTGATGATGATGATGATGATGACTTGGAAGTAGCATGTCAAACTCGTGTGAATAGGAAATGGTTCAAGGGCGAAGAAAAGCTTCTTGCGGAAACTTGGATAGCAATTTCCCAAGACAAAAATATGGGCAATGACAAAGACATTGACTTCTTTTGGAACAAAATTACTGAGGCGTTCAATGAGCAAACTTTAGAGGACTCTCGTACCAAGAATATGCTAACCGGTAAATGGACGAGGCTTAACGGCGACTCCCAAAAATTCAATGCTATTTATAAGCATATCCAACGTCGAAGTGGTGATAATGAGCACGATCATATCAACAATGCCAAGACGAACTTCGAAGAACGCTTTGGTTCGAGGGGTTTCACGTATGAGCATGTTTGGGATATCTTGAAAAATTACCCGAAATGGGATGCCGAGGATCCGATAGACATTACATGTCTTGAGGATGTATTCGGCCCGGACAAACGATCTCGTCCCGAAAGAAACACTAAACGAGCTGGAAAGAAACAAAAGTCGACGGAAACGTCGAGTGCGGCGAGCTCCGGTGGGAGTCAAACGAGTACTTTTTCAGGACAATTATCCGAAAAGTATACGCAAGCAAAAGAACCTCAAACGGCTTGTTACGAGGCGAAGAGGAAGAGGGAAGAAAAGGTGTTTGAGAAGGAAGCAAGGGCGTTGGAAATGCAGGAAATGCAATTGCTCATGTTAGATGCCAGCTTGGTTACCGACCCGGTGAAAGCCGAAATCATTAGCAGGAAACAAGCAAGAATAACTAAGAAATACCAAAGTCTCGATAACAACGATAGCGAATAAAATGTTTAATCTTCGTATTAGTTATGTTTTTTTATTGTCGTGTCGTATTTTTTTCTTCGTATTGTAACTTTTTTATTTCATGAAATAAAATTAGTATGTTGTGTTATTTTTAATTATTTGTGAAATGAATTTAATTTATTTAATGAAATAAATAAAAAATAAAGTTGTAAGTGGTGGGCCCCAAATGAGTAAGTTGAGGTTAGTTGTGAGTGAGGAAGGGGTTAGTTGTGAAGAGGTGTTAAGGTGATGTGGCACCCGTGGGTCCCAAATGAGCAATTCTTGCTCGCCACTTACTAATAGAAGAGCAAAACTCATTAGGTTGATCAGCTTATTTAGGGAGTGTTCGGGATTTTCGGTTTTTAATTACCCAATTTTTTAAAAAACCTACTAAAAGATAAGAAGGAACTTAAACCCCTAGAAAGGGATTATCAGCTAAAAAAAGCAGATAAGCACTTAAATAAGCAATTCTAAACACCCTCTAGGCTAAGCACTAACTTTATATTTAACCCCTTTGAAAGCCAATAAGTATTTAATCAGGAGGTGTTTGGATAACCTTTTCATGTTTCAAAGACACAATAAGCCAATAAGCACCTCAAAAAATTTAGCTTAAGCTGTTTTGGATCATCTTATTGTTATAGTTAATTTTGTCTACGACTATCCTTTAGTAAAAGAACTTCATGGCCTTATAGCTTTCCTAATTCTCAACTACATAAGGCTACTAATCTAGCTAACTATTTTATGGCTTATTCAGAGACACGAAACAATGAAATGTGGTAATTAGAGAGAAAATTAAACTGATATGATGTGTGTTAAGAGATATTAAAATGTTCACTTGTTGATTAGTATATGTCATAATGTCAATGACATTTACAATCCTTCATTCTTCCTTTCATTTTTTTTTTAAATTACTTGCTCATAATATGAGTTCTAGAATATAACTTCAAGGTAAGCTAAATGGTATTAGTTTATGTAACAAGGAGTCGAGGCAGCACAGCTCATGAATGGTAGGATTAACTTGGATCTTCTTTAATTTTTAAGAGTATAAGTGGTATAGGATCATTCCTCACTTAAAAAATTTCTAGCCTTCTCTTCCATTATTCTCTAATCTATAACTTCGGGTGTGTTTGTTTCATTAAGATGTTTTGGGTCTGAATCTAACTACCACATCTTACTGGTAAGAGGTAGTTGTAAAGTCTGAATCTGAATAAAATAATTTTGTTTGTTTTTGTATAATTGTTTGAATGATTTTAATTGTCCACGTTTTTGGTATATATTAAACCATAGCAATACAATGCTTGAATTTAACTTTGAAGTTGAACATTTGAAAAAAAAAAAATTACAATCTTGAAATCACAAACACACATGATTCCGGTTCAAACTTTGTCAACAAACGATACGGTTAACAATCTTTCTTGAGTTACGCTTAACTCTTTAAGCCGAATGTTCAACTCTAATACTACACGAATACACAAAGTTATACTTAGCCCACAATTAACACATAAATCATTAATATAGTAAAATACCCCTAAAACATGGGCTACATGTTTGAGTCCAAAAGAAATAGCCCAAATATAGCTAACCTAACCTAAATGCATGTATATATTACTAAACAAATGCAACCCTAAACCTACGTAGTACGTACACTTATCATTATGTAGCCACCACTTTTCTTTTCACTTTATCACATCAAAAACAGCTTCCATAAATCTATGTTGATCTCTCTCTTTGAAAACAAAGAACTAAATCCTTGTTCTCCAAATCCAAACAAGAATTCTCACAAATCATTAAAACACCTTTTCTTTTCCTTGACCCATGAAAATAATGAATAACAAAATTCTTTGATATTTGTTCTTCAACCACACGTACGGAAATCAAAACCAAAACCTTTGTTGATTTGTTCGACTTTGGTGTGGGTTTGTTATGCTTTCGAAAAGGTAGATGTGATCCTTTCTTATAAAAGATGAATGTATGAGGGGTAGTGTTAAGAGGCGGTTAGACTTGTTCACCACCTCTTACCGAGTCAGACAATATATGTCTTACCATGTCTGACTGATGATGAAAAAACAAACAACAAAAACATCTGACCGCGTCTGACTGGTAAGACATCAGAGGCAGTCAGACGTTTTTTTAGCAAAAACACACCCTTCATGGAGATTCCTAGGGGGTTGTTTATGTGTATATACTTTCACATAACTGATTCGACATATATTACACATTATAAATCTTCTAAGGACTTCATAAGAATATTAGATGGCTATTAAATCACCATTTAGGTAATGTAGGTCTTCAGATTCATGAAATTATCTGAAAAGAGTGTTTCCAATAATAGAACTATTTCAAAGAGACAATTTTCGGAGCTGAACTCTTCTACACATTCATTTAGCTGAGTGGATCTTTGATTAATCTAATGTTTACGAATATTTTTTTTCCAATTTTGTGTACGGAATTTTCCCAAGTTATGTATAAAGAATATCATGACAACGCAACATGTTCACAAATGACTGTATGTTGTCACTCTCAACACTCAAGTATGAAATTCTTAGATTGTTTACTATCAATTGGCTACACTGTTAGTAACTTAAGTGATTATATTATTATTGTAGTTTGTAAAATGAAAGAGGTAGCTCAAGGGAGAGTAATGAGTATAGATAGGAAATACTGTTGCTTCACACGGCTTAGTTGAGGCAATTGGAGGCTTCTCAAGGACTGTTGCTATAGAATAATATGCGGCCAATATACATCTCAATAAGCTTCCATTATAAACTCTCTTTACTCTAAATGGTTGACTTCTTGACCCATTTACTAATGAATGGGTCAATCTGGTTGTGTTATATGTCTTGATATATAATTATTCAAATTTTTCTACTTCATCGTTGCACTTTCAAGTAAATACTAAGTTCATTTTGTTGCTACAATATTTGATTTGAGTGTAAACCTATAATATATATTCTCTTTATTAAGTGCAAATATAGAATTATTTATTGAGCCTCAACAAGTACTTTGGTGTGCTATTTTTTATTAGCTGGAGTATATTTTTGTGAGAACTATGCTAAGGTATACAAATAAGTAATGTTTATGGAGTCAGGTATGACCAGCCACAAGTCCCAATATCCCCAACATCTACTGACAAGTGGCGCTTACACTTCATATCGGAATTACTTTAGTATCAGAATTACTTTACCAGCCACAAGTCCCAATATCCCGAACATCTACTTACAAGTGGTGCTTACACTTAATATAGTCACTCTTAACCACGTCCATTTAAACAATCTTGTGAATTTGTTTGATCATTAGTCATACAATTTTTCAAATGCTACTCTATACTACAGATGCAAATGTAACCACAAAAATGTTGCACGAGCTCTTCTTTACTTTAGTATCGGAATTACTTTACCGTAATTCACCTTAAGCATTGTCCTTTTATGTAATTCGGTATCGGTAACTTCTACCAACCAAATGGCTCAATTGCCAAAAATACCAAAGCATTTTCAACCCTCACATTGAATCTGCAACCCAAAGCTACTCATTGTCATAGCCATTCTATACAAACTTGCAATACATAATTCACACATATATACTACGTATAAGGTAGTCTAAATTATTAAGTCAGTGGCCAATCATGTCCAACTAAATTTAAATATAAAACAATCAAGTGTTATAGTCACCGTCAACAAAATATCTTCTAAGTGTTTAAAAGACGAAGTTAAGTTACTCAAACACACGGGACAAACAATAATTAACGAATCATATGATATAAAAGAGAAACTCCATATGTTGAAGCCAAAAACTCTAGAAAAGAATGTTTCTTTCGTTCAACCCAGTTTTTTGTTCGAATTGTGTTCTTTCTTTTTTTTTTTTCTTTTTTTTTTCAGTAGAGATTTCATATGAATAGCTTTATGGATAGGGCAAATGCCACAAATTACCAATGTACTTTCAAGTTTGTGCCGATTTGAAACACGTACTATTTTATTCAAGGACTTTAACAACGTACTTTCAAATTTTGTTCCAAAATAACTAATATTACCATGTAGTTTTGAAGTCTTTGAATAAAATATTCCAATCATATTGAATTGAATAAAGCACCATTCTTAGCGTTATTTGAGTGGCTGATGGCATTATTATTATTATTATTATTATTATTATTATTATTATTATTATTATTATTATTATTGTGGAAAACTAGAAGTGGGGTTGAATAGTTTACCGTTTAAAAACTTTAAACTTGTTGTATCAAATGTCCATTTTTAGCTTGTTCTAATATGAAAGATGTTACTTGTAGTTTATGACTAACATAACTTAAAACATGTTATCACACAAGTACAATCAACAAGTCACAACACAAACAATCACATAATGCAAACATTAAAGTAAGGCAATAAGTAAAAGGAAAGTGCAAACCGAACACGAGGATTTATAGTGGTTCGGTCACGGATCTCCTCTCCGCCCTACTCCACTCCTCGAGTGCCCAACTCGAGAGTTACTTCACTAGATCAACAACCTCCCTTTTCGGCGGAGAAAACCTTACAATCGTCGCTTACACTTTTATCGACACTAAGCTAGATGTCGAGTTCTTTTACAAGGGTACAACCACTCCCGTCGTCGCTTACACTTTTACCGACACTAAGCTAGATGTTGAGTTCTTTTACAAGGGTACAACCACTCACGTCGTCGCTTACACTTTTACCGACACTAAGCTAGATGTCGAGTTCTTTACCAAGGGTACAACCACTCCCACTATGTTTTGTGGCCCAACATAAAAACCTTGTGTTTTATGGCACAAACACATAAACCATCTAATCTATATTGTTATGATACAATGATGATCCAAGACATAAAAGTCTAATGGATATGCATGCCTAATCTACATGAACTTCTTGAATAAGAAGTCTTCAACCATTGAGGATGTCAAGTGCCCTTGAATCTTCATATGTTGGAATGCTTTATGATGACTTCAAGATCTTGTAACCTTCTTGGTGGATTATGAAGTATGATATGCTTACAACAAAGATGAATGTTAGAAGCATTATGATCATTTTGGAAAGGGTGACTCATGTGTGTTTATACATGGTTTCCTATATAACTATGTGTGTGTGGTTTTTCATCAAGTTTGCAAGTAAACTATGAACTTCTATTTATAGGCAACCTAACAAGGTGGTTTTCCAAAACATTGTTTCAAAACTAACAAAGGTATAAAACCATGTTTCAAAACCATGGGTTACTATTAGAGTCAACATTGACAAGACATATGCATATACTTGAAACTAAATGTTGACAAGACAAGACATATATGTTTCCTAGTCAACTTACAAGGATTATGACACATCTTACAAGTTTTTTGACCAAGTCATTTTCCAAAGATGTTTCCAAGTCAACTACAATCTATGACACATTTTAAATGATCTTTGACAAAGATAATTTCCAAATATAGTTTTACATTTTATGAAAAATACATTTAGACAAATGTATATATTAACTTAAAAAGGTAAATTACTTGTATAAAAAAATATATTAGCTAGCTATATAATATTTAGTAAGCTACTAAAAATGTTTTATTTACTTATGTTGTTATAAGACACATTTTTATATATTGTAAACTTACTAATATTATCTAGACACCTAATGTGGCACTTATTCTATTTAACACCTAAAGTGTACTTTGACACCTAAAATACTTAAAGACTCCTAAAGTATTTTAGTCATTCTAAATGGTTGGTCAAGGGGTTTGATCATAATGCTATATAACAAACATGTACGAACCTGTGTTGTAGCATACGACGACTCGAGACGTTGAGACAAACAATGATTACAAGTAACTTGTACATTTTACGTTATGTATCAAGTTATACGTTTGTCATCAATCAAAACAAACGAGACTGTATAGATTAAATATCGTAATATTTGCACTAACAATCTCCCCCTTTTTTATGATGACAAAATATGTAAACATGATAGAACGCAAAATGTAAAAAGTTACTTGTGTCCGCAACAACTTCTACATTTCCTTTTCCGTTTACACTCTTCTCCCCCTTTTGTCGAAACAAAAAGGGGTGTGTCCTTGGAGATAACTTAACTTCTCCCCGAAATGGCGAGCTTGCATCATCCCTAGTGAAGTTAATTCTCCAACTCCAATTTCCTAAGGTTGTTGCGTCCCTTAGGTTGTTAGTACATCCATGGATCAAATTAAGTTCCTTGACCTACATCAAGGTTAGTTTTGGGCAACATAAAAATTATACGAAAAATGCATGATGAATAAAAAGCATTTTGGACTATGTTGACTTATCTCCTTCTTTTTGTCGAAACACAAAAGTGCATCGAAGAATGAGAATAAAGAAAAATGCGTGCATGCTTCCCCTAGATTGTAGCTTCCCCTTGATCAATACTCCCCATTGTTAGGGTCCCAACGTATATGACACAAGAAATAAGAAAGCTACAAAAACAAATGTTAGTGCATGATTAGCTCCCCCTTGATCAATACTCCCCATTGCTAGGGTACCAACGTATATGATACAAGGATAAGAAAGCTACAAAAGAAACAAAGGTTAGTGTACGATTAGCTTTCCCTTGATCAATACTCCCCGTTGCTAGGGTACCAACGTATATGATACAAGGATAAGAAAGCTACAAAAGAAATTAAGGTTAGTGTATGATTGACTCCCGTTTGATCAATACTCCCCGTTGCTAGGGTACCAACGTATGTGAATCAAGGATGAAGAACCCTACAAAATAAAGGTTAGTATAAGACAATGATTTTCCTATGCTTGACGGAAGCTCCCCTTGTTAAAGGGCGTCAATATGAACCTACAAAACAAAAGTTAGTATAGTGGAAGTTTTGCCTTTAGACAAGCATGTCCTCTACAACAACGTGTATAGAAGATGCAACATGAGTGCTTGATGGATATTCCTCCTACGTCAAGAAGCACCTATAATGAAAGAAGGAAAATATTCGATGCAAACATCATCCTTAGATGATTATGCTATATACGATCGAGCATATATATAATGGTGAACCTACAATGAAAGAGTTAGTGCAATATATTTCATCTCAAAGAAAAGTAAGATGTAAATATATAAATGATATAAGCGACTCAAAGTAGAGAACCATGAAACCAAAAAAATCTCATGAGGTGTATGCTTCTAAAAAGAAATGCAATCATAAGAAAAACGTGAATATAATATGATAGGAACCTACTAAGCAAAGCCTAGAAGGAAGACATGAGATTGAAATGCTTAAAGAGGATGGTGCTAATGGTGTTAGAGAGAATGCGAATATGAGAAAAATATAGAAATTTCTGCAGGTCTGACGGCACCAAACGAATACACGGGCGGAACCCTGGTTTTGGTTCCGCCTGGTCCGCTGGGCCAAAACTGGGACTACCCAGAAATTACACGGGCGGAACCCAAAATTTGGTTCCGCCATATCCGCCAGACTACAAATTCTTAACAGGCCAGGTTTTCGACGGTCGAAACGATTTTCTAATTTCGAAATTTTTCCTAAAACAGAAGCACACTATTAAATCTGATTGGGAAATGACAAAGAGGCAAGTAAAAACACGCGTATCGATAGAGTTTGAATGAGGGCTAACGATTTTCATTATACTTTAGTAAAAGCATAGAAAATTTGACAACATCACAAGATTAATAAGGAATAGGTTTTACACTAATCCATGGTGGTGATGATTGGTGAAAGAGTTGATGAAGGTGGTGGTTATAATGCATGAATTTAGAAACTCGTATGTATAGCAAATGCTATGACGAATGAGCATATGGACTTATGCAATCTAAGATTCACAACTTAAAGGGATAAAGGAAAATGTGAATGGGCATTGATATTCAATGACGGCTATGGGTTATGATTTGATCGATTAGGATTGACGCTAATGAAAACGAAATACGTTTAGAAATAGTGACCTATATCGAACGACAATGGATGAAAGAGTACTAACATGGTTTAGTCCTACATGACCTTTAATGACATTATCATCTACCAAAGATGATGTATCATGCCACAATGTATGCTTGAATGGGTACAAAAAGAAGTGAAGACAATAAGCACCTAGGAACAAGAATACCATATGTAGGACCTTAGATATATCAACTTTATCAATAATATAGAAGCAAAGATGAAGAGAAGATGGTGACTTGGTATAGATATGTATGGCATTAAGTATAGAGAAAGAGATGAAAAGATGAGAGCTTTTATTAAGAAGAGGCACATACAAAACACACACAAGCACACACCTCAAATGAGCTTTGAGGTGTTTATATAGTACAAGAGATAGGATGCCCTAAAGGCTTTCCTATGGGCTTTGGGCTTGGACTTGGATTACATGTTTAATAAAAAGGCTTAGATAAACTAACACATAACATATTAGCGTACCAAGTCCAAAGCCCAACTAACTTAAACTATTACATACGACACAACATTCTAATAATGAGAATGACCATCACTTTCTAATATAATTTAAATGCTAACAATCTCCCCCTAAGGGGTGGTCATTCAAATGATGCTCCACGTGATTAGGTCTTCTTTGTTCTTTGTTGTTGACCATTGTGTGTCGTAGTATAATAGTCTTTAGTTTTTGTTCCTTCATGCTTTGTGATCTTTGATGACTGACTTTTAATCATTCGTAGTCTGCCTTTCGTCACTTCTGCGTCTGTGGTGGTTGTTCGCCATTCCAACATGCTCATACATCTTTGGACTTTGATATTCATATGCACGTAGTTCCCTTTCTTATACTTTGTAGATTCTTCTTTTTGGCGTAGAATCTTTCTTTGAACGTTGTGTAGTATAGATCTTTGAGGGAGCTTTCTTTAACTTCCAGATGTATGTATGAGCATGCGGAATCTGTCGCCATGGAGATGATGTATATCTGCAGGTAAACAGTTACCAATAAATCAATCGGTACTTACAGATAAGGAATTAGATATCGTCAACAGCATAGTGTGAAGACTCCTTCTAATCCTTACCAAGGCCGTTCCCATATCAGATACTCCCGAGGGAGCTTACAAGACCTACATAGTAGCTCAATGAATGGGTGATGCGTGGGAATTGCAACAGGCTTTACCTCTCGAGGGATCTCGAGAAGCTTACAACCCCCACCAGGCAGTGTACCTGATCGTTGTAGTATAGTATAGTGACAAGTATCGGGGAATTGATCGTTCAGCTAGGAATAGTGTCGTTAGGATTGAAATTAATCTAACTAGGTCTAAAGGTGAAGGATGATTCTTTTTGTATTTTTATATTTTATGAAAAGCAAGTAAAAATTTCGGGTTTTGGAAGGAGGGGCGGAATTAGTTGTTAATCAACTAACCCAAAAGCTAATAATTAAACTAATTAATAAGAAAAGTAAACTAGGGTTCTACAAGATAAGTGAAGCATGTCTACCCATGATATGTTACTCCTTGCTAGCTATCCAATCCTACCTATTGAATTGTAACCTTGTTTTAATTGACGGGTTGTATTCCTTAATACCATTCATGGGGTATCGCACATAACTCCTCAATTCTATGAGCTCTTATCTCCTCCTATACCATGCCCAGCACAACCATAGGGATTGTAAACAGTGGCTCATGCATTAAATACAACCAATAAAGACCTTAGTGCAATAGGTTCATGTTTCCTAAAACGTTCAAGCATGTTACCATTTGGAGATCTGCCAGTTTTCTTAAGCCTAACATATAAATCATTCAATCAAAACAAGAATCAATAGGAAACAAGGATTATAAACTAAACCAACTAGATCTATTGAAGTTGTCACGCCTTAATTGATGGAGATAGACACAACATCAACAAGAAATCAATGAGATCTAATCAATTATATACAAGTTTCACATAATCATAAGTAGACACAAGGTGAATTAGCAAATCATCATCAAAGAAGAGCAAACAACAATGATAATGGAAAACATAATTAAGATAGAATCATCAAACCAATACATGATGTTTATGGAGTGAGTGAAACCCTCTAAGTTGCTGGAAAAACACCCACCTAAACCCAGGAATCGACCTTAGGGTTTAGGGCTTACAAAAAGTGAAGTTATGATGTTATATTTATAGGCATGTTTTCTGTCGGCAAGGCTTGATGGCGTCAGCTCGTTCTCTTGATGCCGTCATGACCATTTTTTCACCAAATTGTAGATCTCGTCGTCCTCTTCGCGTGGGCTTTTGAATCACCTAAATCCAAGTTCGTATGCAAAAGTTATGACCAAAACAATATCAGCTACTCCGCGCGCAAGTTTTGACAAGTTAACATGTGACGGCCTTGGGTGACGCCTTCACATTCTCTCTGGGCCGTCACCACTTTTACTCTTGACGCCGTCACCAAAATACTCTTGACGCCGTCAGGTACTGTTCTCAGCATGGAAAATTAAGTCTTTGGCATTTTCTTCACTTTTATGCTCCAAAAACGTCCGAATTGCTTCCTTTTCCAGATTTCACTCCCAAAGTACCTAAAATCACAAAAGGAACGATTTAGGGCAATATTTGATCAAATAAATTCGAATTCGGGCTTAAATGACCCCCTAAAAACGGACCATTTTTCGCCTCATCATATACCCTTACACTTGAGATTTGCTTGTCCTTAAGCAAATGCGCTTTTATTCTACTCAAAAGACAAGTTAGGGGTCATTTAACACTAATATAAAAGTAATTACAACAAATAATCGTTCCACTAAAGTCCAATAGACAAGCACGGAGGTCATACACTAGCACCTCACAAATAGTGTTTAGATACTCACATCTCTCGGGTGTAATAAAGTGTAAATTACAATATGGAAACGGAAGATATCTCTCACTACCTGTCATAGCAAAATAGATTACCATAGGCTTGGGAAAGGATCAAACCTCCACCACATGGCGTAAGCACCTAGGATAAACTATCAAAGAGGTCTTTTAAAGGGTTGTAACGTTAGGTGTAGGGATATGAAATACACGGTTTTGTTGGATAAAGGAAGTTTTACTGGTGGCGAGTTAACAATCTTGGTTAATTACATGTACAATGTGGCGTTGCTAAGCCAAGACTAGACTCGACTTAAGCTAATAAATGAAAAATAACAAAAACATAAAATGAACATAGAATGAAAAGGGATAGTAGTCCGTATGTTTTTCTCTTTTTCTTTTTTTTTTCTATTTTTTTCTTTCTTTTTCTTGATTTTTTCGATTTTTTTTTTTTTTTCATACACTCTTACCCTACCATCTAAAATAATACATCATAGGGGTTGAACGTTCCCCTTACACTTGAATCTTTACATACTTTACAATAAACTAATCTAATGACTCGAATTAAGAAAATCAAAACACTTGGAACACTTTTAAGATTAACGTACATATGGGGGTAATAAATGATGTTCTTCCCCATTACTCCATAAATAAGTACTTACCCATGAGTCCCAATCGTCCCAAAACAATATGTACAAGGATATGACTCGACTTAGCAACCATGTAATCAATTAGAAAGTTAACTTAGGGTTTAACAAATAACAATAATGCACTAAAAATGAGCGCATACACGGAAGGCTAAGGCGATTTTGGTGTACATTTAAGTGGGGTGTAACAAATTCTTCCTTTAAGTAAAATGCTTAAAGTTAGAAACGAAAAGATAGGCTCGGAGGGGTGTACTAGGGGTATCGTGTACTAAAAATGAGTACAACGCTAAGGGTGTGGGAAAAATTAGTTGACTTAACTAGCCAAGTAATATGACTTAAATGGTCAAGTAATTATAATACGGGTTTAACACAAGGGTGATCCTAATGCCTTTTATCATGTAGTAAATCCTACTACACGAATGTAGTCTCACTAGCGGTCTCGGGATGCATCACTAACGCAAGTTCTAGAATCTAAATACTACCGGTACACTCATAAGCACTAATAGTAAATGTTTTTCCTATCAAATCTAAAGGCGAACCTCACATATTTGGGTGGAAAATTTTTCTGAATATACAGTTATGTGCTAGTCATACAATCTCCTATCCATGAGACACTTGCTATGGCTAAAGTTTCACTCCTAAATGTTGTAAAAAATTTTAAATTTGGCGCTAAAATTGCACTAACAAGTATTTCTCATAGTTTTATTACACATCTACCATTAAACAAAACAAACTCAAGCGAAAGTGCATATGTAAGGTATCATCTTTTTACCCTCCCCTTACACTTAAGATGAACATTGTCCCCAATGTTCAAGTAAAGAATGTAAAAGTGAAATAAGTAAAAAGAATGAAATCAAATACTCCCTTGATTCGCTCGGTATGGATAATAAGGTGGCCAGGTTAAATCTTCCTCCAAGAAAATGAACAATCTAGGCTTCCCTTCCAGAATATAAATCATCTTCTTGTCATACATAACCTGTAAATCCTGAGAAAACAAACAAAAACCCAAAGCATCAACCCGAACAAAAATAACTCACAACTAGATGTAATTCCAGACTTAGGAATAGAAACAAAACAATTAAAGATATAATGCTTGTGGAATGAATGTTTGCAGATTTCCTGGAGTTTATAAAACTAAAGAATCAACAAAAACTTTAAGACTCCGGTATAAACAAAACTAGCAAAATTTCCAGAATTTTACACATGACGCCGTCAAGAGTAAACTCATGACGCCGTCAGAAGTGACCTGCAGAAATCTTTATGTTAAGTTTTCGGAAAATTTCTTGAAAAACTTATGTCCTACTTCCTGGAAAATCCTGCAAAACTTCATTATGACTCGATACAAGCATTTGACTCTAACAAGTACTAATACACATGTCCATTTAATATTGTTGTGGTTCATGCTCAATTTCGTTCTTATAAACAAATTTGGATCTCCCTTACACTTATCTTTTGCAAAATACCTTTATATGCAATTAAGACGAAGTTAAAAACAAAATAAAGCATTTTCACAATTTACTTTGAAACATAAGCCACAAACAATAAAAATAAAACATGCATACGGAAACAAATAAAATCAACAAACAAACAAACAAATAAAAACACACAAAACATGGGTTGCCTCCCAAGAAGCGCTTGTTTTTGTTCGAGTCACGAGCCTGACTCTACCCTTATTTAACGGAAATAGGGGAGGTTCTCCCTACACTTAGGATTAAGCGTGGGTGAAAGTAGCGATACACACCCTTAGGGTGTGAATATGCCACGTGAGGTGAAGGGGGTGAGTGAATGGCTTCCTTCATCCTAAAACTACCCGGATAATATTGGTTGATGGGTGGGTCGGTTCCTCTTTTGTCTCCTAGAAATATATCTAAGGATGGAAAGGTGTGTAAAGATTGAGGTTCCGGTTCATCAACACTAGGAAATTCCCTAGAACTAGGAGTAAGGTTATCACTACAAGTGTTCAAACCTATATCCTCAAGTGGTGCCTGGTCCAAGGGTTCTACCTCCATTGGAATTCCTAAAGTTTCTTCTACTTCTTCCGGGTAAGTCACGGGCGGTGCGTGTGCCTCAAATGATGGTTGAGTATTTTGTGGGCTTATGTTGTTCACCTCATCATTCCATGTGTCAGGATCTAGCCCTAACATTCTCCCAAGTATCTCGCGTGCTTCTCTAGGCATCTCAACTTCTATGTCCGAATCATAAGGATCATCTTCAATATTCTGACTGCTATATACAAATTGCCCAAGAGATTCATCATCTGTTTCTTGAGATTCATCATCATCGATCATAAAACCTAGGTCTTTTTTATCAATGTGATCATGCTCGGCTAAATCCTCCTCAATTGTTTTCTTAGGTAGTGATAATAGCAAACCTAGTGCTTCATCCAACTTATGATTTGTTGCAATGGCTCTCTCCATAATTCCTTGGAAAACTAGGTCGCATTTCCTATTGGCCTCACTAAAACTAGATCTTAAACATGGAGGTTGTTCATAAGAATCTATCCTAGGTGAAGGCTCATATGATTCATAGGTGTCTCTAAATGAGGTATTTTGAACTCTTTGGTGTGTTAGCCGCTCAACCCTATCTTGCAATCTTAGAAGTCTAAGTGTAACGTCCATTTGAAGCAAATTACAAACAAAATCACAAAGAAAAGATAGACTACGAAAAAGCTACAAAGTAAAAAGAAAAAATCTCACTTGATAGGAATCTAATGAGTAGACCTAATAAAAATCAAATTCAACCTAAACAATAACTATTCCCCGGGCTGCGGCGCCAAAAACTTGATGCGTGGGAATCGCAACAGGCTTTACCTCTCGAGGGATCTCGAGAAGCTTACAACCCCCACCAGGCAGTGTACCTGATCATTGTAGTATAGTATAGTGACAAGTACCGGGGAATTGATCGTTCAGCTAGGAATAGTGTCGTTAGGATTGAAATTAATCTAACTAGGTCTAAAGGTGAAGGATGATTCTTTTTGTATTTTTATATTTTATGAAAAGCAAGTAAAAATCTCGGGTTTTGGAAGGAGGGGCGGAATTAGTTGTTAATCAACTAACCCAAAAGCTACTAACTAAACTAATTAATAAGAAAAGTAAACTAGGGTTCTACAAGATAAGTGAAGCATGTCTACCCATGATATGTTACTCCTTGCTAGCTATCCAATCCTACCTATTGAATTGTAACCTTGTTTTAATTGACGGGTTGTATTCCTTAATACCATTCATGGGGTATCGCACATAACTCCCTAATTCTATGAGCTCTTATCTCCTCCTATACCATGCCCAACACAACCATAGGGATTGTAAACAGTGGCTCATGCATTAAATACAACCAATAAAGACCTTAGTGCAATAGGTTCATGTTTCCTAAGACGTTCAAGCTTGTTATCATTTGGAGATCTGCCAGTTTTCTTAAGCCTAACATATAAATCATTCAATCAAAACAAGAATCAATAGGAAACAAGGATTATAAACTAAACCAACTAGATCTATTGAAGTTGTCACGCCTTAATTGATGGAGATAGACACAACATCAACAAGAAATCAATGAGATCTAATCAATTATATACAAGTTTCACATAATCATAAGTGGACACAAGGTGAATTAGCAAATCATCATCAAAGAAGAGCAAACAACAATGATAATGGAAAACATAATTAAGATAGAATCATCAAACCAATACATGATGTTTATGGAGTGATTGAAACCCTCTAAGTTGCTGGAAAAACACCCACCTAAACCCAGGAATCGACCTTAGGGTTTAGGGCTTACAAAAAGTGAAGTTATGATGTTATATTTATAGGCATGTTTTCTGTCGGCAAGGCTTGATGGTGTCAGCTCGTTCTCTTGATGCCGTCATGACCATTTTTTCACCAAATTGTAGATCTCGTCGTCTTCTTCGCGTGGGCTTTTGAATCACCTATATCCGAGTTCGTATGCAAAAGTTATGACCAAAACAATATCAGCTACTCCGCGCGCAAGTTTTGACAAGTTAACACATGACGGCCTTGGGTGACGCCTTCACATTCTCTCTGGGCCGTCACCACTTTTACTCTTGACGCCGTCACCAAAATACTCTTGACGCCATCAGGTACTGTTCTCAACATGGAAAATTAAGTCTTTGGCATTTACATCACTTTTATGCTCCAAAAACGTCCGAATTGCTTCCTTTTCCAGATTTCACTCCCAAAGTACCTAAAATCACAAAAGGAACGATTTAGGGCAATATTTGATCAAATAAATTCGAATTCGGGCTTAAATGACCCCCTAAAAACGGACCATTTTTCGCCTCATCAATGGGTGAGTCGCTGGGGATCACTCCACGACTGTAGACCGTTTTGGAACCACCATGAACACTAAGCGTAACCCATAAAGAATTACCGAAGTGACCTGCTGTCAGGGCTGTTTGATGTTGACCCTGGCAGGAGTTTCCATTCAATCATTGAGACTCACAAAAGTGAATCCTCTCATAAATGTTCTGGCAGATTGCTAAGATCTGCGTAGGACTCTATAATTTACAGCTGATGTCCATTGATGTAGAAATACTAAGTGTTCCTAAGAGATCTTTGATGTATCTCATGGCTCTAGACTCGATAAGCGCACACTTAGGTTTTCTATGCGGAGACTAGGGAGGGGTCTCCTGCTTCAATATCAACCATCTCTAAGAGATAAGTCGATAGATTACACCGGTTCCCCGTGAGAATGAAACAAGCTCTTTTAAGAGAACTTGAGTGGTTAAGAAGGTTTAGTGCAGTGTGTCACTGGATCCATGACGTCTTTATCTTCAATACCGGTGTCACCTTAGCAACAACCAGTAGCATACGAATTGAACCCGGTGTCTGCCCTAAGGTTGAACATATGGAGGGCTATTTCTTTTCACCCTTTTTCATAACTTTTCTTTTTAATTCTTCAACCCCTTCTTTCTCCTTTCTCATTTTCTCCTTTTTTCAATCATACCTAAGGACTTCTAATACTAATCTTTTGGATTTGTCCTTGGGTAGATCCCTCCGGCTTTGGCGGATCATAGGACGGTTTTTCCTAACCTTAGTCACCTTATATCTTCATGACTATCCTATTTTTGCCATAAAACCATTCATTCGAAAATCTCTCAAAGTGTTTATGATAATAAAACACATTGTTGTTACCACTTTGAGAGTTTTGCAACTTTTGAGGGACTCCCCCTTCACATGTGCTCATGTAATTGTTAAGAAATTTGCACATGCGGGAGGAGTTTGCACTTTTTGAATTGATCCACTCTCAGTGAACATGACCGATTCGAGACACGCTTACATCACTAGTTAAACTAGCTTGAAGTTATTACCTGTCCTGGTCAAGTCCAAAGAAAGTCTCTTGATACGGTACATTCTACTAAGACAAGTCCTATTCGAGACACGTTTACATCACTAGTTAGACTAGCTTGAAATTATTACCCGTCCAGGACAAGTCTTTTCGATTACTGACATTTTAAGCTTCGTCAATTCATTGGTACTTTCTGAGTCGAGCTCTTTCGAGATTCAGTCACAAACTTTAAACATCTTTGATCACATTTTAATCATGTCTTCTCCCCCTCAAAAATAGCATATCGTGATATTTTTTATATCAACTGATTAAGAAAAAACTTTTTATAGAGAAAGACAGATTCGATTTAGCATGAATTTGGAACATTTTGTTTTCGAACTCCCCCTTAATGATAGCACATTTTAAAATCAATTAAGGGTTTAGAGGGAGTTATCTTGAGCACTAATTTTGAGAGATTTTGAGAAATCTTTTGAACAATCTTGAAAAAGTGCTCAAGAATTATTTTTGAAAATGAGTTTTTGTTTGAAGTCTTTTTCGTTTGTTTAGACTCGAACTTTTTGAAAAAGATTTCGTCTTTGAAAAACACGAGTCCTTGATTTGAAATAACCAGAAGTCATCGTTTAAGTCCAGGTTTCATACTGAAGTATACGAAAGCCATAGTGAAGAAACTTTTGAGAAACGACATGTTTTAGAAAAACATTTAAAGAACTCCCGTTCAAGCATCTGTACATGTCCGTATCATTTTTGAACGACATTTCTAGAAACGTACAGAATATTGATTTATACGAGAGAAATGTCGTGAGAAGAATATTTTTGGATTTTTTGATTTTATATTGTTTTTGTATTTTTTGAAAATTTTATATTTTTGTATTTTGTTTTTGTTTTTATAAAAGAAATGGAAAATCAAAAATAGAAGATTGAAAGAATGATTTTATAGAATTTACAGAATTTGAACCCTTTGATGAACTGGGTTCTGAGATAGTTGAAGCACCTGCAACCAAAGACGAAGAGGTTTCACAAATAACAGTGTTAGAAGTACATGAATCATCACTCAGCGGGTGTTGAATATCAACGGTTGTAATGGTTTCTACTTCCTTATCCTGAAGATTATCACTATTATTTGTCTTGGTGCAACTATCAAAAATCTTTCCTATGGGAATCCATCTAAGACCAACTGTTTTAAAAACTTTCCTGGTAGGAATCCACCTAAGGTAAGATCTAGATGTAGTTTTCTTATCAGATGTAGCGGAAGTCTCAGTCTTGGAAAAACTACATTCCTTAGATATCCACCTATTAGGTTTCTTAACCTCTTGCTTCTTATCAACGGGTTTGTTTCGATTTGGTGTCTTAGTGGATTGTGTCATGACACTTGATTTACCATTCTTGAGAAATTGTTTGTTGTTCGATGAGACTTTGGAATTCTGTGTGTTGCATTCTACGTTCCTAGCATTCTTTTTTGTGCCACTACTCTTAGATGCAAGCCAATCGCTAGTAGTTTGTAGATAGTTCCTAGGTAATGGTTTACTACTACTAGCAGTGCTTTGGAATCATGTAGAATTCATCACACTAGGTTTTGCACCTAAGATTCCATTTTTTCGAAGTTGTGCCTTTTTCCTAGCTTCTTCTAGATGGTGATTTTGGACCATGTCATTAGAACCAACAGATTCCTTTACAGATTTTGTAGTCACATTAGGTGTACTATTCCTAGAAGAGCCAGGTGCACTCACATTTGTGTTTCTTTCAACAACCAATTTTCGTTTTTCAACAATCTTTTCCATTTCCTTTTTCTTGAGCAAGGGCTGTGGAGTGACTGGTTTTGACAAATCCTTGTTCTCATCGACTTTAGGAGCAAACCGTGAAATTGACATTTTTGGTTTTTCAACCGTTTTTGAAACATTTGGTTTCTCCGAAGTCGATGGTTTTGCAAACTTAGTATCCACACCCTTCCCTTTTATACTTACAAGCTGAGCTCTCAAAAGATCATTTTGCTCTTTCATGTCCTTGTAGGCATGCTCATACGACAATTTGTCATACTTGCATTCCTCTGATTTTCGATCAAGTTGTTTGAAAAATGACATGTTTTCTTTTTCAAGTTTTACAAGAGCATTTTCATATTTGGAAACAATTTCAGAGGTCTCAGCTCTCAGTCTTTCATCGTCTTGCACAGAATATGTTTGTAAAATGATGGACATAATATCAGTAGTCATGACAGCTTCGAAGAGAGAATCATTAAGGTTTTCCAAAACATTCATGTTTTCACGAGTATCATTAGCTTCGTTTACCAGGGATTTGTGGTCCTTGACAAAGTCTGCCGTTTCTTTTATGAAAGCTTGCTCAAAATGGATTACCCTCGCACTGATGTTATTCAGTGGGATAGTAATTTCGTTTTCAAACACCTTTTTCTGTTCTATATGAAAACTAGAATGCCAGTTGTTAATATTGATAGAAGTTTTAGATTCAACAATATTTTGAAGTTCTTGAATCTATTTTTAACGTCATCGAGAATGTCTCTAGCCTCACTTGTATTAAAAGTGTTGTTAGAAGACATTTGTTCAATTTTTGAAAGAGATTTGGAAACAACCGTCTTTTTAGAAAAGAATTTCGCGAATGGTCGTTTTATGGAAAACACAGATGGTTCTGTTTGTGGAACAAAAGTAATTCCCGAAAGTTTGTTCAATTTGTTGTAATTAATGGGTTTCAAATTATTTTGTTTCATTTTTGTAATGCTCTCTTCGACAAGTTCCATCGTTTCCACAGAATCCCGAACGACGGGAGGATCATGTTTGGTGTAAATCACATTACCATTATACAAAACATTCTGTTCTTGCTGAGCTTTCTTGAGATTACAAGGAGTTTTGTTCCCAAGAGCCATTTTATGTTTTGTGTGGTAAATCGGATTAGTTTGATTAGCAATCATATTCATTGATTGACTTGACTGACCCTTTTTAACAACTAATTCTTCTAAATGAGCAATCATGTGTTCTGACTCTACGATTTCTTCCAAAAGTTTGTCTTCTTTCTTTGCAAAGTCCTTTTTCAACTCATCCCTTTCTTTTTCAAGATTGGTATAAGCTGTTTTTTGTTTAGAAAGTTGGTTTTGTAACTCAGAAATTTCCGCGTTTAAAGCTTTTGTCTTCTTGAAAGAATTAACATCAAGTGTATCAAACTTGATTTGCAAAAGTCTTTCCCTTGAAACAGAATTTTGATAACCAGTTTCTAATTCAGACAATCTTTTGTTATGAAATTCAAAAGCTTTAACGTTTTCCTTGTAACTCTCAAGCTCAGTGGTCAATTTAACATTCGCGGCCTTAACATCGCGATTGACCTTTTTCACTTTCTCAATTTCAATGCAGCAATTATTCAATAATGATTCAAACAAAGCACGTGTTTCCTCATCATTAGCACCATTTTGTGCAACTTGAACTCCATTAGGATCCATATCTGGAGATTCATAGTTAACATTGCTATTAACTTGTTCCCCCACATATGTATCATAATTAGGTTCAGGTGGCACATAATGTGGCTTCTCATGAGCAAACGGATTAGCATTGCTACATAATATGGTATGTCACACCCCCAATTTACCTGACTTGCAGCGGAATGGAATGCCTAGGGGTGTCTGTCATAGCATCACAGTTACAGTTACATTGAACGACCTAAAAGTGTCGTTTGGAAAATACTTCGTTTGATCATTGAAATAATCCAGAGTTTACAAAATGAGGTCCCCAAAAGGTGTTGCAAGTTTATGAAAAACAAGTCATACTAGATCAAACATTTACATAAGTGCATGAAGTAATAGTGAGACGCGTCTACTCCGCGACTCCATGAAGGTCCAAATGCATGTCACATGAGCTACCTTAATAACCTGAAATACATTGCTAAAACGTCAACACGAATGTTGGTGAATTCCATAGGTTTATAAAATGTAATGTTGTACGGCCACCACAAGTATAAGTGCATGACAAAAGTCACGTAAAATAGTACAATAGACCTTAAGCTCATGACCCCGAAGCTAGACTGATCAAATATAGGCCCCTCCTGAATGTTTTACCAGAACACTCAAATGTGACAGACATGAAATGCATCCGCTTACTGTTGGTAAATACTACCACGGATGGAGGCGTCACCCTCAATAGATCTATACACTCACTCTCGCTTAATCGGCAAATTAACGGTCCATGATAATAAATAGGGGAATTTAACATGTTGGTATGGCAACTTAAGCAATGTACATATGTTTTGGTACTTGGGCTCGTACTAAAATGATTGATGCAATGTATTCCCCCGTGGGATTTGAAATCAAAATATTGAATTGAAAACGGGGCTATGAAAACTCACCTCTAGCAGATGATACTGTGTGATGAAGTGTAATGAACAACAATGAACGATTAGCTGCCGCAACCTAATATGAATGATGAACGATCTACTTTAGATCATCAAATGATATTATGAATGTCCATGCACATGTTTCCTATACCACTCTACTCTTTGAAAAATACTTGTTGTTATCAAAATAATACATTTTCCAAAACTTAGGAAAATATGGCAACTAGAAAATAAAACTAGTTGAAATGTATGTATATATATATATATATATATATATATATATATATATATATATATATATATATATATATATAAGTGTTAGTGTTGAAATCCTCGATTTGAAATCCTTGAAATAACGACTTGTAGTAATAAAAATATACTTGTATTCACTAATACTTCATTAGTTATGATATTGGGTATTTGGGTATTATTTCTAGAATCTAGAGTTACTACGTAGTAGTAATATTATTTTTGTCAAAAGCTGTCAAAATAATATATGTTTTGCCGATATTGAAACGTGAATATCTTTGTCGTTATAAGCCCGTTTTACTTTTTCTTTATATCCATGGTTACGTCTTAGTATGTAGTAATATATTTTGGAAAGCTTGGCTCCTCCGGGTTACGTCTAAAGCCTCGTTTTGTCCGACAAAAAACGTCCAACAGCAACAATATTTTAGAAAAATACTTTTCGTCAATAAACTTGCAAAAATCATAACTCCTTCGTTATAAACTCTTTTTAATCCGTTCTTTCGCCAACGGCTTCGTTTTTTAAAGTATTTTCTAAAAATTTTGCCAAAGTTTACTTTATATTTACTGATTTTCCTGGGTTTACAAAAATGGGACAGTAGGTTTATATACTTGTTACAAATCCATTTTCCATGTTCAAAACTAGTTTCTAACATCACCAAATCTCTTGCAAACACCACAAAGCTATTCTAATCCTACCATAGACCTTCTTAGGGTGCCATGGGTTCCTAATCACCACTAATCATGTTAATTTAACAAGGGAATACCTAAATCAAATTCTAGGGTTTGTATGTTCAAAAAGTTAACAAAAATAATGTGGTATAGCTAGCTTGTGCATGAAATTAAGCATGAAAACCATATGATACAAGTATATATTAGATAAAATCATGAAAATAAATTTGATAACTTACTTTGAATGATTATGTGATTAGATGATGAAAAACCTTGTGATTCTTGAGTTTGTATTGCAAAACTCTTAACTAGAATGATGAAATGAACAACTTTTATGCTTTGATCTTTGAAAAATTATTGGTTCTTGATTCTCCTTGTTCTTGGTCGTGGGTTTCAAGAGAAAAAGAGAGGAAATGGTCTTTTTGATTTTTGATCTAAGTGTATATGAATAAAAAGGTGTTTGTAGATATTTATTTAGGATTATATTATATAATAAGAACACATAAATGCATGAGGTCAAGGGGGGGGGGGGGGGGGGTTCATGGCTGATTTTTCAAGGGTTCAAAAGCAATAATATGGACTTTGATTTATTTAGGATAGTTAGTGGATGATTTGTAGCATAAGTATAGGTTTTTAGGTGTTAAATTTAGATAATCGTAGTTAGTTTTTAGTTATAATTGAGTACCGGGTTTGCGAGAAATAAATTTTAACAAGTTAACCGGGACTTAATAAAGTCATAAAAATGTTACAAATATGTTGGGTACAAGTATTGAGTGTTCGGGTGATTATTGTTTAGTTTCCACGAAAACCGTCGCAATATTTATAAACTTACGTTATAAATAAAAATAAATTTCCAAAATACTGGGTAAATGAATATTATAACTTTTATGATGATATAATGGATATAAAAATATGTCGGGACCATTGTGGGAATATTTAGATATATTCGTCGTGTTTATTAACCGGGTGTTAACGTTTATTTATAAATAATTATACGTAAAACGTTAAATATATCAAATATATAAATTTGAAAAACCTAAGAGTGGTATAACATGGAAATGCTATTATGATTATATGCAGACTATCTCTAGTCCGTATGCAATGTCCTTACTGATAATGAAATGAATTCGCACCTAAACCAATCCGGTTACGCGAATTTGAATACCCGTAAACTAAATTTACGATGAAATGAGTAATGCAAGTGAATAGTGAAAATTTTTCCGGGAATGAATAGTGTTTAGTGAATAGTAAAATTTTCAAGTGTTTCTCAGAATATCAAATTGACCTCGAAAAATGATGAATAGTAAAACGATGAATAATGTTTTGATGAATAGTGTTTAATGAATAGTGTTTTTCTAAAGTTTGGGAAATGACCCGAAATGGTGAGTTGTGACAGTCTTCCCCTCTAAAAGGAACTTCGTCCCGAAGTTCCGTTTATGTTGGTCTCTGAAGACGTATTAGTGAAAAGGTGATGATATTCGAGAATTCCAGCGAACTTTCACGATAGGAATTCGACTTCACTTCAACTGTTTGACCACCCGGTCCATGATTTCTGTTGGTTCTCTAACAATGCTCAAGTCTGACGGTCACTATGCCTACTCTGTCTTAAATATTACATGGTCCAGTGTATATCGGGTTTAACTTTCCAAGTTTTCTGAATGATATCATGCCTTTCCTAGGCAGAACTTTCAACATAACTCTGCCTACCAACTTGAAGTTTTAATGGTTTACAACTTATTGAACTTGTAACTGATTCTTGACTTGTAGGAAATTTCTGGTTATTTCATGAATGCCTACTAGACTAGTATGTTGGGCTTTTCCAAATTTCGATCCGTCAATGGATATTGGCACCTCGACCATAGAGTGCCTCAAATGGTGTAGTCTCTATGCTCGCGCGATAACTATGATTGCAACTGAATTTGGTTTATGATAACCGGTTATTCTAACCATTTCTAGGGTCAATCACTCATGCTCTGAGCATACTTTCCTATGTTTGAATTGTTCTCTCGCTTTGACCATCGGTCTGAGGATGATAGGTGATGTTTACATCTAAATGGGTTTCTGAAGGAAATCCTGAAATGATTGCTTGAAGTCCAAGGTGAATCGGTTTCCTTAACAGGAATAACTGAAATGGGTACAATAAACCTTTGTGACTAATTCCACAATGTTCGGTCCTTCGAACTTGGCGTTATCTGAAAGGGATAGAATATAGGTAACAATTTGATTCCTTGTGTTTTGTTCCAACGGATGATAAGACATATGTCTTTCTTTGCCTAGTGGGTTTGGTCTCCACTACTGAAGTTCGTGATTAATTTGTGATGTCCTTCCTAATTCCTTCATCACATATTCAAATATTCTTTATTGTCAAGTCACAAAATCCTAAATGCATAAGCGATGTAGTAGGGAAATTTGTTCTGGAAATTTGTCTCGCGATTGTGAGTTTTGGTTAAAATCTTTTTCTGAATAAACGAATTTAGAAAATGGAGCAAATGATTTACTAAGTAATATTTTTCCTGATGATTCAAAATTTCAGTAGTTATGAAATAGAAAAATGTTTTTAAACATGTTGTGATTAAGACTGCTTACCAAAGTTTGATGTCTATGTATATTTCTCATTGTACAATAGTGTTGCTAAAGATTGACCAAAAAGGATCGTACTTGTTCAAAATAGGAATTTCAGAAATCATTTTTCCACAAGGTATGTGATTTATGTAAACGCAATTTTTTTTAATCAACTTTATTTAAAAGTGAAAACACTAACAAGGATACAATGGTAGGATAGAAAATGTTCGCTTAAATGCATAGATGTCTAACATTTAGTTCCTGAGGTTGAATAATGCCTATTGGTGGTTATCAGGCATAACTACAAGCATAGGTATTTAGACTAACTTAAGTCCTGAAATATTTTATCGTTGTAATTGACAAGACGAAGGTATCACTTGATGTTGTGTCGATGAATGTCTATTCTGTTTTCCCATGTAGATGAGGAGATATGTTCTGGTTTGATCCCTTTCTTGGTATGAAGGTGAGGTTATCTGAAATTTCTAGAGACATAATGCCTTAGAGGAATCTACATCGATATTCTTGATTCAAACAATTGTCCTTTGTGAAAACTTGCTGCAGGAAAGTTTATGTATGGATGAGGCCATGTTTAAATGAAATGCTCTACAGTCTCAATTAGAAGCTTGGTTTATTTCTATTGTGTTGTCCTGCGGACATTTATATTGAGTTCAATCATGTAGCTCAGTCTAGCTAGTACCTTTAAATGATAGAATTTGACAACTAAGTCAGAGATGATGATTCAGATGGTCTCGCAGTATCTTAGAATTTGTTGTTGAGTTATGAATTCTCTCACTATATACTTCTAGTCCTGGTTAGTAGTTCTGTAATCCTTTCGTTGCTTTTATTGTATAAAGGAATCCTGCATGTAATTGATATAGAAAGTCTCTCCTAGGGAAGTCAATGGGAAAATCAATCTTAATGGCTAAGTGGGTGACATGTGGGGTAAGTATCCAGAGATAGTTCAGCAATAGGGATGTTTATGGAAGAGTTCCTTTGTTTACAAAACTTTTAAATGAAGATTGTTATTAACAATCCTTTGAAAAGGTAATTATTTCCTTCAAGGCATAATCCTTCCTGAATTTTACATAGGTGATCAGGCTATGTATAATTGAGGACTAATGATGCGATGTTAGATTTTGTCAAAATATCATAACTTTTCTCAAAAGTTTTAGATGGTGTTCAACGCATTGTTATTAAAAATGGTATCCTAATGTTTTCTTTCAAGTAACATGAAAATTGCCTCGCGTAATAATAGTAAATACTTGGTGTAATGACAGAAAAATCAATTTATAGGATGGTAATAAAATAGCTTACTTCAGAAATTTTTCTGTAAAACAGTTTCCCCATATGATAGTAAAATAGCTTGAATGGTGTATTGGATACGTGGGTGAATCTTGTCGAATGGTAATAGTCTACTAATTCGTCAAAAATGAAATCAGCCTAATCCCTAATAAGACAATGATAAAATGTTGTGAAACGATTGAAGTTTGAGCAATTGGGATAGAAAATGGAATAAACGAAGGTTATGATTATCACAGAGGTAACAAAAGATAGATATTACATTGTATAGAAAAGTGCTTAATATAACTAGGTTATGTCATCGTACCAACGGTAAGTACAAAAGGAAAGATACAACCCTAAAGGGCTCGAACTACGGTTTATATATTGAAACAAGGCTCCTCCTGCTGAAACTTTGTTGTTATCCTTGGTGTTGCTAATATCCTAACAGTTCTCTTTCAACAGCTCACGCTATTCCTCGAGCGATTCAGTCTTGATTCCCAAGTTCCTGATTTTGCTTGTTCCTTAGCTCCGGGCAGTCCTTCTTGAAATGCCCTAAGTTTCCACATTTGAAGCAACTCCCTGGGATCCTCTGATTTGTGAGTTTCCTACAGTCCTCAGTCTGATGACCCTGCTTCTTGCACACTCCACACGGTTCACTGCAATGATCTCGGTGATGTAGATTACACAGGTTGCAGTAAGGTAAATTTCCAGTATACCTTCTCTTTGTGTGCGGTCCTGCAGCAAAGGCTCTATTCACTTCTTGTCCTTCAGCTGATTGTTGAGCAGCATTGCAACCTAGATTGTTGTTCCACTTCCTTTTATTGTCACTATTGTTTCCTGATGTCTTGGCGTGAACTATGAGTTCCTTTGCTTCGATCGCCATTTTGATAGCTTCAGACATGGCATCGGGTTCCCATGCGATGACCAACGTACGAATTTCATGGGAGAGTCCCCCGATGTACCTTTCAAGAATCTGCGGATGTTCCTGTTGAGTCCGTGATATTGGTATTATCTACTAGGTGTTATCTAGTTTATGGCAAGTGGGAATGGAAAAGGAAAATGACAATGATGGTACCCTAGATGATGAGAATAGAATTGCTAACGATGAGATCCTAGTGGTGAGCTAGGAGATGTTGGTGATAATAGTGAATGGAGTACTACCCTCTTTCGCGCTACCTCGTGACATCTAAGAGGTAAAACTGAAGTCTGCACTGTGGGACGACCAATAGTGTAATAAGTAACTGATGGTGGTGGTAGTACCTGAGTAGTAAGCGCCCTACTAGTGAAGGAAAGAAAATATACTATCTCCCTTGTGATAAGCAATCAAATAGGTCCATTAAGATTAAGTCTGAATACTCTACCAAAAAGCATTCTATGTATGGGTTAAATGATAGGAAAACCCTATTTATGACAAATCAATGGTGCTAATGGTGGTGTAAGTGCAACTGGTGGTATAATGGTAGTGGAAGATGACAAGGCATCTTCAATGTCGGAATCCGATAAAAGGATGTCAGGGTGAGTATCTGAAGACATGTCACTTGTGAACCAGGTCAATAAAATGATATATATATACGAATATGAGTATAAATAACTCACACAGAGTATGCATGAAACAACATGTATCATGATTATGCACTTATGATGAAATGATGAGATGCTATGATGATGTGGTTATAGTCTAGGGTCCAAGATACATCCTAGTTCGCTATAACCTTAGCTCTGATGCCAATCTGTCACACCCCCAATTTACCTGACTTGCAGCGGAATGGAATGCCTGGGGGTGTCTGTCATAGCATCACAGTTACAGTTACATTGAACGACCTAAAGTGTCGTTTGGAAAATACTTCGTTTGATCATTGAAATAATCCAGAGTTTACAAAATGAGGTCCCCTAAAGGTGTTGCAAGTTTATGAAAAACAAATCATACTAGATCAAACATTTACATAAGTGCATGAAGTAATAGTGAGATGCGTCGACTCCGCGACTCCATGAAGGTCCAAATGCATGTCACATGAGCTACCTTAATAACCTGAAATACATTGCTAAAACGTCAACACGAATGTTGGTGAATTCCATAGGTTTATAAAATGTAATGTTGTACGGCCACCACAAGTATAAATGCATGACAAAAGTCACGTAAAATAGTACAATAGACCTTAAGCTCATGACCCCGAAGCTAGACTGATGAAATATAGGCCCCTCCTGAATGTTTTACCAGAACACTCAAATGTGACAGACATGAAATGCATCCGCTTACTGTTGGTAAATACTACCACGGATGGAGGCGTCACCCTCAATAGATCTATCCACTCACTCTCGCTTAATCGACAAATTAATGGTCCATGATAATAAATAGGGGACTTTAACATGTTGGTATGGCAACTTAAGCAATGTACATATGTTTTGGTACTTGGGCTCGTACTAAAATGATTGATGCAATGTATTCCCCCGTGGGATTTGAAATCAAAATATTGAATTGAAAACGGGGCTATGAAAACTCACCTCTAGCAGATGATACTGTGTGATGAAGTGTAATGAACAACAATGAACGATTAGTTGCCGCAACCTAATATGAATGATGAACGATCTACTTTAGATCATGAAATGATATTGTGAATGTCCATGCACATGTTTCCTATACCACTCTACTCTTTGAAAAATACTTGTTGTTATCAAAATAATACATTTTCCAAAACTTAGGAAAATATGGCAACTAGAAAATAAAACTAGTTGAAATGTATATATATATATATATATATATATATATATATATATATATATATATATATCGTATGTATAAGTGTTAGTGTTGAAATCCTCGATTTGAAATCTTTGAAATAACGACTTGTAGTAATAAAAATATACTTGTATTCACTAATACTTCATTAGTTATGATATTGGGTACTTGGGTATTATTTCTAGAATCTAGAGTTACTACGTAGTAGTAATATTCTTTTTGTCAAAAGCTGTCAAAATAATATATGTTTTGCCGATATTGAAACGTGAATATCTTTGTCGTTATAAGCCCGTTTTACTTGTTCTTTATATCCATGGTTACGTCTTAGTATGTAGTAATATATTTTGGAAAGCTTGGCTCCTCCGGGTTACGTCTAAAGCCTCGTTTTGTCCGACGAAAAATGTCCAACAGCAACAATTTTTCAGAAAAATACTTTTCGTCAATAAACTTGCAAAAATCATAACTCCTTCGTTATAAACTCTTTTTAATCCGTTCTTTCGCCTACGACTTCGTTTTTGAAAGTATTTTCTAAAATTTTTGCCAAAGTTTACTTTATATTTACTGATTTTCCTGGGTTTACAAAAATGGGACAGTAGGTTTATATACTTGTTACAAATCCATTTTCCATGTTCAAAACTAGTTTCTAACATCACCAAATCTCTTGCAAACACCACAAAGCTATTCTAATCCTACCATAGACCTTCTTAGGGTGCCATGGGTTCCTAATCACCACTAATCATGTTAATTTAACAAGGGAATACCTAAATCAAATTCTAGGGTTTGTATGTTCAAAAAGTTAACAAAAATAATGTGGTATAGCTAGCTTGTGCATGAAATTAAGCATGAAAACCATATGATACAAGTATATATTAGATGAAATCATGAAAATAAATTTGATAACTTACTTTGAATGATTATGTGATTAGATGATGAAAAACCTTGTGATTCTTGAGTTTGTATTGCAAAACTCTTAACTAGAATGATGAAATGAACAACTTTTATGCTTTGATCTTTGAAAAATTATTGGTTCTTGCTTCTCCTTGTTCTTGGTCGTGGGTTTCAAGAGAAAAAGAGAGGAAATGGTCTTTTTGATTTTTGATCTAAGTGTATATGAATAAAAAGGTGTTTGTAGATATTTATTTAGGATTATATTATATAATAAGAACACATAAATGCATGAGGTCAAGGGGGGGGGGGGGGGGGGTTCATGGCTGATTTTTCAAGGGTTCAAAAGCAATAATATGGACTTTGATTTATTTAGGATAGTTAGTGGATGATTTGTAGCATAAGTATAGGTTTTTAGGTGTTAAATTTAGGTAATCGTAGTTAGTTTTTAGTTATAATTGAGTACCGGGTTTGCGAGAAATAAATTTTAACAAGTTAACCGGGACTTAATAAAGTCATAAAAATGTTAAAAATATGTTGGGTACAAGTATTGAGTGTTCGGGTGATTATTGTTTAGTTTCCACGAAAACCGTCGCAATATTTATAAACTTACGTTATAAATAAAAATAAATTTCCAAAATACTGGGTAAATGAATATTATAACTTTTATGATGATATAATAGATATAAAAATATGTCGGGACCATTGTGGGAATATTTAGATATATTCGTCGTGTTTATTAACCGGGTGTTAACGTTTATTTATAAATAATTATACGTAAAACGTTAAATATATCAAATATATAAATTTGAAAAACCTAAGAGTGGTATAACATGGAAATGCTATTATGATTATATGCAGACTATCTCTAGTCCGTATGCAATGTCCTTACTGATAATGAAATGAATTCGCACCTAAACCAATCCGGTTACGCGAATTTGAATACCCGTAAACTAAATTTACGATGAAATGAGTAATGCAAGTGAATAGTGAAAAATTTTCCGGAAATGAATAGTGTTTAGTGAATAGTAAAATTTTCAAATGTTTCTCAGAATATCAAATTGACCTCGAAAAATGATGAATAGTAAAACGATGAATAATGTTTTGATGAATAGTGTTTAATGAATAGTGTTTTTCTAAAGTTTGGGAAATGACCCGAAATGGTGAGTTGTGACAGTCTTCCCCTCTAAAAGGAACTTCGTCCCGAAGTTCCGTTTATGTTGGTCTCTGAAGACGTATTAGTGAAAAGGTGATGATATTCGAGAATTCCAGCGAACTTTCACGATAGGAATTCGACTTCACTTCAACTGTTTGACCACCCGGTCCATGATTTCTGTTGGTTCTCTAACAATGCTCAAGTCTGACGGTCACTATGCCTACTCTGTCTGAAATATTACATGGTCCAGTGTATATCGGGTTTAACTTTCCAAGTTTTCTGAATGATATCATGCCTTTCCTAGGCAGAACTTTCAACATAACTCTGCCTACCAACTTGAAGTTTTAATGGTTTACAACTTATTGAACTTGTAACTGATTCTTGACTTGTAGGAAATTTCTGGTTATTTCATGAATGCCTACTAGACTAGTATGTTGGGCTTTTCCAAATTTCGATCCGTCAATGGATATTGGCACCTCGACCATAGAGTGCCTCAAATGGTGTAGTCTCTATGCTCGCACGATAACTATGATTGCAACTGAATTTGGTTTATGATAACTGGTTATTCTAACCATTTCTAGGGTCAATCACTTATGCTCTGAGCATACTTTCCTATGTTTGAATTGTTCTCTCGCTTTGACCATCGGCCTGAGGATGATAGGTGATGTTTACATCTAAATGGGTTTCTGAAGGAAATCCTGAAATGATTGCTTGAAGTCCAAGGTGAATCGGTTTCCTTAACAGGAATAACTGAAATGGGTACAATAAACCTTTGTGACTAATTCCACAATGTTCGGTCCTTCGAACTTGGCGTTATCTGAAAGGGATAGAATATAGGTAACAATTTGATTCCTTGTGTTTTGTTCCAACGGATGATAAGACATATGTCTTTCTTTGCCTAGTGGGTTTGGTCTCCACTACTGAAGTTCGTGATTAATTTGTGATGTCCTTCCTAATTCCTTCATCACATATTCAAATATTCTTTATTGTCAAGTCACAAAATCCTAAATGCATAAGCGATGTAGTAGGGAAATTTGTTCTGGAAATTTGTCTCGCGATTGTGAGTTTTGGTTAAAATCTTTTTCTGAATAAACGAATTTAGAAAATGGAGCAAATGATTTACTAAGTAATATTTTTCCTGATGATTCAAAATTTCAGTAGTTATGAAATAGAAAAATGTTTTTAAACATGTTGTGATTAAGACTGCTTACCAAAGTTTGATGTCTATGTATATTTCTCATTGTACAATAGTGTTGCTAAAGATTGACCAAAAAGGATCGTACTTGTTCAAAATAGGAATTTCAGAAATCATTTTTCCACAAGGTATGTGATTTATGTAAACGCAATTTTTTTTTAATCAACTTTATTTAAAAGTGAAAACACTAACAAGGATACAATGGTAGGATAGAAAATGTTCGCTTAAATGCATAGATGTCTAACATTTAGTTCCTGAGGTTGAATAATGCCTATTGGTGGTTATCAGGCATAACTACAAGCATAGGTATTTAGACTAACTTAAGTCCTGAAATATTTTATCGTTGTAATTGACAAGACGAAGGTATCACTTGATGTTGTGTCGATGAATGTCTATTCTGTTTTCCCATGTAGATGAGGAGATATGTTCTGGTTTGATCCCTTTCTTGGTATGAAGGTGAGGTTATCTGAAATTTCTAGAGACATAATGCCTTAGAGGAATCTACATCGATATTCTTGATTCAAACAATTGTCCTTTGTGAAAACTTGCTGCAGGAAAGTTTATGTATGGATGAGGCCATGTTTAAATGAAATGCTCTACAGTCTCAATTAGAAGCTTGGTTTATTTCTATTGTGTTGTCCTGCGGACATTTATATTGAGTTCAATCATGTAGCTCAGTCTAGCTAGTACCTTTAAATGATAGAATTTGACAACTAAGTCAGAGATGATGATTCAGATGGTCTCGCAGTATCTTAGAATTTGTTGTTGAGTTATGAATTCTCTCACTATATACTTCTAGTCCTGGTTAGTAGTTCTGTAATCCTTTCGTTGCTTTTATTGTATAAAGGAATCCTGCATGTAATTGATATAGAAAGTCTCTCCTAGGGAAGTCAATGGGAAAATCAATCTTAATGGCTAAGTGGGTGACATGTGGGGTAAGTATCCAGAGATAGTTCAGCAATAGGGATGTTTATGGAAGAGTTCCTTTGTTTACAAAACTTTTAAATGAAGATTGTTATTAACAATCCTTTGAAAAGGTAATTATTTCCTTCAAGGCATAATCCTTCCTGAATTTTACATAGGTGATCAGGCTATGTATAATTGAGGACTAATGATGCGATGTTAGATTTTGTCAAAATATCATAACTTTTCTCAAAAGTTTTAGATGGCGTTCAACGCATTGTTATTAAAAATGGTATCCTAATGTTTTCTTTCAAGTAACATGAAAATTGCCTCGCGTAATAATAGTAAATACTTGGTGTAATGACAGAAAAATCAATTTATAGGATGGTAATAAAATAGCTTACTTCAGAAATTTTTCTGTAAAACAGTTTCCCCATATGATAGTAAAATAGCTTGAATGGTGTATTGGATACGTGGGTGAATCTTGTCGAATGGTAATAGTCTACTAATTCGTCAAAAATGAAATCAGCCTAATCCCTAATAAGACAATGATAAAATGTTGTGAAACGATTGAAGTTTGAGCAATTGGGATAGAAAATGGAATAAACGAAGGTTATGATTATCACAGAGGTAACAAAAGATAGATATTACATTGTATAGAAAAGTGCTTAATATAACTAGGTTATGTCATCGTACCAACGGTAAGTACAAAAGGAAAGATACAACCCTAAAGGGCTCGAACTACGGTTTATATATTGAAACAAGGCTCCTCCTGCTGAAACTTTGTTGTTATCCTTGGTGTTGCTAATATCCTAACAGTTCTCTTTCAACAGCTCACGCTATTCCTCGAGCGATTCAGTCTTGATTCCCAAGTTCCTGATTTTCCTTGTTCCTTAGCTCCGGGCAGTCCTTCTTGAAATGCCCTAAGTTTCCACATTTGAAGCAACTCCCTGGGATCCTCTGATTTGTGAGTTTCCTACAGTCCTCAGTCTGATGACCCTGCTTCTTGCACACTCCACACGGTTCACTGCAATGATCTCGGTGATGTAGATTACACAGGTTGCAGTAAGGTAAATTTCCAGTATACCTTCTCTTTGTGTGCGGTCCTGCAGCAAAGGCTCTATTCACTTCTTGTCCTTCAGCTGATTGTTGAGCAGCATTGCAACCTAGATTGTTGTTCCACTTCCTTTTATTGTCACTATTGTTTCCTGATGTCTTGGCGTGAACTATGAGTTCCTTTGCTTCGATCGCCATTTTGATAGCTTCAGACATGGCATCGGGTTCCCATGCGATGACCAACGTACGAATTTCATGGGAGAGTCCCCCGATGTACCTTTCAAGAATCTGCGGATGTTCCTGTTGAGTCCGTGATATTGGTATTATCTACTAGGTGTTATCTAGTTTATGGCAAGTGGGAATGGAAAAGGAAAATGACAATGATGGTACCCTAGATGATGAGAATAGAATTGCTAACGATGAGATCCTAGTGGTGAGCTAGGAGATGTTGGTGATAATAGTGAATGGAGTACTACCCTCTTTCGCGCTACCTCGTGACATCTAAGAGGTAAAACTGAAGTCTGCACTGTGGGACGACCAATAGTGTAATAAGTAACTGATGGTGGTGGTAGTACCTGAGTAGTAAGCGCCCTACTAGTGAAGGAAAGAAAATATACTATCTCCCTTGTGATAAGCAATCAAATAGGTCCATTAAGATTAAGTCTGAATACTCTACCAAAAGGCATTCTATGTATGGGTTGAATGATAGGAAAACCCTGTTTATGACAAATCAATGGTGCTAATGGTGGTGTAAGTGCAACTGGTGGTATAATGGTAGTGGAAGATGACAAGGCATCTTCAATGTCGGAATCCGATAAAAGGATGTCAGGGTGAGTATCTGAAGACATGTCACTTGTGAACCAGGTCAATAAAATGATATATATATACGAATATGAGTATAAATAACTCACACAGAGTATGCATGAAACAACATGTATCATGATTATGCACTTATGATGAAATGATGAGATGCTATGATGATGTGGTTATAGTCTAGGGTCCAAGATACATCCTAGTTCGCTATAACCTTAGCTCTGATGCCAATCTGTCACACCCCCAATTTACCTGACTTGCAGCGGAATGGAATGCCTGGGGGTGTCTGTCATAGCATCACAGTTACAGTTACATTGAACGACCTAAAGTGTCGTTTGGAAAATACTTCGTTTGATCATTGAAATAATCCAGAGTTTACAAAATGAGGTCCCCTAAAGGTGTTGCAAGTTTATGAAAAACAAATCATACTAGATCAAACATTTACATAAGTGCATGAAGTAATAGTGAGATGCGTCGACTCCGCGACTCCATGAAGGTCCAAATGCATGTCACATGAGCTACCTTAATAACCTGAAATACATTGCTAAAACGTCAACACGAATGTTGGTGAATTCCATAGGTTTATAAAATGTAATGTTGTACGGCCACCACAAGTATAAATGCATGACAAAAGTCACGTAAAATAGTACAATAGACCTTAAGCTCATGACCCCGAAGCTAGACTGATGAAATATAGGCCCCTCCTGAATGTTTTACCAGAACACTCAAATGTGACAGACATGAAATGCATCCGCTTACTGTTGGTAAATACTACCACGGATGGAGGCGTCACCCTCAATAGATCTATCCACTCACTCTCGCTTAATCGACAAATTAATGGTCCATGATAATAAATAGGGGACTTTAACATGTTGGTATGGCAACTTAAGCAATGTACATATGTTTTGGTACTTGGGCTCGTACTAAAATGATTGATGCAATGTATTCCCCCGTGGGATTTGAAATCAAAATATTGAATTGAAAACGGGGCTATGAAAACTCACCTCTAGCAGATGATACTGTGTGATGAAGTGTAATGAACAACAATGAACGATTAGTTGCCGCAACCTAATATGAATGATGAACGATCTACTTTAGATCATGAAATGATATTGTGAATGTCCATGCACATGTTTCCTATACCACTCTACTCTTTGAAAAATACTTGTTGTTATCAAAATAATACATTTTCCAAAACTTAGGAAAATATGGCAACTAGAAAATAAAACTAGTTGAAATGTATATATATATATATATATATATATATATATATATATATATATATATATATATATATATATATATATATCGTATGTATAAGTGTTAGTGTTGAAATCCTCGATTTGAAATCTTTGAAATAACGACTTGTAGTAATAAAAATATACTTGTATTCACTAATACTTCATTAGTTATGATATTGGGTACTTGGGTATTATTTCTAGAATCTAGAGTTACTACGTAGTAGTAATATTCTTTTTGTCAAAAGCTGTCAGAATAATATATGTTTTGCCGATATTGAAACGTGAATATCTTTGTCGTTATAAGCCCGTTTTACTTGTTCTTTATATCCATGGTTACGTCTTAGTATGTAGTAATATATTTTGGAAAGCTTGGCTCCTCCGGGTTACGTCTAAAGCCTCGTTTTGTCCGACGAAAAATGTCCAACAGCAACAATTTTTCAGAAAAATACTTTTCGTCAATAAACTTGCAAAAATCATAACTCCTTCGTTATAAACTCTTTTTAATCCGTTCTTTCGCCTACGACTTCGTTTTTGAAAGTATTTTCTAAAATTTTTGCCAAAGTTTACTTTATATTTACTGATTTTCCTGGGTTTACAAAAATGGGACAGTAGGTTTATATACTTGTTACAAATCCATTTTCCATGTTCAAAACTAGTTTCTAACATCACCAAATCTCTTGCAAACACCACAAAGCTATTCTAATCCTACCATAGACCTTCTTAGGGTGCCATGGGTTCCTAATCACCACTAATCATGTTAATTTAACAAGGGAATACCTAAATCAAATTCTAGGGTTTGTATGTTCAAAAAGTTAACAAAAATAATGTGGTATAGCTAGCTTGTGCATGAAATTAAGCATGAAAACCATATGATACAAGTATATATTAGATGAAATCATGAAAATAAATTTGATAACTTACTTTGAATGATTATGTGATTAGATGATGAAAAACCTTGTGATTCTTGAGTTTGTATTGCAAAACTCTTAACTAGAATGATGAAATGAACAACTTTTATGCTTTGATCTTTGAAAAATTATTGGTTCTTGCTTCTCCTTGTTCTTGGTCGTGGGTTTCAAGAGAAAAAGAGAGGAAATGGTCTTTTTGATTTTTGATCTAAGTGTATATGAATAAAAAGGTGTTTGTAGATATTTATTTAGGATTATATTATATAATAAGAACACATAAATGCATGAGGTCAAGGGGGGGGGGGGGTTCATGGCTGATTTTTCAAGGGTTCAAAAGCAATAATATGGACTTTGATTTATTTAGGATAGTTAGTGGATGATTTGTAGCATAAGTATAGGTTTTTAGGTGTTAAATTTAGGTAATCGTAGTTAGTTTTTAGTTATAATTGAGTACCGGGTTTGCGAGAAATAAATTTTAACAAGTTAACCGGGACTTAATAAAGTCATAAAAATGTTAAAAATATGTTGGGTACAAGTATTGAGTGTTCGGGTGATTATTGTTTAGTTTCCACGAAAACCGTCGCAATATTTATAAACTTACGTTATAAATAAAAATAAATTTCCAAAATACTGGGTAAATGAATATTATAACTTTTATGATGATATAATGGATATAAAAATATGTCGGGACCATTGTGGGAATATTTAGATATATTCGTCGTGTTTATTAACCGGGTGTTAACGTTTATTTATAAATAATTATACGTAAAACGTTAAATATATCAAATATATAAATTTGAAAAACCTAAGAGTGGTATAACATGGAAATGCTATTATGATTATATGCAGACTATCTCTAGTCCGTATGCAATGTCCTTACTGATAATGAAATGAATTCGCACCTAAACCAATCCGGTTACGCGAATTTGAATACCCGTAAACTAAATTTACGATGAAATGAGTAATGCAAGTGAATAGTGAAAATTTTTCCGGAAATGAATAGTGTTCAGTGAATAGTAAAATTTTCAAATGTTTCTCAGAATATCAAATTGACCTCGAAAATGATGAATAGTAAAACGATGAATAATGTTTTGATGAATAGTGTTTAATGAATAGTGTTTTTCTAAAGTTTGGGAAATGACCTGAAATGGTGAGTTGTGACATGGTACCTCATGGAATGGATCGGATTCATAAGTAGGAGAAAGATCAGAATCACTACTTGATGCTGTTGCCTGCTGAGAAGTCATGAAACAATCAATCCCATTGTGATTAAGCACATTCTGATTCACATTCTGATCCATTTGATTTCCAACATACTGCCCTGCATATTGCATTTGATTCCCCATCTGTATACTCGAAGCATATCCTTGAAATTGTTGTTGTGTTGTTGGATGTTTAATTCCTTGAAGAGTGTGGCAAAACCATTGGACAAAGTACTTATGAAACGGTCATGGTGAGTTGCCATTGATGAATGATAAAGTTGATCTTGGATCGTTCCAACGAAGTAGGAGTTGTGTTTAGTGTAAGTTGATGCAAGTTTTTATGGTGAAAAATTTCATCTAAAACCTTAAAACCTCATCGTGTCCTTCTTCTCGGTCTCACGGTCGTTTTGACAGCAAATTCTTCGAAAACGGAGTTACGGTTCAAAAGTTATGGCCGTTTGAAGTTTGAACGTCAAAAGTCAAATTATTATGCGTAAAAGTCAACTCTGATGATCTGTTCTTATGCTTAAACCTTGATCTTATGCGTAGACACTGATCTTATGGTTAACTTGAATCTTACGCGTAACTGATAACTTATGCGTAAACAAAAAGTTAGGCGTAAAGAGAAGTTATGCGTAAACTGAAAGTTTAGGCGTAAACTTTTACTTTATGCGTAAGTTTTGGCTTAGGCGTAAGCAATTGTTTATGCGTAATGTTAAAGAACTAAACAAATCTCTCAAACTTGTCCAAGCTTGCAAGATATCCCGTGTCGAAGTATTCCACTAACTTTTCCAAGCTAGGAAAGTACTGAGTAACCTTCTGCGTAGATCTTATGTGTAGAAACCAACCTTTTGCGTAAAATCCAATGTTATGCGTAGAACTTAGGCAAAGACTTCAATCTTAGGCGTAAGAATCTTATGAGTAGGATCTTAGGCAAAGGATTTAATCTTATGCAAAGGATTTAATCTTATGAGTAGGATCTTATGAGTAGGATCTTATGCGTAGGATCTTATGTAAAGGATTTTGAATCTTAGGCAAAGGATTTAATCTTAGGCAAAGGATTTAATCTTATGCGTAGAATTTTATGCGTAGGATCTTATGCAAAGGATTTAATCTTAAGCAAAGGATTTAATCTTATGCTTTAATCTTAGGCAAAGGATTTAATCTTATGCGTAGGATCTTATGCAAAGGATTTAATCTTAGGCAAAGGATTTAATATTATGCAAAGGATTTAATCTTAGGCAAAGGATTTGAACTTATGAGTAGGATTTGAACTTAGGCAAAGGAAAAGGGTTTTTTGCTAAACTTTAAGCAAAGGATTTCCAACCAGCTAAAAAAATGTTTTTTTTCAACCAAAACTCATTTTCCACTTGTTTCTTTTGATCAAATCTTTCCCAAAACACTTAGAATCACTAAAACTTCAATAAAGACAACAACGTTAACACCAAAACTTGTAAAGATCAAAACTTTTTGATGAAAAAGTGCTCGTATATAAGAAATATACGCAACTTTTTTAATAAAAACTTGATAAAAACACTCCTAAATCATTGTTTGGCGATTGATACCACTTGTAGTAACATAAAGATGACAACTTTATCATTCACAATAGCCTTGGTGACTTGATATGTGAAGTATGTTAGAGAGAGAAAGTAGAGAATGTAGAGAAAAAAAGAAGAGAGAATATTATTAAGAAAACACACACACTTACACACACAAGCACACACCTCAAATGAGCTTTGAGGTGTTTATATAGTACAAGAGATAGGATGCCCTAAAGGCTTTCCTATGGGCTTTGGGCTTGGACTTGGATTACATGTTTAATAAAAAGGCTTAGATAAACTAACACATAACATATTAGCTTACCAGCCCAACTAACTTAAACTATTACATACGACACAACATTCTAATAATGAGAATGACCATCACTTTCTAATATAATTTAAGTGCTAACACCATATGAAAAGAAAAAAAATGCTAAATACCTATATGAGGATCAGAATGACATCATATGATGCGAGAGTGTTGGTTAGACCAACGTGTTGAGAAAGTGTTGGGAATGATGGCTTTGATTAATATATCGTTTGCGCTGACAATGACGTGCATGATATGTGTCGAGGATGAGATCCTAAGATGGTGTTCTTGAAAATGAGGTTTTGAAGTCCTAGTTTTGAGAGAAGAATCCTAGACTCCATTTGATTTAGTTTTTGGTTGTGGAAGTGAAGAACTTTGTCAAACACATGATGTGTTTTTCACTTGATGAGATATTGGGGGTGAAAGAGGCTTGAACTATTAAAAATAGAAAAGGTCAAAGGCTTGAAGCACTTGTGGTTTTGTGAACCGACTTTAACTAAATGGAGTGTACCTATGTGTTGGTATTTTAGGGTGTAAGAAACATGAGTAGATGTTCTTTAAATACAATTTGACAAAATACAAATATGTGAATGAATTTCTCTCCTCCTCAATAGGTGGACATCCAACATATTATCTAGTGCATTGTATAAAGAATGATGATGAAGTGTTTAGGAGGTTGTAGGTTAATGAAAACGATGAGCTTGGTAATGTTTCTGCGGATGTTGATTAGCATACAAAGAACTTTATCCTTAAAGTCATGTAGCTCTTCTCTATCAATGCGAGATGATCGTATGACGAGGCATGTGGTTTTCTTAAAGGAGGTGGAAAGGATTAGAGTATTGTTATCGAGGTGATTTTGGAATGCGGAAGCACTAATGCGTAATGCAAAAAGATTTTAATCTTTGTGTTTGGAATCTATGGTTGAATGATCTAAAGAGAGACATCTTTTTATGTTGAGTTTGAGTATGTGTTATGAGAGTGATTAGATCATCATAGACCAGGAGATGTGTTTGTGTGTAATAATGGAATATGTTAAGAACGTTCTCAAGAAAGCTCTTTGGAATAGGAATCTAAGTGAAATTACTAAATTCAATAGATCTTGTGTGTACTATAGAGATGAGTAGAATAGGCATAGGGTTTGAATTGGGTTATGAGCAAGATTTGGTTATGATGAACGCTTGAAAGGAAATAGACACATATAGTGTCTTTCAATAAGGAGGGTTATCACGTGGAACAAAGTCATCATGCTTATGAAAACAAGAATGACGAGATGATGAGGAGGCTCTAGATCCTAGAACTTGCAGATGTTGATTTGAGGTTTAATGAGACATATGCAGAAGTTAAAAGTATTGCCAATACTTTAATAACTTGTGAAAGTGATACTACTTAAACCTAGTGTAATTGAATGTGTGCTTCATGCTCATTTGATTGTGAAGGTTCTAATCCTATAGGTGGTAAAGTATGGTTGACGACCGAGAGTGGATATGTGAAATGAGGTGGTGATTGCTTGACAACACTTGAAGCTTGGATATCTTCTTTGTGTTCTTCACTTGCTAGAAAGTGGAAAAGACGCATTTCATAATGAAATTCACTTGACTTTTGACGACATAGACAACTATGTTAATGAGTGTATGGACATGACAATTGCCCTTTGTTACAAAGAGCGACATAAGGGTGAACATAGGTTTATGTATCATGAAAGGTGGTTTAATCTTAATGGGTTAGGTTGTAGTGGGGATGACACACTTGTTTAGTTACATTGTGGAATCTTCTTGTGAAGATGACTAGGTGGAGTTATTGGTGAAGATGATATTGACTCTTGGTTTCTTTGAGGGCATGGAAATGGTGGATGACTCGATATTGATAGGACAAAGGATAACTCGGTTTCTCATTTCACATTGGTTGTTTGAAGTTTGAGTGATGAAAGGTTATGAGGAAGATGCTTGAAGTTTTGCTCATGTTTGTGAAGCTTATGGGCTGAGATATATCACAAGGTGAATGTGATGAGATGATGGTGAAAGAACAAGTGAACTTAAGTGCTAAATGTTTAAGGATGAAAACCTATTGACATTTGTTTTTGTTCCTATTGATTGGGAGAGTATTACGATAAGTGCTCTAGTCGTGATGGGTGTTTTAACAAACATTGTTAAAATACTTGGGGTGTTGATTTTCGGATATGACATTTAATGACTACGGTAGTAAGTCAAGTTTACTTGAATATTTAGAATGAAATACTTAAGTTGTCAATCCTACTTAGTTGAGATTGGATAGCATAAAAGGATAGCAAGACTCGATAATACATCTATAACTTAAGAGTAAGTTATGACTCGATGTAAATCCTTATCGTCTTGAAGGATGATACATTATTTTCATGTTAACCAAGTGAGGTAACATATGTAGATACAAGACAATATCTATAGTCATAAGTTGGACTTATAATTTCGATATTGTATGTAATCTTTGCAAATAACGAGTCCGGATTGGTTAGGAAGTTGTTAATTTACAAATCAAGCTAATGAATAAGTAAAGGACAAAAGAATGCAGTGAGTGTGGGTAATGATCACAAATACTCAATGGTTCGAGGATTGCAAAGAACAAGTTTTCGGATTCCTTCCTTTATGGAGAAAGGTAACTTGGATCATTCTTGTGAAATTTATAAAGTATTATTATAGATGATTATCCTATAGGTGCAAGTGATAAGTCCTAATCCTAATCTGAGTGAACATCAGTGAGAAGAATCATAGAGATGAAAGTGAGTGATCTTGAGTGAGGGTCTTAAATGAAAATTTGACAAGAAATCTCCAGGACTGGCGGAACCCTACGAATACACGGGCGAAACCCTTTTGAGGGTTCCGTGTGTTCCGTTGGGCTATTTCTGGGTTTCCCAGAAAATGCACTGGCGGAACCCATTTGAAGGTTCCGCCTGATCCGCCAGACACCAGAAATGAGGCAGTCCACTATTTCGAGCCTCGAGACGAATTTCAAATTTTTCGAAAACTCCTAAAAACAAAACTTAAATATAGTACTGATTAGGAAATGCAAAAGTTGGATATAGAAAAACTCTAACCGTTAGACTTTGACCGGGGGCTAGCGAATTTCACTATACTTAGTGAAATATCCATAAACTTGAAAATTTGACAACATCTCAAATGTTGTCTACCTGCATATCCGTTAGTACAAGACAATGTCCAAAGATAACAAAAGATCCTAGAAGAACATATATCCATGAAACACATTGTTTGAATACCAAATTGTTCAAATTTCAAGTTGTGCCAAACATTCCTTAACAAAGGACATTTATCGACTCCCGAAACCCGTTCAAGTATCCTAATAATACTTGAAACATATGCACCCAATTAGATGTGATAGATTAAAACTAAAAACACATATTCTGTCACAACTCACCATTTCAGGTCATTTTCCGAACTTCGACAATTTACTATTCATAAAACACTATTCATCATTTTACTATTCATCATTTTTTAGGTCAGTTTGATATTCTGAGAAGCGGTCAAAAATATTACTATTCACGAAACACTATTCATTTCCGGAAAGAAAACACTATTCATGTGCATTGCTCATTTCACGTAAATTTAGTTTACGGGTACTTAAATTCGCGTAACCGTATTGGTTCAGGTGCGAATTCATGCTTTATCATTAGGGACACTTCATACGGACTAGAAATGGTCTACATATCATCATAATAGCATTTGCATACTATACCACTCGTAGAATATTCATATTAATATTTTTGGTATATTTAACGTTTTACGTATATTTATTTTAATTAAACGTTAATACGCGATTAATAAATATAACCAACATATCTAAAAATCCCCACAATGGTCCCTATATATTTTTTTTTAACTCCTTACAACATCATAAAAATTATAAAATTCATTTACCCGGTATTTTGGGAATTTATTAAATTTATAACGTAAGTTTAATATAATTACGACGGTTTTCGTGAAAACTAAATAATAATTATCCAAATGCTCAATTTTTGTACCCAACATATTTTTAACATTTTTATGACTTTATTAAGTCCCGGTTGACTTCGTTAAAATTTATTTCTCGCAAACCCGGCACCCGATTATAACTAAAACTAACTAAAACTACCTAAATTAAACATCTAATACTTACACCAATCCTCCACTACCACTCCTAATTAAACCAAAAACTAATTTTTCTCTTTTTCTTCCTTTGAAAAACCGGCCAACCCCCCCCCCCCCCCTTTTAACCCCTAGCATTAATTCATTTTAACCTTTCCAAAAATCACCAAATAATATCTAAAACCTACAAACACTTCACACTTATAATTTTTAGAATCAAAACTTGCTTTTTCTCTCCTTTTTCTCTCAAAACCCACGGCCAAACCAAAATAATACCAAGATCCACCATTTTTTCCAAGATCAAGCTCAAATCAAGTCCTTATAGTTATCCTTGTTAGGGTTTTGTAATACAAACTCAAGGATCTTTAGGTTTTCATCATACAAGCATCATAATCATTCAAAGTAAGTTTACAAAATTTATTTTCATTATTTCTTCAAGTATTTATTATGATCATATGGTTTTCATACAATATTTCATGCATATGTTAGCTTGTACCACACATAATATATACTTATGTCTTTGAAACCCTAGAAATGGAAACCCTTGTTAGATCCACTAGATTGATGATGTTTAAGAACCCATGACACCTTAAGAAGGTGTATGGTAGGATTAGACTAGATTTGTGGTGATTGGAAGTGATTTGGGTGGATTAGAAACTAGTAGAACATTAGAAATGGATTTGGAACATGTTTACAAACCTACTGTCCCAAAATGGAAATTCTGGAAAACTCAGTAACTCAAGGGAGATTTTCAACCAAAGATTTAGAAAATACTTTCAAAAACGAAGCCGTAGGCGAAAGAACGGATTAAAACGAGTTTATAACGAAGGAGATATGATTTTTCCAAGTTTAACGACGAAAACTATTTTTCTGAAAATTATATGCTGTTGGACGATTTTTGGTGGACAAACCGAGGCGTTAGACGTAACCTAGAGAAGCCGAGCTATCAAAAATATATTAGTACATACTAAGACGAATCCGTGGATATAAAGAACGAAGAAAATGAACTTATAACGACAAAGATATTCACGTTTCAATATCGGCAAAACTATATATAAATTGACAGCTTTTGACTAGAAATAATAATAATAATACTACTTCTACGTACTAAATCCTAGATTTTCTAGAAATACTACCAAAGTGCCAAATTCATAACTAATGAAGTACTAGTGATTACAAGTTTATTTTTACGACTATTAGATGTTACTTCAAGGTTTTCAAGGCGAAGATTATAACACTAACTTTCTATATACGATATACTATGACTAGTTTTTACAAGTCTAGTTAAGACTTATTTTTCTTAAGTATGAAATATATTTTACTATGACTATAACTAGCATTTTCAAGTTATGAGTGGTATAGGTATCATGTGCATGCATATTCTCTACATCATTTCATGATCTAAAGTAGATCATATTCATTCATTTAGGTTGCGGCTAACATTCGCGCCTTATTGTCCCTATCATTTCACATCCTTGTATCATCATTTTGAGGTGAGTCATAGCCCCACTTTTACTTGTTTAATTATTTTATAAACTCTTTGGGGGAGATACATGCTTAAATACTTGTTCTATACTTTTATACGTTTTGAATTACTTCTGGGGGAGAATACGTTGCTTTAATTATTTTTGTACATGCCAAAGTATTAAATGCCTTACATTGCTTAAGTTGCCTTATTACCACGTCTTGACAAGTCCCCTTTATTATCATGGACCATTAATTAAAGTACGAGCGAGAGAGGGTGAATAGATCTATTGAGGGTGACTCCTCCATCCGTGTTTGGGTTGCTCCAACGGAATTACGGATGCATTTCATGTCTAATATCTTTAGAGTGTCTGGTAAACACTCATTTGGGGCCAAGTAACGTCTAGCTTCGGGGTCATGAGCTTAAGAGCTAATGTAGTTTTATGATTGAAATCTTATTACTTTACTTTATACTTGGGCTATTGTACATACGAAATTACTTATAAATTCACGATACTTTTCCATCACTATTACTACTGATTTACAATGCCTTTGCATCAGCCTTATTACTGATTTACAATGCCTTTGCATCAACCTTATTACAGATTTACGATACTTTTGCTGGGAATTCTTCTTTCAAATGTTTTACATTACATACTTGTTCAATAAAATCTATGAACTCACCAACCTCGTGTTGACACTTTAGCATGTATTTTTAGGTTATTAAGGTAGCTCATGTTGCATGCATTTGGACCTTCATGGAGTCTCGGAGTCGACGCGTCTGACTATATTTTCTGCACTTATGAACGTTTGATCTTGTTGAACTTATTTTACCAAATTGGCAATATCTTTTGGGACCTATGTTTTGTAAACTCTGAATGTTTTAATGATCAAACGCGGTATTTTCTAAACGACACTTTAGGTCGTTCAATATGACTGTAACTGTGATGCTATGACCGTCACCCCCAGGTATTCCATTCCGCTGCCATTCAGGTATTTTGGGGGTGTGACATATTCTAACACATGTTAGCATATAGATCAACCCGAGGATTATGAGCTTCCTATAAATGGAAATTAAGCTAAGCATTGAAAATTTATAACAACACAGTGTTATCATCCAAACATGGTATGGTTAGTTTATATGATCAATCAAAGATGAGTTTCTATCTTATAGCACAACACATTCATTAAACATCATTGTAGAAACATATATACCAAACACCATTTTTCAAGAATATTACATGTTTAAAAATGTAGTGACTTATTTAGACGCTTGACCATATTCCAAGTTATTTAATTAGTATTACTTAATTCTCATTCCTAAGTGAATTATGCAAAATAATCACATAACATATGCAAGGAAGAGTAACTAAAACAATAAGCAATACAAACACAAATTTTCAACTTAGTACACAAATCTAGCAAATATCCTATTGTGTATAAACATGAAATCGACAAACAAGCAAATGAATATCATGACAAGATTGACACTCATGAATCACAAATAAACAATATGCAATCACAACTTTCAATAAGCAAATATCATATATGCATACAACTAAAACAAGTAGTCATTTAGCATAACATAAAAAGAAATATACTTTTCGTCACTTTGCGTTTAAATATGACGATGTATGTCAAGCTTGATTAGTTTCTTTTGTATATATGAATATCACAAAATTCTTTAGTTTCAAAGAAAATAATGTCAATGTTCAAAGGATACTAACTTATATTGCCTAACTCAAAAGTTTCTACGTCAAAACGAAACTTGATATTTTGGACACACTATAGTATTTGGTTTATTCTTTTGACTTCAGATTAGATTTAGGCCATGACATTATTTTTAAAAGAAAGTAGACTCAATTACCTTTAAAATGATAGGCGGCGCGACTCTTACGGACTTACGGTTAATTTGTTATGAATTTTTTTGAAGTTTGACAAAAACTGTATACTGTGCAGACCAAGGAACCTTCGCCCAAAGGGCAAGGAACCCTTCTGAGGGTTCCGTGGGATCCGTGGGGTCTGCTGTAACAAAATGTCACAGAATGCTAAAAACGTGTATTTCACAAAGCGAAAATGTGTAGGACTTACTAGATTTGTTAGTAAACATATAATACACCTATTTTAACATCATTACTTTTTATGTGACTTATCTAAACATTTACGTAGGTGATTTTTCAACTAGATTTATAGTTAACCCAAACACTCCTTTTAAAACCGTATTTTACGTACATTAGCTCTAACCACATAATTTGACACTTAAAAATTTTTAAGAAATGTTTTCTTTTATTTTTCAAGGACACCTTCAAGCTTGTATACAAAGTAATATTTAACCACAAAATTTCTAAGTATACTTAACAAAACATTTTTCATATTATATTCCGCTTCAATGGTAATTTGATACATGGATCGTGCTCCATTTTAAAAACCATTTGTTTTGAAAATAAGAGCTACGAAGCTCTGATGCCAATTATGGAAAACTAGAAGGGGGGTTGAATAGTTTACCGTTTAAAAACTTTAAACTTGTTGTATCAAATGTCCATTTTTAGCTTGTTCTAATATGAAAGATGTTACTTGTAGTTTATGACTAACATAACTTAAAACATGTTATCACACAAGTACAATCAACAAGTCACAACACAAACAATCACATAATGCAAACATTAAAGTAAGGCAATAAGTAAAAGGAAAGTGCAAACCGAACACGAGGATTTATAGTGGTTCGGTCACGGATCTCCTCTCCGCCCTACTCCACTCCTCGAGTGCCCAACTCGAGAGTTACTTCACTAGATCAACAACCTCCCTTTTCGGCGGAGAAAACCTTACAATCGTCGCTTACACTTTTACCAACACTAAGCTAGATGTCGAGTTCTTTTACAAGGGTACAACCACTCCCGTCGTCGCTTACACACCGACACTAAGCTAGATGTTGAGTTCTTTTACAAGGGTACAACCACTCCCGTCGTCGCTTACACTTTTACCAACACTAAGCTAGATGTCGAGTTCTTTACCAAGGGTACAACCACTCCCTCTATGTTTTGTGGTCCAACATAAAAACCTTGTGTTTTATGGCACAAACACATAAACCATCTAATCTATATTGTTATGATACAATGATGATCCAAGACATAAAACTCTAATGGATATGCATGCCTAATCTACATGAACTTCTTGAATAAGAAGTCTTCAACCATTGAGAATGACAAGTGCCCTTGAATCTTCATATGTTGGAATGCTTTAATGAATGATGACTTTAAGATCTTGTAACCTTCTTGGTGGATCATAAAGTATGATATGGTTACAACAAAGATGAATGTTAGAAGCATTATGATCATTTTGGAAAGGGTGACTCATGTGTGTTTCTACATGGTTTCCTATATAACTATGTGTGTGTGATTTTTCATCAAGTTTGCAAGTAAACTATGAACTTCTATTTATAGGCAACCTAACAAGGTGGTTTTCCAAAACCTTGTTTCAAAACTAACAAAGGTATAAAACCATGTTTCAAAACCATGGGTTGCTATTAGAGTCAACATTGACAAGACATATGCATATACTTGAAACTAAATGTTGACAAGACAAGACATATATGTTTCCTAGTCAACTTACAAGGACTATGACACATCTTACAAGTTCTTTGACCAAGTCATTTTCCAAAGATGTTTCCAAGTCAACTACAATCTATGACACATTTTAAATGATCTTTGACAAAGATAATTTCCAAATATAGTTTTCCATTTTATGAAAAATACATTTAGACAAATGTATATATTAACTTAAAAAAGGTAAATTACTTGTATAAAAAAAATATATTAGCTAGCTATATAATATTTAGTAAGCTACTAAAAATGTTTTATGTACTTTTGTTGTTATAAGACACATTTTTATATATTGTAAACTTACTAATATTATCTAGATACCTAAGGTGGCACTTATTCTATTTAACACCTAATGTGTACTTTGACACCTAAAATACTTAAAGACTCCTAAAGTATTTTAGTCATTCTAAATGGTTGGTCAAGGGGTTTGATCATAATGCTACATAACAAACATGTACGAACATGTGTTGTAGCATACGACGACTCGAGACGTTGAGACAAAAAATGATTACAAGTAACTTGTACATTTTACGTTATGTATCAAGTTATACGTTTGTCATCAATCAAAACAAACGAGACTGTATAGATTAAATATCGTAATATTTGTACTGACAATTATTATTATTATTATTATTATTATTATTATTATTATTATTAGTGTTGCAAAAAAAGTTCTACAAGACCGATTAATCGCCGATTAAGTGCTATAAGGCTACCAACCTTGCCGATTTATGTAACTAGATGAAACAAATAGGTCAACCGTAGTCAATAGCATTTAATGGTGGTTAAACTTGCCGGAAGTACTCAAAACTCACTATAAACTTATTTTGATCACTTATACTAACTATTTAAGTCTATTACAAGTTGTTTTTTAGAAAATACATTGCCAGAAATACTTAAAACTCACAAGAAATACACAAAACTTGTCGGAAATAACTAAAATTTGTCAGTAATGCCAATCCGCTTAATCACTGATTAATCCTTGCCTAAACCAATTACAAGCTACAGGGTGGTCGACTGCCCAACTATCGATTCACGATTTTTGCAACCTTGAATGACCCCTTAAAAAAGTGTCAAATAAATCCTTATCACTAGGCCTACAGGAACTCAATATATCTCGACCTCAAGAACAAAATTAATATCGTAAACATAAATATAGCTAAAAGTGCATAATTTCTCAAATATATAGGATCAAAACTCGACGCGATATGTAAAAATATAAATAAAATATCCCAAAAATTACCAGTTGTCACATACTCTTTGAATGAAGAAAAGTTACTGGCAAATTTGACCCATTTACTCTTTAAATGGGTCGATACTGATACTAAAAAAAAGTATTTGTGGCCCCTATAAAATGTCATCATTGAAATGTCTTACTCTATTGATTTTATAAGTTGCTACAACCTATTTTTCTGAGTATCTTGACACTAAAATATTTAGAAAATCATAGCAATGAACGGTTTTGGACAATCGCTTGAAAATGAGTACTGCAACTTGAAGTTGCAGCAAGCAGTTAAATGCAAACCCAAACACTCCTTAGTGGTTGATTTATATGTATGTATGGTGAAGACTAAAGAGGACTATGCCTGGTGATTGGTTTAAATGTACCAGTTGTTTTCGTTGTGATGGGTGAAGGTGGGGATCATGAGGTGCTTTGGTTTAAGAAATCAAGTTGCTTATTGTATTGGATTGAGGTGGAAAAGTAAGTGAATAAGCCCAAAAAAGTTTAAACAAACACCCTTTTAGCATATATGTTGTAGTTTTGTTTAGTAGTAACGTTATTGACACTAAACAAGTGGTGGAGGTGAAAAGGATGGACTCTTCTACCGCATCTGCCATCTATTATTTTTGTAAACTTAGATTGGAAGTGACCACGTCCTTTGTTTGGTGCTGAGTTTGGTGGTACATTAGGGACTGTTTGATGCTATGGAAAGTGTTGTTGAAGTGTATTTTGTATTAAGTTTAGTGTTGTTGCAGCATTATATGTTATCATTAACCTCTATCAATAAAATACTAGAATTGAAGACGTAATTAGACCCCAAACAGTTATAAAGGTAAGTTAGCTTCAAAGTTCAGCTTTATTGCATAATATGTTATCATTAACCTCTATCACAAATTTACTATTTGGGATCCTTAAAGAAGTTTACTATTTGGGATGAACAAAGCCCATGAGAGATAATTAAGCACAAATTTACTATTTGGGATCCTTAAAGAAGTTTGCCAGACGTCAAGACTTCAAGCTTGCATAATATGTTATCATGCATAAGTGGCAACATAGGCTGTTTGGTTAACATGTCAAAAAATTTAATTCAGAGCAAGTATTTTTTTTTACTACGTCTACAAGCTCAATTCATCAGTTTTGGAGCTTAATAGCTTTTTAGTCAAATTATCATGTCGAAAATACATGCCATGTATACATATAGTTGTGCTTAAATACAAACATCACAACCCTTCAGTACTATCATTGTATCTTAAGCGGGATTTTAGCTGGGTATAAAAAGCCAAGAGTGAAGCTAGCAGGAGTGTAGCACAAGCGCTTTAGTATGCAACTCTTTTCCATTTATCACTTACATGTTTTCTTATATATATTGCAATGAAGGAGTTTTGTTGGAACCATACTTTTGTATTTAGTCAAGTCTCGGTCATTACATTTTGTAATAGGTTGCTCTAGTATTTATTTCATTTAGTTTATGTTACAAGGCTTAAGTGTTAAAGCCCTATGGGCCTTAAAGCCCACGAAATGAAAGGATAAGGGAGGAAGGGAGTGTTGCCCTAACTCCTCCCTTGTAAATAGTAAGCTCATGTAAACATTTATCTTGTTGGTTATTTGATTATCTTAAGGAAACTCTTGCACTTTCACCTTTCATATTGTCTCATAATCAACCATCTCATTTCTCATCTTATTTCTTTCTAAATCATACTTGTGTTTACAAAATGGTGACCTAACAAGTGGTATCATTCACCTAATAGAGATTGAAGTGTTGTTCTTATTGTTAACGTGGGGTTTTTCATCATAGTTCTTCATCTTTTTTGCTTTTTTCTTGGTTTCTTACACTCAAATCTTAAAGCTTGGATAAGTTTTAAGGTTAATATAGTGTTTAGAAGCTTAGATATTGCATAAAGTATTGATCTTTGATAGGTTTTTAGGCTAATTTTTCATCAAAAAGTCATTTTTCGGATGAACAGTACGTTTTACGCGTAAGTTGGTCGATAAAAGTACTAATTCCAGCTGTCTACAGTGTTTTTTGGTCGGTTTACGCTTAAGTTTTGGTCTAAACCCTTTTCTTACGCGTAAAATAGGTCTAAACCCTTTTCTTACGCATAAAACAGGTCTAAACCCTTTTCCTACGCGTAACTGTGTTTAAAACCCTGATCCTACGCGTAACTTGCTCATCTACGCCTTAAACCTACGCTTAAGTTAGATCCTACGCGTAAGTTTGATTTACGCGTAATTTTTTAGAGTCTACGCATAAGCTTCATCAACGGTCTTCTCTTTGTGCTACGGTGACTCAGTACTTCCCTAGCTTGGATAAGTTAGTGGAATACTTCGACTACGGATATCTTTCAAGCTTGGATAAGTTTGAAAGATTTGTTTGGTTGTTTAAACCTTACGCATAAGTCTAAACTTACGCATAAGCCTAAGCTTACGCGTAAAGAGAAAACTTACGCATAAACTATTAGTTTACGCATAACATACTCTTTACGCATAACCTAAAGTTTACGCGTAAGATTAAGTTACGCGTAAGAATTGAACTTACCCCAAGGATTTTGGAACTTACTTCAAGGAACGTGCATTTCAATCTTCTACAAAGATCCATTTCTACACAAGTGTTCTAAGATGTCTCAACCACCTAATCATTACTTCCCTCATACTCAGCTACCTCAACATCAGCAGTATCAGCAACCTCAACATCAGCAGTATCAGCAACAACAATATCTTCCGCACCAAATGAATCAACAACCTTCTCAAAGACAAACATACAATCCACTACATCATTACCTAATGATGCAACAACATCAGATCATTCCTCAACAACAACCATATCAAGTGCCGCAACAAAACACTCAGTTTTCCTCCAAACAACCTCACTGGTTTGACAGAATGTGTGAAGTTATTACAACTCAACAATCCCGACATGAGGCAGGATCACTTGAAACACCTCCAATGCTTACACCTGGAAACTATGTTCAATGGTCAAGTCGATTCTTAAGATTTCTTGAACTTAAGCAACCTCATGGAAAATTCTTGAAACAAGTGATACTTGAAGGACCATTTGAGTGGCCAACACGATTTGAAGCTGGTGATCCAACTGTTGATCCTCCACGTCCTCCTGGTGATAGACCTCTTCCAAAAACTTCACTCACTGAAGAACAGAAACTACATCGTGATGCTGATCAATATGCAATGGCTTATATACTTCAAGGTATACCAAATCCAATCTATCGAAGTGTGGATGCTCAGAAAACAGCCAATGCTATGTAGGAACACGTTCATCTCCTTATGGAAGGCACTCAATTGAACAAAGATGATATGGAATCCAAACTATACATGGAATACACTGACATCACAATTGAACCAGGAGAGACACTTGAATCCTACTATCATCGTTTCACAAATGTAGTCAATGATCTGGAACGTCATAAAATCACAGTACCAAGGATCGCTGTGAACTCCAAATTTGTTGGTAGTCTTGGCCCTGATTGGCATAAATATGTGACATTTGTTCGTCAAACGAAGAATCTTCATGATGCTCCATATGGATTGTTGTATGATTTTCTGAAACACCATGAACCTGAAGTGGAAAAAGATAGAGCTCTACGAGGAGGATACACACCAACACCAACACCAAATTCTTTGGCTCTCGTAGCTCAATCTCCCTATGCTCCACCACCATTGTCAAATCATGCATACGTTCAAGAGCAGAACTACTTCAGTTATCCACAATCTTCCACCTCGAACCAAATGGTCCCTTATGATTCATCTCAACAAGATTCTTCTACTCAACTTGTTCCGTTAAACAACAATGATGCTGTGTACTACTCCAACTCCAATGATGATGACGATGATGACTTTAATACGTTGAATCAGGGACTTGCTCTTATTGCTCGTGCTTTCAGCAAATTCTCCAACAAAACAAAAAACCGTCAACGTTCATCTTCTAACACAAGGAATCAAGCTGTTGTTAATGATGGAAGAGTGGAAATTCAGAATCGTAGCTATGGTCGATCTGGTTCAGGAAGCTCTTCAGGAAATTATGGGAATGGTCAGAGGTTTAGTAACAATGCAGGGTTCAGGAACAACTCAGGATCTTCTCAGCAAAGGTCTGAACCTGTTGCAACTAGAAACTCCAACTCAGGGAATGCAGTATGGTGCTATAACTGCAATGAACAAGGTCATATTGCTACAGCATGTCCCAAACCGAGAACTCGGGGTAGTAAGTTTCACAAGCAGGCATTACTCATGGCTCTTCAAGATGAAAAAGATGGACATTTCCCTGAACAGGATAACAACTTCATGGCAAATGTGAACAACGATGATGACATGGAAGATCTGGAAGCCAATGCTGCTGTGATGCTTATGGCCAACATGCAGGAACCTAAGCTCAATGATTCAGGTCCAGTGTATGACACTGACGGCTTGTCTCAGGTACATGACCTCAATGCATGCTTTATTAATGAAATAATCTCACCTTCTGCTTCTGAATCAGATAGGGCGCAAGTTGTTCCATCTAAATCATCTTCATCCTCTCAAAAAGATGAACAAATAAGCACAGTTGTCATATTTGATGATGACACAGTTGTTTCATTTGATGATCCAATTGAGAATGATAAACATGATAATTTAGAACAACATGAACCATCATTTGATCCAGACCCTGACCTCATATTGTTATCTAAACAACTGGATGCTCAACAATTGCAAATCATAAAATGCAACGAGAAAAATAAAGCTTTAAAAGAACAAAATGCGTCATTTGCAAGAGATATTGAGTGTTATAAAATTCAGCTTTCAAATCAGGAAGAAAAGATTAAACATGCAAAAAGTTTTGAAAAAGCTTTTCAAGATTCTTACAACAAAGAACAAGATCTTCAACGTAAAATGCAAGATTTAATTGAGTCAAACGGAAAGTTGATTTCGAAACTTGAAAGTGAGAAGTGTGAATTGAAAATGCAAGTTGAACGTCTTCAAAGAGACCTTTCAAAAACTGAAACAGAATTGTCAAATTGCAAAAAGGAGTTTTGTGAACATAAAACACGAAAAAGGAAGTATATAGATGATTTACTTGGTGATATTGTTGATCTTGAAAAACAACTCAAAGAATTTCGTCACATTGTTTACAAACACGGGAACTCTGTCACAACAATTCAAAAGTTTGCTTTAAAACCGAGACCCGATAAAGGATTTGCACTTTGCGATTTTAAATCAATGTTTCTTCACAAAGCTTTCAAAGAAAATCCTAAGGTTTACAGTATTGATCACATGTTTGATAATACAATTGTGCGTGCTGTTGTTTTTGATACTGAGGAAAAAGAAGAACTTGAAGACGAGAGTCGATCAAAAATGAGTTATGTTCAACACTGGACACCATATGACTATTCAAAAGCTCCACCTCTTTCTAAATCTTTTGTTACTCAAAAGGATTTACCTGAGAAATCATGGTTTATCGAAGAGTCATATGTTTCATCTCACAATGAGGCCCCTGTCCAAACTGTAGCACAAATAAATGGTCCTTTACCATCATCCGGTGAACTTACACCTTTACCGAAAACGTGTCGTGTCTTAAATTATTTCAAAACTTTTATGGAAGACATCGAAATTTTGGAGGAAACAATTGAACGTAATTCTGAAATTAAAATTGAAATTTTTCAATCCGCTTACGAGCGAGAAAAGAGAGATATTTTTCAAAAACAAATGAAGCCAATTGTTCAACACCTCCGTCTATGTGCTACACGTTGGGATCAGGAACTTCAAAAGGAGGTCAAAAATATGATAAACGTTTTCAATGCAACTGAAAATGACATTTTGGTTCAAAAGCAAAGAAATAGAGTTTTAAAAAATGATGCTGATCGACTCTTGGAACAAGTTCTCAATGCTGATATATTGTCTGTTCTCATGAATGATCTTTATAATTCTGGTACTTCTATGCTTAAGCATGATCATTGTGTTGATAATAATTTGTTGAATGAGGAAATTGAGACACTTAAACAGGAAAATGATAAGTTGAGAATTAAAAATGATGATGTGACAAAACAATTTTCAAAAGAAATTTGTCAACTCAATCAAAGGCTTGAATGGTGTCAAGCTAAAAGTCTTGAAAGGGAATTGAAGTTTCAAAGTCAAAATGTTTCAAACTCTTGTCAGATTTGCAAAAACAACGAGTCTTTAAAAGGTCGGTGTCTCCGATACGAGAAAGAAATTACGGATTTAAAAATTGAAAACGCCGAATGGCAACAAAACCGCGATGACATCAAATATTGCAATGGTTTACTTGAGTCTGAAATACAGGACAAAAATCACATCATCATTGATTTGAAAGAGAAAGTTAAGCTACTTCAAAAAGGAAAAATGGTTGACACCACGGTGATAGCACCAGGAATGTATCAATTAAACAAAACTGATAAAGGAAAGGTTGTTCAAAACACTAATGTTGATAACTCCACTTCTACAGGACTAGTCTCCACTTCTAGCGTTAGCAGACCCAAGCGAAAAAGTAAAAAGAAGAATAGGATCTTGCAACGTAAGAGAGGACACCTAGAAGCTAAAGAAGTAGAAGACCAACTTAGGAATTTGAATAAAACTCATGTTGCATCAGATTTAGATTCTAATCTGGCAAATTGTAATCAAAATCTAAATGTAACGAATGATGAACCTTTGAATGTTTTGAATATTAATGCATCTTGTGTGTTTTGTCGTAAAAGCGTATCATCTGGTGATCATACAAAATGTTTAGCTAATTCTCTTCTCAATCGTCATAAGAAACGTAGGACACGCATTCCTTTTAGGCCCACTACTGCCTCTAAGTCTAACTTAGGAAAGCCGTCTTCTACGGTTTCTAATGATATCACAGTTACCCCCATAGGTGCCGAGAACAAATCTAGGAATGAGCCAACTACTAGTGCATTTAACATTACGAAAGCAAAAACTAGTTGGAACTGGCAACGTTGGTTACAATACAAACCAGACTTTAAATGGATTCCTAAATTGTTGAATACATGTGTTACTAACCAACAGGAACCCGCATTGTCTTTGGGTTCCACCCTTACTTCTGTTCCATCCGTGTCTTCTTCTTGTGATACAGGTGGTACAGCTCGTTCTCTGGATTGTTGATAGCGGATGTACCCGACATATGACAGGCAATCTCAAACTGTTACACAACTTTGTCTCAAAGTTCATTGGTACTGTCAGATTCGGGAATGATCATTACGCTCTAATCATGGGATATGGTGACTATATCAGCGGGAACATCGAAATCAGCCGTGTTTACTATGTGGAAGGCCTTGGACACAACCTTTTCTCTGTTGGTCAATTCTGTGATGGAGATCTAGAAGTTGCATTTCGTGAGAAAACTTGCTTTGTTCGTGACTTACAAGGAAACGATCTTATGTCTGGCTCACGTGGCTCCAATCTTTATACAATATCAATGTCAGATATGATTGCAACATCTCCGATATGTCTTCTCTCCAAAGCAGAATCAACTAAATCTTGGTTATGGCACAAACGTCTTTCACACTTGAATTTCAGAACTATGACTGACCTTGCTCGTTATAAACTTGTCGATGGATTTCCAAGATTCCGTTTTACCAAAGATCACTTATGTCCAGCCTGTGAACAAGGAAAAAGTACTCGAGCTCATTTTCCTTCAAAACCTGAGCAAAGTACGAATCATGTTTTACAACTGCTTCATATGGATTTGTGTGGACCGATGCGTGTTCAAAGTATCAACGGTAAACGCTACATACTAGTAATTGTGGATGACTTCTCCAGATGGACTTTGATTTATTTCTTACGAAGTAAAGATCAGGCTCCTTCGATGATCATCACCTTTCTCACTAAAATTCAAGTTCAGTTACGCAATACGGTACGAATAGTCAGAACTGACAATGGAACTGAATTCAAGAATCAGAAACTTCGGTCTTATTATGAGAAATTGGGAATTGAACATCAAACATCTATTCCTAGAAGCCCAGAACAGAATGGAGTTGTTGAAAGACGCAACAGGACGTTAGTGGAAGCTGCTAGAACTATGTTGATTAATGCTCAATTACCAGATTACTTGTGGGCAGAAGTTGTTTCAACCGCATGTTATACTCAAAACCGTTGCATGATCACAAAACGCCATCGCAAAACACCATATCAAATTGTTCACAAAAGAAAACCGAACATCGATTACTTTCATGTATTTGGAGCACTTTGTTATCCGAAAAATGATCGTGATGATTTAGGTAAACTTAAAGCAAAGGCTGACATAGGAGTGTTCGTTGGATACTGTGAAAATTCTAAAGGTTTTCGAATCTGGAATCGTCGAACAAGAGAAATTCAAGAAACCATTCACGCTAATTTTGATGAACTCACACAAATGGCTTCTGAGCAACACAGCTTAGGACCCGAATTCAACCGTCTTAACTCTCCGGAATCTTCGGCTGAACCGTTGCCACTCAACCGCAAAGAATTGGAAACCTTGTTTGCTCCACTATTTGATGATACAATTGTATACCGTTCTTCTGAGGTCTCACCTAATTCCGCTGCTCAACCTGAAAACATTCCAGTACCAGACTCACCTCAACAAACTACCACAAGTGTTGAGAGAAACGGTCCTCCAATTGCATCACCATCTACAGTAGAACAAACTGTTTCTAACTCCCACCATTCAGCTGAAGATCCCACACCACAATCAGTTCCCCAACCAGCAGAGCAAGATCCTGATGCGTTCTTTAATCCGTTTGCACCGGCTCCTATTGTTCCTGATATAGCTGAATTGTCAACACGCAATTTGGATCCTGCTAACATGCGAGATACCTATCAACTACACCCTTCCACACACAAATGGACTCAAGACCATCCACTAGTTCATATTATTGGCCATCCAGATGCACCTGTTATGACAAGACAACGACTTCACACCGATGGAGAAACTTGTATCTATACCCTCACAGTTTGTCACGAAGAACCGAAGAACATTAAAGATGCAATGACTTATGACAACTGGATTGAATCTATGCAAGAGGAATTTCAGCAATTCATAAGACTTGAAGTCTGGGAATTAGTTGAAAGACCTGACGGAGTCTTTGTCATTGGGTTAAAATGGATCTGGAAAAATAAGCTTGATGCTGAAGGGACTGTCATACGCAACAAATCACGCCTGGTAGCGAAAGGATACTCTCAACTGGAAGGACTAGATTTTGCTGAATCCTTTGCTCCAGTGGCTAGACATGAAGCGGTTCGGATCTTTTTGGCCTATGCAGCACACAGGAACATGGTTGTTTACCAAATGGATGTGAAAACCGCATTTCTTAATGGAGAACTCCGTGAAGAAGTTTATGTTAGTCAACCTGAAGGCTTCGTTGATCCTGAGCGTCCTAACCACGTTTACCGACTCAAAAAGGCACTCTACGGACTCAAGCAAGCCCCACGGGCGTGGTATGACAAACTGTCCACTTTCTTGCTGGCCAATAAATTTTCTAAAGGATCGGTGGATCCAACACTGTTTACAAAAACCTACGGGGAGGACTTACTTGTTGTTCAAATATATGTCGATGACATCATTTTTGCCTCAACAAAAAGAAGTTACTCTAATGATTTTGCAAAATTAATGAAAGATAATTTTGAAATGTCCATGATGGGTGAACTTTCGTTCTTTCTAGGACTACAAGTTCATCAATCACCCCGTGGAATTTTTATAAATCAGTCCAAATATGCTCTTGAAATTTTAAAGAAACATGGGATGATGAGTTGTGATACTTATAATACACCGATGGGCTATACCACAAAACTAGATGCTGACTTACATGGGACTCCCGTTGACCCTACCAAATACCGAAGTATGATTGGGTCCCTCATGTATCTCACAGCTAGTAGACCTGATATAGTATTTGCTATCTACATGTGCTCTCGCTATCAGTCCAAACCAACTGAAAAACACCTCAGTGAGGTCAAAAGAATCCTTCGATACATAAAGGGAACCATTAACTTGGGAATCTGGTATCCGAAGGATTCTGGCTTTGAACTAATTGCTTTTTCAGATGCTGACCATGCAGGATGTTTAGACACACGCAAAAGTACATCTGGTGGATTACAATTTCTCGGAGACAAACTTGTGTCATGGCAATCAAAGAAGCAGGACTGCACATCACTGTCGTCAACAGAATCTGAATATGTAGCCATGTCCGCCTGTTGTGCTCAAGTCATTTGGATGAGATCACAACTTAAGGATTATGGCTACCTATTCAACAAGATTCCCATCTACTGTGATTCCAAAAGTGCAATTGCTATCTCCTGCAACACCGTACATCATTGCAAATCCAAACACATCGATCTCCGATATCACTTCATCAAAGAGCATGTGGAAAAGGGTACAGTTGAACTTTATTTTGTTGGGACTGAGTACCAATTGGCGGACTTACTTACCAAATCCTTAGCACCATCAATGTTTGCTAGTCTAGTTCACCAAATTGGTATGCGATGTTTGACTCCAGAGGATCTGGAAAAGTTTTTACAATACCATTGATCGTCAAACATCACAACTATCTTTGTAAATATTTTTTCAAAAACAAAATATAAATATATATATATATATATATATATATATATATATATATATATATATATATATATATATATATATATATATATATATATATATATATATATATATATATATAAAACCAATCAAAAACTCAAAAAGATTTTTGGACTATCTTAAAAAAAAAAAAAAAAAAAAAAATGCAAGTATAAACCACCTCTTTCAACACTATTTTATAAAAAATGTCTTCAATCATTCAAAACAAGTGTTGAGGGGGAGGAAAAGTCATGTTTTTTTAATTTCTCAAAAATATTTTTGTCTTTTATACTTGCATTTTACCAAAAATAAATACAATTTAAAAAAAAAAAAAAAAAAAAAAAAAAAGTCTTGATTCAAAAGGATTTCGGGTTACTCTCCTTGACCAAAACCTATTAATTTTACTATGATCTAAGGTCGAGGGGGAGTACGACAAGTTGTTCTTATCATGTCTTGGTGTTAACTAACGAAAGATACATGTGATTAAGTGCTTTAGCATTAAAATTAAATGTTAGTTAAGGTTAAGGGGCTAAGAGTGTCAATACATGAAACTTGTTTCACCCTAGTCAAAACCAATTTTGACCACACACATTTACTTTTTCTGCAAAAGCATTTACTACCCTCAACAACCATCATCAACGACCCAAAATCATCTGAATAATCTGAGCACCAATCTTCAAATCTGTAAGTGTGATTATGTTTTGATCATGATTTATAACAAAGGTTTTTAATTTTATAACCATCCAACGGCTCAATCAATCACAATCGATTAATTTGTCTTTTGAGTTATGCGTAGAATTCAAACCCAGAAATTAGTGATGTTTTGATTGAACTTGTTGATGGGAAATGGTCATTTGATGATTATAAACATGTTTGTGAACTCCAATCTCACCCAGAATCATCAACTGTGTGATTTGGAAATTAGGGTTCATACGTATAGATTAGGGGTTCTTGATTGTGGATGTTTTGATTATGATTGATGATAGGGATAGCATGTATTAGTGTTAAGGATCATATCCCAGTAGTTTAATTGCATCTTAATCATGTTTTGTTTTTGAATCAAAGGTTTAGGGTTCGAATGACACTAGCAGCTATGATTGTTTGATTGTGTGGTTAAAACTTGTTGTAACTTGGTCCATATGATCCTTAGGTTGATAGAATCATTTGCCCCATGCTTAATCATACCCAGAAACATGTTTGATTAAGATTGTGATTAGGTGTTCATGCGTGTTTACGCGTTAAAGTTGGATTTTGGCATGTCTACGCTTTAAATGTGTAAATTAAGTGTGTTGGGCTAATTATTGATCAGTGGTAATGTTTGAACACTTTCAGGAAACATACAACTCGAATTTCAAAGGTGAATTTCTGGAAAATGACGTCTTTACGCGTTAAATGTTCATCCTACGCGTAAGATTGAATCTTACGCGTAAGATTCGACACGTAGACAAACAGTGTCTTGGATAAGACATTGTTTACGCATAAAAGAATAACTTACGCTTAAGTTGTTTCTTACGCGTTAGTTATGATCTTACGCATAAGTTTAAACCTACGCACAAGTTATATCTTACGCTCAAAGTTCAATTCTTTGCCTAAGTTCTAATCTTACGCCTAAGATTTAATCCTACGCGTAAAATTAAGCCTACGCAGAAGTTGAACTTACGCGTAACATATAGAGTTATGCGTAGAAATTAAACCTACGCATAATATCATTTCCTACGCGTAATATAAGTTATGCGTAGACTTTTCTTTTTACGCGTAAACTTGTCAAATTCATGAATTTTTTCTAAGTGTTGTAATATTTCCAATGTGTAATCTCTTGTAGTGATGAACTCATGTTGTAACTTAAGTGTTATAAGTTTCTATCATGTGATTAAAACATAAGTTTGTCATATAACAAAAGTTTTTCACACACAAACACCCACTGATCAATCAATAATGTGTTCATAATCTAGTAATTGAATGTCTGTGCTAACAAAGTATATCATTGCTATGTTTGCTATTGTTTATGATCAAACCAGATGGCAGAACACAATGACATTCCTTATGGACCAGAACCTGAACCCATACGTGCATGGGAAGACACCTTTCCTGAGAACTACTCCAGAAAGATAGGAAAGAACAATCTGAGAGCCAACTTCAACAACCTTACATGCAATGAGTCTTCTTGCCTTGTTGCGGTAGATGCTCTTATCTATCACCCGTGCAAAGTTCTACTCACCAAATCTGCTGCAGTGGCATGCTTCTACATACATCAGTTTTGGCACACACTCCACTTGGACCTCCTTGAAGAATCCTTTACTTGTATGCTGCACATGAGACAAGTCACGGTCGACAAGGATCTTCTCCGTAGTGTTCTTGGACTTCCCGAACTTGAACCTAATAAAGAATATGACCAAGTTCCCAGTGAAGAAGAATTGATAGAATGGCTGAGAGATATTGGGTATGATGAGTCTGAAGAGGTAATGACTAGGCACTCCAAGGTCAATATCAGATTTCTTCCACAGCCTTGGAGAACTCTCTACATCATCATTGCCAAGTCACTATCTGGCAGAGACACAGGCCATGAACACCCTAAGCTCCAACATCTCAAGCTGTTTTGGGCTATTGCTAATGTCAAGAATGTTGATTATGCCAGCATTATCTGGGAAGACATTGTCTGGCACATACAACACAAGACGACCAATATTCCATTCGTCCGTTTCACCAAGCTTCTCATTGCAAGCTTCATCCATGAATATGATGACATACCTCAAAGACTGAATGATGAGTTTCAGCACACATACAAGAATGAGGACACACTTAAGGTCATCAAGAGAATGGATACTAGTACAAGGAAACAAGGAAAGAAACTTCCTGATAGCCTCCTGACTAAGAAGGTTCAAGAATGCAATAACTACAAGTACTACCTTCAAGCTCTTGAAGCAGATAAAGTTGGGTTCTTGGACGAAGCTGTTCTACCGTCTTACATGCAGAAGAAAGAAAAGAAAGGTAGCAAATCTGGCAGCTCAGAAAGTTCTACCAAGACCAAACCTAAGAAAAAGGGATCACTTAAGATCAGAATTCCTGTAAAGAAACCAACTGCTGAACCTGGGTGGTTTCCCTCACCACAACCTTCTCCAAAACCTGCTGACTCTGAACAAACCGAATCCGACGAAGGTCCTATTTACAGTGAAGCCTATGCCAATATCACCAAGAAAGTCAATCTTGATGAAATTGACGATAAGGATTTGACGTTCGAAGATTGGGATAAGATTATTGACGAATCTGCTGATCATGCTGAATCCCCCGCACATCTCTATCAACGACCACTCACCAAAGCTCAGACGATTTTGGAAGAAGAAAGGATTAGAAGAGAAAAGATGAAGCAACCAGTATCTGCTGAACAAGAGACTGAAGGCCTTTCAGTCGAAGAAGAAAATGAACGGGCTCTCAACCTAGGTCTCCTCCACAGCCGAATTGATACAATCAATGCTGATCTACCTCCACCTCCAGTATTCTCTCAGACCACCGAAGCTGGCGGATCTAGCAGCATTCCTGAGCCTACCACAAGGATCGCCACAGACTTAGTTGTTTATGACAATCCCTCAGTGTCTCCCACCGACATTGAAATGACTATGGGAGAGGAAGAAGAGGGAGATCCCATGGATACTGATGCTCCAAGACTTATGTTTATGGAAGAAATGGAGCTCAGAGAAAGGGCTCAGGAAGAAGAACTGAAAAGAAAACAAGAAGCTGAAGAGGCCAGGCTTGAAGAGATTGCTCAAGCTAAACTGGAAGAAACAATCAGAATGGAAGAGAGCAGGAAAGCAGAAGAGGCATCCAAGCTGGCTGAAGAAAAGTTAAAGAAGGAAGAAGAAGCCAGGCTTGCAGAAGAACTAAGGCTTAAGGCCGAAGTTGAGAAACGGGCTGAAGAACAAAGGGTGATAGAAGCAGCAGCCAAAGAAAAGATAGTTGAACAACCCGAACCAAAGAAAGGAGATGCCAAAGACTCTACCACCATCATTGAATCATCACAGTCATCTCCTCCTGCATCTGAATCAACACATGACAAATCAATCAAGAAACCGAGCACCAAAGCCTCTGCTGCATCAAAGTTACTCAAGTCAGCTTTCAAAAGAGTACATGAAAATAAGAGAAGCATATTGGAAGATCAGGTTGCAACACTTGTAACCCAAGTTGCTGAATTGACTAAGCTGAACTCGAACGTCCAAGAGCTGCAAGACAAAGTTGATACTTTCTTAGCTAAAGACGTACAGGAGAACTTGGAAGCCGCACTAGCAGCTCAAGCACAAGAATACATGGCACAACACCTGGTTGCTGAGTTGAAAGATCTGCTGGCACCCATGAGAGACGAACTCACCAAGTTCGCAGAGCAAGCAGTCAAGAAAGTGATCCGATCAACCACATTCACTCTTCGAGCTGACAAGTCCACTGTTCCACTACCAGGGCTATCTCTGGATGAATTGGAAGCTCAACTCTTAGAAAAGCTGGCAAACAAGTTCACCTTGACTCATGAAGAAGCCAAAGTCTTGGAAGCATTAAAAGACAAGATGAACAAAGATACGTGCAGCACAGAGGCCGATAAGCTGAAACGTCAAAGAGATGATGAAGACAGGGATCCGAATTCTCTGGCAAAGAAACAAAAACAAGCCGAAGGACCCACATCTCATACATCGGTAATCCCCCCAACCACAACAACTTCCTCTCAACAACCGAAGGCATTAGGTTCTGCTCCCAAGGCACACGACCATTTCGAATACACCGGTGGTGACGACATACCTCAACCCGATGAAGTTCCAGAACCGTCTCCTAAGAAGAAGAAGAAAGATAAGAAAGGAAAGCATCATCAACCCACACCAGACACCTCATCTAAAGGCACCGAACCAAAGAAACCTAAAACAGTCCTTAGCTGGCTAGACCAAGACAACAGTGCCGAATACTCTTGGTTTGAGAAGATGATCAATTTGCAACCACCACTGGAAGACAATCATGAACCTCAAGATGGTCGAACGGTGGAATATGCTCAAATGATTCAGAAAAAGTTTAAGATGAAAAAGATGAATAAGAAAGAGCTACGAAGAATCAAGAATGATGCTTTCAATCTTCTGAAAGATAGGTCTGCCAACTCAATCGAGCTTGAATACCATCTGGAAAATATTGCTCGAGCTATGTCAAGCAATATTGACTGGATCAATCCTGAATCATATGTCGATCCAGTCACAAAGAAAACCGCACCTTACATTACTGACTGGTCCAAACCACTACCGATGATTGGGAAGCCTAAGGAACCAAAGATCCCATACAAGTTCTTCTACAACACAGACTTGGAATTTCTGAAACTTGGCAGCAAGATTGAGAAGAAGTACGTTACCTCACTCGCCTTTCTCCCTGCAGCTCGATATCTCAACAATGCCATCGAAGAAGAAGCTTCAGCATTATTCGTTGACAAAATTGTTGAATATGACCGGAATGCTCTTTACGGCATACATCATTGGCCAAACAACCGGGCACAGTACTATCGAAGCAGCAGACTTAATCAGACGATGGGTGATGTAGCAAGTGATTTGAAGATAGTCTCCATTCAATTCATCTCAACTGTCACTTTCTTTGGGTACCCCTTCCTCAGCAAAATCACACTTAAAAGACTTGATGAAAAGGAGTACGATATTTCCGAGTCTGACTTTCCACGACTACGTCTCAACGACATCGAAGACATGTACCTGCTCAAAGTTCAAGGAAAACTCTGTGGCTTGCCTAAAGAGATGCAGCTTGCCTTTATCCAAGCTCTTCTAATCTTCATCAGGCAGATTGTCATAAGAGAAAGAGTTGAAGATCTTCAGTTGGGAGTAGAAAGTTATCAGAAGAAGCTCAATCTCACCAAACCAAACCTGTTTGACATCCCCGACCTTCCACATCTATCTCAGTACACCTTGATCAGACAACCATTTGGGTTCACCTACCGCAGTATTAACGGTCACAACTGCTTTATGGGTTATGAAGAAATTCATAAGTTCTGTGATGAAACCCTGAAGTTCGTCAGAGATGGGATCAAAGGCAGAATCAATGACATAGAACTGGGGAAATCAAAAAGGTGGAACACCAATGAAGCCAGGGATGCTCGCAGATTCATCTTAAGGATTAAGAACAGATTGAAGCGCAGGGATCAGTTTCGAAGGTTGGAAAGTTATGTGGGAGGCAGACAGAAGTTTCCGGTGTTGACATTTCAGAGACCTGATTGGTAAATCATTGTAAGAATTTGATTTGATTTGTCAATAATTTACTTCATAATGGTTTGTGTATGCATTACAGTGCACAACCCGAACTTGTAAAGAAAGGACCCTGAGGTACGCATCAGTGCCTCAATCCTAAATATAAGGAGCGAAGGCTTCTTACTTTTGAGTAGAGTTAATCAAACTTTTATGATTTTTCACAATTCTGCTCAAAAGGACAAGTATTTCACCTCAATAAGACCTAATCACTTGTTGAGGGGGAGCATTTGTCAAAACAAAATACTTTGTTCAAAATCAAAAGTTCTTGGTGAATCTCCCCATAAGACTCAAAAAGCATATTTTAATCAAAAAGTTTAACAAAAACATCTCATATGCTATTTTTGAGGGGGAGAAAATGAAAAAGTGATTAAAATATATGAAGTTAAAGCTGAAAAGTTGTATCTTGTGCGAGCTAGACTCAGATTCACCCAGGAATTGACGAGATAATTAAAGTCTGTAATATCGAAAGGACTTATCCTCGACGGGTAATAACATCAAGTTAGTTCCTAGAGCTAGTTGTCACCTAAAAGCTGACAATGTATCTCTTTAACTAACCACGTAAGCGTGTCTCGAAAAGGATTAGTCTTAGTAGAAATGTACCGTCTCGAGAAACTTTCTGTGGACTTGACCAGGCCGGGTAATAACTTCAAGCTAGTTTAACTAGTGATGTAAGCGTGTCTCGAATCGGTCTTGTTCACGGAAAGTGGATCAATTCAAAAGTGATTGCTCCTCCCGCATGTGCAAATTTATTAAATACTTATGAGCACATGTGCAGGGGGAGCCCTTCAAAAGTGTACACAAAACTCTCAAAGTGTTAACCAAAATATTTGATTATCACAAACACTTTGAGAGATTTTCAAACAAAGGTTTCTTGGCTACTGCCGGAGTTATAAGGTGATTAAGATAGGAATATCCGTCCTATGATCCGCCAGAGCCGGAGGGATCTACCCAAGGACATCTCCCATAGTTAGAATTAGAAGTCCTTAGGTATGATACGAAAAAAGGAGAAAAGAATGAAAGGGAAAAAAGGAGTTGAAGAATTAAAAAGAAAAGTAAAGAAAAGGGTGAAAAGAAATAGCCCTCCATATGAATCAACCTTAGGGCAGACACCGGGTTCAATACATATGCTACTGGCTGTTGCAAAAGACAACACCGGTATTGAAGATTAAGCCGTCATGGACCCAGTGACGCAATGCACTAAACCTTCTTAACCACTCAAGTTCTCTTAAAAGGACTTGTTTCATTCTCACGGGGAACCCGCGTAACCTATCGACCTATCTCTTAGAGACGGTTGATATTGAAGCAGGAGACACATCCCTAGTCTCCGCATAGGAAACCTAAGTGTGCACTTATAGAGTCTAGAGCCTCGAGATACATCAAAGATCTCTTAGGAACACTTAGTATTTCTACAACTGGTGTTCTACATCAATGGACACCAGCTGTAAATTATCGAGTCCTTCGCAGATCTTAGCAATCTGCCGAGAACGTTTATGAGAGGATTACGTAAGTATTTCTCAATGATTGAACGGAAATCCTGCCAGGGTCAACATCAAGCAGCCCTGACAGCAGGTCACTTCGGTAACCCCACAAGGGTTACGCTTAGTGTTTGCGGTGGTTCCATTACGGTCTACAGTCGTGGAGTGATCCCCAGCGACTCACCCAGTCATTGAGCTACCTAGTAGGTCTCGTAAGCTCCTTCGGGAGTATCTGATATGGGAACGGCCTGGATAAGGATTAGAAGGAGTCTTCACAATATGCTGTTGATGAGCTCTAATTCCTTATCCGTAAGTACCGGTTGTTTTATTGCTAACTGTTTACTCGCAGGTACCTCACTTCCATGATGGTAGATTCCAACATGCTCATACATACATCTTGAAGTCAAAGAAAGCTCCTCCAAAGATCTTAAGCAACACAAAGTTCAAAGAAAGATTCTACACCAATAAGAAGAATCTACAAAGTATAAAGACAAAGATCTCAAAGTATGAAAAGGAACTTCTTGTACGTGAAAGTCTAAGTCTAAAGATGTATGAGTATGTTGGAATAGCGGACAACCACCACAGACGCAGGAGTGACGAAAGGCAGACAACTTCATAACACAATCACTACATCATCACCAAAGAACAAAGACAAAGAGCAAAGTATATTCATTATCATTCAACCAATTTTGAAGACGCCTAGAGTTTTACATGTCACAAGTCAACGACAAAGATGAAGACGTCAAGCAACCGTGATGACCGACCCTTAGGGGGAGATTGTTGGAACCATACTTTTGTGTTTAGTCAAGTCTCGGTCATTACATTTTGTAATAGGTTGCTCTAGTATTTATTTCATTTAGTTTATGTTACAAGGCTTAAGTGTTAAAGCCCTATGGGCCTTAAAGCCCACGAAATGAAAGGATAAGGGAGGAAGGGAGTGTTGCCCTAACTCCTCCCTTATAAATAGTAAGCTCATGTAAACATTTATCTTGTTGGTTATTTGATTATCTTAAGGAAACTCTTGCACTTTCACTTTTCATATTGTCTCATAATCAACCATCTCATTTCTCATCTTATTTCTTTCTAAATCATACTTGTGTTTACAAAATGGTGACCTAACAAGTTTCTTATATTATGCCCTGAAGATATGTTGGTAACATCATACAAGATCCCTACGTTTGGTTATGTTGACGACTTTCTTTATATGGTAGCTACAGTCACAGGTAAGCTTAAAAAGGGTGGTATTTTGGACAATGATGATGCTGCAAGAATCATAGGTTTGGAATGAAGGTTTGTATTTCCAGAAGCTAAATAATTTTGCATAACCAAATAAAGTTAGAGTAGGAAAATCGGGCGTGCCAAGTGGGTTCGGTAACCAGTCATGACAGGTTAGCTGACCCTTTTTATCAATTCTTTGTCCACATGTATATAAACATTAGATTTTAATTCTTTTTGGAAAGGAGGCTGGGTAGATTTTTTGTGTTTGTTTCTTAGGGATTCAAAAATGTTGGTTCATGGGCTGCTTAACTCTCAGGAAAAAAAAAGACTATGCAACTTATATTTTTACCGAGAGTCACATGATGCTTATGTCATCCCCAATGGAAAATACAATTTTTTTTCTTCTCACACTTGGAAAGTGCTTAGTTTTTGACATAATTTGAACTGTTTGCATCTTTTGTTAGTTTATATTATAAAAACCTGATTTGTAACATGGTATTTTCATTTATGAATTATAGAATATATTTGTTCTTGAGAATATGTCAACACTGATTAAGTTTTCTTTTTATGTAATAATGAAGCAAAAAACCCGCCGCAAAGCGTGGGTGCAACACCTCGTTTTATACAATTTAAAGTTCAAATAGTTCAAAGTTGGATACATAAACATAGTAAGTACATATATATTTTAAAGTTCAAACATAAACACAATACTTAAAATACTATATCCGAGTAAATTGACAAAGTAGACAGAGTAATTTGGCTGAGTAGCCCGTGTTTCGAATGAGTTGGATCGAGTAGACTAGTTTTTAATCAACCTGAGTAATTTCATCGAGTAACTCCCAAATATTTCTACACCTACTCGCTTAACGATTACTAACCATGTAATCGGACGCTTATGACGAGTTTTACAAGACTAAGGGGGTTGACAACACTCCCCTCACCTCAAATCCCTTCACTCACAAACAACCAATCCCCTTATGCCATATCACCCTCCCACTTTTTCCTTCACTCACTCACTTTTTGTTGGCATCACACCCCTCACCCTTCACTCACTTCTTTTTTTTTTTTCTTTTTTCTTTTTTAAATTCTATTAAAATTTATTAAAAACTAAATTTCATTAAAATTAAATAAACAGTACATAATATTATTAAAAGACTAAGATTCCATTAAAACTTAAAAAACGTTACATAATATTATTACAAACATAAAACTAAACTCCTACAAACTACATGGCCACCCGTATTTTGCGCATATCTGGCGTTTCTTGTTGATGACGAAATCCTTAAAAGCCGGGTCTGGTATGTTGTCGTGCGGATCCATAACGAACCTCATGTCACGATTCATCACCTCCCCATCAAGAAATTTGAAATATTCATCGTCTTTTTTCTTTTGCACCTCTAATTGCTGCTGCATTAAACTTCTCTTTTCGGCCGTGTAACTTGCAAGGGTATCACGCATCGAGCTTCGGCTTGAATCTCCAGAAATCATCTTTTTTTGCCTTTCGATTGACGTGATGGAGTTGGGTTCTCGTTGAGGTTCGGTAAGTCACAATCGAAATCTTCCACGGTTATTGGCGTCTCGTTTGTTGGCGTTTGAGCGCTACTTGACTCCGACGACTTTCTTTTCTTGCTCGATCCCGTGGATTCCGTAACCTAATTAACCAACGGTTGTTCTTGCCACTTTCGTTGATCTTTGAGAATGTGCCACGCTTTGGTATGCGCGAAAGCTTTGTTATATTGTTTTTCAAAATCGAGTTGGGCTCTCTCATAAACTTGAAGATCGTTGCATCCACTTTCTTTCAAACGTTTCTAAAAAAAAGTATATATGAAACAAAAAATAAATAAATAAATAAATAATAATAAAAAAGTATATATGAAACCAAAAAAAAACAAGTATATATGAAAAAAAAAACAAGTATATATGAAAAAAAAAAACAAGTATATATGAAACAAAAAAAAACAAGTATATATGAAACAAGTATATAAATATAAAAAAATATACCGCTTGTATGTAGTAATCATTGAACGCAGCGATCATTTGATGCATAGGAGTCTATTTCGAGTTCAGTTGATGATGAGTGCGTTCGGTTCTCGGGACAAGGCTTTGAAAATGAATTAGAACTCGCTTCCAAAATCCTAGCTTTGTTTGACGGTCACCAACAACTTTGTCCATCGAAATTTTAATCCAAGACTTAGCTAACGCCTCTTCCTCATCGGGCGTCCAAATCTTACTTGGTTTTTTCCACTTTTAGGCCGCGGCACCTCTTCGACCTCTTCGACCTCATCGAGTTGTTCGGCTTCTTCATCAATTGGTTGTGTCTCGGATACCACATCAACATTGTCGAAATATTCGTCATCTTCGTTATCATCATCAATGGGTAACGGTTCACTAACTCGCTCACGCCTTTTTTGTTGGTTATAGCGTGGCTCATACGGGTCAAAGTTAGTAGGCATTTGCGGTGGGGGTTGTTGGGTATATTGATAATCAAACGGCTCGAAGTTTGTAGGAAGTTGCGGGAGGGGTTGTTGGGTGTAGAAAAATGGTGGAGATTGCGGGTACATTTGTGGGCGGTAACCGGGTTGTGAAGAAGATGATTCGTAACCGGTTTGTGATTGAACTCGAGGACGACTTGCGCCTCTCGATCCACGAACATTTTTTTAGGATCCCTATTTTTTCTTGACTCCATTTGTAGGCTGTTTTTGTTTTTGTTTTTTTTTTTTTTTTCAATCAAAAAACAACAATATATAGGCAACCAAAATAAAAGATCCGTTACTCCCATTTTAAAGTCCAACGGTCAAATATTAAAGCCCCTAACGTCTACTTTTTCTTCCATTTTCAAGCGGTAAAGATCCCCGCAAAAGTACCTTCCCGTGCGGTGAGAGAGCACTGGCGGCGGTGTTCTCACACGGGAGCCACCCCTCACCGTGCCTCCCCGCACCCACTGCCAAGCCTCTAATAAAACCATTCACCTCCTAAAAATCACCACTTTCAAGTAACTTTAACTTCCTGTTAATTAACAAATTTCTTTTTCTTCAATATAACTATAAATTCCGGCATTAAGAAATGTCTTTCATTCCTATTATACTTGTTTGGTTGTTGATTTAGTACTTGAAAATGGATATCAAATGCTCAAAAATATGTAATTCTCTTGTATAACCAAACGCCCAAAGATTTTTTTTTTTTTTTTAATCTAATGTTAAAAACTACAAGGACTAAAACCGCCACTATCCAAAAAAATTCGAAAAAACACATCACCACACTAATCACAATCAATTCCTTCACACTCAATTAACATGAAAAAACTCAGCCATATAAATCCTCTTTTCCACCCCATTTTCACACACTAAAAACACACACACACAAACACAAAAACTATTCCGTTATAACTAACTTCTTACTGCTTAACTGAATCTCACCGTTCACTATTTTGCCCCAAATTTTCACTCAGGTATATCTAATTACATCTAATTTACTATTCATTTCGAACTGATTCTGTTTAAATTTGACGATCTGATCTTATTGTTATATCGTTATGTGTGATTTTAGGTTTATATAAAGGTAGATTGATTTTGACCTAATTTTGTTTAGCTATGGAGATCTGATGTTACTGTTATTCGTAATTGTTGCGTTACCTGTAGTTTTAGGTTAGATTGATTTTTTTTTTTTTTTACCTAATTTTGATGAGTTTACGAGGTGTTGATTTTGTTCTAATTTTGAAGATTTGGTGTTAGTGTTATTGTGTTAAATCGTTGAATATATCGTTATCTGTGAATTTAGGCTCATTTGAAGGTAGAAATGATTTTAACCTAATTTATGTTGATTTTAGTGTTTAGATGATGGTTTGCCGTAATTTTTGAGCCGGTCAATCATATCGCTAATTTACTGACTGTTGTGACTTATTTCTTTTTAGTTTTTAACATCTGATGTTATTGTATCTGAATTTGTTGAATCTATCGTTATATGTAATGGTAGGTTACATTAAAGCTAGATTGATGTTGACGTAATTTTGATGAGGTTTATGAGGATAATTGTGGTTATTTATGCCGATATTAGTGTTTATATGTTCATTTTGACCTTATTTAGTGTTATCGGTAACGTTTGTTAATCGTTAAATATATCGGTATCTGTAGCTTTAGGTTAATTTTGATCAGTTCATATTTCTAGCTTAATGATTGACTGATTGTAACACAGTAAAATTGTTTAGCTTTGAAGATCTGATGTTAGGTTAATATATGGGTAGATTGATTTTTACCTACTTTCAATGAGGTTTATGAGGAAAATTGTGGTTAAATGTGCTGATTTTAGTGTTTATATGTTGATTTGGACCTATTTTTGTCAATTTTGAAGATTTGATTTTAGTGTTACCCGTAATTTTTGTTAAATTCGGTGAATGTATATGTAGAACTGATTTAGGCTCTTTGAAGCTAGAACTGATTTTGATCTGATTTATGTTGAGTCTAGCATTTAGATGATGTTTTGACCTAATATTTGAACAGGTTATATCACTATTTTACTAATTGTTAATTTATTATGAGCTGATTTTGTATAATTTTGAAGATTCGATGTTACTGTTATTCGTTGTGCCGCGTTATCTGTAATTGTAGGATAATTCGAAGGTAGAATGACTTTGATCTAGTTTTGATGAGGTTTACGTGGATAATTGTGGTTATATATGATGATTTTAGTGTTTATATGTTGATTTCAGCGTAGTTTTATTTACTTTCGAAGATTTGATGTTTAGTGTTATCCGTTTTGTTAAATTCGGTGGATGTGTCGTTATATGTGGATTTAGATTCATTTGAAGCTAGAAATGATTTTGACCTAATTTATGCTGATTTTTGTGTTCATATGGTGTTTAGCAAGTTTAGATGATAGTTTGCCCTAAATTTTGAACATCTCGTATATCGAATTTCTAATAATTTTGAAGTGATTGCATTTGATTTGAAGATCTGATGTGTTCTGTATCTGTAGATATTACAATTTTGCTAAATTATTGTATCTGTTTGTGTTCGATTTACTGATTCGATCTTGAATTAGGTAATGAAATTTAGGTTTGGGAAATGATTTGCATGCCTAATAAACATTCCTAAAAATCTAATAGTAAGATTGTGACACTTGCCAAGATAAATGGTGAAGATAATGAGAGAGAAAATGCATATGATATGTTTCAAATAATAAATTGATTAGGCATGTCTTTAGGCATATGTTTTAGTCATCTATATCACTACTCTTTAGGTTTAGTGGATTTGGATGTATAGATTATTTAAGCTATATTGATTTTGTCATGAGTTTGATGAGGTTTATGAGGATAAATGAGGTTAACTGTCTATTTTAGTTTTTATTAGCTTATTCGATGTGCTGGTTCGAGTTTAGAAGGCTTAGGTTTAGCAGATCCTAAATTTATTGGTTGATGATTTTAGTTAATAAAGTGTAGGTTTAGCGGATCTGAAGGGTAGGGGTAGTAGGCTATGAAAATCTATATTAATTGATCCAAATCTAATAATGTTTATGAGGAAAATTCTTGTCTAATATGTTGATGTTTAGCGTTGTCGAATAAAAAGAAAATGCTGCTTTTCGTGTTTATTTATTGATTTTTGACAAGTTTTTATTGACTTAGTTATAATTAGATTTGTTTTGATTGTGGTTCAGTTTTCGAGGGTGACTTGATTTGACATTTGGAGGATTTCGTCTGATTAGGCAAAGATGGTTGGTTTCGAGATGGATGACTGGAAAAGTAAGTTCATAACTGCTGTACTTTTTCGTTCCGGTTCGTTGTGTAATGCTTTGATGTATACCTGTAAATGTCTGCGTATGTATGTTAAAGTGAAACGGATACATAAAGTGTTGAAAAATCTTGTTCACTGTGTAGAAACATAGATCATCTGGTATAATTGTTAAAGCTGGGCTCCATAAATGACATCCTTACATGCGCATCTAAGACTTGGACCAATATGTGTAATCTGCACGTATATTGTTTGAAGCGGTGCTACATGTTGCTGTTTCTGCGTAACATTGAGAAGATAATGAGCACGTTGACAGTTGACATCTAAACCACATAATAACCAGTACTTGATGATCCGAGGGTGTAGGTTTCTATTTTTGTTGTTTTTACCAAATAAAAGTTATGTTATAGATGTGATTACTACAAGCTGAAATTTAAGCCACTGTTAAAACTAATGGCTCAGAGGGCTATACATAAAATAGAATTTAAGAGTAACTAATCATTTTGGCATTCAAGACGTGTGAATCCTATTCAATCTTTACAAAGTAACCTGTCCCCCAAGTTATCGTCCACTGCCTCTGTTTAAGCTTGAGATATAGAAATTTTTTATGTGGATGAGTTGTTATTATCTATATTGATTAATTTTTAAAATTGTTCCATTAAACAATTTGGTTTTCAATGAAACAGAGATTGGGCTGGGATTGACTGGTTTTGGTGTCTTCTTCTCATTTCTGGGAATCATTTTCTTCTTCGACAAGGGGTTACTTGCCATTGGAAATGTTAGTATCCTTTTGCGCCGTTTCTATTACTATTAGTTTTCTGTTTCCATGTTTCCTTATTGCTAAGTTTGAGTTGATCACGACTAATGCAAGGATCATTTTTTTGTGGTAATGAACCAGATCTTATTCATCTCGGGAGTGATAATGACCATTGGTGTCAAGTCCTCTTTGCAGTTCTTCATGAAACGAAACAACTTTAAGGTTTCCAGCGCTTTCTTACAGTTTGTCCTCCGTTTTGGTTTATGTGTGTTCATTTTTATAAGTTTTTGCTTGATTGATTGCACAGGGTACAATTTCTTTTGGTATTGGCTTCTTTTTTGTTATCATTGGATGGCCCGTAATTGGAATGGCTGCAGAGACTTATGGCTTCATTGTACTATTCAGGTTTGTGTGATATAATGAGGAAACAATTACTTTATACTGCTGTAGGTTTTACAGATGGTTACTTACTAGGTACTTTCTTGCAGTGGCTTTTGGCCAACACTATCAGTTTTTGTGCAGAAGATACCAATTATTGGTTGGGTGTTTCAACAGCCTTTTATTAGATCAGTACGTCTCCTACCCTTGTAATTACATCAGCATGCTTGTAGCGTAAATTTTTTGTGTGATGTAAGTGTCTCGTATAGCTATAGGTGGCAAGATGAGTGGGTCGGGTTTACGATGTTGTCTGTATTGACATCTATACTTACTGTGGCTTTTAACACGTTTCTTTTTAGCTAATAATTTTGATTTGACAAGTTTGAGATAAACACAGTTTCAGTTGACCCGTTGATAAGTACATAGGGCCAAACTGATATAACTAGTGTCTTTCCTTTTTTTTTTTTTTTTTTTTTTTTTTTTGGCAATCTCATTGTTATTCCCTACAAACAGAAGTGGACTTCGTATTTAATTGCAGCTCAAGAGAGACTCAATCTCAAAGCTCGTTAGGTTACTAAGTAAAAACACTAGTTTGCTATTAGCTATTGTTTAAAATAAAAGTAATTACAGTTTGGACTTTGAGATCCGATGTTGCCATAGTTATATAATAGTGCAATATAAGCAGTCTACTGTCCAGCCTGTCTTGCTTCTTCTTTGGGTAAAAAATTAATATGATTTAAACTATAATGCAAAGCCATATTTAAGGTGTTTATAGCAACAGGTTTGTAGCTAGATTTCTCTAGTTGCTTATAAACTTATGTTGGGTTCTTTCCTACTAGTGGATCTGAAAATCCGAACTTTATGAATCCCATATATCTACTCATGATGTATATGTATCAGTTACTTATTTGCTTTGCTTTGCTATGTACTTATTTTAATATTTTTCATGCTTCATATTTCCAAGTTTGTTGAAATCGCTGAGTGGATGATGAAAGGCTAGCGATTATTCTATTTTGGAACTGTGCATGGATATTGTTGGATTCTAATGTATCTTGGCTTTTAATTTATCCGGGCACTTACTAAAGTTTACCTGTTTGTTTCTCTTTACAGTTCTTTGACCGCTACCGTGGCAAAAGGGTGCCTGTATGAAGCTAAGTCCGGGCTTGTCAAAAGTGTTGCAAACTATGGCATAACTTGTATGAAATTTAATCCGGGTTTTTGGATTATGTTTTCTATTTTACTTTCTTTATCTTGTTAAAGAGTAGAATATATTGTACAAAGGTTGGTTGGAATGGAGTTCATTGGATTTGTTATTTTGGTACCTTGGTGCGTCAGTGCGTGTTGAAGAGGTATCATGAATTTGATCATGCTCATATGTGTTTTACTGTTTCAATCTGTTTGATTATTGAACACTTATGGTTGTTGTGCTTATCCCAAGGATAATACAAGATAGCTATACCTTCCAAGGAATATGTTCATACGCATCAATTATTGCATCTTATTTGAGCAGGACGGTGGTTATGATGACCACCCACGGTAGTTAAAGTAAAATAATCAGAGTCGTAAATGAAATGAGAAATAACAAGGTAATAAATCAAAACCGCATATTTTAAATGCATAAAAAATAGATGCATATTTTTTTGTGTTGTGTTCTTGAGCTTTTTCATTAAAGAAAGGTAAAAAAATGAAATGGAAAGGAAAGAAAGTTGCTCTTTTACTTTATGTTTTCAAGTTGAAAAGAAACGAAAGAAAAATTAAGGGCCGTTTAGTTGGTGAAAATTTTCACAATTTTTCCATCTCTAAATCCCTTGAGAAGAGGATGGTTTTTCTTCTCTAGAGAAGAGTTAAGAATTTTGAAAACGCGTTTAATTGGAGTTATATTTTTCTTTTTTTTTAAAATGATAAGAAGATTACCTCAAATCTCAAATTGCGACAGTGGCGGCGGTGACGGGCGGTGAAGGATGACACGAGAGATTAGGGGTAGAATGATGTATATGTTTTTGGAGTTAGAGAAAAAAAAAAAAACGAGAAAGAAAAAAAATGAGAATGGTAGAATGGGTTTTTCAATTTCTTAGTTAAAATTTAGAAAATGAGAATTTCATTTTTTTTTTAAATTGTTGGAAAAAAGTGCGACTAAACACGTTTTCAGTTTTTTCATTTTCTTATGAAAAATTTCTTGGAAAAATGGAGAATTTCTCTCCAACTAAACGCACCCTAAGAAATTTGTATTTTCGAGTTTGAAAAAAAAAAAAAAAAAAAAAAAAATTAGTTATTCCTTTTTGAACATACGTATACAATATATAACACTTGGAACTCTTGGGTACCGTGTAAGGTGAACATATGTGTTGGTCGTATGGCTTTAAATCGGCTCCCCACAAGAGCTAATTTGATCCATCGGGGGGGGGGGGGGGGGGGGGGGGGGGTGTCAATTCCCTCGCCTGTATGTTTGTTTTGTGGCCTCGAGGAAGAATTTCAACTCCATTGTTTCCACTCTTGTTCCACAATAAAAATCATTTGGCGTAAGCTATGGAGTTGGTTTTACACAACCCGCCTTTAGTGGAAATCCTTAAAGGAAACTCGGGGTTTATCAAGAACAATTCAGTTGAAAAACTGTTCCACGCGGTATGTATGACTTTTATTTGGCATGTTTGAAAGTGGAGAAACAAAATTCTTCATGCATCTTCGGACTCCGAGGCAATTGCTATTCGTCATAAGGATATTTTTCTGTCGGTGCAGAGAGTGTCTCTTTTATGAGCTTATAATCGTTCTTCTAATAAAGTCTCCGTCTCTTGGAAAATTTGGATCCAAAATCTCGGTGATTTGGCTTCTTCATCGCCTCTGTAGGTTTTTTTGGTTCTTTGTGTTTTATGTTTTGGTGTTTTTCTTTCCGGTGCTCTTTTTTAGAGCCAGTTGTTTTTTTGTTCTTTTTCTTAGTGGCTTAATAAAATCTTCGCTTCTTCCAAAAAAAAATTATGAGAGTTATATTAGAAATTTTATGATAAATAGTTTGGTGTGTATTAGTTTCCTTCTAAGTCCGCCCATATTTGGGCAAAAACAAAAATGGGAGAAAAGCACAAAACTTCGTTGCATTTCTTTTCTCTTACATTTCTTTTCAGTATCAGAGAAACTCGAGAACACTATAGTTTTTAAGTTTTCTTCCAAAAAAAGTAAAAAAAAAAAAAAAAAAAAAAAAAAAAAAAAAAAAAAAACAACACTCAATAACACAGCGTTAAAGATCTCCCCCTTTATTTAAAATGTGTTGAGTAAAATTTATATCATTTTTTCTCTCACTAGATTTCTACCCAAATAATTTATACATATCTTTATCCTTCCTTTATAATAACAATGACTTAGGTCCTTCAAGGTGAAAGTGAACTCATCACTTATTTAGAATGTGCTTAATGTATGTAAGAGCATCCGGTGTCACAGGGAAAGCAAGCTCGCCATGCCTACGTTTGGTGCCTCACCGATTAGGTTCGCCGTCCTTCGCCGTTTGGTGCCTCGCCGTGCAGACGACGGAGATCAGACAAAGGAGTTGTGGCAGGTGAACATCATGGAACGTTTATAAATTTGAGTTTATATTTTCTCTTTTTTTTTTTTTTTTTTTTTTTTTTTTTTTTTTTTTTTTTAATAAACACAATTATACACTATAAATACTATATCATTTTAACAAATTTTATGTACAACTTCTCTTTCAAAACACTTCATTTGAGAAGGGATTCGAATTTAAATACGATGCGTTGTGCGACTTAGCCATGCAATTTGAGAAGGGATGCGAATTTAAATATGATCTGAGACAAGCATACGAGAAATGCAATGACATTCCGCCAGAAAACAGTGCTCAAATAGAAACTTTTTTAAACGAATAATCTACGAAATATTACGAGATGCATAATGCGTTGTTTAGAAGGGATGCAATTTGAGAAGGGATGCGACTTTAAATATGATCTGAGACAAGCATACGCGAAATGCAATGACATTATGCTTGAAAACGGTGCTCAAATAGAAACTTTTTTAAACGAATAATCTACGAAAGATTACGAGATGCATAATGCGTTTTTTTAGAAAAGCAGGGAAAATAGAAGAACAAATTCAAAGCGAAGTATATTTGGCTAGATGAAAATACCATAGTTGTTAAGATCCCGATCCTGATCTTAGGATCTTACGATTTTACGACTCTACAAAGCAAAAATGATCTAGATCCTATGCAGGATCTTAACAAGCTTAAGATCTTAGAGGATCCCGATCTTGACCATATGATCTTAAGATCTACTTCGATCCGATCTTACTTTTATCGAACCGCAAACTGAAAAACTACAAATTTATGGTTTATGTTTCTATATAATTTAAAAAACAACATGTGATTCTTCTTAAATATTTCATATTTATAGAGTAGGACAACATTTCCATGAAACATTTATATAATTTCGTGTTTATAATATAAAATAATTTGTAGATTTGAATAATATTACAAAGATTATTAAAAATGATATTATAGTAGGATCTTAGGATCCCGATCCGATCTTAAGATCACGATTTTGCAAAGATGAAAACGATCCTAGGTAGGATCCCGATCTTGAAAACCTTGGAAAATACATTTAGGACGATTATGTTTTAGTGTTCGTATTGCAATTTTTAAAATTCCGTATTGTAACTTTTATGTTTAAATAAATTAATGTACTTTTAAATTGTTGCAGCAGTTTCAAAATTTAAATTCGATAGGCTCCAGCGGCTATTTTCTTATCAAACTCTCTCAAGTATCACTCATTTTCACATAAACACTATGGTTAACGAACCAACCAAGGCGCAAAAGGCTATCCTTAGGCGACTACGCAATGAACAAGAAAAAGAACTCCAACTGATTAACAATTTGTTAGGTGAGATAACTCGTATTATGTGCCAGATGATTGAGCGTGGTGAAGAGGTCGAAAGGCTGCATGAGATGCCTCAAGACCAACCAGTTATCAGCTCCAGTCTACAAGCTATGTCAATGACCGAGGAATCAGATATGTGTCTCTCAAACTCTTTGAGAGATGTTAGGGAAGAAGTGATGCAAGTCTGGAATCAAAAGACATATCTCATCAACTATTACAGATCAATATAAAAGGTTGATGAGAACTGTTGGATGATTTGTGTTTTCGTATCATATCGTCATTCGTGTTTTAATTTTCGTAGCGTCATTTGTGTTTTAAATTTCGTATTGTAGTTTGTTGCGTTTTTTTTTCGTACTGTCTTTTAGTTTCGTATTGTAATTTTATTTTTATGAATGAATTTTAGTTGATTTGGAAAATTGAAAAAAAAAGTTTGGAAGTAGTGGGACTCAAATAAAGAGGTTGTGTTGTGTTATAAATGGGGTATTTTGAAGAGGTTGTATTATAGTGATGTGGCATCGGTGGGGTCCAAATGAAGAGTTTGAGCTCTTCATGACACCTTATCCTCTAAGTTTTGTTGATAATAGAACTTTTAAACCGCTAAAAAGTACTTCTTGGTTTTGTATGGTGTTGTTGGAGGTGGATTTGAGACGTGTGATCATTTTAAAGTTACAATAATTACAAATTAGTGATATTGAAATTGGGGTTGATGAAAATTATTGCTTAGTGAAAACTTTGAGATGCTAAATGCTCAAATTACATTTTAAAGTTACAACAACAATACGACTATACGAAATTTGAAAATCGAGGCGCATGAATACAAGTTTAAAAATGTTTTTGCTGTAATTCATATCATCAATCTGATTCATACTCTAAACATGCTTATTTTTCCCAAACAACTATTGTCGTTTAGTTGAAATAAAGTAACTTAAAAATGTTGTCGCTTTGAATCGCTACCCAAACCTTACTTTACTGCAAGCAACATTATATTTTCTGCTACAACTAACATAAAATATTCTATACTAAACTACCAATACATGGATTATGATGTTTTATCACAAGTTTCGCATGCCCTTATGAAAGATTAGTTATAAGACCACACAAATTGGGGAGAAGGATCTAAACAGTAAAGATGGTTAAAATTGACTAAGATTTTGCTAGGGCATTGGAGGTGCTATTGCCACTACTTAACCACTTCTTGTGTGTGGTATGTTCCACCACCGGATCATAAATGGTAGAGACCACCTACTCACCTAGGTGGTGAGATATTTTACCTTGGGTGAAAAGACTCTCGGATAATATGAGACACATGACACGCATCATTATTTATTTTTTAATTGTTAAATAGTCTATGACAAATGATTGAAGCCTAAAAAGTTGTATTCTTAAACTCATTTATCACATAACAAGCTCTAAATTTGTCATTTAACATTGAAAATTTGCCTAATTGTTAAATAGTCTATGACACATGATTGTATGAAGCCGAAAAAGTTTTATTCTTAAAAGTTTTATTCTTAAACTCGTTACTCACATAACAAGCTCTAAGTTTGTCATTTAACATTGAAATTTTGCCTTTTGACTATGAAGATCATAATTGATGCTATACTAATAATTATTTGTATTTGATTTTTTTTTTTTACGTAAAAGAATAGAAGACCAAAAGACATGACTAATTTTGTGCCTAACTTATGTGTCATTACCTCATTGGATTGTGAAGAAGTGAATTCGGTTGATACAACCAATGAATTGTTGTCACACATGTTTAGACACAAAATTAGACATAACTTTTAGGTGTGCCAATAATTTCTCTTTTTCTTTTAATTGTAAGTTTGACAAAATTGATGGTAGCATAAAGGAATAACACTTATATTTTAACGTTTCTTTAAATAACATTTTGTAATTATTTATTGGGACGCCACAATTTTTATCATTTAAGTCATCCATTTATAAAAAATAACTTATAGACTGCCCATTTATGTGTTTGCATTCGTTTTTACGAATATTATATATTTTTTTTCTCAAAAGTCTTTGAAACAACGGGAATAAAACTTAAGGTAACATATTAAAACATCACAAATAATTATTGAAAAGAAAAATAATAGTTTTTTCATTATGTAAGTGCAACTTCATTTAGTCAAAAACGATTTATGATAAATTAAATGTTTTACGTTTGAATTTATAACTAGACTGTTTTGATATGTTAAAGTTAGCTTTGTCCTTTAATTGTATAAATTTCTGAAAAGAAGTCGAACGAAATCAGTATAAACGAAAACAAACACATTACACATAATTAGATGATCTAGTTAATTTAAATAAATAAGTAGGCAAAAAGAAACAAGTTTAATCTTTCGATGACCAATATACATAATCACTAAATAATGTTTAAATAAGATTTAAATCATAACAGGCTACTTGAGAAACAAGCTTTATACCTCAATCGCTAAACAAAAGCTCACCAAAAAGCCGCACTTGGCTACACAAAACAAAAAGAAAAAAAAACATTATCTATACTATTATATAATGTATTTGGGACTATTTTATAATTACAAAAGCTTAAAAATTCAGACTTTTATTTACTAATTATAAAAACAACCACCCTTAACAATCACCCCCAACAATTTATAACCAATTCAACAACCACCCCCAACAATTTATAACCACCTCAACAACCACTTTCTACCACCACACCTCCCTCCTCTTCACCCCAACAATCCGCCCCCGCATCGTGGGCGCCTTTCTAGTTTTCATTTACCCACGTGAAAACATCACAATTCACAACAAACACTCGTCAACTCACCCAAAACCAAACCAAACCAAACACCCCCCTTCCTCCCCCCTATCACCACCATAATCCCAAATTCCCAAAATCAAAAACACACAAACCCTAATCCCCAAATCCCCAAATGAATCCAATGGAATTCACCGAAACCTCATCACAACCAGACACAACCACAAACACAAACTCCTACACATTTCTCGAATTCAACGAAGACATCAACAATTACCCCCAATTCTCCCAATCCCCTTCACCTTCATCTTCACCTTTGAAAAACGATGAGGATAATTTGGCCATAGGTATGAGTGGATTGAATTTCGAAGAGATTGGTGTTGTTGGTGGTGGAGAGGATGATGATGGTGGTAATGAGTTTGGGAAAGGCGAACATGCGTGTAAGTATTGCGGTGTGGCGAATCCGGCTTGTGTGGTGAGGTGTAATGTTCCGTCGTGTAGGAAGTGGTTTTGTAATTCGCGTGGGAATACGTCCGGTTCGCATATTGTTAATCATTTGGTATGGATAATATGGATATATTATCAGCATTTAGAATACTAGAACAGTAGAACGGTACCTGCGGCGGCGGGTACCGTGTGATTATATTTTTCGTTATTTGGTTACACGTTTAGCTCTCTAATGGTTAAGCCAAATAATGTTAGTTTGGACAACCAACCGCTTCCTAACAAATTAATTTTGAAATCTTTCCATAATAAGCAAGAAAAAAGTCTGGATTTTAAGCCTTTCTAATTATAGAATAGTCCCAAATGCATTATAACGTATTTAGAATTTAGAATATAATGCTTGTTAGGCAATGACTACACACACTTGCTGGAGGTCTCTTGGTCCCTTTACTCTTGTGTAAGGGTGTGGCCGTGTGACTGTCTACATCCTACCTCCCCCATACCTTGTTTGGCAACGAGTGTTTAGCTTTTGGAGTTTGTTCGAACAATCGTGTTTGAAATGCTAATAAAAGAAGCGTTTAGATTTTATGTTATTTTACAGTTTCTAATTACAGATATAACTACATTACAAAATGTTTCAGTTTTGCCAAACATAGCCATAATGTTTTATTGGTTTCATCATATATTGATAGTTTGTATTTGTTTCATGACGAGTGTTTACAATATAATGCTTGTTTGGCAACGAACGTTTAGCTTTTAGATTTTGTTTAAACAATCTTGTTAGTGGTGGTAGGAAGCAGTAATAGAAAGCATTTTATATTCCCACGACTCTTTGAGTAGCATATGTAAAACTAGCGTTTAAACAAAATCCAAAATGTTACTTGACAAACAAGGTCCATATATTAAATGCTAAACGCTAGTTGCTCCAAAACGCTCCAAAATATTGTGCGCCAAACATACCATAATAAAAGAAGCGCCTAGCTTTTACATCATTTACACTTTATAGTTACGAATACAACTACATTACCAAACACTTTTACAAAACATACTGCGTTTTGGCAGACATAGCCATAATGTTTTTCAGGCTTCATCATATATTGTCACAACTTAGTATTATAACTTGAATTGATATAATACATGGAGAATGTGAAAATACCTAACGCTAGTTATGATCGTATAATAAGTGCTGGATAGCAATTGAAGGTGTGGGGCAGGGTGAGGGGTCGTAGTATTTTCCTTTTTAGGGCATGAATTTATTTTGTTGTATATTCTTATCTATGAAAAAAGAGGGACAGAAAATGAGAAATAACTCAACTGCTAAGGCCGGATGGGATTTGTGTTAAGCTGGTATGATACTCTAATAATGTAAATGGACCAGATGCTAATAATGATCATATAAATTGTGCCATTGCGGGATGAATTGATTTGGTTATGTGCCGGATAACTTACTATTTTAGGTAGATTCTAAAGAAAATTATGTTCTGTTGTTGTAGGTTCGAGCTAAACATAAAGAAGTTTGTCTTCATAAAGACAGTCCTTTAGGAGAGACGATTCTTGAGTGTTATAATTGTGGATGTCGAAATGTTTTCATTCTGGGATTTATTTCAGCCAAGACAGAGAGTGTGGTTGTTCTTCTCTGTAGGGAACCTTGCCTTAATCTTAATTCCTTGAAAGATATGAATTGGGATCTGAGTCAATGGTGTCCACTTATTGATGACAGATGTTTCTTGCAGTGGCTTGTTAAGGTTAGCATACCACTATGTTTGCTACACATATGTTTATGTTTATATCGCAGGCATAAGAAGTTTAGAACCTGAAATTAATTTGTTGTTTTGTGCAGGTTCCATCTGAAACAGAGCAGCTACGTGCCCGACAGATCAGCGCTCAGCAGATCAACAAGGTGGAAGAACTTTGGAAGACAAACCCTGATGCTACTTTGGAAGATCTTGAAAAGCCTGGTGTAGATGATGAACCTCAACAAGTAGCATTGAAGTATGAAGATGCATATCAGGTTAAAATGCTCCCCCCTTTTTTTGTTCAAATTCTGTCTTCACACTTTTATGGTGATGGTCGAGTAGTAATGGTACATGTCTGATCGTCCTTCTAATTGCAGTATCAAAATGTGTTTGCTCCGCTCATCAAGCTTGAAGCAGACTATGATAAAGTAAGCAGTAGTTCTGATTCATTATTTATTTTTTAATGACGTCCCTTGAGCTGATAGATGTTTTGCTTGACAGATGATGAAAGAATCGCAGAGTAAAGACAATCTCACAATTCGATGGGACATTGGTCTTAACAAGAAGCGTGTTGCATATTTTGTTTTCCCAAAGGTGCTTCATTGTCTTTATTCACATCTGCACCATCAAGTTTATATTTTGGTAAAGTTATTGGCTTACTGACCATCAGTTCAATATAAGGCCAAGTATTGTTGTAACTGTAGGAAGACAACGAATTGCGCCTTGTACCTGGTGATGAGTTACGACTCCGATACTCAGGGGATCCAGCACATCCAGCTTGGCAGTCAGTTGGACATGTGGTATGGGCTTCCTGACTATGTACTTCTTGTTTCTTTGATCATATGCTTGATTCTTTACATATCCAGCAAAGTTTCAAATCAAACGATTATGATTATAAGTTACTTCTGATTTAGAAGATGGTGCAAAAATAACATCCTTACTGGGACGTGTTGTTTACAAACTCTTGCTTCAGATCAGATATTCCTCTTCTTTTACTCTCTATAAGATTTTCTTTTAATGGACGGGCGTTTGTTGTTTCAGATAAAGTTAACTGCACAGGAAGAAGTAGCACTTGAGCTTCGTGCAAGTGTGGTAAGGCTATATGACTTGCGATACCTCATGATCCTATTTGTTTTAGCAATACTTATTGAGGTATTATCTGTAGGGAGCCCCTTTCGATGTGAATCATGGTTTTAGCGTTGACTTTGTATGGAAGAGCACGAGTTTTGACAGGATGCAGGGGGCTATGAAAACTTTTGCAGTGGATGAAACTAGTGTCAGCGGGTGGGTTTTATATCATGGCATGCATATGAATATTAAATGCATTTATTGTGGCTTTTTTTGTTAGTAATTTCTTCTTTTAGCATTATATTTAGGAGATTGTTGATTGAAAGTGTACGGAACACGATAAATCTTTATGACACCTACTTTTATATGTACAAACTATGTTTGGGGTTATCTTGTTTGTAGTACGAGAAGACATTGCAGTAATGTAATTCAGAAAATATTTGTGCTTATGCTAAGGCTTTTTTGTTCCAATGAATGTAAAATATGTTTTCAAGAAGCGTTCTTAAATAACCTAAGCTGTTAGTGTGGATGTCATTTAGGTAACATTAACATTGTACCATGTCCCTAATGGTGACATAAGTGTTTGTTTAATCCTATATAAACCACTCCTTCTCCAATAGCAAGGAAGGGATCAACAGATACATCCTATGATCCAATTGTAATAGGGTATCAGTTTAGGTAGTGATTATTTCTATTAACAAAGCAATATTTACCACTGTTGATAAGTTTTAAAACATTGAGCTATAGTGCCAAAGATTTATGTCCTTTTCTTTTTCATACTTTTTGAGTCATTGATACTTAATGAAAACATAGACAGAACCCAAAACGTGGATTGATAAGTAATTGTGGAGTGCTTCTGGTATAAGGGATCTTGGTTGTAAATTTGAGAAATACTTTTATCATATTTTCTTTTGTATAGAAGCGTGTTGGGCATTTACAATCAAGTTGTATGTAATCCAAGTCTGACAGTCTCATGATTTGTTCTATATCATTTGTGGTGTGACTCCGGCATAACATGCTGTATTTATGTAGGTATATATACCATCATCTGCTAGGTCATGAGGTTGAGGTTCAGATGGTTCGTAATGCATTGCCTCGCCGTTTTGGAGCTCCTGGTCTTCCAGAGCTGAATGCATCACAAGTAGGGTTTTCTATTATGAAGAAACTGTTGGCATGTGATACTAAAACTGGATACAATAAGGGTATTCAATATGGTCGTACATGCATGGCATGAAAAACTACAAGACCCAGCTAGCCATTATATATGCATAACTTAAGAAGACACAATAATCTTCATCGTATCTAATTAATATTGTATCCTGGACAAAATTGGCCTGGAAACTCCCATCTTCATTACATTCTTGTTGCAAGTAAATTTTGCTAGCCATATGATGTCTGACTGTAATTTTGTTTTTGCATACTCTTAAATCTTAATGCTGTTTTCTGTTCAACTAATGGCTGAGTTGCTGCATCATTGGTAGGTATTTGCTGTAAAAAGTGTCCTTCAGAGGCCAATTAGTTTGATTCAAGGGCCACCAGGTACTGGTAAAACAGTCACATCTGCTGCGATTGTTTATCATATGGCTAAACAAGGCCAGGGACAGGTATTTTTTCTTGCATGTTTTGGAAATGGCTAGTGCGCATGTCAATGCATGAAGATGATTATCCCACTTAAATCAGGTTCTGGTATGTGCTCCAAGCAATGTGGCTGTGGACCAACTAGCGGAGAAGATTAGTGCCACTGGCTTAAAGGTAATTGTTATCCAGCCTTCAGCTTTCTCATTAGTGAGATGATCTGTTTTACACTTCACTTGATTTCAACCTTCAGTGGCTTCTGATTTATCTTACTCAGAGGGAGCACATGATTACTTTCTTATTTCTTAAAAAAGTAGTCAACCTTTCTAAATTTTTATTCTTCATCATGTTCCATAGAATGTCTCACACATAGGTGTAGTGCGTATACTAAAACCCTCATATGCACTGTTGCTTACATGACTGTCAACATGAGTCCCACTTTGATAATTAAGAGTATGAGGCTGTCTGTTTTATATAACCATGCAAATTCAGATGCTTCATATAGGATAACACCATATGTTACATGGTGCTACTTGCAGTTTGTTGTCATTTTGTATGGAAAACTGTTTAAATAGTGCGCATGCTTGTATGTATACCATGCCTTGCCTTTTTTGAGTTTTATAGTTGTAGAATGCTAGTAGATCCTCTCTGTATGACCACTGTATTTGCTGTTCCGTTTATAAATAGTAGGTAGATTCTTCTTCAACGGGTAAAGTGAAGTAGTTCACTATGATATGAGGTTTTATTATTAATGCCAATATCTATTATAATCAGGTTGTCAGGCTGTGTGCAAAATCAAGGGAAGCTGTTAGCTCACCTGTTGAGCATTTGACGCTTCATTATCAGGTTTTTGTCTTATAATGCTTCAAATCCATATATTACTTGTATACGTAAAACACATGTCATATACTCATATTAAAGTAGCTTGAACTTAATTTTTTTTAAAAGGTTCGACATCTTGATACATCTGAGAAGAGTGAGCTTCACAAGCTGCAGCAATTGAAAGATGAACAAGGTGAGTGTGTCCATCCTCACCCCTTTATGCATGTGGATAGCAAGTTATATCATGCGTTCCTTATATTATGCCATACCAACCTTTCCAAAAGGGGAGGTTTACCCTGTTTGTGTCTATGTGATGGTGGACCCAAACCCCATGGATTAGTTGGCCAATTCTGTGTTAAATTGGTACACAGATGCAATGTTAGCTGTAACTTGGACCACTGGTGACAGAATTTCCTTTTACAAATATATACAGGGGAGTTATCTAGCAGTGATGAGAAGAAGTATAAAGCACTAAAGCGGGCTACAGAAAGGGAGATATCTCAGAGTGCTGATGTTATCTGCTGCACATGTGTTGGTGCTGGTGATCCTAGATTGGCAAATTTTAGGTTTCGTCAGGTTGGTATTGTTTAGCTTGCAGTTACATAAATTATGCTAATTGAAGCTACAGATTTTGCATAATAACTAACATTTAACAGAAACATAACAATTTTCGGAAAACACTTGGATTTCTTTCTTTGAGTCTCTATATAAAGAATCTTTGAGTGCTAGCTAGATCTAATGGAACCATTACTACTTATGATTGTAATTAGTTGGGATCTGGTGCTGTGTTTGATAACTTTATTCTAAATCATTTCGTTGACTATCTGTAGGTGCTTATTGATGAGTCTACTCAATCAACTGAGCCGGAGTGTCTTATACCTCTTGTTCTTGGGGCAAAGCAGGTACATACTTATTATGTATTATATACTACTGCTTGCAGTGACGCTCTTCCTGGGGTGCTCTAATGGATATTGCTTCTTCTAGGTGGTTCTTGTTGGCGACCATTGCCAGCTCGGTCCAGTTATCATGTGCAAGAAAGCAGCTCGAGCTGGGCTAGCTCAGTCTCTGTTTGAGCGACTTGTGCTTCTTGGTGTTAAACCAATTAGATTGCAGGTTCTGACTCTCATTTCCCAAGGCTTTTTACTCCTTTCCATCTACAATTTTATTTATATTTTTTTTGGAGATAACGAGGCTGGCAAGGGCACATAAGTTGTTATTTGTTTTAGATGGTGTTACTTGTAGAGAAGTAGATTGATCAATCAATGATCATATAGGTTGGTTCTAGAAACTAAAAATTGCATTTTGTCATTAAAATTTCAGGTGCAATATCGTATGCATCCATCCCTTTCAGAATTCCCTTCCAATAATTTCTATGAAGGGACTCTCCAAAATGGTGTGACTGTAAATGAAAGGCAAACGACAGGCATTGATTTTCCATGGCCTGTGCCAAACCGTCCCATGTTCTTTTATGTTCAGGTGTGTGCAACTCTTCTGCCTGCTTTATTTTGGAAATCAAATGTTTCTTCTAGTAACACAATGGTTGGTAAGAAATATACAGCTTCATATGTATTCTTACGTTGACGGCTTTCTCGTAAATTTTTTGCAGATGGGACAAGAAGAAATCAGTGCTAGTGGAACATCCTATCTTAATAGGACAGAGGCTGCAAATGTTGAAAAACTGGTAACCACTTTCTTAAGGAGTGGTGTAGTTCCAAGTCAGGTATATACATTTCTCAATATTATTCTTTGACCTGCTGGCATTCTCAAGATATATTGATTAGCGTAAATGTTATGTAGATTGGGGTTATAACTCCATATGAAGGCCAGCGTGCATACATCGTTAACTACATGTCTAGAAATGGTGCACTTAGGCAGCAGCTTTACAAGGATATTGAGGTAAATTGGAAATCTTTTATTTTATTTTTTTTTCACTTTGTTTATCTAGATAATCTTGGAGCTTCATCGCTTAGAACTAATATTTCCCAGGTTGCGAGTGTCGATTCTTTCCAAGGGAGGGAAAAAGATTACATTATTCTGTCATGTGTCAGAAGTAACGAACATCAGGTTGGTTAGTACATTGTGTTAACGCATTTAATTCATTGCTTTTATACTTGGTTGGTGTTAAAACTATTTTGTGAATAATTGTATCTGTTTGCTGATTCTACCAAATTGCTCTTATGGTTTCTTTGTTTTTGGTCAGGGTATTGGGTTTCTGAATGATCCACGCAGGCTTAATGTTGCACTTACTCGTGCTCGGTATGGTATTGTCATTCTTGGAAATCCTAAAGTACTTAGCAAACAGCCCTTATGGAATGGTTTACTCACACACTATAAGGTATCCTGTACATGCTGGTTGTGTTTTTCTTACTGTTTGCATGCACTTCCAACTTAGATTGTTTTTTTCCTTTTGTATATGTCCTAACGTTTTTTATTTTGTGAATAGGAGCATGAATGTTTGGTGGAAGGACCTCTAAACAACTTGAAGCAGAGCATGGTTCAATTTCAAAAGCCAAAAAAAGTACCATCTTTTCCTCTCATTTTGTATAATACTGGAAGAAAGGAGTTGAAGATTGTTAATTGTGTAATTGTTAATGAATTGTGTGGTTCATTTGATGTAGATGTACAATGATCGAAGGTTTTACTTTGGTGGTGGGCCTGGTATTGTACCTAATGACAGTTTTGGATCCGCTGCCTCAGCAAACGCAGGCGCTGATAGAAGAGAGAGTCGTTCTAGAGGTACGCTAGTTTTTGAAGAACCATTTTTGTTCAACTATCTGTATACATGGGAAAAGAAACTAGTCGGTTGGCTACATAAGTGGTCAAAATGGACGGAAAGCTTGGTTGAGCCTCAAATGCTATTTCCTTAATTTTTTTAGAGTAAACTGCAAAAACAGTTCCCGTGGTTTGTTTATTTTGACACTAAAGATCCAGTGTTGTAAAAATCGGCCATGGCGGCCGATATGGCGGCGCCATGGCGGATTTCGGTGGTCCACCGCAACGATATTTCCCATATCGGTCTAACTTGGCGTTTTTGGTCAAAATTGGTCAAAATCATTCAAAAAGCGGTCAAAATCGGAGCTTGGCGGTCAAAATCGGCCTTGGCGGCGGTCTGTCAACGACGGTCAACTTCAGATCTATTTTTTTATTATTATTATTTTTTTTTCAGATTAATGCCGGTCAACGCCGTTTAACTTCAGATCTAGGGTTTTTTTTTTTTTTTTTTTTTTTTTTTTTCATATTCACTTCAGACCTAGGTTTTTTTTTTTTTCATATTCCTTTATATTTTATGGTCTCCGCCATGGCGCCGCCAAGACCGATATGGCGGATTTCGGGGGTCGACCGCCACGGTACCGCCGAGCGATATTTACACCCTTGTAAAGATCCTTGTCACTTGGCAAGAATCATCCCTAAGAGGCCAAAAGTCTTACGATTACTATCACTGAGAGCATGAGAGGGATGGTTCTCGCCAAACTTTTTGCATGAATCATCCCTGAGTGGGATGGTTTATGCAAGACTTTTGGTCCTCTAGAGATTCATGCCAACAGTTTTTGACAGGGATGGTTTGTGACTTTGTGCCAAAATAAACAAAACACAGGGAAGAACATTGCAGTTTATTTTTTATTTATTTATTTATTTTTTTTTTTTTATAACTAGTTAATGTGATAAATATGATATGCAGCAACTACAAACATCAATATATTACTACAATAATAATATAACTTTTTGAATGACGCGATTCAGGGGGTTTAATGCATTAAATACTCTTTAGGTGACTTTAACCATGTTCGACCCCGAGCCATTTTCATTTTAGCTGAGTTTTCGTAATTCCATATTTAACATATTAGAGATTGAATATAACCCATATCGATACAATTTTAAATCACAAGCAAATGCTCGAAATTGCTACCTTTACCTTTTTGTTTAAATTTTAATTTTGTGACACTGGGAGTTCTTAGTGGTAATGTATTTTTCATTTATGTCTCTTGGCTTTAAGCGACACGCCGTGTTGATTTTAGTGATTTGTATTTTTTTTTAGCACTCTTTCCTGACAAAAATTTTCTGGACTTGTTGCTATCTGGATACAGGTTCGTACATGCCTTCTGGCCCTCCTAATGGCAGTCATAAACCTGGTCTGCATCCTGCTGCGTATCCGATGCCCCGTGTGCCTATCCCACCTTATCATGGCGGTCCTCAGCCTTATGCCATACCAACACGTGGAGCTATACATGGACCTGTTGGAGGTATTCCTCATGTTCCTCAGCCAGGGAGTCGGGGTTTCAGTGCTGGCAGGGGTAATGCTGGTCATCTTCCACACCAACAACAGCAACCGATAGGTGCTGGCATGGGATCCAGCTTTAACTTCCCTTCAATGGAAACTCCAAATAGCCAGCCATCCCCGGGTGGTCCATTATCACAGCCTGGATTTGTTTCTAATGTTAGTACTTTCTCCATTACTCTTTGTTTTTCTAGTACTACAGATCAGTCTTTGAAACTTATGTTTGTTGACCCATAAGATATCTTAACATGTGTTGCTTTTAATAGATGACTCAAGGGGCAAGCCAGACATATCGTGATGGGTTTTCTGTTGGGGGCATGTCACAGGTATTATCAACTGAAGAATGACTCCCACTCATTTAAACATAGAGGCCTGGTTGGTGGGTTGGGTAATGGGTCAAAACAGTTACTTTATTATCAATCAAACAGATGGGGTTTACCCAAGATCATTTTTGTCCAAAGATAGTTTATATGAATTTTAATAGTTTTAGCAATAATCTGATTTCAGACTCTTGTCCTTTATAAAGTTTTGTTGATTTTCTTGCTTTCAGCTGTTAGAGATAAAACATAATCCTAAATTCCTAATTTGAAAATTGAAATTGCGACTGCTATTTATGCAAGTTTTTTCATTAATGATTTTGTTTAAAATTATGAAGCAGGATTTCTTGGGCGATGATTTTAAAAGCCAAGGATCACATGTTCAGTATAACGTTGGTGATCTTTCCACACAGGTTAGTATTATTATTAGCTCTTATTAGGCATAAGGACATGACCTTATGTTTGTCTTTTTTGGAACAAAATTGACAAAGTCATAAAAAACAATGTGTGTGTGTGTGTGTGTGTGTGTGTGTGTGTGTTTAACACTTGTAGCCATGATACAACTTTGACATATCATTTATGTTTTAGGCTTCCCAAGGTGGATATGCTGTTGACTATGCTACTCCCGCGACCCAAGCTGGGTATCCAGGTAGTTTTTTGAATCATAATTCCCAAGCTGGATTTTCACGTTTTGGTGCTGGAAACGATTTTATGTCTCAGGTTCGTACATTGATTCTTAATGTCTATGTTACCTGCACCACTCTATAGTTTATGGAGAAGAGTACCCTGGTCTTTGTTAGCCATTGACAATATAACAGAGTTGATAGTTGGGTTAGGCAACAGGTCAAAGCGGTTTTGGCCTGAAACGTTCATTTTTACTTGACATATTGTATAACTTGCATCACTTTACTTGAAATATAGTATAAGTTAGTGCATTTGACAATTTTTTTGTCAAACGTTTAAATACCTTACAAGGAATTATCTGGGCCCGGAACATTTCATTCATAAGTAACAATGAAATGAGCAAATAAGTGATTTTGACTTGGAACCTTCAATGGAAATACAAGTTTTTTCAAATTATTATTGGACGGTGGAAGCATTAACTTTATGGTATTCTAATCTTGCTGGCTGTTATTACAGGACTACATGGGTCATGGTTCACAAGGCTTGTTTACGCAGGTCGGATTTAAGGACCCATCACAAGACGAATCTTCCCAGAGCCACTTCAGTGGTGCCGCCGCCACCTCCCTTCATACACAGGTGCAGGTGTATTTCTAAATCTTTTTTTTATACAATATTTTCTTGAAGAATTACTCATCATACAAATTGGTCCCATATCACATGCCTAGACATTTATAATATAAACTACCGCCAAGGGCCTAGTGGTAAGGTCCTTGGTTTCCTATGAATATACTTTTAGGGATGGCCAGGGAGGGTACGGAAACGGTCGTGGGATAACCCGGTGAGGCCGCGTACATCTGAGTGAAAAAGGCTCGCCCTCCCTCGGTAACCTTAGCAGGATCTGTTTACCCGTTTACATGAATAATATACATGTCAGTTATGTTTCATTTCTTTATACTTGATGGTGAAATTGACCAATTCATACGAAACTTTTTTCATCCACCAGGACAATGTGTGAAACACATTTGAACGCATCAAAAGTTGGCAAGAGTGTATTTAAGTGCATAAAATCTTAAAGATTGTATTTAAAAAAATGATTGTTATTAGATAAACTAATACTGTTTGTAATAAAATTGAATATGTTAGTTATTCACCTCAAAACTAAGAAAAGAGGACAAAAGGATTGGCTAGCCCACTTAATCTGCGCCACAATTTAAGCACCTGCATATTTTGTTACCTCAATTAAATTGCTTTTACATGCAGGGTGTGATGAATCCATTATACTCTCAGCCTTTTACACACTACAACTCTCAACCTCTTAACGTGCCACCTCAGCAGCAACAACAGCAACAGCAGCAGCAGCAGCAAGCACCAGGGCAAACCTCTCACTACAACGGTTAGGCGAGAGGAGTGCTTTCGGTTTTGTGAAGGGTTATAATCATCAGCAATTTGATTCCGGTTACCCTCAAGACGACTGATGTTCAAAAAAGATGTTTGCGAATAATGGAATACAAGCCTTTTGGAGGATATGATTACTCCTAAGTTTTGGGATCAGATTAAACATGGGTAATTAGCGAATCACGGGCTGAGGAAGCATCAGATAACCCCAAATAAAATATGGAAGGTGGCACAATACATGGCTTTAGATTTCTTGGTGGTGATTGGTTGAAATATGGTGAAAGAGGAAACAACGAGCAGGTACTTCAGTTATGCTCTGTACAGCGTTGCTTCTGGAAATTCGTGCTATATCTAACCCTTCACCACTAATAGAGGGTATAAACACATGAGTCTTGTTTAGTGAACGTTAGACAGTTGATGATGTTCATGTTAGAGGGTAATTGTGTGGATTTGAAATTGGTTTAGCATTTGTGAATTGTGTGATTATAGTGTTTAATATGATCATCATTGAGTATATTATAAAAGTTGATATTTTATAGGACCATCCCTGGATATGACGAGTACCTTTTAACAACACTAGTTCTGTTTAAATGTCCTTATTTGGTCTCTTGTACATTCTATATCACTTCTTTTAACCTTTAGTGCTTTAGACATTCTCTTATAATAATCTTCTTTATGCACAGCATGCATTATATAGTAAAGGGTATTGCATAAAGTTAGAACATCCATTTTACCAATTAGCAGAGTATTGCATGCCAAATTTGTTGGTTCAAATAGCTGTTTTTGCTGGTAATTCCTTCTATCATAGTCGAAACTCCAATATCTTTTGATGAAAACACTCCCGTGGTGTTTGTAGATTGTGCTATAGAAGTTGTGAAGAACATCAGATTGGAGACAGTAAAGTGCGAATGAACGTTGCCTCATTGTTTTTGGGATATAAATAAATGATTTTACACATTCAAGAAATTATACATGGTAAAGGGAAAAAGCGAAAAATAATTAATAACCGTCATGCGTTTAACATTAGAGAAACAAGGCGTGGAGGACCTGCTTGTTGCTTCCATGTCCAGCAATTGGTCAGTCCAAGATTACAAAGTTGGTTGCTGGATTTTCAAGCAGATGTCTGTTAGATCGTATTTTTTACAACCTTGAATGATGTTTCAAGGGGCAGCCGCCTTCGAAAGCATGTTCAAGTACATCTTCCATTCTCTTGGCAAATATTATCTGCGTAACAACAAACACAACATTTGCCAAACAATTCAAAAACCGATGTTTGACTTCCGAAGTCAAATTATTTCCATATTAAGTGTCTAAAAGAAAGGAGATGGGACTTTTTGAATCTTTAATGCCTTGTGTCTGACAAACACAATTGACCTTTTCAAGATGACTGTTCTTTGTAAATATACGCGATTTTGGAAGAAAAAAATACCAATTTTTTGGAGTTTTGACCAACCATTGGTTTATGCAGTAAAGTGTTCTATATCCAGCCTTTTATAAGAGCAATCACTAGTGTTTTGCATCATAGTACTACACTTACTGTACTTAAATTTAACATGCAACCATGCTTTGATCAGGTTTCAAAGTAAGTTCATAGGAAATTTGTACAGCTTATACTTTATAGAAAAAACATTAGCATATAGTAGATAATTGTTACCTCCAAACTTCCAAGAACAGCCGAAGGTACTTCAACTAAATCTTTCATATTTCTTTCTGGCAGGATAACTCTCTTAAGCCCATAGCGGTGTGCTGCCAACACCTATCAAAACAGGTGGAGTGGGTCAGGTCAAAACACATAACTTTATAGTTTTCCAAACAGATTGGGTTGACACTTATTTGCCATTTTCATATTGAGTTCAATATTAAGTACTACCTCCGTCCCATATTAAATGTCCACTTTGAATATTCAAAGTCTTCTTTTATCAACTTTGACTTTATATATTTTTGTTTGTGTTATATAATATTTGATGCAAAATATATGAATGAAGTGGGTTTTAAACGTATTTTCGTTGATATAATTTTCATCAAATATTATAGAATACAAACAAAAAAATTTAAGGTCAAAGTTGAATAAAAAATACTCATAAAGTCAAATGTGGACATTTAATATGGGACGGAGGGAGTAACATATTAATATGAAGACAAAAACTATACTTCTACTATCTATTATAAATCTCATAACTTCAATAAAAAGGTTTATGAGGAATATGTGCACATTATATCCTACCAATGCATGTTTGTTTGTTTGTGTGTATGTAAGGAAGCAATTACTAACCTTGTCCTTGATACCCCCTACGGGTAAAACTAAACCACGAAGTGTCATTTCTCCTGTCATTGCAGTATCTGCTCTAACCCTTCTTCGACTAAAAAGGGAAACCAGTGAGGTGACAAGTGTCACACCTGCAGATGGTCCATCTTTTGGTACGGCACCAGCAGGGAAATGTATATGAACATCCCGCCCTTCTAACAGATTACTTTCTTGTTTAGTAACCAAATTGAGTTCAGTTGCCCTAGCTCTCACCTGTGTCCACAAAAATGGTTACAAAATTACTAGAATGCGGCAAAGGACTTAAAAACCACCTTTTAATGGCTAAGATGTACAAAAAAATTTAAAATGATTAATAGGCGGCAAAAGAAAAGGTATATTTATATTCTTTACAAAAAATCCAAAATAAAGAAGAATTTTTTTTTTTGACGAGATGAAGATACCCATGTGAGTGCTATCTGTGCTGATTCTTTAATAACATCACCGAGTTGTCCAGTGAGATGTAGATCTCCTTTTCCTGTGGTTGCTGTAGCCTCGACAAACTGGACTTCGCCACCAAAGGCAGTCCAAACGAGGCCAACTGTAACCCCCGGAGTTACCACCCTCTCTTCAGCTTCTTTATTATCATACTTTGAAGGCTGCATAAATGTACACAGAATCAAGAACCTATGTATATATATATGCTTAGTTGTCACTCGTCAAGATAAAATTACTAACCCCGAGTACTTTTTCAAGCATTTCTTCATCCACAATCAACGGTGACATAATCCTGAATACATTTGATAAATCATGATTGTTAGAACCCATTGGTAGAACTTCCATTTCTACTCCAGCCCCTCCCTCAGCAACTCTACTCTCCAACAACGATGAAGTGATTGGATGAATATTTTTATTAAGTGGATGATTATGCTCTTGTTCTGCCACTGTTACAGCTGCTGCACGAGCTAATGCTGCAAGGTTCCTCTCCAGATTCCTCACACCAGCTTCTCTGGTGTACCGCTCAATAACTAGTTTCACCATTGCCTACCATAAAAAGAACCCTTTGTAATCACTCCTTTGACTCGTTAGAAATGAAATTTAACACCAATTGACCCTTTATTACATAAATCGGCTGACATGAATAAACACGATATACATAATCTGTAAACTTCCATGCACAAATAAAAAATAACTGCATACCTCCGGAAATTGAAGGAAATCAGAATTCAAACCATGTTGACTGAGAACACGTGGAATTAAATGGCGCATTGCTATTCTAAGCTTCTCTTCAGATGTATATCCAGGAAGTTCAATCACTTCCATTCTGTCTAAGAGTGGGGGAGGAATTGGTTGTGCCCTATTGGCAGTGGCCACAAATATCACTTTCGATAGATCAAAAGGAACATTCAGATAGCTTTAAGGTATAAATTAAGTAAATCACATATTAGAATGGAAAGTGATGCCATATAATCAAAAGCATATAATAAAATTCAGTTAAAAGAAACCACACGCCAAGCCTAAAGGGACCCATGGCGCACACTAATTACTTATATAAAGTAATAATATGGGAAAAATACTTATTTAGGGTCAACCGGACTGACCCGTACCAAGAAACTTTGTTTGATCGACCCGTTTTAACCCATTACCCAACCCAACTGATTTTTCACTAATTACAAGCATTTCAAATATTTGACAAATGACTTCTACATTAGGATACTGATCACTGAATGTTTTGTTTTGTTCTGGGTCAAGCACCTCAAGCAGTGCTGAAGCAGGGTCACCACGAACATCAGAACCCGTCTTATCAATCTCATCCAGCAACATAACGGGGTTGCAAACGCCTACTTTCTGAATAAACATAAAGTCAAAGTTATAGCTATATAAATCATAAATATCACTTAGCTCACACTTAGTAAGTTACAAATATTTGAAATTTATATGACATTCAAATTCACCTTTAATCCATCAATAAGGCGGCCTGGCATGCTTCCAATGTATGTCCTCCGGTGCCCTCTAATATCAGCCTCATCTTTCACACCACCAAGGGATATCCGTATAAACTTCCTACCCAAAGCAGCAGCAATAGATGACGCCAAAGATGTTTTCCCGACACCCGGCGGGCCAACAAAGCATAATACCGGGCTCTTGGCATCTGGTTTCAGCTGCAATCCCAATATTCAGTTAGTACTTTTCAATAAAATAATAATATTAAATAGAGGGTCGGCCAACCTTGCGAACTGCTAAGTATTCAATGATCCTTTGTTTGACTTTGACTAAGCCATAGTGGTCACTGTCGAGCCGATCTTTTGCAGCTTTTAAGTCTAACTCAACCTCCTCACTGGTTGTCTCCCATGGCAAATCAGCAAGAAGCTCGAGATACACACGTGAGCTATTATACCCTGGTTGCTGAGGTTGCATTTTTTTCAGTCTCCTGATAAATGAATATTATGCTAGGGTTAAAAAAATAGCTAAATATTTTATCACCGCAACTATATCTGAAAATGACTAAAGTTAGCACTACAGGTTCCAAATATAAAATGCACATATCAGATCAGAAAGTATATAATCAACTAATTAGTAATTACCATGAATTAAATAGAGGTATATGCACATCTGAAAAAAGATATGTTTACGTATCAGAGTTCACAAATAACACACCTTAATTCCCTCTGTGCATGCTTCCAGATATTTGGAGGCATTCCTGCATCTTGCATCTTTCTTTCAAGAGCAGCAACATCATCGTCTTCATCATCATTGTCACCAAGCTCTTCTTTAATAGCCCTCATCTGATTAACATTTAATAAGTACGAATAAAATACAAAAACATATTTTCATACAAAAGATAAGAATTACCTGCTGGCGAAGAAGATATTCCTTCTGTGATTTTGATAATTGCCCTTCGACCTTTTGTGTAATCTTCTCTGCCACACGAATAGACTGGTACACATAATAATGTCATCATACACTACTCTATGGATTTTCTAAAGTTATAAAAAAGAAGAAGAAGTTTACCTGTAAATGGCGCTCAACTAACTCTGTGGCCTTTGAAAGCCTAACTTTTACATCAACAGAATCTAACATAGCCAACTGCTCTTCAAAGCTAATCTCGAAGCTAGCAACAAATATATCTGCCAGTTTGTGCACAGGAACCGTCTCCAGAAGAATTTTAGTCCTTCCCGCAGTTTTTTGTTTCTAAAATGAGATTAAAAGTTAAAATATTATTCTTGAATCAATAGAAATGAAAATACTAATTTTTGGTCAGACCTGTTCAAGAAGAGAAATGAGCTCCATGGCAGTTGATTTGAACTGACGAGACAATGCTTTGAAGTCAGCATCTTCTTCTACTTGCTCCATCTCTAATTAAGATTAGAAAACCGTAGCAACTCAGCATCTTGATAGACCAGTGCTTAAAGCTAGTTCACTCTACATGCAAGACATAACCTTTATAATTTAACATCTCTCGGTACTTATACTCTATAATTAATCCATTTAATAATGTTTAACGTTTAATCCTAAACCTCTAAAGTGAGCATGGTGAATGAATGTGCAATTTCAAAAACGATAATGTGGCTGTATAGTATACCAGCTTTGGTCATATCAATTGGGGAAATTTTTGCAGTAGTGTATATTCCTCGTGTGTTGAGCTCGTCGACACTAAATCTACTCAACCCTTCGAGAACGACAATGTATGTAACCCTTCCACTTGGTTTCTCAACACCTCTTGATAAATGTAACGCACGAGCAGCAACTCCCCTAATATCAAAATAGAAAATTAAACATAATGGCAACATAATATATCATAATACATATTCTGCTAAAGCATACCTTGTATGCCAATGGATGGGTTCGTGCTGACTTTTTCCATCAATCTTGTGAGCTTCTAATAAGCCTGGCAGATTCTTTGAGCTCTTATCACCTGAATCAGCCCCTGAGCACAAGAGGACTAAAAGTTAGTTTTTAGTGCTTTTATTTCTTAAGGAAAAGATGGAATCATTATGATAGCTGAAACACTGAATCACCTTGTGTTGCAACAGAACCGACTGCCATTGTCTCGGCAGCATCTCGAACAGGAAGAATGCCAATCAACCCTTTCTCCTCCCTCTGCCATAGTTCTTCTTCCACCAATTTCACACTGTATATCATCACGACACCAATGACTTCAAATGACAAGATTATAGATAGTAAAAACATTACTCCAATTTAGAGGATATTTGCCAGCAGATTTTCGGACAATAAGCACTTAAAAAAAATAATAATAAAAAATATATATATATAAAAAATAAAAATAAAAATAAAAAGACAGTGCTTGGATTATTTTGAGAAATAAGCTACTTTGAGTAAGTTTTAATACTACACCAAATAAGAGCTTCTAATAAAACAAAAATACCCTTTAACCTCATTTCATAGCACTTACCTATAGGGTTTTTTGAGTGCTTTTTTTTAAGTCAATCTACACTTTTCAACTACTTTTTATCAAAGTAACTTACATTCTACTGTATTATTCTATATATGGTTCTTTCCATAAAGTACCAACACACTTACACTACATGAATCCAACTTATAGAGTCATCATTTTGACAATCAGTTTACAAGTTACATAATAACCAAAATAGTACACAAAACAAGCTTTTAACGAGTTAAATTATCATTAACTAAAATAATACAATCTCGAATTACGACTACTTTTGCCAAGGATGAAAACGAATCAAGCCGCTCGTGAAAAGCTCAAAATAAACTGGCCTAAATGAGCCTTAAAAATATATATATATATGTATTATGTACATGTGTAACTATGTATAAACAAGCTCAAAATAAATAAACAAGCTTAACAAGCCGAGCCTGAGCTTGTGTTAAAATGCTTGTAATTAGCTTTTCATGCTCATGCTCAGATCGGCTCGTTTCCACTCATAGTCAAAAACTCAAAATTACCACCAATCAAATTCTAACAAATAAATAAAACTATTAACTTGTTAAACCTATTAAATACCTACCATATAAGTAAACAAGAAAAGATAACAACCACCAAGATGGCACCTACCCACAAGTATGGAATAAACTTAACACAATAAAAACAATATCTAACAAAACCTACCATATATGGTAAAAAATAATGGTAAAAAAGGTTATAATATTACCTGCTAGGAGAAGTGCATTGAATTCTAATAATAGCACCTGGTAACAAAACTTTGTTTCTAAATGGAAGTATTCCAATTCTGGTTGGAAGTTCTACTGGTTCAACCATCAATGTGTTTGTTTTTTTTTCAGTTTGTGTTTTTGTGTGATATTGAGACTCTTTTTTTTCATATATATAGAGAGAACAGTTAGGATGAAAGACTAGTCAACTTAAATATCGTTTGTTATGCACTTAAGACTTTTGTTTCAGTTAACTTAAATGTCTAAGACCTTTGTTTTGTTGTTTTTTTTTTAAGTTACATGACTTATTGAAAATTGATATGTTAGGGGTCCGTTTAATGATGTGGTGCCTTGTTGACTATAAATAATAGATGACGTGCTTAGGTGAGGATCATTTAAAAGAATTGTTAGAGGCTTAGTAGAGCACAAGATCTCCAAGAGTTATAATAAAAAGTTTTTATCTATAACTTAAACAAAAAACACCATTTCTTCAAAAGTTAGGCTTTATAAGACACTCATTTATGACACGAAGAAGGAAGGAAAAATGTATGACATGGCTGATCATGACAACGCCAACTTTTATGACACGAAGAAGGATGTGGCTTTCGGCTATAAAGTTGGCGTTAAAGGGTGGTGCAACCCTTTCCAACCATCGACACGGAGCTCACAAAGATTATGTCACTATAATGACTACTACTGTAAAATTTGTAGTCACACACACACTTGAAGATCACAAAGTTTTTTTTTTTTTTTTTTTTTTTTTTAAGTTTCTCTGTTTAGTAAAACTGATATTTTTTGGTTAGTTGCATCTTAAAAAAAAAACTAAAAAATATAAAACCTGATAAGTTAAACCTATTAGACGAATCATTCTGATTCCGTCCTCGACTTTCCTATATAACAAGACATTTAAACAATACATAAAATCTAAGAAACCAGTATGGCTAAACGATTAAAAACATTATGTGTGTCATTTTATTTATATTCAAAATACCTGTGACTTATATTTTGAACTTCGTAATTTTAAATATTATTGCGCGTTTATTTGAAAGAAAAAACATTTATTTTCGATAAAATGTTTTGTACAAATAAGAAAAATAGAGATTACGTACAAATCAAAATTCTCCCATAAAATTATCTACAAAACAAGAAAATGCAGTTATCAACTTAACAAATGAAACTAAAAAACATCGTTTTCCCCAGTTTCCCTTGTAACCGGCTTTCTTTTCTTCAAAAAAAAAAAAAAAAAAAAAAAACGCACTTGTATTTGTTCATGATAATCTAAGTCTAGGAATTTTAGTTTATTCTCAAATTTGGAAATGAATGTTTAAGTTTTTATAGTGTTGTGATGGCGAAATTAAAATTTAAGCTGTTTGACTTTGAAAGTCAAACACTCTTATTGAGTTATTTCTGAAAAATAAGTATGCAAGTTCCACACAGTATTCAGTTTTATTTGGTGTGTTATAGTGTAATTTCTTTTGTTTATCTATACTACTTATAATGGAGGAAGGACTCTCTCTCCAAAAAATTTAGATGTACACAAAATGATGCATGGTTTACAACACTTTAAAGCAAACAATTTTCATAATTACAACAACCAAAGCATTGTGTACAACAAAAACTAGCATGAATAAAAATTCAGACCATTTTCCTTAGAATTCTACATTAATAGCATTAAAAACACCCTACACCCAATATTACAATTATTTAAACACAATGTACAACCCTCATTCTACATTAATAGCATTAAAAACACCCCATACACCCAATATTACAATCATTTAAACACAATGTACAACCCTCATTCTACATTAATAGCATTAAAAATATCTCTACACCCAATATTACAATCATTTAAACATAATATATAACCCTCATTCTATATTAATAGCATTAAAAACACCCCTACACCCAATATTACAATCATTTAAACACAATCTACAACCCTCCATCTTAACCTAGACATGAACCTGTGATCAAGACTCGACTCAATAAAACTCGACTCGATACACAAAGCTGTGACCAAGCAAATTTAGGTGTCGAAATGACATCCCGTGACATTTTTATTAATTCCATTGAAAATTTTTATTTCAGAGTACCCGCCGCTGCAACGCACGAGTACCCTGCTAGTTACATACAATTCATCTATTCAGCCAAAATCAATTCTTCATAAATACAGTAAGTTAAGGCTTAGTTAGAAATTAAAAAGCATTACATCCCAATATTTATGTTATTAGTGACTGTAAAATCCGATTGTTTTTTTCGTAGCAAATGAGATAGAACCAATTTGAGAGATCACAAGGATGACACGAAGCGATTTTAAAAATATAAACATCCAAACATAGAGTATTCATTTCCTAAATCATTTAAAATACACGTTAAATAAGGCTTTGATATATGATGATAAACTCATTGGTAAATACTCTTAATTTTTCTCGAAGGGTTAAAGAACCTTAAAGATAAAAAAAAAAATTCTAATATTTTAACCTCTCATCAATGATCAAAATACAAGAGTGTAATATAATAACAACAATAATATTTATTTTTGTATTGATGTTATTATAATACTAGATTGAAGAGTAGCCAAGTGGCAAACGGATAAGTACAAATAAATTTAGAAATTGGGCATCTCACAAATTGGATAAATTCCTTATCCATTGTTTTCTACATATTTCTTGTTTGGATTCTCACAAATTTAAAAATATTTGGAAAAGTGTTAAGAGCTAGTGGTTCATGATGTGTTCTTTAGATTAACTAGGCGAGTATCCGTGCATAGCAACGGAAATTCGTAGCGGCAGCCAATTAACGATATGTAATTTTGTGGTAAGTGCTTCGTATAATGTGCTAAGTAGAACCTGAAAAGGTAAAAATGTAATTGCAAACTGTTGTAACATGCGATAATTCAACTCTAAAAAAGTGTACAATGTAAAGCTCAGGTTCGATCAAATTGGTTACAACAGGTTCCTCCACATGTTCAACCATGTGATGATTTGCGTATTCCATTTTCTCCATTTGAAACCTCTTCTTATATTTCTTATATTCTTACTATATTACGTTAATATACAAAACATTTGCATGTGGACTGTTATTATATAACAATGAGGAGATGACTAAAAACAAAGTTTGGCAAGTCACTAAAATACACGCTTTGTATTTTACACAATCATTTCTATACTTATCAAATTATAAGTTTCGAATATTTCAAATCATAAATACATGATTAGCATAAGTGTCAAATCATTCCTATATTTGTACACGATCTTCATAACTTTCAACTCATTTCAACTTTTCTCAAATTATTTCTATATGTTGAAAAAACAAATTTTGAGTTTTAACTTTTTATACAATCATTTCTATACTTATCTTCATATGTTTCAACTCTTATCAACTTTTCTCAAATCATTTCTATATGTTGATACAAAACTAAACTTCGTTTACAAGAAATGCTTATTAAATCAATTTTGGTGAGCTTATGTAGCATTAGATTAAGTAACAGTAAACTTAATGCTTATTAAATTAGATAACTTGAAACACATATATGTCGTTAAAAAAAATCCACAAAGACAATCAAGTGTGCTCATTTGAAATAAACCGCAAACCAGCACATGCCATATGCTATACTTTCATTGGGGTGTTTTCCACATGACATGCTTCAAACTAACAGTTCACTAAGGGTGTGTTTGATTACCACTTAATGAGATGATTAAGCACTGAATAGTGAAAACTGAATCGGTCAGAATGTTTGGTCGATAATAATTAGTCCACTGAATCACGAATGATGCGCTGAGCGATTTAGGTTGACATGACATACAAAATCATTCAGTGGGCCTCCTCCTCCAAGTACCCTTGATATTTCTTTTCATGTGTTTCATCCATCCACGTGGTCTTCTCCTCGATGTATTCAATTTGAAAAACAATTACTACGTACTAGTAATATTTTATGTTAAAATACTTTATACTTTTTTAATATATGAATTGCAATGATTTTGAACTGGGCAAAGTTGGTATATATTTCGTTGGTTTTGAAAGCTACATACGTATGCTAATAAAAATGAAATATTGAAATGGGTAGACTTATATTATTAAGTTTATTAGTAAATTTATTCTTTGTATATTTAAGTTATAAAAAAAATACGAGTAACAATATTTTCACATAACATATAGTATTAAATTAGTTCCGAGGCTAAAATGGTACTACCTCCGTCCCATAATTATTGTCCATGTTTGACTTTTTAAGTCTTTCCTTTACAACTTTGACCTTAATAATTTTATCTTGTGTTATATAATACTTGATGTAAAATATATGAATGGATTGAGTTTTAAATGTACTTTTCATTGGTATAATTTTTGTCAAATATTATATCATACAAACAAAAATACATAAGGTCAAAGTTGAAAAAAAAAACTTGAAAAAGTCAAACTGGACAGTCAATGTAGGACGGAGGGAGTAATTTTTTCATATTTAGAAGAGACACTCAAAAAATTATCAAACAGTTATTTGCATTCAAAAACATGTTCATTCAGCACCTTTGAATTATTCAGAAGCTTAGATTCATTCAGCGCTAAATTATTCAGTTTTATCAAATAGCCCCTAAGACTTATATGTATCACATGATTAGTAAGCCGTAACATATTTACGGTAACACGAGCAATGATTCATGGCTTAATCGTAAGCAAAATTGCAACCACTCTCGCGATTTACTCGTCGTCTACAATTCGTGTGGCAACCTCTAACACCAACAGTAACAATAAAAAGCAATGCTAAACAGATTTATAAGGTTCATCAAAGGGTTCACTTTCAATTTGGAGCTTATATTCATGCACATAATAACACTAAGACTTATATGTATCACATGATTAGTATTAATATATCGGTAAACCGTAACATATTTACCGTAACATTTGTTGCACTTTGGTCTAGCATGTTGATATCTTGATTTTCTGGAACATTTTCTTCATGCGCGAATGTGCTAGTCGAATTCATCATGGAAGGTCTAATGATCAACTTTCAACCCGAGGTAATATTTTCCTATGATTCTTTTATATAAGGTAATAAATACATTGATTGTTTGGTACACAAAGTATATACATTTTTTAAATAAGGTAAGTTATATTAGTGACTTTTACAACTGTCGACCCATTTGACTTTTTTCTCTTAGGTATTTTCTAAAAACATTTCTCACATGTTTGACTTGCTAGCGATAGATCATAACTAAAATCACCCATTCTAACATACAACGTTATCATATTAATCGGGCACAAATCGAGAGAGAAAATGTATAAATAATAGACTACAACAAGAAAAGGGACTGCTAGAACACAATGCAATGTATAAGTAATACATTCAATATGAGGAGGAAACCAAGACATCTAGAATTAAACTATATGTTTTAACAAAAACATAAATTTTATTCTTTATCACTCTCACTTTCTTCAATCAAACTATAAACTCTTTAACGACCAACCACCAATACTCGACTATCAACAGTTGGCGTTGGAATTTCCTCTTCTTTATCATCCTCGTCATCACTTGATATGACAATAACGTCATCCTAATTCTGGCGAGTTTATCAAGTTAGGGTTGAAAAATGGAATTGGATGTGGAGCACGGTTAGGAGGGGGATGAAGCTGTATAAAAAAAACAAAGAAGTTATGTTAATGCATATTTAAAAAAATGCTCAAACTGTACAAGATAAATTTAAAGGTAATGGAGCACATGCTTTTGAAAATTATATATATAAATAACCAAAGGAAAATGTTAACTTCCGGTATATATTTTCGTATTGAAAAATATTGGACCAAATGGTTCATCACTCTCTATGTTTTCATATTACAAAATAAGCAACACATGCTTCATCACTCTCAGTGAGTGTATGTTTTCGTATTGCAACTCATAACAAAGAAAATGTCATCTAACCTCGAGACCATCATCAACATTCTTTTCATTTTTTGTTTCCATTTCTTCCATTCTTTTCTATAAAATGAAAACACATTATGGTGTTTATATAGGAAATGGAAGAAACCCTAAATTTTGAATTTTCCCGCCTTGAGAGTTAATGCCCAACCCTGCTTTTTAATTTCCAGCCTTGCATTTCCTTCAATATTTTCGTTTCCTTCATTCTTCATTAGAGAAATAAAGTGTAGTAGACAAGTTTGCAAAGTTCCCTTCAATATTTTCGTTTCGTCATTTAATATGTTTCCTGAAATAAGGTGTTAAGTTACAAATGCATGGCTTTTATATTAACATATGTCATTTTGCATTTTGACTTTCCCAAACACATGGATGTATCCAAAGGAAATATTAATATGTTGCCTTATGTTATTTGCATGGCTGTATTGAAACTCCAAACGCAAGTCATTACAATTCAATATTTCCTTTATTAGGATTTTCAACATTTCAAGGGTAGAATAGACAAAACATATTTTCAATATTTCACTTTTCTTGACTTTTTCACTTTGACCATTTTTACTTTATAAGTAGTATAGATTATTAAATCACTATTATATGTTCCGAACATATTTTGTCTATCTATTAGTCGACATATCTCATAGGCTCATGCATGCATTTGTCATATTGTTTGGTTAAAGCCATAGCTCATATTGTTTGCTTATTTTTTTAGGTCATTTACTCTCTTTATATTTGGTCTTAATGATAATTATGTTTTATGGAAAAAATATTTGCACTAATATAAAACCCTTAACTGTCTACTTTTTTCTTCTACTTCTCCCCTAACAACTCATGAATTCACTCCTATTCTTCTCAATGAAAGGATGCGCAACCCCAACTAAACAACTAATCGATAAGGCGTATTCAAATGCTAGCATAAAAGCATGCATACCAACACCTCTTGACTTAGACAAACTCCACTACAATTCTTGGAGTGAGTTGTTTAAAAGGTTTTGCAAGACCTAAAATGTCCTAGACCAATTAAACGAGGTCTCCACAAGCACATGGCTAACCGACCCTAACCATGACTCGAATGATTCCCTTGTTATCATGTGGATCTATGCAACAATCTCCCCAAAACTTGTTGACATGATCCTTGGCTCCAGTGTCACTGCCAACGGGATTTGGGAACGCCTCAAAGGCATTTTTCATGACAATAAGGACGCACGTATCATTCAACTTGGCTAAACTGTTCATTAGAAAGTCGGGTTTTACAAATTCAACGAGGTTAAGAAATTCATGTGCATTAATGTTAAAGATACAGTGTATGTAGGATAAGAGAATCTTGCACGTGGCTACAACTTGCATATCAACTTGGTTTATGCTTTAATCCTGCATGATGTAAATGGGCAAGTAACATGCCTGTAAAAGGCAATGAAGGCAGCTTCATTTTGCATCCCATTTTCAAAGCAACAATAACACATAGTGTTCTTTGGATCTCATTCTTTCTTCTAGTATTTTTGTTAATTAGAGAGTTTGGAATATCTCCTAATACAAGAGATATAAATGTGTTTAGGGGATAACATCCCTGCTGTAAACAGCAGGGAGTTACCTGCTGCACACACAAAACCCACCCCCCCTAATGTTACTAAATGGTCCCTGAATGTTCATTTTGCAGCAAAAATGGTCCCTGACGAAGCCTTAACAGCAGCGAATGATCACTGCTGTTACAGCAGTGATCATTTTCCCATGTGTTTATCCTTATAATTAGTGAGAAGGTGTAACTCCTAGTTTTCAACATAGTGAAACGTATCTTTCATTGTCCGTGGTTTTTACCCTATTGGGGTTTTCCACGTTAAATCCGTGTGTCATCTTTTATTACATTTCATATTTTAGTTGTGGGTTTGCTTCAATTCGGTGTTGCTTTTCTCAATAAGTGGTATCAAGAACTAAGGTTGGATGTGTGTATAATTATTTATCATATGCTCTGTGGTTGCCACTAATTAGTAGACCCTCCACATCAAAAGATAAATACGATTATACTCACTCAAAAGGTGTTCGTTACTATTATTTACTAATAATAGTTTTGATGAAAAGTAGATTGTGATTGTAGCAATGGAGGCGAAATTTGAAATTGAAAAATTCAATGGGAATAATTTCTCGTTATGGAAATTAAAGATGAGGGCTATCCTTAGGGAGGATAAATGTTTAGCAGCCATTGACGAAAGGCCAGTTGAGGTCACGGATGATAGTAAATGGGACGAGATGGACGGAAATGCTATTGTAAATCTTCATCTGGCGCTAGCAGATGGAGTTTTCTCAAGCATAGAGGAGAAGAAGACTGCAAAGGAGATTTGGGATCATCTTGCTCGATTGTACGAGGCAAGATCGCTCCACAATAAAATATTTCTCAAAAGGAAACTTTATGCTCTTCGCATGACGGAATCTACTTCAGTGACTGAACACGTTAATAACCTGAATACTCTATTTTCTCAGTTCACGTCTTTGAGTTGTAAAATAGAGTCACAAGAACGTGCTGAAATTCTACTTCAAAGTTTACCTGACTCATATGACTAACTAATCATCAACTTAACCAGTAATGTTCTTTCGGACTATCTAGTCTTCGATGATGTTGCAGCTGCCATTCTGGAAGGCAAAATAGGCGTAACAATAAGGAGGACAGACAGACCAATTCAAGACAGGTGGAGGCTTTGGTGGTGACAAGAGGAAGGTCAATGGAACCTGGCTCTAGTGGGAGTCATAATCATGGTAAATGTAAAACAGGAAAGAAGAAGAATTTTAAATGCTTCAAATGTGGAAAGCAGGGTCACATGAAGAAAGATTGTAGGAGTTTAAGCAACACTAATCCTCAAGGAAATACTGCTAGCACTTCAGAAGATGGTAGCACTCTATGTTGTGAAGCAGCGGTTGCAAATGAAGGCAGGAAAAGATTTGCAGATGTATGGTTGTTCGATACGGGAGCAACTGTAACATATCAAAGCAAACACATGCATACAACATAAGTAATACAAATGAATCTCAAAGGTTACAAGGAGAAAATCTGAAATACAATGTTACAAAGGAACAACAAAAATAAAAAATAAAAAAATACTAAGCCTAACAATGTAAACACTTCTAAGCATCTCTAATCCAGAATATAGCTATCAAGGTGAAGTCCACTAAGCTCTTATGCACTCTTCACTCATATCCCAGCTTCCCTCTAAAACCTACCGCGGTGAAAAGAAATGCGGCTGAGCTTAAAAAGCCCAGTGAACAGATATATATAAACGAAACAAATGATAAGAAACAAAGAGTATAGTATGGTATGTGAAGATAATATCATAAGGTATAAACAAAGTGAAAGGATAAAGTGTAAGGTATAGGACAGTAATCCTCCACGAGCCCAGAACAGATCATATCATATCATATCATAACATAAGTAACCATATATCTTCATAATCATATAGAGGGCAGACCTCTCAGATAATCAGACAAATGAGGGGTGTCCTCAATAGGTAGAGTAGCTAGCTCCCATATATGTGAAAGGAGTGTATTGGATACAAGCTCCAGTCACCAGCTATAGATACAGATAATCATATAATAGTTAAATCCACTAAACAGATCAGATCTATGATGCATCCATACGCCCCTTCAGACAAATCATAATAATAGTGGCCATAAGCAAATAACAGATAAGGGACAGTGTGGAACATCACTCAACCACACTAGACTCATACCATTGGTGCATCAATGACACAACCATGTTACATTCATGGCTTGGAAAACAGATTTGGCTTAGGTATCAAACTGGGAATCAGATAACATATCATATTTCATAGTGTCATATCAAAAGATTCACATCATATAGTTCATATCAGATGTTTCAGAAATCATAGCAAAGGTTCATATCAAGAGATCATAGCAAAGGTTCATAATAGGTTCATATCAAGAGATCATAACAAAGGTTCAGAAATAAAGGGGAACCATAGCAATGGCATCATATCAGAAACTAAATGAATCAGAAGATATGGAAGAGATCATGAGAAACCTTATAAGAAAGGTCAGAATATCTGTACCTTAGACCGCAAGAGCAAACATAACAAAATACATAAGGGTCGGGAGCAAACTCCTTCTTCAGCGAATCTACACAAATATATGATTGTCTTATTGTTAATAACTTGTTTAAATCAAATTACTCATTTAAGTCGGCTTTCCATTTTTAGTAACTTTCCTTTAATAGAAAATAGTAACTTTCTAACAATAGTAAGTTTCCTCCTTTAGTAGATTAACCATTTTAAGTAACTTTCTATTTTTAGCAGATTTCCCAAATTAGTAAGTTTTCTTATTTAGAAAGTTTCCAAAAATAGCAGGTTTTCATATTTTAGGGTTTAATATGCAATTAACCAAAGTTAAAGGTCTAAAGTGTAAATATTACAATTCTTCATATTTTATACCATTTATCCACGAGTTAATAATATTTACATTCAATACCTCAAGTTTACAAATGTTACAATTTAAAACCTTAAGTTACATTAATTACAAATCAGTCCTTATAAATATTTAAATTACATATATAACCATATTAAATTCCAATTAACACATTTAACCCTTGATTTTCAAAAGTACACATTTAATCCCTTAATATTATATTTATACAAAACAGCCCTTTACTTTCCGTAATTTACAAAACAAACCCTAACTTTAAATAAAATGCAAATCATATCATTAATTATTTTAATTTACTAAATGATCCCTTTAAATTACCAAATTTACACATTACACCCTTAAATACATTTTAAGTAAAGAAATACCCTCATGTTTCAAGAATTTAACATTTTCACCCTTTACTTTAATTATTTACAATTCGGACATAAAATATATATCAAATATTTATTTAAACCATTTTAATCCTTTTAGTATCAAAAATTTCACTTAGCCCCCTGAATTTATATTTTATAAGAAAATCCCAGGTCTTATAACAATGTACAAAAATAACCATTGAGTTTAATAAATTACAAAACACCCCCTGAAGTTATAAAAACCCACACGGTTAACCATTTTAAAATCAAATAAACCTTAAACGAATTTTCCCAATCACAAGATAATCATCACACAATCATAACCAGCATTAAAAAAACATTTTAAATCATATAAACCCTAACCCTAACCCCGATCATATTTATTTTCTTTTAAAACCTTTTAATTAAAAGCCGATTAACAAATAAATTACAAAACAGGAAAATAACCTTCGAAAATTATAGGACCCATTTTATTTACGTAATATAACATGTTAAGGTGCTGTTTAAATTAACTTGAAGCATAACAAAAATTCGTAGCAGCCGGTTTTGGATTAAAGTCGATTTTAGGGTTTTATGTTACCAAAATTATGTATGATCGATATAGCTTGCACTGACTAAATTCAACATTTTATACATGTTATATATGATATTTAGGATGATACAAAATTACTAGAAAGAATCTAGAACGTGTGGATAAGCAAAATCGAATTTCTCCTTCTCAGCTAGCATAAAATCGAACCAAAAATGTCACCAGCACACACGATCGACCTAGCAGCCTCAAGACTGTTTTTCCCGACTTCTTAGGACCCTAACTCGACTAGGAAAAATATCCAAGAAGCCTAAAAAATTGCCAGCCGTCATTTGTGGATTTTAGAATGTGTTTTAGGGTTTTAAAAGTGTAAATAAAATAAAAGGAAGTGTGTAAAACCTCGCAAAAATCCATATAATTAACAATGTTTAATTTTATATTAATCTCTATCATTATTTTAATCACCATTTTTTCAGAAAAATTTGAAATTTTCTTATTATATTAAAATGGTCATGATTACAATATTGCAAAATTCACCAAATGACGAAACAAGTTCTCGACACGTTTAAACGAAATATTAAAATTCACTAAACCTACTTAACTCTAATTACAACCAAACGGGCCCTTAATATTTCTAAGCCCAACCCCATTCAAAAAGTACTATTCATCAGCCCAAGCTTAAAGCCCAAAATCCATTTAATGATTTTATGCTTATTCGACTAGAAACTACCCTCCAAAACGCTCCTCGTTCTCTCAAATCTTAAACAAGTCACCTATATATTTTTACACCATCTTGTTCCTCACCTGGTAAACTATTAACTTGTCCAATCTCAGAATCACATGTCGAGTTTTGATATGTTTTTGAAGGGCAAAGTGTTCGACCAAAACAACTAGCTCAACATATATTATAAATCCATATCTTAACCGTTTTGATTCCTGATTGTTTCTTATAGTTCCTAGTAACAATTTCTAACATGATTTCATGTTTAAATGTCAAGTATGATCAGATATAATCAAGTGATACACAATTTCTCAAATCGTGTATGAATATAATGGTTGTCGACATACATATCAATCACAAGTAGTTATATCATTATTTTAAACTCACACATGTATCCTAAAGTCCTAAAATGAATAAGAAACAATTTACCTTTGTTCATTTACTGACCATGCATAGTGTTACTTGTCCCCTTGATAAAACTTGCACCTTTCGTATTGAAATTTATGCCTTAAATACTCAATACACCCTCCCTTGTTTTCTCTCATTCGAATACACCCACAATAGCTCCTTTATACTCTCAAAACTATCACTGATCGACCAGTAGTATATCATTCACAAGTTGGTAGCATTTGTGTTGAATCGGGTTTGTTTCATAAATCGTACTTGGGTTATAAAGCTAACGTGGGATCTTTCTTGTGTTTTATTCCTCACTCTGGATTCTCTACCACCCTAGAGGTGTTGTAAGTCATTTTTACATCTCTTAATCTCGTTTAAACATCCCATGCATCATTTTTGTTTTATCGAATGTATATAGTATTTCATGTTCATATTTACGTACGTATAATCACATAAATACACGAGCGTGACTAGCCTCCATCTTGGAAGGCATAGAGGTCTCATTCCACACTCATTTCACATTCATTTATACGTTACATGCATCTAATAATCACATTTAATTCGCATATGAAATCTGCCAAAATACTTAGAATAATTTCTAAGTCATTTAACTTATATATTAAACGCTCCAGCAGCCTAAGAAACCTACGTTTATATCGTAATCTAACTTAATGAGTACCCAATATTATTACACGGCCTATTAGACCACCTAGAAAACTACCACTTTCGTATATAAAACTTGTACAAATAAGCTAGTCTCGACACCCAAAATTCACCAAAGTGAATCGCTATAAATCTAGTTTGTAAACTAATAATATTAACGGTTTGGGCTATTCAGCCCAATAAGCAGTTTTAAGCTCTTTTAAATAAGTTGGCTTATTGAAACTTTTTGATAAGAAAATAGAACAAGAAAAATGATTATTTTGATGAGCCCAACTCGTCTCACGAAGTCCGGATCTTAAAATGTTATTGGGCCTTAGTTTTGGTTCGTTAAAAGCCCATAAGCTGAAAAATAAGCTCTTGGCCTAATAAGATGTTAAAATAAGCTTTTTATTAATTAAATAAGCTTCGGAAATTTTTATATAAATTTTCTCATAATTTTTGTACATTTGGACTAAAAATGTAACGCGACGACACCTTCAGGGACTAAAACTGCCAAACTGTTAAAACTAAGGACTGGAACAGTAAAAACAGAAACTATATGTTATAAAATGACAACTTATCATTTACCAAGCTCAGAATTGGTTATTGGACAATTTAGAGGACTATAGATGTAAAATTTATATATAAAGGACTAACGGTGTAACGCTAACGCCGTTAGTATAAAAGTGTAAAAACTGGAAAAGGACAAGGACCAACATATTATATTTGACATTCTTATTTTATTTTTTATTTTACGTCACCCCATCACGTCATATATATTTTTATTACATTTTATATTAGTTATTTTTACGTTAATAATATATATATAACGACATTTAACTAATTAGCTTTACGTATTATTATCATCATTGTTAAATAAGGAAAACTTTAGAAATAATAGCATATCTCGTCATACTATTATAAACATAATAATTTCATTCGCATATCATCTTTTCATCTTAACAATTAATCGTTATTCATTTACCAAATAGTATTTGGTTAAATTCTCAGATAAATTTATTTATCAGGTTCTGTATTAAAGACGTTTCCATAATCATTCTCATAATCTCATCCGACTTTACTTTTCATCATTCCCGTATCAAACAAGGTGAGTCATAGCCCCATTCCCAATACTTGTTTTTAACTCTTTGGGGGAGATACATGCTTACATATACTTTGATAATTTTATAAGTATATGAATAAATTACATGATTCAAATCAATTTTCTTATCGATAGTTACCTGATGAAGTTTATGACTTAAGATGTGATAAATGTATATGCTACTGGCGAATTACTTAACTGAAATACTGATACTCAGATGATAACGTTTCCAAATTGATTATTGTGGCATGATACTTGACTATACTATACTATCCTGAATGCTTCCATTATCTCTATATGATATTTCTATGTTCAACAGAAATAATTGCTAGGAAGAGCACAAATACTCTAGTTACATTATTACCTTGATATTGCCTAAGTTACCTTCATCGCCATAAAGTCCCTCAATCATGAGCCATTAATCACTTGTATGTGAGCGCGAATATAGTGAATAGCTTCGAAACCTGTTAAGGATTGACCTCCGATCCCATTAATACTTGACGGAATGCCATTATGCATATGGTTAGTTGTATTAGTCGTGATACACTATATTTGAATAAAAATAGGAATTGGCAAATCACCTATTATAAGAGGGCAAAATTTATTATTGACTTGATAAATCATCTCTTTTGTTAACGTTTTGCGTGTCATGAGGCTTGGAGCAATATCCATAAGGAAATGTATGTTTTCAACATATATTTAGATACAGCTGTATAGGTATTTGACCAGACTTGAATTGAATATCTCATTAAATTAGCATCATGAGTTTCTATCTCGTGTTAGGATCATTGATTCCTTATTTGAATTTGATTGAATATTTATATGAATTATCTGTGATTAAAAATCAACATCACTCAATATTTGTTCTATCATTGTTTGTATGTATGACAATTATTACTAAAGATTCTTGAAATCTATTGAAATAAATGGTTTTCCATAAAACTCTATGAACTCACCAACCTTCGTGTTGACACTTTTAAGCATGTGTATCTCGGGTAATTTAACGAAGCAGGACAAGACACGGAGCGGGCATTTATTACTCTGATAAATTAAAATCGTGTAAAAATCAAATATGTCATTCTTTCAAGCCTTTATATCTTTTAATAAGATTTTAAATCAAATGGTTCATCGTTTATCAAAAATATTATTTGAATGACAAATAACTTTCAAAACGCTTCTTTTAAGGCGTTTTATGAGATTATAACTTCGATCCTCCCCGTAACACCCAAATTACTTTTCCACTGCTACAAACATAAACTTGGGGGTATTACAGATTGGCATCAGAGCTAGAGTTACAGAGAACAAACATTAAACTATAACTACACTTTCAAAATAAACGATTTTACACCATACTATTTTATGCCCTCCGTGTCTGCAGACTGCCGTGCTCAATACCTTATCTGTTGAGATTATCTTACATGTTTAGAAATTACTCTTACACAATAATTATTTCATCTGTACTGTTACATCTTTAACATACAAAATCCTCATAAAATATTATTCTCTGTTACTACAGTAACATGTCTTCAGAAACTCCCGTGAATGTCGAAATTACTCTCCGTAATACTAGAACATCACCTACCTATCAAAATTCTTCGAATACTGAAGATCCTTACGTACAAATATCACAACCCCAGCCTGATATAGAACTCACTCAAAGATCACCTCCATCGTCACCTATTCGTTCACCTTTACGTCAAAAACTCAGGAGAGCTACCGAATCATATGAAGATTTGATTGGTGGCCAGGCAACATTCGAAGTTGGACAAAGTTCAAGCCAAGGGATACCGTGGAAGAATGTTGAGCCAAATTCTCCGTTACCTTATACTTCAGATTCCGCAATACCAGATTTTCCAAATAGTTTATCCACACCTAACTCACCCGACTACAATATAAGCACTCCTGATACAATATGGAATCTTATTTATCGAAAAGCCAACATATTAGATGCTCACACTGAACAGCTAAAAGGGTTACAACCAACTCAATTTGAATGATACGACCGTAACCTTGAAGCACTGTTCAAAAGGTTGGATGCTGAGAGACGAACAATGTGTGAATTAGGAATATAGATTAATGAGATAAAGGACAACACCAACCAGGAACTTAGGAGCTTGGACTCCAGGGTCCATTATCCAAGAAGAGAACACGGTCATACACATGGTAGAGTTGAAGATATTGAAAGAACCCTATGGATGGCCAGAGACGCAGCCAGAAACCAGGGTCAAAAGATTTCTGCATTAGAGACTATGTTGGCAAATCAAATGAACATGTGTCAGGAACGTTTCTCAAACATGGAAGCTGCACAACTTGAACTTGAGAAAGAAGTTAGATATTTACGTCAGAGACGTAACTAATCTTAAGTTTACAAGTATCCTTGTTGTACCCACTAAACCAAATAGTTTTGGTTAGTATTTCATGTAATGTTCAATAAATCTGAAACTTTAGAACTTGTAATCAAATCATAATGTATAATAACCTCCTTTCTGTTATATCTCTATGTTATGAATCGATCTTTCCTTTCATATCAATCATGCATGTAATGAATCCTCATATCTTCATGCAAAAATCTCATCATTTGTTATTTTCTTTGATAAACAAATGATTCTACGCAGATCAATGGAATGTTAATAAAAGATCTTGTATCATTTATCTTGCAAAAACAATCAGTCAAGTTATTAATATTCTGTTTACATCTGTAATGTCATTCAAATCTACCGTAAGATTCCTTTCAATCGTTAGAATTTCTTAAACATACCATACTTAACCCAAAATCTCAAGAATTGTCTAAAAATCAATTTTTGAAAAGGGAATTTAAAGAATGGAGAAAAGATTATTGAATTTCAGCTTTAGTAGACAAGTCGGTTTGTTCCTTAGTAATCCCATATCAAGAGTTGATCATTTATATATGATAAAGCACATACATATCTTGAAATTAGATTATAGTAGGAATTCAATTCAGTCTATCATCAATGAAATAATTAACTTCATTATTTGAATTATTCTGATACTATATGGATTCTAATGTTGAGTTTCATTAATGATTTCAGAAAATGGACAACATGAACAATGCATATTCTTCATCATCATCAAAAATCACCAGTCTCCTGGAGCTATCAAGAAATTGGTAAATGACATAGTGTCAGTGGTACTAGAAGGGACTACCATAGTTTATCCGAGAAGAGAGACGGGTATACTTAGTAAGCACAACCCTGCAAGTTTCATGAAGTATAGGCCACCTCACTTAAAAATTCAAGAAGGAATGATTAACCCTACCATCAACCATAATCAAGGAATTAGGCACGGGGTTATACCTAATGGAAATAACCAAAAGCGAAAACTCCCTAAAATAGGAACCATCAACCCCATCTACTGCAATATCATTAATGCTCAAGACCGCTATCGTAAACATCTAGAAGATCGTATCAACTATCAACGTCAGCTGGAATACAACCAGAAAGCTAATAGAAACTGCCTCGCCACACCTGTTACTGGAAGTGGTTATCGTGGAAGTCAACCCCTGTGTCAAAAATGCAAGAAGCATCACACAGGAATCTGCTTTGTTAAGTGCAGGAAATGTCAGAAAACAGGTCACAAGGCAATTAGTTGTAAGACTCCGGACAGGAATGGACAACCAACAAATGTAGTATGCCACGGATGTGGTGGAAAAGGGCACTATAAGAGCCAATGTCCAAACTACAATATCCATTGGAAGGCCAAGACTTTTATAAGAGAATGAAGGATCTTTAAAGACTTTGATAGTATCAAGGGAATGGCAACTAGATTTAAGCAGATGAATAAATTCCTGTTGCAAACAAATAAACTCTAGTTTAAGAATTTCCTAAGTTGTATCTCTTTCCTGTATTTTACTTTAAGTTACGATGGATGTAACCTAAGTATAACAACTATCTTTCTACCGTATCGAAAAATCTACCTTGTAATATTTCCATAATAATGATAATCTACGTTAATTTCAATTTCTGTCCCATTTATCAAATAACAATATACTATAATTACTCCAGAAATTTCTGATTCATAGTATGAACCCTAAAATTTTCTACTTTATTCTTAAAAGAAAATTACGTATTATATTATAAAAATGACACGTTGAACACCATCTAAAACAATTTATAGGAACATATGATTGAGCCAAACATCACATCATTTGGTCCTCAATTATACGTAGTCTGATCAACTATGTCTAATTTAGGAAGAATTATGTTATGAAAGGAACAATTATATTTTCAAATTTTTAAATAACAATCTTCATTCAAAAGCAAAATATAGAACTAAAATGAATTGATCATAAATAATACATTGAACAAACCACAATAAATACCTATCTTATCTCATCACCATTATGATAAGAAACCAACAAAAGTACAAGTAAGAGAACCCTAATAATTCACAAAGACTGATAGAAAACTCCAATAGCGAAAATTTTATTAAAATCCGTAAAAATTAATACATAAACAAATAATTAGCATCGGAAGTGCTACCGTTACAATGATTATAATATAAATCATGGAATCTTCAATAGGTTGATCCACTATGGCAACAAAGACTCCCACCAACAAAACAATAGCAAGAGCCACCACAGGATGAATCACCCTAATTATGCTGAAAGATAAATATAAACAAACCATTAAAAAACAATAATGAGACAAATTCCTAAGCATAAAAACAAAACGAGTTTTATTCCTTATTCGTTAAAAGTACATAGAAACACGACAAAGGCTTAATTTAAAACAACCCTAGCTCAAGATTATTACCCCCATATATTGTCTACGGTAATAGCAAGAATAGTGAGGGGTACGACAAACATCAAGATCACGACCAAGAATCCAAAGTCTTCATCTGGAACATACGCTAAGTAGATAGCGGCAAGGAAGATATACACAATCACTAACATAGTGATGAGGTGCGGCATTTTGAGATGGAAAATGAGAGGAAAATGGTTGATGGAAGAAATGGAAATTTGGAAAGGGTATTTATAGGCTAGAATATAGCCGTTGGGTAATATTCCCGACCATTGGACACTATGAACTAGCCGTTATTTTACTATTCATGATCACTATTCTCAATATTCACAGCCCTTAAATACATCAGTTATTCTTTACTCAAGTAATCACGTTAAACTTGAATTTCGGGACGAAATTCAAAATGACATGTGGGTACTGTAAAACCTCGCAAAAATCCATATAATTAACAACGTTTAATTTTATATTAATCTCTGTCATTATTTTAATCACCATTTTCAAAGAAAATTTTGAAATTTTCTTATTATATTAAATGGTCATGATTACAATATTGCAAAATTCACCAAATGACAAAACAAGTTCTCGACACGTTTAAACGAAATATTAATATTCACTAAACCTACTTAACACTAATTACAACCAAACGGGCCCTTAATATTTCTAAGCCCAACACTATTCAAAAAGTACTATTCATCAGCCCAAGCTTAAAGCCCAAAATTCATTTTATGATTTTATGCTTATTCAACTAGAAACCACCCTCAAAACGCTATGCGTTCTCTCAAATCTTAAACACGACACCTATATATTTTTGCACCATCTCGTTCCTCACCTGGTAAACTATTAACTTGTCCAATCTCAGAATCACATGTCGAGTTTTGATATGTTTTTGAAGGGCAAAGTGTTCGACCAAAAAAACTAGCTCAAAATATATTATAAATCCATATCTTAACCGTTTTGATTCCCGATTGTTTCTAATAGTTCCTAGTAACAATTTCTAACATGATTTCATGTTTAAATGACAAGTATGATCAGATATAATCAAGTGATACACAATTTCTCAAATCGTGTATGAATATAATGGTTGTCGACATACATATCAATCACAAGTACTTATATCATTATTTTAAACTCACACATGTATCCTAAAGTCCTAAAATGAATAAGAAACAATTTACCTTCGTTCATTTACTGACCATGCATAGTGTTACTTGTCCCCTTGATAAAACTTGCACCTTTCGTATTGAAATTCATGCCTTAAATACTCAATACACCCTCCCTTGTTTTCTCTCATTCGAATACACCCACAAGAGCTCCTTTATACTCTCCAAACTATCACTGATCGACCAGTAGTATATCATTCACAAGTTGGTAGCATTTATGTTGAATCGGGTTTGTTTCATAAATCGTACTTGGGTTATAAAGCTAACGTGGGATCTTTCTTGTGTTTTATTCCTCACTCTGGATTCTCTACCACCCTATAGGTGTTGTAAGTCATTTTTACATCTCTTAATCTCATTTAAACATCCCATGCATCATTTTTGTTTTATCGAACGTATATAGTATTTCATGTTCATATTTACGTACGTATAATCACATAAATACACGAGCGTGACTAGCCTCCATCTTGGAAGGCATAGAGGTCTCGTTCCACACTCATTTCACATTCATTTATACGTTACATGCATCTAATAATCACATTTAATTCGCAAATGAAATCTGCCAAAATACTTGGAATAATTTCTAAGTCATTTAACTTATATATTAAATGCTCTAGCAGCCTAAGAAACCCACGTTTATATCGTAATCTAACTTAACGAGTACCCAATATTATTACACGACCTATTAGACCACCTAGAAAACTACCACTTTCGTATATAAAACTTGTACAAATAAGCTAGTCTCGACACCCAAAATTCACCAAAGTGAATCGCTATAAATCTAGTTTGTAAACTAATAATATTAACGGTTTGGGCTATTAAGCCCAATAAGCAGTTTTAAGCTCTTTTAAATAAGCTGGTTTGTTGAAACTTTTTGATATGAAAATAGAACAAGAAAAATGATTATTTTGATGAGCCCAACTCGTCTCACGAAGTCCGGATCTTAAAATGTTATTGGGCCTTAGTTTTGGTTCGTTAAAAGCCCATAAGTTGAAAAATAAGCTCTTGGCCTAATAAGCTGTTAAAATAAGATTTTTATTAATTAAATAAGCTTCGGAAATTTTTATATAAATTTTCTCATAATTTTTGTACATTTGGACTAAAAATGTAACGCGAAGACACCTTCAGGGACTAAAACTGCCAAGCTATTAAAACTAAGGACTGGAACAATAAAAACAGAAACTATAGGTTATAAAATGACAACTTATCATTTACCAAGCTCAGAATTAGTTATTGGACAATTTAGAGGACTATAGATGTAAATTTTAGAGTAAATTACACGGATGGTCCCTGTGGTTTGTCAAAAATTTCATGCATAGTCCCTCAAAGTTTAAAGTTGCATGTATCGTCCCTCTGACTGCAAAAGAATAACATCTATGGTCCCTCAGACTAACTGTCGTCAGTTTTTCCGTTAGTCCATTTGCACCGTTAGTCCTTTAACCACCGTTTGCAATAAACATTTGCATTGTTAGTCCTTTTTTGTTAAATATCGTTTGCACCGTTAGTCCTTTTATACGTTTTCGCCCACCACCTCCACCCACCACCGCCACCACCACCACCACCACCACCACCCACCACCACCACCCACCACCGCCACCACCACCACCCACCGCCACCTACCAACACCTCCACCCACCACTGCTACCACCACCCACCACCACCACCACCACCCACCAATGCCACCACCTCCACCACCAACGCCACCACCCACCACCACCACCGCCTCCACCCACCACCACCCACCACCGCCACCACCACCTATCGCCACCACCCACCACCGCCACCACCACCACCACAAAAAAAAATTTTGAAAATTTTTTTTCAAAATATTTTTTCTAAAAAATTAAAAAAAAAATCAAAAAAATTTTATAAAAAAACCAAAAAAAATTTTTTTTGATTTTATTTTCAATTTAAAAAAAAAAATATTTTTTTTCGATTTTTTTTTTAAAAAAATTCTAAAAATTTTTTGTTCGAAATTTCTAAAAAAATTCAAATTTCAAAAAAAAATATTTTTTTGTTCGAATTTTTTTTTTCAATTTTTTCAAAATTTTTTTTCAATTTTTTCAAAATTTTTTTCCTAAAAAATAAAAAAAAAAATTAGAAAAAAAAATAAAAAAAAAATATTTTTGATTTTATTTTGAGTAAATATTGTAAAAAATATTTTTGATTTTATTTTCAAATTTTTTTTTTCAAAAAAATAAAAAAATATTTTTTGAAATTTGATATTTTTTTTAGAAATTTCAAACAAAATTTTTTTTTTCTAATTTTTTTTTTTTATTTTTTAGAAAAAAAAATTTTTGAAAAAATTGGAAAAAAATTTTGAAAAAATTGAAAAAAAAAATTCAAACAAAAAAATATTTTTTTTTTGAAATTTGATTTTTTTTTTAGAAATTTCGAACAAAAAAAATTTTTAGAATTTTTTTTTAAAAAAAATTCGAAAAAAAATATTTTTTTTTGAAAAAATTGAAAATAAAATCAAAAATTTTTTTTTTGATTTTTTTATAAAATTTTTTTGATTTTTTTTCTATTTTTTTTTTTAATTTTTTAGAAAAAAAATTTTGAAAAAAATTTTTCAAAATTTTTTTTTTGGTGGTGGTGGTGGCGGTGGTGGGTGGTGGCGGTAGGTGGTGGTGGCGGTGGTGGGTGGAGGCGGTGGTGGTGGCGTTGGTGGTGGAGGTGGTAGCATTGGTGGGTGGTGGTGGTGGCGGTGGGTGGTGGTAGCAGTGGTGGGTGGAGGTGTTGGTAGGTGGCGGTGGGTGGTGGTGGTGGCGGTGGTGGGTGGTGGTGGTGGGTATAGTTATTTTCATTACATTTTATATTAGTTATTTTTACGTTTTTATATCTTTTAATAAGATTTTAAATCAAATGGTTCATCTTTTATCAAAAATATTATTTGAATGACAAATAACTTTCAAAACGCTTCTTTTAAGCCGTTTTACATTTTCATATACATTTTCATTACATTTTATATTAGTTATTTTTACGTTAATAATATATATAACGACATTTAACTAATTATCTTTACGTATTATTATCATCATTGTTAAATAAGGAAAACTTTAGAAATAATAGCATATCTCGTCATACTATAATAAACATAATAATTTCATTCGCATTTCATCTTTTCATCTTAACGATTAATCGTTATTCATTTACCAAATAGTATTTGGTTAAATTTTCAGATAAATTTATTTATCAGGTTCTGTATTAAAGACGTTTCCATAATCATTCTCATAATCTCATCCGACTTTACTTTTCATCATTCCCGTATCAATCAAGGTGAGTCATAGCCCCATTTCCAATACTTGTTTTTAACTCTTTGGGAGAGATATATGCTTACATATACTTTGATAATTTTATAAGTATATGAATAAATTACATGATTCAAATCAATTTCCTTATTAATAGTTACTTGATGAAGTTTATGACTTAAGATGTGATAAATGTATATGTTACTGGCGAATTACTTAACTGAAATACTGATACTCAGATGATAATGTTCCCAAATTGATTATTGTGGCATGATACTTGACTATACTATACTATCCTGAATGATTCCATTATCTCTATATGATATTTCTATGTTCAACAGAAATAATTGCCAGGAAGAGCACAAATACTCTAGTTACATTATTACTTTGATATTGCCTAAGTTACCTTCATCGCCATAAAGTCCCTCAATCATGAGCCATTAATCACTTGTATGTGAGCGCGAATATAGTGAACAGCTTCGAAACCTTTTAAGGATTGACCTCCGATCCCACTAATACTTGACGGAATGCCATTATGCATATGGTTAGTCGTATTAGTCGTGATACATTATATTTGTATAAAAATAGGAATTGGCAAATAACCTATTATAAGAGGGCAAAATTTGTCATTGACTTGATAAATCACCTATTTTGTTAACGTTTTGCGTGTCATGAGGCTTGGAGCAATATCCATAAGGAAATGTATATTTTCGACATATATTTAGATACAGATGTATAGGTATTTGACCAGACTTGAATTGAATATCTCATTAAATTAGTATCATGAGTTTCCATCTCGTGTTAGGATTATTGGTTCCTTATTTGAATTTGATTGAATATTTATATGAATTATCTGTGATTAAAAATCAACATCACTCAATACTTGTTCTATAATTGTTTGTATTTATGACAATTATTACTAAAGATTCTTAAAATCTATTGAAATAAATGGTTTTCCATAAAACTTTATGAATTCACCAACCTTCGTGTTGACACTTTTAAGCGTGTGTATCTCAGGTAATTTACCGGATCAGGACAAGACACGGAGCGGGCATTTATTACTCTGATAAATTAAAATGGTGTAAAAATCAGATATGTCATTCTTTCAAGCCTTTATATCTTTTAATAAGATTTTAAATCAAATGGTTCATCTTTTATCAAAAATATTATTTGAATGACAAATAACTTTCAAAACGCTTCTTTTAAGCCGTTTTATGAGATTATAACTTCGATCCCCCCCATAACACCCAAATTACTTTTCCGCTGCTACAAACATAAATTTGGGGGTGTTACAAAGTGTAAATCGGTTTGTAATAAAGGGAGATCACAAATTTCAGCCAAATTGATTGTGATTGAGTCAATTATCTGATTTGATATATTTCCATAATTATCTTGATGCTTATATTTTATTTTAACAATTTTAAATACAAAATATATATAAATAAAAAGTGTAAATCGGCTAAATAAATAATTAGGTGAGATTTTACATTTTCTTAAGGTACTTTAAAGTATTAAAAAGTTCATGAAAAATATTACACTTCATATGTTGCTAATTACAAATGTTTAGGATTGAATTTGTATTTGTTTAAGTGTTTGATTAAAATTTTGAAGTAATAGGGGCAATTTGGTAATTTTGCATGTTTTGAAATTTAGGGTTTTACAACTCTTCCCCTCCAAAAGAAAATTTCATCCTCGAAATTTGAAAGTAATGAAACGGAACCACAACGGACAGCGAACGAAAACGTAACGACCAGTTTCTCATGACTCGATTTTCTTGATCAAAAGTAGCTTTGGTTTCCTCAGAAAATACATATACTGAATCTGAATCAAATGAATAAGATACTAAACGTTACAGATGATAATTGGATTTCTCGGAAGAGGTACAGAGACTACGTAGGATTTGACGAATATATCGTCCGTAGGATTTAATTAGATAAATCAGATGAGAACGTATCGAATCGCAGAAGATATGGGGAGGTTAAACATGATTAAATCTTCGGATTCCCAAAGAGTATCGTCTTCATCATAACCTTTCTAAGGTATTTTCATGAACAAGCAGATCTTGTTTTCTCATAACCCAAAATGTCATATCTTACTCATAGCAGATTGTCATGAAACAGATTCATCAAATGTGAGACGTACATATAACAAAACATAGGTGTATTCCTTCATAGTAACAGATCAAATCCATATAGACAGAAAACAGATTGTTTGATAACGTCAAACGGTAGAAAGCTCTACATCAAAGCCTAAGATTCTTATCAGAAGCACAGAGGTTAACAATGCATGTCGAGAATTCAAACGTATCAAGTCGTATATCGGTGAAGGCAGATTAAATGCATAGGTAGAATGAACCTACAGTCTCACTAAACGCAGATAATCTCAATTAAATATAAGAGATTCTTCTAAGGCACTCCTCGAAATATCCTATGATGATAATAAGTGCACGTTATATGATGTAAGTATTATTACGTTGCCAGACGTTATAATACTAGCATCATACAAATATGCCCTCATGATGATCATACTTTACCTCAAGTCGTGAACTAACATCTTATCTTAACCACCTAACAGTCCTTCTACCTCCTAGGGTAGGTCCGAATCAAAATGTTATTGACGTAACAAAATCAGAGAAATATGATGTGCAAATAACGTAACGGAATCCAGTATCAGAGATTCTTCTAAACGTGTGTAGAATGAACACAAAACAGAATTGCTAACAGTGAAATTAAATCATTCAAAGGATCTTGTCATCAGTAACGGAGACTCATCCTTTACAGAATCAACTCATCGTAAATGTTTACTTCAAAATCCGTTCATTCAAATACATGAACTCAAATCTCTCCCGAGTCTGAGTAGTGTGTCTACACTTGTCCATCTGATCATACGGTGAAAAGGAATTATAAACTTGAGTCTGGTCCCTCAAGCCTTTGGTACCTTTTCTTGAAATCTTTGTGTAGTAACGTGAGTCTCTGACACGATCAATGTGCCTCCTTCCATCTGCAAGTCCGCTTCTGCTATCCATTCATTTTAGTACAACTAAAATGAATAGAGAAGCAGAATTGCGTGTCTTCAACAGGTCTTCTAGGACAGCTCCAGGTTTTAAGGTAAACATCACCGTTGTCGACTCCAAGTTATGTGTTGAATGGTTCGTCTTCTACGTTCTGGTTGTCTTGATGCCCGAAATGTAATCTCCACGTGCTGCATGACGTATAATCGAGTACCATCTCAGTTTCTCTCTTCTTCTTATATGCTTCTTCCACGGCAACACCTGTCGCGAACATCTTCTACTACTCTTCTACAAAGTTTCTAACTCCGATAACGGTCTTCAACATTGGTCCTTTAAATCTAAAATAATGCAATCAGATGTGGAGTTTCAAAGGTAGACCAAATCAATCATTAGTATGCGGAAATGGATAATGATTTCGGATAGTGATACGGGTAAGTTTATAATAGCCAATATATTGTCGCATACTCTTTTGTTCTTCTTCAACAACCAACTAGAGTGAGCAATATCATATTCTGTTGGCTCCTTTAATTTATCAACTTCTACAGCACCATGTCTTCTTCAATTGAGATCAGTTCAATGATAAGTTGATAACTCTACTTCCAAATGGAAGGGAATCACCAAGAGGTCCTTCAAAAGACACCGGAAAAATTTTGTACAACAAAATACTTCCAATGCCAGAACTTCTCGAGGATGGGCACTAATAGGTATCAGGAGAAAACTCGACAATTAAATGGGATCAGATTCTTGTGCTTCCATAGCAGCATTAATCTTAGCATATTCAAGCGTGCTTCCATAGCAGCATTAATCTTAGCATATTCAAGCGGTAGAGAGCCATTGCAACAAAATTGGGGTGAAGTAGATTGCCTAAGGTCATAAATCAGATATGGTAGTCCATGGTAGCTTTATGAAGAGCCAGCCAAACCATAACCAAAAGACCTCAATATTAATCATATCAAAAGTAAACGGATTCGTAGGACGAATACGGTCGTCAAAACATGCGGATAGTTCATACATCAAAGTCAAGTACATGGTTCGTCAAAGTGTTGAGATAGATAAGCAGATAGTTCAAGGTGTGGGAATCTTGTTTGGCTTCTTAGCACAAGGGATAGATAGAGTATGTATCATAGGGAATACGAACATCGTATGGTTGTCAAAAGTAAGATAATATGGGGTATCAGTCGTCAGCATCATCATGCTTAGTTAACAAATCCATACTAAGATAATATTAGCATCTATCCTTCCAAAGGAATTTATTGGCAGGTAAGGCTCATCATTCGTAGGGAGGGAATCAAATCTTCCTATATCCGTGGTTAACAATCACCAGAGTTCTTGGAGGAGTATCAATGAATTATGCAGAGTCAAAGTATCAGATGATACATTTTATATCCAGCATAGTAATGAATTCACAAAATGTGTCAAACACATTATGGTCGAATGACCTTCGGGATGGTCGGAAAGGTATCAAATTGCTTATCAAATAACCAGAAATGGGGATCAAAATCAGAGAGAAAAACATTAATGGTGTAAGGTATCCATGTAGTTCTCGAGGTATTCCAAACTTGCTTGATTTCTACACTTAGGTTGAGCATAACCTTCTCACTTCTGAAACAAATGTTTTATAAGGCATATCTAAAGGCAGAGGCACGAATCAAAGTGATGCGGAAACAATTATACTTAAATAGATGTCTTAGTCTACCCATTCCTCACTGGTAATAACTTAGGTTCCTATGGGGAGGTCTTAAAGTGAATTCTCAAAGGTTGTCTTATAAGCGCCTATAGTGGAAACTTAATGGTCCAAACTTCACAGGTCAAGGTTTAATGTACTACAAATCGCTGCCTGGGCTCTGATACTATAATTGTAACACCTCAACCCGATAAGGGTAGAAGTACTACATTATGGTGACATATCAAAGCAAACACATGCATACAACATAAGTATTACAAATGAATCTCAAAGGTTACAAGGAGAAAATCTGAAATACAATGTTACAAAGGAACAACCAAAAAAAATACTAAGTCTGACAATGTAAACACTTCTAATCATCTCTAATCCAGAATATAGCTATCAAGGTGAAGTCCACTAAGCTCTTACGCACTCTTCACTCATATCCCAGCTTCCCTCTAAAACCTGCCGCGGTGAAAAGAAATGCGGCTGAGCTTAAAAAGCCCAGTGAACAGATATATATAACCGAAACAAATGATAAGAAACAAAGAATATAGTATGGTATGTTAGGATAGTATCATATGGTATAAACAAAGTGAAAGGATAAAGTGTAAGGTATAGGACAGTAATCCTCCACGAGCCCAGAATAGATTGTATCATATCATAACATAAGTAACCATATATCTTCATAATCATATAGAGGGGAGACCTCTCAGATAATCAGACAAATGAGGGGTGTCCTCAATAGGTGGAGTAGCTAGCTCCCAGATATGTGAAAGGAGTGTATTGCATACAAGCTCCAGGCACCAGATACAGATACAGATAATCATATAATAGTTAAATCCACTAAATAGATCAGATCTAGGATGCATCCATACACCCCTGCAGACAAATCATAATAATAGCGGCCATAACAGATAACAAATAAGGGACGGTGTGGAACATCACTCAACCACACTAGAGTCATACCATTGGTGCATCAATGACACGGGTATGTTACCTTCATGGCTAGGAACTGGGAATCAGATAACATATAATATTTCATAGTGTCATATCAAAAGATTCATATCATATAGTTCATATCAGATGTTTCAGAATTCATAGCAAAGTTTCATAATAGGTTCATATCAAGAGATCATAGCAAAGGTTCAGAAATAAAGAGGGATCATAGCAAGGGCATCATATCAGAAATTAAACAAATCGGAAGATATGGAAGAGATCATGAGAAACCTTATAAGAAAGGTCAGAATATCTGTACCTTAGACCGCAAGAGCAAACAGAACAAAATACATAAGGGTCGGGAGCAAACTCCTTATTCAACGAATCTACACGAATATATGATTGTCTTATTGTTAATAACTTGTTTTAAATCAAATTACTCATTTTAGTCAGCTTTCCGTTTTTGGTAACTTTCCTTTAATAGAAAATAGTAACTTTCCAACAATAGTAAGTTTCCTCCTTTAGGAGATTAACCATTTTAAGTAACTTTTTATTTTTTGCAGATTTCCCAAATTAGTAACTTTCCGTATTTAGAAAGTTTGCAAAAATAACAGGTTTCCATATTTTAGGGTTTAATATGCAATTAACCAAAGTTAAAGGTCTAAAGTATAAATATTACAATTCTCCATATTTTATACCATTTAATCCATGAGTTAATAATATTTACCATTCAATACCTCAAGTTTACAAATATTACAATTTAAACCCTTAATTTACATTAATTACAAATAAGTCCTTATAAATATTTAAATTACATATAGAACCATATTAAGTTCCAATTAACACATTTTACCCTTGATTATCATAAGTTCACATTTAATCCCTTAATATCATATTTATACAAAACAGCCCTTTACTTTCCGTAATTTACAAAACAAACCCTAACTTTAAATAAAATGCAAATCATATCATTAATTATTTTAATTTACTAAATGATCCCTTTAAATTACCAAATTTACACATTACACCCTTAAATACATTTTAAGTAAAGAAATACCCTCATGTTTCTAGAATTAAATATTTTCACCCTTTACTTTAATTATTTACAATTCGGACATAAAATATATATCAAATATTTATTTAAACCATATTAATCCTTTTATATAAAAAATTACACTTAACCCCCTGAATTTATATTTTATAAGAAAATCCCAGGTCTTATAACAATGTACAAAAATAACCATTGAGTTTAATAAATTACAAAACACCCCTTGAAGTTATAAAAATCCATATGGTTAACCATTTTAAAATCCAATAAACCTTAAATGAATTTTCCCAATCACAAGGTAATCATCACATAATCATAACTAGTATTAAAACACATTTTAATTCATATAAACCCTAACCCTAACCCCGATCATATTTATTTTCTTTTAAAACCTTTTAATTAAAACCCGATTAACAAATAAATTACAAAACAGAAAAGTAGGCTTCAAAAATTATAGGACCAATTTTATTTACGTAATATAACATTTTAAGGGGCTGTATAAATTAACTTGAACCATAAAAAAATTTCGTAGCAGCCGGTTTAGGATTAAAGTCAATTTTAGGGTTTTATATTACCAAAACTACGTACGATCGATATAGCTTGCATTAACCGAATTCAACATTTTATACATGTTATATATGATATTTAGGATGATACAAAATTACCAGAAATAATCTAGAACATGTGGATAAGCTGAATCGAATTTCTCTTTCTTGGCTAGCATAAAATCAAACCATAAATGTTGCCAACCCACATGTTCGACCCAACAGCCTCAAGATTGTTTTTCCCGACTTCTTAGGACCCTAAATCGACTAGGAAAAATATCTGAGAAGCCTCAAAAATTCCCAGCCGTTGTTTGTGGATTTTAGAATGTGTTTTAGGGTTTTAAAAGTGTAAATAAAATTAAAGGAAGTGTAAACCGATTTGTATTAAAGGGAGATCACAAATTTCGGCCAAATTGATTGTGATTGAGTCAATTATCTGATTTGGTATATTTCCATAATTATCTTGATGCATATCTTTTATTTTAACAATTTTTAATACAAAATATATATAAATAAAAAGTGTAAATCGGCTAAATAAATAATTAGGGGAGATTTTACATTTTCTGATGGTACTTTAAAATACTAAAAATTTCATGAAAAATATTACACTTCATATGTTGCTAATTACAAATGTTTAGGATTTAATTTGTATTTGTTTAAGTGTTTGATTAAAATTTTGAAGTAATGGGGGCAATTTGGTAATTTTGCATGTTTTGAAACTTAGGGTTTTACAGCAACTTTTCATATGACCGCAAGAAGGGAATGTTTCCATCAATATAAACCTATCTCTGGAGGCAGATCTGTGTACAGTTGCAATGATAAAAAACTAAAGATCATTGGAATTGAAAGTATCATGGTGATGGTGCATGATGGTACAGTTCGTACTATTCGGGATGTGCGACACGTAGAGGACCTGAAAAAGAATCTTTTGTCTCTAGGAAAATTGGATGATCTTGGTTGTAATGTTGAAATACAAAACAAGATATTGAAAGTTATAAAAGGCGCGCTTTTACTTATGAAAGGTGAAAAGGTGGCTGCGAACTTATACCAATAGAAGGGAGAGATAGTAGAGGAGGCGGAAGCATCTGTTGCTTCACATAGTCCAAGTCATAGAGTTGCAATAACATGGCATCAGAAACTTGGACATATGTCAGAACAAGGAATGAAGATTCTTGTTGAAAGGAAGTTAATTCCTGGCCTCACAAAGGTTTCTTTACCTTTCTGTGAGCATTGTGTTATCAGCAAGCAGCATCGCCTAAAATTCAAGACATCAAATTCTAGAAGTGTCTCTGTTCTAGAATTGGTTCACTCTGATGTATGGCAGGCACCGGTTCTATCCCTAGGAGGAGCAAAGTATTTTTTATCCTTCATTGATGACTATTCCAGGAGATGTTGGGTGTACCCAATCAAGAAGAAGTCTGATGTGTTTAAAGTTTTCAAAGTTTACAAAGCGCGGTTTGAACTTGATTCTTGAAAGAAGATCAAGTGTTTGAGGATAGATAATGGAGGTGAATACATTGGTGATGAATTTAATACCTTTTGCAGGCAAGAAGGAATCAAAAGGCAGTTTACTACAACATACACTCCTCAACAAAACGGAGTGGCAGAGCGGATGAACATAATCTTGTTAGAAAGAGCAAGAGCAATGTTGGCAGCTGCAAGTTTGGAAAAATTATTCTGGGCAGAAGTAGTCAATAGCTCCTGTTATGTGATAAATGGGTCACATTCAACTACAGTTGAGTTGAAGACACCGATGGAGATCTGGATGGGAAAGCCGGTCAACTATTCAGACCTTCATATATTTGGAAGTCCTGTGTACGTGATATAAAATTCTCAAGAAACTACAAAGCTGGATCTGAAATCCAGAAAATGTTTGTTCTTGGGGTACGCTGACGGAGTAAAGGGGTATCGCTTGTGGAACCCCACTGCCCACAAAGTAGTCGTCAACAGAGATGTTGTCTTTATGGAAGACAAAAGTCAAGAGATTGAAGAAGGTGATTGCACTACAAGAGAAACTACATCAATACAGATGGAAAGGCAATTTCAGTCGAGTGATTCTTCTTCTGAAGTTGTGCCACAACACGAGGTAAATGAAACAACTGAGTCTCAAGCTCCAATGACTCGTACTCTTAATCGTGAAAGAAAATGTCCGGTGTGGCACTCAAACTATTTTATGGAGGGCAACGTTGCATACTGTCTTCTCACAGAGGAAGGAGAGCCATCAAATTTTCAAGAAACAGTGAATAATTCTGATGCTTCATTCTGGATGGAAGCAATGCAAGAAGAAATTGAAGCTCTTCATAAGAATAAAACGTGGGAACTAATGCCACTACCAGCAGGTAGAAAACCCATTGGAAACAAATAGGCGTACAAGATCAAAAGGAACGGTGATGACCAGGTGGAGAGGTATCGTGCAAGATTTGTAGTCAAAGGATATACTCAGAAAGAGGGAGTCGACTTCAACGAAATATTTTCCCCTATGGTTTGAATGACAACTGTTCAAGTGATTCTAGTAATGTGTGCTACGTATGATTTACATCTAGAGCAGTTAGATGTGAAAACTGCATTTCTTCATGGAAATCTTGAGGAAGAAATTTACATGCTCCAACCAGAAGGTTTTAAACAAAAAGGAAAAGAGAACTTGGTTTGCAGGTTAAACAAATCTCTGTATGGTTTAAAGCACACACCACGTTGTTGGTACAAGAGATTTGATTCTTTCATCATTGGCCTTGGATATAACAGACTACACGCACACCCTTGTGCATATTACAAGAGGTTTGAAGACAATGATTTTGTCTTCTTGCTGTTATATGTTGACGACATGTTGGTTGCAGGCCCCAACAAAGATCATATCAGTAAACTGAAGGCACAGATTGCTAGGGAATTTGAGATAAAAGACCTTGGACCTGCAAACAAGATTCTAGGGATGCAAATTCATGGAGATAGAGTTAGTAGGAAAATTTGGCTTTCATAGAAAAGTTATGTGAAGAAAATCTTGCAAAGGTTTAGTATGCAAGATTGTAAGCCAATATCAACCCCGTTTCCTACTATGTCAAGTTATCCTCCAAGATGAGTCCTAGCAGTGAAGAAGAGATGATGGAAATGTCTCGAGTACCATATGCATCAGCAGCAGGAAGTTTAATGGTCGTTATGATTTGTACAAGACAAGACATTGCACATGTAGTGGGAGTAGTGAGTCGGTACATGGCGAAACCAGGTAGAGAGCATTGGGAAGCTGTGAAGAGGATCTTTAGATATCTTAAAGGAACCTTGGATGTTGCATTATTTTATGGGGAAGCGGGTTTAATTGTCAGGGGATATGTTGATTCTGATTATGCAGGTGATCTTGACGGAAGTAAATCAACCACTGGGTATGTGTTTACACTTTCTAGCGGAACAATAAGCTGGGTTTCAAAGCTGCAGTCAGTTGTCGCTATGTCAACTACAGAAGCAGAATATGTTGCAGCTGCTCAAGCCAGCAAAGAAGCAGTATGGTTGAAGATGTTGTTAGAAGAGCTCGGGCACAAACAAGAAAAAATTACTCTATTTTGTAACAAACAAAGTGCCTTGTATCTTGCAAGGAATCCAGCATTTCATTCAAAAACAAAGCATATACGAGTTCAGTATCACTTTGTTCGTGAGAAAGTGGAAGAAGGAACCGTGGATATGCAGAAAATTCATACTGATGATAACGTGGCAGATTATCTGACGAAAGCAATCAACTGTGACAAGTTTATATGGTGCCGATCCTCATGCGGCCTAGCGGAATCGTAAACAACATGAAAATGGCATGGAGGGATGTCGTGTGAAGATAGAGCGAGCCTCGATCTAATCTTCAAGTGGGAGATTGTTAAAGATAGAGTGTATGTAGGATAAGAGAATCTTGCAAGTGGCTACAACTTGCATATCAACTTGGTTTATGCTTTGATCATGCATGATATAAATGGGCAAGTAACATGCCTATAAAAGGCAATGAAGGCAGCTTCATTTTGCATCACATTTCCAAAGCAACAATAACACATTGTGTTCTTTGGATCTCATTCTTTCTCCTAGTATTTGTGTTAATTAGAGAGTTTGGAATATCTCCTAATACAAGAGATATAAATGTGTTTATCCTTGTAATTAGAGAGAATGTGTAACTCCTAGTTTTCAACATAGTGAAACGTATTTTTTCTTGCCCGTGGATTTTTACCCTATTGGAGTTTTCCACGTTAAATCCGTGTGTCATCTTTTATTACATTTCATATTTTAGTTATGGGTTTACTAAAATTCGGTGTCGCTTTTCTCAACAATCAAGACCCCCTACATTAAGGATTATGTTGAAACTTAATTTAACAAATTAACTACAAGTGATTTAGTATGTTAATTAAAAACTTCTAGTTTTGTAGTTTTGTACATCTTATTTATGCATGTTCATTTAACGTCTTGGTGAACGAGCATGAATAAACACGAGCAAACTCTTTTCCTTAAAGAACGTGTATGAACAAGAAAATTTGTCTGTTCAAATGTTCGCGTCCATTCATTTGTCTGATTAGACAAACAAACATGAACGAAGTCCTATGCGTGTTCGTTTACAGCCATACACGTTACCATCTTTGATATGTGTTAATGATCAATGTTAAAAGAAAAAAAAAAAAAAAAAAAAAAAAAAAACGGTCATTTTTGGTATGTTTGGCAAACTTAGTTGTAAACTAGTAACTGGAAGCTGATAGCTGGTAGTTGTAAGTTGATAACTGATAACTCATTGTGAGCAATAAACAGTAGATTTTTGTTTCACAAAAATGTTTGGTAAAGTAGCTACATCTTTAATTATGAAGTGTAAATCGACATAAGTTGACATACGCGTAATTTTATCATAATAACTGGGATGGTTTAATCAGGGACGAAATCAGGATACAAAACGGTCAGGTGCACTTAGAATAAACAAAACAATACTACAAACACAAGTTTTAGGGACCGGGTGCATCTAAGAAAAATCGAGGTTTTTTTTAACAAAATTAACACTACGCAACAAAAATTCATGGGTGTCCTGGAACCCCCGGGACACCCCCAGGTTCCGGTCACTGGATTTAATATGGTATTGAAATTCACGATAATCCAAAATGAAGTGACAACAACATTTCTTATAAGTGAAATCGATATTTGTTTCTTGCACATGAGTCAATTATAGCACATGAATAAAGACTTTTGATGTATTTAAAGAATAATGGGCATAAAAGAATAATTGATGGAACAGTCAAGTCATTTTGATCAAACTAGAAGGTATTTAAATGAATAACATCACGCCATATGTAATTTTTAACTAATTGCTAGAAGGTATTTTGCTAATTGAATGTCATAAGAGCTCTTGAAAATCTTGAACGCTACATTGAGTAACTTTGTGTTTTGAAGCTTTTTTATGAAATAAAAGCTTAAAGTTATAACATCCAAATAAAGCTTCTTTTTTAATTGAAACCTTATTTTTTAAACAAAAAACTTATAGCTCCAAAAATTCTTCAAAAGTCTCTACCAAACAAGCCCAATTCAAAAAATCACTTGCTATACAAAAATTTCAACCTGATAAATCATAGTTTTATAGACAATCTTAAGTTCGTAAACACATATTTTACCACGGTGATAGCACATGATCATGGACACTTAGTTACTCTCACCAAAATATGTGAAACATCATATATCTGGTTACACGTTAGAGTCGTTAGAGTCTTGAATTTACTTCAGGGCTACCTTTACGTAACACAATTTTGTTTCAAACCCATCTCAAAAAATGTGTTATTTTTTTGTAGAGCTAAAAGTACTTAATTAGTTCTTGCCAAGGAATCAAGGACCCCATATAATAGCTAAAATCATTATGTTCATTAATATTCTCATTGAACCACACAAGTATACATAGTCGTAAACATTACCTTACTTCTTGTTAATTAGCAAAAGGTAAATATTCAATTTTATCTTTGACATACAATTTAGTTTTCCCATCTTACTTTAACCTACGCAAAAGCCTTCCAAAAATACGCTTATTAATCTGACTAAAACAGTCGCTTTCTAAATATATACATTTAATATTCAAAACTAGTTATTTGACTAAGGAAAATAATCATTGTGTACTTTTCAAAACGATTTCACGTAATAAAATACTCGGCAATGTGATTTGCTTTCATCTGGTTTTTATAAAATGGGAGTTTATTATTTATTTATACATAAAGGTAGTTGTGGAATACAATACATACCTGCCGGGCATAATCCACATGGTAAAATGTTTATTTATTTAAACCTTTTTATTACTGTATTTAATATGAACTACGCACCATTTACCGTTTTAGAATGATAGGCAAACTTTTTGACAAAACTCTAGATCCACCACTGATTATGTTGTATGTTAAGAAGGTGGCAAATTAAAAGGAGCACAATAGTTTTCGGGAGGTTCTTGGCACAATTTTTCTTTATAAAAAAAAAATGCTAAAATATGCCCCATAAATGAAGAAAATATACAAATATATTATTGGAGGTTGAACGTAAAAAAAACACTTTTAAAAAATATATATACACTTGGTGATTCGAAAATAGGTGTGACCGATGCTACACCTGTTAAATGATAGAATTTCCCATGTCATCTCTTGCTTATTGCTCAAGTATATACACATTACAATTCATAAAAATCATATTACTAAAACCCTAATGGATCTCAGCCTGTGTAAGCACTTGAGCCGAACCCCCTAATACTTCATCTAATAACCCGGCTCCCATGCACATCCATCCATTACGATTTAATTTATTAAAACAAACGATTGCTAACAAAATTCAGTATTATTGGGCGAAATATGATAACTGAATGTAGACTACTCTTTACCCAACGTTCATTGAGGTTGTGTTTGTTTTTTTAGAAAAAAATGTATGAAAGTCTTTGATCTCTGACCGAATCAGATCTTACAAGAGTTTTGGTGTTTGTTTTTTCTTCAGATTAAGAGGTTAAAATGTATAAATATCCACTGATTCACTTAGACTTGGGGGTGTTTGATAGACACTTATTGAAATAATTAAGCATGAATCAATGAATCGGTCAGATGAAGTGGCGTTTGGTAGAAATTATGTTGGTGCTGAACGACAATTTTTCACGCTGGATGGGCCATGACATGAGATGTAGCCTTTTCATTCAGAAGGCATCCATGTACAAATTTCTTTATGTTATGTACGTGTCATTTTTAGTGGATATTATTAGTGTAATGTATATGAAATTTTTTATGTCAAGAATATATAACTTTTTAAAACTAGATATGATGACACGTACAGATTACAATAGTAGGCTCCATTACAAAAAATGCACACATCTTGACACTTTAAAATATATGTTGTTAAATAATGTCACTAACCTTTTTAATTTGCACTACAAGTAATATCAATTCTTAACATTTATCAAAAAATATATTCCCTTACTATATTATATAAAAAGTTAAAATGGCAATATATTGTGGTTCTAGGTATTTATTCAGGAGAGATATCAAACATTCATTTTCATTCAGAATCACGCTCATTCAGCACCTGTAAATCATTCAGTGTCTTTAATTCATTCAGCGCTAAATCATAATATTTTGTCAAACAGCCCCTTGGTATATCTCTTTTTACATCTGATTAAACCTTCAACTTCAACAATACGATCCTACAACTTTATTCTCTGCTCCTCTTGAATCTTCGGCGTGTCCAGCCTTCTCCAACCATCTCGCTGTCCCGGCCAATACCGCCTTTGTTGCCGGAAAACGCTGTTGACGTTGCCCGAAAAAGAGATCAAAATCTTTATTCAAAAATTTTCAATTAATAATCATCATTATCATTGTTGTTGTATTTCTTGCAACTACTTGTGAGTTTTTTTTTTTTTTTTTTTTTTTTTTTTTTTTTTTTTTTTTCATTCATGAGCAATACATAATCAGCCGGATGTTCTTGTTGAGTATGTGTGTGATAGACCAGTAGACCACAAAAGAGATAAGAAGTAGAAAACTATACAAATGAGGCTACTTATCTCCCAAAGTCCTATTTTGATAAATACGTATTTTATACAATACATTGGATACAATTTGGTTACAATTTTTATGAGTGTTATGGATTTGTTTGCATTTAAATTATAAAACTAAACTTTAAACTAGACATTTAAAAAAAAAAAAAACATCTCTACATGAATAAGATTCAGACTTTCCAACCTCTTTTTCTTTTAGCAATCAGGCGTGGTAACCAGATTGAGACTTAAAAACCTTTTAAAAAACAAACAGCACCTGAGTTTTACAATTACTGGGCACTTATTAAGTTATTACTATATGGTTTAGGATCAAATGAGAAAAAAATCTTAAAATGAGAAAGATGAGAAATAACTATAACCACAAATTAGAGATGCATCGATTTGAATTAGATGCATCCATAATCTTTTAGATGCACCATAATATATATTATAGCAAAAAATTTGATGCATATACATATTTTAGATGCATTCCATTAAAATAGGTGAATCCTATGTATTTTTCGTCTCCTGCGCGTCAAATTTGTTG